>CM050673.1:2520844-5036688 GCA_027574665.1 Rhynochetos jubatus
TGTCTCCCAGCAGTGCCATGTTCACCCCAGACCTGGCACTGCAGCCCCCAGGGGACATATAATTTCCCTTGGGTGTCCCATCTCCACCCTGATGTTACTCATCCTGCTAGTGCCACATTCACCCTGGACCTGGCATGGTGGCAACCATGAGAGGTGGAGGTTCCCTGTCCCCACTTTGATGTCTTCTGTCCTCATAGTGTTCACCCCAGATCTGGCACTGTGGCACCCAGAAAACGTGGAGGTCTCCTTGGTGTCCCATCTCCACCCTGATGTCCCCCATCCTGCTAATGCCACAACTACCCTAGCGGTACTACTGTCATACCCAAGAGACATGGATGTCCTTCATCCCCACCATGATGTCCCCTGTCCTCTTAGTGCCATCTTCACCCTGGACCTGCCACAGTGGGACCCAAGGTACGTGGTGGTGCCCCAGAAGTGTCACAGTCATGCTAGGGCCGGCACCGCGTCACCCAGGAGACATGGAGGCCCACCCACTCTCCGTTTCCACTTTCACATCCCCCATCCCCACTGTGCCACAGGGACCAGCAAAGTCACATGTTGGACTTCTGACACCCGGTTCCACCCCAGGGCAGGGACACAGGGACACTCACCCAAGCCTTGGAGGACCCCATACTACTAGCTTGGAGGGTGACACCATCAAGCAGAGCCCCATCCCCACACCACCCATGGCCTCCCTTGGCTCCAGCAGTGCCCATCCCACCGTCCCACCACCATCTGAGCTGCTGTCCTCAGTCCTACCCTTCTCGTTGAGCTCATAGGCGCGGATGACAGCACGGGCCTGGCGCAGGCTGGCATCCTCACCCTGGTCCCGTAGAAAATCCCGCAGCTCCTCAGCCGACAGGACATGGTCCTCGCCCGAGTAACGCCCAAAAAGCTCCTCCAGCTCCGGCCGCCGCAGCAGCCGTCGGCAAAACTCCTCCAGCTCCCGGCCCTCCAGCCGCTCGTCACCCGAGCGGTCGCATTCCTGATGGGACCACAGCCCAGCCTTGGGGACTGTCCCCTACCCGCAGCCACCCCTGCCTTGTCCTGCCTGTCCCTTGGGGTCGGCAGCATGTGTGATGAGTCTGGGGGGGCTCAGCTACTGGCATGAGGGCTTGGGGATGGGTTGTGTCTAGGGGTTGTGGGGCACATCCTCTCTGTCCCCCAACCTGTAGCCTTTTGACCCCTCCGTCAGGGACGGAGCAGATCAGAGCGTTGTGCCTCAGTTTCCCCAAGGGGCCTTGGGAGATGCCCATGGGGACAGCAGCCCCTGGGGGGGCAATGTCACACCTTGGGAACCCTCAGAGCAATAGGGGGGGACAGCTCACCCCACCCCATCATGAGCTCCTGTTCATGATGGGACCCACCCATTGGTGGCGGACTTGACCATTGGTGGTGGTGGGTGGCTTTGGATGTAACAAGTTTGGCAGTTCTCTGTGCTTAGGAGGGCAAGGAAGGTGCCAGCATCCCTTCCTGGTGAGAGCAGCAGGGGGACAATGGGTGACAGGGTGGGTACCTTGAAGAGCTTGTAGGCGTAGACATCATCCATGTCGATGTTGATCATCCTCAGCATGCTCTTCACCTCCCGGAAGGACATCTTGTTGTCCTTGTTCCTGTCTGCTCGCTGCAGCACCCCATGGATCCAGCTATGCCAGGGTAAGGAAACCACTGGGTGTCACCCCCACAGCCATCCCCAGCCTGTCCCCAAGTCACCATAGCTCCGACAAAGGATATTGGTCAAGCTTCTCCGGCTGACTCATGGCTTGCAGCCGCCCCATCAGCTTGGTGAGCCCTTGCACCCAGTGGTGGGCGTCCTCCTCGCCACGGGCAGCCAGGTCGAGGTTCTTGCGCTTCCCTTTGAAGACGAGAGTGAAGCAGTGCCGTGCAGGGAAGGCAGCACCGTACTTGCGTAGACCCTCCGACTGGTGTCCCTCGCGTACCCCCTCGATGTGCATCACCGAGACTGTGGAGACACACAGGGGGATGGGGCCACCCTGGGGTTGAAGGTTGTCCCTCAGCATTTCCCCCACCCATGAGCATCCTGCAAGACATCCTGGCTGCTGATGGCCACTCAGGCCACCCTAGTGTCCCCTTTGTGCCCCAGGAGACTGGGGCTCGAGTGCTGTTGATGCTGCAGCCGGGCTTAACCCACTAATCCCAGGCGAGACAGCGGCTGGAGCTGCTGTCCCCTGCGGGGATGGGAACTGGGATGGAGCTGTCTCGCAGCGATGCCAGATCTGGGCACCCGTTCCAGATGAGAGGGTGGAAAGAGATGGGTGATACCAGGGAGTGGGGACAGAGTCTGAGTGGGATGGAGACAGGATCTCATGATGGTCCCAGGGTGATGGGGAAGGGTGTGGGCTCAGAGGGCTCAGCCTGGCGCTGGGAGGGACCGGGAGGCATTGGGTGCAGTGGGTTGAGGTTTGGGTCCTGGGTCGGGGTCTGTGTTCTGGGCTGGGGTCCACATCTCAGGTCAGGCTCTGGGTCCCAGGCTGAGGGTGCAGGTCCCAGTTTGGTGTCTGCGTTCTGGTTGGGGGTATGGGACCTGGGTGGAGATCCAGGTCCAACATGGGTGTTTGGGTCCCAGGTGGGGGTCCAGATGGGGGCCGAGGTCTTGGGTGGGGCTCTAGGTTCTGGCTCACGCCCAGGTCCCCACAGATGGTTTTGGGGCACTGCCCAGGTCCCAACCCCTCCCTGCAGCTCAAGGCTGTGAAGGATGTGGTCCAGGGTCCCCAGGCTGCCAGGGGACGGTCCCCAGCACCAGCACTCACAGCTCTGCTGGGAGCGAGCATGCCTGAAGCCCCCCTCAAAGCAGATGGTCACTCCGTCCTCCTGCAGACGGAAGAGCCGCTCCCTGGGGTCCCCCCGAGACTTGATCTTCCGGAGCAGGGAGCCCCGCAGCATCCGCTGGATGTCCTCGTCCTCCGTCAGGCCTGCAGGGCAGCAGTCCATGGGCACCCTTGCGTGGGTACTGTGGGGCACTGGGGCCTCTGGAGGGTGTACTAAGAGTACTCAGTGGGAGTTGGGGGGGCTCAGTGCACATCTGTATGCACAGCTGCATGTATATACTCCTGCACATCCCGTGGGATGGTATGGGAAGGCATGGCGTGGGACAGATGGGACAGGACAGACATTGTGTGTTGGGATGGGACAGATGGCATGGCATGGTATAGGACAGGAGGGAGGGATGGGACAGGACAGGACAGGACAGGACAGGATAGAAGAGGGCAGTGGATGTGATGAGATGGAACATATGACAAGTTGTGACAGTACAGACAGGACATGATAGGACAAGATGGGACAGGTAGGATGGGACAGGGCAGGGTGAGACAAACATGACAGGATGGGACAGGATGGGATGGCACCGGATGGAATTTCTTGGAATAGGATGGGACAGGAGAGGGCAGACAGGGCAGGATGAGATGTGAGGTGACAGACAGGACAGGACGGGATGGGATGGGATGGGATGGGACAAACCTGATGGGACATGGCAGGCAGGACAGAATGGGACAGGACAGGATGGGATGGGACAGGACAGGATGGGTTGGGGTGGGATGGAATGGGACAAGCCACTACCATCGGGCCCCTTTGGGGCACCATGTGGCCAGCCAGGGGGCCACAGCACTGCAGTGCAGTGACAAAGCCCTGCTTGCACGGCACAGCCCAGCTGCTAAATTACAGAAAACCCACCCAAATCCTGCATGGGGACTGTGGGGAGCACCGGGACGGTGCCAGCAGCAGAGGTCAGGCTGACAGGGTGGCCCACTCCCATGCTCACAGCAGGGCCAAGGACTTTTCCGTCTATTCTCCAAAAAGCAGTTACTTCCTCCCTTTTTGTTTTGGCAACCTCTCCTTAGGAACAGCCCCAGCGCCTGTGTCCCTGCTGCGGCCGGAGGCCCTGCTCCTGGGCTGGGAAACAGCAGGTTTGGGGCCGAGCAGGGACATCCCAAACCGGCCCCAGCCTCAGGGACGCGGCCAGCAGCCATCACCACCTCCTGCTCGCAGTGCAGATCGAGGGCACCTGCAGAGGCCAGATACAGACACACGGATGCACGGATGCACAAATATGTGGAAGTACGGATGTATGGATACAGGCACAGGGGCACACAGGTGCACGGACACACGGATGCTCGGACATACGGATGCTCAGACACATGGGTACCTGGGGTCACAGGTGCACAAGAGTATGGATGCATGGACACATGGACATAGGGATGCACTGATACATGGACACATGGATACATAGATGTACAGATGCAGGGATGTAGGGATACATGGGTGCCCTCATGCAAGGACACAGACATGTGGATGCACAAACATGGATGCACAGATGTATGGACACATGGATACAAGCACATGGGCACATGGATACATGGACATGCAGATGCTCGGACACAGGGGCACCTGGGGTCACAGGTGTACAGGAGTGCGCAACACAAAGACGCATGGAGACGTGGATATGTAGATGGACCGATACATGCAGACATGGATGCAGGGATGTATGGATACATGGATGCACTGATGCAGGGACACACAGACACATGGGCACATGGATACACGGATACACAAGTATATGGGTGCATAGACTCATGGATGCATGGACACAGGGACACAGACACAGGGACACATGGAGCTGCAGCAGACACATGGCCGTACCGACCCATGCAGCTCCAGGCACACGGTCGCACGCCCCAAGCCATGCATGGGCCAGAGCAGCAGCGGCAGCAAAGTCCTCCCTCCGCCGCACAGGGCCAGCTCCTGCCCTTCCCCCTGAGCCCACACAGCATCAGGCCCGGCCCCCCCCACGGGCACACCCTGACCTTCCCGGGCACCCGCGCCTCCTGCCCGCGCCTCGCCGGCAGCCCTGCCCCAAGCTGCTATGTGGTCAGCGGGGCCCCAGCCGGCAGCACTGCAGGCAGCACCGTTGTATGGGGAAACTGAGGTCGGGTGAGAGGTGAGGATCCCAGGGAGCTGGAGCTGAGCCTTAGGGACAACAGACATCCTGAGCGGGAGGGCTCCTGTCAACCACGATGCAGCTGAACCCTGATCCCGCTGCCCACTCATATCTGGGGCAATACACAGCTATTCTGGGACAGTCTTGGGGACCCCTCCCAGCCCTGGGGACCCTTCCCTGCTCGTGGGAGCCCCATCCACCTGAGGGACACTCCCTGTCATGGGGACCCTCCTGGCTATGGGGACCCATCCCTGCCATGGGTGACCCAATACACTTTGGGGACACTTCTTGGAATGGGGACCCCTCCCTGCCATAGGTGACCCCCATCCACCTCGGGGACACTCCATGCTGTGGGGACCCTCCTGGCCATGGGGACCTCACCATGTCATGGGGACGTTTTCCTGCCTGGGGACCCTGGCTATCTTGGGGACCCCTCCCTGCCTTGGGGGATCCCTCCCTCCCACAGAGCTCCCCATCCACTTCGGGGACACCCCCAGCCCCCAGGGACCCCTGCCGGGGGTTTCTGCTCGGTCCCCCCCGCCCGCCCGTCAGGTCCCCCCCCCCGGCTCCCCCGGCGGGAACGGATCCGGGACTCACCCATTTTCTTCAAGGCTCTGCCGGACCGGCGGGGGCCACCGGAGCCGTCCGACGGTGCGCGGGGCTGCTCGGCGGCGGGACGAGCCTTCCTGCCGCAGATCATGATGCGGGGCCGGTGCTCCCGGTACGCCCGATGTCCCCGGTACTCCCGACGCTCCCGGTCCAGGGGTGCCCCCGGTGCCCCTGGCCGGTGCAGCCGGGCTGGGCGGCAGCGGCGGTCGGGGCTGGGGCTGGGCCGGGGCTGGGCGGCCCCGCCGGGACCGGGGCCGGGCGCGGGGAGGTACCGGGAGGAGCCACATTTCAGCCCGGGCCGTGTTAACCGTTTGTGCCGGCCCGGGCTGAGCGGTGGCTGCCAGTGGCGGTCTGTACCGGGACGGGTCAGTACAGGGGTCGGACTTGCACCAGGATGTGTGTGCACTGTGGTCCGGTCTGCACCGGGAACGGGCCGGTGTCCTGGTGTGCACCGGGGCAGTTGTTCTGCGTGGTGGTGCGGCATGGGGGAGTCCCGTTCTGCACCCAGTATAACCCACGGGGGACACGCCTGTACGGGGGACTGGTCTGGGAGAGGACCTGAGCTCCACCAGGGCACCCCGCTCTGCGCAGGGAACACGGCTGCCTGCCACCGGTGGCACCCCAGAACTGCTGGTGAGGATCCCAGGAGACCCCTCCACCAGCCTGAGGATAGGGGGACCCAAGAGATCCCCTCTGCCATTACACTTGGGAACAGTGAGGACCCATGGGCCACCCCCTCTGCTATCATCCCTGGGGACAGCAGGGACCCATGGGACCCCCTCTGCCATCATCCCTGGGGACAGCAGGGACCCATGGGACCCTCTCTGCCATCATAACTGAACACCCAGTTCTGTCTTGTCCCCTCTGTCCCCAGGCCATTGGCAGGGTGGCACCAGGGCCACAGGCAGCCGGTGTGAACCCCCAGGTGATTGTCCCCACCAGTGTGACAATAGCAGGATCCAGGGACTGGCAGCAACATGAGCCAGGCAGAGAGGACGGCGGTGTCCCCAGTTAGCCCCCAGCCCCAGAGCCCCATGCGTGTGTGCAGGCCTGTACATGTATGCACACCCATGTGTGTATGTACATGCCATGTGTGTGCAGCTCTGTGTATGTGCATGTGTGTGCACAGCCATGTATACGCATGCATGCGTGCGTGCGTGTGTGTGTGCCTGTGCAGACACATGTGTGTGTGCAGCCATGTACATGCATGTGACTACATCTGTGTGCATGCATGCGTGTCCAGCTGTGTACACACGTAAGCATACGTGCGTGGGGCTGAGCTATGGGGACCAGGAGCCTCAGGACAGGAAAAGGAAACCACAACCGCAGGCGGTGACATCCCCTAGGGCAGCAGCAGCACTGCCAACGGCCGCTAGAGCCTGGGTGGGACAGTTGGGTACCCAGAGGTGACAGCAGGGCAGCCCGGGCCAAGGTCTGGGCACCCTGTGTGATACCTGCGCAGCCGGGGTGATACCTGAGTATCCTGAGGCAACATCTGGATGCCCTGGGGTGATATCTGAGCATCCTGGTTGATATCTAAGTATCCCAGAGCAACATCTGGTCATCCTGCATGATCTCTGGTTACCATGGAGCAACATCTGTGCATGCAGGGCAAGATCTGGGCATCCTTGGTGGTAGCTGAGTATCCTAGGGCAACATCTAGACACCTGGAGCAACAACTGGACACCCTGGGCAACATCCGGGCACTCTGGGGCAGGATCTAGGCCCATGTGGGCAACCCACACATCTGGGCAGCTGGGGCCATATCTGGACAGCCCTTAGGCTGTGTTTGGGGTGGGGTACAGCCATCCCTGAATCTTTTGAGGACATGGGGACAAGAGGACTTTTCCCCAGGGACAGCGCAGCCCAGGGCAATGCCCCTTCCTGTTTGGAGCCAGACTTTGACCGCTCCAGGAGCTGCAAAATATACTGAATTTAGGAAAAAAACACACCGGAAACCCTTACGAAAAGTAGCCGCACCACTCCAACCCCAACTCCACCTGCAGGCCCAGAACCGACCTCTGCCCCAGCCCTGCTTCCTCCCTCTTCCCCCCATGGGAATTGCATTGCCAGGAATTCAGCTCTGGATACATCGACCCCAGGAAACACCGTGGATAAACACCTCTCCCTGCAAAATCCACAGCAAAACACAAATCCCAGTTGCATTTCCCTGATCCCACGGTGTTGCTATTTCCTATAACCCGCGAGCAATCTGGAAGGAGCCCCATGGAAAGCAGCAGTTCGCATTCCCGGCTGCTTATAGCACGGCACGTGTCCCCGTGAATCAGCGCTCGGGATCTGGGCTCGGTTTTTGCAGTGAGTCAGAGCCAGCGAGGCCCCGACATGCAGAAATCCTGAGTCAGAGCTTGGAACGGCAGGAGGTTTAAAAGCTTTGCTGCTTTTATTTTTCTGCTGCATCTGGAATTTTCAGAGCAAATTTGGCCCCAAGGGAGGTGGGATAGGGATAAGGGGGGGAAAGAGGGGGGGACCTGGGCGGGGTTTGTCCCCACTTGGATTTGGGATTTGGAGGTTGTGTTCAGGAAAATCCCCGCAGTGTAGGCAAGCCGGGGTGCGGGGATGTGACGCAGCATGGCACGGGGCTGCTGAGCGCTGGTGTACATCCTGCTCCCGGCCCCAGGTGAGGGCCAGAGCCAGGAGGTCCCCAGGGCACCCCTTAACATCCCGGGTCCCCAGGGCACCTTGTGCCTCCAGGTCACCCATGTCCCCCCATCACCAGTGTCCCCATGGCACCCTGCCTCCCAGGATGGCCCTCGGAGCAGAGGGTGAAGGAGCTTCACCCTGGGGGTGCGGGGATTCTGCCCCTTCCTTACTATCATAATTGATAAGGTTTGATAATAATTAGCAGCAATAATTGCTCTGCTAGAGCCAGCTGTCCCCTACCCTGTGCAATGGGACCATGCTCCTGCCCCGTGTCCCAGTGCAGCGTCCCAGTGCCCTGGTGCCACGTCCCAGTGCAGTGTCCCAGTGCCCTGGTGCAGTGTCCTAGTGCAGTGTCCCATTGTCCCACTGCAGTGTCCCAGTGCCCTGGTGCCATGTCCCAGTGCAGTGTCCCAGTGCTCTGGTGCCGTTCCCCAGTGCAGTGTCCCAGTGCAGTGTCCCAGCGTCCTGGCACAGTGTCCCAGTGCAATGTCCCCATTCCACAGTGCATTCCCCACCCCCTCAGTAAGTGGCCCCAGCGTATTGTCCCCATGCCTTGTGCATTGTCCTAATGCATTGTCCTGGTGTCACAGCGCATGCTGTCCCCGTGCGTGGCCCCAGTCTCACGGATGGTTGTCCCAGTGCCCCAGGGACAGCCCTGCTGTCCCGTGCATCACCCTTGTCCCGGTGCACAGCCCGGACAGTGTCCTCGGGTGCGGCGCGAGGGCGCTGTCCCTGCGTAGTGCCCGGTGCCCTGCTGCAGTGTCCCAGTGCACTGTCCCGCCGCACGGTCCCAGTGCACTGCCCCGAACCGTTGTCCCGGCGCACGGTCCCGGTGCTCGCTGCCGCGTTCCCGCCGCGCTGCAGCCTCGCCCCCAATCCGCGAGGGGGCGCCGCGGTGGGACCTGCGGCGCGCGCTCCGTCCGTCCAGCAGGGGGCGCGCGCGCCGCGTTTGCGGCGCGCCGGGAACGAAGGGGCGGGAAAGGGGCAGCGCGGCCCGTTTCGGAAGCGACGCGCTGATTGGGCACGGGGCGGAGGGGCCGATGGAAGGCGGGCGGTGATTGGTCCCCGCGCTCTACCCTCACGGAGGGAGACACACACCGGGGCTGTGGTCGGGCTGGTGTCGGTACCGGGCCCGAGGCCGGCGCCATGGAGGAGGCGGGTTGCGGGGAGCAGTTCCGCGCCGCCGTTCAGGTCATTCAGGGGCTGCCCCGGAGCGGTGAGTAGGAGCCGGGAACGGGGCCGGGGAGCTGTGGCCCTGCTCCCGGCTCCGCTGAGGCCCCGCTCCCGGCTCCGCTGAGGCCGTGTCTCGTTGCAGGTTCGTACCGGCCCTCCTACGAGGAGATGCTGCGTTTCTACAGCTACTACAAGCAGGCGACCGCAGGGTGCTGCCAAGGCCCAAGGCCCGGCTTCTGGGACCCCATCGGCCGGTACAAGTGGTAAGGCCGCCGAGGGCGGTAGGGAGCGGCCCCCTTCGGGTGCTGTTCACCCCGCTCCTCCCCTCCTCACGGCTGCTGTCGCCCGCAGGGATGCCTGGCACAGTCTGGGGAGGATGTCCAAGGAGGAGGCGATGGCAGCTTACGTGGCCGAGATGAAGAAGGTGGCCCAAAAGGTACTGGGGAGGGAGAGCGCGGGGGGGGGGGAGGGGCGCTGCTCAGCAGTGCCCGTTGCAAGCTGCGTCCCTCCCCAGATCATCGACACGGTGCCTATGGACGAGACGACGGAGGAGATGTTTGGGTACTTTGAGCCACTCTATGAGGTGATCCATGACATGCCCCGGCCCCCTGAGGCTTTCTTCAAGAGGAAAGGAGGTGAGTGGGAGCCTCTGCACTCTTCTTGTGCCCAGTGCATTCCCTCACCCCTGTGCCACGCTCTTCTCTCCTGGCACATCACTCCTGCTGTACCCTGCTTGCTTCTGCACTGGTACAGCCATCACCTCTGGGCTCTGCTCTTCCCCAAGGCACATCCTTCTGCTGCTCCGTGAGGGGGGGGGACAGGATAGACACACCACATCCTATCTGACTCCCCTGCCATGGCACGGGTGATGCTGAGGTGCTTGTTTGGGCACCACCAGACAAGTGTATCACCAAGCGACGCAGGTGTCCCTTCAGTCCTGGCTTTCTCTCTGCAAAACTTTGAAGTGAGAGCTTGAGATTTGGCTTCCAAACGGCCCTTGGCCCAAATCCCTGTACATGGCAGAGCAGGGGATCAGTTCCCATGGAGTACTGTGGCAGGGAGGCTGCGCTTCCTCTTGGTGCTGGCCCGCATCTGGGCAGGGAGGGCTGTATACAGGGAGTGCGGGACATCTGATGTAAACATCTGGATAGGCCAGCCAGCTGTTGCAGCGCAGTGGATGTGAAGAAACTGGGGTTGAGAAACGGGATAACTAGGACTGCCTTGTACTAGAGAAGGCAGACACCTTCCCAGCCCTTTCCATCCCTGTGGCTGCTGCCCCATGCTGGGAGGTGGCTGGGGACCTGTCCTGCCCCTGGAGCAGGGCAGTCCTCAGAGTGTCTGACTTGTGAGAAGCTTCTGAGGGAGCAAGGGGCTGGACGTGGTGGTTCAGAAAGGTGTCAGCTGCTGTGGAGCGAACCTGCCAACTGCAAGTCTGGAGGTTTGGCTGTGCTGCATCTCCAGTAGATTAGCTCAGCAGCAGAAGAGCTTTCAGGGTTTATTTGCAGTGGGTGTGCAAACTGTCAGTGCTGTGCTAATGTTGGAAGAGTGCTGACAAAGACTCGCTCCCTGCCTGTCCCAGGCATCTGTCCTGCGCCTGACAGTTACTGTCACCTCTGCTTCCAACAAGGATGCTGAAAATATGTTGCCTGTAGGGCTTGGTTTCAGGTTGGCTGTTCCTTCCCATGGTACCCAGGTGTTTTTGTTCTCCATTTTGATGCTGAATCCCTTTATAAGGCAAATAGACTTAGTTTTTCTCTGGAACATAAAAGCTGGGTCTAAACTCCTGGTCATTACCCGCTTGGGAGTGTCATCCCGCACTACTGTCACTTACAAATGACACTTTGTCACTTAAACCTGGTGGCATCTGCAGAGAAAATGAGCCCAAGGTGCCTGAAACGGGGTTTTAAACCGCTGAATTTGTTAAGCTGTTGAATCATTTGTGTTAAAGGTTCTCAAACCCGCCTTCAGATTTTGTGTGATTGCAGCTTTTGTTGCCAATAATCCAGAGGAAAAGAGTGATTGTAGACGCTGCGGCGGGTGAGAGCAGAGCCTGGCAGGCGCGGGGCCCTCGGCGGCTGCGGAGCTTTAGTGGGACAGGTTTGCTTTTGTTTATTTACAAAGTCAACACACCGTAAAGTGGCATTTGGAACCCAAATCGTGATCGGTTCAGGGTCCCAACAGGTCCCCAGTCAGCGGAGCTTTCACCAGCCTCTTGTACACGTAAGCCAAGACTCTGAAGCAAGTGGGAACCGACGATTAAGCCCTTAATGCAGAAGCCCGATGCTGCTCTGCCAGCCCCGGGGGTGCAGGGGCCAGTGTTGGAGCTGGGCGGTGACATGCAAGGTGACAGGACCCTGCCTGTGCCCACCCACCCCACGGGGCAGGTGCAGGGGTCACCGCATATGCTGAAGAGAGACTTGGAGATGGTCCCTGAGCAGATCAGCCCTGGTGCTAGCTCCTCTCTGGGCCCCCATCCTCCCCAGGGGATTCAGTCTGGACAGGCCTCCAGGGGGTCCCACAGGCTTGCGCCTGTGGTGGTAGCGAAGGCAGGTTGGGATGGCAGAGGTGTGCAGGCAAGGCGCAGGCAGGGCAGTGTTGCCACATACCGGCCTGGCCAGAAGCAGGGAGCAAAGTCCCGGGGTGCTAGAAATGTGGCTGAGCTTAACCCCGTGGGCTCCGCAGGGTGGTGGGGAGGGCTGGATCCCCGTGGGGCAGCTGCCCCAGGCCCTCTAGGGTGCTGCTGCCTGCTGAAAGCCCTCGCAGGCCATGACAACATGTGCCGAGCAGATGAGGCTCTCCCCGGCCAACGCCTCTTGTGTTAGGCTCTGTCTGTTAGTGGAGGTGTGCCGCGTGCCCGGTGTTACCCAGGTGTTGGCTGGTGCTGCTTGCTGCTGCAGGGGCTTGGGGGACAGGGACTCCCCTGCCACCCCCGAGTGAGCAGGATGGTCAGCGGTTGAGTTCATGTTGATTCCCGGCCCCTCTCTGTCCGCCAGCTGTGGTGCATGGCTGGAGGCCACCGGCCTGCCTGGCATGTCCTGCAGTGTGTTGGCAGGAAGACAGCACTGAGCCCGTCCCGCAGAGAGCCTCTGTAACGCTTTACTTCTCCTCTGCAGGCAGTCAGGAGCGGACAGCCGACCCCAGCCAGGACATCCCAGCGAGCAGCCCGGCTCCACAGCCCCCTGAAGACGCCTCGCCCAGGGAGCAGCAGAACGGGCAGCACATGCCAGGTTGGTCTCCCTGGTGTGGCCAGCACCCAGCAGAGACCCCGTGGAGGAGGCCCTGGCGACAGGGCTGGGCCTCCATCTGCCCGCAGAGCTGTTGGCTTCAGTCACGGCTGGTCCAACCCTGCCGGTGTTCCAGGCGCCCAGTCAGGGCGAGCTGGAACTTTTCATGGGTCCAGCACTCGGCGCCGTTCTCGAGGCCGAGGTAACACTGGGCGCGTTGGTTTGACTCTGCGTTGCTCTTCCCTGTGCAAAGGGGCCTGATTCCGCTAAACCGCAGGGCGAAGGTGAAAGCAGTGAGCTGTGCTCCTGTGGAGCGGGAAAACATGGCCCTGGAAGGTCCATGTTCTGGGAGGGGACGTCCTCCCTTGGCTCGAGCCAAGTCCGCCCCTTCCGTGGTGCCAGGAGCTGCGGTGCTGAGCGTCGGCCCTCCCTGCCTGTGCTCTGGCTAACACCTTGGTCCTGGTTTTTCTTGTATGGCCCCTTGCACACTCACCCACCCACCCCACCTCCCCCGCAGGGGCCTCTCGCTGTGCCCTCGGCTGGGTAGGGTGCTCCGGGGATGCATTCCTCCCGCTGCTGTCCCGGCCCTCCCCCGAGGAGCATATATGGTTAGTGAGCGAGTGCCTGCATCCAGGCCGTGCCCATCCTGAGCGCGCCTGGGCTGGCAGTGTGCGGGGAGCTAGGCAGCGTCCCGCATGGCAGGACCTGCTGTCCCCCCGGCAGCAGGTGGTATTGTGCGAACGGTACCTGCTCCCCGCCAGAGCAGCCGGGGCTGTGGATCCCGCTGGAGCAGGTTTTCGGCTGGCTGCCATGGCAGCCCTCTCCCCAGGTGGGCAGAGAAACTCACCCTAAAATGGCACAGTGTCGGGGCGTGCCAGCTTGTGAGTGAGGCTCTGCAACACCCTGGGCTGGAGAAGAGGGAATTCAGTCCTTAGATTCACGGTCACGATCCAGGGAGCAGTAACAGAGTGGTTCCTTCCCTCTCTGTGCCTCAGTTTCCTCCTGCCTCGCCTTGCACGTGCAGACACTGGTTCCTGCCTGCTTGCAGACATGTTGCCTTGCGGCTGCGCTGAGCTTCTGCTGCCCTTCAGACAGGGCCGAAACGCCTCCCTGCCTCGCCGGCACTGCCCGCGCCTGAGCCCTGTGCTTCCCTTCCAGGAGGTGGGCTGGCTCCTGCCGCCGAGGCGCTTGAGGGTAGCCAGGTGACCAGTGACTCCGAGGGGGACGTGTACTGCGATACCCTGGAGCAGATGGAGCCTGAGCAGGTAACGGAGCGCTGGAGAGCTCTGGGATCCAGCCGCAACGCGGTGGCTTTGCCTGCTGCCAGCCCTGCCCTGCCTGCGCTCCGCAGGCAGATCTCTCCATGCCCTTGGCTCCCCAGCTCTGCACGCCACCACGGCACTGCCATCCTGGGAGCACGCAGAGACCCCAAACCTGCGGGGACACCCGGCTGCACCCCTCTGTGCTTTGTGTCCCTCCTGTCACTGAGGAGAGGCTGAGGAGCCCCCGGCACGCCCCGGCACCACTCACAGCTGTGCTCCTGCGCTGGGGCTGCGGGGCTGAGCGAGGCCGGTAGCCCCAAGCGGGGCTGGCGCGGGCACCTTGCTTGCCCCCCTGCCACTTGCTCCCTGCCACTGGCTGTGTTCAGCACTTGAGGTGCTGCAGAAGGATCGGCAGATCCAGAGGGCAGGAGGGAGGAAGCCACCCAGCTTCCTGGCTTCTGCCTGGCACTCTTTCACCATCTCGAGCCTGGGCACCTCACTTCTCTCTGGGGTTCTGCTCTGCCACTTCCCAAACCACCTGCGAACTGCTACTGCCAGTGGGATTGGGCTCCCCTCAGCCCATCACGCTCCCCCCCACCAAAAAAGCCACCGTGAGGCGGGGGGTGAGACGCCACCCCCGCCCCGGCATCACCTGCCTCTCGCCTGCCACGCTCCTGCAGCTCCTGGGGAGGGGATCAGGGGTCTCAGGGCCCTTTTCTCTCCCCTCGTGCAGGCTGGGCAGCCGCTGGGTCTCTCCCCAAACGGTGTCCAGTCCAGGCCTGAGCCCCCGCAGCCCCGCGGCACTGGGCAGGGGGAGTGGGCTGAAGGCAGAAGACTAGAGGGGAGGAGCAGCGCTGGCCTCGCGGCCCTTGGCCCTGAGAGAGGTGGGTGCAGCGTTTGGCTCCTGCGCGCCTTCCCGCTGCTCCCTCCCCACCTTCCAGCTGGGGGGGGCCAACGTGGGGTGTCTGTGTGGGGACAGGGAACAAGAGTTTGCTCCAGCAGCCAGGGGTGAGTCGTTCGGCAGCTACAAGGAGTCCTGAGCATCCCTTGCTCTTTGTCCCTTGGTCCCCAAGCAGGTGCGTGTCCCTGTACCCCTGGGACAGATCCCCCGCGTTGCCCGTCTCCCACAGCGGCACTACATTGCCCGCATTTGTGGGGTGCTTGGGAGCGGAGCAGGGAGCTCCCTGGCCGCCCGTGCCCAGCTCCTGCCTGTGCTCCCCCCGCCAGCATCTTTGCCCGGTGCCGGTGGAGGTGGGTGGTGCTGGGGGGGCAGTGGGTGAGGCTGGGCCCTGCGTCCCTGCAGGCACTGGCCCCGGGACACCCTGCTCCATCGGTGCCACCCACCACTGCTGCTGGCGACCAGGGCCAACCGGGCCCCGAGTTGTGCCACCGCTGAGAGGGGACACGGCTTGGCCGAGCTCGGCTGCTCTCCCCAGACATTGCGGGGGCTTTCCGCTCGGGGGTGGCATGGCCACCCTCACCCCTGGGCTGGCCAGGGTGGTGCCGCCACCTCACCTAGGCACAGCCCACCCGTATGTTCCCCACACTGGTGTTCTGCAAACCCTCCCGGCTGCTTGACCTTGGGAGTTAACCTGTAACGAGGCTGATAAAGCCAGGCCAGGCTGTCCCCTGGGGGCTGGAGCACGCAGGGGCTGGAGTGTGCGGGGGCTGGCAGCGAGCACCTGCCTGTCTCCTGCTCCCAGCGTGGATCATCCAGCCGGGCGTTTGCTGGGCTGCAGCCAGGTGGGTTCGGGGCCTCAGCTGAGCCTGGCAGAGAGGCAGCCATGCAGGCAGGGCACCCTGCCTGGCCTTCGGCACCCCTCCTTCGCCAGGCAAAGCGAGGTGACCCACGTGTGCCACACTGGCAGGCTGAACACCCACCGCCTCCACTGCACTGGGGGCACATGGTGGCCCGTGTCCCAGGCCCGGTGCTGGCTGGTGGAGGGGGATACGGGGGGCTGGGCTGGACTGGGGGTTCTGGCCTCTGCCTGGAGCAGCTGCGGTGCGGGCAGAGCTGGCAGCATGCAGGCAGCCCGCGGTGCAGGCACCCGACGTGACCCATCGCTCACTCTTGGGTGACCGCACAGAGCTGGCCGTGCCAGCCCCAGGGGTCCTCGGGCAGCGTGAGGCTGTGCTTGGCCTGCCCACCCTGTGTGCTGCGTGCCTGCCCCACCGCCTCTCAGCAGCACCCCTCTTTGCACCCCACAGATCTCCAGCTCACCCGGGCAGAGCAGGATGCCAGGAGCACCCCTGAGCTCGCTGTGGGGCTGCCAGTGGAGCTGGACACCTGCGTGGCTGGCACCGTCCGGGCCCTGCAGAACGACATGCAGCGAGTGCTGGAGCGCCTGAGCGAGCTGGAGACGCTCGCCTCTGCGCAGGTGGGCACAGTGCCACGCGGGGAGCCACGCGCACTGCCGGCAGGGCTGCCGTGCGCGTGCTGGTGTAGGCACGGCCGGCAGGGCTCGGCTCCGGCCCCTGCAGACAGGCGGCCCAGGGTGACCCAGGTGCCCAGGGACCTCGGAGTTTGGTGACACATCCCAGGGCAGAGGCTGGGGCAGCCCTGATCCCCCCCGAGGTGCAGGCAGCCGCTGCCCCCGGCCTTCCATCATCGCCCCTTGGGACAGCTGCACCGTCTGCATCCTTCGCAGGAGCCCGGGCTCACCTCTGCCCACTCCCTCTCTGTCACAGGGATGCGGGGGCCGGAAAGGGGGTGCCCAGCCTTGCCTGCACCCCAAAACTCTCCTGTCTTGCAGGGGGATGCAGCTGGGACCGATCCTGACCAGCCACTTGCTCCGCAGGTGAGTTGGAGGTGGAGCTGTGTTGTGGCCCTGCTGCCCCATGCCTGCCCACCCCATGGGGACACGGAGATGCAGTGGGAGCAGGGGGGCAGGTTGGGAAAGGGTGCCTCAGCCGGGGAGTGGGTGACATCCCTGGGGACATGTCCCCAGCATCCCGGCACCAGGGATGACGGCATGGATGCAAGCTCTCCACAGGATGATGGGTGTGACCGGTCTGCTGGGCTGTGACAGTCACCTGCCACCACCTCCCTGTCAGCAGGGGGCTGGGGGGGGGTGGGGGTGGTCACACCGGTGACACCTCTGTCCTCCTCCCCATCCGCCTCTCTGTCCCCTCGCTAGGCAGCGTCCCCGTGGCCCCTGGCCGTGTCCCCGCGCACCCTGCTCTTCCTCGTCACCTGGCCCTTCGTCACCCAGTGGCTGCTGCGCCGCTGGCGGGGCAGGACGAGGTGACCGCCGCGTCCCTGCCGCCAGCCCCGACATGGGGCACGGGAGGCCCCGCCGGGCTGCCGCCACCCTTCCTGCCGCCGCCCGCTCGGCAGCCGGAGAAGCGCCCGGGACCGACGAGGGACTCGGCCGGCCCGGCCACGGGCCTGCTGCGGGCCGGGGACCCCGCACGCCACGGGTCGGCAGCGCCGCCACGGCGGAGGGACCGGCCGGCCGCGGGGTCGCTGCGGAGCCCGAAGGGGATCCCGGCGCTGCTGCGCGGATGGAGCGGCCCCGGGCCCAGACAGCGGGGCCGTGAGGAGCCGGGGCGTCTGGACCTGCCGGAGTACTAGCTGGGCCCGACGGCGGGGCGGGGACGGCGGGCTCACGGGGGCCGCCCGCCCCTTGTCCCCGCAGTGGGCACGGGAACGGCCGCCGTGCGGCGCCGGGGGGCTGCCGCTGCCTCACAGGCCGGAGCCCGTCCCCTCCGCAGGGTCCCCGCCGAGGCCTCCGGTGCCGCCAGGCCGCTGCCGGCACCACCCCCGGCCCGCTCCGGGGGGCCCGGCGGAGGGGGGGGGAGGACCCACCGCCCGGCCGCGCTTCCGGTCTGCAGGCGGCGGCCCCCTGGCCGCGGGGGGAGCGGGGATGGTTCTTGGGGACCCCCGGCCCGCCCCCTCGCCCCGGGGGGCCCCGCCCCGACGGTCCGGAGTGGCCGGCCCCCCGGTGACAGCCCCACACCCCCGTGCGGTGCCCCCTCCCCCCGGCCACGGATCCCTCGGGGATTGGCCCCCCCCCCACCCGTGGGCCCCCCCTCGCCCCACCAGCCGCGGGACCCCCATGGCTCCCCCCGGACACGTACCGTCCCTACCCCCCGAGGCCCCGGACACCCCCCTGTCGCGCACCCCCCGTCATGGCCCCCCCCAGCCCCGCCCCCGCGGTGCCCTGGACCGTGGCGAGGGGGGGCAGCGCGAGGCGGGGGTGGCCGTGGCCGGGCCGCCCTGCCCCCCTGCCCCCGCGGGGGGACCCAAGCGGCCGGAGGCACAGCTCCCTCCACCCGGCAAAAGGGACGCGGTGCCTTTAAGAAGGGACTTCTTTCCACTTAGGTTTGTTTACATCTGCCTCCGCGCAGCTGCAGGACCGCCGCACCCAGCGCAACCCCGGGATTCCTCCGCCCGCCCCCTCCCCCCACAGTGCAGGGCCCCTCCCGCCCCCCAGGACCTCCGCGCCGCCTGGCCCGTTACAGCCCCCCCGGCCCGGGGTACAGCCCAGCGACTGCTCCGCGGGGGGGGACTCCTCTCGGGGCGCCCCACGGCCCGGCGGGGGGTGGGCGGGGACGCTGCCCTCGGCGCGGCCCTGAAGGTCGCGGGGCGCGTGTGGCCCCGCGCACGGGGGCGCCCCTCCGCGCGTGGTACGGGCCGGCCCCGCCCCCTCCCCCCTCTGGATTGGTGGTTTCGCGCGCGAGTGACGTGCGGCGCGGCCAATTGCGGCCCCCCTCTCGCAGCGGCCGGGGGGCGGGGTCCGGCGGGAGGCCCCTCCTCCCGCGCCCGCCGGTTGGCCTGGGGGCGGCACCGCCCGCGCGCGGGGAGCCGGAGTGGCGGCGGCGGGCGCGCGGCGGAGGCGGGGCACTGCGGGGCCCGGCGTGCCGCGGGGCGGGGCGGGCAGCGCGCCTGCGCGGGGCGGAGCGGGGCGCGCGAGGGTATATAAGGCGGAGGAACGGGCGGGGAGCGGCAGTCGGGAGCGGGCGGCGGCGGCGTTGGGTGGCAGCGCGGGGTGGGACGGGACGCGGCGCGGCGGGGGGAGGTGGCGGCGGCGCGTGCCATGCGCGCGGGGGGGCGGGCCCGGCGGCGTTAACCCCTCGGCGACCGGCGGCGGTGACCCCCGGGGCCTCGGCCCAGCGCCATGGCCCGGGCAGCCTGAGGGGCGTGGGGGGGGTGTCGGCCCTATGCGGCGCGGGTAGCGCCCGTGCCCGAGGGAGCGGAGCCGAGAGCCATGGCGGACGCGGTGCCCGCCGAGCCGGGGCCGGAGCCCCAGTGTGAACCGGAGCCCCGGTGCGAACCGGAGCCCGGGTGCGAACCGGAGCCGCGGCCGGAGACTCGGCCTGACCGCCCCGATGAGCCGGCGGCGGACGGCGAGGCCGGGCGGCTGCCACCCCCCGGGGCGGAGGAGGCGGCGGAGGGCGCGGGCGGCGCCGAGGGGCGTCCGGCGGCTGACGGAGCGGCGCGTCCCGGCCTGGGCCCGCGGTTCCGGCCGTCGGTGGGCCGCACCGAGGAGTGGCCGGTGAAGAAGAAGCACCGGCGGCGGCCGTCGAAGAAGAAGCGGCGCTGGAAGCCCTACTCGAAGCTGAGCTGGGAGGAGAAGCAGCAGTTCGACGAGCGGCAGAGCCTGCGCGCCTCCCGGCTGCGCGCCGAGATGTTCGCCAAGGGGCAGCCGGTGGCTCCCTACAACACGACGCAGTTCCTGATGGAGGACCACGACCAGGAGGAGCCCGACCTGAAAACCGGGCTGTACCCGCGGCGCGCGGCCGCCAAGTCGGACGACACGAGCGAGGAGGATTTCCTGGAGGAGGCGGCGGAGGAGGATGGGGGCAGCGACGGGATGGGGGGCGACGGCAGTGAGTTTCTGCAGAGGGACTTCTCGGAGACCTACGAGCGGTACCATGTGGAGAGCCTGCAGAACATGAGCAAGCAGGAGCTGGTGAAGGAGTACCTGGAGCTGGAGAAGTGCCTCTCCCGCATGGAGGAGGAGAACAACCGGCTGAGGATGGAGAGCAAAAAACACGGGGGGGACGCGGCGGAGGCGGCGCGGGTGCGGCAGCTGGAGCTGGAGGTGGACAGGTTGCGGGCCGAGAACCTGCGGCTGCTCAAGGAGAAGGACCTGCCCAGGCAGGAGAAAGGCCCCTGCAAGCTGGGGGAGTGACACTGGGCCGGGGGGCACGGGGGGGGGCTTTTTACAGTGGTGGGGTGCCACATGCTCTGTACAGAGGCGCCGCGGACCCTTTTTAACGGGAGTAAAGCGCAGCCGGGGAGTGGGGGCCTGGGCACTGCTGAGGCCGCCCCCCCTTTTTTTAGGTGGCTGTGATGGGGTGAGGGGGGGTTGATGTTATCGGTGGTATTTGGTTTATCCCTCTTTTTTTTGTGTCTAAACCAAAAAACAAAAAAAATCCCCAGGAAAGCTGTAAATTGGCCAAAACTGACTATAAAAAAATGACAGAGGTCTAATAAATTTAATTACTTGTAACTGTACTGGTTTTGGTGTGATTTCTAGAAGACGCCGAGAAGGGCATTCCAAAGGGAATGGGTTTTGAATCTGTTTCACCGTGTTGTCCCAGGTCTGGGGGGGGTCTCTGACTTCACCCTTAACCCTCAGTGTCTGTGGGTTTCTCACTTAAGCGTGGACCCTGCAGTGAGCTGAAACTGTTAAAATACCTGGAGGAGGGGTAGCAGCTCCTGGGCGATGGACACGTGCCCCTGAGAGACCCCTCCGAGCGCCTCAAGAGCTGAAGTTGCTTTGCCCAACACTTCGCTTCAACTTGCCTCGGTTTGACCCCGGGTCTGCAGGACCGGTTTGCTGAACTGGGGCAAAAACTCCCTAAAAGTGTACTTTCAAGCTGCAAGTGAGGGAAAAATGTCAGGTTTTGGAGCAGCCTGGGGAAGGTTTGGGTAGCCAGTGCTCGGCCTCTGAAATGGCTGATGGCGAGGGGTTAGTGGAGGGCAAATGCGATGGCTGAGGCTTGCGGCCTGGGCGGCTGGACCCCAGGTGGTGGGCTGGGGGGGTTGGGGGGAAAACAGGTAAATTAAAGGGCAAAGTAATGGGGTGTGGGGCAACGGAAGGGCATCGGGCTCACATGGGGAGCACGTTAATGAAACGTGTACCTGGGGAGCCAGGGGAATCCCCTCGGGCCAGAGCAGGGAAAACAGCTGTCTGTAAAACAAGGGGTTGGGGCAGGGGACAGGGGTGTCCCAGGGCCGGCTCAGCTCAGGGTGACATCGGGGGGTTAAAAGCGGCTGCGGCCAAGGGGCTGGATCACAGCAGGTTTTTGAGGGGAGCGGGGCAAACCCCAGCCTGCCCCAGGCGTTCACTGGCGTCGAGGGGAGGCAAAAGGGAAGCCACTGAGGGCAACTTGACGAGGCCGGTCACTGCCTGCTCCCTTCCCCTCTGCCATGACATCACCCGGCAGCGCCGGTGCGGCCACAGAGGGTGGCACCAGGGCGAGGCACGGCGAGAGGCAGCGGGTTCCTCAAGATCTCGCCAGCTGGGAGAGCATGCTGATCCCCGTGTCCTCCCTCATCCTGGGCGCTATTTCCTCGTCCTGGGAAGTAAATGGCTGGGGATTCCCTCGCCCAATCCCTGCTGCCAGTGGCTTTCATTTCCCGCAGGCACGTGTCCGATGGCACCCACTCCGGCAGCCGGTGCTGCGCTTCAGAGTACCATGAACAGCACTTCCCAGCCCCTGCCTAACGTGAAAACCCGATTCCAGGACACAGTGTCGGTCCAAGGTTGCTGCTGCCACGGTTACTGCACCCACAGGGTTCGCCCTCCCGCTGCGTACCCCAAGCTCGTTACACTAACTCCTAGGAATAAATCATTTATCTGCAAATGCTTTAACACGCAGAAAACAGCCCCAAAGGAACCGTAACCATCAACTCCCCAACCTGCTCTGACCCCACTAACTCTTCCTGCTTTGTATGAGCCCCAGCACAAACCAGCCGCCCCCCGCCCCCCCTCCGGGAGGTCTGAACAGCCCGTCCCCTCGCAAAGGCTCGTTCCTGCTCCCGCGTCCAAGCCGCCCGGCAGACACCGACCGGACGCCGACCGACGGCATTCGGGGCCCTCTGAAACCTCCGCGCGGATCACTGACGGCCGGGGAGCTGGGCTGCGCTTCGCCTCCCGGCCGAGGGGACGGCTCACCCCCCCGAGCCGCCACGCGAGCTCGGAGCGGGTCTGGACGGGCTCCGCTGCGGCTCAGCTGTTTGCGGGGAACAAACAAAACCTTAGCGATGGGCAGAGGTGCGGAGGGCTGGCTGTGCCCTGGTATCACAGGGCGGCAATTGGTCCCTCCTGACAAGGCGGCAGCACGCTGTCTTTAACGAGCTGAGGGCAGGTACCTCCCCGGAGGGGCAGGCACCCCCGCCTGCCAACCCCTGAAGCACAGCCCTCCTCTCCCCACCACCGCTTTGGTCTTTCCTGGGTTGTTTGAGCCCGTATTCCGGCTCCCCCGGCGAGCCCAGGAACGCCGCCGGCACGGCAGCGCCTCGCTGCTCTCCCCGAAGGGGCTGTGCCCCCCGCACGGGGCCCGTGGCGGCAGGAATCGGCCTGTCGGAGCTCGGCTCGAGGACGACACCGCGCCGGCTTTGTGGCGATGGGCCCTGGACACAGGGGGCGCAGGACCCTCGGGCTGAAGGGCTTTCAGGGTTCCTCCCCCGGCGCGGGTGTCCCACCTGCTGAGGGAAGGACCGCATTCTGCCCCGGGGGAGGGAGAAATTACCCCACTAAGGCAGAACAGGGGCTGAAACAGCCCACCTGCGGTCACGGCCACCCTCCTTCATGTGGGGTGAAGTGGCGTAAGGACGCAGCAGTTCCCTGGAAACGCCGTTGCTGCAAGGAAATAGAAAAGGGGAAGTTGTCCACCTTCACAGCCCGTTAACGCCACAACGTTGGCATGAAGCGAAACCCAAATCTCACCCCTTAACACGGGTGAAGGGAAGGCGCTGCCGGTCCTCCCTCGCGGCTGAAGGCTGGAAGGGCGGGTTGCCGGTACTCACCGGCACGGCACCTGGGTCCCGAGGTCTGTTCAACCCGGCTCTTGGATGTCCCAGGCTCCAGCCGGCAGGGACACGGTGCGGACAGCAATGCCACTGGACTGCCTGTGACTTAACCCGCGCTGGTTGCATCTGATTCCACGAGTTCACGTTCCGAGGAGGTACGCACGGGGCATCCTGGCCTAAGACAAGCGGCATTTTGTTATCCAAGAGGCGAAGCAGCGGCACAGTGAGCCCCGCACGCAGGTTTCACAGCACTCGCCAACGAAGCCATCGCTGACAAGCTGGCGGCTTTTGGTCCGTCTGCAGCGTTCCAAGGCCTGGCTGTTTGGATCAGGCCCTTGGCCTTCGCTCCCCCCCTACGAACCCCTCTGACACCCCGGGCAGGCGCAAGGCACGCGGCTCGAACTCAGCGTAACCCCCATTCGTTTGGCGAAACCGCCTCGAACGAGACCTTCGGCTGTCGTGCGCGTGCAGAGACACACGCGGCGCCGAAGCTCCCAGCTTTTGTAACGCAGCGATTCAGAGAAAGAGGAAGCCCCGGAGCCCAGGACCCAATAAAGCAATGTGGGTGTCACAGACCGTCAGCAGAGTCGTAACAACAAATCATCTTCTTCAAACGAAGAACACCAAATGCATCCTGGTTTTGGACTGGAAGGGCCCATGTCTGACAGCACTATCTGCACTTAACCCAGAAGCCTCCAAAATCTGTTTTACATCGAAACCAAGTCCCGTTAATGCCAGGGGATGAGCCGGCATTATCTGCCTTTCCTAGAGGGAAGAAACGTGGCTGAGGCGCTCAGCCCGTAACGCAGCCGGGAGCTCGGCGGGCTCAGTGGCAGCCCCAAGCCTGCTTAGGGAGCCCAGCGCGGAGGCCGTCAGCTCCAACGCTCCCAGTGCCAAGGGGTTTTAAGAAAGAAAGAAAAACCCAAATGGGCTTTTTTTGACTTTGCACAGGAAAGGAAAACCCACCCGGTTGTTTCCACCAGGCTGAGGAGCAGCATTTACAGCTTGAAGACAAGGGTCGCTCGGGTTTATCGCCAGCCTGCGACGTTGCCCCTTCGGCCCCAGCTGCGGGCGAACGCTTTTGGCCCGAGGTCTGCAAGCGCCGCCTCGGCAGCCGGCAGCAGGCGAGAGGGGGCCCCATTAACTGCGACCCGCTGGGCCTGGCCGGGGAGCACCCCCTCGGGGAGCACATCCTTGGAGAGCCCGGCTGTGCCGGGGCTGAAACACGGGAGACAAAAGGATTGGGCTCGCGGGTGTTCCCTGGCTGCGGTGCGCGAGGGGTGCTGTGCGAGGGGTGCTGTGCGACAGCATGGCGGAACAGCGAGCAGCTTTCAGGCTGCCGGGAAACTTGCTTCCCGGCCCCCACGTCACTGTCGTATGCGCTTGGGCCGTTGCTCCCGGTGGGGTCGGCCGGGCCCCGGCCGCGCGGGAGCTCGGGCCGCCGAGCGGCGGCAGCGCTGTTTAACATGGCTTTCGCCACAAAAACGCTCCCCCCGCCCCCCCCCCCCCCCCCCCCCCCCCCCCCCCCGCGTTACAGGTGAGGCAGGAGCGAGTCGAGGCGGCGCCTGCGAGCAGAGCCACGGGAGAACCCGCGGAGCCCGCGGCGGGGAGGGCCGGGCCCACCCCGGGCCCACCGCGCACTCGGCCCGCGGGAGGCCGCGGCGCTCCCGGACAAGGCCCCGGCGCCGCTCCGAGCTTGCCGGCTCCACGTGAGACGCTCCCGGCAGATGCAGGGCTCCCGCCGCCCCGGAGCGCGCCGGGCGCCACTGCCGCCCACCCCGGGGCCGGCGGGGAGACCCGCGCTCCGCTCCCGGCGGAAGAGAAGCCCGGCCGGGCTGCCCCGCGCCCCTGGCTCGGCTCCGCGGAGGAGCCCGCTCGCTCGCCCGCCAGCCCCCGGCCGCTCACCGGCCCCGCCGCGCCACACGCCCCCGCGGCGGGCAGCGAGGCCCGGAGCCTGCCCCCGCACACACAAAATGGCGGCCGCCGCTCCCTCACTCCGGCGCGCCCGCCATAGCTGCCGCCTCGGTCCGGCCGCCAATCAAGCGCCGCCGTGCCGCTACGCGACGGCTTGGAGAAGCCAATGGAAACGAGACTCGTTGCGGAAAAGGCGGGGCGAGGCGCCGCCGCGGGCGCTTGTGGGCGCCGCAGTCCGCCGGCGCGGCGGGGCCGGGGCGGCCGCGGAGTCGCTGTCCTGCGGAGCCGGGCGGGCGGCGGCGCTGCCGGGCGCGTTGGCAGGGCGGGGTCGCCCGTGGGCTGCGGGGGGCTGCTCCCGGACCCCACCCCGGCCTGCTGCTGCCGAGCGCTGCCCGGCTCAGCCCTGCCGCCGCGGTGGGCTGGGGGACCCCGGTGCCGAGGCCTCCGCCGCGGCGGGGCGTGCTCCCGCCCGCCACAGGCGCTGATGGCGCTGGGGCCTCGCAGGCCGGCTGGGCCTCGCGTTGCGGGCCCTGCCCCGGCTCTGCCGAGCCCCCGGCGGAGCAGCTTCTCGACCGGGCGCTCAGGGCCCGGCGGGCTCCGGGGCGGAGGGCTTTGGCCGGGGCGGAGACACTGAAGTCCCCGGCCGGGCGGTGGCACAGCGGGCCGAGGCCTCGCTCGGGCGGGCTGCGCCGGGCGGGGGGCCCCGCTCGAAGGGGGGGTGTCCTGCTTGCAGGGGGGACCCCAGCTCCGAAGGGGGGTGACAGTCTCCAAAGTGGGGGCCCAGTATGCGATGGGGGGGCGGTGCCCGGCTCTAAGACCCGGCCTCCTCGGTCTGGCGCTTAACTCTTTAATGCCCCTTTCCTCCTTCAGAGCTGCTCTGGATGGCAATTACCAGACACTGATGGTAATTCCAGCTCCTCCCAGGGTGAGCCCAGGCTCCATCTTGGATCTCAAGGACAGGAGTGATCCAAAAAAGCAAAGCCAAAGAGTTTTTCCAAGTGTCTCCCTCGGATTATCCCCAAAGCCTCTGTTCTTGCCTGTGGCACGGGTGACACTCCATGCAGGTGGCCTCTCTGGCTGAGCCGTGGGTGTTACCGATGAGCTTCTCAGTCTGGCAAGTGTGTAAAGGAGTAACACGTATTTTGAGGATCAGGGCACATAAATGGAAAAAAACCCCAAGAAATATTGTGTAAAAGGCAAAAAACCCACCCGCCATGGGAAGGCAGATGTCTTGGGCTTTCTTGGAGGGGAGTGTGGGGCAGGCTGGGCCCAGGCCACCTCTTAAGAAATACTCGTCGTTCAGTTGAGGTAAGTAAGTTTTAAGCAGAATTAATTGCTCAGAGTCAATCACTGAGCATCAGGACACGGGTTACAGCATGATGTTGAGAAATCTGGAATAGAGTTTGTTCATTACTAACTTCGCACAAGCAGCTGGATTTGCTGAAGCCTCAGGCCTCAAGCTGTAAATTTGCACTCAGACATGTTTTCAGCTGGGATAGAGATGATTTCTTCTTAGCAGCTGGCACAGCGCTGCGGTTTGGATTTAGTGTGAGAATCACGTGGACAACACGCTGATGTTCTGTTGTGCTAAGCAGTGCTTACCCTGCAGTCAGTCTGGCAGAGCGAGCAGGGGCACAAGAAGCACAAACCAGACGCTCAGGAGGGTACAGCCACCAAGAAGGTGGGAGCAGCCAACAGCCTGCCTGCAGACAGGGAAAGAGTCCAGGGAGGGCTTGGAACACCCCAGACCAAAACATCCCCACTGGCCCGAAGGCGCCTGAGGCGCGGGTGCAAGGATTGCCAGGGTACAGTGTCCCGGTACGTCCTGCGTGTGGGGTCCCTCTCCAGAGGCTCCAGCTCCCGCTGTTACTTTGTCTTTTTGCTGCACCATCTGAATGATATTTTCTTGGTAAGATTCAGTATCTGAGACTCTGCTACAGGAAACCTCGGGCTGAGCCTGGAAGGAGAGAAGCTCTTGAGGGTGAGAACGTGTGTGTGAATGGACCTGGGGGTGTTGGTTGACAGCAGCTGAACATAGGTCAGCAGTGTGCCCAGGTGGCCAAGAGGCCAATGTCATCCTGGCCTGTGTCAGGAACAGTGTGGTCAGCAGGAGCAGGGCAGGGATTGTGCCCCTTTACTTGGCACTGGTGAGGCTGCTCCTCGAGTGCTGGGGTCAGTTTTGGGTCCCTCACTCCCAGAAGGACACAGATGTTGGAGCGTGTCCAGAGAAGGGCGACAAAGCTGGTGAAGAGTCTGGAGAACAAGTCTGATGAGGAGTGGCTGAGGGAGCTGTGGGTGTTTAGCCTAAAGAAGAGGAGGCTGAGGGGAGACCTGATCGCTCTCTACAGCTCCCTGAAAGGAGGGTGCAGGGAGGTGGGTGCTGGTCTGTTCTCCTGGGTAACTGGTGACAGGACAAGAGGAAACGGCCTCAAGTTGTGTCAGGGGAGGTTTGGATTGGATAGTAGGAAAAATGTCTTCACTGAAAGAGTGGTCAGGCACTGGAACAGGCTGCCACTCTCTGCCCAACCTGTCCTTGTGCTGGCATTGCCCCAACCCAGGTGCAGGACGTTGCCCTTGGCCTTGTGGAACTCCATGAGCTTGGCACGGTCCCACCACTCCAGCCTGTCCAGGTCCCTCTGGATGCCATCCCTTCCCTCCAGCGTGTCACTGCACCACACAGCTTGGCGTCATCGGCAAACTTGCTGAGGGGGCACTCGATCCCACCGTCCATGTCACTGACAAAGATGACAAACAGCACCGGCCCCAACACCGACCCCTGCAGAACGCCGCTCGTCACTGCTCTCCACTCGGACACTGAGCCATTGACCACAACTCTCTGGGTGTGACCATCCAGCCAGTTCCTTATCCACCGAGCGGTCCATCCCTCAAATCCATGTCTCTCCAGTTTAGAGACAAAAATGTCCTGCGGGACGCTGTCAGACACTTTGCACAAGTCCAGGTTGATGACATTGGTTGCCCGTCCTCTACCCACCAAGGCCATGACCCCATCGTAGATGCCACCATATTCGTCAGGCACGATCTGCCCTCGGTGAAGCCATGTTGGTTTCATCACCTCCTCGTTCTCCATGTGCCTTTGCACGGTTTCCAGGAGGATCTGCTCCATGATCTTGCCAGGCACAGAGGTGACAGTGACTGGCCCGTACTTCCCTGGATCCTTCTTTTTTCCCTTTCTAAAGATGGGGCTTATGTTTCTCCTTTTCCAGTCAGTGGGAACATCACCCTCTGCCTGTCCCAGTATGTCCCTGCTGTGGATTTGGGGGACAGCAGGGGGCAGAAACCCCCCTTGCGGAGACCCATGGAGGCTGTGAGCATGGGGAAGCAGCTATCCCGCACGGTGCCGGGCAGGCAGCGCCAGCAGCGGCAGCAGCCAGCGAGAGGCCTGGCCTGCGGCGGTGGCTATGGCTGTCAGGGTGCCTGGGAGCTGGAAGGGTCCTGGCACAGCCCCTCGTCTCTGCAGGAGGATTTGTCCCTGCGCCCTCCCTGTCTGGGGGATGTGGAATCTTCATTGGGGGGACAGAGGGAAGACAGAGCCATGGTCCCTGGGCTGCTCTCACTCCCCCAGGCACCCCCTGAGCTCACAGGGAGCAGTCAGGTGTGCTTCCATGTGCCAGCCCACTCCTACAAGCCAGAACACCCCCATTTTTCGGGGCTTTACTGCGTTGGGAGCGAGGTTTCAGTAGCTGTGGCATTGGCAGCTCAAGGAGATGACAGTCCCCAGCTAGCGCAGATGGGATTTGTCTCTTGTGTGTCCCATTTCCCGGGATTTTTGTGCCTTCAGAGGGTCAGACCTCAACAACAGCCCCCTTGGTCACGAGTCTTCTTACCCCCTGCCTGCTCCTGCCCTTCCCTTGCAGCTGTTGCCTGGAGCAGGGCGGAAGGCGGGGACACAGGGGTTTGCAGGAGCAGGGGAACAGCCTGGCGTGCTGATAACCCCCCCCCCCTCGCAGGGCGTTGAACTTATCTTTCAGCCCGTAGCTGACCTGGCACAGCTGAACCGAACACACGTGTGCTGAGTCAGCCAGTCCCCAGCTCCGGCCCTGCCATCACGTTATACGTGACACATTTACCAGTGGAAGTGACGATGTGGTCACCATGTGCGATTATTTTTTGGTCCTGGTAGCCCGCAGTGTTGCTGTAGGGATGTGGGGGCAATCCCGCTCTCCCCAGTGCTCCATGCCCCGTGAAAGTGCCAATCGGTCCCGTCCTGAGCTGTTTTGCTTTCCCCTGGCTGGAGGAACAGGCTGGGCTCAAGGTTCTGGTGCTGCTGGGGGCTCAAGGCTGCACGGAGGAGCTGGTGGATTTGGCAGGGACAGGCTGATCTCTGGCTGCTGGTGCCAGAGGTTTTTGTGGTTTAGAGCTCTGGATTGACATTTTTTCCCATGTATTTTGAGTGTTTTAGCCTCCTCCACACCCCAGGGTGTCTGGCTGAGCACGACCAGCTGGGTCTGGGTGCAGCCACTGCCCTGTCTGCCACCTGTGGGTCCTCCTGCCATTCGTGACACCTGAAAACTGGGGTGCTGCAGCCCTTTCCACACTTCTGGAATATTTTGGGGGCATCGGATGTTTTTCGGGCAACTCTGGTCTTGCAGAACTGGATGAGGCAGGGAGCTGCTTGTTGGGACCAGCCTGAGCCTGGGCAGAACCTTTATAGCAGCTGGGGCAGAGGTGGAGCAAAGGGAACCCAATGCTGGCGACTGCAGTCTGCCAACAGCCCTCGCAACCCCGGCCCAGCTCCCAGACGTGCCTCTCCCGTCTGGATGCAGGCAAACAGGATGGACACACAGCCCTGCCCTGGGGACAGCCTGCATGCCCTGCCTGCACGCTGCTGGTGGGTGCTCTTGGCAGCCCTTGGGTGCCTTGTGTCCTCCAGTGCTGTCCCCAGGGCACCTGAAATCCCAGCCAGTAACCCCACTGCCCCCCTGCACCATTTGCTTGGCTTTGTATCTCCTGGCATTGGCACAGCTTCCAAAGCCACTTCCCATGGCCATGGCCACCCAACGCCCAGCACCCATGACCCAGCTCCCGTGCATCCCAGGTCCTAGAACCCCAGGTCTCAGCACCCCAGTGCCCAACACCCAGCTCTTCAGCATCTGAACTCCCAGCATCCATATCCCAGCACTCCAGTTCCCAGCATCCTCACACTCCCAGCACCCATCTCCCCAGCACTCTGCTTGCAGTGCTCATCTCCACAGCACTCAGCTCCCAGCACCCCTCTCCCCATCTCCCAGCACCCATCTCCCCATGTCCCAGTGCTCCCAGCACCCCTCTCCCCATCTCCCAGCACCCATCTGCCTAGTACCCCTCTCCCCATCTCCCAGCACCCATCTCTCCAGCACCCCTCTGCCCATCTCCCACCGCTCCCAGCACCCCTCTGCCCATTTCCCAGCTCTCCCAGTGCGAAGCTGCTCCCACCCGCCCGGGCGCAGCGGGGCGCCAGAGCCGGCCGCGCGTGCTACTGCCTGGCCCCGCCCACTGCCGGGCATGGCCCCGCCCACTGCCGTGCGCAACGGCCTTGCCCCGCCTCATGGCCACCGGCCCCCCCGCAAGTGCCCGCCCCCGCCTTTAGCCCCGCCCACAGCGTGTGCGCAGGCGGCCCCGCCCACAGGCCGCACAGCCAGTGCCCGGGCGTGTCCCCGGGGCGCCTCGGCCGGGTACCCTGGGGCCCGCGCGTGTCCCCACGTCTCCTGGGTGGCCCCGTGTCCCCCGAGTCCCCACGTGTCCCCAGGTCGCTCTGGGTGTCCCCACGTGACCCTGGGTTCCCCGTGTCCATCTGCCTGCCTCTGTGTCCCCTGGTATCCCTGGAGCTTCCCGGGTCCCTTTTGGCTTCCATGTGCCCTGTCCCTGGTGTCCCCGTGTCTCTTGTGTCCCCCCCCGTGCCCCCCTGCCCCCCATTTCCCCCATGTGCCCCCTATGGCCTCCGTGTGCCCTTGTGGCTCCCGTGTTCCCCTCATCCCCCGTGTCCCCCGCCTCTCCTGTGTACCCCCTGTGTCACCACATCAATGGTGTCCCCCATGTCCCCCACGTCCCCATGTCCCCCTGTGTCCATGTCCCCCATGTGACTGAGTGCTGCGTCCCCAGATGATGCAGAGTGGGGACCATGCCCACCCCCCTGGGGAAATGGGGACCAGGCACAGTGTCCCCCCGAGGATGGGCAGTGGGGACCGAGTCCCCTCGGGTGATGAGGAGCTAGTCAGTGTTCCCCCCCAGGGTCATCGAGCCCATCCCTCAGGCACAACAGGATCATGGCCAGACAGACGTGCAGATCCAGGACGCAGCAAGGTGACCCCATCCCTGCTGTCCCCCCAAGCCACGCTGTCACCCGGCATCAAGGTCCACCGGCTGAACCCTGCAGTGACACCATTTATTGTAGGGCCTACAAAAAAGCAGAGGCAGCTAAATCCGCCCAGTGCCCAGCACAAAGGGGCCCTGACTCAGCCCAAAGGCTGGGGGGGGCTGCACAGGGGTCGGGGTAAACCCGGGGGGTTGTCTGTGGGGCACCCCATGGGGAGGATGAGTGGGATTGGGATGGGGGGCGTTGTCTGGACATCCCGTCCTGGCTTTGCTGGGGGCTCCTCCAGGCTGATGGGGACAACTTGATCACCCAAGGGGGAACCCATGGGTGCCTGGGCTTGTGTGCTAATGAGTAATTAATTAATTCTAGTAATTGATTTTCTAATGTGCAGGAAGAGGATATCCATGGCGGGCAGTGCACCGCCAGGCATTTCGGATGGGTCACCTGCCCAAACCTGAAAGCAAAGGTGCGAGAAGGGGCCGGGGGTCGGTGGCTGTTAAACGAAGCACTGCCAGTAACGAGGCTCATTTTGAAGGCTGGAAAATACCGAAGGTCAGGTGGATCTGCCCATCCATCCTCCAGTCTGCTCCTTTCCTCTTGCGCCTTAAAATCCTTCTGGCTTTTCCTGCTGCTGCTGTTAAACCCCTGGGGATGCGTCAGTAGATGAGATTGAGGGGAAATTTGGCTTAGAGCTGGAAAATTAAACGCTGTCCTTACGTGGAATTGGAGCGGGGCTGAGCTAGGCTCTGCTCCTGCAGGAATTAAAAGCTGAGAGTGGGTTAATCAGCGGTGCTGTGGGATGGAGAGACGGGGCTGGGAGTGGCTGTGTTTTCCCAAACATGCACTTGGCCCCGAGCCTATCTTCAGATAATGGCCGGGGTTGGGTGGCTGAGGTGTCACCATGGCATACCCAGGGATTCTGGGCTGGTGTCATGGGGTTGTCCCAAGGATGGGACTCTCCATCATGGCTGGTCCAGGAGGGGTGGGATGAGGATGGGTGGCAGCAGCTCCTGAGGGACTCACCCTCTGGCCCAGCGCTGGATCCCGGCATGTCCTTGCAGAGACAGCAGGTTCTGCCCCCCTCCACAGACACCCCCAAACCCCAAATCTCTTTTCCCCTCCTGGCCTTTTTCTGCTCATTCTTGTCACTGGGAGGAGCATCAGGACAACACTGACATCAAGTGGCTGCCAGCATCCCTCGCCCTGGGCCCTATCCTGCCTCTCCCTGTGCTGAGAGCCAGCCCAGCACCACCTGCACGGCCTCACCCTGCCCTGGCGAGGGGCCTGGAGCCCGGCGGGGTCAGGGTCCGTGGCTGGTGGCGCAGGACATCAGCCCAGGCAGGTTCCCATCACTCCTCAGCAGGCAGACAGGATGCAGCCAACCGTACTCCATCATCACCCCGCTCCCTGTCTGCAGCCAGGCCATCACCGTGTCCTACTCCTGTCCCCAGCGTCCCCGACAACGGCAGTCGATATCTCAGCGGGACTGAGCTGAGCGCGCTGCCGGCGTTGCCGAGCCGGGAGCATCCACTGTATCCCTCGCCCACAAGGCACCCTGGGCACCCCAGGATACAGCACCCCCATCCTGTGGCTCTGCCTCGCCAGTGGCAAGGTCACGGAGACAAGCGAGGAGTGGGGCTGTGGTGGCCCTGCCACCGCCCTGGTGCTGGGGACACTTGTGTCTGACACCCTGTCAGTGGCCGTGGACTTTGAGATGAGAGCGGGAGTGGTGGTGGTGGTGACAGTGACGCATCTGCCAGTGCTGGGAAATCGCCTGTGAGACCCAGCTTCGGACCAGCAGGTAAGAGCAGGGTGACATCCCCTCTGCTTGGGGGGATGCTGTGACACGGGGCTCCCCAGGGAGTATGGGACCCTCTGCGGTGCCACTGCCTCATCCCCGGCTCTGGAGTCAGCTCCCGAGGGGAAATCATGGCATGATTGCTGTTTTAAAGCAGGGGAAACTGAGGCACGACAGCATGTTGGGTGCCAGAGCAGCCACACAGTCCTGCTTTTGGGGGATAAAGGCTGGAAAACCCCAGCCTTTTTTCCCTCCAAACTGCTGGGCTGGGAAGCCCAGAGGAGTTTTGCAACCCCCATTCACCTTCAACCCGGCTGAACCTGGAGCCGAGCTCACCTGGGGAAGCCCAAGGCCGGGGGTGGGTTTCAGGGAGGCTCTGACAGGATGCAGGTGAAGCTGGGAATAGGGCAGCAGGTGTGGGTGTTCAGCCCCTCTGTGAGGACCCACCCGTGGGTGGGGAAGGAGGTGGGGGTGTGCCCAGGGCTGGGTTGCCAGTGGATTTAGCTCTGGAGAGCCTGTGAGGTCTGGGTATGGGCTGGGAGGTTAGTGCAGGGCTGAGCTCTGCTGTGTAATGAGGTGTGTTAGGTCTCTGCAGAACCCCCCCTGGGATTTCTGTGTTGGGGACCCACATGTTGCAGACCTGTGACCCTGTGTGGTGCAAGTGAGGTGTTGGGGGGCTTGGGGCTGTGGTGCTGGGCATGGTTTGGGGGAGGGCCCAGTGATGATGATGCTGGTGGTTGTTTATCCCCTGAGTCCGGAAATTCTATGCTGGGAAGGAAAGGGAGGGGAGAGCCGAGGCTGTTCCCAGCACCAGAGCAGGAGGGATGCTCCCGGCTGTGCCCAGTGGCAGCACAGAGATATCCCCTTAAGTGTGGTCCTAGGGGTCCTTGACCCTTGGCATTGCCCTGTCCTCTCACCCACAGCTCCGTGGTGGCTCTGCAGTGACTGGGAAGGATCAGGGACCTGCTGGTGGCCCAGGACAGGAGGGGACCAGTTGGTGACAGGTAAGTGCTGTGGCTCTTGGCTTGGGGTTTGGGTGCTGCTGCCCAGTGCCCTTGGATTCGTTGCCCTGTCTTCACAATGTTTGCGTGGATGGAGTAGTGAGGCGATGTGGGTAAGGAAATTGGTCCTTTGCCCTAGAAATGTGGCTTTTCCTGGGGATTTCCTGGCTGATGCAAGATGGGGCATAAGAAAGCTATCAGCTTTGAGCCTAAGAGGTGGCTGGAAAGAGGTTGTCCACATCTGAGGAGAAGGGACTTGCTTTAAAATCGAGTTTGGCCCCTTGCTAGATCTCTTTGGGTCCACCAAGATGTCAACTCTTGGATGAGGAGATCAGGAGGAGGTGGAGAGATGGTGGTGGTCTTCCATGGCAGGGAGAAGGTATAAGTCTCTGGGGAGCAGCTGGAACGGACCCACAGGCATCAGCTGCCTCAGCACAGGGCTGCCTGGAGCCCTGGGGCTACGTCCAGCTCCCGTCCTGACTGCGCCGGCACCCAGTGAGGGCCTGGTGGAACCATCATGTCCCAGGCAGAAGGTACGGCTCGGCCCTCAGTCTGTTCCCGGAGAGGCGCAGGGTTTGCAGAGGGATCCCAGTGCTGGTGTGGCTGTCCCAAGTCAGCACCAGTCTCCATCCCATCCTGTTTAGTGGTCCTGTGTTGATCCTAAAAGCACCTTTTTCCCCAAAACTTCACTTGCAGGGTGCTGGGCTGCTCCAGGAGCTCCTGTAGCAGCAGCCCCTCTTCCCATGTGCTCCCCAGGTCCCATCTGCACTGTGTGGGGAGGGCAGTCAGACCTGGATGGAACTGGAGGGGGGCACAGGCAGCTGACTCCCAAAGCATGAGGGATCCATACATGGACACACACACACACACACTCCATCCCTCCCAGGAGGCGAGGAGACCTTTGAATACTGCGATGTGGTTGTCAACAGCCAGGAGAAGGTTTTGGATGTGTACACGCAGCTGGAGAAGCTGGGAGAGTAAGTGGGGGTCCCGTGTCCCTGCTGCTCGGGGATGTCCATGAGCAGCCATGGGTGGGATCCAGGGTCATGGTGATAGCTCCATCCCTTATCCTTGCTCTGTCCCAGGGGAAAATTTGGGACGGTGTACCGGCTGCAGGAAAAAGCCACTGGCAAAATCCGGGCTGGGAAATATTTCCGGACACGGACAGCTAAAGAGAAGCAAGAGGCACAGGCTGAAGTGGAGCTCATGAACCTGCTGCATCACCCGCGCCTTGTGCAGTGCCTCGCCGCCTTCCAGGGCCCTGCTGAGCTGGTGATGGTGATGGAGTAGTGAGTGGGGTCAAAGTTTTGGGGTGACGGGTACAGTGCTGGACCCTGCAAGGAAAAGCACTGAAAGTGGGGAGGGGTCCCTGCCCCATGGAGTGCTGGCATGGGGTGTAGGGTGGGTGACCTGCAGACCCAGGATATTTGGGTGAGATCTTCCCAGAGCACTGAGTCTGGGTTCCCTGGTGGGACTCCTCCTCCCCAGGGCTGGTAGACCCCAGCAGGGTCCCCAGCACCTCATCCTACTCCAGCGTGGCAGGTGGGGAGCTCTTTGAGCGTATCGTGGATGATGAGTTCGAGCACACGGAGCCCAGCAGCACCCAGTATGTGCGGCAGATCCTGGAGGGGCTGCGGTTCATGCACGACCAGGCCATCGTCCACCTTGACCTCAAACCCGAGAACATCGTCTGTGTCAGCCCCAACAGCCACTGGCTTAAGATCATCGACTTTGGCTTGGCACGGAAGCTGGGTGAGCAAGAATGGGGTCCTGGGGGACCGGGGCAGGGACCCTCAGTGTCACAGGGCCGGGCACGTTGGCAAGGGGCTGGGCATGCTCCTGCCTGCACCTATGGGACAGGCAGCCCTGTGGCACCACATCAGGGCCCTTCCTGGTGACATAAGATGCTCTGAGGAAACCTACATCCCTGCTTCCCAGGTGGAGATGCCCAAGACCCCTCTGCCTGTGGTGCCCAGCACCCAGAGATGCTCAAGGAGAGCACCAAAACCTGCAATGGGTCCTGGAGGGCGGTAGCTCCACGTGGACATGGGGGCTCATCTGCCCGACGTGTTGCATGGGGCAGGTGTCCAGCTGCACACCATCTTCTCTGCAGCTCCAGACACCCCCGTGAAGGTGTTGCATGGCACCCCTGAGTTCATGGCTCCAGAAGTAGTCGCCTTTGAGCCTGTGAGCTTCTCCACGGACATGTGGAGTGTTGGTGTCATCTGCTACATCCTGTGAGTGGCCTCTTGGGAGCAGCAAGTTGGGCTGGGGAGGGTCTGGGCTGCTGCTGATGTCCCTGCGTCACCTCTCTAGGCTGAGTGGGGAATCCCCCTTCCAGGGGGACAATGACATGGAGACGCTGAGCAACATCACAGCTGTCCGGTGGGACTTCGAGGAGGAGACCTTCTCAGATATCTCCCAGCAAGCCAAGGACTTCATCAGCCAACTGCTGCAGAAGGACCCCCGGTAGGACACAAGGGTGGCTGTGGAGTGCTGAGCTGGGGTTTGGGGTGCTAAGGGGGTGGGCAGGGGAAAGCACTGAATGTGGTCGGTGGAGGGGATGCTCCGTGGGGCCACGCCAGCACCAAGGGTCTGATGGTGGAGCAGTCCCCCCTGACTGCCCTTGTCTGCCCCAGCTGCCGGCTCCCCAGCGCAGGGGCTCTGCTGCACCCCTGGCTGCAGCAGCCTCAGCCCAGCAGCATGAAGGCACTGTCAAAGGAGAGGATCAAGCAGTTCCTGACGCGTCGGAAGTGGCAGGTACCCAGAGGGATGATAAGGACGTAGGGATGGGGATGGATCTGGTGGGGCTCAATGCTCCTTCTCTCCTCTCCAGAAAACAGGCAAAGCCCTGCTGGCCCTCAACAGGTTGACCCTGCTGTCCCAGAGCCTGGAGAGGAAGGTGTCAGAGACACAGGATGAGGAAGGTGATGGCTCCTGAAACATCAGCCCCAACACACCCCATCAGCCCATTCTCTCTGCTCTGCCATCCCCAAGCCATGCTCCTGGGCAGCTTCCCCCCACCTTTTCTCCAGCCTGCCCTGGTGCTGTGTCTTCTCTGTGGCATTGGTGCTCCAGCCTCAGGGCCCCAAGGTGTTCCTCTCCTCATCCCTGAGGGGCCATCTCTGATGCAGCCTTGGAACGGGAACATCCTGCTCTACAGAGCTGGGATCTGTGTGTGATCCACACCTCTGGGATCCAGAGCTGGTGCCCATGGGTGCCACACGTGTTCCTCCAGCTGTCTCTTCACTGCTCCTTCTGTCCATCTCCCTGCAGGCCTGAGCTGCAGCCTGGAGGAGCACCAAGCTGCTGGGTGTCTGCTCCGACAAGGTGCCACCTTCTTGGAACAAGAGGAGGAGGAAGGTGGGAGTGCTGCGGCCACAGGGGAGGCAGAGAGCAGCACTGATGTGGCTGTGTTCCCCCAGCCCTGGACACCCTAGAGCAGCTGGTGAGAGAGGAGCAGGGAGGGATGGGGATGAAACCTCCTCCAGCAGCTCACATGAGGACCCGGCCAACCTGGGGTGTAGACCCAGACCCCAGGGTTCCTCTCCTGGGTGAGCTCTGGGGTCTCACAGTATCCCCATGCTGTTGTGGGGACAGCCATGCCTGCTGTCCCCAGCAAGGAACCAGTGCTCCTCTCTGCATGGCCACACGGGGTAGAGCTGTCACCAATAAAGCACCAAGGATCTCTGCACTCCCTATGCTGCTCCTTTTCCTCCTCAGAATCACCGGGAGGGGTGCAAAAGAGCTGCTTAAGCTCTGTCTGCCCTTTGGGAGCTGGCACCAGGCTCTCCCCATACCCTTGTCTCCTCCAGGAGGGATGCTGGGCCTGGGCACTGGGACAGAGTGGGAATGGGTCTAGCAGCAGCCCTGGTGACCCTTATTTGGAGGTGTCTGCCCTCATCAAGGTGAGTTGGCCTCATGTCCTGAGGTCACAGGCAGGAGGAGCCAGGATAAGCCTTGGAGTGTTTGGTCTCCCCATTTCTAGGCCAACTCTTGTACCAGAAGGGCTGAAAGGATCCCAGAAAGTGCTGTGTGACCAGCAGCTTCCCCCTAAGGAGGCAGCTCGGGCAGAAATCGGTGTCTGGGAGCTGCTGTCCATCAGCAATAGGTGCACAGCTCTGCCCTTGGGGAGGAACAACCCCAGGCACCAGTGTGTGCCGGGGGACACCCAGCTGGGAAGGAGCTTGGCCTGGGGGTCCTACTGGCCAGCAGGCTGAACATGAATCAGCAATGGGCCCTTGCTGCAAAGAAGGTGAATGGTGTCCCTGGGCAGCATTAGACAGTGCATTGCTGGGAGGTGGAGGGAGGTGCTCCTTCCCCTTACTTGGGACAGGTAAGGCCATGCCTGGAGCGCTGTCATGCTCTGGGGTCCCAGTACAAGAGAGACACGGGCACACTGCAGAGGGTTCAGTGAAGGGTGATGGAGGGGCTGGAGCAACTTGCCTATGAGGAAAGGCTGAGAGAGCTGGGGCTGTTTGGTCAAGAGAAGGCTCAGGGAGGATCTCATCAATATACCTGAAGAGAGGGTACAGAGATGATGAGGCAGATTCTTCTCAGGGCTGCCCAGAGGCCATGGGCACCAACAGAAACACAGAAGGTTCCATCTGACCCTTAGGAAACACTTTTTTTACTGGTGATGGGGCACTGGCACAGGTTGCCTGGGAAAATGGTATGATCCTTAGGTTTTTTAATATCTCTATCTAGGCATGGTCCTGGGGAACTTGTTCTAGGTGTGCCTGCTGGGGCAGGGGGATGGGCCAGGTGACCTCCAGAGGTTCCTTCCAACCTCAACCATCCTGGGATTCTGTGAAAACCCACCTCCTGTTGAAGCTGGGCTGGGGGCTGCTCTCCTCCAGCATATGCCAACACTTGCGAAGGTGCCCTGGTCGAGCGGTCCAGCCCTGTCCCTGTTGCCAGGGTGCAGCTGTCCCAGATAACGCACAACTTCAACCCGTCCTCCTCCTCTGCTTCCAGCCCTGCTGGGTGAGGCCACCAGCGCTATCAGGAAGGTGTTATTTTTATTAAACAGAACGAAATCCACCCACTTTCACAACCACAATGGGGATATGCCTGAGCACTGTGGCCTGGAGCACCCATGGGACACATGACATCAGAGCTGCTGCTGGACCAGCGATGGCAAGCCCGCTTTCAGATAGTTTGCTGAACCCTCTAGGAAGCTGACAGCCACTGTGGAGGGAGGTTTCCGTATCAGAATTTGGCATCCTGCTGCCTCCAGAGATGGATAGACCAGCCAGTGTGCCTGTGGTCCTTTGGCTGGGGGACTTAATCTGCTCCTCTCTTGGGCTAACAGGGAGGGAGGCTGTCACCTTCCTGTCCCACTGTTGTGGCATTGACTCCCTAGCTGACAAGGCTTTATCAGCACCCAGGCCTGCCTTGAATTTTTGTGGCAAAAGCCTGTTCCTGTTAATAATGTCCATGGCTGATGGCTGCTTCTGGGCCCACGTGATCATGGGAAGCAGGAGACTGCTGTGGTGTGGCAGAGCTGTAACATGCACTGCCCAGGACCTGGTGGTCTCTTCCCTTGTCGGAAACAGTAGGTGCAACTTAAGAAGGAACTTGGAAGCTGGTGCACAGACCTCCAGCCCCTTTTAGCTCCCCCTCCCCAGTGATGGCGAGGCCACTTCTTCATTGCTTGGCATGCAATGTTGTTCCTGTTGCTCCTCACAGGCTTCACCATGGCTCTTTAACAGCCAGGTGAGACTTCTCTTGACAGACCTCGTCTGCTTTCCATTCCTCCCATGTTTTCAGTGGAAGAAGTGGTTTCACTGCTCTGAGTCTGAAGAGAAGCTCCTTAGAAACAAATAAACAAACAAAAATATTCCATGTCCTATCCACAGAATTTGTTTTCCCTTCCCAGAGTAACAGAGGCTGAGGAACTCCTTTCTCCTCCACACTCTTCTCTTGATGTTCACACACATCGTATCCCAATTTTTCCCTGTTATCTATTCCACGTTTTCCTCGTTACACAGACTCTGAACTCACACGTGTCCCTTGGGAACCAAGCTGAATGCCTTCAAGCTGCGGATGATAAGGAAACACCAAGTTACATATAATCAATCCCTTGATGAGCTACTTACCATGTGATATTACCAAAATATTTCTGGTTGGGAACTATGTTTATCTTCAGCTGTTTTCCAAACTTCTCACAACCCTGAAAATCCATGTGCCAGGACTCCAGCCATGAGCTTTCTCTCTATAATCCTGTGTTTTACACTGTAAAAAAAATACGTATCTACAGAAGCAGCTGATTTACCTACAGAAAGCTCACATTTCTTCTCCTTCCACTGCCTCCCACGGCTTAACACTGTGTGCTTGGGAAAGCAATGGGCTAAATGAAGAGTGGAGTTACACCTGGAAATCATTACAGCCACCAAGAAATTCAGCAGCACTGAAAATAGAAATCCAGTCACAGTGTCTCAAAGGCAAAGGAATTAAGATCTTGGTCCTTCCATCAAGAAGGACTCTTGGGTTGACCTCCACTTCAGCCACACAACTTCAGAGTAGGTCCTCAAATCAGAAATCCTCCGTCAAGGCAGAGAGGAAGGGGATACCCTTGGGGAACCTTGAGAAACAACTCCCTTCATATCTCAGGTACCCCTAGGTCCAGCTCCTCAGAGGTACGTGAGGTCAGGTCAGCTTTCCAAATACCCTCGACCTTCTGGAACTTAATCCTTCAGTGCCAAGTTATCATGATAATCTTGCTTTTATTTTGGGCTGCACGATCTAGGTCTAGGGATGCTTTTTTTGGGTGAGGAAGTATTGCCTGGGTAGCTCTAACATCAAGAAATAGTATTTTTTTGTGGACCTACAAATTGGGTGTTTTCCAGTTAATTGTAATTAATGAAGAAAACAAACCAGGGTCTGAAGTCAACCTTAATGTCAAAAAATATTAGCCCTGGGCTTATATTGAAGATGATTATTTGAGCATGTCAATTCCAGAATGTTTTTTTAAGGACTATTATAGCAGGGAGCAAACAGCCACCATGTAATTGGAATTGTCAGATAAAAGCCTTCACGTATTGCAAGTCAAACAGCACGAAATTGGTGAAAGCAGAGAAGACATGAGAGTACAAGGGCGTGGTAGCAACAGATGCAAAGGCATTTAAATGAGGACAGAAGCTGTAAGTGATGCAGGAATGTCAACAATACCTGAGCCGTAATGTGCTTGTCTCTCAGCAAAGCTTCCTGAGCGAAGCGGGGTGTCCTCCCCTCCCAAAAGGCATGGCCAGGTCCTGGCCAGGCTCTGGGGAGGTCAGGAGGCTGTTTGTGATCACAGGACTTCAGCAACCATCACCCCAAGGTACAGCGCCCAGGATGGGTCGTGCAGGGATGGCCCAAGAGCAGATAAGAGCCATGAAGTCCCCCAACTAAGGGATCACAGGACACCCTGGGTGCTCTGCCACCTCCAGAGGCATCTGTCTCTGGGGCTGAGGGGTGGGCAGGATGCTCCCCCACCTCATCTTCCTGGTATTGCTGGTACAAGGATTTCTATGTCCAACAAGCACGAAGGACCTCCAGCATGCCAAACCCCAGGCCTGGGCTCCCTCTTTTCATCTCAGTACCATGCCTGCAGGGATCAGCCCACCCCCAAATCTCTCCTGAAACACCTCCCTGTGCACAAAGGCCCACAAGCCCTGTCCTTCCCAGTGCACAGCCCCCATTTCACGCCCTGCTTTCACTGCCTTCATCCCACCATTGCAGCCCTCACCATGGCCAGGAGATGGTACCATTGGCCTCATCCCTGCCTCTCCTCGGGCTGGAGAGCCACAGCTGTCCCTCATGTCAACCCCATCCCGCCCAGCCCTGCCTGCTGCTCCGACCACACTTGCCCTTGACATGGGAGATCCCACCCTAAGTCGAGAGGGACCTGCTGGGACCTTTGAGGCCAAAGCCTGGCCCTGCCTGGTCCAGCAGGCAGCCTGGGACCTCTCTTAGGGCTCAGTCCACACCAGGTCTCCTGCATGGGGGTCTCCACTCCTGCCCTTCACCCCTTGGCTGGGATCCCAACCCTGATGTTTCCCAGCAGCGAAGGTCCTTGCACCCTTTTCCAGCTGTGATCAGGAAGGCGTTGCCTGCATGAACGTGGGCGCTCTGACAGCACCAAGGTTTCACCTCAGCATGTGGGCAGGATGTTCATGCTGGGATACAGACCTTGGGGCCCCACAGACACCCTGCCCTGAAGCAGAGCCCATCCTCTGTGTGGGACAACTCTGGGTGAAAGCCCTGGTCCTCACACATGATCCTGGTGACATCGGCCCTCCTGAGCACACTGCTAGGACAGCGTTGGGGAGGCTGTCCCCATCCCTGCAGAGGGTCGCAATGCCATCCCTTAAAAACTAGAATCTTAGGGAATTAAATGCAAAATATTTAATGAAATGGAAATATTTAATGAAATGATGAGATTTCAACTGCAAAATTGAGCTTTGGAAAATCAGAACGAACCCAAATGTGGGTGACCCCAATTTCAGTGCTGCTGAGCTGCCTGCGGCTCCTCTCTGACCTCCCAAACCCCAGGAGATGATGGGGAGGATGCAGCATCGCACCAAGGGCAGCTGGGGAATTGGTGGCAGCTGCCTGCTCACATTGTGCATCCCCCAACTGCGATTTGGGGTTTGCAGAGGGCGGGAGAGGTTGGCAGAACAGGTCCGGCACGTTCCCCTGGTCTCTGCGGTGCCGAGCGCTTTGCCCCAACACTTCGGCAGGTCTTGACAAACAGGAGATGCCGCGAGAGCTGGGTGGACACGGTAACGCCAGTGTCTCGCCCTGGGGCTGCACAGGGGTTTCTGGACCATGTTAGATCCTGGGGGTCCCAGGATCCCACCTGGATCCATCCTCCACCTGGATCCTCGGCAGATCTCTCCTTGAAACTTAAATCTTGGCAAATATCATCAAATCTCAATAAATCTCACCAAATCTCATCATATCTCACCACATCTTGCCAAATCTCAGCAGAAGAGTGCACTTTGTGTCCTGGCAGTGGTTAGGAGCTACAGTTATTGATGCTGGCATGGCAGGAGCCACGAGGAGATTCACCAGTCCATGCTCTGGGTGGGCAGGGAGCAGGCAGGAGCTGCCTGTGGATGGGGTGAAGCCAGCATCGCATCCCCATCCACGCGCAACGGATGCTCTGCCGAAGGATGGGTGCTGCAGCTCCCCTGGCAGAGCTGGCAGGGAGTGTGGACGCCAACACCAGCTCCAACCCCTCATGCTCCCTGCCCATGGCACCCTTTGGCCTGGTGGTTCTGCTGGTCTGGCTTTATCCTGGCCATTAGGATCTGTCCCCCTGCCCACACATTGCCAGCCCTGACACTGGGCATGTGTCCCCACCCAGGAAGGCCCCACACCCAGTGTCACACACCCGGGAGGTCCCCTGCCCAGGGTGGGCTGCCCAGCGATGCAATGAGTTTACTCAGCCTCAGCTCTCCTGCCTGTGGTGGCCAAGGCAGGGAGAGAAGGGAAGAGAGGAGGCAGCCCAACACCTCCTGGCTGCCCTCCTTGCTCCCATCTGCCCCTTAAACAAATAAAATAAAACAATAGAATAAAATAAAAAAGGAAATAAAATAAGATAAATAATAGAATAAACCAAAAAAAGATAAAAAAGGACTTAAAAATTAATGAAAAGTAAAAAGATAAATAAAATAAATAGTTTTTAAAATATTAAATTAATAAAATTAATAGAATTAATAATAAAATAAAATAAAATAAAATAAAATAAAATAAAATAAAATAAAATAAAATAAAATAAAATAAAATAAAATAATAAAATAAAATAAAATAAAATAAAATAAAATAAAATAAGTAAATAAACCGATGAGACCCGGGCCGGGCGGGGGCGGCAGGTGTCGGCTCGCGGCTGCCGGGGCCGGGGCGCGGCGGAGCCATGCCCGCCGGGACGTAGGGGGGAGGCGTGGGGGGGGAGGCGTTTACAGCGCAATAACGCCCCGGCGAAGTTGCAAACGCCGAGGAGCAGCAGCGGAGGAGGGGAAGAACCGCCCCCCCTCCCCGACCCAGCCGCTCCATCGCTCCCGCATCCCGCACCCCTCCCGCCATGGGCAACGCGGCGGGGGGCATGGAGGGGGGGGGCGCTGGACGAGAGAGCCGCGACCCCCGGCTCCCGGTGCCCCCCCCGAGCGCCGCCGCCGCCCCGCCCGCCCGGCAGCCCATGCCAGCCGCCGCCGAGCTGGAGGAGCGCTTCGGCCGCGTCCTGGTGAGTGGGGGAGGGATGGGGGGGGTGGGGTGGGTGGGAAACGACACCCCCCGGCCCCCGTCGTGGCGGTATTTTATCGTCGCGCTGTTGCGCCCTGGCGCTGCTATTGATCTGTTGGCGTTACCGATAACGATGCCCCGCGCCCCCCCGCCCCTGACGGGATGCTCGGCCTTGCCCCGCCGACGCCCCGCAGCTGGTGCTGCACCCCCGCAGCTCTCGCGGTGGGGGGTGTCTGCCCTCAACCCCTGGGGTGACCCCGGCTCCCGGGGCCGCCCCGCCATGGCGGGAGCAGCCGCAGGGCCCGGGGCGGCAGCGTGCCGCAGGCAGCCGGGCTGCGGCTGCCCCACCGGGCTGACCTCCGCTGCCGTCCTTCGCCGGAGCACCGCCGCATCCCGCCGTGGGGCGATGCCGGAGCCGTGCTCCCATGGGATGGCAGCTCCGTGAAAGGCTCGAGCTGCGGGAGATCGGCTCGAGCTGCGGGAGATGGATCGGCTCCCACGCGCTCCCTCCGTCCTTGAGCGGGGCGGGCCGGCCTTGACCTTCGCGCCTGGCCAGCCACGGTCCTGCCATGGGAGCCGGGGCGCACCGCATCCCGTATCCGTGCCCTTCCCAAAAATGCTTCGTGGCGGAGGGTCAGGCTGGGAGCGGGGAAGAAACCCTTGATCCTGCGGCGGGAGACGGAGCTGCTTTGCCGACCCGGTGCCGGGAGCGGCCGTGGGCACAAGCTCCCGCCAGTGGTGGTAGGCCGGGATCTGCTTACTGGGATCCACCACCACAAAGTATTTGGAAGCTTTTTGGTCTCGTGGCATTTATAGGAGAATTGTTTGAGGATGGGTATTGCAGCTGGAGCCGTGGCAGCTTCTCCATCGGCGGCAGCATCGGCTACGGCTCAGCGTGGCCGTGGGGCGATGGTGGCGAAGGGCTTTGTGAGGTGGGGACCCACATGGGACCCCTGAAACCCCCAAGGAGGGGGCTTTGCCGTGGGATGCCCGTTGCTGCAGGTGCGGAGGCCGGCGGGTGGCTGAGTTGGGTGGCGGCGCCTTTGGCTCCCCAGGTGCTGCAGCAACAGGAGGTGACGGGTGGCTGGGGACCTTGGGGTGCTTCCGCTGCTGTTGCTGCGAGGCCTCAGGAAATGGTGCTTTCCGCCTGGCTGGATGGTGGCACATTGGAAATCCTAAGCCCAAAAATGGTTGGAAAAGGGAAAGTGCTGCCCCAGACCCTTGTTGCCACACAGACTTCCTCCATCCCAAAGGAAAGTCCTTTCCCAGGAGCTGGGGGAACCCAGGGGGCTGGTTTGGGGCCAGACAGGAACTGCGCATCTTGTGAAATCGGCTGTCGCAATCTCGCTTCCTCCTTTCACAGGTTCCCTTCCCTCTTCTCATGGCCAGGGGGGTAGCAGGACCCCCAGAGGGATGGAAACAGGGGGGTCCCTCTGCCCTCACCCACCCCAACCACGTTCCTTGACTCGGCATTCCATTTTTCCACCTTGTGAGATCAGTGATGGAGCAGGTGATGGGTTGGGAATCTCCAGGTGGGGAATGGTCCAGAGCCAGCACGTTGCCATGGCTACGGCGATGCCGTGAGAGCACATGTGTGCAAACCAGTTTTGGGCTGGACTTCTCAAACTGGGAGAGCTGGTGGGGTAAAGCCTGATGGAAAAGCCAGTGGTGCAGCCTGTGGGATCCAACCTAGCCCAGGAAGGGGACAGATAAGCCCATCGCATGTCAAGGAATGGTGAATTTAGTTTTATTCCCCAAAAGTTGGCTTCTTCCCAGCTAGGGCACTGTGGCAGCTGCCACTTTGGCAGAGTGACAGGAGGGTTGTCCCAATGCCAAATTATTTGGGATGTGCCGAGGTGGTTTTTTGGGATGGAGTGGAGGAAGGGGAGCATCTTTGCTGCTGGGATGGGGATGCTAGGATGCTCCCACTTGGAGCAGTCAGGATTTTTTTCTCCTCTTTGCACATCAAGAGGTAGAAATTGAGAAAATATAAAAATAGTGGGTGGAGGCAGTGGTGGGGGTGAAGCCAAAAATAGGTGGGAGGGTCCGGCTGGAGCCTTGTGGACAGTGGCTGGTGGGGATGGGGGCTGCTCCAGCCAGGAGGTTTAGCTGGCAGGGGCTTTGCTGCCGCTTCTCCTGGGACCTGGGGGAGAGCACGGCAAACGTCACCACTGCAGATGTTTGCAGATGTTTGCAGATGTGCTGTTGGCCCCAGCAAGCCTGGTCACAGCAAGCCCCGGTTGCAGTGTCGGCCTCAGCTCAACCAGGAAAGAAAACTCACGCTGGGCTTCCTGCTGGATCTGTGCTCAGCACGGTGGCCAGCTCCGGCTGGGTGCCACGGGGGCTGCGGTGGGGTGTCCCCACGGGGACGTGTGCCCTAGATAGGAAGGGAAATGGCCTAAGAGCTGCCGTATGTGTCTGGATCCAGCCCTGGCTGAATGAGGAGGCATCTGGACACAGGGTGGGCAGGCAGGCACCTGGCAGGGATGCGGGCATGGTGGCAGGATCAGACTCGTCTCCCCAGCCTCTGCTGAGAGCAGCTTCTGCTTGTTCCTAAAATAGAGCCCAGAGCAGCAGGCGGTAGCTGCCACCCATTCCTTAGCCAGCTCCTCGCCACCCTTGAGACAGGATCCGGCCATGTGTGTGCTCCTCCACTGGCTTGGCCGTCCCTAGCATGTGGTGGGTTTGGGACCCAGCGGGATCCAGGGACTTCCTGGTGGGATGAACTGATCCTGGGAGTGTCACCCAGCCCGACTTGCTGTATGCTGGGGGTTGGGAATGCCGCGAGTGGACCTGGTCCTGCTGGGTGCCCAGTGCTGAGCCTCCAGGAGAGGCAGGAGGTTGGATCTGGCGGTGGTCAGGGTCCTGGGAGGGGACACCAAGGGACAGCTGGTGCTGGGCACACCCCAAACCCCCGTGGGTAGGAGCATCACACTCTGTGGCCAGAAGGGATAGAGCATCCTGGGAGTGCCCCATGGTCCATGGGCCACCAGCTCATGCACCCAGTGACCTTAGCCCTTCCCGTAGCCACACGGTTGGTGGAAGCCCCTAAACTGCCATCTCGGGGCTACTCCTATCCTTTCCCCATGGTGAGCAGGGTTGGTACCGGCTGTCTGGATTGGGCTGCTCTCCCATGCCACGTGCCATTGGGACTTTCCATCCCTGCTCCATGGACGTGCATCCCCCACATGGCCCAGAAATGGTGCTCGCTGGGTTCAGCCTGGGTTTCTCTTGAGCCTGTTGCTGTTTTGTAGAGCTAACACTTCCGTAAAGGATGCTTTGCACTTTTTGTGTTGGGGTTTGGTGCAGAGCCCGGCTTCACTCAGCTCTGCTTGCTTGTGTGTGGAACAAAAAGAAGGTGTCTGACACCCAAAATAGCTCCGTCCCCCGCCGTCGGCAGCCCGAGCGCTGTGGGTGCTGTGATACTGAAAGGTCTTTTCATACCGGAAAATGATGCAGGCTCTGCTTTGCCTCCCCCCAGTCTTGGTTTTAGTTGTTGGATTAAGCACAGCTCAACCCTGCAGCAAACCCACCCTGAGATGGGGTCCCAGCTGGTCGCATCCTGGCACCAGGCATGGGTGGGATGGCACCATGGGCTCTGTGGCACCTCGTGTCCCAGGAGGGTTGAACATGTGGTGGCATCCGTTCAGTAACACAGTGGGCTGTGACGCTGCCGGCAGGCTGGGCGGGAGGATGGGGAAGCCCCATGTGGGGGTGGGATGAGGGTGCTGAGTTCTGGCCGGAGGGTGCTGGATGACGGGAGGTTGGATGTGCCTGCTGGGGGCAAGTCCCTGTGGCCCCACCCTCTTTGTCCCCCATGGCGGAGGAAGACCAGGTCCTTCCTCTGCCACCTCCGGGGTGCTCACCTGCTGCCCTGCCCCACACCTCCCATCCAGACCCATGTCTCCCATCTGGACACACATCACCCACCCTGACCCACATCTCCCACCCTGCCCCACACCTCCCACAGCACTGGTCCCCCCCTCCCTGGCAGGAAACGAGAACCGGTTTCTTTGTGCTGCTGGCTGAGACAGGGGATCGCAGCAGAGCCACTTCCTCCCCACCAGCATCACGTGGCCTGATGGCGGGATGCAGCCACCACCCAGTTTGTACCCAAACCATGCCACATCCTGCCACCCAGCCCAGCCCTGTTTGTGAGGAAGGGACCACAAGGCTTGGTGGCAGAGCCACCTCCATAGGGACATCCCTGGCATCCCCCTGCACCGCCTGCATCCTTGTGGCAGGGAACCCATGGGAGGTCCTGTCCCACCGGTGAAACTTGGTCTTGGTTTTTCCAGGTCCCACACATGGTCCCTGGAAGAGGTGGTCCATGTGGTGGGTGCCACCATCCCCGAACTGCTGAGGGCATCCAACAGAGTGTCCCACAGAGGGTGTCACGGGTGCTGCCGAAGCCCTGAGTGGTGTGTTTGGGTGCATGGTCCCTCTAGGCACACCCCTTCGTCTGACCCTCCTGGGGTCAGATGGCACCTCATGGAGCATGAGGACAGGTCTCCCCAGCAAAGGGGACATCTGGGTGTTATTGCCACCTTGCCCATCCCAGGACTCACCCAGCAGCTCCAGCTCAACCCCAGTGGCTTTGTAATGAGGCTATTTTTGACCCCACAGTCTAATTTTATCCTCCCTGCCCAGCTCTCTGTGCGAGCCATCCCATGGCCAAATCCAGCCGAGCACCAGCTCCTCTCCGCCCACAGGTCCTGGCTTTGGCTTCTTGCGAAAGCAGCTCGGCAGGTCCTTGGTGCAGGCGGGCGGTGAGGTTTCCTCTCCTGTGAGCAACCTCCTCTGTGAGCAACCAAACCCCTGTGAGATACCTTTTCCCCAAACACGTGGGTGCCCCAGAGGTGCATGCACTCCACATCCCCCTCCTCAGCATCAGGGGACCCCAAAACTGGAGGTTCAGTGTGATCTGGGGCTGTGCATCACTCCACGTGCCATTGCGCCAGCTTGCCTGGGCTCTCCAGGTGAGCAGCTGCCTCAGCTCCTGCTTTTCTCCCCGGGACCAGATCACCAAGAAATGGGTCTTTTGGACAATTAAGCCAGCTGAGCTCCCAGTGTGACCCAGACCATGGTGGGTGCCCCATTAAAGGCTCTGGTCACCCCGTGGTGTCTCTTGAGGCCCCATGTGTCCCCAAGCACCCAGAGGCTGGAGCTGCACTGGGGGCCTCCCGGACCCCCCGGCCATGGTGAGGAGCGGTTCTGGCAGCTGCCTTGTGCCATTTGGAGAGCGGAAACCACGTCATGTCCTGCTGGGGCGGCCCCTGGGGTGTGACGGGGACCAGAGTTGTGCAAGGTGGCACGGAGGGACGTGGTGACATGCCAGCCCCTGCCCTGACATCATGTCTCTAAAGAAACAGATTTCACCAGCCGGGCTTGTCACACACCTGTGGTGGGGGGACTCGGAGGTGACTGTCACCCCCTGAGCTGGGCCCATGTCCCTGTCCCTCACCCTGAGCAGCCCTGCTGGGGACAGGCACTGGGCTGGCTGAGGCCCATGACAGGGACGGGCAGGTCCTCCTGTCCCCTGCCTCAGGGAGCCCCAGGCAGGGATGCTGCTGCTGGTGGGATGCTAACATCTTGGGGCTGGTGTTGTCCTCATCCTCCCACTGCGGGGCAGGGACACCTGGACTGGGTGAGCAGCAGGTGCCACCACCCCAGGCAGCAGGGTTTGGGAGTGACCTCCAACCCTGACACCCATCACCCCACAGAACTCCATGAACCTGCCCCCAGACAAGATGAAGCTGCTCAACCAGTATGACAACGAGAAGAAGTGGGAGCTGATCTGTGACCAGGTGAGGTCCGGGCATCGCTGTGTCCCCAGTGCCATCCCTGTCCCCCAGTGCCACTCGTGGTGCAGACATCAACCTGGCACTTGCCAAGTGCGGGCATCCAGCTCCGTTAGTGAGACAGCGCCTTATTAACCTGATTAAACATTGATGCGTGACCATCTGCAACGCAACGGGGGGACACGGGGACATGGTGGCTGCCACAAGGATGGTGGCACGTCCCCGTGTTGTGGGCGGGTGGCCTGGTTTCAGCCTCTCTTTGGGGCTCGTAGGAGCGTTTCCAGGTGAAAAATCCACCATCCGCCTACATCCAGAAGCTGAAGAGCTACTTGGACACGGGTGGCGTAAGCAGGAAGGTGAGGGCTCCCCCTTCCACCCCTTGTCCCCACCCCAGTTTGGGCATGGTGACAGTGCCAACAGCTCTCCCCGTTCCCCCAGTTCAAGAGGCGAGTGCAGGAGTCAACGCAAGTGCTCCGGGAGCTGGAGATTTCCTTGAGGACCAACTACATTGGGTAAGGAAGGGAGACCTGGGGGTGTCCTCATTGTCACCCGGCCGCTGCTGCTGTCACCGGCATTGCTGGTGGCTTCTGGCTGTGGGGGTGACAGTGCGATGTGGAGGATGGTGGCCTCATCCTGCCTCTCTGGGGTGGCTCTGATGGGAGGATGGGGGTGCTGAAGCAGCTGGCTCTGACAAGGGGGCTGTAGGACCCAAACCCCACGTGGGCTCTCTGGTACACCCTGGGTGCCACATGGACCGTGGTCCCCAACCTGGGTTCCCTGGCCCCTTGCCATGTGGTGGGTGTTGAGCTGTGGGTGCCCATGGTCCTGCCACCCAGGGCTGGGCTGGGCTGGGCTGGGTTGTCCTGTCATGGTGGCAGCGGTGGCAGCAGAGCTCTCCAGCTGTGTCCCCCCGGGCAGCAGGAGCTGCCTGGGTCACCATAGCACCCACCTGCCTCAGAGAGATGCCAGCTCACGGTGGCACCTCGTGTTCCCAGCATGTCCCACCCTTGCTGGGGACCTCTGACTGGACAGTGGCTCTGCTGGAGGGGGGCAGAAGGGGGGATGAGGAGGGCTGGTGGAGCCCACTAACCCCCTGCACCCCCCAGCTGGGTCCAGGAGTTCCTCAACGAGGAGAACAAGGGGCTGGACGTGCTGCTGGAGTATCTTGCCTTCGCCCAGTGCTCTGTCACGTATGTCCCCACCGGGTCCCTCTTCCCCAAAGCTGGGAGCCGCCTCCCCTGGGACTCAGAGGGGCTGGGGGAGGTCCAAGGGGGCTGCTCACTCCTATTATCAGAGTGATGGAGCTAAGGATACTCCATGGCTGCAGTTGAGAAGAGTATCCCAAATATCCCCAGCCCTGGGGACCCCAGGGGGGCGCTGGCCCATATTAGGGTGCCACAGGTCACCCCTCCCTGTGTCCCCATGGGCCTCCAGGTATGACATGGAGAGTGCAGAGAATGGCAGCCCGGGCTCTGACAAGGGCAAGGTCCTGGAGCGGTCACTGGAGGACCTGAGCAAGAGCAACTCCTCATCCCCTACCCAGGGCTCCTCCAAAGTGCGGCACCTCACTGTCAGGTAATGCGTGGTCCCATCCCCAGGCGTCCCTGCGCCGTCCCCCTGCCTCGCTGCACCCTGGCCATGCCATGCTCAAAGAGGGGCTTGGCAGGGAGACGCAGGCCTGGTCCTAAAAATGGGTCCCTAGTGCTGGTTTTGGGGGGACACAAAGCCACATTCCTGTGTGTCTGCACAAGGAATAAACCAGCTGGGAGCTGGGCTGGATCAGCCCCCCCAGCCCGGTGCCGTGGCTGCTGTGGGATGTCCTGGGCATAACTCATGAATAAGCAAAAATTGGAGCTCCTTGAGATTTTGGGGGGGGGGGCAAATTGCACCCCCCTGGTTTAAGACCGGGGTGGAGGAATGGGCCTGCGCCCCCATAGCCAGTCCTGGTGGCTGGTGGCTCTTGCTTGGTGCCGCTTGCCCCCGCAGCTCCCTTCTAACCCCACTCTTCTCTTGCACGCTGCCGGGGGACGCGCTAACGGTAGGTGACGGGGACCGGGCGCTGGTGGGACAGGGACATCCCCGTGAGACCCCGCTGCTGGTCACCGGCACTGCGGACCATGCCTGCAGGGTGGCCCCAGTGGGTGGGGTGGGACCTAGGGGATACCCTGCCATGGTGACCCCAGGAGCCGTAACATGGCACCTCAGGGACCACAGGGGTCCCTTGCCACCTGCCAGCAGCTCGAGAGGAGCTGGGGTGTCCCCTCAGCCCCATGGACAGGTCAGGAGTGACTTGGCAGCTGCAAGGGTCCCAGCCCTTGTCCCCAAGCCCGGGTGTCCCAGGGGCCATGCGGGAGCCCCGTCTCTCCCTCCTGTCCTGCAGGCTCTAACGCGCCTCCAGCTGCTGCCTCTCGAACCAGCACATCCACACCCTCCTCCGCCACGTCCACCCCAGCGTCCCCTGCAGCGCCCCGGGCAGCGATGGGGACAGTAGCCCCAGGTCACCCGGCAGCTCCTGCCCGCCCCGGTGAGCCTCCGAGACCCCCCGTGTGCACGAGGGGCACCCGACCACCGTCCAGCCCCCCACCCCAAGGGCTTGTAGGCGGGGATGGACACGAGGGTCTTTCCCATGGGGATGCAACCGTCCGGGTCCCCTGGTGTCCCCCCTCCCTGCTGCCACCCACCCATGCGCTGCCCCGTCCCTGCTTGCGCTGCGCTCCCCGGCTGCCCCCCGGCCCCTGCTCAGCTGCCCTCTCGCCCGCCCAGGCTGAACCCCTCGCACAGCAGGAAGGCGCTGAGGAACTCCCGCCTCGTCAGCCAGAAGGACGACGTCCACCTCTGCATCATGTGCCTCCGCGCCATCATGAACTACCAGGTGGGAGAGGGCAGCATCCATGGGGACCCACCTGGGGCTCCCCAAAAGTCTCCAGCCCTTGCAGGGCTGTTGCCAGGGTCAGGGTTTGGGGTAGGAGCTGTTCTCCCTCTCCTTGCTCAGATATTCCTCAAACATCCTTGTGGGTGGGGTCATGGCATGAGGGTGTCCCAAGGTACTGGAGCATCCTGAGGGTGGGAGGATGCACAACCCCATTAATGTTCCTTTTCCCCTCAAGTCTGGCTTCAGTCTGGTGATGAACCACCCAGCCTGTGTCAATGAGATCACCCTGAGCCTCAACAACAAGAATGCCAGGTAGGGCCTATCCCTCGTCCTCCTGTCCCTCCGTCCCCTTGCCCGCCCCAGGACCCTGACCCCCTTACACCCCATGTCTCCGCAGGACCAAGGCACTGGTGCTGGAGCTGCTGGCTGCTGTCTGCCTGGTACGAGGTGGCCATGACATCATCCTGGCTGCCTTCGACAACTTCAAGGAGGTGAGTCCCCAGAAGGGACGTGTGGTCCCCACGCTGTGGGGAGCCCACGGGTCCCCATGAACCCACCTGTGCTCTGGATGGGTTTGTGCCTCAGCTCCCCTATGCGTGGCAGAGCCCTGCATCATGTGGGCATCCTCCATCCTAACAATGTTCATCCTATGACTCGCTTGGGGATGCTCTGGCCATTGGGCTTGATGTGCCCATGCCAGCGCGTGTCCCCAGGGCCCTGTCCCACCTGGTGCTAGGCACCTGGCAGGGCTGGTGTCCCTCCTGGTTCTCAGGTCTCTGCTCCCACCCCAGGTCTGCGGGGAGAAGAACCGCTTTGAGAAGCTGATGGAGTATTTCCGAAACGAGGACACCAACATTGACTTCATGGTGAGCAGCTATCGTAGCTGGTGCTTTTCTGTCCCCAGGGCGTCGTGTCCCCAAGGGCTGCTGAGCTGCTGGTCCGTCCCCAGGTTCCCATGTCCCCAGGGCTGTGAAACCACCATGCATTCCCCAGGGGCACCATGTCCCCAAGGGCCAGCAGACACACTGTGCAATCCCTGGGGCACTGTGTCCCCAAGGGCCATAGTGCCAAGCTGATGGCCACGCTGAGCCTGTGCCCATCCCGCAGGTGGCCTGCATGCAGTTCATCAACATTGTGGTGCACTCAGTGGAGAACATGAACTTCCGCGTCTTCCTGCAGTACGAGTTCACCCACCTGGGGCTGGACCACTACCTGGAGGTGGGTGATCGTGCACCGCCTGGTGCTGAGCCCCTGATGCCAGCAGTGGGTGGGTGCTGGAGAGGGTACCACTGGCAGTGACGGTGCCACTGGCTGTTCCACGGCAGAACCTCCGTCTCACCGAGAGCGACAAGCTGCAGGTGCAGATCCAAGCCTACCTGGACAATGTCTTCGACGTGGGGGCCATGCTGGAGGACTCGGAGACCAAGACGGCTGTGCTGGAGCACATGGAGGAGCTGGAGGAGCACGTCAGCCAGGTGGGACGTGGGCGCGTGGGCAGGAGCTGCTGACGCAAGCACCGAGGGAGGGACGGGGATGGGGCTGAGCAACGTCGCCTCGTCCCCCGCAGTTGACGGAGAAGCTGCAGGATGCGGAGAACGACTCCATGGCCAAGATAGCGGAGCTGGAGAAGCAGCTGAGCCAGGCACGGCGGGAGCTGGAGGCGCTGCGGGTGAGCACCCATGAGTGCTGCGATGCTGGAGGAAGGGATGGGTGCCAGGGGACGGGGATTAAGGGGTGCAGTGGGACACCAGTGATGTGCTGGGTCTTGTCACTATTGCAGGAGCAGCTGAGCCCACCGCGGCCACCCAGCCCACCAGCTCCGCAGCCGCAGGACTGCTACCGGCTGGCGCTGGAACGGCGGCTGGCAGAGCTGGAGGAGAAGGGCTTGGTGCAGATCCTGCGTGGGCCCGATGGAGATGTCGCCATCGAAATTGTCCCCGTTGTCATAGAAACCCCAGCAGCTCCCATGGTTACCAAAGAGGCCACCGGTACAGGTACCACGGATGCAGGGGGGTGGCACAGCCCACGAGGTTCCCTTCCCAGTGGGGACACCCGGGACAGAGGAGGGGTGGCAGCGTTTCTCTGGGCAGAGGAGCTGAGGCGGGAGCGTGGGGATGTGCCCAGGGACGCAGGGTCACCCAGTGACAGAGGGCACGAGGTGGTGGCACTGTGCCCTGCTGCGCCATCATCTCACCCACGTCTTCCTTCTGTTGCAGATGTTCCGGATCCAGCTCCAGTCCCATTTCCCCCACCAGTACCCTCCTTCCTGCCAGCACCCCCCCCTCCACCCCCTCCCCCACTGCCGGGGGCTGAGCCTGGGCCCCTGCTGACCCTCGCACCCCCTGCACCCCCGTTGCCCACAGGCACTGCCCCCCCACCAGCCCCTCCACTCCCAGGTGCCCAAGTGCCACCCCCACCCCCACCACTCCCGGGAGGGCCGGAGGGCCCCGCTCCCCCCCCTCCACCACCCCCACCCCTCGGTGGGGAGCTCCCATCTGGGCTGGTTCCCCCCCCTGCTGCTGGTGGTTCAGGTGAGTGTGGCTTGGGGATGGTGGTGACACCCCACAGGGGAGGGCTGGGGGCCCCCTGGGGTGGGTTTGGCACCCCCCCACCTGGTGATGTGCCCCCCCGCCACCCTGCAGTGAAGGTGAAGAAGCCGATCCAGACCAAGTTTCGCATGCCCGTCTTCAACTGGGTGGCGCTGAAGCCAAGCCAGATTGATGGCACCGTCTTCACCGAGCTCAACGACGAGAAGGTGCTGCAGGTGAGGGCACAGGGGTCTGGGGGGTCTGGGCACAGTGTGCTCGGCTGGGCCAGCGCCTCAGCCCACACCTCACCTGCGCTGAGGTTGTCCCCGTGCCCACGCTGCTCCCATCTGTGGTGTCAGGTGGCTGCTGGAGGTCAGAGCAGCTCCTTGGCACCATGGAGAGGGACAACATGGGATCTGCCATGCTTCTGTCACTCCTTGTCCCCTCACTCCATCCTCATCCTCATATCCTGTCCATGTCGTCTTCATCTTCATCCTCTGGTCCCCTCACTTCTTTACCTCCTCCCTCTCCCCTTGTCCTCTCCTTGTCCTTGTCCCCTTACCTCATCCACGTCCCCTCAACGTGACCTCATGCCCTTACTCCATCTTCCTCCTCTCACCTCTCTCCCCCGGTCCCAGTCCTCTGGCCCCGTCCTCTTCCCAAATGTCCTGCGTCACCTCCCCACCGTGCCCTCAGCCCTGTCTCCCTGCAGGAGCTGGACATGAGTGACTTTGAGGAGCAGTTCAAGACCAAGGCCCAGGGACCTGGCTTGGACATCAGTGCCCTCAAGGTGAAGGCCACGCAGAAGGCTCCCAACAAGGTCACCCTCATGGAGTCCAACCGAGCCAAGAACTTGGCCATCACCCTCCGCAAGGGTGGCCGCAGCGTCCAGGACATCTGCACAGCCATCGAGACGTGAGTGTCCCCTCCTTGATGGGAGAAGGTTGGGAGAAGGTCGGGTGCAAGCCCAGCTGGGCCGAAGGGTCAGGATGGCATGGGGTGTGCTGGGGTTGGAGGGGTGATGGCACAGGCTGTGAGGACAGAGGGATGCAGGGACCAGATACACGGAGATGGGGGGATGCAGGGACCAGCTGTGGGGTTGAAGGAAAATTGGGATCAGCCATGGGTGATGGGGCGAGTTGAGGGACCTGCTGCCAGGTCTGACTGCACCAGGGGTTTCCACCACCCACAGGTATGACCAGCAAGCCCTGAGCCTCGACTTTCTGGAGCTGCTGCTGCGCTTCCTGCCCACTGAGTATGAGCGGACACTCATTGGGAAGTTCGAGCGGGAGCAGCAGCCACTGGAGGAGCTCTCGGATGAGGACCAGTTCATGATCCGCTTCAGCAAGATCCCGCGCCTGGCCGAGCGCATGAATGTCATGATCTTCCTGGGCAACTTCAATGACACAGCCCAACTGCTCATGCCGGTGGGTGTTGAGGGACATGGAGTGGCCGTGGGTGACATGCGAGGGGGTGGCATCTTGCAGCAACTCACATACTTCTCCTCCCACGCCAGCAACTTAATGCCATCATTGCCGCCTCCATGTCCCTCAAGTCCTCCAGCAAACTGCGCAACATCCTCGAGGTGAGGAGTTTGGGCTGTGGTGGCCTTGATGGGGGGACGTGGGGCTGGGCTGGGTGCACGCAAGGTGCTGCCAGGGTGTGTGCGGACACCGTGTGCACCCCAGGATGCTCCTTCTGTGCCAGGTTGTGTCCCTGAGACGTTGTGTCTCCGCAGATTGTCCTGGCCTTTGGGAACTACATGAACAGCAGCAAGCGCGGGGCAGCCTACGGCTTCCGTCTGCAGAGCCTGGATGCGGTAGGGTCTGCGTGGGGCTGCCCAGTGTGCTGGTGCATGGGAACACTGCCACCATCTGGGGACCAGCCTCGGGGACGGAGGGACATGGGATTTGGCTGTATGGATGGAGGGACCTGGGAACCTGCTGTGGGGATGGAAGGATGCAGGGAGCATCTATAGAGTCACAGAATGGTTTGGGTTGGAAGGGACCTTAAAGACCATCTAGTTCCAACCCCCCTGCCATGGGCAGCGACACCCTCCACTAGCCCAGGTTGCTCCAAGCCTCATCCAGCCTGGCCTTAAAGACAGCCAGGGATGAAGGCTTTGGAGAGACATGGGGAGCAGCTACAGGGATGCAGGGACAAGCCATGGGGATGGGGGGACACAAAAATCAGCTGTGGGAATGAAGGGATGAAGAGACCATCTATAGGGTTGGAGAGGCATGGGGAGGAGCTAAAGGAATGGAGGATTAGCCGTGGGGTTGGAGGAATGAAGGGACTAGCCGTGGGGAAGGAAGAAGGTGGGAACTAGCCCTGGGGATGGAGGGAACCAGAATCAGCGCCGGTGATGGAGGCTCACCGGAGCCTGCCCTGAGCAGGGGTGAAGTGGGGTGGTGGGATGTGGGTCAGGGTTGATGCCACTCTCTCCCAGCTCCTGGAAATGAAGTCGACGGACCGCAAGCAAACGCTGCTGCATTACCTGGTGCGAGTGATCACAGAGAAGTACCCTGAGCTGACCGGCTTCCACACTGAGCTGCACTTCCTCGACAAGGCGGGCACAGGTAGTGTCCATGAGCACTAGGTTGGGGGGGTCATGGCAGGCTGCAGCCCCATCACGGTGGCTCTCTGAGTCTGCCCTGACTCCGGCGCTACTCGCCCTCTCCGCAGTCTCCCTGGACAGCGTGCTGCAGGACGTGCGAAGCTTGCAGCACGGGATGGAACTGACCCGCAAGGAGTTCATGCGGCAGGATGACAGTCCAGTGCTCAAGGACTTCCTCAAGGTCAACTCAGAGGTGATGGAGAAGCTGCAGGCTGACAGCAAAACTGCCAAGGTGAGTGCTGGGGATAGTGTGGGGCCATGGGGCAGGAGGTGCCTGGGGTGCCCTCTGCTCACACCTCTGCCCCCTGGGAGAGGCTCCTGGTGGAGATGTGGCTCTACCAGGAGAGCTGGGAGCCATGGGGGATATGGAAGGAGATGGCTAGGTGGGAAAGGCCAGAGGAGGTGGTGGGTGACGGGGTGCCAGTGCCCAGCCCCGCAGATCAGGGTGTCTCTGCCTGCAGGAAGCCTACGAGTCGGCTGTGGAGTACTTTGGAGAGAACCCCAAGACCAGTCCCCCCACCACCTTCTTCCCCATGTTCGTGCGCTTCATCAGAGCCTACAAGGTAGGAGGGGTGCCTTGTTTCTGGGGGTAGGGAGGGGATGTAGGGGTCTGACCCCACTTTGGAGTAATCAGCAAAAGCCACATGTGAGACTGGGGGCTTGTGGGGCGGAGAGACCCCAGGACTTGGTGCTGCCCTTTGGGGAGGTTGGACATGGCTGGGTTGGGATGAGCTGGGGGCTGCCAAGCAGAGAAGGGGCTGCGGTCCCGTGGCAGGATGCCCCCAGCTCAGCACATCTACCTGTGCCTCTCCCAAGAAAGCAGAGCAGGACATCGAGCTGTGGAAGAAACAAGAGGCCACGGCCAAAGAGGCAGAATCCGGCCCCCCTGGCAGTGAGGACCAGCCCCAGGTGAAGGTGCCCCTTGTGTCCCTGTCCTGGTGGGGCAGACGGCTCCAGCCCCAAGTGGGCTGCGTGGTGGGGAAGGGCAAAACAGGTTCTGGTGGGACAGAGCTGGGGTGGGGGGAAGATGAGGGCCCCCCCCCTCCTTTGGGAGGCCACGCCGTTCACCGCACGCTGTCTCCAACTGCAGTTGCCCATCCAGAAAGCCAAGCGGCAGCAGATGGACATGATCGCCGAGCTGAAGAAGAAGCAGATGGTGAAGGAGCCGCTCATCTACGAAGGAAAAGACGGGGCCATTGAGGATATTATTTCAGGTGAGTGGCCGGGCGTCCCCCTCTGTGACATTCGGTGCCAGCGGGGAGACCCTCGGTGAGGGGGACTGCCACAGCCTGGAGCCAGAGGGCCACTGAGCCCCATCGTGAGGACCAAACCCACCTGTAGCACCTTCCCATGCCACACAGCAAAGCTGCCGAGTGGTCTCTACCCTGTCTCATAGCTCTTCCTCCTCTTCTGCTTCCTCCTCCCCCTCCTCCTCGCTGTCGCTGGATTGCTCTGCTCAGCTCTGAAAACTGTTCCTTTCACGGCCCGGACGGGCAAGCGCTCGTCCCGGCTCTTCTGCGATGTGAGCTTCAACGAGGAGGGTCCACTGTAGGTAACGTGGGGCAGCCGGGCTCGGGGCGAGGGCACGGTGTAGGCAGGGGCTGCCAGGCTTTGCCACCCTCCTGGGTTTCTTGTCCACCGTCACCCCTGGCTACGTGGCAGATCGGCCAGACTCTGCCCCATGCTGAAAGCCAACCCCAGGGGCACCACGGCAGCAGCCCCAGCCCCCGGTACGGTGTGGGGCACTGAGAGAGCTGAGGAACAGGGTCCCCCAGGCTGGTTGTTGCAGTCGCTGCTCCTGTCCCCGTGTGCAGCCGGTCGGGCTTCTCCTGAGCATCCTCGTATGCGGATGGAGTGACTCCTGGGCGGTGGAGGGGGACTGGGTGACCCTTCGCTGGGGCAGGCAGGCAGTGCTCAGCCAGCCTCTGTGCTTTCTCCCTGTGCAGACCTGCGGAACAACCCTTATCGGCGCGGGGACAAGGGCCGTGGCAGCGCCAAGAAGCGGGCTGCGGGGCAGAGCCTGCAGGTGACACCGGACATCTCGCTGTGACCCACACCGTCCCTGCAGCTGCCAGAACCGGGCAGGACCATCCTCCCAACACAGATGGCACCGCAGGATGTCAACCTGCCAGCCTGGGACGATGTGGCGCGGAGGGACAGTGCCTGCTCCTGGCCACTCCAGCCCCTCCCAACCTGCATGCAGCATACCTTGGGTGTGCCACAGGAATCCCGCAGCGCTTGCTTAGCGATGCCTCTGAGCTCTTCTCCTCCAGGCCGGCAGGGATGGGGGACCCTCCTGGGGATGGGCAGGGAGGAGGGAGCACAGAACAGGCCCCAGCTTATCCTGGAAGGAAAAGTGGGGCTGCACCATCCCTTTCCCAGAGCTGCTCCATCGCTCGCCTGTCTCAGGGTCAGCCCTGTGCACTGGTGTGCCCCAGTCTTCAGCTTGCTGGTGCCTTTGATTTCCCACAGCAGGGGAAAGGGGGGGCTGTAAGCCAGGGACACAGCGGTCGCTGCACATCTCCCCCATCTCCCCCAGCTTCACAGAGCCCTTTGAGACCCGTGTCCTCCTCCGCTGCAGAACCGAGCAACCACGGGCTGCGCCTCCTCTCCAGCGAGGAACCTGCTGCAAAGATCCCACCCTGGGCACTTCCCAAGCCCCAGGAGCTGGCAGGGGTGCTATTTTACAGCGATTTTATACGTCTTCCTTAAAATTTCTCTGTGCTGCAGGAGCAGGGACTGGAGCACCTCTAGCGACGGTCTCACCAGGCTCCTGTGGCTGCGTTGAGTCTGTTCCTCTTGCAGGGGAGGCTCCGTAGCTACAACCATCAGCAGCTGGGTCAAGGATACACTGTCTCAAGTCTCTGTGAGGTGGTACCTAGCTCTGTCCTCCTGCATCCCCGTCACCCGCCTCCGCTGTCGGTGCTGGAGCCTCTTGGAGACAAGAGCGACCATCAGCCCTCCCCGTCAGCCAGCTGTGGCAGGATGCAGCACGCGGAAGGTGCTAAGCAGCCTCCAGCCCTTGCAGCAAACACCATGATCCCCGAACGCTGTGGGGCGTCTGCTGAAATCACGCAGGAGAGGCCAGAAAGCTGCACAAACCACCAAATAACGCACTGCACTCTGTTCCTCCCCTGCCCTGCTGCTGAGCAGTAAACCCAAACCACACGCTGTCGCAATTAACCCATTCACACATTTGCTTGGTCCAACGGCCCCTGCTGCGAGGACGCGCGGCTGCCACGCAAGTTCTCACTCGCCCCAGCTTTAGAGCAGGGTCAGTCCTCGCCGTAAGCCAGAGCAGCCGCTGCTTCCTGCTGTAATTAAGACGCTAAGTGCAGTATCGCACACAAGCTCAGAGGGCAGGGAAGGGAAATGAACGTGTGTAAAACATTAATTGCTAATTTGTATACATTATTTTTATATATAAAGGCCTGTTTAACCTAAAGCAGAACTGATAATAAAATGACTGTATGGATAAAGCACTCGTCTGTGTGAAGGGGTGAAGCTTTACAGGGAGGGGGTGGTGCTGCGATGAATGGATGGATGGACGGACAAACTGGTGCTTGTTGCTCCACTCTCTCCCGTCTAAGGCACTGGCGCCAGGAGCGGTGGTTGTGGTCCTATGAGCACTTTTAAGGGGAAGATGTATTTCCGACCTGCCCAGCCAGGGTCGGGTGACGCTGAGGCTCTGCTCAGCCCTGCAGCTCCTTCCAGGACCGGCAGCCTCTAGGCAGGCGCTATCTAATGGGGGAAAACATGAGGAGTGAGTGTCACATGATAAGAGAAGGGAAAAGCCAGGACTTGTGGCTCTTCCAAGGGGCAGTCCCACTTCTTACTACCCAGGTGTCCCTAAGGAGAAGGCTGCTAGGCCCCACGCACCCACACAGACATGTACCCATCTGTGTGGGGCTACCCACAGCGTGGTGGAGCGGGCAGCTCGGGGAGAGGCTGGGTCTAGCACCAAGGTCCAGGGGAAAGGCCCAACACCAGCTATTTCACGCAGGTGCTCAGCTGGGGTGTCCTCAGAGACAGGAGATGGGCTGGCGCTTCCCCAGGCTGAGCTGTATCTTTATAGGGGAGCCCAGTGACACAGCACCTACCTTTTTTTTTTTTTTGCGGACAACTGATCTGATTTCTGCATTCACAGAACAGATGTAGGTAGGTGATAGCAACACCACCCCCACAATTTGGGGTTTGTTTCAAGACACCTGACCCCACTCGCCCGCTGGCAATGGCACAAGTGCAGCCCTAGACCCCTGTGCTGGTTTGACAGGAACACAGCACCTCAGTGGAGACAAACAGCTCCTGCACCGACAGCGAGCAGAAGCACCTGCTGAAAGGTGTGGGTGAACCTCTAGAGCTCTGTCTGCTTACCATGGTGTCCCTGCTTTGCAGCCCTACTTTTCCCAGTGTGGAGGGGAACTCTCATCAGCGCTCCATACAGCGAGTCCCCCGGCCTACGAGGGGACAGGGGAAGGAAAAGGGCCTCGTTACTTGGGAAGAGGGAGAGATGCCAGTATATTTAGCAAATCTTGTGCTCAGATCTATCAAAGTATTTATACCCAGGTGACTTCTGCCTGCATCCCCCCCAGACTAGGGTAATATACAGCAGAGTTTAATCAAACCAGGCTCCCCTTCTTGAAAAACGCCATATTTACCAGCACTGCTTGTTCTCTGGGACCACAAATCAAACCACTAGCAATGAGAATGAAGAACCTTTTTTTCCAGCTTTATTTTTTCCCTGTGAAAATGCAGATCAAAATGTTAATTTCAAGAAATCACAGTTTTATAAAGTGTCATTCGTTCAGTACAAGCTAGTCATTCCGTTGCCTTCACCCACGCCCATACTGCCCATCCCAAAGAGATCATCAGCTTTGCACTGCTTTGTCAACAGGGATTCTTCCAAAGACTTTCGGAAACAGCTACACGACAAGAGCCATCTGTGTCTATCACTCCTACTGCTATTTGTCCTCCCTACCCTGAACTGGGGCTCTGTCCTACAGACAAGTGATGTTATTACACACAGTTTCAGCCAAATTTTAATGTGACTAACAAAAAGCTTTCCTGCCTTTCTCATCTGTCAGTATTGCACAGCACAGCCTGGAAGCTGGCCTGCCACTGCAAAAATGACCAGCCAAATCGAGAGGAAACTGTGCTGGCATCAAGAGAGTCGAGGAGATCCCAAGCTGGTAGGTAGCAAAAACATGAAAACCCCAGAGATGCTCCTGAGAAGAACCACATTGCAGGACAGTAAGAAAGCACCAGTGGTTTGTGGTATTAGCCGGAGCATCTTTCTCACCCAGCACGGACTGCTGATGCCACAGCCCACTCGTCTGGCCAGCTGTCACCCAACAGGTTGGCTAGGGGGAAGCCTGCAGCCTCACTTTCTCACTTGAGGTGGCAGCAAAATAGGATTGAAGGTTTTGAGCAAAACGAAGAGGATGGAGATACAGGCTAATGCTGGTGTGAGAGTACAGGAGAACAAAGACACCTCCACCCGCCCAACAAAGACATTCCGGGTTCGCACGCGTTCACTGCCTTTCACCCACTCGTGTAGGTGGCCTGAGATTAACGTTAATGCTGTAGATGAAGTGTAAAGCTCAGGAGTCCTGCAAACGGGGCTGCGGCATCCCACCCGACTGCTCGGCAGAACCCGAGTCTAACACCAACATACGGAAGCGTACACCCGTACATCGAAGCATTTTGCAGACAAGGGTGAAAGCCACGAGATGCAGCCTTTGGGAAGGGAGCAGACCACGCTTTCGTATTGACACATCACCAACAGACTCTTCTTAGAAAAAACCAACAGGTCTTTCTCCTCCCCCCTCAGAGGAAGCCTAGGAAGGGTGCCAGGCATGGGGAGCTTGCTTGGTGCGCAGAGCAGGAGCTTGGAGCTCCAGGGAACCCTGGACAGGCATTTTGATCCCTCCTTCTCCAGAGCTTATAATTCTTGGTAGTTTATGGCATCTGCGAAAAGAAGTCGAGCCAACCTACCCACTCTCCCCACTCCTTCCTGGAAGACATGTGCGCAATGTGTTAATTGTTTACCAAAAAGGCTCTTCATGTGGCATTTCAGCTATAGTTAGGTGCCTACTTTGAACAACGTATTAAGTGCTTTAGAACAAAAAGTGCTATAAAAACTATACCCATAGTGGTGACAGGTTTAATTTTTCTTCGAGTTCCACTTTTTTATTACATCACAACTTCAGTTTCTGATTAGGCACGTCACTGCCTAGTGTATTGAGACCAGGCAACGTTCTGGGAGACCAAAGGGAAGGAGCAGCAGGTGCTTAAGGAGCTTCAATCCTCAAAAGAGAGGCCCCGAGTATAACTTTTCCCAGCTATCTCCTAAGTGCACTTCACTTGAGAAAACCGCCAACATTCCTGCCCCACTGTGTCCCCCGGAACCAGCACGGATCTGGCTGGGCCCACCTTGCTTTCTGGGAGCTGTTTCTCTGTTCAGCCTGGATATCCGCCCCAGCCCAGAGGCCGCTCCGCCACCGTTACAGCAGCTCTGGTAGAGCGACAGCACACTGCCCAGCGTCTGCGATTTCCAGGTGCGCAAGGCCTTGGAGCGGTTCTGAGTAAGCACACTAGTAGCTTACACCTCCCCTGGCTTTGTTCTGGGTTACAGAACGGCTGGCAACACCTGCCCACCCGAGCTTGACCCACGCGATTTCAGAGTACTCCAAACAATTCACAAACCGGTAACAAAAACTTCAAAGCTTAAGGCGTTCCGGGCCCCGCTGCCCAGCCCCCTCCGCTAACCCATTTTGAAGCCAGCGAAGCAGTACGAAGCCTTGCGCCAGTCTGTAGGTGCTAGTGAGGACAGGCTGAGCCGACACACACGCAGAACTGGGGCGCCGACCTGCAGCGCTGGGGCTGAGCAGGAGCCAGATTGATAGGTGGGAGCGAGACTTTTATAAACGCTGCAGCAAAATTCAGACCTCGTCTGAGCTGACTGAGCCGCCGTCCCTTCCCCCCGCGTGGGACCATCCACCTGAAGTCCCAAGTTAGGGGTGGAAACAGGATGAGGGAGTACAACCCCTCTGCCCTGCCCAGCAATGAATACCAGCCCCTCCTCCCGCTCTACAGCCAGAGAACGCTGGCAGCCACACCAGAGAGCACCAAGTCGGGAGGAGACCTGAAGATGAGAGCCGCAAGCAAAGCTCTTTCTGGGAACAAAGTTCTTTTCTGATTCAAGAAGGAAGCGTCTGCGGGGAAGGGTGGGAGGTGAAACCAAGAACCCAGCTAGTTATTGCTGTCATTTTTCCTCATGCAAAAGGCTTGAGGTAGAGATTATGCTACCCAAAGCCTACCAAAACATTAAGTTTTTCCTCCAACTAGAGGGAAGTTAGCCAGCTCCCTTCAGCACAAACAACCACAGCCGAACTGAAGACACTCAACCTCCTCCTTCGCGCAAGCCAGTAACTACTGGCCTCACCTCGGAGGCTGAGTAACAGGAGTTCTCATCCAATCCCCCTCTTCTCCTGAAAAGCACAATCGCATTCCTCTGAAAAGCAGGAATTTCCACCCACCATTCTCAAGCTGAACCTAACACTCACACCCAAAACAAGTAATTCCCACTGTTCTGGGGAACATCTAAGCTCAGGACGTGTCTTGGAACTGGATCAGAACAGACAACAGAAGTGAGGCCCGTGAGCAGTGAGCTGCTGAGTTGCTATCCTACTTCAGACAAAGCACCAGCAACTGCACTTGGTGCTCTGTGGCAGGTGTGGTTGGAAGCTTCCACAATTCCTTCTTTCACCAAGGCAAAAACCTCTGAAACAGGAATGGCTTCATGGCCTGTTCTCCAGCTGCCCGTGTTTGACTCGCCATGTCCAGCTGACGCTGCAGTCAGGGGCGAGGGTGCACTGCAGCTCAATACCAGAGTCGGGGACCTCCATGTCGTAGTGAACTGGTTGGCCTTCTTTGGTAACCAGACTGAAAGCAGGGACTGGGATCTGTGGAGCAGAACAAACCAACCTGAGTGACATTTCAAGTCTCTTTCACAATATCCCTCTATCAAACCCAGCAAATACCTTCCCAGCCCAAGAAAAGCTCCTGGAGAGAGGCTCGTGCTTGGCAAGAACATTCTAACCTTCTCTTGTACAAAAGTATGTCAGGAGCTGGCCTAGCTAGCATTCACCCTGCTGTGGAATTGCCTCACCCGAGCACTGCTGATGGTTCCTGAACTGCCTGGGCACCGTGAATTCCTCTGCAGGCTAGTGGTATTTGGCTCTGTGATGTCCAAGAGAATGAAGCACGCTGGAGAACCAACACCACTAAAACATCTTCTGGACTTCCACAACCTCTTTGTTTAGAGGCAATGACCACATTTTACACTCAGATGAGCCACAGTCCCACAGACACTCCGGGGTTTCTTTCAGGGACTGCCAAAGAGGCACAGTGAGCTCCACTGCAGTCTGCCAGTATCTCCTCCAGCCTAACAAGTCAGAAGTGTCACAGGCAAACGCAGCCCGTTTCCCTTAGCTGACATTACTGCTCTTGATGAACAAGTCATACAGTGATTCTTCTTTAGCGAGAGCGGAAAGGATTCAACTTTACAGTCGAGGAGAGAGATTTTTAAGCTGCAGCACAGGTACTTGCTAAGACAGAGATTCCTGTGGTCCCTATGACAACTAGCCACAGCTTATGAGTCAGAAAACCTCTTCTATCCCACTGTACCAGCAGCACTGAGGTTATGTTACCAAATGAGTCATTAGGGTCCCTGAATGGACTTTTGGGTCACCGGTTTTAAGGCATTATGAGGCCGCATTATGGAAGAAATTGCTTCTCAGACAAAATGCTGTACTTGACTCCCTGCTTTGTGTCTCACCTGGCTGCTTATCCCAGTGGCGATGTCTCCCACCTTTGTCCTGTGGAAATCCCTGATGTGTAAATTTTCTCCACTTAGCAACTGGATCTGGATTCTTACTCCTGAAATGCACAGAAAGGCGTTCACCTCTGCAATAGGCAGAATGACTTCAGCCCAACACACAAAAATTGACTAGCAAGGCACATACGTCAGAACTCATTTTTGTCATTAAGCATTTAATTTATGTAGGTCTTTCGCTGAGCGTGGAGGCTTGTTGAAGACAACAGTGACTCACAGAGCAGAGCTGGATTTAGCAAGAAAGCAGCTGAAAAGATGTATTGATTTGCACAACATGCCCTCAACTCCTCTGTAGACATTTATGGTTATACATTCTTGCACATGGCAAGGCGTGCAAACCTGAGCCAGACCGTGCGATGTGGAACTTCTCTGGCCTTGACTAGATGGTACAGACTCGAGTGCCTTCCACCCACCTATGACTGGGGCAGTCATGGCCTCTGACAACCTGTGTGCTTTCAGGAGGGTCTGTGCTGACACAGCAAGCGAAAGGTAAGGAGAGCTCAGAGACTCCATATCCCAGACCCTCTAGATACCGAGAACATTATACTTGATGATTTATCCAAGCTTTAGAAACTCAGACTCACCGTTGAAATAGCTCGGAGTGTCTGTGTGTCGACTGCGGTTCAGCAGGTTGTTCCAACTGAAGCTCTGTCCATCGGTCTGGCTGTTCCAGGAATGAATCCCAGAGCTCATGGTGTCCCTCAAGCTGTGAGAAGCCTTCATGGAGTTCTGCAGAAGTAAGCACAAGTTTGTCAAAGGCTCCTAAAAAGAAAAGGAGCTTGCCTGAGATAAAACACTCAAATAACCTCAAGAAGAAAACAGTCGAAATCCAGAGGGATCTCAGGCTGGGCCTTGAGTTATTCACCATTCACCTGCCATCTAGAAAAGGAGATGAAGAGCAGTGCAACAGTGTGCACACAGTCAGTCATTAGTCAAATCAACAATCAGCTGAAGGGTTGGATGAGAAAAAAAGGGGTTTATCGTACGGAGTGACAGGAGAATAAAGCATCAGATAAAATTCTAATGTCAATAAACGACAAGTAGCACCCTGAAAAACAGCTAACTGTACATAAACAGCTATGGAGCCTATGTTGGTGTACTGCTCAGCAAGTCTATACTATCTTAGAGCCACAGACGGTCAGTCTGATAAAATCAGCATAGTGGTAAGTACCAGGCAAATTCAAATTAAACATTAGGGTTAGATATTAGGAAAAAAGCCCCAAACAAACAAACAGCAGAGTCACACCCCACGCTGCATACCATGCTGTGTTAACAGCTGAGCTACTGTTCAGAACTCTGCTCAGTCCTCCTCAAAAAGCATTAGAAGGCTGAGAAGAGGAACAGAAATAGGAAACAAAGATGGTCACAGTCAGAACTGACTCCTGCAGATGGCAGGAGTCCATTGTGTACAACGTTGGACTTTGAAATCAGTGGCTGAAGGGCTGACATCCTTCTATGGTTCAGCGAGGCTTATTCAGTGTTTCTCACCAGTTTTTCCTACCTTATGAACACCAGAGCTACAGCAAACATAATTAAACTTAGTATTTAAGTAACTTAGATTATGTAAATCATTAGTACACATGGGTTAAAAGAAGTTCACAGAGAACAGCTCCATAGGCTGGGAATGAATATCCCAGGGTCTCTGTTCTTCGGCCTTATACTTTTGGTCTTTCCCTAAACATCCCTCTAGCAGGCATTGCCAGGAAGAAGCCCCTGGGCTGCACAGCCCTTTGGTTCAACTTAGTGCAGCTCCTGTGCTCATCACTGCTCCTTCAGTTCCTTTCTTCCACAGAGACAGGGTCAAGGCTGCTGAGATTTTCCATCCCCACGCACGTGGTGCTTACTGTGAGCATACAGCACAGGAGCGCAACTGGAGGAAAGGGATCCACGCTGGATAGTAAACTAAAGAACTACAACACTAAATATTGTCCACTAACAAAGTTTTCTTCCCAAGGTACTGTCCAGCAAGCGGCACGTCAAAAACCAGCAACAAACATGAGAAACTGTAGATGTCCATTAGTCACAGCTTTCAGTTGCCCTAAGGTGGTTTCCCTGCACCCCCACTCCCCCAATAACATGGCTAGTGTCCACTTATACTCACCTTCTCACTGGCATCTGACACAGACAGGCTGTCAATGCTGAGGCATGAAAGCATTTGTTCTTGCTCTTCCAGCGAGTACGGCTGTGAAAGGCTGTTCAAAAACAGTTCTGCAAGCAAAAGGGAAGAGAAGGAAGACATTCCCAGTGATTCCTTTTGTGCTCCCCTGCTCTAATCACAGTTACTGCAACTAATACCCAAAGCTTCTTCAGCAGTAGGTAACAAACATCGACACGAGTGTCCGTAGAACACGTGACAGTTCCTCTGCCAGGCAGAGGTTATTGCTACCACTGTGACAATGGGGAAACTGAGCCAGAAAGGACAGATCATTGTGCAATGACATGCAAATGCCAGAGACAGGACCAGCACCCAGAATTTCCCAGTTCTTGCCTATTATGTCACCTATCAGTCTGCACTCTACATGCATTCCCATCACACCCAGGGAAAGGTCAGACTTAGGTGCTCAGCTCTCGCAGTATCTTGTGCTGATAATGCTGAGAGTCACAAGGCTGTTGAAGATCCAAGGCTATTTGAGAAGAAAGCTGGCCCTTAACTACGCCTAAAATGCCATTTCTCAGTTCCATGACAACAGTTACATTGCAAGACACCTTTTTACTAGCTTGAAGTTTTCAATTCATTTACAAAGACTAGAAAACACAGGATAAAAAAAGGTGGTGTTACACTGGGGCAATGGAACTGCACTATTACTGCACTGATTATCACACTGCACCTCCTGCTGGTTTTCAAATTTTGGATTGCTGCTGGTAATCCAATTCGTTGGCTGGTGGCTGTAGGTTTTCCATTACACAGAATAAAACAGTTGCAGACTGACTTTAACTGCACTGCTTCGTTTGACATCTCCCATCCAATAAGTTTATCCCTTTATTAAAAGGATTACGTTTGAAACCCTAAAATCTCAGATGAAATTGGAATTGCAGACACTGTTTTTACAGTGCACACAAGCAGAAGTCTGGAACTGGCTGGCTTTTTGAGAGGCTCCTGCACCTCTCACAGAAGTTAGCTCCACTGTTCAGAGTGGAAGGAAATCCTGACCACTACCTTTGTGGCCTATTTAAGTGGTTGAGAACTACTAGTTTTGGTAATTTCAAGAAAGGCTGAATGATTTGTGTAATGAGAGAGGAACTATGAACAAAACGACTTCCAATCTCAAAACCCAGAAACAACTGTCAAGAGGCCAAAGGAAAGCAGCTGTATTTTCATCGCGCTCTCAAGCAAAAGCTAATTCCCTACATAGCACATTGCTTACCTATTTCCAGCTGCTGAAGCTCTTGTTCTGAAATGGTTGTTGCTCTCTCCACATGGCTGCAGTTCTTCAAGGGGAGAGGAGTTGAGGAGAGAGGTGGAGGATCCCAGGCCTCAGATGACTCCTTGCACAAGTTCCAGGGTGTTGCCTCGACCTCTGCTGTTTGCTCCAGAGATGGCGGTGGTGGTAGGACTGGGCTTGCACAAGTGACAGCCAGTTTGGGGTCAGAACCAGTCTCAGAAACTGGGCTCACTGTGGGGGACAGGGATGTCTGTTGATTGTTTTCTTTGTTCAAAGATAAATGTCTGGGCTCTCTGTATTCGCCTTTCCAGGGGCTTGTCACACCTCCCACTGTAAAAAAAAAAAAAAGGCATACAAGCATTATCAAATACAGAGAAATAGAGGTAAATTTTTCCTTCACAAGAAGAGTTTCTGAACTGTGTCTTGCTGTAAAATGCCCAGCTTCTTCAAAAGACAAAACGAGATCACCGCCACAAATTCCTGCTGTATTACAGAACCCTTCAGCAGGATTAAGTTGAAATAAATTACGGAGAGTCTTAGAGGCAAGACTGGACCACAAGTATGAGTTACAGGTCGGGATATAATAAACCTCTGCTCTCAGTTTTGCTGCATATGGGCTCTAGCTCACTAGATGCAGTTGATACACAGCACACACCTTAATAAACCCACACAAAGCACAACCTCGTCTACTTTGAGCAGAGAAGGAAGAAAAAGCGCGTGACAGTATGCAGGAAATTGTAATTTATTTGGGTGAGAAACACCCAGCTGCAGGCAAAAGCTATCAACCCAAAAATATCCATCAATGCTGAAGCCCGTGCAAACGATATACTGACCAGTAAAACATACTGGTATTTCCCACAGGGCCACTCTGACATAACTAGTAACTGGTCACGTTCCCGGTGCGGATAAGGAGCTTTAGATACAGGACGTTTCTACCTTCTTCAAGTGCAGCACTGGTCTTAGTTTTCAGTTCAGATGCAGATGCTCTCTGAACAGGCTCTTTCTCCAGACCCATTTTAATAATCTCAGCAGTGAGAGGGTTGCAGGAAGGTGGAATTTCCCTCAAAGGAGGTGGTTCTTTAGCTATCTGTGTAACAAACAGGAAGTGAAAGAGGTTAGACCAGAGGCTTCATTTGATTTCAGAAAGGTTCTTCCCACCCTGAGAGCCTTTCCAACTGAAATTACAGCATTAAATGAGACCTGAGCAAGTAATTTTATTACAGCTGAATGGCTAAAGAGTCACACCCAAGTCGTGAGCACGATAGGAAAGACACAGCCCCAGTCTGTGTAATACACGGCAGTCTAAGAGGCATTAAGAAATGATCAGCTTCCAAAGCAAGGTTGGCAACCTCCTAGATGCCTAGCTGGCCCTCGCCAGCCTTCCTGAAAGGACTACTCTCTAGCTGGGTATAACGAGACTCTGCAGGCTTCCATACCTTTTACTGGAGACAGGGTGGGTCACTTACCTTCAGACAGAGCGGGTGATTGTAATACTGGGTCCAAGGGTGGCACCCATTAAGCATGTGCAGCATCATACAGCAACTGCTCCAGACATCCACTTTGGAGTCACAACGCTTCCCCATGACCACCTCTGGAGCCATATGAGTCTCCGTGCCAGGCACATAGTTCCCTAGAACCATTCAAATGAAAACTCACTGCATGTAAACTAGAGAATTGTTCCAGTACAACTGCTGGCAAGCCTAAGGCAGCCTCCTCATCTTTTCAGGTCAAGTAAGAAACAAGTCACCTTTACCCAAAAAGCAGCATTGCTTATAAGCTGTTCGAAGGCTGCATCTCCATATCAGTCTCATCCCTTACACACAGCACAGGTATTAAGCTCCTCTTCCCAGCAAATCTGGGAGGCAAAACATTGGTGAGCTCAGCAGTATAAAACGTATCCTCCTCTTTCACCAGCTGCAGTAAGAAGCACTGTGAAGTTTAACTGCCCAAAAGCCAGTGAGGAATTTTGCTTTGGTGAAGGCCAGGATTCTTCCCCAGCTGTTACGTGACAAGTCAGAGTTAGATTTTTAAGTTTCAATATTGCTTCTCGCAGGGACAAAACAGCGAATAGAGTATCCTGACATAATCTTTCAAAAGCTAAAACAGCCTTCTGGAGTGGGAGGTAAGGACCACCTTCCAACCTTAACTTCATTTCAGCTGTCCGTGGGATACATCACAGTAATACCAATAAATGCAACATTATGAGCAATGCTAAGTCTGGAAAATACAGTTGCTTGCAAATCAGCCTATGTAAATGTTCAAAAAGAAAGAATGAGTCAGTAGGGCAATTCTAAAGAATTGCAGCAGAAAATCCTTACCTGTGACCAAGCATTTTCCCAGGCCATCTGGATGAAGGTGAGCAGAGTGGCCAAAGTCACACAGAAGAGCTCTGCTTCCATCATCAGACAAGAGCACATTTTCAGCTGCAAACGAGAAGTCTTTAATTACTCAGTCTCCTTTGTATTACAGTCACTGAGATGGGAGGGAAAAAAAGGTCAAAAGCCCATAGAACCACAATTTTTTGAGCACAAACCAAGGTCTGTTTCTCCTATGGAGCATCATTGGCTTAAGCAAGTGCACAACTACAATTATCTCTACTTATAAGTTACCCATTACCTGTCCTGGAGATTCCTCTACCCCAGTGGTGGGACAGCCTGGACAAACAGCCCATCAGACCCACCGGATGATGGAAAGAAAGAGGTGACAAATATCATATGCCCAGCTGCTTCGAACAAAGTGAAGCTCTAATCTCCAATGTAGAGCTTAAAGTCTAGTAAATAACATTTTGCCACTCAGTAACTTGATCTCCAAGCAGTTTGCTTCTTGTGAGGAAAAGGGAAGAACAAGGTACCTTAAGTACCTTCCTACCTTTTACATCTCCATGGAGAATGTTCTGAGCGTGAAGATACTCCAAGCCCTCTAATGCCTGGCCCAAATAACTGAGGGCCCTGTCCTCTGGCAGGCAGCCACTCTGTTTAATTAGCTGACCTAGCGAGCCACCTAGAAAAGAATCCAGAGTCATGTTAGCTTATCTTTACATTCTTCCCAGCACCGTCAGTATTCCTTGTTGTTTTGGATGAAGAAATGAAAACTGCCAGGTCTGACAGCCCTTGTCTTCCACACGTGGGTCTGTTCCTTTTGTTTATTCCCAGGGTTCTTACTGCCCATGAAAAACTGGCCTCTTTCATGAAGCCTTTTGCTTCGTGTCAGTTTAATGGCATTGCTTTGTATCACAAGCAACTACTCTGTGATCCTATCACACTTCTAGGCACTACTGATCAGCTGATTCTTCATGGCCTGTGTTTGCCATGGTCTTGGCTGGCATCAGGCACTGGAAGCACACAGGTTTGCTGATAACAGCATCCCCGTTCCAGTACAACGTGCTCTGCACGGGGCCATGCAAATAAACATGGAAGCAAAAACCAGCACCTGCTATGTGTTTTAGTGAGGATTTGCAGATGCTGTTCAAGAGACACATATCCTGAACAGGAGTGAGGCAGGGCTGGGAACGACTCCCCCCAAGAAAAGACCACACACCAGTAGGCGTTACACATACCTATCCCAACCCTCTCGGGAATTAACGCTAGAAACACTTTGGATACACCAAAGAATTAACAGATTTAAAACTGGGGCAGGAGGAAGGAGATCAATGTCCACTGCATTCAACACTTAAAATGGTGCTTCCACTGTGGTTGTTCCTTTCTCACCCTCCATCAGTTTCATGAAGATGGTCACCCAAGGTCCTTCCTTCACAGCTCCGTACAAGGGGACAACTTTAGGACTTGTTATTGCAGCACATGTCGTTAACTCCTCTGCACGGAAGTGTTCAACTTGTACCTAGAGAAACAAAGAAGAAGCACTGAACAAATTTTGTGATGAATCCTGACAGAATCAACCCTTCCTGATGCCTGGGTCAGTGTCCCACACTGTTTAACCGCAGAAGCACAAGGATAACCTTTGGTAACAGAAATCGGTGGGTACAGCGATAAGTGGGAACACTGAACTACTCTGAACACGGACAGTGAGAGTCCCTACATCCTCAGTGTCTAGTAAAGTTCAGATTTGTCAAAAAATGATGGCCAGGTTGCAATACCTGAGTACTCATGGCTGAGTACTGGCAATCTTCAGGAGGAAGGCAATTTCTGTCTCAGTTAAAAAGATAACACTGATAATTTAAGCATTCTGCTTTCATGAACGAAGGAAAAAGATACCTAAGGATGCTGCAGGACTTGGCAAAATAAAACTCCCCCCAAACAGGAAGGCATATGAAATATGGCCAGAAGCAGTGATTGACACTATCACCATTTTTGGTGGTACTCGGCCTGCACAGAAAAATGGTTAAAGAAAAACATTCAATAAATTTGGCCAAACAAAATAAACCAAGAATTTGCTAAAGACCAGAAGGAAAACATGAGTCATTAAGATTCTGGTGGGAAAAGGATGTATCATGTTTCTTCACTGTCAGCAATCCAGCTATAGCTAGTTTTCTTTCATCTCAAGAATTTGGAGAGCAGGTGCTTACAACACCAAGTATGGTGAAAGGTCGGGTCCCCTTCTAACACAGGCCGGCAGCAGGAACTGAAGACAGTTACTGATGGAAAACCAAATACGTTGTACTTAAGTGTTCAACTTGCGTATTAGAGCTCACTGGTTTAAAGAGTTTGGTCTGAGAAGATGCCACAAAATTCCTTATCTAAAATGTGAGGATGAAGAATAGGAAATAAATTTCTACATGCTTTAAGTATGTTTGATTACAGCTGACAAAAGAAATGGTTAAAAAAGTGGACAAGCTGGCTTAGTCTTGCCACTTACATCTTCCCACTAGGCAATACATCATGTTGAGGCCGATGTAAACAAGAAAAAGCAAACGTTTTAAACTGAAAAACCCAAGTTTCAATTCCTTTTGCATATAATATTTTTGTACTGAAGACAAATGCTTCCCACACACTTTCTGAAGTTTTCTATTGGAGTAATGTGAGAACCATCAGGTCACAGAGGTGATTAAACTGCTCAAGAGTCAAGTTCAAACAACATATTCACATTCTCATTATGTACTTGCATCATCACTCTGCCTTCACCTCTGAGGCCCCCCACGGTTGCCTACAAATCAATACCCTGATTCAAGTTATATTCCACACGCTTCATACATCATATGACAGTGGCATATCTTGGGGTACAATAGATTATGATGTCAACTTCTGGGAAAATACACATCCTTTGCTGCATCTGTAACAGAATCAGCCCATTACAATGTGCCAGTACTGCACATGACACTCGCTGAACAGACAAAAGCTCTCTCCGTTTCAAGTGCCTGCCGACTGCCTTATTTTTTTCCTACTTTATTCCTCTTTCAACAGAAAAACACCTGCCATGTCACCATTTACACTAGAGGTGTTTTAAAATGAGAATACTTAGATAAGCAGGTAACGGACACCGCCGTTTCTCTCCCGTAGTCACTAGGAACACAAAATCTTTCGAAATCTCGACTCTTTCGGCCTGTTTCAGCATAAACACCAAGATCCCTTGTAGCACACCCTGAAGGCCAAATAAACCCATTTCTGGCTACTAAGCTTGACCCCCTGTGCACATACAAGTTCTCCATCTGCTGCTTCTCTCCGTGACAGCACCTTCAAGTTTTCCCTTGCACAAGCACACAAGCAGCATTTTGCTGCAACTGCACAAGGCACCATAGCTCCATGGTAGCTGGAAGGAGAAGACTTTTTCTCCCTATGCCTTCGTGTACCAGGAACCCCGCCTTTCTCACACGTAATTACCTTTTTGGCAGCACACTGAAATCCCGTCTGTTTGTCCTCTATTTTGTATACTTCTCCAAAAGAGCCAATGCCCAAAGAACCGTGACACTTGGTCCAATGAACCTCTTCTCGGTACTCGTAATCCACTGGCTTTAGTTTCTGGAAGTTAAAATCAGAAACAAGATAAAACAAGGAAAGAAACACCTAACAGTTGAGCTGCACAAAGACCAACACTTTCAGAAAAAGCACAATGACAGATACAACTGCAACTCTCAAAATCCCTGTACGACATTACTTCTGTCAGGGGCTTGAGATGGAATGATACGGGAGGATCTACTTGATTTCTGTGGGTTCTGTTTCATGTAAATGAGTGCACCCCACTCCTGCAAAAGAAGGCCACTCCCTGCATTTGGACACCTTTGGAGCTCCAAACTATTTCCTTCACATGCAGGATATAACTATGAAGCTAAATCCTACAAACAAACCAAGATTCACATGACTAAACATAGACATCAATCTGCGAGCTAAACCATTTTTATAGTCAGCAGACTGAGGCTGTGCCTGGGGTCTCAGTTTAAACATATTCGGGCAGGTAAGTAACACCCCCAACTCCACCGACAGTACTGACGGAGAGACACCGATTCCGGTGAAGAGCTTAAGGTGGCCAGACAGAACTGAATTCAGAAGAAATGAATCACGCCTCTAAGATGTACATGCATTTGCTATGCCCAAGGCTTGTGTTTGGCAAGAATCAACGGGCGACTTGCTGGCTTCCCAGCAGAGGCAGCAGACACGCTTTCTGCACCTTGACAATCTACACGTCCCTGGTTTCTGTCTGTGTCACAGTCCAGGTCGTCTGCAGCCAATAAAATATTGCAGCCCGTTCACCTGATGGACTGGGTTCTTTCACAGACAAACACAGAAGACGTGTTTGCAGGCTGACTAGCCACAGAAACACTTCTCACAGCCAAGCATGCACATTTTGTGAACGAGTGAACAAATTGGAGCCACCAATCTAAGACGGGGCTTTACAGCCTTCAAAAACCAAACCCGCATCTTTAACCGGCCGCCTTCAACCGTATCAAGAACCACTCAGAAAGCACACTCGTTATGGAAGCTAGTACATGGATGCAGATTCTCTCTCTTCTGAAGCCGAGGAGAAACCCTGCCGTCCACGACGCTAGAGTGCAGTGTTGGAAGATCACCTCATTAAGGAGCACGCCTTCATTTTCATCTGCTTCATGGAACTGTTCCTTCGGGTCCAGACCGCCTCCTCTCCACGTCTTCGCTAGACTGGCTAAATTTTGCGGTTCACCGAGACTCACGCTCCCCTTCAAGGCGTCTACCAAGTATTCTTCCACAGAAATCTTGTCTGAACTGGTTTTCATGGACTGGTTGACACGTTTGGGGAAATCATACTCTAAGTGGAGGCCAGATAAGCGATGCTCACTGTCTTGATAGCTGAGCTCACCCTGGAAGTACGTCTCCAGAGCATTATGTTTCATGGCATGGAGGGGACTGTCCAGATGTGGGAAATGAGGGGGTATTAGGTTGTAGGGGAAAGGATGGAGAGTTTCAGGTTGTGGAACACTGTCCCTCTGATAGTGCCGTTTCCAAACATGATTAAGGCACTGAATAGGGCTTATCAACTTGTGCAGTTCGGTTTTGTACTGGCTCCTCGGTGGATGAAGTTTGCCCGTGGACAGAACTTTCTCAGGTTTCTCAAATGGCAGTGGATCATAGACCAAGTCCTTGTTAAGTTCTGAAACCCAGAAATTGTTTCTGTAAAGAGTATTTTGGTGTGATTCATCCTCCTAGAAAATAAACCAAAACAAACCAGCTGAGCAGAAACCTCAATATAGCCACCCAAAACTGAAGCAAGGATTGTTAGAGGGTTGCAGGGGTCCCCACAGTTCAAAAGGAGGGTTTAAGGATTCTCACCTGGACAGGAATTGGGGTGCAGCTCTCTTGTTCTGGAGTTCTAGGACCTTGTCTGCCAGCAGCCACTGTTTGTATTTTCAGCTTGGATCTTTTCTTGTGACGTTTCTTTTTTGTCTTACCACGATGCCTCCCCCTCCAGCAGGTAGGTGCCATCTTCCCCTCCGTTGCATGGGCCACATTGTTAGGGATTTGATCGAGACTGTCTGAGCGGCTATTGGAAACCAAAATGCATGAAGTCTCTTAGATGTGATGGTGAAAGTTAACAATTATGACCAAGAACGAGAATTAGCAGCTCTGCCTTCTGAGATTTAAAGAACAGAGAATGGTAACAACTCCTTGCCTTCTAACACACGGCATTTGTAACTTCAGTATCAAAGCACAGTAGTGTATCTGGCACTGTGAGAAATAAATGTGAGGGGGTGGGGGAAAGCAAAGCATCAAGTCTCCCAGTGTTTGCAAATTCTTCCACGAGCAGCGAGACTAGACAGCAAAGTAGAGGAAAAAGCACTGAATGTCTACAGGTTGCTTTGAGACAGTTGGTGTCTGTGACCTATAGTGAACTCAGAGGTTACGTATAAATCCAATCTATTTTAAAAAATGTTAAAATTAATAAACATGTTCATAATACAAATGTCTGCTCTATTTGAAAGAAAAACAGGCTTTGCACCAAAGAAAGGGGATGGCTAAGTGCACTCAAATAAAATAGCTTCAAAAAGCCAAAGTGTTCGGACAGGTAAAGCTCAATACTGCAGCACGATTTCTAGCAACGTACGCATACACAGAACAGCCCTGGCCAGCACAGCAGCTGGGCGTCTGCACAAACAGATACAGTGCTCCAGAGGAACATTTGCCTGCAGTTATTCAGTATCAGTCATAGTAACTTAGGCTTTTTAAACCAAGTTGTAAGAGAAAACAGGATATTTGAAATGAAGAAATCCTAGTTGTTCTGTTGATCCGTGCAGTATATCACCTACCGTTACTGAACAGCGATACAGTTCAGAGCCAGCATTGCTCTCTCCATCTTTTCCTTGCTGTTCCAGTGTAGAGCTCAGGTGATGGCATTACCACATTGCCTTGAACCTGAACATACAGCTGGCATGCATTCCGCATAAACCCTCTAAGAAATGGTTCACTGCATTTCTTAGGTGGTTCATGGGACAATGTCACAAAGTCAGAGGGCAGTGTCAAACCATGTACCTCACAAGGCCACATTCCGTGTCTGAAAGCTACCAGAAGACAGGCAGCACCAAACTCTAGATCCCAGTTACCCACTTCAGGGAGTGTTGGAACTGCTTGATAGATCTCCAGGGCTTAATAGAGCTCCAGTATGTGTCCCAATAAAGCACATATTCTTCAGCATGAAAAAAGTGTCTCACTCCCACATGACTTCAGAAAAGTAAATCCCAGTCCTCCATTTTTCTATTGCAACTGTTACTCCCCCTTTACCACTTTCATATTCTCTTCACAACTCTGATGCTGTCATTATGCAAAGGTTCTTCCCTCATCCCCTTTTGTTTATCCTCACCAGAAACAAAGTAATTCCTTTTTTTCAGGACTACTTCTACCAGCAGCCCAAGTTTCCCACAACTTTTCAAAGAGGACAGTGTAACATGTTTCAAAAGCATCAGGACAATCCAGTTAAAGACTGAAAACTTTCCCCTGGATCCTTCTACTTCAAGCTCATGAACCCCCAAAAATGACTCAGTAATTTCAAAACAAATGTGGAAACCCAGAAATAGAGGCAGACGACAATCAGCAGGCACTGACAACTAGACAGTGGTGGTTGTGCATAAACTTGTATTTTCTCCCAACACAAAAAGGTTCTGAGAAAGATGTTTGGGGAAAGGCACACTATTCCTGAGCCTCCGACAGAAGTGTTTTTGGAAAAAAACTATTTTAAGCAGACAGAGCCAGGGTGATTTGGAACAAGTGAGCACACACAGCAGTGAAGGTGGGTGTTCGTGTTAAGGGGTCTCTCACCTGTAACGCTTACTATGAACAATAAAGGATCTCTCTGATAAAGTGGGGCTGAACTCCTGACTGTTTTCACCTGTGTGAAAGAAAACAGGATCATCACATGTCTTCAATATCAGGCAAAGTCTCTCCTGATAACAACTGGACTAAGAAACAACTCCACTAACTTGCTAAGCCAGATGGTGATCCAGACAAGTCACCACACAGTCGTGCCACATCACCCACACTATATTCATCCTCCCCCCACACAAGTGAGCTTCCCAGCACCGCCACCTCCTGATCCCTCAGCTCCTTCCCACCTGACAGCTTTATTCTGGTTTTCTTCTCTTTTTCCACCTCTGCTAAAGCGCCTTTCAGAAGTCAGCCAAGAACAGATGACCCAGCAGGACACAGATTTATAGTCAAAGCAGCAAGGTGCAATGGCCACATGTTGTGATATTTATGTTTTATTCAGTGGATGCTGCCACATTATTAGGAGATTTCATGAGCTTCCTAAATAGAGACTAGGATATGTCACCAACTCCACCCCACTTGAGATTACAAATAGATTTCAGCTCAGCTCTCCAGGAGCGCAAAGCGAGTGAAATCTCATACTGCATTACACATTCTTTTTTCTCAATGAAGAGCCGACCGCCCTGCTACTTACATTCTGCTTGGGCAATAATAGAAATTGATGCACAGCCTCCTTCTGTTTCTTCTTTTGCTGTTCCTTTGGTGATTACATCATTCAGGATTTTCCACTGACTGTGAAAGATGACCTTCTTTGAATCTTCTATGTTGCAAACACTGCTCTGCTTCTCACTAGCTGTCGTGTTCAGCCCCTTCGTAGCTGTGAGCTCCTTCTTCTGCTTGACAGCTGGATCAGGAGCTCCTTGGCATGTAATTCCCATCACTGCCATTTCACAGGTTCAGAGAGTCACTGAGTAAGAATAAAAAAAAAAGGCAAAACCCTTGTCAAAATACTTAACTTCACAGGCAGAAGCAGCTTCAAGTTCATGAGAAACAGGAGGCTGCTCAAGGTATCAGATTACTAAATAATTTAAACCAAATCAAGGTCCTACCGAACCTCTGAGCATGGACCTGAAAAAGAACCCAAGACTGACAGTTCTCCACCCCTGAGTTGTATTGCTGAAGGTCTGAATAATCAATGTTATCTCAGTACTAAAATACGAGACCACACAGGTTTCAAGGGGAAATTTATTTCTCAGTATATTTTCTTCGCTTAAACAAACGGTGAAACCATATAGAAGAAGGAACTCTTGTATCACTAAACAGCAAGAATATTCACCTCCCACCAAAAAAAAAAAAAAAAAAAAAAAAAGAAAAAAGAGAAAACATGAAAGATTTTCTCCTGGAGCGCACCTAGAGAAAGTACACTACGCTCTTGCACCACACAAAAAGGCCATCAAATCCTGCTAAATGCTTTCTTCCTTGTACTCAGTCACCCTCAAATCCATTTCTCATTTTTCCTTCCGATGAAACGAGGCTAGACAATCAGCCTGCCCATACATCCTTCCACCCTTGCTCCCCTTCCTTCCCCTTAATCACCAATAACCTTTGAAATCCTTGGTCAAGCCTGACAACAGCAGAGCTCCTACGGTGTAGGGGCTTAACGCAAGTTGGTGTTGGGTAGGGGCCAGCAATGATGCTGGAAAAGACGCTCCCCTCGGCTGGCAGCAGCTGGCGAGTCAATCAGCTTGGGCTGCTGGCTGACCAGTTAGCGCAAACGGAGCTCCAAACAAGTCCCAGCACATGGCAAATCTTGGCCAGTTGGCAAGAGGAAGGTGGAAGGGAGCCAGGGCTGGAAAGGGAGAAGCATGAAGAAGCATGCAACCAAGGCACCGCAGGACAGGACAGGGGTATATTGTGGGGTGGAAATTGGGAGGGTGGGGAGTTGGGGGTTCCCTACAAGCCCACAAGAAATATGGCTTTGGTTTACCCCCTAATCCCCTCACCTCGGATTCTGGAAAAGTTAGGACATAGCTGTTTTCTCATGTTTTAAACCAGAATATGCTCTACTGCCCCTTAACCGTAGAGGTCATTTCCTTGTGCCTCTCCTCTCCCAGCCCAAGTGCAAAATCTTAAAACAAACATTTCCATCATTAAACCACCCATGAAAATTCAGAAACCTTAGCAAACACATTAGGTGGTAAGTACCACAAACCCACTCTAAGTCGAGGAGGAGGGACATTTGAATGGAGGCCAGCAAAAACAAGGTCTTGGAACAATTACAGGAGCGTATCTTTGATGCCCGCCAGTTTAGATCTGCACCAGAGGTTTTCTTTTCCTTTTTTCTCTCCTTCCCACCCGCCCAGGGCAACAGGACATTTACTCTAACAGGGTCCTGACAACAGAGACCAGTCAGGAAAATGACAAAACTAGTGGGTGTTAGGTGCCTAAAGGGCCACCGAGGAAAGGGGAAGGGAGCCAAGTGCATGAACCTCCGTGTGATGTGTAAATGAGTCACCTAACAACCTGGCAGGTATACAAGGAAAGTCAACAATGACCACATTCAGCAGCTAAACAGAGAACAGCTGCTGTGCAAAAGAAGTGCTGATGACAGTATCCCACTCATTACACCCATCCCACTCCCTCTCCTCTGCAGAAATTATGTCAAATCTCAGTGCTGTAAAATAATCCCTTGGAGCAGCAGAAAGAGCCTGCCAGATGACTAACCCAAGCCACGAGTGACCAAACTGACAAGTTCAGAGCTATTTTTATACTCACTCTCTCCTGATTTGCATTAACTCTGTCCCTCCTTGCCCTCCCCTCACCTTCAAGGACCTTCAAGGTCTACAGCGCAAACGCATCCCCATTGCCAAAAAATATGTAATTCTACAAGTCACTCCTCAGCGGAGTTAAAGACAACAGAGGGAAGGGAGAAGCAAAATTTCAAGTCCTTGTTGTCCTCTGAAATGGAAAAGAATAACAAAGAAACATTACTGACATTAAAGTCAACAAAGCACATAACTCGCTTGCCAGCTAAAAAAAAAAAGAGGAGCTATTGTAAGCAACGTCCTCTAACACGGCAGCCGCCAGCACTCAGACAGTTTAATGTGTGACTCAGGTCTACAAGGCTGTGTAGGCACAGAAGCTGCGTGCCCAGCCCAGCTTAACTGTTGCTGCAACATTTTCAGGTCCTTATAGGAATCAAAACCCAACTATTTTTATGGTAGGTACCACAAGGTGTAGCTGGCATAAGCTGTGATTAAAAAAAATAGTAATTCAGAACATTTAAATAATTACTGAAGCGTAAGTCTTGAAGGTACATATTGAGAACTGAACAGGCGAGACTCATCTCTCTGCGCTTGGACAGGGCTGCAACCCAGACTGGCCCAAAGCATTTGTAAGCCTCATTCATTTGGACATAAGCACTTGGTCTCCCAGGCCCCGTGCGCAGCCCTTCCCAGGGAAGCTCTGGATAACAGGGAGCCCTGGGAGCAGTACACGGGTACCTGAGGTTCCACAGCAAGACCACTAAGAACAGGATTTACCCACATGAGACACGCTGGAGCTGTGGTTTCAGCTGCCTATTTACTTGCCACCACTCTGGGATGAGCACAGCTTCCTGTGCAGACACAAGTTACGTACGTGCAGCATGAGGAGCTTCAAGTTATTGAGCTGGAGAGTGGTTGTTTCATACCCCACACTGTTTCTCTGGTTTTCAAAATCTCCTCTCCCTCACCCAAGCTACTTAGATTCAACTGTAATTCTTGATTTCAATATCCCTGAATTTCTTCCTTCTGTAGACGTGTGCATGGGCTCCTTATTTTCAAGGAAGAAAGGGGAAGTGGGGTAACGATACAGTAGATGAAAGCGAATTGTACACCCCTAACCCACAGCAGGCTTCTGCTAGCAGCGTTAACTTCACTAAGGGTTACGCTCAGCCCTGGTTAACTAATGTTAGTTCTCACTGCTGTAAAAAAGAAAGTGCGTTTTTACAGCACGAAAGCCAGACGCAGTATCAGTTGTGCTGTAGAGGCACTGGCCCGATGGCAGTGGCAACTCCTCCCCCAAATAACATCTGTGCTCCTGGGAGAAACTAATATACGGGATAAGGTCATCTGAGACTTGTAAGGAGTCAGAATTGAAGACACACTCAATCATTATTAATATAAGAGAGAGCCATGTGCTTTCCACTCCTTCAAAACCTCCTCTCTCCACTCTGCTCTAAACAAGTCCCTGTTCACCCCCTTCAGCTCTTCCATCTCAACTGGAAGCTTTTCCTAGGGTGGAACTCAAAAGACCATTTCTCTGTTTCATGAAGTTACTATGTATATAGAACGCTGAAAAAACGTAACACAAACACCTCTCCAGCACTAAAGCACTGCCCAATACCATCATCTGGGATCCTGCTTGGCCTGCGCAGGTCAAGCCTCCGTTGCCAATGGCTTTTTGGAGAATTCCAGTTAATGTTTTGTGGAATTAGCCCATAGATTTGGTTAAAAAAGACCTGGGAAAGAGCTTTAAAATATACATAGGACTTTGTAAGTCAGTTTGAAGCATGCGGATTCCTCTCCCAGTCTGAGTGCGACTGTTCAGCAGCAGTTTCACATTGACATTTAGTTTGAAGAAAAAAAAAAATCATGTTGTCTCAGTGAGGTTTCCCACTTCCTTATTGAGAAGTTTTATGAACAATGCATTAACTTTAGTTAGCCTTCTCACTTGCAGCTGCTGCTGGTTTATTAAAACAACACAACTAGCATCTTAGCAATGTTGCTTTGCTGACCACTACAACAAAGCAACAGCTGGGAAAGGCCAGGAATTTATGCATCACTAGAGCAGGGAATGCCAACTGAGAAGAACACACACCTTCTGGGGACCTTCCAGCCCCAACAACTGTCACTGAGTATTTGAGAAAGTGCCCAGTCCACAGCCAAAAGAACCTATCCAGAGTATTAGCTACAAAATCATCTTGGAGACATCAAACCTTGTCAAAAGATGCATTTCACCAAGAGGAAAAAAAGAAATTACACTTGTTATAAAAAAGGAATCACACTAAAGATCTGGTTTGGGCACAAGGAGTGGGTGTATACGTACACCCCCTTCCAACCCCTGGCACCACTTGCCTTCGTCCCTGCCTTCTCGCCGTTGTCTTTCTGTGCTTGGATGCTATCGATGAGCTTCCTGGCCTGCCCATGTTTCAGATGGAACTGAAATTAAGGCTGTTCCGTTTTCGGCTGTGTCAGTTTAAGGCATATTATTGTAGCATGGGCCTGGGGTGGTTATTTAAACAAGCTCAGTACTGTCAGCAAGGAGAAGTTTCAATTTGTGTCAGAAAGGGCTTAAAAAAACCCAATGCTGTAGCACCCAGTACACACCCCTACCTTACAACACATTAATGCCATTTTAAGTTAGCACGTTTAAGAGAAAAAAAAAAAAAAAAAAAAAGACTTCCCTTGCATATCTAAGAGTTCCAAAGTAAAAATAAATAGAATGCCTGACTGATTAAAATACTGGTGAGTCAGATCACCAGTTGCTATTCCAGGATGCTCACAGCCTTCACCTCCCTGTCTTTAAGCAGTGTTATCCATTCGTCTGTACAAGGGGATCCTGCACAATCTTGTCCGGTTCCTCCCAGACACTGTCAGGTTCTGCTGCACACAGGTGTACCTGAAGATCACCAGGTAAAGCTGAACCTTCTACCTAAACCACCATGGAACCGCCTCTTTGATGGATTTCACTATCAGCCTTATGTTCACGAGTAAGTTATGTTACAAATGACAATAAATATGTAAACATCTTCTTTAAAGTGGTTTGATAGTAAATACTTCAAAACCCTGTTTCAGCCATTTATACTGCTTACTGTAAACATCAGGATAATGAGCTTCAACTGTCTTTTTAGTTGCCAGACATTCAGATATTGCAATAGTTTGGTTACAAAGTCTGTAGGAAAATATTTGACTGGGTTTAACCATCAGCAGAATTTCTGCAAGTATCTAAACACATCTATCTTCATTTCCTCAAGTACAAGCTTGAGTGCAACCCACCCCTTAACCATTCTGTTCATGCTGCTGAACAAAGATATGAATAACACCATATAAACATGTTTATAAACATCACCGCAACCACATTCATTCACCAAAGTGGGTAATTTTTCCAAACTGCTTTGCAAACAGACAGCACCAGAACAAACTTCAACCTGACAATGTTTTGCTTTCCAGCCGGGCTGAGATGTTCTCATACAGGCTTTCAGGACACCGCTTAACGACACCCTGGATTTTAAGATGCACTTGTGGAGTGAAGCTATTTCCTAAATTATAACAAGATGATATAATGAAGCACCTAAATGGGCAACTTCCAACCATAACCACAAACACACATTAAAATCAACTCTGCCCAAGCAGGCAGGACCAAGTTTTCACCAGTTATTAATATATATTGCTTTGCAGCCTGAAAGTTCCAATCCCATTTATAAAAAGCCATGAAAGGAAGCAGTAACACTGAAATGCTAAGCAAAACCAAAAGTTTAGTTAAATTTAACATAAAGAGAAGCCTTTATAGGCAATCTTACATTATGAATGGTCCTGCAAATTAAATTCTGATGTTTTTATACTTCAAAGTAGAACTATGAATGGGCCAGAGTAGTTTCTAACTGCCCACCCTGAGCAAACTCCCATGAGACAAACTCCCATATTAAGGGCAGAAGAGAACTAACTGCCTTTTAGGCAAGACGAGGTCCATATTCTTCAGGGCCCAGGGCCCTGATGTCACTAAACTGTGACCAGCAAAGCCCAGTTTCCTACAGTTCCACATGTTTAGTCCCCACTGGCCTCCTTCTGGTGCCCCCATGCATCCTCTTGATCCGCCTTCCCCAGCATCTCCAGACCTTTTCCTAACTCAGGTGTCTCTGAGCCAAGCTGCTCTTCTTGGAAATTGAAGATTTTTCTGCCTTCCAGATCTCTATCCCTCTGTCTCCACTGATAGATTTGACTGACACTTGCCAGCAAACTTCAAAAGTGACAGACGGCAAGTTAAAGGGACAGCATGGGCACGTTTGCCTCCATCCTCTTAGCAGCCAGAGTAATAATTAGACACCACATCCCTGTTAAAACAAAAGCTCAGCTCTACCTTCTCACATTTAACACTGAAATAAGATTCAAGACAGGCAGTGGCAAAGTTCAGGTACTCCAGCGATGTGGGATCAGGTCCCACAAATCCTTTAGGTTTTTTGGTTGTTACATGTTTGTTTGTTACACTCCTTCTTCACAGCACGCTATACAAAGATTCCCTCTCTTACAGCAGTTAAAATTTAATAGTTAATAGCAAGTGACTCATTCCAGAGGAATCTAGTGGCTGTGCCAATAACAGATTTTAACTTAGTTAAAATGCAATAAAGCAGCACTCTACAGTCACATATTTCAAAGCCCGATTCCATTATTCTTATCACTAATGTCACAGCAAAGAAGGTGCGAGTTATTACTCATAAAAGAGTTCAGAAAGCCAGCTGAAAAAGAAATTTAGACGTTGTTTATGGATGCTAGTTTCAGATTGCTGCCTCTTACTGCAAAGCACTGAACACATGTTTCTAATGTAACCGATTAAAGTAGACAGGAAGCATCTGAGATCAACCACAGCAGCAACTTATTAATCAGCAAAGAAGCATTTTAACCTTTTGCCAGAAAAAAAAAGACAAAAGTCGCGTCCAAGAGAAGCGCTACGGCTGGAGGTGAGAGGCAAGCTGACAGGCAGCTTAACTGAACTTCAGATCTTATTCAGCTGTATATTTTGATTAGCTGATCTCAGGCCTGCCTCCTCCTGCCCTCCGCGGGGCCAGGGATGGCTGTGGAAGGCAGCACCTAGCAACACCCAATGAACACGGCAAACCGCGGCTTCACCTCTTCTCCGGGCGCGGCGCGCCGGGCCCCGGGGAGCTCGGGAGCGGGAGCTGAACACCCGGGCTTCAACCAAAACACACAGAGCGCGGCTCCGGGCTCCGTGGGGCTGCGGGCAGCGCCTGCAGCGGGGGAGCGCGGCTGCAGCGACTCTCGGAGGAGCCCGTTAGGCGGTAGGTACCGCTCAAAGGCCCCCGGTACTCCCGGGCCCCTTCCGCGGCGGGCGCTGGCCGAGGCCGGGCTCCACTCCCGCCGGCACCAGGCGGCGAGCGGGGGGCTCCCTCCCACCCTCCTGCCGGGGGCGGCCGCGGAAGCAGCGGCGGTGGCGGCGGCCGGCAGCGGGCTCCGTCGGGCCCTACCGGACAGATGCGCTCCGCGGTTGCCCGGACCGCCCCCCGGATCCTGTCCCCGCGGCGGTGGCCGACCGCAGCCCCACTCCGCGCCCCCCGACCGGCCGCACCTACCGCTCCGGCCCGGCGGCACGACACGGCGCGGCCCCTCGGGCCTCCTCGGCGGCGCCCCGCTCACTGACAGGCGGTGCCCAGCGCCGGCTCCGCCCCCCGCCGCCGCCCCGCCAATCGCCGTCCCGTGACGACGCCCCGCTCCCGCCCACACCCGCCGCTCGCGCCCCGCCCCCGCCCGCCGCGTCCCGCCCCGCCGCCCTCTCTCGCCCAACCACCGCCCGGCCCCGCCCCGCTGGCTCCCTGGGCGCGGCGCGGCCCCGGCGGGCCGGGAAAGGCCGGGGGCGGGCGGCTAGCGGCCGGGGGCGGCCCGGGTTTCCCAGAAGCGGCCGGGGCTTCCTGCCAAGCGTTCCCCGCCTCCCTCCCCCCCTCTTCCTCCGGGCGCCGCCGAGGCACTGCGCATGCGCGCGTGGCTGGTGCGGCGCCGCGAGGGCAGCAGCACGGAGGCGCCTAGCGCGCAGGCGCGGGAGGGGCGCGTGCGCCGAGCGGCCACTGAGTGATCGTGGGTCGCTGCACGATCGTTCTCTTCGGGTGCCCTCAGCTTCGCGCCCGGCGCCGGGCCCTCGGTCCCCAGGCGGCAGCGCTGCTGGCTGCCTTCCCAGGCCGCGGCCTACGCTCCCCGGTGCCCGCCGCCTCAGAAAGGGGGGGCGGGAGAGCGGCTGAAGCCCCTGGGCTCGCTGCCCTCTCGGTGCCCGCCGCTCCGTGTGCTGCTGCAGGAAGGGCCCTGGTGTGAGGCTGTATTGGCTGTACCGGTTTTTCCAAGAAAACGTAGTAAGTGGGGTTTGCCCATGTGGGTGCTGCAGGAATGAGGGCACCAGAGCTGCGGTGCAGTAGCATCGTGTCCGTGTGCTGCTCTTGGGAGACTGGAGTTACACAGTAAACTGCCTTTGCCTTAAGCAGCTGAGACTTCGTGTTGACTTCTTTTTGTCTTTCCCTGGTGTAAGACTCGCACCTTCCAGCAGCTAACTGCTGAGAGAAGGGCTGCAGGAAGGGGTGCCTGTGTCTGATGGCAGAGCTGCACTGGGGCCGTGGGAGAGCTGAGGGTGAGCCTTCCCCCCAGTCACTGTAGGGGTGACGGGACGGGTTTCAGTCCTGCTGTGGAGATAATAGTTTTGAGTAGAGTAAGTTTGTGAGAACTTTGGTAGTCTGTGTCGTCCTGGCCCCCTCCCCCACCACCCCCAGTTTAGTCCCTGATGCTCCCCAGTAAGTGGCAGTTTATTCTTCAGATGCTGGTTTGCCCAAGCAGCATTATTGCTTGCTCTGACACTGCAGGAAGGGGCCAGTTCGGGTAACTCCTGGTCCTTGCCCCAGAGAGGTGCAAGTTCAGAGGTAATAATTCGGAGTTCTCAAGAGAGGACTCTGGTACAACTGCTTAGGCCCCTGGATTTGGACTCCTTGTGTGACACACAGTATGCTTTGCCCCGTGCAGGAGGATGACTCAGGTGTGGCAGTCTGTAACAGTCACCATGGTGGTGCTCTGAGCAATCTTGAAATTTGCAGTAGCAAGATCCCGTATCCCTCACCTGCAGTATAGACTGGTTCTGTACAGGTGCCTCTCCTGCTCAGACACTTCACATAGTTTGGAAAAAACTTGTCACTCGAGAGCTCTTTCCTAGGAGAATAGAGCTACACCATGTTGCAAAATAGTCCCCGCTTGCCTGGTTATAGTACAAAAGCAGAGTTAAATGAACCTGCTGTGGTAGGCCACTGTCATACATGATCTGTTATGGTCAATAGGTGATTTTGCAGGTTACTCCAATACTTCTGGAAATGATTAAAGTGGAAATAGAAAATGCTGGGAGTGGGGATGCTATCAGCAGGTCAGTGCTCACAAGGAGGTAGCCAGTAATTACCGATGGTTTTCAGTCCTTCGTGCAGGAACTGAGCTGTGGTCAGCTCTGCACAGCGTGTATGGAGAGAATTGAGCTTCAGGGCTGGGTTCACGGTTTGTGTGCTCCTATGCTTGGCAGCGTGAGTTAGGATCACAGAAGCAGAGAGCCGCCTGATCTCCAACATCCCCCGAGTAAAGACCCATCCTTGCATTCAAGCAGTAGGAAAAGCTCAGGTGAGGAAGGAGTTGCAATAATGACCAGTCACATCTTTTTCAGCCTTCCCTGCTATCTTACATGCACTTCAAGAATGTGGGATGTCTGCTGGTCGAGATAAAGAACAATTAGAGACAAGGCAATGCTTTTCAGAGTTGAAATAATCTGACAGCAGCCCTGCCTTTAAAAATCTGAGGGAGTCTTCGTTAAGTTATTATTGCCAGAGTAGCTGATGTGATCAAAGTGTTGCATTTAGAAGTATTTATGACCTTGACACTTTTATCAGAGTGGAAAAAAGATCAGATAAAGCTTTTGCCAAAATATAATGGACCTTAATACTAATTTGTGGGTTTTGAACAAGCCCAACTTTCCATTCGAGTTACACTGTGTAATTGTCTGAAGAGGGCAGACAGGAGGTATGCAAGAGTGAGTGTGAGAAGCAGCGTGGAGCCTGTTGCAAGCCCAGGTTCAATACTGCAATCCAGTATGCTGCTTTTCTTTTGTGTTTGAGGTGTAGGAAGTGAGTCAGTGGTCTCAATCAGCTTACCGGTGAGAGGTTTGTCGCTCTTGAAGCTGTGAAGAATGGCTTGAAAGCGTGAGCAAGGTGTCGATAGAGGTGCTTGCTCCAGTAAGCAGGCAGTATTCCTGGCATACAGGAATAGCTCAAAGATGCAAGTCCATTAGTTGGAAATAATCAGAGCACATACTGGTCTGTCAGAGCGCTCCTGACACCTCCTCAACAGAAAAAGTGTGTGGAGTAGGGTGAGAACACAACGCGTCCGACGCAGAAGCAACCCGGCTGGTGAAGGCAAGGCTGGGAGATGGGCATTGCCTGCCTGGCCTCTGCTCTGCCCCTTCTTTGCAGTTTCAGGGACACGTACAGCCAAGCTCCGGTTTCTATTGCGGCAATAAAACCCACAAGTAGTTATCAACGTGATTGCAAATGGAGCGAATGCAAATATAACCGTGTTCCTATTTATGGAAATTACACGGGGTGTATCACTTGATTTGGAGAGTTAACACAAATAGCTGCCTAAATAATTGGCGCAAACTATGCACAGCCTCTCCTTTGGTGACCCAATAATGTCAAGACCTACTTCTCGGAATGTGTGCTGTGAGTATAGTTGCAGCTCAGAGAGCACAGTGTCTCACAAAAGGCCTTTTGTTCCTGCCTGGCTTGATTACGGTGATCTACTCTGGGACCACTGATCAAAACAAAACTCCTCTTGCAATTTTCGATCTGTTGGTGCTCACTGCATGTTTGTGAGCCAAGAGTCCCTGTTACAGACAGGGACTCGTGAAGAACTTGAACCAGGCCGGCCTTTGGCTGTGTGAGCTTCAGTCTGGGTCTCGAGATGGGGCAGTGCATGCCACCTTGGCCGATCCTCAGCCTCATCCCACTGACCAGCTTCAGCCCCTGTGGCATGTCTCTGTTTAAACAAGGAGAATTCTGGCACTTATCTGCCACCCCTGACTTTATGCAGCTCCAGTCCGTGCGCTGTCATCCTACACCCACTCTAGAAACCTGGGCCCAGTCCCTGTGCGCACGGCTGAGCTTACCCAACAGGAGGGATGGGTGTCTCTGCCTTAGGTCCTGGCTTTTCCAGAGCTGCTTCTCTTGGCTCAAGGTCTCACCTTGTAAAGAGGCTCACTTACTCCCATCTGAGTTGAGGTTCGGTGTCTGGTAGTGGGCAGGTATGCCTGTGCGGAGTAACTGGGGGGATCTGGGGGTGCTCCGCCAGCCAGCTTGCCAGGAGAACGGCCTCCCCCAGGAGCTGGATGCCCATCTGGAGTGACCCTCACAGGGACTGTAGTGTACCTGGTGCATGGGAAGAGCTCCTCCACCCGGTACTGTGGGTAATGATGATAGAGCAGTGCTCTGTCCTCGGCAGGGAGGAGGGTTGATGTGTCAGCTGCAGAAATGCTCCTGCAGCGCGGGAGAGTCTGGAGCTTTTAAACCCAAGGTCACTGGACTCAGACCCTGCTTGTTGTGTTGCAACATTCGGATCCAGCTAAAGCCAGGAATTGTCAGAACGGGGTTCTTTGCTGTTTCATTCTTCAGAACTTAAACCTGAAGCAACTGGTTGAAAACTTCACCATTAAAAAGTTTCACTTCCCAAATAGTGCTGTTCTATAAATACCCTGTGCAGTGGGATGTGACATTTACTCCCACATATGAGACACAGCCTGCTCTGTAACTTGCTCGGGGCCTTAACCCTTGAGCTGTCTTGGAGTAAACACAAGGCTGGGCACCCACCTCTTCTGCCGAACAGACTCACGTTGCCACCCGCGAGCTGCTGCAGGTTGCTGTAGAGTAAATGGGAGAAGAATTGTCCCCAGAATCATTGCACTTAGTACAGAAAAACTCACTTCTTCAAGCTCTTTGGGTGTCATGTAGGTAAAGATGTTGCCTTAGGAATAACAATGCTTTGTACACACTCTGACTGACAGGTCTTGAGCGCTTTCCTGACCAAACCAAAAGAAGTATCTAAGGCAGTTTGCTTTAATTTCCAATTTGGCTACTGACTTATGATCCTTGACAAATTTCATTGCTCATTGGTTTCAGTCCTATGTAGAACAGATGATACTGCTTTCCTCTCATTCTTTACATGTTGTATACCTACATCTACATCTCTGTCTCTATCTATATTTATATTAGAAACTCGGCCAGCAGGCTCTGTCTTTGTAAAGTGTGCTGACTGAAGAATTCAGGTGCTGATGTTTTATAAATATCCTATATAAATACAAAACTATCCTCTCTCTACATATATCTCTCAATGAGAGTAGGTTTATAATATCCCTTTGTTACTGAGAAAGAGATGAAGACACCTAGACTGGTACATTTAAAAACTAATGGGTCATCTTGTCTCATCCTCTTGCATAACATAACTCCAAGCAAGCCCTGTATCACAGCCAGGCTTGAACTTGAGCAAGGTTAGCAAAGCAGTCTGGCGCTGCAGCCCTGCCTCGAGGGAAGTGGAGCCCACGGTTTTCAAACCCCGTAGCTGTATGATGTTGGTACACGGCCGTTTGGTGGTAAATGAAGAATTTCACAGAAATTACTCCTACAGTTGGAATTAGGCTGGGTTTGTTATCTCACTGGGGTGGGAGGTAGGAAAACAAACAAATCTAGGCCTTTGTAGAATGAGTCTGATTCTGATCTAGGATACACAATGCTGATGTAATTCCTTTCAGCTGAATGGCATCTTCATGGCTTGTGTCAGTGACAAATAAGAAACAGCCTCAATGGCTGGCAAAAGTTTTTCATCAGCTCTTTTGAATACCAAGCAGTTCCAATTAATTGGAGTTTGGCCCCTGTAGGGACTACGCTTCTGTACAGCTTCCTCTGAGCTTTGCCAAAATATGGTCTTTTGTCTTTGTGAACAAGTTCTGCTTTTGGCTCTGGTCTATCGTCAGGAAACACATGTCAGCATTTTAACAGCTGTGTGTCCTGTTCAGAATGAGCTCTCGATCTGAGTTGGGTGCATACGGAGCAGGGCTCGGGCCAGCTAGCGTTGGCTCCTTTATGGGTTGGAGTATCGAGTAAACATTGATTTGTGCCTCTGCTGTGGAGGTCAGCTGGGGATTGCTCTTGTAGTGATGAACTTCTTTTTGGAAGGGGGCATGAAGGGCCTCCACACTCAGCTCCCTAAAAATCACTTCTCTGAGAGTCACAGACTGCATCAGAAGCAGAGGTGCTGCTCATGTAAACCTTACAGCATCTCAGATAGAAGGGACAGGCTAGAAAATAAGCACAAAATCTTTGTCAGAATATTACAGTACTCATGTGTTGGGTCTTTGTTTTTATGCCCCAGCTCTGAGAGTTAAAATGAAAAATGAAAAATTCAAATGTTGCTTTTTTAAAAAGAAATTCTTTACATACAGGTTGGAGAGATCTAGCTCATGAATTCTTAGAAGTCGAGAAGTTGACAGTAGTACTTTGAAGACTCCTTGCTTTAACCAGTAACTCCTTAACCCAAAATGAGCAACAACTTCAAGGGAAGTGGCTGCAGTTCAGCTCATTGTAGCCGTTTCTCCCTTCCTTGCAGCTGTGTGGTGTGGTGATGCACTGGAGGGAAGGGATGCCATCCAGAGGGCCCTGGACAGGCTGGAGAGGTGGGACCGTGCCAACCTCATGAAACTTAACAAGGCCAAGTGCAAGGTCCTGCACCTGGGTCGGGGCAATCCGAAGCATAAATACAGGCTGGGTGAAGAATGGATTGAGAGCAGCCCTGAGGAGAAGGACTTGGGGGTGCTGGGGGATGAAAAGCTGGACATGAGCCGGTCGTGTGTGCTGGCAGCCCAGAAAGCCAACCGTACCCTGGGCTGTATCCAGAGCAGCGTGGTCAGCAGGGCGAGCGAGGGGATTCTCCCCCTCTATGCTGCTCCCGTCAGACCCCACCAGGGGTGCTGTGTCCAGCTGTGGAGCCCTCGATATTGACCAGTTGGAACGAGTCCAGAGGAGGCCACGGAGATGCTCCGAGGGCTGGAGCACCTCTCCTATGAAGAAAGGCTGAGAGAATTGGGCTTGTTCAGCCTGGAGAAGAGAAGGCTTTGGGGAGACCTTATTGCAGCCTTCCAGTACCTGAAGGGGGCTACAAGGAAGCTGGGGGGGGGGGACTTTTTACAAGGGCCTGTAGTGACAGGACAAGGGGTAATGGGTTTAAACTGAAAGCAGGGAGATTTAGATTCGATATCAGGAAGAAATTCTTCCCAGAGAGGGTGGGGAGCACTGGGACAGGTTGCCCAGAGAAGCTGTGGGTGTCCCATCCCTGGGAGTGTCCAAGGCCAGGCTGGATGAGGCTTGGAGCAACCTGGTCTAGTGGAAGGTGTCCCTGCCCATGGCAGGGGGGTTGGAACTGGATGATCTTTAGGGTCCTTTAAACCCAAACCAGTCTGTGATCCTATGATTCTATGAAATACAACCCAGATACAACTTCTCTTCATTAGCACTTAGGTCTACATAACCAGTAATTTGGGGGGTGAAGGGGAAACTGTGCTGGATTTTCAGAGTAGGATCTAGACTTTGTCTTCCCTGATGGGAAGAGCTCAGTAACTGAGAAGTCAATGGAGACGCCTGTCCCTCGCAGCTAACGCGGAGCTCAGGGCTGAAGTATTTCAGCAGAAGGAGGAGCCGGAGTTGGTATTTGCTCGACAGGTTTCGCTTTGGGTATAAAAAGGACTTTGTTCTTAGCTAGCCAGCCTTGTCACATCCCACTGTAATTTCACTACGTGACACAGTGCAGATAAAACGTTAGTAATTATTATTAGGTCCTGGGCAGTTAATGTTATAAGCTCCCAAGCTAAGGGAAGCAGCCAGACTCCAAAAGCCACGCTGTCTCTGCTGGGTTTCCGAGTTGTGGCGTGCAGGTCATTCCAAAATAATACCAGGCTTGTTGCAAGCATGACGCCTGGCAGAAAGAATTTGGCTTTACTTTTCAGCCAAGCGACCTGGTTGCTTACCTTTCACTGCAGCAGTGCAGCAGCACTTCTCAGCGCTCCTCACATCTGAAAGCGTTGCTTTTACTCCAGTACATCTGCTGGCTTGCTCTTTCCACAGCAGAACGCACGTAGACACGGGGCAGCCTGGGCACTAGCGCCTGTGTTTACAAGATTTAATCCAGTTAGCAATTTTTGAAGTCTGTAGAATGCAGACAAAAACTGATTGGCTTACTTGGGTTTTAAAGTTTCCTCCTCCCCAAGTTGCAGTAGTCTGTAAATGACCATTTTCATGTCCATTACCCTCTCTCCTTAGTACACAGGGAGGGGAGCAGGGTGTGCAACATCGTATCTGTACTCCTGCATCTCAGAGAAGATTTTCAGCGTACTGGGACCGATTTCTGCTAAATCCAGGTGAGACTGAATAAAGGATGCCCTTTACCAAGGGCCAGGGTGTGTAAGGTTGGTGTGTGGGTTTGGTGTGTCCCCTAGAGCAGAGCCTCAGCTGAGGGACAGAGGGAGGTGGAGGTGGGCAGCACAGTCAAGCGAATTGGGCATTGGGTCCTGGCTGTGTCTAGCAGGCAGGGTGGGCGTCTGCTGCAACATACAGCATCTTCAGGTGATGTGATTTGAGGAGACCAAACCTATTCTCTCATCGTCCACAGCAGTTTATTCCCCTGGCAGGGAGGCATGTATGTATTCATATAGCCACCAAGCCCAGGCCTTGCCAAGGAAGAAGGGCTTGTTCTGGGTCTGGGTGCATGGAAGCACTTGTGCTCCCAACACTACAGATATAGGCTTTGGAACAAACTCTCCAATGGACACATAGCGTGGGCCTGAACCCGAACTCCTGCTTCAGCCATTTCAACTCTGCAATTGCTGTTGAATGCCATAATTTGGGACCCTGTTACTAAACATCCTGAGGTCAGTGTTTGCAAGGCTGTCAGGATTCCTCCTGCCTCTGCACAGTCTCTTACCATGTCGGGAAGACCTGCTCCAGCTTCATGCGAGGCTGAAATCTTCAGACCCGTCACACCGATTAACGGTGGGTAGCATGGACACACTTCCTGTGGTGGGAATGGATCCAGCAGTGTGGTACGAGAGCAGAGAGGAAGTCCTGGGAGCATCAGGACAGGCAGCCCTCGAGGAGGCTCAGCTGTCTGCGGCTGCTCTTGTGCAGCCTCCCTTTTGGAATGTCCCCTTTCATCCCAGCCCCTGTCCTCCACTTGAACCTTCAGAAATCCCGAGCAGTCGATAAGCTCTCTCCTCTTACAGGCATTCAGATGGTCTGAATTAAAACCCAGCAGCTGCTTCCTGCTGTGTTGCACTTCCACCGCATTTCTGCAAAGTGGCCATCCCCTTGCCTTGCAAGAAGGTGGGCATAGCTCCATGTTCACACCTTCTGCCAGCCTCTGCAGCAGCGGTGGGGACCTGCCACGCTGTGTATACTCCCAGCAGATTTCTTTATCAGCTGCTACATCCCAATCCCCCATCCAGGTTCTTGTACCACCCCAGGCTGTCGTCCTGCCCAAACACCCTGGCAGCTCCAACAGCTCCCTTCAGCATTGCTCTAGCACAAATTAACAAAATGACTACGTGAGAGTTACTAATTTTCTCAGATTGGAAATATGGTAAAATGTTGGCAACATTCACATCTTTTCTCCTATTTCACATGTGGTGGGAAGGGCTACTGAAAAACAGAAAAACGGTCGGAAAAGCAAAGGCAGGCAGCCACAGCCCAGCTGGAGATGTGTGCTGGCTGTAGCTGGGATAGAGTTAATTTTCAGCTCCAGTGCTGTATTCAGTTTTTACACTGGGTAGCCTTTCCGTCTCCTGATGTCTCCAGCCTCCCACCCAACTCCTGTCAGCCCAGTGCCACCTCCATTGGTATCTGTGCTTTCCCACACAACTCTGCTCATCTCCCTCCATCCCACAAACCTCAGAGCTTTAACTCCCTCTCTGTGATGATTTCTAACTTCCAGGAGGATGATCTTCATGGAGGGAAGCCAGCTTGGCATCGTCTTCATCCCTACGTCACGTATGAAGGGAGACAGAAATACATCCAGGGTTCCTTCCGCGTGGCTTGTCCTCAGGGGTGAGCAGGGACAACGGCAGGGGGAGCAACCGAGGCCCAGAGCTGGGCATGAAACAGGGTACAGGCATGTCCCAAGCCACCTCATCTGCAAGACCATGCAAGAAGGCAACAGCCCTCCTCCTGAAACAAAATACCTAAAAAGGAGAAAGATTTCTTCCAACAAGCTTGACAGGTAGATGGGGGGTGAGGGGCACTAGCTAAATACTTACAGGGAGATTAGTCGGGGTTTACTGTAGGCGGGCAAACCACAGCTAATATTAGGACCTGGCAAAACATGCAAAACCCAACACCTGGACTGTCTTTGCCTTCCCAATGCAGAAAGTGCCCGATACAGAATAGACCGAGAGCACACAGGCTCCATTTATCTGTGCTGATAAATGCCTGTGGTTTGGCTCCCTCTGAGGGTCCTTCAGCTCCTGTGCCCGTAAATGGGACTTTTCAGTGTACGCAGCAGGAGGACACAGGCAGTGCCTCTTGCCTCTGCTCTTTGCTCCAGCCTTGGAAATTCTGGTAGCAGCAATTAGGCAGAGTCCTCATTAGACAGACGATGGGACAGAGCAGGGTCATAACACAAAGTAGGTCTTTACACGGATCCAACACTTTCTCCCTTAAAGCAGCAGGGTTCCAGCAAAAGCAGCTGGCTCAGTCTTTGCTCATGAACTTTATTGAGATAAAGCAAAAGTGGAGGGGCTGGAATTTCTAATGAAATTGAACCAGGCTGTAAAAAAAATGTAAATGGAAATGGGTTAAAAATTCAAGCAGACATATGGTATTAATATTACAGAAAAATGCACGCAATGCTTTAAAGTTGATTACGTTAATCTGCTGAAAACTAACAAAAGCCCTTAAACATGCTGTAGGACAGAGGTTTGGTCTTCAGGTGTGATCCATCCACTAGATAAAAAGAGAATTCATACCAGCTAAATGGCAAAGGCAACATCAAGCCATCTCCACTGTGCTTCCTCCTCCAGGACTGCCTGCCCCACACCTTTCAGCTGTGCGTGGGGCAGCATCAGAGCACGGTGAGAGCTGCAACCCCCCAGTGCCTCGTGCTTCTGTGCTGAGGCCTGTCACTCAAGCTGCAGCACAGCCTCGCTGCCTCTGCCTGGGGAGGGAGGTGGTGCAGGGTATGGTCTGGCTTACTCATCCCGGGTCGATCAGGGCCATTTTGCCAGGCACCGTGAGCCCTGGAGCAGCAGAGGTGTCTCTGCTACGTTGAAGCAGGGCAATCTGCCATCTCGCTTGCTCCCAGCTTCGGCAGGAGCCAGAGCTTCTCCTTCCACAAGCAACTATCTCCCATATATCTCCCTGTAAACATTCAAGGCCAGGCTGGACTGGGCTCTGATCTAGTTGAAGATGTCCCTGCCCATGGCAGGGACTAGACAACCTTTCAAGGTCCCTCCCAGCGCAAACTGTTTGATGAATCTAAGGTATAGCCTGGGCACGTTTCAGCACGATCAGTACCTGCGAGGTGGGTGCAATATCTCGGCCTGTGCAAACCTTTCACCTTCCTCCACTTGCTCTTCGGGGCACTGCTCAACACGTGCCAACTGCTCTTTTGTTGATGTCAGTAGTGCAGGTGAGACCAAAATGTGCTGGCTCCAAGACTGCACCAGCGAGGTGGTTCCGTGGCCTGTCATCCTTTCCAGAGGGAGCTCAGGGCTGGTCGTGCCTGCAGAGAGCAGCCTAACGGGTTAAAGCTACAGCATTCCAGCCCACACCCCACCTCTGGCCATCAACCAAAGCAGCAGTTGTTGGTTTCCCACAGCGCACAGATGAAGTCGCTGTCTGTCGCTGGGTTTTGCAAATCTGAGGTGCTTGTGTTCTTGGGGCTTGCTGTTCACTCGAGGAATCCAGTAGCAAGAGCAGCAACACAGTAATGGGATTGAAAAACACAACAAGAACCCCCGTGGTGAGTCTGCTGGATCTCCAGGCAAACAAATTCACACTGCTCAGAGGCACAGCATTAGCTCTGGGCTACGCCAACCCACTCCCGCACTGCTTCTGTTGTCCTAAACCCATGTCCTTTGGATGGGACTAACCCCTCCTCCCCAGGGCATTCTTTTGTCCTAGAAATGGTTCCCCAGAGGGCCATCTGTCACCCTGAGGCTGTCCGAATTTGTGATCGCTTAATAAGTTGGGAAATGAGTTGTCTCAGACTGTTACACAGTCCAGAAGCCTTTGAGCAGTCCCAGACATTTGTTACTGCCACACAGTTCTCTTTGCGAGCCCTTCCAGGATCAATATTTGAAAAGAGGGTGAAGCCCTCACAGCAAACACTGCTGGTCTGTAGCGCGGAGAAGTGAAGTCGCAGTGCTGGAGTCAATTCCCTCAGCCTCAGTGAAAGCACCCAGCAGTTATCCATGCCATTCTCCAGGTGAACTCAGGGAGCAGCATTTGTATGATTCATTCCTGCAATAAACTGCACTTCTGAAGATTCAGACTGAGCTTTAGGGAACCTCTCTGGAGTTTCCATAAACTTCATAACTTCATAAACCGTAACTTTAAGGGTAGAGGGCAGGAAGGGTCTCCAGAGGGATCTGGACAGGCTGGATCCATGGGCTGAGGCCACTGTGTGTGGTTCAACCAGGCCAAGTGCTGTGTCCTGGACTTGGGCCACAACAACCCCGGCAACGCTCTAGGCTTGGGGACAAGGGGCTGGAAAGCTGCCTGGCAGAAAAGGACCTGGGGGGTTGGTCAACAGCGGCTGAAGATGAACCGGCATGTGCCCAGGTGGCCAAGAGCAGCTGAGGGAGCTGGGGGGGTTCAGCTGGAGAAGAGGAGGCTGAGGGGAGACCTTATCGCTCCCTACAGCTCCCTGAAATGAGGGTGCAGAGAGGGGGGGTGTCAGTCTCCTCTCCCCAGTAACAAGGGATGGGACTAGAGGAAACTGCCTCAAGTTGTGGCAGGAGAGGATTAGGTTGGATATTGGGAATCGTTTCTTCACCGAAAGGGCTGTCAGGCATTGGAACGGGCTGTCCAGGGAGGTGGGGGAGTCAGCAGCCCTGGAGGGATTTCAGGGACGTGGGGATGTGGCGCTTAGGGACCTGCTTTCATGGGGCCTTGGCAGTGTGGGGTTACTGGTTGGACTGGAGGACCTTAAAGGTCTTTTCCAACCTACACGCTTCTATGATTCAAATTTTCCATCCAGTCCTTTGCTGTGTTTGATGCGATGTATCTAGTAGGTGCAAAATCCTACTGGGCAGGCAGGCAGGGGAACAGAAACTCCTGCTGGGGTCTGGCTGATAGAGCTGCTCCTTTTCTGCCAGCTGCATACTTTTCTGTTGATGAAATCAGAAGGAAGTTATGGGAGGAAAAGGAAATGGAGTCACCAGAGCTTTCCGCACAGCGGCATGCACATGGCCCGAGCTCCCTCCTTGCCTCTAGCTGAGCTGCTGCCCTGCAGGGTATGGAAAGGTAGGTGCTTCTTGCAGGTGGACTCTGGACCGTGAAAGAGGACAGGGTATGTTCAGTAATGAACTTCTGTTACTGTCAGATGCTTAAAACAGCTTGAGCCTCACCCCCGAATAAAATCAGAATGGCCCTACCCAGACCTGGTCACAGGGGTGTGGGGACGAGGGGGCAGGTCTCGTGCTACCACTGCAAGAGTCAAACTGGGAAGGGTTCAGACAGAGTTACAGGAACGACTGGAGGTGAGACATGCACCTAACAGACAAAAGCAATGCTATGTTGGGTTTATTTAACTAGGAAAAGGCTAAGGAATGACTCGATCACTGTCTCCAATGAAGATTTTAATGTTAGAGGGTGTTTATTTTAAGAAATAAAAGAATAACAAGTGCCAGCAGCCAGGAGGAAGGAGGCCAATTCAGGTTAGCATGAAGAGCAGGAAAGGTTAGTTGGGGCCACCCTAACAGTGCTCCACCAGTGAAGTCCTGAAATCAAATCAGGCACCTCTCTAAGCTGCAGGCAGGACCACCTCCCGCAGAAACTCCTGCATTAAAATAAATGGTTCTTGCCACAATTGTAGCAAAAGGTAAACTAATTGTTATATCCTGTCCCTGCCTTGCGTCATGTTACGCTATAAATGATCGGACCGAGAGGCAAACTCTTTGTTTTGGCTCATGTAACACTGGATGCGAAAAGAGCCCTATTCATCACCAGGATCCCAAGGTGCTCTTGCAACAGGCATCACAGAGAGAAGTTGCTGCGTTGCCAACTTTTGTTGGGAGCCTAATTCTGTTCTCCAAACACACAGGCTTAGGCATGTCTGAACCGATCAAAACTTATTACAGATAAGAGCAACAACTCTTGTACAAGATAGAAAGCAGCTTCTACCCTGTGAAGATAAGAGGCTTTTCATTCGCCAGTGATGTCATTTTTAGGACTCTGCTCCTTGCCTTTGGGAAAAGCGTCTCTGGTATCTGCTCTGTTTTTATCCAGTTAGGAGTGCAGACCTAAACCCAAGCTGCTGCAGAGTCCACCACGCATGTGCAAACGAGCAACAGCCAGCAGGATGTATTCTCTTACCTGCCAGCATCACTCTCCTGGATTCATTCAGTCCAGGAGCCAGTCTTGGAGCCAGACCTCTGAACTGTGTGGGCAGCATCTGCCCCAGCCTGCATGCATGTGGCACGAGGACTCGTTCCAAGGTTGCCTCGAGTTCTTGCAGAACTCCAGAGGATTTACCTTTCAGGGAAAGCATAAGGAAGCTTTGGGCAGAATGGTGCAGGAAGGTCAGATGAGCTTCTGAGCTGTGGTCGCTCCAGCCCTCAATCATGGGTCTGCTGGAGCTGGCAGGGTTGATTCCAGGGTTCGTTTCGTGGCCTGGATGTTGAGTTTCTGGACGCTTCAGTGGCTCCAGGCTGGGACATAGAGGGCTGAACAATGGCACATGGCTGCCAGGCCATCCCCTGTGCTGCCACTTTACATCTCGAGCAGGTGAGGACAAACCTGTGCACCACCCCTGGAAAACTGCAGGCAGAGATGGGTGGGAGGTTGTGCTCCAGTTCATGTTCTTGGCCGTTAAAAACAGAATGATTCATTAATGAGGCAGGTTGAAGATCCATCTGACAAAGCACCTTGTCACCAACTGGCATCAGAGGGAGGATGCTCCAGCAGTGCCTTCTGGATGCAGGGATGGGTTTGCTACAGCTGCTCTACGTGTAACCTCTGGGACTGCTGTGCTGGGAGAAACCCTTAGCGGATACAGGGGAAGGAGCCCAAGGACAGGCCCTTTCCCAGCAGAATTTGATCATCCCCCTGTGCTGGGCACTGGTGAGGCCACTCCTCGAATCCTGGGGCCAGTTTTAGGCCCCTCACTGCAAGGAAGACACTGGGGGGCTGGAGCGTGTCTGGAGAAGGGAACGGAGCTGAGGAGGGGCTGGAGCACAATCCCTGTGAGGAGCAGCTGAGGGAGCTGGGGGTGTTCGGCCTGGAGAAGAGGAGGCTCAGGGAGACCTTATCGCTCCCTACAACTCCCTGAAAGGAGGGTGCAGGGAGGGGGTGGTCGGTCTCTTCTCCCAAGGGACAAGGGATGGGACAAGAGGAAACGGCCTCAAGTTGTGCCAGGGGAGGTTTAGGTTGGATATTGGGGAAAATTCTTCCCAGATAGGGCTGTTGGTCATTGGAAGGGGCTGCCCAGGGAGGTGGGGGTGTCACCATCCTGGGAGGCGTTTGAGACATGTGGATGTGACGCTTAGGGACATGGTTTCGTGGTGGCCTTGGCGGTGCTGGGTTAACAGTTGATGACCTTAAAGGTCCAACCTAAAAGACTCTATGATTTTCTAAAACCCTCCTGGTTTCCAGGAATCTGCAGCTTTGGGAGTTTCTGTCTCTGGACTGGAGCTTATCAGCCCCCGTGGGAGCACCTGCTTTTGGAGGCAAACGCACTGGAGGAGGCTGAAAGGTTTCTGTGACCTTCACTGGGGCATTCTCCAGCATCACTGCAGGCACCAACCAGTCTCAGGAGTTTCCTCTGCAGGAATTAGTATGCCACAGAGTGGAATTATTAAATTATTATTAAATACATAAATAAACATTGTTAATCTAGTGTTTGACATTACTGAATACTAGAAATATTCTACACAGTGATCATATACAATTATTAAACAGCACTTGCATGTTTTCAGTGGTGCAGGGAGGTCACCCAGCTCTGCCCGCAGTGCCAGGCTGGGCACAGTCACGCCGCCTGCCCGTTCCCAGCGTTGGTTCGTGCCTGAAAAACAAGCAACCCAGTGCTCAGGTCTCTTCCAAAAACAATTACATCATGTTGAAGCCATCAAGCATGTGATTTCCCAGTGCTGAAACTGAAAGGAGCCTCTCTCCAGGAGAGGGAGGGAAGCTGTGCAAGAGCCGGCTGGGACTCAGGAGGAAAGGCTTTATCCACCCTCCGAGGAGGTGGTGTTAAGCAGGACCCCAGCCACTGGAGATGGGACTGCAGCTTGGCACCTCGGAACCACCGTGCAGGAGGACAGGCTGCAGCCTTCGGAGAAGGAAAACACTTAAACCTTTCGATATGTCTTTAGATTTTGGGCATATTTCCTGGGAAATTGGCTTATTTCTCTTGGAGCCATAACAGTGTTGATGCATGTTTCTAAAGAGGGAGTTTGAACCGGAGCAGGGTGGGTGCCTGGTTTGGTGGGTTAAGGCATGGGGATGCAAGGACATCTCAGCTTGCTTAACCTCCTACGCCACAGAGCATCTAGCACCCGGCTCCTGTGGCCACAGGGGCAAATAGTGCCACTGAGTCCCACGGCAGCAGGGTGAGGCTTGCTTCTGCGCCCAGGTTCTTGCCAGCGCCTCTGTTCCCCATCCCATTTTCCTGCAGCCTCGTGATTAAGGAGAGGGCTCAGGTCCCACGTGGACATCTCACGAGGATCCCCTGTGCTCACTGAGGAGGCTGCAGAAACAAGGACAGAGGCCACAAATGCTGCAGAATGACTAATCCAAGTGAGGAAACCTACTGGGAACTGTTGTCTAAGACAAATCCCAGTCTCGGGAGACTCAGGTGTGCCTCTCCAGTTGGGACAGGCGAGTTTGCAACTCGCAGAGCCTGGCTGGGAGCAGGGTTTCCTGAAATCTTCAAGCTTCTCTTTCCTGAAAGCTCGGTTCTGCAGATCAGCAGATGTCTGTTGAAATCCTGGGTACCTGCCAATGCTTACTGTAAACACTTGGCAAGGTGCAGCCTCTTGGCACCGGCGCTCCGGGTTGGAGCTGCCATTCACCTCGACAAGTTGTGATGTTCACACTCAGAAACAAGCTGTTAACTGGAAACACCCCGAGCAGGGGAGATGCATCTGCAGCAGCAACTCACATCCCTGAAACATCGGGTATGGTTTGTTTCTCCCCCCTCCTTACCAAGGAGGGTAAAGGATTTACTTACCCATTTACTGGGAACCGAGGTGTCTGTTCCCAGACCTGTGAAGTCCCACGTGGTTGGACGCAGTCCCACACGATGGCCAGTGTAAAGACAGCATCTGCGTGGTGCCAGGGGTCAAAAACAAGAAAGGAGCATGATAGAAATTGATATATGATCTAGGGGGTAATCCAGGCCCGAGTAGCCTTGGCCAAATGTTGCTGCCGTGGCATTGGGAACAGCTCACGCTACGTAGCACCGTGCGAGTGCTACGAGGGAAGACTTAGGGGGTGCCTCTGCTGTCATTGGTAAGGGCTTGCATGCTTGCACCACAGCGGGACTCAGCAAGAGTGCAGGAGGACTCCTTCGCTTAGGGAAGGAGTGAAGACCTGTGCAACACGTTTGTCCACGTCATCACTGGAGGACGCTGGGCTTTCGGTCATGATGCCTGTAGGAGCAACATGTTCAGCTGTGACCCCCCAACACCGAAGGCCACACTTAAACCCAGAGTTTCAACCCAGAACTGACCCTGAAGAAGACACCTGAGTGATGCAGGGCCCTGGATTAACTCATGTCTGAAGAAGAACACTTTACAGAAAAGGTATGCAACGCTATTTCAGACTGTCAGTGACTGAGCCTGCCAGCACCTTAATGAGCGGCTCCAACAATTAATTACCTCTCCTGTTAAAAACATGTGCTGTGTTTCCTGTCTCAGGATGCCTCAGTCAGCCAACAGCGCTGGCTTGCATTTCCCTTTTCTCTGCCAGACAGAAGAACCCTTGAGTGTCAAACTGTTCCCCCATGGGGACTGCCAGAGATCAAGTCTTTCCTGAGCGGTGGATAGCACCACAGGTGTGGGATCCCAGTCCCGCTCCAGATTCCCCAACCTGCTGATGTGAGCCCCAAGGCTGCCTGTGCTCATCCCACCTTCCAGATTCCAGTTTCACTGTGCATTTACATGTACACCGTAACCCCCATCCTATGCATAGGAATGTGTGCAGTTCTGGGCCCTACCATTTAAGAATGCATCCAGAGGAGGAGAACTGGGCTGGCGACAGCGCTGGAGGTTCAACAACGCCAAGTGCTGGGTCCATGGGCCACAACAACCCACTGCAACACTGCGGGTTTGGGGAAGAGAGGCTGGAAAGCTGCCCGGGGGAAAAGGACCTGGGGGTGTTGGCTGACAGCAGCTGAATATGAGCCAGTGTGTGCCCAGGAGGCTAAGGAGGCCAATGGCATCCTGGCCTGCATCAGGGACCAGGGCAGGGATCGTCCCCCTGTGCTGGGCACTGGTGAGGCCACTCCTCGAATCATGGGGTCAGTTTGGGCCCCTCACTGCAAGAAAGACACTGGGGGGCTAGAGCGTGTCTGGAGAAGGGAACGGAGCTGGGGAAGGGTCTGGAGCACAATTCCTGTGAGGAGCAGCTGAGGGAGCTGGGGGTGTTCGGCCTGGAGAAGAGGAGGCTCAGGGGAGACCTTATTGCTCCCTACAGCTCCCTGAAAGGAGGGTGCAGGGAGGGGGTGGTCGGTCTCTTCTCCCAAGGGACAAGGGATGGGACAAGAGGAAACGGCCTCAAGTTGTGCCAGGGGAGGTTTAGGTTGGATATTGGGGAAAATTCTTCCCAGAAAGGGCTGTCGGGCATTGGAAGGGGCTGCCCAGGGAGGTGGGGGTGTCACCATCCTGGGAGGCATTTGAGACATGTGGATGTGACGCTTAGGGACATGGTTTCGTGGTGGCCTTGGCGGTGCTGGGTTAACAGTTGATGACCTTAAAGGTCCAACCTAAAAGTCTCTATGATTTTCTAAAACCCTCCTGGTTTCCAGGAATCTGCAGCTTTGGGAGTTTCTGTCTCTGGACTGGAGCTTATCAGCCCCCGTGGGAGCACCTGCTTTTGGAGGCAAACGCACTGGAGGAGGCTGAAAGGTTTCTGTGACCTTCACTGGGGCATGAAACGATTCTGTGATGCTATGAATGTCCTTTGAGGAGTGGCTGAGGACCCTGGGTTTGTCTTGTTTGAAGAACAGGGGGCTGAGGAGTGACGTCTCTGCAGGTTCCTGAGGAGGGGATGTGGAGAGGGAGGGGCTGATGGGATCCAGGGACAGGACATGTAGGAATAGTTCAAAGCTGTACCAGGGGAGGTTTAGACAGGACGTGAGGGAGCATTTCTTTACTGAGAGGGTAGTCAAACACTGAAACAGGCTTCCTGGAGGGGTGGTTGATGCCCCAAGCCAGTCGGTGTTTAAGAGGCATTTGGACAATGCTCCTAGTACCATGCTTTGGTGAGCCCTGAATCGGTCAGGCAGTCAGACTCGGTGATCATTGTAGGTCCCTTCAGACTGACCTGTTCTATTCTACATGGCCTTCATTTCTGAGCTACACAAACGTAAATATGACCCTCAAACACTTTCTCTTCATTCGCATCCAGCTCCCTAAGTGACGGAGGTGACACCAGTCTCATTTACAACCTCCAGCTGCTGCGTAGCACAAATCCAAACATGATGCCTGGCATCCCCATCCCATCCCCAGCTGCCCTTATTCCCAGTCCTGTGCCAGGGGGCCAGGCTGGGTGTGCAGAGGCTGCAGAGGGATGCTGCTGGAAGGAGCACAGCCTGGTTTCCTGATGGAGCGGCTCCATGTTAGTGCTTGTCCTCAGCCCGGTGGGACAGCGTGACCCAGCTCAGTGTCAGGATGGAGTGGCCAAGCCAAGGAACCCTGTTCAGCAGCTTGGCTCATGGGTGTTATCCCCTCAAAAGCTCCAAGCTCAGCTATCCATGATTTCTATCCCTGCAGGCATCATGGGATGGCAGAGAGTGTGGGTGCTGAGGAAGAGGCTGCATAAGTTTCTCCTGACTTTTAGTGAGGATAAAGGCTACGAACCAAGCAACATGGACTCCTGGATTCCTTGAATATGGGAGGAGTGTCAGGAGGAAAGGCCAGAGCACTGGGAAGCAGTGGAGGGACCTGAGCCTTCTATGGTTGCTGCTGCGTGGTGGTTGGACTGGTGCAGAGAGAAAGGAGATGGGAAGAAGAAAGGAACGTTGGGAGAAACTCTTACTGTGCTTTTTGTATTGGAAGCTAATGACTTCCTAAGCACTTTGGGTGGTCTCGCTCTGATCAGAGCATGGTGGTAGGACAAGAGCAGGACCGTGAGGAGAAGGCAGTCACCAGGGGTGGGGACACTGGGAAGCACATGCCTGTAGCAGGACCGAGGGCAGTGTGGCATCAGCTGCCTGTTTTGCCTGAACAATCAGATGGCTCTGGGTTTATTTGGGATCACAGCAACCCTGTACCCTCTTCTTGATTCTTATGAGCTTAAACATTGTCCTCCTGCTTTTCCCTGGAACTTGCTGCAAAGAAAATTCCAATGAATTTTACGATCTGGATGATGGGGCACGTGTTTACCGACCACAAAACTGGGTGAGTGGCTGATAGACCAGAGGCTTGTGCTGCCATCCAGAGGGACCTGGAGAAATGGATTGGCAGGAACTTCATGCAGTTCAGCATCTCTTTCCTCTTTTGCTTTCCCTCTGGCCCTTGGGTTCTTCTAGATCAAACTCACCATCCTTGTGTCCTTGCTGTACCACACTTAGGACAGCGAGCTCGGGCCGCCTCACCCGTGCACACAGAGCCATCCAGGAGGTGGGCAAGGGGCCTGAGGAGGCTGACCCAGCTGCCTTTCAAAGGAGCTCGCTATGACTTGCGCTAACAGCACGCCCTCAAACATTTCACTTCTTTAAATCCATAAAACTCTTCTCTCCCTGGGCCCATCACAGAGTTGCTGATCACAAACTCTGGCAGCCACAAGTAAAGTCAGATGAGTCCGGTTCTCCAGGGTCCAGGGTCCTCTTTCATGCCCACCTGGCTGGAAACCACTGAGGTGCACACCCAGGACCTCTCTTTGGCTGCTGTATTTCTTCTGAATGTAGCTAAGTTACACCCACCCCTAGTCTTCGGTTTGGGGGTGGTTATTTTTGTTCTTCCACAGAGCCATTCATAGCTTTCCCAGGAACCGGAGCAGAGAGGAACCAGAGGCCGTTGCTAGCAGGCCGCTGCCCCTGGCCATGTTTGACTCATGTCTGGGACTATTCTCCCACGGCCAGGAGAGCCCTGGGCCCGCGGCTGCTGCGCTGGTCGTACCTGGGAGGAAGTTCATTAACAGTTGCAACACACTGTTATAATGACTGATTGGGAGAGTTCATGCCCTCATGAGCCCTTTCGCTAGAATGGCGTGGTGTCGATGACAGTGGATGATGGCCACACTGAGGTATGCTGATGCCATGCAGCTGCAGTCACTGTGCCTGTTTTTTTAAGACAGAGGATTTAAAAGATTTTGAGGTAAAGGGAAATAGCTACGCAGATGTTCGACTGTCTTCTGGCACTGGAAGCCCAGGTATCTATGAGGGATCTTCCTAGGCATTTCACTGCATCTTAGATATCTGGAAACATGCCCCTTAAACTAGAATTCCCATGTGTCCCATCACAGTTGGGTAGACCAGAATAATGTCCAGGAATAAGCAATATATGGAGATTATAATTAGTCTTAAAGCCTTTTTTAAATCTTTTTTGATAGGTAAATTAGGAGCCGCTTTGTTTCTACAGTCAGGACAAACAGCATCGTATCAGGGAACCATGGTGTGGTCTGGGCACCTTCTCCCTTCGCCAAGAGGAGGGCAGTGAAAGTGGATGCTACTCCAGGTGGGGGTGCTCTGTTTCACTGCTTGAGACATTTGCAGGAAACATGAGAGCTGATGGATGACGAAGACCCAATATATCACTTATTTTCATGAAAGCAACCAAGTTCAGGATCTCTTAGGTCAGAGCAGTAGGCCGCACAAATTCTGATGGAGCTGGGTATTCACGTGGTGCAACTCTTTTGGTTTCTGAAGACTAGACAGAGGTGTTTGATCCTTCCCAAACTGCTTTGCTGCCTTCGCTTGCCGCACTGCTGGCTTCTCTCCTAGCCCCGGCTCCCGCAGTGCTCACATGGTGACAGGCGAGCTTGCCATCCTTGGCAGGCCCCACAGCAGGGTTTCCTCACCTCCCAGGACTGAGCACTTGTTCCTTCCATACTATGACTGGTCCTGAAAACCCTTTTTTCTTTTTTTGCTAGCAGCAAGGATTAGCGGAAATCTAGAAAACATGATCTATGAGGGAAGAATGAAAGAACTGGGTTGTTTGGTCCAGAGAGTGCAGCCTGTGGGCAGATGCGACAGCTGTGGAGAAGCTGACCTCCAGACTCTCCTTCGGCAGCTGTGTTTCCTGCACCGCTGTGATAACCCTCCTCCAGAAAATAAAAGGCTGCCACTAAGAGGAAGGGAATAAACTCTTCTGTGTTTGCCTGGAGAGAATGAGAAATCATGGGATGAAGCTGCAGTAAGAGAGCTTCAGTTAGACATTTGGGGACTGACTAAATGTAAATAGAGCAAAGCGCCAGACCAGACGGCCTGATGTCAGAGCTCCGCTCGTGGAAGTTTCAGGGGGAAGAAAAGAAAAAACACAGATCAGACAAACATCCATTAGGAAGGGTTTAAATTGCACTTATCCTGCATTGGAACAGGGTGATCCGTCAAGGCACCCCTCCAGCCCTGATTTGTCTCCTTCTCTACTCTGTTTTCAGCCGCCTCGCAGCTCCAGGCAGCTGTTTGACAGCAGTCAGCCATGAACCAGATCCTCCTCTCCAAGAGCAGATTTTAGGGTGAGATGTTCACTCCCACCAACGTGATGATCCAGCTGCCTTGCTTCAGGTGAGACAGTGCTGTGCCATGCTGCCGCAGGCCCACGCTGGGGTGGGGGAAGGATGGAGAACCATCCTGGGAATATTGTGGAGGGACCATGGAGCTGGCTGAGCTTTGTCAAAGATCTCCAGGCTCCAAAAAGCTTCATTTTCTGTCTTTCTTCTCTTTTTTAAAGAGCTTTAATGAAAAGCATTTGTATGTCATGCAGTGGGGTAGCAGGGTAACTCACCCCCCCACACACTGTGCCGTGAAGCCAGAGTACAGGAGCTTGGGGTTTCGATGCTCAGCCTGGGGATCCATCACTGCTGTGCTCGTCAGGGCCAGTTCAGGCTCAGCGCCGCGTCTCCAGATGAGGAGGGATGACATTTTTCTCCAGGCTGCGGCAAAATCTGCTGCAGTCATAACTAGCGAACATCTCAAGATGGTTCCCTTCTGTTCAGCCGAGTCTGGTTTTGGCTGGATTCCCACCTCTGTTAACTTGGGGAATCACAAGCGAACGTGTCGATACGAAGTGGCTCATAGGGAAGCTTTTCTGCCATAGGGCAAGTTCCTTCCTCTCCAGAAGGAGAAAACAAAAATGTTGGATGCTGCTGGGGGACAAGGCAGTCCCATAACCCATCCTGCTGCCTCTGGGTCCTCCCAGAAAGACAAACATCCTCAAGAGGATTCTCAGGAACAGGTTTGGGGAAGATTTCTCCCTGTTAGAGCAAAGGCATTGTGAACTCTGCTTTATCTGCTTGTTTTCACAGGACGTCCTGTGCTGTCGCTCTCTGTCCCAAAAGGGGATGTTAATAATGTTCTCCCGGTATAAATCACTACATTTTTGTGCACCAGTCACATTAGAGACTTGGGAAGTTTCACTTCTGTCTTCGTAAGGTTAACTGGAAAAGTCGATAAAAGAAAATGCCGTATCCACTCTACATAGTTACAAAAAGTCTGGGAACTCAATACTGAGTTTTGTTTACAGTTTAACATCCTCCTCGTTGGCCAGAGACCATAACATGATTGTATGTGTGACAGGCTGGAAATTTTGATGTGATGTGTAATTTTCTTTTTTACTTCCCTTTTTGTAAAAATAGAGAAGAGGGAATGGCACACGTTACCCACTCACAACTGGTTTTAATGCTGGGGAGGCCCATGGTAGCTATTTACCAGCAGTGAAATTGTAGAAAGGAGGAAGGTGACCTGGCTAATGAAATAGAAGAATAAATGTCAGAGGAAGATGAGAAAGAAGAAGTGAAGTATCAATACAGTGTATCAAAAGTAAAACTCATGCATTTAAAGGGAGACCAGGCAAATGATTAGCTAAGGCATCAGAGGACATCCTTCAGAGAAATCTCTCTATTCATCTGTTTTGTCCTCAGTTCCGTCCTTGATCTCAGGGAGAAGCCAGCTCTCAGGGAAGCCTGTGCCTAGTCTCCAGTGCACTCCAGAAATGGGATTTTGATGTGTCCAGACCCACCCGCGTGGACCTTACAGCTGATGTGCTGGCTGAACTCAAACACGCAGTGGCACACAGCTGCCAACACGTGACCTACAAGAGCAGGTGCCTGCGCTGGGCAGAGCTTACCCCCACTGGTACCCAAACCAGCCGGGTGCCACGTGGACTCAAGCAAGCAGGGACAGGCAGGGATGCTGGGGTCCCACAGCCCCTCATCTGGGCACTGTGGTGATGGGAGATGTAGGTGCCCTGGCTTCCATCAGTTTGGTATCGCAGAGTGACATCAAGCCACGTGCCTTTTGGTTGTCCCCAGCAACCCACCGGACGTAGCACGGCTCTTTGCCGGTACCTGGAGCAGCACCTCCCACACCGACTCGCTCCCACTCCCGGAGCCCAGAGTAACCATAGCCCCAATCCCACCCCACTTTGTTTCTGTGATTAGCTTCAATGCAATCAAACATCTAAAGGCAAAGTGTCAGATGGCCTTGGCTCCCTGGCAGGTTGCCTGCCCAGCCACAGGGATGTGCTCTGACGCCGATTTTCAGCTCGTCGCCTTACGGCACCCTGGTGAGGGGAAGCGTGCTTGTCCCTCCGTAGTGTGGGACATGAAGCAGCAACTTCTAATGGCTCTTCCCCATCCTTTCACGCTGTGCTATGCTGGAGTGTGAAGCAGCCCCGCTGCTTGCTTTTCAAAAGCTGTTTGCTGCCTAATTTAGGATCGTCTACTTGAAAGTCTCCAGCCAGAGCTGTAAAACCCACAGCTGTGTTTTGCAGATGAGAGACTTGGGTTGGTTTCAGATCTTGTTTTTGGAAAGGCTGCCACGATCCTGAGCAAAGGCAACACAAATGGCACGAGTCCATCCTTTAGAGTAGTGAACCGTGAGAGCCATGGCCCTCCTTCAGAGCTCTTGAAGGACAGAAGTCTTTCTCTATTCATTTTGGATCTACAGACTGAAAAAGGCACCTCTTTTATGTTTAACCCTTCCATTTCTTCAGTCTGCCCAGGTTTCTATCACCAACATAGTTAAAAAAAAAAAAAGACACTATAAAAAAACCATTCTGAAAGACCTTTTCAGGCCCAGTTACATGGGGGTTCCTCCTCCTGCTTCTAGCAAAGCTGCTTTTTGGGACGACAGAGGAGAGGATTTACAAAGGGTGTCCGCATGGTGTGTGCAGCCTTAACAGGGCCCTTCCCCTCTAGGAATAAATCACTGCGTTCCATTTTTGAATCAAGGCTTTACATCCAGATGTTTCCCCATTAATAGGTCAGAGGGGGGAGGTTGAAATTGAGAACAGAGAGTGCAATTGCAGGAAAAACAACAAATACGGACTTTCACGTGTAGCTGCTTGGGTCTGATACAGAGAGACCATGCTCATGGTGGGGGGAATGCATGCCAGTGGCTGCCCATACATGAGAACCTGCTGCTGCCACCAGATCAGTGGAGCACGCTTCCCTTTTGCCCCACACCAGACTCCATAAAAGATTTTTGGGAAGTCACTTGATTCAGCCAGTGCTTCAGGTCCCTGTTTCTAACATAAGAACTCTCAATTCCAAAAGCAGAGGGACTGTACGGACAAAATAAGGGCAGGGGAAGGGAAAGGACCAAATAAAGGGGCTGCAGCATGGATTCTGGGCTGAGGATCCACCAAGTCAGTGCTGAGGCTAAGATGAAGCAGTAGATGCAGAGGCGCAGTGCAGGCACCATCGTGGTGCAGAGCTCCTTGTGCTGCTCTGGCTCTTCCTGGGATGAACGTGCCTTGGTATCAGCATCTTGCAGCAGCATCTGCCTGAGGGGACAGTATAGCTGCACCGTGTGAATGGCTTTGCTGGTTTCTATAGACTGGGGCCAAAAGGAAATGAGATGAGCAGGGCATCCAAGCATGGAAACTCGGGGCCTGGGCGATGAATCATAAGCTCTAGCTGCTCAAGACTCTAGTGATTTTATTATATCCGCTCCCAGAGCACACTGGAGCGCAGCTCTGCACAGGAGAGTCTGCTTGAGAGGAGATTTGGAAGGACATTTGCTGCAAGGACAAAGCAATTTGCACAGGGGTGTGAACCACAAGCACTGGCCTTGACACCAGAGAAAAAGTCAGAAAGTTTCAGAGGGTAATTGAAGTGTTGTGATCATTTCTAGTCAGTGCATATCTTCAATCCACCTCTTGCATGAAGTCCCCACAGAGGTACAGCAGCGGAGCTGCTTTGGCCTCAGGTGTATCCACACTGGGTCACATTTCGGCTCTCCAAAGCCCAGGTGAGCTATAGGTTTTCAGGCAGGACAAGGCAACATTGATAACATCTGCTCTCCTCACCTGCCCTGGAACCTCCCCTGGTGATGTCTACTAGCAGCTCCTCTGCTCCCACTGCTTTCTTTTGGAGAGCTGGCAATGGCTCTCGGCTCAGCTTTATTCTAGGCAGGAGTGATCATCTGCACAATTACTGGAAGGGTAGAAAAATAAGTGTCAGACAGCAGTGCTGCAGGAGAGTGGCTCCATGTGGCAATAGCACACTGATTGTAGCCTGGGAGACACCAGAGACTTCAGCAGCAGCCAGAGCTCCAGATCCATAAATAAAGCAAAGAGAAGAAAGAGAGTAAGGGGTTTGGGCTGGCTGCAGGGACAAGAAGCAGTCAGTGAACGTTTAGCTGGGTTTTTCCTTGCTGCAACACAAGAGAAACACCCTGACAGGGGATGATGAATCTCTGAACCAGATGGCACCTCAAGAGCAACGAATCATTATCTCTAGCTGCTCAAGACTCTAGTAATTTTATTATTTCTGCTCACCTTCCTCCTCCACTGAGCTTTTGGGGCAGGTTGAACAGACCTTGGCCAGGAACACTGTAGGTGAAGTCAGCATTGCCTGGGGCCGAGAGGCCCTGGGTGTCTGTTCAAGGTCAGCTGCAGCTCCTACTTCTACAAGAGCTAGGATTTTCTTACAGGAGTTGATCCTAGATCCATGAATTTGAGCCAACCCCATTCAACCTAAAGAATCAGAGCTGCTAGAACAAGGATTGGGATAGATTCTCCTGGGCAGCACCTCTTGAATGCTCAGTCCTTGGGCAGGACTTGTTCCTTGAAGGCAACCATTATCCTGATACTTACTATGGAAACAGCCAAAGGCCATTGGTACATAACAGTCCATCACGCTATACAGGCCTCGTTACACCCAGGAGAATGGAGAGAGCAAATAGGAGCAGCTTGAGGACACAGCCAGAGCTACCATCAGCCATAACCATGAGCTGCCTTACACCAGTGACATCCGCTTCCATGTCTGCCACCACACAGTCCGGCAAGTCCCCCCAACACTGACAGTGGCCCACCAGCCGAGGCAGCTCGGAGGCAGGCAGACCTGTCACCACCGCCTGCCGCAAACCCACTGAAGAGACATTTCACAGCTCATGCCAGCATCATGAGGTGACAAGGGCCAGCTCTGTCCCTTTGTCAGCCTCCTGCCCATGCTCCTGGGAGGAGAAGCTCAAGAGCTTCCAAGGCTGATCCAGGGAGGTTGTTCCAATACTGCCAAGAGCTGGTGGCACTTAGCTGGGACTGAGTACCCTACACGGGAAGGTGGGTGACCAGGTATCCCAACCGTCCCCATGGCTGGATTTGAGGCTGCAGACAGGAGAACCTCCCTATGCGCAGGAGAGACCAGCATGTGAAAGGGCTCCATAGAGAGTCTGGAAAGAAGTCACTCAGTGTCACCACCTAACACAGCATCACTAGGGAATGCTGCTGTTCTATGCTTGACATGTCCCCAGGACCTGGAATAACAGCCACTTTTCCTCCTCTCCCCTTTCTTGGAGAAGTCTGGCACAAAGAGGTGTTCAGCTGCCCAAGAGCCCCTGGGCAGTCTGGGGTGTCAGAGCAAAGAGACTTCTTTAGCAGGGTGATGCCCTTCGGGCCTCTGGGGGCCATCTGCCCACTGTCAGGGCTGCCCTGCAAATATTTATTGAGGCAGGTGTGTGCCCCCTTCTCAGGGCACACAGGTAACCAGGCCCACAGTGGTCCAAGCCCACCTGCTGGTAGCTGCCAGTGCAGGTAGGAAGCTCCATTAAACAACACTAATAAATACTTTATTTACCAAAACCACATTAAAATATTCCTAAGACTGTCCCATCTCGCCAAGTCCCTTCAGTAGCAGCTCACAGCTTGAGGATCCTGGAGGAGGCTTGGAGAGCTCACGCAGCAGCACCAGCTTCATGGCCAGCAAAACCTCTCGGTAGCCAAGGTGGCGTCTTCTGCCAGAACGGGAGAGCCGGGCGGCCTCCTGCGCCACGTCCTCAAGCAGCTGGGGGCTGCCCAGCAAGGCAAGGGTGGTAGCTGCCAGGCAGGAGGCTCCAGCGGACCATGTCTGCAGGGAGAGCAGCCATCAGAGCATCTGCCACCATAGAGGAGCTGCCCAGGCACGGGTCAGGCAGAGCTCCCCCTGCCCCTTCCCCACCATCTTCAGGTTAAGCTAAAAACCTTCCAGATTTGGCTAATGCATGAGCATCCAGGCTTGGACACATGGATGACCAAGCGGAGCTGGGAAAGCAGATGGTTGCACCCAAACCTACCTGGTTTAGGAGCTTGCGGATGTAGGTGGAATAAGCCACCTTCTTCTTCTGCCTGCAGGGACGGAGGCAGTAGAGAGTCTGCCAGGTGTGCCCGGCCACTGCTTTCTTCCTTGGGAGGCCTGGGTCCATCGCTGCTCCGCACACACAGTACTGGTTTCACAGGCACTTGCTGCGGCCCTGACACCTCTGCCAAGGGTGAGCAGAGTATGACCCCAGCAGCAGGGCCCTGCCCTCACCCCAGCCACCCCCACCTCACCCTGGGCGTTTGCAGGTGTTTAATTTACAAAATGCAAATTAGGCACTTACAATAACACACACACAACATTCAGCATCCTGCACAAACTGATCAAAGCACACGCCCCCCAATCACACAGGAAAACAAACCACAAATAGGGCATTTTAGGGCATCCCCAGCTCACTTCCAAGAACTCCCCAGCCCTGTCCTCCCCCAGGGACCAGGAATGAGCCAGGAGCCGCTGCCTATAACCAGGGGGGTCATTGATTCCAGCTGGGGGTTGCAGCCCACTGGGACCTGTCGGGATGGGGACAGGGATAGCCACACCCCCATCACACCCCCTCACACCCACATCACACCCCCTCACACCCACATCACACCCACATCACACCCACATCACACCCACATCACACCCACATCACACCCACATCACACCCCCACCCCCCAGCTGCTACACCCAAACCAGCAACTCTTACCCCAAATACACTTGCAGGTGAAGCTGTGTCTGCTCCCGTCTCCTACCCTTGTGGCCCTAATTAGTATCGTTAGCCTAATTATCCCAAGGCAGCTGGTTCTGGGGTGGCACCAGACCTTGGGCACAAGGGAGTTCCTGGGGGACTTTTTGTGTGGTTTTATTCTGCATTTATTTGGGGGGCTTTCTGGGAGTTCTGTAAGTGAGCAGGGTCTGGGAGGGCACCCAGGGGTGCTGGGGTCAGGATTTGGCCCTCCACAGTGGGGCCCTGCGATGGGTGTCCCCTGGTTTGCAGGATCTGGCCCTGCACGGTGGAGTCTTGAGTTCCCCTGGGTGCAGGATCTGGCCTTGCCTGACGTGACCCTGGGGTTGGGGTTCTCACAGATTCACAGAGTGTTCGGCGTTGGAAGGGGCCTCTAGAGATCATCCAGTCCAACCCCCCTGCCAGAGCAGGAGCCCAGAACTGGACACAGTCTCCTGGGTGCAGGAGCTGGCCCTGCTCCATGGGACCCTGGAGTGGGTGTCCCCTGGGTGCAGGAGCTGGCCCTACCCGAGTGGGACCTTGGGATGGGGGGGGGGGGGGCAGGTGCAGGCTCTGGTTCCGCCCGGTGACATCCTGGAGTGGGTGTCCCCTGGGTGAAGGATCTGGCCCTGCTCCATGGGACCCTGGAGTGGGTGTCCCCTGGGTGCAGGATCCAGCCCTGCCCAAGGCATCCCGTGGTGGGGGGGCTCCTCTGGGTGCAGGATGCGACCCTGCCGCGCAGGAGGCAGGGAAAGGTCTGAAGGCCCCACCTGCAGCACGTGGAGCCTTCCCTCGGGGGCAGGATGCGGCCCCCCCCGTGCTGGGGGGGGGGGGGTGACCGTGGTGCAGCTCGCGCGTCTCCCCGGCAGAGGGCGCGTTTGCTCCCTCCCGCGCTGGGCGAGGGGCGGGCTGTGCGCTCTCCGCGGGCCGGCAGGGGGCGCCGCCCGGTGCCGGCCTCGCGCCCGCCGGGCCCCGCCTCACCACAGGTGAGGCGGGGCCCGGCGGGCGCGAGGCGGGCACCCACCCCCCCTTCCCCGCCGCCCCGGGGAGCGGCGGGGCAGCGCGAGTCGAGCCGAGGCGCCACCGTCAGCCGCCATGGCGGAGCAGGAGAGCCTGGAGTTTGGCAAAGCAGACTTCGTGCTGATGGACGCCGTCACCATGCCCGAGTTCATGGCTAACCTCCGCCTGCGGTGAGAGCCCTGGGGGGGGCGGCGGCGGCGGGAGAACGGGCCGGTGTGAGAAGCGGGAAGGGCGGTGGAATCCCCTCAGCTCGCCGCCGCCTCAGGGTGTGTGAGGGGTTGCGAGTTGTCGTCCTCCCGCTTCTTTCTCCTCACGCTCCCGTTTGGCTGCCGGCTTTGGGGAGAGGCATGCGCTGTGCAGGGTTGGTGAGCTGAACCGGCCCGGGCTGAGGGGGCTGCCCCCTCGGCTGCCCCCCCGGCTGCCTTGCCTTGGTCCTCTGCCCTGCTGTGAGGTGACCAAGCTTCATAGCGGAGCGAACCCAGCACGAAATAGAGGAATGAGGGTATTTGGGAGAGCCAAGTGAGTATGAGGGTGCCCAGGGAGCACCCACCCTGCCTTTGGGTCCGTGGGGGCTTTCTGTCACCCCTTTGGAACACCTTCCTCAGCTCCTGCTCATCACACCTTCTCTTCTCCTGCTCCTCACCCTCCACCTTCAACAGGTACCTCGCCTAGGTGTGCAAAGGTGAGATGGAAAAAGACCCAGCAATAAAGTCACCAAGTCCAAGGTTGCTCCAGGCCCGTAGGAGCATTACAGGTGTTCACTGCCGCAGATCTGCTGCGTTAACGTTTCGTGATCTTTATGGTTTTATTTCCCTTCCAGACGCGGTGGGCTTTGGGATGATCAGCATTTTCTTCCCTGTTCTGAAGTACAACTAAATCCTGAGCAGCACTGACTGAGAGAACAGTCATGGGGACCCTAAGTCTGCGGCTGTCTTTCACTTTCCGTTATAAAAGATTCATGTGAGCTCTTACTGATAAACTCTTATGCCCCTGCTTGTGCAAGGATTTGATAATCACTTAAGGGAAGCCTCTGGGATAAAAATGTGACTTACTGGCTGTGTCCCTGCTGCCCGGTTTTGCTTGGGCTTTGCTGACTGTTCCTCTCCTGCCACTTGCATTCTGGCGGTGGTTGAAATCAAGAACTTGTCAGGCCCATGCAGTTGTTGGATGCATCTGAGAGTGCCTGTGTCAACAGCCAAGGGAAGAGAGGTGGGCTAAGCATCTTCAGCTGGCAATTAAGCTTTTTCAGGTAATGGTGATGTCTCCTCTGGATGAAATATGTGTCTGGCTGCATGAGCCCCTGAGTGCTTGGGAAACTTTGTGCTACACAAGTGGCTGCTGGGGCATACCAGTCTTCTGTGGTGCTGCAAGGCCAGGGTTCAGGTTCTGGGAGTGTGAGATATAGTAACAACCAGCATATTTTATATTATTTTTTATTTTATATTTTGGATTTCTGTTTGGGCAGGGACAGCATTTGTGTTTACATGCTGAGAAAAACATAACGTGTACAGTTGAACTTTGAACATGAGGAAATGTCAGATTTAAATAAATTTTGTGGTGCCTATAAAAGCTTAAATTTGCTTGTTATTTGTGCATGCCGTGACACTAATTGTACTACAGAGGAGTTACAAACAGTCATTGTAATTAGCAGGAAACCTGCAGGTAACTGTTGTTGGGGTGTTTTACTCTCGTTAATGTGTACTAGAAATCTGACTGAAGTATTGGAAATGGATTGTTAGATAATGTAAAAATCTACATAGCATGCTGGTTGCATTTAGGAATCTAATTAATTAATTGAGGGATGCCTTGCACTGGTAGACTTTGCTAATTGTGTATGAAAGGACGGGTAGAAGCAGCTGGCGATTCACAGTTGATATGTACTTTGATCCCCCGTCCTCCCTCCCCCTTGCGTGTTGCTTCCCGAGGATGTTCTCTGGACATCCCTGCTGTATCTGATACACCCTCAGGGGTCCCTTTAACTCCAGTGCCTTGGTCACTAGTACTCAAAACCCGGCTTTTCCTTGCGACGCCAATTCAAACTCCGGTTTCTTTTGCACAAGAAGGTGTGCGTTACTTCGCCCGTAGTCTGCAGTTTGCAGTCGGAGTTCTGCCTGCGCTTCAAGGTTGTCTTGTGTCTGTCTCTGGGCGGAATAATCTTTTGTTAAAAACATTGATACTGTTAATTTTTCTAACCTTGGTGCTATCATCCCCTGGCTTCAGACTTGTCTGCACTGGGACTTTTGGGAAAGGTGATCTGAATTTACCAAAAGTGTGGCTTTTCAGTGAAATTGCTAAACTCTACTAAGCGCTGATTGATGGTGCTGGTAGGGCAGTGGCCCTGGCCTGCTCACCAGGCTTCGCTGCTGGTGTTATTGCAGTTCTCAAGCAACATTTGCTTCTCTTGTTCATTACCATCTCCAGAGCGGTAAAAATACTTGCTGCTGGTATGCTTTGAATTGTGTCAGACCCAAATTACACCCACGATTCTGACCTGTTGAAGGGTTGGTACGTCACGTTATGTTTTGTCACGTTGCGTGAATGGCAGCAGTTGCCTTTGTGCTTGTCATGCCCAGAACAGAATCAAGAAATTGTTGCTTCCCCGTCATTAACTTCAAGTGACAGGTTTGTTCGGTGTACACTTGAATAGGGTGGAGCCCATCCCATAAATCCAGCTTCTGCCAGAGCTATTTTTGTTCAGGGTCACTGGCTGACCCAAGACGGGTTGTGCTGGATTTAGTTCCCAAGTGAGCCCAGATGTGAGTGGAGTTGAAGTCATACCAGTTTCAGTGCAGGCAAGGATATTTCCCCAAGGATGTCTCTAGTGGGAAAAGGAGAAACGGTAAAGTTGCACTTTTCATACATTAATATTTGGATTTAGGGGTGCTGACATGGGCTGGGTCAGAGCGGCTGATGTGTTTGTCGACGTGAGTATCTGCCAGAGTAGGTGGATGGAGGCAGGGTGAACTTACTACCTCATTTCCCAATCCCTACGCTTCGTGCCCTGTTGTTTGTAGGTCAGTGTAGTGACTCAGCAAGGATATCACAATGTTAGTATTTTTTCGTGGCTGTGTCTTACAAGTACTTAACAAACTGGCCATTTCATAGGGACGCTCCAGCAGTCACTGCCTGTTGCGCATTAATTGTAAATAAAAGCCTTTACTAATTGTAAATAAAAGGTCCTTGAATTCCTCAGTTGTGAGTGGGCTTCGCACCAGTGGCTGGTTGTGATTCTTAGTAATGAAAAACAAACAAAAAAAGCGGGAGTATTGAATGGTTAGTGTGGACTGAGTAGCTAGCTCCTGTTCTTTACAGAAAACCTCCAAAGCAGTAACAGATTATTGTTCCTTAAGTGGCGCTAAGTATGAATTATTATAAACAGCGTATTTGAGCAGTTTGCACTTGAGCAGGCAGCCTGGCATTCCCTTTGATCCATTCTTGGTGGCCCGTGGGGCAGGCAGATCACCGCAGTAGCAGTTGGCATTTCAGTTCCTGTCAGAGGACATAAGATTAATCAAAAGGCTCCTTAAACCAGGGAATCTTTTTAATGTCAAACGGCTCTCGGACCCTCTCCCTGGCATTCGGAGGCTCGAGTTTAGCTGTGCCCCAAGTGTCACCTGCTGTAATCTCAGGGGGAATGTCCTGCTCCAGACTTGTTGAAACACCTCAGTGGGTGATTTTGGGTGAACGTGACTGGGACTGTTCCACAGCAGGCGGAGCAGGATGGTGCTTCTGCAAAGGCAGCAGTGGTCTGGCAGGAGTTGCTAACGTTTTGCAGAAATTGGGGCGTAGATGAAACCTGTGGTGTGAACTTTTGAGTAAACGTAACACAAAACTGTACGTCGCCTCATTTTTCATCACGCCATAATAAAAATTTTAAGCGATGACTTACAATTTTTAATTTACTTCCTTGTAAAGAAAAGGCCAAGAAGGTTCTTTTTCACGTCTGAAATATTCTGGTTTATATATGATTTCTTGTATTATCCTGCAAAATCCACTCACTGTACTCGCCGGTGCAACTAGCATTTATCTCAATAAATCAAAATGCAGAGCTTTAAAAGTGGTCTCAATGGCATGCAAAGAGGTAGCTTGATTTAATCTGAATTATCTGTTCTGCAGTCTTAGCGATAACTGCAGACTAGCTTCTCACAAGGTCTCGAATGCTTTACAGGAGAGTAGGACATGATCCCCGCTGGGCTGGGGGGTGAGGTGATGTGGGGGCCTGACTGGAGGAACCCACCGCCTCTGAATCGCAGCTGAGGGCTGTAAGTGGAAAAGCGTGTTGAAATGCAGGGAGAAAATAGACAATTTCATATCGCAGTGGTAGCGCTCGGGGTAGTCCCATTTCTACTGTTTCTCAACTGTGTCTTACAGCGCAACCCCCAGCATTTTCAAAGCTATCCTACGTTAAGGCAGCAGTTCTAAATTCATATTTATTGCAGATACTTTTGAGAGACTGATAACATTTGTTATGGTTAATAACAAATTTTGGTATTTTTGGTATCAAGAATTTGTAAAGAAAATCTGCTTCTCCTCTGAGGATTTTCTGTAAGAGTTTTCTGCTGAGGCAAGTGTTGGCTGTGCAGGCAGGGGTTAGGCGTAGGCTGCAGTCCTATAAAAAGGTTGTAGCAAACAAGCAGTTCTGAAATCGGGCTTCAGACACTGCGGAGGGATATCTCGAAGAGATTTTCTTGGGGCCCTTGTTTGTTAGCTGTATCTTTTGGGCTTCTCTCAAAAAAGAGACATCTTTTTCTTCCAGACAATGTAGTGGGTTGAGTCCGTGGTATCTGTCAGTCTCAAAAATGATCTGGCTTGTGTTTTGGATGACTGGTGTGAATAGCTGTTAGCGTCTTGGGGTTACAGCACACTCCTGTGGCAGCAATTTTGGCTTCAAAAAGCTGAAGATGGTCCCAAAAATGTAGAAGTTGTACCTGGCAGGGTGACCTCAAAAGAAGCTATAATGCAGGTGCTAGCAGCCCCTTCCATAGGTGATACTAACAGGTGGGGTGTTGTGTAAATACACAGATGTTCACCCATCTTGTTCTGAAAGGTCAAACTCTCGTTCTGCAATTTAGTGTCGCTTAGATTTGGATACTGGGTTATTTTCCTTTTATCTGTCCTTAACAGGTCTGGAAAACCATGCACAAGTTCTAGACTTGACCAGACACTTAAGTTGTTCCCGTGTTCAGAGGATCAGTGTCGCCGCAAGTACATTGGAAACAGTTCTTTCCCAGCGGGGACGTGCGTCTTTGACAGCATTTGATTCTTCAGCTGTATAGTGCCTTTCTGCCCTTCCCTTGACTTCATCTTACATAAAGAGTTGGAGCAAAGGCTGTCTATGTTATATTGATGTTTTTACACTGGCTTTCTTATCTTCGGCGCACCGTCTGAAACATTCATATTTTTGGTTGAAGCTGTGGTGGGAGGCTTTGGCTTTGCACCAGGTAGTAAAGTATCTTTAGTCCTGGCAGAGGAAATATTATGTGAATGCTTGGTTTCATTTGTGCTTTTGGTAATGAAATAGTTATGCTTAATGAACAAGCTTTTCATGCCTTCAAGCCATTTTCATTTCCTTATTTTAAACAGATATGAATATTTGAATTGTTCCTGTGGTGTTGAATTAAAAAGCTGCTGGGAAGAGTCTATTTTCTTCCCCGAGAGGAGTGCTGGCCACGTCGCACGCTGTAGGACGTTCCTCACTGCTGCTCAGATGGTCAGAAGTTAAGTCTCATCAGCTCTTCTGGGCTTCTTCAGAACTGCCCAGATTGCAGAGAGCTGTCTTGTGTCAGAATCCGAGACGAATGGGATGAAAATTCCCCTTAGTCCATAAAAATTTGACTTAGGAGCTTGGACAGGGTCCAGCTTGATCTTTGTAGATGGAAAAGGCCATCGATCTCACTTAAAAGGCAAATCCTAACTACACAAGTAGCAAAAGGGAGGATCAAGGCCAGCTTTCTGATTTCGCTGGGACTTAGCATTCAGCTGATGGAAACAGAGAGCTGCTACAGGTGGGCTCTGAGTTTCCTGCCAGCGCTGGCATGAACGAAGCATTGAATGAGATGGCATCCCACGTGGAACTTGTTTTTCCTACGTATGTGCTGAATTTATATAGTTTCACTGAATCTTCTCTTGTACATCTGCCCTCCCCTGACTTATGAATGCCTTCTTCTCTGAGTGAAGTTTTACAGTAGTCTTTTTATAGCGGTGTGGGTGAGGTAGCGTTGAATAATTTCAACACGTGGGTGTTGAATAATGTACGAGGTCAGATTTATGAATGAGATTAGTCTTTCTGGGTACCTTTCAGTTTTAAATTCTTACGCTGGTAATGCTCTGCAGCAGACTGGCTGGTCCTGGCTTGCTGGCTGACACTGAGCTCCGTTTATCGCACTTGTCAGAGCACAGATGACAAAATTTAATTGTAGGTAGGTAGGTAGCTAGCATCAAAGTTGGGGAAGGTCATTTGAGTCACATGGCATTGGGTGTGAAGAAAAAGCCCTACAGTTTTGTAACCAGAACTGTTTTGAACCAGCTCAACAGGCGATGCTCCTTATTGCATCTTTTTAAATGTGTGTTTTTCTGCTGTTTCCATAAAGGATATCTAAAAATATCAGCTGGTAATTTGGGAATTCCTCACCAGCCTTTTTGCTTTCATCCTTGCCTCTTCTCTGCAATTATTTTGCAGTTTCTGATGAAGTAATATGGATCCTGAAGGTCTTCAGAGTGGGCAGTGCATCTCTGTGACACTGTAAAGTAGAATCCTGTTCTTGTTTTTCACTACCACGTTTGAGATGGCTTGTGTAACGTGCATCATCATAACTGAAGTAATTTATCATCTCCTTCTGAATCTCACTAGCTAAAGGTTAAGATCTGCCAAATTCTTGTAGTAAACCTTAGCTAAGATTTCCAACGAGTCTCGTGGTGTCCTTTAGTCAAGAGCCCTTCGTATTGACTTCTGTTCAAAAATCTACCTTGCATTCCTGTTGGGCTGAGCAAGCTTTTACACTACCTGAACGTTTCCCCTTTAGTCACACGGAACTCAAATTCCTTTTAGAGATGCAGATCTCGCTAGATACTCGACTGTTACGTCATCTCTGTTCTTTCTCAGTCCTTGGGTCGTGATTACATCTTTTTTATGGAATGAAGGAATTCAGAGGGAAGGGAGAAGAGAAGGCGGTAGATAGCTGAACACAGGTTTCCCTGTTGCCCTTAAGTGTTAAATACAGGAGCTGTGTGTCCTTTTGTAGGCTCATTCCCAGTTCTCAGAAGCAGACACAAAATCTTTAGATGATGATTTCTGTTCCTTTCAGGGCTTTCCAGTTAGATCCGATGAGATCTTGCTCACACTATTGCTGTTACATACTGGTGTTTCTGTTACAGAGAGCAGGAGGGAAGTGTTTATTGTGATGCTTTCAGGTGCTAAGAGAGCAGCTCAGATGTGAGGCTGTTCTGTCTTTGGGAGTGAGAGGGGCATCAGGTAGATTTCATCTGTTGGAAAGTAATTTTTTTTTTTTCTTCCTATCTATACCATTAAGCTGTCCCTCAGATAACCTCTATCTTTTGCTAGGAATGAGGTTTTTCTTGTTCCTGGGATTGTTGCAGCTAGTGTTGTTCTCACCTGGCCTGTGCTGACAGGGGACAGGGGACCGGTTCTGTCTCTGAGCAGTGGCTTAAATAGGTAACAGCAAACACACTGTCAGAGTGCAGCAAAGAGAAGCGGAGGTAGCAAGAGAGGGCAGGTATCGTGTAAAGACATTTAAGTAAAACAGTCATTAATGATAAGCTGAAAGACCCACCACCCTCATCACACATAGGTGGTCTTGCAGTGCTCATCAGAAGTGTGACTACTGCTGGGGCATGACAAGTCCATTCTTGCTTTAACTCTTGATGGTACTTTCTGTTCTGCTTCTCCAAATTTCAGTGCATTTTTCTGTGCAAACTTTAAATTTTCTCCTTGAACAGTGTTGGAATATTTCTGTCTCACCACTCTTGTGTTCTGTCCTGTTTACCTGTCTGCTGAAGTGTTTTGCAGCACGTTTCCTGGTTGCTGGGATGTTGCTAGCCATCCCTTCTTGATTCAGAAGTTGGCAGTGGACGGCCCTGTTGCTCCTGTTTGCTTGCTTTGGTCTGTGAGCCTTGAGATGTGAAACGTTGGGGAACAGTTAGTGTGTGACTGTTGGGCTGGTCTGATCCAGAACATTATTCCCAGAAAAATGTGCCATTGGCTGAAAATACGGCATTACCCCAGTTACGTAGTCCTTAGAGAGCTGCTTACCTGCCATGATGTCCTTTCCCATCCTTGGATGTTTCTTGCTGTTCTCCAGGGTGTCAGTTGTTGACTCTTACTGTCCATCCAGGAAGTGTTGTCCCACCTGACCCTTCTCCTCTTGCTGACTTTCTCACTATATTTTTATAATTGCTGTATCCTCTTGGTCATCCTTGGTGACTTTTCTCTCTCCTCTTGCCTTCAGTACCTTTATACAGATGGACACCTCTGCCCAGCTTTCCCCCTTGCCAAAGTGTCTGTTCACATGCCTTCAGCTCTCCCAGCAGCAGGGGTGTCTGATCTCAGTATGATCTTTTCAGCCTTGCCCAGTGAGTCAGCTGGAGTTCCCTTAGGCCGGAGTGAGGGAGCCCTTCTGGCCAGCAATTCACTTGTTCTGCCTGCACCATCTGACTTGGTCCTTTCTAGGCCTTTGCAGTCAAAGTCAAACCTTGTTACTTCCCCTGTGGTATACTGGGCCCAAGTCTGAGCTATTTGCAGAGCGAAACCTCTTGTTGGAGTCACCTTCGTGCTGATTTTTGTGCTCACTCTTTGTCTCATGCCTTGGTAAATACCCATTTCCCACATGTGCTTGTTCAAAGTGTATCTACAGAGATTGATTTTGCTGTTATCTGCTTCACCTATCTCTTTGCCTCTTTACTGTTTGACCTCACAAGCCCAGCTTATCTCCTTCCAATGTTTATCAGTTTCTCCACAGCACTGATCTGTTAACATGTCTGAGAGCTTTCTGATGAGCATTCATGTACTTTTCCCTACTTGCTCCTTTTGGCATGCAAGAAAAGCCATGTATATTTCAACAAAGATGCTGCCTCCTCCTTAAATGTCTAATTTATGAAGCCTACACAAACCCTGCCATGGTAGGAGGTTTGGTATGCTGTAGCTGCCGATTATCATGTTGACCTCTTCAAGTAGTTTCCTGGTTCCATGCTGATCCATGCCTGGGGGAGTTCAGATGCTCTTGGCTTTGGACAGGGCCTGACCCGATACTATCCGATCTGTGGTGGTTCAGGTAGAGAATAATTTGCTTAGAGTATTGTGATGTGTTGCTGTTTAAGGCTGATGGAATTGAATTTGGGAGGCCTGAAGGCTTGCTACATCTTCCTGTGAAATACACATTGGAGATTTGTGGCAGGGCTCTGTGCAGTGTGTGATACATGATGTGCTGCAAGAGGTGGGTGTTAGTTTAGGGTAGTATGTCAGAGTCCGGCCCCAGACATCATGGGTTAAGTTTGTGGGTTTGTGCTTGCCCCTGTGCACGGGCAATCTTGCATGCTTTGTTTAGATCAAGCCAACTTGAGCAGTGTTTCGCTGGAACTTCTGATAACTTTGAATAAGCCTTATCGTGGGACTCTGATGAAAGGGTTTTCAGTCTCGTTCTGTGCGGAGCAGGTGTATGTTGCTACGCCTCAAATGAATTATACTTTGGGGCACCAGCTGAAACTTTCTGAAAAGGTTCCCTTTTAATATCTGTCCTTCTAAGCACCAGACCGGTCAGTGTCTTCATCATTGTGCTGGGTTTTATTTATGCTGCCCAGGACAAACTCACAGTAGGGAAACTAAGTGAGGCTCGAGCAATTTACTACATCGTTCTGTTCAGGAAGCAAAACAGCCGAGGAGTAATGAGAACCCGTATTTTAACAGTTTAGTGGATGGCAGCAAAGGCTGTCTCATGATGAATAGCAAGGCATAACAAACTAAACCAAAAATTTCTCTTTTCCCACCGTATGAACAGCACAGCTTTCTTCTGGGAGAGCTCCTCGGTGGTATACTGAGGTGGTAAAATCTGGCGTGTCAGCCTGCAAGAACTCCGGTGGCTGTAAAAGCCTTTACATCACGGTTATCAAGAACACAATGAAGCTTTCATGTGGCTAGACATCTTGTTTACAGTAAAACTTTCGCTTTTGTGTTACTAAACATCAACTAAATAGTTTATTTTGTTTACAAGAATGAATGATAAAGTAAGTTTCACCTTCAGAGTAAAGATCGAGCTACCATTGTTTGAAGGTGCCTCTTCCCATTTGCTGTATATAAAGCAACTGGATATTGAGTTTATAAACTTCCGAGGCTAGAAATAATGCCTTCCACTTCTTAATACCAGCTTATTTGGGATTTTGTCCCTTCTTGATCCTGGTTGTAAAGACCAGGGGAACGAATGAAAGAAGACTCAAAGAGCTCGAAGTATAAGTTAGGCCCCTAGAAAAATCCCAGCATACCAAAGCCTGAGCACCAGGAGTCTTTAAGGGAACTTGCTTAGAAAAATTGTTGCCCCTGCATACTGCAGAGAATATACTCTCTTTTGTTTGCTTCTCACAATATCGGAAAGACACTGTGCTGCTTTTCCGTGTGCTTGCAGGAACATAAGGACCCCAGTATTCTTTTAAAGCTGGATGTAAACAGCTCCTTGGAACAGTAGCTATAAAACTTTGTTGAAAAGTGCTTAGCAATGACAAAAAAATGTTATTTCCGAAAGGATTTCTGTAGCACTGAGGGTTTTTTTGCAAATGAAAGTCCAAATTTACCACAAAAATGTCCCTGTAACCTCTTCTAATTCAAAACATATTGCTTGCTTTTCAAAAGCACAGGCAGATTACCAGGGAGACTTTCTAAAATAAGACCAAGGGTTAGATGTATAACTGTGTGGACAATGCTTCTTGATAATAGTGTTTCCTTTTCTGAGTTTCGTCTGTGTCGCAGTAAGAATGTAACTTTGCTTTATGGTTTTTGTACTGACCTCTTTTAGGTGAAGAGAACGCTAAGGACGTTTGCGTGCCTGCAGGCATCAGTATATAAAAAGGCATATAGTTTCCCCTTTTTTCCAGTTACATGTAGCATTTATGTCTCTAGCAAAACAAACAATAGAAATCTTGTCTTCGTTTGTTCTTAACTTGTTTTTTTGGGCTGTACTGCATCCTGGCTTTGAAGGATGCAGACATTCCTAAGCTAGACATCTCCAGTCTCTGGCAGCTAGTTCTCTGAATCTTTATTAGTTATACTGAACTTAAACCCCTTTGTGGAAATGCCAAGAGAAAGTAGATACGTGTAAACCTTTTTAAAGGTGGTGTAACACTGCAAGTTGGACTTGACAGGAAACTGAAGGCAAGTTTTTTGAAATAATTAGGAACATTTTGCTTAATTTTTTCAATCAGTTGATAGAAAATATGTTTTCCATTAAGGGCTTACATTTTTGGAGACTTAAAGGGGGGCTGCTTATTGTCAAAATGAGTCTTAGTTTGAACCAAAACATTTTGGCTGCCTTCTTTCTTTGTGGATACTGTCACTCCATTCCTGTGGGTAGTGGAGGGGTGGCTGGTGCCAGTCCATCGCCCCGAATGCCTGCAGCGATGGGTGGTGGAGGGTTTGTAAGCTGGGTGTTCCCACCTCAAGGAGCAGAGGAGTGCTGAACTTCCAGTGGTAGGTAGAAGTACGAAAGCCAGCAAAACATCACAGTGGACACCCACAGCATCTTTTAAAAGATGAGTATCATCCCCCATCAGCAGGAAACAAGCAGCAATGTAAATCTCAATGTTTTCATTTACTTAAAGACTGTCTATTATTTTTTCCTGCTTTTCTGTTGAGTTTCTGGGTGTCTGACCTTCCCATCAAGGAGCCAAGGTGGCACCTAGTGCTCACTGTACAAAGGAACAACTGAAGTAGCTGGCTTAGAGCAGGGAGATCTTTGCTGCTCCCATGACGCCTCTGAGGTGATGATGTTGTTGTGGGGCTCTGGTGACACATCATAGGCCATGTTTAATTTTAGAGGCCAGTCCAGATTTGTTGCTACCGAATTTGGGGAGAAAACACCTTAGTTAATCCTGGTCTCCGTCCAGGAGTGTTTTTCTGTGGTTGATTCACAGCTGGTAATTCAGCTGCTTTGCTGAGAGGCTGTTACTAAAATTAGTGAGTAGATCCTATGCAGATAGACAGATTAGAGTAAATTCACTTGTTTATTGCACAAACAAGCTCAGGAGAGTAAAAATGTATCGTGTAGCGAACATTGTAGTTGAATCATGGAAGCTCTTGAATTGGGTCATAGTCTTTTAGAATGTTAATCTCCATCTGACACGACATTTTAACTTTCTGCCTTTCCTGTATTGTCCTTGTATCTAGAAAAAAATTAACATAAGTTAAATACAGTAAACCTAGTGAATTTTGAAAACATTTTGTAGCGGCTTGATTAAATGAAAGGAAAACTTTGCTAGGGTTACACTTACTAATGTACACTGTTAAACCAAAATAAATTGCAGGATGGAACAAATTAAGAGGTTCTGACAGAAAGGCTGGCTTGGTCAGTATGGTTTATGTTGTACTGGGGATGTGGGGAGACTTTGGAGAGCTCAACCATTTAAGTAGTCAGGATGAGTATTATGGGTTACTTTTGTCAAGACACTTTTGTGCCTTCTTGAAGGCTCCTCTATATCAGTACTTCGTCTGCGTGTCAGTAAGCTTCTTCCAATAGTAGTTCCCACACTACTTTCACATCCTTTGTGCAGTGCCAAAGTATTTTTCACCTCAAGTGCCAAATTCTGGGCTCTCTCCATGAGCGTGGTAAGCCCTACCTTTCATATGTAGATGTATTGGCTTGTCTTAGCCCAACACACTTGAAGATAAATGAGCAGCCTCTGTTTATCGTAATGAGGCATTTGATGTAGAAGCTGATAGCACTAATGGCCAGATCCCAACTAACTTGCTCCATGTGTAGGAAAATTGCATGATTGTGCCCACCCATCTGGTTTTCACTGGCTGTCCACTTGGGTACTCTCATCTGAGTAATACAGTGCAGTGGAGATTTTGCAAACTAAAAATTCTTATCACTGGAGATGGCAGTTTCTTTGTAGTTTTGACCTGGGGTTTGGTACACTGTGCGCTCCGGTTCTGTGAGTGCCAAACAGGCCACTCATTTGTGTTTTGTTTTTTTTAATGTGGGGAAGGAAATCACATGAAGAAAGTGCCTTTCCCATCTCATGTACAAACCATTCATCTCGGTAAGGACACTTGCTGTGCAGGTGGTGAGTGAGCAGCACTGACACATTCAACCCTTTGCTGGTTTGGTTTTCTGCTTTCTGACATTTAAGCCTTGGGGATATGCTGTGGTTGCTTGCAAACTCTTCCATACAGTGATGAAAGCTGGAAACCTCCCTTAATAAGGGTGAAGACGGTTGTATTCATTCTACTCTAGAAGAATGTATTTTAAGGAAAACAATAGTTAAGAGATCCCTGGAAGAAGTCACAAGTTCCAGTGGTGAGTATTATTTCTCAGCCTGTAATCTTGCCTTGTGTTTACCTCCCTGCTGCTGTCACTGCCACCCACCCCTCTGCTTGTCCAGTATTAACTTGTCCTGCCATGTAGTTTTCGCACTAAGGATTTTTGCCTTTGGAATTACATCTTTCACTCAGAGTGGAAAAGTGAATTAGTTTTCAGTCTCACAGAAATGTTGTGTGAACACAGAGAAGGTATCAGCAACAGAAGGATTTTGTGGAACAGGTAATGTCAGAATCCCCTTTCACAGGAACTTTGATGGGATGGCTGAGGGCTTTCACTTTTGAAAGTGAGGGCTTTCAGGAGGAATGCCCCTGTCCTTAGGCCTTTCCAAGTATTGGTGCTAGTGTCTGGGAACCGATTTGGCTGGAAAAAGGACTTGTTGCTTCTCTGCCCAGGATCAACAAGAGCCTCCCAGGGTGTGAACCAGTAGCTCAAGTTGATGCTGGGAGTGCTGGGACTCCTGTTCACTCAGGTTACAGACCTCCTTCTTCCCTTACCTCTTCCTCAGCACAATTCCCATCCCTCTGCTTTAGCCTGCCCCCTCAGAGAGCGCATAGGGGGTGTCAATGGAAGCACTTTTATGAGCGTACTTGTGGTCAGTTTTTCTTTCTGTCATAGTTATCTTACATATCAGTCTTCACAAATATTCTTAAGGGCCTTGCTGTTTGGCACTTGATCCTCTGGAAGCCACAGGAGCATTGCTCGTGATACCCTGGTGCAAATCTTTGCTTTTGCTGTTATGTTCTGTAATTCTGCACATTATTAATAATTTTCTGGTGCTTTTGGATCCCACTATAGTATTTGTCACTCTTTTGCTTTTGGATTTCACGTTTGCGGTGTAACTAGCCATTCTTCATGTGCCTGGGGTTTTTCATGCTAGATTTGCCTTGTATTACATCATAGAGAAGTTGAAATGGTAATAATAAATCACCTTCCTGTTAATTGGACAGCATCTGCTTGTTTTGCTTTGTCTCGCTTTCTTACCAAGTGTATTTTGGGATCTGATGAAACTGATTTATTAGATCAGACTTGTGAAGATAGTGTATGAGACTGTTCCTCTTACTCCAATTACAACTGTTCAGGTGTACAGATACAGCTGTGCTAGGAGAGCTGCTTGGGATTTCCTCCAAAAATTACTCGTATTTGCCACATCCACATATAGCAAGAATAGGACAGTGTGTATTATTTAGGCTACTTAATATTTTGTCCAGTAGTCACTGAACTTTAACTGATAGCCTTTATTCGTGAACTTGCTTTTTCTTTCCCCATTTGTCCACTTAAAGACAAACAAAAACCCCAGGTGAAGTTGGAGTGCGGCTCCATTCATGTTTTTGCTGCTACCCTGCCGTCGATCTGCCTCGATTTTATAACTGGGTGTGGAAATAGCCCAAGGTCGTCTTTCAGAGAGCAGTAATGTGTTATTCCTGCTGCTGACTCTACCTCTTGCCTGGTTTCTGTAAACCTCAGGCTCCTGCTTACAGCATCCTGTGGGAGTATTGGTGGTTAATTAGCACGCGCCACACCAGTCCTGCCTTTTAATTTCCTAGATAGTCCCTGGGTAATCTCCATTTCAATGGTAGTTTGGCCATTGCAAAACCACCTCTACAGCAGGGCCCTGGGTTAGTATTGGTTAACTGCTATCTAGTTGTGTTTCTTGGGTGCTGTGCAGATGTTGGAGCTGATGGGATGGGGCACAAGACACTTTCATGGAAGTGTTTAATTTTAATGAAAAAACACTTTTAATTTGGAAGCTGTGCTGTGTAGACTCTCCAGAGAGCAAGAACTGGTCTGGTCAGGTACAGAAAATATTACCCCAGCTATTGGCATTGAGATCTCGGAGAGCATCGTCTGCTGAAACGTCCAGAAGGAAGGCAGAAGTTCCTAATGCCTTATCCAGAGCACGATCTGCATGGCAGAAAATGTGTCCCCAATAGCAGCATCTGCAGCTGGGTCTTGTGTGGCAGTTCTCAGCTACTGGTGTGATGAACTTGATCACATAACTGGAATAGAAGTTAAAAAACTGTATTTTCAAATTTTGTCTGCTCAAGACACTCCTTCCCATTACTTTCCATTCCCCAGGATTTTGTTGCCAACATCTTTGTCCCCTGGCCTGTCTTTTCCTTTATAAGCAGTGTATTTGGAGCCAGGAGCTGTGTGTGTATCAGACAGGTGTTTAAACAAGACTTGCCTTTGAAATTAATGAGATGGTTAGATGGGAGCAGTTGTCTCCACCTGGGGATTAAATGAGTGAAGCTAAACATGAGGGACTACATAAAAGTGGGAGCTATGTATTTCCAGGATGAAATGAGTCTTGTTAGGATGCTGCTTTGGGGGTTCCATAATTTACAGTCACTTCCTAATATTGACAAATAATACGTCCTAGAAGGAGGTTGTTGTCAGTGCTGTGGTGCTCCCGTGGGGCTTTAACAACAGGGTGACCTGTAGGAAACCTAACCGGGTTCATTCTTCTCAATTTCAATTCCTTCTGTCAAAAAGGGAATAACCCTTTGGGTAGGGAAATATTTTTAGTGGGTTCCTGTGTGCTCAGTGGTGGTCCAGCTTCTCTGGATCCAGGCTGGTTGTGTCACGGGGAGGGAGGGTGCTTTCAGCCCTGTGATTATTAGATACACTCCACCCCTGGAAGCTCCCACTGCTTTTGCTGCCCTTCCCTTTGGAGCTGGCACAGCCGTGCGTTACGGCAGAGCGTCGGCATGGCCTGCGGTTGCATAACGTGCTGCAGTGGGCTAACCAGCTTTAGCAAACAGTCATCTTGGACAGATGTTGCAGGGAAGTGATGATTAATTGAGGGAAAATTTTAACAACCTTAAATGGCAGTAAATTTATTTTGACAGGTGGAGACTGAGAAAGTCATTGCTGCCATGTAGTGGGGTGTTGCTCTGAAGAGTTAGAATCATGTTTTATCTGCCATAACACTTTCTCATCCTGGATCCTGGCTCATACCTTTAGCGGAGTGAGAGCTTCAGTACTGAAATCTCCTTTTTACAGCTATCTATCGAACGTGTTTGCTGTCCATGTGAGACTGTGGAATGACGTTTTTTCAGACCACTAAACATCGAAAGTACCATTGCTTCTTTCTTCAGCAAATGCAATCCACATACTTATGGATAAGGAATAAAATGTCCTTCTGAATTGGCATGATGACAGCTATAGATTTATTCCAAAGTTCGTCTCTTCAGGCGTATGAGCTGGCATTGCAGATAACACTGCGTGTCGTCTGTGAAGCTGTATGGGGTAGTGGTGGGTCAGCCTGCCAGACGGAATTGTGTGAATATTCTTGTAGTAATGTTTCTGAAAGTCAAAAAGTAACTGGGTTTATCGGAGAGATTTCTTTAATAGTGTTCTGGATTAAGATTTGAGCTTTTTAGATTTAGTGAGACAGTAACACACATTTGAAAGATCCTTGAGCAGTGAGTGATAAGGGAGAACTCATTACTGTGATAATTTTAGCAACATTTGAGACACGAGTTATTTTTGATTGAAAAGCTTTACTGTTGTATTTTATTTGGAACAGGAATTTAGCTTTGACTTCAGGAGTAGGGTGCTGGCATTTTTCTTTCTTAATCTGTTCTTGCTGGCCAGCAAGAGTTATTGTTGGTGCATCCATAAATTCCATGGAAGGTTGTTTATTTTACTGAGGCTCTGTTCAGGGCAGAAAGTGCTTACCTGAACCTAAATTTTACATGCTCTAGAAAACTTTCAGCCTCTCTCTCTGATTGTTAGGTAGGAAGACTAAAAATGACTGTTGAAAGTTTAAAGCATGTTGTGATTGCCTGAGACACAAGATGTATGTGACCAGCAGTCCTAGTGATGGCTTTGGTTATGCCATCGTCTCATGTTCTTAACTCTTTCTTTATGCAGCAGAAGTGGTAACCTGTAGGCTGTTCTCTTACCGATGCTGTACTGAAAGTGATTGTAGTCAGCAGACAGGGAACTTACGTGGCCGTCGAGGACTAAGCATTAGAGTAAGTGTTTTCCTTGTAAAAAAATAATAGCATATATTATACAGTCAGTCTTTCTGCAGACGAGCTGTTCATCTGGCAGACTGTAATTCCATTTTCCTTAGTAGTTTGATTTCCTTTTGGCTTGGTGTGCTTAGGCTCGTCACTAGTCTTGTGCTGAATTGATGGTGACTCTAAGGTACTTTTTAGAGTAATTCAGGGGAAGGATATTTGTGAAAAGATTCTGATTTGCTTTTTATCCATACTAAATGCAGGCTATCGAGAGAACTTCAAAATACTAAAAGTATAGGCCCATCTGTACATAATTTTCAAAGTCACATTTTATGGCCATGTATGATGATTGTAGTTCCCAGTGCAGAGAATCAGCTGGCAGATGCTTTTACTTTTTTTTTTTTTTTAATAAAGTATGAAGGGATAACACACATCTGAAACAGCTGAGAGATTGGTAGGGCTTAAATAGTTTATTAAGTTTACTTAAAATCTTAAAGCAGCTCTAATTTAAGGCATGTTGGTTTCTTCAGAAAGCTTCTGCTAGTTTGGCTAGAGGCCATGTTATGTAAGAGAGAACTATTTGGCATCAAAGTAGTAATTTTTAACAAGGAAACAGTTTAAACCTTGGTGTGGTCTCTGCTGTGCCTACAGGAATAGTACACAGGTGAGGTATGTTTATAAAGAGAGTTTTCATATTGGCTATCTTGCAATAGCTGTCTCTCATTTTCCTCCAGTTACCTTGCTGACCCGTGACTACCCTGAGTGCCAACAGTCAGGCAAATGAGCAAACAGGCAGAAAAGCCTTCTGTTTTTATGTTACCCAAAGTTCTGTGAGGCTGCAGCTCGAACTCCCTTGTGTCACAGCCAGGGTGGGCTCTGCAAAGCAGTGGGGCAGCCCAAGAGAAACGTGTTTGGCTTTACCCAGGATGGGATGGGGTCAAGTGTGCCATCAGAATGTGTTCAGAGGATCAAGAGGTCTAGTACTGCTGGCTCAGTAGCCACAGCTGAGGTGTTTTTTAAAAATCCTTTTTCCTGGTATTGAATTGTTAAGAACCTCCTTAAATTCCCTTTAACCAGCTACTTCATTTTCCTTCCCAGATGGAGTCAAGGCTGTCTGGAATAAAGTGTGTGGAATGGACAGGCTGGTTTTTGTTGCATATAGTTTTCCTTTGAGATGACCTTTAAGCCTTGTTTTAGTTGCATTTCCATTTAGGGAATCCTTAAGCTACTTGATATTACTGGGGGGGCTGACTTAGATAAAATCGGAATTTTTAATGTTTGTTTGTTGCTGATAGTAAATTGCCTTCTCGTATGTCCTGCAAAAATTCGCAGAGAAAATAGAGTAAACTGGACTGCTTTCACAGAGGTGATGGCAGCAGAAGCGGCTCTTGGGGTGAGAAGGTCCGTGGGGCAGAGTGGGGACATACTGAGTGCGCTGGCAGGTGACCGTTAGGGGCGAGTGCCCTGCTCATGTCCTGCTTGGCTGCAGCAGGAGAGAAGGTCTGGCACTGAAAATGGTCCGTGTTCCCTGAAGTACACTGGAGGCACAGGATTTCTCAAGATCCTGTACACATTTTAAATTTTGGAGAAACTGTGCCTTAGGGCAGCACTGGGGAAGGTTCTGGAGAGCAGGTCCTCACTGGGCCATGCTTGACCCTTTCCTCATACATTCAAATTCTGGGAAAGCAAAGCTTGACGAGAACTAGATTGTATCGGAGCAGCTAAGGCTCTGCCTGTGCTCACGAATGCACTGTGGAGTTTCACATTAGTGCCTAATCTTGTTATGGAAACTTACTTCCTTTTCCTCCCCTTAACTCATTCTATGACTTGTACGAGCAGTTCAAATGATACTTCACTACTGCGTTGGACGTAAACTTTAGCTTCCTCTGCGTTCTCCAGCATTCATGCCCGTATGTGTGAGCAGAGATTGAAGGCAGCGTGGGGCTCAGTTGCTGCTCTCTTTGCAACCACGGGCATCCCTGTAAGAGGCAGCTCATCCCGCAGCCCTCCTGCTCTGTCTGTGTGACTTCCCTCCCTGGCCCAGGAGAGCACAGCGGGAGCAGTTGTGGAGAATGCACTGGCACGAAGATCGCTCTGTCCTAAGAAGTAAGAATAGTGTTGCATTCTAGTTCTATACCTCTGTGAAAGCTTCACTGAGCTTCTCAGCCCTAAGACAAAGTAGGGAGTGTTGTCAGTGGTGGAGGAATTAACTTCCTAAAAGTGTTGTTCACATTTAAAGCTTTTATGGCACTCTGTGTGCGAGGAGGCATCAGCTGTCATCTTGGGAAAGGTCAGATTAGTATTATATGGTTGAAATACTTGTCATATATTTATATTAGGTTTATCAGGAACTAAAGGGATGAGCCAAGTCCATGAGTTCTGGCAGGCCAGCTGCACAAGCCTTGGACAAACTGGTTGAGGGGCTGATTTTCAGTTATGCCTCTTTTACTGAGGGTACCAGCCTGGCACAGACTCACTGTGCAATGGAGGAGGGCTAGGTCTTTCTGCACAGGGTTTTGTGCTCCACAGGTCACTGAACTAGTTTACAGGTATTGTTATTGCATTTGTTTCCTTCGGATCTATACAGGATGCTTGTTCTTTTAACGTCCTACTTTTCATTATGATTACAGACTGCGAGTGCCAGCTGTGAAGGAGGCAGTGCTGTAATTGCAGTTCTGCCTGGGAGTGCCTGGCAGCATGTGTCCTCCTGTAACGTCAGACATTTTCATTTGAAACAGACTTTCGTTTGGATGCCTCTCTGAATAATCTGTCGATAGCTGAAATAATACCTTGGTCCCAGAGTTACTGGTGCTGCTAGAAATCCAGCTTGCTTGTCCAGCTAGTTCCAGGGTCATAGCTAATAAACTGCCTTTGCTCGTGCTGCAGCTCATTTTGCTCCCAAACTGCCCTTTCTGCAATAGATGTGTGCGTGCTCGCCGAATCGGGTTAGTTACCAATTAGTGCAATGTATACAAAAACTGCTTGCTCTGCTCCAGAGCCCAAGGCTGTCTGCGCTTGGGGTTCTCTCATTCCTCCAGCGCTCCTTGTGACCCGGGAACTTCCTGGGGGGATTTAATGATGGGAACACCAGTGCAGACCACCTGCCTGACTTCTGGCTGGCCATGGCTAAATATGATAGCCTAGCTGGACTTCTCTCTTCGTTATTTGTAGTTATGGCGTAAAGATAGTTGTGTCTAAGAGTATTCCCTCTCCTTTTGTTCTTTGGTTAAGGATGGGTACAATGTGAGGGAAGGAGGAACATGTGGGGGCCATGAACCAACTCCAGGGTTCATGAAGCAGCAATAAAGGTGCTATTATAAATAAGCATTGGCTTGTAATGGGTTGCAATCTGCTGATGTAGGTTGCTGGGTTGATACCATTGATTTCATAACGGTTCTTTAATCTGTTTAGATATTTTGACAGTCCTTTCAGTTTGAATATGAGGAATTGGTCCCTTGTGAATTTTTGATTATTTCTCTGGGTCATTTTAATTAGTTGCAAAACCTGTCAAGTAATACTCGTCTGCACAGCACACTGCTATTTCTCATCCAACTATGACGATAACAGCCTCTGTAATTGCAGTGATGTTGAAGTAATCATCATCCAGCAAGCTGTAATTTGAAGATGGGTACCGCTGCTTGGCCAGTGTGGTGGTATGGTTTAGAAGTTTTGAAAATGCTACCTTCTGATACCTTTGTTTTATTATATACTGCTTATATCTGATTAGCATGTGATGCAAGCATCGCACGTGCCCATCTTCTTGGCCTCTGTATTATAATTAGACATTTAGGAAGCATAGATCCTGTGGAGAAACTGAGCAGTGCAGGAAGAGCCTGTGTTTGAATAGCCATTCACACACCTGCGTGCTGTTTGTGAACGTGCCTGTGGTGTGCGATGTGTGGTAGTTTGTGTGTTCGCCGTTGGTCAGTGCAGTACGAAGCCTGTGGTATCCCCAGGTTGTGTTAGTTCACCCTGCAGAAGCTCCTGGTAATGAGAAGAAAGGACTGTCTGTTTAGGAACCTTTGCCGAAAGTCCTGGGTAAGGCAGCTGGTGCAGTTTCACCGCGCTGCTCCTACCAGCACAGCTTGGTGGTGTGTTCTGCTCTGAGGTCTCTTTGGAACCAGAGTTAAAGCCACTCCGGCTAGAACAGAGCTGTGAGTACTGCCCTCATTTGTAAGAGGGGGTGATCGTAAGGGGGACAGCAGTAAACAATCAGAAACTATTCAAATTTCTGAACGTCTCCCTAGTTTGTGGGGGTGATGTTTCATGTTGTGTGAATGCTGCTATGCTGTTTGAAACTGAGTTATCAGTAACACCTGGGTGTTAGCACCAGCTTCCTTCCCTACTTAATGAGTCAGATGGGGGGCTTAAAAACAAGACAGTCAAGCAGCTGTAAGTTCATGTTTAGTTTTAGTAATATGTTTTATTTCCTGTACACTTAATCCTCAGTTGCCCTGGAGTGGATGATCTGGTTGCACATTAACCACCCCATTGATAACGGCATGTGAGCCACGTCCAGGAGCGGCTCGGTCCTGGCAGAGCGCAGCAGCCTGGGCGTGGTGCTGGCAGAATGTGGCCATGCTGCTTTCAGGCCGCGGAGCCCTATCACTCTTCTCACTCACTGGAGCTCCAGCTAACAAAGCTGCAGAGCTGGCTTTGCCCACCGCCACTGTATTTTCTGAGCAGGGACCCCAGGGAAGAAGCTGCTGAGATCTAGCAAGAGGTGAACCCCACTTCTGCAGTGTGGACACCATACAGGTGCTGGGGGTGCTGCTCTTTACATAGTGGAAACCTGGCCAATGCAGCCAGGATGGATCAACCCCAAAATGTCACCTCCCAGAATGTAGGTATGTAGTGGAGGGCCTGTGGCGGTGTGCTGGCTAACCCAGCTGAAGGGCTGGCTACCGGGAATGCAAGCACGGCTCTCCACAGCAGCTTGGCAAGCTGGTTTGCCCTGCAGGGCTATTCCAATTGAACAAACATGACCTGGCCTGTGTTAAGGTACCCTGTGGGAGCAGCAATGGTGTGTGGTGCAGAATGCAGTCTGTAGGAGAGCTCTGGGAGGGTGACTGTGCTAAGGTCCTTCTGCCAGGACTGCTGCAGGTGCTAGGCAGTGTGGCTGGTGCAAGGCCTAGCTGACAAGGAGCTAGCAAGGATGCTGTGAGTGTGAGCTGCTTTGCATCAGCTGGCCTGTGAAACAATGATCTTCACACAGTGGTTCATGACAATGATGCAGATGGTGCTGAGGTTGCCTTGGTGTAAAAGCAAAATTCACAACATCAGTAATAACACGCATGGGGGTGGTGGTGCTCCTGCTGAAGATGCCTGCATCACCTCGTGGGTGAAATCCAATTATACAAAATGCTGAGCCATTTGTTTACAGGTGAGTTGTGTGCTGTAAATTGCAAGGTCATGGAGAGGAGGCAGAAGAGGATTAGAGGACACTGTGTATGCTGCATGATACCAGCCAGCAGTTCAGCATGCTTCTAGAAAACGCTGGTGAGAGGAGATGTGGTCAGCAAAGACAAAGAAAAGCCAGCATGACTTTATAAAATATTAGCAAGCTTTTGTTTTAATAACTATAAACAGTTTTGTTTCTCTGTATTTAAAAAAGGATAAATTAAAAGAAATAGAGATGGTTATTTTGATGAAGAGTTACTAGTGGTTTGTGGAAGGACAGTGAATAAAGTTTGACTTGTTTAAACTGGAAGTGGAAACACCACCAAACCTGGGCTGATAGAATTACACTTTTTCTGTTGTCTCCTCTCCCTTTAGCCTTCCTTCTCTGCCTGCTTCTCCTCACTCCCCCTATTTGCCCCCACCAAAAATGGGAAAGAGAAAGAATTGAAAGAATAACACTAGTAAAGCAGCACTAGGTGGTAGAGGGGGAAGCGTGAGTTATCGTTGCTGGCTGTTTGCACAGGCTGGTTTGTTTTAACATGTGTTTTAGGGGTTCCACTAAGTGTTTGCAGAGGCCACACAGGACTCCTTGGTCCTGGCACACTGGTCTGGCTAGTGAGTAGCTATTGTTCTCTCCTCCAGAACAGGGTGAGCTGCAGCCCAGATGAGAGATTTTCAGGGTGAACTGACACTTCGAGTGGTGTTAAACTGTTTTGGATCCTTGGTCTGTCTTGCTTGAGGTTACATCAACAGATTTGGACTAAGGAAAGGATTTTTCTTGTATCAGGTTACTGGAGAGTTCAGAAGGGTTTTTGCGTGGCCCATTGGCATTTTTACTGCTGAACTGTAATTCTTTTAGGACTGGGACAGAAGTTTTACTGCTCAAGTAACTTCACAAGAGAAAGTTCGCTTGCATGAGAGAAGACTAATTAGCTGGTTTTTATCTACTCTGGGACTTTGAGAGAAGTGAAGGTACGGTGTTCATAACTGTCCTTATTTCCTGGTGTTTGCTTATCAGGATTAATGACCTGTGCACTGGAGCAGCAACTTAGCAAAGCTTCTGATTTTTCTATATGTAGGACCATTTCCTTAGCTGTTAATGCGGGACTGTAGTCCACTTCAGAGGCCAAAGAATGGGTCCTTAAGGAGAGTGTAGATATGAAGTGTCAAATTCCTTTGTTCTCTTTCTCAAAGGACAAAGATGTGAACAGGAAATAACTAAGTTCTATTTCTTTTCCTGTAAGTCTCTCTTGAATATATTTAGGAGGAAAAGAGTCATTTCATAAATACATTCCACTCTCCTTTTGTCAAAACCAGGATCTGTAGTAATTTTGTTGGCACTGCATGAAAGTTCCGTGAATGAAACGCTTGAACCCTGTCCCTATCTGCACGTCCATCAAACCATTTCATTGTGTCCCAGAGCTATAGTTGCAGTTTCTTACTGGATTGTGTGAGTGATCATTTTATTAATCACATTTGGTTAAAAGAGCAGACCAGAAGAGTGTGTAAAATATTTGCTAAGAGGAGCCTTGTGTAAATATAAACCTTAAAAGTTAATTTTACATACATAAAAAATTAAGAAGACTATCACAGTAGTATACTCAGTGTGGATTTGGATGTGTGCAGACAGAATGTAGTAATGACTGTTTCATTACAGCATATGAAATATTTAAAATGCAAGTAATATGGGTGGTGTATGTTGTGGGTTTAAATCCTTTCAGTAATAGGTGTGGCAACAGTGTTACATTTGAGACAGATCTGAACTTCTTTAGGTAGCAAAAGGCCCCTTGGGGTGAGGGTGTCGGCTTTGCTGTAAGGCAAGTATGCATTTTACATGGGTTTTACAGAGCTGAAGCCATGATATGTGTGTGCAGATGTATAATGGTTGACAGTCGTATTCCACTATGGATTGCTGGTAGAATGTAGGGATTGTCCATGCTTTCCAAATAACAAAGCAAAATATTTTGAGAAACTTGAAGCACTCCTGTGTTTTCTGAAGTCCTTGGAAAACTGGCAATAGATCCATTGCCCTCATTTGTTACTGCCCGCTGGAGGCTGATCACCAGGTGTGTGAACTGATATGTGAACACTTCTAAGTTTATAATTATCGATAATCTATTGCTCCAACTGGGCAAGCATTGATGAGATATCTAAACATCTCTTCTGCAGCAGGGATGAATGTGCGAAAGGTAACATGAATCACTGACCTTAAACACAGAAGAATAACGGGAAAAAAAATTCCATCTAATAGATGATTTCATGTGAATTTTAAAGAGATTGACAGTCTGTGACTGCCAGACTTGTTGATTCAAAGTGTATTTCTTTGTATTTCATTGCAGTATGTTGCTGTTCTGCAAGGGCTTAGCAGCTGATTGCTCACAGGAGGAAAGGAGAAACAGAGCTGCATGTGGAGGAGGACATGTCATAGCTCTGAACTGTTAATTAAACTGACTTCTAAAATAAAGGTTAATCTAAATAAGGCTGATAGCAAAATTAATTTGAAAACCTGTGCTGCTATTATTGGAAATAACAATTTCAGCTATTACTTGAAGCTGCAATATGTATGTCACAGCCGTGGCATAACGTTGTTTGGAAGGGACCCATGGGGGTCATTGTGTCTGATGTCCTTCTGTAACTGGGCCGGCTGCTTTGGTACTTGGGTCAGGAATGAGGGTGACAATGCTGGAAATGCGCAACAGTGCTGTTTTACTCTGTGCTGCTGGTTTTGAGCGTGTAAGTACATCTGCCAAAGCTGAGAGCCTGCAAACCTAGGCACTTGAGCCTGCCTGAGTTCTTGGGCTGATATGTTGTCTGAAAAGATCCTGTTTAAAATAATTTCACAGGGCTCTGGATTCCATCCACTGGCCTAGAATTAAGAATACAACGGTGTGGCCAGTCAGCTCAGCTTGTGGAAGAAGCATTGCAGGTATTTTACAGGTTACCTGTGTGTTAATTCTGAGCAGTATTTTTGTGGCCTGACGGTATTACTTGAATAGTCTTTCAGCTTCTGAGTGGGAGCTATCTTGACAGAAAAAATATGTAAAATCTAAAGGAAGTACATGAACACAGTCTTTCCGGTGATAATTTAAAACGATAAAACAAGCAGCATGTAAATCAAATAATCTGTTTTAATAATCAAAGCATTTAAGTCCTTTTCCATATTGCTGATGTTCCCCTTGAGTTATCACTGTTTAACAACCCGGTACAGTTGGCATTTAGAAATTCACTCCTTTTGCAATGAATGATGAATTCATAAATAACAGCACTCCCACTGCTCAGATGTTTTTCCGTTCAAAGGATATAAAGTGAAGGACTTAAGACCGTTTGTTTCTCTTGCCAATCTACCCTGCACTTCCATATCCACAAGGATGTTTGCAGAGTTTCCTGTATTGTTCTTTCTCTTCTCTTTTTGAAGCTGGCCTTTCAGTGAGGGGAAAAAGATCCTGGTGCTGAATCTTCCACGTTGGTCGCACTCATGACTTCGACTGAAAGCACTACGCTCGGTTGTAGTAAAAACCCCCCTTTATTTCTAAACCAAACTTCCTGTAAAAAAATTAGTTGCTCTTTAATTGGAAGAACAAACCTTGAGTACTCGCTAGGCCTTTTTCGGCAGTGATACACGCACATAATCTTGTTTGTACAGGGCTTGAGGGATTGTCTTCCAGGGCACCTGCTGCTCGATTCTGGCTAACCGGAGAGAGATTGAGAGCTGGTGAGGAGGGGATTCCTCTGCAGATCTGGTTCATGTTGCTGTTAGGTAACCTGAAGCTTTTCCAGTGCAAAACAGCAAACACAAGAAAAGTACCACCACAAACCTGAGCCAAACCTATGACCCAAAAGTGGGAAGCTTTTCTGACTAGACATGCTTTCAAGGAAGCACAAGGAAAAGTCCTTTCTTTCAACCTGAAGTGTTATGGACATATTGAAACGTATTTGCTTTGTGATTTGCAAACTTGTTTTGCCCTCCCTTGCTTACAGCTGGTTCTTTGTGTTCGGCTGAAGTTGTTGGTACCTGTCCTGCAGGGAACGGTGTCAGTGATAATTAGGTCTTGGGGTGGCCGCAATCACGGCAGTCCGTTGTTGTCCCTGCAGCAGACGTGGCAGAAGCGAATCTTTGGCAAAGGAGCTGGATGGGCAGCTGTAGGTGGAATATCTTCATCTGCTGCTTTGAGACTCAGCAGTTTGTCTGCCGAAGCCCTGAGTTGGTAATCTAATGTGCTGCTAGCAGAGCTCACGAGCCAAAACCACAAGAGCTCTAAGTTACAATATGCTGTAAAACACATAAAGGCCTTAAGAAGTCTGCCTGGTTTCATGGCCAGAAAACAAACGGTCCTGTTTATTTGTGTTGAGGTGAGATGGTGCAGTTCACTCTAACAACTCTAAAATAAACGCTAATTATGCAGAAACATAAGTCATATTTGTGCATTATTTGCATATTTTGCATTATTATTTTTGCATGCTTTGCATGGCCTGTGTTGTATAAATAAGGCATCTAATTTTAGTTTAGATCTAACATTACGAAAGGGCTAAGCAAGGCTTTTGGAGTGCTTTCAGATGGTGTACCATGTCTTAATGCTGCAAGATGATTCTTGGGTATTTTGAACCCTGTATCAAAACAATGCTGTATTCAGGAGGCTCCAGCAGCATTCACAGATCAGCACTGGGCACGAGCTTAACAAATGCAGAATATTCCTTTACAGCAGAACAATACAGCAGCTGAACATCAGCATCGCACAGCCAGCTGCCTGTGAAAGGAGTCTGCAGGCATCTACGAAGAAAACCTGTGCAATACTGTGATTGTACTTTGGCACTGAGGCTTGTGGGATAAACAGAGGTGTAGTTAGACAAAGTTCTGTGAATTGTTCAGGGAATACAGAAAATCGGGAAGGTGGTATAGTATGCCATGTACATGTAAGAAAGCAGTGGCTTAGAAAATAAGGTTGAAAGTCATCATCAGTGCGGTGGCTGATGCCAAGTTAGGTTGTGTTTGTGTATACAAGGATGCTGCTGCGTCACGGTCATCAGCAACAATGTGGAAGGTTTTTGTTTCCTGAAGTTACTGTGGAGGTCAGGAGGAAGTAACGGGGTAAAGTCACGGACTTGGTTGTTCTGCATGTTCTTGATCTTACTGGTGGGTTGCAGGATTTTATGGTCCCTTCAGCATCCCTTGAAAGAAAGGTGGCTGTCCGGAAGTGTAAGCTAGTCCTTGCCTGGACACTGTTCAGACAAACCTACCATTGCAGAATTCATGCGCCACTGAACCAGGCGATGAAATCAGGTGGTATCTTCCACATGATGCAAATCTGTCCAACCACCGGTCATTAGCCGGGTTTTTGACTTTTGTGCTGCAATTCTGTCTGCTGATATATTTGAAGGTACTAACAGGGCAGTGCATAATCCAATGAACAGAGCTGAATTCCCAAAATTGGAGGCAGAGATAATCATAGTGTGAGAGGTTACAGTGAATATGGATACGGAGTTTGGAGAGAGGAGGTGTGGAATGAAGGTAAAGCGGCATTTTTAAGTACCTGAATGCTGTAACATCAGAGTGGAAGGAACATAATGAATCACCAAGTCGGTTGCTGCTCAGTGCAAGATGCCGAATCTCCTAAGCACATCCATGAAGTAACTTCAGCAATACCCAACAGGGCTCTCTAGTCCTTGCAGCTTCTGTGGAAGTGCTCTTCCAGGACTGCACCCTTGGCAGCAATCTTTCAGCTTCCAATCTGGATTGGCCAGAGTAAGTCCATTTGCGTTGTTGTTTTGTATGGGCCTGTGTAGTTTTTTGTTTAGTTAGTTCTTCTGGCTACCTGGCAAGATGATCTTCATCTGCCAGTATATTTAGAGAGTGATTACTTCCACCTTTTCCTCCTCCTTAGTAGTTTTATGAGTCTTACACATAAAGTTAGTTCTCTTACAGGACAAGCTCTAGGCTCTACTGCGCGCATGTTTCAGTTGACTTCACATGTGATGGGAGAAGACAGAAGAACCTACCTGACTTCTGAGCCTTATTTTTCTTTTTACTATCCTTTTATAGATTACGTACTTTTATTTGACAGATTGAAAGGTAAGGATTATGGGTAGATGGCAGTCTTTTCTTGTTGCTGTCCCAAGCCTGTTGTACTCTTTCCTAGTGAGGTACAGGATCACAGGATAATTCAGCCTCAGGAGGTCATTCAGGGCAGCCTCCTGCTCAGAGCACAGTAATATGATTATTGCATTAGGATTTTACAGTGTTCCAGCCAGACTTTTCCCATGGAAAGTGGGAGTGTGTTTTACTGCTCTGCGCAGAGAAATCAGAACTGAATTTCTTTACCTGTGCTCGATATCAACTCTCTCATGTGTGGGTTGGAATAAAAACACAAAGCATTGTGTTGTGCCTGGAAGCTTTTCTAAGAACTTCCTTTTGTCTCATTCTCTATTTCTAGTTTGCTTGTGCCTTCTGCTGTGCTTCTAGAAGTGTTCAAAGAGTGTGCCTTGCTTCCCTGCTGTAGGAGAGACTGCTCGGTCTGTCTGACGCAAATAGAAATGAAAGTTCAGTGACTCCTATGTTTAGTGGTTTGGCATTGTTCCAGTGCAAGGTTAGTACTTTAACTTCATGTTTAAGGAGAGGGATTTTAATACTATTCCCCTTCCTAGCTAGCTACATTTCACAGTTTTAGCCTTTATTCAGTGTTCATTAGAGCTAGCTTAGCATTCACCTTCTGTTTTCCTTACCTAGTGGCTTTGCAAAACTGCGTAGCTGACTCAAGGGTCAGCTGTGCTGGAGCTCAATCAGCCTCGTCAAATGACAGTCAGTTTGCTTAAGTATTCGTTTGTTGAGGAAGATGTGGCACCAGTCACTCCAAGTTTACTGTTTTCTTTTGAAACAATATTACATCATTACAAAGGACTCTTTTAACCTTCTTTCCGAAGCTGACTCTGAAAATTACAGATGAAAGAAGTATTCCTCACCCTGCCCTTTCTGCTCCCTCCAGGAAAGGAGTGGTGCAAAACGCGCACCAAATGGCATTTCCTATTTTGTTAAACTGGCAACATCTGAAAACTGAATCCATGCAGGACAACTGCAAGCAAAAATTTCACCTGCGCGTTAAATGAACTTCAATTCCAGTTTTCCTGGCCCTCAGGATGGATCAAAATGCTTAGACATGCATAGTCGGAATCGAGACAGGCTTGGATTGTTTTCCTAGCGCAGGGAGGTAATACTGACTGGACAGTTTTTTGGTCTGTTTTTTCCAAGTGCAGCAAGACTATTTTAGCTATAGTTCTGCCAATGCAAATCCTGTTTATCTGAGTTCTCTTGTGATGAGAATGATTCACTGTAATACAGTTTTTGAGCAGTTTATTGAGAGACTTGAAAGTCATTATTTCCTGCTTGATTGCTGAGTTTATTTCGAGATTTACTTTAAAATACAGTCTTTAAGTAGCACTGATTCTCAGTAGAGAGACCTGGTATCACATATAAAAAGCACAGTTGCCAGACACACCAGGTGAAGTGTGCTTAAGCAGTTATTTTACTTCCCAGAGCATGAGAGGAATAGTTCTTCCTTTGTGTCAGTGCAGCTGGCTATATGTTCTGGCATTTTAAAACCAGGTAAATACTGTTGCACTGCCAGAGTCTGCCTAAATTCCCTTCCTTAGTGAGCGCATCCCAAAGACCCATCCTTGACTGTCCATGTCTTTGTGAACATGAGTTTTAATTATATGTTTTCATGCATGTTTGCAATGAGAATGGAGACAAAGCCTGCAGTAATGGATTTGTAATGTATGTATCTCACAGAGATGCTCTGAGGGCTGGAGCCCCTCTGCCATGGGGACAGGCTGGGAGGGTTGGGGTGTTCAGCCTGGAGAAGGGAAGGCTCTGGGGAGACCTTATAGCACCTTCCAGTGCCTGGGAAGCTACAAGGAAGCTGGGGGGGACTCCTTAAAAGGGCAGGGAGTGACAGGACAAGGCATAACGGGTTTAAACTGAAAGCAGGGAGATTTAGATTGGATGTCAGAGAGAAATTCTTCCGCGAGAGGGTGGGGGGCACTGGGACAGGTTGCCCAGAGAAGCTGTGGATTCCCCATCCCTGGAAGTGTCCAAGGCCAGGCTGGAGGAGGCTTGGAGCAACCTGGGCTAGTGGAGGGTGTCCCTGCCCATGGCAGGGGTGGTTGGAAGTGGATGATATTTAAGGTCCTTTCCAACCCAAACCATTCTGTGATTCTATGATATTTGGTGGTAAAAAAATAACTTAGACCTATGACCCCCTTTGGGGAAATAACCCAAATCACACGGGGTGTTTGCAAACGGAAAAGGAATTGTCCCTCTTCTGCATGCCAGAGGTGTGCAGTGCTGCTAGATCATGCCGCTTCCCATTCACCAAGGGGGAAGGAAGTAAAAGCAGTATGCTCGTGCTAAATATTTCGGTTTGTGCTATGGAGTTAATGAGTAAGTTGGAAATATAATAGTTTGAAACATCCGCTTTTGTTCTTTTAACCTCCAGTGGTACTAGGTTAGCGATTGACTAGTGCAGGCTGGTGCATCTGTAGCCCTTCTGTATCTCTCCTGAATTATTTGCTTTTGCTTTCTTTGCTAAGGTGCCCATTACTTTAAGCAACTGCTGCACAGTTCAAGTCAAAGTCTGTCTTCAGTTGATGGCTGTGTTGTGGCCATTTCACAGTCGTGAAGATGTTCTGTTTCTGGAGCATCTGTGTAGCATCAGGAGCAGAAAGGAGTGAGACCAAGGAGTGCTACTGAGCACCTGCTAATGTGGGAAAGCTTCAATGTGTCTGCATGTATGTTAAGCAAAATATGATGTCAGTCTGTGATCAATGGTGAGAAGGGAATAGTTCCAGATGAGAGAAGGTCTTTTCCTGGGAGAAAATGATCTGTAATCCCAATAGCTGCACTTTAGGTCTCTAAAGGAAAAGGAGATGGCTGGTGAGTTGACATGATTTTTCCAGCAGTTGCTCTGCTCCTCAGATATTGGACAGATGGCGGGAAAGGCTGGCAAAATGTGTTTCTGAGGAGCCGTTTCACACCCAGCGAAGCCCAGCCTGTGATCTCACTGCGAATAATGCCTGGTAGTTGGCATAGGTTATCTCAAAGTATGCTGAGTTCTAGAAATAGCAGTAAGCCTGCGGAGTGCTGCCGGCTGTCTGTGATCCCAGCAAGTTTCTTTTTATCTTTTCGTACAGAGGAGTTACCATGTAAGTGATTAATTAGAAATTCCCTGTATAATTTGAATTGCAGCATTTGGAGTGGCGATTGCCTGGTAGGGTGTCTTTGTTTAACGGTCTGCATTCTGCAGATGTTGTTTGGAGTATGGGTTCCAAGTCTTACCAACTAACTCTTTTCTTTATTTGTACTAAGTGCATTTGAAGTTGCATCATTTCCTCGGTAAGAACAGTTTTATTTTTGACTGGAGTGCTTGTCAGGTGGGAGAAATCCTAAATGTGAGTGCTCTCTGGTGGCAAAGATTTCTGCTTCAGTTTTCCGATTCCTGCAGTGTGTTTTCCAACGGCAGTTGAATGTGAACATAGGATGTCTGGCCTTAAGGATGTATTTTTTTCAACTCCCTAAAAATAAAAACTACAAAACAGGGTAAGAGCCTTTTTTTTCCCTTGGCACTCATCTTTCCTAGACAATCCTAGGCAAATGTTTTTCCCTAGACAATCATTTCTGTCTATTAAATTATTTATATTCTATGACCAGCTGATTTACATTTTCTCGCTATCAGTCTTTGTTTTAACAAGGTAGTAACTAGTGTAAAAACTTCTCATGAAAGAGCTGATGTTCTTCATCAAAATAACACACGAGGGTTAAACACTGTGACTTTCTTTTTGGCTGCTGAGCTAGATTTCACGTGCCAGAGTAGTAAGTGGGGAATTCAGGGACGGTGATGCAGAAATTATTCAGATAGCGCCATTATGGGGAATCTTGTCTCCTCCAAGTTGCAGCACAAGGTGGTGTGATTTTCATCATATATTCAGACCAAGGGGACTGTGGGGGTGTTGACCCCCAGCAGTAGGTACAGGGGTTCCTTTGATCAAGTGTGCTGTAGACTGCTTTCAGTAACAGAAATCCACTCCTGCGTTACACGCCTGGTACTGGAATGGTTGCACCGTCCTGTCCGTCAGGGAGCTTTCCCTTGATGGAGCACAGTGCCCCAGTTGATGAACCTTTCCAAAAAGCACTGGACAGCTTCGTTGCCTGGTTTTGTGACCTTGCCTTGCAGTAGAATAGCGAATTTAACACAGTTTCTACCTCCCAGTTTGGACTGCCATCGTCGGTTGTTTTTTTAAGTTTTCATGAGTTCTTGGGCGAGAGAAACGAAGAATCTCACACTGAAGCAATGCAGCTAGGAAAACAGGCACTGCTGATCTTGGCCTGCTGCTGTGCTGAGCTGCGTGGTCTGGTGAAAAGAGGCTTTATCAGCAAGGAGGGGCGAGGAGTGAGAGTGCCTTTTAGGAACATCTAAGCACAGCTCTGGAATTTTAACTCCGGTGTTAAGTCAGAAAAAGAAAGAACAGAGGGGTAAACAGGGATGCCAGTTGTTCAGAAAGTCTGTATCCTTAAAACCAAGCTTGAGAGATGCCCATTTGTCAAGCCTCAAGATGGATCCTTCTCCCTCGTCTGCATCTGCCTTTTGCCACGGAGATTGAAGACACAACTCGTCAGAGTCTAGTGAAACCTTTTAAAACTTGACTTTGAGGCCAAACGTGAGAACTGTTGTCGAAGGCTGGAGCTTGCAGGCAGTGTGGCAGCCTGCTGTGTGTGTTGGCCCCAAGGCCGAGCTGTTCCGTGCTGGGAACCCCAGAGGGGTGAGCTCTGAAGGGCCAGCGGTGGGACAGGCTGGCAGCGGCAAATCCGAAGGTTCCGCTTACGAGGCGGTGGGGGATGCTGAACTGTCAAGGGAGGAAACTTAAACTGTGCTCTGCTACTGAGAGTGTACATAATTCATGACTTGAGGAAGAGGTCAAAGTATTGGGTGCTGTGATGGTGACTTGGCACAAGGCTTCAGTAGGGGGGTCCTTTTTTTTTTTTTTTTATTTCTGTCTTCTTGGCAGCTGAAAGAAACCCCCTTAACCTCTCTGTGCTGACCATGAGTCCTCTGGCCAGTACGGTGCGGCTTAAAACCTTTGCCAGAAACTGCTGTATCGTTATTTTGATCACTCACGGTGCCTTCAGCGGTGGTTACGTGCCTGCTGCGCAGGGACTTCTGGAGAGCAGTCTGTACGTTCTCCATTGGACAATTTGCCTTTTTTGGAGGACCCAGCTCCAAAAGGATGGGAAGGATTCTGCTAATTTTGATGTCCTTGTAAATGGTTTCCATTACATGTGAATGTCCCAGTGTGATTTGATCTCCTTAATAGGGTGTTGTGTGTGTTGGGTTTGTCTTAAGCTCTCCTATGTATATGTAGCGTCGTGCGTGTGCTGCTGAGGGCAGAAGGCAGCAGCCTGGTACCCGATCTCCTGGCACTCACGTGTGCCTTCTGCTGCCTCTTTGGTTCCCAACACCACGATTCCCAGCTGCTTTGTGCTTCAGGGAATTAAAATTAGGGACAGCAAATGGCAAGGACTGTGTGTGTGAGGGTCTCTGTGTACCAAAGTCCAGCTTCTGGTTTCCCAGTGAATAAGCTGGAGTTTTGAGAACTAGGCCACGAGGCTGTATCGCGAACCAGGCCAGCGTACCAGTTGCCTAGTGTCTTGCCTATGTGTTACCCATGGTTTTTGTTGTGATAGTTAGCTACTGGCCTGTAGTTGGTATTGCTGCTCATAATCAACTTACCTTTTCTAAAATGTTTTTGGTAGCTTTCAAACAGCATATATGTCTAAAATATATAATATCTGTGTGTTTTAGGCATTTCTCAAAATGTGACCTTATCAGGGCTGCCTTCAGCTAAAACTGAACGCAGGAACAAAAGAGGTTTTGCAATTCTAGTGTCTTTTTAGTGAAGTATTTCTGGAGGAAGCTGGAATTCGGGGTAAAATCACTTTTAGAAAGTGGAATGCTGGTTGCTGGGTTATATTTCTTGAGGTTTTTTACACCTGCTAAAAACTAACGCTGCCAGGATGCTGCAGAAAATTCTCAAATGCACAATGGAAACTGTCAAGCCTGTCACCACGTGCGAGTGGTAATAAATCAGTGGAGTAATGCGGAATTTGTGCCGGAGCCCACCCGGGATGGGAAGGCCCTTGTGCTCCACAGCGGGACTGTGGTGCCACCTAATGTCGTGAGACCGAAATACAGGGGGCAGGCAGGTGTGTCACCGTAGAAATGCCAGTCGCATGTTGATCTCTAGATCTGCCGCGTCCTTGCTCCTCCTGAGAAGCAAATGCTGTATGAACTCTTCAGCTGTTAAAAGGAAACTCCTTCTGCCAGATGATTCGATAAAATGTGAATTTTTTTGGTTACATCTTTTCATTTAAATGCCTTTTTCTTAAAAAAACAAACAAAAAAGAAACCAAAACCCCAGCTTCAAATTACTTTGTCTAGCTGGTAGAAAGAATACTAAGCACCAGGTGGGGTTTAGGAAAGGTGTGGTTTAGGGTTGGTTTAGCGGCAGTGATGATATCAAAGTACCTTCTAGCGAAAAGGATGGAGTGGAAGCTAATTGCTAGGGCTGAAAGGCTGCACTTTGCTTCTTGGCTTGTGTCTTTGTTTACTTTCTTGCAAATGCAATTAGACCGCTAAGTGAGTGGCTTTAAAACTTCAGTTTTTCTGGCCTGAGCTGGGCTGTGGGCAGCTGTAGAATGTGAAAAAAGTTTGCCTTTAAATCCCTTTTATGAAGCAGATGATATGAACTCATCACAAACTCATTGTCAGTTGTAGAAACAGTTAATGATATTAACTGATATCTTGCTAAGGAAACATTTGTTTCTGGCAGCAGTCTGTTAATGGCAGCAGAAATGCCTGAATATGCAGAAAGCTGGCTTGATTGTGTCGGCAAAGCAGGAGTTTGCCATGGTCAGAAATACGGTCGGTGTTCATACCTCGGTAGTCTGATCGGTCATGCATCCAAGTGAAATTGGATAGTGGTAGAAATTTCCTTTCTAGGTGCTAAGATTCAAAGCTAGCCCTGGTTCTTAGTCCTTTAACGTCAGGTCCCTACGTAACAAGCTAACATGCAATCCAGGTAATGCCCGTAGTCAGTGTTGCAGTATGATGGTGGGCTGAAGAGTTCAGCTGGTGAAATGGGCAGCTTGCTTGGAAGACATACTGTGGAACTCCGTGGTTGACTAATCCTCTTTCTCCCCTTTGTCTCATCCCGGATAGGTTTGAAAAAGGACGGATTTATACCTTTATTGGGGAAGTGGTCGTTTCCATGAATCCTTACAAAAACTTGAACATCTACGGGCGTGACATGATCGAGCAGTACAAAGGAAGGGAGCTGTATGAGAGGCCTCCTCACCTCTTTGCAATTGCTGATGCCGCTTACAAAGCGATGAAGAGGCGATCAAAAGACACCTGTATTGTAATATCAGGTAAGCTGAAAGAGCTTTTCATTATGCTGAACATTTGATCTTTGAAATTGTAGGCAGAGAAAGAAGACTGATTTGGCTAATGACAGCATTTTATAAGAAAACTTCATCTTAAAACTGCTTATTTGCATTTGAATCTGTGTGTGGAGACCTTAACAATTATTTCTTATCTAATTCAAGAGCTGGTGTCAGTCATTAGCTTCATCTGTGCATGCAAAGTGATAACTCGAGCATGAGATCTCCGCTGCTCCTGCCTGGGAGAATGGGGATCAGCAAGAAGAGGGCTCCTGTCTCCCTTCAGAGAGCTGCTGATTTTTGTCCCTCAGATGACTGGCGAGCGCTTTGTTCTCTGTTGCGATGGCCCGACTGATTGCTTGTCATGGCTCTAACAGTGGGAGCAGTGCTTGTACCATGAACGGTCGCTATCTGGATCCTGGCACTTGGTTTCCTTGATGTTCCCGTGCTTTAGCAGCTCTGAAAAGCGAGAGACCCAAGATGGTGTGCTGAACAGTAGCCTCTTGTATTGCAGTTCCCGGCACTGCTGCTAGCCAAGCCTCTGCACGCCAGTCTTTCTCCTCTAACAATATTCCTTTTGATCCTCTGTGTGCCAGGCCTTTTACCGACCTGTGAAATCTTACATAATAACTGCTTCTAAGTCAGCGTAGTGGCCCTGACCAGGCAGGGTTATGGCTGTATCTAGAAAGCGTTCAAAGTGCACGCAAATAAGATTGCTTTAAAAAAAAAAACCAGTAACAAAAAAGCCAAATGTTATCAGTGTAGAATCCAGTACGCTATTCAGGGATTTGCTTTGGGTTTTTTTTTTGATCTGTTGTGTCATTTTTTATATTTCTGCCCTCAGGTGAAAGTGGGGCTGGGAAAACTGAGGCCAGTAAGTACATTATGCAGTACATAGCAGCCATTACCAACCCTGGGCAGAGAGCAGAGGTGGAAAGGTAAGGGCTCCGCAGAAACATAAGGGAAATTGGTTTGTTTCTGGGTCTCTGGACTCTGTAGTACCATGTTGCTGGATGGTCTCGTGTACTAATTGCCTGCTGATTTTCACAGCATTTACCTGACTTCTTCAGATACTACTTTCACTCTGGGAATTTTGCAATATTGATTGTTACATTCACATAGGAAAAACTCAAGCTTACAAACTTTCAGAATAAAGCCAGTATCTAGAAATCGTACTTCCTGTGGCAAATTGCCTGAAATACATGTTTGTTAGAATAGCATGTTGAGTGCAAGGAGCATATTCCATGGCCTTTCAGGCCTGCATGCTGCTGAACTGTGACATGTGCCTGTCACTCCGAGAGTAAAAGTTTTTCAGCAAAAAATGTGGCTTTCTGCTGAAAGAGACCTAATACCTACCCCGACAAAAATTTTGAAAATTACCTACAAACGGGTTCAAGAAATCAGTTTTAAAACTTTTATAAGACTTGATGATCTAAAAGGTTTTTTCCAACCAAAAAGATTCTATGATTCTGTATATAAAGGAACTGATTTTTTGATGCTGTTTTCAGCGGGGGCATCTGGTCATTGGTTTGCATTTAGTCGGCTCTAAGGAACATTGCCGAAAGCTCCCAGCTGATTTCCTGTGGGATTGTTAATGTCATCTACATCTGCCCAAATATGTCATCAAGGAGCATCTCTGCTGTTACAAAATGCTTCTTGAGAAATGCCTGCGAAAAAAATGTCCATGGTTTGAGTATACCAGTCTGGACTTTGCCTGTTCTCTTTGCCATTTATCTGTACCACAGGGTGAAGAACATCCTGCTGAAATCCAACTGTGTGTTAGAGGCCTTTGGCAATGCCAAAACAAACCGCAATGATAATTCCAGCAGGTTTGGAAAATACATGGATATCAACTTTGATTTTAAAGGAGACCCAATAGGTGGGCACATCAATAATTACTTACTGGAAAAGGTAAGGCACCCACACCTGGAGAGTTAGAGGCTTTTGTGTAGTTACTTTTGCAGTACGTGCTTGGCCATTAGAAAGCTTTCCTTTCAAACGTGGTATGTCAACAGGTGATGTATGAAGGCATAAAATCTCGTTAAATCTAGGGCTTAATTTTTCTTCAGGGATTAGTACAAGTAACTGAAATGCTGCTGACGCAGTGGCAGTCCCTGGTACTTCACCACTGCTTTCAGAGCTCACCACCTAAGGCAGTAGTGTTACTCAAACGCTTATGAGCATATAGTGTGTGTATGTTGTATCCAGAATGAAGCTGAGATTATTGTGACATCTGCAGAACTCCTTCTTTGTAAGTTCCTGCACTGAGATCTCACTGGTGAATAGAAGGAGATGGTGTGGATCTGTAAGTACAGCAGTATGCTTGAGAAGTGTTACTCTGGAACAATGCCACAACCTTGTGTGATCTTTTAGTAACTTTGTTTTTATATTCCAAGTGATCCTAAGCATAATTTTTTTTTGCATGTCATTAAGTGGTGGCTGAAAACATTGGAACGTAAAACTCTGTAGAGAAACTGGGCTTGATCTATTAACAGTTCTTGTTATGTGTGACACACGCATCTGGCTTTAATTTGTATATTTGACCACATCTGCTAACATGCCTTTTGGTTTGTGTTTTTTTCACTTTTCCCTTGATTTCCCTGAAGTCTATTTTCAGAATAAACACTTTATTTTACAAACAATAACAAACTCGAACATTTAACTGTGATACTTGCATGCAGAAAAGGGGTGGGACTGCAGCTGCAGTGACTTAAATCCCCATCATTTATTTCCTATTCTTGACTTCTACCAAGTTAAATTTGTTTCCATGTGGAGCACAGTCGAGGTTCTGGTCGGAGCACAGGCAGCTCACAGACAGTGACTTTGCACTGCGGCAGGACCACGTGCCTCGTCCCTCTCTGTAGGTCAAACTTGCAGCATAGAATAAGGATACGGTGCTCGTCAACTGAGTTTCTGCTGCATTTAACCTTTTCTCGTTTTGGTGCTGTTTGACACTGGTTTGGCCTGAGTGCTATGAGGATGGAGCTATCGCTTGCTCCCTGAAACAATGCCCTTGTGTTAGAGCAGAACATTTGCTTGTACAGGCTGGGTGCTGTTGGTCAGCCTGTCCTGGAGTTGTAGAAGGGGTTACCCAGCGGCCCTGACTGTGGCCTGTGGAGCGTTAGTTTGAGTCAGAATCCTGCTTTTCATTTCCAGTGGTTAAATTAAAACTGAAACAGAAATGACGTATTTGACTCTTCCATGGAAGCGATTCTGTAGCTGACGCACTGGATTCCTGGTGGGAAGTAGGACATTGCAGCTGTTAGGCAAGCTGGTCTTTTTGGTTGCGGACTTCAACCTCCGTGGTCATGCCTAGCTGATAATGTTCCTACAGACTCACTGTAAGATGAGGTTAGTTTGGAGGAGCCCCAGCAGTGGTGAACCAACGCATCCGTGTCCCCAAGGGGAGGTGCTGGGGAAGCAGGCCACCTGCATGCAGAAACACCCATCTTTTTTTTTTGTGTCCCCTCAGTCTCGTGTGATTGTGCAACAGCCGGGAGAACGAAGCTTTCATTCTTTTTACCAGGTTTGTATTCATTTGCTGAAACAAATGACTTTTTACAAGTTTCCCAGACATGATAGCAAAATATTTAAAACTCTCACCATCTCATATGTTTTGTAAAGGGTTCCCGTGTTGTGCATCTTGGGTGATCTTAGATTCTCCAGCTCTTTGAAGAGGCCTGGTTTGGGGAAGGAGCATGGGAAGATTTATTTTTTTCTATCCTCCAGTCCCATATTAACACATTTGTAAACTTAAAAGGAGGCTGACTAAACAAATAGGGTAGAATATTGGACTTTGACTCACTGTTTTATTTGTAATAAGTCTAATTCCTCTGTTTTCTCTTGAGGCCTTTAGTCCATATGGAAGTAATTTTATAACACTAAGTTGATACACTTTTTTCTTTGGGTTCAATTTAATGCCTTCCATATTGTATGGTGGTTCCCTTGTGCCTCTCTGGGGGGAGATGTTCGGCCGATTAGTATAACCTTTATTCTCAGTTTTGTGGTGAGGGAAACCTAGGTGTGTTGATTTTGTTTTGCACAGTACTCCATGATGGCATGTTAGCACCTTTCTCGTGGATGTGTCATTTCCGAACTAGGAAGTGTCTGTGTGTAGCAGAGAAGGTAAATGTGCTTGCCAAGGCACATCTGGGGCATGTCACAGATGTAAACATGTCTGGTGTGTGGAGACATTCAGGCTTGTTTTCTGAACAGCTGTGTCACTCACAAGGACAGTCACTTAGGCAACCTCAGAGCTCAGAGCCCTGTGAGGATGCACACCGTGCTTGTGACTCCAGATACTGTAGCTGATCCTTCTGTAGCAATAATTTCATGTTTTTTATGGTTTTGCATGTCAAGAAGATGAGTAAAATATTGACCTGTTCTTAAAATACTCTTTGTACAGCTCCTCCAAGGGGGTTCTGACCAGATGTTACGTTCTCTACATCTTCAGAAGGATGCATCTGCATACAACTACGTCTGTCCTGGGGCACAGCTAAAGGTGAGGGTGTTGTCAGGGAGTTAGAGGTAACTTGTCTTAAAATCGTTAATGCTTCTTGAAATACTTAAAGCACTGCTGAGCTAGCAGAAGCTGAGACCAATATTTGCGTGATGAATATGGAAAGGTGACAGTGTGCTATTTTTAATGGAATTTCTGGCCCTTGAAGTCAAAACGTTCATGTAATTGTGCATACTGCATTTGTGTCTGCTTACAAAAAAGCAATAAAATGTAGTAGGAGAGATCTCACCTTTGTTAATAAATGCAGGCATAGATATTCAACCCATTACCAGGGGCAGACTTTGCATGCTTCATAATGGCTAACTTAGGCTGCTTTTTGGATCAAAAAGTCATAAGGATTCATTTTTTTACAGTAGGACTATTGAAGTTACTGAAGCATTCATTCATCACACCAGATTTATCCTCAAGGGGCCTCTGAGCAGGAAAGAAGGGAACAAACCTATAAAGTTTAGGACAAGAAGATCCTGAATTCTTTAAATACACCTGGAGTTGTCCCTAGTGCTCCCCCTCTGAAGCAGTGTCCAGGCAAAAGGCTCCCTAGTTTCCTAATTGCTTTCTTGAGATGCTCTTTGGCCAGGAAACCCACAGACCTTCTCAGACACCTTTATCAGTTTGTCTAGAAAGCTGCTGTGCAAACAGATCGGGTGACTGCGTGGGCAGGGAGGCAGAGGGTAATCTTGAGAATGATGGGGGCCAGAAATTTGCTGGTGTTCTGCTGCTCCTGCTCGGAGGGTCTGTGACTGCACCACTTGTAACTGTTGTTCTGCTTTCTTTATGAACTGTTTCTGCTCTTTCACAATAAATTCCACTGGGAAAGCACTGAACTATTTAATCGTGCAGTGATGGATTTCTGCATGCCATTGCTGCTGGAATACATGTGTGTCTGATGCGGGGCTTGGCCTACAGGCACTTGATATGGCGTTAGAGTAAGTTGAGCAACCTCGTGACAGTGTCTCGCATCTGAAAAATAGCCAAGTACATATCTGTTTCTCATGGGCTTGCAAAATCTTCACTTTCTCACAGTTTTGACTTCCATTAAGCCCCTCACGTCCAAACATCTCTCTCCCCTCAGTGTTCCATCAATGATGGTGCAGAGTTCAAAGCTGTAGCTGATGCCATGAAAGTGATAGGCTTCAAGCAAGAGGAGATTCAGACTGTCTACAGAATTGTGGCAGCCATTCTTCACTTGGTAAGCTCTCTCCCCCCAGTATGAGTGGGCTGTTCCTCAGGAGGGGTCAAGCAGTCTGCTTGTGCGTCCAGCAGCTCTGATTTTCTTGCTGTGGAAGCAGTTCGAAGATCTGCTGGCTGGTAGTGTGTAGAGCTTACAGCTTCCGGGTGAGTGAAATTCCTTGATGAAATAGGACACTGCAGTAATGATGGGCGATCACGTTTATTCCTTCATATTCCAGATCCCAAAACAGACATACCACTAAGTACTGGGAGCTGTTAAATTTTCCGAAAAGGAATCGTTTGGGTTTGACAGTGAGCAGTTAGAGAGCTCTCGCCTCACTCTCTTTCTGTCCCCTTCCGCCCTCCCACTTGCCATCTGGTTTTGCTGGAGGGATGGTGTTTCACTTCATGGTGGAGATTGAGCACAGCTGGATACAGGAGATCTCTTACTTCTCTGTGTTCTGCTGCTAAGGAAATCCTTCCTTCGCCCGTATTCTGCTGGGACCCACAGAGCCTCCTCCCCTGCACAGTGTCCCTGTAGCTCAGCTCTCGTTTCGGTGAGGACAGAGGCACCCAGGGTGGGCAGGAGGAGAAAACTGCAGCTTTGTTCCAGTTTTCTCCTCCCTGAGATGGTTGTGCCCAGTGCTGGGGAAGGAATGGAGGCAGAGTCAGGCCATGCAGGTGGTCGGTGAGACCCCCCACTCCTGCACGTTATGCGGTGGCACTGCTACTCGATCCCAGCACTGCAGGCGTTCACTAACAAATCTCTGGCAGTGTGCTGTCGGTCTGGTCCTCTTAGTCATGCTGCTTGCCAGCTTCCCCAGAATGTTCTTTGTGGGCAACAGCGCTGTAGTAAGAACTGCAGCCCAGCATTCCCGTGGCGAGCTGTAGCGAAGGTGAAACGCTACAGCCAGTGATTGTGTACTTCATGTCATTTCCCATCGCTAGACTCTGAATCTTGAGACAGTCTTTGATTAAGCCTCTGGAATGTCTGATGTAATTTTTTTCTTAAAGGTGAGCTGAACACTGAACGGGAATGCTTTTCTTTGAGTCAGGCTTTGCTGCTTCCGCTGATGCTGGAGCTCTGTGGGTGCATGGTTATGCAAGTCCCACCTTCCTAATGTGTGAGGAGATTTTCTGACCTGAATAGCAGGTGGAATATGGGTGAACTTGGGGTGTACTGATGCATATTAATTAAAGACAGATTGAGAAATCTAGTTTCCTGCTACTTATTTCAGGGGAACTTGAAGTTTTCTGTGGATGGTGATACGCCTGTGATAGAAAACAGCAAGGTTGTGTCAATCATCGCAGACTTGCTGTCAACAAAATCTGACATGGTGGAGAAGGCTCTTCTCTTTCGAACTGTAGCGACAGGCCGAGATGTCATTGACAAACAACATACCGAACAAGAAGCCACCTACGGCAGAGACGCCTTTGCAAAAGTGAGTGTAAATTTCCTTGCTCGGCATCTGGTTTGGTACGTGATGGTAACCCTGGCGTGTTTCTTTTGCTTTTGCCTTTGGTTGAGTTGCACTTGGTGCCGCAAAGGGTGGTGCTGCCCGAAGAAGGCACTCAGCACTGATTTGCCGTTGTAATTGCACATTTTTCAGTGCTTGGGTCCCAGTAGGAGCCCTGGGTGGATCAGTAAGTCTGGTGCTTGCTGAGATTTATTTTGGAATGTATGTGCCTGTGTTCTGTAGCGGGACTGCAGAGCAGCACCATCCGTGTCCTTCCCTGGCCGTGACACAGCATGAAAGAGGATGGGAGCTGCAAGCCTAGCTTACTGGTGTCTGCAAAAGGAATACATTATACAGGGCTGAATGTTTTGGGAAATACAGTTTTTTATTTCATTAGCAGTTAAATTCAAAGGGTAGAGAGTGGAACAGTAACATCCAGAACCTAGGTTGGAAAGCCAAAGTGCTGTCATTTTTTTGGAAAGGTGGATATGGTTGATTGAAGGAGTGACAATTGTCCTTCCTTTGCTAAGAAATCAAATTACATGGGAAGAACAGATGAAGTTATGATCCTTGGTGTACTAACTTGACTTTTTTCCCCCTAAGATTATACATTTGCCCAGATTCAGAGTGCATTTTGAGCAGGTAGACTTCAAAGACACCTATGCCTACAGAACACTTCCTTTTTGAAAGGTGAACAGGAATATTTTACCGCCCTTGTGTGTGGTTGTTAGGTTTCTGTGACTGAACTCCAACTTGCTGTTCAGTATTGTTAAATAATTCTCAGGCATGGGAGTTATTAGGCAGCTGAAAAGCAGACTGGAATCTCAGCTGGGGAACCGCTGTACCTAGTGACCTTCCTAGGATTTAGACTTTGTGTAAATCAGTTTTGGAAGAAAGGAAAAAGATATTTTTATAGAATATTTTCTTCTTGTTGGTAGCTGTTCACTTTTAGCAGACTGTAATCTGTAGCTTTTGTGTAGTTAGAGCAGCATCTTGAGTTGCATTTACCAGCAAGAACAGAGGCAGAGGCAGGCAGAACTCCTCATGTTTGTTTCCCGGCAGGCAATATACGAGCGCCTCTTTTGTTGGATTGTGACACACATCAATGATGTGATTGAAGTGAAGAACTATGACACTACGATACATGGGAAAAACACCGTCATTGGCGTCCTGGATATCTATGGCTTTGAAATATTTGACAATAACAGGTGAGCCAAGTTGTTAAAGCATAGTGCTGTGCCTTCTCCTTTCCCAGAACACTCATCACCTTTTTTTCTGTTTTTTGCAGTTTTGAGCAATTTTGCATTAATTACTGCAACGAAAAGCTACAGCAGCTCTTTATTCAGCTGGTTCTAAAGCAGGAACAGGAAGAGTACCAGCGAGAGGGAATTCCCTGGAAGCATGTGAGTGATTTGGCAGGGGAGAGAAAGGTCGGTGTGAGGTCAGCGTACCAGCATAAGTCCCAGATCTAAAGTTGCCCCACATGTACGCTCCTGTTGATGTCGATAAGACATCTGTGTCCGCACCAGCCGTGCTGTCAGACTCGCTGTCCGGAAAGTGGGATGTGGAAGAAGCTAACCAATTACCTCACAACATTGCTTGATGTCCCATTGGGAAAATAAGTGACTCCAGGTCTGAGTTAAAACATACTGTGGCATCTCTGTGATGCCCCACATGTCACTGAGCGTTTCTGTCTGGGTGCTTCTCTATTTTGTCTAGTTGTAGATACTCAGGTGTAAAAACCTTTAGTTCTGCTGTTCAAATTCCTGTCACACTGCCGAGCACGAGGTGTGCCGTTTTCAGTGGTGACTGCGCACAGTGGAATTGTAAAAGACATTTTAAAGGCCATTCTGCAGCAGTTGATTTTTAGCAGAGGTCTCAAGATTAATGTGCGGTGTATGAAAAACCACCACCTCTGCTGTTGGGTGGTAGCAGAGCAGCCTCCTTCATTCTAAGTTAGTGATCAGTATATTGAAAACCAGTTGCCGCTGCTGTGAATGGTGGGCGCTGTTCTCTCTGTCACCCACAGCACTGTTCATCAGGGGCCAACACTGGTATGCTGCTTCACTAGCCAGAGTCAGAAACATACCTGTTCTTTGTGTTTTACAGATTGATTACTTTAACAATCAGGTCATCGTCGACCTGGTAGAGCAGCAGCACAAAGGGATCATTGCTATTCTAGACGATGCCTGCATGAATGTTGGAAAAGTCACAGACGAGATGTTCCTGGAGGCTCTTAATAACAAGCTAGGGAAGCATGCTCATTTCTCCAGCAGAAAGGTAACCTGCTCCTCTGTACCCTCAAACCATGCTTCCTTTCCTGTGTGATGCCTTTTCTAATTTTTTAGGCATAAGGAAAAAGACTTGAAGGGTGTCTGGGGTTGGAAACATTACCATGGAGTGTGAAATGAAATGCCCGAGAGCAGCAGCAGCTCCCGAGTACCGAACAGGTGTCCAGCCTGGGTTCAGGCGGTGCCTCGGGCAACAGAGGGAGCTCAAGTATGTCCGATGTGAAATCAGGTTTATTCCAGGCATAAAAGAAGCGTGAGCTCGTGCCTTGACATATCATGATGTCATTTGTAACCAATCGATGGGCAGTTTCAACCCACGTGATGTTCTTCCCAGCCTGCTCTAATACATAGTGACAGTGAAATTATTCACACTTCTGCTTTATTACAGCACCGGGATTTCCCCCCCCCCTCCATTGTCATTGGCTACAAAACATGTTCATCTCAGATTGTACCTATGATCATCCAGGCCCCTCCGCTTGCTTTGGTTTTGGTACAATGTACGAATTAACAGGCTTTATTTATTCCTCACTCAGCAGCTTACTGAAAACATGGTCACCAGCTTGATTAATCTGAGAATCTTTCAACCGGAGTAATCAAATAAGGGCCTTTAGGTTATTGATGTCTCTCTACTCCGAAACGTTGTTTGAAATACGTAGTTCGGAATGCGGGTTCCCCCCTCCTCCCCCCTCCCCCAGTACAATATTTTATGTAGGTCAGAAATACAAAATTAGCACGGTTGTATAAGATATGTGCTAAAGGCTGCCTCCAGGCAGGCTGAACATAAACAATGGAGCTGGATGTGGCTTGTTTGGATAGAGGCTGGGATAAAAATAAAATAACCACTTCTTCCTCCCAGATGTGACTTTCCTGAAGTGCCTTTTGGCTGCAGCTCACCTGCCTTGCTGAGGAGGGAGAAGTGCATCTTCCTTTCCGCATCAACATGTTCTGAGTAGTCACAAGTATTTTCATAAAGCCTAGTCTGGCTTTCTACATTTTAATGCAAATTGCTTCCTTTGATAGCACTAATGATTGTCAGTAGGCAGCCTGGGGGGATGGAGCCTTAAATCCTCTGCAGTGGGGTAGTGTGGGAAGTGGTCCAGCTTCTGGAGCTGCCTGGTCAATAGGTGTAAGCTAGTAGCGGAAGGAGCTCAGTTTCTGTTCTGTCCTTGGTCCTGTGTCTGGTTCCATCACAGAGAGAGCAGGTAGTGCTCTGATAGAGCAGGGAGGACTGAATTTCGTGAAGTGTATGGGAGGCTATAGAATGAAAATTAAAAAAACCAAACAAACCCCGAGTCTGTGCCTTCAGGAGTCCCTTTACAGCACAGGAACCATTAGAGGAAAATAACTGCCAGTTGCAGCGTTCCTCAGTAGGGGGTGACATTGTCAGAAAACTGCACAGACCAGGAGGGAAGCAAGGAATACTACTATAAATAATATTTATGGAGGGTATGTTGTATTTTCCTGGCATCCTAATTTCTAGTTTAAATCAATATAGCCTTGAAAAAATTGACCCATAAAATTTTCAGCATCATAATTGGTTTTTTATCCCTCTCGTGTCTTTGCAGTTATCCTTTACCAGTATCTAAGAGATCTTCCTCAGTCCCGTCTAGAACTACTGTAGGAAACCTGAGCTTTCTAAGCCAGCCTCTTCTAGCTTGAATTAAAACAAAGGATGTGATTTCATTTCATAATTTGCTTTTGTAGACTGCAGGAGTTTCGTCCAGGTACTGGAAAGTTCAGTGTAAATCAAATCTGTTCTTAAAGAGTTAAAGTACGTGTGCTGATAGGTTGTGGGAGCAGGTCCCATCTTTCAGCCTGAGTTAATGCTTCACTGCTTCCCTGTAGAGCATGCTGCATACTGGTTCCATGTGGATAAGCTCTGAGGGGCTGCTGTGCCCTAAATAGTAGTGTCCTAGTAAGTGTACTGCATGTCTGATCTGCTGCTGTCTGCTCGGTTGTCCTGGTGAAAGCCAAGCAAACCAGGAAAAATACTGGCAAACACTTCCATTATGAGTATTTGCGGCAAAATTTTATGTTCCTGGAGCATGGATCACAGTCACAGAATCACAGCATGGCGGGATTAGAAGGCATCTAGTCCAACCACCCTGCCCAAGCAGGTTCACCTTAAGCAGGTTGGACAGGAACACATCCAGGTGGGTTTTGAATATCTCCAGAGAAGGAGACTCCACAACCCCTCTGGGCAGCCTGTTCAGTGCTCTGGCACCCTTGGAGATGGAATTTCCTGCATTCCAGTTTGTGGCTGTTGCCCCTTGTCTTGTCGCTGGGCACCACTGCAGAGTCTGGCCCCATCCTCTTGACACCCACCCTTTAGATATTGATAAGCGTTGTTGAGATCCCCTCTCAGTCTTCTCCAAGCCAAACAGCCCCAGGTCTCTCAGCCTTTCCTCATAGGAGAGGTGCTCCATTCCCCTGATCATACCATAGCCTCCGCTGGCCTCCCTCCAGCAGTTCCCTCTCTCTCTTGAGCTGTAGAGCCCAGAACTGAACACAGCACTGCAGGTGTGGCCTCACTAGGGCAGGGCACATTGCTGGCTCATGGCCAACTGACTGTCCCCCAGCACTCCCAGGTCCCTCAGAGCTACTTTCCAGCAGGTCAACCCCCAGCCTGTCCCAGTGCCAGGGGTTGTTGCTCCTCAGGAGCAGGACCCTACACTTGCCCTTGTGGAACTTCGTTAGGCTCCTTTCAGCCCAACTCTCCAGCCTGTCCAGGTCTCACTGTATGGCAGCACAGCCTTTGGGGTCCTTCTCTCCGAGTTGTCTAATGCCAGTCTAGGTCTGCAGACGTGCTGACTGTTCTGGTAGGGCTTCTCAACGTCACTGGCATTTCGGTTGTAACCTGAAGAGGCTTTGTTCAGTTGGCCCTTCCTCCCATAGCAATCAGTCAGTCCTGTTGACTGGTTTTGCCCTTCATCAAGCCTCTTCCAATTCTCCTGCATCCTTTTCGAGATAGAGGGAAGTTAAGGTACTTGTTGGGTTGGGAATGGACACTTTGGGGCCCATCATTTGCCGTGAACTTTGGGTTTTCTACATGTCTATCACTGCATTTATGTTGAATTTCACTTGCTGGTTTTTGCCATTCCTTTATCCTCTGTCCTCCTGCAGTTTCACAGCCAGCCATTGTCTTTACTTCCTGGAGTAATTAAGTACCATCCAGAAGCCTAATCACCTTCCTACTACTCTCAGATCATAGCTCATTTAGGATGATGTTAACAGTGTAGACCTCAGCACAGGCCCACACAGGACTCCCGTTTCCCACTTTTCCCATCCTCCCAGCCATTACCTGTGGGAGGAACTTTTCTCTTATCTTTCCTAGCAGCATAAATTCTTCCATTTGTTAGTGAGGAACTTGTGAAAAGCCTCACAGAAACCCAAGCAGACTGTCAACTGCATCAAAACACCTGCTGTTCTTTTTTTAATAATTTCAGCTGATTTGCCCAGCAGACACAGAGTTCAGAGATAATCCTTCCTTAAAAACCAAACCCAGACCCAGCATCGTGTTAAGGCACCTTCCAGTCTTTCCAGTCCTGAAGGAGTTTTAAGGGAGGAGCCAACTGTGTCCCATCTGGTAGCAACAGTTGCTTCGTTTCATTATGGTTTTGCTTGTCTTATGCCTCTTCTGTTGACTTGTTGGTTTGTGCTGTGTGTTTTGAGTGGTTGGAAAGAGGCATGACATCTTCCCAGCTGCTGGTGCGCACAGCTGCACGAAGAAAAATTACTTTCTTTGCCTGGTATGGCCTCATTTCTTCGTTTTCTCTGGGTTCCTTCCACACCTCTGTCATCTATCAGCTCCGCAGACCCTGGTGTGGTTCCTGCTCCTGCTGAGCTGGATCTCTACTTTGGTAACCTTCTGTGTACCTAACTCAAACCTTTTGGTTTCTTCCTGGTGATAGTTATATATATATATATATATATATATGATTATTTTTACTTTGTTAGGGCTTTTTTTTTTTTTTACTTTATTTTATTTTTTCCATCTGTTCTGTCAGTCTGAGACAATCCATTTTTTCATTCTTAGATACAGCAAAGCTTAACCATGCAAATTTCCTCCTTTATTTTCCCAAGACTTTGGGTGGATAGTGGATATTTGCTTATAGCCCTCAGTGTTTTTAAATGTTGCTCATGCTTCCTGCAAAGAATTCATCTGCCTGCCCCTTTTGGCTTAAACAAAAATCCTCAGTTTTATTGTTAGTCTTTCTTAATTAAGCTGAGCCTGATGGATATTTTTGACTTCTGTAATTCCTGAAGGGATGAGTGTATTATGGTCAGGGCTACTGAATGGCTGCCATGAGGGCACTTGACATCTTTGTTGTGGTGAAGGAATGTGATGGGAAGTCTGAGCTGGGGGCAGAGGGTTGGAGCTGTGACCACCCTGCGAGTATCTGAGGGCTGGCCACTGTTGGAGGGGTCTTAGATGATCTGGAGTGTTTTGGGACAGAACAAGCACTGCTGTTGTACCCCTCTCTCACATTTTGACTGCTCATTTCTTTGCTGAAGAGGGATATTGCAATGGAGGGAGGGGGGAAAGGAAGACTTAAAGTCATGAATTAACTCCTAGGTGCAATGTTTGTCTTCATGCACGAGTGTTCTCTTTGCTTAGTGATGGTTTTGAGATAGTATCAATTTTTTGATAAAACTATAGGCTCTCGCAACTTGATTTTGTACAAATACAAGTTCTTACAATGCATTCATAAAAAAATATTATAAAGCAGTGTTATAACTGGATTTCACATCTACATGTGCACATAGAAAGGGGACTAGCTATAGTTCCCATTTCTATTTCCAATGCATATTGCTTTCCCATGAAACTTGAAAACCACGGGCGATATTTTAACATGTGAATTTATTTTAGCTTTGTGCAACTGACAAAACGCTGGAGTTTGACAGAGACTTTCGAATCAAGCACTACGCTGGAGATGTCATGTGAGTTCCTTTCACAAATAAAGTTGCACCTTCTATTTTTGTCTTTCAGCCAGCTCTGAAGTGGTACAATATTCAGATTTAATGCTCCTTCTGGCACGTACCAGAATAGCTGTCATACAGAATTACGGAGTGCAGCCGTGGCTTATCTGTTAAATCTTATGCTGGTTACTTGCTATACAGAATATGATTTTGTTCTTGGAATTAAAAAAAAAATGAAGGAGAATATGGAGAGAGAGGATGAGGGGAGAGAAGTGCTTCGGGAAAAAAAAGCCAGCACTGTTGTGCGAGAAAGCTATACTGAGCTAATAAAATCTGGTTTAGACATCTGTTTAGTATGATTATATAACTCTCTGGCTTCAAATCTCCTCAAATCAGTTGCAAGCTCAGAAGAGAGGGTGGTGTTAAACTGCAACAGGCATCGCTGCAAGAGCCTTCCCCGTCCAGTTTGAAAAGGATTTTTGTACCTGAAGCCTACAAAAATACCTGCAGTATGTGACGGTGATGCGAAGGAAGATTAGGTAGAAGTGAAAGATGCCCATATGTGAGAAGCTGTTCAGCAGGAAAGCTGTTGTCTGGAGTGATTTAATGGTTTAGGGTTTGTGTAACTCCCTGTGCCAGCAGAATCTGAAGGGAGTTAACGAGGAAGTAATTTAGGATTTCTTTTACCTGGGGCTAAAATTTACTTTAATTTTTAAGGGTAACCAGTGTGATCATACTGGAGCCCATTCAGTGCAGCTAGATTTTGTCCTGGGGTCCTTGTGGAGCAGTTGCTAATACATCCTGCCTTCAAAGCATTTTGCCAAGGAGGAGAAAATACAAGGTGCCATTTCAGAGGTTGAACCTTCTGCACTGCCAGTGGCTGAAAAGTGAACGGTGGGAATATTCACAGATAACATGGTTCAGGCCCCAATTTATGTGGAGCAGTAAGATTTGAGGACAGCTCCATGCAGGGATTTGGATGTTGTGGGGCTCTGGACCCCAGTGCCTGTGATTTAGGTGCAGGCTGCCCAGGGCGGGAGCTGCAGCTCAGGAAGGAGCTGAGTGGGAGTCACTGAATGAGGAGATTTTGGACCTCTGGGGACAGAGCATCATCTTGAGTCTTGGAGAAGAGGTGAAACTCTGGGATGGAAATCTTTCAGGGTGGTATTTCTCTGGGAATAGAGGAAGGAAAGAGTCCAAAATCTGTGTGTGTGTTGATTTCCAGGACAGTTTCCTAGCCCCTGGTTATAGGCTGGTCTTGATTTCAGGCTCTCTCCCATGTGAGAATCGTCCTTGACACCAAGGGAGGGGCATACTAGACATGTTGAAAAAGAGAACTTCGTGTCTGTAGAATTGAACGCAAACACGTTCTCTGATTTTGGAGGCCAAAGTCTCGAGTGTAAGGCTTGAATTTGGGCCATCTTCAACTTGCTCAAGTCCTGCTGGGTGTCTTGGCCATCATGCTCTTCACATGCACAGTTCAAACAGCTTTCTAACACTAGGAGTATGTTATTCCTGCACCGGAGGTGGGAAGCTGGACAGAAGATCGAAGTCTCACACAGCGCTAGTGCGGCAAATTAGCGATGGGTTGGGAGACAGAGCTGGATTCCTGATTAGCATCTGCTGGGTCTGTAGGAGTGCAAGGATGCTGATTCCAGTAGCTCAGAGAAGGACTTTGCTTCTTTGTGATTAACTGTCATTTTCCTTTTATTTTTAGTTACTCAGTCACTGGATTTATTGACAAAAACAAGGACACTTTATTTCAAGACTTCAAGCGCCTCATGTACAACAGGTAGGAATAAAAATATTGAGCTGAATTTCAGTCTGTTTTGCCAGAATCCTCTTTTATAGCGTGTCGGATGCTAGAAGAGACTAATGTTTTCACTGATGCGTCTTTACTGTGTGTGCAGTGCATGTGAATAAACACACTGCTGTGGGATCTGATCTTTGTATAGCTACCATGACCCGCAGGCTGTTTGTTTGATCTTTAAAGGTGAAGTCCATATTCTGTATATGTTGGGTTTGCTCTGATATAACCTTTAATTTAACTAAATTTAAAGTGTTTGTTTGAACCCAACTTGCCGTGCAATCGAGATAGCTGTGCAGGGATTACCTGTGCTGCTTGATTTGTCATTAAGCAGACTTTTGGACCGGTTGCAAAGGTACCATTGCTGATCTCTCTTTAATCACTGCCAAAGTTCCTGAGCAGCATTTGGTCAACAGCAGATACTGTTGGGCCCAGCTAGAAGTTCCTGTTTTGAAAGGAAGTTTTAGGGGTGAGGGGAAAAATGGGCAAGTAGATTTGAATTTTTTGTACTTGCAGTGACATGACAAATCTAAATTACGTAGTCACATATTATAAATACTAATTAGGCTAGTAAAAGTTACCTTTGCAAAGCCAATTTGAAACCCTATCAAGATGTGTATATATATATAAGTGCCCCAGAAAGGTGTTTTCCTTGAAGGCTGGTATTAAACGTGTTCAAATTCTTCTGTAACTGTGTCCTCTCTCGAACTTTCAGAGGCTTTGCTCAGCAGTGGAAGTCGGCATAAAATAGCCTGCAGCTGGCTGGACAGCTCTCTTTACCAGGTTTAAAAGCTAGTACAGCTGACTGTAGTTTATAGGCCGGTTATATTTACTCAGTGTACTCCTTTGAACAATCTTGCTGTTCATGTTTTCAAGACTTCACATTAACCAAAACCCTGAAAAATATTTGCTGTACAGAGGTTTTATTAAATTTAGCCTGTTTTCCATTAAGTCCCTGGTAGACTGTTCACAAAGACCACTTACGGCATATTAAAGCAGGTGATAGATTGCCTATCAGATGGCTGAAACCGCTTTCAGCTTTTATCTGTTCCTGAGCTCTTGCCATCCACCATGGCCATTTCCCCTCACCTTCAACCCTTCAGGAAGATGCAGGCTAAAATGCGTAAGTTACTTTATATATCAGGAATGGCGCAGAAATACAGCCTGAGATCAGATGGCAGGTTCCAAGGGAGGATGTTGTGGGCTATGGTCTTACTCTTTTCTGCTTTGATTAAATCCTTTATGTTTCTGTCAGTAAGGCAGGCTTTGCTTTTGATAGATCACTCTGCTGTGCTTGTACTGCCCCATTACTGCACATCTTTATCTGACGAGGGGAATGTGCTTGTCATTTGTCCAGAACATTCGGTTGTAAGCTTAAACCGTATTTTGCTCAAGAGCATGAGAGATTTTTCCCAGGAATGTCATACTGGTTTGGCTCATACATTTTGAGCTGAAAACACCCGTAGATCTGGACAGAAGCAAGCTGTTGAATTTTGAATTTAGTGGAAGTGCTGTTAGGCTGTGCAATTAAAGAGACTGTCTTTTAGCTCTAACCCTGTGTTGAAGATGATGTGGCCTGAAGGTAAACTGAGCATCACTGAGGTAACCAAGAGACCTCTGACAGCTGCTGCTCTTTTTAAGAACTCCATGATTGCACTAGTGGACAACCTGGCATCCAAGGTAAATATTTCTGTTTCAAAATGGACTCCAATTTCTAATCAGTGGGGTGTACCTTCTCTGTGGAGAGGCTGCTGCCCTCCTGTCTCTGCAGTCAGTCGGAAAGCCGAGCTGATCAGAGGCAGGTGAGCTTTGGTTGTGACGGTGGGCTGCCATGAAGGTTTCATAGGAGAGTTGCCTGCCATCAGCACATAAAGAAGGTGGTTTTTCATTTCTGCTGTGGCCAGTGTATCTTTCACTTGTAGGAAAGCCAGTCTCTCTTAGGTAATAATTATTAGATCAAATAATCATCTTTAAGAAAGCTGTTTTGGCAGAGGACCCAGAGGATGTAGTTTCACAGTGGAAAGATTCTCCTTCTGGCTTTCAGCACCAAGACGCTTGCGTGAAAATACAACATGTGATTTCCTTCTTTTTTCTTTGCTGTGTCAGAGGGTGAGAAGTTAAACCTTTTAATTTACCCAATAATTAATTTTTATAGTAGAAAGTATTGCTTTGGCAAGCACTGCTTTGTGTGAAGAAAGGTAGGTAGGGGAATGATCTGGGAAAGGGGCAGTTTGAAGGTGGTGCAGCTGAGTGGCAGGATGAGGTGAGCAGTGTGATCCTTCCTGCGAGCAGAGATCTCTAAGAAATATTTGGTGTCACTGATGCCAGGTGACCTTGCTGGGCTCCTGACATTTCGGTAGCATTGTGGAAGGGTTATGCAGTCCACGAGAGCCCAGAGTAGTGGTATATGCTAACATTTAGAATAATTAAGCAATAAAGGCCAACGTGTTCTGACTATCCTCAGGAGGTGTGGTAGTAAACAAAATGTTAGTGGCCCAAGATCTGGAGGGAGAACGTGCACACAGATGCAGTAAGGCTAAGATGAGCTTTGTAGAAAGGATCCTCATTTTAATAAGAAGACGCTGTGAAGAGCAGAGCGTTATTGGAATTTTTGCTTGGAATCACAGCTACATGAGTACCAAAGTCCATAGCTGCTGTACTGGTTATGTCTAGAACTGGCTGTGCACAGGAAGAGAGAGCTGTCCGCACTGGGAATGTTACAAGAATCATATCACAGAATCATAGAATGGTTTGGGTTGGAAGGAACCTTAAAGATCATGTAGTTCCAACCCCCCTGCCATGGGCATATATTGCTTTATGTTCTCCAGGACAAGGAGGTGAAAACACACTTGCTTTATGGTTGTGAGTTCTAGTTCTGGAGTGGAGTTAATCTTCAGCAGAACATCCACAGGAGGGTGTGCAAGCCCAACCAAGGCCACCTCGAGGTGCTAGCTGGGCTTCCTGACTAAGGAATGAAGCCCCATAGCTCTCCCCAGTACTGCGTAACTGAGGGCTGCTAAGAGGATGCCCTCGTTAGCCCAGCCGAAGGTGAGGTCTTGCCTTTGGCAGGGACCATTAGTGGAAGTTAAGAGAGGTCCTACCCTACTGCCTCCGCAGCCAGAGACGAGCTTTCCTGGATGGTAAATCATGAGCTTTTGGGGCTGGGGAATGTGGCTGTGACCTTGATGGAAGGGAGATGGGGACGGGCTTTAATCTGACTTTCCAAGGAGTGAAGATTTCCTGATCTACCAGTCCCCTGAATAATTCAGGGGCTAGCCCTAACCTAAGTTTGGATATAGAGATGTCAAGAACCCAGGGAGGAGGTTTCTCCATGTGTTGTGAAAATGAGTTGGGTAAGGAAAAGGTTCTGATTGACGCTGCTTATTAACGCAGTTCTCTGTCATACAGAGCAGTCACGTTATCTCTCACCTAGCCAAACGGGTAAGGAACCCGATCGACTGCAGCGAGGTGTTTCAGCAATACAGACAAGAAGTGCTGGGGGTGTTGTAGGGGAGGGCTGTGATTAAGGGGGTGTAACACGGAGCTGTTGGTGGGGAGGCTCAGGAAGTGCTCGTGGCAAAACTTCATTTGTTTGTTTATTGGAAAAATTATTCTAGGCCACCTGGTATTTGTGAAAATAGAATAGTCAGAATGCTGTGCACTGTGGTGGTTTGAACAATGCCTGCAACTTGCCATGGGGATGAAGGGTTTAAATCAAACATTATCCATCTTGAGTCAGTAGGTACCAAAATTCATCATCGGAGGCTGGCTGGCTTATGTGAAATGAGTTAGTTCCATTCCATTCATCATCAGAATCTCTGTCACAAACGTCAGCCTTTTCCAAGGACAGGCCATAACCAGAAGCTGCTTCCAAGTCCAAGTGAAGCTTGTAAGTTTGCTGAGGCTCCTATGTGTGTACAGTAGACGCCTCTCCCATTCTTCACCTTCCCTAAATTTTCATTGAGAAACTTGTATTTAAGCTGTTGGGTTTTTCCAGATCTTCAGTTGAATAGCAGTGGAGGAAATGGTCTTGGACCCCTGTATTTCCCAGAGTTATGGATCCCATTAGAGGGAAGACTCTCGTTAAACAGACAAGTTTGTCAGGACCTAACGAGAACTCTTGCCAAGCAGGAAGGAGCTAAGGGCTATCTTGGTTGTGCAGTATTTTATGGCCAACCTTTAGAGTGCTGGAGGGCTGGAACAAAGGGGGTGAAATTCGCACTTTGGAGTCTGCTGTTACAAGTTCACATGGCTCGTGCTCCTTGCAGGACAGTGTTTATAGCTACTTAAGTTTGCAAACTACATTATGTAGTTGAGCTTCAGCTATTTTTAGTGGAGAGCCTGGCTGTTACACATCTTATAAACCCCAGAAGTTTGGTGAGACCTATCCTGAAGTCAAGCTTACGGTATTTTAAAGGGTCTAAATCTTGTTGTGTCCTAGAAAGGAGAGATTGCTTAGGTAAGGGCCCTGAGCACAATCACTGTGTACTTCAGCTGGTAAAGCAGCGTGCAGAGAGCGAGTGCTTCTGTTTGGCCATGCTGCCCTGAGGGTCAATTTGCGGTGACTTTTTGGGCAGTTAACAATATGCGCATGTTACGAGCAAGCTGTGGGCAGTCAAGCCATGCTTTGCTGGATACTGGTTATGCACAGATAAATGGGATGCTCTGCCTCTGGGTCATTGTGAGTTTGGATACTTGTCTCAGTTCTCTGGCTTCTGCTAGGGGCTGGAGAACAGGTGAGCAGTTGTTTTGGGGCTGGTGAAACCACTGTCCCTTTTGGGGACGCCACTCACCGTGGTTACGGGTGCTGTAATTCTTCCCTTGTTACTCATTTTCTCCATGCTTAACTCGTGACCCGAGTTGCCCTTCTGGGGCTGAACAATGACAAGGTTGTGTGTCTGACTGCGGTTTGGACCCTGCAGGACATTTTTTGGGAAGGCTGTGGTAACAGCTGATGAGAAGAGCTCTCTGGAAACGGCGTTGCACAAGCGGTGTTAGCTGCTGTGGTCTACTGATCTCAGAGGAATAAGGTTCCATAGGGAGAGGCAGTATCAGTTCATGTTTTTCTCAGCTGTTTCTCGAAACACCCAGACAAAGATCAGCCTAAATTTTGCGGCAGCTTGAACTGATGGTTTATTAGCACTGCTGGAGTGTGCCCAGTAAGTGCAGTCAGTGCTGCTTTTCGCATCCTGGCCTCCCATCCACCTTGGCTGTTCTGACTTGAGGAATGTTTCTCTGAACTGTTTTAAACCATATTTATCTGCTCTCTTTCTCCAGACCTTGAACAGAACAGCAGTCCAAAAGCTCTTCTTCACTGATACTCATTTGACCTTCTTGGAAAGCTGCAGGTTTTTTGACAGTATCAGAAGTATCTTCAAACCTGTCATTTGGGGGAATAGTCTGGAAAAATGCTAATTTGGTGGGCAGGAATAATACCAGAAAAAAAGCTCAAAGTCTGTGAATAAGGTACCTGCAGCATTAGTTGGTTAATTAACTTTCCCATTTTTTAAAATAACCAACTTCAAAATTTTGTTTTGTCAGTATTCTGGTTTAAATCTGGAATCTGGTGATGAAGCGGAGTTCTTGGTGCCTGAGATGAAGGGGCAAGTGGTGTGGGTACTGGGGTGTCAGATGCTTCCAGCAGGGTGAGTGGCATGAAAGCGTGGTTAACAGTGCAGGAGCAAATACGGTTCACAAATACAGCTTTAACTTCAGCTTGTGTGTACACATGTCCCTGTCAGTATGGAGACTCAGGCAATGGGCTTTTGGAAGACGCGGAGTTGGAGTGGTGCTTTTCGCTACTGGTATCTCAGTAATAGTGTGATCCTCCAGATTTACACTGAGAGTCTTTCAGACAGAAACCTCTGCCAGGTAGAAAAAAGTGCTGTTTTTAAAAAAAAAAAAAAAAACAACCAACCAACCAAAAACTAGCTTTACGGAGTTGCTGTGTAACCATGCTTGAGAAATCTCAAGCACATTTTACTGCCCATGCTGCTTTCTTGATGATTTGGTCTTCCCGTGATGGATTACTTTGGGTAGCTTTTTTTTAAATAGAATCACAGACTGGTTTGGCTGGGAAGGGACCTTAAAGCCCCCCCAGTCCCACCCCCTGCCATGGCAGGGACACCTTCCACTAGCCCGGGTTGCTCCAAGCCTCATCCAGCCTGGCCTTGGACACTCCCAGGGATGGGGCATCCACACCTTCTCTGGGCAACCTGTTCCAGTGCCCCCCACCCTCTCCGGGAAGAATTCCTTCCTGATGTCCAATCTAAATCTCCCTCTTTCAATTTAAACCCATTACCCCTTGTCCTGTCACTCCTGGCCCTTGGAAAAAGACCCCCCAGCTTCCTTGTAGCCCCCCCAGGCACTGGAAGGGGCTCTAAGGTCTCCATGGAGCCTTCTCTTCTCCAGGCTGAACCCCCCAACTCCCCCAGCCTGTCCCCATGGCAGAGGGGCTCCAGCCCTCGGAGCATCTCCATGGCCTCCTCTGGACTTGCTCCAACCAGTCGATCTCCTTCTGATGTTGGGGGCCCCAGAGCTGGACACAGCACTCCAGGTGGAGTCTCACAGGAAGCCTTTGGCTGACTTGGCTGTAAGCAATGACCTTCTCTAGAACTCTCTCTGGACATGCATCTCTCTCTCTCTTTTTTTTTCCCCTTTTTTCCCTTTTCCTCCCTCCATCTCTGTAACTCCTTTTGTCTGACTCTTCTTTCTTCTGTACCTCTCCTCTCCAGATTGACAGGCTTCATCTCTAGTAAGTTATAATGTCATCACTGTGACTGATTGGACATAGCCAGCACAGATCTGTCAGTGCTGTCCCTATCCTTGCTCTCATTTAACGAGCTATAAACTATGGAAAAGAAATCTCTCAAGGAGGAGTTTGTTTAGGGTGCAGTGACTTTAAACTGGTTTGTTTTCTTTTTAACACTTAAAAATCGCTTGTCTTGATTTAAAAAAAAAAATCAGTTGCAATTAGGCATCTAAACAGCCTTCAGAACTGGAGCCTTTGTGTCTGTATTTCAGTTCTTCCATTTATAAAATGCAGCTCCCGGGCTTGACAGCCTCACGGTGCAATAATGGGAGCTGCATAATTATCCCCTTGAAGAACTGAGGCTGGTGGGATTGTGGGCATGGAATAATCTGCTTTAGAATTTACCCTGGTAGCTGTCGTTGCTGAGAGGCTTTAATTGCACTGTAATTGCACTGATAGATGATCTCCTGTCTGTGCAGGAACTTCCTATTTCTGTTTTCCAAAAGGAAAGCAACATCTTGATATCTGCCTTCTGTATCGAATGTAGATACAGTCACTCCTCTTCGTGCTGGGCTTGAAGTCACAGATAGTTTTTTGCGCTGAGGTTTGTCAGGTTTTTGAACGGCACAGACGTGGATGACGAGCCGGGCAGCCAGCTCAGCAGCGGTGCGGGGAGGTTGTGTGTTAGCGATGATGGGTAGCTGCGAACTGGGCGCTGCAGTGTCCGTAATCAGCAAGTGGCACCAGTTCCCTGGAGGCAGCGGGTGGGATGTGCTTTTCTAATGACTTCTGTAATTTGGTTTCCCGTGTTCTCAAGATGTTGCAGTTCTGTGGATCAAATGTGGAATTGTTCTGATATCAATCTCACCAAAGGATTTGTAGTCATCCAGACATCTCAGCACAAGGGTGTTGAGGGCAAATCTGGCCTTGTTCTCATGTCAGTGACTGTTGCTAACACTGGGATAGGTCTGTCTAAGGGTGACTAACATGTGGATGGAGAAGTAACCCAAGTTGAATATTAGCAGGAGAGGATGAGGGAACTGCAGACCATTCACCTTCACAACTGCAGACTCTTTGATGGCTTCTAAGTTTAGGGAATTCTCTGTATATCCTGCGTTTTCCCTAAATAGATTATTTCCAGTCATGTAGGAGCCGTGTTCTAGGAGATGAATGACCTGGCCTTTGTTTCTTGTCATACAACTGGGACAATACAGAGCTTGCACATTGCAGACAACTGGTCCAGCAACCTCCTGCTCCTCATCAGTCACAGCTGCCGTGACCACGTCAAACCTATTTCAACACTGAACTGAAGTTCAGAAAGGGCTTCTTCCGTCTTCATAGTTTGACACACAGTGACAGAGACCGTGAAGAGCCCTGATGACAGCCGTGTTCCCACGGCACAGCCAAGCTCTAAACTGAAGGGAAAATCATCATCCACGCAGATTGCAAGTTCTGAGCAGTGGTAAGAGACTGTTGAGTGAATAAAGACCCTTGTAAACCTTCTTACCTTGAGATAATTTTCAGAAGGAAGTGAAAAAAGTTAGTATGTAAATCTCTTAAAACTCTTTAAGTGGTACCAGCACATTATATTTCACCGTCCTCTCCTCAAGGGAAGGAGAACAAATAGAATAGGTATGGGTTGTGGTGAATTACCGTGGCAGTGACCTCACACACAAACAGAGCTGTTGCTTGGTTGGCTGCTGTCGTGGGGAAGCTGTGTCCGCAGTGTTCCTTCCTTTGAGCCCACCTCTCTCTCAGGACAGGAAAAGAGCAGGATGAAGAGAGCGCTGCCCTACCAGAGGGCTCGGCAGGTTCTTTGGCAGCAGGGCGGTTTTCTTTACTGCATGGAGCTTTGCCTCAGTCCCTCTGGAAGGAAAGGACCCAAACAAGACTGCGAAAGAGCTCTCCATGACGCTCTTCCTGAGGAGATGAACTCACTAGGGGAGGAGGGAGGTGACATAAGAACATAGGTTGCCCACACTTCCTTCTGTTTACCCACGTACTCCCCACACCTGCGTGGGTGCTGCACAGAGGATAGGCACACTTCTGGGTTGCTGCACGGAGGATAGGCAGCACCAGGATGCTGCCAGCTCTTGTAAGGGTGGTTGGCTTAGATTTTGCTCGCTCGGTGCGTATATTCCTATCCTGACGATAGCCCTCCAGGAGAAAAGCACAGCCTGCTGCTACTGAGTGCATGCTTACGAAGGCAAGGAAACGTTCCAGTCTGACACCTTCCCCACAACATCCAGTGGCTTGTATCAGTTTCTAGAACAGGAGTCTCTACTTTTCCAAGCCCTCCACATCTTAGCATGTTCATTACTCATATTCAGCCTACTCGTAGTTAGTGACTGGAAGCTCCATGTGCCTGTCAGTGCCGCGTACCTCCAGATTCTGTCAGGACTAGCCAGGATAGTCAAGGATGATCCTCTTTCTTCAGTATTACTGAAGGGAAAATAGCAGTTTGGGGCCTTTCATATTATCCTGAGATTAGGAAAGTGACTTAAAATCATAGAAAATAGGGCTAAATCATAGAGATATCATAGAAAACAGGGTGAAAGGAGGCCTTGGGAAAGCACTTAATTAATCTCCTGTTTGAGGATGCCTCTGCCTCTATGTTCTCTTTGCAGATGCTTGCTCAGGCTGCCCCTTTCCAGTGATGGAGGTTCCCGTCCTTTCCACAGGCATTGTCCTCCCTTTCCTTGTTCTCCTGATGCATAATTTGACCTTTTATACTGTAGTTAACAGTGCTGCTTTGTCCTAAAACTGAATATTTACTTTTCTTCATATCCAAGTGTATAAAATCTAACATCAGGATGGTTCTGTGGCTCCTCAGTCCTTCAAAACTAAACCTGTATTTCCTCTGAGTCACATTTTCTGGGTTTCTGCTCCTTCTTGCTCTTCCCTGAGCTGACTTGCCACTGTTTACATCCCCCTTGGACTGCAGTGCCCCAAACCCAATGTGACGTTCAGATAAGCAGAAATCTGTTGGGGTTTTTCATCTTGCACTTTTCCTGTCCCTGTGCCCCTTCCTTAGAAAAACATCAGCTTGGCTCATGTTCAGCTGGAACTCCTAGATTTTATTTTTTTTAACACTAGTATCAAATCAGTTTTTCATTCTTTTGTTATACAGCTATTTCTGGCCAGCAGGTTGAGGGAGGTGATTCTCCCCCCTCTACTCTGCTCTCATGAGACCCCACCTGGAGTGCTGCGTCCAGCTCTGGAGTCCTCAACATAAGAAAGATATCGACCGGTTGGAGCGAGTCCAGAGGAGGCCACGAAGATGATCAGAGGGCTGGAGCATCTCTGCTATGTGGAAAGGCTGAAACAAATTGGGCTTGTTCAGCCTGGAGAAGAGAAGGCTCCGGGGAAACCTTATAGCACCTTCCAGTACCTGAAAGGGGCTACAAGAAAGCTGGAGGGGGGGACTTTTTACAAGGGCAAGGAGTAATGGCTCTAAATTGAAAGCATTTAGATTAGATATGAGGAAAAAATTCTTCCCACAGAGAGTGGTGAAGCACTGGAGAAGGTTTCCCAGAGAAGCTGTGGATGCCCCAACCCTGGAAGTGTTCAAGACCAGGCTGGATGAGGCTTGGAGCAACCTGGTCTAGTGGAAGGTGTCCCTGCCCATGGCAGGAGGGTTGGAACTGGATGATCTTTAAGGTCCCTTCCAGCCCAAACCATTCTGTGATTCTAAATGTAGAACTTTGCATTTGTCCTCACTAAATTAATTCCCCTCTCCTGTTTTTTTTCCGGACCACTCCTCCCACTTGATAACATGGGTTCTTGCACTCTGAAACTGTGTATTGCCTATGGATTTAGTACCCACACTGTACTCCTTCATCCAAATCACCGTAGAAACCAGCTGGTAGTACTGGAACAGAATGGACTCCTTTGGGGTTTCCCTTTTGTGAATGGGCCTCTGGTTACTCAGAGCAGTTTTACAGAAGGTTTCACACCCACCCACATCATCTAGTCCAAGGGAAAGTTGCTGAAATTTCATTCTTAATTATCAGTTGTGATTATGAAAGGTGACATCTTAGAATCATAATAGAATGGTTTGGGTTGGAAGGGACCTAAAGATCATCCAGTTCCAACCCCCCTGCCATGGGCAGGGACACCCTCCACTAGCCCAGGTTGCTCCAAGCCTCCTCCAGCCTGGCCTGGGACACTCCCAGGGATGGGGCACCCACAGCTTCTCTGGGCAACCTGTCCCAGTGTCTCCCCACCCTCTCCGGGAAGAATTTCTTCTTGATGTCCCATCTCAATCTCCCTCTTTCAATTTAAACCCATTACCCCTTGTCCTGTCACTACAGTACATATCTTAAGGTTATTAAATTTTAAGATTTCATATTTTCTAATATTAAGATCTCAGGCTGCTTAACTCTCTTTATCATAATGTTAGTTAGTGTTGTTATTAGTGTTGCTGTAAACTAATTTTTTAAATGCTCTACTTTAAATGCGTCTTTGAGGTGGCCTCTGAAGCAAGTCTCTGTACATATTGTGACTTTCTGAGCTGACTGGGATCCTCCTTTGAGTTCTCCCCTGGCTAGTGATGAGACTTGGTGGGCAGCAGGCTCTGCTAGCCTGCAGAATATGCCACTCCTTTTGCAAGGGCTACTTAAAAATTATATCGATTAATGTTATAAGAATACAATTTTACCTTGAAAAACTAAGGTAGGCCTTTATGGTGCTTATAAATTACTTTTCCCCCCACTAATGAAGTTAGAAGTGGGATAGCAGGGGCTGACAATGAAGAGAAAGAATGTGATGAAAGCATGTATATTTAAAAGACTTAGAGCTGCCCTTTATAGGCTGGTGCCACTTATGGACCGTGTTGGCCTCGATAAAAGTTGCCTTTAATCTCATAAAAGTCAAAAGCAGCTGTGCATGGGCTGATCTTGGGGGTGCAGTGAAAGGTGTGTGACCCTGTGGGGCTCCAGCCTGAGCACCCACGGTCAGCCCAGCCAGTTCAGGGCAGGACCCACCCGGGCTCTGCTGCGCAGGGTTAATCCACTGCTCCCCATCCAACCTTCTCTGCCACCTGCAAGTCCACGGGGTGCAGAAGGAGGAACTCGCGTGCTGGTGTTTGTCCCATGAAGGTGTGGTGCTCGGGTTGTTGAACTGGGGTGGAAGGCGGCCGGGGTTTGCCCCACACAGGGGAGTGTTCGGCCATTTCCATCGTTCAAGTGTGTTGCTGCAGGTTTTAGATGACTTGATTCAGCATAGTTTAAATATTACAGAGTAATCCATGCTGCTTTTAGATGTTGATACTGGAAAAGCCATATCCGGCAATCCAGGCAACGAATTGCCTCATTTGGCGTTGTTACTGCCAGCCGGTAGGGCAGGGGGATGTGGGACTGGTTCTGGTACACAGCAAAGGACAGCCGAACTATGCGTGAGGTTGCTCCTGTAACAGCTGGCGCTGCAGCGTGCTAAGGGAGGAACGCGTTAGGTGCCTCTCGTCATTTCTGTTCCAAACTTGTAATTCCTCTTGAGCAACCAAACCTCATTTGGATGCCTGAGATGGAGTGACATCTCCGTGTTTTCATGAGCAAACAGTTGTGTCTGTATAGACTTTTCTTTCTTCCTGAGCAAACCCAGGTTTGATTTGTCCCCTTAGGAGCCCTACTATGTCCGTTGCATTAAGCCCAACGATAAGAAGTCACCACAGCTTTTTGACGAGGAGCGTTGCAGGCATCAGGTTGAATACCTCGGCCTTTTGGAGAACGTGAGAGTGCGCCGAGCAGGCTTTGCCTACCGCCAAACGTACGAGAAGTTTCTTCACAGGTAAGAAGGGTGCTGGGAAGTGACTCGGCTCTTTGTGGGACAGCTCAGCTGATGGAATGAGGTGTGTGACTTGGCTGTCGCCCCTTGAGCGAAGAGTAAGTCATAAGTCCTCTGGGCTTGTGGTCCTGACTGTGTGCATATGGGTGGGAGTGTGTTTGGTTTCGTCTCTGCTGTTGGGTGTGACAGCGTGAGTCTAACAGGGACTCCGGTCGCTCTCTGCTGCGGCAGCAGGTGTGTTTGGAGGTGCGTGTGTGGCACTCAGGCTCAGCTTCTTTGCTGCTAAACTTCATTTGCTGTGTTACTCTCAGCAGTGGGAACGGGCAATGAGGTTCTTCCCCAGAGCAACCCCTAAAACCAGAGCTAATTAACTTCTGTTTTCTCTCTGAACGTTGTCTAATTGCTGCAGCAAGAGAGACAGACACTGTGTGTCTTGGGAAGTGCTTGATGGCTCACAGTGGCATTAGGCGTGTGCAGCAGGAAACCTCTGGACGTTAAAACTGAAAGTCTGAAAAAGGGATGGTATCATGACCCCATTAAAATGTGGTTTTGATACTCATTGCCCTCTTAATTCCTACCGGACGTGTGACAAACAAAATGGTTTAGAGTGAAGCTTGTCTTACAGCTTCTGTGAATTGGCATGGGTACGAAGAACTCAGCCTCTTGCTGATGAAACAGTGAATTGATTTTTACGTCTGTTACTGAATCAGGTGAGAAAAAGGCCGTGAGGGTAGAAAACAAATTAAGATGTTCAAGCAGGTAGGATGTCATGTGCTAGAAACAGAGTGGTGTTGAAAGATCTTTTGCTGTTCACAGTGGAGATTTGCCTGGATATTTCATGATACCTGAAGTGGAACGAAAGGGCCTGGCTTGCTAAATACAGCCTGCAGCTTTCTTCACCGCCACGCAGTGGTTAGAGCGAGCTTTTGCCCTCACGTGTGGAATTCATTACAATTGACTCTGAAGATTTGTGTCATTGCTATTAATATGAACAGCTGCTTTGTTTTAAATGGATGTTTGATGAGGTCCTGTAAGCTGAAGACCAGCAGCAGTGTTTGGAGCCAGTAAACCAAATTAGCACATGGCAACTGCTACAGCTTTCAGGCTGCTGTGACATTTGTTCTGCTAGACCCTGGAGTAGCATTAAACACCTACAGCGTAAGGTATCAGCCTCCGTGTTTGCATATCGCGGCGTTGCTGTGTGTGCAGTCTACACTGACTTTGTTCCTTGACTGGCGGGGACTCATATCCTCTTACAGGGGCTGGGGAATATGATTGTGGTACAAGACACACATTTCTGAGTGGTTTCTGAACAGGGATCACAAGGAGTTTCTGTTCCTTTATATTTAACAGGGTCACAGGGAGACCGGGGACATGGAGAAGGCTCCAGGCCCTTCAGCTCTGGTCTCTTGCGTTGCCTGTGGGGCACGTTTTAAGACAAACCTGGCATAATTCAGCCAGAGGCGATTTTGGGATGTAATTTGGGGCGTAATCTGTTTGCTGACGTTTACAAAAGTTATTATACAAGTTAAGTCCCACAAAGAGATGTTTAACTTCCTTACAAGCCCCTGCAGCTGTCAGATTTTCTGATCCCAACCCAGATACCTGTGCTTTGTTTTGCTGATTCTTCTTAGAAGGGACAGGAGATATGTACTGGGAGATAGATACATACATATGTATATATATATATGAGGGCATGTATGCATGGGTTTTTTTCTTATATATATGTATGTCTGTCTGTATATAAAAACATAAAAAAGCCCTTTCCTTTCTGTTGGAAAAGAGTTTGTCGCTATTTTGCCCTAAAATGCTGTAGGATAGTTGATAATGTCATACCTACCAGTAGGAATGAAGTGAAGCACAGTTAAAATCATTAATAAAGGTCCTTCTCAGGCTTTTCTTGAAATGAAAAAAACCTTTATTTGAGCCCTGTGCCAACCAGCCTGCCCATAGCAATTTGTAGAGAGTAAGCTGTAAGTATTTTTAGTTGGCCCAGGGGATGTTGTGTGTTGGCTGGTAACTGCACCTTCCAGTTGTGACCTGCGTGTCGGGGCAGTGTATCTTAAATAGATGGGATGCATTCTTTTGGTTTAATATATAACTTACCATCAAACAGAAGCTGATTGGGTTTCAGATGGGGGGATGTGTGCGGGGCAGGGGGAAGAAGGCGCCTGCAAGGCATCTGCAGGCACGGCCATGTGCGAGCGTAATCCAACACTCACCATGAAGGCATCCACATGCCTATTTCCAGGCAGTGTTAAACATAGCATGGCAACAACGCTGGGATAGCTGTGACCCTCACAGCAGTGAGAGCAGAGGATGACCCAGCTTCATGTGCAGACCCGATATTTTTCATTAAAGCTTCCTAATTTAGTGGCTCACAAAGATCTTGGTTCTTAGGAGACCTGCACTGGGAACAGTGAACTCGAGTAGCACCTCCTGCATGCCGGATGTTTCTACAGCTGAGTATGGAGAAGGAGAAACCAAGGTGGTGTAGAAATGGATGTGTAATGTATAAGTGACCTTGAAAGGTGTTGAGATCTCCAGGCAGGAGAGAGGCAGGGTTGTGGTGTCAGTGAGCAGATTTATTTGGGGTTCTGCCCCACTACAGTTAGCAGCGAGGCTGGCATTGTGACATGCTGAGGAATGCAGGTAGTGCTCTCTGCTGCGGGAAGGAGTTGGTGGCATTGCACCGCACGTGCCATGAGAGGAACAACAGGGCTGCCACCGTGCTCTGCCGCAGGTCCCACCACCGCTGGGCTGGGAGCGGGGCGGTCCATTTGCCTCGGGGGTCTTTAAACACCATAGCCCCGGGTTTGTTGTAAAGGAGGAAGAGAATTGAACGTTTCTTTGGAGCAGGTGTTCGGATCTCTGACATCTTGTACCTTTTTCCCAGCCCCGTTGGCAGAGCAGGCCTGTTTAATTCCACATGGGTTTGCACTGCCACACTGCCACAAAAAGCTTGTCGGGCTTTTTCTGTCTCCTGGTGTAAATGTCTCAAGGTGGAAGATTTTCCCAGTGAATTCATTATTGCAGCAACCTTTTCCTGATGAGAATAGGAAAGAGAAACCTGTGTAAAATATTTATGTCCTGTGTGCACCTGTCTTTGAGGGAAGGAATGCTTTTACCAGCCAAATATAAACGCACAGTCTTTTGTTGGGAGGCTGAGGAGGGGTTTTTAATATGCCTGGTTTATTTATCAGTAAGATCTGTAGATCGGCATGCTGTGACCCTCGCACTGGTGGCGTTCCCTGCTCAGACACAGTGCCCACCTCCTTTTTTCCCCTCTTCAACAGTTTATTGAGAAAGGCTAATTTGATGAATGAAAGTGACAATGTATTTCCATTCAGGCTTATTTCAGTCTGTTTAGTAACTCCTGCAGTGCACCCACTCCCCACTAAAAAGGTTTATTGCTGTGTCCGTTTAATAGCAGCTGAAATTTCTGAAGGCCTAAAACACTGAGATTGATGTTTGACTTGGATTGTGTGCTTTTAAATTGAGAAGTGGTTAAGGTTGCTGCACGCTTGTTTTATTTAGATCGTGAATGTGGGTTCTGTTGCAGTCAAAATGTGTATTACGTTTTTGATTACGTCCATAAATCTTACGCAGAAAATTCATTGTTGCTTTTCGCAAACATCTGTTCACCTGATCAGCACTGTGCGAGGCTGGTAAATCTTACAGAGCGGCAGCAGCCACTTTCGTACTGGAGCTGTAGTTGTCTTCGTTCCAATCTACATTCTCTCTCAGGGTAAAACGGAACTTGGAGAGTAAGGACGGGGGGAATGACCGAGCAAGTCACGGGCAGCAGTGGTGTTTGCACACACTGTGGCAGTCAACTACCTGCTGCCTTGGTAAACAACAGAATTTGTTAGAAGTGGCTACCAAAGTGATGAACAAAAAAATTATTTGCCGAATTCTTAAATCTAGGTTTTCTGACAAACAGTTGATTGCAGTTGGCTTCTTACACAGAATATGAGCAAACCAAAGCTTTTCTTCCTCAAAAAAAAAAAAAAAAAAAAAAAACCAAAAAACCTGAATGCTGAGGGTGTGAATAATGGAACTGGCAAACCTGCAATGGAGGGCAGTGCTGAGCTTTGTCGTGTTGCATCAGTTTGGTGTTGATGGAGTGAGCTCCTCACAATATCTTTTTTCAGCATCTTACAAAACCATGCCTGTCTCATATTCATTTTCCTTGGATTTTGAGGATCACAGTTCCTACAGAGGATGTCTTGAGGTTCTTTTATCAATAATCTGTGTTACTGGAATTTGGATGATGATCATTTCTAAAACGTGTTGGAGGTTGGCTTGCTTGTAAACTTGTCCCCCAGGTTCTCTTTTGTAAATTGTACCTTGTAATTCCAGGTACAAGATGATCTCAGAATTCACATGGCCAAACCATGACCTCCCTTCAGACAAGGATGCTGTGAAGAAGCTCATAGAGTGTCATGGATTTCAGCACGATGTTGCTTACGGCAAGACCAAGATTTTCATCCGCACACCTCGAACCCTGTTCACCCTGGAGGAACTGCATGCCAAGATGCTTGTGAGGATTGTCCTTTTCCTACAGAAGGTAAAGCTTTGTTTACTGCGTTAAAACTTAAACTAAGTTCCTTGAAACAACTTTGCTCCCTTTTCAGTCTCATGCAAAAGTGACAAGCCTGCACGGGTTCTAGAACACTGCAGTGTGATTACTGCTGAATCTTTTTAAAGCTCTTTGGGCAGTGCTGTCTGTAGCTGCACTGAAGACGTGTTGTGATGTACTGTGGGCTGTAGGACCTCTAAGACTGTTGGTTACTGTTTAAACACTCAGTGAAAGTAGGCTACCTAGAAACTTAGAGGAAGTTTTAGGGATGAATGGGTAAGAGACAGGCATAGAAGTTTGTTAGTAAAACTCTTGGGGGTGCAGGGAAAGGGGTGAGAGGGGAAGACAAGAGTGAGAAGAGATGGGGAAAACTTTCCCCAGAGGCCAGCTAGAAAGAGAAGGGTCAGGATTCCCAAATGAGCATCCTCCCAGTGTCCTTTCTGGTGTAGCATGTGGTCTCCCTCATCATGCTATTCCATTAGAAATTATCAAGTTTTTATCAGGACCTATGCAAACCCCTATTGTTTTTTCTTTGATACTGTTAGTGATGACTGGAGCACACAGCGACTGGGGGCAGATGCTCATGCAAGTTGGTTTATTAAGCTTTGAGCTTCCATATTATTGAGTCCCCTAACGTAAACCAAACACCACAGCCAAGACAAAAGAAACAAAGCACAATTTGCACACTTGTGGCCATCACTTCCCATAAGAACCTGCCATGCCATGGAACACTGGGGTCCAGGTGCAGGGGAGTTACAGCACAGGAACAAGGGAAAGCACTGCTGCAGACGCTATGGAAAACACTGCCTCAGCAGCGTGGGTGAAAGGGTATCAGAGGGAAAGGCAGTCTACAGAAGAGAAAGGCAAGTCTACAGAAGAGAAAGTAGAAGGCCCTCAGCATTACAAAGGCTAAGATGCCTAAGGCACTGCAGTGGGACCTGCACACTTGTCTTTCCTCTCGGAACGTGGGATTTGAGCTCGAGATCTTTCTGGTTTTACCCTTAGGATAAATAACTCACACTCTGTGAATTGGGGGGTAGAAGGACTTGGGGGTACTGAGGGATGAAAAGCTGGACATGAGCCGACCATGTGTGCTGGCAGCCCAGAAAGCCAACCGTACCCTGGGCTGTATCCAGAGCAGCGTGGCCAGCAGGGCGAGGGAGGGGATTCTCCCTCTGCTCTGGGGAGACCCCACCTGGAGTTCTGGGGCCCCCAACATCAGAAGGATATGGACTGGTTGGAGCGAGTCCAGAGGAGGCCACAGAGATGCTCTGAGGGCTGGAGCCCCTCTGCCATGGGGACAGGCTGGGAGAGCTGGGGTGTTCAGCCTGGGGACGGGAAGGCTCCGGGGAGACCTTAGAGCCCCTTCCAGTGCCTGGGGGGCTACAAGAAAGCTGGGGGGACTTTTTACAAGGGCAGGGAGTGACAGGACAAGGGGTAACGGGTTTAAATTGAAAGAGGGAGATTTAGATTGGACATCAGGAAGAAATTCTTCCCCGAGAGGGTGGGGAGTACTGGGACAGGTTGCCCAGAGAAGCTGTGGATGCCTCATCCCTGGAAGTGTCCAAGGCCAGGCTGGAGGAGGCTTGGAGCAACCTGGTCTAGTGGAAGGTGTCCCTGCCCATGTCAGGGGGTGGGGCTGGGGGGCTTTAGGGTCCCTTCCCACCCAAACCATTCTGGGATTCTGTGACTTCAGGGCAGACATATTCTCAGACTTTGCTTTCAAAGGTACTTTTCCAAGCCACAGAGTTTGTTGTGACTTGGCAAGCTCCTCAGTCAGTTAGGTGCTTTTAGGAGCCACAACAACACAGTAGAACTTCGTTTTGTAACCTCAAAAGCAGCATACACTGTAGGGGGGGAAAAAAATACATGAGCTGGTTTTGGTACTTGCTGAGAGCAGTGTGCTGTACGAGCGTGATCTGTCTAGCAACCAGCGACAACTTCTGACCTGCAGAGCCGCAGAAACGGTGGAACCAACCTTGTCCTACCTGACAGGGATTGTCACCTTGTTCAAGAATTTTAGAAATGTCTTTCTTAGAACACGTTTTTCCTCTGTCATTCTTGGAACTCAGGAAACAACAGAACTTCTGAAACCATTTTTGCCTGTCAGAAATAGAAACTGCTGACAGATGGGTATAAAACTTCACAGAGGAAAAGCCTGCTGTAAAGCTGTGCAGTTAGCCTAAGTTTGCACAAACTTTCTGAACCTGACGGACTGAACCACTTGTGGTGAAGAGGAAGGCCCTGCAGGAAAAGCTGTCCACTGCAAGCTGTAGTAGTTTTGGGAAACACTTACGTGTCTTGTGTTTACAATGCGTTTGGTCTGATTGCTTCTCTGGAGGTCAAAACTATTTGACCGGTATGGGAGAAAATGTCATGTCCAGGGTTGTATCCCTGCTGGCATTTGTTGTGCCAGGTGGCATGGTTCACCTTTAGTCAGTTTTGTGTGCATGTGGTCAGCTTTTCTGGCAATGCAAAGCTTGGGCTGCTGGAAGGATGCAGGATCTGCCTGTTTCTGAGTGTCGTGGTTCAGTGGCTTCTTTCCTTTTTTTTTTTAGCAGTGTTCTGCTTGCCCCACTAATGAGCTTCACAGCAGCTTTCTTGGGCTACTTGTCATCTTCTCCCAGGTCTCTTCCCTGGAAACGGCAGCAGCACACTTTTCCAAAGGTGTATTCTGGCTTATTCTTTCGGAGTGAGGCAGGGTGATCTCTGAGGCTCTCGTACCCCTCTGTTAAGGCTTTTCTGGGTTACTAGTTGCACTTCCACCCTGCTCACTCTGGTTTCTCAGGAGTTCCCCTGCCTGCAGCCACTTCTCTAACCACGATTATCTTATTTGCTGCAGTCAGTGAGTTCCCTGGGTCATGCCATTAATGTGAGATGAGGCAAGCTAATGAGTTCCTTGATGAAGAAACCTGCAAGGGAGGACACCTTGCTCCCAGGTGACCCCAGTTTTCATATTAAATGTCTGAGGAATTGAGAGGTGACCTGTTTTGAAACTGAAAGGAGCAGCTACTGAAGGATAATTTGAAATCCCCAGTCTGTGCTGTGGAAACAGAGGCTGTCTCACTGCATGGTGACCATCGAAGCTCCTCCTTCAGATAAAATCCGCCCAACAGTGTGAGGCACAGTTTTGACAGCTTCCTGTCAGTTTTTTTGAGTTTGGCCTTTTCTTTAGATGGAAACCTGTGTAGTCTGTGCTGTGATCTGGACTGGGCTCAACAACACTGGAGGAGAGCAGGGCTGAGAATTTCTTTTCCTCCAGAAGTCCCTGGTTAGGAATAATGGATTGGCTCTGGCTCTGTGGGCATTTTTGCTGTAGTGGGTTTGTGTGGCATCAGACATGCTGGGTATATGGAGTAACTGTAGCACCTGTGGGGCTCGATGTGACATTCAGCAAAAGTGACAAAGGTTAAATTCCCAGTGCACATTGTCCTGTGGCTTCACAAACCTCCCTCCTTGATCTTCTCCTGTCCCTGGAGTGGAGAGGGACTCATACAACTCTACATGGCTTTCTTTTCTGCACAAGGTATTGAAATAGGATGGGTGAAGTCATCTTCTTGTTATTTCCCTCTGAGAAATGTCTAGTGAGATTCTAATTTAACTAATAAAAGACTTTGGAGGGGAAAGACAAGCTCCTTCTCAAGTGCCTGAAGACTTTGAAGAAAGCTGGATGGCCAGAGCTCCTTTTCTGTGGCTTAACCCTGCTGTGATTCGCCTGTATCCCTGTTTATACTTACTGGATGTTCTTCAGCCAGGCTCTGAAATGCTTGCAAAGTGATGGAGAGGAGCTCTTGAGAGTCCTGGAACTTGCAGCTAAAGACAAGAAACACTAATGGATCTAAACGCTTACTAAACAGCTCACCGATGGCAGAGCAGGTGCTGGCTTGATGTCTATAGCCCTGTAATTGGGTACCTTAAACAGTCTTAAATCTGGCTGGGAAATGCTTGAATTTTCTGTACTTCTCTTGTTTTACTGTTAGATCTTTTCTGCTCGGTCAGATCCTTCCTGTGTTCACACGCCAGCCATGTGCTGCTGCCAGTAGATGGAGCAGTTGGAGACGGGCAGTGCTGAAAAAGGAGCAGTCAACACAATAAAAAATCAGAGTAAGGATCTGAAGAGGCCTTCTGTATGCTCTGAAAACATCAAGGCACTTTACCCGTATCTTAATTTCTATTCCCAACTTGTTTTCAATTGTACATAAAAAAATCACACAGAAATTGAATTCTTCCTCCTTTTTCCATAGTTTAATTCTGCCCATGAGCATGAAGGGCTGAGTAAGGCAAACTGATGCTTCTCAAACTCACAATTAATCTAAAAGGAACGAAGGAGATTAACTTGGTTTTCTTTTAAATATTTGATCCTTCTGTTGCATTGGAGTTCCCCAAATTTTAATTTAGAAAAAGGAAAAGACAACAGGAGATAAAATGTGTTGTGACAATAGGCACCGGCGTGATTAAAAACCGAGGGAAAATATACCACGTAGCCTTCAGCAGCTGGTCCCAGGCTGGGGTCCAGTAACATTTTTCTTTGCACAGGAATGATTTTAAACAAAAGAAGAACCTGCATTTAGCAGTTCTGTTTCTTGGTAGTTTGAAATGTACTATTAGGTGGTTTATTGCTCTCCTACCAATCACTGGTCTTTCATAAAGAGATTTGGTAATTATCTAAAGAGCTTCATCGTGTGAGTAACCCTTAACCCTTAAAATAACGCTGGTTTCTTTGTTTAATGCCGATAAGAATTTGCTTCTTCTGCATTTGGTTAAATTGAGTGAAAACTGACTTCCCGTTTAAGTAGGTAATTCTGCATTCTTTTGTTCCACATCCCCTGGATGTCTCCTCCTTTAGCTTTATCTTCACCCTCCTTTTCCTTCTGTGATAAATTATTAGTGGGATTCCAGGCTGTGATTCTCCTTCAGACCAAACCAAGTCAGTAAGCAGATGTGATGTGATTTAACTGCGGCAACTTGCTGGCTCCAGGAGAATTTAGCAAGTGAGAGCTGTGGCTGGTATTAGAAAACCCATATGGCAGCAGAGACGTCGCTGCCGGAGTCAACCTGAATGGTCATTTTAGAAGCACCAGCTGAGAACGTCACTCCTTTTTATGTGGTGCATTTGGGTTTATTTACTATACCTGTGGCCTTGCCATCTAGTTGATTGTCTTCATGAATGCAAATGGAGCAGCTGTAATGTTAATAATAAAAAAATAAAATAAAAAAAAGCTGCTATAAAATGCCGTTGCTTTTTCTGCCCTTGGAAACGTTCCCACGTATTCATTAGCTTTGCAGAGCAGTGCTTTGTTCAAGAAAAACAGCCCAGCCAGCCAGCACGTGCGGTATGCAAAGATGATGTATCTTGTCAATATAATTTAGTGCACTATTTCGGTGTAATTTTATCAGACCAGTACAGCTGCATATGGTAATCGCTTCACTAAATCTTTACTGCCTGATGCAGAGGAAGCACGAATTGTTCTTGTGTTGCAGCCCAGCACCTCCTTGGACAAAAATCCTTGTGCACAGAAGCCCTCTAAGCACAGGAGGTCAATGCAGTGGACAGAGGCAGCGCTGGCCTGGTGCCTGCCGTGGGTGTGATGGCATCGCCGAGTGTCCCCTTGTTCGCTTGCCACCGGCACTGGGATTTGCAGAGGCTGCTCTCCGGAGAGCTGTCGCTGCAGCCCCGCAGCTGCCGTCACCATGGCAACGTTTCCCAAAACCCAGCGGGGAAGAGCAGAAAAAGAGAACCATGGCTGACTTGTCATAATTTAATGTTTCACCTTCCCTTTCTTCTTCATCCCCATGAGTCCTTGAAGCATGGTGCGCGGGGAAGCATTAACCACAAAGGGAAGCTGTCGCTCTGACAAAGAGGGCGTTTTCATGTCACATTATGGACAGGCAGTAGTAATCTGGTGAGGGCTTCGGTTCACTGACCCAAATAAAAGGTGATGTGACACATTTGCCACCCGGCCTGAAGGCATTTACCATCGTGAGGGAATGTGTGCCTGAAGATTTGAATGTAAGTGGAAATAGGTATATAATTACGTGTGCATTTGTACTGTGAACTGAGGCTTTGATCTTGAGCGGCTCTGGCAGGGGGAAGCTGTGAAAGGAGATGCTGTAGCTCCTTCCAGAGGAACAGCACATGGGTGCTGTGACGGACCAAGGAAAATGAAGAACTGGATGTATCCGCTGTGTTGGTGGTGCCACTTGCCAGCATGGCCAAGCTGATCTCTTAGCAGGCTTATCCGACTGCTTCTGCTGTGCTACTTACCTCTCTTGTGCTAGGAGCATCACTTTCTGCTTCCACTGAATGCACCAGGGCATCTCAAACTCAAAAAACTCCAAACAACAAAAATCTAAACCCACCCCCCAAAAAACCCCAACCAAACCAGCCCATCTACTACTTCCTTCCTTCAGATGAACATCCACGCTGTCAAAAAGGAGAGTGGGGGAAAGCAGAAAGGAAGAATGGGATCCTACCCATTCAGCAGCAGGAGCAGTGGGGCACCTGGATCAGAGAATCACGGAGTCTTTTATGTTGGAAAAGACCATTAAGATCATCAAGTCCAACCATTAACCTGACACTGCCCAATCCACCACTAAACCATGTCCCTAAAATACTTGCTTACTACCATTTTCCTCCCCCAAGAAACGCTGTGCAAACATGTCTTCATCTAAATAAACGTAAATACCCATTTACTCTTGATCAAGGCAGGAAGAGAGAGGCTACTGTGTACGTGCATCACTGCTTAAGAATATGGTCCAGCAATAAATGGACAGCCGGGCAACCGCCTGTTCCAGGACTCGTGTTTCAGCTCTGGGACCTTGAGCTTCACCGTTCTTGGAGTCACCTTAAAACGTGGTTTGTTAACTCCCATGCACTGGGGAAAACGAAAACAAGCAAAAAACCAACCCAAACTCTTCCCCAGGTTTGTTGCGAGCATCACTGAGAAAGTTTGTGCTTTGGTGAGTGCCTGCACGCCTTCTGTCAGCGTAGTTGGAAGCAAAGGGCCCCGCAGCCAGGGCAGAGCACGTAACTGCCCGATTCTGGAAGCGCTTCCTCTTGGCTTTCTGCTTTTGGCAGCGCCGCTTTGACTCTCAGGAATGCCAGCTGCAGAGCCTGCGGTGAGGAGTGGGTGCTTCTTGCGGTTCCGGCCATCCTGCTTGGCCAGGTTTTGTATCACTTGGTTGCAGCTTGCAGAATGTGTCAGAAGGACTTCACAAGGAATCGGAACAGATTGCCATAGGGATCAGGAATTGAGGAATGCTGTGTCCCCATGTCCCTCTGGAAATCCCAGTCTAAATGTGGCTTTCCTCCCCTCTCGTATGGGCTTCTTTCAGCAAGCAGCTCTGCAGTCCCTTGTTTGTTAAGCAAACTTTTTGTAGTTCTCTTCTTGTAAATTGACAATTTCAGGTTCTAACTCTGTTTTTCCGCCGTTTGGGGTTGAGTTTTTTCCATGCTCATTCATGTGGATCACAGACAAATTGGGAAGACCAGATTCTGCAGCCTCTGCTACTGATGCTTCCTTCTTGTTTTCATGGAATTACTTTCTGTTGTGCCTCAGCTTTTCATTTTTGAAAAGGTACTGATCTGCTGCACCTCGAGATGTCTTTAAGCCTTGTTTGAGCTGTAAAAATACTGCCAGTGTGGTGTAAATTAGGGTGCAAGCAAGCACAGATAGCGTTTGGCAACCTTAACCTGGAAAGATCTTAACTGATGACAGCGGAAGTACCAGGGTCACGTGAGTGGGCCCTGTAATAAGGTGGAGATGCACAGGCAATTTCTGTGTGTATCTTCTTTCCCAAGAGGACGCTGCAGTGTAAATCAGTCCCTTTGAGGGGGTTCACCACTCTTTCATGAGGATGGGTAGTGAGCTACACACATTGGTTATGGGGCTTTGGGGCAAAAATAAGCGTACGGTGATTGATCTGTGTTGGCTGAAATATTGCTAGATTGTTTTGTTGTTGAGTGTTTTTACTGTGGATAAAACTGTCCTCCCCAGCAGAACTGCGTGTTTTGGTGGGGGTTGTGTCCTCTAGACAAAGGTAAGCATGTTTTCTAGGTCTTTGCGTGGCTCTATTTACCCTGTGTCTGCTCTTCATTCTAGAAAGGCAGAACGCAGCTGTCACGACTTCAGAAGCGGAGATGGAGCCGAATCCTCGGCCGCGTCACTGAATAGATGTAGGTTTTAAACTACAGCAGCTGCTGTGCCCCGTCAGACTGAGGGTCCTTCGGGACTACAGTCGTGTCCCCAGGAGGATAGCAGGCATCAGGCCTCTCTAATGCTTCCCAGTCCTTTCAGATGTTGGGATGTGGAATGACCTAAGCTGGGCATGTTTGTGGGGTTTTTTGTTCAGTAGAACCTGCTGGATTTCTCTTCCCTGAACTTGTCCTTAGCTACCTGCAACCAGCTTTTAGGTTTTGTACCCATCTGTGGAGCTCAGCTAACCCCTTCATGGAGAGATCTTGCATTGTTTAGGTCCTTGCATCTCCCAGCTTCGCTTGGTGACCACTTCTTCGTGTTCCAACAAGGCAGAACATTGCCTGTGACTCCATGAATATCTGCCACACTCCCTCTCAGCCCTCTTTTCCCAGAGAAATGGCCTACCTTATTTAACTTGCCCATGTTTGGAGGTTGTTCGGTGCTTCTGGTTGTCTTTGTGGCCTTTACCAGGAATAAACACTGAAGATCAGAAATTAGCTGTATTTTGATATCTTCAGCATGAGAAACTCTACCTTGAATTTTCATGGCATGGGAGAAGGTTCCCGCCACCTTCTAATGGCAGCAGCCTTGTTCTGGTGATGGCACACTCTTCTGCTCCCTTAACACAGGAGCTTTGGCAGTTCTCTTCACCTGTTCATATAAAGTTATCTCCTTTCTCCCCACATCTTACTCCCCTGGTCACTGCCAGAGGCAGGAAATTCTGGAGAGCGCAACCAGGATGGGGTGATAGGAGAGAATGCCCTGGCCAGAACAGTGGGGCACTGCCAAAAGGGCACTGCTGGGCCACCAGATGCAGGTAGCAACTCCCTATGGGTAGGATGGCAACAAGCTTTCTTCAGGCTTCCAGGCTGAACTGCAGCAGCAGCAGCTCAGGCCTGGCCTCAAAGGAAGGTGATGCAGCAGCGTGAGGCTCGCTGCAGCCATTGCTGAGCAGCAGAACGAGCTGCAGGAGAAGCCCGGACAGCTCTGTTAGGGCTCCGCATCCAGCACGTCGTGTACATGCAGAAGTCTCACGTGTGCCGCTGGCATATAGCCACGGCTCCTTTGATGACTGTTGTGTTTTATTACTGGACACGCTCTTGTTAGTACAATCTAATTAATCTCCGAGTGGGACCCTTCTCTCTTTCCTAGCTTGTGGAATATTGTTTCTACAAAGCAGAGCGATAGAATGAACGTTGTTCAGCTGACTCGTGAGAAGAGAAAATAGCGTTTAGTAAATTAAGCAGCTCTTCCCACTCACTGTTTATAAGCTCTGTAATATCGTCTGTAGAACAGGGAGGCTTTGATTTAAAACCATTTGCCTCAAACCTTCTATGGGATCTGAATTTACTCGAACTGGGAAAACGCAGATCACAAACTGCTGTGTGGAAGTACCCAGTGGGTGCTGCGTGGGAATATTAGCCACTCCGTCATAGCTGAGCTCTGCAAGGAGATGACCCCTTTCAACAGCGATCAGGAACAGGATAATTAAAGCTTGCTTCAGATTTGAGCATTTATTCAAAGTGCAGAGCCTCAGTGGACCCTGTGGCAGAATGGCATGCAGCTTCTGCGCTGCACTGTTGACTTCAATATTTAATAACCTTTCCTGTTTGAGGTCCTTCAAAGCTGTGCAGGAAGGTTCATGCCTGTGTGAGTTTCTAGCTAGGTTCTGTTTTATTCTTTTTGTTTGGATGCCTGGAGGGCAGCTTGTGCTAGGGCAGCATGAAATATTGATCACGAAACAGTTCAGGCTAGTGCGAAGGAGGCCTCGTGGGAGGAGGTAAGCTGCATTACAGCAAGCACAAAGTAGTTTTCCAAGGTTTAGTTGCGGAACTGCTCAAAAATATAACATTGCTGTTTAATTTAGACGAGCCCAGTTTGTTTGCTAGGTTCTGGGCATTTGTTTGCTTGCTCATATGTTTGGATTGCATGCTGTGTGGGTTTTCTTCTACATTCGCAGAGATTCCAGCATCTAGGTCAAATCTAGATTATCCCTTTTTCCATGGAAGAACTACAGGCAGGCGATCTCAGCATTCTGGGCTCACTCTGCTCTGCTGGTTTTCCCTCTGCTCTTGTGCTCTGCAGGGACCGTTTGATTGTTTGCCTGCCTGCCTTTTTTTTTAATGGGAAATTCTGTGCTTGGAAGCAGACTGCTGTCTGCAGACAAACCTATAATGCACAGATTGGTATATGGGATTTATATTCTGCTAAGGTGACGGACTTGATCTGTGTTAGGAGGTTTCTTTAGTCTTACAAACTTTGCTTGGAACCACTGAAGCATTTAGGCTGGTTCTGAAGGCATGTCCAGAGCTCCTTTTCCATTACTTTAAATTTTAAGTTATTATCTTTTAATCAGAAAAGCCATGTGAATTAAACATACTTTAGAAAATATTTCAGTGGTTCCCATAGATAAGACATGACTCTTGCTTTGGATGAATGCTTTATTTCTTTTTGTGCAAACCCCAGGTTCAGAAGCTGCCAAAGCAGCTGTGGCACAGGGAGGCGGGGGTCTCTGCTGGGGTCTGTGCTGGGATCCCTGGGCACCGAGCTGGGCAGGAGCATCTCTTCGTCTGGAGCTGTTCATGGTCCCCGTGGCCCTTCCACCTTGCTGGCCATAACTGAAGGAGTGAAAGGGACTCAGGTGAAACAGACTGCAGGGAACTCTTCACTGGAAGCAGCCACAGGAATGGGTACACTTCCTGACGTTCAGGAATTTTAACTGAATTTCTTGTATTTTTCCAACTTTGTTTTCCAACCTTTTCCTTTCTCTCTATCCATCCTCCTAGGCCTTTAGTCATAATTTTACTTGCCCTCTTAATTTTTCTTCACCTGACCTTTAGGAGAGCACAGCACAGAGAAGGCAGAGGTATCGGAAGAGATGTGCAGAGACTGTGAGTGAGGACTGGATAAGGGGGAGTAATTTTAATTAAGGAAAAAAAAAGCCTAGAAACACCTTTTCTTTCCATTTTCAGTGTAAACTTTCAGATAAGTTTCTGCTCTTGAGGCCTTAGTGTGCTCATGGTCCTCTTTCCTGCATGCACATGTTGTGGAGCCAGCCCACGCTGCCGCTTATTCCCCTTCCTATGACCTGCCCTGCCGCGTCTCCTCGGGCAGCAGCTCTTGCCGAGGACAGTCCATTCTGTAGTGGGTCCTGCAGAGTGCCTCGTGCTCTTGCTTGGTCACTTCACACTGCACTAGCTGATGACAGAATCGACTGCTTTGGTGTCTGCTCGTCAGCGTGTCACTTGGAAAACTGTCATCAAAGAAGCTGTTCTGTGAGCCTGGCTTTCTGTGCGTTTGTCCTGTGCTGCTGACACCCCACAATGATGACAATCCGTTTTCTTCTTGTGACCACGCCGCTGCCAGTACTCTCCAGTCTTCCTCATCACATCCTCCGCTCCTTCCCTTGTGTCCCGTGCACATCTCCACCTTATCCCCCTGAAATACTGCCAGATCCTTCTGGTATCCTCTGCCTGGTTGGCTTGGCACCCAGTCTTGTGTGGCTGTGCCTGGCTAAGAGCTTCGCGTGTGCTGGTTGGGATTTGGAGGTCAGAGAAGGCAGATGGCTCCTGAGTTCATTCTGAAGCGTTTCCAGCAATGTCACTCTAATTTGAGGCTTGCTCTACTCTGCTGTTGGTTTTTCCTGAAAGATACATGGACTTGCAGCTAGCTGGAAATGCAGAAGGTAGCAGGGCACTCTGGAGGTCAGACAGGGAGAGGGTTATCTTTAGTCTCACTTCTATGAGAAACCAGGTCAACCAGAAGCGAAAACCACAGAAAGGTGGCAAAGGAAGTATCGTTTTATTCTTGCCTGTGGCAGGAACGATACAGGGCACTGTAATTCTCAGGCTTGTTTACACCGTCCTTGCAAGATTTGCTAAGCTGCGAGTGCTGAAACTACCAGCTTGCTGGTGTGTAGGTTAAGTTCAAGCTGAAAGTGGCTCACTGGTTGTTGAGTTTCAGAAGGTGATGCCTGTGAGCTGTGGAATCCATTCTGAACTATACCACTTAACGGTGGCCTTGGTAGTGTTAACGGTTGGGCTTGATCTTAAAGGTCTTTTCCAACCTGAAAGGTTCTGTGATTCCTTATATGAAAATGACTTGGACAGTGTCTTGGGTACAGAGGGCTGAAAGAGAGGCCTGGATACACAGATGTTCTTTCTCTTGGGTTTTTGGCATGCTGGTCTCCCATATTTGGCCATGGCTCTACCATTGTCCTCCAGCATATAACAGAAAAGTAGCTTTTGCACAGGAGAGTTTGTTACATGCCATGATCAATTTACTCGGGAAATCTGATTTTTTAATTTAATTTTACAGTGCTTAATGTTCTTGAGTTATGAACTGGGGGGGAGGGAGGGAGAACTGGAAAGGTATGTTGAGAGAGGTAGTGCTCTCCCAGTATTCAAGCCTGAGAAAAGTGTGATAGTAGGAAAGACACCGGCATCCTCGTTTGTCTTATGTATGCTCACAACCTCACGTTGCAGATACGCCACGTGGCTGCTGCACAAGGAGTCTGTTGCTCTGCCAGCCTCGTCTTGTTCCTAGGTTTGATGGGTCCATGATTCTGGAAGAGACTGCTAGACCATCCATCAGGCAGCCAGCTTGCCTTGACACTTAACATTCCTGATGGACTGCTTTAAGCAGAAATGAGCCCTGTGCTTGAAGAGGAAAACACCAAGCCAGAAAACCAATTAATTTAAAAAATACTTGTACCCCATTCCCGGGGAGAAGTTTGTTCTTATCTGTGGCTTTCTCCATGCTTTTGGGAGGCGCTGCCATCGTAGCTATTAGGAAGGTCCTGACTAGGCGTGAGGTTATCGAGTTATGACAACGTGATTTGAGGACATGCTTTTCATTAATAGTTTACTGCTTGTGTGTAGCCAAGGGGCATGCCTCGGCTGGATAATTGGATTTGGAAGGGTAGTGTTTGTAGCAATTGTGACACTTCTTGCTGTGAAGCCAATTTCTGCAGCGATGCAGTTGATACAACATCGGGGCAATCTGTTAGAGCGCTTTGTTCCACGGACGTCTGACTGGTGTAAAAAATAACCACAGCAAGAGGCTTTCCTCAAGAGCATGCCTTCTTCAAGCAGGAGGAAGCAAAATCAAGACCTTGCTCTGTATCTAAAAGCAATTGAGAATGTTTTTGGGAAGAACTGGCAGAAGTGGAGCTCTACAAAGCCTTTAGAAGCTTACACATGTGTACCATGCAAGTTCTTCTCTTGAGATCCTTTCTAAGGTTCAGACGTCTGTTTAGCTGCGACCCGGAACCCTTTGTTCCTCATTTCTATTCTTATTAAATTAAAAAATGAGAGGTTGGCAGTAGGTTTTTGCCCAGTTTATCTTGTTTGCTGTCCATGCAGGTACGTTTTGTGACACTTCAGTCTATGTTTAAACGTCTCAAGCAATCCAAGTTGTCTTCACTTTCCTTTAAGAAGGGCATAAATTACCTTAGTACTCTTTAGATGCTCAATTATTTTATCCTAGTTGCTGATTCTGTGAAATTCATACAGTTTCTGAATCTGATATGCCCTCAGACATGGAAATGCTATGTTTAAATCAGCCTTCACTTTGGGTGAAATCCAGGCCCTTTGCAAGCTGGTTTTAGCTTGTGGGTTCAGGAAGTCCTGAGATTCTCCTGATGCGTTCTGTATAGCAACGTTCTTGTATCTCTTGGCGATTCACAGGTTATATCAAACTAAAACTACAGTTATAACTGAGTGCACTAAAAGTGACTGCTAAGAACAGCATATGTGATGCAGAGGATGCTGCTTTCCCTCAATCTGTCTAATGATTTCAAAGAATGACTAAGGGAAGTGTTTTATATTACTTTATGTGCATGGGGTGTTGAGATTTTCAGTACCAAACTGCTGCTCACAGTTCAACTCGCACTTTCTCTTCCTGCCGGCTTTGTCAGGTCAGTAAAGCAGTGTGCTGATGTTCTGATGTGGTTACAGGGCTGCTTTTTGTGTGTCCTGCTCTTGCTGTCCCTTCACTGTCCCATGCCATGCCTCGCTTCCCCAGCTCTTCCTTGCATTCTCTGATACAGCCACTATTCCACACCCTCCTTAGGAGAGTGGTTCTTGGCAGGGGCTAGGGGCTGGTAAGCAGCACGTTGCATGCTGAGTTGTTTCCCTGGGCACTTGCTGTGCTTCATTTTCCTACACTTTGCTGTCCAGGATAATTTCCCTCCTCCTCTTCCTACCAACAATAAACAACATACAGTCTAGGAGTGAGCTGGGCTCCATCTGCTTCCCAGCCGTTTGGGACTTAGCAGCGGCAGTGCGGTTTTCACCATGCTCAATGGGCTGCAGAATGGGGCAGGGAGATTTCATCCCATTTCAAGGTCTGGTTCCTATCTTGGAATAAAGTGCTGGCAGTTGTAGGCTTACAGTCTGAGATGCTGAGATACAAGTTGAGGGATGGATTGGCTCAGCCTTGCTGTCAGATGTTTGGGCAGCGTTGTGTAGGCTCTTGACTCCGTTCTGGTGTGCTAGAACACAAATGTGCTTTGCGGAGCATCGAACGGGCCAGTGAAGTGGTGGGTGCTCAGGCAGCTTCCCAGGCTCTGCCAGAGCTGCATGGATCATGTCTGTTGGGAAAGGCAGATATCCCATGTAAGCACAGGCCAAAGGAGAACAAGGAAGGGCTGCTCTGGCAGAGGTTGAACAAAGAGAGTCCTCTGCTTTTAAGGGATTGGGACCCAAAATCTCTGTTTCTTTGAATTTTGAGTGTACAGAGAAAAGCAGCCCCTCCTATCTGCTTGCTACATAGAGTTTTTTCAGCCACGTCTCAGGATTATCCGTAAAGCTGTCAAGAACCTTTGACATCAGCTTCATAAAATGAATATCAGGTTGGAAATTGCCTCAGGTAATTAATTAATTCTTCTGTAAATAGAAGCCTCGATATGCATCAATGGTGCTATGGGATGTTTCTCAAGAGGGAAATACACTCTAGCAGGGCCCGTAGCGAGCAGTGAAGCCCTCTTTGTATGCAGGAGGCTCATTATCCTTCCAGTTTAATTCTACAAGGAAACAAAAATAGTCTTCGTCTCGGTGGATTATATTAGAGGGAGAGTAAAGCTGTTGATGAATCCCTCGCGGACGTTCGTGTTGGCTTGAGAGCGCTCAGGTGAATATGCGTTTTCTGGTTCAGGACAGAAACAGCAGAACCCGCCCAGCCTGGCAGAGCGCTGCCTTTCTTCCTCGTGCGTGGGGCTGGCAAGTTGGGAGCTGGTTGCGATGTTCTGTCACGTCAGCACTGCAAGCAGTCCCTGCAGCGAGTCCCACAGTGCCTCTTTGCACGGGGGGCAGGAGGAGAAGTCCCATCACGGCCTGTTTTCTACCTGTGGTGCTCTCCAGGCACAAATAAGACTCGCAGCGGTGCTGGTGGAGCCGCTCTCCTATCCAGCAAGTTGGGCGGATATCATCTGGTTTGCGGATTTGCTTGCTTTTCAGCACATGGCCAGAATAGATTCTCTCCACACTATTTTCAAAGCAATATGTTTTTTAATGAGTATTAGATTTTTTTCTTGATACACTGGTAAAGACGGTGGTTTTTTCAGTGATGTTTTAATTGGATTTGATTGGCACAGAGAAGTCACTTCCTTTGAAATAAAGTGAATATATTTACGGATTCCAGCAGTATAGGAGTAGTACAGAAAGAAAAATAACCTGCTTTTTATTGCTAAAACTGTCTTCTCCACTGACTCCTAGGTTTGGCGGGGCACGTTGGCTCGCCTTCGCTATAAGAGGACAAAAGCAGCCCTCACGATACTCAAGTATTACCGCCGCTACAAGGTGAAGGCCTACATCCATGAGGTCACCCGACGCTTTCACAATGTGAGGTTAATGAAGGATTACGGCAGGCACGTGCAGTGGCCCACTCCACCCAAAGTGCTGCGCCGATTTGAAGAGGCACTCCAGACCATTTACCATAGGTACAAAGACAACCTCTTGTCCCTTCAGACTAACCTAGAGGGGTGAACTGTGGAACTGCTTGTTGGAAAAATGACTCAGGAACACTGACTGGACATCAGAGATTAAGGTGTTGGTGGCTTTTGGTACCTTTGACCAGGCAAATAATTATTCTGTTTCAAAGACTCAGTCAGGATGAACGCTGTATTTCCTTCCTTGGCCCCTTTCTGGTTGGTTTCAAAAGAAAAGGGCAGCTGCTGTTAGGTGGGGGGAGAGAAAAGGAATCTTTTCGACTTTGTCAAGACTTCTAAGTCAGTGCTTTTCTGAAGTAGATTAAGCAACATTTTGCTATCTACTGCTCATACTCTATGTGCAGAAGAGGTATTTTATACCTTTATTGCAACCTCCTGATATCTACAAGTTAGTGACTTTTCTTCTGGTATATTGTACACAAAGAAATTACGATTCCAATTTGAAAAACGATGACTTCTGGAAGTCACTGAACAAGAGAAATTTTGGCAGGATTAGGTCCTCTTGAGATCTCCATTCCAGCCATCTGCTTGAAGGGGAATTATCACCACACTAGATGAAGACAACCTTAGGTTCTTTCCCCAGCTGTCTCTTGAAAGCCATCCACCACCTATCTGGGTAGAGTCCTGCTTTCTGAACAAGCTGCATTATCATAACTACAAAATTTAGTTGCTAAAAGACTTTTGGCATCATTAATCCTGGAGAGCTGGAGTTGCTGCTGGAGTGTGGTGTGGAGTAACAAGTGGGCTACCCTGCCCTGTTTCATGTTACAGTTGGTTAGGTTTCAATGTAGGGCCAAATTTAGCTATTGAAAAGAAAATGATGATATAAATGAGCCAAAAAAACGGGCTTGCAAAAACTTTATTGCAAACAGATGTGCCAGTAGCTGATTTCTGGGTACGGGACGGGGAGGGTACCAGCCAAAGTTGTCAGGAGTCAGAGATGATATGTGACTGCAGAATGACAGCTGACATTTCCAGCTCTGTGACTGCGATGGAAGGACTTCTTTTTCCCCTGATATGTATAGTCCAGGCATGTCCCCATTGCCCTGGTTTGGCAGAAGCAGTCCCCATAGCACATGGTGCAGACTGTGGAACTGATTCAGGCGTTTTGCGGCAGGTGGAGAGCAGGTGAACTCATCCGGAGCGTCCCGCCAGAAGTCCTGCCTCAGCTGAGGGCCAAGGTTGCTGCCATGGAAGTGCTGAAGGGCCACAGGGCTGATATTGGCCTGCAGCGAGCATGGGAGGGGAATTACATCGCGCTGGTGAGTACCAGTGGAGTGGTTGACGCAGCACCTGCGGCTTCGGTTGCTAAAAGGGTGGAAATTTAAAAAGTGGCTGTTGGTTTCTTGGGAGGGAGATGGACTTTGAAATTTCCTCTATAAATGGGTTTATGGGTTTCAGAATCTTTGACTTCTACTGCACTAGGAGTAATTTTTCTGAATGCTCAGCCTAGCTTGAGCAGCACTGAAAGGTAATGAGTAATGCCATCAGCTGGCTCGTCAAATGACCAAAGCTAGGAAAGAAGTCAGTGTACAACTGAAACTCTGGATATAATGCCATGTAAAGAAATAGCATAAAGAGAACAATAACAAAGAATTTCTCTCTAGGCAAGTTACATTACTTCCTTTTACTCCATCCTTCCTTCAAGCATTTTGTTTTGTTAAGGCTTGTTTTCAGGGAGCCTGTAACGCTCCAGATGCTCTGCCGCTCCCAGAGACTGGAGGAACCTTGGGATGAGGTGGTGCAGCCACAGTGCTCCCTGGCTTGCTGTGCCGTAATGCAATTAGTTTCTTCGGTGAGCAAGAGGAGTTACGTGCTTGTCTGTGCTCTTTCAGAAACCAGATAACCCTCAGACCACGGGCTCTTTCATCCCTGTTGCCAATGAGCTGAAACGGAAAGACAAGTACATGAACGTTCTCTTCTCCTGTCACGTCCGCAAGGTAACGGCATCCGCGTGGTCCGCAGGCACACGGGCTGGGCGGGGAAACTTCCTGCGGTCATGGTGAAGTCCTGGGGAGCCAAGGGTGCGGAGGTAATCCTGGAGATGCATTACAAGACGGCATGTCAAAGCCGTCCTGGTTCAAGGAACAGAATCGGTGGTTTTTTGATGGATACATACCTCTGAGCCTCTTGCACCAAGAGGTGCTTTGTGTGAGGGGTTCTGCGGCCTCTTCGTGTCGTAGCCATGAGTAAATCCACTAGATTCTGTCCGCCTGGTTTGGAGCTGACTTTTTTCATAGCGGAATGGGGGTTTGTGTTAAAGTGGTTGGAAGGTTTAAAAACCTAATTAGAAAAATGCACTTGCATCATTTTTTATGGATGGTTCATAATGATCTAAATGATGCTGGTTTTAAATGTCTCTCAGGAGGGGAGAGTTTGAAGTTTACAAAGCCAACAGGCAAAACCAATTTCAGTGACAGGCCGGGGCTGCTGATGTTCCAGGGTTTTTAAGAAGCTATATATTCTTTTTATTTCTAAAAATGTGCTATTGCAGTTAATCCCCACTTGCCAGAAGCGGAACACTATTGTGATTATTGTTTATGATTCCGCAAATATTATATTTAACAGTAACCACAAAATTCATTTTGCAGCATGAAAATCTCAGTTTATAACAAAACTTCTTTGCTAGGGGTAGGCAGTTACGTGGTTTCTGCAGCAGTGGCCTGTGTGTATGTAAATAGCAATCTCTTGCTGCTCTCCAAATAAAAATATTTCAGTGCGCATTCTGTTGCTTGTAACACGATCTCCCAAGGAGCGTGGTTTGCTGGTTGAATGAGCGGTTTGTGTGAATATTGGGGGGTATTGTTAGGATTAAAGGAGTGTCGAGGGAGTCCAAACTTCCTCCTAACGTCTTGCGGCAGTTTGGCTGGAACCTCTGTTACAGATGAGGAGAAGCGGGAGGATTTCACCCTGGCATTTTTCACTTCAGGCTGAAAACAAAGTAATTCCTGTTCTGATGCATTTAGAGAACTAGTTCTGAATTGTTGTTGTTTCTACCTACACTGGAATAATTGTAAAAATACAGTATTAGTTCTCAAAGATGCAGTTATAGGAATTGTTTTGAATGGGAAGGGAATGATGGTGAGGGGAATTACCTGGGGGAGGGGAGGGTGTGTAATGTATGTACACCTGGTGTGGGAGTTTTATTTTGCTCACTGTTACACAACTTTGAAGCTTTTAAGTCCTTCTGTTTCCCTCCCTTGCTCCTGATTCAGCTGTGAAGGACAATCTCCCATGCGAGCACAGATCCACACCTTGTCCTGTGCAGTGACTGCAAGCACAGAGCTCCTGCCTTTCTTTGTTTATGGTGCATGAAGAAATCCTTGAGCATGCGAACAGGCCTTATTTCTGTACAGCCTGTTGCTGTGCTTACTTGTTGGAAAGATCCATTTTCTACTGGGGTTTGTTGCAGTGGTGTCCCATCACTTCAATAGTAACAGCCCTCTGGAGATGGAGTGGGCGTTTCTTCCTGAGCCTGAAGGGTTGCTTTCAGTGCTTTCCAGGGTGAAGAAAGCTTTAGCTTACCACTTTCACCTGAAAATGTAGCTTGGCTGGAATCCAAAAATACGGCACAGACTGCGGGGTTATGGACTTGCAGTCTTGTGGGGTTTGAATTATCTTGTAACTTTTGATCTTTCTAGAGGTTAAATTGTTGGACACTGTCTTCTTTTGGAGAGGTCAGGCTTAATCCTCCGCTTGCCTGCTTAGTTAGGGAAACTTTTGCACGGCTTCTGCAATCACCGGTGCAGGAAGCACAGGCGTGAGCGTGGCAGAGGGGTATGTACGCGTGGCGGCAGCGGGGCGAAGGTAAGGGGAGCCAACCTGCGGCCGCCAGCGGAGAAATGTCCACAAGGCCGTGGGTGGTGGTTGCACTGGCAGAGAACTGCTGCTCGTCCACAACCTGCCTCTGCTTGGGTCTTTGAAGCCGTTACTTCTTCTGGTCTTCATTCTTCAGGATCTGTTAGAAAAAATGTGGCTAAATTTAGTGAAAGTACAGCATCTCCTTTAGGAAAGTGGTGGCTTTAAAGAAGCAAATAGGGTACCTCTTCTCTGACAAATGGATGAAACCATTTCAGCGCTGCTGTTGAGGACAGATCCAAAAATACGGCGTAGACTGCAAGGTTATGGACTTGCAGTCTTGTGGGTTTTAAACTTTGTAGGATGTTAAATGATGTGCGTAAGCCTGGCGGTTTCAGTACATCTCCATGTTTAAACTCAAAAGCAGATGACCCCTTTTAAATCCATGCTTGGATGTAATATCTTTTTGAGTGAACCATTTCTCTTCCTTCTTGTATGGACAGGAAATGTCCAGGCAAGCCTAAAGTGAACAAAGGAGAGAAGACAAACAATCCTGAACTTTGAAAGCTAACAAGAGAAAGATTTGGCATTTCAAGGTTTACCACTGCACTTTCCACCCAATGCACTTCTTTAGGTAATCTATTATGCCTTAAATTTCGACATCGGATTTGCAGACTGAGCAACAGTGAAAACTGGTGTAGAGCCTGTAAGCAACCCCATGTTTGGACTGCAAGAACAGTCTTTACCCTGAAAACAGCGTTAAGCCTTCGTTCACTCTTCGCACAAAGCAATCCATAGCCTAAGCCATCGTTTTAAAGCAAGGGTGTTTCTCTTGCTGGAAGTACAAGCTGTAGCATTCTGCCTGTTACCCAAAAACTAATGGCAGTCGGAGGGTCAGCCTTCAGTGCTGTGGGGCAGGGGGAATTTCTTCCAATTGTTCCATTCTTCCCTTTTCTTTTTGAAAAGATAACTACATACAATCACGCGTTTTCCCCTTACCTTCCCCATGTCATACCGAATGTTACTTGCACTCGCGTGGCGTTAGCACGTGCTGGCTGCCTTGGTGGTCAGAGTGTTTGAAAGGAAGCCACTCCCTGAGGGAGGTTTGTCACGTTTCTTATGCTCAACCCGATTTCTTGTGGATTTGCAAATTGGCCGTTACTGTTCGTTTCTCAGCTGAAATTTGGTTCACATGAAGCTTTAGCGGGGGACTGAGGAGTGAGTTACAGGAATGAGGGTGTAATTAATTATCAGGTGATTTCATTGCTTCCCTTAAGACTCTAACAAAGCATCAGTCGACAGAATAACGTTGCTCAGGTTAATTCGTGGCATATTTTCATGATTCAGCTTATTTGAGGATTCTTGAGCAAAAAATGTGCTGTTACTGCTAGTCCCTTAGGCAGGCAGGAAGGTGTTACTGGTAACGGGAAAGCACTTCGGGGAGTGCAGGGGAATGTTTGAATTCTGAAGCAGCATCAGACTTCCTTTGGGGCTTTCAGTAAGGTACGGAATGTTTACACCACGGCTGAAGTAGTTCTTGACTGTCAACAGCAATGCTGGGTGTCTGCTCTTGAAAATTTTCCGATAATTACAGTCTAATATGCTTCTTTCTTAAAAAGAAAAGACATTAAAAGGTACGTACTGGGCAATTTGAAACCAAGACACAAGTTCAGCCTGGAGCTCGTGTTTTTAAATAAGTTTATGTATAGAAATATCTTAATGACCTGTAAAGTGTTTGTTAACCGTGGAGTTCTTTGAGACAGATATTTTTGTTTTGAGCTGACGATTGACGTTCTGTGATGTCAAGCAAGTAATTCCATCTCTTGCCAGCCAGGGAGCTGCCCTGGAAGTATTGATAGCTGATGGTGAAGTGTTCTTTAGCCTGAGTGCACGGGATCTTAATTTCAGCAGTTTGGGATTATTAATAACAGGTGACTGACTTGGGGCCGAAGCTTGAATAGCCCTTTCTGTAGAAGGTCTGGGAAGAGACCTTGATGTCTGGCTGGTGGGAGGTGCACGAGCTTGCTTTCTCGCAGTTGGTGTAGGTAGAAGCAGGTCATTCGTCATACAAGGGCAGGTAGTGACAGAACAAGGGGTAACGGGTTTAAACAGAAAGTGGGGAGATTGAGATGGACATCAGGAAGGAATTCTTCCTGGAGAGGGTGGGGAGGGGCTGGGACAGGTTTGCCCAAAGAAGCTGTGGATGCCCCATCCCGGGAAGTGTCCAAGACCAGGCTGGAGGAGGCTTGGAGCAACCTGGTCTAGTGGAGGGTGTCCCTGCCCATGGCAGGGGATGGGACTGGGGGGGCTGTAAGGTCCCTTCCCACCCAAACCATTCTGTGATTCTATGATTTCTGCTTATGGAAAACACATCTTTTCTGAGCATTGTGATGCTCTTCAGTTTTTCAAAGGAAATTCTCAAGTTTTTTGCCTTGGGAAACCAAATGCATATTGCATGCATACCACCAGGTTTTGTATCACCTTGGAAACAATGGTTTCTCTTTGGTTTTTTAGAATAAGGCTTTTCTTTCCACTTTCTCTCATCATTTGTGGCACCAAGCTCACTTGAGAGGACCATCTCTTCCAAAGCCCACTGCCCTGCAGTGTCTAGAGGCCCCTGACAGGAACCTGAAAAGCTCATTTGGAGGTTTTTCTGCTATAGGCTAGACCTTCAGTTTTCCTCCTAAGCTATTCAAGGAGCTAAATTAAGACTGATTCACATTTGGATCAACAAAGATATAAATAAAAAAATGCCCAGAAGGTGCAGAACACAATGCTAGGAAGGGCTGTTCTCCGGGAGGGTATGAGCTGTATCTGAGAACATAAGGCCTGTCTCTACTCCTACAAAATCAAAGAATAGTGGCATTCGGATTGGTGCTGGCATTTGTCTGAATCCTTCTCTGCATGCTTCCCAATGTGACAGTTTACTTCTAAAAACACAGCACGTATTATTTACTTAAATATGCCATAGATGCATGAGACACCTGAAGCAAAGCGATTGCTTGGCAAGAGCTGGAAAGGACAAGTCGTAGAGCAGTGAGAATTTGCTTCTCGGGTGAGATAAGCTGCTGGACTTCCCCTTCAGTACATTTCTCTACTGAATTTATTGTTCAGTGTGAACACTAAATCCAGTGCGTAACTGGTAAGAAGTGGAATTTAAAGTATACTTGTAGAACTACTCTGATATTCTATTGCCTTGCAAAAGCTGGGTGTGCTTCCCAGCTGCAGGACCTTCTGTGTTGGGATGGCTTTGGTTGCACAGCTCGGCAAGATCTGCTCCATGCTGGAGGTGGGCATGGATGACGGGGAGCACATGGTGGTGGGAGAAGGGAGCAACAAGCAGGATCCTGGCAGTGAGCAGGTGGTGATATCAGACTCCCTTAAAAAAAATCAAATCAAAAAACCTGTTTGGGAGCCATGGCCTCACAGCATCAGATCTGAGGTCTGTGTGGGGCAGCTCACAGCCTAACAGCCTGGAGAAGACTTTGCTTAAACTCCCAGGACTTGGAGTGTGGTGTGCTCTAAGCTGCACAGCCAAACTGCGGCTGGAGGAGCCTGTGCCTCTGCTCAAACAACTCATCGTGTAGCAACAGACACTCCTAACCTACTTTCTCTGGGGCATTCAGTGTTTCTCCCATTCACCTGCTTCCTAAAATAATCACGGTTATTCAGCATCTCTTCCTGTGAGATTTTCCAGGCCCTCAATCATTTTTTTCACCTTCTCTGAACCATTCGAGTCTCCTTCGCATTCACTATCCTGGTGCTTTGTGCACTTCCAAAGGCAACCGTGGCACCCAGGACATGACTCCCCACACTAGTCTTTACCACATGCTAGCGCCTTGCTTGTCTTCCTGTGCCATGATCTATCCAGAGCTGTCTAAAACCACCTTCAGTTACTCTGTCTGAGTTGGTGCTGTTAATTTACAGCTGCCGTATAGCTCTCCAGTTTGCATTTTTTGTCTTTATCTGCTCTGAACTTCGCCACTGAGCTGCCTGTGGACTGAGAGTATTGAAGTTCTCCTGACTTCACTTAGGAAAATCCATTTATGTTCATCCACCTCATCATGCCTCAACCTTGTCTACCCTTCTTAGGTGATTAATAAATATCTCTGGGGCTGTGATACACCCATGACTCTGGGTGAATCATGACCTCAGTGAAAACTACTTCCTACTTCGTGTCCTACTTTCTCACTTGCTTTTGACAGAACTTTGCATCTTGCAACCATTTAGTACCCAGCCTCTTGGGGCATCTGAAGGTCGTAGATGGCATCAAATGTTCTCCTGTGTGTAGTATTTCCTGGACACAGTAATGGTAAGGTCAGTGGGACGTGTTTCCCTGTGCAACCCGCTTGCTAGAGCCGCTAGAGCCTACAAGGACATTTGCGATGAGTTGGAGTGAGATGGGGGAGTTTAAATGTTCTGTGTTTAGAAAGGAGATCTGATTAAAGGCACGATCGCAGGGTATCCAACTCTTATCTGGAGAGATCATAATTTGGTTTCCTGCTGTAACATGATTCTCCCGCTTTGGTTTTTGTAGACAATCACACTAACAAGGTGTGGAATAGCAGATTATTATCTTCAGTCTTCCTGGATCTTCCCCAGACCAGATGTTACTGTGAAGATACAACATTTAGTATCTTGTGTCCTTTGAATGAGTACATCTTTAATAACAGTTGCGTATATTTTTACAGTCATTTTCCAGTGGCGCTTGTGTGGCATTTGACAGCAGTTTTGGTGATATCGTTCATCAGGTACTGCAGGGATGCTGTTGCTGGAGACCTGATTGGTGGCAAAAAATAAACATGAATTCAGAACTTCAGAATACCTACAATTAAGGAAAATTAAACAATGATATGACCACTTTATGTGTCTTGCTGCTGGGCCATGTCTGTTACTTTGCATCATTAGCTGGTGCTTCAGTAGTCTGTTCTTCCATTGCTCTTACTGCGTGGAACTGGGTGTGTGAACCAGGACGTGGGGCTGAGCACTTGGCTGTTTTCAACCGTTCACATATTGCCCTCTTCTAACAGTGAATTTTTTACCTCATTGGAACATTACATATAATTGGTATTAAAAAACAAACAAAACAAAACAAAAAACCAACACACACATAAAAAAACCCACCACCTTTTACGGTTGATCTGCACAAAAAAACGTGAGTATGCTACAAACTGGAGCTTGTTTTCCCCACACACTGTCTGGTTATCTTAGGCGGGTAGTATTTTGAGTTCAAATTTAAGTGAACCAACTTCTTGAGTTTGCCTAAGATTATTCTGTGAGGGTTGGCACATCTGTGTACAGACAATCCCTGCTGCGGTTGACCGCCAGTGAGATCACAGGTGATGATGTAGTGTTTGCCTCAGCAGGCAACTGACAGTTCTTCGCTGAATTACAGCATGTATCTATAATTGGTCTTAAATTTACAACCGTAGAGCCCAGTGGCACCATTGAGATATTAAGATATTAATGTTTCCCAGTGGCGACACTAAGCCGTGTTCGCTGAACTACTAGAAACTGTCAGTGTATTTCAGATACCGTGAAGTCTGTTTTCTGGTAGTGCATGGGCTGTTGAAATCACAGAATGATTTAGGTGGGAAGGGAACTCTGGGGGTCTGTGGTCCAACCTCCTGCTCTGAGCAGGGCTAATTCAGAGTAAGATGTGGTTGCTCAGACTCTGCCAGCTGAGTTTTGAAAATCCCTGGGGGCGAAGGTTACGCTGCCCCTTGGAGCCCTGTCCCAGGGCTGCCACCCTCCTGGGGAGAGGTTTTTCCCTTGTGTCCAGTTGGACTTGCTGCTGCTGCATCTTCTGCTCGTTGCCTCTTGTCCTTTTGCTATACTTCGAGCAGTCTGGCTGCATCTCCTCTGTTCCCTACCTTTGTCAGAGGTACAGTCACTTGAAGATTAAAACACCTTCACCTCTTTTTGGAAGCCAGTATTAAAGTTGTTCAAAGTGCACTGTGATTTTCTTACATTTAAGTACCTTACAGGAGTGGAGTGGGGATCAGGAGACTAGAGTCCAGATGTAAAGCAACTGGAGAATGATACAAGCATCTAACAAATCAACTAAAAATTCCACTCAGTGGTCAGTTAACCTTAGAAATGCACAGAAGCCTCTGGGTGCTCTCTTGTTCGGTCAAGAAGCTTGCTGGCTGTGGTAGCTCTGCTCTCCGTGTGCCCAGAATAGCCCTAGACAGCATAGCTCAGCAGCGAGCTCCTGTTTAAAGAATTTCTTCAGAGGAGCTTGCTCACCGGCGATCCTTTGTCATCCTTGCCCTGTTTACCACGTCCTGAACAGAATGCAAAGTTAAAATGAGTTGAGCGATGTCCACCTCTATAGAAAAATCTGCTACTCACAGTGCGGGTCTGGCGCAGCTGAACTGACCTCAGCTCGCTGCTGCTGAACAGCCATCCTGTTTCTTCCTCTGGCATTACCCAGAGCCTCGGCCCCTTTCCCTTGCAGTGGCTCTGATGCTCGTTGTGCCCTTCCCTTGCTATGTTCACAAAAAGGGCACGTAGTGAATTGATAGGGGTGATAAGCACCAGAGCCAGCTCAGGGTATGGGGCTGGGACCTCCTGAAGGGGCAACAGGATGTTGTTCTCAATGGCAACGAGCTTTTAGACAGAGTGGTTGTGCTCTCGCTCTGCCTCCCTTGCTTAGGAAGGGAGAGGGTTGTGCTCAATACCCCTTGCAGCCTGGGTGTACTCTAGCTTAGGTCTTTATTCTCTTTGCCAAGAAATAACCTTGCCTTCCTCCCACCAGCTGGTCACCTACATCCCTGCCCACAGCTTTGGCTTTCCTGGGCTCCTGTCCTGTTCAGTCTCCTCTTCCTTCTTGCAGAATGGCTCTTCAGCAAAACTAATGGAGCATGCCCGTACTTGGCTAACACATCCACTGATGGGCAGGGGAAGGGATGGTGTCCACCTTCTCCACTTCTGGGGCAAGTTACTGAGCTTCGTGGAAGGCAGAGGTGGGAAATGGGACTTGCTCCAATTTAGGATGGTCCAAAGCATCTGCTTTCAACAGCCTCAGGTCTGGACTGTCACAGACCCTGGTGACACCCAGTTTGGCTCTGCGGGGCAGGCATTCTGTGTCATGCTTTTGGGGTGAAAAAGGCACATATGTAATGTAGGAACAACAGCATCTGCCTGGGCTTGATGTCTGCCCGCGGAGAGGGGTGCAGGCTGGACGTTGCTAGGGAAGAGCATCTCTCCTGTATTTGATTGAGGCTGTGGACTTTCTCAGGTTGCCCCAGCCCTGCTGGTGGATAACTCTGGGAATGTTGCTTCTCCAAGACTCTGCATTCCTCTGTTTGTAAAATGGGATTAAGGAGTCCATCTTCCCTTTCACTGTTTCAAGACCTGTGGTGAAAACCTGTTTTGAGCTATGTGCATTTTGCATGTTTACTGCTGCAGTTTCATTCTGCATGTTCTTGCAGTGATTAATGGGACTGAAAATCTGCTTCCTTACAGGTCAATCGCTTTAATAAGGTGGAGGACAGAGCAATCTTCATCACTGATCGACACCTTTATAAGATGGACCCTATGAAGCAGTACAAAGTGATGAAGACCATCCCGCTCTATAATGTAAGTACAAGGACAGGGGAGTCTCCTCTTGGGCTCTTAGTCACGGGCAGTGCATCTACTATTCAGCTCCATTTCATATCCATAAAATGGAAAAGACTTCGGTTTACAATTTTTAATATATTGAATGTCTTTAAAACAGCTACAGTGCAGTTATCTACAACACCGATGCATCGTGTTAGCTTGTTGTTCCAGTGCATAAAATACAAGCTGAAAACCAAACTGCTCATCACACTCTCTTCTGCTTGATCTTCTGTTTTGTTTTGTTTTGTATTTGCTGCGCCGCAAGATCTTGGCCTCATAAGGGGGTTAGCATTTCACAGCAGCTTAGGACACAATTCCTGTGTCTCGGGGGGTTTGTTTGATCCTTCGTGGCGTGTTTGAATTTTTTTTTTTATATTTGTTCCTGTTTAATGTAAATCTTATCAAAGCTAAATTCAGCATTCGGGTGGGGTATCTGGCCTTCGGGGAAGCAGAGTTTAGCTGCCAGTGACAAAGCAGCAGATCATCACTGTAAGGAAGGGGAATGGGGGAAAACCTCCTCTTAGCTTTTCAGCATCCTAGAGCGTGGATTCAACTGCTTGTTTGTTTTCCTCAGCCTGAGGTAACACCTCTACGGTTATCTTCAACCTGCAGAACCTGGCTGGGTTGCTTGGAAATGTCGTACACAAATTTGTTGGGATGTTTGCATTTGAAGAAATAATAAATCTGGTGGCCCCGTATTGCTAAAAGAGTAGAGGTGGGATTAGGGTAACAGTAACATCTAATCTGCACATGTGGAGTGACTGATTAGCTCAGACTGTGTCCTTAATGTGGTTTTGTACATTCTCATCTAAGCTCCTTGCTGGCCATCCACCCGAGCTGTGCACAGACCACCCACTGCAGCGTGGGCAGAGCGAGCTCGTCTGCCTTGGGTTGTGCCCCAGTAAGAGTATTGGCTGCAGCAAAGCGATGTCTCCGTGGAAGTGTCTTTTCAAAAGACGTTACTGCCGGGGGGTTCGCCGCTGCAGGTCATTCTCCGTCGATGTTCTGTTCCACTGACATTCTCTCTTGTGCAAAATGAAATTGTCAGCAGGTTATGCTGCTAAATGGCCGATTCCTGCTTGTGCAAACCAACTTGTTCAAGTACACAGAGGCTCAAGCAGAGTGTTTTTCCTAGACAGGTGGTTCTTTTATGGAGTTTCAAGGTGAACTCAGGCAGACAAGGTGGCATTTTGTCCATCACAATTTCTCACTGTTAGTTTTCTGCACACTTACCTTATACAAAATGGTGAGGCCGCTGCAGTTCACTTACTACATTAGTAATTACATGTGAATCTGTATTTATTGCAGCTTTAGAAAAGCGTCTGCTTCACCTGTGTGTCTGATGGGTTTAAAGGTGGAGCTTGTGCTTTCATGGTCACAGTTATTCATACGTCAGGTCAGTGTTGGCGGCCTGATGTTTTCCTCTGAAATCCTTAAGACCTTAAAAATTAAAGGAGGTGAGCAAGTCGGTTACAACTTGTAGAATATCTGTTACTTAGAAAATGTTAGTAATGTTTTTTTCCCACAGAACACAGATGTCCAAAGCAGAGTATCCATTCGTACAGTGCTGCAGCGCAGGCTCTATGTTAGCTGTCTGCTTCGCATCTCCTCTGGCAGCAAAACAGTTAATGGTGTGGGCATATAGGGCTCTTGCTCTTAGAATACTTACATTTCCATAGTTATAAATCAGATTAATTTGTAGATCTGCAATTATTCCCTTTAGCAACCTACCATAAGGCTTCTTGAGTGAACAGTTTCCTTGACCTGAGCAGCTGTGACGTGGTCCTGGAGTACTGTGCACAGGAGAGATGGACCCAAAAGACCCTTCACTGACTCATACAGGTGTCACAATAATGTTCCAGGGGGGAAATCTGATGAATGCCCTTTGGTAAAGGCTGTAGTGATAAATTTCTGCTTTGTTGGTCACAGCCTCTTCTTTTACCTGCTGCTGCTGCCCTATGGACCTGGCAACACCAGACAATCTGCATGCACACCTTGGGATTGCATCGTGGTGCTAGGGCATGCTCACTGGTCCTGCTGCTTTACTGCTGCGCCGCAGGGAGAGGGGAGAGGAGGAGAGAGTTTGGAAATGTGTTTGCTTCATACACAGGTCATGAAACATTTGGATTGCTTTTGCCAGGATTTCTTAAACTGAACTCTGGCAAATGGTTGATGCTGTAATGCAGTTGGTTTTTCCTTTTGTAGTTATGTTTTATATTTATTGCTGAATGATCCGAGTGTGCGTTGTGTTTCACCTCTTGAGCTGCCTCACATACACTCCCTTGTTTTTCTGCATGTCTGATCCCTTCTTGTCTGGAAACCTTTTCATAGTGTACGGGAAGGTGGTGCGAGTAGCCAGTTAGTGATAGAGATGTTCCTTCCCTTTCAGGGAAAGAACAATTCTTTGAACTGATGTGCAGATTTTTGAGAAGCAGGTGTATCATAATTACACCAGTTGTGATGTGTATGGGTGTATCAAATATGTCCTAGTAGAGATGCGTGTTCACCGTGGAAAATGGATTGCCTTTCCAATGTGGGAAGGTGAACCCAGCTGAAATCCGTCTCCGTTATCTGTGCTGCTCGCTATCAGCATTTTGAAAGCACCCTGTCAACACGGCAGCATCCTTAGTGATGGGGTTTCCATGGAAATCTCATTGGAGACAGTCAGCTGATGTCTGTTACGACCATAAACTTGTTTTTGGCTGAAGAAATCACACTGCAGTTCCCTGTCTCCTTTCCCCATGTTTACATGTAGATGATTTAGGCACAGCCTGTAATGCGTGCCTGCTGGGGTCCAGGCTCTGCATTCTGGTATTTTGGGTCCTGTGTGAGGTATCTGTAATTTTGTGCAATGACTTTCCTTTCAACCCTGACTATTTTGCTGCATTTGGGGGATTTTCTGTGTGCAAGCCTTCTGACAGTTGCCTCACAAGTACCAAAATGCAGTTAGCAGTTTGTTCTTACCTGGGAAGAAAAGAAACAGATAACGGCAGAGAGGAGTTACAGGGTGACTGAGCAGCGGAAGGGATCGCAACCGCCTTTCCCAGTCTGGTGGTGAATACAGTGACGGATGTTCTGTGGACACTGAGAATGTTTCCTGATCTTCAAGCAGGACGAATATCACAGTTTGTCAATCCTGAGACAAGCACCTTCTCCCAAATTATTGTTGTGTTATATTCATTTGTTTAGGTGGTCTTATGGGGAGGGGTGAAATAGGAGAATTTTGAAGGGCTCTTGGACTTCTAACATGGTTCTGTTGCATAATTAATGTTGAAATAAGCTTTTCAAATCCAGACATTTCAACGTGTTCATCTTTCACACTTGGTGCACATTTAAAACCTTGATGGCAGTGGTCCCCGTGGTGCTGTTGTGCTCACGGGATGTTATTTAAGCATGCAAATTAATTTGAAGAGACACTATAAACCCAGGCAGCTGTTAATGTCTGTGCATGAAGTGTAGCTTGTTTTTGAAGTATTTCATGACCTCAGAATAGCGTGAACAATAGAGCACAAACCCCACGTGTTGGGTATATGGAGCTGGTAGTAGGAGGCCTCTGCTCAGTGTTTAATGTCAGCAGTTACAGTAGTTCAGGCTGTTGTGCTGTGACAATAAGCCAACAAAACAGGAGTGATTCCAAACTGGGGTAGTGTTTCAGGCGGAAAACAGGGCACGCGCCTCACTGCTGTATGTGGTCGTGGTGTGCTTTTCTGGGACGAGTTAGAGATCCAGAGCTGGAACAGGTTTCTTGGAAATAATCCGTTGTGACTGCTGAAGCAAACGTACGGGTCCAGACCGAATGTGATTCATGCTTCTGAGAGGAGCGAGTAGTCTCCAGCTTGATTTGTGCCATTGTCCTATCCAGCACAGGCAGTGGGGTCACACAGAAGGCTTTTTTTCTTTAAGAAGGGGCATAATGGGACTTTCGTTTTCACAGAACATTATATTGGTATCTCTCTCTTCTAGGGGAATGTGGCTTCTCCCTGCAAATCTCAGGGTGTCTCCAAGGACTCGTGCAGTCCTTTGGTGGACAGGGAAGGTCTGCTCTATTCTCTCTCTGTACTCATCGTTCTCTTGCCTTTCTCTCTCTCTTTTTCTTTTTAATTTTATTTTGCAGCACAGGTTTATTAGATGTACTCACCTCTTGATGTTTCCTTTGCCATCCTTATATTTTGTTTCCCAGCAGATTCATTTTTTGGTTGTTTTTTTCTAATATTCATCTGAATATAAATAGCCTGAGTACCCAGATTACCACTCCTAAAAATGTCCTGCTTTTGTCTTGTGAGATGATGAGGCCAAAGCTTTTCATGTGCCGAGTAGCAGTTATTTAACAGACACAAGGAAAGAAAAGATCAAAATCCAAACCAAGACCCCACTCCTCTTTATTTTGTCAGAACAGCGAGACCTTACTCCATGACTAAATTTTGGAATCATCATGGCTATGCGAGGTTTGCAACTTATATTCTTCATCAAGACGTTTAGCCTTTCCGTGAACTTCACTTTTAGTTGTCCACGTACCATTGTGTTCCCAGCGCTGCGTGTGTGGATTTGCAGAGGGTTGTTGGCCATACTCGTGCTTACTGTTGGTTTCCTCTGAAAAGAAAAAAAGCAAGCTTGGGGCTCTGCCACTGAGCGATATGGTGTCATCCAGCATGAGGTTTTGGGAAAGCAAGCTTCCGCTGTTAGAAAACCACCTGGTGCGCTCCTTGGTGGGTGGCCCGTTGGACAGGCAGAAGGGCACCAGCGGTAACACGGGACAGTGCTGCTTCTGGCAAGAGTTGCTCAGGGTGAATCCAGTTTAGACAGTAAAATTTCCTCGTACCTTTGGGACCGCTGACTTCCAAAACCCTGTTGTTTCACCTTGGCTTTTTCAGCTTGTGGGAGGAGTACTGAGGACCTGCACGCTGCCAGTACCCTCAGCTCTCTCTAGAGGTAGAAGTTGAGAGTGAGCGTCGTGTCCTGGCACATAGCAAAGATATGTCAATGTACATAACCTTCTTCTTGCTTTCTCTTCACAGTTGGTAGGATTGAGTGTCTCCAATGGGAAGGACCAGCTCGTGGTCTTCCACACAAAAGACAACAAGGATCTCATTGTCTGTCTCTTCAGCAAAGAGCCCCCTAACGACAGCAGGATTGGAGAGCTGGTGGGAGTCCTGGCAAGTCACTTCAAGAGGTCAGTGTTGGGGATGGATTTTGTTGAAAACTCAGTCATAGACTCACAGAATGGTTTGAGTTGGAAGGGACCTTAAAGATCATCCAGTCCCAACTCCCCTGCCACAGGCAGGAACACCTTCCACTAGCCCAGGTTGCTCCAAGCCTCCTCCAGCCTGGCCTTGGACACTTCCAGGGATGGGGCATCCACAGCTTCTCTGGGTAACCTGTTGCAGTGCCTCCCCACCCTCTCTGGGAAGAACTTCTTCCTGATATCTGATCTAAATTAGATTAGATATAATCTACTTCTTCCAGTTTAAAGCCATTTCCCCTTGTCCTGTCACTACACATCCTTGTAAAAAGTCTAATGTGCCAAATCAGAAACTTCCCCTGAAGTCATTTTGATGCCAGTCTTGAGCTTTATCTGTGTTATTTCACTGTATTACGAGGATACCAGAACAACGTTCTTCCTTGCATTTTTGAGACTTGCTTTCTAGCTGCGATACTTTTCTCGCCCTTCTGCCTTCCCTGTATGTTTGTTAGAGCATGGGTGTTTGGGGACAGCCGTCACTGAAGATGCATTTGGGGTGTGTCACAGTGTCTCCTTGATGCTTCTTGCAGTCAAACTCTTCACATGTGAAATTAAGATACAGCTATTCCTTCCTCAAATTGCTCCACCTGCCCCCAGTATCAGTAGGTGATTTATTGCTTGAGCTGTAAAATGTCATCTGTTTCCTGAAAATCATCCCTTTTGTAAATCAGTGTGCAGCGGCTGTTTTATTGGTGAACCCAACACTGAAGCGGTTATCTTGCACTGACCTTGTAGCTACAGCTGAAGTAGCAGTAACGACCCTTACACCACTGAGCAAGTTCGGGACTGTCCAGGCAAGCGTCACAGCAGTGACTGCATTGCAGCGGTCACGTAACAGTGGCTCTGGAGGAACGGTGTGTGGAGTGAGCAGACGTCAGGGTTGTTCCTTACTCCTCAGGAACAGACTCTCCTGAGGATTGATGTTGAACAGCATCTCATGCAGTACTGGCTTTTGCCATTCACAATATTGTGCTCTATTTGTGACCCAGTAAAAGGAGTCTTTTTAGTAAACACCATACAGAGCTACAAGTGGCAGGGCAATGGCAGTGAATTTAGGTCATGTTAGGTCGGTGGGTCATTTTTTCAAGAACTCAAGAAGAGCGTGCCAGTGCAGCCACTTCTCACCACTGCTGGAGGGAGGTGCTGAGTTCATTTGCAATGAATTCCCAGCATCAGCGTAACTTGTTTTGAGAAATTCAGGCTGAAAAGCAGTGGAAAACATTCTCTGGTTCTGCTTTTGCCTAAATATAGTTTCATTTCAAAGGTAGTTTGAAGGCTCAGGAGATGGGGGTATTGTAAAGCAACACACTTCGTGTCGGGAATCCTGTGAAGTAGCTGGAGTTCTTTCATGTCTGGTGTGTTTTGAACACAGGTGACATCTTCAGATAGCTGATGCTCCTCGGTGCCTTAGCGAGTCTCTGATGTTGGGCAGAGCTGTGAAACCATTGATTACACTCCAGATCCTGTACATTCAGCGTTCAGGCTGCCCTGGTTTGCTGTTCTTTTTGCTCAGACGTTAATACAAAGTACCCAGCCTTGTTGTCCCGTGTCCAGTGTTAGCTCAGCATGAGGCGCGTGTTCTTCACTTTAAGAATGCGGTGTGGCCATCAGTCTGAAATCTTGCACCTTCCCTATAAGGGTTGATTGGTTTTCAATTGATTTTCAATTTCTTACACTGATTTAACAATGACATTTTTATCTTCAAGAAGAATTAGTTTTTATCTAATCACTGTCTGTAGTAGAATGGCAATTCAATACTTTTATATGCTGCTTAATCTTCACTTTATACAGTATTAACATTTTTTTACTGCTTCAAATGACAGCTCTCAGCACAGCTGGTTAAATGGGAGAGCTGGTCTAAAAGCCCCTTTTCCTCCAACATTTAATAAAAGTTACTGCTTCAATGGTAATGTGCAGGAGCAGCTCACATTTAATTTTCCAATTTTCTTCTTCAAAGCAATGTCTGTAAATCAAAATAAACAGAAATATTCTTGTTTTCAGCCACTTTCCATTTTCTAAGAGTAAAAAAACCCTCCTGTCAGTGAATGGGATTAGCTGACCCCTTGCTTGAGAGGCACTTTGGGAATTCCTCATTAAACGGGATTAGCTGAAAGTCACCGTGTGCCTCATGGTAAGTGTCAGGCTTCTCTCTCCTGCCTGTCAGAAGGTGGTTGCTGTGAAAAGAAAGTGGATCCAGCAGTAAAATCTTCAGCTGTAAAGTTCAGTTGCCAGGTGACCCTGTAATCGGACTTCAGAGCTCTGCTTCGCCTGGGACAGGGGTTACGGGGGTGTCATTTAAGGTCCTCTCGGAACATACCAAGTAATTTCCAGCCACCTTGAGACCAGTCCTGACCCACCCGCTGCAGAGTTTTAGCGAGGGTGAGGGTGTGCAGCTGCCCCTGGTTATGCGTAGCATTGCAGGTAATGATACTTAAATAAGGGAATGTTGGAAATTTTCATCAAGGAATAGTTTAAACATTTTAGAAAAAAAGGCCTTGAGGTGTTGTATTCTGGCAACTGCCTTTGGAGAAGTTACACTGTTCCTGTTTTTAGGCATAAAGGCTTCAATTTTGGGATGGATTGTCTGAGTTCACATCTTTTCTCTTCACCCATGAAAATCTACCTGAAAATCCATCTTTTTTAATTTATTCCTAGTAGGAGTTTACCTACTTTCAGACTGTGGTCAGAAATCACTATTTATATAGCATAAAGCTAACATGAAGCTTCTATAAGCAATAAAATTTTGGCGTAGCAACTCCACTGGTTAATGTAGTGAATTGAATATAGTCGAGTTAACGGGTGTTTGAGCTGCACTGCTCATATATCAGCTGGATTGTTGGGGGTTTTATTAACAATGCAGTTATTTAGGTACTCTGAATTCCCAACAGCAATGATGGGACAGCCAGCTGAGATGCTGATGTAATGGCCACAGTCAAAGTTCATGCATGTCTGAAGAAAAGTGTGTAGACATGTCCACGAACTTAAGTTCTTCTGGGTGTTTTCCTTGCTGTCCTCTGGCTGTGGCTCGCTCAGAACCTTGAGCATGCCAGCTGAGAATCATAGAATGGTTTGGGTTGGAAGGGACCTTAAAGATCATCTAGTTCCAACCCCCCTGCCATGGGCAGGGACACCTTCCACTAGCCCAGGTTGCTCCAAGCCTCCTCCAGCCTGGCCTTGGACACTTCCAGGGATGGGACACCCACAGCTTCTCTGGGCAACCTGTCCCAGTGCCCCCCACCCTCTCCGGGAAGAATTTCTTCTTGATGTCCAATCCACATTCACCCTCTTTCAATTTAAACCCGTTACCCCTTGTTCTGTCACTCCTTGCCCTTGTAAAAAGTCCCCCCCCAGCTTTCTTGTAGCCCTGCCAGGCACTGGAAGGCTGCAGTAAGGTCTCCCTGGAGCCTTCCTGTCCCCAGGCTGAACACCCCAACTCTCCCAGCCTGTCCCCATGGCAGAGGGGCTCCAGCCCTCGAAGCATCTCCGTGGCCTCCTCTGGACTTGCTCCAACCAGTCGATATCCTTCTGATGTTGGGGGCCCCAGAACTGCAGGTGGGGTCTGATGGGAGCAGAGCAGAGGGGGAGAATCCCCTCCCTCGCCCTGCTGGCCACGCTGCTCTGGATACAGCCCAGGGTACGGTTGGCTTTCTGGGCTGCCAGCGCACACGGCCGGCTCGTGTCCAGCTTTTCATCCCCCAGTACCCCCAAGTCCTTCTCCTCAGGGCTGTTCGAAATACATTCTCCACCCAGCCTGTCCTTGTGCTGGGATTGCCCTGACCCAGGTGCAGGACGTTGCCCTTGGCCTTGTGGAACTCCATGAGCTTGGCACGGTCCCACCTCTCCAGCCTGTCCAGGTCCCTCTGGATGCCATCCCTTCCCTCCAGCGTGTCACCGCACCACACAGCTTGGCGTCATCGGCAAACTTGCTGAGGGGGCACTCAATCCCACTGCCCATGTCACTGACAAAGATGACAAACAGCACCGGTCCCAACACTGACCCCTGAGGAATGCTGCTTGTCACTGGTCTCAGACATTGAGCTGTTGACCACAACTCTCTGAGTGCAGCCATCAAGACAGTTCCTTAACCACTGAGCGATTCATCCATTAAATCCAATTTAGAGACAAGGATGTCATGTGGGACGCTGTCAAACACTTTGCAGAAGTCCAGGTTGATGACATCAATTGCCCATCCTCTAACTGCCGATGTCATGACCCCATTGTAGAAGCCACCAGACCCGTCAGGCACAATCTGCCCTTGGTGAAGCCATGTTGGCTGTCACCAATCCCCTCCTCCTTCTCCATATGCCTTAGCGTGGTTTCCAGGAGGAACTGCTCCATGATCTTGCCAGGCACAGAGGTGACAGTGACTGGGCTGGAGTTCCCTGGATCCTCCTTTTTCCCTTTTTAAAGATGGGGCTTATGTTTCCCTTTTCCAGTCAGTGGGAACTTTCCCAGACCGACATGACTTCTCGAATGCGATGGACAGAGGTTTCACAGCCTCATCCGCCGTTTCTTTCAGGACCCGCAGATGTATTCCATCGGGTCCCATGGACTTGTGCACCTTCAGGTTCCTCAGGTGCTCCCAAACCTGATCCTCTCTGTCCACGGGCAGCTCTCCATTCTCCCAGTCCCTGCCCTTGCCTTCCCTGACCCGAGGGTTATGGCTTGCTCCCTTGCCCGTGAAGACTGAGGCAAAAAAATCATTGAGCACCTCGGCCTTCTCCATAACCTGGGAAACCAGCTCTCCCATTTCCTTCCGCAGAGGGCCCACATTTTCCCTGATCTTCCTTTTATCCCCTGTGTACCTATAGAAGCCCTTTGTGTTGGCCTTGATGTCCCTGGGCAGGTTTAATTCTGTCAGGGCTTTGGCTTTCCTAACCTGACCCCTGACCTCTCGGACAACTTCCCTGTAATCCTCCCAGGCTCCCTGTCCCTGCTCCCACCCACTGTAGGCTTCCTTTATGTGCCTCAGTTTCCCCAGGAGCTGCTTGTTCATCCAGACAGGCCTCCTGGCATTTCTACCCAACTTCCTTCCCATTGGGATGCATCGCTCCTGCGCTTGGAGGAGAAGGTCCTTGAACACTCGACAGCTTTCTTGGGCCCCTCTTCCCTCCAGAGCTTCATCCCAAGGAACCTTGCCCATCAGTTCCCTGAAGAGGCCAAAGTCTCCTCTCCTGAAGCCCAGGGTAGCGAGCTTGCTGCGCACCCTCCTCGCCTCCGTGAGGATCTCAAACTCCTCCATTCCATGGTCGCTGCAGCCAAGGCTGCTCCAGAGGGTCACATTCTCCCCCAGCCCCTCCCTGTTGGTGAGAACAAGGCCCAGCACGGCACCCCTCCTCGTCGGCTCCTCTATCACTTGGAGAAGGAAGGTGTCATCGGCACATTCCAGGAACCTCCTGGCTGGCCTGTGCCCTGCCATGCTGTCCCTCCCACAGATACCGGGGTGGTTGAAGTCCCCCATGAGAACCAGGGTTTGTGACCGTGAGGCTGCTGCTATCTGCCTGTAGAGAGCCTCATCCACTCCCTCATCCTGGCCAGGTGGCCTGTAGCAAACTCCTACTGCAGTATCCTCTCTCCCTGCCCTCCCTTTGATCCCGACCCATAAGTTCTGGTCAGCTCCTCATCCATCCCCTTTGGAGTTCCATGCACTCCAGCTGGTCCCTGACATAGAGAGCAACCCCCCCTCCATGTCTCTCCTGCCTGTCCTTCCTGCAGAGCCTGTGCCCTTCCATTCTGACACTCCAGTCATAGGAGCCATCCCACCACGTCTCTGTGATGCCAGTGAGGTCAGGGCCCCTCACGTGTGCACACGCCTCCAGCTCCTCTTGTTTATCACAGAAGCATTTCAGGTGGGCCGCCGATGAAGTTGGCTTGCAGACTGGAGCAGCTAGAATTCCCTTGTTTTGCTTGCCAGGTGTTCTCCTGGTGACCTGTGATTCTTCTCCAGGCTCTGGGCATCTGTTGGTGGCACTGGTGGTTTTGTCCCAGAGAAGCACTGGGATTAAGCAGAGTGCGTGAAATAGCTGGAAAAACCCTATAGCGGCTCGGTGTGCTGGGTAATCCCTGGCAGGAGCAAGCATATGAGATCGGGACTGTGGGACTCTTCCTGCACTGCTCCGCAGGAAGAGGAGATGCTCTGGGGTGGCTGGGGTAGCCCATTGCTCGCGTCGCTGACTTGCCACAGCACCTCTGTATACACAGAGCAGGGGAAACAGCTCGCAGGAGCTGTGGATGTGGCCACAGTGTCCCTTCAAGTGTTGGAGCATGTGCTGAGGAGAAAGGGACCCAAGGAGCTCTTGGAGGAGTGAGTGGGAGCATAAAAGGGAAGGATTATCCTTCCCATCTTACACCCACATTGCTTCGTGGACCTTAAGCCTCTAGAGAATGTGTCAACTGGTTGGTCTGATCTCAGCTGATCCGTGCAGTGTGCTGAGGACTCTCTGGATGTACCTCAGAGCTGTCTTCACCAGAGAACACCTGATCGCAGCCAGTTTCCAAAGCACTGACTGCTTTTACCCTCTTCTGGCTCTCGCGCTGCGTGTGTCACCTCCGGTGCCTGGTCCTCCCTGCAGCATGGAGTGTCGTGATCACCGTGGCCTGCAAAGGCAGCTCAGATGTCACACAGAAGATGAGTGAGTCCCCTCCTTTGTTTCCAAGCAGTGTGTTCCCTTCTGCAGCTCACCCTCACTCGCAGGCTTTATTTGTGTCTGTGTTGAACCACACACGGCATTTTCTGTCTGACTTAGCCATGCAGCTCAGATCAGTGTGTATCAGTGGCCTGCTCTCCTCAATGCTTTCTGTTCCCCTAATCCCCGTATTGTCTGCAACTGCAGTCGCTGGTTTTCTTCCAGGATTGCTGAAGGCAAGGGGGAGTTAAAAGAACAGTGAAAAGCAATCCCTGCAGAATTCCAGCAGAAAATCACTTGCCTAAGGATAATTTTTTGTTTTCCATTGCGCTTTGAGACCTGTCAGCCAATTTTAATCATTAGTGTGCACTGGATTAATTTTCTTTAGTTCTGGGTTCTTAAACTGGCGTGCCTTAGAGCCAGTAGCACTGGCACCGCTATGCTCCTGACCAAGCAGTAATTCACACAAATGGATCTCACACTAACGTGATGGGCTGTCGGCTCCATCCAAGCCTGTTTCCCTGCTCTTGTTCCACGCAGGACTCTCCCTGGCTTGGCAGGAAGGTGTCTTTAGGAAGATTATGCTCCTTGGCTTTCCCTTTCAAATGCCTTAAGTATTGTCATGTTGTTCCATCTGTGCATTCGTTACATTAGCCGAGATGGCAGCAATTTGATTGTGGAAGTGGGGGAGGTTTGTGTATTAGACTTGGTGTCATGTGCATCCGGGGTGTGTGTGATTCAGGAGTGTGAGTATATATGTATAAGTGATACATCCGGATGTAAAGTATGGAGAAAATATTTGTATATACATGTATTTATATACGCATTTATGTAAAAAATTGCAAATATGTATGTATATGAGTATTTGTGTAAAATGGGGAAAGTGTATGTGTATACTTATATATACATATGTATAAAAAACTTGAGCGGGGGAATCTGTGCCCTCAGCCTTTCAGAGCAAACTGAAGTAGCAAGATGCTTGGTGTGAGGTGCACGGTTTGCCCAGGTTTCCGCATTAAGCAAGCTTTACCTGCTTCTGCCCCCGTCAGCAGTGGGGTGGCACATAGGGGCTGTATGTGGGAATACAGCTTTATTATGCTAAATGCTATGAACAAACAGGTCCCGGTCCAGAGAGTTCAGGGTCTGAGTAGAGCGGAGAGCCTGGAAGGGGGAGAAGCGGGGTTGCATTGCACTGGGGGAGCAGAGGCTGCTCTGCCCAGGGTATAGACGTAGGAGGGACCAGAGCCGAGCCTGGGGCTGTGGCATGCCCAGCCTAGGGCAGACGCGTTGGGGCATTCAGGAAAGCCTTTCTTTGGAAAGAGAAGTCTGCTTTCCTGGTGTTCAAAGCTTCAGCCATAAACACTGGTTGCACTAGAGTAGCTTAAAACTTTGGACAAGCGCAGAATGCCCCAAATCCCCCTGAACTACCTAGACCGAGAATAAAATCTAACCAGAATTGCCGGCAATTTGGGGAGATTAAATGTGTTTGGTACAAACAGAAGAACTCACAAATGGGGTTTTTTGAGGTTTTTTGCTCTTTACAGCAGTTCATGTTGTGGCAAACAGCTTCCTGTAAACACATTTAAGGGAAAGATGTTAAAATTTGCCATTATCTAAATAGTGGTGTTTAAGGTTAAGCTCCAAGAGTGCTGCCGCCTGGGTGGTTTTTGTTAACTAAGTATGACTGCCGAGACGCTTGTCAGATAGATGGAAAGAAACACTCTGTAAATACCCATTTTCAGTCCATTGTGCAAGGGTGAGGACAAGCATTTTGCACATTCTTTATGCTGTCTGTAAAAAAAGACATAGGAAAGTCAACATGATTTTATATTTCTTGTTTAGGAGGAGATCCTCAGCTCAGTTCTGAGCATGGCCTGGAACACAAATCATTAAGTAGGAGAGCCCAGTGTGATTAAAATCAGGGTTTTTTACTTGAATTTTTTCCACTGATATGAAGAAACGGAGTTTCCAGCGCAGGCCCAGGTATCACACAGGAGGTTAAAAACACTTCAATTTGTCATAAAGATGCTCCTTCATAACAAAACTGCACTGATTTTAATCAGTTTAAAATTGTTGCTTTCTTTTAAAGCTGTTTACCTTTCTCTTGTGGAAACCTTGATTAACTGCTGAGACCAAGAGCTTTACATGCAAGTTAAACCAGAAGCATCTTCTCTGTAGTCAGCAACGATCTGGAGGACGTGATTGGGGACAAAGAAAGAAAGAGGCGCCCAAACTGGTATTTAAAAACACGAGAGTGGTGGTGTGCTGTTCACAAAGCGACCTCACTCCAAGGGAATAACCATCTCATAAGGCAGAAAGCCTCCACACAAAGGAAGGGTGTTACAACGGCTGGTATCAAATTAATCTGTCACTTCAGCTTTGCGAATGCTATGAAAATTATCCATTAACTGACAATGGGTGTCAGCAGCGCCGGCAGCCGGGCTGGTGATGAGTACTCTTCAACGGGAAGTTTCCATCGATGCTGGTGATTTCTTGTAGGCTAGGCGAGATCAAAAGGAGTTGAGCGCTGCTTCGGAAAAGCGGGCTGGAAACAAACTGCTCCTAAATTGCTGTTTAATACGATTTGTCCTTTGTCACCACTGCCAGCTAACCCGTGTTTAGTTCTGATTCAGCCGTGCCAGTGGCTGACACCATTGTTAGTGGCGGCTGGAGCCTGACAAAGGACCAGACTTTATTCATATCAGACTCTTCCCTAACATTTCTTTCAGTGCTTGAGCTTTGTTTTTATACAAGATTCCTATTCATGATGGATTTTTAGTAAAATTCTGCTGTGTTTGGGGGGAGCCCTAACCCGCAGTGAGCTGTCAGCTTCTTGAGCATCCCGTATTCGACCCGACAAACGGGAAAAGAGCTTCCTTATACAAAATACATTTTAAAAAATACATAAACTGGAAAAACTGGCTTAATTCTCCTACCTTCCCTTAGGAACTTAAATTTTTTCTAGGATTAGCGAAGATTTCCCTTTGGCTAACATATGATCTTTAAAATAATCTCTGGTGATTCTTGTGTAGGTTTGTCAAACCCAGCTGTAGCTTGGCTTAAGAAATGATGGATTTCCTTTGGAAAACACGTTGCACAGATAAGGATTTGTTGCTTTCAGTGACTCCAGGGCATGGACAGGAGGAGTGCTAGCACCCTGATGAAGCACTCGCTCTTTTTTAATTCTTTTCTGGTTTGGAAGAAATTTCTTCAGCTGCTGATGCTGCCAAGCTTTTCTAAGCACTTGTCCTGCTAGAAGGGAACTCATTCAAGAACCCAGAAGAGATCGTTTCCTTTCTTAACCTCATCTTCCCGATGCTGCTGCGGCAGAGCTTGTTCACTGACTGAAGCAGGTCCTGCCCTCCTTGGCCAGGGAAGCCTTCCCCATCCAGGGAAAAAGTAGCTTTTTGTTACACTTCTCAATACGTTCCTGGCATGGAAAAATCCTTTGTCTCCCTCAGTCCTGAATTTGTTATATTGAGGATATAATGAACCCTAGAGATGGGCTTGGACTTTCAAGAGGCTGAGTTTAATTTTTGCAGCAAAATTTTGAATCTTTTCTATGAGTACCTGCTCTCTACATCTAAATGTCAATTCTTTTGTCTGATAACATCAATAGTAGCGACTTTGTACATTTTATAGCCTTCCATTGAGTACAAAAAGGTTTACTGGTCAGTTTTTCCTACCCTAGCCTGCCCCTGTCCTACTCCCATTGTCAGCACAAATTCTGTGTAAGATCCACTGGAAGGAGGACTCTGCTGTGGCTGAATCACATTCAAGCTGCTTTATACCAGCATCTCTGTGTAACTTCGATGCTTTCGCTTCTGGAAGCAGCACCGAGATGCTGAAGCTCCATGCAAATGCTCAGGATCCTCCTGGGATGGAGATCTTGGTAGAAACAAGAAGTTTCTGGAGCTTGATGTGCTTTGAAGGAGGTTGACTTTTCCGGTGGTTGAGTTGCTTGGGGTTTTCTGAGATTGTTTTGCATTTGAGAAGTCGTATTCAGGGCACTTAAAAAAATCATTGATTACTTCAAAAATTTAGAACCAGGTTTCCACAGTAACTATTATTCCTATGAAACAGCTCGCCAGGGACCCAAAGGTCCTCTCCAGCCTGTCCCACCAGTGTGATATGTTACTAACAAATCCTGGTTTGTCTTGTTAACCTTGTGCAAAGTGTTATTTGAGTTGCCCAGTTCATTCCCCATCTACTGGGCTGAAACAGGTGAATCCTTTCTGTTCTTGGACACTATAGCAGCAGTGTGAAACTGCAAGGATTATTTGTGGTCTGGGGGAAAAATAGCATTTAGACTGTCAGGAGCTGTGGTAACGTGTTTTGCAGTGTCCTAGAACAGAAAATTCAAACCTCTCCTCCTCTCTAGGTGTTACAGAAGCCATCATACTTACAAGTATGAATACTTCAATATCTTAGAGCACTTAACATTTTCTGTGCCCTTTCATGAGGCTCTGTCTAGCTCCTGCCTGTTGTGACTGGAACATAAAAACAATTGGAATCACACCCAAGTAGTCATCGTGGTGCAGCGATATGAAGGGTCTGCGTTCCCCAGGTACCGTGCCAGCCTTCCCGATCGGTCTTCCCTCTGGATCCTGCATACTGTGGATATTCCCCAGAGAAGGCATTCCCGTGGTGAATGGGAAAGTTTCATCTTACAGAAATGGTTTTTATGGGCTATCTGCTATATTTACTGTATTCATCATCACACCTTTCTGCGGTATTATTATTATTTTCAGTCTTGAACTACAGCCTTTGGCATTCATTCAAGACTGTGCAAGTTTGACACGAATCACCACCTTGCCTGCTGTTAGCAAACTGACACAAGCAGAAAGTGTCTTCTAAAGAGCCTTCGGTGGTACAAACACCGGTACAAAAATCCCAAGCTGCATCTTGAAACGGAGCAGTCTGAGTGGCAGAGTTACGCTGCCAGCTGTACGTGTGTGCTTGCACAAGCAAAGGTTGTAAATACTGATGATCTTGCTGTTGGTTTAATTCTCAACCAAAGCATTGGCTACCTGCTGTTCCAAGAGCCTTTCCTCTCCAGCAAACAGATGGCCCCACATTGGCTGGCCTTACCAGGGCTTAGTTTCACCAGCAAGTCAGTATTATCAAGCTGTCAAAGGACCCATCTGCCCCGCGCAGCTGTCCTGGCATCCGCCGGCCTGTGTGCTGGGAACCTCCCTGCTTCGCAAATCTCAGGCAGCTAAAACTTGGATATTTTTGTTTTATTTGAGGAGAGGGTTGTAATTCATGCCATCTGCCTCGTGCTTCAGCGAAGGGATACTGCGTTGGAAAACAAGCTGCTCAAGAGAAGTAATCTTTTACGCTCCCCCCGTAGTCTGAGCTCTGCCACAACTACACCTGCATGTTTTACTTAACATTTTTAAAAGCACAGGTTTGGACTCAGGGTGGGTGCAGGCACGTGTTTGGTGTCAACACGTAACTTGTTCATATCCCCATGTATTTAGTGCCTGTTCTTCCCCTGACTGTCAGATCTTGGCCAAAAGTGTAGCCTGTTTCCTTCCCTGTAGCGTGGGATGGTGCTACCAACAGTACTGGTTGGGGTTGTCAGCACCCAGGGGCTACTGATTACAAACCTTTGGGCATTAAAAATGTCTCACAGGTGGTGCTGGACTGTCAGCATAAATGGATGCATCCCCTATTTGTTTATAGTGAGTCACTTAGGAGGTGGTTTTCCTACCTTGAATCTCATTATTTCTGACTAAAGGTGCTTAGTGCCCGCTGGTTCATCAGCTCTGGGGACCAGATGCAGGCTGCTTCCTATTCACTTACACACCTTCAGTTCTGGAGAGCTGATGAAGATCAAACAAGATGTTTGTGCAAAGATGAGGGTGAAAAACATTTTCAAGGCTTTAATGTTTTTAAAGGCTTATAAATAGAATCACAGAATGGTTTGGGTGGGAAGGGACCTTAATGATCATCTAGTTCCAACCCCCCTGCCATGGGCAGGGACACCCTCCACTAGCCCAGGTTGCTCCAAGCCTCATCCAGCCTGGCCTTGGACACTCCCAGGGATGGGGCATCCACAGCTTCTCTGGGCAAACCTGTCCCAGTGCTCCCCACCCTCTCCGGGAAGAATTCCTTCCTGATGTCCAATCTCAATCTCCCTCTTCCAATTTAAACCCGTTACCCCTTGTCCTGTCACTACCTGCCCTTGTAAAAAGTCCCCTCCAGCTTCCTTGTAGCCCCCCAGGCACTGGAAGGTGCTATAAGGTCTCGCCAGAGCCTTCCTGTCCCCAGGCTGAACACCCCAACTCTCCCAGCCTGTCCCCATGGCAGAGGGGCTCCAGCCCTCGAAGCATCTCCGTGGCCTCCTCTGGACTTGCTCCAACCAGTCGATATCCTTCTGATGTTGAGGGCCCCAGAACTGCAGGTGGGGTCTGATGGGAGCAGAGCAGAGGGGGAGAATCCCCTCCCTCGCCCTGCTGGCCACGCTGCTCTGGATACAGCCCAGGGTACGGTTGGCTTTCTGGGCTGCCAGCGCACACGGCCGGCTCGTGTCCAGCTTTTCATCTCCCAGCACCCTCAAGTCCTTCTCCTCAGGGCTGTTCGAAATACATTCTCTACCCAGCCTGTCCTTGTGCTGGGATTGCCCCGACCCAGGTGCAGGACGTTGCCCTTGGCCTTGTGGAACTCCAGGTAGTTGGCACGGTCCCACCTCTCCAGCCTGTCCAGGGCGCTCTGGATGCCATCCCTTCCCTCCAGCGTGTTGACGGCACCACACAGCTTGGCGTCATTGGCAAACTTGCTGAGGGGGCACTCAATCCCACTGCCCATGTCACTGACAAAGATGTCAGATAAATAGGGATGAAGTAGTTAGGCTCACTAGATTTTGCTTATGTTTAAAACAATGGGGAAAAATACACACTTTTCTCTTGAAGTCTTTGGGTACTTGATAAGCCTCATCAGAAATATTTCTGCTGGGTTTTACGTTTTACATAAAACAAAGTATCATGAAAGTGCACATTAACGAAACTTTCCTTCTGGTTTTCTGCTTTGCAGCATCTTCAGCAGAGCCAAAAATCTGTCTCTTAAGCTTACTTTCCTGCCATTTATCTTTCGCCCAGTTCATTTCATCTTGTGAACTCAGCGTTTGAATCGTTCTCCAAAAGGCACTTGATGTTTCTGAGATGGCTCTTTCAAAAGTAATTAGTGACTTTGGTGCATTAACAGTTTGTGCTTAGAGGGTAGGTTTAGTTTTGGTTTTTTCTGTAAAGTGTGGAGCATCTATCTGATGAAACCAGGGTGTGATAAAGATCCCTAGCTTGGTGCTTGATGTTTTTGAAATGTCTAAGGAACTTAGTTTTTAAATAGACACTAAATATTTGGTAAAAATACTGGGTCCCAATGATTCCTTCTGAAGCCAATTCATATTGAAATGTGGCTGTACTGCCCTGACTTCACCAGAAAAAAAAAAAAAAGACCAAAATTCTCTTTTATTTCCTTGCAGACTTTATAGCTTTTATTTTGCCTTTTTACAACGGATCCAGAACTTTATGTCTGGGCTCAAGTTTTAAAGCTCCTGCTAAAAACAGACTGGAGAAAGAAAAGCCAGCCTGTGGAATCAAGTTCACGGTATAAAATTGAAGTACATCTACTTTATATTTTGAGCCTGGTGTGTTGCTCCCCTTATAAATCCTCCTTTGCCAGCTTGTCATTCTGCTGCCGTGTTTCTTACCCAAGTATCTGAGTGAAATAAGTGCTTGAGTGTTTTGTCCATGGCCTTCCTCTTTCCCCTTTCCTGTGCCAAATTCCTAAATAGAGCTGTGTTGGGGTTTTTTTATGTAGTATGAAAAAGATTTGCATGACTGTAGTTAAGATCATTTTTGTGGTTAGTTTTAATGTGTTGGCTTCATTTCAGTCCTTCAGATCCCTAAATCAGTTTTGATTTGGTACTGCTTGAACACTGCTTTTTTCCCCTTTTTCAATGCAGATGCACTGAGAATGATCCGCAGCAAATTTCCCTTTAAATCTGCTTTGGTCATAAAGTCCGTCTGAGACTGCTGCAGCCCACAGCTCGGTAGTTACATGGAATAGTTTATTATCCAAATAGGTTGTTTTAATGGTAAATTGAGAAAAAAGGAAAAAGGGGGGGGTGCTGTTGTGGACTCCCCAGTTTCCACTTCTTACCCAGCACTTGCACTGAAGCCTCCAGTATGTCAAACCCTGCTGATGTGTCCAGCCTCGCACACGGAAAGCCCGATGGTCACTCTTCTCCCGCTCCTCTGTGACCTGTCCCCTCTCGCCTTTACCGCAGCGTGGCTCTGAGGGCTCTCATGTCCTGCGACACGCTCTGCCAGAGGTAACCCATGTCGGGGATGGTTTGGAACCTCTGTCAGGGTGTGATACTGCTGTGCCAGAACTGGGGATTTCCAGGCACAGACCATCGTCTGTGTCCAAGGATAAGGGGCATCCCTCAGGTGATGGGATCATGCCCCAGATGGCTTCTCCCTTGGTAACACAGTTTCTGTGATGCAGCATTGCTAAGGCCAGGCTCTGAGCAAAGCCCCTTCCAGTTTTATCTCTTAGAAAGTAAAATTTGCTCCTTTTTGGGATGCTGTCTTTGACACCGTGCAGAGAGCGGTGTGAGATTTTGGGCTGTTTCAAGGGTTTCTCCTCAGCAATGGGCATTACCCCAGCTTTCTACTGCTCTCCATCGACTCCCAGTGGAGTCATGCGTGTGCTGTGTGTAAACGCGTACAGTTTGATTTGCCTCCTCAGAGCTTGCCACGTCCTGAGGAGTTTGTGCGTCCAGGATAAATCTGTGCTCAGCGGAGCCAGCTGGAGTTCAGACATCTCTCCCCCAGATGTGATGGCTGGATGATGCCTCTGTATCACAGGCTCCGAAGGATAACGCTGATGTTGTTCCCAATTTCTGTGCCACGCTGCGCTATGAGCTGTGTTACCACTTCGAGGTGCTTTAAAAAACCCCCCACGTTATAAAATGTCACAAGAATCTGGCCTCAAAAAGTGCTTCTGGTAGCAGGCTAATGGGGCAGGTCATATTTAGAGCTGTAAAGCCTGGAAATTATCAAAGTGACATGCTGGTTTGCCTTAAAACCCAGGTTTTTTGAGACAGAACTTGAAGTACTGAGAGTTGTGTGTGGGGAGAGATGGCAGACGACTCGCAGCACAACTGCTGCTTGGCTGTGGAGGGACTAAACGAGCTCAGACCCAAACAGTGGTATTTGAGCTGTTGCAAGGAGGATCTGCCATAACAATCCTTTATTTAATGCCTCAGTCGGTGGCTCCGGTGCTTATCTTGCCACCCAGCTCGAGCCTAATCGCGCTCTCCAGCAGCTCTGAGGCAGCTCCACGGTGTCCTTTGGGCACGCTAGAGCGACCTGTCTTGTCCTGGGAGCTCACGTGGGAGTGCCTGCAATTATAGATGCCTTCGGCATCTCTGCGGTGTTTGGCCGACAGCTATTGCCGAGAGAAAAACAATGAACCATTTTCTTCAAGCAACAATCACCGCTTTGATAAACAGTTGGCAAAAGGTGCTTCATGTGGTGGGTCTGTTACCCACGTAGGCAAGGGGAGAGGTGGTGTTTGTGTGCCCCTCGCCTCCCCACACTGCGGCTTGGACGGGTTGGGGGGGGAGCTTACAGTCTCCCACTACAGCTAGTTTCCGCCCAGGGTTTCATTTCGCTGCAGCGTCGAGAGGTAAATGCAATCCAGGCGAATTAGGAAAAGCCCAAATAGCACCTGCTGGTTCCACCACCAGATCACATCTGACGCTGCGCTCTGCCTCAAAGGTGTATGAGCTTGTCTGTTTGCATTGGCCTTGGTTTTTCCCCACTACTGGGGAGAGTTGCGGTAGGAGCCCCAAGCAGTTGCTGGGCATGGGAACAGCCAGGTATTCCTCCGGGAACAGAAAACTCCCAAAATGCTGAAACTTTCTAAGAGCATCATTTTCCAACATGTCCATCTCTGCTTGTATCCCTGAGGACCTCAGGGAAAGCAGCGCCCCGCCAGCTCTCAGCCTGCTCTGCAGCCGAGGTTTAGAAACATGGTGCTAGCTTGGTTTTAAAGTCAGAACTGAATAGGATGTGAAGCTGGGTTTGAGAGAGCATTGCAGTAGCATTACTGGTGTGTGTCTGACAGCAAACCCAAGCTAGTCCCTTCCTGCTCATGCAACCACAACCTGCAGCTTTGTGGTTTGTGGAATATCTGGGAATATCTTTTCCCCTTTTTTCCTCTTTCTTACATCTCAAAGACGAACCATGTGGGTACCAGTGAACCTGCGCAGGCTGGCAGAGCGGGGTACACGTTTGCCAGGGGGGAAGGAGCCCCACAAACATGGTCCTGAGCAGCTTGCGGTGCTGGTCTGGCATTGAAGCCGGTGGGATCCTGTGCCAAACACAGCAGCACTGTGGCTCCGGTGTGTGCTGCAGTTGGAGCGCCGTGCGGCGAGGAGGCAGCAACTGGCAGATGACGCAGCTTTGCTTGATGGGTCCTCATGCTTCTGGAGTTTGAGTGGCCGCTGGCATTTGGGTCTCCATCCATGTGGTGATGCTCCCCTGGCCTCTGCGTGCCCCCCGCTCCAGCACTGTCGTCCCAGCACGGCATCCAAGAGGAGGCAGCTACTGCCACGGGCATCCTCCCTCTCCTTTTCCCATCTCTCCTCTGTCCCACCTTTATGTGAACACACTGTGCTCCCCAGAGCTCATGGAACAAAGGGACGCTTTGGTTTTCTTCCCAATGTTTTTTTTTTTTCTGTCCCAGATGACACTGTGAAACTGTGCATGGAGGGGAGTTGTGCTTTGAGGTTGATTCCATCAGCACAAGAAACCTGAGAGGTGGGGAAGGAAATCAGAAAACAGAGAAGATAATGCTGTGATTCCATTAAACCCCCTTGCCATAAAATCACAACCTTTCCCCATGTTCCTGAGCAGCAGCTATCTCTAAATACCCCTTTCCATGCTCCGAGACGGGAAGCAGCTCTGCCTGGCGAGTGGTGGGATGTGCACGCAGCTCCGGCGAGCTCAGCTCAGCACAGAAGCCTGGGCCGTCTCAGAGGTACAGGGTGGTTTCCGAAAGGTAACACGTTCTCCTCTGGACATGCTGCCCGCCTTGTTGCTGTGGCAGGAATTCTTTTCTTCTCCAGCATTTCTCTTGCAGAAGGACTCCAGTGGCTGACAGCAACAAAACCAACAACAAAAAGATCCATCATGATCATATTTACTGGTGACCTACTTAAAATCCTCTTTCCTCATCCTCACTTAGTGCGTGTGCTGAAATGCTGGCTGGCTGGCAGTCTCCAAGGAATTGCTAGCAGAATGATAATGAATGCAGAATGTGGCCCCTCACTTGTTTAACGGTAATTTCTGAAAGGACGTGGTTTATTTTTTTATTGCATCAGTCAGACTTGTTTTTTCCCCTCACTTGTGATATATCATTCCCATTTTTGGTCTCCCTCCTCAAGCCTTTGTGTTCTGATTGCAAGCAGGGCTGTTGTTTGAAGAGATGCCATTAAATCATGGGATGCCTTCGTCTTCTGATTATTTTTTTGAGGAAAATTAAGCTTCTAGCCCAGTCCTGGGGAGTCTGAGCTGTGTTGTCAAAGGCCTGTGTCGGGCATCATTTTTTTTCCTGGAGAAAATAATCCAACAGAGGTGATTATTTACCAAATCCTTTACACCTACTGTGATACATTTTTGTAGGGTTATTGTAAAGGGGTTTGCAGTCCAGGGTAGAAAGTCCTCAGCATTGTGCGTGCTGTACCTGTACAGTTTTCTTCTTCCTAGTTTTTCTCTTTACAACTTCATTTAGAGGAAGGCTTGGATGTCCTGCTTGCTCACCCATGCACCCGGTCGGTGCTGTTAGGTCAATCACGGTATCCACAAAGAGACGTGAGTGTGCCAGTGTAACTGTGTTCCTCCTGTCTGTTTTGGATGCTCGTGAGTGAATGCGTACATGGTGTGAGTAAAGTGATCCTTCCTTTGCTAAGAATATCTGCCGGATGGTGTAGAGATGTGCTGAAACACGTGTATGAGGGATCACACCTGCCGGGTTCATTTCTAGTGACTCAAGAATCCCCTGGGTTTATAACATTAGTCGCATAAGACAGGCCATGTTTTCATGCCACTCTAAATTCCCTTCTGGAATCGAGACAGAATGTCTAAGCAGATGTATAAAAACACAACATGGAAAAAAATTACTACTGGGTGGCTTCTGCGTTTCTTGGTGCCCAACACCTTTGTGTTACTGGAGCTAAGCCCTGTGGGCTTTAAGCGCATGTAATAAATTAAACTCCTTGCAGTCCAGCTAATTCTTGTTTTCTCACCGAACACTTCTGCATTAGGGGTTATTTTCCTCTACTGTCTGGCACATTTAAGTTGCTAAGGGTGCATTTACCGTCTTCTCCAAGACAGTTCTGGGTTACCGCTGCATGCTGCGATCATGGGGTAGGACATTGCTTCTGTGCTGTCCCTACAGGAGGTGACAGTAACAATGGAGATGGGGGAGAAGAGGTAATTAGCTCCACTGTACTGGTAAAACCACTCGGTATCTATGGAAATTAATTCAGTTTCTGGCTCCAGGGCACAAGCTTAAAATTAGACTGTAAGTAATGTTTTGTTCTCTTTTAAGTAGCGAGGAGGAGCTGGTCAGGACGGAGCATAAACATGAAAACAGTTCTGTGCTGTTGGAGCTGCAGACTGCTGATTCAGGAGCAGGAACCTCGACTCCTGGTGCGACTCCTTAGTCAGCCACTGCCGGTGGCTGTTGTGCCCTGTCCTTTGGGTGGAATAACTTAGGCGTGATGACTGTTCTCTGTAACGTGAGTTGGAAGCCTTTGGATCGTTAGGGAAGTTGGGGTGCATGTGCCTGTTCGCAGGCACGAAGAGCATGGCATGACAGTCCTCATTCCTCTTCCTTATGGCGCTCACAAACTGGCAGGAAATAGAGATTGACAGGAGAAGCTGCCAGAAAAGTTCTTGACACAAAATGTGGCTCATTGGAAGGAGGAAAAATCAAGATTACAGTGAGGAATATTGTCTGCCTGGGTCTGTGTCCAGGGGAGTTAATCTGAGCAGATGAAACGGGGTATTTGAAAGCATACAGAGCAAGCAGCTGGCAGTGCAGGCGGAAGGAAATGGCTTCACTGATGTTGACCGGAGAGTCTTTGCTACAACCAGTGGGGTTTTAATGTATACTGTCTTCATATACACCAACTGACCTTATGGCTGTGCAGACTCTGATGTCTGAATTCACCTTAAAATGCAGATAGAGCATGTTCCTCATTAAGCAGCATTGATCAGCTGAGTGTCTTATCTCCTTATCTTCTTTAATTTCACTTAATCTTCCAGAGCCTGTGGTATAAATTAATATCCGTAGTCCACAGGGTGCCTTGCATAAAGCATTTTTACATATAAATGGCACAATATATCCTGTAACAGAGATGTGATTCATAGGCTATTACATGTTAAATCTGAGGTGGAAGCCAGCTAACTAATTTATACAAAGTAATTAGATTCTGAATTAAGTGCACAAAGGATTTTTTTTCCCTTCTTGCTTTTCCTTGTGTGAACTCAGAAGATGAGCTGATATTGGAAAGGGGAAGGTGATCTTCCTCCTCCATCACCCCGTCCTGGTACCTTCAAGGCGGTCCCGAGGGGCAGGGTAAGGGCAGATTTAAGGACGGCTCCATCCTTTTGCTGCCCAGCTGGGACTTGCTCACTGAACGAGCTCCCAGAAATTACAGTTTGCAGTCAGGCCTCAAGGGACTGTTCCTTCTGGCAGACGTGTTATATTTGTGTTTGTGTAGATCGGTTTGACAGTATAGGATGTTTCATTGTTGTACAGGTAGAGAACAGCCAACAGCAATAAAACAAAGCCCCTGTCCGTACCACCCACCCCCCCAGCCCCGGGAGCATGATTTTGTTCCTTTGCTCCTCTCGATGTGGAGGAGCCTATCGGAGGCAAGTTCTGACAGCCGAGCTACGGGTGCTGTGGGACCTCGGCTGACACCACCTCTGCACCCTGGGGACGGATACTCCCAGCCAGCCATCACCGCTGAACTGCACCAGCTCGTGACCAGATGGGTCTCGGCCATCCCCTCCGCGCTGCACACGTGCTGGAAGCTGTGCCCGGGACGAAGATGCTTTCAAACCAGACTGCGTCCCCCGGCTCGGGTTTGCACATCAACGACCACCCGCGGCTTTGGGATCGAAGTGGGGCTGCTGGCTGGACAGGCTGGGGTGGGGGGCACGTCAGCTCGCACCACCAGTGACTCCATACTAGGCAGGGGACAGCAGTGTTTTGCACGGGGATCTTTAGCATTCAGGGGCGGTAATGCACGTACTTAACCCCCAGTGCTGCCTCGTCCCAGCTGCAATTTCCGAATCTCCAGAGCAGTCTCCCCAGCCAGCCAGCCTGGCTATTTTTAGCTTGGTTTCCCAGGGAAACATGGGTTTATGTGGCTGCTGTATCCTCAGATTTGACAGTGAGGGAGAGAGGTAGCAGAGATCATTCTCTTAAAGTTTCGTGAGAATCACTTATTTTGATGAAAGAGACAAACTCTCAAATCTCTGTAGCCAGAGGCAGGGGAACCCAGCCAACCTCCGGCGCAGTGGGGGGCTGCTGCTCAGCCCACCAAGGAAGGAAGTGTCACAGCATGGAGATGCAGAGCAGGGTGTGAGGGAAGGGTGCAGAGGGACGAGGCAGAGGCGTGAGGAGTGCCAGGCCTGTTTTGTTGGGGGTTTTTCTCTATTTTTCAGGAAAATGGGCTGTAGTTGTTCCTGCAGTCATAGAGCATCTCACTTGATGGTTTTGGTGGAAGCATAAAAGATGCTTCTAGGGTGCCCTCCAGCCATGTGCAGGACATGACAGCATCTGCTGAGTGGATCCCTTTTTGTTTTTAATGTAGAAAAGGGGAAAGGAAAGATACTTGGGTGCCTGACCCCAGTGATCCTGGGCTGCTGCAAACTTTTCACCTCCACACAAGATCGACACGCAGGTCCTGGCAGGACTTGATGTTCACATCCAAATCCAAGCAGTGACACTTCCTCCCAGGAACTTTTGGAGAGGGTAAAATGGGTGAGTAAAACAGTAATAAATTTGTCACCTCAAGAGCCAGCACACATTCTGTTTTGCTGTGCTTGTCCATGGGAGGGGGATGCAGGAGAGGATCTTGTTTTCCAGTTAGCCAGCGTGTGGTGCACCCCCACCGTAGGTACGTGCTGTCGGGTCTCCACCCAGGTGTGGAGTTTGAAGTAGACTGAACTGGTAGACAGGAATGGAAATAATTTGCCAAAGCAGAGGTGTTCAGTGCCATTTTTAAATGCCGTGTGGTATGTCAGGAATCTGCACAGGGCTGGTGGGTGGGACACAGGACCCAAAGCAGGCTTGTGCCTTTCTGCAGTGGCAGCATGAGGCAGAGGGATGTACTCCAGGGTCTCTGCAGTGGCACTAGATGCCAGTGTTTGGGACCTTCATTCCGCCATCCATCTTCAAATCTGAGCAGAAGATGTCTCCACCAGTTTTAACGGGTACTGCTTCGGGGAAAGTGGGGTAGGGATGTCATTTCCCAAAGTGTTCATCATCGACTTGTATTTGCTTTACTTGTACTCTTGCAATTTGGAGGCGTACGTGTTTGCCCAGCTGCTGGGCTGGGTTGAGTTTGGCTCAGACTGGAATTAATTTGCTTTTTAATAAGGATTTACATGAAGATTTTTGAATGTTAATAGTCCTCTTGTGCCTCTCCTATAGTTCCACTGGTACTGTATCTTGCAAATCAGCCAGGAGAAACCATGAATGACAAGACAAAGGAACAGGACATATGTGGATGAGCTCAGAACACAGCAGAAAAAAACACCTTGGAGGGAGTATGCTTTAAAGAAAGCTTAGGCTAGTCCAGTCCTGATGCCTCAGTGTGCCCTGTGAGGATCTCCCACCAGTGTGAAGGTACCTACTGCAACTGGAGGTTGCGTAGCTGAGTAGCTGCACGATGGATGATTAGTGCTGATGACTCCTTGGTGCTGGGGGCTCCAGCTTTTGTTTTTCTTGTGTGCATATTCAGCTGTAAAGGAGGTGCTGTGCTACTGGTGCTGGCAGCTTGGCAGGAAAATCCGCTTCTGGGGACGGCCAGCAGCGTCCGTGTGCCTGGACCTGCAGGACTGGCAGGGGAAGGAGGCAGGGTGAGCTGGAGGCGGAAGGGCACGAGGTGTCAGGAGCCCCGCTGCACGCGTGCAGGGCTTGTTTAAATGCTAGTTTAGGGGGCCATGGGACTCACAAGGGGAAAAGGGAGAGGTGGCTGTTTTCTGTGGCTGTGCCTGGTCTGAGATGGAGCAGGGAGCTGCTGCTGTCGCTGCCCAGGAGCGGTGTGGGGCAGAGTGAGGTGTAAGAAGCCTTGATGCAGCTTGTGATGTGGAGAAGGCAGGGTCACCACTGTTATTCCTGTCTAGGCTGTTGCCACAAGCGTACTTTAAATAACATGGAAATGCTTTTGTATTTATGAAATTTGAGATACCTGGCATGATGGATGACTTTGAGGTTACACCTGAATCTCTGTTACCACCTCTTTAGCTGCGGCTGCCAGGCCCGAGCTGCTTCCCGTCCTCCCACCTAGCCGTGAGGGTGCTGCGGCCACCCATCAAACCTCCTGTGCACGACCTCACTTCACCCTCGCCGATGTGCAGCACTGTACCACGCTCAAGGGAGGACAGGGATGGAGCTGCTTGTAGAGTGACCTAGACAGTGGCTTTACAGATGTTAAAAGGCTGGGTATTCTTGTAAGCCTCCAGTATCTCATCTTCAGAGCCAGGTAGCTGTAAATGTGGGTGCTCCCAACAGTTAATGGGTGCGTGCACCTTAAGTGAGGGAGTTTTGCTGCAGGACTCACATCTGAAGGTTGTCTCTTGCCCACAGGATTAGACATGTGTTTTGTTCATGTTTATGTTGAGAAACAAAGAAACAAAGCAAAATCAGTGAATGTTACCTGAACACAGAGGAGGTTGGTGCTCATGGCTCGGTGTTTGTAAACTCCCTGGGACTCTGGATCCCTGGTGTAGGGGAGACTGTTCATGCAAGTGGCCTGTCAGTTATGATCACACATCTCCTGTAGCTAATAGCGATGCGTTCGCTGTGGTGTGTGCTAGCAGTTAGAGCTAAATATAGCGTCTGACACGGCAGAATGGCCAACACTGACCTGGTTTTGTGGTTTTTTTCCTAAAGACTTAGTAAAAGAGATAAAAGCTGTCTGCCTGTCAACTTGGCTTCTGAGATGCTTGATTTGCAGGAGATTGTTCCCTGATAAGCCAACTTCCTTTGGCTTTGGTTAAAGAATTCTACCAAATTTCAGTGCAAACGACTGCAGATTGGAAGGAAATTTGTAAGAAATTCAGTGACTCTCTGCCCGCTGCAGACTTCACCCAGCATTTTTCTTCCTGTATGTGTATAAATCAGCTTAAAGCCCTTGGCCTAAGGAGGAGCCTAAAGTATTTGTGTACATTGCACAGTTTGTTAGTTGGTGCCAGGGTCTGAGCTCTGCATTTAGCGTAGTGCGAGAGCTGGGGCAGCAACACCCGAGATCATTTACTGTGCTTGTACAGTTTGTGCACTTCAGTCTGTCACAGCCCATGTTTTGCTTTGCTGTTGCTGCTGGGGAGTTACTGAGCTGCTCTGGGACAAGACAGGGATGCACAAAACCCCAGTTGATACCTGAGTGAGCCAAGTCGTGGAGCTCCTGAGCTGGGGTACTCAGCGTTGGGGTCTGCCCATGCAGGGAGCCTGTAGTGCTTGGAAATGAATTCACTTCTAACCTAGAACAAAAGCAGCTTCGGTCCTGGGTCAGAGGTGGTTTATGAATAGCAAGGAGAGAAGGGATTAACATATAAGACTGAAAAAAGGCACATTACAGTTAATGTTGCATTAGTTTTTACTTATGAGGCTGAGCTGTTTTGACAGAGGCGTCCATCGCTCCCAGTAGTGGAACAGATAAAACAAGGTTGCCTAAGGATTGGGTCCTTTTCTTCTAAATATCACCACTGTTGGCATGACAGGTGATTCCTCCGCTCTCTGTTCATCTTCCCACGGCAACTCCCTGGCAAGAGACGGCGCATTACGTGGTCAGTGCGGAGAAATACATGTGCTTGCTTGACAGCCGCCAGCAAAAAGGACATGGAAGGTCTGAGTTTGACTTGCCTTTCTGGCAGGGAGGCATTTATTTGAGTACCTCTGGCAGTTAATTTTTCACTTGGCTTATTTATTAGTCCTCTCTCTCTCCCTGTCAGACTTGGGGGCAGAATGGGGATGGACAGACGGGCAGGCAAGCATGATTGTACCAGCAAAGGTAACTGGGATGAAACGCGCCTTCTTTTTCAGAAGACAAAATTACATTTCCTCTTTCACTCCCAAACCACCCAAACATCAAATGTCAGCGGAGGGGAATTTGGGGAGGACAAGGCTGAATGCACCACAGCTTTTTGGGTTGTTTTACCAGGAGCTTGTGTTTAACCATAAACTTTCTGGGGAAAGTTCTTGACTTCCCTCTGTGCACACAAAGGCCAGGTCAGCTGCTCCCGAGCACTCCCCAGCGCAGATCTCTGCTACAGTCCTGCTGCCGGTTCGAGCCCGTGTGTGCTCTGCGACACGTTGTGCCCTCACCCTCTCCGGGGCAACCTCGTGGTGAATTGCGATGGGTCAAACTGAACTCTGCCTTGGGCTGGGGCTGCTGCAGCGTTTTCCCTGCGGTTCAAACAGACTGTCACTCACGCTGTGCTTATCTCTGTTTCTCAGAGCAGTGATCTGGCCAGACCTGGGGACACGGCATCCAGGCTGGGATTTCAAATGCCTTAGCAGGTGTAAATGTCAGAAGAGATGGAGGGTTGAAGCTCTGTGGAGTGGAGGGCACAGCATCCACCTCTCCGAATGCTTTGTGCCCTTTATCTATGACAACTGTCTTTTCACTCGCCCCTGCCAAAAAAAGCTGTGCGGTACAGCTGTGTCTGTATAAAAACTGGTTTTCAGCACCATGTCAGTCCCTTTGTGCATCTTCCCACCTCTAGCTGACAGGTATTCCTGGGAAGGTCTGTGTTTAGTCTAAGCCTTCCTGAACGGAGTGCCTCCACAGGGTTTACGCTGGGTTAGGTTTAATTAAAATGGAGTTCCTTTGTGTCTAGACAGGCTGTGAGCGGGTGGGTTTCATCGTGTCGCCAGTCTGTGACGGATCTTCAGCCGCAGCTTTGCTTGGGATGACACACTTGCCCCGTCTCATTTGAGGTGTGCCGTGCTTTACCCAGACGCTGCTGAAAGACAGCTAATGGGCTTTGTTTTGTTATTTCATCTGAAGCTCTGTCATCCTTCTTGTTTCATTTCCAACAGACTCAGAACTGCTTTTTCAAGGTACTTGCCCAGCTGCAATATCCCTAAATATGCGTAAAGTCCCAAGTCCCGTATTCACAGATTCCTGTGAGCAAAGCACACCAGAATGTTTAAGCAGGGGCCATATAAATTTTTAAACGAAGGTAACAAGCCAAGGAAGAGGCGGTAGGTGATGAAATGAAGGTGAGGAACGCAGCAAATGAGATCCCTGATGTGTAGCTGCCCGTTCTCCAGCTCTGAGGCATCTTGGCTGCCAATGCCTTTGATTGCTTTGGCTGTGTCAGCTGAAACACCTTTTGCTGCCCGTGTCAGTGGGTGTTGTCACTGTTGATGGTAGCGACTGGGAAGAGCCCATTTAGGCCACAGGTACCCACAGGTGATTATGCATAGCAGTGTCTGCTGATTTTTCCAAGTCATGAATTTCAAAAGGGAAATAAAGAGGGGTTTTTTCTGCGGAGTAGTTGAAAGGCAAAAGGCTTTATCCAGCCACATTCTCCCTTTGTGCCCCCATCTCACGGCAGCCCGGAGACAGTGGCCATTTGTCATATTGACTGAGCCACAATCCTGAGAGCCACAGGAGGTCATAGCAAGTGACGCTTGCTTGCCTTGGACTTGAAGACCAATGTCTGATTCCGTTTCTTTTCTTAAGATGCAGGACAGTTTTAGCATCAGCCTACATTCCTCTTCATCTGTGTTTCCCAATTTGTACCTGATGTGCATGAGGACAACATTATAAGGAGGAATTTTATTCACAATTACGGCGTGTCATCCCTGGCAGCGGCTTGCAGTGCATGCTCTGCGATACGGAGCAGTAATGCCATTTCTTAACGTACTCAGGAAACACTTCTAAACAGTATGTTGATGATCTTGCCCCCTATTGTAGGTAACGGTACAGAATATCAATAAATCTGTTGATTACATTCACAAGCTTTTTCCTACGGAAAGAGGAGGAGATGCATAGGAAGGTGCCTGGGATCCACGGTTCATGCAAGGGTCCCCGTGCCAGCTGCCTCCCCAGCAGGCTGACGTGGGGTCAGTGCTCCTGAAGTTTTGTTTCGCTTGCCCACGTGTAGGATGGGAAATTCCAACATCATCAGCTCGTCTCCCTCCAAGCCGCCCAGGACTCATCGCTTTTGGCATCCCTGGGAGGTGGGTTGCCAGTGACGTGTTACAGCATCTCCTGGTTGAGTTCAAAGGAATTGGGTTAATGAGCCTAAAACAGCAAGCAGAAAGTCAGCTGTCAAATTACACTGGCACTTGTTTGCTACCTACTGGATTTCCCACTTCATCCGTCTTTGATCTTTGGGATGGAGGCAATTAAGTACAGCAGCGATAAACAGAAAAACTGTGGTGTCCTTACAGGCTAAATTTAGTCCTTTTCTTTCTTATAACGTGGTGTTCAGGTGAGGCTAGAAACTGTAGGAGAATGAGGAAGCGGGGGAGGGAGGAGACCCAGAATTAGTGGAAAATCTTTTGGCTGAGGAGACAAAATGGACATGGAGAGAGGCTGTAATATCCTAAAATACTCAGGTATTGGAAAAGGCTTGGAAAAGTCAGCAGCATGGTCTGTCAGAGGAGCAGTGGCTTGGGAAAGCTGCTCAGAGGACAGCTAAATCAGAACTGATTGCAATTGACGGCTTCGGCTTTCGCGCTGCTGAGCGAGAGCCTGAACTGGGGCTCACACAGGATGCTGTTTTCTCTGGAAGAGCAGGATCAGGGCAGCCGTGTCGGAGTCCCGCTGGTGGGCAGATAAGGCCGGGCAAAGGAGCTTCTGGACTGCTGCTATTGAACCATGCCAGTGATGGCATAGGCCTTTGGAACAGAACAGGGCTGCTCTCTCCATCTGTTGCTGGAGTAACATGCACGATAGTACAGCCCTCACCCAAGAATCAGTCATTGCTTTCAAGGTGTTTAAATGTTCATCTGAAGAGCATCCTGTACCAGGAACAGGGAGAGAGGCACAAATGTATCGGGGAGTTTCAGGAGAGCAGCAGCATCCCCCAGCAAACTGCCCTGCAGCATTCCTGCCCAGGCTCTAAGCAATACTGTGCTGCAGGGTTGGCCCCCAGGAGTGGTTAGCAAAGGAGTGCCACGAACCCTGCACGCAGAAGAAGCTGGGGAGCGAGACTGCTTGTCAGCAGGAGACACACTGCCCTCACTGACAGGTTGCCTTCCAGCTCCCGCGTTGGGCCTGAGAAGGGCTTTCACCAGCAGGAAGGAGCACGTTAAGGCTGTGCCATGTCAGGTTTCAAAATTCACTTCTAAAGAGAAGCGTCTGATGAACTTGTGGTGGGGTGTTCTCGTTCTGAGCTGCTGACAGCGTCCACATCCTGCATTTGGGTTTGCTGCGTGTTGTCAGTTGAGCTCGAGAGAGTAGAAATTGGAGGTCAAGGTCTGCCTGAAAGTAAGAAATTATGATTGAGAGCATCTTAATTGTAATTCCTGACTTAATTATTCTTTTTTAGCATCATCAGAATATTCAGAGAGCTTGCGGAGTTGAGCACATCCTGTAACTGCATGTGTTGGGAAAATCTATTTTGCACAGAAAGGCTGTTCTGTTCTCCCATGACTCAGGCATGGTGATTTAGAGCGCAAACAGAAGTGATACAGCAGAGAGGATGTTTCCTGGGGAGGGGGATGACGGTGGGGGCGTGCTGCAGTTTCATACCCTTGCAAGTTAAAGTATAAAATTTTTAGCTTATGCAAATGTTTCACTTCCTCCTCATATGGCAGCGGTAACTTAACTGATCCCAACACCGGAGATGATACCATCGCAAACTCTGATCCAGTCAACAAGATGCTAGCGTTGACTTGAATGCTGTTAATAACCTTAACTGGCATGGATCTTTATCTGTAAAACAGCACAATATTCATTACATCTTGTATTTGTAATGGACTCATTATCAGAACGTACATGTGGGATTTGCTCTTAATATTTTGGATTGAATCATCTTCCGCTGCCTTGACGCAGCTCGGTGTGCAGCCGGGCCTGGGTGAGGAGCCGCTGCCTGTCCTGCCTGCAGCCTGCCTGTCCCTGCACCCTGCCTGACTCCATCTCCTCCTTAGCATAAGCATTACAGCGTGTCCTTCCTGCCTGTCTGCAGGGCTGTGTTGGTATGTCCCATGCATTCCACTGCAGTCCTCCGTGTGCTCGCTTTGATTTAGATGAGTGGGAACTAAGGTGCATTTAAGTGCACGTACAGATTCAAGCTGTGGGTTGGGGTTTTTTAACCTCAGTACTGTAGGATGTTTTGATCAGCTTCGTTACCTGTGCAAACAGAGGAGTTCGCTCCCTGCCATGTAAACCTCGGAACGGATTACTTTTCTCCAAACAGCCTGGTGGGTTGGGGGGCTGCTGCCTGCCTCGGGAGCCATCCCCATCACCTTGCCCACCCCAGGAGGGGAGCACCCCCAGCATCGCCCACACGGCACCGTGGGGAGAGGAGCCGAGGGAAGGCAGTGCCATGCAAGGATCTCTGCGATGCAGCCAGAGCGTCTTTTGTTCCAATCTTTCTAGGAAACAGCTGGAGCAGAGCCAGCGAGGAAGGGGTGGGAAGGGGGTCGGGAAGCCGGGCTGGCAGTGCAGATGTGCAGGGGGGCTCCCCTGGCACAGAGGCAGGGAAGATGGCCATCCTTGGTATGCCGACCACCGAGCGGCATGCTGCTGCATGGGCTGCCCACGCTTGGTTGGGGTGACAGTAATTACAGGGCCAGCGAGGTCCCCTGAGCGGGGGACAGTTGCCATGGCTACAGCAGCAGCATCTTAGCCACTTGCTGGCGATACTGATGAGTTTTTTACCAAATCCTCAAAAATAATAATAATAATAATAATAATAATAATAATAATAATAATAATAATAATAATAATAATAGGCGAACGGCTCGGCAGTGGTGGGGCTCGCGAAGCCCCAGGGCAGGGGGGCCGTGGGGTCACAGCTGCCCCATCCTCCGCACAGAAGCCACAGTCGGGTTTGCTGGGGCGGGGGTGGGAAGGAGGAGGGCAGTGGAGGTAACCCGCCTGCGTCCTCGTAGGCTGGAAGGGAATGCATTTTCTCTTATTTTTAGCGCTGTGTGCTTCAGTACGGCATGCTGGATAGAAACCCTCAACGTGAAAATTACTCAGCGCTCTGTAAACTCCCCCTCATCGTATGCAGCTGCGGTGAGTTGATGGAGGCTCTTCAGACTGTGCAGAAATGGCGAAATAGCACCAAAAAGCCTATTTCTCACAAGTACCATGAATTTGGTTTTCTTTCACAGCAGGTGATTTAACAACAAAAGTCATCTTGCTTCTCCAGCCACAGCCAAGCTTTAGGCACGGCTGTAAGTCTGTGTGACACCCTGTGGTACGGATAATTTCCATACTGAGCCTTACCATGGGGTTGTGTCCGTTCCAGTTATTGTGATATTTCTCTCCCTTCCCCTCCTGTAATATTTTATCTTACTTACTAGCCTGATCTAGAGCAGAGGAGACATCTATTTCTGCATATATAAAGGTTAAATTTTTATAGACAACTAAATATTTTAACACAGAGAGACAATAACACTATCTTGTTAAAAATAAGCAAACTCCTCCGCCTTAGTTATGTGGCAGTTACAGAAAAAAACACATCTACTGGAGCACTCAGCTGCAATTTAAAAGTAAAATTAAAATTTAGTTCTGTTTGTCTGGTTTGACAAGATTTATTGAAATCTTTCATTATGCGGCAGGTTCAAGAAAACCTCTCTCCAAAGTACACATGCAATTTAGAAAATGAAAGCCTGAAACAGTTTATTATTAGAAGGTGGGATGGATTTTGTAAGGCTTCTACCAGCACATATATCATCAGACGCATTTTAGATACTTCTTTGCTGAAGCTATTAAACTCTTGGCATACAAACCTATTATTAAAACCACGATTTAGGATAAATACTTTGAAGTCTATTTAATGGACTTATTTCACTTCAGGATTCAATCTCGGGCCTAAGAGTAAAAAATAATAGAATTCACAAATTTTCCTATCTGCCTGTTGCGGGAATGTTGGGGAGCTGTAGGGAGGGGTCCCCGTGGGGTGGTCTCGTACTTCTCTTTCTTGCTTGTGTTGTAAGTGCTGAGGTGGGAATGTTTTACTTCCTGCGTCGCTCCCGTTGCATCTCATTCTGTGCAATGCTCTTGTGTGGAAACGCAGAGTATTCCCTGGCTTTGCTCACATCACGTCTTTGTTGAAGGTCTCGTTCAAGAAATAAATGTGGGCTCTGTGTCTGCATTTGCGTTCAGCTAATATGCCCACCAAGGGGAACTTGCTGCTCAGACAGAAACTGGAATGTACTTTTATACAGTCCATATGACGTTCGCATTGTCCTGTTGTTTTTCTCCTCCCGTTCATGTTACCATGCCTGTCTGCATTGTTTTCCCATCTGAAAACAGGTACGCCTATGCTGCCCAGACTTGGCGAAATACTGTTTGTCCTTGGTGGTTTTCTCTGTCCCTGCAATTAACTTGGCGGGTTTGATTTGACCTGCGAGTTAAGCTCCGTCCTGAGATGAAAGCGGGTGGCGTGTTCGTTGGAAGAGAAGCAATGCGCTTCGGCTGCATCATAATTCCTCCCTGAAACACTTGCAGGTGCAAGTCTGAGCACGTCACGTGCCGGCATGGTAAGACACAGTACAGGTAGTGCTGGTCGGACTGGGCTGCCTAAATAAATAGCCAGGACAGCCTTTCGGATAGAGCAGTGCCAGGGAACCTCTATCTGTTTCCAGGAGAAATTTAAAAACAATGATATGAAATGAATTTCAGCCTTTTCTTACCTGTCTGACTGATATGAGCCCTGAGCACTACTTCTCCAACTCCTACATGCAGTGTTTTGGGGAAGGGGGCAGTGTGAACGACTTCCTTTGGGAAGTTCAGGAGCCTGTTCTGACCAGCTGACCTTCAGTTTGCACCAACCAACGGCCGTTCCATCATGCTGACACACCCCTGCAAGGTACTGCTGGGCAAATGCCTTTACCCAAGGTAAAATAATCTTGGTGGAAGGTACTTCCCAACGACGTTTCCTTTGCTGCCTGAGGTGATGCCAAATTCTCCTTTTTTAATTTTTTCCTCCTCTTTCAGACACTGCTCATTATCCCCCATCACTCTGATCGCTGCGTTATCCTTGTGCCTGGCTTTGCGGTTTTTTTTTAGGAAGGGTTTTGGTAGGACGGTCTGTGTGCTCCGGCTGGTTTAGAGCATCCTTCCTGGGATGGCTCTGGGGTTTGTCTGCCTCCCGTCAGCACGTTACAGCAGCACTGCCCATCACATTCTCGAGGCCGTATTGAGTGTGGGATGAGCCATAGAGGCTTACCCTGCATGTGAAGAACACCAGGAATCATCCTGTTGTGTTCCAGAGGAAAATGACCCCGTTGACTAAACCCCCAAAATGAAGGTTTTGAGAGATGAGTGGCCAAAATCTAATTGGTTGCCTGCCAGGGTCTGTTTTGAGTAGAGCTTAAGAACACGCGGTAGATTACCTTGGGTAAAGGCATTTGCCCAGCAGTACCTTGCAGGGGTGTGTCAGCATGATGGAACGGCCGTTGGTTGGTGCAAACTGAAGGTCAGCTGGTCAGAACAGGCTCCTGAACTTCCCAAAGGAAGTCGTTCACACTGCCCCCTTCCCCAAAACACTGCATGTAGGAGTTGGAGAAGTAGTGCTCAGGGCTCGTATCAGTCAGACAGGTAAGAAAAGGCTGAAATTCATTTCATATCATTGTTTTTAAATTTCTCCTGGAAAGAAAAATAGACTTTTTTACATGCACACTAAGGTACGTGCAGGATACCCCCGCTGAGTTCGATTTGGCAGTGTCAGCTTTGCCACGTGGCATGGATCAAGGTCGGATGTTTTCTTTTCCTCTTCCCTCATGAAAGGTAAACCCACATGGATGATCGCCGATACCCTCAGGGTCATCCCACAGGGAGCTGCGGGATGTGGTCGATGGTGAAAGAACAACCTTGGAATTTGAGCTGGTTGGTTGAACTGAAGCGTAATATGGCATATAGGTTCTCTGCATTTAATATGATAAATATTAGTCATCGGCAGCAAACAAAAAGATGGGATAATGTAGAGCCACCCCTTTATAATCCTCCAGCATTAGGAAAGGCATGTCGAGGGAATGGTTTCTTCTCTCCAGTGTCTTCATAAATTCCAACTTCTTTAGTAATTAAGTGATATCTTTGGGGTAATGTAAATTAAGATGCAGCAAGACTTCCGGGCAGAGCCATGAGCTTGGCGAGCTGCTCCTGACAGTGCAGTCAGTGCAGCTATTGTGGTACAGAAACTTCCCAGCAAACTGGGAGTGAAAAGAAAAAAACAACTGGCTGTGAACGGCATGAGGTTTGGGGGCCTTTGCTTCCTGTCGCTGCTGCTCCTTTCAAACAGATGTTAATACTCTGATATTAGACTCCTAGTGTTTCCATTGTGAGTTATTCCTTCAGCATCCTGGCCCAAAAATAGATACGTGTTGGGGCCACTTGAAACACATCAGGGTTGGAGAAGTGTTTGCCGTGAAGCTGGATGTTGGAAAAACCTCTCAGGCTCCTTTGTCTCCAGAGTTACCACCGTGGATGCCTGAGTGGCTTCAGGACTGAGTTTTCAAGATTCTAATTTTCAGCTGAATTCTTTTCTTTAGAGTTATTGACTTTGTTTTTATCAGATAAATTCTACATAAAAATCAGAAGAAAATATGGCAGCGGCCCCATAGCCAGGAAAGGTGGGAATCGGCAGCAGGAGAAAGCAGCTGAATCCCTCTCCCCATCGCAGGGTCCCAGCACAGAGAAGCTGTGGCTGCCCTGTCACTGGAAACATTTCAGGTGATATCTGCAGGGAAGGTCTGCTCCCCGTCCGAGCTGAGATGGTGAAGGCTGCTGGGGGCCCTTCCCCTCGGCTGTGGTGTCTTGGTGCATGTTGCGTGCTGCAGCCATTGGGTTCAAGCACGCTACTTGTGTGTCTGGCAGTTCAGGGGGCCTTCAGATTTGGCATATTGAGAAAGAGTGATGTGATTCGGAGAGTGCAGGCACTGAGGTCATGGATTGGGAAACAAAAACTTCCCGTCTTTCAGGCAAAGCACTTTCAGCACAGTTGGCCTCAGCGAATGTCCTCTGCTGAAGCTCTTGCTCCTTCAAAAGCTAAAGCACAGATAATGCCTTTAGAAACCAGCGTAATGGTTCCTGACTCATTCTGAGACTGATTTCTTTGGAAACTCTAAACCTGCTGGAAGCAATCCTGAAGTGCTCTCCAGGGTCACAGAAGGGTATCAAGTAAACTTGCACCCCATCTCCTTGAAACATTGTGCTGTGCACAAGGATAAAACCAGAGTGATGCTGTCAACAAAACCAGAGGAAGTTAAATGCAGTATCCAGTCTGGTACCTTCAGAGGGAGATAATTCTGTGAAGACGCGTGATTTGGGAAGTCCCCGATAATCTTCAAAGAGGAATGGTGGCAGGTCATTTAGGTCTGTGATCTCAAATCGGCAATCCACCTTCATAGCATTGTGCTCCTGCAACTTAAGGATGCAAAGCAAAGGTCTCCTGACAGTATGACCAAGGCAATTCTGTGTTTGTGAGAGGGAGGAATGAGACATTGCTTAGAGTGGCGGGACTCGCTTCTGCTGTCCATAGTTCAACACAGAAAATGCCATGCTGGGAATGTTTTCACAGAAGAGCTACACGAATGCTTTAAAATGCAGAAAAACAAGCTCCAGCTAGCACTTGATAAGGTCAATCTATCAATTCCTAGAAGATTTGTTTCGGAGTTGGGTTGATTTTTATCTATGAACACTCGACAAAAACACAACTCCCGGTGAAAGTAACGTCGGGCGCAATTTCTTTAGGGCCATGGTGGAAACGTCAACACAAAGTCTGGAAATCAGGAGCAGCCCTGGTCACGTCTGAAATGAGACATCATTGTTTCGTTTGAGTCTTCCAGCCTCAAACCCATCCGCCAGCACAGGCTGACCCAAGTGCTGCTGATGTCCAGGCGGAGAAGGGGCGGGACAGGAGAAGGGATAGGGAATGCCAGATAGTCCTCAAGTGCCGATAATCTCCCTCTGAATCTTGGGGCAAAACTTCAGAAGGATCTTTTGAGGCCATTCAGATAAGATCTACCTACTAGTGTGTTGAGAGATGGTGGCAAAGGAAAGGTGGTGGAAGTTTTCTGGAACAGAAAACCAAAGGGTAGGAGAGGCTGGGATCCAGGAAACCTCCAAGGTCCAGGGGGTGCACTGCTGTCAGACCTCCTGCAGACTGCATATTTGTCAGGTTTGTGGCTCCCTTGCTCTCTGCCCTGATAATCCGCTGGGATAACCTTGGCACGGGTGCTGTTATTTCAGCTGAAGAGCCTTCTTGGTTTGACAGCCGTTAACTGCTGCAGTTTGCAAAGCTACAGAGCATAGGGAAGCTTCCCTGAGTAGGGCAGGGATCGTCTCCCTGTGCCGGGCACTGGGGAGGCCGCACCCCAAATCCTGACGTCATTTTTGGGCCCCTCACTGCAAGGAAGACCCTGAGGGGCTGGAGCGTGTCTGGAGAAGGGAACAGAGCTGGGGAAGGGTCTGGAGCACAATTCCTGTGGGGAGCGGCTGAGGGAGCTGGGGGGGTTCAGCCTGGAGAAGAGAAGGCTCAGGGAGACCTTATTTCTCCTTACAGCTCCCTGAAAGGAGAGTGCAGAGGGTGGGGGGTTGGTCTCTTCTCCCAAGGGACAAGTGATCGGACAAGAGGAAACGGCCTCAAGTTGTGCAGGAGAGGTTTAGGTAGGATATTGGGAAAAATATCTTCACGGAAAGGGCTGTCAGGCATTGAAAGGGGCTGCCCAGGTATGGGGAGAATCACCATCTGGGGAGGGGTTTAAAAGGTGCGTAGATGAGGCACTGGGGGACATGGTTTAGTGGTAGACTTGGCAGTGTTGGGTTAACAGTTGGACTGGATGACTTTAAAGGTCTTTTCCAACCAAAAAGATTCTATGATTTAGTTCACCACCAGTCTAAAGACCTTGGCACAGAGGTATAAAACCAGCCAAAACCCCTCCCATTGAGCTCAGCTGGGCTGGGCTCACTGCCTGCCTAGCTGTTTTTCAAGAGATCAGTCAGAAACATGGAATTTCCTCCAGAAATATCATGTGCCCAACACCCCTGATGGGGATCTAGGAAAGGTTTATTCATCTGCATTTGGACTGGAGTCCAGATTTGGCCTTATCAATTTTCTGATGATCTGCAACCTTGATGGGGAGGAATATTAAGAGGAAAAACCCTAGGCAGGGTGAGCAAAGCATTGCTGGTATTACTTACACAAGTGTTGTAGTCACCAACAATGAGGTTTTTATGCCGGCCGCTGCTGCGCACAAAGAGGAATCCAGGCCCAGAAGATGACAATAAACTGGCTGGTGCACATTGCCAGGGAACAGCAAATCTCCTGGGAAAAGAGAATTTGCCACCATACGGGTACCAAAAATCTCCATTTCTCCTTAAACCGTGATATCCTTATTTTCAAATATTTGTCTTAATAATCTGCGCTTTAGCAAATCCAGCTGTCAGAAGGCCTGTGCAGTATTGGTTCTGGCTCAAATGCCGTTTGCCACTCCGTCAGGGGGGCTGGCAAGAAAACCAGCGCACAACCAGCGTGCAAGGACAGTGACGTCTTGGCTGTGATGTGGGCTGCTCCGGGCAGCGCCGAGTGGGATGGGGTCAGGAAGTAGCCTTGGTCTGCAGGAGAGAGAAGAGCACTCTCTGTCTGGGCTGAAACCCAGCGATGCTGCGTCACGAAGGAGCCCTCTGGTCTGCCTCTCAGAACGGAGCTGGTGGAGAAGCTGTCCGTGCAGGAGAGGCAGGAATGCAAGGTGGAAGAAGGAGGTGGATGGAGCTTCAGGTTGTCTTTGGAGGATGGGGCGAGAATTGTTCTCTGGCCCTGTGTGAGTGGTTTTGAGTGAGCTGAGGGTGAGCGGTGGGCGAGTTTCTCCATGCGGGCATTCATCGGTTGAGCCAACGCTCATCAGAATGGCGGGGGTGGAGAACATGGGGTGGCAGCCCCGTGTGTGCCTGGCCCCTGCCCCCATCGCTCCTCTCCCTGCACCCCGTCTGCCCGCACCCTCCTCCCCACCTTCCCTCCACACTCCTGTTTCTGTGCTGTCCACCGCTCCTTTCCCCAATGTCCAACAACCACGTCCACTCTTGTGGTTTCTAAAAACCATCTTTACGTCAGTGTGTTGCTGCACTCGCCTGAACAGGCAAGCAGACATTCACCTGAGCAGCGTCGGAGCCGTGCAGAGGCACTTGCTTGGCTTTGTGCCTGGTTTCATTTTTACTTCCTAAAGAAGCTGCTTGAGCTAAATCAAACCACACAGCCGGCTCCGCTTTACCGCTTTTCAAAATAGATGTTGGTTACGGGCGTAGCTCAGTGCTGGGCTTAAACAACTCCGGCAGCTGTCGAAGGCAGCGACGCCGAGTGCGAGCCTGCCTGCTCTCACCTTCCCACAGCCCTGTCTGGCCAGGGCTTTTGTCACCTGGGGAAGGTTAATTTGTCTTGTGGGTACTGCTGCTTTGCCAGCGCCCGTCGCTTCGCGCACCTTTGATCGGAGGCACAGCTGAACCCAGCAGTAGCGCAAGCAGACAACCTCCTTGCTTCTCGCACGCAGCAGAGCCGCTGGTGTGCAGACAGCAGCTCCCTAGGGCACCTGGATGAGTTTTTCAGCAGTTCAGGAGGAGAGAGGAGCAGTTGAATTTTACTGACGCCTGGGAAGCAACAGGACGCATCCTTGGGAGCACCGGCAAGGCAGCAGGTTGGGGCATCCCACGGCTGGGTGAAGCGCCAAGTGCAAAGCATGCCCCTTAATTCTGTGGGTTCCTCACAAAGCGGATGGGTAGAAACTGTGCAAACAAAAGAGGTGACACAGCAAGCTAGCAAGCGCTGCGCCCTCTCCTTCTGCAGCCAGAGGCAGCATTGGCCATCAATCACCATCGCTACAGCAACTTATTACTTGACATTTTATTAACAAGAAGCCCATTTGTGACTTGAAAATGCTTATTCATGAAATCTGTTTACACTTAAGATTATATAAGGAGGCACATGCTGTATTGCCTTCACATTATCAAAACCCAATGGCTCATTAAATTTAACCAGCACAAGTGCTGAACTGGCACGTGCTTTGTTAAAGCTGTCTTAATTTCCGACGTGCTGTTTGCCTGCTGTGGCTTATGCCCCCACTTTTTAGTTCTCAGCATCCAAGTGTTAATTTAATTTCTCCTGTCTAGTGGCAGAAGGACAGATGGGCTGAAATAGTCTATTTTGGGATTTTAAAAGCCATCTTTGACTTTAAAAAAATTGAAGTTGGCTGGAAGATGGTTTTTCTGTACTCTTGATTTACCAAAGGCATTTTGGCCCAGGCAATTAACATTAACCTTGGGAGTATATGCCACTCATTTTGAGCATTTTCTATTTTTCTGAAGTAAAACCAGAAAGGTTAAAGAATCAGAGGAGGTAAGATTTCAGCTGCATTTATTCTAGTCTGAGTTCGGTTTGAAAATTCAACTCAAAAACTGCCAACATTTGTTAATTGTTCTGGTTAATACTCTGTGAGCTGCCAGTGATTTTACTAAATCAAGTTGTTGATTTAGTAATCAAACTAATCACAGTACTTCAAAATTCTTTTAATTTGAAATCACTTTAGATGCTGCGGAGTTAGGGAATCGTGCTGTAAACTTATTCTCAAAGGGGCTTTCTACATACTTATAATTTTAAAAAACAGCATTTTGGTTTTGGCTTAGTGAAATGGTAGGAAAACAGCAGTAAATCTCTGTGGCAAATGGGATGCGATCTTCTGGATTTTGAGAACAATTGAAATGGAAAGTATTGACTAGGCATTGGTTTAATTTAGGTTTTAATGATCATTTTTGTATAAGTAGTCTTTAAATCCCTCCTACAAAGCAATCAACACTCCGGAGGTAAAATTCCACCCCTAGGAATTGAGGGGGAGGCAGCTTTAAATAGCACAGCACCCTCTTCTCCCTTTTGTCTGTGTCCTTGTGCAACCAGGCAGCAGACAGCTCATCCTCTTTGTTTTTCATCTCCTTCGGATCCTGCAGATGAGGAGAAGAGATAAAGGCATGAAGTGAAGGCAGGAGTCTCCACTGTAGCAGTCAGCCCAAGGCTAGAGTTTCACAGGGAGGAAATGCCAGCAGTCCCGTCCTGGAGCAGGCTCTACCCTCAGGTTTGAAACCACCTGGGTGTCCCTTTGCCCAGAGCCACAGCAGTGCCCTGCCCTGCCTCCTTGGGTGACTGCTCGGTTCAGGGGGTGCTGGGGACGTCAGGGCGAGCGCTGGCACATCCGTGTCTCTGGTGAGCAGCGTGGTGCCTGCCTCGCCCAGTTCATCTGCCAGTTCATCCATCCTCCCAGTCTGCTGCTTTGTATTTGTGGCCGATCTGGGGCCGTGGGAGGTGCTCCCCTTCGCAGCTGGCTGTACCTCCATCCCAGTGCGGGGGTATTCCTTCCAAAGATTTTCTGTCCCATCCTGGCTCCAGCTCTTGTGGAGCTTACAGGCTGGTGATGTCTGGCAGTCCTGTGCCTGGAAGCCTCTAGGAAATTCTTAAATTCAGCAGTATTAGGATCAACATCTCCTTGTCCTTAAAGGTTGTGACGTGGCAGGTAGTAGACAACAGCTTTTTGCGAGTTGTCCTCTTGTGACACCCTTGGCCAGGGCCAGCAAAGCGGTCCATAGGGAATAGTGTTTGCTTGCTGCCCAGTCCCAAAACTGGATCTGATTTTCAAGGTGACCCCACTTGGGCTGGGACTTGGTGCAGGTGACCTTCAGCAATCCCCTCCAGCCTCATTATTCTGGGAGTTTGTTCTTCAGGGCCGAGTGCTGGAAGAGCAGGCGGTGTGGGGCGAAGCTGGGGCTCGCTGGGAGCAGAGCCAGCTGCAGCACCTCATGCTTCCTGGGTCAGCCCGGAGCTGGGTGCACGGGGAGGGGGGGGGAAGGTGCACGTTCAACCTTGGGTGACTGGCTCAGTCTCGTCAATAGTAGCTCTTCTGGACAACCCAGTGGTGGTGATGGGCTGCAGGAACCACTCCTCCTCCAGAGCTGGAGAATAACCTGTAACAGCGAAATGCATGAAGAGGGCTGGAGGGGCGCCTCGGGCCGTACGGCTGCCCTGAGAGCTGGGTAGCGCAGGCAGAAGCTGACAGGGTTGTGCTGCTGAGGCTTTTGGAGTCGTCACAGGTCCCGGATTTCTGTAGGGTTTTTCCTTCCCGCTCTGACCTCTGCATATAGAAGGTAAAGCGGAATTTTTGGAAAATCCCTTTCAAAGCTGTCGTTCTGCTCATGGCCGTGCTGCAGCCCGTCACTTGCCTCTTGGTTTTTCCTTGTCAAGTAAACCTGGAAAAAAAAAAACAGATTGAGATACAGTCAGAAGCAGTAGCATGTGTTAGGATCACCCATCTGCAATGCTCCCCCCATAGACAAACCTACCCAATAGTGCAGTTCTTTGAAGATGCGAGCCAGCTCCGAGCCTGTGGCCACGCGAGTCTATAGTGAGGCTGGGTTTGGGTTGTGGTTTCCCCTGCGAAAGAGGATGCAGAGCAGCTGAGTGCTGGCGGACAGGTGCCACAAGCTGCTCTGCCGTTCATCTGCCTGCCCCAGGTAAACTCGGCAGCGCTGGAGGCTCCGGCTCTCCTCTCAGACTCAACCTGGAATGCTTGGTCAGCAGGACAGGTTGGGGGCTTTGCAGCGGGCAGAGGGAGAGCATGTGAAAATGGTTCTGGCTGTCATAGGGAGAGCACACGGATGTTTTCGGCAGTGGAAAGAGTGACTAATAGGCCAGTACAAACTAATTGCATCCTTACTACCCTTCTAAGATTCTGCTAAATGGCAGTGGGAAGTGAGGCTCGTGGTGCCTATAACACCGAGCGCTGTGTGACAGCTTCGGGTGTTCCTATCCCGGGCTGCAAATAGAGACAGGAGTTACTGCCGTTCCACAGTAACAGCCTACCTGCTTCAGGATTCTTTCAGTTCCAAAAAGCAACCGGCTTCTTTTAAATGCATGGTGTATGCAATGGGGTTTTTTGTTTGTTTGTGGCTTTGAACAACCCATGTTTTCTAGTCCTGCTGTCTGCTGTGAATCTCTCTATGGAGGGCTGGGAGGAAGCTGTGTGCCTGGCTGTCAGCCGTGTCTTTGGTGAGCAGAAAGGCTGGAAGTTAACCAGCAAGTTAACTTCCCTTCCCTCTGATCGTTTCTTTGAATGTCTTACATCTTTCATCACGCAGGCAGGCGGCTAGCACACTTTGATACAAGGGGATCACAGAGAGGGGCCTGGGCAGAGGTGGGAGACGAGCCCTGCCTCTTGTGCTGCCCAGCCCAATTGCATCCAGAATGCCTTTGAAATTTAATACACCTCTTAAATGTGCTTCCCTACACTGTTGGTAACAGCTGTTCCAACTAGCCTTGGACTTCTGGGCTCCTACTCCAGCTCCTCTGGAGAATAGTTTGTAAGCCGTTGGGCATGCTGTTGCGGGCTGACTTCCCATGTTAGGCTGTTAATCATCTCCTGTTACCACTTGCTCCTTTATCTCAAGTGGCAGTTATCTCTGGAGCACATCTAGAGTGTTTAGGGTTCAGTTATACGGTTTGTCTGTGTAAGGGAAAATGTGATAATTAGCCAGTGGTTACCCAAGGAGCAGAGCACAATCCGCAGGATAATAAGCCTTTCCTTCCTCTCACTTCACACCTCTGTTTTCAAACGCTTAATCCTAATAATTGTTAAGCATTTGGATGTATGACTTGTCCACTTGGCATGAGAATATTGAAGCACTTGGTACAGTTTGATTGATTTGGTGTCACAAGGCATTGTGCTTATGGGGTGAGTTAATATAGCCCCTGTTGGGTTTAATACAAGTACCTTCAGAAAGTGAGGGCGCGGGGCTGCTTTGTATTTACATCAGTCTGGGGAGCCTGTGTGCGCAGTGAAGACCACCCTTACAAGGTTACAATCAGAACTTGGTTTTAATTGAAATAGCATATTCAAAAAAATGCAGCTTTGAAAGCTGTAGCAGTACTTGCTGGCTGGGAAGTGCTGGCTGCAGCCTCGCTCGACAGGAGCCAAACCCTCCCAGGTAACGCGCTCTGGGCCCCTGAGGCTTTGGTCCTGCTCCTGTATCGCCACGTCCTCCCCAAGGACTGAACCTTGCCTCGCATCCTTGCGACAGCACGTGTGGGTGACAGTTTCAGAGAGCTCAGAGATCATGGAGGATATGAACAATTATTGCAAAGGTTTTATTTTTGAGTATAGAACTGCAGATTAATACACTTTAATCATGCTGACTTTTTGCTGGCAGCAGCTCAGTTTCTTCTGGGAGGGACAGAAAGAGCAAAGGAGTAAGAAGCAGCTCCAATTAGTGACCTAAGTGTTTACACTAGCTAAGGAGCACTTAATTACCTGTCAGCAGCTTGCTTTCTCCTGGTCACAAGTGTTTACACATGGAGCCAGTAATTCCAGCTGTTTCCCTCTTGTGCTGCAGGAATTCAGAGATAATTATGTGCAGCAATTTAAAGGTAGCTCTTCCCTGCATATGAGTGCCATGTGAAGATGTGCACACCCACAAGAGTCAAGGGAGCACCATCACCTTTGGGAAATGCTGGTCTTAAAGGAGACTATCTCCTTTCATCATCAGGACCGGGGCATGATAATAGTCCGACACAAGCTTGACCTCGCTGCATAGGAGCGGGGCTGCCAAGGCAGAGCCTCACAAAAGCACAGAAGTAGATTTATAAGCTGCCAGGTCATTTTCAGGTAGGTTTTTTGCAGACTGGCTCGCTAAGTAGCTCGCGCTGGCTGTCATGCAACACTGCACTGAACTTGGCAGCAGCAGGTTTGCTGTGACCTCTGTTTCTCAGTGATCTGAATAAGCCTGTTGGCTCTCCGTGTCCGTGGCAGGATTTTAGCCCCGGAGAAACTTGCATGACTTAAGGAAGGCTTTCATTGAGCTCAAGGTCAGGCAGACTCTTTAATCATCTAACCTAATCGCTTGCAGTGCACAAGCTCTGGAAGTTCACTCAGTGATACAGAAGATTGCTTTAAACCGACCTCTTGGCGTAATAGGGACGTTGGTGAGTGCATCACCTTGGTAAGAGCAGGATCTGCGCCAAGACAGACAGATCAGGGAAAGCATTAGCGCTTTCCTCCTGGGGGTCGCACCTACGCTGGCTCCGTTTGATCCTCTGGCTTTTCATGTTGGGATTTTAGTTTTGTGTACAACACCTCTCCAAGCTCTGGTCCAGTGACCGCATGCTGGTGTATTACGAGATCTGACTGCTGTATCATTCTGCCATCGTCTCCATATTTCTAGCTGTTGCATTAAAGGATGCCCTGGATGTTGTCATATGTTTTCCTATTAGTATGTTCTGCGTATAGAGCTGTTGGAGCTAGAAAAGAGAAGCTCTGGGACTGCGAAGGGGAAGAAGAGCAGATCACCCAACTGCAGACAGGAAGGGAAGAATCACAAGACTGACAACAGATCAGTTTTGCAAAAAGATGGGGTTTATCTTATTTGCTGAAACCCCTCATCAGCTGCCTCTGTCACTTGCAAACAAAAAATTATGTTGCAAAAAGAAAAAGGTTCTTAAATGCAGAATAGTCCTTGTTTGTGGTGTCAGCAGGGAGTGTTGGACAGCATTAAGATGGGTGTGAGAGAGTCCTCTTGCAAGCTATGTCTTGAGATGAGGGATTAATTTGCCATCCTGGTAGTGCTGCCATTGGGCTGTACAGCTCACGTGTGGGCATACCCTTTGAGACCAGAGGAATGCTTCTTTTCCCAGAGATTATTGCACAGTGGTGGCATCTTATCTTGTCTCTGCAGTGGCTCTTCAGAAAACATACAGGAAGCCTCTTGAAATGAATGAACAAAGAGTTAATCTATTATTGGGGGAAGCATTTGCTTTGCAACTCATTTTTCCCCATTCGCAGCTCAATTTTTCAGTTTATCACGGAGAGCAATGTGAAAGATTTAACCCTGGTAAGCCCAGAGGAGGATGGAAGCTGATTAGAAACTGGGGTGGGGGAAGATATTTTGCTCAGCTGGAATGACTGCAGCAAAATAAATTAATACTGAATGCTTGAGCCATAGATATTTGATTTGTTAATGGCTTCAGCTTTGTAGGCATTTGGTTGATGTAGCAAATTTCTCAGTGCCACATGTAAATCTGCTGATTTCTCCTAGCATGGACTCTGAAACGTAGAAGCATAAACTATTGATCATTCTGCCAGTAAAAAGATGGATATGATAAGCAAAAGGCTACCACCTTTGGGTACCTCCAAATGGCATTCAGTGTGGCTCGGGGATTGTAGTTAGGCACCATTGCCACAGCCCTGTGAAGTGATTAGCGTCCCTCTTAGACTGGGAACCTAAGGATCCTATTTTTAGAATAACTCCATTTTGCCAATCTTGCCTGTATTTGGAGAAATTCATACAGGAGCATAAAACCCCATAGGTCACCAGGTCCGTTCTCCTGCAGCCGTCGTGTCACAGAATCCCCGTGGGGCAAGTGTGAAGGAGAGGGATGGATCCAAGGGCACGGAGGGTCCCGCGTTGTTTGTATAAAGGCGACGTTGTTGGGATCGCTGCCGTGGTGCCTTCTGTGAGTGCCAGCGATTACAGCCTTTGGCATCAGTTCCAATCTACATGGAGCAGCAGGTCGGGGGTGGAAAGGAAAGAGGCTCATCAACAGAAATAGCATTTAAATAAAAACTGTACCCTCCACTGCAGGGAAAGATAGGAAGAAGGATCAGTTCTTCTGCAGCTGAGAATGCAAACCGTGCCAGACAGTAATTAAAAGCGTTTTACTCTGCCTAGTAACGTGTCTGCGCTGCAAAGCTTGCATCCTAAGCCTGCTCGGGAACAGACCCGTTTTTATTCCAGGGAGACAGAGGGCACCAGCAGCCTCGCTGGCGGGTCATGAGCCATCCCTCAGCCCTCGCCGCCCGCCCAGCATTTTTTTCCCTCAGTCTGAATCATCTTGCACCTTCCCGGGGCCTCACCTCGCCGAAAGCTGTGCGATGTGCTCCCGAGAGCTCTTAAAGCCACCTACCAGGGCAGGGATATTGCGATAACGTTGATAGAGACTGATTGCCTCAATGAGATCACCCTGCCTGTGAGGGCAATTTCAGGCAGTCAGGATTTGCCGCGTGTCTAGGCTGATGATAGACGTTGGAGTGTATGTGTCCACGTTGTGTTTACATAGGTGTTGTCCTCCAGAGGAGTCACCTCATGCCCTGAAGTGAAAATTCTGTTGTTGCAATGCAAACGCTGAATATAGTGGGAATCAGCCAGGCAATCTGCATTTCCTCTCCAAACTTCTCATTTCTACAAGCAAAAATGGTTTTGTTTGTGCACCTGCTTTTCATGCTGGCAGTGCCACAAGGAAGGGTGCTTTTCACACGATCCAACACAGTTATTTCAGCTATTTCTGCAAATCCAAACTTCTTGCTGAATAAGTTAGGCAAGGGAAAAGCAGAAATAGGTCAGGTATTTAAATAAGACGCAGTTGTCTCTCTTCACAGCAAGTTGCCTTTTTTCCTGCCTGTGTGAATTGTGCTAATATATCAGTGAATAAAGACGAGAGAACAAAGGGAAGCAGAAGTGCCAGCATTTTTATTCTGGGATTGCAGCTTCAGAGCCCTCTACTTTGCAGAAGTGATACTGAGACCACTCTGGAACATCTCAGCAAATGCTCCTGAAATAATAAAAACTGACTTGGCTGCCCAACCTCTCTGAATTCACAGGAGCCACTGACAATCCTGCCCATCATTTTGCTACCACGTAGAAAATTGATTTCCCGGTATAGCCTAAGTCCTGGTTCTAAGAAGCATCCTTGATGCCTTGAAAGGGCATTGTGAATCCCTAACATTAAGGAAGCATAGTGAAAGTTGGGTGCTCTTAGGAATCATCTGGTTTGAAATGCAGAGAAATAAGCTGCCTTTAATCATTAGTCATAGGGTGATATTTTTCAGCTCGGTTCTTTGTTGCGGGGAGTGCCTGTGGCTGATACCAACCTCCTGGCAGGTTGGCTGTCACATTGTTTTAGGCTAATCTGACTGCTCTTGGTCCTTGGAGAGGACAGTAGGAGTCCAGAATTAAATTCCCTTTTTAAACACCTGTGTGGCACTGTGCGCGACTGGAAGGGCTTGGTTTTGTGACTTTTAAGTTCCACGATGGAAGGGAAATCTTTCCTCCAAAATCCGCCCCATCATTTGTTCTCCCCGGGCTTCATGACTTCAAACCTGATTCACTCCGATGCTTTTGACTGGAACAGTAATGACTTTCATCACGCCTGAAATTTGATTAGACCCGAATATTTCATTGGGATGCTGTAATGCTGAAACAGGGGTGATGTCACTGCTGGTTCTAGCTGGGCTTTCCCGCATGGACAGTTTATGCGACAGTTTTTGAGGCAGTAGAAGCAACGTTTCCCTGCATTATGGGAACGGAGGCTGTTCACAACCCTGCACAGTCCAGCCATCCTCTCCCTTCCTGATGTTTCTGAAATCCCTCTCTTTCTCCTTCACCTGTCCACCTTGTGATTGCCTGCTGCAGTTACTGCTTTTGTCTTCTCTTTTCTGTAATCCCAATGCTCCTCTGGGTTGATGACCAACCATCCCCATCTTTTGGCCATCGTGCTGGGAAACAGAGGCCAAATTTTCTCAAGACTTCAAAAGAAACTACCCTTGCTGGGGAAGCTGGGTCTAGATGAGGTGCATCAGCCCCTGATGTCCTGAGAATGGTTGTAAACCTGTTCAAACAGCATCCCTAAAATACTGTCCACCTCTGGGAGTCTGCTGATGGCACACATGGATGTTGGCAGCCAAAACCAAATGCACCGAGTCGCTCTGTGATCTGGGTTCTTGTTCCTGAGACCCCAGCCTCTTCTCAGGGATTTTTCAGGAGCACCAACCTTGCTACGATCTGCTCCTAACTTTCTCAGCATCCCGTGTATTTAAAATCCCTTCTTAAGCCCTGCATGCTTGCTTTCTCTCTTTGGGCTCCTCTAAAAGGCTCTGAGTGTGCTTTTGCCCTGGGAAAGAGGGAAGTAGCAGTTGGTTAGAAAGCTAAAACCTGAATGCGACGATGGAGCAATCGAGAGGTCTGTGCCCTGAGTCACGCTGACTTGTTGCTTACCCTTCCCCTTCGTCCATCATCCTGTGCCTGATGATTCCTCCCTGCCTTGTTCCGCAGGGTCCGGTACGTGTTTTAAACTGCCTTTGCTTTGGGAGGCACCTGGCAGGGTGATGTGTTGGCAGGAAATGTGCTGCCTGCAATGTCCCTATTGCCCGCAGTGTCCCTGCTGCCACGTCCTTCCCCATCCAGTGGCTCCTGAGGCGGGACAGCATAAACGCAGAGTGGAAAAATCCCTGTGTTCTAGTGATTCTTCTGGCCATAGAGAGAGGTGGTTTTGGGAGGATGGAGACCTCCACGAGACTCCTCGGCATCAGGATAAAAGCCTGTCATTAACTGAAGGATGATTCAGCTTCCTCAGCTAAAATGGCACAGTGTGGATGCTGGAAGAGGAGGAGCCGCCTTCCTCGCTGGCATAATGCCGTGCTATCATGAGCACCCCCCACCCCTCTGCGCTCCCCGTCGATTTAAAACTCGGGGTTAGCTTTCAGGAACGAGCTGATGGCAGGGGGCCGGATAACCCTGATACTGCCTAAATCACTGGGCAAAACGCTCTCGTGTGTTGGAAGTGTGACACTGGGGAAAACGCTCTTGTGTGTTGTCGGTTGCCTATGAAACTGTGACCTTTTATCAGGCTCTACGTGAGAAAATCTTGTGTCACACGGGGAGGGTGAATGGGAACGTTGCTTCTCTCAGGGAGAAACGCTGCAGCAGAACACAGCACAGTAACATCTCTCTTTTTTTATGGCATTTTTCTATCCCTGAAGCTTTAGCTAATTTCTTTTCTATTAGAAAAGGAGAAAAATCTAGGTTTTCAGATCAGATCTGGAAATAGAGAGGCAGGATTAAGCACAGCTGTTCCAGGTCAGAGAAGCCGAGGAGGGGAGATGTCTCTCGTGCTGACAGAGCAAGGTTATACCAATGGCTGGAGGTATGTGCCTCCTCCTTGGAAATCTGCCTTTGGGGTCAGATTTTTTTCAGCGTTGCTGCCAGACAGAGTGGTCCAGGGGAGCGGGAAGCCACCAGCATTTTAACGTGATGTCACCTTGTCCCGCACTAAGTAGGTCATGGTGACACCCTGCCTGAACATACTCTGCGCTACTGCTGCTGCAGTGCTGAGCAGGACCATCCCCAGCACACTTTAAAAAAAAAACTCAGAAAGGGGAATTCATGCAGAATGAGCTTATACTAGGGTTATCCGGGGTGCAGTCAGAGGAGGCAGTAAATGAGCCCATCTCTTGTTGCTCTGCATCAGCTCCTGGTTGGCTGGCAGAAATGAAGCATCAGATGGGATGATGAATATCCAGGTTGCTATAGTGACTGAGAGCCGTAGTGCTAAAAGCAGTCGTTCTCCATCACCCCCTCCCTGCACACTCACACGAGCTGTCACACACCGTTCAAAGGTGGCCAGGTGAATTATGCCCGTGCCAAAGCCGCGGTGCGGTGCCGAGTGAGTGCACCTGGCGATGGATGTTCCCCAGAATGTCAGAGCCCTCCCATTAAATTCCAGGCTCCAGCTTTAATGAGCTCAGTGGCGATGTGTGCAGAATATAATGGAGCTGAGCTCTTGGCCTGCGCAGCAGCTCAGCGCGTCACGGGCTGCAGGGCGGGAGCACAGCCAGGAGGGCTGGGGACAGTGACAGCCGGGTCCTTGGCACAGCTGCCCACCCAGGCGTTACTGAACCGAAGCTTTCAGAGCCGTGGGTGGGATGCGATGACACCACCCTGCTTGCCGACCTGTCGGCATGGGGAGAGCCCTCGCACCCTCAGCCTCGTGGCTGCCAGCCCCCGGATCAGCTCGTTTCCCGTGATTCCAGTGGCATCGCAGCCATTGATGCCAGCGGCAGCCGAGCTTGTGGCTTCACCTTAGCAAATTGCCCTCCCGCTTCTCTGTGCTGGCTTCCTGGCAGTTGCACTTGCCTAGGTTGATCCCAAAGTATGATAAGAAGAGAACACAACGAGGAGAGAACATCAGGAGTGTGCACACTTTTTGTGGTTTTGTCATAGTTTTGGGGGATCCCTATGAAGCTCAGCAGCAGCTTCCCCCGTTTTGTGGCTCCAGACCTCCGCCAGTCTCTAAAAATATGTTTGATGCACAGCCCTGCACGTACCCGTGGGGAAGGTGGAGTCATCTGTCGGGATGGCTGTAGGTTATTGAAGGGCAATGACACAACAACAGCAGCACTTCACTGGGCATCCTTTTCTGATGCGACGCCCCCGTCAGCTGTTTCGGCCACTGTCTGATACTAGAAAATGGTAAATTTTCTCTTGTAAATCTGAGTGGTGGAGAGTTGGATAACCCCACACTGATTGTCCTCACCATCAGCCCCCTGTACCTCACGTTCTTGCAGGAGTTGTATAAAAACATCCCAAATGACTGAAAGGTGCTAAATTCCCTTTGAAGTGTTTTTTTTTTATTAATTTCTTCCTTCCTTAAACTTCAAAAATTCAGCCAGCAGAATTTCATCAGCATCTGCTACCTAGGCCGAGAGCATCCTTTCAGGCGGGACATGACACACACGGGCTGTGTATGCCCCAGCAAATGCAGGTGCAGTGGATTCAGCCCCTGGCTGGGTGATGGCAAGGAAAGAAAATGTAGGGAAAGACTTTTGCTGCTTCTCAGCCTGCCTGGGAGTCGAGGTCCGTGACGCCCTAAATGGGAAGCAAGTCTGCGCTCATCTTCCTAAGTGGTCTTATTTTATTTATGTGCTGGTGCATTTCTAATGCGGGATTCTTGGCATAACCCCGTGAATGAGCTGATGCTCTGCTTTTACTCTGTCTCCAGCCAAGGACTTTGAATCGTATTTTTGGCATAGTGGTTTTTATAAAATATGTAACGCTCCAGCGTCTTGCGGCCATGCTCGCTACGACTAAAGCAGGAGGCCGGATGAGAGCTGACTCTCAAAAGCTTTTCCAGGACTCAGAATAGCTGAGAAAATATGGCTAATTGGAGACTTCAGAAGAAGCTGTAGTTTATATATTGGTGCTGCACCCTGGGAAAGCTGCTGACGCTGAGAACCAGGTCAGTTTGAGTAGCTGAAGGCAAGCGGTGTGTGTCACTGGACTGAGGCGCATGTAACCGTCATCCTCAGCAACTAAATTCCTCTGTTTATCCAGAAATGAGCAGGATGTAAGCTGGGCTGAAAGCACACGAGAACCCGGCGCGTGAGCAGGGCAGACCGCAGCAGTGAGGGTGTTACGCAGTTGTAAAGTCGTTTCTTACCTAACGACATCGCTCGTTTCGTAATTCCACGCCAGAACAGGTTTCTGCTCCTTCCGGAGGCAGGTGCTGCTGGGCTGGCCCTGGATGACGCTTCAGCTCTCATGTCACTGCTGGAACCTCACAGGCATTTGGGAAGGTGGAAGGGAGGTGGGCACCTTCCCCCCTGCCCCGTGCTCCCACGGCAGTGGGTACCACAAACCCCACGTGTCCTGCCCAGCTCTCCCCATCCTTCTACTTTCTTCCGCACGGTTGCTTATCACCGTGCCACGAGTCTTCAACGGCCTGAAGATTTGATGTAAAACTTACAGTTTCAGCTGTAGAGAGAGCACAGAATACACTGAAGGTGGGGGGGGAGGGAATTTAACTCCTACGGTATCATAGGCCCATGGGGACCAGGGGAGGGAAAAGGAGCAGTGTGTGGATTTGAGAGTTCCCTGCAGCCCCGAGCACTCAGGCCGGGCATGCAGCATGTTGAGGTGCCCCCTGCTAGGGGCTCAGATCGGTAACCCATCTATCTAGGCACAGCCCTGGCAGGTGGGTGCTGTCCTGGCACTCCCACGGTGGCTGGGACCCACCTGCTCCCCTGCTCAGGGGCTTGGATGCTTTTCATTTTGCCTGCTGAAGGGAATAAAGCCTGTAACGCACTGCGCATGCGCCTTTTTTTGAAAGCTGCTTTGTTGATGAGATTTCCTGGGAAATACCCTATTTAAGTGAACGCGTGTTTTTCATCCCAAAAACCATTGTCCAGCATTAGCGAGTGCTTCCTACGGGATAAATTACATCGGGTGTTGAATGCTGATGGCACGAGGAGAGGAAAACAGACGGAGGCTTCTCCTTCTGAAGCGCGTCGATGAATTCTCAGCTGTGATAGGAGCGGAACTCGGGAAGCATCCGCACCAGCGTCTACAGGAGCCCTATGCAGGCAGAGAGGGGGTTAATTAATAGCCCGAGTGTGGTGAGGAGAGCAGGGTGTGGTTTACAGCTGAGTTTAGGTGCCTCAAGTGCATCTCTCCTAGCCCAAAGTAATGCCTTCAGCTTGGAGACGGTGGTCATGTCAGGGCAGGCATTTGGGAGTCCAGCAGGCGAGCGGTCAGCCCAGTTCAGCTGCAGGGGGGAGCTTCGATTCCTTCTGGATACCCTTCTTGAATTTCACGCAATATGGGATAATTATGGTCACTTTTTAACACTATCAAATTTCCCAGGGATGGAGGAGAGGGGATGTCAGGGTGCGCCATGCGGTGTGCTCGCAAAGTGATGGCTCAACACCACTTTTGGGGGCTTTCCACCATAAAATAAGGCTATGGGGTACGGTCCCCATGAGCTGTGAGGCTGTTTGGCTGGGACCTGACCCCTGTAAACCTGCTTGTTAGCTGCTCAGGTATTGTATCGAAACCTGGCTGTTAGCCCAAGTTCTCAATGGAGAACAGCCCTGGAGGGGGGCGGAGCAGCCCCTGCCCATCGCCCTGGGGACCCTCCTTTGCCCACAAGCACATCAACCAAACGGGTTTGCTGGAAGAGACGACTATTTTACGTCTTGCCGACTTTCCGAAAAGCGCACTCTGGCTAGCGAGGATGGATGCGCAAGTGCCCCGGTTACTAAATAAATGAGGAACGAACCGCAGCTCGCCAGCACTGCTCTGGGACCGCCTGACCTTGGGGTCAAGTAGGAATAAATGCACTGTAAGAGTGGGAGAGCCGAAGATTTAATGGACCAGGTTTACACCTCAGCTAGAGCAGAAGGAATATACCGGGATCTACCACAGACACATCACGAAAACAGCACATCAGTGTTGTGGCAGCTGCTGTCTTCATAGGAAAGTGGCTTTTATGGTTCAGACAGGAATAAAAGGAACCGTCTCGGTGCACCGGCCAGACGCCAGCAGACCCGAACATTAATAGCTGACTGGTTTTGCCTTGCTGTGTGCCGTTGGACACGTGTAACGCTTTTCCCTGGGAATACACAGATACTAACAAATCTTGTTTCTCATTAAAACGGCAAAAATAGAGTTGCTGACGCAACTCGCCAACGTGATGTTGTAAGCGGTGGTACCGTACGGTTCCCAAAACCGACGGCGAGCAGCTCTGTGGTTTGCTCTGGTAAATAGATGTCAGTGTGAGCTGCAGAGCAGAGTGACACACGGGCAGGTCTGCGCCAGAAAAGACTGAAAGCCACTTTTTAAGTGGAGCGGTGGTGTTTTCAGCAGAATGACGTGGGACTGCAATTTGTAGCCTGGTCCTTCTCTTGCAGATTAAAAGATTGCTTTTGAAAAGCCACTTTTTCCAGCTTCTAGGGTGATTTGCCTCAACACAGACCACAAGGTACAAAACGGTATTAGAAGTGTGCCGTAAACATTTGCTGGTTTTCAAGGCCGCAAAAAAGTCATGGTATCATGCTACTTGACAGCAGATAATTTTGAAAAATCATACGGTGAGAAGGGACCTGCCAGAGCCGCGTTTTACTCAGCTGACCTTTCCTGGCATTAAAATGCCTGGAGGACTTGTTCTGACCTTCGACTATGGAAATTTGCCTTTTGATCCTGCCTTGAAATCTCCTTTATTCGTGTCTGACTTCTTTATAGTCTCTCTTTTCCATAGCTTTGATCCATCTTAGTGTCTAATCTCAGCCAAGACCCCCTGATACAGAAGGGCTCTGCAACGCCAACAGCCCTGCGTCTGCACAAAGCAAGTAACGGTCTGAGCAAACATCCTGTTTGTCTCATGCTTTCGCTGTGCGAGACCTCAGAGGGAGTTTCACAAGGCTGATTTTGAAAACCCGGTGTGGTTTAGGATGTTGTCGTGTCACTTTGGTGCACGTGTGAGTAACGCAGCACGTGCTGCACAAGCAGCGTGCTACCTACCCCTGCGGATCCCCCTGCTCGCGAATTCTGAGCGGAGAAGAATGATCTGCACCCAAAAATGGGTCCCAGTTAATCTCCTCACCCTGGGCTTCTGGGTGTTGGTAACCAAACCCACGGGCTGAAGAGTGCGGCCAGCTGCAGCCGCAGGGCTGCTCTGAAAAGGGGCGGCTGGTGGGGGATTTCCTTTGACGGAGCGAACGCAGTCCTGCAGCCAGAGCGAGGAGGCAGAGAGGACGTTAAGTTATTTTCTCGGGTACGCAGGATAGTAAATCATTGCTTTTAACCTCCTGTAGCTACGACAGCCAGCGGGTTGTAATAAGAGCTGGATGGGAAAACGTGTTTTCTCCCTCTGTGGCGGAGCAAAGAAGGATGAAGTGTGCCGAGGAGTCACAGGGGTGATGCTGTCAAAATCATCCGAGTCTTGCTTAGGGAAATTTATGCTCCAAGTGTGTAAATCTCTTCTGGAAGTTCTGAAGCTCTGCACACTTCAAATGTCACTGCCCTCCCGAGGGGCAGCAAAGATGAAACATGCCGGACTAGCAGCCCCCGGGCTCTGAATACTTGCAGCAGGACGTCTCTCCCCCAGGAATGGAATACCCACCCAGGATTATTTACATGTGATGCCCTTCATGCCGTGGCTCCCCGGGGACAGCTCCACAGAGGGGGGATGCTGCTGGCAGGCATGGAGCATGGTCCTGCACAGGGAGCGGCTGTCCTGGCACAGGGCTCCGCTCCCACTTCCAAGCCAGGAGGGTACAACATGCACATGAGGGTTTGGTGCAGGTTTCGTGCTTCTACGTGTTGCGATTCTGGATGTTCCTATTTGTGTCTGCGTTTAAGCTATTGTGGGGTTAATTTATAGTGTAGCTTTTCCTTTGAGCCCAAACATCCCCAGTATCATTGTTCTGCAAGTTGCAGAAACCCACGAGTGCTCAGATGAGATATATCTGCCCCCTCCCCGCCCTGGCCAAATGCGCCGCCTGCACAGCCAGCGTGCTTTGAACCCTCATGCCGAAGACACTTATCGTTTCCAGAAAGGGCACCAGTTGCACCTCAGATATGGGAGTTTATTACCTGTGTCATGTCCCCTGTCACTCCAGACCCTGCTCATTTTTCCTCACCTCGGTGCCACCCAGCAGCAGTGAGTGCCTCGAGTGATCCACATGGATCCACAGCAGCGAGATCCCATGTTGCCTGGAAAACTACTGTAACCCACCTGGAAATGCTCCGTATTGCTGTTTGGCTCTGGCTGGCATTCCAGCACAGCCGTGGAAACTGCCTTACCTTAGACCTCCCTAGTTTCTCTCTCCACTTCTTAGTGTTTTCTTCATGCAGAATATAGCTGCTGCTTTTTCAGATTCTCTCTCATAGCCTCCCTTCATCTGTGAGCCTTTGTGTATGTTCCATCGCGGAACCCCTCAAAGGCTGCAGCGGTACCCAGACGAGACTGCAGCACTGCCTTACATCAGGTGGTACAATTCGTCACTGTTCCTCCTGCTCCCAGTGCTCCCTAACATCTGGTTTGCAGCTGCGTACTCTCTTGAAGCTGTAACGAAGTAGTCCACAGCGATCCCTGCCTTTCCAGAAAGAGGCCTTGATCTGAACTCCAGAAAGATTTGATGGTTTTAAAAAAATCCCCTCTGGACCACATCCCATTCGGTTTGTTACTGCTGAGCCCGCGTCCCACACTGCACTGCATATTTAGCCTCCTTTAAATCCCTCTGGTTTGTTGTGAACATCAGGCACTTCCTGTGCTCGGGTTTGCCATCTTCCACCCAAATTTTGCTTCCCGAGAAGAACCTACTCCCTGCTCCGTGATGGCGTTAGCCATGTCCATGGGCGGGCAGCACCTCAAGTCAAGAAAATCTGCATAGACGGCCCATTCCTCCCATGTTGCCAGCCCTGTGAGTGGTGGGGCTGCATCCCCAGAGCACCCCAGATGGGGTTGGGTGCTGCTGGCCCTGGACACGGCATCTTCCCAGGTCCCTGCAGCCCACAGAGCTTCCCCCACAGCTACGAATGAAGAACATCTCGTCGACAGGCTGTGCGCTGTGTTTGTGCTATTGCAGCTCCTTGCGGGGCATTCCAGGTCATCGTGTTTGCTCTTATGTTTAACGTTGATTTAACACCACGTTTATTTAACTTCCTATTCTCACATCGCTGTCTGTGCAGAAACTCCCTCTGATCTTTCCCCGCTCTTCCCCTTCACTCCCCAGCACTTAGTGGTGACGTAGCTGCTGCTGTACTGTCGGGAGTGCTGACAGATGTCTGTGGCCATTTATGCGCCACTTGGCTTGTGTTTTCCCTGAGGTCCGAGATGAAATGCTCAGTCAAAACTCTGATGTTTCATGGGCCAGCAGTCTGCTCCCACTTGGAGTCTTCTCTGCTGGTTTCCCTGTTGCCCGCGTTCGCCCGGGTGTCGGCCCATGTTTCTGACAATGCTCTCGCTCCAGGATGCAGTTCCCCCGTACACGCAGACACTGCTTATGCTATGCTCGATGCTGCTGGGGCTTCGCACACGCTCGCACCCCGAGCCGTCGCCTCCACTGTTTGCCATTAACTCCTCTAATGAGCGCGAGTCAGTAGGTGAGCAAAGTGAGCCGATCCAGGCGGTTGGCACGCTGTGATGGCTGGGAGCAGATGAAGGAAGAGAAGTCACCCCGTCCCACTGCGTTCACTGAGCCATGAAATCCAAAGAGCAAAGAGAAGCCCCAGCCCGCACAACCAGCTGTGACCAGGGCTGTGGCTCGTACCTCCAGGATGTCAAGAGAGGCTGCTCCCACCCTGAAATCCTGTTTGCAGTTTTATCCAAAGACCTGTGTTCTCAGAAAACACCAACACCTTGGTGTTCATTATTCACAGGAATGATCACGTGGTTCCCTGGCAGGACTGGAGCAGCACTGGACTTGATCCTGACCTTCCCGCAAAAGCTCCTTTTTTTCCTTTGGGCTTCTCCAAGCAGTTCCACACCTGGATGCTGGGGGCTGGCAGAATCTCAGCCAGCGCCTGCATCTCGTTGTCACTTCTAATGGAATCTGTTAAAAATGAATAATTTGATTTCCCAGCAGATGCCCGGCAGCAGCATCTTGGGCAAAATTAGCATTTTGTATTAATTGACTTGCCTTCCGTCAGCATGCAGGTTACGTTGGGGGCTGAAGAGCTATCAGATGGGGTGGTCTCAGGCAGAGCTGTGCTGGGTACCCACATCAGCTCTCGCAGATGCTCTCCTAAAGGTGTGTCTGCACAAGACAGAAGAGGACAGAAGCCTGTGAGGACTTACTGAAATAGAGGCTGATGGCTGGAACAATTCTCCTGTGCAGAAAGGGTCAATCTGGTGACAGCTCTGGAGGCTACCAGCCATCCCACTGTCAGATCTGGGATGCAGTTAGTACAAGAGGGTGAATACAAAAGGATGAGCGCAGGGGTCTTCTGCATGCAGCAAAAACGTTCCAACTGTTTTTTGAGGATGTAACGCACAAGCAGTTACTGCCTGTTGAACACGGGGGCAAGGTTGGACATTGCTCTTGACACGAAGCCATGTCTGAACCAGGCAGGATCCCCGAATCAAGTAGATAATAGAATGACAGAATGGTTTGGGTTTGGGTTAAAGCCCCCCCAGCCCACCCCCTGCCATGGGCAGGGACACCTCCACTGTCCCAGGTTGCTCCAAGCCTCATCCAGCCTGGCCTTGGACACTCCCAGGGATGGGGCACCCACAGCTTCTCTGGGCAACCTGTCCCAGTGCTTCCCACCCTCTCCGGGAAGAATTTCTTCTTGATGTCCCATCTCAATCTCCCTCTTCCAATTTAAACCCGTTACCCCTTGTCCTGTCACTACAGACCCTTGTAAAAAGTCTCGCTCAGCTTCCCTGTAGCCCCCCCAGGCACTGGAAGGGGCTCTAATGTCTGCAGGATCAAGAAAGAGACTGACTGGCCTTTGGGCTGCCATGGTGGGTTCCTTGTCTGTGCTTAAAAGGCAGATCTTGAAAGTTGGAGAATTTGGGTTTAGCTTTTAATTCTGTCTGGCACATCACTTAGCTCGCTGCACAGTGATGGTGTCTTCAGCCACAAGGTAGTCATAAGTAAATTCAATTTGTCTTTACGTGATGAGATCTTCCACGCTGATACAAAACCCACTTGGTCCTTTAAATTGCCAGAAGGCCAGAAGATAATTCATAAGTAATAAGCAAATTCATAAATGTTCCTTAAATAGTAGTAACCATTGAAGTACTTGAGGAATTAAAGAGTGGCTGGTGAAGAGGCGTGTATTTCCAAGCTTGGAATCTAATAGTGCAAACTTTCTTCCACCTTAATTTCACCTTAATGATCTTTTCGTGACTGAATCATCCTATCAAGATGGAGAGGGGAACAGCAAAGTACCATGATGAGACAGGATTATGCAGTGAAAAATTTGGGTTTTAGCCCCAGTCTGAGTGGAAGTAGGACTTGTCTCTGCCTTTGCTGCCATCGGTACCTTGCTCGGGGTCTTGCAGAGCACCAGGGATCCCCAACGGGTATTTTTACCGTGTGTTGCCTTTGTCTACGAAAGACTTTGTTGGACCCAGGAGCACACTGGACCATCTCCATCTCTGACTCTTCCTTTGGGGTCTAAATTCTTCAGGAACTTGGGGAAGCATCTCCCCAGCTGTGCTGCTTGGTAAAACCTCATCGTAGCAGTGAGATGGCAGGTGTTTAGTCCGGGTTATTAGCTGATGCAGGCAGCCGTTTTCTCCCTTTCAGTCAGTAACTGAACCCTCATACTGCAGGGCAGCCAGCAGCTGTCCTCTCCCCTTTTTGCCACTGCGTCCGATGCTGATGTGACTGATGGGCTGGAAACCAAAGTGACGTTTCCCCCAATCTTGGCCTTGCTGGCACCTGACCAATTCCAGGAGCAGCATCCAAGAGGCTCAAGGTTCCACCACCTCAAGCTGCCTGTGGAGCTGGTGACAGGGTTCAACGCTGCATTGCCCAGTGAGGAAGACCGAGGACGGGGTTTGTAATCCCTATGTGGACTTGCAAAATCCCAATGTGGCTTGCTCTTTGGATGCCATTCAGGAGCTCTCCTGCTCCCCAGCGAAAGGTTTCGAGGTTGAAACCTGGTCTCACATGAAGAAAAGCAACCTGTGGCCAAGAGTGAATGAGTGCTGTCATGGTGGGATCTGGAAACGGGGGGGCAACTGAAGCCCTTATTTACTACAAATGTTACATGGAGCAAAGATCAGAGCCTCTTCTCCAGAGCCAACTATCCCAGGACAACTTCAGTTTCACCTAGACATCTGTTTAGTTGATTCGCCTCATTTCAGCAGGAGCTGGGCCAGAGATTGAGCTTCTTGCTGGTCCCACAGCCACAGGGCTCAACATACATCAAGAACCACCTGACTTCCAAGCACGGGTCCTGCTTGTGGTCAAAATTCAGTTACTGACATTGCTCCCCCCTGGTTTGGGCCGCTTGTCGCTGTGCAAAAGGGTCAACAGCGTTTGTTAACAGCGGCAGACCCTGGGTCTTCTTACCTGTAATTCAGTGAGGAGAAGGAAATTCGTTAGCGCTTATCCTTGTTACAGCCACTGGATGCTACACCTGCTCTCCAAGCACGTGATGGCAGGAATCTCTGAGAGGCTCCTCTCCGAATGTGGCTCGTTCTGCTAAGACACAGTAAAAATAGCAAACTAAGCAGGGATTTTAGCCTCAACACACTGAGACAAGAGTAGATAAGTATTAAATACCTGTGACAACATGAGGGCTTTGGGTGCTGCTGCCCTGCCAGCACCTCTCCAAGCCTGTTCCTCTTTATGGAAGCAGTGAACATCTTTAATTATTTAGTAGCTGCATAAAAATGCAGCTTGTGGGATGTGACGCGCCTTGAATTGTCTTAACGAAGTGAAAGCGAAGCCTGTGCTGTGTGAAGGACTTGGGCTGTGCCAGTGAAAACGCTGTAATGGCTCGAGCAACCAGGACCTCCGTGTACTCAGAGCATTGAGGGAGGGAGTGGAGTTGATGCCACTTGATATTATACTAAGAAATGCTGGAAATTCAGGAATTTGAAGTGCAAGTGAGGTTGCAGGAGAGATTTCCCAAAGGCCAAGTCCCTGGATATCTCTCCCCACTCTCCCAGGCCGGCGGAGGCTCGAGGGGACAGATCTGCAGCCGGCATTTCTCTGGCTGATTCACTCTCCTGCCGCCACACCTCGTCTCCATCCCCAGCCCAAGGGAGCAGCCGGGCATTACTCTGCTGAGGGTACAAGGATTTGCGATACCCAATAGTGGTGTTTATGGCCGTTAGCACAGGGGACATCCCTGACCCTGCGCCTGTCTCAGACGGAGCAGAGATGGACAGCAATCTGGCAGGGCTGTCCCCATGTCCCCGCTGGCAGTGACCCAATTGGGGTGGCAGAAACTCCTGATTTCACGTGACAAACATTTTTAGCACCAAAGCTGGGTTAAAGGGTTAAAAAGCTGGCGAATGGTCTGCAGTGACAGTGTTGTCCTTGCGCCTGTGCCCAGCCTCCCACCCCGACCCCGGGAGGCTGCACAGTCTGTCTGTCTGCCTGGAGAGGGAATTAAAACCAACCCAACCACCCCTACCTGTGATTGTTCCAGCTATTTCATGCTGTGCTTTTAATCTCTGGGCTCTGAACAAGGGATGTCATCGTCATTACTCTAATTATAGCCATGGGAACGATTGCTCCTTTTGCAGCCCGGCCTTCGCTTTGCCGTGAAGCGACAGGGCCCCGTGGGCCCTGGCCCCGATGCCGGAGCCCTGGGTGCGCGTCCGTGCATGGGAGAGCAGGGCTCGGGGAGCCCGAGGGCTGGGCTCGGAGCTGGGGCTTGGCGGAGCTCAGTGTGCTCGGCTGGACGCAGGATGCGTCCCGACCCGAAAACACCTCTCCCTGCCTTGTGCTGCAGCGGTGCCGAGCACATCCCATCCCTCCCGCCTGGCTCTTCTTTTCCCCTTTTCCAAGCCGCATCCCATCCCTCCCGCCTGACTGTCGTTTCCCTTTTGCCTCTGCAGTGAGAAGCGAGCTCTGCAAGTCAGCGTCACCAACCCGGTCCAGTGCAGCCTGCACGGGCGGAAATGCACCGTCTCTGTGGAAACCAAGATTAACCAATCCCAACCGGATTTCACCAAGCATCGTTCCGGCTTCATCCTCTGCGTGCCGGGGAATTAGCATCCCCCTCCTTGGCGCAGCGAGCCTGGAGAGAGTGCGCGGGGGAACGACGGACTGGGGCTTCGATGGCCCTCCCCGCGCCTTGGACCTGTCAGGGGATTCATTTGGAGATGCTCAGCTGTGCCTTGGTCACGCGCCTAGAAGGAGCTCAAGCTAGAGGTTTAGCAAACCCACAGTCAGGAGGGGTTTTACTGCCACATGCACCGAAGGCTTAAAATAGCCAGTGACCTGTATCCATCTTAGAAAACAGGCCAGAATATCAGGAAAGTGCTTCTGAATTAGTCCACAAAAAGCATTTATAGGTACTTGCACCCGTTCCTCCCTTCCCCACGTCGGTTTCTTGAGCCCTCTCCGCTGTTCCCTCCCGTTTCTTTCCCTGTGTCATTCCTGCAGTTACGCAGCCTCCACCGGAGGAACCAAAGGCACCCGGCGCAGGGACCCTGGGGCTGCAAGACCACATCCCCACGGAACCGAGCCAGGCTGGGGGAGGAGGCCTGGCCTCCCCCGCCAGGGAGACACTCCGCACTCTTGCAGCCCTGCCCGCGCCTGGCGTTGGGATGGTACATGGACACACACCTCTACACCTGCTGCTTCGCTGCCTCGAGTTCCATAACCCACCGGGGCTGGAGACAGCTCCGCCACCAGAGAGGACAGTGGGATTCCGAGTGCAGAGCTTCTGTTTTTTAATCCTGCATTGCTTTTGCCTTAACTACCCGCTCCGGTGTCCTGAAATCCGGAGGGTTCCTGTTTGGACCAAGTGGCCTTGTTGAATTTTTAGATGCTGCACGTGGCTCCGCATCAGTCCCAGCGACGGGGTTCAGGGAGGGCTGAGCCTCCGCTGCGGGTGGGTTAGTCCAGAGACACGAGGGGGGCTGAGGCCGTGGCTCCCTCGCTTTGCACTATTCAGCACTAACTCTGCGCATGTCCGGCGGTGCCAGGCAAGGGGCAGCGGCACAGACCCGACAACCCATCCAGGCTGCTCCTTCGAGGCGTTTTCCTGGGCCTTCCCAGCTGCGGGTGTTGGATGTCGGGGCGTCGTGCATCACCTTGGCTTGTGTGGTGGCAACACGTCTCTGCACGACGCAGCGCCTGCATCTGCCCGGCCCCGATCACCTCGACCGTGTGTTTATGGAGGGCCCAGTATGCCGACCAGCTTTTTATGGCTGCTGCGTGCGGTGGAGCTGCGTGACGCTGTGGGGCTGTTGGCGTTTCACGTACCGAGTCCTGGCACTGCTGGTCAGGTCAGGATTTCCAGCCCGATGGACACGGGGCGGGGGCTGCAGTGACCCCACCTTGGGGACCGTTCCCAGCCCAGCCAGCAAACAGGGAGCACTCGTTCTACTGAGCATTTTTAGGAATCAGCCTGGAAGAGGCTCTGCACCGAACGCTCGTTAACAAAAGGCTCCCCAAGGCCACGGACACGGCACATAGGGACAAGTCGCTGCGGTGTTTGTACCCGACCACTGCCCTGAGAGCCGAGGCTGAGGGGTGCCCCGGGGGGTGGGGAGAAGCTCCAGCTCTGTATTTCAGTGGGACAAGCATAATCCCCCCTGTGCTTTTTCATGGGAAGGTCCCACACTGGAGCCCTCCTGTACACGTGGTCCCGCCCTCAGACCAGCATCCCAGCGATGCATCCTAGCAACCGGTAACCTTTGGGATGCCCAGCGGGCCCCTGGCCGGAGGGCTCTGCGCAGCGGCTCTGCCCGAGCCCTCGGGAAGAAGCTCTGGCTGCTGGCCAACACGAGCCCCCAGCGCCGCTGTGGCCATCCGGAGCCCGGAGGCAACGTCCCACCCAAGGCACAGCCCCTGATCTTGCCAAAGCACCGACACAGCGGCGTGGGACCGAGGCCACGCCACCTCCCCCTTTAACCCAGCTCCTCGGGGAGCAGTGCCCAGGGGAAGCCATGGGACACCCTGGTCCCTGCTCCCGGGGAAGCACCAGAAGGAAAATCCTCCTCCTTGCTCTGCCTCTCTATTTGCACTTCTCGCTTTTTATATCTCCTAGCCCCCGCGTCCCGCCCCAGTGACACTAACCCGCAGGCGAGGCAGTGGCAGAGGCTTTAATCAGCACTTTCATACTGTCCCTCCCACGAAACGGTCGGATCGAATCATGATGGACGGCAAGGAATCGCAGGTTTAGGAAATTTCTAATGCTATGAGATGGCAATAGTGCCTGTGATGAAACGTGTCTATGAGATGTGTTATCTGTTCCTGCTCTGGTTTTATATATATATATATAAATATAAAAATATATATATTCCTGGGTTTTCCCATAAATTAACTATTTCTAAATCGAATTTCGATTTTCAGCCGGGGGCGAGAATGCAATGAACCCTTTTTTTTTAAATCGCTGATATTTTAATGTGTAAAAGAGCAGTAAAAAGAACCTTCTATAACGGACCTGGGTCTTTGTTTACATAACTCACCGCAATCCATCAAAAGCCTCAGTTAGTTGCACCCCAGCGCGGCGGTGCCGCCCGGGCGGTGCCTCGGGGTGGACGATGCTCAGGATGCACGAGGGCAGGTGGAGCTTTGGCATCCCGATAACCCCGATCCTCCCCCGCACGCGGGTGCGAGGCTGCTCCAGGCCCCGCCAGCCCCAGCCAGGGGGTGACCCCGGTAACGCGATTACAGCCCGGCTGCCTTAAACCCCTCGTTCGTCAGGGCAAATCCAATTCCGCGACGCCGCGAAGGGGGTGTCGGAGGCGTGGGATTGCAGAAAAGACTCCGCCACGAACCGCTGCCGTGTAATGGATGGTCAGTGCATTTTTATTTAATCAGCACAGTACAAAAATAAATAAAAATAAGGGGAGGGGATTAAATTACAGGCACACTGAGCCCCATGACACAGCCGGTCAGGTTATAAACCACACATACGTACAAACACATACATACAAAATGAGACAAATATAAATTAAGAAGTAACGATACCCATCAATTTGGTCAACAAAGATCTACAGAAGAGATTGCACTAAAAAAACGTATGTACACACGGATCATTAGCAGGGTCCAATGTACAGCCGTGGAGAGCTTCAAGTGAAAAAGAAAATAAATGGCACATTATTTCTCCCTCTCGCCTGCAAGCTGAACGCCCGACGGACCAGAACTGGACCAGGACCAGACCAGGACCGCGCGCACGGAGGGAAGAAACGGAAAACCAAAATAACTTAGCAGTCCCCAGGCCTGGCACGGGAATACCAGCGCGAGACTGCGGGTCCGGGTGGTGTCGGGTCTCGCACGGGTGGAATTTGTACAGCATCTCTCCGAGGGTTGGATTTTTTAATGTGGTTTTTCCTTTTTTTTTTCTTGAAGACACAAAATGCTCCCGTTCGCATGCGCAATACCACTGTAAAAGCAACAATGAAAGAATAAAGAAGGGTTTTTCGGCCCCCCCCCAGGTTAGTAGTCTGTGGTTTTGTTGTTCCGAAGGGGTTCGTATAGCAGCATGTAGGTTCTGTCCTTGCACACTCACGTCGATCCTTTACACAACACTCATGGTCAGTGCACGATGGGAACGAGACGTTTCACATTGATGTCGTGACACAGTAGCGGTTATTCCCCTTCACCCAGCCCCGTCGGGCACCTCGAGTCTCTCCAAAGAAAATAAATAAGGGGGGGGGCCGGGCCGTGTCCGCGTCTGTTCGTTACCGGCTGCTGCGGTAAGTCACGATCGGCCGCCGCCGGCGACGCCGTTAGAGCGTTTCGCTGGTTCTTCCTCCTCCCCCACCTGGGCTTTGTCTCGGGGACGCGGTGACCGGCCCCAAGGGGTCCGGGGGGGGAGGGGCTCGGTTGGGGGGTGCCCCCCCCCGGTCTGCTGCGGTCAGTCCGGCGGCGGAGCTGCAGCATCCCCGGGCCCGCAGGGCGGGGAGGGGGCGACGGCTGGAAAGCGGCGGCCCGGGGGGGAGGGGGGGGGGGGAGGGGGGTCTGCGCTGCGGTCCGGCGGAGAACGACGCCCCCTCGTCCTCCCGCCGCCTGGAAACAGCCCCCCGGGAAGCGGCGCCGGGCGGGGCGGGGGCCGGAGCACCCCCGGGGCCCGGCGGGCGGGCGCTCACCGGTCGAGGCCGATGAGCAGCCGGCCCTTCTCCTCGGCGCCGCTCTCCTTCTTGAGGTCGGCGAAGACCTGGGTGAAGTAGTGCGGGTCGGCGTTGACCTGCAGCATCTTGGGGCTCATGAGGTCGATGATGGAGAGGCAGCGGTCCCAGAAGGCCTCCTTACAGCTCTCCACCAGGAAGGGCTTGAGCGGGTAGGAGATCTCGTTGCCCATGTAGGAGTAGGAGAGGTACAGGCAGGTGAGCAGCACTGCCTGCAGTTCGTGGTCGCTGGCCACCTCGGCCGAGATGACGTCCCGGCACAGCATGTAGAGGAAGACCACGTTGGCCGGCGTGATGAAGCCCTGGTCCTGCCAGCCCTGCAGCAGCAGCGAGCGGTCCACGGAGCGCAGCCAGAGGACGGGGTCGGTGGGCGAGAGGTGCTTCAGCCGGTAGCAGCGGCGGCAGAGGAACTCGCCCAGGCAGCGCAGCAGCTCGCTGGTGGACGCCTGCACCACGACCCGCCGCGGGGTAGCGGCGGCGGCGGCGGGCGCGGCCGGCGGCGCCTTCTGCGCTGAGGCGAGGGCGGCGGCGGCGGCGGGGGGCGGCGGGGGGGCGAAGGTGGCGAGGTTGGCGCAGGAGAGCGACTTCTTCAGGTTCTCGTTGTTGAGGTGGGTGACGTTGCTCTGGTACCCGCCGTTGGGCTGCACCTTCTTGGAGCTCTTCTTCTTGGCGGAGACGGCGGCGATGCGTTTCCAGGGCAGCACCGAGATGAGCGAGTGCCGCTTCAGGCCCTTCTCCTTGGCGTTCTTGCTGTTCTGCACCGCCGTGTAGTGCCCCACCGTGGCCGCCCCCTCCTCGAACAGCGGGGCCTTCCGGTAGCTCGGCGACAGCGACAGCACCGTGCCCATGGCGCCGGCCGCCCGGCGGGCCCCGCCGCCCGCCCCGGCCCCGGCCCCGGCCCCGGCCCCCGGCGCGGCCGCTCGCTGCCCGCTCCGCCGCCGCCGCCGCTCGACGCTTCGGCTCGCCCCGCCCCGACACCGCGCGCGCTCCAACGGCGCAGTGCGCGCACCCGCCTCGCCCCGCCCTGCGCCGCCACGTGCGCCCGCCGAGCCCACGCCCCCTCGCGCTGCCCTCAACGGCCGCGGCTCGGGACTGGCCCCGCCCCCTCCGCCGGGCCGCGCCCCCTCGCGCTGCCCTCAACGGCCGCCGCTCGGGACTGGCCCAGCCCCCTCGCGCTGCCGCCCCGCCCCGCCGGTCTCCGGGTGCCGGGCGGGAGCAGGCGACGCCGGTTCGGGCCCGGCCTTGGGGGGAGCGCGCCGAGGCCTCGGCCGGGGCGGGGCGGCCCGACGGGGGGAAGAGCACAAAGACCCAGACGGATATTAAAAACCGCCCAAAATGAACCCCACGAAGCGCCCCCGGGGCCGCGCGAGGCCGAATTGCGGCGGCTGGGACGGGGCTTCGGGGAACCAGCGCGGGGGGGCCGGGGGGCCGCGGCCAAGCCACCGCCACCCCCCCCCCCCGAACTTGGGGCACCCCCGCCCCGCGGGGCCGGAGAACGGCAGCAGCACGGGCCGCCCCCCGGGCTCCCCCCAGCCGCGAGCGGCTCACGGACCGCACCGACCGCGGCCAAGCGCGGCCGGGCCCCGGCTCCGGGCCCCGGCTCCGGCCACGCTGAGCAGAGCGGGCCGCGGGTGCCACCCCCCCGCGCGGTGCCGCCCGCCGCAACACGGGCACGGCAAGCCCTGGGGCTGCGCACCGGCACAGCGGGCACGGACACAGCGGGCACGGACACAGAGGGCACCGGCACAGCGGGCACGGACACACCGGGCACCGACACAGCGGGCACGGACACAGAGGGCACCGACACAGCGGGCACGGGCACACCGGACGCCGTTAACGCTCCCGAAAGCAGCCACTGCCCCGGCTGCCCGGCCCCTTCCGCGACACCAAGGCCCAAAAAGCCCCCGAGTCTGCGGTTTCCCTCGGGCAGCTGGAGGGAGGGGGCACACGGGAAGGGCCGTCCCAGCCCCCCGCCCCACACAGCACCACGTGGCACGTGAGAGCCAAATCTCGCTGTGGGCGAAAGCTCCGTCGAAGCTTCTGCCAAGGCCAGACTGTGCCAGGCTGGGCTGTGCCGGGCCGGGCTGTGCCGGGCCGGGCTGTGCCGGGCTGTGCAGGGCCGGGCCGGGCTGTGCAGGGCCGTGCTGGGCAGGGCTGGGCTGGGCCGGGCCGGGCTGGGCAAGGCCGGGCTGGGCCGGGCTGTGTGGGACCAGGCACCCACGGCTGCACAGCTTCAGGCTGCAGCCACGTGGCAAAAACCAGGGGACAGTTTCTGATCCACCTTTCCCACCCCCGGGGCTGGGGCAGGGGCCTTCTCAGCAGCTTGCACTGAAGCCCATGCTCAGCAGGATGCAACAGCTTTGAGCCAGGCTCAGACCCCTGGTTCCAGCATGGGGCAGCCCTGGGGAGGCTGCTCAGACCTGTCCCACGACACGCGAAAAGCCGCACGCCCTGCGGAGCGCAGCCAGGCAGGTGTGGGAGCTGGTTTTCGAGGGGCTGGGGAAGGTCTCCCCTTCCTGCACCTTCACACGTGGCTTTGCTGCGTAGGACGCCAGGGACCGGGGCAAGTCCGGCCGGGCAGCTGCTGTTACCGAGGTCCCTTCGTCCATGGCAGGTGCGACTCGGCCCCAGGCAGCAGGAAACCCAGGGAACCCGCCTGTGTGTGCCGGCCCTTTTTCACCTCAGCCTGGGCAAGTGTAAGCCAAAGGGTTAAGAAGCAGCTTTTCTGCCCTTGTTTTAAGACACTCGGAGGGGGAAGGCAGGTGTCTGAGTGACTAACGCGGAGCCAAACCTCCTTGACCCCGCACAAGGCAGTCGAGCTGGCGGCACTGCGGCCCTGCTGCGCCCTCCTCGCTCCTGGCTGGGTGTCCGCAGGCCCCGGCACAGGGGTCTGTCTGCTCCCCCGTCAGCACTACCTGGGTCAGGACCAATTCTGGCCCCTCTGAAGGGCCCAGAGCCGGAGGCCGTTTCCGAGGAGGATGTGCAGGGTTTCCCAGCCATCCCCAGCTTTCCCCACCACCGCACCCGGCAGGTGACCGGCACCAGCACCCCCGGCCCCGCTGCTGCTGGGGGTTCCCCCTCACTCACCTGCGCTTCGCAGCCTTATGGGAACCGGCCAGAGCTGCTGGGGGAGCATCTTACCAGCTGTTACAGTTCAAAGCACCCACAGAGTGACCTGGCAAAGCTCTTCCCCTGCCACCCAGGCCAGGGTAAGGGCAGAAGCAACGTCCTGCACGATTTTCTGCCTACAAGGCTGGTTTCTGAGACCTGCCCCACCTCAACCAGGTGTCTGGGATCCACGAGCTTCCACCACAATCCCAGCACAAGGACAGGCTGGACAGAGAGGGAATCGAGAGCAGCCCTGAGGAGAAGGACTTGGGGGTGCTGGGGGATGAGAAGCTGGACACGAGCCGGCCGTGTGCGCTGGCAGCCCAGAAAGCCAACCGTACCCTGGGCTGTATCCAGAGCAGCATGGCCAGCAGGGCGAGGGATGCTCCGAGGGCTGGAGCCCCTCTGCCATGGGGACAGGCTGGAAGAGTTGGGGTGTTCAGCCTGGGGAAGGGAAGGCTCCAGGGAGACCTTAGAGCCCCTTCCAGTGCCTGGGGGGAGCTACAAGGAAGCTGGGGGGGATGTTTTACAAGGGCCTGTAGTGACAGGACAAGGGGTAATGGGTTTAAATTGAAAGAGGGAGATTTAGATTGGACATCAGGAAGGAATTCTTCCCCGAGAGGGTGGGGGGCACTGGGACAGGTTGCCCAGAGAAGCTGTGGATGCCCCATCCCTGGGAGTGTCCAAGGCCAGGCTGGATGAGGCTTGGAGCAACCTGGGCTAGTGGAAGGTGTCCCTGCCTGTGTCAGGGGGTGGGACTGGATGGTCTTTAAGGTCTCTTCCCACCCAAACCAGTCTGGGATTCTATGAATTGCAGATGATGTACCAGCACAATCACCCCCAATCACCTGCTCCAGCCTTAAGAGGGATCTGTGTACGGTGTCAGACACAACGTGACACTCTCCGACGCAGCATCAGAGTGTTTTCAAGAAAGGCCAGAGGTGCATGAGCTCAGATGCAATTCATTTTTCACCATAAAAATAATAACGGTAATAATCATCATTTTGGTGGAACTCAAACTCATTGCGCCAGGAGCAGGTCACAAGCCATAAATCTTCAGTGATGCTGCTCAGAACACGGTCCCTCACACTCTGCCTCTCAAACATCCTCATCGCCGATGCTGTCGTGACCCCCGGCCGGGCACGCAGCTCGCGCTGCCGCCCACCCTTCCCTAAGCGAAGGGAGGAGCTGCCCCAAACGCCTGTGACCGGCCTCGGCCGCCGAAGACAGGAGACAGAGGCTTGAAAAAAAAATCATTTTATTGGAACTCATCTGAACATCAGATATACCTGGTGTTGGTTAGCAAGAACCGTTTGTACATTTGATATTGATGGTGCCAAAAACCCAAACAGTGACTGACTGGATGAGATGGAAATTCAAAAAAAAGAAGTATGTGGGAGAGGTTAAACCGTGAACAGAAAGCAGGAAGGTCAGCCAGTCAGACTCAGCGCGAAGGCAAAGTATCTCCTGATAAAACAGAATCCTTTTACAAAATAGAGATTTTGTAAGAAAAACACGGAAGGAGAGCGACAGAGGGGAAAGGCAAAAATAAAGGTCAGCGGGACAGAGATGCAGAAGCTTACACTGCCCAAATGGCATTAAAACCTAGCTAGTCACCTCCCTGTGAGCCGCAACACGCTGGGATACCCTGCGCCGCCCCGCGGGGCGGGAAGGACCGAGCAGCGGCGAGGACGCTCCCGGCGAGTGCGGCACTAGGCCATTCCAGAAGGGCCAAGCTGTCCCGCACCGGATGCGGAAAGGAAAAGGAACGCTAACGCAGCAGAGGGAAACAACGACAGTCTGACCGGCGCCCGGGGCAGCGGCTCGCCTCCCCGCCAGATGAGCTTTGGCTCCCGCAGGGAGGCGAGGGCTGGGGGAACGCCTGCTCTCCTGGGCTTCCTACCGATGCAGGCGGGGAGGAGGGAGGAAACATTTAAAATCTAGTCTATTTAAAAAGAATCGCATGCAATACAGGCCCCCGGGGGGAACCTGCGCTGTTCCCTTCGTTACAAACTGGCCCAACGCTCTGGCGAGTGGCCGCAGCCGCCTGGAGGGTCCCGGCTGCGCAGGGTGGGTCTGGGCTAGCGCGGCACAATGACAATTCCGAAGCAGGCTCCTCGGGTGCACAAGCCTTCAGGAACATCACCGTGGAGCTACTTTCGAGGGGATCCGAGGCCGTTAAGATTTAAAAACCAACCAGCAGTCCGTACATTCTGGGCTTTTTTGGTTCAGTACAAATGGAATAGTTACACCGTCAGTGTCAGATTCCAGAGCAGAGGGAAACAAACTTGTTTTGGGCACCTACTGCTGACAAAGCCTTGTCCCTGCTGAACTCTGCCATCCCTCAGGAAGTGGAAAGCACATGTTTAGGTAGTGTAAGCCTTTTTCCTTTTATTCAGAATACCCTCTTTGTTTAAACAATATTCCCCCCCCAGATACAAAGTTCGGCCAGTAAAGATTACATGGAAACTGGAACACGCATCGTATGGATACAAGATGCACTGGATGAGGAAGTTTAAAAACTTTCCGAGCGAAAAGTAGAACAAAGAAAAAAAAGTCTCCTAACATTTTCCCAAAGGTTTCACTCTCCTGTCACACACACTCTCCAAATGACAGCTAGCAAATTCAACTCTGCAAAAAGAAAACAGAGCCACATCAATCGAGAGGAGAGAAAACAAGCCTCAAGGCCGCAACCCGCACCTTGGCCTGGGAGGAGCGACAGGTCCGGAGCCGCTGTGACCTCCGGCTCCTGCCCCCACTCACCTATGTTAGCTTCTTGGCTTTGTTGTAGAGCGAATCCACTACTTTACTCATGTTCTGAATAGTCTCGAGGGCAGCTTCGTACGTCTTGTCTACGGGGGGTTCGTCGAAGATGATGAGGACTCCCTCGCCCTGGTCGAGGATGCCTGCGGGCACAAAGCAGCGGTTAGCACCCCGCAGATCCCATCTTCCAGACGGCAGGAATTCAGGGATCTACCCAGCAAACAGCGGGGCACGGCGCGGGGTGGGGAAGGGGCGCGCTGTACCGGGCCGGGTTGCTGCCTTTTGGCTGGATTGCACCAGCAGCAGCCTGCCCAGGCAACAACTCCCCTCGAGCGGGGCTGGAGGAGCCACGCAGGAGGTGCCTGTGCCACACGTTCCCTCACGGCTGCCTTCCTCCGGGCCTGCCCAGCAGGATGGCTCAGCACAGCACTGGCACAAGCCAGACTGAAAAAAGAGCCATTTTATAACATAACGGTTGCAGGTGCCGGACGGGCGCTGCAGCTGGGTTCCGCAGCTCCGAGCCATCCCCTAACCAACACGCTGCTTTCAGCCAGCTCCCATTCATCCTGCTCAGCCGGATCAAGAGGGCTTTCTGAACCGCCACGCAGGACAACGTAAACAAGGCCAGAGCAGTTTCCTTCAGGGCTGATGAGTGGAGCAGCCTCCCGCGGTCCCAGCCAAACCCAAACCAACCCACCGTGCTGTGCAGGTGCCCCCCCACAAGGCACAAACCGCCCTGGGCTTCAAACACCCGGGAGAGGTGACCACATGCCCCAGTAAGCTCCGAGGCAGAGGAGCACACCTTTGCTCAGCAGCCCACCAGCGCGTCTCGCAACTGTCCTTGGGCGCAGCTGCAGCAAGTGAGGGCCCAAACGTAGTGTCTGATTTGCAGGAAATTAAGCCTCGAGCACAATCAAGGCAGATGGAAGGAGCAGCAGGAACAGCCCTCACGAGAGCAGAGCACAGGTAAGCCCACCGCTCAGCGCTCCGCCCGCAGTGCCTGTCCAGAGCCAGCGGCCTAAGGACACTCGAGGCTCACCGCCTGCCCCCAGCCTGCTTACACATGCCCTGGCCTGGGGCAGTCAAAACCGAAGGATGCAGAGACTCACCGTGAAATTTCTTGTCCAAGATCATCTGTGAGAGTTTCCTTTCTACCTCAGCCTGAAATTGAAGCAGAGAAATTAAAAGTCTCCTGGAACTATATAAACAAACACGAATCTTACTACTCCACACAACTGCCCCGGCGGGATAGAAGCACCACTTAGAAGTGGCCGTTTCATCGCTGCCCACAGCGTCTGGACTGCTCTCCCCCACACGCCACTCTGACGCTACCACACGCTTCAGGTGACACTGGAAATCACACAGCAGCTTTTAGCGAGAGCACCAGGATGCCTCGCCCTCTCGTTCTGCGGAAGAGGGTGTATCTGCCATTGCGGAGGGGCATCGCTCACACGGGGCGAGGCCATCCGGGCTTGGTTCAGCACATGGTGAGCGTCGGCCAAGCTTCATCTGAGCCACCCCGTACCGAGCCGACCTGCCCAGGGCCAGGCGCGGCCCCGCAGGAGTCCGCTCCTCTCCTGCTCTCTGCAGAGGACACACTGCTGCTGCAGCTCAGCACCTGCACTCGGGCTCTTGCTCAACCATTAAGTACGTGTTCAACACCAAGGGCGAGCCTAGGAAAGACTGCGCAGGTAGAACAGGACAGATGACGGACGACCATAAAGGTCGGGCTCAGTACACTTCCAAACCTCCAGCCTTAATGCCAGGACAGGACAAAAGCACTTTGGGATGCAACGGGCTGGGACTACAGCGGATCTTCCCGAGACTTGGCCTGGTTGGGCTCAGGTGTAAACTGTTATTGCAACAGTCAGCAGGCACAGGCATCCCTAACGGCCCTCACCCTGCATCTTAAGGGTCAAAAAGATTCCTCTGAGCACACCCACAGGATTAAATGCAGGTCAACGGGGAAGACCGAGCTGGTCACAACACGAGCTGTTACTGCAGCACAGGAAAACCTGACTCCAGTGAAAAGTAAGTGCAAACACGGAGTAAAACCCATGTGGAGGAAGGTGGTGTTACAGCAAAGAGGAGTGCAGGGGAGGCTGGGCCGATGCCTCCTGGAAACCGTGTCAGCTCTAAGTTCCCAGGAGTGGTATTTGCCTGTAAATGCTGTTGGGGCTGCTCTGTCGGACTTCATAGCCCAGGTTTATTTCCCAGTGGCAAATGCCGTTTGACCTCAATTCCTTTGCCCTCTTAAGAGGTGCCACTGATTTCTGGCGATGCTCTTACCTTTGAGAGCTTGATGAGGCTGGATATGTGTTCAATCTATAAGAGAGACCAACAGAGTTAAGTAAATCTCCAGCTGCACTGTCGACACACACCACGGAGCTACAGGGCTCTTGCACGGAACAGCTCAAGGGCCTGCGAACACTCTGGCCTAAACACCTCCAGTGGCTTTCCCCCTCGGCAGCTCCATGTCTTTCAGATTTCATAGCTAATTTTAACTGAACTGGACACCTAAAGCCGTTTCCGACTGAAACATGACATGGCATTTCTTCTCCAAGATTACTGCAGCTTTACCCACACCCCAACAGAGCCCTTGAAAGCCAAACACTGTTACCTTCAGTGTTCAGAGCACGTCCACCTTTCAGTGCGCCTAAGGGAAGCGTGTGGAAAGGGCAGGGACTCTGGAAGGTGGTTTTCCAAAGCTCCCCTCAGCCCCCTCACCATTTTTCCGTGGAACATGATGAACCCGAGCTCTGGAAGCAGTGGACAGCCCTAGTAAGAGGCATTCAGTATGGGAACAAGTCCCTCACCCAGGGCTGGCAGGGGACAGGGGCACCAGCGTGTCGGTGTGCTGCTGGAGGCGCTTACCTGTACTCTGGAGAAGGGTTCGATGACTCTGATCAGATTCTGTTCCAATAAGTTATCATAGAGCTTAGCCAAGTGAGTGTTTATGATGGGGTCGTCCCTGAGCTCCACCTTATAGTCTGTCAGAGCCTGCAGAAGACACAGCGGGAGCAAGTGAGTCAGCAACAGGTCTCCTGTCCTCCAGGCCCTCTGAGAATGAAACAGCCTTCCCTCCCTGCGCAGTGAAGTATCAGTGGTTAATCCAATCCTGCCACTTAGCTAAGGGGCCAGGAGGTCGTGACAGCCCAGCAGCCTTTCGAGCACGGTGCAGCAAACATCTTTCACCTTTACACTGCTGGAGCTTAGCAAGCCAGAGCCTCTGGTTTACACTCGGGAGACAGTAGGACAGGGTTGTTCCCTGCCATGGGAGTCCTCTCCGTTACTCTGTGGTGTTCTTGCCAAAGCCAGGAAAAACTTTAGGAAGATACACATCCCACTGAATGGCACCAGAAGTGCAGCAAACTACTTCTGAGTTCTCACTCCAAAAACACAAAACCAAAGGGGAAAAAAACTAGTTGGAAGTGAGTTACTACTCCCCACGCTGCGAAAACCAAACGGGCTGAGTTTTGTGGAGCATTTGCCTGATGCACTGCTTTCTACGAATGATTCTACGGTTTCCTGCTGTGGGATGCAGCAGCTCCTACAACTTTCCAAAACAAGATCTTTTGTCCAGCCAGGCCCCATTTTCTGCCTCCTGACTCACCTTTTCAAAATCTGCCAGCGATCGGTTCTTACTGGCCTGTGCCACACATTTTAGTGCTTCTGTCTGCAGAGAAAGAAAACGAGAGTAGGTCAGTTTTCTGGATTCCCCTCCCAGTGCTATTATGCCAGCTGTGCAGTACAGGGAAAACGTGCTTAAGCAGCAAAGCGGGAACGTTCCTTCTGCTGCAAAGCCGTGTCAGTGTCACTCCTGTACAGGCAGAGCAAGAACAGCTGCTCCTGAGGAGAACAGGCAGAACAGCTGCAGGACACAGCATGAAATCAGCTTCACCGAAACAAAGCACCCAAGTTGTGCAAGGTTTAAGAGTACCAGCTGCAGTTCCTATCAGGTTGCAGGTCGGGAGCAAGTTGGATATGATTTTTTTTAAGGAAAGTGCTCAATTTGTCACTTGCTTAATAAGCGTGGCCATTTTCAGCCCCTAAAGCTGTGCTCCTCTCTCCCCTTCGCATGTCACATCGCCTCCGCAGAGAGACAGAAGCACGGCAGGAGTCCTACGGATACCCTCACGGCCAGCATCAGTTTGTCGCCTACCCCACAGTTGCTGAAACAAAGCAGAAGACCCAGCCACAACCAAACTGCCACCTTTACACTGCACGGAGTGGCACCAGCACTAGAAGAACAGTTTCCAAGCAAGAGGCACAAGTGCCTGAGATAAGCAGGACAGTGGCTATGGCACACAAGGCGCAGGCTCCTGCCGCCATCTCCCCCACCGAGCTGTCCCCGAGGCTGCCCACTTCCCCTCTGCTCCCTACTCTCAGGACAGTGCAGGGAGCAGAGATTTCCTCTGCGATACACTGCCCTCAAAACCTGAAAAGGAGCCTCCAACCCAGCTGCCACTGGGGGAAGGGGATGAAGCAGGACCAGGGCTGTCCTTCGTGTTCCAGCAAGGATAATGCAGGGATATCCCCACACCAGGCTTTTTCCTACACACATCTGCTCGCTGACCTCCTCTACTAAATAGCTTCCCCAATCCTCTGTGAGGTAGGTGAGCATTAGCCCCTGCGTCAAAGTCAACAGCCATCTGACCAAAGGCTCCGAGGGCATCAGCGGGTAAGCCTGGCTCAGGCCCTGGCACGCCTGGCTGCGGGCCCCGTGCTCTGCACCAGCATCCCTGGGTTTAATCCGGGGGTGGCACTCACAGGCTGGCGAGTTAACATGTCAGAAACAACAGTCCGTCTAGCAACTCCCCAGCTGCTTGGCTTCCACCTCGCAGTCATGGAAGTCTCAAGCTGCAGCTACACTCCTGTGAATGGACTGTCAGGACTCGCTGCAACACCAGTACAAACAATGAGTAACTTGGATTTAAATCCATTGGATCCATGGCTGCCGAGCAGTGGCGAGGGCTGAGACACGAGTACCTTAGGGCATTGGGCAGTCAGTAGTTCACGAAGAAAACAGGGAGGAGAAAAAACAGAAGAGGAAGGGAGCAGGCCAGGCTCTCAGTGAAACCCACTGTATTCCCTCTGAAGGCACAAGGCTTAAGGCAATTACACATGGTAATTCAATCAGTGCTGGATCTTGTTCAGGACACTCACAAGTGGAGGGCGTTTTGGTACGGAAAGACCAAAGTATTTGAAAAAAAAAAAAAAAAGAATAACACAACATTCTCAGAGATAACAGGGAGATCGAAAGGATTAAGTTTCTATACCTGTCTTCCTGCATACCGCAGAGCAAGCTTTCCACTCACTAATGCCTGCACATCTTCTGGGCTAGAGAGGGGAGGGAAGGAAAGAGCATTTATTCAACAACACAGCTTAAATCTGCGTGCCTTAAAAATTCCCAATCGGTAGCAAATTACAATTCAAATGATCAAAGCTTCTGAGACAGTGTTAAGTCACAAATAAAGACAAACAGCAAGAAAAACACTTCTCTGCTTGAGTTCTTTCAATGATGTCTTATACACGAAAGGCCTTTCCCATGTAAGTGCAGGAAGTGCTCTCCACAGAACCGTTCGTTTGCCACGTACATGTTCAGCATGATTTTGCACAGCAACATGTATTTCAGCGCAGTGATGGCTTTTGGGTTGTCAATTGAATCGTATCCCTCAAACGCCTCGTAAAAATATGAATAGGCTGTTTTCCAGTCCTTCTCTTCTGCTGCATGGATGATACCTGTGAGAGGAACAAACAGGCAGGCTCAGTGTTGGTGCTGAATGCGACTGGAACTGGACAGAACAATGTGGTTGCCCAGTGCTTTATGTGGTACCTAGTAGAGGCAATCCTTTCTTTCGAGCAGAACATCCGTGCCCTCTCTTAAGGGGACATGTTAAGGCAGACAAGATCAGGGCACTTCAGGTAAGTGTGTGTCAACGAGGACAGGAACAACGGTAGTTACACTGACAGTGCGATGCTGTAGTGCCAGGGGGCTTACGGACCCTCCACCACTGGAGGTTTGCAAAACCCGGCTGAAAACGTGTGTCAGGAACAACACCATTACAGCTGGGCAGGCTGGTAGGTATCGTGAGCTCCCACCTAGCATCATTTTTTATGACTCACTCAGGAAAGAACAAGTATCAGTCAACTGATGTGTCATGACGAGACCTGGACTTCCCGCTCCTCCCGAAGGGCTGTACCTGACTGCATGTCTAGTGCTGCTTGCAGCTTAGGCGGACAGTAGATTGCGTTGGCTGTAGTCCGTGCAGAGGTTAAGGCTGCTCTTGCTTTTGGCAGATTGCTCAGGGCATGGTAAGTCTTACTTTCTAACAGCTGTACTTCCACCAGCAATGCCTTGTCGTCCATCTTTTTCAATTCCCGAAGAAGCTGGGAGCCTAGCAGCGGGGAGAACAAGAACCTCTGTAAGCTGCTCTGCGTCTGCTATCAACGACTCCACAAGCCAAGCCCTTCCTTCTTTCGCCACCTCAGGAGGTGGAGGAGGCTTCTTCCACCACCTCGGGAGGCTTTGAGGAAGGGAGGCTAGGCTTACACAACCTGTTCTTCCAAGAAGGAACAAGGGGGAGGAAACAACAGTAGCTCAGCGTCAGTCCACAGCTGGAGAAGGATGAACCTGCTCGGTGTCAGAGGTGGAAGAGGGCAGTGAGAACACTGGGTATGTGGACAGCATGTCTGCGTCACCTCGTCACAGGCAGCAGACACTCGAGGATGGGGTGTGCAGTTCGGATGGTCACTCGGGCACCCCTTCCCCAGACGACAGCATGATTTACCGCTCGCACTCAGAGCTCCCAGCAAACCTGAAGTTCCTGCATCATTCCCTACGCTGAGACCTAAGGATTTTCAAGCACCTCCTAAGAACATGGGATGAGGAAGGAATGTTTTAAGCACAAGACATCTACAGATCAAGTTTAGGAGGTGGGAATGGACAGCCTACGGAATGCCTAGATAAACTTCCCGTTAAAGCCTTGTGAGGCCAGAAAGAGCCCGCTCCAGAGGAAACCTTCCCCTTCTTTCCTCCGCCACGAACGGAAGAGCTGACTGAGGGCAAGCAAAGATGAGAACCTCATCCTCGCTTGCTGGCCTTAGCTGAAAGCCACAGCTGACACTGCACAAGTAGGTGGCAGAGGATGGGCTCTCCTGAGAAACGTCTCGTAGAAACCCTGCCACACAGAAACGCTGGCACACAACTTGACATCTCGGTACAGCTTTCAGATTCAGAGAGGCCTTCACAACTCCCTAAGCTGTACCACCATGGGTAATTAACTTCATTGAGCATAGCTTTGGAGTGTGGAGTCAGATCAGTTTAATCTTCAGTTCATTATGTACCTGTATGCAAACTAATTCTAACTTGATATTGAATTCCATGTTTCAGAGCACTTAACCTGACATTCTGTGCAGCTACAAGTCACCCAGGTGGCTCTGGGCAGGACACGCTCTCGCCACCACACTGCTCGAGAAGTGACAGGTCCCCGGTGAGGCACCACAGTGCCCAGGTGAGCACTGCTGGCCGTGTCAGCCCTGTCGTCCCCACGTGCTCAGCTGGTCTGTCCAAACACCCTTTAGGCAGCTCAAACCTCTTCTCACATTACTGCGCTCATTTGCAAAACCAGCACGTGTAAAGCACCGAAGGGAGTTGGGCGGTGTAAGATGACCGGCTTTACTCCCCTTTGCAGCAGAGTAGGAGAGTTCACATGGTTAATTACCATATCTCAGGCAGTGGGGAAGGAAATTCTTAAAGCCTTTACACCAGCTCACAAGAGCTTGTCTAATGACACCGAGAGGTTTGCCACTGCCCAGCAATACTAGTTCGTGTCGAGGCCGTACTGAGCAAGCTGCAGAAGGCTGGGTTTTCCCTTCAGCCCCTCTGACCACAGCACCACTGCACATGTCCCAGCAGCAGCCAAATCCGACAGCCTTCAACTGCACGCAGATCCTCTTCGCTTCCAGAATCATTTCAAATGGTGAGAAAAAGGAGATCTCAAAGCTTTTATCACCAAGCTGTAGTAAAAGATGGCAGATCTGGTACAGCACTGAGAAATTCATGCCCAACTACTATAAAACTTATCAAAGAACATGACGTCATTGGTAATTTTCCTCGGCAGCCTCAAGACGAACAAAGAGCTACTACCACCACCTAGTGGGAGACTCACCTAGCTGCAGGGCTTCCTGGTACCTCTTGGTATCGAAGTACAAGGAGACCAGCCTCGCCTGGAGAACAGAAAAGGAACTGCGGTGAGGAAAGCCAGAGAAAGTTAGTATAGGTTTGGTTTGTAAAGTGAAACTTTATATTCTTGTCTGCACAGGCATCACTAAATCAGTCTGCGTTCATTACATCACACAGCCCAATTCTGCAAGATCGGCCAGATCTGAGCACAGCGGGTAAAATCCTGCCTGCTCGGGGAGAGCCACCAACGTCAGTGCCATCGCCACCCCCCGTCCGTTACACACACAAAGCCTGAACCACACACTACAAGTTCTCTGCTTTCACAGGCACTAATCGGGTATGGGGAAGCCGCTACCACACAGGTTTGGGATCCACAGTGTAACGTACCTCCAGAGCCTGGCGTAGGAAAGTCCTCTTCTCTGATTTGGCCCATTCGATACACTCTAAACACAGGTCAACCTTAAAGGGAGCAGAAAGAGATTTGTAAAGCCTTCTTCTGCCCCTCTTTAGAACAGCAGCATGGTTCAATCATGTCCTACAAAGCAACAAAAATCCAACAAAGCCTGAATCTCCATGGTGTAGTTTAAGAAAATAAAGTCATTCCTGTCTGAAGAGCAGCATGGCTAAAGAGCATTATTAGCTTTACTTTAAAACGAGCCTGGAGATTAGCCTTCATCATCAGTGCCTCCCCAAACGCCTCCCAGTGGCACCTTTCATACTGCCCGTAGTTCACTGCTGGTGTAACTGCGGCTCAGCGGTGCAAGGTTAAGCGACTTCTCTGAACAAGGACTCGCTGGTAACCACACGACACACTTCAGTCTCAGGCTGCATCGTGCTGGCACCAGTCTAAACTCACAGAAACACTGCACAAAGTGATGTAGAACAGCTGCCGTTTGTGCAATGTTTCCATACCCTATCTGCTAGATTCGCTTCCTGCACTTTGTAACAACCTTCGCAGTATCAGACGACTTATAGCAGGAGGAAGGAAAGCTCAGAATCACAGAATGGTTTGGGTTTAAAGGACCTTAAAGATCATCCATTTCCAACCCCCCTGCCACGGGCAGGGACACCCTCCACTAGCCCAGGGTGCTCCAAGCCTCATCCAGCCTGGCCTTGGACACTCCCAGGGATGGGGCATCCACAGCTTCTCTGGGCAACCTGTCCCAGTGCTCCCCACCCTCTGCGGGAAGAATTCCTTCCTGATGTCCAATCTCAATCTCCCTCTTTCAGTTTAAACCCGTTACCCCTTGTCCTGTCATTACAGGCCCTTGTAAAACATCCCCCCCAGCTTCCTTGTAGCCCCCCCAGGCACTGGAAGGTGCTATAAGGTCTCCCCGGAGCCTTCCCTTCTCCTGTTTGTCAGAAGGGAAACTAAGGTTTTGTTTAAGCTTTAGTTGTTGTAAACCCCCCCAACAGACCACCTTCTTCAATTGCTTTTCAAATGTATTTGGCTTCCCATAACTTTTTCTGCCCACCAGGGACAATCCTCCCATACCGGAATATGAAAATAAAGCTTTGGCTTCCAAAGTTCCACCAGTAAAAATTACTGCTGAACTCCCAACAGCATTTCTTGAACAGCTGTGCTCTTATTCCAAACAAAAACATCTGGGCACTCGAGAACTGATCCTGCCTCACAGCAAGGGATGAACTCTGAGGTCCCTTCCAAGGTGTTTCGCACCAGTTCATTTAGCCATAGAGAGAACTGTATTTTCAACTGCTCTCTTCTAAAGGGAAATGAAGCAGTTCAGGGTCTAAGTGTGTCAGGCCATGTGCATCCTTCAGCAGCAGAAAGAACAGAGGTGCTGGGCCCCGCTACTTACAGCCAAGGTAGGTGCCAGGCGCCAGTGACACTGGGTGTTTTATCTGTCACTTCAAAGCAGAGTAAAGGGACCCAACGGCTTCTCATATTCTTAAGGCTGCTGAGATTCCCCTGATGAATAAAGCAGCCATGGTCCAGCCCAATTAGCAGAGCGTGTTGATTTAGCACTGGCCTGTAACACACAGTCATCCTGAGGTGCCAGGCTCAGGAACACCTTCCCCCAAATCCTCCAGATCGCAGCTCTTTCTGGAGCAACCCTGTAGCTGTAAGGCACTGCAGGACTTGTCATCTCCTCGTCATCGCTTATTAAACGGGGACATTTTATGAAAAGCCATTATGAAGTTGCAATTTATTGCCCAGTGATAGCTGGTGCATTAGGAGCTGGAGAAATCTCCAATTTCACTGCTTTACTGGACTCCTGGGAGTCGTCTTAATACACATTACACCCAGGAAGCAAACGTCCCTGTGAAGGTTTCTGAGGTGCTGAAAACAACCAGGATGACTGCATCAAGAACCTCACAGGTTAGGTGTTACAATTCCTTAAGGTTTGGGGTTTGGCTGCCAAATAGGCTTGAAAGCGAATGTTTTGACTAACTGGGCCATATTTCCATCACCGTTACTCCAAGTTCTTCCTCTGCCACAAAATGCCACCTTTTGGGAATGCACCCAAATAGTCATTTACACCAAGTCACCTTCAGAAAAAGCCCAAAGCCACCAATTTTCTCCTGACCCCTTCAAGGGTTCCCTTCTCACCTGCCCATCCCACGTTGCTTCCCTTCATCTCTTCTCTTAAAGAGGGGCAAAAGATTCCCTCCGTCACTGGTACGGTAACATGGCACAAGCCACAGGAACTGAACAGCAAGCGAAGAACGTTTGCTACATTACCCTAACTGCAGGATGACACCGGCGCTGACACGAACGCCACCTGTCTCTCAACGTGGCACCACCTCTCCCAGTCGTTGTGTGTATGGTGTGGTGGGCTTTGTCCTTAACCTGCTGCTCAGACTCTCCCGTTCTCCCCCTTCCACCTAACTGCTTTGGTGTGGCAGTACAACCCCCAGTACTGCAGGTCAGTGCTGTTTCTAAGTGGCTCTTCATCATTTACAAGTTGCTCCTGGCCTCCCCCAATTCCCAAATAACAAAGTCACGTGGACACAAAAAAGGAAGAAAAAAGAGAAAACGCCCAACTGTATTCCTGGGAGAAGGAGAATGGCGGAAATCCTAACTGAGGCCTACGTTGGAACAAGTGGGTTTTCCAGTGGAGAATTTCATCCACTGGAAGTAGTTTATGCTTGGCAGCTGCAGAACTTTTTCCACTCCCACATCAGGAGTAACTTTCGTGCCCCAGAAGCCCTCTGTAGAGCAAGAGGCTCCCCGCATGCAACGCACCTTCGTGTGTCCCATGGAAAGGTGCGAAGTAATACTCACCATGTCATCCCACCGCCTCCTGAAGGGGCCCTGAAAGCTCCCTCCCCTAGCTCTGTGCCGTCACACGCCTTCCCACCAGACCAAGCTCCCCGGAGCGGCGCAGCGCCTCTCGCCCCTCGTGTCCCGAGCACTAACCACACTACAAGGTGACACTATCGCTGTACAACTAGCAGCCAGCGTCCCAAACCGAAGAAAGCGCCCAGGGTGGGTTAATCCCAACCCGCAGCAGAGTGAGGCTGGCAGAAAAGCATGGGTGGGAGTGAAGTAAATTAGACAATGTTTTATTAATGGAATATATCCAAATGCATTAAATTAATGTTTCCTGACATGAATAATTCTTCAGTGTGCAGCGAAGTAGGTCAGACAATGGCGTTACAAGTCTTTGAGGAACAGACTAGTGCTGGTGTAACCTCACCTCCTGTCCTGTTGCTGCCTCCATATCAAGGAAGAGATCGAGCAGGGATCGGACTAAGCGGGCTGCCTTTGCTTTGCTGATGGAGTTCAAGAAGGGTCGAACGTACTTCAGAAGTCCTCCCAGCTCTGTATATGAGAAAAACCAAACCATGAAATACAACGACGCAGCCAAAAGCTACACCGCAGCCACAGCACCCAACATGTCTGCACACAGCAGTGTTTGTTACACCGAACGTTTTACAAGCAGTCTCTCAACGTCATTTACAGGAAAGAGTGATAAACATCACCTGAAAGAATGCCTTGCTGTAAACACAGGACTGGTAAAGGTGACTGCTGGGCTCCAGTCTTACCCACACCGCACACGCTTCCCGCTACTCCTTCGCCCAATTGTCTCACCATGTGTACTGACACTGGCCTCAGGCAGTGCTAAAAACATAAGCATCTGCTAAACGCTTTGAGATTTTTCTATAAGATGGGCAGTGGAGTTTATAGTTTAGGTACGTTTTTATTAACTCACAGTCGGACATTCCCATCTGCCATCCCTAGGAACCACGTACACCCTGCGCTCTGCTGCTGAAAGCACGGCCTTTAACACTTCAGCTACCCACGTTACCCTGTCAGGCCTTACCTCACTGCACTAGATTGCTGCTTCTGTCAGTCTCCTTACCAGGTCACAGCAACAAAGCTAGCCTCACGCTCACAAAGGACAGGTCTTTCTTTACAAAGAAATACGCTAAAAATGCCATTCTGCAGAGCAAAGGAATGCGGCAGTCAATGTCACGGCGGTTTCAGGACTCGCATTTGTGGAAGCAGAAGGGAGTTACGTGATGGAATTGCAATAAACACCACGCAGCCGCCAGGCCAGGTTGCAGCGATGTCTCCTTACAGTCGGGGGAAGAGGACACTTCCAGCAGCCCAGGCCGGAGCCAGCGCAGGGTTCAGCGCTGGCGGATGAGGTGGGATCGTACGCTGAAATCGCACCATATTTGCCCCAGAATGTTAAGGCGCACCCAAACACCAGCTAGATCTCGCACTACCATGTTCACAACGCTTGATAGGAAAACCAAAACCAAACCTGTAATGAGCGTCTGGGACAGCTTCAGTACGCTCTACACCAAACTGCTATCAGAATCACAGCTACAGTGAGAGACTAACTGATGTTGTTTCAATTAGTATACCAGCAGAATTTCAGTCTGGGAGGATTACAATAAAAACAGTTGAAACCAAGGTTTCTTCTGTATCTCACCCAGCAGTAATGCAAAAGAATTGTTATAAGAACATCTTGATATCTAAAAATTAGTCCTTGTATTTTTCACTTTTTCAACCTATTTATTTTACAAGTTTAATCAAGCCTGATACAGCCCATTTCTTACACTGTAAGCAGTGGACCGCAGTGTGTTCCAGTCCAATTGCTCACAGTGATGTACTGACATTTTTATACAGCTGAAAGCACTTTTAGAACAAAATAAACTTATCTGGAGAGCGCCCTGAACCCTTCGAGAAGCCTTATGTTCCCAACAGCAGTGCAACAAATCGTGACTCTTCCTACAACGAACCACTTGGACTTTGTACGGGGAACAAAACAAGCCGCTATGACTGCCGTGCCCAAGATCCTGTAACAGTTCTACCTCCTCTCTGCCCGAGAAGAAATGGGCAGGTTTTTCTAGAACAGAGGTACTGTAATACCCAACTTTGAGCCCTGCTGACGGTTTCAGTCAACGCTCAGCTCTTACTCAACAGGATCTGTTACCTACTGTCCCGTGGCAGACGATGCCTTTTCCCACACCGCTTTCATTCCGAGGACCTTTCAATCTACGGTACCACTCACAGATGCAAATTCCAATTATTTTAACCACTTTGGTTTCACATACAGTAAACAAACTACAGTGGTGGCAGCAGAAAGCTGCTTCCAACACATCAGTTCGGGCAGAGCCACTCTCGAGCACCCTCCTCTCGATGGGAGCGGAGAAAGGGGGGCTCCAGATCACCTTGCTGGGCTTGGAAGAGAAGAAGCACTAAGGCTGGAGTTGCCCAGAAGCTGCTTCTTGTGCTCTTCCCTTTAGTAACTAGCACAAGCACTTGAAAGCACAGCCCTTAACGCCAGGAACAAGCCTGCTTGCCATCGGGCCACAGCGCTGCATCCTTAGCTTTGAGCTCTGTAACTAAGAATTTGCCTTATGAAGGCAGCGAGACTCTCCGAGATCTATCAACTCACAACTACCACGAGGTACTGCTCTTCCTCCTGTGCACCACTGCATCACACCAGCTTCTTCTGAGCTGCGCTGGCAACCCAGAAAGCCAACCAGATCCTGGGCTGTATCCAGAGCTGTGGGGCCAGCAGGGTGAGGGAGGGGATTCTCCCCCTCTGCTCTGCTCTGGTGAGACCCCACGTGCAGTGCTGTGTCCAGCTGTGGAGCCCTCAGCATAAGAAGGATATCAACCAGTTGGAACGAGTCCAGAGGAGGCCACGAAGATGCTCCGAGGGCTGGAGCACCTCTCCTACGAAGAAAGGCTGTGAGAATTGGGCTTGTTCAGCCTGAAGAAGAGAAGGCTCCGGGGAGATCTTATTGCAGCCTTCCAGTACCTGAAGGGGGCTACAAGGAAGCTGGGGGGTGGCTTTTTACAAGGGTCTGTAGCGACAGGACAAGGGGTAACAGGTTTAAACTGAAAGCAGGGAGATTTAGATTAGATATCAGGAAGAAATTCTTCTGCGAGAGGGTGGGGAGCACTGGGACAGGTTGCCCAGAGAAGCTGTGGGTGCCCCATCCCTGGGAGTGTCCAAGGCCAGGCTGGATGAGGCTTGGAGCAACCTGGGCTAGTGGAGGGTGTCCCTGCCCATGGCAGGGGGGTTGGAACTGGATGTTCTTTAACATCCCTTCCAACCCAAAGCATTCTGTGATTCTATGATTCTTGGGACCAACCAAATCATGGGTTTAGTGCACAACATACTCTTCCATGCAGGAAGGGAACTTGAGAAAAGACAGGGAAAAACCACGTGACATATACTGTAGTATTTATCTTTCCATTGACTTGCTCAACAGCTGCCCCAGAGTGCCCCAGAAAGCAGACTCAAAGCTGGAATATCCCTACATTCTGCAAACTCCACATTTAGACATGCAAGCTCAAGGTTCCCATAGAAATTTAATTTCTCTTTTCTACCAGTGTAACTGTCAACTATTTTTAGGGTTTTTTTTTTTTAGGTAAATGCAATGCTTGGTGATGGTGTGATTGACAGCTCTGGAGAAGTAATGAGCAGCTGCTCTGGAAAATGAAGTCTGCTGCTCATCCTCAGAGAGAGCGCTTCCACAAGCTAACATGCCACGCACCTGAATACTCACCTCAGTTATTCCAATCCTACAGTTTCAAGCAATGCTATAAAAATCTGGAACTGTCCCAAAAAAAGTAATCAATCTACCAGTTCAATCCTTAGTCTCTATTAGGCTGATAAAGAGGGTCATTTGTAGTATTATTATTATTATTTTAAACAAAGGCTCACTGGAAGTCAGTCCTCTGAAAACTGCACATTCCCCTGACGCTCCCTGACAGCGGCACAGGAGTTGTAACTTTCAAACCCCACCAAACTGCAGCTGAATTTTTCCCCAGGCTGCAACCCACAGACCCTTTCATCTCCGGGAAGTTATCATTTGGAAGGAGCCAACAAGCCACTGCAACAGCTTGAATCTGCCACAGAAATTCCACCTGCTAAAACCAAAACGTGTGCAGCCAGTCCCAGCGATGAAATCTATTTCATTTGGGCCAGAAAACGTGCAGCCTCAGTAACTTCCTCATTAGGTTAAGCAGCGCTGGAATCACTCCCCTTGGATATGAAGATCCACGTGCCTGCCTGGTACCAGCCCCTCCGTGAACGGTTGTACCCGGTGAAGGTGCTGCTGACCCTGCTTGTCACCACCAGTCTACTGCACCCTAGGAAACGGGCAGAAAGGGCAGGTGACAGTGCCTTTCCCACAGGACTAGCGTGTCTCTGAGCTGTGGTACTGCCTTTCCTCCTCCTCCAGCTTCACCACAGGTCTCTGGGAAGCACAAGCCGGTGATTTCACTCTGATCTACACAGACACAACTGGCTCCTTAATGCTGCCAAGTTAATTTTCTGCTATTGGGAATACAGTTGCTCTGCGGTTTATTGTTTCCTTCAACATATTTCAAATACATTTCACATTTGCTCCTTCATAAACCTGGTTTTGACGAGTTCACACTGTCACTTTCAACTACTTAGCCTGCTCCTTAAAGAACATCTATTAGCTAGCCACCCAAGTTCTTTCAACTCCAAACTACTCCAAGTCCCGCAGCAGTGAGGAGGCCGCCATGCACCTAACGACTCTTCTCTCAGGCTCACCCACGGCAGCAGCACACCCACGCGTTTACCTGAGGACTTTTCTGACGATTTCCCCCCTTTTCAGCCCAAACACACACACGCCTTCCCTCATGCAGGAGCAAAGCCACGTTTCATTATCTCCACAGAAGCAAACATGAGAGCGTGCAGGGCACCCACTGAGCAGACACCTACATCCGAGGTGACTGGCTTGAGGTCCTTTAACATTCGACCAGAGAAACGAGCCCTTTACAGCAGGCTTTGGTTGTCCTGCTCCAAACTCTCACTGTCGAAGAGGTGAACCGCATGCCGGAAGGGCGTGTTTTTGCATTGACTATAAAAGCAGTCACAGTAGGACATCAGAGACGGACATCCTTAGTCAGGTGAGACGGACAGCACCTGTGTCCAGCACAGCTCTAGGTGCAAAACAATGACCTCGTCACAAATCACAGTGGGATCAGTATCCAGAGTGCCCAAACACATACAGAGTGGGTGGATCAGGGCAAAACAGATATGTTTTGCAGGACTGGAGAGCAGGACACCAAGCGAGTGTTTCAGAATAAACATAAACCCCTTAGCTTGGCCAGCCGCTACCCGAGGGCTCGCACTGCTTTCCACGGACCACTCTGACATGAGGTCTGGTGGCCCAGTCGGATTGCGGTGTGATCAAACCTTCCATTGGCCCGTTTTCCCCAACCAGTTTCAGACTGTTAAAAGCACACACGCTTCACTTCACATTCTGAATCACTGCTGTGCAGCTAGAAAACATCAGGGCTATACCATGGCCAACCGTCTGCCACGGACAGAACGCTCTCTGTACGGACATGGCATATCAGCTCCTAAAACACTCGAGGTGAAAGGTGCTCCAGAAAAGGCAAGAGCGTTCTTCAGCCAAAGAAACAAAACCAAACTGCTGAGGACAAAATAACAAACACACTGCCTTGAGCTCTCCAGGAAAAGATGAACAGATTCACCTTAGAAGTCACTGAATAGAGAACTTTACGCCGTTTCTGTCCTTTCACACATTCACAATGGGAGGACTGTCAAGTCATGCTCTTGTGAGGAGCTGGGCAGGGATTTTCTGATGTCATGTTTCAGCAGATTAATTAATTAATTGAAAGAGAGAAAGGACTTTTGGGGACAAATTTTCTGTTTGAAACAAGGCTCTTGAGATTATTAAAAACAAGAGAAACTTCTCATTTCAAACACGACAGCTTAACAAAACTTTAGTCACTTGTACTGAAACGGCCACAGGTCAGAGGGTCACAAACCCAACTGCCCAACGCATCGGCAATCCTTTGGAATACTGGGCCAAGTAACATGAGACTAAAATTTTATGTTGTTTATCTGGTTTAGTTTCTGTCTGAGATAACATTTCCCACCAAAAACTGCTTTTACTTCTATCCCCTTAAATAAGGAGACTGAATTCACGTGAATGCGTGTATCTCTTACCCGTTACCTCAGTCACTTATTTCAGGCTCACCTTCTGCCTGCCCGGTCTTGGCCAAAAGCGACCCCAGCTCCAGGATGCTCTGCTCTTTGACTTGCACCGCTTCTTCATCATTTTCCTGGACATCGCGTTTCACTGAAAGAGAGTGGAAAAGAGGTTTAATGCCATTTCAGTTAGAAGATAATCACTACCAGCCAGCTCCTGGAACAGCACCAAACCAGAGCAACTGTTGTAACAGCAATAGTGAATCCAGCGGTCGGCGCGATCTGGAAAGCAGATTATGTGGAAAGTTTGAAAGCAGTTTCTGAAGAGCACTTCGTCCACACTTCACGAGGGCTGTAATCCAGCCGACAGGTACAACCGCATGCTCCAACCTGCTGATGATTTAAGTTTTGAAGTAGTCTCATTAAGCTCGTCCAGCTGTTCGCATTCTGGTTAAAACACACCACCGTCCCCCAGCAGACCTTCTCCCACTGAAGCCACAAAACCAAACAGAAAGAAGAAATTTAATGGGATTTCCAGGGTTGGACATTCCGGTATTGGGATTTCTGATATCGCCGCTCTGTGGTTTAAGCTGTGATCCCACGGCCAAGGCACAGCACAAGAATACGGGCCTTGAGAGCTGGGTACGCCTGCCCTCTCCACTCAGGGGCGGATCAGGGTTACAACTGCCACGGGGATCAGCGCTCCTCCCCAATCGAACTCCAGCAACTGATTGTCACTGTGTACCAACATGAGTAATGCTGGCTCTGAAGCACGCAGAGGGTCAAATGACATACAGCAGCACCAAACCTCTGTCTACACAGCATCAGCTTCCTATAAGTTATCCATAAAACAATGCATTTTTTTCCCTGACACCTGCTACTATGTAAGCATTCACCTCCACCATCCCCTGCACAAGGGGGGATGCAACACCATCACCACAGCCACAACCGGCCGCCAGCTGTACAGAGGGAACTGAAATCCTCCACACTGACCCTGGGCACAGTCCCCGTCATTTAACACGTGCGGTGTCAAAAGCAAACTAACCGTGCTGTCAACGAGGGAAGTATCATACCACCACCCTCCGCACGGCTCCAGCTATCACTGACCGGCAGCACGAGCTGCTACTGCTGACTGAGCCAGAGCGGACGGAAAGCTGGAGGTGTGATGACAGGCTTGAGAACAAAAACTACTAATTAACCACAGCAACACTGAGCGGGACAAGCAACCTTTAAAGACCAGACAGCAACTCCAATTTCAAGGTCTAACACAAACACCAGGAAACGTTTATTTACCCAACACAGCGGGGTGACAGCAGGTCATGGCATCTCTACAGAACTCACCATACAGCTACAGGAATCAAGAATCTGTTACACACCTGCTCCTAAGGCAGCCCCTCTCCCCACCCTGCACTCCCCTCAGATACAGGCGGATGTCCACATTACGCCCACAAACCACTTTGTAGCACCAACATCTCCCCGGCACTGCTGAACACGCGGGACAGCCCAACAAGGTAACTGCTGCGAACAGCATCTGCGTGAGACAAGCAGAAGGTAAAACTCCCGACACAGCACACACGACAGCTCCCCAGAACTTCCTGTGTAGCGCTGAGAAGGTCATTTAACCAGCAAGTGTGCTCCAGTGCTGGGAGAGGAACCCCACTTCAGCGGAGTTGTGTCACCCTTCAGCACCCCAAGGACCCGCTGCAGGACACCGCGCCCAGCGCAGCACCCGGCGCTGCAACACCACAACCGAAAGCCCCCAGAAGCAAACAGCCGGCACGGGCAGACCCCTGCCCGCCCGCCCCGCCGCAGCCCCCGCGCTCGCCGCTCCACGGCTTCGAGACAGGAAAGTCCACACGGCGCTGCCGCCGCAGGCACCCGGGGGAAGCAGAAGCCGGCCCGAGCCGCGGGGCTCCGCTGACGGGCTCCCCGAGCGCCGCTCCGCCGCGGCCGCCCGCTTCACCCCGGCAGCTCCCTGCAGGGACCTCACCGGCGGCGGGCAGCGGCACGGCCCCGTCCCGCCGGCCCGCGGTGCGGGTGGAAGACCCGCGTCGGTGGAGCGGGCCGGGCCGGGGCCGGCAGAGCGGGCCCAGGCCTCGCTGCCGTCCGGCTCGCACGGTGAGTCAGCAGCCGGCAGCGGTGGCAGGCGGGAGGCGGCGGCGGCGGGCGGCCGGGCGCGGGCGGCGGGGCGGGAGCGGGCGGCGGCGCCTCACCTATGGAGTGGAGAATGCCGATGGAGGCCTCGCGGTCGGTGGAGAGCAGGGACTGTGCGCGCTGGAACTCCAGCACCGCCGCCGCCGCCATCTTACCGCTCCCTCACTCCCTCCTCACCGCCAGCCCGGAAGCGGCCGGCGGAGGTCACGCCCCTTCCTGGCCCGCGGCATGACGGGAAGCGCAGTCCCAGAGCGAAGGGCGCGGGGCGGGGCTGGGGAGGAGGCGCGTATGGTGGCGGGGGCGTGGTCTATGATGGGGCGTGGTCGGGGGCGTGGCCTGGGGAAGGCGGGGAGTCACAAGGCGCGCGTGGGGCACGCGTGGGGCTGTGCGCGGGCGGCTGTGCCCGGGGGTCCCGTCCCGTGCGCGGGGTCCTGAGCACGGCGGGCAGCGGGGCCCCGCTGTGGCTGGGGGTGACGTTACTGCGGCAGCGTGCGTGCGTGCCAGCAGGCAGCACGTGCCCGTGGGGGCGCAGAGCCCCCCCCAGCGCTGGGGTGGGGCAGCACCCCGAGCGCTCCCGCAGAGCTGACACCCACTGTAGCACGCGCGGGGCACCTCGGCACCCCGCGGGCGAGCGTGTCCCCAGGCCACGGGGATGCGGGCCAGCGCAGGACCACGGCGTGTGTGTGGCGTGTGCGTGGCATGTCCACGGCCGGGACCTGGTGTGTGTGTGGCGTGTGCATGGCATGTGCCTGGTGTGTGTATGGAGTATCCATAGGGTGTGCATGGCATGTACATGGCATGTGCCTGGCGCGTTTATGGGCTGTGTATGGCGTGTGCTTAGTGTGTGCATGGCACATGTATGGTCTGTGCCTGGTGTGTGCATGGAGTATCCATAGGGTGTGTATAGCATGTACATGGTCTGGGTATGGCGTGTGCATGGCATGTGCCTGGTGTGTGTATGGAGTATCCATAGGGTGTGTATGGCATGTACATGGCATGTGCCTGGTGTGTGGATTGTGTGTGCATGGCATGTCCATGATCTGTGCCTTGTGTGTGCATGGCGAATACATGGACTGGGTATGGCGTATACGTGGCATGTGCCTGGTGTGTTTATGGGCTGTGTATGGCGTGTGCATAGTGTGTGCATGGCACATGTATGGCATGTGCATGGCATGTCCATGATCTGTGCCTTGTGTGTTCATGGCGAGTACATGGTCTGGGACTGGTGTGTACATGGCATGTGCCTGGTGTGTTCATGGGCTGTGTATGGCGTGTGCATGGTGTGTGTGTGGCATGTGCATGGCGTGTGCATGGTGTGTGCGTGCACGTGGCAGGGTTGCATGTGGGCCTGGGGTGTGGGTGCGTGTATGGTATGTGTGCCTGCAACGTGGGGGAGGGGTGTGCACGTGCATGGGGGGTGCGCGTTAGGGGGGTGCATGCATGTGCATGGGTTTTGCAGGCATGTCTGGGGAACGTGCACGTGTGCAGGGTGTGCAACACTGTGTGCCCATGCATGGTAAAGATGCACAAGGGTGCACGTGCGTGTACATGCACATGGGTGGTGCTGGGGGGGTGCACGTGGGGGGTGCGCACACAGGCAACGTGTGTGCACATGTGCATGCTGCACGGGTGTGTGCACGCGTGCGTGTGTGATTTGTGTGTGTGCACATGTGCAGTGTGTGCATGCATGTATGAGCGTGGGCGTGGTGTACGTGCATGGGTTTGTGCATGTGCCTGCATACACGTGTGGTGTGTGCATGCATGTGCGTGTGCTTTGCATGTGGGTGCAGGTGGTGGGTGCGTGCTTGTGTGCTCTGGGCGTGCCCAGCTCTGCATGCCATGTGTGTGCTCACAGCTGGGGCTCCTGGATGTCCAGGGGGACGCAAACATGCATGTGCGCACACGTGTGCTTTCGAGCACGTGCGAGGGGTTGGGGTGTGTGCATGAATGTCTGTGTGCACGGGGTGCACACACATGTGCATGTATTGTGTGTACCTGTGCTGTGTGTGCCGCGTGCTGTGCGTGATGCGTGTGTGCATGCATGTGCACGTGTGTCCCCGTGTGTGCACGGTGCCTGGGCATGCTCCCCTGCATACATGACACACGTGTGCACCCAGGGGTGCCCGGGGTCCCCCAGGCGATACCCCGGGGTCAGGCAGTGGCAGTGACGCCCGTCCCAGGGTGACATGACGCTCCCTCCCCAACCTTGGGCTCCCTGGGGGCACCCATGGGCACGGCCCCCCAACCCCAGCCCCTGCGTGTCCTCAGCCCCAAGGACACTCCAGCAGGAGCCCCCTGGTAGCCTGGCCAGGGGGACAGAGCCGCCCCCTCAGAGCAGGGACCCCCACGGTGGAGCTTGGCTGCCATCATGAGGGGCCGGGGGAGCCACCGGTGTGGGGGAGCCGCTTCGTCTTGGCGGGGCTCCACCACCTCTGTCATGAGGAGCCTCCTGCAGGGGAATCCCCATTGGGGGGAAATGCTCGGTTGTGGGGGGATCCTCCGTCATGGGAAAACCTCCATCGTGAGGGAAGCGCCGTTGTGAGGGGAACCGCCATGCTGAGGGAACCACCATCATGGCGGAACCTCTGCTGTGGGGTAAACCTTCACCGTGGGGGACCCCTCCATCATGGCGGAACCTCCACCGTGAGGAAACTGCCATCATGGCGGAACCTCCACCGTGAGGGAACTGCCATCATGGCGGAACCTCCGCTGTGGGGTAAACCTTCACCGTGGGGGACCCCTCCATCATGGCGGAACCTCCACCGTGAGGGAACCGCCATCATGGCGGAAACTCCGCTGTGGGGTAAACCTTCACCGTGGGGGACCCCTCCATCATGGCAGAACCTCCATCACGGCAGAACCTCCATCACGAGGGAACTGTCGTCATGAGTGGAACCACCATGTTGAGGGAACCACCATTGTGGTAGAACCTCCACTGTGGGGTAAACCTTCACCGTGGGGGAACCCTCCATCATGGCGGAACCTTCATCATGGCGGAACCTTCATCATGACGGAACCTCCACCATGTGGAAACATCCATCAGGGAAACCCCCAGTGTGGGGGGAACCCTCGTCATGGGGAAACATCTACCACAGGGGAACTTCCTTTTGGGGTTTACCTTCATTTTGAGGGGACCTCCTTCACGGGATAACCTCCATCTGGGGGGAACCCTTTACTGTGGGAGAACCCTGGTCATGGGGGCACCTCCATCATGGGGGACACCTTCCTCCTGGGGGCACCTCCATCATGGGGAAACCCTCTGTCGTGGGGGAACCCTCTGTCGTGAGGGGAACCTCCATCCTGGGGAAAACCACCGTCACTGAGGAACCTCTATCGTGAGGAACCCTCCATCAAGGGGGAACCCTCCGGTGTCTGTGTGTGTGTTTACATGTGCATGTGTGCACACACGTGCATGCGTGTTTGTGTCCATGCTTGTCCATGCACATACCTGTGCGTGTGCCCTCTCCCGCGTGCACAGACGTGTCCAGGCGGGCGGGTGCACACCGACACGCAGGCGTCTACGTGCAGTGTGGTGCCCATGTGTGTGTGTTGGTGCATGCCCGTGTATGCACACACGTGTGTGCACGGCTGTTCAAGGGCCACAGTGAGGCCTGGGCATCTTGAGCACACACGTGGCCACTTGCACACACATAGCCATGCACACGTGTGTCCATCCCACGTGCAGCCTGTGTTATATGTGTTCAATCCCTTGTGCCGCTAGGTCTTCCCTGCTGCACACACCCATTTGCACACCTGCTCACAAGCACATGCCCATGGTCCTCCTTGCACACGCGTGCACACACCCACACATTTCTCAAAGGCATATGCTCCCCTCACACGCCTACACACACTCACACCTCCCATGCACACACCCCTTGCACACCCGCTCACCCTTCATGCACCCCTCCTTGCACACTCAAGTATTTCCCTGTTGTACACACACTCCACTTGCACACACACTCCTCCCTTTGCACACCCCATCTGCACACACACGTAGTCCCTTTGCACACTCTCCTTGCACAGACACACTCCCCCTTGCACCCTTTTGCACACCCCCTGCACCCTCACTCCCCTTCAAACATCTCCTGTGGGTACACCCCCATTCACACCCCTTTGCACACATACATGCTCCCCCGTGCACACCCCCTCCCCTCCACCCCCCCACTCTTTCCTTGCACACTGTCTTGCACACACACACACGCTCCCGTTGCACGCCCCATTGCACACTCCAGCCCCTCCTTGCACCCCCTCCCGCACATACTTGCACACACGCACACGTGTGCACACACGCACGCACACCCCTGCACACACACACGGGCACGCGCTCCCTTGCACAAGCACCCCCTCACGCTCCCTCCGTGTTCCCCTTGCACACGGAGTCCCCCGCGCCTCCCCACGCACCCCCCCCCCCCCACCCCCTTGCACACACACCCCTCGCCCCCCCCCCCCCCACCCCCCGCCCCGCGCCGCCCGCCCCTGCCCGGCTCCAGCTGCACAAACATTCCCGCCCCCGGAGCCGCCCCCTCACGGGCAGCTGCGCCGGAACCGCGTGGCCGTGGGGCAGCCCCACGGCGGGGCCCCCGCGGGGCCGGGAAGGGCGAGGAGGGGGCATAGGGAGTGGGGCTGCCGTGGGCTGGGGGTGGGCTGGGGCAGCTGCATGGGTGGGGAACTGTGTCCATCCATCCCATGTCCATCCATCCCATGTCCACCCATCCCCTGTCCACCCACCCCACGCTCCCAGGGTGCGGTGCTGGGATAGCGGTGGGGAACTGTGCTCACCCATCCCGTGTTCTGCTGGAAGAACACCAGGATGGGGAGGGGGCACCATTCCCATCCCACCTCCATCCATGCCCTGATCTCCAGGAGGGGTGTTGGGATGGAGTGGTCCCATGCCCACCCATCCCACTTCCATCCTTCCCCCTTTCTCCAGGAGGAATCCTGGGATAGAGGTGGGGTACCGTCCCCACCAATCCCACGTTCATCCATCCCATGTTCTCCAGAAGGTGTACCAGGATGGGGATGGGGTCCCATGCTCGCCCACCTCTATCCCCCTTCCATCCATCCCCTGTCCTTCAGGAAGGATGCTGGGATGGAGACGGGGTATCACACCTGCGTGTCCCAAGATCTCCAGGCCGCAGGGATGGAGAGGTGGCCCCCCCTTCCTCCACTCCCAGGCCTGCCAGGCCTGGCCCCGCGCAGGCAGGGCCCCACCTCGCGCAGGCAGGGTGGTGGGATGGATGTGGGTCCCACGACCACCCATCCCGCGTCAGCAGGGCGAGGTGGTGGGAAGGAGACAGGATCCTCCATCTGCCTTGGGAAACGCAACCGCTGCCAGGGGCATCCCTAATTGCTAGGGGGCTCATCCTGCTTTCCCGCAGCTTCGTCTCCTTTAAGAGCGGCGCAGCGCAGCGAGGAGCCGAATTTAGCCAGGGCGGCCGCTGCTCCTCGCTGGCGTCCGGCCAGGGCTCTGCCGGCCTCGGTGAGATCCCGCTCCAGCGCCCGCAGCTGGGGGGACACGACAGGGCTAGGGGGCCAGGAACACCCAGGGAGGCCCATTCTGCCCACAGCACCCATGGGTGCTGGTCCCCGTGGCCTCGGGTCGCTGCCGGCTTTGTGGGAGCTGAAAGCACGTGGAGCCGTGAGCCAGCAGCTGCTGGCGGGTGGGGAGCAGCCAGCGGTGGCCCCACCGAGGCCTTGTCATGCCATTAAAGGCTACTAGAAATGACTGCTGGAGACACGTGACACGTCACCATGAGCTGTCCCTTGCCACCTCCCTGCTCCGCATCACCTCCCTCTGCCACCCCCAATGTCACTGCTGGGGACACAGGACGAGAGGGGACAGTGGCGGGGGCAGGGCAGGGGCAGATGGGCCCCCCTGCCCTGAGGGGATTATCACCTGGGGCTGAGCTGGTGGGACGGGTCCCCCCCAGGAGACAGAGGATGGGACAGCCTGGGGACAGCTTGAGGGCCATGGGGACAGGAGAGCCCATGGATAGGGGGACAGGGGAACTGATGGCCAGGGGATGGGGAGCCCACGGTCCAGGGGACAGAACACCCAGGGGACAGGGGACAGGCATGATGGTGGCCTGAAGGACAGGAGCACTGAGACAGCCAGTGCTGGGGCCATCCCTGACCCGTTCTTCTCCCAGTGACACCAGTTCCTTCCTCCAGCATCCCCTTCCTTGCACTGGTTTTCCCCCAGGGCTGTCTCCCTGCTGGGACAGAGCCCAGTGCCATCACCCCATGGCTGACACAACCATGGCGGCTCCTCCTGGGGACCCCCCGTCCCTATCCCTGCTGGCACGAGCCTTGTGAGCCTCCCTGGACACTGGTGTGATGAGTTGTGGGTGCTCTGGGGCTGGGCCAGGCAGGCGGGGCCAGGGTGCACTTTAATTGACTTCTGCCGCTTCAGGCAGCTGTGAAAACAGAGTGGGGCTCATTAGGGGACATCAAAGGACCCCCACCACGGCCGGGCGGGGGGACACGGCAGGACACGCCACCGGCATTTGCTCCCTCTTTGCTTGGCTGAAAAGAGGGCTAGGAGGATGGGAGTCACCAGCCAGCGAGGGCTGGGGCGCAGGCATGTGCAGGGAGGGGGGCCGTGTCCCCTGACCCTGGCGTTAGTTGGACCGGGGGGGGGGGGGGCATTCTCTGGGTCAGCCAGACCAGGTGTGACCTGTCCCCAGGGTTAACTGGACACGGGGTGACCCATCCCTTGGGTTAGTTGGACTTGGGGTAACATGTCCCTGGGGTGACCTGTCCCCACTGTTGGTTGGACACGGGGTGACCCACCCCTAAGGCAACCCGGACCTGGGGTGCTCTGTCCCCAGGGTGACCAGTGCCTGGGGACACACACCCATGGTATCTTGTCCCCAGGGTTAGCTGGACCTGGGGTGACCTGGGTGACCAAGACCTGGGGTGACCCACACCCAGTGTGACCTGGATGTGTCAGCATGGTTGGTTGGACCCGGGGTGACCCATCCCCAGGGAGATCCATTCCTGGGGTGACCTGTCCCTGGGATTAGCCTGACCCAGGGTGACCCACCTCTGGGGTGACAGACCAGGGGACAGACAGGGGACACACTGACCGTTGCTTGCAGACACCCTCCAGCTCTTTCCCCGCTCAGGCTGCAAATGGCCCTGAGAGCCAAAAACCTCCAAAAACCTCCAAAAACCTCCAAACGCCCTAAAAAAGCCTCCTGAGAGGCCCTGGGCTCAGCACACAGACGCTGCCGGGGCAGGATCCGGCCCAGCTCCTCCAATTCCAGCTCCAAACTGCCCCGGCCATGGCAGGAGCCCAGGGGACCAGGGTGGGGGGACAGACGCGACCCCCCAGGGGGGTCCCAGCAACACCCGGGGTGCTCAGCACCCCCAGAGCCCAGCCGCTGGGCGCAGCCTCTGCCGCCCCAGCTCTGCTTTCCAGAGCCGGGACACGGAAAGCTTTAAAAAAACAAATCGTCTCCCAGCTCCTGCATTCCTGGGTGGAGAGTTTACATTCCCCCAGTCCCCCGGCGATCCGCGCCTCTCGCCTCCGGAAAACAAAGTGGCCTTGGGTGGGATCTGCCTTTTGGGGAGCGGGATTCTCCCACTGGATAACGAGAACCAGCCGATGGGCAGCACCCCCCGGGCAACGCGCCCCGTGCCAGGGCTGGATGCGGCCCTGGGATCCCCTGTGGCAAGGGAGGGCCGTGCGGTTGGCACCTTCGGGTGCACGGGGCCATGGGGTGCGGGGGGGGGTCCCTTCGTCCTCTTGGCCAGGGTTCAGCCTGCCAGTGTCACCACCAGCGCGGTTTTACCCGGGGAGGGAGGCAAAGACATCGGCCGTGATAAACCCATCCCGTTTTAATTCCCGCCCTGAGAGCCACCCTAGGCAGGGGGGTGCCACCCGAGGCAGGGGGGTGCCACCCAAGGCAGGGGGGTGCCGGGAGGGGTCCCGGCCAGCCCAGCCCGGCCCTCAAACTGCTTCTCCAAACCACCGAAGGGGGGGGGGAAAAACCCTGGATACATTTTCCCCCTCTCCTCTCCCCCCTTCCAAGTCATCGCTGGAAAATTAAACCGGATCCAAAGAGTTTTTCCTTTCCAAAATGTGCTGGAGAGGCGCTGCCTTAACCCTTTCGGCTCCCGCCTTCCCCTTCCGCGGAGAACTGGGATTTTGAAAGGGGTTTTAGGCTCGTGCTGGGGCTTTGCTGGGGAAAGGGAGACAGCTCGATCTCCCCCCAAGCCCCCTTTGCACTCAGAGGATCCAAAACTCCCCCGAAATGATGGAGACCAGGAGCCCCGGGGCTGCCCGGGGCCGGTTTCGGGGTGCCCGTGGGGTCAGCGCTGCCCAGGCCAGGTCTCCCTCTCCATTTTGGGAGGAGGATTTTTTAAAATTTCAATTGACTCCAGCTGATTAAACCCATCCTGCCCCTCCCGGCTGCCGCGCCAGCCCCCCCTCCAGCTGAAACTCCCCATATCCCAAATCCCAGCAAGCCGAACCGGAGCCGGGACCCGATTCTCTCCGGAGAGTCCAGATCAGGGGGGCACACACACAGCCAAAAAACCCTAATCCTATAGAAAACGTGGGCTGGTGCTTCTGGGGGGGGCACAGAAGAGGCACCCCCTCTCCCACTGCGAATCGAAAAATCCTTATTTTGGGGATTAGACGGAATTTTTTCCCCCTACAAAGCGCTTTGTTCCAGCTGGAGGGAGATGCTGGCTCATCCCCACGGTGCGATGGAAGTGGGGGGCCCGGAGCACCCGTGGAGACCCCCCCCATTTGATTATTTTAAATTTGGGGGGAAAACAAAGCCTCCGGGAAGCAGTTAGCGGTTTGTTTCACTGGGTTGTGCTCGCACGGGGCGGCCGAAAACCTAATTCGGGAGGAAAAGTCAGCGGCTGAGGCGGGGGGGTGCAGGCAGGGGGACAGGCAGGGACCCCAGCCCCGGGATCAGGGCGGGGGGGGCAACAGTCCCCCCCAGCATCTTTTGGGGATCGAGCAAACGGGGGAGGTGTTTATAAAAATCAACTTTGGTGGGGAGTTTGCCAAAAGAGAGGGAGAAAAATGAGATTTTTACTGGGATTTTTGGTTTTTCCCCCCTTTTCCTGGGCCGCTCCCGGGGCCCCTCGGCCAACGGCAACAGCCCCGGCGGCTCCGCAGGCGGGGGGAGCCCAACCCGGGGGGGGGGCGCAAGAACCATCTCCCAGCCCCGGCAGGGCTTGCCCTTTTTCTGAAGTTTTTCCCCTTTTCCCTCTCCTTTTTTCTCCTTTTTTCCTCCTTTTACTCCCTTTCCACCCCCCTCATTCTTTTCTCCCTTTTCCACTTCTTTTTCTCCTTCTTTTCTCTCTTTTTTCTCCTTTTTCCCCCTCTCCTTTTTTTCCTCCCTCTTCTTCTTTCCCCCTCTTTTTTGCGTTTTAAATAGAAATATATAATTAAATTTACAAATGCTATTTACAGGTTTAATTACAAAAAAAATCAAAGAGAAAGAGAGACACCCCTTAGACGTTAATAAATCTAAAAATAAAAAATATATAATAAACACCCCCCCCTCCAAAAACTTCAAGGCGAAGGGCAGCAGGCGGGCTGGGGGGTCACACCGTCGTCTCGCCCTGCTTGCTGTTGGTGAGCCGCGTGTAGAACTTCCTCCAGGAGTGCAGGGTTTTGCCCGACCATATCCAAAAGCCGGAGGTGATGCCCACGATGAGAGTCATGAGATACTTGATCATGTAGACGGTGAAATCGGGGGTCATGCGGGGGGTGAAGTGGAGCGGGCAGGGGATGGCCAAGCTCTTGCAGTTCTGGCTGATCCAGCTCCGCTCCCAGTGCTCACGGAAAGCCTGCTCGTAGAAATAGCAAGCGATGACGATGGTGGCCGGGACGGTGTAGAGGACGCTGAAGACCCCGATGCGAACCATCAGCCGCTCCAGCTTCTCCGTTTTGGTCCCTCCATGTTTCATGATGGTGCGGATGCGGAAGAGGGAGACGAAGCCAGCCAGAAGGAAGGAGGTACCGATGAAGAGGTAGACGAAGAGCGGGGCCAACACGAAGCCCCGGAGAGGGTCAATGTTGTTGAGGCCCACGAAGCAGACGCCGCTCAGCAGGTCCCCGTCGATCTGCCCCATGGCCAGGATGGTGATGGTCTTGACGGCTGGCACAGCCCAGGCGGCCAAGTGGAAGTACTGGGAGTTGGCCTCGATGGCCTCATGGCCCCACTTCATGCCAGCGGCCAGGAACCAGGTGAGGGAGAGGATGACCCACCAGATCGAGCTGGCCATGCTGAAGAAGTAGAGCATCATGAAGAGGATGGTGCAACCTTCCTTCTTGGTGCCCTGTACCACCGTGCGGTAGCCGTCCTCCTGGAAACGCTCATTGCAGACCACCCTCTCCTCCAGCACGAAGCCAGCGATGTAGGCCACTGACACCATGGTGTAGCACCCCGAGAGGAAGATGATGGGTCGCTCGGGGTAGCGGAAACGCTGCATGTCCACCAGGTAGGTGGTGACGGTGAAGAAGGTGGAGGCGCAACACAAGACGGACCAGATGAGGATCCAGATACGGGCAAAACGGATCTCGTCCTCGTTGAAGAACATGTGGCCGTCGGGCCGGGTGGGCTCGCAGGGCGCCGCGCAGTCCTTCTCGCCCAAGAACTTGTAGTTGAGGTAGCTGGGCACCTTCAGCACCCGCGGGCAGTGGAAGGGGTGATCGAGGGTGGCGTAACGAGGGGCACCGGGGGTGCCCTGGCCGGCCAACGGCGTGGCACTGGTGAGCAATGCTGGCGATCCGCCGTCTTCTGAATGGTTCTGCCCCACGCAGATCTGCTCGGCGCCGTGCCGGGGGAAGTTCTCACAACGTAGTCGCTCCGGCCACTGGAAACCAAATTTATTCATGAGGGCCTCGCAGCCCTGGCGCGCCCGCTCGCAGATGGAGCGGCACGGCGGGATGGCCTGCTCCAGCACCGTGCAGACCGGCGCATACATGGAGCAGAGGAAGAACTTGAGCTCCAACGAGCATTGGACCTTCACCAAGGGGTAGAACTGGTGGACCTCCAGCCCCGCGTCCTCCTGGTTGGTGTGACCCAGCAGGTTGGGCATGATGGTCTGGTTGTAGGCGATGTCGGTGCAGAGCGGGATGGAGATGGGCTGGCAGAAGCCGTGGTCGGGGATGGAAATGCCCTTCTCGCCGTGCAGCTGGCTCCGGCACGGCGCCGGCACGCTCAGCCCCACCAGCAGCCAGGCCAAGGCGGGCAGCGCGCCGGAGGGGCCCATGGTGCCCCGAGCTGCTGCGCCCGGATTTACCGCGCCCGGTGCCCAGCCGGACGGCCGGTCCTCCTGTCCGGATCTGCCGTGCCCGATGCTGCCTGGACGGCTCCCGGTGACCGGATTTGCCGTGCCCTGTGCTGCCTGACCGGCTCCCGGTGACTGGAGACGCTCCGGTCCCGCCTGGACGGCTCCCGGTGGCCGGCGGGCGCGTGCCCGGTGCCTGGCTGGACGGCGCCCCGGATCCTGCTCTCCCGTGTACGGTGCGACGGCTCCCGGTGCTCGGACGTGGCGCTCGCGCTGCCCGGGCCGGACGCTCCCGGTGTTCCGCAGCGCTGGTCCCGCCGCCCGGACTCGGCGCTGCCGGTGCTCCCGCTGCCCCGATCCGGTGCTCCGCGGCGCAGCTCCCGGTCCCGGAGCCCCGGCCGGGCGGTGGCGCTGGCGGGGTGCGGGGGGGGGTGAGTACCGGGGGGAGGGGTACCGGGGGGGTATCGGGGGGCGCCGGGGGAGCGGAGCGGCCGTACCGGACGCTCCCGCCGCCTTTGTGCGGGGCAGCGCCGCGTCCCCGCCGGGCGGAGCGGCCCCCCCGCGCCCCGCCCCCCGGCGGGCCCCGCCCCTCCCGCCCCGCCAATCACATTCAAACGGCGCGCACGCCCCGCCCCCCGCCGCCCCGGACCACCCCCCCACCCCGAGGCCCCCCCCGCCCCCGGGGGTCACCGGCCCGGGGGGAGCACGGGGCCCCCCCGCCGCAAACTTTTCCGCCCCGTGAAAACTCCCCCCGCGGCGTGGGGTCGGGACGGGGCCACGGTGGAACGTCCCTCGCCGTGTCCCCTGTCCCCCCGGTCCCCTGTTCCCCTCCCGTGTCCCCTGCGCCCCCGTGGTGTCCCCTGCACTTCCCCCGTGTCCCCTGCATCCCTCTGTCTCCCACCACTCGTGGGGCTGCTGCCCCCACACTCCCCCCAGCCTAGGACCCACACCCCCTCCCGACACCCTGCAGCAGGTCCCCCACTGTCCCCGGGTCCCGCCCTAGAGTGCAGCCGGGCAGGATTAGCCCCCGTGGCCCCCTGGTACCCACACGGGCACCCCTCCCACCGTGAACAGGGGTGCCCCAGCCCTGACACCTCTCTGTCCCTGGGTGTCACCCAGGCGGTGCCACCACCCCGTGGGGTGCCCACGGCCACCCTGGGGTGCTCCCGGAGCCAGCACCCCACAGCTCACCAGGCCGTTGCACGGGGTGGCCCTGACGGCCCCAAATCATCTGGGGGGGGGGCAGGGGACACCCCGTCTCCTGTCCCCCACTGTGCCCCCCCACTGTGCCCCACACCTCTCACCCCAACTGTAGCGAAGGGCAACTCTGTCCCCAAAATTGGGGCAGTGGGAGGGAGCCGGGGGACGGGGACACACCGGGGGGACATGGGGACACACTGGGGGGACACTGGGCAGATCCAGGTCACACCAAGGGGGAGTGGGACATGCCGGGAGCATCGGGGACACACCGGGGGGTCCAGGACACACCGGGGGGGACCAGGACACATTGGGGGATCACCGGGGGGCACCGGGACACACCAGAGACCCTCATCAGGGAAAGGGGCGGCGAGGAGTCACCCCAGATTTTGGCCTCAGGATGGCGGGGGGGGGCTGCCCTTCCCAAAGCAGCATCCCAAGGAAGGAGAAATGGGGGGACCTGGCGGGCAGCCCACCGCCCCCGTCCCGCTCCTTTCTGGGGGGGGCGAGGGGCTTTCTGCTGGCCGGCTCCCTCCCTCCCTCGCCGTCCGCCCTCCCCTCCTCTCCCTTTCCTGTAACTTAAGCTTTTGTTGTGAGCGGGAGGAACCCGGCTGCCGTGAAAAGAGGGCCCCACCGCCTTTCAGAGCGTAATTGAAACCATTGCCGCTCCTGGCCGAGGGGGAAGGGCAGGGGGGGCTCCAGAAATCAAAGCCCGGGGAAGGGGGGGGACGGGACACACGATGCGCACCCGCTCCCGGCCCCACCGTCAGCCTTCCCGGCCCCGGACGTGCCGGTTGTCACCGCGGCCGTTGGCGGGACGCTGGGGGCTCCCCCCAGCTCTTGCTAAGGGGTCCCCGTGGCGCCAGACAAGGCTGGGGTGGCGGTCATGGGTGGGATGGGTGCCAGCGGCTGGGCGCCAACCCGTACCCCAGCTGGGGCACCCAGGGGTGCTGCCTTTGCGGCCGGCGCCAAGCCCACGGCCGCCATGTGCCGGGGAGGGCGGCTCGGCACGGCCGGCGCTTGGCGGCCGCCCAGCGGGTCCCGGCCCGGGAGGCTCTGGCGAAGGGCCTGGCAGGGCGCCGGGCTGTGGAGGCCGGAGCGGAGGCCGGATCCTGGCGAGCGGCTGCCTCCCGGCCCGTTCCCAGCTCCCCGTTTGCAGGCGTGACATGGGGTGGCTCCGTGGGCGCAGCGTCTGGCTTGTGTTACCCCCCACAGTGTCCCCAGCCTCAGTGGCCTTCACCCCAGGGACAGAGGGGGGGTGTGGGTGTCTGCGCAGCCACATGGATCTTGGCTTCCTAAAAGTTTTGGATTTTGGCTTCTGTGCGGGGATGTCACTCCTGGAGGGGGTGGCAAGGGCTGGGCTGTCCCCATGCTCCCCGTCCTCCTAGGTGCTGGTGGCTCAGGGCAGGGGCTCCCCAGGGCCGCTGGGCACTGGGGACACACAGGGCCATGGTCCCACTGGAGCAAGTGCTGAGCCCTCCTGGGGAGGGGCACCCTGGAGCAGACCTGCCAGCCAGCCCCGGGAGGGAGTCCTGGGTGGGCTGGGGGTGTCAGGAGACACCCCAGGGCAGCAGCCGGTGGGGTTCTTGCTCAGTGTGTCCCCTTACAGGGACACACAGGCTGGCCAGGGAACCCCTTTGGTCCCATTTGTCACTGTAGCCCGGCTGCCAGCCCAGGCTGGGTGGGAGAGGGTCCTGCCTCTCCCTGAAAGCTTCCCTGCGGTGGTCTGGGGGTGGTGTCCTGCGCAGAGGGGACGCTGCCAGGACAGGGACCCATCCTGGCAGCCAGCGGGAGAGGGTGGGTGCTGCCAGCAGGCCAGGCTGGGCATTACTGGAGCATGGGGGGCTCCCCCTCACAACCCCTCCCAAGGAGCCGCTCGGGGGGTGATGATCCAGGAGTCCCCCCATTGCTCCACTCTCACTTCATCCCAGTGCAGTACTGGGGGAATGCTGGTGGGTGCCCGGTGCTGCCAGTCCCTGCCCCCAGCACCCCGGGTCCCTGGTCGCTGCTGGGGGAAGCCCATGGGGGTCACCCCTTCCACAGGGCCGATGTCCCCGGTGTCCCCACTGGAGCAGGACATGGTCCCCATGCAGCCCTCAGGACTCCTGCAGTGCTGCAGGGTGCCAGGGTGCTTGTGGCGTCCTCCCTGCCCCCAAGGGGATGGGGGGACACAGCGGGAAACCCCCCTGGTCCTGACCCCGGACCCCCCAGCAGCACCCCGCCTGGTGCACAGCACCCCTGGCCCAATCACGGTGCAAAGGCAGCGCTGGCCCGTCTCCCAGCCCCCTCCCTGGGGACAGCGGCCCCGGTGCACTCCCATGGGTGACGTGGGGCTGGCACCGCAGCTGGCACCGACCCCGCATCCTGCCCCGCTCTTGGGCTGGGGGCCAGCCCCGCTCGGGAGGGTGACATCTGGGGGAGAGGCGGGGGCTCTGGCAACACCAGGTCCCACCACCGCCATCCCTTGGGGATGGGCATGGAGGAGGGCGAAGCAGAGAAGGGGGGACAGAGCGGCTGTGCCAGGCGATGCCAGGCAGGACGGGGAGTGCCGGGGGTCCCTCAGGAGCTCAGAGGAAGGGCCCCCCCGGCCCCTGCCCCCAGCTTTGTTTCACACTTAAGAGCCTCTAATTAAAACCAGCCACAAAGGCCCTGGCTGGCGGCAGGCTCAAGGTGCCAGCGCAGGACGGGGGCCGTCACCACGGGAACACGGAGGGACGCGGGGCCCTGGCACGGGCACCACGGAGCCGCCCTGCACCCCGCTGCGTGAGTGGGCACGCACACGCACACGCACACACATGCGCACACACACACGTGCACACGCACACATGCACACGCACACACACACGTGTGTACACGCTCACACGGCGCCTGCCGGAGGGGTGAGCAGGGATGCAGGAATGGGCAGGGGGGTCGGGGGGTGCTGGGGGGTGACGGCGTTGGGAGAGGCTGTGTCTGCTGGCACCCATGGCCAGCTGTGCTGCACGCACACTGCCCTGTGGGTCAGGGAGGGCAGGACCAGTGCCTGCTGTTGCCAGGCCTGGTTTGTACTGGTCTAAACTGGTCTAATGGTTTGCAATGGCTCCATGGGGTGGGAGGGATCTGGGAGCAGCACTGGCCAGGTGGGCCGTGGGGTGAGCCGAGTCCTGGGGGACTTGTGGGGTGAACTGCGGGGTGCCCCATCCCCAGGGGCAGCCCTCGCTGCCGGCGTGGCCGCAGTGGGCACCCATGAGGCACCGGCTGGCACCGGCACAGCAAGCTAGCCAAACCCCGGCGCCAGGAGCGCCCCTGGGACTAGAGGTGACCCCTGACCGGCTGTGCGGAGCCGGGGGGACAAGCCCCCACCCAGGCGAGAGTCTGACTGCCCCGACACCCTCAGGGCTGGCCGAACCTCGAGGCGGCGGTGCCTCCCCGACGCGGGGCCGGCCGGAGCCTGGCCACGCCGGCCGTGGCAGCATGCCGGGGGGGGAAGCTGGCTTAAGCACACCTTGACCTTCCTGGCAGGGGAGGGATCCCTTCAGCTTGTCCGACACATCTCCTGCCAGCGCCCGGCATTGAAAGCGCGGCGAGCTCGCGCGCGGAGGAGCCGGCATGAAAAGGCAGCTTAGGCATCTCCTGCTGCGAGAGATGGATTAGGGGCTTCGAGGAGGGCCGGGGGGACAAGCGAGAGGCGCAGCCGCCGCGGCGGGCCGGGGCCAGGCTCCGTGCCGGTGGCCGCTGGGCAGAAGAGGGCACGGTGCCGCTGGCCACCGTCTCGCTGCATCCCGGCGGGAGAAGGGGGCAGCGGGCCAGGCCCGGCGAGGCGGGACGCTGGGGGATCCCCAAAACCCAGCGTGGGAAGCGAGAGGGAGTGGCCCGGCGCTGGGGGGCGCTGGGCAGGGGGCTGGGGCACACGGGGCTGGCAGCCCTGCTGTCCCAGCCCCCCGGCCGGTCCCCAGGCACCCGCCGCCCGCAGCTGTCGCTGTCAGGACACGGTATTTTTAGAGCCGCCCGGGGACCGGCAGGTCGAGCGGTGACAATTTTTGCCCGTGGAAGCAGGCGGTGCGAGGCGGGGGTGGCGGGAGGCTCTGCGCTCCCCCCGCCAGTTTCCCTTTTTGCTCTGTTCTGGGGTCAAAATGTCCTGTTTGTCCCCAGGGGCCCCTGGCAATGGGTCCCTGGTGCTGGCAATGGGTCCACATGGGGGGGCGGTCCTGCCGTCTCAGCTCTGTCCCAGGGCCAGTCTGCATTCCCAAGGTGGTGACAGCAATCCATCACCTCTGGGTGCCCTCCCAGGACCGTCCCTGGTGTAGGGGGTGGGGTCAATGGCCCTGGTGACCCCCATGGTGGGGATGGGGTGCCCCCCTGCACATCCCTCCCCATCCTGAGAGCAGCTGTGTCCTGGCCAATGGGGGGGCACCCTGCCAGCACCAGGCATGTGACAGGAGGTGACAGAGCTGGCTGCTATTTATACCCGGCCCTTGTCAGGGCTGGGTGTGGGGACGAAGGTGAGCCCCTGCCACAGGCCCAGGGTGGCCCTCAGGGTCCCCCGGGTGCCGGTCTGTCCCCATCCACCACACAAATCCTTCTGTAGGGCGGGGGGCTGCAGCCCATTCCTGTCTCCACGGTGTCTCATAGTCACCCCAACTGTCCTCAGCCCAGCGGGGATGCTGAGCTGTCCCTGTGCCCAAAGGGAGCACAGAGCTGTGCCTGATGGGGGCACTGAGCTGTCCCCATGCCCACTGGGGACACTGAACCACCCCTGTGCTCACTGCGGACACTGAGCTGTCCCCATGTCCAATGGGGACACTGAGCTGTCCCTGTGCCCAAGGGTGGCACTGAACCATCCCGGTGCCTGACAGCGGCACGAAGATGTGCCCAACAGGGACACAGAGCTGCCCCATGCCCAGCCCCTCCAGGTTAGGGGGTCCGGGGGACAGGTTTGTCCCCCGGCAGGCACAGGTCCCTGTTGGGCGCATGTCCTCAAGCAGGCATGGGCCCTCGGTGTGGGGAGAAGCCAAGGGGGGGGCCATTACTTCTGGGCCCCCACCGGCTCCCTCCTCCACAGCAAGTGGTGGGGGCTGGGGGGCCGCAGCCCCCGAACAAAGCTGCTTTACATGAGAAGAGGGGCCCAGGCGGCCACAGCGCTGGCTTCCGCCTCCCAGCCCCCCGCCCGCAGAAAGGGGCCTCCTGCGCTCCGGCTTCCCGGCCTGCCCCTGCTCGCACACGCACTCTCACTGTAGGTGCACGCCGCACATGTACACACTCAGGGTGGGGGTCCCCATTCCCCTCAGGCACTTTGGGCAGAGAAGCCTGAGCCCCCCAGGGCTGACCTCTCCCCAGCAGGCTCTGCCCTGGTCCCAGCTCTCCACTGCCACAGCCGGGGTCTGCTCATCCCTGCAGCAGTGAGGGAAACTGAGGCAGGGGGTGAAGGGCCTTGGGCAGCACTGAGGAAGGCACCCAGCCCCGGGGGCTGGGGGCAGGAGGGCACCCCTCCTCCCTGCCTAGCACCCCTGGGGTGTCAGATCCCCCAAAGCCCAAGCAGGCAGGGCTGGGTGCCCCCCACCCAACAGTGATGATGAGCACCGGCTTTGTGCACCCAGGGGGTGAGGGGGCCATGCCGAAGTGTGAGCCACCAGGACACGTGGCTCCTGTTGGAGGTGCCACCCACCCTGGGGGTGCTGGGCACCCGTGCTGCCTGCCCCAGGGCTTGTCCTGCCTGGCTCGAAACGGCTCCATCTCCCTCCCCATGGTGGGTGGGGGTCCCACGGTGTGGGTGGGGGGTCCCACTGCTCGCCTGGGTGGAGCAGCAGCTCCCTCTTGTGGGCACAGCTCTGGCACTGACAGGGCCTGGAGTGCCCACCCAGGACCCACAGGTGGGGTGGCTGCGGGACAAGTGTGTCTCTTCAACGGAGCCATTCACAGGGCTGCTCCATGCAGAGCGGCCAGGCTCCTCGGGTAGGGATCCTGGCTCCATCCGGCCCCCCCCGGCCCCCTCTGGGTGCTTTGTGAGGACAAGGGGGAACAGTCCCTCTGAAAATGCAAGTTTTCACAGTGGTTTTCACTTTTCCCTGCCTCAGTTTCTCCAGCCTCCCAGAGGCTAAGCTGCAGGGCAGTCTGTGGGCACAAGGAACCGCGGGAACATCAGCAGCGAGAGACCACGACCCTGGAGGTTTGTGGAGGAGAGGCAGAGCAGGGCAAGGCCTGGCAGCTCTGGACCGTGGTGGAGGCGTTTGGGGGCGCAGTGTAAAGCACAGGGCAGGCACGGCATCAGTAGGATTTTCTTAGGGCAATGAGGAGTAAATTCCAGCATGTTCCCGCCCGAGAAAGCTGCCTCTGTGATGCAGAGGTCCTAGCTCTCGACACCGAAGTCCTCCTCAGCACAAACACAGGGCTGGTCCCTGGAGAGAGACAGGATTAGGGGGATTTCCTGGGGGGATTTCCTGGGGGGATTTCTGAACTGGGGCAGCGGGATGAGAGCAGCATCCTTCCTAGCTAGTGTTAGAGGCAGATGTGCCCCCCTGCTCCACGCAGTTCTGGCGGTTTGGCCCAGCCTGGCACACTGCAGTAACAGATCATATCAGTTCTGCTACGAGCTACACCGCACAGCACCAAGCACAACCACTGCTTCAGACTCCTGCATCTGACCTGCCGCCTCCCTGCGCAGGGTCGCTGCGCAGGGCCCGCTGTCACGCTCATCGCCAGGTTTGCTGGCGCACACGGAGGCACGGGCTGGCGAACAGGCCTGTTTCCGAACGCCTCTCCTCACCCTGTCTGGCCGAGGCGGCAGAGGGCAGCAGGCAAGCGGAATCCAGCCAGCCAGGCTTCTGCTGGGAGAAAGAAAAGGAATGAATGGAGAGACAGATGGAATCTGGTTTTCCTGCTGTCAGGGACGGCGGAGAGACCGCAACACGCGCCGCCGTGCTCAGAGACAGCTGGTAACAGCTGTGGCGATGAAGGGAAGAGCAGGGCCCCATCTGCCCTGGCCCGTGCTCGGAGGCCTGAGGGCTGCTGCGGGAAGGGAGACCCCAGCACGGCCTGGTGTGTGCAGGCCTGGGGCACCGCACCTCCGTCTCTGCACACAGGGCCTTGGCTGTGCCTGCCCAGGCCAGGCATTTGCCCCCCGGCGCGGGGTGAAGACAGGCCCCTGCGGGCGGCAGGACTAGGGGCTGGGCCGGGGCACCGTGCGGCACCTCAGCACCCCGCGGCTCCGGGCACGGCCACCCCGCTCAGGCCTGGGCGCTGGGCACCAGGATCTACCTCAGGGCTGGCCTCACCCCACCCCAGGAGTGGGGCCGGGGCCCTTCCCCGCCCCCCCGAGAGGCACCGGGAAGCGCCCCCCTCCCGCCCCGCCCGAGCGCCGCTGAGTGAGCACGCGCCCCCGCGGCAGCCGGCGTGCGCCGCGGCACACGCCAGGGGGCGGTGGTGGGCCCGCGCTCTGATTGGCTCCTACCGCCATCACTCAAGCGGCTGGGGCAGCCCCCTTGAGGGCGGGAAGGCTGACGCTCGAGCCCTCACGACTCTACGCATGCGCACAGCGAGACGCAGAGGCGTTCCCGCCCCGCTATTCTGGATGCGCGCGCAGGCGGGGAGCGGCGCATGCGCTGTGTGCGCGCTGCGCCCACTCTCAGCAGGGGGCGCCGTGGCGGAGGCTTAACGGTGCGGCCGGCAGTGCCTGTCGCCTTCCGCTGCCCCGGCGGCCTCCCGTCATCAGGCCGCCCGTCATCAGGCCGCCCTGCTTGGCCTTCAGCCGCTCCCGTCGCGGCCCGCCGCCCCGCCGTGAGAAGGGCTCAGGTCCCACACGTGACCTGCCCCGCTGCGCATGCGTGGAGCGCCCCGGCGCGGCGGGGGCGGGGCGGGCGCGCTGCCGCGGCGCGGGCGGCGCTGAGGGGAGGCGGCCGGAGACGCGGGGCCGGGCCGAGCTTGGCCGAGCGAGGCGGCGGCGGTGCAAAATGGCGGACAGGTTCTCCCGCTTCAACGAGGACAGGGATTTCCAGGTAACGGCCGCGCCGCGGGGCGGACGGACCTCTGCTGTGCCGCGGGTGGCCGCGGCCCCCTCAGGCCGGGCCGGCTTCCTCCACCCTGCCGGGGCTTTGTGCGCGGGCCCGGCGCTCCGCGGCGGTGGGTCATGGCACAAAGGCGCGAGCGTGGGGGGCCGGGGCGGGCTGTCAAGGTGACCCGCGGGACGGCGGCGGCCCGGCAAGGAGGGGGGGCAGCGGCCGGCGCTGTCGTAACGGCGGCGGCAGGGGGAGAGCGTCCTCGCGGAGGGGGCCGGTGGGGCCTCCCCGCGCTGCGGGAACCTTCACCCGCAGGAGCGCAGGTTTTACTGGGGTTTTTCCGGTCTCTTAGGCCGGAGGCTGGGCGGTAGCGCGGTGGGATGCGGGTCGGGGCGCCGCGGAGCTCACCTGCCCTCCGCGGCTGGGGGCTGCCCCCGCCCGAGCCCCGCTGAAGCGTCCCGGTCCCTCCGGCTGTCCCCAGCATGTGCCCTTTGTGGAAAACGCCTTCGCCTTCTCGTATCCCTGCCTCAAGAAAGCATTAGTATTTAAACGTAATTAAAAAGGGGGTCTGAGTGAACCGCGGTGAAATTACGTTGTCTTAGTGAGACTGAACAATGACGTTTTGTTTTCTGACTTCAGCCCCAGAGAGTCTCGAGGTTAGAAAGGAAAACAAAAGGAGTGAGAATAAACGCAGCTCGAGAAGATCTGTGGATGAGCTTTTATGTGCCGTCCTGGTTTCGGGAACCCGAAGTTGGAGTGGTGCTTTTCACCCAAACTCCTGCTTTTCATTCAAAGAGCTGGGAGGGTTTTTTATAGTTGCCGAGCTTGCGTAATTCTACTTAATGTAGCATTAAGGAGCAGTCCTGAAAATGTTCAGGACATCCAGAGGTAATTAATTTATGTTGTTCCTTCTGGATGTTTTAGGGGTTGCGCACTTCCTAAGTCATTATTAAACTGTTAGAAACGCGTGAGAAAGTACGTATCAGCGTGGCTGACTGCGCAGTTTGCGTTCCCCCCTCTGTGGACTGTAGGTATGGCCTCCTGATGCAGCCCCGAACATGGGCTGGTTTGCATCGTTTGTTTCCCCTAAGTAGAGAAAAGAGCCGTCATTAATAATTAATGGTCTGATTAGGTTTTGAAGTTCCTATTTCAGCAAGTGAAGCAGGCCAGGTCTTGGGTTTGAAAATGCATTTCTCGTAATAGTTTGCTTTGGGACGGGAGAGATGGGAAACCTAAACCAAGTCGGGCACTGCAGGATACAGCCAAGAGATGGGTAAGCTGTGTAGTTGGCTATTGCACAACCTGTTTGCATGTGCCTTTTGCTGGGTGTCCTGGTTCTTGTCCCTTTGTGGGGCAACCCCTTTGCAAAAAATGTAGCAGCAAAACCTGTTACTGTGTCATTGCGCTGGTCATGCAGGGAGAATGCGTAGTGATGTCAGAAAGGAAACGGCTCCATTACCCGCTGCTGAAATCTTGAAAGCTGCCGAGCGTGCTTGGAAACAATAACCCAGCCACAGCCCTGTTTTCCCTTGACTTTAAGAAAGGGCGCTATTTTTAATTCGCGCTGTATCCATGCCAAGTATTGGGTGTTCATTGTCTTTCCCATAGACTAGAGTGAAAATTAAAAAGGTAGGGTTTGTTTTTATAGTAGGGGTAACCTCTCTCTTCTCCTTGAAAATTTGCTGGTGAGAAGACATGTTATTTTGTGTGTTAAAGGTTCCCCCTAGGGAAAAGGGGAATCAGTCCTCTGCGAAGAACAGTTTGGAGCTGGTTAAGGCTTGCAGGGTACTGAACATGAAAATGATGAGCTATGAAAGGGCTGATTAGAGGGAGGCTGGGCCTGAGTATCCCTGGGAGTTGGTCAGTCTAATTTCTCTGAAGGACATTGATGGAGGAAGGGTTTTTGCACCTTGTTTTTACTACCTCTTCATCAAAATCCTTTTCAGAGAAGATTCTGGACCTTTTTCTCTGTAGTTAGACAGAGGTCACTTGAGATACAACATGGGTGTGTGGAATAAAGGAAGCGGCTCGCTTTGCTGTGTGTTTGCAGGTCCGCAGTGAAAGCTGCGCTGTGGCCGTTGCTAAGCATAGGTAAAAATACGCCTGCCTTTAGCACGCGGCTTTTGATCATCTCTGTGCAGTACTGCTCTCAAAACTACAGCAAAAATGAGACACACTGCTAGCGTGAAGTTGCAAATTTGTGTGTCGCTCCTTTGTGGGAGTGTTTCTGTCGGTGGTAAATATGCCTTTTTCGCACCATTTCCAGCAGTTTTAATTTCAAGCTTGGGCAGGTGAAATTTCTGTCCTTTGACCAAGTGTGACTAGGAACGTGACCCCGTGTTGCTGCTGGTCTGTTCAGACCCAAGTAGGCATGATAAAAGGGAGATGGTGCTCCAAAATTACACCGCTTGAAGGAAGGGTGGGTGGGAGGCTGTAGGGATCCCTTGGATGTTGTTCTTGCGTGATCTGCTTGTGACCTTCTTGATGAAGTAGAAGGATGTGTTACTCTCTCGAGGGAGGAAGAGAAACAAAAGGTCAGGAGTAAAGCGTGTGGGTCAAAGGAACATTTTAGCTGTTTGGAAGAGAGGCAGATGCTTTGGTATTAGTGATGTGGCTAAAGGAAGAGAGCCATGGGATGAAGAAACCAACACTTCAGGGTTCTTTTTAACGTTATCAGCTGCCTTTCTGGGAAGAAACTGGAAAGATTCTGGGTTTGGGAGGATTAGTTTGGCTGAGTGTGACTCAAGCACCGATGTGGGCAGGGCAGAGATGAGGCTAGCAGCGCAGGGTTAGCAGAGGTGATATTCAGGTTTCGGAGCTTCTGGTACGCTGGAGAGAAGTGGATTAAAGGCGAGAGCCGCTGAGACCTATTCTTTCCTCCTCCGCTTGGCTGAGGGAAGTTCAGGGCAATCAGGGAAGGCAGGAATGGAAGCACGCCACACTGGAGGGAAGTGGGTTGAGGAAGGAAAGGACCAGCAGAGAGGAGGAAGGTACAAATGGCCAGAAGTGCATAAAAAGGTGATCAGGGGAGAAGGACTGAATGAGGGGATCAATTGAGGTCTGGAGAGGTAAGAGAGTGGGGGACCTTCCCCTGACTGCAGCCAAAGTGATGTGATAGGTGTAAGGAAAGCTCCAGAAGGAATGAAGACACTGTTGTGGAGTTCTCAGCTACCCTGAGGAAAAGAGTAGCTGGTGTAAGGATAGGAAGGTCTGACATCCTTCAGGATAAAGATCGTGGTATTGACGGGGAGGAGAACGATTATGTACTCAGAAATTATTCCGAGCTCTCCCTATGGGAGGGTGGAAGGAACCTCAAATCTGAGGATGGTTTGAAAGCTGAAACTACCAAAGGAGCAAGAAATGGCATTGGAGGATATTGCTGCAATTAGGTGATAAAGCAGCTTTAGGATTTTTTTAAAGGATTGTCTTGCTTTTGCTTTGCTGTGTAACTTTAGATGCCGCACAAAGAGCGTAGACCCTGTGCTGGGTTCAGTCAGGAAAGGGTTAACTCCCTTTACTGTGGTTACAGGGAGTAACCTTTTGCTGTATGCTCCCAAACTTTAGAAAAACTGAAGGAAAGCCCCTGTGTTTTGACTGTATTTTGCGGGTGCTGAGCTTGAGGGCGGCTCCAGTGAAAGGCATTTAGCCTGCTCTCTCCAGTAACACTTGAGCTTTCCCTGTCCAGGCAGCACAGCAGTTTGCTGGGGAGACTTTAGGCAGTGAAATGAATTACTGAAGGAGGAAGGATATTACTGACCTTCCTTCTCTTGCTTCTGTCTAGGTGTGAAATGGCAAGTTAAGCCTGCTGGCTGGCTTACCCACGTAAATCCCAACCTTTTTCCCTTTTCCATTACAGGAGGGATTATTTATCAGTGGCCACTGACAAGCTTAGTCCTATGGTTAAAAGATGGTTCTGCTTGTCTGTCGCAGAGCTGTCTGTCACTTGTCTGCCTCTGCTGTCTCCTTGATTGACTGGCTTCCCCACGGCAGAGAAACTTGTGAACCATTGTAACTTCAAGTAATTATGAACGAAAGCTGTTGACTGTGCTGCAGTGTTATAAAAGCATTACTGAAAGCAGTGTGAATACATGAGACTGCTGCAATAAGTAAATATATATTTTAGTGTTATTTTTGTGTAGTTACAATGTGTTTTCTTTAGATTAACTGTATATTCAAAGAATCCATATTGCTGAAATCCAGTGCAGCTCCCAGTTACTCGCATATGTTAAGAATATGTTTTGTTGCTATGTCTTTCTCCTTTTCATTGTTGAAGCAGAAATATTACAAGCCATATGTGTATATGTGTACAGTAATTTCCTCTGCCTACGTACACTGCACTTCCTTTTAGCCAGACGGAACGCAAACTGTTCTGTCTCTTGTGTTTTTGGTTTTGTTTTTAGTTTGTTGTATAGTCTGTATAATCGAATAACACTCCAAGGAAGCAGCAGCGCTTGGTTTTCTAAACTGGGTTGAAATGTGGCCAGTCTGAACCTCAGTTCTCATCTTCTTGCTTATGCCAAGAAGATAAGTGGGGTTTTTTCTCCCCAAAGTATTCAGAGAGCTAACCGAGCACATCACTGTTACTCGCTGGTCTGGGCTACTAGTCCTGCTGCTCCCAGCAAGTTGAGCTGAGCCCTTGGCATGGGGATTTTATGCCTTTTAATTGGCAGAATGTCAGGGTTAAGTTTTGTTCCCAAGCAGCTTAAGCAGTCCGGCTTACTGGACATCTGGGCCAACAGCGTGGGGTTTTAGAATCTGTCCTTATAATGAGGTGCGTGTTGTCAGTGGCTTCAGTTCAGTTCTTAGGTGCTGCCTGAGGCAAACGTATTTGATTTTTATATCCTTCAGCAGGCCATGACTGCTCGTGGGTTCTGTGGCAAAGTCAATCGATGCCTCTTTGCTCTGCTGCAAGGAAATCATAGAATCCCAGAACGGTTTGGGTGGGAAGGGACCTTAAAGCCTCCCTAGTCCCAGCCCCGGGCAGGGACACCCTCCACTAGATCATGTTGCGCCGCATCCAGCCTGGCCTTGGACACTTCCAGGGATGGGGCATCCACAACAATGGCTCGTTGAAATAAACAGGGTCATTTTCTTTTTGCCCCCTTTTACTAACTGGGAGAAGAAATGTGTGGGGGAACGAGGAGAAGAATAGGATTGGAGTCTCTGCAAAATATGTTCTCCCGAGCTTCTAACCGATACAAGGTCCTGGTGTGTGAAGTTGCCTTTGACTAATGTAGTTAAACGCAGCCCAGGGTTGGTCTGTTCCATGCTTTCTGATTTAAGATTTAATCTGAGATTTTCTAAAATCTGTTAGTATTGTTTAGAGATCCTCATTTATCATCAGATTAGGGTTAAATTTCTGGAATGGGCACCGCATAGGAAGAATACAGTTCTTGCCCCCTTGGCAAGACGTGCTGACCTCTCAGTTGAGGAAATCCCGAACATCAGAACAGTGACTGATTTTTGCCTGCTTATGCGAGCAAGGAAGGGAGGAGAAAGCTAGGAGAAAATGCGTTCAAAAGTAGATCGAATAACACTGCTTCCATTTTTAGAAGATCACAGAAGAATCTGAACTTCAGTGTGAATTTTTGGAACTCATGTGGGAAGTTAATTTTATATAGACCTCCTTTCCTCTCTTGGTTGTGCCTTTCCCTCCTCTGTTGTCTCTCCTGTTCTCTTCCCTCCTGCAGTGATGTGCTGTGGTTAACCGGATAGGAAAGGAAACACTTTATTCTACAGTCCCACAAACCATGCCTACCTCAGCTCCTTCTGAGTCACAAACCCAAACCCTCCTCACTAGTCTCCTAACACCCACTGCGTGGGGATGTAGAGCTTTAGGAGTTTATCCGCTGTTGCAGTTCTTGGCTAACCTTTCCACCGTTGACATATGCTTTTCTCCTACCACACAGCTTTAAACTTGTAGTGACTTGGTACTTTCCACCTTCCAGCAGCTCTATGAGCAACTAATTCATTTGAGATTTTTGTCATTCACAGTTTCAAAGCCAGAAGTTGGTATTAGGATGTCTGCTTTAAATATCCAGGTGTCTCTTAGCCTTCAGTTTCCATCATTTGACCCAGTTTTGAGTCCAGGAATTGGTGTTTGGCTACAGTATGTCTTTTTCTTGATGACAGCTGGTGATGGTGAACATTCTCCTTTGTAGATTGTTCTGGTAGTCAGGCCATTGAAAGGTGTATTTTCCTTTATTTTTATTCTAGATTTTTCTATTTTCAGCTGTTGTTTCTTCTTATGTCCTTCTCTACTATGCCAAAGCACGCATTAGTATGGTGTCTCCTCTTACGTGAGGTATATATAGCATTTCTGTCCTAGACCTACGCTCTTTGTAGAGCCTTAACAGTCTGATCTCTGAATTCCCTTATCATAGGGCGTTTTGCCTTTCCCTTCGCGTTGTTGTGGCTTTCTTAAAGTGTTCCCCATGTGTGACTAGAAGACTTGCATAGAGGAGTCTGAATAGAATCTCTCTTTTACTACTTTATTCTTGCTGTGCTTTGTTACATGCCCTTGAACTGTATTTTCATCCTTTCTGCTGCTGTACTGAGTGAAGAGGCTTTACCTTGGGTTTCTCCCGCTGGCTGGGGTGCTGCAGGTTTGTACAGGGCCCTGAGACAACAGACTGCCTTGGAGAGTTCAAGCCGCTGTTACGCGGGTCAGACCGCTCCGTACGAACACCTGGTGCACAGTGCTGCTTATTACCCTTCTCTGGGCTCCGTGACCTGCAGACGGAGACGGCCGGGTTGCTCTACTTCCCCTCTGGTCACTGATAAAAATGTTGAATTGTACCGAGTCTCGTGGGATGAGTTGCGAGTTTGCATCCACTTAATGTGCCCCTGAGTGAGGCTTTCTGCAATGTTTTGGTTTAAAACCAGTCCTTTTTCAAGTCAAACACCATATTAAGAAAAAGAAAAGATAAACGACTGTGCTGTGAAACCGTGGAAGTTTGTGGTGGTAAACAAATTCTACCCTGGACACTAAATGATTAGCAGCCTATCCCCTCAGGGTCTCTCGTTTGAAAGTCCTTGTTAGCCATACAGGTGCTGGAAGCTGCAGCATCTTCTGCATCGTGGCATGCTAGGAAATGGCTAAGAGAAAATTGTGTGAGATCAGCGCTAATACTCTTCGGTACAGCTGCTGGAAGCGTTGAGGAACTGAACAGCATCCCTCGTGTGCTGGAACGGATTTATAGCTGGCGTTGGTAGTGGCAGAAGGAATCTGAAAGACATTAAATTGTTCTCGTTTGGTGCCAAAGTATGCAAAGCATAGCGAAGCTGGGACCTGCCTCTGGCTTCCACTCCTCTTGTACAAGCTGTTTATCTCTCAACTGTAGAACGTGTTTTTAATTGGACAGCTCTAACTAGGTATTTATATGCACATTTTCCCGGTTTAAAGCTCTTGACCTACAAGTAGTCTTGTAGTCTTGTGTTCTGGCAGGTAATTTTTTCAGTGGTTTTGGACTTAACAGGTACAATTTTGCCATCAAAATTAACTTTTAGTGTGGTAAACAAAAGGTGCCATCAACCTCTCAACATGTAATTACAAGGTGCTTCTTTCAAGTTGCCAATTTAAATTCATATCCAAATCTTCAGTGATTGCTTTTGTTGTATTGACTGCAGAGGATTTTCCTTCTAAGTACTCAGAATAATTGATGTGTGGGTTTTGCTGCAGCTTTCACAAGATGTTGACTGTAAATACTAAGCCATTTTGAAGGGTGTGAAGATGTTGTGTCCAGTGTCGGTAGGAAAGCGATTGATGGACTGTGGGCATGCTGGCTTTTGGTGAATGCTTTACCTCTGTGCTCCTAGGAAAGGACAACGGTTTGGGTTTTTTTGCCACTTTATATTCACTACAGGGAACAACAGGAAAAAGGATGATTTTGTTCTGGGATGCATTAACAAAGGTTTTCCAGATATCAGTACAGGGTTGCTTTGGTACCGCTTTTTATAGTTCTGAGAAACCACACGGCCTTTAAAATTATCCAAGAAACCTTCCAGTGTGAGCAGGATTGGATGGAGTCACCTTCTAGGTGTGTGCTGGGTTGGTCTTAAAAATGTGTTGTCTTCGGGTGCATAATGACTATTCAGGAAACACTGAGCTGTGCTTTCCTGGTGTTGCTTTTGAATTCTCTGTATGGATTTCTAAACCTCAGCACGGTTGTCTGCATCAGTTACATTCTGGAGATCTTCTGCGTATAGAGTCATCAGGTTCTGTTAGCCTAAAAGGGCAGCATGAGTTACTGGCGGGGATCCAGTCAGTGTACGTAGGATCTTGCGGAGAAATTATACACCTGTTAGGTTTTGATTGTGTGTAATGAGCAGTTGATTAGTTACGGTGAGCTGATCTGGTTTTAATGCCTTCCCTTTCCCCTCTGTGTTGGTGGAAATTCTCTGGTGAGGTTAGCACCCCACAAAGAAGAGGTAGTGCTAGCAGACCTTGTCACTTAGTCCATATCTGATCCTACCTGGAGTTGTTTTCTCCTGTCTGCCCCATGTGCAGCTCTGGGTAGGGTGGTACGTACCTATCACCTTCAGGCGGTGGGGAGGAGGTAGGGGGTCTGTCGAGCTCAGGGCTGTGCAAGACTGGCAGGTCTGCTGGCAGCTGACCAAGCCGGAAGGATTTTTAAAAAAGAGAACTAGATGCAAGATGCAACACACAGTGAGATGAGGTTGATTGTGGTTTGCTGAATGTCATTCCTTGTTGAGTCTTTGGGTGAGGCAAGAGTCTGGTGCTCTGTCTGGCTGCTGTGCTGGGGCTGGCCAGCACTGTTCACGCGGGTGTCCTGGCTGTGGAGTGCTTCCAGGAGTTGTGCTGGGATCCGTTCAGCCATCGCTGGTGAAAGCCGGTGGACGTTAAGAGGCCTTGCCCTCCTGAAGGTCTCGTAACTGTTCAAGCTCCTTTAAAAAAGGAAATCTTAAATTTAATAGGCTATTTGTTTCTGGAATCACAGGGGTTTTTTTCTTTATCCGTGAAGGTGCCATATGCATGCAGGCAGCGAGGACATTGGAGAGGTGGCATTTGCTCACTTGTGTTTAGGGGCCGCTTCAGCTTCCTGCACTCAACTGCTGAGCCCTTGCATCTGTGCTGACCCATGTGGGGCAGCTGCAGGCCGTGTCAGCTGTGTGTTCCAGCTGGGAGTGCAGAACGGAGGGCGCTGCAAAATAAATATTCTGGGATTTGTAGCTAGTGCTGCCTGCCATGGCTTTAGCTGCACTAGAAAATGGCCTTTTTTGTAGGTGCTCATTTCTTTTTTTAGATGTTGCCGGTGTCTCAGCTGCTGGTTTGCAGCCTAATGCTTTCAGAGCTTTCAGGAATAGGGAGTGGGCTCGGTTAAATGTTTCCAAGTGGCACTTGTGGATAACAACCCTGAATTCTATGGCTTGACTTAATGTTTTTGGGAGTTTAAGGTTTATTGATTGAATTGATGGTTAAATAGAATATGCACAAGTGGTGCTGATTTGCTTTAGTGTTTTAAAATTCCATTTTTTACAGTAAATGCAATGTAAATGTTGGGTTTTGAGTCTTTTCATGATACTCTACCAGTGTAAAGCTAATTTTTGAATCTCTATGAAGCACGCTGTGCTCTTCTCAAGTGCGGTTAAGCAATCATGATCACGCTGTGCTCTTTTGTAGTGCATTTGAGAAATAATGATGGTGAGTATAGTGAGGTTTTCCTACAAAATTGCTTTCTTTAGATTATCTGCGTGGTCCCAGGAACAAGCATTTCTGTGCATCTTTCTAACCTGGTCTTGAAATTCAGTATGGACACAGATTGTTTCTGCTTTGACGTCTCAGCAATTTTGTTCTGCGTATTCCCTCCCCAGTCATCACTGATTCAGGCATAAGTTTTGTGCTGGAGTCCTCTCTTCTTTTGCTCCGTTCACAGTGCTGAAAGGGCTGTCCCTGTGACTGTGAACCAGGCAGCATTTCCCCAGGTATTCTCATTCCAGGCTCTTTGTATCCACCTTCTGCTGGTTTTTGTAACTTGCATCATCATCTTTCATAGTTATAATGATGTTCGTGTAACTGAGCTGTCTTGTTGAGCAGTAGCTGAAAGGACAGCTGAATGAAGGCGTTCTGAAAGAAAACCATCGCTTTCATGTCTCCATTATGATGCTCTTTTGTTGTAGTTTTCTCCCATCTCAGCTTGAGAGCCGTGTTTCAAGGTCTAGCCTGGCTGCTGAAATGTGGGCTGCCACGTTTGCTTTTGAAATAATTCGTGGATAACCGAGGGCTGTTCATAGAAGAACCCACTAATTCCTGTGAGGAATGTGCACTACATGGCATGTGTTCTGCACGCTGACATGTTAATATCCTGTGTTTGGACAGACTGGAAAGAGCAGTCCGGTAATTAATATCCAGGGAGGTCTAATAGCCTGCAGGAAGTGAAGGGACTCACCGTTCTTTCCTCCTTGTGTTGGTGATGCTGTCAGTGACTTCGAAAATGCTCAGAAGGGGGTCTGGTTTTGGATATACCCTGCTAGGGGTGTGAGAGAAGGAGTGAGCATATTTTTCTTTTGCCTTGTAGTTGTGAAAATGCTTTTAAAAGGTTTTTTTTCCTCCCTCCGCTAGTAATACCTGTGTGCCCTAAACTGCTTTGTCTTTGCCCACCTTCACGAAAAGGTGCCTCCTGTAGAGGAGAGAATTCATTCTGTGTTACTAAACTTACTGTGATAAATGGGCTTAAATCAACAATTCATTTCACTTGCATTGGGTCAGTTCTTGCTGCTAAAGATTTTGGGATGAAAGTGTGATTAAGTTCTTCCAAGATTTTTTTTTTTTTAGTTATTCTGACTGGGTCTCACTCCTGTGATGTTTGGGACCTTATAAGTAAGAGAACCAGCAGTGCTCTTTCCCCTTAGCTATTTAACTTGACTGGTTCCAGAAAATGGAGTGACTCCGCTGTGTTTAATCTTGGACAAAATGGCATTTGTTGGGCCAGAGCGCTGAAGTATTTACCATCCAAATAAGGGAGAGTAAGGGTCAAAAATCCTGCATGGAGGCAGCTCTTGTGAATTGACTTTTCAAATGCTGTGTTCATAACTCAGCGGTTAAGAGTACGAGGGCTCCAAGACGTAAGGTTTGGCAAAGAGCTTCGTGCAACGACCAAACCATGGGGGAGTGGAGGAGAGGACGTGTGACTGTGAGTAACCAACATGGGTTTTTAGCCAGATGATACTGTGTAAAACATCACAGGACACAAACGTGTTGCTTCTGGAGATGAATGCCACAAGGAAGCTGCAGTGTGTGTGGTGTGTAATAAGGAATGTTTAGATGTTGAAGTCTTGTCCTTGCGTCTCATCCCAGTAGTAAAAAAGTTCAGTGTGCTTGTAGTGAAGCACCTGGTGTTGGAGCACTTGCTGTGGCACCAAGTGATAGCAATAAACAATGCTGAAGTGGAAGCCTCTCATCTTATTTGCTCTGCTATTTTAGGATGCTATTTACTGCATCTGTAAGAAAGCCGTGCAGCACATCTTGTTTTACAAAGCAAAAGCGAGAATCCTGATCAGGCAGCTTCAAGATGGAGGGGCAGAGGAGGAGAGGGAGAAGGGCACTGCATTCAGCCCTGAAATCCTTGTTCCTGGGAGTAGGTGGAAACTGTCATCAGCTAACAGGGCCAGGAGTTTACTGTATCCCTGTAACAGTTATGCAGAGAAGAGGGTTTTGGATAGTGCTGGTTTCAATGCAGCTGTTTTTTTACGACCTGGTATCCATTTTGCAGGGTTTGAACTCTCCATGTAAGGGTTTCCTCTGAAGAGGGAAGCATCTCTCAGGTCTGCAGAAGACAGATCAAAATCATATTAAAATGTGCTCTGTGCTTATGGTTCATGTTTGCCAAAAATGTAGTTTATTCTCAACAAATTCAACATTTAGGGTTTAATTAATTGTTAGTTTTAAATGTTAAAGTATTTTATCTTCCTCTGATTCATTTGTCTTGAGATACAGCAAAACAGAAGTGTTATATGGATCCATTTGAGGTGCCAGGCTCAAGCACTGGAAAAGAAAGAAAACAGATGGAATACCTCCCAACTTGTTCCTTAGCCAGCTCCAGGGATGAGGAAGCAAAGGGACAGGCTGTGCTGCCTCCAGCCCCTTGGAATCCCGGCTCCAAAAGGCCTGTGATCGCCACGATGGCAGACAACATTGCTTTAGCAAGCTGTTTGTCGTGGCCCGAGAAGTGAGAACCCTTTTTCTCCTTGCTCGCTAGCCTGAACACACTCACAAATTTGACCTCAGTATGACTGCTGGATTACTATCTTCCTGCTTTTTTCCATGGTGAGCTACTTTATGGTGGAAGGAAAATGTTTCCTTTATCATCTGGTTTAAGTATTGATGGATAAGGAACAGTCCCTGTGATGTGTACTGATTTCAGTTCAGTTTGGACTCTTCGATGCCTTAAATTACGGAGCCTACAGCAGTCAACTTCCTAATATAGCAGGGCTTGTTCCAGTGTGCTCCGTGGCATTTGACTACTGACGAGGAGTTCAGGGTGATGGGAAGCACCCTGCCTGGTTTGGAAGCTCTGGTACTAGTACTGCTGCTGTTCCTAAAAACAAGCAACCTGTTCCCACTTCCATTACCAGTGTATAACAAATAATAAATATATTATATACCCCAACAGATTTAAATATATAAAAGAAATCCCAAAATATATGAAGTGGATAACAGTAGGATTAGAACTGAGAGGGAATGGCTTATTTGCTTTCTGGCTTCTTTGTGCTTGGCAGTGACACGGTGAGTGTTCAGTCTTTTGCACAGTTTCTGGGAGGAGTCATTGTTTTTAAGCACGGAAAAGTCGGCTCGCAAAGCCTCAAATCAGCAAGGCGTGCTTTCATACTGGAGGTGACCCTTGCCTTTGTAAAAACAATTCTAAACGTCTTGGCAGGCAGCGCGCCCGAGGAGACGGTGAGTAGGCAGAAATATTTTGCCAGCTCCAGGTAATTTAGTTGGCTGCTCTGAGCTATCTGCAGACAGCAGAGCACATCGTGGAGTTGGGTGGGGAGGAAGTACAGCTTTGTTTTTGCTGAGAGTTTCAAGTGTTTTAACTAAATGCTATATGGATTTCATTTTTATATACAAGGGTTTAGTAGTGTCTCTTTGCTAGCAGCCAACAGTGCAAATTCATTAACAGCGTGTGCTCCCCGGCTGCTTTTGTTCTCTTGGGCACTACTTTTGGGAGGCTGGGCCGTGTCCTTTGTGCTGTTGAGGCAGGTTTTTAAGTTGTTTTCTCCCTGCGGGGTCCCTGGCTTCGCAGCACATGCAGGTACAGCCTGTGCATCTATGCTGTGCCAGTCTCCAAGCATTACACGCTTTTTTAAAGCAGCTCAACGACTGTAAGTGCAGGGGAAGTTGGCCTTCAGCTTGCTCCTTGAAGGCTGTCCAAAAAAAATGGGAGTGGATTGCTGCCTGTGGATTAAGCCCCACATTTGCTCTGGTGAGGCCGTGGGAAAGACGACTACTGGGAGCAGAGCGTGGCCTGGCTGCATTATGGCTGTGGACTGCAGATGATGTATAGACTGGCAGTCGGGGCACCAGCATCAAAGCACGCTCGCTTGGCAACAGCTTTTTGTCAAGATGGTCTCTTGCAGATTTGCATCGCTGGATACGAACACTCGTTCCAAAGGGTTTTTGGAGGCTGGTGCCTGGCTTGTAAAATTCCAACAGGCAGTCCGTTACAATTGCAGTTTGCTCTTTCGCATGCTGGCTTTCGTTAAAGTTCTTGCAGAAGGAAAAGTTGGTGTTGGTAGAAAGGAAGAGCGTGACAGCAGGTTTCCTTTGGCTGTGGTGTCAGGTGTTCTGTGCAAGGTAATTGTGGAGCTGGGATGCAAATAAAAACTGCCAGGTGTCTGGCGATTGCTGAGCAGCCAGAAGGATTTCAGTGGTGCTGCAGGGCCTGAGAAAGGAACAGGGGGGACAGCGAAGGCCTTGGCACCTCCTGGGGTTTCACAGGGCTGGGTCACAGAGCAATGCCCAGGGAATGCAGGGAAGCCTGCTAAAATGACCCCCCTCGATGGCTTTTGTGCTCATCTCAGCTGCAGGCCTCTCCTGTTTGCTTTTGAGTTTGCAGCTAGGAAGTCAAACTTTATTTTTTTTCCTTTCCAGGTCTGTGGTAGCGACAGTGGATGTTAGTGCTACGTCACGAACCTACTGAATGGCCAGAAATGGTTCACTATGTTTGCAATTTCAGGAATTTGAGGTTTCAGAAACCACAGTAGAGCTACAACAGAGACGTTTTTTCTTGGAATGGCCATTCACACTGGTGTTCCAGCACCAATGGTTATTCTGGAGGACAGAGACTGCTATTTGGCTTCCTAGCTCAGCAACCCCGTGTGCTTAATATCCAGGCAAAACATGGCAAGATTGAATGTTGCCGTGGTTTAGGAGTATTTCTTGACCCTAGCCTCTCCTCCAGTGACGGTTCTGTGTTGCGCTGCGTGTACGAGGCACCATTTGATCGGGGAGAGGTTGCCCTGTTCAGAAAGTTGCGATCTGGAAGTGTGATGGTGTGTGTTGGTGGAGGCTGGGCACAGCACACTGTAATAATGATCCTAATTAATTTTCCTGTTTAATTATTATACGTGGTCAGTCCAGGACTAAAGATGTTTCCTGGAGTTGCTCCAAGAGTGTGAGGAAGCAAGGTGCTTGGATTTATCGTTCTTTGTAGCATTTTCTTTGCTCTGTGAGTATCTGCACACTTCATTAATGTACTTCCCTGTCTATCTCTCGGTCCGTCTCTCCTCAAATGTACCTCTGTCCCGTCGGTTTGTGTGTAGCAGCTTTAGGTACTGTGCTCAAAAATGCTTTAAGCTGGTATGCCTTGAATAAGTGGTTCTGCGCGTGCATCCCCGACGTTCTTTGTGCCAGCGTATGTGCTTGTGTGGTTGCGTGGGCAGCTGGTGGGGCGCTGCTGGGGGTTGAGACTAACGGCTTTTCTGTGTGTTGGAGGATCACTTCCACTAACGGTTTGCTGTGCAGCTGCCTAGATTCCCAGAAAGGGATGCTCCAGACCACGAACAAGTGCTGTGGGCATAGGGAGAGGTTTCGTTCGGTACCACTGTTGTTTTTGTTGATTTAACATGTGTGAAATTACACGTGTGCCTCAAGTGATGTGGACTTCCTGCTGCAAGGAAAGCCTTCCCCTTCTTCAAAAGGGATAAAACAACAAAAAACCCCTTTGTAGTGGTGGTGGGGTCAATTCCTTCTGCTTCTTACCCTGTCTGGTTTGAAAGCCAGCCCTGTAGCTGACAGTGTTTTTGTAGACTTTCTAAAGAAAAAAAACCTGAAGTATTGTCACCATAAATATTTGTTATTTTGCCACCTTCCATAGTTAATGATTATTGTCAAATTGGCTTAGTTGGTTTTAAGGATATTTTCTTGTTGTTCTTGTAGCCTGCGTACTGAATTGAGCCTGCACTGAATAAGTTCATTTGTTAGAAAAACTATATGAAATATAACCCCCTGAATCGTGAAACTAGTCTGTGGGCAATGTGCTCTCTGCTGTAGAGCTAACCCTCCTTTTCTTTTACAGGGCAATCACTTTGATCAGTACGAAGAAGGGCACCTGGAGATAGAGCAAGCATCTCTCGACAAGCCCATAGAATCGGTAAGATACATACTTGTCAGCATCATCAACCCTCCAGAAATGAGGCCATGATCGGATGGTACTTGATGTGAATGCAGTCAAATTTGATAGGAGGGGGCAATCCTGCCAGCATAGGGTTAACTTGTTGTGGTAAATTGCATGCTGAGCTTAAGTGGGCCCGGGATTTAATCTTTTAAGTAGTTCTCCTAAAACAATGGATGACTTTAATTTCTGAAATACCATGTTGAACTAAAATTTACTGTAATACATTCATTCATAGGTATTTATTTTGTTAAGTTTTTATACTTTTCTTTGAAGAATCAGTTTAATTCATATGCAGACCTGATGGGATAGCGTAGGAAAGTGTATTTTGATCCTTTTTTTAGTTTATATGTTTGGAAGTCTGCTGGTGCGTTGAAGTGTTAGAATGACATCTGGCAGTACAGACACATGGATGTGGTACTGTGTTAGTACAGCAGTGCTTCCCCACGAGTCTGAAACTGCCCTGTGAGTCTGGGCAGCATTGCTTTGCTCTGAATTAGGTGTGGAGACTACAGCCATAAGCTGGGGAAATACGAAGTTTTATTTAGTTTTGCCATTTTAAGCTTTTCCGAGCTTTTTAATTTTTCTCTTGGCAAAGCATCTTCTGCTAGTCCAAGGCATAACAGCTGCTTCAGCCGAAACCGGACCTCAGTTTGGCACTTAGCTCGAGCTAAGTTTCCTTTGCAGTTTCAGTATGAGAGAAGAAAGCTTGTCGTCAGTAATGCAGGGTCACTTAGTGGTGTTCTGATTAGGACTAGATTTTTGTTACAAAAGTACTTCCCAGGTGGTTTTTTTCCCCTATGAATAATTCAAGTTCTCTGTTAAAGTTTCTCCACGTTAGTCTGCACTTAGAAGGGACTTGTTGTTAACAAAAGATCAGTATATATTTTTCGTTGTGGGTAGGTTGGTGTTGTGTGTGTTTGTGTGCGTGTTTAGATGTTTACCAAAAATTTACACAACTTGGGGTGTTCGACGTTTTTCTTCCGCAGCAGTTGGCCCATATTAGCTAAGCAGCCATGATCTGGTTTGTATTGCACGGTCTGCCTTTTTTAATTTCTTCTCTAGGGTTTCCTTTCCCCCTTCTTATTTCTGTTCTTCTGGTCCAGTGAACACTGCATATAGTACCTACTGTCTTAATGTGCTGGCATGATGCTAGATTTAGGCATGGCAGTAATTGATGACGCATGAGATAATGCTGCAGAGATGGGAATTCCTATTCAATGTTCTGAATGCTTCAGTCTTACACTGGCATACGGGCACTTTAATTAAAATGCCAAGCTTGCTTCCTTGCATAGATATAATGAGAAATACTGGTTGGTAGCAGACTGTGCTACGCTGCTGTCAGCATTGCAAAGTAATTCAAGTACTGCTTATGGGCTAGCCTGGTTACCTGATTTCTAAAAGTGTTTTCCCAAGCGGAGGAACAGAAGTGGTTACAGGTGACATCTCTTGGGTGTTCTGCAGGGAGTGGTGCTCACAGAAGTTGGTAAAATGTGAACGAGTACACTGGCCCCAGCAACAGCGGCATGCAGACTCAGGCAGCTCTGGTCATCTGCAGATGTAATACTTTGTTGATTTTTGATTAATGTTGAACCGCAGCCAAAAACCTAAATTCATTTACAGCTATAATATTTTATTTATATATGTATCTCACTATCCACATATTGGGACATTGTTAATCTTTACAGCTTTTTGATAGGTTTTAATATGGTCAGTTCAGCCCTGTGGTTACATTTGACAACAGTTCAATGGAGAGGACAAGAGAGTGGCTTGCTTACTTCGGTAGGAGAAAGAGTTAAAACTTCAAGTTGTTTTTTAAAATCCAGTTTGCTTCACTCTTCCTCTGTCTGTAATAAGAGAAACCAGCGTTTGAGGTGCAAGACCCCTAGCCTGGGACATTAAACTCTGGGAAGGAGTCACAGAACTGAGTGGATGGTTGTTCTGCATTGTCACAGCAGCTGGGCTCTGTGTCAGGGCGCACGGGCTGGCTTCACGCACTTGTCCCAGAGTTTAAAAGCTGTGCCTGCTGCATGGGGTGGGTTTTGTGGACTGGTCAATGAGCCAATGTCAGAAACAAACCAGTTGCTTTTAAGGTTATTCATCACATTGTCTTAATTAAGTACATTGCTGGTTCTTGAAAGAAGAATCTGTAGCTGGGAAGCAGGAATAATTCTGTAAGGTTTCCTGACACCCATGAAAATGATTTTGCTTCCACACTATTAATGACCCGTGCGCTGCTTAAATTGGCAAGTTACACGTTAATAGAAGAAACGGATTTCTTGTCAGAGTTTAGTGGTGTACCTCTCCTGCAGGATTTGTCACTAGGAATGGTACTCATCCTGCTTCTTCTGCCTTCGGGGGTTTTTTTTTATGCTGTTGGCTCACCTAGAAGTGGGTAAGCCTTGAACTGAAAGCGAGAGGGAAGCAGTAAGGACAAGTGCATAATTTGCAAATACAACACATTTAAATATTTGCAAAATTAAGATTTATTCACAAATTGTTTTATAATCTTTCAGCAGTTCTTTGTTAGCAATTCAAGTGACCTTTAAAAAGGAATCTGCTCCAAGTAATGAGTAAGAGCCTATGCTTCACATTATGGAGATAGTTGGGGTGGCAGATGTCTTTGTGCGAGAAGGGTGTTTGGAACAGCAGCAGATCAAAGCACATCCCAGTGAGAGCTTTAAAGTTTGGCTATTCTGCAGACTGAAGATATATTCTCTTAAATGTGCTTCCTGCAGCTTCTCACATCTTATTAATGTGAATATAATAGCTAAATGTAGCTTGCATTTGGAGATCCTGGGGCAGAGCGTTTCCCTGGAAGTACGTGTTTGACAATCACGGCTAAAGTGAGATCCATCTCTGCAGCATTATCTGTTGAGAGGTGCTGACTGTACTGCTACAGCATGCAACTCAAAGGTGGCTGGAAAAATAGGTTTGGGAGTCTACAGATCATTACAATGTTGAAACATGTCCGTAACTGGCGTACTAGTATTGTGTTCCTGTGGAAATCCTGCTTTGTACAGCTGGTTTGGGCCAACAATGTCTGGACTGAAACATGCGACTATAACCAAAGTACGTTTATGGAAAGTAGAGCTGACATGAGCTAGTGGATGTGCGTAGCCTAAACGAGAAGCCAGCTATTTTCCATTACTAAATTGAAGAAAATTTCATATCAATGGACTCTTCATAGCTGCAAATACTGATTATTTTTTTTTATTATTCCACCCCCCACCCCCAAATCACTGTTTTTTGTTCTGGTTTGAAAGATGCTGCACTTACACTGGCTGTTCGTCAGTGGAACCACTGGTGTCTGGCACCCTTGAAAAGTTGGAGCACTTAACCCTTTAAATTTGAGAAGCTGCATGCATTTGTTCTGAAGTATTTTAAGTGCTCTGAGTTCAGGTGCTGGAATGGGAAGTCACAAAGTATTGCAGCTTTACTAGAATCCAGATTTTCTTCACATTAATTCTTTATTTCTACTGGCTTACTGAATCTCATTGCTGTGAATTTCTGGTTTCCTTTGTCCCAGCAGTACCGACCAAGAAGGAGATAGCAATACACCCATAGAGCCTACCCAAAAGGCAGCCCTTTCCCTGTGCAGGCAGCATGCAGTGTCAGGGAGTCGAACCAAGCTGTCGCCGTGGCAGGTTGGAGGCGAGACTGCGTATCACCCACTTATTCTGGAGCTTGGTAGTTTGTCCTTGTCATAACTAACAAGTGTCCTCCCCCCCGCCCCAATTCTGCGCAGTTACACAAGGTCCTTGAACTGCAGAAGACTTCAGACGTCAGTTGGTAGTTGTTTGACCATCCCAGGCTATTGCAGACGACTGTATGAGCTGAAGCGGGGTTTTGTCGCACTGTATATCTGTACGGATCTGTGGACTCCACTAGTTCCAAAGTGTAATTTGATGAGGCTGCTGATTTGACATTTAGCAGTAGCCATATGTGGACAGCGCTATAAATAATGTGCTTCTTGAAGCTGAATGGTGTAGCATTACTATTTGGCTTTTCTCTCTAGTCTTCATTGTGTCATCTGTAGTGAGCTATAGGTTTTGTTTTGGGAATCTTTTCAACCTCTTGTTTGCATGGGTTCACCCAGTAGCATCCGATCCTTGCTTATAGATTCCTCAATACACAGTCAGCACAGCTTACAATCCACTCAAGAGACGTATGGTTCCTGCCGATGACAAGAGATGAACGATGTGACCATGATACGTGGGGTGCTGTGGGAATCTTACGGAAAAACTGTATTAGGCAAAACTGGAGTTTTGGTTTTATCCACAGTGCAGCTCAGACTGCGGGTTATATCCCGCATCCTGCATCATCAAAACCTTTTAGTTCTTGTACATATCCATTCATTGTATGCGGTTTTTTGTATTGGCCAAGAACTTTGCCAGAAATGTGTGCTGGCACTGGTGCCTGTGGAATGCAATCAAGGGCACCTTTTCAGGGCACAGGATGGGGAGCTGGGGAGGCCAGTTTGAGCTGTTGGAGAAGGTCACTTTGGATGGGGGTTTTCCAGAGTAGCATAGCCAACTCCCATGACACTTTGAAGTCAAGACCTTACACTTCCTACACGCTTCTGGAAAAGTTACGCTTTAGCTGCGATGCAAAATGCTGTCAATAGGCATGGACACTATTGAACAGCTCCGAAGTGGTGAGTAGTGCCGGCGGTGTAAATTGTGTCGTCAAGAGCCTGACAAGCTGCGCTGTCCTACACTGAGCATCCTGCAGTCGGGTGTCCAGCGTCGTCTCCGTGGCCGCTTGTCCAGACTGACAGCGCTGTGGTTGTGAGTAGTTTGGACGGTAAAGGAGATTTCACTTTCTTGCTCAGACACCTATTGGAGGCCTCTTTTGGCTATCTCCATGATTTTTATTTTGGGTGTAACACAAGGAGCTCCAAAATGATAGTGTAAGAAGGTGAGGAGACTTGTGCCAGCTATCTGCTGGGAAATGAGGGAATTTCCTCACTGGGCTGGTGGCATTTTTGTAGGTCACTGCAACTCTCCCTGCAGGAAAGTCGCTACAGCGTGAGGGTGGTTTCTTCAATGGAACGATGGTTCTTGATGTTGACAGCAAGTGTTTAAAAAAAAAAAAAGGGATCTTTTCTGTGTGAAGGAGTCCACACTTTTATAGAACTTTCACTTAAAAAAGCAATTAAAACCAAAGCCACCAGCTGTTGCAACATGGGCTGCCCCGTCTCAAATTTTGATCCTGATATCCCCAGCTACTCCCCAGGCTGCCGAGCTTTGCAGAACGGCTCTGACGCGGGAGCCTAGCAAGCCTGGCCTTCCTGACTTACTTTTTAGGGCAGCATTTACGCTGAAGAGCAGTCCTGCCAGTCTGTCTCGGCAAGAGGTCTGCAGTAACAGGAGGGAGAAGGTAGGGCACGGCTAGACATCATCAAGAGGAGACTGATGACTAGCTCCCCACGCGAATGTTAGTGTTAAACTCGTAGGGCTGTTCTCCCTGTTCAGGGGAACAGAAGCAGCGCCGTTTTGGTGCAGAAATATTTAAAATTGGGAAGTAGTTTCACTGCTTAAGCAGACAAATGGTGGGGGGGAACCCAGCCCCTTCCTGGGAACCGAGACAGGATAATATTCAGGCATAATTCCAATTGATGTCAAACAACTCGTGACCATCCTCTTGAGTGGTTTTGTAAAAGTGGTGCTAATGTGTATAACCCTCTTAAATTTTTCTTTTTCCCCTTTAACATTTGTTTACCCTTTCACTGTGTCAGTCACAACACACCGCTCTTGAATCTCCCAGCTGGTCTTGACTTGTTGAATTTATTTTATGCTTTCACTCTTCTTTAATAAATACATTACTTGCAAGCAGTGAATTGAAAACAAAGCAAAAGAAAAACTACCATTAGTGATTGGACAGTTTCTTACTTTGTGTTACATTTAACTGTTCTTTTGACAGCCCAGTTTTTAAAGCCAGGTTCGTATGGAAATGCTTTCACTCCACTTGCACTGCTTTTGGAAATAGCATACTGCTTCATCTGTCTGTTTATTTTAGTGCATTCATAACACAACACAGTCAGCACAATGTCTCATCTCCACTTAGCAAGATCGCAAAGTACTCCTTGTCCTCTTTTGTTTTTTGGAAATGCAGCCATTGTGGTCAGCACCGGCTTTTAAAACCGGACCCAATAATCCGTTGTCAGATACAGTTGCAATGCTAATAGTAGAACACTTAGTGCGTTCTCCTCAAAACCTTTGAACTTCGGGCCCCTTTGCATGAAGGACGGGCGGTTGTGGTGGCCGTTAGGGAACGGCCTGCAGCAGATTTGTTGGCAGGTAAGTTCTCCTACGCTCCCTACCGATAGTCTCCATGGTGTTTGTGGTTGGAATCCATATTTGTTCATTTTCCTTTTTTCCTTTTATTTTTTTAGATGCTAATTTAAGCTTTTATAACCAGACATTTCTTCTGCTTTTTAAATATTTTTTCCCCGTAGCCCTAACTATTATGAGTTTAAACTGAGAGAGGGAGATTTAGATTGGACATCAGGGAGAAGTTCTTCCCACAGAGGGTGGGCGGCACTGGGACAGGTTGCCCAGAGAAGCTGTGGATGCCCCATTCCTGGAAGTGTCCAAGGCCAGGCTGGATGAGGCTTGGAGCAACCTGGGCTAGTGGAAGGTGTCCCTGCCCACGGCAGGGGGGTTGGAACTGGATAATCTTTAAGGTCCCTCCCAACCCAAACCATTCTGTGATTCTAACTATGTCCCTGGGGAGAGCCGGTAGCATGGGGAGATGTACACTGTCACCTTGAAAAATACAGTGAGATGAAACGTCTTGCTGTACCGGCATATAAAAAAAAATGAAATTTATTCTTGATAGGCTCTTTCTGAGGAAAAACCTATCCATGCAGCCAGTATCTTTGGGAAGGTTGTGTCTTCCAAGCTGATTCACCAAAGTTCGACAAGCCGTGTGGTCACTTTCTTCAGTGTGGAGTGACCCCTGCTACTGATTTCTGTTGATGACTTGGTTACTTAAAGAAACCTGCAGCATATATATCTTCTTTCTTTAAAGATTCCATGTGCCACTCAGTGGGATGGATTCATGGCCTGTTATAATTCAGGACATCTGTGATATCTTGAGTTGTGGTTTGCCTTATGACAATAGTCAACGAATACGTGTCTGATAGGTTTTTTTTTTTAACGATTAGAAGGTGGGCGTGTTCCTAGCCGAGAGCCCTTTGAGGGGTTGACGGTTGGTCACTGGTAGCAAACTGATGAATAAGGGAGAAGCGGTCAGTTTTAGATGGTTACAGGGGTGCCGTTAGCACTTGCTTTCTGGGAGAAGAAATGTTGCATAAAAACACAGGAAATTCCACGCAGAGCCCTGCTCAGCCCCATTTTCAAAAGCTGACACTTAATTGCTGCGTCAGTACTTTTCCACTTATTCTGAAATAGCTTTTTTTTTTTTTTAGGAAGATGAGACATTATGCTTATTGTTTCCCCTACATGCACTAATGGTTCCTTGCTGTTAACTTATTGCTAGGCCTGTTTCATTCTAACATCTTAGTATTTTTGTTAGTTTACATGTGAAATGCATCACCCAGTCTGTGCTTGAGCTCATTTTATTTAATTGATTTTTTTTTTTTTACTAACCTCACTGTTTTTTCAGTTTAATATTGGCTGCATGCTAGTTTATATATATATACATATATAAAAAACCCAATCAAGTCTAGCCTGGAATTTGCTATGATTGTGTTTTGGTTTCTAGTGGTGGGGCAGTCTTGCACTTACAACTGACTCAGTCTTATAAAAGCCTGACACACAAACAAAAAGACTAAACACATTGTAGATTTTCTTTACAAAAAATCTTCAGTGGTGCTGTCTAGGTGATGGATATGATTGTATAAATAGCTTGATTTTATGCTTTTTACTGTCAATTTTTATTGGTACACTTTATTTTCTCCCACATTGCTTTTTTTATTTTATTTTATTTTAAACGTGACGCACAAAAGTTGCCCAGCACACCATCAGAAAGTGACCGTCCCCGATACCCCGTCCCCCTGGAAAAATTCTAGCCAGCAATTTTTGACATTTGTCTTTCCCTTTTATTGGGCATATATTGCCTTTTCAGTAGCATTTTTTTGCATGCATATATATGTAGAAAATCTCTTGCTCATCACATGTTTAAATGTCAGTGGGAAGGGAAGAATATATTATTGGAATATTTTTGGTTTGTTTTCTCTGTTCTGTCTGTCAGGATAATATTGGACACCGCTTACTCCAGAAACATGGGTGGAAGCTGGGCCAGGGATTGGGGAAGTCACTGCAGGGTAAGTCCAGTAGCTTGTGTCTGAGATGTTCAGCACCAGCTCCAGTCTTTAACAAATTATTTCTGCTCTTTGTTCCTAGATTAGATTTTCTTTTCCATTATTAATATATCCAAACAAATGCACTGTTGAGTTTCATATTTAGCAATTTGCAAGTGGAAGCTGCTGCCTCCCTTATTGGTACAGGTTAGACGTGTGTGTGCCGTGTACATTTAAGAGTCACCATGTTTGGCCTTTTTGGAGGGAGGTGAATTAACTGCCTACTTACTAACAGGTAGTTGTGCAGCTTCTAAAACCATAATGATATTCTGCTGGCTGGATGCTTTGATATTAAAGAAATAAAAATACAAAATAGTTATGATGGCCTGTGTGCATGTTTCCCAGTGGTGTCAGAAGCCATTAGAAGGCGAGTAAAAGGGCCCACTGAAGGCTGATTGTGGTGGCAGGGGTTCTCATGGGTGGGAGAGGCTCACTTCTAGTGAGGGCTTTCACGAGTTTGACTGACTTATGTTCCCTGTTTGTCAGGGATTTAGCAGATCTCCTCAAGACGCCATAGTGCTAGTTGAACCAAGGCACCATAGTGCTAGTTGAACCAAGGCACCTAGTCCTCATGCTGTCTTGAGCCTAAATTCTTCACATGGCACTAAATCCCGTGATCTAAATTGAGCTGATGCTGCCCAGTTACTGTGGGTGGCTCTAGCCATTCCCTGGCTAGTGGTCCCTGCTCTGCAGCGGTCCCAGCCAGGGTGACAGCACAGAAGTGTGTGTGGAGAACTGAAGGTAGAGCTTCCTATCAGTTGCTCCTTAGGACCTGCCTGTGCATACAGCGTCTGGCCGTGATACTGCGAGTAAGCTGCTCAGTGTTTACCACAAGCACGAGACTGTGTGTCTGAGCGGTTTCTGTGGAAGACTCTTGAAGTGTTTGAAACTGAAGCGTGCCCCGAGTTCCTCAGAGTAACTTACTCGTGTTCCCGTACCTGTAGTCTGAAGACCTGGGACTTCCATGCCCCTACAGTGAGCCCATTAGAGATAAGTGTTTCTGTGCTGTGGAGGACTGTCGAGAGGTAACGAGTTCTCTGAACTCTGGGAATGCATATTAATCCTTTGGACTAAGGCACTCTAACTTCTCAGACAGGACTGCGTTGGTGGTTAATGCTTCTTGCTTCCTCTAACATGGTTTCATTTGAAATCCTCTGGTTAATGCATGACACTCTTTCAGTTCTCTTGTGTCCTGTGCTGGTGCCGAAGTGCAGGACGCAGTTGTAGTTGTCACTTCTTGAGCTTCTGCTTTGGCATGGCATTCACGGGATGTGTAATTTGGTCTGTTTTCTCTTTTGGGTGCCCCGTGTAGCTCTGTGCGTCACCAGTGTGGAAACACGGAGACTTGAAAGAAGCTAAAGCCTTCTCCCAGCCCCAGCCGGATTCAAAAGCACAGCCCTGATCCAAAAGCACTCTTGCCCTGTGGCGTGTGGTGTGGCAGGCACAGACATGATGAAGCACACTGCAGATCTGTACAGTCTCAAGTTTGGGGCAGGAGGGTGGTGGTGCTGCGTCCTGAGGAGAGCGCCAGAGCTGCTTGCGGCCTGGATCAGGCATTTGCATTTTGATACTTGTCCAGATTCAGACTTTCCCACTGGGCATTTCAAAGCCTTGAATCTGCACTGTATCTCTTACTCAATGTATTATTGAAGCTCTGGTGATTTGAATTGCCCGGAAGCTGCAGACAAATCGTGGATATGGGCTGTGAGGGTGTTCCTGCGCCTCCTGCATTTTAATAGAAATGCAGGAGTGAAAATAGCCTGTCTGGTTTAACCCGGGTAGGTGCTGAAGCCTTCCTAATGTTGGCTTTGCGGGCGCGCAGGGGGTGTCTGTCTGACGGATGGGCGGCCTCTCGGGCTGAGGTGCTGGGAGGCAGAGGCTGCAGGGAGTGCTCCTGCTGCAGTTATGCTCCGCAGAAAGATGTCAAGAGCGCTCCCTCTTAGCTACGAGCAGCTGCAGCCTGTGCCTGTAGCATTGATGATCATGTTGGTTTAATTCATGAGCCAGTGACCTTTTTTACATGAATCTTAGATGGTCCCAAAATCCCAATATAAATTGCCAGGAAGGAAACATTTACATCCAATTTGAGTTTGAAGCGTAAAGTCACGTGATGTGCATTGAAAATGGAAGAGCAAAACAAAGAGTCCTCCCCTCTTGCTCAGAAAAGACCAAGAGAGATTTCAGAAAGGGTAGGAAATGCAGAGCGTCTTTGTTAGCCCTACTTGCCTAATACTTTAAGCATCCCATGGTCGAGTCATTCAGCAGAAGTAGAACCACGTCAGGTAGTCTTTAGCTGGGGACATGGTGTCTGACCTGCATTTGGCTGCAGAAAGCACTTGCAACAAACCCCTAAAAACCTGTATTTTGGGTTACGTATGCTGAATTGAGATGACATTCATCTCTTTTCCATGCAGTTGGCTGTAATTAAATAGGAAGTTATGAGTCCATTGTGCTTATTTTTGTTACATAGCTTTTAATTCTGACCTGGGCTCCCTCTCCAGTTTCGGTGAATCTAGAAGTTGTGCAGTGTGATACTTACCAGTCATAACTGCTTATTTCTCCAGTAAGGCAGTTAGGTGGCGGTTCAACAAGAACTGAACACTGAAGGACAGTACTGTTGGGTTGGCTTCTTTCACCTTACCTAGCCACTGTGGGTCTAATCCAGCGGTGAGAGTGCTGAACTGTTTCTCTGGCTGGCAGCTGGAATAGCCTGAAGTTCCCTGCTGGCCAAAATCTGCAGTTGTACAGAGGTGCCCAGCAGGTTGGCTCATTCTCTGCCCGATTTCAGCAGCAGAGTGGTTTTGTGCCCACTGGGGCTGCTTGCCTGGTGGAGTAACTCTTGTGAACCATCGTAGCTAGCGAACAACTGAGCTGTTTGGCTGGAAAGCAAGTAATCCGTGTCCTTAATGGTGTAGCTGTGGTAAGAGAAGCGGTGTTCTAACTGTAACACATCCGCATCATTAATTTTGGATGCGTATTGAGTGGAGTATCAGACGGGGTAGTGCTGTCAGCTCTGACCGTGCAAGTACTAGAATACTGGTTGGGAGGCATGTGTAATGAATCCGGCAGGCGCTCCTCTGCTCATCTCCTCTCCTGGTGTTTTTCACATTTTTCTCCACAAACAACCTGTGTTATGTTTGGAATGATGCTTCAGCTGGAGAACAGCTGATGAATATGGAAAAGCAGAAGAGGGGGTTGCCAGTTGACAGGGGTTGTTTGTTCATCTGGAAAGTATGGCTTGGGGAAGCACTTTCCTGGAGAAGAGGTTGGTTGGTGATTGAAGACTACTTCCTCTTGGGGGAGGGGTGGAACACGTGTAGTTGATAATCTAGAGTTCTGTGGTCTACTGAAAAAACTAGCAAAAGATGTGGTTAAAAACACCGTGTGAGCTTTGTGTGAAGGCCTGTGCTCAGAGAGCCTGAGGATTGCGAATAAATCAGAGGAGTTACAGAAGAGTCAGAAGGGAGCGAGGAGGCTGAGTGAAGTCTTGAATCCAAATATTCTAGTGAGCCCTCTTGGAATAAGTATTTCATTTTAAGTTATTTTTACGAAAAGCACTGAGATTGACATGCAGAAGTGGTATTGTTTTGGTCATGCATTTGAAAATATTTTTATAAGCTCTTCACATTTTCCTTTGTTTTCAATTTTTTGACAAAACTTGTTTAAAAAAATACAATTATGCTGAAAACTTGTGTTTTCTCTTTGGTACGTGTGTGTTTAACAGGAGCTAATAGTACTCGAGGTGTAGGTGCAAGCTTAGAACCTGTGGTCTAATCTCATTTAATTAGGCTGGGGAAAACTGAGCAGGGTGGGTGGATGCTATCCTTAGGAAAGAGAGAGGCTCTGAACCTGCTTTGCCAGAAAACACGGGAACGTGTCACTTCATTCGATGCACTCAGCGTGACACGTGGGGCGCACAGTGGAATGACCCAGCCTTTCGGGCTGGCCGGTGTTTTCATTTGGCTCTTCTCTAGCTCACTTGCAGGAGTCCTGCCCAAAGAATCAGATGGGCTCTCTGGGCTGAGGTGAGGACTACAGCGTGTGGCAGGGAATAGCTGACCAAGGTGGGCAGGGCGGACCCGGTGGCTTGGGGCGAGCAGGCAGGCTGTAAGGGGGAGGCTGTGCCCTGTCTCTGCCGCTGCTGAGCTAATCCACTGCAGTCCTCCTGTTCCCATGGTCAGCCTCCTGCCTCCTCTGCTGTAGCAGGGGCTGTGCAGGGAGGAAGGGTGTGCAGCTCCGGAGGGGTGGTTTGCTGCAAATGGAGGTAGTTTGGAGAGTGCAGTGGAGGGTTAGGAAGGTTCGTCCGATGTGTACTGGTCATATGGAAGGGGCTCCCAGGAAGGAGTGACCAGCCTTGGTGGGCAGGTCTAGCTCACACTTAGCTAATCGTCCCGTGAGTGGGTGCTGGGTAATAACTGCAATTATTCAACACACTTCTCTAGAGCTGTCTTTTTAAAGTTCTCTGTTAGGGAAATGTGCTTGCCTGGCTGCTGCCTCCATGCTTCAAAAATCGCTCCAACTCCTGTACAGAAAGCAGTTACGCTGTTTGCCTGTGCCACACGCTGTGTGTAGTGTATGATGGATTTGATACATTTAAAAGCATTGATTTAATTCATGTTCCTACAGTATTCCCAAGGCTGGCATTATCCTGGTCTTTTGTGCTATCTCGGAGAGATGAATCTGAATCTAATATTTTGCTATGGCAACAGATAACATGTTTTTGTCATGGCATAGCTGCTCTTCAGTAGTGATATTGATGAATCAAATAGTTTTAGATAACACAGGGTAGAACTGGAACTGAGCCTCGAATCGTTAGGTATAAAGTTTACTCCTCGGTTGCCTGTAGGGGACTAAGGCAGCTCTTCCACTACTCGATTGTTGTGATGAAAATGTTGGTGTGACTGACATGAAGTTAAGTTTCGAGGTGGATGGCAACGCCTTGTGGGATGCTGTTCTGTACGAATACTTGGGTTACCCCTATTTTTCAGAAAGTAGAAGCAGCAGGTGGCTCTGTCTAGAAAAAGGAGGTCCCTTTTGGGGCAGTTAGCTGAAGTAGCAGGAGCCTTTGGTCCAAAAGAAAACCCTTCTGTCCCCTGATTCCTATTCCTATTTAGTAAAAATTTATTTTGTGTTTGCTTATGTTTTTAACAAAGTTTTGGGCATTGTTTGAGCATAACTGTTCTGAAAGGCTGGTGAATATTCCTGGAGAGCAGCAGTACTAATGCAGTGCTGCTCTGGAGGAGGCAGGCTGCCTGCATGTTCAGTGTCCTGGGAGCTGCTGGCAGTGCCATGGGAAGCTGAAAACCACTTCCTGGATGCTGATTTTCTTCTACTCAGGCTAAACACAGTAAACCTGTTACATATTGTCAGGACAGCGCTGCCTCTTGATCAAAGTGTGCTGCAAACTCGTGGTATAAACGGGACTGGTGACACACAGCAGCAACTGTGTATAAAAGAACTTGGGTTTTATTTTTATTGTTTCATGAGCATATAAATTATCTAACAAGGTAACAAAGTCAGGTATATCAAATTTGTTAGAAAATGCTAGAATTCAGTTCCTCTAACTCTTTTATTGTGTGACTTCCAATTAAACAAAAGCACAAATGGATTTCTGCTCTGACTTGCAAATTCTGGGATGACATAGTTATCGCTCCCCCCTTCAGTGATACTACGATGCAGTTCTTATTTGGCATGTTCTTTGCTAAATCTGTTCAGACAAGCTCTTGTTTTCCTTCTTGGTATAAAGGATGAGTAGGATGAAAGAACAGAACCGTCTGAGAGATGCTAGATGTGCAGAGAGGAGAGTCTGCAGGTGAAGAAGTGATCCTGTGGCGACGGCAGGAAACACACGCTTTCTGTCAGCCTCTGCGATAAGGATTGTTTCTGAGGTCCAGCGCCATAGGAGTCACTGTTCCAAGGCTGTCAGGTGGCCGCAGGTGATGCGCACTGGTTTCTGCATGCTGGTTTGTTAGACGTGTGGGGAGCAGTAAGCGGAGCTTTGACCACTCGGACAACTGAGATCAGTTGCTTGGCAGCTGTGGCTTGGAGAAATAAGCTCAGGGTTTGAATTCCAGACGTGTTGAATCCTGGCTCTGTCACCAGCTCACTAAATGGCTTACAGCGAATATATTAATGTATTTTTCCATTTGTTAAAGCCTCTGACGTCATGAAAGCAGACAGAGTAGATGTTTTTCAGGCCTTGGGAACATGGGACAATGAGCATCCGAGACAAACACCATGAGGAAATGAGGAATGTTGTGTTTCTTTCTGAACTTTGAGGCTTTGTAATGAATACAAGAAAACATGGAGGAGAAAGATAGAAATATTAAACAGGGCCTTTATTCAGTGAGTGCGGAATGGTTTGGCAGTCTTAGTAAGAAATAGATGTGAACACAATCTTACCTTCTTGTATCTTAACATGTCCTCGCGGGAGCCTGAATTCTGGCATAGGCCGATGTTTCCCCGCTTGTGCTTGCACCGTAAATCATGGCGATAGTTTTGAGACAAATACTTTTGTGTGAAGTTAGCTTTGAAAAACCTGTGTACTGTGGCTTTGAAAGCTTGCTATCATCACACCAATCTTCATTGCTGTGACGAAATCCCCAAGACCACAGACCTAGAGGAAGGTTTACATAATGCCTCTGTCTCCTGGTGAAAGCAGTCACCCCTTGTTTGCTCTTGACTGTGCAAGGGCCATCCTTCAGTTACGGGTGGTAAGTTTATGGGTTACTTGAACGTGTGTAGTCAATGAAACCATTATTCTTTCAGTGACACATCCTTATTGTGGCAGAGATGTCCCTCTCTTGGCTCAGTATCAGGCTTCATTGCCCTTTGTGTTCGTATAATGTTAAAGCAGTTTAATAAAACTCTGAAATCTGGGTGTGTGGGCAGCAAGTAGTCACGGCCGTGCACAGCCTGCCCCCGCTCTGGCAGCACAGCCTTAAATCAGAAAGGGCTCTTTAGCCCTCTCCACTTACCGAGATGAAGACAGTGACTCCTAGCTCTGCTTTCTATTCTAGAAAAACCAAGATTTACATTCTTGCTCTAACATCTTCCATGTTCTTTAATACCACTGACCATCGTTTGGGTTAGGGATATTTTTTGACCCAGACCCTGCTAGCTGCCTTCCCTTGCAGGAGTTCAGGGAGCTCTGCTTGGTTTTCTGCAAGTGTCACCCTTGGCTCGTGTGTCGAAGTTTTGAGCTCCTGTTTGAAGTTTTCCATGGTGCTGGGGTGTTTGCAACTTGTCTTTTGCTCATCGTTTCTCTCCTGCTTAGTGAGGGTTAAGTTCACTGCGCAGTTTTTATGTACTTGGAAAACAGTTCCTTCTCACTGGGACTTGACGCTTGTCGCTTAGGATGATGGATGTTTCAGACTTCCTTTGAATCTCCTGATTGTTTGTGACCTCTTCCAGAAATCTGACATAAACAGGATGAGCTTGCACATCTGATGCCTAATGGAGACCAGGATAAAAGGTTGGCCTTGTTTATTTGCTTCTTGCAGCAATCGGAACAGGCTTGATAAGGTAGCATCACTGAGCCAGCGTGGAGTACCACAGACTATGCCAGGGCACGTTCACCACGAAAATTACAGGATTTGCTCATCTCTCCCCTTTTGATGTACTGAATGAGGAGTCTGAATTTTCAGCGTGGCAGCTCTTGGGCTACAGAGACATGCAGTAGTCCCAGGAAGGTTTTGAGAGCTTGCAAAACCATAATCTTTGAAAATGAAACTCGCCCATGACGGCACTGACTCCTCCCTCTCACATCTGCACAGGGACGGTGTAGTTGAATGGCAATCAGGTCCAGTATGTGTGCTGCGTTGATACCTGACTCCCGGCCCCTATTTACCTTTCACGGCCCACGGGGACTAAACTGACCCTTATCCACCAGAGCAAACCCAGGGGTCTGATCATGAAACTCGCTCACAGCCTATTCGTAATCTCTGTGACAGTCCCTTGCCAAGAGCAATTGCAGCCTCCCAGAAGGTTGTCTCTTACCATGGTTTTGTTTTCCGTCGTAGCATAAAGATAGTGAACAAATGAAAATCATCTGTGCTCCGTGAGATCAGGTCCCGTTGTTTCCATCCTCCTGAGATGCTTAGTTCATGAAATTCTCCTCTGATGAAGAGTGTGATATCGGTCGGTCCTCTAGGATTATTTCCCATAAAGCTTGCACCTGGGAGGAATTTCTATTAAGATGTCAGCATACTGAGCACGATTAAGTGTTGTGTTACCTCTCTGAGCTTACGTGCTATGCATAAATGACAGGTTGAAATACATTTGATTGAATTATGTTAACGCATGATTTTGGGAGTACATCTTTTTTTCAGTGGAAGTATCTTGTTCTCTCTAAGTGTCTGGTGTCTGTCGTAGAGCATTGTATTGCTGGAGGGAGGAGTTCTGAGTCTGCAAGTGGTCGATGAAAATGCTTTTCTGTTTTGACTGTTTAAAAAAAAAAAGCTAAAATGTGCACTAGTGTTGACAGCATCAGAGTTTCTAGACGGGCTCAGATGGCAGGTCCATCTGGTGCAGCGTCCTGTTTGAGGAGCAGAGCAGCATCTACCCGCTGTGTCCGGAGACAGAGCATGCACCTGGCAGCAGGCAGCTCTGGAAGGATGATCCTCCACGCACAGCACGACGTGGTGTCTGACACTGAGGCTCTGAAGCATTAGGATTAGCTCTGTTCCCAAGACTGGTTAATTTACAGCACCGCTGGCAGGGAGTTTGCTCGCGTCTGGAAACTTTGGGCAATTAGAAAGGAGTGAATCTGGAGCAGCCTGCCTGGCACAGTGATCCTCCCTGCTGCTGTGGGGATCTAGGAAGGGGGCCGGCAATCCGGGGTACTGGGGCTGAGCAGTTTGTCATGAGCAGGGAGAAATGCTTCCCCATTTCTTTGGGAAGAGGAAAGCAGAACAAGTATGTCTGGTCAATTTGGAAATCTCATTTCGTTTCTGAGTTGAGGAAATAATTACAAACTTAACTGACTTTGAGATTGGCTTTTTAAGGTGTGACTTGCTGTTTGTTTTTCGCATCTCGCTGGAAGTTTGTGCCTTGTCCTCTCCACAGAGGTTTGCCCTTGCGTGGGAGTTTTTTGTGCAATAACCCTCTGCTTTGGGGTTTGCAGCCCGTGTGCTGTGGCCACTCTGTAAGGGAAAGAGCTGTGGCCTGGTTCAGGAAGAAAACATGTTTTCTGGGGTGTAGAGGGAGGGGGCTTCGTGTTCTGCAGGGTTTACCGTAGGGGGGTTAGCTGTCCGTGTGGCAGGGTTTTTAACGCTGCGTGGTGGCATCCAGCGTGGGAATTCTTGCCCTTTCTTGGAAGCTCAGTTTTTCCCTTCAAAGTATGTCAGTGTACCTGGAAAGGGTCAGCAGGAACCCAAACCTGGGAGTCCCACAACATCCGAGAGACATGTTTCTGTGCTGGTAAAGATCCTGTTGTCATGCACAGTAGCTCTGGAATAAATTTCCTTGAGGAAGTTCTTTAAAAGGAGAACTGGAAGAGTTTAACTTAGTCCCGTTCTCCCTTGGCTGTTCTCCATCCCCTGCCCAGCCCGCTCGGTGCTCGGCACTCAGCAGGGTGAGAGGTGGCCCTTTGGCAGCAGAGCCCTGTCCTTTCCCTTGGCCGTAGTGTCTTTCCTGGAGCACAGAGCATGGCTCCCTGGGCCCGATGATCCAGCAGTGCTTTGCCCGGCAGCGAGTCCCACTGCCCCAGCCAGAGCCGTGGTTTCGGCGGTGGGGCTGGCACGCTGCTGTAGCCGTGTACGTGCTCAGAGTGCTCAGGCTTGGCGTTGTCGGCTGGGTGTCATGCTGGCTGGCTGCCCTGGCGCTTCGTTCCTTACGAAATGATGGTTCAGTTTAAACAAAGGCATTTGTTTAATGCCTTTTCGCGTTGACTAGTCTCCTTGTACCTGAAAACAGAGCTCCTGCAACCCAAAGTATTTGTAATTGCCTTAAGATCCTGGCTTGTTTCCCTTTTAAACTGCCTGCCTAACCGTGCCCCAGTGCCTCTCCCAGGTCAGGCCATCACCAGGAGCTCGACCTCTCTAAACACCCAGCAACGCTGGAAACAAGTGACGACTGCTCCAAATCTGCCCGCTCCCTGGTTCCACAGGGCAAAGCATGGTGATGGGGTGGAGGGGTGAGGAAGAAGCCTCGTGTTACTACTCTTTTTTTAACCCATCCTACCTGCCTACTGCAAACGGCCTATTTTCTGCCCCTGATGGTTTCTGCCTAACAAATGGTGTTTCTTTTTTACAGCGTTATGATCCTGGACTTGTTGTGGTGATGGTAAACTTAGCAGTGGTAATTTTTTATTTTCAGACTGAATTACTCCTTTTGTCATCAGTGCACCAATATGTTAGGCTTACTTTCTCTGTTGTAGCCATCATCCTTCTGCTTGGTCTTTCATTTTCCTTTCCTTTCCTTTCTTTATGCACACTTGTCTGATCCTTGTTCATTAAAGGGTATTGCTAAGAAGGGATGTTTCTGTTTGTGTTAGACCTGCCAAAATCAGTTTAAACATAAATTTCTAATGCTGTCCAAACTTGATTTTTCCCCAACACGATGGGCACTAGCACTTGCTACTGCAATTTCCAAATAGATTTTGAAAAATACCCAAACTTTGACTGCCTTAGAAGGCAAAAGTACTGATGCATTGTTTGTATGCAGGGGTTTACTAGGGCAATGAGGCTGCATCAAAAGATCTCGATTGCTGGAGAAACAAACAAAAAAAGCCAAACCAAACCAAAAAGACAAGAAAAAAGCTTGAAAAAATGAATATAAGTAGTTGGCACTCGCTGCCAGCCGTTCCATTTGGGCTCACACTGACCCGTAAATCCCTGGCTGAGACGTTATGAAAGTGATATTGCGCTTAGGAAGTCATTTTTATAACCTGTCTTTAATTTGGTCCTTTTGCTAAAAATTGCAGTCACTGCTTACTTTATTATACCATTGGGCATAAGAGACACCTCCTCAGACAGAGAGCACTGAAAATACCCAGATGAAAGCTCGATCCAAAATATTATTTTGGGTCAGTGCAACAAATATTTTTGGACTCTGTGAACATAGGCCTGTCAAATTTATGGGCGTATAAACAAAGCCATAAAGCGATTAATTAAATGGACTTGTTTCTGACAGAAAAACACATGCCACTGCATTTTGAGTTCAACAGCCACAAGTCTGAGCAGAGCAGCTTCGCTCTGGGGACTCCGCGGAGTCCGAGGTCTGTGCGCTGTCGCTTTTGCAGGAGTTGGGGAAAGCTGATGTTGGAGAGAAGTTGATGCCTACGCAGCTTTCTGAGGCACTTGTAAAGACGTTGCGCACGTGGCTGGCAATGGAATATTTTTGGCGTGGTTAACACCTCTAGGTCTTTTAGCCCAAAGGTATAATATATGTGTATGTGTGTATAACAAAACAGTTGTTTACACCAAAACAAGAGCAATAATAAGGGAAGTAAACATTCTGTTTTTTTACTCAAGGTATGCACCGGATAAGGTAAGTACTCTTTCAGTGGGCTTACATCACAACGAACAGCGCGAGTTGTGATGTAAAAATAAAAAGTAAGAATAATAAAATAAAAAGCTGTGGTAGTAAAGTGCTTGTCTGCCCCATTTTGCTTTGTTTGGCTGGTTATGAGTGGATTAAAGATATGTTTAAAAAAAACAACCTCCAACATAGTTTGATTAGTTCAAAGTCAATTTTCTTCGCAACTAGTCCTTTTCACAGCTTACAGAGGACGCAGCGAGTGCTCGAGCATCTCTCCGCAGGAGCTGGGGAAGCAGGTGCCTGACCACCTGGCCTGGACCGGGCGGTCATTTGGGATGAAAGAAGTTTGGCTTCTGTGCCACGCTTCTCGGTCAGCTTTTCTTACTCTTGGGAAGGAACAAAAGTTGGTGGGAGGGAGGCTTCCACATCTTTTGCAGGAAAGTCCTGATGGATTATTAATGTGATAGAGCAGTAAGTTATTTAATAGCTTCTTCACTTGCATCAGGAGATGAGGGGTATGTTTTGCCTGATGTGGAAGCATCGAGGGGAAGGTTCATTTCTCAAGTCCTGTTAACAGCCCTGCCCCAGGACTTGTGCTGGTTGAACATTAACCTCAAGAATATTTTACGTGAGCAGTTAATGTTCAGAAAATACCATTTCCCGGTGCTCAGGGTGCATTTCAGTGTAACTGGTTTGGAGCTGAGAAGCGGGTTTGGCTGTAAGCTGTGAGAATGGCTTGTGTTTGGTTCACTGTAGCTTTCTGGTCTCTGCACTCCAAGGCAAGATCTCTAACCACCCAAACCCAATGTGTAAAGCGAGCTGTGGTGGTGGGCCGCCGCTGACCGCCTGTCTGTGTGTTCCTCTTACAGGGAGGACAGATCCCATCCCTATCGTCGTCAAGTATGATGTCATGGGCATGGGGCGGATGGAAATGGAGGTAAGCTCGCCCGGCTCCTGCCCTGCACCCCGTCACTCCTTGCATGGCTCTCAGGGGGTTGATAGGGAAGAAATTTAAAAGTGAGAATTTGTGCAGCAAAGGTAAAGAAAAACTGGTTTTTAAATCACCACAATAAGAAAACAATTCTTCTCAAAATGCAAGCTTTGTTTACCCATGGGTACTTGAGTTCTGAGGCCTGGACGCTATCCGAAATACCTGGGCTTTCCATTTCACTTCCGCAAAGCTGAGGCTGCCATTGGCAGTGGCCGGGCCTGATGGGAGCCCCCACCTCGGAAGGATTAATGACCCGGTTTGCACGTGGGTTACACCGTGGGAGGACAGAACAGTGAAAGTGAAGTACAGTACGCAGAGATTCTGTTTCAAACCTCATCTCTTTTAAATTACGCATTTTGGCAGTCTTGTTAGTGCCAAGTATTTATGGGACAAATCACATCTCTTCTGTGTTGTTATTTTTTTTTTTTTTTAAAAGCTTGACTACGCTGAAGATGCCACTGAGCGGAGGCGTGTACTGGAGGTGGAGAAAGAAGACACCGAGGAGCTGAGGCAGAAATACAAGGTACCGAAAGGGGAGGCATTAACCTCAGAGTTTCCCTGGGCTGAATGGGAGAGGCTTTGTTCGGATAGGACAGAGCTCTTCTCATTAGGCTGTGGTCATGGTTGTAGGAATTAAGTATTCTCGGTCTTTTGTCGTTGTTGAAATGATTTATATTGTAGCAAACTGGTTACTCACTTCCTGGAATTAACCTTGATGTTTGTTTAGCTGCTGAAGAGCTCCAGGACAGCAGCAGCGTGCTGTGTGCTTTGCTGCTGTTCTGGAAAGAGCGGTCCTAGGGTAAGCAGAACATTTCCTTCCCTAGACCAGGGCTGCCAGATTGTTCAGCCACGTTGTCAGCGCAGAATCTGCAGATGTGAACATTAGATGGGCAGTTCTGAGCTGGGAGTGGAGTAGATAGTCTGGTATTACTGAGCGAGCAGTAAGTAGTGCATCATGATGTTGCATAAATCCTGCTTTCCTTGAAAATTTAGGACGTGGCTCCAGTTTTGAGAAATCGGTGGGCTGTGTCTGTTGGGAAGAATGTCTCAGGCAGCATTTCAGAAATATATATATTCTGTATTTGTATAGGGTTTAACAAAACCTGTGGGGTTTTTTGTAAGCCAAAGACTGTTACCATCTTCATGATAAAAATGGGCCATTGTGTTGGCATCAAGCATGACATGTTGGGGCTCACTTGCCTTAGTGTAACGGAATTCTCTGTGGAGACATGGTCTTGCTAGTCCTTTAATCCACTCTTCTGCTTACCAGCCTGCTAAGTACATTGTTTTAGGAAAGCCTGCTCGTTTAATTGTCCTGAGATTTGGGAAGCACCGGGGTTGAAGAAGAGCCCTAGACGTTAGGATAAAGTGCCGGTTTTGCATAGATTTTAATTCTTTGAGGAATAATGGGAAAGTAGTTTCAATTCCATTAAAATTAAACATAACCATGGCAAATCTAAAATTCCATTTCCTCGGTTCAGCAGTTAATACTGCAGGCACTTGATTCAGCCACAGGAATTCATAGCCTCCTTCCCTGATGGCTTGCTTTTCTACTTGAGACCTGGACTTGCTTATAAGTGAATTGCTGGTATACTTGTTCATTTAAAAACAAAAGCCTTTGTAGTTGCTTCTAAAGCTAATTATGAGTTTGGAGATGAATGCAGTTAATGGTCTCTTCTGGCACGCTTCGACGTACGCGTGTGCTCTCACATGGGCTTACGCAGCGCGTGCTGAGCAGTTCCTCTGCGTCCAGGTGCACGTCCTCCTGGAAGAGGTTTCTCTGTTTTGTTGTTGACCTCTGGCTGGGTGGCACGCTGCTCACCGTGCAAAGGGAAGGCTTGGCCATGATGCTGCCATTCTGGGGCAGCGTGTGGCCGAAAGCCTGGATCCTGTGGCAGCAGCCCCCAGCCGCGGTGCGGGGCATCTTCAGGCAGCAGCAGCTCTCGAGGACAAAGTGTTTCTTCGTTCAGGATGGTTGTGGGAGCTCTTGTGCAAACAGCGCGTGATGATGGGCTCATCTCAGGGCTGCGGTGCGATTTATGGTAAAGTTCTTGGGTTTGCAGTTGTCTTTTCAAAGGCAGTTGGACGTGTGTTGCCCTCAGACTGTTTTGTTTCCTGCCATTATTCAGCGCAGTGGGTTTTTCAGGAGCTCTGTGGCGCAGGAACAGCCTCTCCCAGCTCGGCTGTGTTTTTATTAGCATGCTTTATCGTGAGGCTCGCGCATTTCTGTATCAATCTGTGAAAAATCTCTGCCAGCGTCATCTCTTTCCTTGCTCTGCAGGAGCCCATTATGTAAGTGCCAACTGTGGCTGCATCCTGATTAGCCATTCAGCGAATCTCAAAGGGATTTCAGATAACTCTGCAACCAAGAAGCAAGCAAGAAATGTTCTTTAATTCCCGTCTTTTGTATGGATTCTGATCACTCGGCTGTGTGTTCATTGTTTAGCCACAGGATGCTTTCTGGAAAAACCTACACATGGCCAGGAAGCTTGTTGAGGGTTTCAGAGGAACTTTAAATGCCATTGTTCTGTGGATCTCACGCTGCTCTGTTTCCCTTTCTTGTCTTCCTGGGGACCTGCCTCAGGCTCAAACCTCTAGATAGTTTTGTTAGTTTTTCTTTTTTCTGATTATCAACAAGAGCCTACACTACGGGAAGGAAGCAGGAACTTGAAATAGGTTTTTTTTTTTATTTAGAAGGTGAACAGTGCTTTATGTTGGGAACCCCCACCTTTTAACGGTGGAATTTTTCAGATCCCTCCACTTTGGGTGTTGAAATTCTTTACATGAATTTTGCATTATAGAAAACATGCTCAACAATACTATTTTGATGTGGTAACTGGGAGATAAACCATAGTGCCTTGAACAAGATCTTAAATAACAGGAAGAGCTTTCCTAGAATATCTTCTTTAAACGCCTGCTCGCTTCTCTTGCTAATGCAAGGAAATTGCCCAAAAGAAGTTTATATTGAAGACAGAAACTCTTAAACTCTTGGGAGCTTTATCTCAAACGTTAGGTTATTTTTTTCTTATATAATTTCTCTTTATTCCAGCAGAAATGCATGTGGTAAATAGCTGGATGGGTACTTTGTAATGCAGCATCTGTAGCTTTTTTCTAGTATGCATCAGCGTAAGTGCTTCCGTCTCGTTACGGTAAAGGTTCCTCAGCTTTCTGGTGAAGGGTGGTGATGTTTTATTAATTTTGCCAGTGGGATTGTAATTGAAAGGCCCTGGCTAGAGGAAGAAGCTGCTTAGCCCTGTGATGAGGGTGTCTCAGTACCGGGTGCTTTTCGGACCCTCCCCCCCACCCCCCTGGGTCTGCATGGGCTGCAGCCATGCGCTGGGGACTGGGCTCCTGGAGCAGCACAGGCTCCCTTCCAGGCACTTGGACTTCCAGCTATTACAGCCATTCCAGGGACTGGGATTTCCACAGAGCCCCAGAGCTTTTTTGCTGTTGACAGTTAAAAAGCTGCTACTTTCCTTTAGAGCCAAGGAGGGGAGGACGTGGCCACTGCCAGTTCAGACATCTCCCCTGTGCTTGGAGGTTTGGTTTTGCACCTATACAAGTGTTGAATTATGTAAGGAAAAACCCACTGTTTGCAACCTCTCAGCTGATCTCCCTCCCACTCACTAAACAGCAACTACCTGCACCTGTTATCGCTGTATTTGAGCTCAGTGTCACGGTCAGCGCTGCTCCTGGGGCGATTCCACCGACGCTGACGTTACACCGAAGAGAGTTGAGCTCAGCGGTTCTGAACTGTGCTTTCCCAGCCGCCGCTCCGCGTTCCTCCCAGTTGAATGCAGACAAACAGAGATCACGCAGACATCTGTTAGCACTCACAATGGAGGGAGGGGGTATCAGCACTTCAGGTTCTAAGATGCTGTTCCAAAAGCAGTGATCTTCCTTGGTTTGCTGCAGATTTTGTGCATCTTACGTGTGCAGGCAGCTGCCGGTTTGTTTGTGTGTTAGCTGCAGGCTTTGACGCTTGCTCTCTCGCAGACAGTCCAGCAGGCTCTGCTCTTGCAGCCCTGAAACTGCCTGCCTGCCACCAGCATGACATTTCTTTATTTAAGCTGTCTCCTTTTCCTGGTCCCTGTGCTGATTGTGTTTCGTGCTAGGAAACGGAGCCAGGGCAAGGTTGGTAGTATGGCAAAGTTATCCTTCGTGCCTCCTAATTCGCAAAGACTGGTCGGCTAACAAACATAATCATCAGTGTGTACACTAAGGTTTTTTTAAGGACTGTTTTCCTTAAAAGGCTAGCTCATCATCCTCTGGTTTGTTTTACGTTGAAGTTTTAACAGAAGCATCTTTTTGTTAATATTGCAGGATTATGTTGATAAAGAAAAGGCAATTGCCAAAGCTTTGGAAGACCTCAGAGCAAACTTCTACTGTGAACTCTGTGACAAGCAGTATCAAAAGCATCAAGAGTTTGACAACCACATCAACTCTTACGATCACGCTCACAAGCAGGTAACCAAACATTGACAGCACAGTTTATCAGCTTTACATTCGTTGCAGTGGTCTTGTTTGTGGTTAATACTTTGAATTTCTCCAGTGCCTCTGTTTTCCTTATAGCCCCAGGAATAGGTCGGTTATGTCACTGATTAAGATTCTTATGCCCCCCAGACATTTAAAAAATACCCCAAAGCAACAAACAAAAATCCCAAGCCCTGGTTGGCATTGAGGAGCCCAATTTTGAATGACCCACGAGCAGGAATGGGCTGCTGTTAAGCTGGGAAGAGTAATATGGGTGTGGCTGGCTCCCAGTTGGTGTCAGCTTTTAGCACAGTACAGCTTTGGAGACTGGTGATACGCCACGTGTGCGAGTTAATACTTCAGTCTGCGGTCTGTCAGGTTACTGAAAACAGACTAGGAAGTAATGGGCTGTGTCACAGGAATCATGAAAAAGGAGCGCTTTCCAAATTCTGTAACCCTCAAGAGAAGGTGAATTCAGAGTCTCTGTGGGATGGGCTTCAGTCCCAAGGTGGGGATGTACTGTAGTATCTGCATGGCTCCAGCGAAAGCAGCATGACAGCAGGTCGAGGGAGGGGATTCTCCCCCTCTGCTCAGCTCCCTTGAGACCCCACCTTCTGCGTCCAGTTCTGGGGCCCCCAACATCAGAAGGATATCGACTGGTTGGAGCGAGTCCAGAGGAGGCCACAGAGATGCTCCAAGGGCTGGAGCCCCTCTGCCATGGGGACAGGCTGGGAGGGTTGAGGTGTTCAGCCTGGAGAAGGGGAGGCTCTGGGGAGACCTTAGAGCACCTTCCAGTGCCTGGAGAGCTACAAGGAAGCTGGGGGCACTTTTTTCAAGGGCAGGGAGTGACAGGGCAAGGGGTAACAGATATAAATTGAAAGAGGGAGATTGAGATGGGCCATCAGGAAGGAATTCTTCCTGGAGAGGGTGGGGAGACACTGGGACAGGTTGCCCAGAGAAGCTGTGGGTGCCCCATCCCTGGAAGTGTCCCAGGCCAGGCTGGATGAGGCTTGGAGCAAGCTGGTCTGGTGGAGGGTGTCCCTGCCTATGGCAGGGATTGGGACTGGATGAGCTTTAAGGTCTCTTCCAACCCAAACCATTCCATGATTCTGTGATACTTCATACTGCACAGTAAATAATAAAAATTCATGTGTTAGCCTGATCTATTTGACCATTTGAAGCTGCTAAATGAGATGTAAATGTACAGCAGACAGCAGTGTTGTGCTCATCTAGAGATGAAATTGCTCAAAGGAGGCTTTTTGATGTTCCTAGTCATAAATTCTAACAATGCAGTCATTAAAATGCTGATAACTTTGGGAGGATGTGCTACAGAGTACTAGATCTTGCAAAATAGGAGTGAAGCAACAGCTTAAAAACAAGAATATGGCATTACAGGTGGTTCCCTCCCCCCATATATTAAGTTTAGGATATGGTAGTTCAAAGTAAATTCACTCAGGGGATCTTAACAGGAATTCCTGTGGCAGGGCAATTTTTGTTCCAGTACCGTGGTGAATTGAGGCTTAATAGAATTAAGAGCATAAATTAATTAATTGAATAGGGGAAAATGGGCTGCTTTGACCAAGCTGGTGGCAGTTCCGTGACACCTGATAGCAGTGTCCTTCATCCACAGCTTTCCATCAGCTTGGCTGAAACTGGAGTGCAGTTACCTGCATCTCTTTAGAGTGTGCCACGAATAGGCCCTTCCACCTCCTAGAGTGTGGTGATGCAGTATGATTGTCAGCTGTCTAAAACCCTTGGGTGATGAAGGGAACTGCTGTGAAGTTGGCAGGGCTGAGGGCTTCTCTAGCATCTAGAGACACTGTGGAAGAAGAAACAAACTTGTGGAGAGCCACCACCCCTCACTGGTATCAAAGGAATGCAAGAAGGGGGACCGGAAGGAAGAATGTTTTGGGAACACACAGGGTGGAGTAATCTTAGTGGTAGAAAGAATTTGGGGGTTTCCTGGTACTGCTGATTATTTTTAAAGGAGCTGATGTTCTTGGATGATTTGCATCCACTGCAGTAGCTTCAGGCAGGCTTTGGAGAAAATGAGCCTTAAACTCTCGCTGCGTCACCCAGCATTAATTTCTAGCTACCCAGGGATTTCAACAAAGAAGCAATCATGCTTTGCTTAGGGAAAAAAGTGCTTGACCAGCTTTATGCCGTGCTGAAATGTGTGTCACCCTGTTGGGTCAGTGTTCAGTGAGTGAACTTGAAACCACCTAGGAGTGATGACAGGAAATTTGCATAAGTAACTCTGTATTACTTGTGTTGCTCATTACTGCTCGAGGTAGGCCTATTCCTAGCAGTCTTCTTTTTAAACTACCCAATAATTTAAAATAAGTGCTGTGGTTTTCACGATACATTGCACATCGATGTTTCAATTTTTGCCCCTTGGAAGAAGAGGGCAAGGTTACATGAAGGCTAACATAATTTTTTTGAGGAAAAACTTAGTTTTCTTACAAGCAGGCTAATCAGGAGGCTTTCTTGGAAAGATGAGACACTATGGTAACCTAGATAATTAGAGCGGACCAGTTTGGTATATGTTATCTGCAGTGTTTTGTCTTCTCAGTGGTAATTCTTGAGGCAACAGTGCTTCGTTTTTGCCTTTTTCTTAGCTGGTTGAACAGATTTCCTTGGGATCATTCTTGCTTTTAAGTATTTTTAGTTGCACATACCCACAACATTGAAGTGTTTGCTTATTCCTTCTGTGGCTCAGTGAGCATTAGGCTGTCCCTGTAAATAGATGTTCCATCCTCAGATCCCTTTCTGCTCCCGAGTTATAAAGACGCTGTCTTGTATTCCAGGAAGGAACTCAGGATTATTGCGAAACAGGGATGATAGGTAAGTGTATTGATCCCTACTGGATAAATTTTGGACCCACCAACTTGTCAACACCAAACAATTAAAGGGGAGGTTTTACTGTTGTTTCCTGGCTACACTGGTTTCATACAGCATTCGGGCATGTCTGAACCGACCTCAGCACCGAGTTTCTGTCCAAAAAGCAGTATTTTTAGATTACCATAACCAGGAAAATAACCTTAAATTACCACAAACTATTGGCCTGTTGAAATAATTGTATTTTAAACGTCTCGCTGGAGGTGTGCAATGTTGTTCTCTAGAGATTTTTTTAAATGGGTTGATACTTGAAATGAGAAGTACAGATGTTTTGAAGTACAGTAACCCTATCCGTCCACCAAATGGTCAGTCCCTCTGAGGGCAAGCCAGAGGTCTGGAGTTCACACAGATGACACTGCCAGAGGAAAAATAGACTCAGTTCCCTTAAAGATCCTTCTGTGCCCAACTGAAAAGCTGTAGCCATAAGGGTTATAACTCTTGCACCCTGGAAAGCTACTGGTAGCTGTAATGGGTAAATAGCTGTGAGCTCTTGCGCCTGGCCACTAGGACGAGTACCTTGTGAAGGACCCCCTGCCCTGGTGTTGCAGTGTCCTGACTGTCAGCAGTTTAACAGTAATGAACAGACAGGCGCTAGAGGTGGCACATGTAGAAAGGAAACTTCTGCAGCTAGCGAGCAACTGGATAGTCAGGATGGACCCAGCATGGGACGGGGCTGTTTTCCTGCAGCATTGCGTGATGAGATGCTCCCATGGCCCTCGAATACTCCAGGCTTAGTGGGAATGTATCCCCCGAGCGTTACATCTGAGTGGGCCCTTAATTTGGCTTGGGGTTTTGGTGTTAAGCTAGAATACTTCATGTGAGGTTTGCCTGAAGATGCGTGTGCATCACGTTCTCTGGGGTTGTACCCAGGTTTGCACTAATAGCCAGTAAACCTCACCTGTATCGCCTGTCATCTAGAGCGGTTTGCTAAAGCTGCTCCCTTTGGGGTGTTACATCTTCCCTGTGAGCAATGCAGGGGTGACAGTCAGCTGTTACTCTTGGTTTTTCACTTCATCCAGGAACTTGCAGCATCCATGTATGCTCACCTCCTTCCTGCTGGCATGCCTGGTGAGGGTTGAGCTGTTCGCTGAGTCACTGACCCTGCACAGTGAAAACACCTTCTGAATTCAGTGAGAAAAACAAATGTGTTCCTGGGTGAGCTTCTCCAGGTTCAGTGTGAGAATGCTAGGCGGTACTGAAAGGCAGTCTTTGATGTAGCTTTCACTTTATTTTGTATTAAGTGTGCGGTGTTTTGGAGGTGTGGACGATTAATTCTGCATAGATTCCCTTTATAAAAGGACAAAGGGAGTATATTTCCATAAAGAAACTCTTAGGGAAAGAGGGTGGAACTAGGAACTGAAACTCAAGATCTGCAGTTCCCTTCATGCCCTGATTATCTGGGTCTTTGCTCCTATGCCAAGGGGGAGGGATCTCTTAAAGCACAATAAAATTACCAACACTGTCACAGCTGTGGTTGAGTTTGGACTCTAAATCCAGACCCTGAACTTTCAGGTTTGGGGAGAGTTGGACTTGTGCTTCCCAAAGACTGGTATCTTCAAGCACAACTTGAATGTAGAAGGCTGGAGAGAGAATCTCCGAGGTAGCTGGTGTTACGCGAGGAGCTTTTCTACTCTGCAAGTGCTTAATCCTGAAAAAAACCCTCATGGTACTTTTCTTAGCTGAGTTGTAGCTGTTCAGCTGCTCATTTGCATGTTTGGGGAAGGCCACTGGTACCCGCAGAGCGTGGCAAGCCTGGGCATCGTGGCCGCACGGCCAGCCCCCCGGCGGGCAGCAGGCTTGTGTCGCTGGGTTACCTGCGTTGCCTTAGCACGTCGCATATTTTCCCAAGTTGAAAATGAGGTGTCATGGAAGAAATAAAGGTGAAAAAGTGCAGTTGTGTGCCGTTTCCTCTCTGCTCACTTCATTTATGAGTGTGCAGGGAATGTTGATTACCAAAAATCAGCAGGGCTTGTGTTCTCCCTTGTATGAAATTATGAAGGTTGCCATCCTTTACGCTCGTATTTAGCTAATGGTGGAGCTCACTCCCAGAAGCTTTTGTGGCAAAGAATCGAGCATACGTCAGAAGTGCGGAAAGCCAGAAATCCGCTGGCATGCAGTGAAAAGTCCATTATTGTTTTATTTAATGGGGATTGGCAGAGGGACTTGGGAACAATAGCAGGGGAGGAGTAGGCTCTAATGGGATTGTGCTGTCCCGTGGGCTGCCTCCTGTCTCAAGCCAATGCCGAGAGCTTGCTCTGCGTGGATCCTGTCTGTCCCTCCCTCCTCCGTATACGGTGCGTCATCAGCCTCGGATGCTCAGGTCTAGTAAAGCCGTGCGGTGGAGCGTGTTGTTGTTCTGGGAATAACACGGCAGTGCCTCTTGAATGGACCTCAGCCAGTGAAATCGCATGGCTTTGTCAACTTAACATAGGCAAATCCACTTGCCACTGGTCTTGAGCCTGGAAAGCGATGCGCTCCAGTTCGGTACTGGGAGGTCTTGCCTCGATACCATCTCGTGTAATTGCCACAGCATGTGCTGAGGTTTTTCCCTGTTAGCGCAGTTTCTGAATTCTGATCGTCCCCCTTTTATTTAACCCCCTTCACGTGTCTGTGATGGGCTGTCTGTGGAGCTTTTAAGCTGTGCGGGAGTGCAGCTTGTTTATGCTGCTGTGAGTTGTACTGTCGTGGTGTCGCATGCTGGTTTGGTCCCTCCTGAGCTCTCCCGGGATCAGGAGGTAATCCATTGCTGTAGCTCTCTGTGCTGGAGTACTGATTTTCTATAAAACCTGTTCTTCAAGAGCTCAGTTTTCACTCCCATTGAAATTTAGAGGCTTCTTAGTAATTTTCTTCAAAACAAGGCTCAAAACCTAAAATACCACGCTTTGTAAGAAAGCTGAGGTAGGTGGCAGCTATTAATAAAACACAATACAAGCTGAAGGAACGCTTGGGGTAATGAAGTACTGCCTCCAGCACATGGAGATTTGGACAAATTTACTTGAGTGCTGGTGATTTGTGTCCCTGTTTGCTGGTCACGGGGCTTACTGATGTCCTGCTCTTAGAGCCGAAGCACTAAGCCAGCAGAATGGTATTTCTTGGCTTCATGGTGTCATCCTGCAGTTTGTAGATACGTTGCCGCTTGGAAGAGCGTTCTGCTCCCTCAAAACACACTGCCTCTCAAGAAAAACATGCTCCTATTTTGAAATCCTGTAGTAGCGTGAAGCTGTATGTTTGATTTAATACAGGTTGGTGGCCCTGATCCTGTTGGAGAAATTACAGTCTTCTTGAGCACCGTGGGAAGGCTTAAAAAAGCTGGTTTCACCCCAAGAAGATGGATTCCTAGGGCTCCTTATCCTCAGTTGATGGGGAGGAGCTCCCGAAGGATGACTGACCTTAGATTCTCGTTTAAATTTCTTTGCTGGGCTGCGGAAGGGGCCGCTGCACCTGTCCAGCCCTCGTGATCACCCACGCATATGGTGCGGTCCCAGAAGTAATTTAGTGATTTTGGGGGATTAGAATAATGAACGCTTGCCGAGGGATTAGATGGAAATTTCTTTAGTGTAAGCCTAGCTTAAATATCGATTTGGTTCAGATAGCTTTCTGGGAAGGCTGAGACCGGGAGTGTGCTGAACAGCATTTCACTGCTGCGATATGTTCCTTTTAATGCCATGAAATTGTATTGAGGCTTTTAATTGCTCCAGCAGGTCAGGTCAGGTAGGCATCGCTGCAGTTAACTGGTTAGCCACTGTTCCGCGGATAAATGCCTGGATTCGCCGACACCCTTGGAACCGTTAGTGAGGTAGTGCTTACTCTGACGGGGTGCTTTGGAAAGCTCTGGCTGTTTTAAAAGTTCAGTGCTCATCAGCTGCCTGCAAATGCAGCCCCTGCGCCTCTTCCCGAGCGATTTGGTTTTACAGATGAGCAGTCTGGTCGTCGGCCATCCCTCCTGCCCCTACCCCAGGTCGTGTTTATGCAGGATAGTGCAGTCCAGCCAGGTTTCCTGGGAGGCAGCTCCTTGCTAACTTGACAAATCATCTCTGATGATAGCTGCATCGCTTCAGTCGCAGATGCTGAGCTGAGGTGTGTTCCATATTTTGCATTCCCCGGGAGGTGGCATGGTGCAACCAGGGAGATGTTTTTCTGTCTTAAACTTGCCCAGCAAGACCCTCCTTCCTCTGGCCCCTGTGCTGCAAAAAGAAACTCAGCCTTGGGATCTCCGTCCTTCGTAAAGTCAGCTTTGTAAAATCAGAGGAGCTTTTCCGCAGGCTGGGGAGCGATAAATTCGGAGCACTGCTGAAGTGGGGGTTAGCGGTTTGTTGTTTCAAAAGGCACCGACCCTGCGCAGCTGCAGGTTGCGTTTTCTGGAGTTGCCGTGCCTGGGGGTAGGTCACTTCCTTCATCGCTTCTAATTTATAGGTGTCACACAGTGAGAGCGGGAGGTTTTGGGGAGCAGAGACACAAAGGTTGGTGTTTAAGGACATGGGCACTCAGTTCTCATTGAAGCTGGCTGTTGTAACGAAGGCAGGGTTGTGTTGTGGGCAGCTGCGTAGCTACCAACAGCCTTGGAGCTGCTTTATTTCCCTGGGAGATGTTTAAGGCCACATCTGGGGGTGGAGGTGGGTTTCCGAGTGCACCATTGCACCTTCCTTTGAAAAGTGAAAGGTCACAGTTCATTGCTCTTGTAAATAGCTGGCTCATACTTTTTTCCAGATGGATGAGTGGTCTTGGCACCAAACCCAGTAAATAGCTTTGTCAGCTGTCGGTGACTTTAACTGCCTGGAGCATTTTAGATACGCTTTCTAAATCAGCATGAAAAAGCTGGTAGCATTGCTTAGTCCATTTTTTTTCCCCCTCCCTCTTGTAAAACAATTTACTATTCAACATTGAACATACACCACAAAACCCTTGAGCCCTTTACTTGTCCTGGTGAAAGTAGCTCTGCTGTTCCAGGTGGGATCACTGCTGTGGCTGTGTATGTGTATGTGCATTCCCCCCTTTGCTCCAGACTCCCCAGGCTCGGTCCCATAGCTTCGCTGGCTCGGCTCCTCTGTAGAATAGCTCACAGGCACACCAACAGCCTCTGTGGTAATGCTTGCTTTTTTTTTCCCCTCTCTTCCACTCTTGTTATATTTTTACTTTCTTTTTTTCTTTGTGATGTGACGTTTTCAGCTGATGTATTGAAAGCAAACCCTTCTAATTTTGGAGTCCAGATCACAAGAGTGAGTTTCTCTCTACTAGTGTCTATAGCTGTATCTGTGTGTCCTCCCCTCTGATTTTGGTAATGCTCAACCACGTATAGTAAATACGATTAGGTAAGAGAACCCTCTGTCTTGTCAACTCTTCCCCTTTTTCACAAAGCAATGTTCTCTTTACATTGGGCCAACTTAATTCCTCTAATCGGAACTCTGGGGCAGTTGTCAGATGCGCTGTTGCCGTGTGTGCTGGCCCGACTCTGCTCCGTTAGCGAGGCAGAGTCAGCCAGCCAGCAGGTATATCTAGAACGCACCAAGGATTCCTGCATCCTGTATGAGAATTCTTCTAAGGTGACCACTGCTTTGAGCACTGTTTAGGCTTTCAGGCCCTTCATGAAATGCCTGGGAAACATCAGACTTTTTCAGAAGCCAGTACACGATGCTGTCTGGAATGGGGCCTTTTGAAAGGGTTTCAAATTGTGCACCAGGAAGAAGAAAGATTAGCCCCTTGGGGTGGTAGGGGTGTGTCTTTGCTGCTTTCTGTTACTTGGACTTTAGTCTAGCACTCAAAAAAGCCTTGTGAATGTTCACTTGTACTCAAAGGAAAAACAGCAGCTGCTTTTCCTGGTGCTTTGAGACAAGGGCTTTGCAAAAATTTCCAAAATCCTGGATGTTCAATCTCTATTAGAATTGGATATCTAGATTTCCCCATTGACATTATGATGTTTGAAATTCCCTGGGTTGGGGTTTACTTCCTCATATGATAAGACTTCTGGGGATCTTGGTGTTTCTGCCCTCTAAAGTATTAAACCCCAAAAGACCCCCCCTGTATTTTAGAGAATTTTCTTTCTTGAGGGACTCAGAATTGCTGTCAGGAAAGCCAGTAACTGTTTGTGGTGTGTGTTGTATTATTTATTTGCTTACCGGAATCATCTGCAGGGGATTTTTGGCAGCTTCTCCAATGTAATTTGTACATTGCTTTTGTAAGATACAATACCTGGGTAACTCTCGCACCAGCTAACCCCTTTCTGTTCTTTGGCCCGTGCTATTACGACTTCTGTCACGCACTGTTTGTCGGGTACATTTGCACCCTGCAAGAGTAGCAAATTAAACAGGTTTTTTTTTTTTTTTTAATTATTTTTTCCCTTTTCCTTTCAGAATTTGCTGGTTGCTTTGATATCAGCTTTATTGTAAATGCTAAAGAAAGCCGGTAATGCTGTTTGGAAATGTATCTATACAGAAGCGAAGTCATAGCCAAACGTGATCAGCAGTTGTCTTTTCATTTAGCTGCTGGGAGGAGGGCAGCGTGCTCCGTTTGGTTTGTTGAGCTAAGATGCTGTTGCTCCATCCTAGCTCAATAAATGATACTGGGAGGGGCTTTATGGCAACTTTACAGCACTACAGCAGAGACGCTTTCAAACACTTGGCCACAAACAGCTTTATCTAACCCGTTCCTTCTTTCTTTTGCCTCAGAGGTTGAAAGATCTCAAGCAAAGGGAATTTGCTCGCAACGTCTCTTCGAGATCCCGTAAAGATGAAAGGAAGCAGGAGAAAGCCCTCCGGCGCCTACACGAGCTGGCTGAGCAGAGGCGGCAGCCCGAGTGGTGAGTACCCTTGGAGCATGTGCAGAGTCCTGCCTAGGGCTGCGGCCCTTAGCTGCGCTGGCATTCTTGCTGCAGTCTGTGCGAGCTTTGATGGCAAAGCTTTGCCCTTAAGTTTGGCCTTGTGCTGTGGTTCTGGTAGGAGTGAGTTCACCAAAGTGATAGTCCAGAGCATCCCCAGGTTGCGTTATCCAGCAGTACTTGTTTTCTTCTGTTACTTAATATTATTAAGTTCAGATGGCTATATAATACTATTTTAATGGATATTTCTGAATAGAAGAGTGCTTGAAATTGAAAAAAGATCGTTTTAGGTGAGGCATGAAACCAACTGCAGAGGTATACAAGTGGCAGTCAGCTGTTTTCTCTGTTTGAACTTGTCCGTACAGCGCTCCTGGCAGCGGACCCATGTTCAGAACCACCACGGTGGCTGTGGATGAGGAAGGTGGAGACGAGGATGATTCTGCAGCCAACAGCAGCTCTTTCATCCAGGCGAGTTCTGGCCAAGCCACAGACATGACTGTGGACAGAGGTTTCGTAAACGCTGGACACGCTGGCAGCGCTGTTACGCCCGGCCAGATGCCCACGCAGACGGGGCAAGCCATCAGTTTTGGCATTAAGAGTACTTTGGGAACGCCGTTGCAGAAGATAGGCGTGTCATTCTCATTTGCCAAGAAGACTCCGGTGAAGCTTGAGAGCATAGCTTCCGTTTTCAAGGACCACGTGGAAGAATCCAGTTCTGCAGATGGAGGGAAAGCTGATGAGAGAGGGTCCTCGGATGCAGGGGGCCTGCAGAAATCTGGCGAGGGGGAAGGCACAAACAATTCTGACGGCAAGGCGGAGGAAGATGACCAACATGACAAAGATAGTGGGTCTCTAGCCACTACCTTATCTAAACTAAAAAAGATGAGACGAGAAGAAGGACCAATGGCAGTTGAACCAGAGTACTACCACTATATTCCCCCAGCTCACTGTAAGGTAAAGCCTAACTTTCAGTTCCTGCTTTTCATGAAGTCTACAGAGCAAATGGAAGCTGAAAATGTGAACAAAAAATCCATGCATGAAGTTAAAAAGGGTGGTTCTCCAAAACCCAAACCTGGCAAGCACACAGAGAAGGCTGCTGAAAGCACCGGGCAGCAGAAGGAGCAGAGTGCTACAGAAAGTGCAGCTCAGCAGAGCAAAACAGAGCTAAAAGATGTCCCAGAAAATGTGAGTATGCAGGAGAGCAAGCATCTTACAGAGAGCCATCTCCCCGAGCCCGACACTGCTAAGGAAGATGCTCAGCCTGTCCCAAGCTGCAGAGATGTCACTGAAGGACCAAAGCATCCGACAGGACCTTTTTTTCCTGTTCTGAGTAAAGATGAGAGCACGACGCTGCAGTGGCCTTCAGAGCTCCTCATATTTACCAAAGCAGAACCGTCAGTTTCCTACAGCTGTAACCCCCTGTATTTTGATTTCAAGCTCTCTCGCAACAAAGACGCTAAAGGTAAGGGGGCAGAGAAGTCTAAGGATGCGGGGGGTCTTTGTAAAGAAAATGTTCAGAGTACAGAATCCAGTGAGAGCAGACCCAAGGAGGCAGAAAGCGCTGCTAACAGTTCTGCTCTGAAAATGGAAAACAAGTCTCTGTCAGCCTGTGGCTCACAGAACAAGCAGGAGTCCGGTTTGGGAAGCGTTAGTAGGGGAGAGGGAGAGGATGGTAGTAAAAGCATAACTGGTAAGAATAAATCCGGAAGATCCCATAAACACAAAAAGAAAAAGAAGCACAAAAAGTCCAGCAAACACAAACGGAAACACAAGGAGGAAGCTGAGGAGAAGGGCCGAAAAACTGACCCGGGGGAAGAGAAGCCCAGGAAACGGAAAAGACACAGGCACAAGAAAGGCAAGTCTTTTCTGCCGACCGAATCAGAACGGGCACTGAAAACTGAACTGTCTGAAGACTGTAGCCACTTCCAGAAGAAAAAGCGGTGCTCCCAGGAGTCCCAGAGGAAGTCTGTGTCCGCTGAAGAGGGAAGCAGCAGTAAAAAAGAGGACAGTGGTAACTCCTGCCCAGAGCATGGCAGCAAAAAACACAAGGCTGACCTGCAGCAGTTACCTGCTTCACGGAGACGGTGTTTGGTGCCTTCCCTGGGCAGGACCAGGGGCAGGAGCCGGCAGAGCAGCGGGGACTATGACAGCGACGAGGGCTCTCACAGGAAGCACTGCCGGCAGAAGTCCCCATCGCAGTACAGCGACGACTACGACTCCGGCAGCGACGGCTCCAGGAGCCGCTCCAGGTCGGGGCGGAGGCACTCCTCTCCCAGGTCCTACTCGACCAGCTCCGATGCTTCCTCAGACCACAGCCGCTACAGCCGTCGAAGTTACTCGGACGATAGCTACAGCGATTACAGCGACCGGTCGCGGTGCCATTCCAAGCGGTCCCAGGACTCAGAGGATGACTCCGACTACAACAGCTCAAACCACAGATCAAAGCGCCGCAAGTACTCCTCTTCTGAGGATGACTACAGCTCGAGCAGGAGCAGGTCGAGGAGTCGAAGCAGGAGCAGAACCCACCCTCGAGGCAGGTCAAGAACAAGGAGCCGGGGCAGAACACGTAGCAGCAGCTGCAGCCGCAGCCGAAGCAAGAGGAGAAGCCGAAGCGTAACGGGTCGCAGCTGGAAACGGAGCCGCAGCTACAGCAGGGATCGCAGCCGCAGCACCAGGAGCCACTCGCAGAGGTCTCTCTCCCGAAAGGGCTCTCGAGGCCACGAGAGCCCCGAAGAGAGGAGGACTGGGAGAAGGGACTTCATCAGGTCCAAAATCTATCGTTCGCAATCTCCTCACTATTTCCGGACAGGCCGAGGTGAAGGATCGTCGCTGAAGAAGGAGGATGGCAAAGGAGAGGATCTGAAAGGATCTGGCTCGCTCTCCCAAAACAGCAGTGGCTCTGGCACGGGGAGAGCCTCGGAAGAAGAGTGCAGCCCAGAAGAGAGAAACTCCGTCACCGCAAAACTTCTCCTGGAGAAGGTTCAATCCAGGAAGGTTGAGAAGAGGCCCTGTGTCACAGACGAGATGCTGTCCGGAGCAAACAAGGTGGGCATAAAGCTCAAAGATCCTCCCCAGGGCTACTTTGGCCCAAAACTTCCTCCTTCGTTAGGCAACAAACCAGTTCTCCCCTTAATTGGGAAGCTGCCAACCGTTCGAAAACCAAATGCTAAACGATATGAAGAGTCTGGCTTGGAGAGGGGTGAGGAGCAGGAGCTGTCGGATTTGGAGGATGGTTCCCAAGGCATGGAGGAGGCGCCGTTGGGTGGCCAGGCCCTCCTGGAAGAAGTGGTGATGGTGATCCAGGACAAGCCTCCAGAGGAGCAGAAACGCGACGAACCTGCCGTGGAAATGCCGTCCATTCCTCTCGAAGCACCGGCGCTTCCCGAGTGCTTTGGCTCTGGAGATCTGGTCATGCAGCACAATTTCCTCTCGGATCCTAGTGATGGCGATGGGCTGGAACCGATGGATGGGGGCAACCAGCCGGTCGCTGTGGAAACCAGCATGATGCCCTTAGTTCCAGATGTCGAGCACTTTCCTGGCTACGTGCCTCAGAGTGGGGAGCCGGGCATGGAAGGCGATCGGGAGGGAGAAGACTCCTCTCTAGCACCGCTGGAGAGCCAGCCCATCACCTTCACACCTGAGGAAATGGAGAAGTACAGCAAGCTGCAGCAGGCTGCGCAGCAGCACATCCAGCAGCAGCTTCTGGCAAAGCAGGTCAAGGCTTTTCCTGCTTCGGCGGCCCTGGCGCCGGCAGCGCCCGCCCTGCAGCCCATCCACATTCAACAGCCGGCGGCGGCGTCCGCCACCTCCATCACCACCGTGCAGCACGCCATCCTGCAGCACCACGCCGCTGCCGCCGCGGCCGCCATCGGGATCCACCCTCACCCCCACCCCCAGCCTCTTGCTCAGGTTCATCACATACCCCAGCCCCACTTGACGCCCATCTCGTTATCCCACTTGACCCACTCCATTATTCCGGGGCACCCCGCTACATTTCTAGCCAGCCACCCCATCCACATCATTCCGGCGTCAGCTATCCACCCGGGCCCCTTCACCTTCCATCCGGTTCCCCACGCTCTTTACCCGACCCTCCTTGCCCCGAGGCCCGCTGCCGCTGCGGCGGCGACAGCGCTACACCTACACCCTTTGCTGCACCCCATTTTCTCAGGACAGGACTTGCAGCACCCGCCCAGTCACGGCACATGAAGGACGATGTCAAGTGACCTTGGAGGAGGGAGAACACTTTGCGTTTTGGGAGGGGGTTGAGTCGGTCCAGCTGGCGGGTGAGGCTGAGCATTTCCTTTTGCTCTTTAGCAGCCGAGGAGCCGGAGGCTCGAGGGCTGGGTGGCAGCAGGCGGCGGAGCAGGTCGTGAGCATCATGTTAGCCGGTTCCAGGGGCTGCCTCGTGTCCCCGACGCCCCCGAGCACACAGCAGCGCCCTGTCCTGGAAGAATCATTTCACGTGTTGGCCAGCGGGACACTTGGAAAGGCTTTTTATTTTCCCTGGATTCTTACACTTGGTCATCTTCCTTCTGCCGCCTTGTATATGATAAATGAGATTTCATGCACACTAATAGGTCTCTAAAAATCCTTTTAATCAGGTCATCTAATTAAAATAGTCAGCATGACTGAATCCGACTGAATCAGCCACAAAACGCTCAGTAGCTGACAGCGGCGGATCCTGGCGAGGAGACGGACGGAAGGGCAGGGCCAGCGCCCATTCCCAGGCGTTGCAGGAGGTGTCTTGGCACCCTGTTGCTGCCAACTTTGGGTTTTTTCCCTGTGTGAGCAGCAAAGGTGGGAGTAAGATCTTATTTTATGGCTGAAGAGAAGGAGCTGTGTGCGCCCTCTGACCTGTCCCCATCCTGCGTGAGCGTGAGGGCTGCGCCCCGGCTCCCGGGTACCCTGGGCGGGTGGGCGGGGAAACGTACCATGCTGACTTCCATCTCCATAGCAGCGCTCGGATGGGAGAGGAGAAGAATCCCTTGAGGCATTGAAGCAATATGGGAGGGGGCGAGTGACTGGGTCCGAGGTGTCTTCTTTCCGCTGTAATACTGATGGTTTCCTTCTTAATTTATAGGAGTTTGTTTTTTTTAAATGTAAAGAATTGCACTGAACTCTGTAAACGAAGATGCTGCTTTTTGTAGCTGATATAAAAAGGTTACATTTGTAGGATACCGCAATAATATTTTTTACGGCCCGTTCTTCAGTGGTACTTGTCCTGGTGGCTTCTGTGTACATACGTTTGCTGTAGGTGGAATAAGGCACCTGTAAAGGTTCAACTCTATAGTTTCAGCTAGATGCAAACCGACTAAGCATGTATATTTTACCGAGCTCATGTATTTTTGAAGTTTTTATGTACTATAAAATGTAAAAAAAATAATAACCTTCCTTTAGCATTTTGCAGGATTAAAACGTGAGCCAGGGGCTGGGCCCGGTGAGGGACGGCTGCCGCAGGGCATGGCTGCCCGGGCTGCTGCTGTGGGAGTCGGAGCTGGAGACGCTCCCGGGAGTGGCAGGGGTTGGGGCTGTCTCCCAGGGCATAGGATACCCCCTCCTTTTCCTTCTTGTCCCCCTGGGTTTGAACCGGTGGTTGGCAGGTGCCTGCCTGGCTGCGCCCTCAGCACAGGCCCTGCGGGAGCTCTGCCGTCTCGCAGGGGCTGCAGGGCCGATCCCCGGGGGCTGCCCCTGGTGTTCCACAGGAGATGTCCCTGTTCTTGCCGGCATCGTCCACCAGCCACGGATAACACTAACCGTGGGAGGCTTCTCCATCCGCCGGCTCTTCCCGTTGCAGCAGGACCAGTGGCTGCTGTTCCCCCTGCCCTGGGGCTCTCGGGTTCAGCTCCTCGGGTGGGAGCGGTTCAGGGGCACCTTAGGGTGCATCGCAGGGCCCAGTCTTGGGGCAGGCAGGCCCGCTCCTTCCTCCCGCGCCCAACAGGAGCAGCGCTGGAGGCTGCCTGGTGTCCCCCGGCCGCTCCCGCAGCGTGGCACCGAGGCCGGGGGCAGAGGCAAAGCTCCTGAGCTGCCTTTGCGTTGGGGCCGGTCAGGCCGCAACACAACGGCCGCAGAAGGGACTCCGCTTCTCTGTGAGTAACCGGCGGAACGTGGCGTTACCGTCGGCGCGGGGCTTCGGAGACGTCCAGGCCAGCATGGTGTGCTGGCCCCCTCTACGCTGCTGTCGGGGCTTGGGCTTCAGCGCTCAAACTGATTAACCTGTCGTCACTTCCCAGGCAGCTGCTGCCTGTATTTAACGTTGTCACATAGATCTATAAATATATAAATACGCTGTAAAGCGAGGGAAACCTTTCTAATAAACCAAGGATTTGTGGAAAAGCATGTGCTTGCCTGAGATGACTTGGAGCGGCCGCAGCTCGCCGCGGCCTGGCCCGTTTACCCCGTCCCACGGTGTTGGATGCCCGGCTCCTCCAGTAAAGCTCTGCTCAACTGGAACACGGGAGCCGGAGGAAACCTGCTCCTCGCAGCTGCGTTTCCCATCCCTGTCCCCGCGCGTGCTGGCGCTGGGCAGAGCGGGCGGCCCCAGCCTCTGTCCCTGCGGCCGATGGCTCGTCCGTGCCCCGGGGGCTCGCCCACGATGCCCCCTCCCTGGCCTGCGGCAGTGGGCAGCCTGGGCACGGCTGGCGATGGCTTGTGGCGAGGAGCAGCAGCTGCTCCCCCCAGGGTCCCAGTGGGGCGAGGGTTGGACACCCCCAGCACTGTGGAGACTGTCTGCTGGGACGAGTGACAGCACGGAAGTGCTGCAGGAGACGGGAACTGGAGCTGTTGGCTGGAGGGAAGAATAAACCGGCCTTACACAAAGGAAGGAACGCGTCCCTTTGGCTGGCTGCTGCCCCCAGCACGCACACAGCCCTCCGGCCAGCGGGCCCCCAGCCTTGCTGTCCCCCCTGCCCCGTCGCACGGAGCTGGCCGCGCTTGGCTAAAGCCTTCCCGGCCCTGGGAGCCGACACCTGGCTCAGCCCCACTTGGGGCAAATCCTGCCGCTTTCCCACGGCAGCCGAGCGGCTCCAGCTGCTGTCCAGCTGCTCCGAGGCGCCGGTGCTGCTTGGGTGCTGCGGGGGCCACCCAGCGTCCCCTTGGGGGGCCCAGGACCCCACAGCCCCCCCGTCCCTGCCTTGCTTCCCACCTGTGGCTGTTACGCCTGGGATCGATCCCATTCGTTCAGAGTAGACTGGAAGGATGAAACCCCCGTTTCTGGGTGGGGGCTGGCTCACAGTGGGATGCTCCAGGTCTTTCCCTGCCACCGGCTCCGGAGAGCGAGGGGAGCCCGAGGGGAGCCCCCGCAGCTGGAGTGGCCTTAACGGAGCCGTGAACTGAATTCCTGGACTCTGCAAATGGGTTAAGCTGAAGGCAGCACAGGGGTCCGGCCAAGGGCTCCCGTGGCTGGCAGGGCAGGGCTGGGCAGCAGCCCCCCGGCTTGGCGTGCGGGGTGCCTCTCCTCCGCCGAGGACAAGGACCCCCCTTGTTCGCTTGGCTGTGTGCTGTCCCCCGGCCCTGGTACCCCCCTCTGTCGGAGCCATTCCCCTGTGGAGCGCTGCTGCAGGTGCCTGGGCTGCCCTGGCCCTGCTCCATCCCTGGGGGGGGTTGGGGGTCCCTGCCCTGCACAGGGTGGATAGTGTGGGGGTGATGCCTGAGGCTGGCAGGGTGGGAGTGGGGAGCCAGGCATCCCCCACCCACCTCTGCTCTGGCTGCAGTGGGACATCAAGGTCGAGGGACAGGCCCCGTAGCTGTGTCCCCCCCCTGCTGCTTCCGCTGGGGGGGCCATGGCTGCCTGTGCCCCGAGATAGGCGTCCTGTGGTGGGGGGGGGGCTGGATTTGGCCCCGGCCCTGGCGGAAGGAGGGTGGCGGGTGCAGGCTGTTGCTCACAGCTCTGTCCCCCCATGTCCCCCATGGCACTGCCACCCCCTGCCCCCCATCCTGCTCTGTCCCCCTGCCAAAAGCAGCGCCTCCCCCCTGCACCCCCTCAGCCCTTTGGCTCCCTGGCAGGAAACAGTTGTGCTTTAGGGGGGGGCCCTTCCTGTGTCCCCTCTCCCCGCCCCCAGCTGCATCCCCCCAGATAAGCCAGGGACGAGCGGGCTGGGCTGTGCCAGCGCTGCCACCAGCATTTGGGGCGACAATGGGGGCTGCTGCTGCCCTGCTCCGGGTCCTGCTGCTGCTGGGGGGGCCCCACTGGGGTGCTGCCCTGGGGCTCCTCCAGGACCCCCCCACCGTGTACGCGGGACCCCCCGGCAGCTATTTTGGCTTCGCCCTGGATTTCCACATGGCCGAGGACAGGTAGGGAGACACGGGGGTGCGGGGGCCGGGTATGGCACCTGTTCCCCCCGCCCTGACCCCAGCTCTGCCCACCCCAGGCCCAGCGTGGTGGTGGGGGCACCCCGCGCCAACACCTCCCAGCCTGGCGTGGCTGAGCCCGGCGCCGTCTTCCTCTGCTCCTGGCCCCCCGGCGAGATCCCCTGCCACCCCCTCCCCATCGACACCGCAGGTGCGTGGGTGCCATGGAGCGATGGGTGGGTGCGGGGGGCTGCCAGCCTGGCACGCTCCCCCTCTCCCACTCCCTCAGGGGACGAGACCGAGACCCGGGACACCCTGAAGCTCCACACCTACAAGCGGCACCAGTGGCTGGGGGCGTCCGTCACCAGCTGGGACGGCAAACTGGTGGTGGGTGCACCTGGCAGGTGGGTGGGCACCCTCGGGTGGCATCGGGGTGGGCGCCCACCCCGTCCCTGTCCCCAGGCCTGCGCCCCGCTGCAGCACTGGAACGCGATGGACGGGCAGCACGAGGCTTTTCGCACCCCAACGGGCACCTGCTTCGTGGGTGCCCCCGGCCTGCGCCGTGTCGCCTGGTACTCACCCTGTCGCGACAGGCTCATGGCCGGCGCCTATCGTGAGAGCAACTATGGTGAGAGTGGGTGGAGGGGGGGACAGTGGGTGCCCCCTACCCCTGACCGGTCTGACCCTGCCCGGTGCCCACAGCCCAAGACAAGCGCTACTGCGAGATCGGCTTCAGCGCGGCTGTCACCCCGGTGAGATGGGTGCTTGGGGCGCTGGGGGGACAGCGTGTCTGGGGTGACCCCGCGGATGCCCCCACGGATGCCGAGGGTGTGGGCAGGATGGCACCTGGGTGTGGGTGTCAGGGTGGGGTGCTGGGGTGGGCGATGCGGGGGTGGGGGATGCCGGGGTGGGGGTGCCAGGGAAGGGGTGCCCCTGGCGGGTGCTGACCCCAGCTCATCCCGCAGGATGGGACGCTGGTGCTGGGTGCCCCCGGCGGGTACTACTTCACGGGTGAGTCCTGCCCTCGGGGCATTGCCACCTGGGCTGCCCAGCGCCGGGATACCCCCCTTGGGTGGGTTAGAGGAGGGCACTCGGGATGGGGCACCCCCGCAGGTGCCACCCACAGCGGCACGGGTAGCCCGGGGCGGGGGCCAGTGGGTGCCCCGTCAGCCCTGGCCCCACCCCGGTGTCCCCCAGGGCTCCTGTACTCGGTGGAGGTGGACGCCATCCTCACCCGCTTCCATGGCAAGTCCCTGCTGTGGCCGGAGCGCCCGGGGCGTCCCACGGAGGAGCCGATGTCCAGGGACAATGAGGATGGGTACCGGGGTGAGCAGCGGGCGTGGGGCAGCCCTGCCCCATGGCTGGCTGGAGCCAGGGCATGGCGGAGATCAGCAGTGCCCGTCTCCCTGCAGGGTACTCGGTGGCCGTGGGCGAGTTCGATGACAATCCCAAAACCAAAGGTATGGCCAGGTGGGCGCAGGGGCTGGGGTCACCTGCTGGGGGGGGACACGGGTCCTGAGCACCCCTGGGCTCCAGGGTGCCCTCCACTCCCAAGGGCTCTGGGACATGGGGTGGTACCAGCTCTGTGTCCACCCCTGTGCCCCCGCGCCCCCCCAGTGCCACAGCGGGGGCACTCAGGGCTCTCGTCCCCCGCAGAGTATGTGGTGGGGGTCCCCAACAAGAGCAACACGAGGGGCGAGGTGAGTGGGACGCGTGGCGGTGGGGACGCCGCTGGGGCACCCCGGGGGCACCCCAGGACGGGGTCTGACACTGCTCTGGGCAGGTGGAGATCTTCAGTGCGGGGGTGTATCTGCGCTGGCTGCAGGGCATCGCCAGCGAGCAGGTACCCCCCACTGCGCCGGCAGCCCACAGCACCCCGCCCCATGCCCGGCCACCCCACAGCACCCACTGCACCCAGCCCACACAAGCCATCACCCCACAGCACCCCGCCCCATGCCCTGCCACCCCACTGCACCCGGCCCACGCAAGCCATCACCCCACAGCACTCTGACCGTCTGCCCCATCCCCCACCCTTTCCCACTGTCCCCCACATCCCCCTTACTCCACTGCCCCACCCCCAGCACCCCATGGCTCCCTGGTGCCCACTGCCACCCTGCCAATTGCCCAGCATCCCACAGCACCCCACAGCACCCAGCTCCCCCCCCAAGTGCTCCACAGCACTCCTGCACAACCACCCCGTAGCACCCCAGCACCCCCAGCACCCAACTGCCCCCCCAGCACCCAGCCACCCCCCGCCCCTTTCCAGGTGGCATCGTACTTCGGGCATACGGTGGCAGTGGCTGACATCAATGGGGATGGGTGAGAGCCAGGACTGTGTCCCCCACTCCTGTGTCCCTCATGGGGGCACCCCAGGGTGCTGCCCCCTGTCTGGCACACCCCTGGGTGCCACCGGTCCCCAAACCTGGGGACCCTGACCCCCATGCTGGGCGCAGGCAGGACGACCTGCTGGTGGGTGCCCCCCTGTACATGGTCCGGCGCCCCGACGGCCAGCGCAGCGAGGTGGGACGCCTCTACCTCTACCTAGGGGGGGGGCAGCGGCTGCTCACCCGGTCCCCCCAGACCCTGACAGGGACCCACCCTTACGGCCGCTTTGCCGCCGCCATCGCCAGCCTCGGGGACCTGGACAAGGACGGCTATGGCGGTAACACCGGCCTGACACGGGCGTGGTGGGGTGTGGGGGCTGTGCCAGGGGATGTGCCACCCCCCCGGTGCCTGCTCTAAACCACTGGGGAAACTGAGGCAGGAGCAGCCAGGTGGGTGGCAGTGCTGGGATGGGGGACCTGTGGGTGCTCATGTCCCCTGTGTCCCCAGACGTGGCTGTGGGTGCCCCACTGGGGGGTGACGGTGGCAGTGGGCAGGTCTTCATCTTCCGTGGGCAGAGCGAGGGGCTGATGCAGGTGCCCACCCAGCGCCTCGACAGCCCCTTCCCCGGCCCGGCCGCCTTTGGCTTCGCCCTGCGCGGTGCCACTGACCTGGACAGCAACGGCTACCCGGGTACAGTCCTGCCACGTGGCCACTGCTGTGCCACCTCGGTGTCACCCCCTGTCACCCACCTTGGTGTCACCCCCTGCCACCCACCCCATCACCAACCCACTGCTTGTGCCCACAGATCTGATGGTGGGGGCTTACGGGGCGGCCAAGGTGGCCCTGTACTGGTGAGTGCCCGCCAGCTCTGGCAGCAGCATGGCCCTGGGAGGCCCTGCCCAGGTCCCCTGGCATCTGATCTCTGTCCCCATGTCCCAGGGGACAGCCCGTGGTGGTGGCCCAGGCCCAGCTGAGTGTCCCCGATGGGCTGAACCCTGAGCTGCTGGCGTGTGAACTGCCCAGCTCCCACACCCGTGTCAGCTGGTGAGTTGGGGGGCACCGGTGTGGGGACACTGCCAGCATGGGGACACCACTGCCATGGGGACATTGCCCCGGGGATGGCAGGAGGTCCCTGAGCACCCCTGGGTGCTATCCCCCTCACAGCTTCCCTGTGGTGCTGTGCATCAGCGTGAGAGGCCAGCACATCCCCCGGAGCATCAGTGAGTGCCGGTGTCACCCCGGGGGGATGCGGGGCACTGCCAGGGTGTCCCGGGGTGTCACCGGTGCCATCCCTGCCTGCTGTGCCCTGCCAGGCCTGGAAGCTGAGCTGCAGCTGGACCGGCTGAAGCCCAAGCTGTCACGGAGGATCCTGCTGCTGCACGGCCACCACTCGTCCTGGCACGGGACGCTGGTGGTGGCACCGGAGGCACCTCCACTGTGCCGCAACCTCACCGCCTACCTGCGGGTACGGACCCTGCCCGCTGGGCTGGCATGGCTGGGGACAGGGGTGGGGGCAGCGGTGTCCCCAGCTGGGATGGGGAGAGGGATGGGGACAGTGGTGTCCCCAACCCCAGGAGGTTGGGGGACAGGGACAGGAACAATGTCATTCCCAGCTGGAATGGGGCAAGGATGGGGACAGCAACATCCCCAGCCTGGGAGGGGTTGGGGAACTGGGATGGGGACAGTGGTGTCCCCAGCCCGGAAGGTGGGGGCCCTGGGGCGGGGTGGGTGTGGCGTGCCCGCTGGGTTACTCTGCCCATGGGTCCCCTCAGGACGAGGCCGACTTCAAGGACAAGCTGAGCCCGGTCGCCCTGAGCCTGAGCCTGGCACTGCCCCAGGGGGGCCCGGGGCTGGTGCTCTACGGGGACACCCTGGTGCAGGCACAGGTAGGGGGGGCGCGGCTGAGCTGGGGACACCCCCAGCCCAGGCACCCACTGCCACCACTGTGGTCCAGCCCCACGGCCCCCAGCCTGTCCCCAGAATCCCCAACCCTTCCCCCAGACATGGCCCCTGCCCTCCCTGCTCTCCACGGTCAACCCCCAGGATGTCGCCCCTGCTCTCCCTGCTCCCTCCTTGGGTTCTCCCTCCAGTCCCCACACTGTCCCCACTCACTCCCTGGCACATCCCCCCTGTCCAGCGCTCTGTGCCCACCCTGCTGTCCCCAGGCATGTCCCCTTTGTAGCTCCCACATCCCCAACTCCCCCACAGTTGTCCCTCCAGTACCCCCCACTGTCCCCAGTCCCTCCCTGGGATGCCCCTCTGTACCCCATCCCTCCCCAGGATGTCCCCCCGGTACCCCCCCCTTCCCTGGTCCTTCCCCATGATGTCCCCAGAGTACCCCCACTGTCCCCAACAACTCCCCATCCTGCAACCCCCCCGTCCCCCTGCACCCCATTGTCCCTTCCTCACAGACCCACATCATACTGGAGGACTGCGGCGAGGACAACCTCTGTGTCCCCGACCTCCGCCTGGCTGCCGACACGTGAGCGCCCAGGTGGGCCAGGGGGGTGCCCGGTGTCACCCTGGGGTGCTCAGCCCTGTCCCTGTGTCCCCCCACCCAGGCCCAGCAGGCGCCTACTCATCGGGGCGGAGGCCATGCTGCGCCTGCGTGCCAACGCCAGCAACGTGGGCGAAGGCGCCTTTGAGGCCGAGCTGCGGGTGCAGCTGCCCCCTGGCACCCACTACCAGGCAGCCCGCAGCAGCATCCAGGTGGGTGCCTGGCGGGGGGCGGCCCGGGGTGGGGGGGTCGCACGTGCCCTTGGTGGCCATCCCCTTGGTGTGGGTGCCCACCCCCTTGGTGTGGGTGCCCACACGTGGTGGGTGCCCGGGGCGGGGGGGCTCGCACCCTGCCCTTGGACCGTGCAGGACCCCGGGGTGGTTGATGTGTGTGTGGGGGTGCATGATGTGTGTCCCCCCGCCATGTCCCCACCCTGTAGGGGCAGGAGAAGCTGAGCTGCAACCCCAGGAAGGAGAACGGGAGCCACGTGGTGCTCTGTGAGCTGGGCAACCCCATGAAAGCGGGTGCCCTGGTAAGGGGCTGCGGGGCTCCCCCCCCCGGGGCCAATCACCCCGGCGTGGGGCTGGGCACCCACCCACCCTCCTGCTGCCCCCCAGATCACCGTGCACATGGAGCTGAGCGTGTCCGGGCTGGAGGACATGGGTGATGCCATCACCTTCCAGCTCCAGCTGCGGAGGTGACGCTGTGCCAATCCCCTGTCCCCTGCCCGCTGTGGGGACCGGGGCACCCGTGACATGGTTGCCTCAGCATGTCCCCAGACTCGGTGGCCATCCCTCACCCTGCCGTGTCCCCACAGCAAGAACAGCCCCGGCCCTGCTAACGTGTCGGTGACAGTGCCCGTGGAGGCGCAGGCGGAGATGGAGCTGCGAGGGTGAGAGTCTGGGGGACACAGGGACTGGGGGGGACATGGGGGGATGCTGACCACCCCTCTCCTGCCAGCACCTCCCTACCTGCCACCACGGTGCTGCCCGCCAGCTGGCACGGGGTGGAGGGCAGCCGGCAGCTGGAGGACCACGGCATCAAGGTGGAGCACGTCTACCAGGTAGGGTGCTGCACCCATGGGTGCCTGGGGGACTGTCCCCTCTGCCCCCTCCCCGGTGTCACCTCACCATCCTCCCGCAGCTCCACAACAAGGGTCCCAGCACCGTCAGCGGGGTCACCCTGCACCTCGCCGTCCCCAGCCAGCTGGGTGACCGCATCCTGCTCTACCTGCTGGAGCTGGGCACCGAGGGGGGCATGAGCTGCGCCCCCCCGCCCGGCCTCAACGCCCGGCAGGTAGGGTGCTGCCTGGGGACCGGCACCCCCCACCGGCTCTGGGTGGGTGTCGAGGCTATGTGGCCCCCTCCCTGCTTCCTCTCCTTCCAGCTGGAGATCCCCCGGCCCACGGGCGCAGCGCCCCGAAACGGCACCCACCAGCGGGAGCGCAGGGGGGCAGAGGAGCCGCCGGGCGCCGGGCTGGAGGAGCCCACCCCCGTGGTGAGCGGGTGCTCCCGGGGGCCTGCAGCCCACGACGGGTGCGAGGGGGGGGGGGTGTGCCGGGGTGGGGATCGGGGTGACGCCCGCCACGTCCCGCAGGACTGCAGCAACGCCACGTGCGTGGGCATCGCCTGCCAGGTGCCAGGCCTGGCCAAGGGTCAGCGGGCCCTGGTCAGCGTCCGTGCCCTGCTCTGGATGGACACCCTGCAGCAGGTACCGTCCCGCGGGGACAGGGTGGCACTGTGTCCCCAGGGCATCCCGCCAAGTCCCCTCCTGCACGGTGGTCCCTGGGGACCTGTGGAGAGCAGCCCCGGGGATGCCGGGGGCAGGGGCACGGGCGCTCTGTGGGCTGCCAGCACCCCCGATGCCGTGTCCCCATGTGTCCCCATGTGTCCCCAGCGGGAGCACCTCCTGAAGCAGTTCCACATCCAGTCGCGAGCGTGGTTCAACACCTCGGCCATGCCCTACCGTGTCCGGCCCCGCGTCCTGCCCTCCGGAGAGGCCACAGTAGGGCTGGCACGGGCAGGGGGACACGGGCCAGGTGGCGGGGGTGGCCGTGTCACCCTCCCGTCCCTCTGCAGGCTGTCACCCAGGTGGTGCGCACCAGCCCTGGGGGCGAGGGGACCGTGCCGGTGTGGTGGGTGGTGCTGGGGGTCCTCGCCGGGCTCCTGCTCCTCACCCTCCTCATCCTCCTCATGTGGAAGGTGAGTGGGTGGGCGGGATGACACTGGGGACACTGGGGCCACGGGTGACACCTGTGGTGGGACCCTGATGGCACTGGAGGGACCCGTGAAATGGGGAACACAGCTTTGGGAGTGGGGGCTGTGGGCACAGGGAGGGGGGCAGCACCTGTGGTGATTCCGTGGGGTCCCCAGGGGGTGATGCTGTGGGGTCCCCTGGCACTGGGCTGTCACCGTGTCCCTCTTCCAGGCGGGATTCTTCAAGAGGACACGGCCACCAGCTGAGGACAGGCAGGAGCTGGCACCTGACCGGGCCCAGGAGCCGGGGGGTGCCCAGGGCTAGTGGGGTACCCCAGGGTGCCCCTGCCCCACAGTGTGACCCAGCCCCAATGTCCCCAGCGCCCCAGGGTGCCTGCAGAGCCCAGCCCCCACTGCTGCCCCTGGACAATAAATCTCTGCCTGGCACCGGGTGATTCCTGTGGGGTGATATGGGGGTGCCCCCCTCCCAGACTCCTGCTAGGGGGCATGGGGAGGGGACAGGACACGCGCAGGGGTCAACAGGGACAGGGGGTGCCTTTTGGGGACCCCCGTGTGCCTTGAGGGGTGCCCCTGGGGCCCGTGTGACTCCGCACAGGCCTGGCGGGGGGTTGAGGTTTGGGGGGCCTGGTACCAGGGGGCTGGTGCAGTGCTGGGAGTCAGTCCTGAGGTGTCAGCGTGGTGCTGGGGGCTGAACTGGGGCTCGAGGCAGTACCGAGTGTTGGTGCTGGTACCAGGGTCACTGCCTGGATGCCGGTGGCGGTACTGGGGACCGGTGCCGATACCGGGCTCAGTGCCCGGATGCGGTGCCGGTACGGGGGGGCGGGTGCCGGTACCGGGGTCGGTGCCGGGATGCTGGTGTGGTACCAAGTCCCGGTCCTGAGGTTGGGTACAGGGGCTCCCGGATGGTACTGCGGTCAGTGCCCGGATGCTGGTGCCGGTAAGGAGGGGCGGGGGCCGGTACCGCGGTCACTGCGGGGATGCCGGTGCGGTACCAAGTCCCGGGTCCGGGGCTCGAGGCGGGCCCGGGGGTGGGCCCGGGGGTCCGGGGAGGTGCCGGGGGTGGGGGCCGGTGCAGGGGCGGGGCGGGCGGCCGTGCCCGGCGGCTCCGGCAGGTGGAGCCCGGTCCCCGCGGCGGCGGCGGGCGGAGCGGGCCGGGCCGGGCGGGCCGGGCATGGCGGGGTAACGGCGCGGAGCGACCATGCGGCCCCGCCGCCTCCTGCCGCCGCTGCCGGTGCTGCTGCTGCTGCTGGCCGCGGGCGGGCGGCGGGCGCGGGGCGCGGCGGAGCCGGGAGCGCACGGTGAGAGCGGCCTTTGTGTGCGGGGGCGGCGGGGGGAGGTGTCCGCCCCCGCCCCGACCTGCCCCGACCCCCGCCCCGACCGCCGCCGGCCCCTCCATCCCCCCCTCCCCGCCTGCCTGACCCCCATCCCGCCGGGCACGGCCCCCCACCGCGCCCATCCCCCGCGCCGCCCGTCCCCCCGCCCCCCCGGCTGGCTGTCCGGCCGCCTGTCCCCCCGCCCCCCCGGCTGGCTGTCCGGCCGTCCCCGCTGCCCGTCCGCCTGACCCCCCCCAGTCTGTCCGTCCATCTCCTCCCGCCCCGGGGCGGTTTTGGCCAGCGGCGGGCCGGGAGTGCTGGGGGGAGGTCCTGGGCAGCGCCGGGGGGTGCATGATGGTGGGTGGGGGTCGTGGACAGAGCTGGGGGGTGCAGGAGGGTGGGGGTGGTCTCAGGCCATGGGGTGCAGGAGGGTGGGTGGGGGTCCTGGGCAGAGCTTGGGGGTGCAGCAGGGTACGTGGGGGGGTCCCAGGTCATGGGGTGCATGATGGTGGGTGGGGGTCATGGGCAGAGCTTGGGGAGGGCGGGGATGGTGCCAAGCCAGGGGGTGCGGGCAGGCAGGTGGGTGGGGGTCCTGGGCACACAGCTTGCGGGTGCAAGAGTGTGGGTGGGGGTACAGGATGGTGGGTGGGTGGGTGGGTGGGGGTCCTGAACAGTGCCGGGGATGCAACATGGTGGGTGGGGTCCCAGGACAGGGGGTGCCAGGGGGCGGGTGGGCGGGGGTCCTGGGCAGTGCCAGGGGATGCAACATGATGGGTGGGGGTCACAGGCCAAGGAGTGCGGGAGGAAGGGTGGGTAGGTGGGGGTCCTGAGCAGCACCCAGGGGTGCAGGATGGTGGGGGGGCATCCTGGGTGCGGTGCGGGGCTCACCCCATCGCAGGCTTCTCTGCCTGCTCCTGGCAGCCAGGTGGGCCTCAGGGTGCAGCATCCTACTTTGGGGTCCCCGCGGCTCCCCATGACCCCCCAACCCACCTGAAGCCCTCCTGGCAGTGCCCCCATGCCAGGAGGGGTGTGCCTGGGGTGTGAGACAGGGGACAGTGGGGTGAGGGGGTCCCTGCCCCTGGCGCGGCCGCAGCCCCGTCCTGCCCGTGCTGGCTGGGCTCCGGCTGGCGTCATCGGTGCCCGTCCCCGTGGGGTGGCAGCGGTGACGGGGCACAGGGTCCTGCTGCCACCCCAGGGCCTGGTCCCCCTGCCCACCCCGGTCTGGGGCCGTGGGGTCATACTGGGAGGAACTGGGGAGCTGGCAGGGTGCCAGCATGGTGGGGACCCCTCGGTAATGGTGGGGGTCTAGTGCCCATGGGGACAGAGAGTGGGCAGGAGGGAAGCCATGCCCTCATGCTGGGGGGTCGCACCTTGTCCCCCCCTCTCCTGAGCACCCGGGGTGGTGGTGGCCTTCGGTGCCAGCTGTCCCCCAGCAGCTGCGGGTGGCCGGCATGTGGCCACAGGGATATTCCTGCTCCCCGGGTGCCAGCTGTCCCCAGTATGTGGGGGGATGCCCCCAGTCCCCTCCCCATCCCTGACTCCCCCCAGCGTGTCACTGAAACAGCTGCTGCAAATTGTTTCCCTCCCCCACCGCCACATCTGGGCAACACCTGGGTGTGGGGGCAGGGGTGGGGTGCTCCGTGGCATGGGGGCTTTTGGGGGGTGGGATGCTGCTGGGGGGCACACAGGGTCCCGAAAGCGCCCGTCCCAAGGGATGAAGGAGGTCGTTGCCAGGGTGACGGCGCCTGAGCCGGGCTGGCTGCCAAGGGCTGCGGGCTCATGCGCAGGATGGCACTGGCACGGGGGGGCTGGGGGCACAGCGGGGTGTGGGGTCCCCCAGCCATACCCACCCCTGCCCTGCATCAGGGACTGGGGTGGGGGACCTGTCCCTGGGCTGCCAGTGGGGGTCACAGGGGTGGAGACCCCCCAAACTCGTGACATGTGTGAGCTGCCCCCTGACGGGGGAATGGCCCTGCCTGGGCCCTTGCGGTGGGGGGGGTGTGTTAGGCAGGACACGACTGGGTGCACCCACCTGCGTGGGCGTGGCACCCAGAGCAATAACCCCCCCGCCCACCCGCCTCAGGGGGGCACAGGGTGGACACAGGGGGGATGCCCACCCCCCCAGACAGTGGCTGTGACCAGCTGGGATGGTGGCTGGCATCCTACCCGGATGGTGGCCACAAACCTGCCAGCGACCCGCTGGGATGGTACCTGTGACCTTGCTGGGGTAGTAGCTGTGACATGACCCACCAGGGTGGAGGCCGTGGCCGGCTGGGGTGGGTCCCACACCTGCTGGGATGATGGCCATGACCCGCTGGGATGGTGGCTGTGACCTGCTGGGATTGGTCCCATCATTCTGCTGGGATGTGTCCCACACCTGCTGGGATGGTGGCCATGACCCACTGGGTGGTGACCATGGCCCTCTGGGATGGGTCCCACACCTGCTGGGATGGTGGCTGTGACCCTCTGGGATGGGTCCCACACCTGCTGGGATGGTGGCTGTGACCTGCTGGGATGGTGGCCATGACCCACTGGGTGGTGGCTGTGACCCTCTGGGATGGGTCCCATCATTCTGCTGGGATGGGTCCCTCGCCTGCTGGGATGGTGGTCATGACCCACCAGGATGGGTCCCACCCCATCCACAGGCCCGCTGGGGGGTACCTGTTGGCATGGGGGGGTACCCTGTGCCCATCCCCACATGTCACCCGTGTCCCAGCAGAGGTGCTGCTGAAGGTGCAGGTGTATGAGAGCGGGACGCTGGCCCCGCTGGCCCAGGCCACCCTGGACGTCTTTGGCAACCGCAGCTCGCTGGCGGCCGGCACCACTGACCACGAGGGCACCGGGGTTCTGCCTGTCCCCTACCGCCTGGGCACCTGGGTCCTCGTCACCGCCACCCGCCGCGGCTACGTCCCCGCCTCCGTCCCTTGGCGTGTCAACAAGCTGCCGCGTGAGTGACCAGGACCCCCAGCCCTTATGGGGGGCCCCAACCCCTTACTGGGGGGCTCTGAGCCCTTATGGGGGGACACAATCCCTTATTTGCTGGGCTGTGGACATTTGTGAGGGACCTCAACCCTTTACTGGGGACCCTGATGCCTGACTGGGTGGCTCATGTGGAGGACCCCCACCCAGTCCCTACCTGGGGAGCACCAACCCCTTACTGGGGGCCTCTGAGCCCTTATGGGGGGGCCTGAGTCTTCACTGTGGGAGCTGGTTCCTTATGGGGGACCCCAATCTCTTAGAGGGGCCCTGACCCCTTACTGGAGCAACTGGGCCCTTACTGGGGACCTCAAGCCCTTAGTGGGGTTCCTTGTTCCTCCCTTACTGGGGGGGCTCCAGTCTCTTACTGGAGGCCCACAATACTCACTTAGGGATCCCAGTCCTTTCCTGGGACCCCCGATCCATTCCTGGGACCCCAAATGGCTTTTGGGGAGGGGGTCCCTTACAGAGGGGTGTTTGGGTGGGGTGTTCAGCCCCTCTGTGAGGGGTGACCATGTCCTGGTGGCCCTGCAGTGCCCCCATCCCAGGGCGGGGGGGCACCCTGGGCTGGGCGCCAGCCCTTGTCCGCAGGGCCATCGTGGGGGGGTGGAGCGCGGGGTGGTGTCAATGGGGTCACCTTGCTGGGGGGTGGGACACGTGGGAGCGAGTGCTCAGCTGGGGGGGTACAAAGATGGGGGTGCATGGGGATGGGAGTACATGGGGATGGGAGGATGCAGGGATGGGGTGTGTGCGGGGGGTGGTACAGGGATGGGGGTGCAGGGGAGGGGGTGTGTGGGCATGGGGGGGTGTGGGGATGGGGCTGAAGGGATGGAGATGCATGTGGTTGGCAAGGCTGGGGGTGAGGGGGTGCTGGGATTTGGGGTGTGCATGGATTGGGGGTGTGCAAGGGAACAGCACGCAGGGTTGGGGGTGTGGGGGGTGCAAAGGTAGGAGAGCATGGGGCTTGCAAGGGTTGGGGTGTGCAAGGGTCAGGGTGCAGGGGGTGTGCAAGGGTTGCGATGCATGGGGCATGCAAGGGTCGGGGTGTGCAAGGGTGCAGGGGGTGTGCAAGGGTCGGGGTGTGCAAGGGTCAGGGTGCAGGGGGTGTGTAAGGATTGGGGTGTGCAAGGGTCGGGGTGTGCAAGGATTGGGGTGCAGGGGGTGTGTGAGGGCTGGGGAGGGGCACGGACATGTCAGGCCTGGGCTGGGCACAAGGATGGGGGTGTGCAGGGGTGCCCCCACCCTGCCCACTGCCTGCCACTGTCCCTCCCCGTCCCCATCCCTGTCCCCATGGCCATCCCACCCCTTGCCGCCCTCTTCTCCCCTCCCACCTGCCCCTGATCTCTGCTGGGCCCAACTTGGGGGGTAGAAGGGGGCAGGTATTTTTGGGGTGCCCCCCATCACTCCCCCCTTGCAGTCTACGCCTCCATCAGCCTCTACCTGCTCCCTGAGCGCCCCGCCACCCTCATCCTCTACGAGGACCTGGTCCAAATCCTCCTGGGATCCCCAGGTAAGCGACGGGGATGGAGAGGGGGGGTGACACTGCCACCCTTGGGTGCTGCCACCCTCCTTGTCCTCCACCCCACCAGGTGCCCGGGGGCAGCCGTGGGCACAGTTCCCGCGGCGGGCAGCCCGCCTGCCCCGCAGCTCCACGTACAGCCAGCTCGCTGCATCCCTCACCGCCGCCACCGGCCCCAGCCTGGCCCGCGCCTTCCCTGCCTTCCTGGGGGCCGAGCAGGACGGCAGCGGTACGGAGACAGCGGGGGATGCGGGGGAGACACAGGGGACACCCTCTGAGGTCACTCCATGCGTACGTCCCCGTCACTTGTCCCTGCAGCCAATGCCACCTGGCTGGAGCTGGCACCCGTGGCGGCTCTCAGTGTCCATCTCTTCACTGGGAACGGGACGGAGGTGCCGCTGGCCGGCCCCGTCCATCTCTCCGTCCCTTTGGCCCCTGACGCCGGGCCCGTTGTGGCCACCAGCGTGCCGGCCTGGAGGTTTGACCCCAAGAGCGGTGAGTGCTGGTTGAGGGGGGTGGCACAGGGGTGGCACAGCTCCTGCCGGGGGGGGGCGGCGGTGGGGGTGATGAGTTTGGGGAGGTCTCAGCCCGCTGCAGGGGGGGCGGACGTGTCTCCCTGCAGGGCTGTGGGTGCGTAACGGGACAGGGCTGATCCGGAAGGAGGGCCAGCAGCTCTACTGGACCTTCGTCTCCTCCCAGTTGGGATACTGGGCAGCGGCTCTGCCCTCTCCCAGCACAGGTAGGACGACACCCATGGGTGTCCCTGGCCTCAGTCCCTCTGACCCCATGGCTCTGGGGATTGGGCAGTTCTGGTGAGCGAAGGACACCCATCCTGTGGGGTGCTGGGGGGTGCAGCCCCAAGGGTGCTCTTGCTGCGGGGTGTGCCCATGTCTGACCCCGCTGTCCCCCAGGGCTGGTGGCAATGGCGGCGGGCGTGACAGACATCACCACCTACCACACCATCTTCCTGCTGACCATCCTGGGCGCGCTGGCCCTCCTCGTCCTCATCCTCCTCTGCCTCCTCATCTACTACTGCAGGTCAGGCACCCCGCCACCCTGGGGGTCCCGACCATGGCCTGGGGGGCGGACACTGCCCACCTGGCACTCTGGGGGTCCCAACCATGGCCTGGGAGGGGGACACTGCCCACCTGGTGCCCTGGGGGTCCTGACCATGGCCTGGGAGGGGGACACTGCCCATCTGGCACTCTGGGGGTCCCAACCACGGCTTTGGGGGGGGGGGACACTGCCCACCTGGTGCCCTGGGAGTCCGAACCATGGCCTGGGAGGCGGACACCAGCATTCCCTGGCACCCCTAGGTGCCCTATAGCTGGCTATGGGGAGGGTGCACCGCCGTCCTGGCACCTCAGGGCATCCTATAGCTTGGGGGGTGGGGGGAGTGCACCACCTACCAGCACCCCAGGCGCCCCGTAGGGTGGGGGAAGGGGCATCACTCCCCATCACCCCCGCGTGCCCCCTTCGGCGGGGTCCCCCAGCCCTGCCCCCCAGCCCCCGCCCTGACCGCGCCGTGCCCCGCAGACGGCGGTGCCTGAAGCCGCGGGCGCAGCCCCGCAAGCTGCCGCTGCCGGGGCCGCTGGAGGCCGCCCGCCGAGACCAGGCCACCTCGGTGTCGCAGCTGGACCTGCTCTGCGGCAGCCACCTGGAGACCGCCTCCTCGGGGGGCGACACCGACCTGCCCACCCCCGCCCTCCCCGCCCCCGCCCGCGACCTCCCCACCGCCCGCCCGGACTTCTTCCAACCGCCGCCCCCCCCCCAGCTCCGCGCCGGCCTCCGCGCCCCCGCCGGCACCCTGGGCCCCCCCCGCCGCCGGCAGCCCCCCGCGCCGGAGGACTACGGGCGCCCCGGGGAAGGCCCCGGCCTCAGGGCCGCCCGCTCGGTGGACGGGCTGCAGCCGCCGGACGAGCATCCCCGGGGGACCCCCGCTTTCCCCCCCCGGCCCCCCTCGCCCCCCGTGTTTTCCCGTTACGGGGGGCAGCCGGCCGACCTCCCGCTGCCCGAGCCCCCCCCGCGCCCCCCCTCGCTGGCCCCTCCGGGTCCCCTCCTCCTCTGCGGCCCCCTGGACCGGGGCGGGGGGCCGGAGGATGTTTACCGGGGGGTGATGCCCACCCTCCTCATCCCCGCCCGGTACATGCGCCTGGCCCCCGGCGAGCCCGAGGGCCCCCCCGAAACAGACGGGGGACCCGGTCCGACGGCGGCGACGGCCGCGCCCCCGCCCCCCCCGTCCACTGGGCAACCGTTCGAGGAAGGGGAGAGCTGGGGGGGCGCCCGGGCCCCCCAGCCGGTCAGCGGCTCAGTGGCCATCCCGGTGCTGCTGGACGGGTCGGCGGTGGCGCAGCTCAACGGGGAGCTGCAGGCGCTGGCGGGCCAGCAGCTGCTGGAACTGGGGGGCCCCCCCCCCGCCCAGAGCCTGGTTCGTGTCCCTGGACGGCCGCTCCTCCCAGGTGCGCCACTCCTACATCGACCTGCAGGGCGGCGAGAGGGGGCCCGGCCCCGCGCCCCCCCCCCGCCTGCCCCGCGGAGTCGCCGCCGGGGGCGAGGACGGAGGGTCCCGACCCCCCCCTCCCCGTCGCCTCCCCCGAGGACAGCTCGCTGGCCCCCTTACTGGAGGCGGGCGGCGGGGGGCGGCGCGGGGGGGGCAGCGGGCGCAGCAGCGCCAGCGAAGCCCCCCGGGACTCGCTGACCAGCCCCGAGGAGGAGGCGCTGGCCGAGGCGGGCGAGGGCGGCGACGAGGGCGGCGACCGCAAGAGCCCCTGGCAGAGGCGCGAGGAGCGGCCGCTCATGGTCTTCAATGTCAAGTGAGTGTGGGGGCGCGACCCGGGTGGGGGGCACGGCCGGTGGGGGGCACGACCCGGGAGGGGGAGGCACGGCCGGTGGGGGCCACGACCCGGGAGGGGCACGGCCAGGGGGCACGGCCCGTGGGGGGCATGGCGAGGGGCACGGCCCGGGGGGGGGCACGGCCCGGGAGGGGCGCGGCCCGGAAGGTCGGTGCGCTGCTGCTGCCATCCTGCCTGCCAGCGACCCTGCCCGCCGCTGTCCCTTCCTGCCATCATTCTGTTGTCACCACCCCATCCCACTGGCATCCCAGCCCCCCGACATCCCATCTCCGGCCCCAGCCCGTCCCCCCCGTCATCATCATCCTGCCCCCGTCCCGTCCCATCCCATCCCCTCACCCTGCCCGTCCCCACCGTGCCCTGCCAGGGGAGGGGGCAGAGGGACAGGCCCCAGGTGCCCTGTGTCCCTGGGACCTCCTGCACACACCCCCCACCCCCCCGACACTGCCGTTCTCCTCCCTGTCTTTTGGGGGCGTCAGAACTCCGTGTCCCCATGTACTCCCCCATAGCCTGAGGCATGTCCCCGCTTGTGTTCCTGCAGGGCGGGGGGGGCCGGCACTGCCCCCCGGGCCAGCGGTGCCTCCAAACTGCCGTAGGAGCTGGGGGGGGTCCCTGTCCCCCCTGCCTGCAGCCTCCTGTCCCCCCGCCCTTGGCTTTGGATTTTAACCGTGTTTCTAAACGTTTTCTACGTGGCGAGGATGAAGAGGGGCCAGCGGGGGCTGGGCTGGGGGACATGGGGACCCCCCCAGGCAACTGTCTGTCCCCGGCCAGGCTGGGCAGGGAGCCCCCTGCGCCCACCTGTGCATTACATGGCGTTAATATATTAAAAAACACAGACCCCCCCTCCTGTGCTGCCTGCCTCAGTTTCCCCCCCGGAGGAGCCAGGGGATGGGATTCGCCCTAGAAACCTTTTATTTGGGTGGTGGCACCCAGGGGAGTCCCCAGGGCCATCAGAGCAGCACCCTGCGGGGTGCAGGCAGCCCCCAGTGCTGGGGGCTGCACCCCCAGCCCCCCCCAGTGCAGCGGGACCCTGGGGGGCAGCAGTGGCGGCCGTCGGAGCAGCAGGTGCCCTGTGGAGAGACAGGCGTGAGGGGAGGGGATCGGGGGGGGGGTGATGCCCTTCAGTCCCCCACCCTGGTGCCCCCCCCACCCACCCCCCCGAACCTGGGCAAAGGGGCAGCACCCCCAGGAGCCCCACCGGCCGCGGCAGGCATGTGCAGCACTGCAGGGCACGGCAGCACGCAGCAGGGCGGCTGGCAGGAGGGGGGGCCGGCGGGGGGCCGTGGGGGGCTGCAGCAGCGGGGTGGGGTCCAGCAGCTTCTCGCAGCTCTGGGTGGTCACGTTGCAGGTGTAGCCCCGGGGGCAGCAGTGCTGGTGGTCCCGGCAGCAGACGGCCTGGGGGGCAGGCGGGGGGAGAGGCTGGGATCAACTGGGGTCCAGGAGTCCGGGGGCCACCCTGACACCCACCCCCAATGTAAGGTGCCCCCAAACCCTGCTCATGCCCAGCAGCAGCCCCAGGGACTGTGCCCTGGCCCCAGGGCATCCACACTGGAGCTCCCATGGGGGCACACTGATGGAGGTGGGGGTGTCCTGTGTGCCCATCCCATGTCACGCCCCTCCCCCCCCCCCAGTCCTGCTTGTCCCCAAAGACCCCAGCGCCCTCTTCTGCTCCAAAGACCCATCATCCCACCCCCAACACTCCTGCCCTGGTACTGCCACCCCTGCCCCCTCCAAAGGGCCCCCCCAAACCTCCTCCAGTGGGCAGCACCCCCAGGTCCCCGAGCTCAGCCGGCAGCACGTGCTCCCATCAGGACAGCTCGTCTCGTCGTCACACCGCACGTCACCCCCCCGGGACAGCGCCGGGGTCTTGCGCAGCCAGGGCCGGCGACCGCCCCCCTCCTGCAGGCAGCTGCCCGCTGTGGGGTCGCAGGTGTAGCCCTGGGGGCAGCAGTGCACGTGGTCGGGGCAGCAGACGGCCTGGGGGGGGTCGGAAGGAGGGTCTGAGCCCAATTGCCCCCCCCTCCGGGACCCCCAGCTCCATGTCTGGGGACCCCAGGGGCACAGTGAGCCCCCTCCCTGCCTCTTCCTGCTCTCCTCTATCCCCTGGCCCCCCATCCCAGCCTGGCTTTATTCCTCCTTGGCAGGGGTTTATGGGCACACCCCACCCACCCAATTTACCTGCAAGGGGACACACAAAGGTCACCAAGTGCCCAGGTGGCCTTGCGCCCCTTCACCGCCTCCTGCTACTGGAGCCCCAAACTCGTCCCAGTTAGAAGAGGGGGTCTGACTGGGGGCCCAGCAAAGGGCCTGGTGTCACCCCCATCCCCATGGGACACTGGGGACCCTGTCTTGCAGGACAGGGGGTTCTGTCCCAGGGGACAGGAGGTGGCAGTGTTCTGTTTAATGTCCCCAGGCACTGGTGTCCAGCTGCTCAGGGTCCCTCAAGCCACATCCCCCCTCCCCCCCAAGGACACCTCCACCCTCCTGGTCTCAGCCCAGCCCAGGGCCCCCTGCTCCCCTGGGTGCACCGCCCAGCCCCCCACCCCACCGGGACCCCAGTGCAGCCTTGTCCCCACATGGGTACCCCCTGTTCCTCTGGGCAAGGCCCCCCAAACCTCCTCCAGTGGGCAGCACCCCCAGGCCCCCGAGCTCAGCCGGCAGCACGTGCTCCCATCGGGACAGCTCGTCTCGTCGTCACACCGCACGTCACCCCCCCGGGACAGCGCCGGGGTCTTGCGCAGCCAGGGCTGGCGACCGCCCCCCTCCTGCAGGCAGCTGCCCGCTGTGGGGTCGCAGGTGTAGCCCTGGGGGCAGCAGTGCACGTGGTCGGGGCAGCAGACGGCCTGGGGGGGTTGGAAGGACGGTCTGAGCCCATCTGCCCCCCCCCTCCGGGACCCCCAGCTCCATGTCTGGGGACCCCAGGGGCACAGTGAGCCCCCTCCCTGCCTCTTCCTGCCCTCCCCTGGCGCTCCCCCAGCCTGATTCCCAGCCTGGGATGGGTGAGGGCGGGGAAATGGGGACTCCCACCACCCTTATCCTCCACACCGATGTCCCCAAGTAGCCCAGTGGCCCCACGCTGCTTCATCACTTCCCGCCACTGCAGCGCCAAACCAGTCCCAGTTAGGAGCGGGGCTCTGACTGGAGCACAGCAAATGAGCCCAGGGTCACCCCCCAACCCCGTGGGACATGGGGCGCCTCGGGCCTGGCCTTGTCTGTGGGGGACTGGGGACATCAGCCATCCCCGCTGTCTCAGCCCACCTCAGGGCCCCCTGCTCCCCTGGGTGCACTGCCCAGCCCCCCACCCCACCAGGACCCCAGTGCAGCCTTGTCCCCACATGGGTACCCCCTGTTCCCCTGGGCAAGGCCCCCCAAACCTCCTCCAGTGGGCAGCACCCCCAGGTCCCCGAGCTCAGCCGGCAGCACGTGCTCCCATCAGGACAGCTCGTCTCGTCGTCACACCGCACGTCACCCCCCCGGGACAGCGCCGGGGTCTTGCGCAGCCAGGGCTGGCGACCGCCCCCCTCCTGCAGGCAGCTGCCTGCTGTGGGGTCGCAGGTGTAGCCCTGGGGGCAGCAGTGCACGTGGTCGGGGCAGCAGACGGCCTGGGGGGGTCAGAAGGAGGGTCTGAGCCCAATTGCCCCCCCCCTCCGGGACCCCCAGCTCCATGTCTGGGGACCCCAGGGGCACAGTGAGCCCCCTCCCTGCCTCTTCCTGCCCTTCTCTATCCCCTGGCCCCCCATCCCAGCCTGGCTTTATTCCTCCTTGGCGGGGGTTTATGGGCACACCCCACCCACCCAATTTACCTGCAAGGGGACACACAAAGGTCACCAAGTGCCCAGGTGGCCTTGCGCCCCTTCACCGCCTCCTGCTACTGGAGCCCCAAACTCGTCCCAGTTAGAAGAGGGGGTCTGACTGGGGGCCCAGCAAAGGGCCTGGTGTCACCCCCATCCCCATGGGACACTGGGGACCCTGTCTTGCAGGACAGGGGGTTCTGTCCCAGGGGACAGGAGGTGGCAGTGTTCTGTTTAATGTCCCCAGGCACTGGTGTCCAGCTGCTCAGGGTCCCTCAAGCCACATCCCCCCTCCCCCCCAAGGACACCTCCACCCTCCTGGTCTCAGCCCAGCCCAGGGCCCCCTGCTCCCCTGGGTGCACCGCCCAGCCCCCCACCCCACCGGGACCCCAGTGCAGCCTTGTCCCCACATGGGTACCCCCTGTTCCCCTGGGCAAGGCCCCCCAAACCTCCTCCAGTGGGCAGCACCCCCAGGCCCCCGAGCTCAGCCGGCAGCACGTGCTCCCATCAGGACAGCTCGTCTCGTCGTCACACCGCACGTCACCCCCCCGGGACAGCGCCGGGGTCTTGCGCAGCCAGGGCCGGCGACCGCCCCCCTCCTGCAGGCAGCTGCCCGCTGTGGGGTCGCAGGTGTAGCCCTGGGGGCAGCAGTGCACGTGGTCGGGGCAGCAGACGGCCTGGGGGGGTCGGAAGGAGGGTCTGAGCCCAGCTGCCCCCCCTCCGGGACCCCCAGCTCCATGTCTGGGGACCCCAGGGGCACAGTGAGCCCCCTCCCTGCCTCTTCCTGCTCTCCCCCGTCCCCTGCCCCCCCCATTCATGCTTTGGTGGGGGAGATATGGGGACCCCCTCATCACTCCTGTCCCACCATGCTGGGTCACATGAAGGTCCCCAAGCATCCTGGTGGCCTCATGTCCTTTCATCACCTCCTGCCACTGGAGCCCCAAACTGGCCCCAGTTAGGAGAGGGGGTCTGACTGGGGGTCCAGCAAAGGGGTTGGTATCACCCGTCAACCCCGTGGGACATCGTCTCTCCTGGGAGACATCTGCTTTTATCCCACCCAGGGGACAGGGGACATCTACCTGTCCTGAGTGGCACAGGGGACCCCCGCTTTTGTCCCTCCCAGGGGACAAACCCCCCCTGCCCCCCCATACCTCCTCCAGTGGGCAGCACCCCCAGGCCCCCGAGCTCAGCCGGCAGCACGTGCTCCCGTCGGGACAGCTCGTCTTGTCGTCACACTGCACGTCACGAGCTGGGGACAAGCGGACAGTCAGAGCCGGTGTCCCTTCCCCAGGCCGGGACAGGGGGTGACAGCCCCTCCAGGGGGGTCCTCACCTTTGGGCATGGATGCCAGGGGCCGTGCCCAGCCCCCCGATGACGTGCAGGTGGAGCGCTCCAGGTCGCAGGCAGTGCCCTGTGGGCAGCAGTGCTGCCCGTCGCTGCAGCACACAGCCTGCCCGGGGGACACCCGCGTCAGTGCCCGCCGGACCCCTGCCCACCTGGGCGTCCCCCTGGCGCCACGGGCAGGGGGCTGCTGGCATGGGGTGCCCGGGATAGGGCGCTCAGCAAGGGCTGTGCAGGTGTGGGGGGCCTGGTACCGGGTGTCCGGCATGGGGGGCTCAGTGCATGTTGCCCAACGTGGGGTGCTCAGGACAGGGTACTCAGTTTGGACTGCCGGTATAGGGTCCCTGGCGCGGGGTGCCCAGTGCAGGGGGCTGGTAAGAGCTGCCTGGTGTGGGCTGTTAGGTGTGGGGCGCCTGGTGCACAGTGGCTGCCGTGGGGTGCCCCGTTTGGGACACCGAGTGCAGCATGTGCCTGGTACGGGGTGCCCGGTGCGGGGTGTGCCTGGTGCAGGGGGTGCCTGGTGCAGGGTGCCTGGTGCAGGGTGCCCGGTGCGGTGCCAGCACTCACATTCTGCAGGGGACAGCAGCCGTACTGTGCCGAGGACAGGTGGCAGCAGGTCGCACCGTCGGGACACGCCGAGCGGCCGTCGGGGCACAGCACCTGGCGCAGAGTGACTGCAGGGGGACACACACAGTGTCACTGTGCCCTCGCCTCGGTGACCCCTCCGTGGGGACAGCACGGGCACCCCACCACCGGAGGGGAACGGCCCTTACCTGGGGCCGGGGGCTGGCGCTTCCAGGCGGGGAAGGGGGTGGCCATGGGGACATCGCCGGCGGGTGACAGGCAGCGCCCGCGGGCCAAGTCACAGACGGTGGCGTGGGGACAGCAGTGCGTCTTGTCGGCACAGCACGAGGCCTGTGGACACCGCACCCGCTCGTCACAGCGGTGGCGGCATGATGTGCCCACCCCCCTCGGCATCCCTGTGTCATGTCCCCCACCCTGTACCTGGGGCATGGGGCAGCACCCCCAGGCGCCGCTGGCTGTCATGCAGCAGGTGGCATTATCGGGACACTCGGACTGTCCGTCGGGACAGGGGACAGCACGAGGGGCTGTGGAGAGCAGGGACAGGGTGAGAGACCCCCAGGCCCACCCACGTTCCCCCACCCACGCGTGGCCCCCCATACCCGGGGACGCGATGCAGGATTCGCCGTCGGCACTGCAGTGGGACCCTCGGGGACAGCAGCGCTGGCCGCCGGCACAGGGGACACCCTGGAGAGAAAGAAAGGGGGACTGGGAGGGCTGCGGAGGGGGAAAAGCCCCCCCAAAATGGCAGGGAAAGTAGGGAAACTGAGGCACGCTGGGCAGGCTCACCTCTGGCAGCGGGCAGCTGGCTCCAGGGGGACAGAGCGAGCCATCCTGGCACACTGCCACACTGCTGGCAGGCAGGACCTGAGGGGGGGTACAGGGGGGTTACCCACGCTTGGGGGTACCCCCTTTGTGCCCCCCCCAACCCTGGGCACTCACCAGGGTGGCAGGGCACGGCTGCCCCTCGGGGCATCGCAGCCTGGCGCTGGCTCCGGCCAGGGCCAGCCACAGCAGCAGGAGGGTCCTCATGGCGCTGGGGGCACCTGCAGGCAGCGGACACCCCCCCGGCACCACCGTGCCTCAGTTTCCCCACTCACCCAGGTCAGGGCGCAGGTCTCTGCCCAGCACCGCCCCCCAGCTCTCACTTCTCCTTTCGGTCATGAGCTCGGAAAGCCCCCCCACCCCGGGGTGTCGGAGGGGGGGCACCCCAGGATGCCCAGCCACTGTGGTGTCTGGCACCCCAACCGCCACCCGCAGCACCCCGATAACATCTCCCCACAGCCTCAGAAGCCAGCACCGCTGCTGGGGGGGGCAGCCTGCCCAGCCGGCACCCATGGGTGCCGAGTCCTGCCCCTCCCAGGACGCCCTGCCCCCTCCCCAGCACCCACTTCCACAATCACTTTCACTTCCCTCTCCCCACGTGGTGTCACCCCCCCGCACCAGTGAGCGTGCGGCCCCATCCCGCGGGTGACTGCGCCCCATGTGGGTGCTGCTGCCCCCCCGGCTCCCACCCGTGGGGGAAACTGAGGCAGACCCAGGTCCCACTGTCCCCCGCGCCGCCGGGACATGCTGGGGGGGGGGGGGGGGGAGAGGGGCACTGCCCCAGGGACCTGATGTGAGACCCCGAGCTGGGGGCAGGGGTGAGTCCCGATCGCTCGGTGCCACTGCACTGTCCTCCCCCACCCCCGGGACCCCCCGGGGGGGGGCTGGGCCCTCCCCACGGCTCCCACACTCAGGGCCCGGACCCAGTGCTCCCCATGGCTTTCAGTGCCGCCCGCCGCCTTCCCCCAGTGCCGCCCAGCGCCCCAGACCCCCCCGGCTCCCAGTGCCACCCGTGGCCCGCCCCCAGGGCACCGTGTGACCCCCAGTGCCCCCAGAGAATCCCAGTATTCCCAGTGCTCCCGTGACTCCCGGCGTCTCCCAGTACCCTCGGGATCTCCCCCCAGTGCCCCCCTCCCCGTGACTCCCAGTACCGCCAGGAGCTCCCAGTGCTCCGCGGGAATCCCAGTACTTCCAGCGCCCCGCCCCAGCTTCCCCCAGGACTCCCAGTGCCCCCAGCCCTCGGCTGCCCCCGATGCTGCCAACTCCTGCCCCCGGCCCGGCGCCTCCCGCCCCGGCCCCGGCCCCGGCCCCGGCCCCGGCCCCGGCCCCGGCCCGTACCCGCTCCCGCTCCCGCTCCCGGCCCCGCCGCCCGGGTCTCGGAGCCGGCCAGCCGCAAGCCCCACCCCCCCGTCCCCCCATTGGCCCACTTCCCCGCCTGCCACGCTCCCATTGGTCACCTCAGGGAAAGGAGGTGAGGAGCACCGCCTCCTCACTCCTCGCCCTCCCCGTCACGTGACGCAGAGCCACATGACCGCAGCCCCCGCCCGCAGGCCGAGTGCGATGAGTTGGTTCGGCCTCAGCCCGGGGGTTCGTTCCGCCGCTCCCCCCGACCCTGCCCCGCACCCCCGTGCGGCCCCGGCGGGGGTGGCAGCTCCGCGGCGGGGCGCGGACCCCGGGCCTTGCTTCTGGGGCAGACAGCACCCCACCCCCCAAATCCTCCCCAAACCATCCCCAGACCCTCCCCAAGCCCCCCTCCACCTCCTCCAACCCTCTTCCAGCCCCCTCCAAATGTCTCTCCGCCTCTCCCCAACACCCCCAACCCTCCCCCAACCCCCCCAAGCCTCTTCTCAATACCCCAACCCCCTCCACACTCCACCACCCTCACCAAGCCCCCTAAACTTCCCCATCCCCTCCCCAAACCCCGAGGTGCCCCCAAATCCCCTCCCAATCCCCCCAACCCTCCCCCGACCTCCTGCCAAACCCCCAAGCGCCCCAAATCCCCTCCAAACCTCCCTCTAACTCTCCCCTCACCCCCCCCCGCCAGTCCTCCCGCTGGAGCCGGACACCGCAGACCCACGTGCCGACCCCCATGAGCGAGGGGACACTCCATCCCAGGGGTTTATTGCCAAGGGGGGCGGGGTGGGGGTGTCTCAGATGGCTGACTGCTCCTGCCGGAAGGCCTCGGCGGCCGGCGGGCGGTCGGTCTCGGTGGCCATGGCGGCCTGGCGCAGCACGGCCATGTGCTCCTCGGCGGCCGCCAGCGACCGCTCGACCCAGTGGCGGGCAGCGGGCTGGCGGCAGGCGCTGCGGGTCACCAGCACCAGGTGACTGACCGACAGCAGCAGCGCCGCCGCCCTGCGGGGACACGGCGGCCTCGTCACCCCCCTCCCCTGTGCCAGACAGGGAGGGTGGCTTTGCCACCGGGCGTGCGGCTCGTGCCTCAGTTTCCCCATCTGCAGCACAGGGGGGTGGAGGTGTGCGTCCCTTGCCCCCCGTGGCGTTGTCCCCTGCTATGTGGCACGGGGTGGCACCGGTGTCTCCCCCACCCCCTCACGGGTGTCCCCCCACCCAGGGAGCGTCCCCGTCCCTCCCGCCGGCATCACCTCGCGTCCAGCAGTTTGGGGTCCAGCGGCGGGTACATGGATCTGACCACGTCATCCACCCTGCCGGAGGGGACGGTGTTAACCCCTGGGGACACCGTGGTGACACCCTCCATCAGCCCCCCGGGCCCCAGGACCCCCCGTCACCTGGGGCTGATGCGTTTGGCCACCACGATGATGTCACCCAGGCTGGCAGGGGACTTCACGCGGGCACCCGAGCCCATGGTCATGGCCACCAGCTTCTCCGTCAGCGTGTGGCAGATCTGCGGGGGGTGGGACGACAGCGGGAGCGGGGCCAGGGTGGGCACTTGGTGCCACCATTGTCACCAGTGCCACTAACGCCACCAGCAACACCAGTGTCACCAGCCCCACCAGTGCCACCAGAGCCACCAGTGCCACTAAGGCCACTGGCACCACCAGCCCCACCAGTGTCACCAGAGCCATCAGTGTCACCAGTGCCACTAACACCACGGGCACCACCAGTGTCACCAGAGCCATCAGTGTCACCAGTGCCACTAACACCACTGGCCCCACCAGCCCCACCAGCGTCACCAGTGCCACCACTGCCACTGGCACCACCAGTGCCACTAACACCACCGGCACCACCAGTGCCACCAGCCCCACCAGTGTCACCAGAGCCATCAGTGTCACCAGTACCACTAACACCACTGGCACCACCAGCCCCACCAGTGTCACCAGAGCCATCAGTGTCACCAGTGCCACTAACACCACGGGCACCACCAGTGTCACCAGAGCCATCAGTGTCACCAGTGCCACTAACACCATGGGCACCACCAGCCCCACCAGCGTCACCAGTGCCACCAGTGCCACTGGCACCACCAGTGCCACTAACACCACCGGCACCACCAGTGCCACCAGCCCCACCAGTGTCACCAGAGCCATCAGTGTCACCAGTACCACTAACACCACTGGCACCACCAGCCACACCAGTGTCACCAGAGCCATCAGCGCCACCAGTGCCACTAACACCACTGGCACCACCAGCCCCACCAGTGTCACCAGCGCCACCAGTGTCACCAGTGCCACTAACGCCACTGGCACGACCAGTGTCACCAGTGCCATCGGTGCCAGCCCCTGGACTCACCTTCAGGATGGCGATGCAATGGGAGACCAGACCCCTGCGGAGAGGGAGGAGGGTGTGAATCTGGGTGGACACCCTCCCCCTTGCCCTCACCCCCTACTTGCCTGCCCACACCCCCTGTCCCCCCTGGGGACATCCCCACCCAGAGACCTGCTCCAGGACCACCCTTCTTGGGACCGGCCATGGCGTGGTGATCCCCAAACCTTGACCACCTGCACCCCGTGTTGGGGGGTTGGCACTGCATGGGGGTCCCCAGCAGTGGTGGGGGGGACACGGGGCACGCCGGGGGGGACATGGGCTTACGAGGCGTCCTCGACCCAGTCCTCGTTCTCCAGGATGGCCTCGATGTGGGGGTTGGTGATGACCACGTCGTCCAGCTCCAGCTCCGAGGGCTCGGACGGTGTCTCGGTGGTCCCCATCAGGTCCACGATGGGTCTGTTGGGGACATAGGGACATCCCTGGGGACAAGGCCACCTCCTCCGTCTCCCCCCCAATGCCCTGATGAAGCTGGATGCTCCAGCATCGTCCCCCCGATGATGGTGGATGTCCCCAGCGTTGTCCCCACGGGGTTTGGGGTCCCTCCCTGACCCCCGTCACCCAGTGGGGACGGAGACGATGCCATGCCCGCGGGCTCACTCACTTGGTGTCGTAGTGGTGCCGGAGGTCTTTGGGGTGGCAGTAGCGCTGCCGGCAGACCACCACCAGCGCCACGAAGGACGCCAGGAAGATGGTGGCCAGCACCCCGATGGCCACGATGACGACTGTCTCCATGGCCGGTCCCCGCCGAGGGGTGGCTCAGGCGTCTGCTGCCATCTCGTCACAGTGGGGTCTGCGGGGATGGGGGGACCGGGGGGGGGGTTGGGAACCCACAGTTGCTCTTCCCCCCTCCCTGCCCCCAAGATGCCTATCCAGGACCCAGTGACACCCACCAGCACGTCCTTCCAGGGGCACTGTCACCCGGGGGGGACGGAGTGGAAGGGGTGATGCTGGGTGCGGGGTGGAGCAGGATTCGGCCATGGCACGTGGGGGGCTGCCCCCATCTTGTCACCATGACCATGGTGACATGGGGTGGGGGCTGGGATGAAGAGAGCGAGGTCTGGGCCATGTGGGGCCATGGGGACCCTCGGAGCCCCATCCCTGTGGGCTATGGGGACCCTCACAGCTCTCTATAGGGACCCCAGAGCCCGGTCCCAATGGGGATACAGGGACCCCAGAGCCAGGTCCCAGTGGGGATAGAGGGACCCCAGAGCCAGGTCCCAGTGGGGATACAGAGATCCCAGAGCCAGGCCCCAGTGGGGATAGAGGGACCCCAGAGCCACCCCCGCTGCCGCAGCAGTGCCCGAGCCCCGTCCCCGCGGGCAGCAGGACACCCGCTGCACCAGGCCCAGGACACCCCGGCGCAAGGCCGGGACCCCAGCGCGGGACAGACAGCACCCTCCTGGTGCCAGGGCGGGGGGCACCCATCCCTGCCCTCCCTACCTGCTGCCAGCCGGAGCCACGGCGGGACGGGGACACCGGGACGGGGACAGCCGGTGCCACTTCCGCACCGCGTGCCAACGCCCCGACCTTTACCCCCTGACTAATGCCTGGGCCCCAGCACTGGTGGGGGCAGACGTGCCCCCAGCCCCCCATCCCCACTCCCCAGCACATCCCCCCTCCCCCCCTGTGTTCCCCCTAAATCCGACACAATTCTAAGCCAGGGTCAGTGACTTGGCTTAAATTTCCAGGGGGGGGCACTTGTCCCCGCCCTCCCCCACGCGGGGGGGGGGGTGGGGGGGCCGGGCCGGGGCGCTGTGTGTCCCCCCTCCCTCTCCTTTCCCACTGCGATTAAAGCCTTAAGAGGGATTTTGGCCACCGAAGCCGGTTCTGCGCCGTAACCCCTTGGTGCCTGGTCCTGGGGGGGGTGTGTCTGTGATAGCGCCGGGGGGGTGCCCGCACCCCCTCCAGCCCCTGGGGGGTCCCCGCCCGCGGGTGGGTTGGGGTCGGATGCTGCCTTTGCAGCGCCGAGCACCGGGGGTCCTCTGGAGCGAGGGGGAAGGGGGGTCTTGGAGGCGGTCGCTGCTAGGGGGGCCCTGTAAGGCTTGGGGGGAGGGGTGGCTACTGGGGGGGGCGGTGTCCGGAGGGGCCCTGTGAGGGTCTGGGGGACGGTCGCTGCTTGGGGGTTTGGGGGGGCCATGTGAGGGTCTGGGGGGGGGCGTCGCTGCGGTCCCTGGTCCTGCCCGGTCCCGGTGGCGGGGACACACGCACGCAGGAGTGATGGGGGTCACGGGGGGCGCTCCGGAAGTCCCAAGGGCGCCTGGGGGTCCCGCACGGCCCTCAGGGGGCATCGGTCTCAGGGGTCCCCTACAGCCCGAGGGGCTCATAACACCGCGGGGGGCGTCGCTCCCGGGGGGCTGGATGGGGAGAGCGATCGCTCCGGGGTGGGGGTGTCAGTTCGGGTGTCCCGAGGGGGTCCCGTACAGCCCTCGGAGGGGGGGGTCGGTCCTGAGGGTTTGGGGGGTGGTCCCTCCGGGCGTCCCGAGGGACAATTGCTCCGGCGGTCCCGCACGACCCCGGGGTCCCCTCCCCCCCTGCCCCCCCCGTCGCGCTCCCTCGGGGGTCCCTCCGCGGGACCGAGCGGAGTGACCCCCTCGACCGCATCCCCGGGGCCCCCCCGGGCACCCCCCCGAGCACCCCCCGGCCCCCCCTCACCTGGAGCCGCTCCGCGACGGCCGCGCACAAGATGGAGCCGGGGCGGGGGGCGCGGAGCGGGGCCGGGCGCGGGGCTCCGCCGGGTCTGCCCCCGCCCGGCCCCGCCCCCGCCCCGCCGGGACCCCCGCCCGGCCCCGCCCCCGCCCCGCCCCGGGGGGCCCGGGCTGGGGTCCCGTCGCGGCCCCTCGTGTTCCAAAGTATCCTCAGTATCCCCGTGTGCCCCGCAATGTCCCCCCTGCACCCCAAAGTGTCCCGCGGTGTCCCCTCGTGTCCCGAAGTGCCCCTGCTGCACATCCTCGAAGCATCCCCTTGTCCCCCAAGGATCCTCTTGTGCCCCAAATCTCCCCACCACATCCCAAAGGGTCCCCGTCCTGTCCCTTCGCGTCCCCCAGCACCCCCACTGCTCCTCCAGAGCATCCTCGCGTGCCCCAGTGTTCCCGCTGCATCCCAAAGGTCATGACCTCTTGGGTCCCAAAATGTCCCCATTACATCCCCAAGTATCCTCACCCCAACATGCCCTTGTGTCCCCAAGTGTCCCCGCTGCATCCCAAAGTGTCCCCTCTATCCCCGCCGTGTCCCAAACCACCGTCATACGCTGTCCTGCCCTGTGTCCTTGCCATGTCCTTTGGTGTCCCCATTATGTCCCAAAGCATTTGTGTCCCTTACTGTCCCTTTTGAGTCCCCCTATTGTCCTGGGTGTGTCCCAAACCCTCTCCATCATGACCCAAAGTGTCCCCACCCCAGAGGGGTGACTCCCGGTTGATGGGGGCTCATGGTCCCACTGGCACTCGCTCCCCACCCTGCTGCTTTCAGCACCTATCCACACTGCCTGTGGTGACACTCGTGGTGACACTCGTGGTGACATGGGGCCTGGCAACGCCAGCCAGGTGTCAGCCACAGGGGACACGGTCACTGTGGTGGCCTGCAGTCTTGTGCTTCCGGGGATGCTGAGATCCCCTTGCCCTGGGGTACAAAGGGCACATGTTGTCCCCAGGGGTCACCAGGAGCCAAGGGGCACTGGGACCCGCAGTGTCACCGGTGTCCCCAGGGATGTCCCCTTGCCCTGCCAGCAATGCCTCGTCCTCGTGGCTCAACGGGCTCTTTATTCGGGAACACAGCGGCGGGCTCCGGCCATGGCACAACCTGGCTTCTCCCTGCCCACCCCGCCGGTGCCACCGACCCCGCTGCCACTGCTCGGCCAGGCACCTCCACCCTCTTCCCTGGGGTCGGTGCCACCGGCGAGCTGGGCACCGCAGGGCTCCACTGTCCCCTCTTGACTGATGGGGACCCCCCAAACCCCACGCATTCCCTGGGACTCAACCTCCTTGGATCCAGCCCCAGCGTGAGTGGGTGGCACTGGAGGTCGGGGTGCTTGCGGTGCCCCCGGCTCCGGCACCCCCGCCTGGAGCTGCCTCCCGAGTGAGCCGGGCCACCGCGCTGCCCTTCATGGAGCCCACGATGCCACGATCCATTGTCTGAGGTGACACGCAGCCAAGTCCATCCCCTGAGATGCTGCTCCTTCATGTCCCTGCTGCTGGGCCTGTCCCCAGGTGTGTCCCCAGGCATGTCCCCAAGGGTCTAGCCATCAGGGAAGATGTAGCTGTACTGGTTGAGGATGTGCTCCACCACCTGGTTCTGGAAGACCATGTGCATGGCCATGTTCCCCTCCTCGCTCGCCGGCCGCAGCAGTGTGGGGCCAAAGACGATGGCAATGCTCTGCACCGACATGCGGTTCTCCTCCTTGAACTCGATAACCCTGCGGGGATGAGGGACAGCATCACCCGGCACGTCCCCAAACCCAGGTCTTGTCCCCGTTCCTGACACAGGGTTGGTTTTGGGGGGAGGGAGATGGGTGTCACCTGCAGAGGTGGCGGAAGAGGACCTTCATGGTGTCATGGTGGGCGGGAGGGAGGGAGAACACCAGGTCACGGATGCACCGGCCCCGCCTGGTCGGGTCCTGCATCTCTGCAAGGAGAGGGAAGACACGGTGAGGTGCTGGCTCCGGCAGCTGGAGCATCCGTCCCTGTCCCTGCCCCCACGCCTGTCCCCATACTCATCCCCATCGCCATTGCTGTCTTCATCCCATTCTCATCACATCCCTGTCCCTGTCTCCATCCCCTGTCCTCATCTTCATCCCCATCCCATTCCATCCCATCCCGTCCTGTCCCGTCCCTATCCCTATCTGTGTCCCTGTCCCCATCCCATCCCCATCCCTGTCCCCAGGCCTCACTGATGGCAGCGATGAACTTGTCGAAGTGGCTGAAGGGGATGAGCGGCTCCGGCAGCTCGCGGAAGAAGAGCTTCAGTGCGCCGGTGACAACGTGGATGTCCTCCCAGCGCCCGTCATCCAGGTCCAGGTGCTCGTCTGTGGGGCCGGGGTGGCACCTCAGGCAGGTCCCTGCACCAGGAGATGGGCCAGGGCCCCCATCCCCTCCCACCCCAGCCAGAGTCCTGTCACCCTGCCCCTGGGGGGTTATATCCCATTTGTTCCCCGCTGTCACTGCGGGTGACCATACCGTGCTCCACTTTGTAGCGCAGTTTCTGGATGGTGGCCAGGTTGCCGCTGACCCGGTACAGCCCGTCGATGTCCAGACCTGGCAGAGGACAGTGGTGGAGATAGGGGGAAGCTCCTGGTTAACCACAACCCAGCCTGGGATGTGACACCAGCCACCACTGAGGGAACTCCGGGTACCCACATGTCCCCACTGTCTCCTGGGAGATGCCCACAGCCGGGTGGCACAGGGTGACAGTGACAGTACAGCCGTACTAGTGCCCACAGCAGCCAGCACCGGGCTTCCAGGGAAAACCCAACCTCCAAATTTAGGCTTTACCCAGAGGTGCCCCCATCCCAGTGCCCCCCAGGTTGTCCCCATCCCTGGGCCTTGGGGCAGTACCTCTCCTCTCCACGGTCTGGATGCACTGAAGGACGAAGCGGGGCACCGTCCCCCGCTCCCGCTCGCACAGCGCTTGCAGGGGGCAGCCGAAGACCTGATCTGGAAAAGCCAACGGAGGCTTGAGCATGGCCGGGTGACACTGAAAGGAGGCCTGGTGGCGGGTCTGGGGTTGGGGACATGGCAGAGTGTTCTGTTCCCATACAGTTGTGACGCCGGGGGGGCTGGAGGTGATGGGACGTGCCCAAGCCCATCACCAAGACATTGGGTTGGAGGGCTTGGTCCCCCAACCCTCTGTCCCAGCTCCATCCTCGGCTGTTCCCACCCACCTTCCAGCCTGGGGACACCCCGAGGGGGCTCAGTCCCATCCCAGCACCCACCCCTGACGCAGCCCCGTCCCAGCACCCACCCTTGATGTAGCCCCTCTCCCGCAGGGACTGCAGCGTCGGCCGCCTCTGCAGGAACTTGCGGAGTTTGTTCCGGACCTTGCTGGCGTCGCTCTCACCGCCGGCACTGCCCATCGCCTGCCCGGCCACTGTGGGTCGGGGCGCACATCAGCGTCGTCCCAAGGGACCGGGGTGCTCCCAGCACATCCCCCCACGGGAGGGAGCTGGGGACACCATGGGGTGGCCCTGCCCAGTGGATGGTTTTGCTGGTGCCGCCCCGGTGCCCATCCCCATGCTGGGGTGCCCGAGCTCACCTGCCCGCTTCTCCTCACCACTCCCCAGCTTCTCCCGAGAGCCGAATTCAGTCCCGCTTTCGGCATCCTCCTCACCACGGAGGTCAGTGCCCTAGGGAAGGGGCAGTGTGAGATGCTGTGCCCATCCCCAGGGTGTCAGGGTGGGGGTCAGCGGGCGCCTGCTCACCAGCCTGTCGATGCTGTCTGCAATTGCCTTCTGCCAGGCAGTGATGATCTGCTCCGAGTCGTGCTGGATGAGGAACTCTGAGCCCTCCCGTGTCTTCAGCTGTGAGAGCAGCGGGCAGTGGTCAGGGGATGGCCATGGGGCTGCCCGCATTTGGCTGCTACAACCTGGCTTTTGGAGGCTAGGTTATGGCTGAGAATGGTGCACAACTCATTACACCAATGAGCCCGACTGTTGCTGTCTGCCAGCAATCCAGGGCACCTGGAAACCTCCTCTCTGTGCAAAGCCCAAGAGAAAAAAATGCTCTGGGAGTGGGGCCATCCCTTGGTGACATCTCCGTGCCTGTGGAACGGGGACAGTGGCCAGCAGCACAGTGTATCCCTTTGCTCCCAGCCTGGGGACATCCCCCATCATCCCCACCAACACCAACCACAGCACATCCCCTTCACCACTCGTGGGATGAACTGGGAGGGTGCTGACATTGCCACCAACCCATGGGCCACACATGGACCCCAGCAGGGGACTGATGTCCCCCCCGTTGTCACTGGGCTCACCTCCAGGACGTGCTTCTTGCTGGACTTGTCCTTGCTGGCCCAGGTGAGGGTGGCCCCACGCAACTCCACCGTATGCTCGGGGGTGGTCAGGGTGCTGGGTTGCCGCTGTGGGAGCAAGGGATGAGGGTGGCACCGCTGGCACCCGCCCAAAGGGGAGGGGGACACTGGGGTCCTGCTCATGAAAAGCGGTAGTGGCAAATGTCCCCTGTGGGACAACTCTGTCCCCTCCTCTGGCACTGGAGTCTCTCTGCAGGGCCAGGACATGGTGCTGCTGCCGTGAGGTGGGTGTCATGGCCACTAGTTTGGGGACATCTGGACTCTACAGCCACCGTCACCTCATGGGACATCCCCAGCCCTGCCTGGGGACCCTGGGTGTCACCACAGAATCCCAGACTGGTTTGGGTGGGAAGGGACCTTAAAGCTCACCCAGTCCCACCCCCTGCCATGGCAGGGACACCTTCCACTAGACCAGGTTGCTCCAAGCCTCATCCAGCCTGGCCTTGGACACTCCCAGGGATGGGGCATCCACAGCTTCTCTGGGCAACCTGTCCCAGTGCTCCCCACCCTCTGCGGGAAGAATTTCTTCCTGATGTCCAATCTAAATCTCCCTGCTTTCAGTTACTCCTTGTCCTGTCACTACAGGCCCTTGTAAAACATCCCCCCCAGCTTCCTTGTAGCAACCCAGGCACTGGAAGGGGCTCTAAGGTCTCCCCGGAGCCTTCCCGTCCCCAGGCTGAACACCTCAACCCTCCCAGCCTGTCCCCATGGCAGAGGGGCTCCAGCCCTCGGAGCATCTCCATGGCCTCCTCTGGACTCACTCCAACCAGTCAATATCCTTCTGATGTTGGGGGCCCCAGAGCTGGACACAGAATTGCAGGTGGGGTCTGACGGGAGCAGCATAGAGGGGGAGAATCCCCTCCCTCGCCCTGCTGACCACGCTGCTCTGGATACAGCCCAGGGTACGGTTGGCTTTCTGGGCTGCCAGCGCACACGGCCGGCTCGTGTCCAGCTTCTCATCCCCCAGTACCCCCAAGTCCTTCTCCCCAGGGCTGCTCTCCAGCCATTCTCCACCCAGCCTGTCCTTGTATTTGGGATTGCCCCAACCCAGGTGCAGGACCTTGCCCTTGGCCTTGTGGAACTCCACGAGCTTGGCACGGTCCCACCTCTCCAGCCTGTCCAGGTCCCTCTGGATGCCATCCCTTCCCTCCAGCGTGTCACCGCACCACACAGCTTGGCATCATTGGCAAACTTGCTGAGTGGGCACTCAATCCCACCGTCCATGTCACTGACAAAGATGACAAACAGCACCGGCCCCAACACCGACCCCTGAGGAACGCCGCTCGTCACTGCTCTCCACTCGGACACTGAGCCATTGACCACAACTCTCTGGGTGTGACCATCCAGCCAGTTCCTTATCCACCGAGCGGTCCATCCCTCAAATCCATGTCTCTCCAGTTTAGAGACAAAAATGTCCTGCGGGACGCTGTCAAACACTTTGCACAAGTCCAGGTTGATGACATTGGTTGCCCGTCCTCTACCCACCAAGGCCATGACCCCATCGTAGATGCCACCATATTCGTCAGGCACGATCTGCCCTCGGTGAAGCCATGTTGGTTTCATCACCTCCTCGTTCTCCATGTGCCTTTGCACGGTTTCCAGGAGGATCTGCTCCATGATCTTGCCAGGCACAGAGGTGACAGTGGCTGGGCTGGAGTTCCCTGGATCCTCCTTTTTCCCTTTTTAAAGATGGGGCTTATGTTTCCCTTTTCCAGTCAGTGGGAACTTTCCCAGACCGACACGACTTCTCGAATGCGATGGACAGAGGTTTCACAGCCTCATCCGCCGTTTCTTTCAGGACCCGCAGATGTATTCCATCGGGTCCCATGGACTTGTGCACCTTCAGGTTCCTCAGGTGTTCCCAAACCCGATCCTCTCTATCCATGGGCAGCTCTCCATTCTCCCAGTCCCTGCCCTTGCCTTCCCTGACCCCAGGGTTATGGCTTGCTCCCTTGCCCGTGAAGACTGAGGCAAAAAAATCGTTGAGCACCTCAGCCTTCTCCACATCCTGGGAAACCAGCTCTCCCATTTCCTTCTGCAGAGGGCCCACGTTTTCCCTGATCTTCCTTTTATCCCCTGTGTACCTGTAGAAGCCCTTTGTGTTGGCCTTGATGTCCCTGGGCAGGTTTAATTCTGTCAGGGCTTTGGCTTTCCTAACCTGACCCCTGACCTCTCGCACAACTTCCCTGTAATCCTCCCAGGCTCCCTGTCCCTGCTCCCACCCACTGTAGGCTTCCTTTATGTGCCTCAGTTTCCCCAGGAGCTGCTTGTTCATCCAGACAGGCCTCCTGGCATTTCTACCCAACTTCCTTCCCATTGGGATGCATCGCTCCTGCGCTTGGAGGAGAAGGTCCTTGAACACTCGCCAGCTTTCTTGGGCCCCTCTTCCCTCCAGGGCTTCATCCCAAGGAACTCTGACATCCCATGCTGCTCTACCATCCCAAGGATCCTCAGCTTCAGGGTCCCTCTTGGTGAGGGCATGGTGCAGGAGCAGCCTTACACAGGCAGGGGAGTCCCTTGCAGGCTGCAGGGTGCCTGTACCCAAGGAGGGGACAGTCCCTTGGGGTTTTCACAGTGGAAGAGCATCAGACCCACTGGCTCTCCCCATGCCCCATGTTTCAGGGTGATTTGGCCATGCTCACCCTCCATCCAGCCCCTCTCCATCCCTGTTATCCAGAAGGTCCCCTCCAGCAGAGTCCCATGCCCACATCCCAGTGGTGGGGCCGGCACCATGTCTTCCCCCCCCAGCTCCAGGATGTAGGGCCGTCCCCTCTCCTTCCCCTGCCGCAGCCACCACAGGGTGTTGCAAGACCCACAGCAGCTTCTGCATCTGGGCGCCGGCTGCTGGTTGCAGGGGGGGTGGGTCAGGTGCTACTTCCTCTCTGCTCACCCTGACAAATTCTGCGTGCTCGGAGGGCACCCCAGCACTGCCCTGGTTTGGCTCTCGCACGAGCGGAGTGTGAGTGTGAGAGGGGGGGTGTGAGCACACACGTGTCGGCGTGCGGCAACCCAGCCCAGTGTTGGGAGAGGCACTGCTGGGGGGGGGTGATCCTGTCCTGGGGGTGCTGGGCCTGCCCCATGGGTGCTGCCCTCAACTCATAGGTGCTGGCCTTATCCCATGGGTGCTGGTCCCATCCTGTGGTTGCTGGCTCTGTCCCACGGGTGCTGGTTTTGTCCTATGGGTGCTGACCCTATCCTGCACATGCTGGCCCTGTCCCATGGGTGCTGGCCTTATCCCATGGGTGGTGGTCCTATCCTATGGGTGCTGACCCAATCCCACATATGCTGGCCCCATTCCATGGGTGCTGGCCCGCTGAGGCTGTTTGGGCTCTTACCAAGGCACCAGCAGCCGAGTGCTTGGAGTCCTTGAAGAAGGTGAGGATGCCCCCCTCCAGCACTGTCCAGGAGGAGCTCCAGTTTTTCCTGAGGAGCAGAGGGTGGTCATGCAGGGGGACAGCACAGCCCCTGTCCCCTCTGCCCCCAGGGCTCTCTTCTCCAGTGGGGTGGGACACCAGGATGTGCTTACCGGAGCCGCTTCCCTCTATCCACTGTCTTGGTCCGGTGGAGCACTCCAGCTTTTTCGAGGCTTTTGAACTGGAACGGAAAGTGTGTGTGTGTGGGGGGGGTTAGGTTTGCCCCCTGCCTTCCCCGGTGCTGGGGTGGGGAAGGGCTGGCTGCCCCTTGCCGGGGTGCTCACCTTCTCCTCCTTGAGCCCCAGTGCCGGCGGCCCGGCGCTGTGCCAGGCAAAGAGCTCGCTGTCCTGACTGGAGCTGCTGCTGGCCCGGTCGTGGTGGCAGCCCGCTGGCACCTGGTGGGAGCGAACGGGTGAAGCCCGAGGTGCCTGTGCCAGATGGGTGCTAGGCTTCATGCTCACTGCACCCCAGAGCCCCTGCCCTCTGCTTGTGTGGCCCCGGGAGAATGCTCACCCCAGGCAGACATCCCTATCCCTGGCCCATCCCCAGCCCATCCCCATCCCTATCTCTGTCCTTAACCCAATCCCTGTCCCCATCCCTGTCCCTGTTCCCGTACCGTGACGGAGGTGAAGTTCTCGGGGCAGAACATGGCTCCCTCAGGGTGGCTGCGCCTGTACCAGCCCGGGGATGAGCCCAGCTCCTCGGGGCGCCTCGGCGACAGAGAGAGAGCAGCCCCCTGCTCGTAGGAGCCCATGGGTGAGTAATCCTCGTCAGGATAACCCTCCAGCTCATCTGGAGACAGGTCGGGATAGTCTGTTTCCGGAGTGGGTGGCTGGAGAGGAAAGTCAGGTCAAGATCTTGTGCTGCACAAGAAGCATCCGCTTCCCCCAGCCATGGCCAGTGCATGTAGGGGCTGCTCCAACTCCATCGCCTCCATTTTCATCCCCATCCCTGCCTCCATCTCCATATCTGTGTCCATCTACATCCCCAACCCTGTCTCCATCCCCATCCTCATCTCCATCCTTGTTTCCATCTCTATCCCCATCCCTGCCTCCATCTCCCTGTCCATCCTACCCTCCGTGTCCATCTCCATCTCTGTTTTCATCCCCATCCCCATCCCCACCCCCATCCCCATCCCCATCTCTGTCTCCATCCTGCGCTGGTTTTTGTTGGGATAGAGTTAATCCTCATCCCTGTCTCCATCTCTGTCTCCATCCCTGTTCCCATCTCCATCCCCATCACCCCCACGCCTCGCTGGGTGCTCACCCTCTGCTCCATGGGACTGTACTGCATCACCCCAGGGTACATATCCTGGGAGCTGCTTCCGTCTCCTGCGTGGGGGGGGTCCCACGACGTCTCACCTGTTACCGAATTATAGAAAAAAGCCTGTCCGCTGGCTTCATCCACGTACTGTTCCCACTCGGGAAACTCCGGGCTGTGGACGAGCGAGGAGGCGGGAGAGGCGGTGGGACTCACTCCATCTTCTGCCTGCCCAAAGGGACAATCCCACGTGGTCTCGCCCGTCACCGGGTTATAATAAAACAAATGTCCACTGTCCGTATCCGTGTGGGTTTCCCAGTCCGACACGGAGCTGCTGGGCTCCTCCGGGGCTGAGCCGGTGGCTGTGGCTTCTTCCCGCAGCTCCTGGATGTTGAGGTAGATGGGGACGGGTGACTCCTCCGACTCCTTGCGCTCCTGGAGGGGACACGGATGGGTCACTCGGCTGCTGCAACTGGCGATGGGTGCGGAGAGCCATGGGGCAAGGAGGCTGGGAACAGCATTCCTGGGGTGTGCCCGCTGTGGTATGGATGGATAGGGGGAACAAGAAACCGGTTCCTGCCCTGCCCCCACTGCTGGGGCATCCCTCCTGCCCGGGCACCCAGCAGGTGCTGCCTTGAGGTGCCTTCTCCCATGGGGCAGGAGCTGAGGGCGACAGCGGTGGAGGAGGGCACCCACAGCACTCACAAGCACCCACAGCACACATGTCGGGCAGGGAGCACCCAGCTGGCAGTGGGGATAAGAGTACGGCCTGAGCACATGGAAGGCTTGGGGCACCGTGGTCCCCAGCATCAGCACCCACGTCACCCACTGTGCCTGCATCCCTGGGCTCTGCACCCGGGGCATCAGCATCAGCACCCCGGCACTTGCACCCACATCGTCAGCACCCTCAGCACTTCACCTACATCATCTGCACCCCACCATTGGGAACAGCACCCCAGCGCTCACACCCTCCACATCAGCACCCCCACATCAGCACCAGCTCCCGTGGAATCTCCAATGCCCACATCACTCGCACGCCCAGCCTCTGCACCCACAGTGACAGCACCCGCATCACCAACACCGGCACCCGCACCGCCGGCACCCACAGCCCCTGCCACCCACCCGAGCACCCTGCCCCCGCCCCTGGGCAGTCCCTGTCACCACACCGAACATAAGGCCCCGAGCAGCCCCAGTGCAGCTGCCCCCCGTGTCTGTGGGCTGCTGGGGTGGGGGGTCGTGTCCGCTGGGACCATGCGCCTCCGGGCAGGTGGCTGCCGGCGGGGAATTGGCTCCCAGCACCCTTTGACCTCCCCAGCTTTACAGCCCCTGAGCCTCCCTCCAACGACTGCCGGGACAAAGTTTCCCAACTCCAGCCCTGCCCCTCACCCCAGGGTGGGGGGGACAGTGGGAGGAGCGTTCCTGGGGACACCCTGGAGCAGAGGGGGACAGGAGAGCGAGTGTTCGCAAGGACACCTCATCACACTTCCCCCCCCCAGCCACAGCGAGTGGGGCCGGAAACCCAGCGCGAGAGGCCACCATCGTCTTTGGGGACAAGGGCCATGGGGGTGACGATAGGGGACCCTCATCATGGACCCTCCCCAACACCTTCCTTCTTCCCATCACCGGGGGGTCTCCTCCCCCCAGCGTGGGATGTGTGCCCCTTGCCATCGTGGGATGAGCATCCTGGCACCCGCCAGTGCCCAGTACCACTGCCACAGCATAAACACCTGGGCAAAATCGGGAGGGAGCTTGGAGGGGGGCTGACCCCACAACACCCCCTCCCCCACCCTGGCTGGTGCACCCATGGGTGCTGCCTACCTTCCCCAAGTGCAGCAGCCGTGACACCCTGCTACAGGACCGCTGCAGAGCTCCTGACACCCGGTCACCCATCCTGGGGGGCACCGGGGGGCTGGGGGCAGCTGGTGGGGTCACCAAGAGGCTCCGGCAACGCCGATGGCGCCCTGTGCCGGGCCCTGCGCCGGCTGCGCTTCCTGCTGGGGTTCGGGGAGCGGAAGAGCCGCCTCTGAGCCCGGTGCTTGGCCCCGGGGCGGAACTGGCTTTTTTTGGGTTGTTGTCACCCCGTCACCCGCCACCTGGCTCCCAGCCCCCATCCCCCGCTTTGGCAAAGCCAAGGCCAACCGAGCAGGAATTGCACCGGGACGATGCTGCTCTGCGATGCAGCCGGTGTAACTGGGAATACTCCCCCCAAATATAGGTTGGCCCATCAGGCATCGTGCCGCTCCATCGGCACCAGCACCGGGACGAGCCCGGGGGGCAGTGCCCCCCGAACACTGGGATTGCCCCGTCCCTGTAGCCAGGGTGGCAGATTGCGCATGGTGGCTGGGCCCAGGCTGCCGCAGCCCCCGCTGCCGGCACCGGTGGGGTTTGGTGCCGGCCGGGTTTGGTGTCAGTTGGGTTTAGGTTGGGAAAGCTCCGCTGGTGGCACCGTCACTGGAGACCACGCTGGGTCTATCCTGGGGGGATGTTGGTGGCTTTGGGGGTGCAGAGGGCACCGGGGTTACTCCAGCACTGCCAAGGTCGTAGGACATAAACCAGGGCGCAAAATGGGATGTAAAATGAGGTGTAAACACCCCCCACCCGCCACCACTACCCTCTTTTCTCCAGAAAATACCCCCCCCGCCAGCACAACCCCTCCAGCCCCCATTGAAGTGGGGAACAGGGGGGTGTGGGTGCTGCGGGTGCCTGGGGTTACCCCAAAGAGAGGTGCTGGGGTGGAGGGGGACAAGGATGCGGGACCCCCCCTCTGCCATCACCCTCTTGCCCCACTGCTCCCAGCCAGTGCCTGTGGCAGGCGAGGAACTGGGGTGGGACCCCCACCCTTGGGTGCCCCCCCACAGATGGGGTGCGGGGGTGCTGGGAAGGGCCCCTCGCTACTTACGGGCATGGGGTGAGCGTGGGTTTTGGGGTGGCGGGCGCCCGGGGTGCACCCAGCAGCCACCCCGGCACTGGGTGCTGCGCCCAGGTGAGACACCGGCCCGGGGGGAGGAGCCGCTGCGCTGCCCTGTTAACCCCTTCGTGCCCCCCTTGCCCAGGAGCGCCTCTGGGACGGGGTGTGGGACCCCCGAGGGACCCCGCGTCGTAACAAACACCCTGGGGACCGTGGGCATTGCTGGGCGCTGCACCCCGGCGGGACAGTGTTGGGGTGGGGTGGGGGGCTATGAGGGTGGGGAAACTGAGGCACGGCATGGGGGGGGGGCTGAACATGGAAGGTGCTTGGGTGGGTGCCCGGTGCGGGGGTCGCTCACCCCCCTGAGGTGTTAATTGCTAGCAAACCTGTCCGGGGGGGGTTAGCCCCACAGGGTTGCCCCATGGGGTCAGGTCCTTGGGGGGGACAAAGGCAGGGTCCCTGCAGTGGCAGCGGTGCTGGGGAACCCCTGGCTGTCCCCCCACCCTCTGCCGGGAGTCACAGGGCTGTACCAGCGGGGACACAGGGCATTGACTCAGCCAAGGGACCCAGGCGTCCTGCCCTCCCCTCCGCCCCCCGCCCAAACCCCCGGGCACTGCTTTTGGGGACAGCACCTAGGATGTCACCGTACCTGAGCTGTTTGGCCGGAGCCCGGCCACCTCCTGGCCTCCCCCTTGCTGGGGGCGTAGAGGGTCTCGGAGCGGCTCTTGCCGAGTGGGCGGGCATGTCCCGGGGGGTCCCCACGCAACCCCACATTGGTGACACCGCGTGGTGTCGGCATCACCCAGGCCAGGTCATCCAGGGACTGCGAAGGTCGCACGGGCTCAGCTGGGTGGGGGCTCAGCCCCAGGGGCACCCGAAAAGAGCTGAGGGCTGGTGGCGAGTCCCTCCTGGGCACCGAGTCCCTCCTGGGCACCCAGCACCCTCCGTCCGGCTCCTCCATCTCGGCTGTGCCGATGAACCGATACTCGTAGGCTGGCGGCTGTGGGGTGAGCGGGGCTGGCCCCATCCTGGTGTGCTCTGTCCTGGTGTGCCCCGTCCCGGTGAGCCCCAGCAGCGGGGAGCGGAGCGGGGCTGGGGCAGTGATGGGGGGCAGCTCCTTCACGTACTGGGCAGGGATGTAGAAGGGCCGGGTGTCCCCGCTCCTCCGGACGTGCCACCAGTGGGGGTTGGTACGTTTGAGCAGGACGTAGCGCTCGTTGGGTTTGATGGAGACCAGGGTCCCGTCCTTGGCTCGGTACTCGAAGCCGTACTCCACCAGCACCAACGCCTCCTCCGCCGGCACTGCCGCCTCCATGGCCACCCCGGCACCTCCGCCTGCGGGACACGGGGTGGGAAGGGCTGACGGCAGCTCCCAACCTCCCTTGGGGTGCACATGATCCCCAGGGGAGACGAGCTGGGGCGTCCCCATCGAGCGCCAAGCCCACGTGGATGTTTCCCAAACCACCCAAACCCGCCTGAAACAGTCCTGGGGTCACCACCGCTGACCTCGCCCACTGCCCCCAAAGCCACCGAGTCCCAAGACCCCAAGCCCCAAAGCCACCGAGTCCCCAGAACTCACCTCCAGTCAGTGTTGGGGTGCAGGCGGGGGCGGTGGGGCGCGCAGCAGGTCCCGCTCGTGCCCGCGCCGGGCTGGTCCCGACTCGCCCTGGTTTCCTGCCTGCGCCTCGCCGAAAGACGGGGCCGGGCTCCACAGCAGCGTTGGGTGCCCGGCCCCCCGGCCGGAGGAGAGGGGCGGTGGGAACCCGGCCTGCTTCCTCCCCCCAGGCGGGAGGGAAGGTGGTGGAGGGGACCCGGGTGAGGAAACGACTCTTCGGGAGGTTCCTGCTGCAGGAAGGGCCCTGCCTCACGGCTGAGCCAGGATCTGCGCCGCTGCCGGATCCAGCATGGCCTCCCTGGGTAGGAGGATGGGACCCCCCAGCCCTGGCTTTCGCCCCTCCTCCACCCAGGTAGTTCCACTGGGGTCCCTGTGGTGGTGGGTGCACCCCGAACCCCCCCAGCACCAGGAAGGGGGTGGCGGGGGAAAAGGGGGAACAAACCACCGGAGACAGCGACAGTGGGGGGAGCAGATGGGAAGGAAAATGGGGCAGGGTCTGCCCGCCTCCCCCCCAAAACCCGGGAGGGTGGGGGATGGGCAGCACCCTGGCCCCCAATCCTCCTCCCACGGGGATGCAGCAGCAGGTCAGACACAGGATTTGGCGGCGAAGCAAAGCCCGAAGACATCTTCACTCATCGTTAAATAAACTTTAATTATCTCTGCATGGGGAGGGGGGAAAGGAAAATAAAATTTCTTCCGAGGATTAAAAGCAGCAGGCGGGGAGGAGCAGCTGCTCTTCTCTCCCCTCTCGCCCCAGAGGCCACGGAGGGCTCTCCCAGCAGGAATGGCTGGGCTGGCCTCAGCGCCTGCCGTCCCCCGGGGCACACAAGGTCCCTAAAGGCACGAGTGTTGCTTCGTCACACCCGGAGCAGCCCAGCTTGTGCAAAACCCCCGTGTAAAAAAATACCGGTTTTTCCATCCTGAACAGCCTAAAAAACTAGATCTTTAACCAGTGTCAGTTATCCACCCCCCGACTGGAAATCCTGATTTACACCCTGGAGAGCTGCTGGGTTTCCACTGGGATGACCTGGGTTGGCACCAGGAGGGCGGCTGGGAGCATCCCTGTTAGTGTGAGTGGAGGGCCCATCCTTCCCAGCCCCCCTCGCTCAGCCCTGGGTGGGCAGAGGGTCCCTCTGTGGGGCAGGAGCCCCCACGCCGCATCGCCAGGCACCACCGTCTCCCTGTCCCCAGGGACGGGCTGGCCACAGGATCCACTCCTGGGGTGGGGGGGTGCCTCTTTTTCATAACCCCCTACCCCAGCTCCTTGCCCTGGCACTGGTGTGGCTGGAGAAGGCCAGGGCAGCGTGGGGCGGGTGCCCAGAGGTTATCGGCTCAGCTCCACGGCCTCCAGGTTGTGCCGGTACCTCTGCCGGCGCACACAGCGGGGGCACGACCTGGTCCTGGCTTGGCAGTCCCGGTGGAAGACGGTTTTGCATTCGCTGCACCTAGGAGAAACCAAAGCGGGGAAACATAAACCCCACCCTGCCAGTAACATCGGAGCAGAGACTGAACTTCTCCCAGTGGACAAGAGCAGGGGACACTTGCCCGTCCCTGTTTGCCCCGAGCACAGCCCCGGCCCCGCAGTGCCAGCTCCGGCCTTGCCAGAGGAGCAGAGCTGGCTCCAGCAGAGCCACCTCCAGCAGGCTCTGAGCACAAGCAGCAGTGCACCCGGAAAGAGCCTTGTGGGCAGCTGCCAGCACGCTGCCGCTTTCGGCGGATGCCGAGCGAGGTTTGCACCTCGTTTGCTGCTGCCGACAGCAGAGCAAGGCGTCCCGGCTGAGACACCCAACCCCGCCGTGACGGCGCAGGGTGGTGAGAGCCCACCCGGGACAGGGTGCAGCTCAGTGCCAGAGCACGGACCTGCTGCTCGCCGGGGCTGGGGTGCAGCCAGGAGACCCCCAGCCCCGGCTGTGGGACCCGCACGATGCAGGGAGGCTGATGGGGGACGCGGAGCCGCGGGGAAGGGGTGGGTGGCCGGGACGGCGATGCCTGTGAGCCGGCCAGCTCCAGGGTGGTCCCACCAGCACCCACCCAGGACCTCCCCGCTCTGGCTCAGCGCCGCAGCAGGAATGTAAACAGCCACAAATTACACCCGGGAGGAGACAGGCGGCTCTGCGAGAGGCGTGCACTGCTTATCTCCAGTCAACGGAAGAAAATCCAGGCTGCGAAGGCCACGCTCCCTTCTTCCCCGGTGGTGATCCCCCACCTGCCAGCAGCAGCACAATGCAGCCCGTCCGCATGCCAGCGGGGTAGCCAGATTTTTTTCTAAGTGCCGTGGAGTGCAAATACCTGGTGCCCAATCGCTGCGTGAATACCCCCGAATGCCTCGATTTCCCAGGCGCCGAGCAGAGGGGGGAGCGGGGAAATGCCCAGCAATCGCCGCCCAGGTCAAACCCCGCTGCCGACACGCGGCTGCCCACCCCGAGTTACTCGGGGCATGGAGAAGGCCGGTGCATGGGCAGAGGGGACCGGGGTGCCGCCAGGTGCCGGGCACCTGCCCGGCGGAGTATGTTTTCACATGGCTTCTCCGGATGAGCAGCGGCGGCTCCTGCCCAAGCGCTGGGGGCTTGCAAAGCCATGGGGTGGTTTTTACCCCACGTGTTTCTGAGCGAGCAGCAGCCGAGAAGCGGCATCCCCAGCCTCTGCCTGCCCGAGCAACGGCCGCAGGAAGCGGCTGCCGCTGCTGCGCACGGGAGAGCGTCGAGCGCCCGGCTGGGTTTGCTGTCGGGAGGCGTTTCAGCCGCATCCTGCGGCCCCCGCAGCCGGCTGTCCCGGGGCGGGCAGAGGGGCAGGAAGCTGTGTTGAGCTTGGCGAGGATGTTGGTGGAGCTGCTTTCCTGCTGCACAACTCTTCCGCCAGAAAAAAAAAAGAGGTCAACAAGCTTCAGAGCCAGCTTTGCAGGACACGAGACCTCTGGCCGGCTGCCAGCGGAGCCAGCTTTTTCCACGGCCCGTACACTCTTTTTCGAGGGAAAATTGGTCCCCTGGGGACGCTGTCCTCGACAACAAGCAGGACGCTGTCCGTGCCATGAGGAGGGAGAGCCGGCAATCCTGCTCAGCCGCCCCGGGAATATCTGCAGGTGCATAAGGCCCGGGGTACCCAAGGACCCTGCTCCTGCTGGCATTTTCTGCAGCTTCTGGATGTTGCTCCTCACTTTTAGGCAAAGCAAGACCGTGCAGCCCAGCAGTCTGTTAAATACCTCCACCACAATCACAACCAATTCCGAGCTGACCACAACCAAGCCACCGTCGAGACGTGGACCTCTCGCCTGTGGTGGACCAGGCTCCCGGGCAGGAAGGGTTTGATACAGATTTCTTCAGAAACCCCTGATGGTGGGGATAAAGACACCCTGCTCCATCCGATTCCAATGGCTCTGCAGCAGCTGACCCCACTGCAAGGGCCCAAGCTCCACTGGCAAAAAGCCCAGATGAAAGCCAGTGTCCCCCCTGTCCTGCTGGGAACACCCCCAGCCTCTCCCCAGCACATCTCGCAGGGCTGCCCACCATCTATCTCCACGTCCGTGTCCACGTGTCCTTCCTCCCCTCCCTGGTGTAGAGGGTTGCATGAATTGCTGCTTTTCCTCCCCTCCTGCAACCCCCGGGAAGGGGCTGGACTGAAGGCCAGGTGAGGGAGGCTGGGGCACACAGCACCTTCCTCCTGCTCCTCCTCCGCCCCTGCCCCTGTGCTGCTGCGGGGTGCAGCGCCCAGTGAGGCTCTGCAGGCAGACAGCGTGGTGCTGGTGCTCTGCCTGTTCAACCTGCAAAGCCACCTTGCCTGGTGACATCTCAGCTCCATGAGGATGGTCCTCTCCTGCCCCAAACAGCCCAGTTCTGGTTCGGATCGTCTTGGAGTTGATGGGCACCACGAGGATGAACAACCAGCTCAGAACTATTTCCAGGCTGCTCAGGAACTACGTGCCAAGCGCAGAGCCGCAGAGAGGGACCCAGGGGATGGCCCAGGCTCCTGGGAACCCCCCGGCCATAAGCTTGGGCAGCCTCACGGCAGCGGGAAGGCACAGAGACATCGCTCACCTGGTGGTAGTGTCGAACTCAAAGGGAAAAATGATGTCGCTGCTGTTGCAGATCTGGCAGATGAAGCCTCGCTGGGTGCACAGGTCGCAGTTGTAGACATGATGGGAAGCAAACTGGAGCAGGGACTGCAGGAAGGCCTCAAAGACGCCATCGGCAATCTGTGGGGCAGAGACATCAGGCACTCGCGAAGCCCGTGTCCCGCTGGGTTTGCACTGCGCAAAACTCACCTTACATCCAACACTTCGTGCTGCCACGTGAGAACAAGGCTGACCTCCAAAACCAACCCACACCCCACGTGCCTGGGTCACAAGGGGACCCCCGAGAGAGCCAGTAGCAGCACCCACCAGCTGCCGGGACGGGCTCCTGGCTTGGGAATCGCTGCAACCCCCAACTACACGCCACCTCCCACACTATTGACAACAGACACAAGCCTGTGTGGGACGTGCCAGCAGCAACGCTGGCTTGGAGGTGAAACAATTTACCCTGCCTGATCTCCGCAGTTCTCGGAGGATATACACTTGTGCCAGTTCTTTTGGCAACGAAAATAAGGGCAATAGTTTGCCTTTAAAGTGCTGTGCAAGCTTGTGGTGTGCACGCCACGGATGACAGCCAAGCAAAAGGAAAACGCTGTTTGAAACCTCCTGCTGAAGAAGCTCCATGCTCTATGCGGCGTCTCCAGACGCAAACCGGGTTGTTTTCACCAGCACAACCCCTGTGACCACGCAAACAGCCCTCACCTGCCTCAGGTCCGCGATGCTGTATTTGTGGGGACACTCCAAGAGGTAGTGCCTGTGGTCAAGCCTGTAAGAAAGCAGAGAGAAAGGCAGTAGATGGTTTCCCCCCCAGCTCCAACAGCTCTGGAGCAAGGAGGAGCCTGGATGGTGCCAACTCTTGGAGAAAATCAACACAAATGTGATTTTCGCACTGTGCCACACATCCCAAACCCTGCCATGGAAATGGTGTGAGAGCATTTCAGAGGGGGGAAAAGAAATAATGGATGTCTCCTCTGTTTTCCCAGGTGTTTCCTGTCCCAGAAGCTCCTCAGTCAGGAAGGTGTTTCCTGAGTCACATTTTGACCAGTCAACAGACGGATAACTCCTTCCGGCAGATGACACGGAGCTAAACCAGCCTGCGCCTTGGCGCCACCACTCCCGCTTGAACGGCGAGTGATGCAAAGGGCCAGGAGACCCCTGGGGTGCACAGAGGGGGATGCAGGGACAGTGTCACCCATAGAGGGACCTCACCGCTTGCTCAGCTCCTTCAGGGCCCCGCTGCGGCACATGATGAGATAATCTCCCAGCAGCTTCAGCTGTTCCCTGCTCCGGTGAATCCGTCCCATCCTCTCCACGTGGTTGTAGAGGCTCTCATTGACCAGCTTCAGGTCGATGAGTGGCTGGTTACGGATCTGGGTGAGGAACTTGAAAGCCTGACGGCAAACCTGGGGCAGAGAGAGGCAAGAGGTAGGCATGCACCGAGGAGCAGCCGGAAACGCTCAGACGGACCTTCGGGAAGTGCAGGCAGATGCAGGAGCCTTTTCTTGCTCCCTGCCCTGACCGAGCCCGGACTTACCCCTCGTTTGTTCAGATCCCAGTTGTGGATGAGGCGCGAGGGAATCACCGTCTCCTCATCCCAGTGGCAGCTGTCACAGTAGTAGAGACCGGAGAAGGCGCAGAGCTTGGGCTTCGTGAAGGAAAAGCCGATCTGCCTGGAGCATCCTGCAGGGAGTAGGGACGAGGCCATGAGCAGGGGCCTGAGAGCCCCTTCCCATCGCCACCAGGATGGGGGAAGAAACTTCTGGGAGGAGGGAACAGAGCAAGGAAGTTTTTGGAAGGGCTGGAGATCAGCTAAAGCACTTGTAGGATGTTCAGAGAGAAGTCCACGGCCCCTTCCTCCTGGATTCAAGACCACGATGGTCTAACAGGAGCCACTTCAGTTTTTCCTCCATAAAAAAATGAGTCTGGACTATCCCTGAAACCTCTTTTATCCATCGTTTCCTTTTTTCATAGGAAAAGCGAATTCTGGAAATATCACAGAGGTTTCAGGAAGGACCTCAATCCCACCTGCCTGCACCATCACCTCCTCCCATAGCTACACCCCACCTTGCCTTCACTCGGCCCTTCTCTTTGCCGCGCCCGCCACAGGGCACCAAACCCCTGCCAGGGCTCCTCGTCTGCAAGGGATGAGGTCGGGGTGGATTAAGCCAAAAAAAGCCTTTATTTGAGTGGTGGGTAACCGAGGAGGAACCCAGCTCAGGTCTCGGGGAAATGTGCAGGGTTTTTATAGCGAGCGCCTCTCCTCTGGAGTCGGGAAGGCAGGAAAACCCTTCCTGCTACTTGTTAATAGGTTCAGATCTCCAAAATAACAGCCCAAACATAAATGAGCCTCTGCCATCCTTGGGGAAGGCTTTGCTACCCCGTCCTTCACACTTTGGAGTAGCTGGAACGCATCTCTCGCCCCTCCTCCAAATATTTATGCTGTCAGATGTTGCTCTCTCTGAATTAAGAATAATAAGAAAGCGCTTTTATCTTTCCTTACGCCCTGACACACAAGGAAAGCACTCCTGTGCCAGGCCCGGGTGTCGGGCTGGGAGGGAGCTGAAAGCAGGGCAAGCAGAGCCTTAAGAAATCCTACATTAACACTGGGAATTTTTTCCTTTCAGCTTGCTGCTTCCAGCTGTTGGTAGGTAGAAGATGCAGGACAGAGCCTGGAGGGGAAGGCAGACACCAAATAGAAAGGAAAAAACATATATACAAAAAGACAAGAGAGATTAACAGAAAAAAATCCCCAAAAAACTGCTGGAAGGTACAAGAAAAATAACTCGAGCAGGAGAGAAACCTGAACTTTAATTAGCTTCAAGGTAAAGAGCAAATTGTACCTCCCGTGGAGGTCAATGAGGGCGATCCTCCGAAACCAGCATCGCCCCGCGCGCCAAGAGGCGCTAGGGTAAGGTTAAACGAATGTTTCACAACATCGGGTTGTCACACCCAGCGCAGCATTCGCTCCTGTACTGCGTTACTGGAAAAACAGCATTTGCCCTTGACTGCACTCTCCCTGCAGGTTGGGGCCACAAACCGCTCCCTCGAAGGTTGCCACGAGCCAGGACCCCCTCTCTCCACACCATAAGCATCTTTAACAGGAGCCCAGTAGCCGCCCAGTTGGGCCTGCGCTGGGGTGGGATGGGGATTCAGCATGGGGGGACTCATCCTGTGTGCACAGACGACCAAAGGGGCTGCTGATCTGGGATGGGACACCCCATCGAGGGGCTGGGCACTACCTGGGTTTGGATGGGGAAACCAGCAGCTGGCCTGCTGCGGTCGGCAGGACGCGGGGTGTCTCCTTAATTAAACGTCGCCTCGTTAACCCAAACGAATGCAATGTTATCCTCCAAGACAGAGCTGGGATTTTGGACAAGCCAACGTCTACCTGCACAGATGAAGCTCTGTGAGTCCAGGCCCTTCTCCACGGGGATGGCCACCAGGTACTGCAACAAGAAGCCGTTTTCCTTCACAATGTTCTTCAGGATGACCTGGGAGTGCCCGTCCAAGCTGCCACCCAGCGTCAGCGCCTCCTCCGCGCTCTCCAGGTAGGACATGAGCACCCCTCGGACCAGCTCCCTCCACGAGGCCGCTTCTTCGGCATTCTCAGCCTGCAGCTTCAGGACAGCTTTGGAAGTGATCACCTTGAAGAATGCGGGTCCCCCGAGGCTTGTGTCGGGCAGGATGTCCTGGATGGTCTCTATGCCATAACTGTTGCTTAAAATTTTGTCACTGTTCCTGACTTTAAAGCACTTTAAAGTTTCTAGAGACAGGGAAAAAATAAAAGGGACCCAAGTTTTGTCTACATCCATGTACAGAACAGCCTCTTTTAAGGCATCCAGCTCTGGTTTGTGAGCTGGAGTCCAGTCAAAGCTGTTCCCAGGCCCATCGCTGTACTGGAGAAGAGCAGCGGAGTCGCTCTGGATGGCCTGGCCTTCACCACCATCTTCCGGATACTCCAGCGTCTCCCACTCCTCCTCATCCAGCTGAGGCCGGCACTTCTGTAGTGCCTCGCGGATCCTGTCCAACCAGTCCTCGGCCTCGTCTCGAGAAGGAGCTCGTAGGTAGAGTTTTTTCCCCAGGAACATCAGCTCAAAACGGCCGTCTGAGTGTGTCAGCGCCAGCGACTCGCACCGCAGCAGGGAATAGCTCTCCACGCAGATGCGGTCCTCGTGGTCCAGGAAGAGCCGGAGCTCCAGCGGTGACAGCTCACAGGAAAACTCCTTCCATATCCCCATGGCTCCTCTCCGCTCCAGGGTGCCCAGCTTCAAGAGCCCTCGGAAAGGGTTGGAAAGACCTGGGGCAAAACCAGACATCTCACTTTAACCAAAAAGGGGAATCCAGTGGAGAGAGAAAAGCCAATGAGCAGCTCAGACTGTGCAACCAGAGGCCTCACAGCTTTGGCAGCCTGTCCTGCTGGATGGTGGGATGGGGCAGGAATTTACAGCACCTTGGTCTTCATCATCTGTCCACCTACATTTGGGTTTGGAGGCTGAGAATGAGGGGGACGGCATAAAGAAAATGTGGTCAGAGACATGGGGACAGAGGCACTCAGTGTACCTCCTTTTCTCCTGAAACACTTCCCACCAGAGCCATCAGCAATGCCAAGGGAAGCTGCTCCACTGCCTCCTGGAGCTTTTAGTGCTGCCATCAGCTCAGCAACGGCAAACGGCTGCTTCCCAAACACCCAACACACGAAACCCCCCAGCCCCTCTGCACTGCCTACGAAAGCAGGAAACGGGGGGGGGCGGCACATACCCATCTGCCGGCGATGCACAACGCTGAAGCCCTTCTGTTCCCGTTCAGGTGACATTTTGGGCTTCCCGCCCTCCAGGGATGGCACTGACAGGCTTTCCAGGTCAAGGGCACTGAGAAGCCCTGGGACCGGACCCTCACCAGCCCCCTCTGGCCCAAAGCCATTGGTGTCAGCTGTGCTTTCGCTGCTCTCTCCTGAAGCAGGCCTGTAGAAATCATCCTCCGAGATCCAGCTCTTCCCTTTCTGTTAAAAAAAAAGAATAAATCTATGAATTATTAAACTTACTGAATGCCCTGCACCCCTCAAACACACATGCACGCATGCCCGGGGCTGCTCCGGCGCAGACTGAACCCCATACAGCGATGCTGGCCGTTCCCACATGGATGGTTCCCCTGCTCCCACCGATCAGGAAACCACGTTGGCAGCTGGAAAAATACTGGGATTATACACTGGTGGGATTATGAAGTCAAAAATTATCAGTTCTCTCTCCCCAAAAGCATCGAGGTGCTCAGAGGGAGCACATTCCCTGCAGGTATTTGGTCCACAAAGTATTACTGATAAAGGGTGAAAAGCCAGCCCTGCCATGGAAAGGCATGAGCTCGCCTGGAGCAGCGGCCCCATCCCTGTTCCAGGGAGAATAGAGATGGGGAGAGGTACAGGGATGATGTCTGGGATGACAGAGACCTATGGCTCACAAGCAGATGCTACAAACACCAGGCCTGATCACTACAGGCAAAATGAAGGCAGGGAAGGCAGAGGAAACCTTTTTTTCTGTGTGTCAGGAGAGGATGAGACCCACAGGCAGAAGAAAGCTTGTTAAGCTGAAAGAAAACCCGGCTGTTAACTTCTCTAGGACCTTTTCTGATTACAAGAACAGAGCGAGGTTCTGGGACAAGGTCCCCAGGCAAACACCAGGAACAAAACACAACCCAGCTCAGTGCTCTGGCAAAAGGGAACAGCGTCCCTAGACCCAGAGCATCTCTTCCAGGGCTGCATCCCACCAGAAGCCATCTCTCAACTACCCTACCCTGCTTGCCAAGAGCCTTTTATTCCCAACAATGAACTAAACAACAGCCAAACAGGCATCACCGCCCTGCAGCGAGGATCACGAGTGGCTCGCGGTACAGCTCCCGATGTATAGACAGGCGGCGGCTTACTCCCGGCCTGGGAACGCAGGTCGCTAGTGAGTCATGCGAAAGCAGGGGGGAATTTCCTGTTGACACCGTATGTTAAACATAGATTAGGTCAAACGAGCCCAACGCCACAAGGAAGCAGCAGAAACGGGTAACTGGGAGAGAGCTGAAAGGAGCAGGGACGACTTAGTGGGGTATGAAGTACATCCTGACTTCAGCAGGATGGGACCGACGGGAACCAGGATGGGACAGCCAGTAACAAATCAGACAGAGGACAGGGCTCTTCAGAGTTTCATAAAAGCAAAAGCAGGTGGATCATCTCCTCAGTGGCAGCAGGAGAAATCCACTGCAGTTTAAGCCGGGCTAAGCTCCACAGAATGCCATCCTGCTCTGGGAACAGATGTGTTCTGTGACTATCTTTCCACCGGAAAACTGCAATTAGTTTCCCATCCAGTCAATCCTTTTCCCTCCTCTTACACTGGCCATAAATGAAGAAAATTCCCCACGGGAAATTCGATGCAAGGGCTGTTTTATCGGCCTGCCCACAGCCAGATCTGTGCCAGAGCTCATCACTCTCCAGATATCCTTAACAAACCCCAAAACTTCCTGTTGCAGCCGCTCTTGGTGAGGAACAGCTGGCAGGCCAGGCAGGGCTTCAGATGCTCTGGTGTCTCTTCTACCAGGGAACATCGGCTTCCACCCAATTTCTCCCAGGGCAGATGCACGGACACAGCTCCAGAAGATGCTCAGGGATCAGGGAGCATCACTTACACCTGACTTGCTGTTGGAGGAGTGGAAGCAGCGGGGAAGATGAGAGGTTGGATAAACTGGTGTCTATTTAGAGGCTGTCACTAGTTTTATTTTCATTTTCCATTGGAAAGGAAACGTGCACAGGAGCACAAAACCAAGGGATTGAGAGCAAGCGAGCTGTAACACCTACCGGACAGCCCAGCAGCGGAGAAAGGAGGCACATGGCTGTTGGGCTGTGGACAGCCTGGCTTGCCTCACCGCCGCTGACCATGTCACTTCTGCTTGTCTCTCCTCCGCTCAGACCACCACGCTGTGTGGCCGAAAGGTCGGCAGCGCCACCAGCATGCGGTGCTGCATCTCCGTCCCCATCACTGGCGTTCGCTGCGTCACCTGTACGAGCGGAGCGTGGGTGACTGGTGTCCGGAGGAGGCTGCTGGTGAGCTTCGTGGGACAGGGACAGGGATAGAGATGGGGATACAGGCGATGTGGCTGGGGGGCAGGTAGGCTGCTGTGGGGAGCAGCCCAGCACGCTGGGGACCAGCCGTCCCTCTGGGGCTTCAAGGTGTGGCTTGGCTTTGCTGAACTCGGACAACACCCTTGAAACAGAAAAGCGACCAGTTGAACGTAGCTGCGTTAACCAGAGCCGACAAACCCCCCAGTTACTGCAAATCAGAACCACCCAAAGAAAGGGCTCAGCATCAGCGCTCATCTCCCATGGGCTGGCAGCGCTGCCCGCCTGCAAACCTCCCGTGGCACCGATCACACGAACAGAAAAACGCGTGCCTTGTGCCCTCAGAGCAGCCGTCAGCCCCACGGCAGGCAGGGACCCTGCCTGCAAAGGATGCATTTCCTAACGGCGCCCGTTACTGGGCATGAATTGGCTTCTGATGGTCACCCCATGAGGGACAGAGAGTGCCGGGTGCTCCCCACAGCCCCCACATGCAGCTCCTGCACACGGATCCGGCCACGGACCCTGGGCCAAATTCACATATTTTCATAATGTTAACGAGCACTAATTAGCGGAGCCCAGACGGACAAAACACCGTTCCTATGGCCCTGCCTCGCCACCAGAATTAAACCAGCCCAAGATTGAAATTCAAAACGACGTCTTTCCATCACGAGTCTAATCCAATCAAGGCAGGTTCTTCCAGGATCATCTTGGGATGCAAAACCCTAGAAGTAGGTAGCGCCACTGCTACTGATGGGGAGGAACAGCCTGCAGCTCCCAACCCTCTCCAAGACCCTTACCGGGAAGCAGGGGCCTTCACCCACCGGCACCCTGAGGCCGGGCTCCTTCAGAGCCAGGTTCTGAAGGTGGCAGGGAAAACATTTGCTGATTACTCAGAGCTTCTGTAACCCCCTGGAAATGTTTGTGCTGGGTGTTTGGCAGAAATAAATCACCAGGATGACAAACTAACGACCTCCCTCCTCTAAATTATCTGCTGAAGCTACAGACTATAACCCTTTCCTGCGACCAATCTCATTTCTTTCCCCTTGCAGAACGCCCTGGAGCATCCCTCAGCGCGCGTCAGGGAGATGTGACATTCCTGAAACCAGGCAGCAGCATTTTGCTGATGTTTCTGCCCCGTGACGAGGACAGACACACTTCAGCGGCCACCAGCTCATTTGCTGTGGCAGCATGGTCCCAGCAAGCCGTGCCAAGCGTTTCTTTTTACCTTTCAGGTTATTTCCAGGAGATAAAGAAGAGCTTGTTAAAGAAAAATGGGAAAAAGCTTTCCTGCCTGTAGCAAGGAACTAAATGAGAGCTCAGGAGAGGCTTCAAAATCCCTTTGATCTGGGAAGAAACTCACTCTTGCAGCGACCTGTCCAGGTCCTCAGCGGTGGCCGTGCCCAGGTCAGAGTCGCAGGAGAGTGGCTCCTCGCTCTGCTCGGGACTGCGGGCGCAGGGAGCCGGGAGGACGCCATCGGAGCCCAGGCTGGAGGACAGCTGGGACGAGCTCGTGGTGTTAAGGCTCAGTGAGGATGACGTGAGCTTGGTTTTGCTGCTGGCTTTGCTGATGGGGAGGACGGGGGGCTGAATCTCGATCTCGTCTGACCCTGATGACTGGGAGATCGAACCCAGCGATGCTTTTCTGTGGGGCTCAGATGTCGAGGATGCGAGGGGCTCCTCCAGCAGCTCCGAAACAGGACACAGACCGGACAGGGAGAGAGGGGTGATGGTCCACTCGTTCAACACAGCTGATTTATAGGAGAGCTCGAAGGTTAAGGACGTTAAGCCCTGCAAGTAGCTAAGGAGAAACTCGCACTCTTCAGCATCTAAGAGCAGCGCGGTCGCTTGGTAGTACTCGGGCAGCCGGGACCTCTCCCGCAGCAGCAGCTTCAAGTAACACTCCACAAGGCCATCGTTCAAAGCCAGCCTCAGCCAGGCTCGGCAGCGGCCGACATCCGTATTGATAAAGATGAGTTGTTCCAGCTCCGAGACAGTGTTTCTAGGGAAAGGGAGAAAAGAACAGAATGTGCCACGAGCAGCTCCGTTTTCACTCCATCATGGGGTGCCAGAGGGGCAGATCCTCCATCAGGAACTGCCCAACCTCCTCTGCTGCAGGGAGCTTAGGAGCTGGGTCAGAAAACGCTGTGAAAAATCTCTTTCCCCCATGGAAAACGTGGTTTCCCACGGAGAAAAAGGAGCTGCTGAATGCCCCAAAGCTAAATATTCTGGTAACATCCCCAGGCATCTCCCATGAATCGCTTGCCCTGGAACAAGGACGCAGAGGGGGAAATTCCTGCTGTCCCTGCACGCTGGGGTTTGCTCTGGCTGGATACTCCTTGGTGAAAACAGCATGTCTAAATCCTAGCTTCAACTCTGAAATCAGCCAAAACACAGTGAAAACTGCTGCGGCAGCCCAAAGAAAGCAACTGGGCCAGGCTGAGCTCCTCAAGCAGTCTCAGCCTCCTGACTTCAACCATTCTCCCCACAAATCCAACAGCGACACCACGCTCCCTAATCCTCCCTGGCCCCAGCTTACGTCAGCACCACAGACACTACAAAACACAGAGCAGAAGTTTTGTAAGTTGTTTTGATTTAATCTGTCTCTCAAGAAAGAAGAAAAAAACCTTCAAAGGGCATAAAAATATCCCCCGCAGCATGTGAAAGAGTTATTTTCATCCACTCTTTCATAATTTAAGAGCCAGTGATGGAGCTGGATGAGGCTTTCACAACTATTTGTGTGTGGGCTGTTATTTAGTGTGGGAGGACTCGACTTAGGGAGTGGTTCAGAAAAAACCCAGTGAGTAATGAGACCGCCCGAACGTTCACAGGTCAGGTCAGCGATGTTCGTCCTGGTCAGAAACATCCCCAGGTCAGAAGACAGACCAGACCCCTGAGCCGTCACCGGGGTCACCAGGTTCCCCATATGCAGCCTGGCACCCAAAAACAAATAAGAAAGGGGTGTGCACTAAGCTGGCAGCAGCATTTCATTCCCTAACTTTCTGGGGCCGTGGACACACGCCTAACCCGCACCTCACCCCTTGCACACGCTGAGAGGGGCCGTGCTGGTGGCACTGGGTGCCCAGCCCCGCATCGCTTGGCATTGCAGGGGTTTGCTCTCCCACCTCCATCTCCCAGCATCCCGGGCAGCCCCTCCGAGACACCCTGTGGGAGCATCTCTCCCTCCAACTGAGGGACTGAGCACACAGCACAGCGCCAGAGACGTGTCTTTCCGTATCTTCCACTTCACCATTCCCTGAATTTTGTGGCTTTTGCACCAAAGAGAGCGAATAAACCGGAGCGTGCAAACACCTTTCAGCAGGGATGGGCACTCACCGATGGGTAATGCTCTTCAGCAGACCCCAGAAGACTGGCTGGGGAAGCGGTCCCCGACCTCCTGCTTTCTTTCCTTTCCCCCCACTCTCTGTCTTTATATGCTTCGCCTTCAGCCCGTGCACAAAGACGGCTTCCAGGGCGCTGCAGAGCGTGTTTGCATTCCCATCGTCGCTGGTCACGATGGCATCCGAGGTGACGTACTGTTTCTGCAGTGCCTTGATGGCGTTCACCAGTTGCTTCTTGATTAGCTGCAAGACAGGAGGTATACACTTGCATTATAAAGAAGTAAGTATTAGGGAAGATTTCATGTAAAAGGGCTCAAAAACTGCAGGGCTCATGTGGAGTGAAGCACCCCACGACTCCTGCTTCATCCACGTGCTCCAGGGCGGCTGTTAGGGAGCTCGACGGCTGAGCTGGTCAAGCCGGGGACTCATGCCCTTGGCATCACAGTTCACGTGGCTTTATGTTTTTTTTCTTTCAAAGGAGTAATTTATGCAATTTTAGCTGGCATTCCGGGGCCCACCGGGTTGCTGGGGTTGCCTTTACAGTGTGCGGTGCTTCCTCTGCAGATACCAAACTGCTTAAGAGGACAGGGAAAAAAAGAAGTCAGCTCTGTCCTGGGGCTTGCTGAGGGGAAGCACTGGGATTAAATAAGCATGGGGATAAACAAGAAACTCGAAGGAGGTAACCCGTGACGAGGGCTGCGATACCGCTCGAACTCGTGCTGATCCGCCCAAGCAGCATGTGACGCACTAGCAAGTCCCGCCAGCAGAAATCAAAGCCATCGACCTCGCTCTCGGCTGTGTCGATTCACCCACGGGCGCTGCTGGGGTCTGGACCCACCCTGGAAAAGATGCTTTTGGAAGGATGGCTGGGGTTTGGCTGCTGCCTTCAGAGAGACTCTGTGGGCTCTGAAGCAGGAACGTGGGAATTTTACCTTCCAGCAGCTTTTGTTTCCCTCTTTCTCACACCAGTTGAGAAGAAGAAAGCTCAGCGATTTCAACAATTTTACGCTGGTGGAGCAGAATTTTTTTCTAACGCAGAGGAGCCCGGATGTCTCAGTCAACCTCATTTCAAATGACAGTTGCACTTCCCAGCAGGCATTTGGCAGCCACCGCAGATTCAGCCGGGACCCCATCAAACAATTCATGTTTCGTCACGCAGCATTCGGGGCGGACGCTGGACGGCACCAGCCGCTGCGACGAGGGCAGGGCGGATTTTGACTCAAGCCTGCGTTGGCTGCACAAACCCCTGTTACATTTCCAGCCTAGGACATGCTTTTTGCGGCATCCAGACGAGGTTTCCAGCAGCAGCAGCTGGAGGACAACAGCCAGGGGACCACGCACCTTGTCCCTGCCCGTACCAGGGGACACTCCTTGCAGCAGGAGCTGCTTTCCAGCTGCCCTGTGGATCTGCCAGCACAACCCTCCTGCAAGCAGCAACCGTGGACTAACAGGATTAACGAGTGCAAATGATTTTATCTGTCATGCATAAATTCATTCTGCTGTGGAGTGAATTAAACACCCGGTCTGAACCTCTGGCTTTCAACGTTGCTCATTAAACGTGTTAAGACTCCCCAAGCTGTGTAAAGAAACCCCCAGTGCTCCTTCCCTCAGGTATCGGGGCTGAGCACCTTCCCTTGCCCCACGCTGGGTCTTGCCAGGAGGGGCCGAGCTGCTGTGGTTTAGCTCATGGTCACCCTATTTGCTTTAACCCCCCCTCACCTGCCAAACCATCAAGGATCCTCTGCAGGAAAGCCCGAGTCACCCCTCGCCCGTATAAACCATCCCAACCCCAGCTGACAGTACCAACAAGTCCCACCACGTCCCGCCAGTAACTGGAGCTGCAGTGGGAGGAACTGGAGCTACCTGGGGAGGTTCAGGGTGTCTCACTCACCTGTACGGCTTCCTTGGGGCCATTGGCGTGGCTCGAATGCATCTCAGCTGCTGCCGCTCCCTGCGCCGGGCGCTGCCTTCACATGTCACCTTTGGGACAAGGAGGAGGAGCACATGTGAGCACCCATTCGGTTTACAACTCACTCACTCGCCACGCAAGAGGCACGATGGCACACCGAGGCGTTCTGCAAGCGCTCACAGGCAGGGTGCTGCTGGGACCGACCCACGACCGCATCGAAACAGGCCAGGCTGCCCGGGGACCAAGAGAGTTTCAGGCAAAACAGAACATGGCCAAGAGACCGAGTAATTAACCCTTGCAAGCTGCCTGCAGGCAGCCCTGAAGCAGGGTGAGACGCCAGGCCGGTCAAGCCAGCAGCAATGCACGCAGGGGCTGCTTGCCTTCTGCTCCTACAGCCCCTGCGAGGCCCAGGCGCCAGCAAGGGCATCAACAGGCATTTAGTGAGCGAGCCTGAGCGACGGCACCCAAGCCCCATGTGAATGGCACTAAGGAGGCGCAGACAGGGGACTGTCCCCCCCAGCCCACCCTGGGCAGAGGTGGCAGCGGAGGAGCGATGCTGCTGCCAAACCCAGCGGGGACGGACCCCTTGGAGGTGCCTGGGCACTTGCCCCAGTGGCACAGAGCTGTCTGGGAAGATGGGAAGGAAGGATGCAGGTTCTCCATGGGTTTACAGTCGCTCCATTCAGAGGCAGGTGCTGGGCCGCCCAGGATCTCCCCACTCCGAGGGGTTGCACGTGGCAGGGCGGCTCTGCTGCAGCTGGCTTTGGTGGGAGAGGGAGGCAGATCAGTGTCCTCCTGCCATGGGAAGCCCTGGCAAAGCCGGAGCAGAGCAGGCAGCGGCAGCCTTGCTGGTCATCTGCAACTGCAGGGCGTTTGCAGACAAGGGACCTTTGACTCCTGACTTTCAGCCTCCTGTTCCGAGCTGTGCCTGGAGGCTCTGTGCGCAAAGCGCGCGGCTGCCAGCGAGATGCCCGCCGCACGGCTGCACCCCTGCTCAAACACAGCACGTCCTGGAACCGGAGAGGGTCTGAGAGCTGCTCCAGCACCAGCTACTGCCGTAGAGCTTTCTACGTATGTGAGAGGCTGGAGAAGAGATTTATTCCCTTGAGTTGGAAGCACCTGTCATCCAGGTGGGGAAGGAGAGTGCCCAGCAGCTGCCAGCAGCGTTTGGCCATGCCCACGGCGGACAACGGGCTTGGTATGGCATCGATACTTCAGATTTCGTTTCCAAGCCGACACAGACACCCCGCAGCTTTCCCCCACACATTGCTGATGACCTCAACCTGTCCCTCTCCCTGCTCTGTGAGCCGTTGGATGAGGGCAGAAGCATGGCCTGCAGACCAGCTCGTACACGGCCGCAGCCACTCCTCAAGACAGCGGTGGCCCAAATCCAGAGCAGCCCCAACCTTGAGCATCCCAGACCCAGAGCAGGCGGAATCCTGAACATCCCAGACCCGGCGCATCCTGCGCAGGTACCACACCAGCTGGTCCTGCTCAAAGCAGATCAAGAGCTCTTTGGGCACAAAGCCTGGAACCATCCTCGGCGTTTCCAGAGTTCACAGACAATTGCACAGAAAAGGAAACTGGTTTTGCTACGACTCGCTGTATGATTTCCTCTCTTTGGGTTGCAACACAGGAATGGGGGAGCACAGTGATTACAGGAATGTTAACCTCTGGCTCAGAGGCTCGAGGCGCTGCTGGGGGTTTCTGGGGGGAGCGAGGAGACACCTAAGTGACAGCAGCGGTTGGTGAGGACCAGACTCCGCATGGGAGGCTCAGCCGCCATCAAGCCCCTCAGGGCCAGGCAGCCTCTACCCCTTTCCCAGTCACCTCCTGCACGCAGCCTGTGAACAAGAGACCCACCCAAGACAAATTCAAGGTGCAGAGCTGAGGGTGGAGAGCCACGGGTGGGAGAAGCAAGCCGTGGGCACAGGGTGGCATTTCTCATGCCCAGAGAGGCAGCGTGGGTGTTTCAGCTCCAGGACCTCACCCGCCACCCGTGCTCTCGGCATTGGCCACCCCAGCATCCCCGGACCGTCGCAGGGGAGGGGGGACAGCAGTGTTTACCAAAGACCTCGCCTGTATTTTACTAAGTCAGTGGTATTCCCCCAAAACACAGGCTTCTTTGCTGGCATCACCTCTCCCAGCGTCTGCAGGACACCCGCTGCCTTCACCACGGGACTCTCCACTCCCATCACAACCAGTCCAACCAGTTTGTTCCAGTGCTGTGAATCCACAGGGAGCTGCTTCTGTTGGGACAGCATTTTCCTGAATAACGAGTGCAACGAACCAGCTCGGAGGTGGATTTCACCCAACACAAATCTGGCGAAACCAGGGGAAATGGGACTGGCAGCCCTGGCGCCGGGCTGGCCGGCTCTAGAAGGACTCGGAGGGCACCGGAGCACTTCCAGGCTCCTAGAAAGCCACGGCTGTTCCTTGTGATCTTGAAAGGACAAGAGGTGGGACGGGTGTGCAAGCGTAGGGACAGGCACATCTCCAGCAGAGCACCCCCCACGTCGTTTCCCAGCAGTCCCCACCCCAACGGCTATGCAGGCAGAGCACAACAGCTCGAGGAAACCAAGGAAAATAGAACAAGTGAGAAAGAAAAGCAGCCAGCAAGCTGGGCGCTTACACCTACCGAGGAAGAGTCGCCGGTGCGAGAGCAGAGCTGTTTATTTACCAAACTGCTGCCAACCAGCCAAATGCTTTGGGAACGGCTTGTCCGAGTCAAGCCTTATGCCAGCAGAGGCAGAGACCCTGTCCCAGAGCTCGGCTCTTCAGTCTCCCAACAAGTGACGCTCTCCAAGTTATAAATAAACGGCAGGTCGCGGCTCGTGCTTTGCGAATGGAAAACAACAGCCCGCGACAATGGCGTGAACCGGTGACTCAAGGCCTGGACGCAGAGCCAGTCATTTTCCAAGCACGAGTGCTACACCAGTCACCTTCCTCCCAGGGAAATGAGGGCTTTGGTGGGACCGTGGGTCCAAGGGCTGGTGTCGGGACAGCCCTCTCCTCCCACACAGCTTCTGCCTTCCACCCAGAGCCCGTGCACACCCAGCCACGCTTAAATTACAAGCTGACCCCAAGCAGAGGCAGCCCAGGAGCAGGCAAGCCAGCTGGCACGGCCAGGAGTTTGGATTGTTGCAGGATAAAACCCCTCAGAAATGATTTGGCAAGGGTTAGGACAGGGTGGGAGCCCAGCGCCAGCTCCCAGCAGCAGCAGGACCCTCACAATCCCACTTCAGCTCCTCCTCTGCGCCCAGCCCGGTGCTACATGGCACCGCTGCCATTCCCACCACAGGAACTCAGGCATCACGTAAGGGACAGGGACCAACACGCCACCCTCTTCCCCGCGGAAACGTCCTCCTTGCGGTTGACAGACCTGACGGGAGATGGAGAAGTCACCGCTGATGAACCCCTCCAACTTCGGTCCCCGCAGCACTGAGCAGGATGCCCAGGAGCAGCCGGGGGAGGCAAAGCAGCTGCGGAGCTCCCAGCGCTGCGCTTGATGATGAAACTGTGTTTCTCAAATGGGCAACACCAAGAATTTCCTTCAGCCCGTTGCCTACGTCTGTACCAGGCTGCGGTTTGCCGGAGCCACGGGTAAAGCCGGGGTTGATTTTCCCCAGCACTGCAGCCAACAGAGCCAGCGCACAAGGGTGAAGCAGGTTGTGAAGCCCCCAGCGTGTTGCGGCAGGATGTTCCCGTGTTTATACTCCCGGTTTTTGTGTCACTCCGGATTCCCAGTGCTGGGGTTCCCCGGTTGATTCGGCGGCCATCAGACACTGCGGGCAACTCGCATCCCTTGGTGGGGGGAACTGGGGTTTGCTGGAAGTGAGGCAAGTCCGGCTCTTTAATCTCGGCTTTTTCTGCTGGACACAGGAACCACCCAGAGCTCATCCGCAACCGCTTATTTTAAGCGGGAAAATGTCATTTCTAGAGATTGGAAGGCACAGTAAATCAGAGAAAGCCGTAGAGACCCCGCACGTGCTGGGAGCTCCGCGCGGGTACAGCCGCTCCGGCCGGCAGGTCTGCAGTGAAGCACCGGGCCGGGAGGCTTGGGGTGTCGGGAGCGCACCAAGGACCAGGCACCAGCCACGCCCCGAGGGACCCCACGGAAAGGAGCGGCTGACCCACGGCGCGGGCCCGGGGTGGCACCGGCCCCCACGCCACGGGGGCTCCACGGAGGGGCTCAGCGCAGGGCCAGGGCAGCCGGGCAGAGCTGCCCACGCCTGGGGGCCCGGCACAGGCCAGCGCGGGGCCCGCGGCGCCTGGCTCCCCGAGGGGGTGTCGCGGCCGTGGGGGGCAGGCGGGGGCGTGGGGATGGATCGGGCTCTGCCCACCTGGGGAGGGTCAGCAGCCATGGAGAGCTGGGGGGTGGGCACCCCTTCCTTGCACCGCCCTGCACCCCTGTCTGCACCCCCATCGCCCTGCGAGCCACGGACCCCCATCGCCCTGCTCCCCCGTCTGCACCTCCACCCGCCTCAGCCCCGCACCCCTGACTGCCCCCGCTCCCCCCACTCACCAGCTCCGCGCCTCCGGCCGGGGAACCCGGAAGTGGCGGCCTTGCGGGGAGCGCGCACGCCCCGCCCCTCCTGACGCCCGCGCGCAGCGGAGGGGTCGAGGCGCCGGGCCACGCCCACCCCGGCCGCGGGGCAGCAGGCGCGGGCCTTGCACACGCACGCGCTTGGACATCCGCACGCGTACGCACAGACACACATGTGCCGACGGACGTGGCTTGCACATGCCAAGCCATCGGTGACACCCCTGTCCATCGCAGGCGGGCACACACGTGCACAAGCACACGCCCGGCAGGGAGCGGGCGCAGCAGCCGGACGGCTCTGCAGGGCTGGGTGCTCACCCCTCCTGGCACAGCCTTGTCCCCACCCTCTCTCCATGGCCCGCCCGCTGCCGCATCATGCGTGTCTGCCCATGCGCACAGGCCCAGACACACGCGTGCGGCTTTGAACTGATCACGGGACGCTCCGAGTGGAAAACCAACAAGTTTTAATGGACGTTTCCAAAGGCCCAGCCCGCACCTTCTCCCGCGGGGATGTCCCCTGCCATGGGCTGCGCACCCCACACGTGGAGGGAGGCTGCCTCCTGCCTGCCCACTGCTGCCGAAGCCCTACGAAGGCCCCCGTCCCTCGTAGCCCCCCTCTTCCCGTCCTGCTGAGATGAACTTTGGCTGGTCGTGGTGAGGGACCGTTGCTCCAGCCCTTGGGATGTGCTGGAGCTACTGGACAGAGGCTTCGGCTGTCAGGGTAGTTGCTTTTCCCCACGACTGCAGCTCTTCCGGGGTGCTTTGGGAATCCAGCTGAAATAATGGCAAGACAATAACATCCAAGGAAAAAGCAATGAGGAAAGAGCAGTGAGGAAACAGCAGCCGAGGAAACAGCAGCCAGGGAAAGCCTCAGCAGTTCCTACATCAGAGCAAGAGCTGAAAAAGAAGTGGCGGCATCGTCGCCTTCCCACTTAAAAGGAGGAGACAAAGGCAAGGCAGCTGGTGGTGGCGGTTACTGGCAGGAGGCTGCCTGCACCCTGCCCTGCCGGGGAAGCACCTACTGTAGGATGCGGGCGAGTGGCATTGCCAGCGCTGCAAAACATCTGGGTTAGAAAAAAGGCTTTTGTGCATCATCAGCCCAGAACTGACCCTAATTCTGGTCGGTAAGCGGGGAGGCTTGGCCAGGGGGGGCTGCAGCGGGCTGACCCTAAGATAGGAGCCCCAGAGGGAGGGACGGTGCTGGCTGATGTGGCTGGGAACAGGTCCTGGCTTGGCCTGGATGTGAAAGGCATGCCCAGGGCAGGAGCGAGCTCTTTAGCAGCCTCTCTGGGAGCGGGGCAGGGAGAAATAGGGCCGAGCTGTCAGCAGAGTGTTGTGTGGGACCGGAGCACAGAGCGGGCCGGGCAGCACGGGCATGGGGACGTGGCACCAGGCGGGAGCCCAGGGCCAGCACATCCACCACATCACTGGCCTGGAGAAGGGCTGCCGGGGTGACGGGCGGAGCTCAGAGCTGTGTCCATCACTCGCGCTTTGGGGTCTCGTGAAAAAGCGACGTGCTTTAAACCCAGCCGTGCTGGTGGCTGGTGAGTCTTTGGCAGCCGGCACCCGTGTGGCTGGGGCTCAGGATTACCAGTAACTGAGAGTAAATTCAGAGTAAAGACTGTGACAAGGCAGTGGCGCAGCACAGGGATGAATTACCTTTTCTTGGTGCTTTGGGGTTGGGAAGCGGATGCAGCTTTTTCAGAGCAAACCTGGTGAAGAGGAGAGAGAGACTGGTAACATCAGGAATTTCTCACCGTACTCCGCAAATCAAGGCAAGCCCAAAGGTTCTTCCTCCAGCTGAGCCCGTTCTGTACATGTGCATGCCTGGGCCAGCAGCCACGGGTTTAGGAGAGCCCATCCGCCCTTCCCAGCTCCCTGCTTTTCCCTGCCTCCAGAATGACCTGAGCTCCCAGAGCTCTCCTGTCTCAGCAGTGTTCAGGTCTGCCTTTCTTATCTGTGCAGTGCCATGCAGGGCACTCCCCTCCCGTTTAACCCGTGTCTGAATCATGTAGGTAGGCTTTTAGAGAAAGAAAAGCCTTTTTTCTGAGGAGAAGGGCCCCAAAGGAGGCTGGAACCCTGTGGGCACGCTGGCTGCTGTCCCCTGCCTGGCTCTGGCACTGGCCTGAGCCACGCGCGGCCATCACACCTTGCGGAAGGACTTGACTTTGGCAAGAGGGAAGGCAGCCAGGGAATTGCGGCATGGCTGAACACAACCGGTGCGGGCAGGAGGGCAGCACAGGGTCAGGAGAAGGGCCTGGGAGGGGACTATAGGGCTGGGGATTGCGGGATGAACCTCAGGGACGGGGTGTGTGTGGGGGATCCACAGCCCCACTCAAGGAAGCTGTTAGGAAGCTGCAAAGCAGAGTCGTGACAGATGCCGGGATAATCCCCCGCAAGCAGGCTTGGACCTGTGCTGAGCTGCATGGATGCCGTGACAGGCTCCAAGGGTGGAAAAACACCTCCTGTGCTACCCAGCAGGTGCACGGGCACCTGCATCAGCACCCCGAGGCTCCAAAACTGTGCGGGAGGCACCGCCGTGCCCTGGAGCGCTCCAGGCACAAGGCTTGACCGGCAGCTGTCTGTCAAAGGAGTTATCGGCTTACCTGGAAGAGACAAATCCCTATAAATGTGACCGTGATGGTGCCAGACACCACAAATAATATCAGGATCAGGTCTATGGAGATGGATGCTGGTTTCGACTGGGAGAAAAGGAGAGAAAATCAGGAGGGGAGAGGGTTGCTCCTTCCATTCCCCATTGCCCAGGACACACCAGCAACGCCCAGTCTCTCTCCTACCTCCTCTGTGGGTTTCCTGCCCGCCTCCGTGGCCGGGGCCGTGCCATTGGAAGCCCTCTCTTCTTGGAGACACTGGCCTGCGAAAGCAGAGGCTCGCTGGTCATCTTGCCTCTCGCTGAGCAGCTTTATGAGCAGCCCCGTCTTCGAGACCATCTTCGCACAGGCCAGCTGGAGCTCGGGCAGGCTGCAGTCCATCCTCAGGGCTCGCACCACGTGGGAGATGTATGTCCGCAGGGCTTTGTGTGGGACAAGCATACGCAGGTGACGACTGACCATGTTTTTAAATCGGTCTCCTTGAACCAGTGCATCATCTGGGCTGTTGGAGCTGCCTGGTTTGTTGCCAAAAGTGGATTCCTCCTTCTGTTGCTGCCAGGGCGTTTCTGTGTTTCCAGGGAGGGCTGTAACACTCCCGCCTGGAGAGGAACCCTCTCCTTCAGCCATGTCCTCTAGCATGCTGCTTGCAGTGAGGGAGCTGTCTGGTTTGTTGCCAAAAGTGGATTCCTCCTTCGGTTGCTGCCAGGGCGTTTCTGTGTTTCCAGGGAGGGCTGTAACACTCCCGCCCAGAGAGGAACCCTCTCCTTCAGCCATGTCCTCTAGCATGCTGCTTGCAGTGGGGGAGCTGTCTGGTTTGTTGACAAAAGTGGATTCCTCCTTCTGTTGCTGCCAGGGCGTTTCTGTGTTTCCAGGGAGGGCTGTAACACTCCCGCCCGGAGAGGAACCCTCTCCTTCAGCCATGTCCTCTAGCATGCTGCTTGCAGTGAGGGAGCTGTCTGGTTTGTTGACAAAAGTGGATTCCTCCTTCGGTTGCTGCCAGGGCGTTTCTGTGTTTCCAGGGAGGGCTGTAACACTCCCGCCTGGAGAGGAACCCTCTCCTTCAGCCATGTCCTCTAGCATGCTGCTTGCAGTGAGGGAGCTGTCTGGTTTGTTGACAAAAGTGGATTCCTCCTTCGGTTGCTGCCAGGGCGTTTCTGTGTTTCCAGGGAGGGCTGTAACACTCCCGCCCGGAGAGGAACCCTCTCCTTCAGCCATGTCCTCTAGCATGCTGCTTGCAGTGGGGGAGCTGTCTGGTTTGTTGACAAAAGTGGATTCCTCCTTCGGTTGCTGCCAGGGCGTTTCTGTGTTTCCAGGGAGGGCTGTAACACTCCCGCCTGGAGAGGAACCCTCTCCTTCAGCCATGTCCTCTAGCATGCTGCTTGCAGTGGGGGAGCTGCTGTTAGCCGACAGGTTATAGGCAAACTGCGGTTCTGTGTTTGGTCTCCGCTCTGCTTCACTTTCGGTTGGCGTGGGCCCTTCCTCTGGATTCACAGTGCCAGGTGCCGTGTAGGCAAGCTGACTGCTTTCCTTCAGGTACGGGCGATCCCCCTGCCTTTGCCCTGTGTGAGTCCAAACAGAGTCCTGCCTTGGAGATGGTGCTTCCTCTGCATCCTCCACATCCTCCACCCCAGGAGTTTTCTTGGTCGGCTCCACAGTATCGGAGTAACTTTGGATCTCAAAAGACCTGGAGAAATGCGAGGCCTCTGGTGGGGAGCGTGAAAGGGAACGTTTTGCAGGAGGTGCGGGTACTTTGCGGTGTCTGAAGAAGGAGATGTTGTCACGCTGCTTTTGCACCCAGCCTGGGGTTGTGTCTCCTTCCACTGCCGGGGTCTCGTGCTTCTGCATGGCAGGCACTGGCAGGGATGTGACAGTGTTTTCCACAGTCACGACTCTTTTAGGCTCGTACAGCTCCTTCCTGAGCTCGGCCGCTAACGCCTTTGTGAGGGAAGAGAGTTTCCTTGCATCGGTTTCCTTGGTCCAGTCCGTGTGCTGAATGTTGTGCAGTATCTGCCTCAGCTTCTCACTGCTTTTGCCTTCCTGCGTGGGTGGGTGCTGAGGGGAGTAGGGATTTGTTCTGGAAATGGGATCACTCGGGTTCCTGAGATCACCATCAGTGCCGGTCAGGCTCAGGGACGCCTCAAGCGTTACGGTTTCACGGTCTCCGAGCGAGGGCTCCTTGGGCTTGAGGCTTAACACGGGGCTGGTGTTCAGTTTTCGGGATTGTACCACTTCCGTTACTTCTCCTTGCGTCTCTGCCAGCGGATCTGTGTGAGTTGGAAAGCACCGAGAGAGCACATCTGTGACTTGGCGCCACGAGAAGCTTTCTGCCAAACTACAGGATCACAGGTTTACCCCGAGCAGCAGGCGCTCGTCTTGAAGACAAGGGAGTGTGTGAACTGAATGGTGGGTGTGTTACAGGCAGGAAAAGTCTTGTGAAATCAATCACGTTATCTCATCGGGGCACGACAGACAGATGTGTTTTCCTGGTGTCTCCCAGGGCTCTGTTTGGATCGGTGTGAACCATCCCGGGGGAATGGGTTTGCTGTCGGAGAGTTTCCCACAGCTCGATATGAGCCAGTGTCGAGTTGCTAAAATCACCATAAAGCTTTTAAACTCGGAGTGAGCCTGGAAAGTAGAATGCCCAAGACACCGTGTTTGCCCCTGCTCGGTTACCCCAACGAGCCCTTCTCCCTGCTGTCAGGAAAACCTGGGATATTTCGCATTAAAATGCTTCTGGGTGGTTGTGTGGCTCCCAAAGTGGGTGGCAGGGCTGCAGTCAGAGCAAGCCCCTGGTAACAGAGAGCTGTTTCTGTGCTGGTGGGTGCAGCTCCCATCACCCAGGCCTTGAAGAGGGAGAAGTGAGGATTTGTCCCACAGCAATGCAAACGGCCCAGGAGCGCTCCTGCCCGGCACGCAAAGGGCACACGCGGAGCCTGCCGAGCTAGGGCGAGTCTTCAAGAGTCCTACAGCAGGGCTGCAAACACAGCCTTGTGGCTAATCCTGCTCTGCAGACAGCTTACCGCCCGAGCAGGGTGACATGGTCAGGGGTACTTACAGATTACAGAGGTATTTAGGCCTTTCTTCTGGTTCAAATGATAGGAAATTGGACACACAGATACCTTTGAGTACCTTGGAAGCCTGTTTTCCTTAGACTTGCAATGAGGTTCAGCTCACTGGCCCACACCCAGTTTGGAAATGAGTTACTTGGGGGCCTTGGAACCCTCACTGTATCTATCTAGGCTAAGGAGAGAGTAACGATGCTTAGTGTTCACCTCACGCCCTGCAAAGGAATCGTAGAATCATAGAAGCATGTAGGTTGGAAAAGACCTTTAAGGTCCTCCAGTCCAACCGTTAACCCAACACTGCCAAGGCCCCACGAAAGCAGGTCCCTAAGCGCCACATCCCCACGTCCCTGAAATCCCTCCAGGGCTGCTGAATCCCCACCTCCCTGGACAGCCCGTTCCAATGCCTGACAGCCCTTTCGGTGAAGAAACGATTCCCAATATCCAACCTAATCCTCTCCTGGCACAACTTGAGGCGGTTTCCTCTAGTCCCATCCCTTGTTACTTGGGAGAAGAGACCGACACCGAGGGGACGGGGGTTACTGTCCTCCACAAAACACGTCCACACTACAGCATCTCCTAAAACCCGAGGAAACGGGGCTGATTTGATGTCCCCATCAACATCATCGGGAAGCCTACCGCACTGGGGAGCGCTGGTGGTGCAGAGCTGCTCGCAGTGGAACTCGATGGTCCTGCACGGGGCTTTGGTGGTGTGTTTCTCCTGGCAGAGGCAGCAGGCCATGTCACTGGGCAGTTTGCTAAAGAGAAGAGGTTACCGAGTCAAAGCCAGCATCTCAGTCCGTGTCTCAGAGTCCTACTCGGCCAGCACCCAGGTAACGCATCATGGTTTTGCTTGCATTTCCTCTACAGGTCTGGAAAACTTCCCACCCACAGTTCTGAGGGAGAAATATGTTCTCCAGAATTCCAAGAGAGCTTTCAAGTAGAAGATAGGCTTCTCCAGTGGCATCAAAACGCTGAATTTACCTTTGAAAATGGAACCAGTCCCAAAATGCTGTTTGAAACAGAAACACGCCACCTTGACTTAAAACTTCCCTTTGAAAATCTGGGAAGATGCCACCTAAAAGGTGACGTTCTGTTTCTTAGCAGGTGGGTGTGGGAGGTTCTCAGGAGTCAATAGCAAACCTTAGGCTTACGGGGGTTATTCGGGTCTAACGGGGAGCTGGTTTGTTTCCCAAGCAGACACCTTGCTTCAGCAATTGCCATCTGCTGGCAGCTGGGCCCCAGTCCCTGCATACTCACAGTGTTTCTGAGTGATCTGTTGTCAGGAGGAGCGTGAGCAATGTCTGCTGAGTCACTTGTGTTCCACCCAGGTCTCTGAAAGGATTTGAACAACCACATGAAGTTTTCAGGCAGTGTTACCAGAACTCTGCTCTGAGAACAAGACCAGGTCCCTGATGGTGCTGGTGGTGTTGGCAGAGGGGCCCACTTCTGCCTGACCAAACCAAAACGATTCAAACCCCTCTCATCTTTCTGCTTTGACCCGTTCCTAACGATGGGGTCTGAACCAGGAGGGGATCCTGCGCACCTTGTGGGAGGTGAATGTAAACAGAAAGGATTCCCTGTCTCAAACCCCTCCTCCTGCTTTCCCACGCCGCAGGGCTGCGAGCAGGAAGGGCCTGTGCCTTGCTCTGCCGGTGCTGGGGTTCTTTGCGCCTCCGGCAGAATAAGGCTGGGGGAAGAGTGAGATTTGCTACTGGATCTCTGCTTTCCTGCAACGGGGCTCTCGGGGGAGACAAAAATCTGTATTAGTCTGGTAGAAATGAGTCAATACTTACAGATAATTGACTGAAGGCAGCTTGAAGAACGATGTGTCAGCAATAACGGACAGGGGGTTATGGCTTAGGATCCTGAAAAAACAACACCCCCCCGTGAGTGGCTGGTGGGAAGGACGTGAGCTGTGTGGGCAGGGAGGCGTGGGGATGGCCTGTCCACGTGCCCTCTTACGGACAGAGCCCCACCAGCCTGGCCAGCCAAGATCAACTGGCCCTACGCAGCAGGCACTGGACAAATGGGAGATGGTTAAAGCACGTGCTGTGCATTTAAAACCCCCAGTGGTTCCTGACCTGTGCAAACACTGCTAAAGCAAAGGGAATTTCCACTGGAGCGTTGCAAAGTATTTCTGCGGTCAAGGAGTTTTTCCTCTTTGCCAGGCTTCCCATTTCTACCCTCTGAGTATCAGCGGGGCCCTAAGAAAGCTGTGCCTGATAGATCGGATGTGGGATCATGCTGAAATCCCCTTTCCTGGCTCCTCTCTACTATGGAGTGGTGTAGAGAGGTTTATGGGCCTGGGCTTCCCACTTGCTTCAGGCCCAGGTGGAAAGCTGATCCTACCCCTGGAAGAACCGGCTCTCTATTCAGTCACGTTTTCTTAGACACCCAAGAACAAAGTTTCCTGTTTGTGGACGTTTACTTTTAAGTGCCAATGTGCCAAGTGAAATTTCTGGCTAGAAACCTGGGTCACATCCCACAGCCCTCCTCAGCCGGCCTCTTCTCCCTTCCCACCAGTGTTTCTTTCTTACCCACCCCCTTAGGCTCCCCCCACTGCTGTGTGAACCCCATGCTGCTTCAAGGAAGCCACGGGGAAGACGGGCAGCCCAGGAGAAAGTGGCTTTCAGGCTGCAGACCGTTGGTGGACCCTGGGTGACATCTCTAGCAGGATTCAGCTCTTTGCAGAGGGCAAATCTGCTCCTCTCCACTGTCAGTGCGCAGAACCGCCCTCATCTACCTTTAGACCTCGCGACACTCACAGCTTCTGTAAAAACTGCATCCCATGCCACGCCTGGAAAGTGCCTTTCTCGATCTGCGTGATGAGGTTGCCATCAAGGTTTCTGGGGAAAAAGAAGATTGCAGAAATGAATTGGGTCTGTCCTACAGGCAGCTGGAGCGAAGCAGTAGGGACCTGTAGGAAATAGGCAAATCCAAGGTAGAACGGGGAGGAAACTGCTGGTTTCTCATGGTGTTTTCCAACCTGTCACGGAGGGGAAATGAAGCGCACATGTGCTTAACCTGTTTCCGGCCCAGGATACAGCAAGCCTTTGAGAAATGGCTTCTATTATGGCTGCGCTGGGACAGCCACGCTACGGCCTCTCATCCTGCGCTGGGTCTGCAGCCATCTGCACTGAGCTCTTCAGCTCAGTTAGTCTCAGCGGGGGAAATTTAGTCACTGTTCTACAAAGAACAGGAGCCTTTTCCAGCACAAACAGGGTTTTCAATGCAAACCGACTTCAGTAAATACAGTAGAAAGAAACTTTTATCACTCACAGAACTTGCAAGAAAGGAAGTGGCTCGAAAGCACGTGCCTCAATGGACCGGATGTTATTGGAAGACAAATCCCTGTTAAAATGAGAACACGAGATGTTAGTTACATTTGCACTGGCATGGTTACTTTCTCTTGCTTTGACACTGGCAGCATCTGCGTTACCCGTCTGCGAGCCCACGCGGTGTTTATAGCTGATCACAGCTTGCAGTGGTGTGTAACCTGTGACAACCCTCCTGACCGGAGGTGGCTTTCGCCACTGTGATTTTTTTCTAGCTCTCATCCCACCACAGCTATTGTGGGGCTTGATTTTCCTCTCTGATAACAGATTCTGTAGGCAGGCATAGTTTAGCAGCTGAGGAAGTATTTGCACGGCCCACACCGATTTGTGACCCTCTGAATCACCAGAACTTCAAGGACAGACAAAAATCCTAATGCTCTTCTGCTCCCTTTTAGACAGTGTAAGAGACAGAGCACTTGCTGCAATTTCCTATGACATTTTCTGGACATAGATGCCCATTTGTTCCTCCTGCAAGAAGAAGGGGGACTCCGCTGGGAAGGGCCCTGAGCAACCTCACTGATTTTTAGTAGAAACAAACTGTGATAGCTTTGAGGTTAGCCCTGCTTGGAGCTGGAGGGTGAAGCAGAGACCTCCCAACCCCAGCCAGCCGGGGATTTCCGCTGGGGAAGGGGTAGTGCTTCTCTCTTTCCACCTGGGATCACCACTGGAGAGGCTATTCCAAGAGCGATCGGCCACCCAGGGCTCTGTCTTCACCACATCGGAAGTCTTTCTACGCAAGCCCTAGCAGAAGCAAAGCATGCCTGGGTTTTGCATAGCTCTACGTGGTCCTCATCCCCAAAACGTTGGTCCTCAGGTCAACAGAGCCAGCGGCAATCTCCCAGGGTGTGGGGCACCACCGTTAGCTTGGCCTTGACTCAAAGTGATCCGATATCTGTGGGAAAGGGCAGCAGCCTCCTCCTCTTGTTGGATTTGGGGAAATGAAAGCTGCACCGTGCCTCTACGGAATCCTCCCACCAGGCGCTGTCGCAGCACCAAGACAACCTGCTCTGCTCTGGCTCTCGACTGAAACCGAGGAGCAAAGCACACTTGCATGGGGGTGGGCTGAGGAGCAGGGGTCTGAGGGTGTGGCAGTAGCCCACAGCAGTGGTGGGCAGGGGACGATACCTACAGGTGCTGCAGCAGGAACAGACCCTTCAGCGAACCCCTCTTCACTGCCCGCAGATTGTTGTCCCGGAGGGCTCTGGAATGAGACCAATGCACATTTACGGTTTTATCAGCTGCTCTCCAGGAGGAAATGGGAGTTTTTAGGGGAAAATATTGGTCAGTAGCTGAACTAAAACACCTCTTGGGGTCACTACAGGGATCGCCACTGCTGGGCTGTGGGAGTGCTCCTGCTCTTCATACCCTTGGCTCAAAAACCAGAGCAAAAGGACTGAAAATCCCTGAACTGTCACGTTTAAAACGCTAAAGGACACTTACAAGTACTCAGCCCACGGGTATTCCTTCCATGATGGTCCTTCAATGGAAGAAATTGAGTTGTCGGTGAAATCTCTGCAAAGACACGACAGACACGGTCACCCCTCGGGAAAACCCCTTCCCCTGCAGGTTTGGCTGCTGAGGTGGAAGCGCGCTGGAGACGCAACAGCCCGGCCAGCCCGGCTTCACCCCTCGTGCTGCCGCGCAGGCCCCCCAGACCAAGATGTTTCCTGCCCGGATGTCCCGGGAGGGGTTGCCAGGGATGAAAAGCCAAGGAGGGGAAGGTGGGGGGGTTCTGGTGGGGCGGGCAGCTGCCGGTACTCACAGGACAGAGAGGGGCCAGCGGCGGTCGGCAGGGGGCACCCTGTTCAGGCTGGCAACGCTGCAGTCCAGCAGCTGCCGTTGGCAGCGGCAGGGGAGCGGGCAGGCCTGCCTGGGCCAGCCCTGGCCGGGGGCTGCCGCCAACAGCAGCAGCAGCAGCAGGAGGAGCGGGCGGCCGGGCCGGGCCAGGCCCATAGAAGCGCAGGCCCGGCCAGGGGTCACTGGGCAACGGGGGTTCCGCAGGCCTCGCCTCATGAGCTCTTGCCTCATGGCTGCCAGCGGGGCTTCTGGTGCCAGCGGGGGAGTACAGCTCATCATATACTGGGGAGCAGGCCCGGGGGGCTGGGCTTCGGCACCAGCGGGAGAATATGGATCATAATGGAAGGCGGAGCAGGCCGGGGCAGGGGTTGCCGGGCAACGGGGGTCCACAGGCCTGGGGCTGGGCACAGGCCTCGCCCCAACAAGGAATCTTCGCTTTACATGGCGACGGCATCCCAACTCCTTGTCTTTGGGGCTCAACCCACGTGGCTCAACACGTTGTTTGTTACAAGACTTAGGCTTATTTCTGTAGAAGAAACGTCATTGAGAGACATTCTCTCTTTCCGTGCCTGGGCAGACGTCCGCAAGTAGCACAGCTACTCCTGCTGCCGAGTCGGCTCCTCCTGCCGTCTCCGGCTTTCTCCCGCAGATCAGAGCGAACCTGAACTGTAGGCTCTTGCAGGGAGGGCTCGATCCTTCCGTTTCTGTCTGGGCTCCTCTCTTACGCTGTCTAAATAATAATCATGCAGCTAAGCTGGCTTCCATATATAGCTGACCTGGATAAGTTGACGGGAAAGCACTTCCTCTCCAAAAGCAGCACACATTTTTGGGCTTAATTTTAGTCACACCAGGTTTATTACCCGTTTCTTTTGCTGTTCCGTACTTGGAGAAAAAGCGGACGTTGGCTGTGACGCAGACGTCATTGCACAGCGTTCGATGTCATTCCTAATCAAACACTGCAGAACTTGTGGAACCCACGTGAAGACAGAGCTGCACTAGTTGGATGGCATCTCCCAGCTAGGGAGCGCTTCATCAAAACTGAGCTCAGACCAAACTTCCTCTTCGAGGGCAAACTGTTCCAAGGGCAATTCACTGACCTGGGAAAAGAAATCAAGAGTAAATTTCTTTCTCTACAACATATTTTAGCTGCATCCCTCCACACCTGGAAACTGTATTTTTACCACGGCCAAGAGACGGCTTCCCAGGGATTTACAACTCAGGAACATTTCTGCTTTGGGAAGACTGACCGACATCACAAGGCGATGAACCAAAAGCACACCCAGCAGCTCTCCTGCAAGCAAGTCCTTCCGAATTCCTGTCTGTTCCTCTTCTGAGCAGGCTGGAAGGTGCCTTGCGGAGAGAGAATTAGCTCCCACACACCATCACAAGGGAAGCGAGGTGGCAGGGGAGGTGAGGGATGGCTCTTGTGGTGAAAGAGAGGTTTGAGAAGTAGCAGGCTTTCTGTTTGACTGTGCTGCACACTTCTCTTACGGTCACTGCACGTTAGGTCAGTCCCCTGCGGGTTTAACGGAAGTCAGGTAGAAGGGGCTGTACATAGGAGAACACAGAGAGAGAACAGACCAGCAGAAATGTCACCTTAGCCGATAAAAAACACTTCTGATGGACATTCGTTACTTCATACTCACCAAAATACTCCTATTTTACTGCTACTCGTCAGTAAGAAATGAACATGCTTCTGCCTGCAGACACCAGGTGACTCGGTGTCATCGAAGGGAATAACGTGTCACAAGGTTCGTTAGACGCTTCCTCTGTGCAAGCGGCAGACGTTACACGCTGCGCAGCGCTGATGCATCATGCGAGCGATACTGGCTTTCTGATCAGGGATCTCCCCTGGTACGTGGCCGTGTTTTCAGACCAAGCGAGGTGAAAATCCCCTGCTCAGGACTGGCTGCGTGCAAAGGCTGGCATGCAGAACCCATCTTACTCAGCACAACGACAGAAGTTTTACTGTTGTAGCTGGGTGTTGCTGTTCGATGCACGCTAACAGATCCCGCAATCACCCGCGGGGATTTCAGCAAAGCTTTTAACAATCGTTCCCTCTGGGTAATGCATGTCTAGATGGGAAGTCTGATTTAGTTAAGAACTTACTAAACAATCATTTGATTTAACCTCCTGTGGCTTTACTGGGATTTTCTCTCTCGCACGTTCTGTGAAGAGCAGTCCTGGACACTGTCATACGTGAGACATGTCAAGCTGCGCCACAGCAGGCCCGTACCCTAACTGCTCGCTTCCCTGTGCCATCTAAAATACACGTGCGCTTGTGCACACAGGTACCCCAAAAGGAAGAGTTGTAGAACCGTAGCATGCTGTACAATCCCAGGGTGTAATTACTCCCTGGGATTTAAGTTGAGGTAATTGCTGCTTAAAAGGAGGACCTCAGAGGCTCTAACAGTCAACAGCTCTGTCTCCCAGCTCTAGATGTAACATGCAGGTCCTGTGGAAAAGCTAACTACCCACTGGCTTCACCTGAACAAGCCCCTTCAGTTCCTCTTCTGTTGAGGCATCTGTGAGCTCCTCTTGGGTGGAACTGTACTCCATGGCCACTTTCCCGTCCTCTGAAGCAAGCACACAGAACAGCCGGGGACACGGTTAGTTACTACTGCGTGTAATGACAATAAACCTGCCCTAAACCCCAAATGGCACAATTCTTCCTAACGGCTTTCCGCGCGAGTGGCTGGTTGGTCAGACGAGTGTGCTTCTTCCTCTGGCCTACCCGCCTGTCTTCTCTGCAGAAAATTTTACGATCTTCCTTGTCATTTTCCTCCAATTCTTCCCCTCCGCTGGAGGAGGGGAGGGGGAATCTGTGGAGTGGCTTTGTGGTATTTTGCCAGCCGCAGTTAAACACGACAGGAGGATAGCGGCATGGGCCTGATCCCATGGGGGTCTGTCCTGATAAGCATAAAAGACTAAAGTACTCAGATACCACACAAACAGGAGTCCCCTGAAAGCTCAGAGAGCACTAGACCTGGAAGCCAGAGAAAGCAGATCTGGCAGTTCCTGGATAGGCACAGAGCCAGCTTCTCCGACTGAAACCCAAGGGAGATCGTAGCCCCAGCGAGTCAACACTGAACGCAGCAGTGGTGCACGGGCCTTTGACGGCATCTGTTGGGCTTGCAACTAGGGCAGGAATGTGCAAAGTGCTGCAGTTCAGTTCATGTTATCCCTGGGACCAGAACTCCCCCACATGTCTACTCGGCATGCACACGTAGTGTTAATAAGCTCTCCCTGCCAGGATTTACACTCCTGGAATTTGGAGTTTCAGTGACTTCTTTGTCATAAAGAAGTCTGACCTCCTTTGGGTTTTCCTTTCACTCGCATAGCTCATTGGGTGGAATCACGCTGTGAAATCATTACACACCACAGCACAAGTTGAATTTTGCCCGAGACACCCCCAAGCCTCCATAAATCCCAGGGAAGCTTCGGGGAAAAGGAGTTCATATCAAGTAGCAGGGAAGTTATAGTATCATTAGCCCAAACACCCCGGCGTTTCATACAAAAATGGCCTTACCTAAGACTACGAGGAGTATCTTCCGAAAGGCGCTAGACAAAGCCTTCCCGACTGCGAGTTTCTGAGCCCTTCTTGGGGCTGTGGCGAACTCGAGAGGATCTGAACACAACAAGCAGCACGTTATCGATATTAAGACAACACTCTGCATACGAAGCTCACTGGCTGCATTGCGCTAGGAAACGTAACCACACACAGCTTCACGGATCTGATGAGGAGTCGCCGGCAGCGTGTCAGGACCCTGCCCAGGGCAGCGGGCAGTGCAGGGCCGCGCTGGCACCCGAGCGGTGCCACAGACACGGCACGTTCGCAGCAGAAGTGGCTGCGATGGGGAATGACTAACGCTGCAGGTGAGAGGCAGAGAACAGAGGGCAGGAAAGCAATACCGCTGTGAGCGGGGAGGGAAGAGGCACGCTCAGGATCCCTTGCTGCCTAGCGCGGCAGCTCAGAAGGCCCCACACAGGTCCTTGCCTCCAGCTAAATTCAGATACTACATCAGGCCCACAAACTGTGCAAACACAAGACTGACAGGTGTCTGTGCCAAGAGAGTCTTCCAGCTGCATCCAAAACGTACCGTCACCATTTTCTATGTCTGCCTCACCGAGGGCAACTCCCCTGGTGCGTACCCCATGGCTGGGCAGCGTCAGCTCTACAGCGCACAGGTATTTCACGGATCGCCTCTGTAACGCCTTCCCCAGTTCCTCACTCGCACCATCGAAGTCAGATACATTCCGCAGCTGTTGGGAAGACCACAGATAGTTTTGAGTAAGTAGGAAGGGGATGCTAGGACCACTTAGGCCTGTGCCTGCACACCACAGACCTTCCCGGCACAGTGTGTGACTCCAAGGCAGCAGCACACGGTGGAGGCAGAGCAGGGGTGTTGACTGGTTTGACCCTATTTTAGAAATACCCGATCGTCCCATCCTCTGGGACTCTCGGCCGCCTCAGACACTTTCAGCACATGAAGACTACTGTCAAGCCCTGGCACTGCTTTAATCACAGCCGCTCCCACATTTATTAACAGAAGCCGAGCCAGTGCCCGCACGCACAGCAATCTCTCCCCAGGCTTCCAAAATAGCCCCATTTGTGGTCCAAATCGCAGCTCCTCTAGCTGTCTGTTGTCTGCTGATTTGAGGACAACTCTTACTCCACCAGCCACTCTAATTAAGCAGAGGGCAAGGGGAAGGATGAATGTAAAGGGCCCCTTACTCTGATGATGCGACTGGACCAGCCGTTAAAGCCAAGGTAGTGGTTGGCCAACTCCTGGCACTTGCTGCTGTTGAGAGCAAGGACTTGGTGCTGAAACCCTTTCTGCTTGGTGCCAACACAGACCTGTCCAGGAAGGAAGAATCCCAGTTAGCCAGGCTTTGCTTGCAAGGTTCCCTCTACAGACACACTGCTGATGGCTCTGGGAGAGTCATCCGAAGGTCACCTACTCCCGGACCCCACGCATGCTTCTGAGGCGTGTTAAATAGCTTTTAACCCCGGAGCAGGCCCTGAAAATTATTCCCGAGGAGGAACGCTGCCATTTCGCTGCTTAAATCCCACTTGCCTGGGAGCCAGCGATGGGGGCTGTCACCACCGTGGTAGCATCCAGCCAAAAGTTAGTAAACTTTTTGCTCTGGGAGCATCACTGAGATCAACAGGCATTTCACGTAATCCCACCCTGCTGCTGCAGGTCCCGGTGCTGAGTCCTGCAAGTTTCACAGCTGGGGCTGCCCCGCTTACCTTCAGGGGAGATTTCTGAAACAGCCTTTGCCCATTGCACGTGCGCTGGGCTCTGCTGGCATCTCCAGCTGAATAAACTTGATGATGGCGTGATACCCAGGCCCTGCCACGGCAGCATTTCTGTGCGCTCGCACCGAGTAGAGCGGCCCAAATTCGGAAAACGCTGAAAACAGGGAATGCTGAGGAACAACAAGAGGAAAAAAGGGCCTGTTGAAATATCTATGGGTGCTGCAGGGGCTGAGCAACACCAACACAGAGGAGTACTCATAAGACCCAATTACCTCGAAAATGAGGCAAATTTTTAGTACAGGTTAACAGCTGTAACGCTGGGAGTAGGCGGTGAGACTGCAGATGCGTACCCCTCCATAAAAATGGGCTCAACCTGGCTGGACCTCTGACCCTGTCGACATCTCATCTCCATTATCGCTCAGGGTCAGCATCAGGAGAGGAGCGAAGGCAGATGTGGGATGTTCTGTCCCCCCGGCATCCTCATCCCCGGCTGCCTCTTGCTCCTTGCCACCCCGCTTTGTGTGAGGTCACTGTTTTGCCCAAGCTTCCAGTGAGACATCAGCACGGTACTTTGCAGGCAGACTAACGGGGTTCTGTTCCAGCGCTTCCACCTTGCGCTGGGCTCTTGGCAGTTTTGCCGTGCAGAGCACAAAACCGGCCGTGGCGCAGGGGCAGAATCACCCCTTCGGGTTGCCCTGCACGCCTCAGGGAGACGGGGAAACCGAAACAGGAGTAAAACCCCAGAAACGAAGAGGGAGGGATTTAAAAATACATCATTAGCACATGGTGATGGCATCTCACGGGGGAGAACCTTAACTGCAGGGGGGAGAGGGACACTGGGGGGATCCCAGGCCCCCTCCCCAGCCCTGGGGGGATCCCGGGCCCCCTCCCCAGCCCCTGGGGAGATCCCGGGCCCCACGCCCCGGGCCCGCTCCAAGGCGTCGCCTCACCTCCAGGCCCGGCTCCCGCTCCAGCCCCCAGACCAGCAGCGTCTGAGCGCTCCCCGTGGGCACCCGGAACTCCACCAGCTCCGCCATGCCGGAGCGGCCCGGCGTCCCGCCCCGCCATCGCCCGGCCCCTGGCCCGCCCTCGGGCCGGCCCCCGCGCTGCCGCCTCAGCCGCCCCGCGGGGTCCGGCCGCGGGAGCGAGGGACAAGCACCCCAGCCCCACCCCCAGCCCCGCACCCGCCCTGGCCCGGCGGCGGCTCGTCCCTCCCGGCCCCCCATGGCGGCCTGTCCCCGCAGCCCCCCAACGCCAGAGACGTGTCGGCGGGTGGCGGGTTTATTCTGCGGTTTTCTTGAGCAGGAGCGGGGCAGCCGTGGCCGGCGAGGGGCCGGAGCGGGCGGGGAGCCGTCCCCGGCATCAGACGGTGCAGTTCCCCTCTCCGAAGCGCCGGCACTTCATCACCTTCAGGTAGGTCTCCACCTTGTGCAGGTCCTTCTTGAAGCAGGAGAGCAGGCTGTAGTTCTTCAGCAGGGCGTCCTCGGTGCGCAGGTGGATGTCGAATTTGTCATAGGTGGGTTTGAGGGTCTGGGGACCCCGCGGGCTCCGCTCCTCCAGCTCCTGCGAGGGGATGGAGAGGTGCTGGGGGCCTGGGGTGAGCATCCTCCAAGGGACCCACCGCCGGGGCTCCCCCCTAGCTTCAGAGGGACTTGGGCCCCCCCCACCTTCTTGGTTGTATTTCAAACACACTTCTGGGCCGGTGGTTGCAGGAAGGGTAATTCTGCAGGGGCGATGCTGCACAGATTGCTGCCAGCGAGAAGGGAGCTGGGCGCAAGGCTGCAGTGGGGGAGGAGTGTGTCTTCTGGGCTCTTAAAAGAAGGGGGGAGTTGCGGGGTGTCTCTGTAGCTGCTCTGGCCAAGGAGGTGGGGAAATGGGGCAAATAAATCTCTCTTCTCCCGCTTTCCCAGTGAGCAAAGCTCTAACCCAGACCCAGGGCATGTGCATCTGGAGCTGGGATCTGCAGGCTGCCGCTTCTCCTGCCCTGCTCACCGTCTGGCACAGTGAACAGGATGCTTTTGGGGAAGAGCACAGTGCTGTAAATGGATGAGTGTGATTGTTTGTCTAGTTTGTGTGTAGTGCTTCCCAGAGTACAGGCTTCCATCTGTGCACAGGCTTATGTGGGTTGTTTTTGTAAGATGTCACGAGTCCTCAATGCCAGGTTGCAAACCTCAGAAAATTTACTCCACTTTAAAGTGTTTTACATGGAGTTGTAGCAAACATTATCTTGCTGTTTGTACAGGGGATTTAGGCAACTGAGTATTCGTTGGTGCTGTGTTTGGAAAGACTTTGGGTCTGAACTGTCGTGATCTTCCTGGTCTGCACTGCTACCTGAGTGGTTACGGCAGTGCTGGTAACATTTGTTAGGTGTTTTCTTACTCCCCAGTGTGTTTTCATCACTCCCCAGAGATGAAATGTGTGCAATGGTGTGTCGTGGTCTCATCATCTTAAGGTAAGCAAAGTCCAAAGGGTGCCAGAGTGGAAAGTGGGAAGATTTCCCATGGTCTTTGGATGCCATGGAAGACCCGGAGAGCTCAGTGCCCTGTGTCTGGGATTCTGTAATCATGCTACCTGCTGCAGCTTACCCTCATCAGAGCTTGGATCCCTTCTTCCAGGTCCTTTAGTTTTTCATACACTCTGTCTGAGGTGCCGAAAACCAGATTGTTTGTGAACACCTTGCTTAGGTATTGCACCGGGGTCAGCCAGGACTGGATGAGAACCAGGGAAAACCGAAGCAGCTCCATGTCCTGAAGTGAAGAAGAGGAAGGGTCAAAGCGGTGCAGGTGAGGTATTTGGTAGAGTTACCTGTGTGTCCTGCTCCCTCTGACCCAGCCTGGAGGTGACCCAGAGATGTGCCCCTGGTCCTGCAGCGTCAGCAGATACAGGCGAGTTTGCACGCTGAGGATCACCACCCAGCCACGTGTCCTGTGCAGACAACAGTTTTTCTCATCCTCGAGGGGGGAATTTGATTTATAGTGGAACCCAGACAAGTCTGTCTTTCTTCATGCCGGGTTTAAATGGTAAGAAAGGGAGAGGAGGAAGGAAGCACTGAAGTGCTCGCGGGTGGAAACCCTCTGTTCTGTAATGAAGCATAGCTGGGCTCTTCAAGCAGGTCTGTGCTTGCCCTGGGGGAGAGACCTTACCGATTTCTGCTGGGCATCATCCTTCCCCGTGGGAGCAGGGATGGTTTCCGAGTAACAAAATGCTGCCTGGGAGTTTTTGTTGGCATGTCTTTGGTCCTCTGGAATATAGGTGCGTTCCTGTGGAGACATCCAAAGAGACTCAGATCCGTTGCCTGTGTACTGGGAGAAGACCACAGACCCTTTCCCAAGCTGCCCTGAACGGTTAGTCTTTGCAAGAAAGAAGGGTGAGCTATGGGATGTCTGTGCAGGGCTGGCAGGAGAGCAGGAGCAGGAGTTGGTGTGTTGGCCCAATAGCAAGGGGACCGAAAGTGCTTCCTCTCACTAAGCCAGGGTGCTAAGGTGAACGCGAAACACGCTTGGGCTGGGTTCTCCCAAGGAGTGGGTGATCCCCAAGGACAGCGCTTGCCGAAGGGACAGCTCATGCCAGCTCCTGGCGCCAGCAGAACTTGGGTAGTTTTAGACACTCAGAGTCACCCAGGGCCCAATGTGACCGACACAGGAAGGTCTTGCAAAATATCTGTGTGTCTCCCCCTGCTTTCAGAGCCGGGTTTCCCTTTGAGACAGCTGACCTGGCGCAGCAGGTTTGGACGTGGGCAGCAATGGCTCCGAGGAGGGGCCTGTGCAGGATCAGAAGTGGGGGCAGAGAGCTGAGAGGAGACAGGCTCCAGGCTGATGGGGCATAACCTGTCCTATTCAGATCCTTCCCGCGCACTGAGAGCTGACAGAGAAGACACCAACAGTTGCAAAGTCTCTCTTCCTAGGAAGTTACACAGTCCCGAAACCGTCAAGCTAAGGCAGAGGACGTGCTGGGGGCCGCCACACTTACGAACTCCTTGTATGTCTCGGCAGCCAGGAGGTGAAGGTGCTGAGCCCTCAGCACGGCGTTGGCAAACAGGTTGGAAAGGGGCATGGCCGGGAAGGTGGCAGCTTCCTGCGGCCACTGCAGGCCCAGAGCGATGACAGCAATGAAGAGGGGAGAAAACCACGACCCTGCAGCAAAGCAGAGAGGAAAGGTGTTGGCGGTCCCTTGGTGGCCGTGCGGAGGAGTGGGGTGGCACCTGGGAAGTAATTCCCAGCTTCTTCTGTGCGTGCTGGCTGAGGGCTGCCCTTCCTCAATGTCTTGTCGGACTGGGCGTGAGCTGAGCCCTCCCCAGAATCAAAGGAAACCCTGTCCCCTTTCACTAGACGTGCCCTCGAGGCTTGTACGGCTCCCAGCGCTACAAGCAGTGTCTTCCCGGCTGAAGAGTCAGCGTCCCGCCACGAAACCCTGAGAGTGTCCCTGTGCTTTTCCCTAACACGCTCCTGTTTCTCCGTAGGCCCTGCCCTCTCGAGGAGACCACAGCGCACTCCTCGCTGCGAGAGCAAGCAGGGGGTGGCGAGTACCAGCTGAGGGCCTGGGCGTACCCCACTTCAGCCTGGGTTTACGGCATCCTGCTGACAGGACACCGGCCGGCCGCCTTCACTAGGAGGAGAGCTGATGGCGTTACCTGTGCTGTGACCGCTACGTTTTCTCTCTGGGACATTCCTGTAGAATTTGGTGAGCTTTGCCAAGCCTAAAGGTTTTCAGCCCGTGACATCTAACTCACACAGGTGTCCACCTGTGCTTACAGAGACCACAGAGTTACTCTCCGACACACCCCCTTCAGTGAGGAATGCCATGGGGCCTGTAGGACTTGAGCGTACGCATTAGACATCATCCCGATACCTGTCTTAAGTTTTGAATATGAGTTTGACGTCCCTGCCAACAGAGATGTTACTGATAACTACTATAGCCGTGGCTCGACCTTGTTCTTCATGTTCTCCACCGTGTCCTTGCCAAGTGCAGGCTAAAGATTCATGGCAGTTGCGCTGTAGGGAAAGGTACTCCTTTTCATTGATTTATAGGCGGCCACATTTTAATTTGTGCCTGGCACCGAGTGCGTAGAGCCCACTGCTGTCCCACCCCATCATCACCTCCCATCACCCTTAGCACGCAGCAGCACTGGAAATCCTCTAAACCAGAAATAAAGTACCTGGAGCCATTTCTGCGCGCTGAGCTGCTCAGGTGTTGCTCGACAGTGAATGTGCCCTCCTTTCATCTGGGCTGGCAGCAGCAGTGGCTGAGCCACCCCTGATATAGGAGCGGGTCTGTTTAAAATGTATAGGTGTGTTCATGATCACAACAACATCTCCCCATCTCCTCTGTGCATAAATGCACAAGTGTTGGCGCTGGTGCTGCCTGGTTGTAGTCACTTATACATAGATGTAAAGGTCGGGGGTTGTTTGCCTGGGGATGAAATGGTGCTGAATGGTTTCACCATGTTCTGCTGTTTATGGCAAGCAAAGGTTTCACCGTCACTGGAAGAGCCATCCCAAATCAGACCCCTGCTTTTACAGAGTGGAATTTGCTGCAGGGGGTCAAAAACCCACCTGATGCTCCTGCCTGCCTCTGCAGCCTTGGCCAGCGTTAGCGGGGCCGACTGACCGGTTTGGGAGACTTCCGGCTTCCAGCAAGTGGGATGTTTTCCCATTTATTGTTAGCGGGGATAGAGCTGGCGGAATGCTGTCCGATGAGGCCTTTTTCTTCCACTTAATTCCTTTCACGCTACCAGAAGTTCCGTAAGTGGTTCTGGGGAGCTGGTTTGGCGTGGGTGTGACGAAGAGCCGTCAATAGCCGGGTGCTTGTTCGGGGACCAGCCTGCCCACTGCAGACCCGGACACCAGCGCTCTGGGAGGTTCCTCACGTCCTCAGCTGGACAAGGCTATGAGAAGATGTGGTTGTGAGCTGCTTCTTGCTGTTGGCTGAGATACAAATGGGAAATAGCTCTGGGCTAAGCAGAGGGCTGGTGTGGGAAGGAGAGAGGAGGTGGGGAAGAGGAGAGGTCACAGCACACCTGTCCCTGCTTTCGAGCAAAACAAACAGAACCTGGGATGGCCAACTCCAGGATGGGGCTGAAAGGGCTTTTACTCCCCATAAGCACCGATTGCTCCCAACCACCCTGCTCTGGCCTGTTGTCCAGGGTTCAGGGACATCCTGGTCCGGGGCGGTGATTTGGTGCCCTGGGCCCTGGCTTTGCTGTGCCCCCTGCTATGGCTCTGGTTTCCGAGAGGCAGCATCACCACCGGGGCGGCTGGAGCAGCGGGTGCGAGGGCTGGTTAATAATCATGTGGGGAGAGCGTGGTCTGTTCCGAGAAGCCCCCGGGTGTTTGCTCGCTGGAGACGGGGTGGTGTCGCAGAGTAAATGTCAGTGCCTAGAGAGGAGGGAACAGTGGGTCCTGCAGCTATCAGGTATCCCGTCACCCAATAGCCAGCGACATCTGGGTATGTTTTTCTGTCCAGATCGTGTTTAAATATGTCAATATTTGCCAGCGATGAGCAGAGCAGCTGGCACCCTGGCCCAGCCCAGGCTCTGCTGCCCGGTAATGACGCTGCTCTACCGCTGCAGCTAGACTGCTACAGCCCCTTGCCCCTGAGTGCTGCCCATCACTCGCTGCCCAGCTGCCTCTCCAGCTCGTTACTAAAAGCGTGGTGCTAACCCAACATTTGTTTTTAGATGGCAGCCAAGCACGGAGATGCCAGGATGATCCAGGCTGTGCGGTGCCCCTGAGGCTTGGTTTGTCCCCCATCGTCTCTGGGCATGAAACAAGGCTGGGGGTTGGAGGAGAAGGCAGTAGGTGACTGTGAAATCCTGGGCTTGGCCAGCGCACGCCCCTGGCAGAATTACAGTTGCTAAGCAGCTCTCAAATATCAGCTTGGCATGTTCGTAGCTGTCAGATGGCTGTGTTAGCGACCCAAAGCAGCATCTCGTAGAGCAGCGTGGCACTCTGTAATTTCCAAGTTCCTTTTCTTTTTTGAAAAACTCCCCCAGATCTCTTCAGGGCGGTCCCACGTCCACCCGCCTTACCCAGAGCATCACCAGCAGCGTGTAAACAAGCGAAGCAACTTTCCTTGCTGGCGCATGTGGTCTCTGGGTGCTCCTGCCCCCCGGCCTGGGCTGGCGATGGGGAGCGACCTTCCCGGGCTGAGGGGTGAGCTGCAGGCAGCGAATCCTCAGCTGCTGGCCCACAGCCCAGGCTCTGCACTTCGGTGGGCAACGACAGGGTTGAGAGAGGTTTGCAGTGATGGTTCACTACCTCTGCTCGCCCACTGCTTGACAGGTGAATAATCCTTTTCAGACTGAATCGATGGGGTTTATTCACTGGAGCTAGAACTGCTCAGTTTCACTGCACCCATTCCCAAGATGAGGGTGGAGAGGTCCAGGGCTGCAGCCCAGTCTGCCTGCCTGACCATCCTCCTGGTGGCAGGGATACAGATCGGGACTAAATACAGAGCGGGGGCTCTACGCACTGACATACATGTATTTACATGAAATGCATGTGAAATACAAACCTGTCCCAGTATAAACCAAACAGAAACCCCCTCTTGGCTCCCTAGAAACTAGTCTCAGCATTTAAAATAAACCACCAGCACTGCAGCCATATTTATTTGCTTCTGGTGTTTTGCAGGAAGCCAAAGCCCTGGGCTGAGGGTGTGGCCAAGCGGAACTGGGGTCACAAAACTGCTCTTGACATGGGTGCTTCCTCTCCAGGTGCAAACAGCAGATTCTCCTTATTTCCCTATTATTCGGTTAAGACAGCTGAGCAAGTTGTTTACACAGAGCTGAGAAAGCGGTTGGGAACTGGGAAGGCCAGAAAATTTGCCTTCCTCTTCCATTTCATAACTGAAAACAAGGGATGGAGGGATGAGCTCTGCTAGTCCTAAAATCTTGGCAAATGTGGAAACCGGGAAGAGCCAGTTCACTTCTCTCGCTGTGAATACTTTCTTTAGTGAATCAATTTTACAAGTAAAACATGTTTAAGGAACATTTATATACGTGTGCGTGCAACTAATTTGGGAGAGTTTTATTCAACTAAGAAAGATCAACCTTAAAATGCTGGTTCTGTGCGATTTAGGTTGAATCCCAGTTTTCCATGAAGGTGGTTTTCTGGTTAACAAGAACCATCCTGTTCCCCACTGAAAAGCCCTGTTTCCTCATGATTTTACCCTCCCTTTTCTGCCCTCTGTTTTGGGAAGCAGCGCGGCCCTGTCTTCCTCCTTGGGGCCCGAAATGTCATGAGCCACAGGAGTGCAGGAGCCCTGGGCTCGCCGAGGGGGCACAGACCTTCAGCCCCACAGTCCTTGTCACCCCCCGTCCTGCCTCATCCAGCCAAACCCACCGCGCTGGGCTGGCTGTGCCGCCCCGGAGCCCCGAGTCCTGGTGTGGGGTGCCCAGCCAGCCCCGAGCCCCATTGCCCACACAGCTGCTGCCACCGTGCCAAGAGGGTTATTAACAAAACCAGTTAGCTCCGCTCTGTTCCTCTCCAGATGTTTTTTAGCTTCTCTTGCAAGACCAGATGTAGCCGGGAGCGGAATTTCTGGCCCTGGGCCCTGTTCTCTGGCTTCGGTTCCTGGTGATGGCCTTTGTCTCTCATCCCAAGCTGACCAGGGAGGTCCCCCTGAGCATGCTTGCAGGAGAGCCCCATGGCTGCTCTTGGCTTTACATCCCTGCCTGCGCTCGGGGCCCTGATGGGGTGACATTTGGTTTCCAGCTGGACCCATGAAAAGCTGCTCCTTATTCCCAGGGCATCCCACTGGCACTGGCACCAGGGGGCTGGGACACGCTCGGACTGGGCACGGCAGGATGGAGCAGGATGTGAATTTACCCGTTACCTTTATTAGGACTTGAAAAAGCAGTTGGACGCTTGTGTCCCACAATTTACATCTTTTCCAGAGGTTCTGAGGTCACAGTGTCCCTCACCACAGGGGACATCCTCTGGCTCTTACCTGGAGGGGAGCAAGCCTTGTGCAAGACCCTCTGGGTGAGAGCTGTCACCCCAACTTCCCCTGTAGTCTCTGGGGAGAAAGAGGTGCGTTTGGAGGATCCTCCCTCTCAGACAACCACCAGCTTGGCCTGCTGGGCACGTCCATGGCTTGAGAGGTAAACAGTGGCCAAAATTGGCCTCTCGTAACACCCACGTGGTGCTGCTCACCTTGGCTTCTCTGCCAGGGCTGCGGCCGGGTCTCGCAGCTCAGGAGGGTCCTTGCAGCATGGAGAGTGATCGTGCCTGGTCCTCTCGTTCCCAGGGAGGGTGGGGCTGGAGAAGACCCACCACCCACGCGGCTACTGCCATTGCATGAACCCTGCAGGAGCTCAGCGCTGTGGTGTGGGGCTGCCCGGGGTTCAGGGCCAGTTTGCTAAGAGGGGGACTGCAGGTGACTCCTAATTTCTACGTAGGCTTTTGGGGTTCATCAGCAGGGCGGTGAAAGCGACAGCCGGGGCAGGGCAGCCTTGGTGGGCACGGCCGCCTTGGTGGGCACGGCCCGGAGGCAGCAAAGCGAGCTCCCGAGGGCAGCAGGACCCGAGCTCTGTGCAAGGCTGCTGGGGGTGGTTTGCAGCCCGGGATCCAGGCGCCCGTCAGAGTCGTAGTCTGGGACAGGAGCCAGGACCCTGTCCCCATGGGTGATGGCAGGGAGCTGTGCCACCGATGCTGGCGGGTGCCGGACCCCTCACTCCTCGCCTGGGTGCTCCCCAACTGTCCACTTGGCCTTCACGTCCCGGAAAGGGGTGATGTCCTCGTAGGTGGCCATCTGCTCCACCTCCAGGCCCTGAACCAGGAAGAAGGAGGTTGAGACACGGGAGAGGGACCGTGGCTTTGGCCAGAGCACATCCCCCCTTGGTACCCCCAAGTGGGGACCCATCTCCAGGCGTTTCCCCCAGAGATCAGGGCAGCTTCTGAGGGAGGAGAAGATGGAGAAAGATGGTTGGGCATGCTCAGAGCTTGGCTCTACAAGCATCTCTTTACGGTTGATGTGCAACAAGCGCTGGGGAGGAAGGTGCCCTGATGCCCCCTGCCAGGGCTGGTGGTACCTGGCAGACAGCCAGCAAGGGTACAACGGGCTGTTTCGAGGCTCAGGTTGATGTTACAGAGGTATTTCTGTAATTAATGCAGCATTACCTCATAGGTATGCTCCTCCTCTGGGCTTTCCTTGCCTTCACCCTATGGAGAGGAGAGTCGCAGGTTGGGTGTCACCAGAACCCACTGGGATGCTCTGATCCCTGTCCCCCAGGCCAGGTCCCACAGCTTCCACAGGCAAATCCATGCAGTCCCCCCACCCCATTTGAGATGTCTCTTTCCTGCATCAGCCACGCTCCCATGCAACAGCCCCAGCCCCAGTGCCTGCCTGTCCCCATCCCTAGCAGGCTCCTGCCTGGGATGCAGGACACGCTGTGAGCACCGCAGTGGCGAGGCTGGGGACATCCCCACTGCTGGAGACACTGTCACTTACTTTGTCTAGGAAGAAGAGCATGGGGACGCTGATGAAGATGACCAGCAGGATGGACTGGATGATGATGATGGCGTCTTTCAGGGTGTTCCTGCTCTGGATCTGCTGGAGGTTGCTGTGACCTGGGAGCAGCAGCACAGGGAGAGCCCCAGGTCTCACCTCCATGCCAGGCTCCCGGGGAATGGAGACGAGCTCAGCCTGGCCACAGCTTTGTGTGTCAGCGGAGCGGACAGGGAGGACATGGGTGACATTCCCTCCCCCTCGGGAGAAAGCAGAGATTGGAGCATTGCAAACTGCTCCCGGGGTCAGCATCAGGGACCAGTTCTGGGGTGAGTCACCTTGGGCAGGACCCACCACTAGCCAGGACTAGGAAAAATCTAATTTGTTATGGGAACGCAGTCCCTGGGATGTGTTTCTTCAGGATGGATGTGCCAGGGCAAACAAAAAGGCAGGGTTTCCTGCTGCTGCATGGCTGGCAATGAGCTAAGAAACCTCTGTGGTCCCATCAGCATGGGGAGAAATAGGTGCACAGGAGCATGAGGTGGGGGTTGTATGGAGGGGAAAGAGTGAGAGAAGGAGAAAGAGCATCTTCCGGGGTGCATGGAGGATGGGGAGCTCCCACTCACCCATGACTCTGAGCTCCGTCCCACACAAATGTGGCCGCTTCTTCTCCGATGTGAGGTTCTTGCTGTCGCACACATAGATGCCGTTGTCCTCATAGTTGATCCTCACGATGGTGAAGTTGATGAAGTTGTCTTTCCTCTCGATGCTGTAGCGAGAGGTGCTGTGATCCTGCTCGTAGAGGTCATCGCTGTCCTCTGATGTTTTGTACCACTGCATGCTATGGGGCTCCTGGGTGTAGCAGATGAAGTGGACAGGCATGTTCTTCTTGGCTGACACGTAACGTGGTTGCTGCTGCACCATGGGGCACCCGCTGCCTGCCAGGGGACAAGGGTGGTCATGAGGGGCACAGACTTGGCACCTGGGGAGTGTCAGAAACAAGCCACTCCCACTAGACCCCCCCAAGTCATGCCTTTCCATTTTCATGGATTATACTGCTGCTGAGCATTCAGCTTTGTTTTGGTGAAACATCATCGTCTCGGGGCAATGATCGGAGACTCTTGAGGAAAACATGCTTTTAATGGAAACTCCAGTTTTCTGTGGGAATTGCTTCACTCGGATGCCTTTTTGCTATTCCCACCCCTCTCTATGTACACCTCCTTAGTCCCAGCTCCAAAATCACAGTCCATGCTGGCACATGCAGCCACACAGCCTTTGCTGGGACAGACTCCTCTTCCCAGCTGGCTTCTCATTATTCCGGACTTTTTGCATTTTGCTGTATTTTGTATTTTTGCCCATGTTTTGGGTCCCGAGCTGGTGAGTTTGAGGGCTTATTTGTGTTGCAGAGTTCATGCTTAATACCCATGGGTGGGAATGGAATAAACACTGTGTGCACAAGCCCAATTCTTAGTCCCAAACCACATCTCCTCATGCAATGTGCTCTGCAAGTGCAGAGAAAAAATATGTGTGTGCTGAGGAAAGACAAAACTTGGCTCAGCCTGTGTGCAAGTGAAGCGGATGGGAAGGACATGGGTGACATTCCCTCACCCTTGGGACTGATCAGAGATCAGAGCATTGCAAACTGCTGGGAGCAGCCCAGCACGCTGGGGACCAGCCGTCCCTCTGGGCCTTCCAGGCTTGGCTTGGCTTTGCTGAACTCGGACAACACCCTTGAAACAGAAAAGCGACCAGTTGAACGTAGCTGCGTTAACCAGAGCCGACAAACCCCCCAGTTACTGCAAATCAGAACCACCCAAAGAAAGGGCTCAGCATCAGCGCTCATCTCCCATGGGCTGGCAGTGCTGCCCGCCTGCAAACCTCCCGTGGCACCGATCACACGAACGGAAAAACGCGTGCCTTGTGCCCTCAGAGCAGCCGTCAGCCCCACGGCAGGCAGGGACCCTGCCTGCAAAGGATGCATTTCCTAACGGCGCCCGTTACTGGGCATGAATTGGCTTCTGATGGTCACCCCATGAGGGACAGAGAGCGCCGGGTGCTCTCCACAGCCCCCACATGCAGCTCCTGCACACGGATCCGGCCACGGACCCTGGGCCAAATTCACATATTTTCATAATGTTAACGAGCACTAATTAGTGGAGCCCAGACGGACAAAACACCGTTCCTATGGCCCTGCCTCGCCACCAGAATTAAACCAGCCCAAGATTGAAATTCAAAACGACGTCTTTCCATCACGAGTCTAATCCAATCAAGGCAGGTTCTTCCAGGATCATCTTGGGATGCAAAACCCTAGAAGTAGGTAGTGCCACTGCTACTGATGGGGAGGAACAGCCTGCAGCTCCCAACCCTCTCCAAGACCCTTACCGGGAAGCGGGGGCCTTCGCCCACCGGCACCCTGAGGCCGGGCTCCTTCAGAGCCAGGTTCTGAAGGTGGCAGGGAAAACATTTGCTGATTACTCAGAGCTTCTGTAACCCCCTGGAAATGTTTGTGCTGGGTGTTTGGCAGAAATAAATCACCAGGATGACAAACTAACGACCTCCCTCCTCTAAATTATCTGCTGAAGCTACAGACTATAACCCTTTCCTGCGACCAATCTCATTTCTTTCCCCTTGCAGAACGCCCTGGAGCATCCCTCAGCGCGCGTCAGGGAGATGTGACATTCCTGAAACCAGGCAGCAGCATTTTGCTGATGTTTCTGCCCCGTGAAGAGGACAGACACACTTCAGCGGCCACCAGCTCATTTGCTGTGGCAGCATGGTCCCAGCAAGCCGTGCCAAGCGTTTCTTTTTACCTTTCAGGTTATTTCCAGGAGATAAAGAAGAGCTTGTTAAAGAAAAATGGGAAAAAGCTTTCCTGCCTGTAGCAAGGAACCAAATGAGAGCTCAGGAGAGGCTTCAAAATCCCTTTGATCTGGGAAGAAACTCACTCTTGCAGCGACCTGTCCAGGTCCTCAGCGGTGGCCGTGCCCAGGTCAGAGTCGCAGGAGAGCGGCTCCTCGCTCTGCTCGGGACTGCGGGCGCAGGGAGCCGGGAGGACGCCATCGGAGCCCAGGCTGGAGGACAGCTGGGACGAGCTCGTGGTGTTAAGGCTCAGTGAGGATGACGTGAGCTTGGTTTTGCTGCTGGCTTTGCTGATGGGGAGGACGGGGGGCTGAATCTCGATCTCGTCTGACCCTGATGACTGGGAGATTGAACCCAGCGATGCTTTTCTGTGGGGCTCAGATGTCGAGGATGCGAGGGGCTCCTCCAGCAGCTCCGAAACAGGACACAGACCGGACAGGGAGAGAGGGGTGATGGTCCACTCGTTCAACACAGCTGATTTATAGGAGAGCTCGAAGGTTAAGGACGTTAAGCCCTGCAAGTAGCTAAGGAGAAACTCGCACTCTTCAGCATCTAAGAGCAGCGCGGTCGCTTGGTAGTACTCGGGCAGCCGGGACCTCTCCCGCAGCAGCAGCTTCAAGTAACACTCCACAAGGCCATCGTTCAAAGCCAGCCTCAGCCAGGCTCGGCAGCGGCCGACATCCGTATTGATAAAGATGAGTTGTTCCAGCTCCGAGACAGTGTTTCTAGGGAAAGGGAGAAAAGAACAGAATGTGCCACGAGCAGCTCCGTTTTCACTCCATCATGGGGTGCCAGAGGGGCAGATCCTCCATCAGGAACTGCCCAACCTCCTCTGCTGCAGGGAGCTTAGGAGCTGGGTCAGAAAACGCTGTGAAAAATCTCTTTCCCCCATGGAAAACGTGGTTCCCCACGGAGAAAAAGGAGCTGCTGAATGCCCCAAAGCTAAATATTCTGGTAACATCCCCAGGCATCTCCCATGAATCGCTTGCCCTGGAACAAGGACGCAGAGGGGGAAATTCCTGCTGTCCCTGCACGCTGGGGTTTGCTCTGGCTGGATACTCCTTGGTGAAAACAGCATGTCTAAATCCTAGCTTCAACTCTGAAATCAGCCAAAACACAGTGAAAACTGCTGCGGCAGCCCAAAGAAAGCAACCGGGCCAGGCTGAGCTCCTCAAGCAGTCTCAGCCTCCTGACTTCAACCATTCTCCCCACAAATCCAACAGCGACACCACGCTCCCTAATCCTCCCTGGCCCCAGCTTACGTCAGCACCACAGACACTACAAAACACAGAGCAGAAGTTTTGTAAGTTGTTTTGATTTAATCTGTCTCTCAAGAAAGAAGAAAAAAACCTTCAAAGGGCATAAAAATATCCCCCGCAGCATGTGAAAGAGTTATTTTCATCCACTCTTTCATAATTTAAGAGCCAGTGATGGAGCTGGATGAGGCTTTCACAACTATTTGTGTGTGGGCTGTTATTTAGTGTGGGAGGACTCGACTTAGGGAGTGGTTCAGAAAAAACCCGGTGAGTAATGAGACCTCCCGAACGTTCACAGGTCAGGTCAGCGATGTTCGTCCTGGTCAGAAACATCCCCAGGTCAGAAGACAGACCAGACCCCTGAGCCGTCACCGGGGTCACCAGGTTCCCCATACGCAGCCTGGCACCCAAAAACAAATAAGAAAGGGGTGTGCACTAAGCTGGCAGCAGCGTTTCATTCCCTAACTTTCTGGGGCCGTGGACACACGCCTAACCCGCACCTCACCCCTTGCACACGCTGAGAGGGGCCGTGCTGGTGGCACTGGGTGCCCAGCCCCGCATCGCTTGGCATTGCAGGGGTTTGCCCTCCCACCTCCATCTCCCAGCATCCCGGGCAGCCCCTCCGAGACACCCTGTGGGAGCATCTCTCCCTCCAACTGAGGGACTGAGCACACAGCACAGCGCCAGAGACGTGTCTTTCCGTATCTTCCACTTCACCATTCCCTGAATTTTGTGGCTTTTGCACCAAAGAGAGCGAATAAACCGGAGCGTGCAAACACCTTTCAGCAGGGATGGGCACTCACCGATGGGTAATGCTCTTCAGCAGACCCCAGAAGACTGGCTGGGGAAGCGGTCCCCGACCTCCTGCTTTCTTTCCTTTCCCCCCACTCTCTGTCTTTATATGCTTCGCCTTCAGCCCGTGCACAAAGACGGCTTCCAGGGCGCTGCAGAGCGTGTTTGCATTCCCATCGTCGCTGGTCACGATGGCATCCGAGGTGACGTACTGTTTCTGCAGTGCCTTGATGGCGTTCACCAGTTGCTTCTTGATTAGCTGCAAGACAGGAGGTATACACTTGCATTATAAAGAAGTAAGTATTAGGGAAGATTTCATGTAAAAGGGCTCAAAAACTGCAGGGCTCATGTGGAGTGAAGCACCCCACGACTCCTGCTTCATCCACGTGCTCCAGGGCGGCTGTTAGGGAGCTCGACGGCTGAGCTGGTCAAGCCGGGGACTCATGCCCTTGGCATCACAGTTCACGTGGCTTTATGTTTTTTTTCTTTCAAAGGAGTAATTTATGCAATTTTAGCTGGCATTCCGGGGCCCACCGGGTTGCTGGGGTTGCCTTTACAGTGTGCGGTGCTTCCTCTGCAGATACCAAACTGCTTAAGAGGACAGGGAAAAAAAGAAGTCAGCTCTGTCCTGGGGCTTGCTGAGGGGAAGCACTGGGATTAAATAAGCATGGGGATAAACAAGAAACTCGAAGGAGGTAACCCGTGACGAGGGCTGCGATACCGCTCGAACTCGTGCTGATCCGCCCAAGCAGCATGTGACGCACTAGCAAGTCCCGCCAGCAGAAATCAAAGCCATCGACCTCGCTCTCGGCTGTGTCGATTCACCCACGGGCGCTGCCGGGGTCTGGACCCACCCTGGAAAAGATGCTTTTGGAAGGATGGCTGGGGTTTGGCTGCTGCCTTCAGAGAGACTCTGTGGGCTCTGAAGCAGGAACGTGGGAATTTTACCTTCCAGCAGCTTTTGTTTCCCTCTTTCTCACACCAGTTGAGAAGAAGAAAGCTCAGCGATTTCAACAATTTTACGCTGGTGGAGCAGAATTTTTTTCTAACGCAGAGGAGCCCGGATGTCTCAGTCAACCTCATTTCAAATGACAGTTGCACTTCCCAGCAGGCATTTGGCAGCCACCGCAGATTCAGCCGGGACCCCATCAAACAATTCATGTTTCGTCACGCAGCATTCGGGGCGGACGCTGGACGGCACCAGCCGCTGCGACGAGGGCAGGGCGGATTTTGACTCAAGCCTGCGTTGGCTGCACAAACCCCTGTTACATTTCCAGCCTAGGACATGCTTTTTGCGGCATCCAGACGAGGTTTCCAGCAGCAGCAGCTGGAGGACAACAGCCAGGGGACCACGCACCTTGTCCCTGCCCGTACCAGGGGACACTCCTTGCAGCAGGAGCTGCTTTCCAGCTGCCCCGTGGATCTGCCAGCACAACCCTCCTGCAAGCAGCAACCGTGGACTAACAGGATTAACGAGTGCAAATGATTTTATCTGTCATGCATAAATTCATTCTGCTGTGGAGTGAATTAAACACCCGGTCTGAACCTCTGGCTTTCAACGTTGCTCATTAAACGTGTTTAGACTCCCCAAGCTGTGTAAAGAAACCCCCAGTGCTCCTTCCCTCAGGTATCGGGGCTGAGCACCTTCCCTTGCCCCACGCTGGGTCTTGCCAGGAGGGGCCGAGCTGCTGTGGTTTAGCTCATGGTCACCCTATTTGCTTTAAGCCCCCCTCACCTGCCAAACCATCAAGGATCCTCTGCAGGAAAGCCCGAGTCACCCCTCGCCCGTATAAACCATCCCAACCCCAGCTGACAGTACCAACAAGTCCCACCACGTCCCGCCAGTAACTGGAGCTGCAGTGGGAGGAACTGGAGCTACCTGGGGAGGTTCAGGGTGTCTCACTCACCTGTACGGCTTCCTTGGGGCCATCGGCGTGGCTCGAATGCATCTCAGCTGCTGCCGCTCCCTGCGCCGGGCGCTGCCTTCACATGTCACCTTTGGGACAAGGAGGAGGAGCACATGTGAGCACCCATTCGGTTTACAACTCACTCACTCGCCACGCAAGAGGCACGATGGCACACCGAGGCGTTCTGCAAGCGCTCACAGGCAGGGTGCTGCTGGGACCGACCCACGACCGCATCGAAACAGGCCAGGCTGCCCGGGGACCAAGAGAGTTTCAGGCAAAACAGAACATGGCCAAGAGACCGAGTAATTAACCCTTGCAAGCTGCCTGCAGGCAGCCCTGAAGCAGGGTGAGACGCCAGGCCGGTCAAGCCAGCAGCAATGCACGCAGGGGCTGCTTGCCTTCTGCTCCTACAGCCCCTGCGAGGCCCAGGCGCCAGCAAGGGCATCAACAGGCATTTAGTGAGCGAGCCTGAGCGACGGCACCCAAGCCCCATGTGAATGGCACTAAGGAGGCGCAGACAGGGGACTGTCCCCCCCAGCCCACCCTGGGCAGAGGTGGCAGCGGAGGAGCGATGCTGCTGCCAAACCCAGCGGGGACGGACCCCTTGGAGGTGCCTGGGCACTTGCCCCAGTGGCACAGAGCTGTCTGGGAAGATGGGAAGGAAGGATGCAGGTTCTCCATGGGTTTACAGTCGCTCCATTCAGAGGCAGGTGCTGGGCCGCCCAGGATCTCCCCACTCCGGGGGGTTGCACGTGGCAGGGCGGCTCTGCTGCAGCTGGCTTTGGTGGGAGAGGGAGGCAGATCAGTGTCCTCCTGCCATGGGAAGCCCTGGCAAAGCCGGAGCAGAGCAGGCAGCGGCAGCCTTGCTGGTCATCTGCAACTGCAGGGCGTTTGCAGACAAGGGACCTTTGACTCCTGACTTTCAGCCTCCTGTTCCGAGCTGTGCCTGGAGGCTCTGTGCGCAAAGCGCGCGGCTGCCAGCAAGATGCCCGCCGCACGGCTGCACCCCTGCTCAAACACAGCACGTTCTGGAACCGGAGAGGGTCTGAGAGCTGCTCCAGCACCAGCTACTGCCGTAGAGCTTTCTACGTATGTGAGAGGCTGGAGAAGAGATTTATTCCCTTGAGTTGGAAGCACCTGTCATCCAGGTGGGGAAGGAGAGTGCCCAGCAGCTGCCAGCAGCGTTTGGCCATGCCCACGGCGGACAACGGGCTTGGTATGGCATCGATACTTCAGATTTCATTTCCAAGCCAACACAGACACCCCGCAGCTTTCCCCCACACATTGCTGATGACCTCAACCTGTCCCTCTCCCTGCTCTGTGAGCCGTTGGATGAGGGCAGAAGCATGGCCTGCAGACCAGCTCGTACACGGCCGCAGCCACTCCTCAAGACAGCGGTGGCCCAAATCCAGAGCAGCCTAAACCTGGAGCAGCCCCAACCTTGAGCATCCCAGACCCAGAGCAGGCGGAATCCTGAACATCCCAGACCCGGCGCATCCTGCGCAGGTACCACACCAGCTGGTCCTGCTCAAAGCAGATCAAGAGCTCTTTGGGCACAAAGCCTGGAACCATCCTCGGCGTTTCCAGAGTTCACAGACAATTGCACAGAAAAGGAAACTGGTTTTGCTACGACTCGCTGTATGATTTCCTCTCTTTGGGTTGCAACACAGGAATGGGGGAGCACAGTGATTACAGGAATGTTAACCTCTGGCTCAGAGGCTGAGGCGCTGCTGGGGGTTTCTGGGGGGAGCGAGGAGACACCTAAGTGACAGCAGCGGTTGGTGAGGACCAGACTCCGCATGGGAGGCTCAGCCGCCATCAAGCCCCTCAGGGCCAGGCAGCCTCTACCCCTTTCCCAGTCACCTCCTGCACGCAGCCTGTGAACAAGAGACCCACCCAAGACAAATTCAAGGTGCAGAGCTGAGGGTGGAGAGCCACGGGTGGGAGAAGCAAGCCGTGGGCACAGGGTGGCATTTCTCATGCCCAGAGAGGCAGCGTGGGTGTTTCAGCTCCAGGACCTCACCCGCCACCCGTGCTCTCGGCATTGGCCACCCCAGCATCCCCGGACCGTCGCAGGGGAGGGGGGACAGCAGTGTTTACCAAAGACCTCGCCTGTATTTTACTAAGTCAGTGGTATTCCCCCAAAACACAGGCTTCTTTGCTGGCATCACCTCTCCCAGCGTCTGCAGGACACCCGCTGCCTTCACCACGGGACTCTCCACTCCCATCACAACCAGTCCAACCAGTTTGTTCCAGTGCTGTGAATCCACAGGGAGCTGCTTCTGTTGGGACAGCATTTTCCTGAATAACGAGTGCAACGAACCAGCTCGGAGGTGGATTTCACCCAACACAAATCTGGCGAAACCAGGGGAAATGGGACTGGCAGCCCTGGCGCCGGGCTGGCCGGCTCTAGAAGGACTCGGAGGGCACCGGAGCACTTCCAGGCTCCTAGAAAGCCACGGCTGTTCCTTGTGATCTTGAAAGGACAAGAGGTGGGACGGGTGTGCAAGCGTAGGGACAGGCACATCTCCAGCAGAGCACCCCCCACGTCGTTTCCCAGCAGTCCCCACCCCAACGGCTATGCAGGCAGAGCACAACAGCTCGAGGAAACCAAGGAAAATAGAACAAGTGAGAAAGAAAAGCAGCCAGCAAGCTGGGCGCTTACACCTACCGAGGAAGAGTCGCCGGTGCGAGAGCAGAGCTGTTTATTTACCAAACTGCTGCCAACCAGCCAAATGCTTTGGGAACGGCTTGTCCGAGTCAAGCCTTATGCCAGCAGAGGCAGAGACCCTGTCCCAGAGCTCGGCTCTTCAGTCTCCCAACAAGTGACGCTCTCCAAGTTATAAATAAACGGCAGGTCGCGGCTCGTGCTTTGCGAATGGAAAACAACAGCCCGCGACAATGGCGTGAACCGGTGACTCAAGGCCTGGACGCAGAGCCAGTCATTTTCCAAGCACGAGTGCTACACCAGTCACCTTCCTCCCAGGGAAATGAGGGCTTTGGTGGGACCGTGGGTCCAAGGGCTGGTGTCGGGACAGCCCTCTCCTCCCACACAGCTTCTGCCTTCCACCCAGAGCCCGTGCACACCCAGCCACGCTTAAATTACAAGCTGACCCCAAGCAGAGGCAGCCCAGGAGCAGGCAAGCCAGCTGGCACGGCCAGGAGTTTGGATTGTTGCAGGATAAAACCCCTCAGAAATGATTTGGCAAGGGTTAGGACAGGGTGGGAGCCCAGCGCCAGCTCCCAGCAGCAGCAGGACCCTCACAATCCCACTTCAGCTCCTCCTCTGCGCCCAGCCCGGTGCTACATGGCACCGCTGCCATTCCCACCACAGGAACTCAGGCATCACGTAAGGGACAGGGACCAACACGCCACCCTCTTCCCCGCGGAAACGTCCTCCTTGCGGTTGACAGACCTGACGGGAGATGGAGAAGTCACCGCTGATGAACCCCTCCAACTTCGGTCCCCGCAGCACTGAGCAGGATGCCCAGGAGCAGCCGGGGGAGGCAAAGCAGCTGCGGAGCTCCCAGCGCTGCGCTTGATGATGAAACTGTGTTTCTCAAATGGGCAACACCAAGAATTTCCTTCAGCCCGTTGCCTACGTCTGTACCAGGCTGCGGTTTGCCGGAGCCACGGGTAAAGCCGGGGTTGATTTTCCCCAGCACTGCAGCCAACAGAGCCAGCGCACAAGGGTGAAGCAGGTTGTGAAGCCCCCAGCGTGTTGCGGCAGGATGTTCCCGTGTTTATACTCCCGGTTTTTGTGTCACTCCGGATTCCCAGTGCTGGGGTTCCCCGGTTGATTCGGCGGCCATCAGACACTGCGGGCAACTCGCATCCCTTGGTGGGGGGAACTGGGGTTTGCTGGAAGTGAGGCAAGTCCGGCTCTTTAATCTCGGCTTTTTCTGCTGGACACAGGAACCACCCAGAGCTCATCCGCAACCGCTTATTTTAAGCGGGAAAATGTCATTTCTAGAGATTGGAAGGCACAGTAAATCAGAGAAAGCCGTAGAGACCCCGCACGTGCTGGGAGCTCCGCGCGGGTACAGCCGCTCCGGCCGGCAGGTCTGCAGTGAAGCACCGGGCCGGGAGGCTTGGGGTGTCGGGAGCGCACCAAGGACCAGGCACCAGCCACGCCCCGAGGGACCCCACGGAAAGGAGCGGCTGACCCACGGCGCGGGCCCGGGGTGGCACCGGCCCCCACGCCACGGGGGCTCCACGGAGGGGCTCAGCGCAGGGCCAGGGCAGCCGGGCAGAGCTGCCCACGCCTGGGGGCCCGGCACAGGCCAGCGCGGGGCCCGCGGCGCCTGGCTCCCCGAGGGGGTGTCGCGGCCGTGGGGGGCAGGCGGGGGCGTGGGGATGGATCGGGCTCTGCCCACCTGGGGAGGGTCAGCAGCCATGGAGAGCTGGGGGGTGGGCACCCCTTCCTTGCACCGCCCTGCACCCCTGTCTGCACCCCCATCGCCCTGCGAGCCACGGACCCCCATCGCCCTGCTCCCCCGTCTGCACCTCCACCCGCCTCAGCCCCGCACCCCTGACTGCCCCCGCTCCCCCCACTCACCAGCTCCGCGCCTCCGGCCGGGGAACCCGGAAGTGGCGGCCTTGCGGGGAGCGCGCACGCCCCGCCCCTCCTGACGCCCGCGCGCAGCGGAGGGGTCGAGGCGCCGGGCCACGCCCACCCCGGCCGCGGGGCAGCAGGCGCGGGCCTTGCACACGCACGCGCTTGGACATCCGCACGCGTACGCACAGACACACATGTGCCGACGGACGTGGCTTGCACATGCCAAGCCATCGGTGACACCCCTGTCCATCGCAGGCGGGCACACACGTGCACAAGCACACGCCCGGCAGGGAGCGGGCGCAGCAGCCGGACGGCTCTGCAGGGCTGGGTGCTCACCCCTCCTGGCACAGCCTTGTCCCCACCCTCTCTCCATGGCCCGCCCGCTGCCGCATCATGCGTGTCTGCCCATGCGCACAGGCCCAGACACACGCGTGCGGCTTTGAACTGATCACGGGACGCTCCGAGTGGAAAACCAACAAGTTTTAATGGACGTTTCCGAAGGCCCAGCCCGCACCTTCTCCCGCGGGGATGTCCCCTGCCATGGGCTGCGCACCCCACACGTGGAGGGAGGCTGCCTCCCGCCTGCCCACTGCTGTCGAAGCCCTACGAAGGCCCCTGTCCCTCGTAGCCCCCCTCTTCCCGTCCTGCTGAGATGAACTTTGGCTGGTCGTGGTGAGGGACCGTTGCTCCAGCCCTTGGGATGTGCTGGAGCTACTGGACAGAGGCTTCGGCTGTCAGGGCAGTTGCTTTTCCCCACGACTGCAGCTCTTCTGGGGTGCTTTGGGAATCCAGCTGAAATAATGGCAAGACAATAACATCCAAGGAAAAAGCAATGAGGAAAGAGCAGTGAGGAAACAGCAGCCAGGGAAAGCCTCAGCAGTTCCTACATCAGAGCAAGAGCTGAAAAAGAAGTGGCGGCATCGTCGCCTTCCCACTTAAAAGGAGGAGACAAAGGCAAGGCAGCTGGTGGTGGCGGTTACTGGCAGGAGGCTGCCTGCACCCTGCCCTGCCGGGGAAGCACCTACTGTAGGATGCGGGCGAGTGGCATTGCCAGCGCTGCAAAACATCTGGGTTAGAAAAAAGGCTTTTGTGCATCATCAGCCCAGAACTGACCCTAATTCTGGTCGGTAAGCGGGGAGGCTTGGCCAGGGGGGGCTGCAGCGGGCTGACCCTAAGATAGGAGCCCCAGAGGGAGGGACGGTGCTGGCTGATGTGGCTGGGAACAGGTCCTGGCTTGGCCTGGATGTGAAAGGCATGCCCAGGGCAGGAGCGAGCTCTTTAGCAGCCTCTCTGGGAGCGGGGCAGGGAGAAATAGGGCCGAGCTGTCAGCAGAGTGTTGTGTGGGACCGGAGCACAGAGCGGGCCGGGCAGCACGGGCATGGGGACGTGGCACCAGGCGGGAGCCCAGGGCCAGCACATCCACCACATCACTGGCCTGGAGAAGGGCTGCCGGGGTGACGGGCGGAGCTCAGAGCTGTGTCCATCACTCGCGCTTTGGGGTCTCGTGAAAAAGCGACGTGCTTTAAACCCAGCCGTGCTGGTGGCTGGTGAGTCTTTGGCAGCCGGCACCCGTGTGGCTGGGGCTCAGGATTACCAGTAACTGAGAGTAAATTCAGAGTAAAGACTGTGACAAGGCAGTGGCGCAGCACAGGGATGAATTACCTTTTCTTGGTGCTTTGGGGTTGGGAAGCGGATGCAGCTTTTTCAGAGCAAACCTGGTGAAGAGGAGAGAGAGACTGGTAACATCAGGAATTTCTCACCGTACTCCGCAAATCAAGGCAAGCCCAAAGGTTCTTCCTCCAGCTGAGCCCGTTCTGTACATGTGCACGCCTGGGCCAGCAGCCACGGGTTTAGGAGAGCCCATCCGCCCTTCCCAGCTCCCTGCTTTTCCCTGCCTCCAGAATGACCTGAGCTCCCAGAGCTCTCCTGTCTCAGCAGTGTTCAGGTCTGCCTTTCTTATCTGTGCAGTGCCATGCAGGGCACTCCCCTCCCGTTTAACCCGTGTCTGAATCATGTAGGTAGGCTTTTAGAGAAAGAAAAGCCTTTTTTCTGAGGAGAAGGGCCCCAAAGGAGGCTGGAACCCTGTGGGCACGCTGGCTGCTGTCCCCTGCCTGGCTCTGGCACTGGCCTGAGCCACGCGCGGCCGTCACACCTTGCGGAAGGACTTGACTTTGGCAAGAGGGAAGGCAGCCAGGGAATTGCGGCATGGCTGAACACAACCGGTGCGGGCAGGAGGGCAGCACAGGGTCAGGAGAAGGGCCTGGGAGGGGACTATAGGGCTGGGGATTGCGGGATGAACCTCAGGGACAGGGTGTGTGGGGGGGGGATCCACAGCCCCACTCAAGGAAGCTGTTAGGAAGCTGCAAAGCAGAGTCGTGACAGATGCCGGGATAATCCCCCGCAAGCAGGCTTGGACCTGTGCTGAGCTGCATGGATGCCGTGACAGGCTCCAAGGGTGGAAAAACACCTCCTGTGCTACCCAGCAGGTGCACGGGCACCTGCATCAGCACCCCGAGGCTCCAAAACTGTGCGGGAGGCACCGCCATGCCCTGGAGCGCTCCAGGCACAAGGCTTGACCGGCAGCTGTCTGTCAAAGGAGTTATCGGCTTACCTGGAAGAGACAAATCCCTATAAATGTGACCGTGATGGTGCCAGACACCACAAATAATATCAGGATCAGGTCTATGGAGATGGATGCTGGTTTCGACTGGGAGAAAAGGAGAGAAAATCAGGAGGGGAGAGGGTTGCTCCTTCCATTCCCCATTGCCCAGGACACACCAGCAACGCCCAGTCTCTCTCCTACCTCCTCTGTGGGTTTCCTGCCCGCCTCCGTGGCCGGGGCCGTGCCATTGGAAGCCCTCTCTTCTTGGAGACACTGGCCTGCGAAAGCAGAGGCTCGCTGGTCATCTTGCCTCTCGCTGAGCAGCTTTATGAGCAGCCCCGTCTTCGAGACCATCTTCGCACAGGCCAGCTGGAGCTCGGGCAGGCTGCAGTCCATCCTCAGGGCTCGCACCACGTGGGAGATGTATGTCCGCAGGGCTTTGTGTGGGACAAGCATACGCAGGTGACGACTGACCATGTTTTTAAATCGGTCTCCTTGAACCAGTGCATCATCTGGGCTGTTGGAGCTGCCTGGTTTGTTGACAAAAGTGGATTCCTCCTTCTGTTGCTGCCAGGGCGTTTCTGTGTTTCCAGGGAGGGCTGTAACACTCCCGCCTGGAGAGGAACCCTCTCCTTCAGCCATGTCCTCTAGCATGCTGCTTGCAGTGAGGGAGCTGTCTGGTTTGTTGCCAAAAGTGGATTCCTCCTTCGGTTGCTGCCAGGGCGCTTCTGTGTTTCCAGGGAGGGCTGTAACACTCCCGCCTGGAGAGGAACCCTCTCCTTCAGCCATGTCCTCTAGCATGCTGCTTGCAGTGGGGGAGCTGCTGTTAGCCGACAGGTTATAGGCAAACTGCGGTTCTGTGTTTGGTCTCCACTCTGCTTCACTTTCGGTTGGCGTGGGCCCTTCCTCTGGATTCACAGTGCCAGGTGCCGTGTAGGCAAGCTGACTGCTTTCCTTCAGGTACGGGCGATCCCCCTGCCTTTGCCCTGTGTGAGTCCAAACAGAGTCCTGCCTTGGAGATGGTGCTTCCTCTGCATCCTCCACATCCTCCACCCCAGGAGTTTTCTTGGTCGGCTCCACAGTATCGGAGTAACTTTGGATCTCAAAAGACCTGGAGAAATGTGAGGCCTCTGGTGGGGAGCGTGAAAGGGAACGTTTTGCAGGAGGTGCGGGTACTTTGCGGTGTCTGAAGAAGGAGATGTTGTCACGCTGCTTTTGCACCCAGCCTGGGGTTGTGTCTCCTTCCACTGCCGGGGTCTCGTGCTTCTGCATGGCAGGCACTGGCAGGGATGTGACAGTGTTTTCCACAGTCACGACTCTTTTAGGCTCGTACAGCTCCTTCCTGAGCTCGGCCGCTAACGCCTTTGTGAGGGAAGAGAGTTTCCTTGCATCGGTTTCCTTGGTCCAGTCCGTGTGCTGAATGTTGTGCAGTATCTGCCTCAGCTTCTCACTGCTTTTGCCTTCCTGCGTGGGTGGGTGCTGAGGGGAGTAGGGATTTGTTCTGGAAATGGGATCACTCGGGTTCCTGAGATCACCATCAGTGCCGGTCAGGCTCAGGGACGCCTCAAGCGTTACGGTTTCACGGTCTCCGAGCGAGGGCTCCTTGGGCTTGAGGCTTAACACGGGGCTGGTGTTCAGTTTTCGGGATTGTACCACTTCCGTTACTTCTCCTTGCGTCTCTGCCAGCGGATCTGTGTGAGTTGGAAAGCACCGAGAGAGCACATCTGTGACTTGGCGCCACGAGAAGCTTTCTGCCAAACTACAGGATCACAGGTTTACCCCGAGCAGCAGGCGCTCGTCTTGAAGACAAGGGAGTGTGTGAACTGAACGGTGGGTGTGTTACAGGCAGGAAAAGTCTTGTGAAATCAATCACGTTATCTCATCGGGGCACGACAGACAGATGTGTTTTCCTGGTGTCTCCCAGGGCTCTGTTTGGATCGGTGTGAACCATCCCGGGGGAATGGGTTTGCTGTCGGAGAGTTTCCCACAGCTCGATATGAGCCAGTGTCGAGTTGCTAAAATCACCATAAAGCTTTTAAACTCGGAGTGAGCCTGGAAAGTAGAATGCCCAAGACACCGTGTTTGCCCCTGCTCGGTTACCCCAACGAGCCCTTCTCCCTGCTGTCAGGAAAACCTGGGATATTTCGCATTAAAATGCTTCTGGGTGGTTGTGTGGCTCCCAAAGTGGGTGGCAGGGCTGCAGTCAGAGCAAGCCCCTGGTAACAGAGAGCTGTTTCTGTGCTGGTGGGTGCAGCTCCCATCACCCAGGCCTTGAAGAGGGAGAAGTGAGGATTTGTCCCACAGCAATGCAAACGGCCCAGGAGCGCTCCTGCCCGGCACGCAAAGGGCACACGCGGAGCCTGCCGAGCTAGGGCGAGTCTTCAAGAGTCCTACAGCAGGGCTGCAAACACAGCCTTGTGGCTAATCCTGCTCTGCAGACAGCTTACCGCCCGAGCAGGGTGACATGGTCAGGGGTACTTACAGATTACAGAGGTATTTAGGCCTTTCTTCTGGTTCAAATGATAGGAAATTGGACACACAGATACCTTTGAGTACCTTGGAAGCCTGTTTTCCTTAGACTTGCAATGAGGTTCAGCTCACTGGCCCACACCCAGTTTGGAAATGAGTTACTTGGGGGCCTTGGAACCCTCACTGTATCTATCTAGGCTAAGGAGAGAGTAACGATGCTTAGTGTTCACCTCACGCCCTGCAAAGGAATCGTAGAATCATAGAAGCATGTAGGTTGGAAAAGACCTTTAAGGTCCTCCAGTCCAACCGTTAACCCAACACTGCCAAGGCCCCACGAAAGCAGGTCCCTAAGCGCCACATCCCCACGTCCCTGAAATCCCTCCAGGGCTGCTGAATCCCCACCTCCCTGGACAGCCCGTTCCAATGCCTGACAGCCCTTTCGGTGAAGAAACGATTCCCAATATCCAACCTAATCCTCTCCTGGCACAACTTGAGGCGGTTTCCTCTAGTCCCATCCCTTGTTACTTGGGAGAAGAGACCGACACCGAGGGGACGGGGGTTACTGTCCTCCACAAAACACGTCCACACTACAGCATCTCCTAAAACCCGAGGAAACGGGGCTGATTTGATGTCCCCATCAACATCATCGGGAAGCCTACCGCACTGGGGAGCGCTGGTGGTGCAGAGCTGCTCGCAGTGGAACTCGATGGTCCTGCACGGGGCTTTGGTGGTGTGTTTCTCCTGGCAGAGGCAGCAGGCCATGTCACTGGGCAGTTTGCTAAAGAGAAGAGGTTACCGAGTCAAAGCCAGCATCTCAGTCCGTGTCTCAGAGTCCTACTCGGCCAGCACCCAGGTAACGCATCATGGTTTTGCTTGCATTTCCTCTACAGGTCTGGAAAACTTCCCACCCACAGTTCTGAGGGAGAAATATGTTCTCCAGAATTCCAAGAGAGCTTTCAAGTAGAAGATAGGCTTCTCCAGTGGCATCAAAACGCTGAATTTACCTTTGAAAATGGAACCAGTCCCAAAATGCTGTTTGAAACAGAAACACGCCACCTTGACTTAAAACTTCCCTTTGAAAATCTGGGAAGATGCCACCTAAAAGGTGACGTTCTGTTTCTTAGCAGGTGGGTGTGGGAGGTTCTCAGGAGTCAATAGCAAACCTTAGGCTTACGGGGGTTATTCGGGTCTAACGGGGAGCTGGTTTGTTTCCCAAGCAGACACCTTGCTTCAGCAATTGCCATCTGCTGGCAGCTGGGCCCCAGTCCCTGCATACTCACAGTGTTTCTGAGTGATCTGTTGTCAGGAGGAGCGTGAGCAATGTCTGCTGAGTCACTTGTGTTCCACCCAGGTCTCTGAAAGGATTTGAACAACCACATGAAGTTTTCAGGCAGTGTTACCAGAACTCTGCTCTGAGAACAAGACCAGGTCCCTGATGGTGCTGGTGGTGTTGGCAGAGGGGCCCACTTCTGCCTGACCAAACCAAAACGATTCAAACCCCTCTCATCTTTCTGCTTCGACCCGTTCCTAACGATGGGGTCTGAACCAGGAGGGGATCCTGTGCACCTTGTGGGAGGTGAATGTAAACAGAAAGGATTCCCTGTCTCAAACCCCTCCTCCTGCTTTCCCACGCCGCAGGGCTGCGAGCAGGAAGGGCCTGTGCCTTGCTCTGCCGGTGCCGGGGTTCTTTGCGCCTCCGGCAGAATAAGGCTGGGGGAAGAGTGAGATTTGCTACTGGATCTCTGCTTTCCTGCAACGGGGCTCTCGGGGGAGACAAAAATCTGTATTAGTCTGGTAGAAATGAGTCAATACTTACAGATAATTGACTGAAGGCAGCTTGAAGAACGATGTGTCAGCAATAACGGACAGGGGGTTATGGCTTAGGATCCTGAAAAAACAACACCCCCCCGTGAGCGGCTGGTGGGAAGGACGTGAGCTGTGTGGGCAGGGGGGCGTGGGGATGGCCTGTCCACGTGCCCTCTTACGGACAGAGCCCCACCAGCCTGGCCAGCCAAGATCAACTGGCCCTACGCAGCAGGCACTGGACAAATGGGAGATGGTTAAAGCACGTGCTGTGCATTTAAAACCCCCAGTGGTTCCTGACCTGTGCAAACACTGCTAAAGCAAAGGGAATTTCCACTGGAGCGTTGCAAAGTATTTCTGCGGTCAAGGAGTTTTTCCTCTTTGCCAGGCTTCCCATTTCTACCCTCTGAGTATCAGCGGGGCCCTAAGAAAGCTGTGCCTGATAGATCGGATGTGGGATCATGCTGAAATCCCCTTTCCTGGCTCCTCTCTACTATGGAGTGGTGTAGAGAGGTTTATGGGCCTGGGCTTCCCACTTGCTTCAGGCCCAGGTGGAAAGCTGATCCTACCCCTGGAAGAACCGGCTCTCTATTCAGTCACGTTTTCTTAGACACCCAAGAACAAAGTTTCCTGTTTGTGGACGTTTACTTTTAAGTGCCAATGTGCCAAGTGAAATTTCTGGCTAGAAACCTGGGTCACATCCCACAGCCCTCCTCAGCCGGCCTCTTCTCCCTTCCCACCAGTGTTTCTTTCTTACCCACCCCCTTAGGCTCCCCCCACTGCTGTGTGAACCCCATGCTGCTTCAAGGAAGCCACGGGGAAGACGGGCAGCCCAGGAGAAAGTGGCTTTCAGGCTGCAGACCATTGGTGGACCCTGGGTGACATCTCTAGCAGGATTCAGCTCTTTGCAGAGGGCAAATCTGCTCCTCTCCACTGTCAGTGCGCAGAACCGCCCTCATCTACCTTTAGACCTCGCGACACTCACAGCTTCTGTAAAAACTGCATCCCATGCCACGCCTGGAAAGTGCCTTTCTCGATCTGCGTGATGAGGTTGCCATCAAGGTTTCTGGGGAAAAAGAAGATTGCAGAAATGAATTGGGTCTGTCCTACAGGCAGCTGGAGCGAAGCAGTAGGGACCTGTAGGAAATAGGCAAATCCAAGGTAGAACGGGGAGGAAACTGCTGGTTTCTCATGGTGTTTTCCAACCTGTCACGGAGGGGAAATGAAGCGCACATGTGCTTAACCTGTTTCCAGCCCAGGATACAGCAAGCCTTTGAGAAATGGCTTCTATTATGGCTGCTCTGGGACAGCCACGCTACGGCCTCTCATCCTGCGCTGGGTCTGCAGCCATCTGCACTGAGCTCTTCAGCTCAGTTAGTCTCAGCGGGGGAAATTTAGTCACTGTTCTACAAAGAACAGGAGCCTTTTCCAGCACAAACAGGGTTTTCAATGCAAACCGACTTCAGTAAATACAGTAGAAAGAAACTTTTATCACTCACAGAACTTGCAAGAAAGGAAGTGGCTCGAAAGCACGTGCCTCAATGGACCGGATGTTATTGGAAGACAAATCCCTGTTAAAATGAGAACACGAGATGTTAGTTACATTTGCACTGGCATGGTTACTTTCTCTTGCTTTGACACTGGCAGCATCTGCGTTACCCGTCTGCGAGCCCACGCGGTGTTTACAGCTGATCACAGCTTGCAGTGGTGTGTAACCTGTGATAACCCTCCTGACCGGAGGTGGCTTTCGCCACTGTGATTTTTTTCTAGCTCTCATCCCACCACAGCTATTGTGGGGTTGATTTTCCTCTCTGATAACAGAAAAGATTCTGTAGGCAGGCATAGTTTAGCAGCTGAGGAAGTATTTGCACGGCCCACACCGATTTGTGACCCTCTGGATCACCAGAACTTCGAGGACAGACAAAAATCCTAATGCTCTTCTGCTCCCTTTTAGACAGTGTAAGAGACAGAGCACTTGCTGCAATTTCCTATGACATTTTCTGGACATAGATGCCCATTTGTTCCTCCTGCAAGAAGAAGGGGGACTCCGCTGGGAAGGGCCCTGAGCAACCTCACTGATTTTTAGTAGAAACAAACTGTGATAGCTTTGAGGTTAGCCCTGCTTGGAGCTGGAGGGTGAAGCAGAGACCTCCCAACCCCAGCCAGCCGGGGATTTCCGCTGGGGAAGGGGTAGTGCTTCTCTCTTTCCACCTGGGATCACCACTGGAGAGGCTATTCCAAGAGCGATCGGCCACCCAGGGCTCTGTCTTCACCACATCGGAATTCTACGCAAGCCCTAGCAGAAGCAAAGCATGCCTGGGTTTTGCATAGCTCTACGTGGTCCTCATCCCCAAAACGTTGGTCCTCAGGTCAACAGAGCCAGCGGCAATCTCCCAGGGTGTGGGGCACCACCGTTAGCTTGGCCTTGACTCAAAGTGATCCGATATCTGTGGGAAAGGGCAGCAGCCTCCTCCTCTTGTTGGATTTGGGGAAATGAAAGCTGCACCGTGCCTCTACGGAATCCTCCCACCAGGCGCTGTCGCAGCACCAAGACAACCTGCTCTGCTCTGGCTCTCGACTGAAACCGAGGAGCAAAGCACACTTGCATGGGGGTGGGCTGAGGAGCAGGGGTCTGAGGGTGTGGCAGTAGCCCACAGCAGTGGTGGGCAGGGGACGATACCTACAGGTGCTGCAGCAGGAACAGACCCTTCAGCGAACCCCTCTTCACTGCCTGCAGATTGTTGTCCCGGAGGGCTCTGGAATGAGACCAATGCACATTTACGGTTTTATCAGCTGCTCTCCAGGAGGAAATGGGAGTTTTTAGGGGAAAATATTGGTCAGTAGCTGAACTAAAACACCTCTTGGGGTCACTACAGGGATCGCCACTGCTGGGCTGTGGGAGTGCTCCTGCTCTTCATACCCTTGGCTCAAAAACCAGAGCAAAAGGACTGAAAATCCCTGAACTGTCACGTTTAAAACGCTAAAGGACACTTACAAGTACTCAGCCCACGGGTATTCCTTCCATGATGGTTCTTCAATGGAAGAAATTGAGTTGTCGGTGAAATCTCTGCAAAGACACGACAGACACGGTCACCCCTCGGGAAAACCCTTTCCCCTGCAGGTTTGGCTGCTGAGGTGGAAGCGGGCTGGAGACGCAACAGCCCGGCCAGCCCGGCTTCACCCCTCGTGCTGCCGCGCAGGCCCCCCAGACCAAGATGTCTCCTGCCCGGGTGTCCCGGGAGGGGTTGCCAGGGATGAAAAGCCAAGGAGGGGAAGGTGGGGGGGTTCTGGTGGGGCGGGCAGCTGCCGGTACTCACAGGACAGAGAGGGGCCAGCGGCGGTCGGCAGGGGGCACGCTGTCCAGGCTGGCAACGCTGCAGTCCAGCAGCTGCCGTTGGCAGCGGCAGGGGAGCGGGCAGGCCTGCCTGGGCCAGCCCTGGCCGGGGGCTGCCGCCAACAGCAGCAGCAGCAGCAGGAGGAGCGGGCGGCCGGGCCGGGCCAGGCCCATGGAAGCGCAGGCCCGGCCAGGGGTCACTGGGCAACGGGGGTTCCGCAGGCCTCGGCTCATGAGCTCTTGCCTCATGGCTGCCAGTGGGGCTTCTGGTGCCAGCGGGGGAGTACAGCTCATCGTATACTGGGGAGCAGGCCCGGGGGGCTGGGCTTCGGCACCAGCGGGAGAATATGGATCATAATGGAAGGCGGAGCAGGCCGGGGCAGGGGTTGCCGGGCAACGGGGGTCCACAGGCCTGGGGCTGGGCACAGGCCTCGCCCCAACAAGGAATCTTCGCTTTACATGGCGACGGCGTCCCAACTCCTTGTCTTTGGGGCTCAACCCACGTGGCTCAACACGTTGTTTGTTACAAGACTTAGGCTTATTTCTGTAGAAGAAACGTCATTGAGAGACATTCTCTCTTTCCGTGCCTGGGCAGACGTGCGCAAGTAGCACAACTACTCCTGCTGCCGAGTCGGCTCCTCCTGCCGTCTCCGGCTTTCTCCCGCAGATCAGAGCGAACCTGAACTGTAGGCTCTTGCAGGGAGGGCTCGATCCTTCCGTTTCTGTCTGGGCTCCTCTCTTACGCTGTCTAAATAATAATCATGCAGCTAAGCTGGCTTCCATATATAGCTGACCTGGATAAGTTGACGGGAAAGCACTTCCTCTCCAAAACCAGCACACATTTTTGGGCTTAATTTTAGTCACACCAGGTTTATTGCCCGTTTCTTTTGCTATTCCGTACTTGGAGAAAAAGCGGACGTTGGCTGTGACGCAGACGTCATTGCACAGCGTTCGATGTCATTCCTAATCAAACACTGCAGAACTTGTGGAACCCACGTGAAGACAGAGCTGCACTAGTTGGATGGCATCTCCCAGCTAGGGAGCGCTTCATCAAAACTGAGCTCAGACCAAACTTCCTCTTCGAGGGCAAACTGTTCCAAGGGCAATTCACTGACCTGGGAAAAGAAATCAAGAGTAAATTTCTTTCTCTACAACATATTTTAGCTGCATCCCTCCACACCTGGAAACTGTATTTTTACCACGGCCAAGAGACGGCTTCCCAGGGATTTACAACTCAGGAACATTTCTGCTTTGGGAAGACTGACCGACATCACAAGGCGATGAACCAAAAGCACACCCAGCAGCTCTCCTGCAAGCAAGTCCTTCCGAATTCCTGTCTGTTCCTCTTCTGAGCAGGCTGGAAGGTGCCTTGCGGAGAGAGAATTAGCTCCCACACACCATCACAAGGGAAGCGAGGTGGCAGGGGAGGTGAGGGATGGCTCTTGTGGTGAAAGAGAGGTTTGAGAAGCAGCAGGCTTTCTGTTTGACTGTGCTGCACACTTCTCTTACGGTCACTGCACGTTAGGTCAGTCCCCTGCGGGTTTAACGGAAGTCAGGTAGAAGGGGCTGTACATAGGAGAACACAGAGAGAGAACAGACCAGCAGAAATGTCACCTTAGCCGATAAAAAACACTTCTGATGGACATTCGTTAATTCATACTCACCAAAATACTCCTATTTTACTGCTACTCGTCAGTAAGAAATGAACATGCTTCTGCCTGCAGACACCAGGTGACTCGGTGTCATCGAAGGGAATAACGTGTCACAAGGTTCGTTAGACGCTTCCTCTGTGCAAGCGGCAGACGTTACACGCTGCGCAGCGCTGATGCATCATGCGAGTGATGCTGGCTTTCTGATCAGGGATCTCCCCTGGTACGTGGCCGTGTTTTCAGACCAAGCGAGGTGAAAATCCCCTGCTCAGGACTGGCTGCGTGCAAAGGCTGGCACGCAGAACCCATCTTACTCAGCACAACGACAGAAGTTTTACTGTTGTAGCTGGGTGTTGCTGTTCGATGCACGCTAACAGATCCCGCAATCACCCGCGGGGATTTCAGCAAAGCTTTTAACAATCGTTCCCTCTGGGTAATGCATGTCTAGATGGGAAGTCTGATTTAGTTAAGAACTTACTAAACAATCATTTGATTTAACCTCCTGTGGCTTTACTGGGATTTTCTCTCTTGCACGTTCTGTGAAGAGCAGTCCTGGACACTGTCATACGTGAGACATGTCAAGCTGCGCCACAGCAGGCCCGTACCCTAACTGCTCGCTTCCCTGTGCCATCTAAAATACACGTGCGCTTGTGCACACAGGTACCCCAAAAGGAAGAGTTGTAGAACCGTAGCATGCTGTACAATCCCAGGGTGTAATTACTCCCTGGGATTTAAGTCGAGGTAATTGCTGCTTAAAAGGAGGACCTCAGAGGCTCTAACAGTCAACAGCTCTGTCTCCCAGCTCTAGATGTAACATGCAGGTCCTGTGGAAAAGCTAACTACCCACTGGCTTCACCTGAACAAGCCCCTTCAGTTCCTCTTCTGTTGAGGCATCTGTGAGCTCCTCTTGGGTGGAACTGTACTCCATGGCCACTTTCCCGTCCTCTGAAGCAAGCACACAGAACAGCCGGGGACACGGTTAGTTACTACTGCGTGTAATGACAATAAACCTGCCCTAAACCCCAAATGGCACAATTCTTCCTAACGGCTTTCCGCGCGAGTGGCTGGTTGGTCAGACGAGTGCTTCTTCCTCTGGCCTACCCGCCTGTCTTCTCTGCAGAAAATTTTACGATCTTCCTTGTCATTTTCCTCCGATTCTTCCCCTCCGCTGGAGGAGGGGAGGGGGAATCTGTGGAGTGGCTTTGTGGTATTTTGCCAGCCGCAGTTAAACACGACAGGAGGATAGCGGCACGGGCCTGATCCTATGGGGGTCTGTCCTGATAAGCATAAAAGACTAAAGTACTCAGATACCACACAAACAGGAGTCCCCTGAAAGCTCAGAGAGCACTAGACCTGGAAGCCAGAGAAAGCAGATCTGGCAGTTCCTGGATAGGCACAGAGCCAGCTTCTCCGACTGAAACCCAAGGGAGATCGTAGCCCCAGCGAGTCAACACTGAACGCAGCAGTGGTGCACGGGCCTTTGACGGCATCTGTTGGGCTTGGAACCAGGGCAGGAATGTGCAAAGTGCTGCAGTTCAGTTCATGTTATCCCTGGGACCAGAACTCCCCCACATGTCTACTCGGCATGCACACGTAGTGTTAATAAGCTCTCCCTGCCAGGATTTACACTCCTGGAATTTGGAGTTTCAGTGACTTCTTTGTCATAAAGAAGTCTGACCTCCTTTGGGTTTTCCTTTCACTCGCATAGCTCATTGGGTGGAACCACGCTGTGAAATCATTACACACCACAGCACAAGTTGAATTTTGCCCGAGACACCCCCAAGCCTCCATAAATCCTGGGGAAGCTTCGGGGAAAAGGAGTTCATATCAAGTAGCAGGGAAGTTATAGTATCATTAGCCCAAACACCCCGGCGTTTCATACAAAAATGGCCTCACCTAAGACTACGAGGAGTATCTTCCGAAAGGCGCTAGACAAAGCCTTCCCGACTGCGAGTTTCTGAGCCCTTCTTGGGGCTGTGGCGAACTCGAGAGGATCTGAACACAACAAGCAGCACGTTATCGATATTAAGACAACACTCTGCATACGAAGCTCACTGGCTGCATTGCGCTAGGAAACGTAACCACACACAGCTTCACGGATCTGATGAGGAGTCGCCGGCAGCATGTCAGGACCCTGCCCAGGGCAGCGGGCAGTGCAGGGCCGCGCTGGCACCCGAGCGGTGCCACAGACACGGCACGTTCGCAGCAGAAGTGGCTGCGATGGGGAATGACTAACGCTGCAGGTGAGAGGCAGAGAACAGAGGGCAGGAAAGCAATACCGCTGTGAGCGGGGAGGGAAGAGGCACGCTCAGGATCCCTTGCTGCCTAGCGCGGCAGCTCAGAAGGCCCCACACAGGTCCTTGCCTCCAGCTAAATTCAGATACTACATCAGGCCCACAAACTGTGCAAACACAAGACTGACAGGTGTCTGTGCCAAGAGAGTCTTCCAGCTGCATCCAAAACGTACCGTCACCATTTTCTATGTCTGCCTCACCGAGGGCAACTCCCCTGGTGCGTACCCCATGGCTGGGCAGCGTCAGCTCTACAGCGCACAGGTATTTCACGGATCGCCTCTGTAACGCCTTCCCCAGTTCCTCACTCGCACCATCGAAGTCAGATACATTCCGCAGCTGTTGGGAAGACCACAGATAGTTTTGAGTAAGTAGGAAGGGGATGCTAGGACCACTTAGGCCTGTGCCTGCACACCACAGACCTTCCCGGCACAGTGTGTGACTCCAAGGCAGCAGCACACGGTGGAGGCAGAGCAGGGGTGTTGACTGGTTTGACCCTATTTTAGAAATACCCGATCGTCCCATCCTCTGGGACTCTCGGCCGCCTCAGACACTTTCAGCACATGAAGACTACTGTCAAGCCCTGGCACTGCTTTAATCACAGCCGCTCCCACATTTATTAACAGAAGCCGAGCCAGTGCCCGCACGCACAGCAATCTCTCCCCAGGCTTCCAAAATAGCCCCATTTGTGGTCCAAATCGCAGCTCCTCTAGCTGTCTGTTGTCTGCTGATTTGAGGACAACTCTTACTCCACCAGCCACTCTAATTAAGCAGAGGGCAAGGGGAAGGATGAATGTAAAGGGCCCCTTACTCTGATGATGCGACTGGACCAGCCGTTAAAGCCAAGGTAGTGGTTGGCCAACTCCTGGCACTTGCTGCTGTTGAGAGCAAGGACTTGGTGCTGAAACCCTTTCTGCTTGGTGCCAACACAGACCTGTCCAGGAAGGAAGAATCCCAGTTAGCCAGGCTTTGCTTGCAAGGTTCCCTCTACAGACACACTGCTGATGGCTCCGCGAGAGTCATCCGAAGGTCACCTACTCCCGGACCTCACGCATGCTTCTGAGGCATGTTAAATAGCTTTTAACCCAGGAGCGGGCCCTGAAAATTATTCCCGAGGAGGAACGCTGCCATTTCGCTGCTTAAATCCCACTTGCCTGGGAGCCAGCGACGGGGGCTGTCACCACCGTGGTAGCATCCAGCCAAAAGTTAGTAAACTTTTTGCTCTGGGAGCATCACTGAGATCAACAGGCATTTCACGTAATCCCACCCTGCTGCTGCAGGTCCCGGTGCTGAGTCCTGCAAGTTTCACAGCTGGGGCTGCCCCGCTTACCTTCAGGGGAGATTTCTGAAACAGCCTTTGCCCATTGCACGTGCGCTGGGCTCTGCTGGCATCTCCAGCTGAATAAACTTGATGATGGCGTGATACCCAGGCCCTGCCACGGCAGCATTTCTGTGCGCTCGCACCGAGTAGAGCGGCCCAAATTCGGAAAACGCTGAAAACAGGGAATGCTGAGGAACAACAAGAGGAAAAAAGGGCCTGTTGAAATATCTATGGGTGCTGCAGGGGCTGAGCAACACCAACACAGAGGAGTACTCATAAGACCCAATTACCTCGAAAATGAGGCAAATTTTTAGTACAGGTTAACAGCTGTAACGCTGGGAGTAGGCGGTGAGACTGCAGATGCGTACCCCTCCATAAAAATGGGCTCAACCTGGCTGGACCTCTGACCCTGTCGACATCTCATCTCCATTATCGCTCAGGGTCAGCATCAGGAGAGGAGCGAAGGCAGATGTGGGATGTTCTGTCCCCCCGGCATCCTCATCCCCGGCTGCCTCTTGCTCCTTGCCACCCCGCTTTGTGTGAGGTCACTGTTTTGCCCAAGCTTCCAGTGAGACATCAGCACGGTACTTTGCAGGCAGACTAACGGGGTTCTGTTCCAGCGCTTCCACCTTGCGCTGGGCTCTTGGCAGTTTTGCCGTGCAGAGCACAAAACCGGCCGTGGCGCAGGGGCAGAATCACCCCTTCGGGTTGCCCTGCACGCCTCAGGGAGACGGGGAAACCGAAACAGGAGTAAAACCCCAGAAACGAAGAGGGAGGGATTTAAAAATACATCATTAGCACATGGTGATGGCATCTCACGGGGGAGAACCTTAACTGCAGGGGGGAGAGGGACCCTGGGGGGATCCCGAGCCCCCTCCCCAGCCCTGGGGGGATCCCGGGCCCCCTCCCCAGCCCCTGGGGAGATCCCGGGCCCCACGCCCCGGGCCCGCTCCAAGGCGTCGCCTCACCTCCAGGCCCGGCTCCGGCTCCAGCCCCCAGACCAGCAGCGTCTGAGCGCTCCCCGTGGGCACCCGGAACTCCACCAGCTCCGCCATGCCGGAGCGGCCCGGCGTCCCGCCCCGCCATCGCCCGGCCCCTGGCCCGCCCTCGGGCCGGCCCCCGCGCTGCCGCCTCAGCCGCCCCGCGGGGTCCGGCCGCGGGAGCGAGGGACAAGCACCCCAGCCCCACCCCCAGCCTCGCACCCGCCCTGGCCCGGCCGCGGGAGCGAGGGACAAGCACCCCAGCCCCACCCCCAGCCCCGCACCCGCCCTGGCCCGGCGGCGGCTCGTCCCTCCCGGCCCCCCATGGCGGCCTGTCCCCGCAGCCCCCCAACGCCAGAGACGTGTCGGCGGGTGGCGGGTTTATTCTGCGGTTTTCTTGAGCAGGAGCGGGGCAGCCGTGGCCGGCGAGGGGCCGGAGCGGGCGGGGAGCCGTCCCCGGCATCAGACGGTGCAGTTCCCCTCTCCGAAGCGCCGGCACTTCATCACCTTCAGGTAGGTCTCCACCTTGTGCAGGTCCTTCTTGAAGCAGGAGAGCAGGCTGTAGTTCTTCAGCAGGGCGTCCTCGGTGCGCAGGTGGATGTCGAATTTGTCATAGGTGGGTTTGAGGGTCTGGGGACCCCGCGGGCTCCGCTCCTCCAGCTCCTGCGAGGGGATGGAGAGGTGCTGGGGGCCTGGGGGTGAGCATCCTCCAAGGGACCCACCGCCGGGGCTCCCCCCTAGCTTCAGAGGGACTTGGCCCCCCCCCACCTTCTTGGTTGTATTTCAAACACACTTCTGGGCCGGTGGTTGCAGGAAGGGTAATTCTGCAGGGGCGATGCTGCACAGATTGCTGCCAGCGAGAAGGGAGCTGGGCGCAAGGCTGCAGTGGGGGAGGAGTGTGTCTTCTGGGCTCTTAAAAGAAGGGGGGAGTTGCGGGGTGTCTCTGTAGCTGCTCTGGCCAAGGAGGTGGGGAAATGGGGCAAATAAATCTCTCTTCTCCCGCTTTCCCAGTGAGCAAAGCTCTAACCCAGACCCAGGGCATGTGCATCTGGAGCTGGGATCTGCAGGCTGCCGCTTCTCCTGCCCTGCTCACCGTCTGGCACAGTGAACAGGATGCTTTTGGGGAAGAGCACAGTGCTGTAAATGGATGAGTGTGATTGTTTGTCTAGTTTGTGTGTAGTGCTTCCCAGAGTACAGGCTTCCATCTGTGCACAGGCTTATGTGGGTTGTTTTTGTAAGATGTCACGAGTCCTCAATGCCAGGTTGCAAACCTCAGAAAATTTACTCCACTTTAAAGTGTTTTACATGGAGTTGTAGCAAACATTATCTTGCTGTTTGTACAGGGGATTTAGGCAACTGAGTATTCGTTGGTGCTGTGTTTGGAAAGACTTTGGGTCTGAACTGTCGTGATCTTCCTGGTCTGCACTGCTACCTGAGTGGTTACGGCAGTGCTGGTAACATTTGTTAGGTGTTTTCTTACTCCCCAGTGTGTTTTCATCACTCCCCGGAGATGAAATGTGTGCAATGGTGTGTCGTGGTCTCATCATCTTAAGGTAAGCAAAGTCCAAAGGGTGCCAGAGTGGAAAGTGGGAAGATTTCCCATGGTCTTTGGATGCCATGGAAGACCCGGAGAGCTCAGTGCCCTGTGTCTGGGATTCTGTAATCATGCTACCTGCTGCAGCTTACCCTCATCAGAGCTTGGATCCCTTCTTCCAGGTCCTTTAGTTTTTCATACACTCTGTCTGAGGTGCCGAAAACCAGATTGTTTGTGAACACCTTGCTTAGGTATTGCACTGGGGTCAGCCAGGACTGGATGAGAACCAGGGAAAACCGAAGCAGCTCCATGTCCTGAAGTGAAGAAGAGGAAGGGTCAAAGCGGTGCAGGTGAGGTATTTGGTAGAGTTACCTGTGTGTCCTGCTCCCTCTGACCCAGCCTGGAGGTGACCCAGAGATGTGCCCCTGGTCCTGCAGTGTCAGCAGATACAGGCGAGTTTGCACGCTGAGGATCACCACCCAGCCACGTGTCCTGTGCAGACAACAGTTTTTCTCATCCTCGAGGGGGGAATTTGATTTATAGTGGAACCCAGACAAGTCTGTCTTTCTTCATGCCGGGTTTAAATGGTAAGAAAGGGAGAGGAGGAAGGAAGCACTGAAGTGCTCGTGGGTGGAAACCCTCTGTTCTGTAATGAAGCATAGCTGGGCTCTTCAAGCAGGTCTGTGCTTGCCCTGGGGGAGAGACCTTACCGATTTCTGCTGGGCATCATCCTTCCCCGTGGGAGCAGGGATGGTTTCCGAGTAACAAAATGCTGCCTGGGAGTTTTTGTTGGCATGTCTTTGGTCCTCTGGAATATAGGTGCGTTCCTGTGGAGACATCCAAAGAGACTCAGATCCGTTGCCTGTGTACTGGGAGAAGACCACAGACCCTTTCCCAAGCTGCCCTGAACGGTTAGTCTTTGCAAGAAAGAAGGGTGAGCTATGGGATGTCTGTGCAGGGCTGGCAGGAGAGCAGGAGCAGGAGTTGGTGTGTTGGCCCAATAGCAAGGGGACCGAAAGTGCTTCCTCTCACTAAGCCAGGGTGCTAAGGTGAACGCGAAACACGCTTGGGCTGGGTTCTCCCAAGGAGTGGGTGATCCCCAAGGACAGCGCTTGCCAAAGGGACAGCTCATGCCAGCTCCTGGCGCCAGCAGAACTTGGGTAGTTTTAGACACTCAGAGTCACCCAGGGCCCAATGTGACCGACACAGGAAGGTCTTGCAAAATATCTGTGTGTCTCCCCCTGCTTTCAGAGCCGGGTTTCCCTTTGAGACAGCTGACCTGGCGCAGCAGGTTTGGACGTGGGCAGCAATGGCTCCGAGGAGGGGCCTGTGCAGGATCAGAAGTGGGGGCAGAGAGCTGAGAGGAGACAGGCTCCAGGCTGATGGGGCATAACCTGTCCTATTCAGATCCTTCCCGCGCACTGAGAGCTGACAGAGAAGACACCAACAGTTGCAAAGTCTCTCTTCCTAGGAAGTTACACAGTCCCGAAACCGTCAAGCTAAGGCAGAGGACGTGCTGGGGGCCGCCACACTTACGAACTCCTTGTATGTCTCGGCAGCCAGGAGGTGAAGGTGCTGAGCCCTCAGCACGGCGTTGGCAAACAGGTTGGAAAGGGGCATGGCCGGGAAGGTGGCAGCTTCCTGCGGCCACTGCAGGCCCAGAGCGATGACAGCAATGAAGAGGGGAGAAAACCACGACCCTGCAGCAAAGCAGAGAGGAAAGGTGTTGGCGGTCCCTTGGTGGCCGTGCGGAGGAGTGGGGTGGCACCTGGGAAGTAATTCCCAGCCTCTTCTGTGCGTGCTGGCTGAGGGCTGCCCTTCCTCAATGTCTTGTCGGACTGGGCGTGAGCTGAGCCCTCCCCAGAATCAAAGGAAACCCTGTCCCCTTTCACTAGACGTGCCCTCGAGGCTTGTACGGCTCCCAGCGCTACAAGCAGTGTCTTCCCGGCTGAAGAGTCAGCGTCCCGCCACGAAACCCTGAGAGTGTCCCTGTGCTTTTCCCTAACACGCTCCTGTTTCTCCGTAGGCCCTGCCCTCTCGAGGAGACCACAGCGCACTCCTCGCTGCGAGAGCAAGCAGGGGGTGGCGAGTACCAGCTGAGGGCCTGGGCGTACCCCACTTCAGCCTGGGTTTACGGCATCCTGCTGACAGGACACCGGCCGGCCGCCTTCACTAGGAGGAGAGCTGATGGCGTTACCTGTGCTGTGACCACTATGTTTTCTCTCTGGGACATTCCTGTAGAATTTGGTGAGCTTTGCCAAGCCTAAAGGTTTTCAGCCCGTGACATCTAACTCACACAGGTGTCCACCTGTGCTTACAGAGACCACAGAGTTACTCTCTGACACACCCCCTTCAGTGAGGAATGCCATGGGGCCTGTAGGACTTGAGCGTACGCATTAGACATCATCCCGATACCTGTCTTAAGTTTTGAATATGAGTTTGACGTCCCTGCCAACAGAGATGTTACTGATAACTACTATAGCCGTGGCTCGACCTTGTTCTTCATGTTCTCCACCGTGTCCTTGCCAAGTGCAGGCTAAAGATTCATGGCAGTTGCGCTGTAGGGAAAGGTACTCCTTTTCATTGATTTATAGGCGGCCACATTTTAATTTGTGCCTGGCACCGAGTGCGTAGAGCCCACTGCTGTCCCACCCCATCATCACCTCCCATCACCCTTAGCACGCAGCAGCACTGGAAATCCTCTAAACCAGAAATAAAGTACCTGGAGCCATTTCTGCGCGCTGAGCTGCTCAGGTGTTGCTCGACAGTGAATGTGCCCTCCTTTCATCTGGGCTGGCAGCAGCAGTGGCTGAGCCACCCCTGATATAGGAGGGGGTCTGTTTAAAATGTATAGGTGTGTTCATGATCACAACAACATCTCCCCATCTCCTCTGTGCATAAATGCACAAGTGTTGGCGCTGGTGCTGCCTGGTTGTAGTCACTTATACATAGATGTAAAGGTCGGGGGTTGTTTGCCTGGGGATGAAATGGTGCTGAATGGTTTCGCCATGTTCTGCTGTTTATGGCAAGCAAAGGTTTCACCGTCACTGGAAGAGCCATCCCAAATCAGACCCCTGCTTTTACAGAGTGGAATTTGCTGCAGGGGGTCGAAAACCCACCTGATGCTCCTGCCTGCCTCTGCAGCCTTGGCCAGCGTTAGCGGGGCCGACTGACCGGTTTGGGAGACTTCCGGCTTCCAGCAAGTGGGATGTTTTCCCATTTATTGTTAGCGGGGATAGAGCTGGCGGGATGCTGTCCGATGAGGCCTATTTCTTCCACTTAATTCCTTTCACGCTACCAGAAGTTCCGTAAGTGGTTCTGGGGAGCTGGTTTGGCGTGGGTGTGACGAAGAGCCGTCAATAGCCGGGTGCTTGTTCGGGGACCAGCCTGCCCACTGCAGACCCGGACACCAGCGCTCTGGGAGGTTCCTCACATCCTCAGCTGGACAAGGCTATGAGAAGATGTGGTTGTGAGCTGCTTCTTGCTGTTGGCTGAGATACAAATGGGAAATAGCTCTGGGCTAAGCAGAGGGCTGGTGTGGGAAGGAGAGAGGAGGTGGGGAAGAGGAGAGGTCACAGCACACCTGTCCCTGCTTTCGAGCAAAACAAACAGAACCTGGGATGGCCAACTCCAGGATGGGGCTGAAAGGGCTTTTACTCCCCATAAGCACCGATTGCTCCCAACCACCCTGCTCTGGCCTGTTGTCCAGGGTTCAGGGACATCCTGGTCCGGGGCGGTGATTTGGTGCCCTGGGCCCTGGCTTTGCTGTGCCCCCTGCTATGGCTCTGGTTTCCGAGAGGCAGCATCACCACCGGGGCGGCTGGAGCAGCGGGTGCGAGGGCTGGTTAATAATCATGTGGGGAGAGCGTGGTCTGTTCCGAGAAGCCCCCGGGTGTTTGCTCGCTGGAGACGGGGTGGTGTCGCAGAGTAAATGTCAGTGCCTAGAGAGGAGGGAACAGTGGGTCCTGCAGCTATCAGGTATCCCGTCACCCAATAGCCAGCGACATCTGGGTATGTTTTTCTGTCCAGATCGTGTTTAAATATGTCAATATTTGCCAGCGATGAGCAGAGCAGCTGGCACCCTGGCCCAGCCCAGGCTCTGCTGCCCGGTAATGACGCTGCTCTACTGCTGCAGCTAGACTGCTACAGCCCCTTGCCCCTGAGTGCTGCCCATCACTCGCTGCCCAGCTGCCTCTCCAGCTCGTTACTAAAAGCGTGGTGCTAACCCAACATTTGTTTTTAGATGGCAGCCAAGCACGGAGATGCCAGGATGATCCAGGCTGTGTGGTGCCCCTGAGGCTTGGTTTGTCCCCCATCGTCTCTGGGCATGAAACAAGGCTGGGGGTTGGAGGAGAAGGCAGTAGGTGACTGTGAAATCCTGGGCTTGGCCAGCGCACGCCCCTGGCAGAATTACAGTTGCTAAGCAGCTCTCAAATATCAGCTTGGCATGTTCGTAGCTGTCAGATGGCTGTGTTAGCGACCCAAAGCAGCATCTCGTAGAGCAGCGTGGCACTCTGTAATTTCCAAGTTCCTTTTCTTTTTTGAAAAACTCCCCCAGATCTCTTCAGGGCGGTCCCACGTCCACCCGCCTTACCCTGAGCATCACCAGCAGCGTGTAAACAAGCGAAGCAACTTTCCTTGCTGGCGCATGTGGTCTCTGGGTGCTCCTGCCCCCCGGCCTGGGCTGGCGATGGGGAGCGACCTTCCCGGGCTGAGGGGTGAGCTGCAGGCAGCGAATCCTCAGCTGCTGGCCCACAGCCCAGGCTCTGCACTTCGGTGGGCAATGACAGGGTTGAGAGAGGTTTGCAGTGATGGTTCACTACCTCTGCTCGCCCACTGCTTGACAGGTAAATAATCCTTTTCAGACTGAATCGATGGGGTTTATTCACTGGAGCTAGAACTGCTCAGTTTCACTGCACCCATTCCCAAGATGAGGGTGGAGAGGTCCAGGGCTGCAGCCCAGTCTGCCTGCCTGACCATCGTCCTGATGGCAGGGATACAGATCGGGACTAAATACAGAGCGGGGGCTCTACGCACTGACATACATGTATTTACGTGAAATGCATGTGAAATACAAACCTGTCCCAGTATAAACCAAACAGAAACCCCCTCTTGGCTCCCTAGAAACTAGTCTCAGCATTTAAAATAAACCACCAGCACTGCAGCCATATTTATTTGCTTCTGGCGTTTTGCAGGAAGCCAAAGCCCTGGGCTGAGGGGGTGGCCAAGCGGAACTGGGGTCACAAAACTGCTCTTGACATGGGTGCTTCCTCTCCAGGTGCAAACAGCAGATTCTCCTTATTTCCCTATTATTCGGTTAAGACAGCTGAGCAAGTTGTTTACACAGAGCTGAGAAAGCGGTTGGGAACTGGGAAGGCCAGAAAATTTGCCTTCCTCTTCCATTTCATAACTGAAAACAAGGGATGGAGGGATGAGCTCTGCTAGTCCTAAAATCTTGGCAAATGTGGAAACCGGGAAGAGCCAGTTCACTTCTCTCGCTGTGAATACTTTCTTTAGTGAATCAATTTTACAAGTAAAACATGTTTAAGGAACATTTATATACGTGTGCGTGCAACTAATTTGGGAGAGTTTTATTCAACTAAGAAAGATCAACCTTAAAATGCTGGTTCTGTGCGATTTAGGTTGAATCCCAGTTTTCCATGAAGGTGGTTTTCTGGTTAACAAGAACCATCCTGTTCCCCACTGAAAAGCCCTGTTTCCTCATGATTTTACCCTCCCTTTTCTGCCCTCTGTTTTGGGAAGCAGCGCGGCCCTGTCTTCCTCCTTGGGGCCCGAAATGTCATGAGCCACAGGAGTGCAGGAGCCCTGGGCTCGCCGAGGGGGCACAGACCTTCAGCCCCACAGTCCTTGTCACCCCCCTGTCCTGCCTCATCCAGCCAAACCCACCGCGCTGGGCTGGCTGTGCCGCCCCGGAGCCCCGAGTCCTGGTGTGGGGTGCCCAGCCAGCCCCGAGCCCCATTGCCCACACAGCTGCTGCCACCGTGCCAAGAGGGTTATTAACAAAACCAGTTAGCTCCGCTCTGTTCCTCTCCAGATGTTTTTTAGCTTCTCTTGCAAGACCAGATGTAGCCGGGAGCGGAATTTCTGGCCCTGGGCCCTGTTCTCTGGCTTCGGTTCCTGGCGATGGCCTTTGTCTCTCATCCCAAGCTGACCAGGGAGGTCCCCCTGAGCATGCTTGCAGGAGAGCCCCATGGCTGCTCTTGGCTTTACATCCCTGCCTGCGCTCGGGGCCCTGATGGGGTGACATTTGGTTTCCAGCTGGACCCATGAAAAGCTGCTCCTTATTCCCAGGGCATCCCACTGGCACTGGCACCGGGGGGCTGGGACACGCTCGGACTGGGCACGGCAGGATGGAGCAGGATGTGAATTTACCCGTTACCTTTATTAGGACTTGAAAAAGCAGTTGGACGCTTGTGTCCCACAATTTACATCTTTTCCAGAGGTTCTGAGGTCACAGTGTCCCTCACCACAGGGGACATCCTCTGGCTCTTACCTGGAGGGGAGCAAGCCTTGTGCAAGACCCTCTGGGTGAGAGCTGTCACCCCAACTTCCCCTGTAGTCTCTGGGGAGAAAGAGGTGCGTTTGGAGGATCCTCCCTCTCAGACAACCACCAGCTTGGCCTGCTGGGCACGTCCATGGCTTGAGAGGTAAACAGTGGCCAAAATTGGCCTCTCGTAACACCCACGTGGTGCTGCTCACCTTGGCTTCTCTGCCAGGGCTGCGGCCGGGTCTCGCAGCTCAGGAGGGTCCTTGCAGCACGGAGAGTGATCGTGCCTGGTCCTCTCGTTCCCAGGGAGGGTGGGGCTGGAGAAGACCCACCACCCACGCGGCTACTGCCATTGCATGAACCCTGCAGGAGCTCAGCGCTGTGGTGTGGGGCTGCCCGGGGTTCAGGGCCAGTTTGCTAAGAGGGGGACTGCAGGTGACTCCTAATTTCTACGTAGGCTTTTGGGGTTCATCAGCAGGGCGGTGAAAGCGACAGCCGGGGCAGGGCAGCCTTGGTGGGCACGGCCGCCTTGGTGGGCACGGCCCGGAGGCAGCAAAGCGAGCTCCCGAGGGCAGCAGGACCCGAGCTCTGTGCAAGGCTGCTGGGGGTGGTTTGCAGCCCGGGATTGCAGCCCGGGATCCAGGCGCCCGTCAGAGTCGTAGTCTGGGACAGGAGCCAGGACCCTGTCCCCATGGGTGATGGCAGGGAGCTGTGCCACCGATGCTGGCGGGTGCCGGACCCCTCACTCCTCGCCTGGGTGCTCCCCAACTGTCCACTTGGCCTTCACGTCCCGGAAAGGGGTGATGTCCTCGTAGGTGGCCATCTGCTCCACCTCCAGGCCCTGAACCAGGAAGAAGGAGGTTGAGACACGGGAGAGGGACCGTGGCTTTGGCCAGAGCACATCCCCCCTTGGTACCCCCAAGTGGGGACCCATCTCCAGGCGTTTCCCCCAGAGATCAGGGCAGCTTCTGAGGGAGGAGAAGATGGAGAAAGATGGTTGGGCATGCTCAGAGCTTGGCTCTACAAGCATCTCTTTACGGTTGATGTGCAACAAGCGCTGGGGAGGAAGGTGCCCTGATGCCCCCTGCCAGGGCTGGTGGTACCTGGCAGACAGCCAGCAAGGGCACAACGGGCTGTTTCGAGGCTCAGGTTGATGTTACAGAGGTATTTCTGTAATTAATGCAGCATTACCTCATAGGTATGCTCCTCCTCTGGGCTTTCCTTGCCTTCACCCTATGGAGAGGAGAGTCGCAGGTTGGGTGTCACCAGAACCCACTGGGATGCTCTGATCCCTGTCCCCCAGGCCAGGTCCCACAGCTTCCACAGGCAAATCCATGCAGTCCCCCCACCCCATTTGAGATGTCTGTTTCCTGCATCAGCCCCGCTCCCATGCAACAGCCCCAGCCCCAGTGCCTGCCTGTCCCCATCCCTAGCAGGCTCCTGCCTGGGATGCAGGACACGCTGTGAGCACCGCAGTGGCGAGGCTGGGGACATCCCCACTGCTGGAGACACTGTCACTTACTTTGTCTAGGAAGAAGAGCATGGGGACGCTGATGAAGATGACCAGCAGGATGGACTGGATGATGATGATGGCGTCTTTCAGGGTGTTCCTGCTCTGGATCTGCTGGAGGTTGCTGTGACCTGGGAGCAGCAGCACAGGGAGAGCCCCAGGTCTCACCTCCATGCCAGGCTCCCGGGGAATGGAGACGAGCTCAGCCTGGCCACAGCTTTGTGTGTCAGCGGAGCGGACAGGGAGGACATGGGTGACATTCCCTCCCCCTCGGGAGAAAGCAGAGATTGGAGCATTGCAAACTGCTCCCGGGGTCAGCATCAGGGACCAGTTCTGGGGTGAGTCACCTTGGGCAGGACCCACCACTAGCCAGGACTAGGAAAAATCTAATTTGTTATGGGAACGCAGTCCCTGGGATGTGTTTCTTCAGGATGGATGTGCCAGGGCAAACAAAAAGGCAGGGTTTCCTGCTGCTGCATGGCTGGCAATGAGCTAAGAAACCTCTGTGGTCCCATCAGCATGGGGAGAGATAGGTGCACAGGAGCATGAGGTGGGGGTTGTATGGAGGGGAAAGAGTGAGAGAAGGAGAAAGAGCATCTTCCGGGGTGCATGGAGGATGGGGAGCTCCCACTCACCCATGACTCTGAGCTCCGTCCCACACAAATGTGGCCGCTTCTTCTCCGATGTGAGGTTCTTGCTGTCGCACACATAGATGCCGTTGTCCTCATAGTTGATCCTCACGATGGTGAAGTTGATGAAGTTGTCTTTCCTCTCGATGCTGTAGCGAGAGGTGCTGTGATCCAGCTCGTAGAGGTCATCGCTGTCCTCTGATGTTTTGTACCACTGCATGCTATGGGGCTCCTGGGTGTAGCAGATGAAGTGGACAGGCATGTTCTTCTTGGCTGACACGTAACGTGGTTGCTGCTGCACCATGGGGCACCCGCTGCCTGCCAGGGGACAAGGGTGGTCATGAGGGGCACAGACTTGGCACCTGGGGAGTGTCAGAAACAAGCCACTCCCACTAGACCCCCCCAAGTCATGCCTTTCCATTTTCATGGATTATACTGCTGCTGAGCATTCAGCTTTGTTTTGGTGAAACATCATCGTCTCGGGGCAATGATCGGAGACTCTTGAGGAAAACATGCTTTTAATGGAAACTCCAGTTTTCTGTGGGAATTGCTTCACTCGGATGCCTTTTTGCTATTCCCACCCCTCTCTATGTACACCTCCTTAGTCCCAGCTCCAAAATCACAGTCCATGCTGGCACATGCAGCCACACAGCCTTTGCTGGGACAGACTCCTCTTCCCAGCTGGCTTCTCATTATTCTGGACTTTTTGCATTTTGCTGTATTTTGTATTTTTGCCCATGTTTTGGGTCCCGAGCTGGTGAGTTTGAGGGCTTGTTTGGGTTGCAGAGTTCATGCTTAATACCCATGGGTGGGAATGGAATAAACACTGTGTGCACAAGCCCAATTCTTAGTCCCAAACCACATCTCCTCATGCAATGTGCTCTGCAAGTGCAGAGAAAAAATATGTGTGTGCTGAGGAAAGACAAAACTTGGCTCAGCCTTTGTGCAAGTGAAGCGGATGGGAAGGACATGGGTGACATTCCCTCCCCCTTGGGACTGATCAGAGATCAGAGCATTGCAAACTGCTGGGAGCAGCCCAGCACGCTGGGGACCAGCCGTCCCTCTGGGCCTTCCAGGCTTGGCTTGGCTTTGCTGAACTCGGACAACACCCTTGAAACAGAAAAGCGACCAGTTGAACGTAGCTGCGTTAACCAGAGCCGACAAACCCCCCAGTTACTGCAAATCAGAACCACCCAAAGAAAGGGCTCAGCATCAGCGCTCATCTCCCATGGGCTGGCAGCGCTGCCCGCCTGCAAACCTCCCGTGGCACCGATCACACGAACGGAAAAACGCGTGCCTTGTGCCCTCAGAGCAGCCGTCAGCCCCACGGCAGGCAGGGACCCTGCCTGCAAAGGATGCATTTCCTAACGGCGCCCGTTACTGGGCATGAATTGGCTTCTGATGGTCACCCCATGAGGGACAGAGAGCGCCGGGTGCTCCCCACAGCCCCCACATGCAGCTCCCGCACACGGATCCGGCCACGGACCCTGGGCCAAATTCACATATTTTCATAATGTTAACGAGCACTAATTAGCGGAGCCCAGACGGACAAAACACCGTTCCTATGGCCCTGCCTCGCCACCAGAATTAAACCAGCCCAAGATTGAAATTCAAAACGACGTCTTTCCATCACGAGTCTAATCCAATCAAGGCAGGTTCTTCCAGGATCATCTTGGGATGCAAAACCCTAGAAGTAGGTAGTGCCACTGCTACTGATGGGGAGGAACAGCCTGCAGCTCCCAACCCTCTCCAAGACCCTTACCGGGAAGCGGGGGCCTTCGCCCACCGGCACCCTGAGGCCGGGCTCCTTCAGAGCCAGGTTCTGAAGGTGGCAGGGAAAACATTTGCTGATTACTCAGAGCTTCTGTAACCCCCTGGAAATGTTTGTGCTGGGTGTTTGGCAGAAATAAATCACCAGGATGACAAACTAACGACCTCCCTCCTCTAAATTATCTGCTGAAGCTACAGACTATAACCCTTTCCTGCGACCAATCTCATTTCTTTCCCCTTGCAGAACGCCCTGGAGCATCCCTCAGCGCGCGTCAGGGAGATGTGACATTCCTGAAACCAGGCAGCAGCATTTTGCTGATGTTTCTGCCCCGTGAAGAGGACAGACACACTTCAGCGGCCACGAGCTCATTTGCTGTGGCAGCATGGTCCCAGCAAGCCGTGCCAAGCGTTTCTTTTTACCTTTCAGGTTATTTCCAGGAGATAAAGAAGAGCTTGTTAAAGAAAAACGGGAAAAAGCTTTCCTGCCTGTAGCAAGGAACCAAATGAGAGCTCAGGAGAGGCTTCAAAATCCCTTTGATCTGGGAAGAAACTCACTCTTGCAGCGACCTGTCCAGGTCCTCAGCGGTGGCCGTGCCCAGGTCAGAGTCGCAGGAGAGTGGCTCCTCGCTCTGCTCGGGACTGCGGGCGCAGGGAGCCGGGAGGACGCCATCGGAGCCCAGGCTGGAGGACAGCTGGGACGAGCTCGTGGTGTTAAGGCTCAGTGAGGATGACGTGAGCTTGGTTTTGCTGCTGGCTTTGCTGATGGGGAGGACGGGGGGCTGAATCTCGATCTCGTCTGACCCTGATGACTGGGAGATTGAACCCAGCGATGCTTTTCTGTGGGGCTCAGATGTCGAGGATGCGAGGGGCTCCTCCAGCAGCTCCGAAACAGGACACAGACCGGACAGGGAGAGAGGGGTGATGGTCCACTCGTTCAACACGGCTGATTTATAGGAGAGCTCGAAGGTTAAGGACGTTAAGCCCTGCAAGTAGCTAAGGAGAAACTCGCACTCTTCAGCATCTAAGAGCAGCGCGGTCGCTTGGTAGTACTCGGGCAGCCGGGACCTCTCCCGCAGCAGCAGCTTCAAGTAACACTCCACAAGGCCATCGTTCAAAGCCAGCCTCAGCCAGGCTCGGCAGCGGCCGACATCCGTATTGATAAAGATGAGTTGTTCCAGCTCCGAGACAGTGTTTCTAGGGAAAGGGAGAAAAGAACAGAATGTGCCACGAGCAGCTCCGTTTTCACTCCATCATGGGGTGCCAGAGGGGCAGATCCTCCATCAGGAACTGCCCAACCTCCTCTGCTGCAGGGAGCTTAGGAGCTGGGTCAGAAAACGCTGTGAAAAATCTCTTTCCCCCATGGAAAACGTGGTTCCCCACGGAGAAAAAGGAGCTGCTGAATGCCCCAAAGCTAAATATTCTGGTAACATCCCCAGGCATCTCCCATGAATCGCTTGCCCTGGAACAAGGACGCAGAGGGGGAAATTCCTGCTGTCCCTGCACGCTGGGGTTTGCTCTGGCTGGATACTCCTTGGTGAAAACAGCATGTCTAAATCCTAGCTTCAACTCTGAAATCAGCCAAAACACAGTGAAAACTGCTGCGGCAGCCCAAAGAAAGCAACCGGGCCAGGCTGAGCTCCTCAAGCAGTCTCAGCCTCCTGACTTCAACCATTCTCCCCACAAATCCAACAGCGACACCACGCTCCCTAATCCTCCCTGGCCCCAGCTTACGTCAGCACCACAGACACTACAAAACACAGAGCAGAAGTTTTGTAAGTTGTTTTGATTTAATCTGTCTCTCAAGAAAGAAGAAAAAAACCTTCAAAGGGCATAAAAATATCCCCCGCAGCATGTGAAAGAGTTATTTTCATCCACTCTTTCATAATTTAAGAGCCAGTGATGGAGCTGGATGAGGCTTTCACAACTATTTGTGTGTGGGCTGTTATTTAGTGTGGGAGGACTCGACTTAGGGAGTGGTTCAGAAAAAACCCGGTGAGTAATGAGACCTCCCGAACGTTCACAGGTCAGGTCAGCGATGTTCGTCCTGGTCAGAAACATCCCCAGGTCAGAAGACAGACCAGACCCCTGAGCCGTCACCGGGGTCACCAGGTTCCCCATACGCAGCCTGGCACCCAAAAACAAATAAGAAAGGGGTGTGCACTAAGCTGGCAGCAGCGTTTCATTCCCTAACTTTCTGGGGCCGTGGACACACGCCTAACCCGCACCTCACCCCTTGCACACGCTGAGAGGGGCCGTGCTGGTGGCACTGGGTGCCCAGCCCCGCATCGCTTGGCATTGCAGGGGTTTGCCCTCCCACCTCCATCTCCCAGCATCCCGGGCAGCCCCTCCGAGACACCCTGTGGGAGCATCTCTCCCTCCAACTGAGGGACTGAGCACACAGCACAGCGCCAGAGACGTGTCTTTCCGTATCTTCCACTTCACCATTCCCTGAATTTTGTGGCTTTTGCACCAAAGAGAGCGAATAAACCGGAGCGTGCAAACACCTTTCAGCAGGGATGGGCACTCACCGATGGGTAATGCTCTTCAGCAGACCCCAGAAGACTGGCTGGGGAAGCGGTCCCCGACCTCCTGCTTTCTTTCCTTTCCCCCCACTCTCTGTCTTTATATGCTTCGCCTTCAGCCCGTGCACAAAGACGGCTTCCAGGGCGCTGCAGAGCGTGTTTGCATTCCCATCGTCGCTGGTCACGATGGCATCCGAGGTGACGTACTGTTTCTGCAGTGCCTTGATGGCGTTCACCAGTTGCTTCTTGATTAGCTGCAAGACAGGAGGTATACACTTGCATTATAAAGAAGTAAGTATTAGGGAAGATTTCATGTAAAAGGGCTCAAAAACTGCAGGGCTCATGTGGAGTGAAGCACCCCACGACTCCTGCTTCATCCACGTGCTCCAGGGCGGCTGTTAGGGAGCTCGACGGCTGAGCTGGTCAAGCCGGGGACTCATGCCCTTGGCATCACAGTTCACGTGGCTTTATGTTTTTTTTCTTTCAAAGGAGTAATTTATGCAATTTTAGCTGGCATTCCGGGGCCCACCGGGTTGCTGGGGTTGCCTTTACAGTGTGCGGTGCTTCCTCTGCAGATACCAAACTGCTTAAGAGGACAGGGAAAAAAAGAAGTCAGCTCTGTCCTGGGGCTTGCTGAGGGGAAGCACTGGGATTAAATAAGCATGGGGATAAACAAGAAACTCGAAGGAGGTAACCCGTGACGAGGGCTGCGATACCGCTCGAACTCGTGCTGATCCGCCCAAGCAGCATGTGACGCACTAGCAAGTCCCGCCAGCAGAAATCAAAGCCATCGACCTCGCTCTCGGCTGTGTCGATTCACCCACGGGCGCTGCCGGGGTCTGGACCCACCCTGGAAAAGATGCTTTTGGAAGGATGGCTGGGGTTTGGCTGCTGCCTTCAGAGAGACTCTGTGGGCTCTGAAGCAGGAACGTGGGAATTTTACCTTCCAGCAGCTTTTGTTTCCCTCTTTCTCACACCAGTTGAGAAGAAGAAAGCTCAGCGATTTCAACAATTTTACACTGGTGGAGCAGAATTTTTTTCTAACGCAGAGGAGCCCGGATGTCTCAGTCAACCTCATTTCAAATGACAGTTGCACTTCCCAGCAGGCATTTGGCAGCCACCGCAGATTCAGCCGGGACCCCATCAAACAATTCATGTTTCATCACGCAGCATTCGGGGCAGACGCTGGACGGCACCAGCCGCTGCGACGAGGGCAGGGCGGATTTTGACTCAAGCCTGCGTTGGCTGCACAAACCCCTGTTACATTTCCAGCCTAGGACATGCTTTTTGCGGCATCCAGACGAGGTTTCCAGCAGCAGCAGCTGGAGGACAACAGCCAGGGGACCACGCACCTTGTCCCTGCCCGTACCAGGGGACACTCCTTGCAGCAGGAGCTGCTTTCCAGCTGCCCCGTGGATCTGCCAGCACAACCCTCCTGCAAGCAGCAACCGTGGACTAACAGGATTAACGAGTGCAAATGATTTTATCTGTCATGCATAAATTCATTCTGCTGTGGAGTGAATTAAACACCCGGTCTGAACCTCTGGCTTTCAACGTTGCTCATTAAACGTGTTTAGACTCCCCAAGCTGTGTAAAGAAACCCCCAGTGCTCCTTCCCTCAGGTATCGGGGCTGAGCACCTTCCCTTGCCCCACGCTGGGTCTTGCCAGGAGGGGCCGAGCTGCTGTGGTTTAGCTCATGGTCACCCTATTTGCTTTAAGCCCCCCTCACCTGCCAAACCATCAAGGATCCTCTGCAGGAAAGCCCGAGTCACCCCTCGCCCGTATAAACCATCCCAACCCCAGCTGACAGTACCAACAAGTCCCACCACGTCCCGCCAGTAACTGGAGCTGCAGTGGGAGGAACTGGAGCTACCTGGGGAGGTTCAGGGTGTCTCACTCACCTGTACGGCTTCCTTGGGGCCATTGGCGTGGCTCGAATGCATCTCAGCTGCTGCCGCTCCCTGCGCCGGGCGCTGCCTTCACATGTCACCTTTGGGACAAGGAGGAGGAGCACATGTGAGCACCCATTCGGTTTACAACTCACTCACTCGCCACGCAAGAGGCACGATGGCACACCGAGGCGTTCTGCAAGCGCTCACAGGCAGGGTGCTGCTGGGACCGACCCACGACCGCATCGAAACAGGCCAGGCTGCCCGGGGACCAAGAGAGTTTCAGGCAAAACAGAACATGGCCAAGAGACCGAGTAATTAACCCTTGCAAGCTGCCTGCAGGCAGCCCTGAAGCAGGGTGAGACGCCAGGCCGGTCAAGCCAGCAGCAATGCACGCAGGGGCTGCTTGCCTTCTGCTCCTACAGCCCCTGCGAGGCCCAGGCGCCAGCAAGGGCATCAACAGGCATTTAGTGAGCGAGCCTGAGCGACGGCACCCAAGCCCCATGTGAATGGCACTAAGGAGGCGCAGACAGGGGACTGTCCCCCCCAGCCCACCCTGGGCAGAGGTGGCAGCGGAGGAGCGATGCTGCTGCCAAACCCAGCGGGGACGGACCCCTTGGAGGTGCCCGGGCACTTGCCCCAATGGCACAGAGCTGTCTGGGAAGATGGGAAGGAAGGATGCAGGTTCTCCATGGGTTTACAGTCGCTCCATTCAGAGGCAGGTGCTGGGCCGCCCAGGATCTCCCCACTCCGGGGGGTTGCACGTGGCAGGGTGGCTCTGCTGCAGCTGGCTTTGGTGGGAGAGGGAGGCAGATCAGTGTCCTCCTGCCATGGGAAGCCCTGGCAAAGCCGGAGCAGAGCAGGCAGCGGCAGCCTTGCTGGTCATCTGCAACTGCAGGGCGTTTGCAGACAAGGGACCTTTGACTCCTGACTTTCAGCCTCCTGTTCCGAGCTGTGCCTGGAGGCTCTGTGCGCAAAGCGCGCGGCTGCCAGCAAGATGCCCGCCGCACGGCTGCACCCCTGCTCAAACACAGCACGTTCTGGAACCGGAGAGGGTCTGAGAGCTGCTCCAGCACCAGCTACTGCCGTAGAGCTTTCTACGTATGTGAGAGGCTGGCGAAGAGATTTATTCCCTTGAGTTGGAAGCACCTGTCATCCAGGTGGGGAAGGAGAGTGCCCAGCAGCTGCCAGCAGCGTTTGGCCATGCCCACGGCGGACAACGGGCTTGGTATGGCATCGATACTTCAGATTTCATTTCCAAGCCAACACAGACACCCCGCAGCTTTCCCCCACACATTGCTGATGACCTCAACCTGTCCCTCTCCCTGCTCTGTGAGCCGTTGGATGAGGGCAGAAGCATGGCCTGCAGACCAGCTCGTACACGGCCGCAGCCACTCCTCAAGACAGCGGTGGCCCAAATCCAGAGCAGCCTAAACCTGGAGCAGCCCCAACCTTGAGCATCCCAGACCCAGAGCAGGCGGAATCCTGAACATCCCAGACCCGGCGCATCCTGCGCAGGTACCACACCAGCTGGTCCTGCTCAAAGCAGATCAAGAGCTCTTTGGGCACAAAGCCTGGAACCATCCTCGGCGTTTCCAGAGTTCACAGACAATTGCACAGAAAAGGAAACTGGTTTTGCTACGACTCGCTGTATGATTTCCTCTCTTTGGGTTGCAACACAGGAATGGGGGAGCACAGTGATTACAGGAATGTTAACCTCTGGCTCAGAGGCTCGAGGCGCTGCTGGGGGTTTCTGGGGGGAGCGAGGAGACACCTAAGTGACAGCAGCGGTTGGTGAGGACCAGACTCCGCATGGGAGGCTCAGCCGCCATCAAGCCCCTCAGGGCCAGGCAGCCTCTACCCCTTTCCCAGTCACCTCCTGCACGCAGCCTGTGAACAAGAGACCCACCCAAGACAAATTCAAGGTGCAGAGCTGAGGGTGGAGAGCCACGGGTGGGAGAAGCAAGCCGTGGGCACAGGGTGGCATTTCTCATGCCCAGAGAGGCAGCGTGGGTGTTTCAGCTCCAGGACCTCACCCGCCACCCGTGCTCTCGGCATTGGCCACCCCAGCATCCCCGGACCGTCGCAGGGGAGGGGGGACAGCAGTGTTTACCAAAGACCTCGCCTGTATTTTACTAAGTCAGTGGTATTCCCCCAAAACACAGGGTTCTTTGCTGGCATCACCTCTCCCAGCGTCTGCAGGACACCCGCTGCCTTCACCACGGGACTCTCCACTCCCATCACAACCAGTCCAACCAGTTTGTTCCAGTGCTGTGAATCCACAGGGAGCTGCTTCTGTTGGGACAGCATTTTCCTGAATAACGAGTGCAACGAACCAGCTCGGAGGTGGATTTCACCCAACACAAATCTGGCGAAACCAGGGGAAATGGGACTGGCAGCCCTGGCGCCGGGCTGGCCGGCTCTAGAAGGACTCGGAGGGCACCGGAGCACTTCCAGGCTCCTAGAAAGCCACGGCTGTTCCTTGTGATCTTGAAAGGACAAGAGGTGGGACGGGTGTGCAAGCGCAGGGACAGGCACATCTCCAGCAGAGCACCCCCCACGTCGTTTCCCAGCAGTCCCCACCCCAACGGCTATGCAGGCAGAGCACAACAGCTCGAGGAAACCAAGGAAAATAGAACAAGTGAGAAAGAAAAGCAGCCAGCAAGCTGGGCGCTTACACCTACCGAGGAAGAGTCGCCGGTGCGAGAGCAGAGCTGTTTATTTACCAAACTGCTGCCAACCAGCCAAATGCTTTGGGAACGGCTTGTCCGAGTCAAGCCTTATGCCAGCAGAGGCAGAGACCCTGTCCCAGAGCTCGGCTCTTCAGTCTCCCAACAAGTGACGCTCTCCAAGTTATAAATAAACGGCAGGTCGCGGCTCGTGCTTTGCGAATGGAAAACAACAGCCCGCGACAATGGCGTGAACCGGTGACTCAAGGCCTGGACGCAGAGCCAGTCATTTTCCAAGCACGAGTGCTACACCAGTCACCTTCCTCCCAGGGAAATGAGGGCTTTGGTGGGACCGTGGGTCCAAGGGCTGGTGTCGGGACAGCCCTCTCCTCCCACACAGCTTCTGCCTTCCACCCAGAGCCCGTGCACACCCAGCCACGCTTAAATTACAAGCTGACCCCAAGCAGAGGCAGCCCAGGAGCAGGCAAGCCAGCTGGCACGGCCAGGAGTTTGGATTGTTGCAGGATAAAACCCCTCAGAAATGATTTGGCAAGGGTTAGGACAGGGTGGGAGCCCAGCGCCAGCTCCCAGCAGCAGCAGGACCCTCACAATCCCACTTCAGCTCCTCCTCTGCGCCCAGCCCGGTGCTACATGGCACCGCTGCCATTCCCACCACAGGAACTCAGGCATCACGTAAGGGACAGGGACCAACACGCCACCCTCTTCCCCGCGGAAACGTCCTCCTTGCGGTTGACAGACCTGACGGGAGATGGAGAAGTCACCGCTGATGAACCCCTCCAACTTCGGTCCCCGCAGCACTGAGCAGGATGCCCAGGAGCAGCCGGGGGAGGCAAAGCAGCTGCGGAGCTCCCAGCGCTGCGCTTGATGATGAAACTGTGTTTCTCAAATGGGCAACACCAAGAATTTCCTTCAGCCCGTTGCCTACGTCTGTACCAGGCTGCGGTTTGCCGGAGCCACGGGTAAAGCCGGGGTTGATTTTCCCCAGCACTGCAGCCAACAGAGCCAGCGCACAAGGGTGAAGCAGGTTGTGAAGCCCCCAGCGTGTTGCAGCAGGATGTTCCCGTGTTTATACTCCCGGTTTTTGTGTCACTCCGGATTCCCAGTGCTGGGGTTCCCCGGTTGATTCGGCGGCCATCAGACACTGCGGGCAACTCGCATCCCTTGGTGGGGGGAACTGGGGTTTGCTGGAAGTGAGGCAAGTCCGGCTCTTTAATCTCGGCTTTTTCTGCTGGACACAGGAACCACCCAGAGCTCATCCGCAACCGCTTATTTTAAGCGGGAAAATGTCATTTCTAGAGATTGGAAGGCACAGTAAATCAGAGAAAGCCGTAGAGACCCCGCACGTGCTGGGAGCTCCGCGCGGGTACAGCCGCTCCGGCCGGCAGGTCTGCAGTGAAGCACCGGGCCGGGAGGCTTGGGGTGTCGGGAGCGCACCAAGGACCAGGCACCAGCCACGCCCCGAGGGACCCCACGGAAAGGAGCGGCTGACCCACGGCGCGGGCCCGGGGTGGCACCGGCCCCCACGCCACGGGGGCTCCACGGAGGGGCTCAGCGCAGGGCCAGGGCAGCCGGGCAGAGCTGCCCACGCCTGGGGGCCCGGCACAGGCCAGCGCGGGGCCCGCGGCGCCTGGCTCCCCGAGGGGGTGTCGCGGCCGTGGGGGGCAGGCGGGGGCGTGGGGATGGATCGGGCTCTGCCCACCTGGGGAGGGTCAGCAGCCATGGAGAGCTGGGGGGTGGGCACCCCTTCCTTGCACCGCCCTGCACCCCTGTCTGCACCCCCATCGCCCTGCGAGCCACGGACCCCCATCGCCCTGCTCCCCCGTCTGCACCTCCACCCGCCTCAGCCCCGCACCCCTGACTGCCCCCGCTCCCCCCACTCACCAGCTCCGCGCCTCCGGCCGGGGAACCCGGAAGTGGCGGCCTTGCGGGGAGCGCGCACGCCCCGCCCCTCCTGACGCCCGCGCGCAGCGGAGGGGTCGAGGCGCCGGGCCACGCCCACCCCGGCCGCGGGGCAGCAGGCGCGGGCCTTGCACACGCACGCGCTTGGACATCCGCACGCGTACGCACAGACACACATGTGCCGACGGACGTGGCTTGCACATGCCAAGCCATCGGTGACACCCCTGTCCATCGCAGGCGGGCACACACGTGCACAAGCACACGCCCGGCAGGGAGCGGGCGCAGCAGCCGGACGGCTCTGCAGGGCTGGGTGCTCACCCCTCCTGGCACAGCCTTGTCCCCACCCTCTCTCCATGGCCCGCCCGCTGCCGCATCATGCGTGTCTGCCCATGCGCACAGGCCCAGACACACGCGTGCGGCTTTGAACTGATCACGGGACGCTCCGAGTGGAAAACCAACAAGTTTTAATGGACGTTTCCGAAGGCCCAGCCCGCACCTTCTCCCGCGGGGATGTCCCCTGCCATGGGCTGCGCGCCCCACACGTGGAGGGAGGCTGCCTCCCGCTTGCCCACTGCTGCCGAAGCCCTACGAAGGCCCCCGTCCCTCGTAGCCCCCCTCTTCCCGTCCTGCTGAGATGAACTTTGGCTGGTCGTGGTGAGGGACCGTTGCTCCAGCCCTTGGGATGTGCTGGAGCTACTGGACAGAGGCCTCGGCTGTCAGGGCAGTTGCTTTTCCCCACGACTGCAGCTCTTCTGGGGTGCTTTGGGAATCCAGCTGAAATAATGGCAAGACAATAACATCCAAGGAAAAAGCAATGAGGAAAGAGCAGTGAGGAAACAGCAGCTGAGGAAACAGCAGCCAGGGAAAGCCTCAGCAGTTCCTACATCAGAGCAAGAGCTGAAAAAGAAGTGGCGGCATCGTCACCTTCCCACTTAAAAGGAGGAGACAAAGGCAAGGCAGCTGGTGGTGGCGGTTACTGGCAGGAGGCTGCCTGCACCCTGCCCTGCCGGGGAAGCACCTACTGTAGGATGCGGGCGAGTGGCATTGCCAGCGCTGCAAAACATCTGGGTTAGAAAAAAGGCTTTTGTGCATCATCAGCCCAGAACTGACCCTAATTCTGGTCGGTAAGCGGGGAGGCTTGGCCAGGGGGGGCTGCAGCGGGGTGACCCTAAGATAGGAGCCCCAGAGGGAGGGACGGTGCTGGCTGATGTGGCTGGGAACAGGTCCTGGCTTGGCCTGGATGTGAAAGGCATGCCCAGGGCAGGAGCGAGCTCTTTAGCAGCCTCTCTGGGAGCGGGGCAGGGAGAAATAGGGCCGAGCTGTCAGCAGAGTGTTGTGTGGGACCGGAGCACAGAGCGGGCCGGGCAGCACGGGCATGGGGACGTGGCACCAGGCGGGAGCCCAGGGCCAGCACATCCACCACATCACTGGCCTGGAGAAGGGCTGCCGGGGTGACGGGCGGAGCTCAGAGCTGTGTCCATCACTCGCGCTTTGGGGTCTCGTGAAAAAGCGACGTGCTTTAAACCCAGCCGTGCCGGTGGCTGGTGAGTCTTTGGCAGCCGGCACCCGGGTGGCTGGGGCTCAGGATTACTAGTAATTGAGAGTAAATTCAGAGTAAAGACTGTGACAAGGCAGTGGCGCAGCACAGGGATGAATTACCTTTTCTTGGTGCTTTGGGGTTGGGAAGCGGATGCAGCTTTTTCAGAGCAAACCTGGTGAAGAGGAGAGAGAGACTGGTAACATCAGGAATTTCTCACCGTACTCCGCAAATCAAGGCAAGCCCAAAGGTTCTTCCTCCAGCTGAGCCCGTTCTGTACATGTGCACGCCTGGGCCAGCAGCCACGGGTTTAGGAGAGCCCATCCGCCCTTCCCAGCTCCCTGCTTTTCCCTGCCTCCAGAATGACCTGAGCTCCCAGAGCTCTCCTGTCTCAGCAGTGTTCAGGTCTGCCTTTCTTATCTGTGCAGTGCCATGCAGGGCACTCCCCTCCCGTTTAACCCGTGTCTGAATCATGTAGGTAGGCTTTTAGAGAAAGAAAAGCCTTTTTTCTGAGGAGAAGGGCCCCAAAGGAGGCTGGAACCCTGTGGGCACGCTGGCTGCTGTCCCCTGCCTGGCTCTGGCACTGGCCTGAGCCACGCGCGGCCATCACACCTTGCGGAAGGACTTGACTTTGGCAAGAGGGAAGGCAGCCAGGGAATTGCGGCATGGCTGAACACAACCGGTGCGGGCAGGAGGGCAGCACAGGGTCAGGAGAAGGGCCTGGGAGGGGACTATAGGGCTGGGGATTGCGGGATGAACCTCAGGGACGGGGTGTGTGCGGGGGATCCACAGCCCCACTCAAGGAAGCTGTTAGGAAGCTGCAAAGCAGAGTCGTGACAGATGCCGGGATAATCCCCCGCAAGCAGGCTTGGACCTGTGCTGAGCTGCATGGATGCCGTGACAGGCTCCAAGGGTGGAAAAACACCTCCTGTGCTACCCAGTAGGTACATGGGCACCTGCATCAGCACCCCGAGGCTCCAAAACTGTGCGGGAGGCACCGCCGTGCCCTGGAGCGCTCCAGGCACAAGGCTTGACCGGCAGCTGTCTGTCAAAGGAGTTATCGGCTTACCTGGAAGAGACAAATCCCTATAAATGTGACCGTGATGGTGCCAGACACCACAAATAATATCAGGATCAGGTCTATGGAGATGGATGCTGGTTTCGACTGGGAGAAAAGGAGAGAAAATCAGGAGGGGAGAGGGTTGCTCCTTCCATTCCCCGTTGCCCAGGACACACCAGCAACGCCCAGTCTCTCTCCTACCTCCTCTGTGGGTTTCCTGCCCGCCTCCGTGGCCGGGGCCGTGCCATTGGAAGCCCTCTCTTCTTGGAGACACTGGCCTGCGAAAGCAGAGGCTCGCTGGTCATCTTGCCTCTCGCTGAGCAGCTTTATGAGCAGCCCCGTCTTCGAGACCATCTTCGCACAGGCCAGCTGGAGCTCGGGCAGGCTGCAGTCCATCCTCAGGGCTCGCACCACGTGGGAGATGTATGTCCGCAGGGCTTTGTGTGGGACAAGCATACGCAGGTGACGACTGACCATGTTTTTAAATCGGTCTCCTTGAACCAGTGCATCATCTGGGCTGTTGGAGCTGCCTGGTTTGTTGACAAAAGTGGATTCCTCCTTCTGTTGCTGCCAGGGCGTTTCTGTGTTTCCAGGGAGGGCTGTAACACTCCCGCCCGGAGAGGAACCCTCTCCTTCAGCCATGTCCTCTAGCATGCTGCTTGCAGTGGGGGAGCTGTCTGGTTTGTTGACAAAAGTGGATTCCTCCTTCTGTTGCTGCCAGGGCGTTTCTGTGTTTCCAGGGAGGGCTGTAACACTCCCGCCCGGAGAGGAACCCTCTCCTTCAGCCATGTCCTCTAGCATGCTGCTTGCAGTGAGGGAGCTGTCTGGTTTGTTGCCAAAAGTGGATTCCTCCTTTGGTTGCTGCCAGGGCGTTTCTGTGTTTCCAGGGAGGGCTGTAACACTCCCGCCCGGAGAGGAACCCTCTCCTTCAGCCATGTCCTCTAGCATGCTGCTTGCAGTGAGGGAGCTGTCTGGTTTGTTGACAAAAGTGGATTCCTCCTTTGGTTGCTGCCAGGGCGTTTCTGTGTTTCCAGGGAGGGCTGTAATACTCCCGCCCGGAGAGGAACCCTCTCCTTCAGCCATGTCCTCTAGCATGCTGCTTGCAGTGGGGGAGCTGTCTGGTTTGTTGCCAAAAGTGGATTCCTCCTTTGGTTGCTGCCAGGGCGTTTCTGTGTTTCCAGGGAGGGCTGTAACACTCCCGCCTGGAGAGGAACCCTCTCCTTCAGCCATGTCCTCTAGCATGCTGCTTGCAGTGGGGGAGCTGTCTGGTTTGTTGCCAAAAGTGGATTCCTCCTTTGGTTGCTGCCAGGGCGTTTCTGTGTTTCCAGGGAGGGCTGTAACACTCCCGCCTGGAGAGGAACCCTCTCCTTCAGCCATGTCCTCTAGCATGCTGCTTGCAGTGGGGGAGCTGTCTGGTTTGTTGCCAAAAGTGGATTCCTCCTTCTGTTGCTGCCAGGGCGTTTCTGTGTTTCCAGGGAGGGCTGTAACACTCCCGCCTGGAGAGGAACCCTCTCCTTCAGCCATGTCCTCTAGCATGCTGCTTGCAGTGAGGGAGCTGTCTGGTTTGTTGCCAAAAGTGGATTCCTCCTTCGGTTGCTGCCAGGGCGTTTCTGTGTTTCCAGGGAGGGCTGTAACACTCCCGCCCGGAGAGGAACCCTCTCCTTCAGCCATGTCCTCTAGCATGCTGCTTGCAGTGGGGGAGCTGTCTGGTTTGTTGCCAAAAGTGGATTCCTCCTTTGGTTGCTGCCAGGGCGTTTCTGTGTTTCCAGGGAGGGCTGTAACACTCCCGCCCGGAGAGGAACCCTCTCCTTCAGCCATGTCCTCTAGCATGCTGCTTGCAGTGGGGGAGCTGTCTGGTTTGTTGCCAAAAGTGGATTCCTCCTTCGGTTGCTGCCAGGGCGTTTCTGTGTTTCCAGGGAGGGCTGTAACACTCCCGTCTGGAGAGGAACCCTCTCCTTCAGCCATGTCCTCTAGCATGCTGCTTGCAGTGGGGGAGCTGCTGTTAGCCGACAGGTTATAGGCAAACTGCTGTTCCGTGTTTGGTCTCCGCTCTGCTTCCCTTTCGGTTGGCGTGGGCCTTTCCTCTGGATTCACACTGTCAGGTGCCGTGTAGGCAAGCTGATTGCTTTCCTTCAGGTACGGGCGATCCCCCTGCCTTTGCCCTGTGTGAGTCCAAACAGAGTCCTGCCTTGGAGATGGTGCTTCCTCTGCATCCTCCACATCCTCCACCCCAGGAGTTTTCTTGGTCGGCTCCACAGTATCGGAATAACTTTGGACCTCAAAAGACCTGGAGAAATGTGAGGCCTCTGGTGGGGAGCGTGAAAGGGAACGTTTTGCAGGAGGTGCGGGTACTTTGCGGTGTCTGAAGAAGGAGATGTTGTCACGCTGCTTTTGCACCCAGCCTGGGGTTGTGTCTCCTTCCACTGCCGGGGTCTCGTGCTTCTGCATGGCAGGCAGTGGCAGAGATGTGACAGTGTTTTCCACAGTCACGACTCTTTTAGGCTCGTACAGCTCCTTCCTGAGCTCGGCCGCTAACGCCTTTGTGAGGGAAGAGAGTTTCCTTGCATCGGTTTCCTTGGTCCAGTCCGTGTGCTGAATGTTGTGCAGTATCTGCCTCAGCTTCTCACTGCTTTTGCCTTCCTGCGTGGGTGGGTGCTGAGGGGAGTAGGGATTTGTTCTGGAAATGGGATCACTCGGGTTCCTGAGATCACCATCAGTGCCGGTCAGGCTCAGGGACGCCTCAAGCGTTACGGTTTCACGGTCTCCGAGCGAGGGCTCCTTGGGCTTGAGGCTTAACACGGGGCTGGTGTTCAGTTTTCGGGATTGTACCACTTCCGTTACTTCTCCTTGCGTCTCTGCCAGCGGATCTGTGTGAGTTGGAAAGCACCGAGAGAGCACATCTATGACTTGGCGCCACGAGAAGCTTTCTGCCAAACTACAGGATCACAGGTTTACCCCGAGCAGCAGGCGCTCGTCTTGAAGACAAGGGAGTGTGTGAACTGAACGGTGGGTGTGTTACAGGCAGGAAAAGTCTTGTGAAATCAATCACGTTATCTCATCGGGGCACGACAGACAGATGTGTTTTCCTGGTGTCTCCCAGGGCTCTGTTTGGATCGGTGTGAACCATCCCGGGGGAATGGGTTTGCTGTCGGAGAGTTTCCCACAGCTCGATATGAGCCAGTGTCGAGTTGGTAAAATCACCATAAAGCTTTTAAACTTGGAGTGAGCCTGGAAAGTAGAATGCCCAAGACACCGTGTTTGCCCCTGCTCGGTTACCCCAACGAGCCCTTCTCCCTGCTGTCAGGAAAACCTGGGATATTTCGCATTAAAATGCTTCTGGGTGGTTGTGTGGCTCCCAAAGTGGGTGGCAGGGCTGCAGTCAGAGCAAGCCCTTGGTAACAGAGAGCTGTTTCTGTGCTGGTGGGTGCAGCTCCCATCACCCAGGCCTCGAAGAGGGAGAAGTGAGGATTTGTCCCACAGCAATGCAAACGGCCCAGGAGCGCTCCTGCCCGGCACGCAAAGGGCACACGCGGAGCCTGCCGAGCTAGGGCGAGTCTTCAAGAGTCCTACAGCAGGGCTGCAAACACAGCCTTGTGGCTAATCCTGCTCTGCAGACAGCTTACCGCCTGAGCAGGGTGACATGGTCAGGGGTACTTACAGATTACAGAGGTATTTAGGCCTTTCTTCTGGTTCAAATGATAGGAAATTGGACACACAAATACCTTTGAGTACCTTGGAAGCCTGTTTTCCTTAGACTTGCAATGAGGTTCAGCTCACTGGCCCACACCCAGTTTGGAAACGAGTTACTTGGGGGCCTTGGAACCCTCACTGTATCTATCTAGGCTAAGGAGAGAGTAACGATGCTTAGTGTTCACCTCACGCCCTGCAAAGGAATCGTAGAATCATAGAAGCATGTAGGTTGGAAAAGACCTTTAAGGTCCTCCAGTCCAACCGTTAACCCAACACTGCCAAGGCCCCACGAAAGCAGGTCCCTAAGCGCCACATCCCCACGTCCCTGAAATCCCTCCAGGGCTGCTGACTCCCCCACCTCCCTGGACAGCCCGTTCCAATGCCTGACAGCCCTTTCGGTGAAGAAACGATTCCCAATATTCAACCTAATCCTCTCCTGGCACAACTTGAGGCGGTTTACTCTAGTCCCATCCCTTGTTACTTGGGAGAAGAGACCGACACCGAGGGGACGGGGGTTACTGTCCTCCACAAAACAGGTCCACGCTACAGCATCTCCTAAAGCCCGAGGAAACGGGGCCGATTTGATGTCCCCATCAACATCATCGGGAAGCCTACCGCACTGGGGAGCGCTGGTGGTGCAGAGCTGCTCGCAGTGGAACTCGATGGTCCTGCACGGGGCTTTGGTGGTGTGTTTCTCCTGGCAGAGGCAGCAGGCCATGTCACTGGGCAGTTTGCTAAAGAGAAGAGGTTACCGAGTCAAAGCCAGCATCTCAGTCCGTGTCTCAGAGTCCTACTCGGCCAGCACCCAGGTAACGCATCACGGTTTTGCTTGCATTTCCTCTACAGGTCTGGAAAACTTCCCACCCACAGTTCTGAGGGAGAAATATGTTCTCCAGAATTCCAAGAGAGCTTTCAAGCAGAAGATAGGCTTCTCCAGTGGCATCAAAACGCTGAATTTACCTTTGAAAATGGAACCAGTCCCAAAATGCTGTTTGAAACAGAAACACGCCACCTTGACTTAAAACTTCCCTTTGAAAATCTGGGAAGATGCCACCTAAAAGTTGACGTTCTGTTTCTTAGCAGGTGGGTGTGGGAGGTTCTCAGGAGTCAATAGCAAACCTTAGGCTTACGGGGGTTATTCGGGTCTAACGGGGAGCTGGTTTGTTTCCCAAGCAGACACCTTGCTTCAGCAATTGCCATCTGCTGGCAGCTGGGCCCCAGTCCCTGCATACTCACAGTGTTTCTGAGTGATCTGTTGTCAGGAGGAGCGTGAGCAATGTCTGCTGAGTCACTTGTGTTGCACCCAGGTCTCTGAAAGGATTTGAACAACCACATGAAGTTTTCAGGCAGTGTTACCAGAACTCTGCTCTGAGAACAAGACCAGGTCCCTGATGGTGCTGGTGGTGTTGGCAGAGGGGCCCACTTCTGCCTGACCAAACCAAAACGATTCAAACCCCTCTCATCTTTCTGCTTTGACCCGTTCCTAACGATGGGGTCTGAACCAGGAGGGGATCCTGCGCACCTTGTGGGAGGTGAATGTAAACAGAAAGGATTCCCTGTCTCAAACCCCTCCTCCTGCTTTCCCACGCCGCAGGGCTGCGAGCAGGAAGGGCCTGTGCCTTGCTCTGCTGGTGCCGGGGTTCTTTGCGCCTCCGGCAGAATAAGGCTGGGGGAAGAGTGAGATTTGCTACTGGATCTCTGCTTTCCTGCAACGGGGCTCTCGGGGGAGACAAAAATCTGTATTAGTCTGGTAGAAATGAGTCAATACTTACAGATAATTGACTGAAGGCAGCTTGAAGAACGATGTGTCACCAATAACGGACAGGGGGTTATGGCTTAGGATCCTGAAAAAACAACACCCCCCCGTGAGCGGCTGGTGGGAAGGACGTGAGCTGTGTGGGCAGGGGGGCGTGGGGATGGCCTGTCCACGTGCCTTCTTACGGACAGAGCCCCACCAGCCTGGCCAGCCAAGATCAGCTGGCCCTATGCAGCAGGCACTGGACAAATGGGAGATGGTTAAAGCACGTGCTGTGCAGTTAAAACCCCCAGTGGTTCCTGACCTGTGCAAACACTGCTAAAGCAAAGGGAATTTCCACTGGAGCGTTGCAAAGTATTTCTGCGATCAAGGAGTTTTTCCTCTTTGCCAGGCTTCCCATTTCTACCCTCTGAGTATCAGCGGGGCCCTAAGAAAGCTGTGCCTGATAGATCGGATGTGGGATCATGCTGAAATCCCCTTTCCTGGCTCCTCTCTACTATGGAGTGGTGTAGAGAGGTTTATGGGCCTGGGCTTCCCACTTGCTTCAGGCCCAGGTGGAAAGCTGATCCTACCCCTGGAAGAACCGGCTCTCTATTCAGTCACGTTTTCTTAGACACCCAAGAACAAAGTTTCCTGTCTGTGGACGTTTACTTTTAAGTGCCAATGTGCCAAGTGAAATTTCTGGCTAGAAACCTGGGTCACATCCCACAGCCCTCCTCAGCCGGCCTCTTCTCCCTTCCCACCAGCGTTTCTTTCTTACCCACCCCCTTAGGCTCCCCCCACTGCTGTGTGAACCCCATGCTGCTTCAAGGAAGCCACGGGGAAGACGGGCAGCCCAGGAGAAAGTGGCTTTCAGGCTGCAGACCGTTGGTGGACCCTGGATGACATCTCTAGCAGGATTCAGCTCTTTGCAGAGGGCAAATCTGCTCCTCTCCACTGTCAGTGCGCAGAACCGCCCTCATCTACCTTTAGACCTCACGACACTCACAGCTTCTGTAAAAACTGCATCCCATGCCACGCCTGGAAAGTGCCTTTCTTGATCTGCGTGATGAGGTTGCCATCAAGGTTTCTGGGGAAAAAGAAGATTGCAGAAATGAATTGGGTCTGTCTTCCAGGCAGCTGGAGCGAAGCAGTAGGGACCTGTAGGAAATAGGCAAATCCAAGGTAGAACGGGGAGGAAACTGCTGGTTTCTCATGGTGTTTTCCAACCTGTCACGGAGGGGAAATGAAGCGCACATGTGCTTAACCTGTTTCCGGCCCAGGATACAGCAAGCCTTCGAGAAATGGCTTCTATTATGGCTGCGCTGGGACAGCCACGCTACGGCCTCTCATCCTGCGCTGGGTCTGCAGCCATCTGCACTGAGCTCTTCAGCTCAGTTAGTCTCAGCGGGGGAAATTTAGTCACTGTTCTACAAAGAACAGGAGCCTTTTCCAGCACAAACAGGGTTTTCAATGCAAACCGACTTCAGTAAATACAGTAGAAAGAAACTTTTATCACTCACAGAACTTGCAAGAAAGGAAGTGGCTCGAAAGCACGTGCCTCAATGGACCGGATGTTATTGGAAGACAAATCCCTGTTAAAATGAGAACACGAGATGTTAGTTACATTTGCACTGGCATGGTTACTTTCTCTTGCTTTGACACTGGCAGCATCTGCGTTACCCGTCTGCGAGCCCACGCGGTGTTTACAGCTGATCACAGCTTGCAGTGGTGTGTAACCTGTGACAACCCTCCTGACCGGAGGTGGCTTTTGCCACTGTGATTTTTTTCTAGCTCTCATCCCACCACAGCTATTGTGGGGTTGATTTTCCTCTCTGATAACAGAAAAGATTCTGTAGGCAGGCATAGTTTAGCAGCTGAGGAAGTATTTGCACGGCCCACACCGATTTGTGACCCTCTGGATCACCAGAACTTCAAGGACAGACAAAAATCCTAATGCTCTTCTGCTCCCTTTTAGACAGTGTAAGAGACAGAGCACTTGCTGCAATTTCCTATGACATTTTCTGGACATAGATGCCCATTTGTTCCTCCTGCAAGAAGAAGGGGGACTCCGCTGGGAAGGGCCCTGAGCAACCTCACTGATTTTTAGTAGAAACAAACTGTGATAGCTTTGAGGTTAGCCCTGCTTGGAGCTGGAGGGTGAAGCAGAGACCTCCCAACCCCAGCCAGCCGGGGATTTCCGCTGGGGAAGGGGTAGTGCTTCTCTCTTTCCACCTGGGATCACCACTGGAGAGGCTATTCCAAGAGCGATCGGCCACCCAGGGCTCTGTCTTCACCACATCGGAAGTCTTTCTACGCAAGCCCTAGCAGAAGCAAAGCATGCCTGGGTTTTGCATAGCTCTACGTGGTCCTCATCCCCAAAACGTTGGTCCTCAGGTCAACAGAGCCAGCGGCAATCTCCCAGGGTGTGGGGCACCACCGTTAGCTTGGCCTTGACTCAGAGTGATCCGATATCTGTGGGAAAGGGCAGCAGCCTCCTCCTCTTGTTGGATTTGGGGAAATGAAAGCTGCACCGTGCCTCTACGGAATCCTCCCACCAGGCGCTGTCGCAGCACCAAGACAACCTGCTCTGCTCTGGCTCTCGACTGAAACCGAGGAGCAAAGCACACTTGCATGGGGGTGGGCTGAGGAGCAGGGGTCTGAGGGTGTGGCAGTAGCCCACAGCAGTGGTGGGCAGGGGACGATACCTACAGGTGCTGCAGCAGGAACAGACCCTTCAGCGAACCCCTCTTCACTGCCCGCAGATTGTTGTCCTGGAGGGCTCTGGAATGAGACCAATGCACATTTACGGTTTTATCAGCTGCTCTCCAGGAGGAAATGGGAGTTTTCAGGGGAAAATATTGGTCAGTAGCTGAACTAAAACACCTCTTGGGGTCACTACAGGGATCGCCACTGCTGGGCTGTGGGAGTGCTCCTGCTCTTCATACCCTTGGCTCAAAAACCAGAGCAAAAGGACTGAAAATCCCTGAACTGTCACGTTTAAAACGCTAAAGGACACTTACAAGTACTCTGCCCACGGGTATTCCCTCCATGATGGTCCTTCAATGGAAGAAATTGAGTTGCCGGTGAAATTTCTGCAAAGACACGACAGACACGGTCACCCCTCGGGAAAACCCTTTCCCCTGCAGGTTTGGCTGCTGAGGTGGAAGCGGGCTGGAGACGCAACAGCCCGGCCAGCCCGGCTTCACCCCTCGTGCTGCCGCGCAGGCCCCCCAGACCAAGATGTCTCCTGCCCGGGTATCCCGGGAGGGGTTACCAGGGATGAAAAGCCAAGGAGGGGAAGGTGGGGGGGTTCTGGTGGGGCGGGCAGCTGCCGGTACTCACAGGACAGAGAGGGGCCAGCGGCGGTCGGCAGGGGGCACGCTGTCCAGGCTGGCAACGCTGCAGTCCAGCAGCTGCCGTTGGCAGCGGCAGGGGAGCGGGCAGGCCTGCCTGGGCCAGCCCTGGCCGGGGGCTGCCGCCAACAGCAGCAGCAGCAGCAGGAGGAGCGGGCGGCCGGGCCGGGCCAGGCCCATGGAAGCGCAGGCCCAGCCAGGGGTCACTGGGCAACGGGGGTTCCGCAGGCCTCGGCTCATGAGCTCTTGCCTCATGGCTGCCAGCAGGGCTTCTGGTGCCAGCGGGGGAGTACAGCTCATCATATACTGGGGAGCAGGCCCGGGGGGCTGGGCTTCGGCACCAGTGGGAGAATATGGATCATAATGGAAGGCGGAGCAGGCCGGGGCAGGGGTTGCCAGGCAACGGGGGTCCACAGGCCTGGGGCTGGGCGCAGGCCTCGCCCCAACAAGGAATCTTCGCTTTACATGGCGACGGCGTCCCAACTCCTTGTCTTTGGGGCTCAACCCACGTGGCTCAACACGTTGTTTGTTACAAGACTTAGGCTTATTTCTGTAGAAGAAACGTCATTGAGAGACATTCTCTCTTTCCGTGCCTGGGCAGACGTCCGCAAGTAGCACAACTACTCCTGCTGCCGAGTCGGCTCCTCCTGCCATCTCCGGCTTTCTCCCGCAGATCAGAGCGAACCTGAACTGTAGGCTCTTGCAGGGAGGGCTTGATCCTTCCGTTTCTGTCTGGGCTCCTCTCTTACGCTGTCTAAATAATAATCATGCAGCTAAGGTGGCTTCCATATATAGCTGACCTGGATAAGTTGACGGGAAAGCACTTCCTCTCCAAAACCAGCACACATTTTTGGGCTTAATTTTAGTCACACCAGGTTTATTGCCTGTTTCTTTTGCTGTTCCGTACTTGGAGAAAAAGCGGACGTTGGCTGTGACGCAGACGTCATTGCACAGCGTTCGATGTCATTCCTAATCAAACACTGCAGAACTTGTGGAACCCACGTGAAGACAGAGCTGCACTAGTTGGATGGCATCTCCCAGCTAGGGAGCGCTTCATCAAAACTGAGCTCAGACCAAACTTCCTCTTCGAGGGCAAACTGTTCCAAGGGCAATTCACTGACCTGGGAAAAGAAATCAAGAGTAAATTTCTTTCTCTACAACATATTTTAGCTGCATCCCTCCACACCTGGAAACTGTATTTTTACCACGGCCAAGAGACGGCTTCCCAGGGATTTACAACTCAGGAACATTTCTGCTTTGGGAAGACTGACCGACATCACAAGGCGATGAACCAAAAGCACACCCAGCAGCTCTCCTGCAAGCAAGTCCTTCCGAATTCCTGTCTGTTCCTCTTCTGAGCAGGCTGGAAGGTGCCTTGCGGAGAGAGAATTAGCTCCCACACACCATCACAAGGGAAGCGAGGTGGCAGGGGAGGTGAGGGATGGCTCTTGTGGTGAAAGAGAGGTTTGAGAAGCAGCAGGCTTTCTGTTTGACTGTGCTGCACACTTCTCTTACGGTCACTGCACGTTAGGTCAGTCCCCTGCGGGTTTAACGGAAGTCAGGTAGAAGGGGCTGTACATAGGAGAACACAGAGAGAGAACAGACCAGCAGAAATGTCACCTTAGCCGATAAAAAACACTTCTGATGGACATTCGTTACTTCATACTCACCAAAATACTCCTATTTTACTGCTACTCGTCAGTAAGAAATGAACATGCTTCTGCCTGCAGACACCAGGTGACTCGGTGTCATCGAAGGGAATAACGTGTCACAAGGTTCGTTAGACGCTTCCTCTGTGCAAGCGGCAGACGTTACACGCTGCGCAGCGCTGATGCATCATGCGAGCGATGCTGGCTTTCTGATCAGGGATCTCCCCTGGTACGTGGCCGTGTTTTCAGACCAAGCGAGGTGAAAATCCCCTGCTCAGGACTGGCTGCGTGCAAAGGCTGGCATGCAGAACCCATCTTACTCAGCACAACGACAGAAGTTTTACTGTTGTAGCTGGGTGTTGCTGTTCGATGCACGCTAACAGATCCCGCAATCACCCGCGGGGATTTCAGCAAAGCTTTTAACAATCGTTCCCTCTGGGTAATGCATGTCTAGATGGGAAGTCTGATTTAGTTAAGAACTTACTAAACAATCATTTGATTTAACCTCCTGTGGCTTTACTGGGATTTTCTCTCTCGCACGTTCTGTGAAGAGCAGTCCTGGACACTGTCATACGTGAGACATGTCAAGCTGCGCCACAGCAGGCCCGTACCCTAACTGCTCGCTTCCCTGTGCCATCTAAAATACACGTGCGCTTGTGCACACAGGTACCCCAAAAGGAAGAGTTGTAGAACCGTAGCATGCTGTACAATCCCAGGGTGTAATTACTCCCTGGGATTTAAGTCGAGGTAATTGCTGCTTAAAAGGAGGACTTCAGAGGCTCTAACAGTCAACAGCTCTGTCTCCCAGCTCTAGATGTAACATGCAGGTCCTGTGGAAAAGCTAACTACCCACTGGCTTCACCTGAACAAGCCCCTTCAGTTCCTCTTCTGTTGAGGCGTCTGTGAGCTCCTCTTGGGTGGAACTGTACTCCATGGCCACTTTCCCGTCCTCTGAAGCAAGCACACAGAACAGCCGGAGACACGGTTAGTTACTACTGCGTGTAATGACAATAAACCTGCCCTAAACCCCAAATGGCACAATTCTTCCTAACGGCTTTCCGCGCGAGTGGCTGGTTGGTCAGACGAGTGCTTCTTCCTCTGGCCTACCCGCCTGTCTTCTCTGCAGAAAATTTTACGATCTTCCTTGTCATTTTCCTCCGATTCTTCCCCTCCGCTGGAGGAGGGGAGGGGGAATCTGTGGAGTGGCTTTGTGGTATTTTGCCAGCCACAGTTAAACACAACAGGAGGATAGCGGCATGGGCCTGATCCCATGGGGGTCTGTCCTGATAAGCATAAAAGACTAAAGTACTCAGATACCACACAAACAGGAGTCCCCTGAAAGCTCAGAGAGCACTAGACCTGGAAGCCAGAGAAAGCAGATCTGGCAGTTCCTGGATAGGCACAGAGCCAGCTTCTCCGACTGAAACCCAAGGGAGATCGTAGCCCCAGCGAGTCAACACTGAACGCAGCAGTGGTGCACGGGCCTTTGACGGCATCTGTTGGGCTTGGAACCAGGGCAGGAATGTGCAAAGTGCTGCAGTTCAGTTCATGTTATCCCTGGGACCAGAACTCCCCCACATGTCTACTCGGCATGCACACGTAGTGTTAATAAGCTCTCCCTGCCAGGATTTACACTCCTGGAATTTGGAGTTTCAGTGACTTCTTTGTCATAAAGAAGTCTGACTTCCTTTGGGTTTTCCTTTCACTCGCATAGCTCATTGGGTGGAACCACGCTGTGAAATCATTACACACCACAGCACAAGTTGAATTTTGCCCGAGACACCCCCAAGCCTCCATAAATCCCAGGGAAGCTTCGGGGAAAAGGAGTTCATATCAAGTAGCAGGGAAGTTATAGTATCATTAGCCCAAACACCCCGGCGTTTCATACAAAAATGGCCTTACCTAAGACTACGAGGAGTATCTTCCGAAAGGCGCTAGACAAAGCCTTCCCGACTGCGAGTTTCTGAGCCCTTCTTGGGGCTGTGGCGAACTCGAGAGGATCTGAACACAACAAGCAGCACGTTATCGATATTAAGACAACACTCTGCATACGAAGCTCACTGGCTGCATCGCGCTAGGAAACGTAACCACACACAGCTTCACGGATCTGATGAGGAGTCGCCGGCAGCATGTCAGGACCCTGCCCAGGGCAGCGGGCAGTGCAGGGCCGCGCTGGCACCCGAGCGGTGCCACAGACACGGCACGTTCGCAGCAGAAGTGGCTGCGATGGGGAATGACTAACGCTGCAGGTGAGAGGCAGAGAACAGAGGGCAGGAAAGCAATACCGCTGTGAGCGGGGAGGGAAGAGGCACGCTCAGGATCCCTTGCTGCCTAGCGCGGCAGCTCAGAAGGCCCCACACAGGTCCTTGCCTCCAGCTAAATTCAGATACTACATCAGGCCCACAAACTGTGCAAACACAAGACTGACAGGTGTCTGTGCCAAGAGAGTCTTCCAGCTGCATCCAAAACGTACCGTCACCATTTTCTATGTCTGCCTCACCGAGGGCAACTCCCCTGGTGCGTACCCCATGGCTGGGCAGCGTCAGCTCTACAGCGCACAGGTATTTCACGGATCGCCTCTGTAACGCCTTCCCCAGTTCCTCACTCGCACCATCGAAGTCAGATACATTCCGCAGCTGTTGGGAAGACCACAGATAGTTTTGAGTAAGTAGGAAGGGGATGCTAGGACCACTTAGGCCTGTGCCTGCACACCACAGACCTTCCCGGCACAGTGTGTGACTCCAAGGCAGCAGCACACGGTGGAGGCAGAGCAGGGGTGTTGACTGGTTTGACCCTATTTTAGAAATACCCGATCGTCCCATCCTCTGGGACTCTCGGCCGCCTCAGACACTTTCAGCACATGAAGACTACTGTCAAGCCCTGGCACTGCTTTAATCACAGCCGCTCCCACATTTATTAACAGAAGCCGAGCCAGTGCCCGCACGCACAGCAATCTCTCCCCAGGCTTCCAAAATAGCCCCATTTGTGGTCCAAATCGCAGCTCCTCTAGCTGTCTGTTGTCTGCTGATTTGAGGACAACTCTTACTCCACCAGCCACTCTAATTAAGCAGAGGGCAAGGGGAAGGATGAATGTAAAGGGCCCCTTACTCTGATGATGCGACTGGACCAGCCGTTAAAGCCAAGGTAGTGGTTGGCCAACTCCTGGCACTTGCTGCTGTTGAGAGCAAGGACTTGGTGCTGAAACCCTTTCTGCTTGGTGCCAACACAGACCTGTCCAGGAAGGAAGAATCCCAGTTAGCCAGGCTTTGCTTGCAAGGTTCCCTCTACAGACACACTGCTGATGGCTCCGGGAGAGTCATCCGAAGGTCACCTACTCCCGGACCCCACGCATGCTTCTGAGGCGTGTTAAATAGCTTTTAACCCCGGAGCAGGCCCTGAAAATTATTCCCGAGGAGGAACGCTGCCATTTCGCTGCTTAAATCCCACTTGCCTGGGAGCCAGCGACGGGGGCTGTCACCACCGTGGTAGCATCCAGCCAAAAGTTAGTAAACTTTTTGCTCTGGGAGCATCACTGAGATCAACAGGCATTTCACGTAATCCCACCCTGCTGCTGCAGGTCCCGGTGCTGAGTCCTGCAAGTTTCACAGCTGGGGCTGCCCCGCTTACCTTCAGGGGAGATTTCTGAAACAGCCTTTGCCCATTGCACGTGCGCTGGGCTCTGCTGGCATCTCCAGCTGAATAAACTTGATGATGGCGTGATACCCAGGCCCTGCCACGGCAGCATTTCTGTGCGCTCGCACCGAGTAGAGCGGCCCAAATTTGGAAAACGCTGAAAACAGGGAATGCTGAGGAACAACAAGAGAAAAAAAGGGCCTGTTGAAATATCTATGGGTGCTGCAGAGGCTGAGCAACACCAACACAGAGGAGTACTCATAAGACCCAATTACCTCGAAAATGAGGCAAATTTTTAGTACAGGTTAACAGCTGTAACGCCGGGAGTAGGCGGTGAGACTGCAGATGCGTACCCCTCCATAAAAATGCGCTCAACCTGGCTGGACCTCTGACCCTGTCGACATCTCATCTCCATTATCGCTCAGGCTTGGCATCAGGAGAGGAGCGAAGGCAGATGTGGGATGTTCTGTCCCCCCGGCATCCTCATCCCCGGCTGCCTCTTGCTCCTTGCCACCCCGCTTTGTGTGAGGTCACTGTTTTGCCCAAGCTTCCAGTGAGACATCAGCACGGTACTTTGCAGGCAGACTAACGGGGTTCTGTTCCAGCGCTTCCACCTTGCGCTGGGCTCTTGGCAGTTTTGCCGTGCAGAGCACAAAACCGGCCGTGGCGCAGGGGCAGAATCACCCCTTCGGGTTGCCCTGCACGCCTCAGGGAGACGGGGAAACCGAAACAGGAGTAAAACCCCAGAAACTAAGAGGGAGGGATTTAAAAATACATCATTAGCACATGGTGATGGCATCTCACGGGGGAGAACCTTAACTGCAGGGGGGAGAGGGACACTGGGGGGATCCCAGGCCCCCTCCCCAGCCCTGGGGGGATCCCGGGCCCCCTCCCCAGCCCCTGGGGAGATCCCGGGCCCCACGCCCCGGGCCCGCTCCAAGGCGTCGCCTCACCTCCAGGCCCGGCTCCCGCTCCAGCCCCCAGACCAGCAGCGTCTGAGCGCTCCCCGTGGGCACCCGGAACTCCACCAGCTCCGCCATGCCGGAGCGGCCCGGCGTCCCGCCCCGCCATCCCGCCCCGCCATCCCGCCCCGCCATCGCCCGGCCCCTGGCCCGGCCGCGGGAGCGAGGGACAAGCACCCCAGCCCCACCCCCAGCCCCGCACCCGCCCTGGCCCGGCGGCGGCTCGTCCCTCCCGGCCCCCCATGGCGGCCTGTCCCCGCAGCCCCCCAACGCCAGAGACGTGTCGGCGGGTGGCGGGTTTATTCTGCGGTTTTCTTGAGCAGGAGCGGGGCAGCCGTGGCCGGCGAGGGGCCGGAGCGGGCGGGGAGCCGTCCCCGGCATCAGACGGTGCAGTTCCCCTCTCCGAAGCGCCGGCACTTCATCACCTTCAGGTAGGTCTCCACCTTGTGCAGGTCCTTCTTGAAGCAGGAGAGCAGGCTGTAGTTCTTCAGCAGGGCGTCCTCGGTGCGCAGGTGGATGTCGAATTTGTCATAGGTGGGTTTGAGGGTCTGGGGACCCCGCGGGCTCCGCTCCTCCAGCTCCTGCGAGGGGATGGAGAGGTGCTGGGGGCCTGGGGGTGAGCATCCTCCAAGGGACCCACCGCCGGGGCTCCCCCCTAGCTTCAGAGGGACTTGGGCCCCCCCCACCTTCTTGGTTGTATTTCAAACACACTTCTGGGCCGGTGGTTGCAGGAAGGGTAATTCTGCAGGGGCGATGCTGCACAGATTGCTGCCAGCGAGAAGGGAGCTGGGCGCAAGGCTGCAGTGGGGGAGGAGTGTGTCTTCTGGGCTCTTAAAAGAAGGGGGGAGTTGCGGGGTGTCTCTGTATCTGCTCTGGCCAAGGGGGTGGGGAAATGGGGCAAATAAATCTCTCTTCTCCCGCTTTCCCAGTGAACAAAGCTCTAACCCAGACCCAGGGCATGCGCATCTGGAGCTGGGATCTGCAGGCTGCCGCTTCTCCTGCCCTGCTCACCGTCTGGCACAGTGAACAGGATGCTTTTGGGGAAGAGCACAGTGCTGTAAATGGATGAATGTGATTGTTTGTCTAGTTTGTGTGTAGTGCTTCCCAGAGTACAGGCTTCCATCTGTGCACAGGCTTATGTGGGTTATTTTTGTAAGATGTCACGAGTCCTCAATGCCAGGTTGCAAACCTCAGAAAATTTACTCCACTTTAAAGTGTTTTACATGGAGTTGTAGCAAACATTATCTTGCTGTTTGTACAGGGGATTTAGGCAACTGAGTATTCGTTGGTGCTGTGTTTGGAAAGACTTTGGGTCTGAACTGTCGTGATCTTCCTGGTCTGCACTGCTACCTGAGTGGTTACGGCAGTGCTGGTAACATTTGTTAGGTGTTTTCTTACTCCCCAGTGTGTTTTCATCACTCCCCAGAGATGAAATGTGTGCAATGGTGTGTCGTGGTCTCATCATCTTAAGGTAAGCAAAGTCCAAAGGGTACCAGAGTGGAAAGTGGGAAGATTTCCCATGGTCTTTGGATGCCATGGAAGACCCGGAGAGCTCAGTGCCCTGTGTCTGGGATTCTGTAATCATGCTACCTGCTGCAGCTTACCCTCATCAGAGCTTGGATCCCTTCTTCCAGGTCCTTTAGTTTTTCATACACTCTGTCTGAGGTGCCGAAAACCAGATTGTTTGTGAACACCTTGCTTAGGTATTGCACTGGGGTCAGCCAGGACTGGATGAGAACCAGGGAAAACCGAAGCAGCTCCATGTCCTGAAGTGAAGAAGAGGAAGGGTCAAAGCGGTGCAGGTGAGGTATTTGGTAGAGTTACCTGTGTGTCCTGCTCCCTCTGACCCAGCCTGGAGGTGACCCAGAGATGTGCCCCTGGTCCTGCAGCGTCAGCAGATACAGGCGAGTTTGCACGCTGAGGATCACCACCCAGCCACGTGTCCTGTGCAGACAACAGTTTTTCTTATCCTCAAGGGGGGAATTTGATTTATAGTGGAACCCAGACAAGTCTGTCTTTCTTCATGCCGGGTTTAAATGGTAAGAAAGGGAGAGGAGGAAGGAAGCACTGAAGTGCTCGCGGGTGGAAACCCTCTGTTCTGTAATGAAGCATAGCTGGGCTCTTCAAGCAGGTCTGTGCTTGCCCTGGGGGAGAGACCTTACCGATTTCTGCTGGGCATCATCCTTCCCCGTGGGAGCAGGGATGGTTTCCGAGTAACAAAATGCTGCCTGGGAGTTTTTGTTGGCATGTCTTTGGTCCTCTGGAATATAGGTGCGTTCCTGTGGAGACATCCAAAGAGGCTCAGATCCGTTGCCTGTGTACTGGGAGAAGACCACAGACCCTTTCCCAAGCTGCCCTGAACGGTTAGTCTTTGCAAGAAAGAAGGGTGAGCTATGGGATGTCTGTGCAGGGCTGGCAGGAGAGCAGGAGCAGGAGTTGGTGTGTTGGCCCAATAGCAAGGGGACCGAAAGTGCTTCCTCTCACTAAGCCAGGGTGCTAAGGTGAACGCGAAACACGCTTGGGCTGGGTTCTCCCAAGGAGTGGGTGATCCCCAAGGACAGCGCTTGCCGAAGGGACAGCTCATGCCAGCTCCTGGCGCCAGCAGAAGTTGGGTAGTTTTAGACACTCAGAGTCACCCAGGGCCCAATGTGACCGACACAGGAAGGTCTTGCAAAATATCTGTGTGTCTCCCCCTGCTTTCAGAGCCGGGTTTCCCTTTGAGACAGCTGACCTGGCGCAGCAGGTTTGGACGTGGGCAGCAATGGCTCCGAGGAGGGGCCTGTGCAGGATCAGAAGTGGGGGCAGAGAGCTGAGAGGAGACAGGCTCCAGGCTGATGGGGCATAACCTGTCCTATTCAGATCCTTCCCGCGCACTGAGAGCTGACAGAGAAGACACCAACAGTTGCAAAGTCTCTCTTCCTAGGAAGTTACACAGTCCCGAAACCGTCAAGCTAAGGCAGAGGACGTGCTGGGGGCCGCCACACTTACGAACTCCTTGTATGTCTCGGCAGCCAGGAGGTGAAGGTGCTGAGCCCTCAGCACGGCGTTGGCAAACAGGTTGGAAAGGGGCATGGCCGGGAAGGTGGCAGCTTCCTGCGGCCACTGCAGGCCCAGAGCGATGACAGCAATGAAGAGGGGAGAAAACCACGACCCTGCAGCAAAGCAGAGAGGAAAGGTGTTGGCGGTCCCTTGGTGGCCGTGCGGAGGAGTGGGGTGGCACCTGGGAAGTAATTCCCAGCTTCTTCTGTGTGTGCTGGCTGAGGGCTGCCCTTCCTCAATGTCTTGTCGGACTGGGCGTGAGCTGAGCCCTCCCCAGAATCAAAGGAAACCCTGTCCCCTTTCACTAGACGTGCCCTCGAGGCTTGTACGGCTCCCAGCGCTACAAGCAGTGTCTTCCCGGCTGAAGAGTCAGCGTCCCGCCACGAAACCCTGAGAGTGCCCCTGTGCTTTTCCCTAACACGCTCCTGTTTCTCCGTAGGCCCTGCCCTCTCGAGGAGACCACAGCGCACTCCTCGCTGCGAGAGCAAGCAGGGGGTGGCGAGTACCAGCTGAGGGCCTGGGCGTACCCCACTTCAGCCTGGGTTTACGGCATCCTGCTGACAGGACACCGGCCGGCCGCCTTCACTAGGAGGAGAGCTGATGGCGTTACCTGTGCTGTGACCGCTACGTTTTCTCTCTGGGACATTCCTGTAGAATTTGGTGAGCTTTGCCAAGCCTAAAGGTTTTCAGCCCGTGACATCTAACTCACACAGGTGTCCACCTGTGCTTACAGAGACCACAGAGTTACTCTCTGACACACCCCCTTCAGTGAGGAATGCCATGGGGCCTGTAGGACTTGAGCGTACGCATTAGACATCATCCCGATACCTGTCTTAAGTTTTGAATATGAGTTTGACGTCCCTGCCAACAGAGATGTTACTGATAACTACTATAGCCGTGGCTCGACCTTGTTCTTCATGTTCTCCACCGTGTCCTTGCCAAGTGCAGGCTAAAGATTCATGACAGTTGCGCTGTAGGGAAAGGTACTCCTTTTCATTGATTTATAGGCGGCCACATTTTAATTTGTGCCTGGCACCGAGTGCGTAGAGCCCACTGCTGTCCCACCCCATCATCACCTCCCATCACCCTTAGCACGCAGCAGCACTGGAAATCCTCTAAACCAGAAATAAAGTACCTGGAGCCATTTCTGCGCGCTGAGCTGCTCAGGTGTTGCTCGATAGTGAATGTGCCCTCCTTTCATCTGGGCTGGCAGCAGCAGTGGCTGAGCCACCCCTGATATAGGAGGGGGTCTGTTTAAAATGTATAGGTGTGTTCATGATCACAACAACATCTCCCCATCTCCTCTGTGCATAAATGCACAAGTGTTGGCGCTGGTGCTGCCTGGTTGTAGTCACTTATACATAGATGTAAAGGTCGGGGGTTGTTTGCCTGGGGATGAAATGGTGCTGAATGGTTTCGCCATGTTCTGCTGTTTATGGCAAGCAAAGGTTTCACCGTCACTGGAAGAGCCATCCCAAATCAGACCCCTGCTTTTACAGAGTGGAATTTGCTGCAGGGGGTCGAAAACCCACCTGATGCTCCTGCCTGCCTCTGCAGCCTTGGCCAGCGTTAGCGGGGCCGACTGACCGGTTTGGGAGACTTCCGGCTTCCAGCAAGTGGGATGTTTTCCCATTGATTGTTAGCGGGGATAGAGCTGGTGGGATGCTGTCCGATGAGGCCTTTTTCTTCCACTTAATTCCTTTCACGCTACCAGAAGTTCCGTAAGTGGTTCTGGGGAGCTGGTTTGGCGTGGGTGTGACGAAGAGCCGTCAATAGCCGGGTGCTTGTTCGGGGACCAGCCTGCCCACTGCAGACCCGGACACCAGCGCTCTGGGAGGTTCCTCACGTCCTCAGCTGGACAAGGCTATGAGAAGATGTGGTTGTGAGCTGCTTCTTGCTGTTGGCTGAGATACAAATGGGAAATAGCTCTGGGCTAAGCAGAGGGCTGGTGTGGGAAGGAGAGAGGAGGTGGGGAAGAGGAGAGGTCACAGCACACCTGTCCCTGCTTTCGAGCAAAACAAACAGAACCTGGGATGTCCAACTCCAGGATGGGGCTGAAAGGGCTTTTACTCCCCATAAGCACCGATTGCTCCCAACCACCCTGCTCTGGCCTGTTGTCCAGGGTTCAGGGACATCCTGGTCCGGGGCGGTGATTTGGTGCCCTGGGCCCTGGCTTTGCTGTGCCCCCTGCTATGGCTCTGGTTTCCGAGAGGCAGCATCACCACCGGGGCGGCTGGAGCAGCGGGTGCGAGGGCTGGTTAATAATCATGTGGGGAGAGCGTGGTCTGTTCCGAGAAGCCCCCGGGTGTTTGCTCGCTGGAGACGGGGTGGTGTCGCAGAGTAAATGTCAGTGCCTAGAGAGGAGGGAACAGTGGGTCCTGCAGCTATCAGGTATCCCGTCACCCAATAGCCAGCGACATCTGGGTGTGTTTTTCTGTCCAGATCGTGTTTAAATATGTCAATATTTGCCAGCGATGAGCAGAGCAGCTGGCACCCTGGCCCAGCCCAGGCTCTGCTGCCCGGTAATGACGCTGCTCTACCGCTGCAGCTAGACTGCTACAGCCCCTTGCCCCTGAGTGCTGCCCATCACTCGCTGCCCAGCTGCCTCTCCAGCTCGTTACTAAAAGCGTGGTGCTAACCCAACATTTGTTTTTAGATGGCAGCCAAGCACGGAGATGCCAGGATGATCCAGGCTGTGCGGTGCCCCTGAGGCTTGGTTTGTCCCCCATCGTCTCTGGGCATGAAACAAGGCTGGGGGTTGGAGGAGAAGGCAGTAGGTGACTGTGAAATCCTGGGCTTGGCCAGCGCACGCCCCTGGCAGAATTACAGTTGCTAAGCAGCTCTCAAATATCAGCTTGGCATGTTCGTAGCTGTCAGATGGCTGTGTTAGCGACCCAAAGCAGCATCTCGTAGAGCAGCGTGGCACTCTGTAATTTCCAAGTTCCTTTTCTTTTTTGAAAAACTCCCCCAGATCTCTTCAGGGCGGTCCCACGTCCACCCGCCTTACCCAGAGCATCACCAGCAGCGTGTAAACAAGCGAAGCAACTTTCCTTGCTGGCGCATGTGGTCTCTGGGTGCTCCTGCCCCCCGGCCTGGGCTGGCGATGGGGAGCGACCTTCCCGGGCTGAGGGGTGAGCTGCAGGCAGCGAATCCTCAGCTGCTGGCCCACAGCCCAGGCTCTGCACTTCGGTGGGCAACGACAGGGTTGAGAGAGGTTTGCAGTGATGGTTCACTACCTCTGCTCGCCCACTGCTTGACAGGTGAATAATCCTTTTCAGACTGAATCGATGGGGTTTATTCACTGGAGCTAGAACTGCTCAGTTTCACTGCACCCATTCCCAAGATGAGGGTGGAGAGGTCCAGGGCTGCAGCCCAGTCTGCCTGCCTGACCATCGTCCTGATGGCAGGGATACAGATCGGGACTAAATACAGAGCGGGGGCTCTACGCACTGACATACATGTATTTACATGAAATGCATGTGAAATACAAACCTGTCCCAGTATAAACCAAACAGAAACCCCCTCTTGGCTCCCTAGAAACTAGTCTCAGCATTTAAAATAAACCACCAGCACTGCAGCCATATTTATTTGCTTCTGGTGTTTTGCAGGAAGCCAAAGCCCTGGGCTGAGGGGGTGGCCAAGCGGAACTGGGGTCACAAAACTGCTCTTGACATGGGTGCTTCCTCTCCAGGTGCAAACAGCAGATTCTCCTTATTTCCCTATTATTCGGTTAAGACAGCTGAGCAAGTTGTTTACACAGAGCTGAGAAAGCGGTTGGGAACTGGGAAGGCCAGAAAATTTGCCTTCCTCTTCCATTTCATAACTGAAAACAAGGGATGGAGGGATGAGCTCTGCTAGTCCTAAAATCTTGGCAAATGTGGAAACCGGGAAGAGCCAGTTCACTTCTCTCGCTGTGAATACTTTCTTTAGTGAATCAATTTTACAAGTAAAACATGTTTAAGGAACATTTATGTATGTGTGCGTGCAACTAATTTGGGAGAGTTTTATTCAACTAAGAAAGATCAACCTTAAAATGCTGGTTCTGTGCGATTTAGGTTGAATCCCAGTTTTCCATGAAGGTGGTTTTCTGGTTAACAAGAACCATCCTGTTCCCCACTGAAAAGCCCTGTTTCCTCATGATTTTACCCTCCCTTTTCTGCCCTCTGTTTTGGGAAGCAGCGCGGCCCTGTCTTCCTCCTTGGGGCCCGAAATGTCATGAGCCACAGGAGTGCAGGAGCCCTGGGCTCGCCGAGGGGGCACAGACCTTCAGCCCCACAGTCCTTGTCACCCCCCGTCCTGCCTCATCCAGCCAAACCCACCGCGCTGGGCTGGCTGTGCCGCCCCGGAGCCCCGAGTCCTGGTGTGGGGTGCCCAGCCAGCCCCGAGCCCCATTGCCCACACAGCTGCTGCCACCGTGCCAAGAGGGTTATTAACAAAACCAGTTAGCTCCGCTCTGTTCCTCTCCAGATGTTTTTTAGCTTCTCTTGCAAGACCAGATGTAGCCGGGAGCGGAGTTTCTGGCCCTGGGCCCTGTTCTCTGGCTTCGGTTCCTGGCGATGGCCTTTGTCTCTCATCCCAAGCTGACCAGGGAGGTCCCCCTGAGCATGCTTGCAGGAGAGCCCCATGGCTGCTCTTGGCTTTACATCCCTGCCTGCGCTCGGGGCCCTGATGGGGTGACATTTGGTTTCCAGCTGGACCCATGAAAAGCTGCTCCTTATTCCCAGGGCATCCCACTGGCACTGGCACCGGGGGGCTGGGACACGCTCGGACTGGGCACGGCAGGATGGAGCAGGATGTGAATTTACCCGTTACCTTTATTAGGACTTGAAAAAGCAGTTGGACGCTTGTGTCCCACAATTTACATCTTTTCCAGAGGTTCTGAGGTCACAGTGTCCCTCACCACAGGGGACATCCTCTGGCTCTTACCTGGAGGGGAGCAAGCCTTGTGCAAGACCCTCTGGGTGAGAGCTGTCACCCCAACTTCCCCTGTAGTCTCTGGGGAGAAAGAGGTGCGTTTGGAGGATCCTCCCTCTCAGACAACCACCAGCTTGGCCTGCTGGGCACGTCCATGGCTTGAGAGGTAAACAGTGGCCAAAATTGGCCTCTCGTAACACCCACGTGGTGCTGCTCACCTTGGCTTCTCTGCCAGGGCTGCGGCCGGGTCTCGCAGCTCAGGAGGGTCCTTGCAGCACGGAGAGTGATCGTGCCTGGTCCTCTCGTTCCCAGGGAGGGTGGGGCTGGAGAAGACCCACCACCCACGCGGCTACTGCCATTGCATGAACCCTGCAGGAGCTCAGCGCTGTGGTGTGGGGCTGCCCGGGGTTCAGGGCCAGTTTGCTAAGAGGGGGACTGCAGGTGACTCCTAATTTCTAAGTAGGCTTTTGGGGTTCATCAGCAGGGCGGTGAAAGCGACAGCCGGGGCAGGGCAGCCTTGGTGGGCACGGCCCGGAGGCAGCAAAGCGAGCTCCCGAGGGCAGCAGGACCCGAGCTCTGTGCAAGGCTGCTGGGGGTGGTTTGCAGCCCGGGATTGCAGCCCGGGATCCAGGCGCCCGTCAGAGTCGTAGTCTGGGACAGGAGCCAGGACCCTGTCCCCATGGGTGATGGCAGGGAGCTGTGCCACCGATGCTGGCGGGTGCCGGACCCCTCACTCCTCGCCTGGGTGCTCCCCAACTGTCCACTTGGCCTTCACGTCCCGGAAAGGGGTGATGTCCTCGTAGGTGGCCATCTGCTCCACCTCCAGGCCCTGAACCAGGAAGAAGGAGGTTGAGACACGGGAGAGGGACCGTGGCTTTGGCCAGAGCACATCCCCCCTTGGTACCCCCAAGTGGGGACCCATCTCCAGGCGTTTCCCCCAGAGATCAGGGCAGCTTCTGAGGGAGGAGAAGATGGAGAAAGATGGTTGGGCATGCTCAGAGCTTGGCTCTACAAGCATCTCTTTACGGTTGATGTGCAACAAGCGCTGGGGAGGAAGGTGCCCTGATGCCCCCTGCCAGGGCTGGTGGTACCTGGCAGACAGCCAGCAAGGGCACAACGGGCTGTTTCGAGGCTCAGGTTGATGTTACAGAGGTATTTCTGTAATTAATGCAGCATTACTTCATAGGTATGCTCCTCCTCTGGGCTTTCCTTGCCTTCACCCTATGGAGAGGAGAGTCGCAGGTTGGGTGTCACCAGAACCCACTGGGATGCTCTGATCCCTGTCCCCCAGGCCAGGTCCCACAGCTTCCACAGGCAAATCCATGCAGTCCCCCCACCCCATTTGAGATGTCTGTTTCCTGCATCAGCCACGCTCCCATGCAACAGCCCCAGCCCCAGTGCCTGCCTGTCCCCATCCCTAGCAGGCTCCTGCCTGGGATGCAGGACACGCTGTGAGCACCGCAGTGGCGAGGCTGGGGACATCCCCACTGCTGGAGACACTGTCACTTACTTTGTCTAGGAAGAAGAGCATGGGGACGCTGATGAAGATGACCAGCAGGATGGACTGGATGATGATGATGGCGTCTTTCAGGGTGTTCCTGCTCTGGATCTGCTGGAGGTTGCTGTGACCTGGGAGCAGCAGCACAGGGAGAGCCCCAGGTCTCACCTCCATGCCAGGCTCCCGGGGAATGGAGACGAGCTCAGCCTGGCCACAGCTTTGTGTGTCAGCGGAGCGGACAGGGAGGACATGGGTGACATTCCCTCCCCCTCGGGAGAAAGCAGAGATTGGAGCATTGCAAACTGCTCCCGGGGTCAGCATCAGGGACCAGTTCTGGGGTGAGTCACCTTGGGCAGGACCCACCACTAGCCAGGACTAGGAAAAATCTAATTTGTTATGGGAACGCAGTCCCTGGGATGTGTTTCTTCAGGATGGATGTGCCAGGGCAAACAAAAAGGCAGGGTTTCCTGCTGCTGCATGGCTGGCAATGAGCTAAGAAACCTCTGTGGTCCCATCAGCATGGGGAGAGATAGGTGCACAGGAGCATGAGGTGGGGGTTGTATGGAGGGGAAAGAGTGAGAGAAGGAGAAAGAGCATCTTCCGGGGTGCATGGAGGATGGGGAGCTCCCACTCACCCATGACTCTGAGCTCCGTCCCACACAAATGTGGCCGCTTCTTCTCCGATGTGAGGTTCTTGCTGTCGCACACATAGATGCCGTTGTCCTCATAGTTGATCCTCACGATGGTGAAGTTGATGAAGTTGTCTTTCCTCTCGATGCTGTAGCGAGAGGTGCTGTGATCCAGCTCGTAGAGGTCATCGCTGTCCTCTGATGTTTTGTACCACTGCATGCTATGGGGCTCCTGGGTGTAGCAGATGAAGTGGACAGGCATGTTCTTCTTGGCTGACACGTAACGTGGTTGCTGCTGCACCATGGGGCACCCGCTGCCTGCCAGGGGACAAGGGTGGTCATGAGGGGCACAGACTTGGCACCTGGGGAGTGTCAGAAACAAGCCACTCCCACTAGACCCCCCCAAGTCATGCCTTTCCATTTTCATGGATTATACTGCTGCTGAGCATTCAGCTTTGTTTTGGTGAAACATCATCGTCTCGGGGCAATGATCGGAGACTCTTGAGGAAAACATGCTTTTAATGGAAACTCCAGTTTTCTGTGGGAATTGCTTCACTCGGATGCCTTTTTGCTATTCCCACCCCTCTCTATGTACACCTCCTTAGTCCCAGCTCCAAAATCACAGTCCATGCTGGCACATGCAGCCACACAGCCTTTGCTGGGACAGACTCCTCTTCCCAGCTGGCTTCTCATTATTCCGGACTTTTTGCATTTTGCTGTATTTTGTATTTTTGCCCATGTTTTGGGTCCCGAGCTGGTGAGTTTGAGGGCTTGTTTGGGTTGCAGAGTTCATGCTTAATACCCATGGGTGGGAATGGAATAAACACTGTGTGCACAAGCCCAATTCTTAGTCCCAAACCACATCTCCTCATGCAATGTGCTCTGCAAGTGCAGAGAAAAAATATGTGTGTGCTGAGGAAAGACAAAACTTGGCTCAGCCTGTGTGCAAGTGAAGCGGATGGGAAGGACATGGGTGACATTCCCTCCCCCTTGGGACTGATCAGAGATCAGAGCATTGCAAACTGCTGGGAGCAGCCCAGCACGCTGGGGACCAGCCGTCCCTCTGGGCCTTCCAGGCTTGGCTTGGCTTTGCTGAACTCGGACAACACCCTTGAAACAGAAAAGCGACCAGTTGAACGTAGCTGCGTTAACCAGAGCCGACAAACCCCCCAGTTACTGCAAATCAGAACCACCCAAAGAAAGGGCTCAGCATCAGCGCTCATCTCCCATGGGCTGGCAGCGCTGCCCGCCTGCAAACCTCCCGTGGCACCGATCACACGAACGGAAAAACGCGTGCCTTGTGCCCTCAGAGCAGCCGTCAGCCCCACGGCAGGCAGGGACCCTGCCTGCAAAGGATGCATTTCCTAACGGCGCCCGTTACTGGGCATGAATTGGCTTCTGATGGTCACCCCATGAGGGACAGAGAGTGCCGGGTGCTCCCCACAGCCCCCACATGCAGCTCCCGCACACGGATCCGGCCACGGACCCTGGGCCAAATTCACATATTTTCATAATGTTAATGAGCACTAATTAGCAGAGCCCAGACGGACAAAATGCCGTTCCTATGGCCCTGCCTCGCCACCAGAATTAAACCAGCCCAAGATTGAAATTCAAAACGACGTCTTTCCATCACGAGTCTAATCCAATCAAGGCAGGTTCTTCCAGGATCATCTTGGGATGCAAAACCCTAGAAGTAGGTAGCGCCACTGCTACTGATGGGGAGGAACAGCCTGCAGCTCCCAACCCTCTCCAAGACCCTTACCGGGAAGCGGGGGCCTTCGCCCACCGGCACCCTGAGGCCGGGCTCCTTCAGAGCCAGGTTCTGAAGGTGGCAGGGAAAACATTTGCTGATTACTCAGAGCTTCTGTAACCCCCTGGAAATGTTTGTGCTGGGTGTTTGGCAGAAATAAATCACCAGGATGACAAACTAACGACCTCCCTCCTCTAAATTATCTGCTGAAGCTACAGACTATAACCCTTTCCTGCGACCAATCTCATTTCTTTCCCCTTGCAGAACGCCCTGGAGCATCCCTCAGCGCGCGTCAGGGAGATGTGACATTCCTGAAACCAGGCAGCAGCATTTTGCTGATGTTTCTGCCCCGTGAAGAGGACAGACACACTCCAGTGGCCACGAGCTCTTTTGCTGTGGCAGCAGGGTTTTGGAGCAGATGATAAGCCAGAGAAACCAAGATAAAGAACCTGAGAACTGCAACTCGAGTGATGAGCTGAGACTAGGCCATACGTGGAAGAAAAGACGCAAAAATGCATGGAAAGGACACTAAGGAAGGCCTCTTCAACCACCACTAGGGACCCCCAGAGACCACCAAAAATCCCCCTGTAAGCACCCCTAAGCCCCAGGCCGCATGCGTAATGACTATGTAAATATGATGATTGGTTCTAGGAATTAAGATGAATATGTATAAGCATTCCGGGAAATTGAATGCCGCTGTATGTAATGGGATAATGCAAGTTTTACCGGATGCAACTTGCGGAATGCACGGTAGGTGGGGCGATCCCCGTGCATCCAGCGCTGCAAGGAAGAATGCCTGCTCATGAAAACCACGCTGGTGTTGAAGAGTTAAGAAGTTCTTTCCGACTTAAGCAGTTCCAGCTCCGAGACAGTGTTTCTAGGGAAAGGGAGAAAAGAACAGAACGGGAGATGAGCGGCTCTGTTTTCACTCCATCACGGGGTGCCAGAGGGGCAGATCCTCCATCAGGGACTGCCCAACCTCCTCTGCTGCAGGGAGTTTAGGAGCTGGGTCAGAAAATGCTGTGAAAAATCTCTTTCCCCCATGGAAAACGTGGTTTCCCACGGAGAAAAAGGAGCTGCTGAATGCCCCAAAGCTAAATATACTGGTAACATCCCCAGGCATCTTTGGGCTGCCTCTGGGTGCCACTCCTCGCTCTGGCCAGAGGCATCTCTTGCCCTGGAGCAAGGATGCAGAGACGGAAATTCCTGCTGTCCCTGCAGGCTGGGGCTTGCTCTGGCTGGATACTCCTTGGTGACAACTGCGCCTCTAAATAGAATCACAGAATAGTTTGGGTTAGAAGGGACCTTCCAACCCCCCTGCCATGGGCAGGGACACCTTCCACTAGCCCAGGTTGCCCCCCAGGCACTGGAAGGGGCTCTAAGGTCTCCCCTGAGCCTTCCCTTCCACAGGCTGAACACCCCAACTCTCCCAGCCTGTCCCCATGGCACAGGGGCTCCAGCCCTCGGAGCATCTCCGTGGCCTCCTCTGGCCTCGCTCCAACCAGTTGATATCCTTCTGATGTTGGGGGCCCCAGAGCTGGACACAGAACTGCAGGTGGGGTGCACTCGATCCCACCGTCCATGTCACTGACAAAGATGACAAACAGCACCGGTCCCAACACCGACCCCTGAGGAACGCCGCTCATCACTGCTCTCCACTCAGACATGGAGCCATTGACCACAACTCTCTGGGTGTGACCATCCAGCCAGTTCCTTATCCACCGAGCGGTCCATCCCTCAAATCCATGTCTCTCCAGTTTAGAGACAAAAATGTCCTGTGGGACGCTGTCAAACACTTTGCACAAGTCCAGGTTGATGACATTGGTTGCCCGTCCTCTACCTACCAAGGTCATGACCCCATTGTAGATGCCACCATATTCGTCAGGCACGATCTGCCCTCAGTGAAGCCATGTTGGTTTCATCACCTCCTCGTTCTCCATGTGCCTTTGCACAGTTTCCAGGAGGATCTGCTCCATGATCTTGCCAGGCACAGAGGTGACAGTGACTGGGCTGGAGTTCCCTGGATCCTCCTTTTTCCCTTTTTAAAGCTGGGGCTTATGTTTCCCTTTTCCAGTCAGTGGGAACTTCCCCAGACCGACACGACTTCTCGAATGCGATGGACAGAGGTTTCACAGCCTCATCCGCCAGTTCTTTCAGGCCCAGCAGATGTATTCCATCAGGTCCTGTCTTAGCTTTGCACCAGCTAGTCTATGTTTTGCTTCACCCCATAACACATCAAGCTGGATAGGTGATGCCAGCCCAGGACCTGTGGCATGGCAGGACCGGCGGGGTGGGGGTGGGGATATGGGTGGAAAGGCTTGTGGTTGGACATGACCCTGGGAAGGGGAAGGGTCTGAGGGGGCTTCTGGCCGACGGGGCTGGGGGTTTGTTTGTTGTGGGACCTCGTGGCGAGTGGTTGGTGCTCCGGGCAGAGCCAGCGTCTTGTCGGGCAGATCGGTCTGGGAGTCGGGGTTTGAAAGTTTTTTTTCTCTCTCTTACTCTCTCGGCCCCCGGGCAGTTTCGTGGGGGGTTTACTCCCTTCGGGTGGGGTTTTCTTTCCTTTTTTTTCCCCTTCTTGGGGTGGGATCCTGTATCATTTGTTCTACCTCTTTTCTCTGTTTCTTAAATTACTCATTAGCACCGGCATTGCTAGTAACTCCCTAAGTTTCATTTATATAATTAAATAGTTCTTATCTCAACTCCTACGGGCTTTTCCTGGTTTGTTCCTCCGACCCTTCCTCACTGGGAGGGTGTGTGTGTGTGTAGGGGGCCGGGGTGGTAGAGAAGGCTTGTCGTCAAACTACGACAGTCTATTTTTGGCGCCCAACATGGGGCTCGAAAGAGTTGAGATAAGGAACAGATTATAGCATGTGATAAGTTCCTGCTTTAAAATGTATCTGTGGCTCCTCAAGACTCTGAGTTCGGGGCTTTTCAAGCTGCTGACCGAACGGCAGGATCTGCTCCCCTGTGTGCTAGTGATGATCTTGATTTTTCATGTGCGAGGTGGGCTGAGGGGGCTGGCCAGGCTGTTCTGTGTGCTGCTGCTGCTGGCAGGGATACTCTGTCTCTATCTCTACTTAATTCTGTCGGCTCCTTGGTACATCGCGACTTACCTGCTGGAGGTTTTCCACAACTACACCTCTCCCTTTCTCCCCTCGGGGACACAGCCGATAGAGGAGAGGTTATTTGGTGCTGGGGGCCACGTGGAAAAACTTTTTCAATTTTTCCCCTCTCCTATAGGTCCGATGGCAAAGGAATATGAGTTTTTCGGAAATTTTTCTTGTGGCTGGGGTGACCTGTGGCTGGGGATCAGCTTGCTAGTGAATGTTTTAGTGGCTTTGGGCAAAGTTAGGGAAATGTTTGGGAGCGCTGCCCCCCCGGTCCCAGTGTCCGAGGCAGACGCAGGGTCTGTGCAGTTACCCGAGCTGCCTTAGTGCGCAAGGGAGCAGCACGGAGTCGCGCCGGGACCAAACTCCTAACTCGAGCCTGCACGGCCTCAGTGTCTGCGGTGGCCCCAGTGTCTGCGGCGGCCCCAGCACCCGCGGCAGCCCCAGGGTGCGCGGCGGCTCCAGTGTCTGCAATAGAACCCAGCACACCAGCAACAATGCCTTCCGTGCCTGCACCATCATCCTCGACACTTGCACCGCAACCTGCAGCATCACCCTCCACTATGCCTGCATCAATGGCAACGCCTCCCGGTACCCCCAATCTGTCTTCTCCCCCAGCCAGCCCACTTTCTGCAGCAGCCTCACTCCCTCAATCTTTTGTGTGTTATTGTCAGGGGTGACCACTCTCTGTGGCCCCAGTCCAGAAAAGGAAATACACACATAAATCAGTCGGTCTAGTTGAGGATGGTGAGGTAGCAGGGCCATCCCAATCGACAGAAACTGCCAATCAGGAAATGGGAGCAGGGCTAGCTCAAGAGTCGGAGACGGAGGATGAAGCTGTTGTGACCACACGGTCCTTATCCCTGAGGGAGCTACGGGACATCTGTAGAGACTACAGTCGCTGCCCGGGTGAACAAATCATGACCTGGCTGCTCCGCTGCTGGGATAATGGGGCTAGCAGTATGGAGCTAGAGGGGAGAGAGGCTAAACAGCTGGGGTCACTTGCCAGAGAAGGGGGAATTGATAAAGCAATTGGGCGTAAGCCACAAAATGTCAGCCTCTGGAAACGACTCCTGACCAGTGTAAAGGAAAGGTACCCTTTCAGAGTGTGGCACAACAGCTATGCAGATGGACCAGCATGGAGAAAGGCATCCAGTATCTAAGAGAACTAGCGGTACTGGAGATTGTTTACCGAGACCCAAACAACCCACGAGCATCCACTGACCCCGATGAAGTCTACTGCACCCAGCCCATGTGGCAGAAGTTAACGCGGAGTGCACCACCCTCATACTCCAGCATGCTCTCAATAATAACTGGGAGAGAGGATGAGGCACCAACCGTAGATGAGATGATCTGCCGATTCCAAGAGTATGAGGAGAGTCTCTCCTCCCCCATACGGGCATGTGTCTCGGCTGTGGAGAGACTGTCAGAAGAGCTCAAGGAACTCCGAGAGGAGGTGTTCCGATCCCCACCTCCACGGGCCAGTGTTTCGGCTATCAAGAGCAGGCTCTTCTCTCCTCCAAGATGGGAATACAACAGATATCCCTCGCGGGGTACCCTTTGGTTTTACCTGAGAGACTACGGAGAGGATATGAGGAGGTGGGATGGAAAACCTACATCTGTCCTGAAACAACGAGTAAATGAACTGAAAGGTAAACGATCTACTAGTGGGGACCCTGCCAGAAAAGTTGCTGCTCCCGTATCTAAACGGGATGAGCAAAGTGACATGTCCAATAACCCTTTTCTCCAGGACATGACTGAGGCATGTGAGTATTAGAGGGGCCCTGCCTCCAGCCAGGTGGAGGAAAGGGACAGCCGTGTTTACTGGACTGTGTGTGTTCGATGGCCTGGCACATCAGAGCCCCAGGAGTACAGAGTGCTAGTAGACACAGGTGCACAGTGTACCCTCATGCCATCAACATATAGGGGGGTACAGCCCATCAGCATTTCTGGTGTGACTGGGGGCTCTCAACAACTGACTGTGCTGGAGGCTGAAATAAGCCTGACTGGGGAGGAGTGGCAAAACCACCCCATTGTGACTGGCCCAGATGCCCTGTGCATCCTTGGCATTGACTATCTCAAGAGAGGGTACTTTAGGGACCCGAAAGGGTACCAGTGAGCTTTTGGGATAGCTGCTATAGAGACTGATGAAACTGAGCAGCTGTCTGTCTTGCCTGGTCTCTCACAGGACCCTTCTGTTGTGGGATTGCTGAAGGTTGCAGACCAACAGGTGCCAATTGCCACCACAACAGTGCACCGGCGGCAGTACCGTACTAACAGAGACTCTTTGCTTCCCATCCAGAAGCTGATTTGTCAGCTGGAGAGCCAAGGGGTGATCAGCAAAACCCGCTCACCCTTTAACAGCCCCATCTGGCCAGTGTGTAAGTCTGATGGAGAATGGAGACTGGCAGTGGACTATCATGGCCTGAATGAAGTGACACCACCACTGAGTGCTGCTGTGCCGGACATGCTGGAACTCCAGTACGAGCTGGAGTCAAAGGCAGCCAAGTGGTATGCTACAACTGACATTGCTCCTGCCTTTTTCTCTATTCCTTTGGCAGCAGAGTGCAGGCCACAGTTTGCTTTCACCTGGAGGGGCATCCAATACACCTGGAATCGGCTGCCCCAGGGGTGGAAGCACAGTCCTACCATCTGCCATGGACTGATCCAGATCCCACTGGAACAGGGCGCAGCTCCCGAACATCTACAGTACATTGATGACATCATTGTGTGGGGCGACACAGCTGACGAAGTTTTTGAGAAGGGGAAGAATATCATCCAAATTCTGCTGAAAGACGGTTTTGCCATCAAGCAAAGTAAGGTCAAGGGTCCTGCACGAGAGATTCAATTCCTGGGAGTAAAATGGCAAGATGGACGTTGCCAGATCCCGATGGATGTGATTAAGAAAATCACAGCTATGTCCCCACCAACGAGCAAGAAGGAAACTCAGGCTTTCCTAGGCGTCGTGGGTTTCTGGCGGATGTATATCCCAAATTACAGTCAAATTGTCAGCCCTCTCTACGAGGTGACCCGGAAGAAAAACAATTTCCAATGGGGCCCTGAGCAGTGACAAGCCCTTGAACAGATCAAGCAGGAGATCGTGCATGCAGTAGCCCTTGGACCAGTCCGGACAGGGCCAGAGGTAAAGAATGTGCTCTACACCGCAGCCGGGGAGAATGGCCCTACCTGGAGTCTCTGGCAGAAAGATCCAGGAGAGACCCGAGGTCGACTCCTTGGATTTTGGAGCTGGGGATACAGAGGATCTGAGGCCCACTACACCCCAACCGAAAAAGAGATACTGTCAGCTTATGAGGGAATCCGATCTGCCTCAGAAGTGGTTGGAACTGAAGCACAGCTCCTCCTGGCATCTCGACTGCCAGTTCTGGGTTGGATGTTCAAAGGCACGGTCTCCTCCACTCACCATGCCACTGATGCTACATGGGAGTAAGTGGGCTGCCCTGACCACACAACGATCCCGTATAGGGAACCCCAGTCGCCCAGGAATCTTGGAAGTGATCATGGACTGGCCAGAGGGCAAAGATTTTGGGATGTCACCAGAGGAGGAGGTGACACGGGCTGAAGAAGCCCCTCTGTATAATCAGTTGCCAGAAGACGAGAAGCAATATGCCCTGTTCACGGATGGGTCCTGCCGCATTGTAGGGAAACATCGTAGGTGGAAAGCTGCTGTGTGGAGTCCCACCCGAAAAGTTGCAGAGACTGCAGAAGGCCAAGGTGAATCGAGTCAGTTTGCAGAGGTAAAGGCCATCCAGCTGGCTTTGGACACTGCTCAACGAGAGAAATGGCCAGTGCTTTACCTCTACACTGACTTGTGGATGGTGGCAGATGCTCTGTGGGGGTGGCTGCAGCAGTGGAAACAGAGCAACTGGCAGCGCCAAGGCAAACCCATCTGGGCTGCCGCACTGTGGCAAGATACTGCTTTGCAGCTAGACAACCTGGTCGTCAAGGTGCGTCATGTCAATGCCCACATGCCCAAAAGCCGAGCCACTGAAGAACACCAGCACAATCAGCAGGTAGACCAGGCTGATAAGATTGCAGTGGCTCAGGTGGATCTGGACTGGCAACATAAAGGTGAGCTGTTCATGGCTAGGTGGGCCCATGACACCTCGGGCCACCAGGGGAGAGATGCCATGTACAGGTGGGCTCATGACCGAGGGGTGGATTTGACCATAGACACAATTGCTCAGGTTATCCATGAATGTGAGGCATGTGCTGCCATCAAACAAGCCAAGAGGGTAAAGCCTCTTTGGTCCGGGGGGCTATGGCTGAAATACAAGTATGGGCAGGCCTGGCAGGTTGGCTACATCACCCTCCCCAAAACCCACCAGGGTAAGTGCCATGTCCTCACAATGGTGGAGGCAACCACGGGGTGGCTAGAAACATATCCGGTGTCCCATGCCACTGCCCGAAATACTAACTTGGGCCTTGAAAGGCAAGTCCTGTGGCGACACGGCACCCCAGAAAGGATTGAATCAGACAATGGGACTCATTTCTGAAACAGCCTCGTAGACACTTGGGCCGAAGAGCACTGCACTGAGTGGGTGTGTCACATCCCCGACCAGGCACCTGCCTCAGGGAAGATCAAGCAGTGCAATGGGCTGTTAACGACCACCCTGCGAGCAACAGGGGGTGGAACTCTCAAACGTTGGGGTACACATTTTAGCAAAAGCCACTTGGGTAGTTGACACCAGAGGATCTGCCAATCGTGCTGGCCCTGCCCAGTCAAAACTTTTAGGTACAAAGGAGATAAAGTCCCTGTAGTGCACGTTACAACGATGCTGGGAAAAACTGTCTGGGTTGTTCCTGCCCTAGTCAAAGGCAAACCCATCCGTGGAGTTGCTTTTCCCAAGGACCTGGGTACACTTGGTGGGTAATGAGAGAAGATGGGGAAATACGATGTGTACCTCAAGGGGATTTGATTCTGGGTGAACTTCCCGTAGGACTCAGCCGCAGCTTTGCTGGGCTGGATGCTGTAATACAATAAAAGTTTATAGACAGTGGAAATGTCAGAAAATAGGGCAAGGAAGACTCCAAAATAACACCAAAGTCCGGTGAAGGGAAGCACAGAGAAGGTGTGAGCTGAGGAGGAAAGAGGGAGAAGTTGTGTTTGCCAGAAGCAACACTTCTGGGCTTTCGCTCTTTTAGCTGGAGATAATCGGGACCTGATGTATGCTGTGAATCAGCCCATCAGCACCCGGTCCTGCCTCTAGCCTTCATCCCGGGCCCTTCCTCGCACGGGTGGCACTGAGCCCATTTTGATCTTCAGGCTGAAATTTCCTATGCTTGTTCTCCACTTGAAAGAAAATTCTTTGGGGAGGTTTGAGTAAAAATTGTTCAGCCAAACCCACATCTGCCATCCATAGAAGTTGGCTGGATGCTTGCCCGTTCTTCCAGGGGTATGATCAGCTTTCCACCTGGGCCTGAAGCAAGTGGGAAGCCCAGGCCCATAAACCTCTCTACACCACTCCATAGTAGAGAGGAGCCTGGAAAGGGGATTTCAGCATGATCCCACATCCGATCCATCAGGCACAGCTTTCTTAGGGCCCCGCTGATACTCAGAGGGTAGAAATGGGAAGCCTGGCAAAGAGGAAAAACTCCTTGATCGCAGAAATACTTTGCAACGCTCCAGTGGAAATTCCCTTTGCTTTAGCAGTGTTTGCACAGGTCAGGAACCACTGGGGGTTTTAACTGCACAGTACTCCAGGCAGAAGGAGGGGACCTAAGAGAGGGAGGGGACTGGCAACAGGTCCTTGCTCGGGGAGAGAGGTGAATTCCCTGCTGCTCTCCCTCCCATTCCCTGTTGCCCCTGCAGAACAGATAGTGGGGCTCCGGAACTCGAGGGCTAAGCAATTGAGCTTGTAGAGGAGGGTCCACTCAAGGATTTGCCCAGGACAACTCCGTCAGCGTTACAACTGCCTTCACTGAGAAAAAAAGGAGGGTAATCGTGGTAGGCGATTCCCTTCTGAGGGAACAGAGGGCCCGATAGGCTGCCCAGACCCAGCACACAGGGCAGTCTGCTGCCTCCCTGGGGCTGGGTTAGAGACATCACCAGGAAATCCCTGGTCTGGTTCAGCCCTCAGATTATTACCCGCTGCTGGTCCTGCAGGTGGGCAGTGACGAGACTGAGGAGAGGGATCCAAAAGCCATCAAAAGGGACTTCAGGGCACTGGGGCGAATGGTTGCAGGATCAGGAGCACAGGTCGTGTTCTCCTCAATGCCTTTAGCAGCAGGGAAGGATACCGGAAGGAACAGGAAAGCACGCCTGATCAACACGTGGCTGAGAGGCCGCTGCCAATGGGGGAATTTTGGGGTTTTTGATCATGGGGAGGTTTATACGGCACCAGGCCGGCTGGCGACAGACGGTGTGCAGCTGTCTCAAAGGGAGAAAAGGATTCTTGCCCACGAACTGGCAGGAGTCATCAATAGGGCTTTAAACTAGGGTGGAAGGGGGAGGGGGGCAAACCCAGTAGGGACACCAAGAGATGCCCAGAGCCTGGAGAAGAATCACAGGTCACCAGGAGAACACCTGGCAAGCAAAACAAGGGAATTCTAGCTGCTCCAGTCTGCAAGCCAACTTCATCAGCGGCCCACCTGAAATGCTTCTGTGATAAACAAGAGGAGCTGGAGGCGTGTGCACACGTGAGGGGCCCTGACCTCACTGGCATCACAGAGACGTGGTGGGATGGCTCCTACAACTGGAGTGTCAGAACGGAAGGGCACAGGCTCTGCAGGAAGGACAGGCAGGGGAGACGTGGAGGGGGGTTTGCTCTCTATGTCAGGGACCAGCTGGAGTGCATGGAACTCCAAAGGGGATGGATGAGGAGCTGACCAGAACTTATGGGTCAGGATCAAAGGGAGGGCAGGGAGAGAGGATACTGCAGTAGGAGTTTGCTACAGGCCACCTGGCCAGGATGAGGGAGTGGATGAGGCTCTCTACAGGCAGTTAGCAGCAGCCTCACGGTCACAAACCCTGGTTCTCATGGGGGACTTCAACCACCCCGGTATCTGTGGGAGGGACAGCATGGCAGGGCACAGGCTGATTGTGCTGGTGTTCTTCAGTGGCTCAGCTTTTGGGCATGTGGGCATTGACATGACGCACCTTGACGACCAGGTTGTCTAGCTGCAAAGCAGTATCTTGCCACAGTGCGGCAGCCCAGATGGGTTTTCCTCGGTGCTGCCAGTTGCTCTGTTTCCACTGCTGCAGCCACCCCCACAGAGCATTTGCCACCATCCACAAGTCAGTGTAGAGGTAAAGCACTGGCCATTTCTCTCGTTTAGCAATGTCCAAAGCCAGCTGGATGGCCTTTACCTCTGCAAACTGACTCGATTCACCTTGGCCTTCAGCAGTCTCTGTGACTTGTGTGGGACTCCAGCCCACTCCACAGCCCACTTACACCACGTAGCATCAGTGACATGGTGAGTGGAGGAGACCGTGCCTTTGAACATCCAACCCAGAACTGGCAGTCGAGATGCCAGGAGGAGCTGTGCTTCAGTTCCAACCACTTCTGAGGCAGATCGGATTCCCTCATAAGCTGACAGTATCTCTTTTTCGGTTGGGGTGTAGTGGGCCTCAGATCCTCTGTATCCCCAGCTCCAAAATCCAAGGGGACGACCTCGGGTCTCTCCTGGATCTTTCTGCCAGAGACTCCAGGTAGGGCCATTCTCCCCGGCTGCGGTGCAGAGCACATTCTTTACCTCTGGCCCTGTCCGGACTGGTCCAAGGGCTACTGCATGCACGATCTCCTGCTTGATCTGTTCAAGGGCTTGTCGCTGCTCAGGGCCCCATTTAAATTAATTTTTCTTCCGGGTCACCTTGTAGAGAGGGCTGACAATTTGACTGTAATTTGGGATATGCATCCGCCAGAAACCCATGACGCCTAGGAAAGCCTGAGTTTCCTTCTTGCTCGTTGGTGGGGACATAGCTGTGATTTTCTTAATCACATCCATCGGGATCTGGCAACGTCCATCTTGCCATTTTACTCCCAGGAATTGAATCTCTCGTGCAGGACCCTTGACCTTACTTTGCTTGATGGCAAAACCGTCTTTCAGCAGAATTTGGATGATATTCTTCCCCTTCTCAAAAACTTCGTCAGCTGTGTCGCCCCACACAATGATGTCATCAATGTACTGTAGATGTTCGGGAGCTGCGCCCTGTTCCAGTGGGATCTGGATCAGTCCATGGCAGATGGTAGGACTGTGCTTCCACCCCTGGGGCAGCCGATTCCAGGTGTATTGGATGCCCCTCCAGGTGAAAGCAAACTGTGGCCTGCACTCTGCTGCCAAAGGAATAGAGAAAAAGGCAGGAGCAATGTCAGTTGTAGCATACCACTTGGCTGCCTTTGACTCCAGTTGTACTGGAGTTCCAGCATGTCCGGCACAGCAGCACTCAGTGGTGGCGTCACTTCATTCAGGCCATGATAGTCCACTGCCAGTCTCCATTCTCCATCAGACTTACACACTGGCCAGATGGGGCTGTTAAAGGGTGAGCGGGTTTTGCTGATCACCCCTTGGCTCTCCAGCTGACAAATCAGCTTCTGGATGGGAAGCAAAGAGTCTCTGTTAGTACGGTACTGCCGCCGGTGCACTGTTGTGGTGGCAATTGGCACCTGTTGGTCTGCAACCTTCAGCAATCCCACAACAGAAGGGTCCTGTGAGAGACCAGGCAAGACAGACAGCTGCTCAGTTTCATCAGTCTCTATAGCAGCTATCCCAAAAGCTCACTGGTACCCTTTCGGGTCCCTAAAGTACCCTCTCTTGAGATAGTCAGTGCCAAGGATGCACAGGGCATCTGGGCCAGTCACAATAGGGTGCTTTTACCACTCCTCCCCAGTCAGGCTTATTTCAGCCTCCAGCACAGTCAGTTGTTGAGAGCCCCCAGTCACACCAGAAATGCTGATGGGCTGTACCCCCCTATATGTTGATGGCATGAGGGTACACTGTGCACCTGTGTCTACTAGCACTCTGTACTCCTGGGGCTCTGATGTGCCAGGCCATCGAACACACACAGTCCAGTAAACACGGCTGTCCCTTTCCTCCACCTGGCTGGAGGCAGGGCCTCTCTAGTACTGACATGATCCACTCCTGTTTTGGAATAACGGACTATTGCTCCTTTCCATGTCAGGTTTTCCATCCTGTGTGGATACGGGAGGAGCAATTTTCCTGGAAGAATCCCCATGAGTGAATTATCTCCCTTTCAATTCACATACTTGTTCCTCTAGAAGCAAGGTAGGTTTTCCATCCCACCTCCTCATGTCCTCTCTGTGGTCACATAGGTAAAACCACAGGGTACCTGGCATGGATACCTGTTGTATTCCCTTCTTTGAGTGGAGAAATGCTTACTCCTAATAGCCGAGACACTGGCTTATGCAGGGGGGGGAGCAGGACATCTCCTCTCTCAATTGCTTAAACTCCTGGGACAGTTTCTTGGCTATTATGTCTGGCATTTTCTTCAGAGCCAAGACACAGGCCTGGATGGGGGAAGAGACGCTTTCCTCCTATTTCCAGAACTGGTGAACCAGCAGTGCAGATCCTTTTGGACTGCCAGTGAGCACACACTGTCTGCAAAAGCATGTGCAAGTAGTATGGTGACATACAACAACGTGAAACTACTGAAGTAACGTAGCAGCATAAAATAACTCTGTATAGGGAGACTTGTAATCTTCCTAGGAAAATTCTTGGTATAACTAAGAGTTTAAATCTCACCCAAGACGTCCCTAGCGGGGGGGTGGGGAAGGGAGGCTCAGCCTGCCCACTGATCCCAGAAGCCAGAGGTGGTCTGCGATGGGGTCTTCCCTGACACCCCTCCTCTCTTAAGCTATCTTTATACTATTTTTTACATTCCAGGTGGAGCTTGAGTGACTCTGGTCATACACACCTTTGTTACTGTTGGTGTAAAACATTCTTGCTTCGCTTTTAAAGGAATTGGCTAGAAAAATTCGAGCACACGCTCAGTGAGGGGTGGTCACACATTGGATGCAGGTAGCTTTTGGGATGGAGGTGTCATTTTGGATTATAATGAGTTTATAAAAAGCAAAGGGTTTTGTTTGTTTGTTTGCTTGTTTGTTTGTTCCATCTCCCCCCCTGCTCCAGGAGTTGGAAGGACCCTCTAGAGGTCATCTAGTCCAAACCCCCTGCCAGAGCAGGATCCCCTAGAGCAGATCACACAGGAACAACTCCAGGTGGCTTTGGAAAGTCTCCAGGGTAGGAGACTCCCCCCCTCTCTGGGCAGCCTGTCCCAGGGCTCTGTCACCCTCACAGGGCAGAAGGGTTTCCTCATGTTCAGGTTGAACCTTCTGTTTGCCATTTGATGGCCACTGCCCCCAGTCCTGTTACTGGGCACCACTGAGAAGAGCCTGGCCCCATCCCCCTGACACCCCCCCTTTAGATATTGATCAGCATTGATAAGATCCCACTCAGCCTCCTCTTCTCCAGCTGAACAGCCACAGCTCTCTCAGCCTTTCTTCACACAGAAGGTGCTCCAGGCCCTTCATCATCTCAGTGGCCCTGCACTGGGCCCTCTCCAGCAGCTCCTTGTCCTCCTGGAGCTGAGGGGCCCAGAACTGGACACAGGCACTCCAGCGGAGGCCTCACCAGCGCAGAGCAGAGGGGGAGGAGAACTTCCTTCGACCTGCTGGCCACGCTCTCCTTAATGCACCCCAGGATGCCACTGGCCTTCTTGGCTGTGAGGGCACACTGTTGGCTCATGGTCATCCTGTTGTCCACTAGGACCCCAAGGTCCTTTTCCCCAGAGCTGCCCTCCAACAGATCAGCCCCCAACCTGTACTGATCCATGGGGTTGTTCCTCCCCAGATGCAGCATTTTACACTTGCCCTTATTGAACTGCATCCGATGTCTCCCTGCCCAGCTCTCCAGCCTGGCCAGGTCACGCTGGTTGGCAGCATGGCCTTCTGGCATGGCAGCCACTCCTCCCAGTGCAGGGAGTGGCTCCCACTCCTCCCACTTTACCTGAAGGACAGCATTTTGCCAAAAGACGAGACTGTTGGTCCAGGGAATGAAATATGCAGCTTATCAGCTGCTGATGGTAGTACCTTCAAGTTCCCCTGTCAGTACAGAGCCTGGCCATGGAGTCTCCACTCCGCTCCACCCTCTGTGTAGTTCCTCTTAGAGTCAGCACACCAAGTTTCCCCAGTGACGCCAACATCTAGGGTTGCCTGGGGAACTACCGTGGTACAGATTCTCTGCATATCGGCCGCACTCCACCCTGGAAGTGGGTGCTGTACCTGTTCTTAAAATGTGAATATAAGTTTAATTTCTAAGTCACCTCCAGTAATTTTTCCACATAATCCACTCTGTGACTATAGTCAAGCTTCACAATATTTAGGGAGAATGGGGGATGTCCCATATGTTCTTATTGTGGGGATTATCGAGTACATATACATCTTGTGGGGATATCAGAGGAGTTAAGTGTTTCATCATAATCCAAAGTTTAACACACGGAATGACTATTACAGCAAAAGACAATACAGTGAGTATTAATAAAACAACAGGGTGAAGCACGCCTGACATGCCTGGCAAATTTGGTGGCCTTCTATGATGGGGTCACGACCTTGGTGGGTAGAGGACAGCCAACTGATGTCATCAACCTGGACTTGTGCAAAGCCTTCGATATCGTCCCACATGACGTCCTTATCTCTAAACTGGAGAGACATGGATTTGATGGATGGACCGCTCAGTGGATAAAGAACTGGCTGGATGGTCACAGAGAGTTGTGGTCAATGGCTCAGTGTCCGAGTGGAGAGCAGTGATGAGCAGTGTTCCTCCGGGGTCGGTGTTGGGACCGGTGCTGTTTAACTTCTTCATCAGTGACATGGATGATGGCATCGAGTGCCCCCTCAGCAAGTTTGCTGATGACGCCAAGCTGTGTGGTGCGGTGACACGCTGGAGGGAAGGGATGGCATCCAGAGGGCCCTGGACAGGCTGGGGAGGTGGGAACATGCCAAGCTCATGGAGTTCCATAAGGCCAAGGGCAACATCCTGCACCTGGGTTGGGCCAATTCCAAATACAAGGACAGGCTGGGTGGAGAATGGCTGGAGAGCAGCCCTGGGGAGAAGGACCTGGGGGTGCTGGGGGATGAGAAGCTGGACACGAGCCGGCCGTGTGCGCTGGCAGCCCAGAAAGCCAACTGTACCCTGGGCTGTATCCAGAGCAGCGTGGCCAGCAGGGCGAGGGAGGGGATTCTCCCCCTCTATGCTGCACCCGTCAGACCCCACCTGCAGTTCTGCCTCCAGCTCTGGGGCCCCCAACATCAGAAGGATATTGACTGGTTGGAGCAAGTCCAGAGGAGGCCACAAAGATGACCAGAGGGCTGGAGCACCTCTCCTGTGAAGAAAGGCTGAGAGAATTGGGCTTGTTCAGCCTGGAGAAGAGATGAGAAGCCAACAACCCAGGAGCGCTCCTACCCGGCACGCAAAGGGCACGCGTGGAGCCTGCCGAGCTAGGGCAAGTCTTCAAGAGTCCTACAGCAGGGCTGCAAACACAGCCTTGTGGCTCATCCTGCTCTGCAGACAGCTTACCGTCCGAGCGGGGTGACATGGTCAGGGATACTTACAGATTACAGAGGTATTTAGGCCTTTCTTCTGCTTCAAATGATAGGAAATTGGACACACAAATACCTTTGAGTACCTTGGAAGCCTGTTTTCCTTAGACTTGCAACGAGGTTCAGCTCACTGGCCCACACCCAGTTTGGAAATGAGTTACTTGGGGGCCTTGAAACCCTCACTGTATCTATCTAGGCTAAGGAGAGAGTAACGATGCTTAGTGTTCACCTCACGCCCTGCAAAGGAATCGTAGAATCATAGAAGCATGTAGGTTGGAAAAGACCTTTAAGGTCCTCCAGTCCAACCGTTAACCCAACACTGCCAAGGCCCCACGAAAGCAGGTCCCTAAGCGCCACATCCCCACGTCCCTGAAATCCCTCCAGGGCTGCTGACTCCCCCACCTCCCTGGAAAATGCCTGACAGCCCTTTCGGTGAAGAAATGATTCCCAATATTCTCCCTCTCTACTCTGCTCTAGTGAGATCCCACCTGGAGTTCTGTGTCCAGCTGTGGAGCCCTCAGCATAAGAAGGATATCGACCAGTTGGAACGAGTCCAGAGGAGGCCACGGAGATTATCAGAGGGCTGGAGCACCTCTCCTACGAAGAAAGGCTGAGAGAATTGGGCTTGTTCAGCCTGGAGAAGAGAAGGCTCCAGGGAGACCTTATAGCAGCCTTCCAGTACCTGAAGGGGGCCTACAGGGAAGCTGCTGGGGGGGGGGGGCTTTTTACAAGGGCTTGTAGTGACAGGACAAGGGGTAATGGGTTTAAACTGAAAGCAGGGAGATTTAGATTGAATATCAGGAAGAAGTTCTTACCGAAGAGGGTGGTGAAGCACTGGACCAGGTTTCCCAGAGAAGCTGTTTGTGCCCCATCCCTGGAAGTGTCCAAGGCCAGGCTGGATGAGGTTTGGAACAACCTGGTCTAGTGGAGGGTGTCCCTGCCCATGGCAGGGGGTTGGAACTGAATGATCTTTAAGGTCCCTTCCAACCCAAACCATTCTGTGATTCTGTGATAAGCATCTTGTTCAAGATTCCTGCAGCAGTTGGTGACCATCCCAACAGGGTGTCCCACCATTTATGTTCTCCATCCCTCTTTAATTACTTTCTAGGACATGGTGTATCTCCTTGGTGTCATGATGGACAGCAGGCAGGGTTCTTTGTCCATTTTCCAAGGTTTGTTTCTGCAGTCGGCGTAGATCATGATGCTGTGATAGTTTCCTTACCAAAGTAAGAGGTATTCCTAGGTGGGTAGGCATCAGATCTTGACATGATGTGTAATTATATTGTGGCAACTGATAGGTTGTGATAGGAGCCAAGTAGTTAAAGTCACATCCCATAGTTTTGGTAAAATTACAGATGCAGATATTTGAAGGATTATCTGTTTCCACAGTGGTGTCCATAAACACAAAATCACAAAGGGTTCTCTTACAAACACATCCATTTCCAACATCTGTTTGTACAGTTTCAGGCGTTTCATTGGGGTGTACTTCAAAATGACAAACACTTTGTGCTGTATCAAGACAGACGTCTCGAGCCCTGATAGTATTGCTTTCACAGATAAATCCCTGTTCTGCCCACACAGCACATGCATTGACAGCGACAGTTTGCTGTTGATTTCTGTTCTGCTGGGCCTGTACTCTCTGCTCCCATGGACAGGGTATGGTCCTGTGGTGGTTTGGTCCCAGTGCAATGGTTGGGTATATGGTGTACACTGGAGCACGGTGAAGCTGTGGCTTTACTGTTGGTGGAATTGTAGGTGAGATTGACTGGATGCCACCAGGCCTGGAATTCCCTTTCCAATTTGGTTGCATTATCCCACATTATCTTTCGAAGTTCAGTGGGTAAGATTCCTCCTTCTCTAATAACAGCTGCTTCTATAGATTGTGTCCATAATTGTGCTTGGATACAACTTAAGGCAACAGAGTATTACCTTGGATTGCTCCCAGGGCATTTATCATTAATTGATGGTCTTTTTCTCCTATTCGTTCCCACCAAGACAGAATGTTTGACAGGAGACACTAATTTGCTCCCAGTGCCTCTAAAGATGATTTCAGAGGGCATTCTAATTTGTTTAGGTCACTGGTAGCAGTAGTTTGCTTGCTCATTAGCTCATTAGGACTTCAGCGTCTATGCTATGCAATACCCCCAGTCCTGTCCCTAAGGGACCAGTCACCTCTCTCCTTGATGGTTTTGGAGAGGTGGGGGTTTGACCGTGTAACCATGCTAGCCATCCTGTGGAGGACGTGCCCAGGAATGGTGAGCAGGAAGGTTTAGTGGCAGAAAAACTGACAGTTCCACTTGTTTGGGAGACAGCGATGGATTGAACTTCTGCTGTTGCCCTGTGGCTTTAATTGTGTTGGGACCAGTGCTAAAACGTGAGGGGGCAGTTCAGCAGGAGGCTGAGTTGGTAAAAATGGTTATTCAGTATCAATCTTGAATGGAAAACCTAGGTTGGAACAAGAGTTGGGATGTGTCCAAAGGCGCTTTATGATGCTGAAGGTGGGATAGTAAAAGTATTCCAGCATTCCTGTTTGAGAGGACAGTCATGTCTGTGTTGTTTTCCCCTGACATACTTTACACATACACGTGTAAAGGTGTTGTCATGCATTCAACATGGCTTCAGCTCAGCATCCTGTTGAAATAATGTCTCCTTTGGTTCCCTTTAAAGGTGGAATTTGTTGATTTTCATCTTCTTCAACAACCCATTCTTGTTTATGGGAGGAGGTATTATTGTGTGTTACTACCGTGGATAGGTATAGGTTAGGTGGGCAGTTAGGGTAGGTCGCACTCGCAACTGGGAAACATGCGCTGAAGTTACCGAGTCGATTAGCACAACGAAGGCAGTGAGGGTCTAGTAAAGGAAGTGAGGGTCTCCACCCCGCACATCAGGCTTGTTGGTGTAGAAGCCGAGTTTGGCTCATGCTGCTGCTGATTGTTTCTGTGAGAAGAATAATTGGCTGACACAATCTCCAGGGGAAGTGTGCTGGTGTCATTCCCAGTGCTCTTCGTGGAAAGGGAAAACAGTACAAGTCTCGGCGGGGTTTCTCTGGACAGGTTGCCCCTTAGTGGCTGAACTTGTTTAACTTCTCTGGTTAAAGACAGATGTCCCTTTTCCAGTTGGAAGTACCTCTGTTTTGTTTCTTTAAATGCAGTCGGACTGAGCAATAAAGGTCTCTGCGATCTGTCAGGGCCAGTTTGGAACAGACTGCAGAAAGTGCCATGTTCAGCGAAATCCCACTCTGCTGTGACAGGGTTGTGGTGGGGACTGGACCAAGCTGTCGGAATAGCCTCAATTCTTTTATCAACAAATCTAATGCATTTGTATGCTGTTCAGTCCATTCCAATGATTTTCTTTTTTTGAGAAGATTGTACAGGGGACAAGCAATAATGGAAAACCAGGAATATGTTTGTGTCAATAACCTAAGGCTCCTAAAACTTGCCGTAGCTCCTTTACAACGGATGGACTTTGTCCCTGTTCTGTTTTTTCTAGGGTGTCTTGGGGAATAGAGGCAGTGCCTTTAATCCACCAGACTCCCAGGAATTTAGTCTCCTGTGCTGGTCCCTGACATTTTAAGTCCAGAATATCCAGTCCTAACCCAATTAATGTCCCTCAAATGTTTTCCATTGTGTCTTTTACACTATCTTGGCTCTCTCCCGTATCAGGATGTCATCGATCTACTGATATACTGTACTGTCAGGTGGAACCGAAATCTCCACCAAAACTTTAGCTAAGGCGTGGTGAGCGATATTGGGAGAATGTTTGTATCCTTGCGGGAGACTGTTGAAAGTACACTGGATGCCCCTCCACGTAAAAGCAAATTGTGCTTTATCTTGCTCAAGAAGAGAAATCATAAACCCCATCCCTTTAACATCTAAGGCAGCCATCCAGGGGTGGGCAGCTCCCTGTATTGGTGCCACTGTTTCACCAGTGCTGGGGACTGCGGCAGTTAGAGGTGGTGTTAGCATTCAGCTGTGGATGATCACAATAACACAGGGCCTACATTCGCACCGAGCACCGGTAGCAGATGGGGCAGCATTTTCAAACAGTTTTTAAACTGTTTAAATCAGAACGTTCAGAAGCGTGCTGACCCCTGCCCATAGGGCACTCCAAGACCATGAAAAATTTCCCAAATACTCATACTCTTTTGTCATTGGCCCAAGAGAAAGAGGAAAGAATTGGAATAATTTCTCTACATCCAACCCAGCACCGAATAATCTCTCCTCTGTAGGCTGAGTCCCCAAGGAGGAACAGGGGAAAGTGTAATTAGTGAAAGTCTCCTGGAGATGGCTCGCAAAGTACCAGGGTGCTGACAATGCTGAATACAGATACAGGATTCCTCCCAACACCAGTCATACACCGACCAGCCAAACAAAACCCTTCAACCAGGCTTCAGCAAACCAGATCAGTATAATAACAGTAAGGCCGCAGATCCCACCGTTTGGTTAACAACTTGAAGAACAAAAAGCTTAACGTCCTGATCAGCCACTACCACATCTCCATAACCAACACTTATCACGCAGTCTGTTTTAACACACAGTAACCAGATCTGTCCTTACCTCAACCCTTCAAGCCCCACATTGGGCACCAAAAAGGACTGTTGTGGTTTAACCCCGGCTAGCAGTAAAGTACCGCGCAGCCACTCGCTCCCCTCCCCACCTCCTCCAGTGGAGGAGGAGAATTAGAGGAAAAGACAAGGAAGCTCATGAATTGAGATAAGAACTACTTAATAATTGAACATAAATCAGTATTATAGTGATACTAATAATATTAACGATACTACTACTGCTAAGTAATTGAAATAATACCAAATAAAACATATGATACCATTGCTCACCACCCACTGACCGATGCACAGCCAGGGCCCAGAGCAGCGAGAGTCAGAGGCAGAGAGCCTGCGAGCTGGAGCCCAAGAGCGATTGCAGCAGAGTCCGAGTGAACCCCATGAGCGACAGCACGACCTGGGAAGCCAACCGACCCACCAACTCATGAACGAACGAGCTAGCAAAGGAGCTAACAAAGTGGTCCCCGGGCTCACTCCCCACTTATGTACCAAGCATGAGGTGCTATGGAATGGAATCCCCCTTCGGTCAGTTTGGGTCAGCTGTCTGAACTGTGTGTCCCCTTCACCGCCTGTAGCGAGAGAGCTGGAAACGCAGCTGCAGGGTCAGAAGCGGAGAGAGACCTTGGATTTGGTGCAGGCATTGCCCAGTGCCAGCCAAACAACAGCTTATCAGTACTTTTCTTGGGGTAAATCCAGAAACCCAGATTCATAGCAGCCCCTGTGAAGAAAGTGAACTCTTTCCTAACTACACCCAGCACACCCTCGTCCCCACCCTCTGTCCATGGCCCGCCCGCTGCTGCGGCATGTGTGTCTGCACATGTGCACAGGCCCAGACACACACATGCACACTTCCACCTGCTGGCGGGACGCTCCAGGTGGAAAACCATCAAGTTTTAATGGAAATTTCAGAAGCCCTTCCCCGATGCTGAACAATGCAACGACTTTGTTGCAAAAAACTGAAAGGACGAGTGTGCAGCCGAACCCTTTGTCAGCAGCATAAGAGAGAAAGAATGTGAAGTTCTGAAGGCTTCCAGGATATTGGAATTGCTTTCGCAACTGTGTCTGGTACCTCCTGGGAAAGGATGAATAACGACTCCAGGATAACTTTGGCAGCCATGACTGGTACATCCTGGCGCAGCGCAGATAATCTGGCAGACACCATGATACCGGGCTTGAGGAATTCTGCAGCCAGAGCGAGGTGACAGGACAAAACCACCCATGGAAGGAAGACTGGGAGTTCATGGAAAGCACACTAAGAAACACCTCTTCAACAGCCACTAGGGATCACCAGAGACCACTGAAGACCCCCCACGGAACTCCCCCAGAGACCCAGGCTGCAGGCGTTAGGACTATGGAAACATGGTGGTTATTTCCAGGAATTAGAATGAATGTGTATGATCATTCCAGGAAATCGCGTGCATAATGGGACAGGGGGATATAAGCCTTGGCTGCCGGAACACATGGCATGCATGGCAGGCGGAGCGACCGCCGTGCAGCCGGCGCTACAGTACAGTGAATGCTGCTCCTGAACGCTACAGTGCTGTGAAGAGGTTCGTTCCCGATTGCCGTGACAGTTTGGGTGACCCAGGTGGGACACCGCTCTGAATCTTGACGGATTTGTAGGATCGCAGGACCTCCAGCCGGCACCAAGGGATTCTCAGGGAGAACCTCCGATTCCCGGACCCAAGAGCTCGGAGCAAGACCCGTGGGAAGGTAAAACCACTCCTTGCTATAAAGGGGCGGTTCCTGCCCATCAGGCGCGGTGAAAGCCCCGCAGGGTTGGGCTATGAGGGAGCCCGAGGGAAGGGTTGGAACCCATCAGACCGAAGTCTGTGGGACACACGGGTTTGAAGGTAGAAGGGGTTTGAGTCCCCAGACTTTTGTCATTTTAAGGGGTTTGAGTCCCCAGCATCTTGTTATTTTGTATTAAGTCATTGCTTTCACGGGTTTGGGTTACTTTTTGTATTATTTTATAATGGGTGACAAACTCTGGGTGGAAGGGGGGATTCTGCAAAAATCTCCTCTAGGATGTATATGGAAACACTGGAGGAAGGTGGGGGCAGATCCTCTCACCTGGAGGCAGCTTGTGGGATATTGTAACAGCTGGTGGCCATTGTATACTTCAGATGATCAAGAAAAATGGCCAAAGGATGGAACTTTAAAATATGACACCCTGCTACAATGAATGTTGTTTTGTAGAGGAGAAAACAAGCAGGATGGAGTGCCGTATGAAGACCTATTCCTTACAAAAAGAAATCATCCGGAGTGGCAAAAGGATTGTGGGCTTACTCTGAAGGACCCTATGGTTTTAGCCCTGGAAAGGGAAAAGCAGGGCAGGAATTTGAAAAGATGTTCTTCACCCTGTGGTATTGGAAAAAGGTGCTTGAAATGCAAAAAAGAGGAAGAAGATCTAGAACTGATGGTTGGTCCCCAGCAGAGACTGGGAGAGAGTTCTGATGACGACGATGATGTGAGTAGTGTGAGCAGGGCAAGTGTTCATAGGCAAGAGACGTGGTCATAGGCAAGCCAATGAGACTGGTGGCATGGGAGGCTCAAGAAAAAGTAGCTGTGAATGGCGGGTCAGTGGGTCAGAGGGATTTAGTCCAATTGCAGGAAAAGCAAGAGGACAACAAGGGGAAGTGGGGGAGGTTTTACAAGCTCTTCTTCGGCAAGCGTTGGGAATAATGAGCCGGTAACGCTTAAAGTTCCCGCTTCAATAATGGATTTAAAGTCCTGGAAGGAAATGGTGGGTGCTTATAGGGAGGACCCAGAAAAGGTGGCTAAAGGGTTTGAAACTATAATCAGGACCCAAGATCCTGATTGGAATGATCTACAGGTAATATTAGACACATTGCTAGATGATACTGAAAAGGAGGTGGTATCAAGGACTGCTCAGAAACCAGCAGAAGGGGCACACGCTAACGGGGATTTGCAGGGAACGATAAATGAGAATTTTCCTGCCACAGACCAGGGTGAGATCCCAACCAGCCCAGAAGCTTTCAACAAGGTATCAGAGAAGGATACTATTTGGGATAAGGCACGCAATGCCAAAAGCGATCAATTGGTCAGTTATATGAGGTTACACAGGAGCTGAATGAATCACCATCATCTTTTATGGAATAATTAAAGATTACCGGCAGAAAACACACAAACCTGGATCCCAAGAAACCAGAGGAGGCCGCCCAATTGGCTTCCATTTTTATGGGACAGTTGGCCCCGGACATAAGGAAGAAACTTCAAAAATGGGAAGGGGCAGGCTCAAGGGCTTTGAGAAAAATGCTGGAAGTGGCATGGACAGTTTTTACTGAGAGAGACAGACAAAAAGAGAGACAACAGGCTTGGAAGGAAAAGCAGAGGGACGGAAGACTAATCGCCACTCTGACAGGAGCTTCGAGGGCAGTAGGAAGGGGATTGTAGGGAGAGGACACAGGAGAACTGGAAGAAGCAGGGAAGGGGGAGGCCACCCCCCTCTGTGCACTCTCGCCTCGAGGAAGAGCAGTGTGCAATTTGCAGGGAAAGAGGACACTGGAAGAGAGAGCGCCCTCAAGCTCATAGTCAGGGGAACCTGGACCCGACTTTACAAGCTGTTCAGATGATGAAGCTGGATGAGTCCTGAAGGGGACTGGGGGAATCATCCCCAGCTGAGCCCCGGATACATCAAGGCTGGGGAACGGTGAGGCAGAATTCCTAGTCGATACTGAAGCTAGGTATTCTGTACTTAATACTTGTAAAGGAAGCCTTAGCCATGAGACTGTAAGCGTTGTGGGTGCTACAGCAAAACAAGAAAACCGACCTTTTTGCAACCCTTCAAATTTAAATTAGGAAAACAATGGATGACCCACCAGTTTTTGCACATGCCTGAATGCCCGATGCCCTTAATGGAAAGAGATCTGCTAAGCAAACTGAACACACAAAAAACCTCTAAGGATGGACAGGTACAACTGCTAATGAGTGAGGCCATAGAAGCGAGGATTTTCATGTTACAGAGCATACAGAAAATGGGAGAAGAGATTCTGGCAGAACAGAAGTAGATGCTGCAGTGACCCCCCTGGGCTAGCAGAATTCCAGGTCGGTCCACATTGGCAGAGCCGGTGAAGGTTATTCTAAATCCTGGAGCCAGACTGGTGAGACAAAACCAATATCCTGTTAAATCAGAGGCAAGGCAAGGATTGGAGGAACTAAGAACAAAATTCTTAGATTATGGGGTGTTAGTGGAATGCGAGTCAGAGTACAACAGCCCAGTATTACCAGTGGAAAAGCACAATGGCAAGGAATATAGGTGGGTCCTGGACTTAAGGGCTGTAAACCAGGTTTTCCAGGACATTCACCCAGTAGGAGCTAACCCATACACCCTGTTAACATCTGTAAAGGAAGAACATAAATGGTTCACAGTTCTCCATCTTAAGGATGCTTTCTTCTGCACACCCCTAGGCAAAAGCAGTCAGGCAATATTTGCCTTTGAATGGGACCGTGTTGCCTCAAGGGTTCAGAAACAGCCCGATGATATTTGGTAATCAGTTGGCAAAGGAGCTGGAATTATGGCAAAAGAAAAATGGGGAAGGGGTGGTACTACAGTATGGGGATGACATTCTGTTAGCTGCAGAGACTTGGGAAGAATGTTTACAGATGACAGTAAGTCTATTGAAGGTCTTAGGACAAGGTGGACACTGTGTATCAAAAAGTAAAGCCCAGGAAGGGAAAGAGACTGGGACTTATTTAGGGTTTGAGATCCTACAGGGACAATGAAGATTGGGAGCCCATAGAAAGGAGGCAGTCTGCACCCCCAGAGCCCAGGACTGTCTGAGAACTGAGAGCGCTCCTGGGCATGGCTGGATGGTGTGGGCTGTGGATTCCCAACTAGGGATTGCTGGTGAGACCTCTTTATGAAGCCTTGACAGGGTCAGTAGAAAATCACTTGCTGTGTGCCCCTGAATGCCAAACAGCCTTCAAAGGTTGGAAGAGGGCATTGATGTTAGCCCCTGCATGATAGCTGCCCACTTTGTCTAAACCTTTTGACCAGCACCTTGCCCCGGGTGTATTGGCTCAAAGGTTGGGAATGTGGTAGGATGCTTTTCCAAGCAGTTAGGTAATGTGAGCCAAGGATGGCCAGGAGCCAGCCTGCGAGCCGTTGCTGCAACTGTGCTTTGAATCCAGGATGCCAGGATGTCACCCAGGGACAGAAAGTCACTGTGTATGTTCCACCCATGGTTATTTCTGTCTTAGAGCAGAAGGGGGGGCATTGGATGTCCCCACCCTGCATTTTCAAGTCCCAAGTTGCCTTGCCATGGCGAGGCTCAGTGCAGGGCCAGGGCTGCCAGGCCATGGCATGGGTCAGCAGGGGGCCATGGCACCTGGCTCCCTGAGGGGGTTTGCGGCCTTGGGGGGCACCTGGGAGCGTGAGGATGGATCAGACTCTGCCCGCCCTGCCTGGGGAGGGATCGGCAGCCATGGGGAGCAGGGTGGGGGGCACACCTTCCTTGAACCACCCTGCCACCTCCTGTCTGCACCCCCATCGCCCTGCACCCCATGGACCCACATCACCCTGCACCCCCGTCTGCACCACCACCAGCAGTTCTCCGACCAGCTGTGGAGCCCTCAACATCAGAAGGATATTGATCGGTTGGAGCAAGTCCAGAGGAGGCCATGGGGATGCTCCAAAGGCTGGAGCCCCCCTGCCATGGGGACAGGCTGGGAGAGCTGGGGGTATTCAAGGCCAGGCTGGATGAGGTTTAGAGCAACCTGGTCTAGTGGAAGGTGTCCCTGCGCATGGCAGGGGGGTTGGAACTGGATGGTCTTTAAAGTCCCTTCCAACCCCAACCATTCTGTGGTTCTATGATACACATACACATGCAAACATGCACACACATGTGTGCAAAAACAGGCAGACAAGCAGACACATGCATACACATGCAGGTGCTGCACACACGTGATCACAGGTGTGTGCTGGCGTGCACACACGTGCACAAGCACACGCCTGGCAGGGAGCGGGCGCAGCAGCCGGACGGCTCTGCAGGGCTGGGTGCTCACCCCTCCTGGCACAGCCTTGTCCCCACCCTCTCTCCATGGCCCGCCCGCTGCCGCATCATGCGTGTCTGCCCATGCGCACAGGCCCAGACACACGCGTGCGGCTTTGAACTGATCACGGGATGCTCCGAGTGGAAAACCAACAAGTTTTAATGGACGTTTCCGAAGGCCCAGCCCGCACCTTCTCCCGCGGGGATGTCCCCTGCCATGGGCTGCGCGCCCCACACGTGGAGGGAGGCTGCCTCCCGCCTGCCCACTGCTGCCGAAGCCCTACGAAGGCCCCCGTCCCTCGTAGCCCCCCTCTTCCCGTCCTGCTGAGATGAACTTTGGCTGGTTGTGGTGAGGGACCGTTGCTCCAGCCCTTGGGATGTGCTGGAGCTACTGGACAGAGGCTTCGGCTGTCAGGGTAGTTGCTTTTCCCCACGACTGCAGCTCTTCTGGGGTGCTCTGGGAATCCAGCTGAAATAATGGCAAGACAATAACATCCAAGGAAAAAGCAATGAGGAAAGAGCAGTGAGGAAACAGCAGCCAGGGAAAGCCTCAGCAGTTCCTACATCAGAGCAAGAGCTGAAAAAGAAGTGGCGGCATCGTCGCCTTCCCACTTAAAAGGAGGAGACAAAGGCAAGGCAGCTGGTGGTGGCGGTTACTGGCAGGAGGCTGCCTGCACCCTGCCCTGCCGGGGAAGCACCTACTGTAGGATCCGGGTGAGTGGCATTGCCAGCGCTGCAAAACATCTGGGTTAGAAAAAAGGCTTTTGTGCATCATCAGCCCAGAACTGACCCTAATTCTGGTTGGTAAGAGGGGAGGCTTGGCCGGGGGGGCTGCAGCGGGATGACCCTAAGATAGGAGCCCCAGAGGGAGGGACGGTGCTGGCTGATGTGGCTGGGAACAGGTCCTGGCTTAGCCTGGATGTGAAAGGCATGCCCAGGGCAGGAGCGAGCTCTTCAGCAGCCTCTCTGGGAGCGGGGCAGGGAGAAATAGGGCAGAGCTGTCAGCAGAGTGTTGTGTGGGACCGGAGCACAGAGCGGGCCGGGCAGCACAGGCATGGGGACGTGGCACCAGGCGGGAGCCCAGGGCCAGCACATCCACCACATCACTGGCCTGGAGAAGGGCTGCCGGGGTGGCGGGTGGAGCTCAGAGCTGTGTCCATCACTTGCGCTTTGGGGTCTCGTGAAAAAGCGACGTGCTTTAAACCCAGCCGTGCTGGTGGCTGGTGAGTCTTTGGCAGCCGGCACCCGCGTGGCTGGGGCTCAGGATTACCAGTAACTGAGAGTAAATTCAGAGTAAAGACTGTGACAAGGCAGTGGTGCAGCACAGGGATGAATTACCTTTTCTTGGTGCTTTGGGGTTGGGAAGTGGATGCACATATTTGGGAACAAACCTGGTGAAGAGGAGAGAGAGACTGGTAACATCAGGAATTTCTCACCATACTCCGCAAATCAAGGCAAGCCCAAAGGTTCTTCCTCCAACTGAGCCCGTTCTGTACATGTGCACGCCTGGGCCAGCAGCCCCGGGTTTAGGAGAGCCCATCCACCCTTCCCAGCTCCCTGCTTTTCCCTGCCTCCGGAATGACCTGAGCTCCCAGAGCTCTCCTGTCTCAGCAGTGTTCAGGTCTGCCTTTCTTATCTGTGCAGTGCCATGCAGGGCACTCCCCTCCCGTTTAACCCGTGTCTGAATCATGTAGGTAGGCTTTTAGAGAAAGAAAAGCCTTTTTTCTGAGGAGAAGGGCCCCAAAGGAGGCTGGAACCCCGTGGGCACGCTGGCTCCTGTCCCCTGCCTGGCTCTGGCACTGGCCTGAGCCACACGCGGCCGTCACACCTTGCGGAAGGACTTGACTTTGGCAAGAGGGAAGGCAGCCAGGGAATTGCGGCATGGCTGAACACAACCGGTGCGGGCAGGAGGGCAGCACAGGGTCAGGAGAAGGGTCTGGGAGGGGACTATAGGGCTGGGGATTGTGGGATGAACCTCAGGGACGGGGTGTGTGTGTGGGATCCACAGCCCGACTCAAGGAAGCTGTTAGGAAGCTGCAGAGCAGAGTCGTGACAGATGCCGGGATAATCCCCCGCAAGCAGGCTTGGACCTGTGCTGAGCTGCATGGATGCCGTGACAGGCTCCAAGGGTGGAAAAACACCTCCTGTGCTACCCAGCAGGTGCACGGGCACCTGCATCAGCACCCCGGGGCTCCAAAACTGTGTGGGAGGCACCGCCGTGCCCTGGAGCGCTCCAGGCACAAGGCTTGGCCGGCAGCTGTCTGTCAAAGGAGTTATCGGCTTACCTGCATGACACAAAGCCCTGAGAGAGTGACGATGACGATGGCAGGAACTGCAAATGCTATCAGGATCAGGTCCATGGAGGTGGACACTGGTTTCCACTGGGAGAAAAGGAGAGAAAATGAGGAGGGGAGAGGGTTGCTCCTTCCATTCCCCGTTGCCCAGAAGGACACACCAGCAACGCCCAGTCTCTCTCCTACCTTCTCTGTGGGATTCCTGCCTGCCTCCGTGGCCGGGGCCGTGCCATTGGAAGCCCTCCCTTCTTGGAGACACTGGACCGCGAAAGCAGAGGCTCGCTGGTCATCTCGCCGGTCATCTCGCCTCTCGCTGAGCAGCTTTATGAGCCGCCCTGTCTTTGAGACCATCTTCGCACAGGCCAGCTGGAGCTCGGGCAGGCTGCAGTCCATCCTCAGGGCTCGCACCACGTGGGAGATGTATGTCTGCAGGGCTTTGTCTGGGACAAGCACACGCAGGTGACGACTGACCATGTTTTCAAAGAGGTCTCCTTGAACCAGTGCATCATCTGGGCTGTCGGAGCTGTCTGGTTTGTTGCCAAAAGTGGATTCCTCCTTCTGTTGCTGCCAGGGCGTTTCTGTGTTTCCAGGGAGGGCTGTAACACTCCCGTCTGGAGAGGAACCCTCTCCTTCAGCCATGTCCTCTAGCATGCTGCTTGCAGTGAGGGAGCTGTCTGGTTTGTTGCCCAAAGTGGATTCCTCCTTCTGTTGCTGCCAGGGCATTTCTGTGTTTCCAGGGAGGGCTGTAACACTCCCGTCTGGAGAGGAACCCTCTCCTTCAGCCATGTCCTCTAGCATGCTGCTTGCAGTGGGGGAGCTGTCTGGTTTGTTGACAAAAGTGGATTCCTCCTTCGGTTGCTGCCAGGGCGTTTCTGTGTTTCCAGGGAGGGCTGTAACACTCCCGCCCGGAGAGGAACCCTCTCCTTCAGCCATGTCCTCTAGCATGCTGCTTGCAGTGGGGGAGCTGCTGTTAGCCGACAGGTTATAGGCAAACTGCTGTTCTGTGTTTGGTCTCCGCTCTGCTTCCCTTTCGGTTGGTGTGGGCCCTTCCTCTGGATTCACACTGCCAGGCACCGTGTAGGCAAGCTGATTGCTTTCCTTCAGGTACGGGCGATCCCCCTGCCTTTGCCCTGTGTGAGTCCAAACAGAGTCCTGCCTTGGAGATGGTGCTTCCTCTGCATCCTCCACATCCTCCACCCCAGGAGTTTTCTTGGTCGGCTCCACAGTATCGGAGTAACTTTGGATCTCAAAAGACCTGGAGAAATGCGAGGCCTCTGGTGGGGAGCGTGAAAGGGAACGTTTTGCAGGAGGTGCGGGTACTTTGCGGTGTCTGAAGAAGGAGATGTTGTCACGCTGCTTTTGCACCCAGCCTGCGGTTGTGTCTCCTTCCACTGCTGGGGTCTCGTGCTTCCGCATGGCAGGCACTGGCAGGGATGTGACAGTGTTTTCCACAGTCACGACTCTTTTAGGCTCGTACAGCTCCTTCCTGAGCTCGGCTGCTAACGCCTTTGTGAGGGAAGAGAGTTTCCTTGCATCGGTTTCCTTGGTCCAGTCCGTGTGCTGAATGTTGTGCAGTATCTGCCTCAGCTTCTCACTGCTTTTGCCTTCCTGCATGGGTGGGTGCTGAGGGGAGTAGGGATTTGTTCTGGAAATGGGATCACTCGGGTTCCTGAGATCACCATCAGTGCCGGTCAGGCTCAGGGATGCCTCAAGCGTTACGGTTTCACGGTCTCCGAGCGAGGACTCCTTGGGCTTGAGGCTTAACACGGGGCTGGTGTTCAGTTTTCGGGATTGTACCACTTCCGTTACTTCTCCTTGCGTCTCTGCCAGCGGATCTGTGTGAGTTGGAAAGCACCGAGAGAGCACATCTGTGACTTGGCGCCACGAGAAGCTTTCTGCCAAACTACAGGATCACAGGTTTACCCCGAGCAGCAGGCGCTCGTCTTGAAGACAAGGGAGTGTGTGAACTGAACGGTGGGTGTGTTACAGGCAGGAAAAGTCTTGTGAAATCAATCACATTATCTCATTGGGGCAGTGTGGGTGGCAGGTTTGAGGCATATGCTGCTTTGCCAGGGCAATGCAAACACTGCCGGAGCCTTTGGCCATGTCTGTGCCGTGTCTGGGACCCCTCTCGCTGCTGATCGGTGACTAGCCAAGGTGGCAGTGGAAAGGCGCAGGAGGTTGTCAGGGGAAATCTGGGGGGCTAATGAGCAGACGGTGTCTTCCAGCACTTGGGAACAGCACTGGGCGTGCCTGATGTCCTTGGCGAGATGCGCTGTGTGGACTGGAAGCTCGTGTGTGTGTTCAGCCCTGCAAACTATTTCTTCTCAAGATAGTCCTTGATGCAGAAGGTTGTGCATCACCAGCAACTACTCCAGCTGTGCTCTTTCCAAGTCATGTGCTCAAGGAGCACCTTTGCATGACCCTGGCTCAGGGAGCACAGGCAGAGGCCTCCCAGGTCTCACCCGAGCTGCCTGCACTGGCCTTCGGGTGATTTAAAGGCCTCGCATGGACAAAGCTCCTCCTGCTGTGCTCAGCCAGCAGATTTACAGGCCCTGGGCCTGGCCAGGAGCCACCAGGCTGGAGCGATGCCACTAAGATGGCCAACGCTGCCTGGGAACCCACACAAAACAGGTCCACGCTACAGCATCTCCTAAAACCCGAGGAAACGGGGCTGATTTGATGTCCCCATCAACATCATCGGGAAGCCTACCGCACTGGGGAGCGCTGGTGGTGCAGAGCTGCTCGCAGTGGAACTCGATGGTCCTGCACGGGGCTTTGGTGGTGTGTTTCTCCTGGCAGAGGCAGCAGGCCATGTCACTGGGCAGTTTGCTAAAGAGAAGAGGTTACCGAGTCAAAGCCAGCATCTCAGTCCGTGTCTCAGAGTCCTACTCGGCCAGCACCCAGGTAACGCATCACGGTTTTGCTTGCATTTCCTCTACGGGTCTGGAAAACTTCAGCAATTGCCATCTGCTGGCGGCTGGGCCCCAGTCCCTGCATACTCACAGTGTTTCCGAGTGGCCTGTTGTCAGGAGGAGCGTGAGCAATGTCTGCTGAGTCACTTGTGTTCCACCCAGGTCTCTGAAAGGATTTGAACAACCACATGAAGTTTTCAGGCAGTGTTACCAGAACTCTGCTCTGAGAACAAGACCAGGTCCCTGATGGTGCTGGTGGTGTTGGCAGAGGGGCCCACTTCTGCCTGACCAAACCAAAACGATTCAAACCCCTCTCATCTTTCTGCTTCGACCCGTTCCTAACGATGGGGTCTGAACCAGGAGGGGATCCTGTGCACCTTGTGGGAGGTGAACGTAAACAGAAAGGATTCCCTGTCTCAAACCCCTCCTCCTGCTTTCCCACGCCGCAGGGCTGCGAGCAGGAAGGGCCTGTGCCTTGCTCTGCCGGTGCCGGGGTTCTTTGCGCCTCCGGCAGAATAAGGCTGGGGGAAGAGTGAGATTTGCTACTGGATCTCTGCTTTCCTGCAACGGGGCTCTCGGGGGAGACAAAAATCTGTATTAGTCTGGTAGAAATGAGTCAATACTTACAGATAATTGACTGAAGGCAGCTTGAAGAACGATGTGTCAGCAATAACGGACAGGGGGTTATGGCTTAGGATCCTGAAAAAACAACACCCCCCCGTGAGCGGCTGGTGGGAAGGACGTGAGCTGTGTGGGCAGGGGGGCGTGGGGATGGCCTGTCCACGTGCCCTCTTACGGACAGAGCCCCACCAGCCTGGCCAGCCAAGATCAACTGGCCCTACGCAGCAGGCACTGGACAAATGGGAGATGGTTAAAGCACGTGCTGTGCAGTTAAAACCCCCAGTGGTTCCTGACCTGTGCAAACACTGCTAAAGCAAAGGGAATTTCCACTGGAGCGTTGCAAAGTATTTCTGCGGTCAAGGAGTTTTTCCTCTTTGCCAGGCTTCCCATTTCTACCCTCTGAGTATCAGCGGGGCCCTAAGGGATGGATCGGATGTGGGATCATGCTGAAATCCCCTTTCCAGGCTCCTCTCTACTATGGAGTGGTGTAGAGAGGTTTATGGGCCTGGGCTTCCCACTTGCTTCAGGCCCAGGTGGAAAGCTGATCCTACCCCTGGAAGAACCGGCTCTCTATTCAGTCACGTTTTCTTAGACACCCAAGAACAAAGTTTCCTGTCTGTGGACGTTTACTTTTAAGTGCCAATGTGCCAAGTGAAATTTCTGGCTGGAAACCTGGGTCACATCCCACAGCCCTCCTCAGCCGGCCTCTTCTCCCTTCCCACCAGCGTTTCTTTCTTACCCACCCCCTTAGGCTCCCCCCACTGCTGTGTGAACCCCATGCTGCTTCAAGGAAGCCACGGGGAAGACGGGCAGCCCAGGAGAAAGTGGCTTTCAGGCTGCAGACCGTTGGTGGACCCTGGGTGACATCTCTAGCAGGATTCAGCTCTTTGCAGAGGGCAAATCTGCTCCTCTCCACTGTCAGTGCGCAGAACCGCCCTCATCTACCTTTAGACCTCGCGACACTCACAGCTTCTGTAAAAACTGCATCCCATGCCACGCCTGGAAAGTGCCTTTCTCGATCTGCGTGATGAGGTTGCCATCAAGGTTTCTGGGGAAAAAGAAGATTGCAGAAATGAATTGGGTCTGTCCTCCAGGCAGCTGGAGCGAAGCAGTAGGGACCTGTAGGAAATAGGCAAATCCAAGGTAGAATGGGGAGGAAACTGCTGGTTTCTCATGGTGTTTTCCAACCTGTCACGGAGGGGAAATGAAGCGCACATGTGCTTAACCTGTTTCCGGCCCAGGATACAGCAAGCCTTCGAGAAATGGCTTCTATTATGGCTGCGCTGGGACAGCCACGCTACGGCCTCTCATCCTGCGCTGGGTCTGCAGCCATCTGCACTGAGCTCTTCAGCTCAGTTAGTCTCAGCGGGGGAAATTTAGTCACTGTTCTACAAAGAACAGGAGCCTTTTCCAGCACAAACAGGGTTTTCAATGCAAACCGACTTCAGTAAATACAGTAGAAAGAAACTTTTATCACTCACAGAACTTGCAAGAAAGGAAGTGGCTCGAAAGCACGTGCCTCAATGGACCGGATGTTATTGGAAGACAAATCCCTGTTAAAATGAGAACACGAGATGTTAGTTACATTTGCACTGGCATGGTTACTTTCTCTTGCTTTGACACTGGCAGCATCTGTGTTACCCGTCTGCGAGCCCACGCGGTGTTTATAGCTGATCACAGCTTGCAGTGGTGTGTAACCTGTGATAACCCTCCTGACCGGAGGTGGCTTTTGCCACTGTGATTTTTTTCTAGCTCTCATCCCACCACAGCTATTGTGGGGCTTGATTTTCCTCTCTGATAACGGATTCTGTAGGCAGGCATAGTTTAGCAGCTGAGGAAGTATTTGCACGGCCCACACCGATTTGTGACCCTCTGGATGGGCCACAGAGATGCCACCTGCCTTCCCCTGGGCCCACCAGTGTTTTGCTTGCTGAAGGCAGCCAGAAAAGCCTGAGGGGAACCTCCTGTTACAGGGCCCAGGGCTGGGGGGCCCAGGGCTGGGTCGGTAACCACAGGTGTGATAAAATGGTGATTTTTCTCTTAATCCCTTTTTGGTGAAAACGTTATGTTAAAGGGACCCTACTACAGGCTTAAAGCAAGACCATTGATGTGTGGAAAGGGCACAGTGAAGGGGTAACCTGCACCCCCACTTTCCTGCACAGCTCCGACGTGAGATGCAGCTAGACACGCGGCCGCTGTGGATTCACTCAGCCTGGCTTTGGAAACCAACTGTTCATTGTCTCAGCCTGAATTAGCTGCCCGCGCTTGTTCTGCAGCAAACGGCGAGAGAGAAGCAGGGGACTTTGGGGAGCCATTCATCCCCTGCTCAGTCAGGTTCCCAAGATTGGTTGGGTGAATGGGAAGTGTCTGTTCCTCTCCTTGGAAAATAAAGGAGCGGGGGTCCGAGGGAGGGTGTGGCAGTAGCCCACAGCAGTGGTGGGCAGGGGACGATACCTACAGGTGCTGCAGCAGGAACAGACCCTTCAGCGAACCCCTCTTCACTGCCTGCAGATTGTTGTCCCGGAGGGCTCTGGAATGAGACCAATGCACATTTACGGTTTTATCAGCTGCTCTCCAGGAGGAAATGGGAGTTTTCAGGGGAAAATATTGGTCAGTAGCTGAACTAAAACACCTCTTGGGGTCACTACAGGGATCGCCACTGCTGGGCTGTGGGAGTGCTCCTGCTCTTCATACCCTTGGCTCAAAAACCAGAGCAAAAGGACTGAAAATCCCTGAACTGTCACGTTTAAAACGCTAAAGGACACTTACAAGTACTCAGCCCACGGGTATTCCTTCCATGATGGTTCTTCAATGGAAGAAATTGAGTTGTCGGTGAAATCTCTGCAAAGACACGACAGACACGGTCACCCCTCGGGAAAACCCTTTCCCCTGCAGGTTTGGCTGCTGAGGTGGAAGCGGGCTGGAGACGCAACAGCCCGGCCAGCCCGGCTTCACCCCTCGTGCTGCCGCGCAGGCCCCCCAGACCAAGATGTCTCCTGCCCGGGTATCCCGGGAGGGGTTGCCAGGCAAGAAAAGCCAAGGAGGGGAAGGTGGGGGGGTTCTGGTGGGGCGGGCAGCTGCCGGTACTCACAGGACAGAGAGGGGCCAGCGACGGTCGGCAGGGGGCACGCTGTCCAGGCTGGCAACGCTGCAGTCCAGCAGCTGCCGTTGGCAGCGGCAGGGGAGCGGGCAGGCCTGCCTGGGCCAGCCCTGGCCGGGGGCTGCCGCCAACAGCAGCAGCAGCAGCAGGAGGAGCGGGCGGCCGGGCCGGGCCAGGCCCATGGAAGCGCAGGCCCGGCCAGGGGTCACTGGGCAACGGGGGTTCCGCAGGCCTCGCCTCATGAGCTCTTGCCTCATGGCTGCCAGCGGGGCTTCTGGTGCCAGCGGGGGAGTACAGCTCATCATATACTGGGGAGCAGGCCCGGGGGGCTGGGCTTCGGCACCAGCGGGAGAATATGGATCATAATGGAAGGCGGAGCAGGCCGGGGCAGGGGTTGCCGGGCAACGGGGGTCCACAGGCCTGGGGCTGGGCACAGGCCTCGCCCCAACAAGGAATCTTCGCTTTACATGGCGACGGCGTCCCAACTCCTTGTCTTTGGGGCTCAACCCACGTGGCTCAACACGTTGTTTGTTACAAGACTTAGGCTTATTTCTGTAGAAGAAACGTCATTTAGAGACATTCTCTCTTTCCGTGCCTGGGCAGACGTCCGCAAGTAGCACAACTACTCCTGCTGCCGAGTCGGCTCCTCCTGCCGTCTCCGGCTTTCTCCCGCAGATCAGAGCGAACCTGAACTGTAGGCTCTTGCAGGGAGGGCTCGATCCTTCCGTTTCTGTCTGGGCTCCTCTCTTACGCTGTCTAAATAATAATCATGCAGCTAAGGTGGCTTCCATATATAGCTGACCTGGATAAGTTGACGGGAAAGCACTTCCTCTCCAAAACCAGCACACATTTTTGGGCTTAATTTTAGTCACACCAGGTTTATTGCCCGTTTCTTTTGCTGTTCCGTACTTGGAGAAAAAGCGGACGTTGGCTGTGACGCAGACGTCATTGCACAGCGTTCGATGTCATTCCTAATCAAACACTGCAGAACTTGTGGAACCCACGTGAAGACAGAGCTGCACTAGTTGGATGGCATCTCCCAGCTAGGGAGCGCTTCATCAAAACTGAGCTCAGACCAAACTTCCTCTTCGAGGGCAAACTGTTCCAAGGGCAATTCACTGACCTGGGAAAAGAAATCAAGAGTAAATTTCTTTCTCTACAACATATTTTAGCTGCATCCCCCCACACCTGGAAACTGTATTTTTACCACAGCCAAGAGACGGCTTCCCAGGGATTTACAACTCAGGAACATTTCTGCTTTGGGAAGACTGACTGACATCACAAGGCGATGAACCAAAAGCACACCCAGCAGCTCTCCTGCAAGCAAGTCCTTCCGAATTCCTGTCTGTTCCTCTTCTGAGCAGGCTGGAAGGTGCCTTGCGGAGAGAGAATTAGCTCCCACACACCATCACAAGGGAAGCGAGGTGGCAGGGGAGGTGAGGGATGGCTCTTGTGGTGAAAGAGAGGTTTGAGAAGCAGCAGGCTTTCTGTTTGACTGTGCTGCACACTTTTCTTACGGTCACTGCACGTTAGGTCAGTCCCCTGCGGGTTTAACGGAAGTCAGGTAGAAGGGGCTGTACACAGGAGAACACAGAGAGAGAACAGACCAGCAGAGAACCAACGTATTTGAGAAGTCGTGGCAGTCTGGTGAAGTTCTCACTGACTGGAAAAGGGGAAACATAAGCCCCATCTTTAGAAAGGGAAAAAAGAAGGATCCAGGGAAGTACGGGCCAGTCACTGTCACCTCTGTGCCTGGCAAGATCATGGAGCAGATCCTCCTGGAAACCGTGCAAAGGCACATGGAGAACGAGGAGGTGATGAAACCAACATGGCTTCACCGAGGGCAGATCGTGCCTGACGAATATGGTGGCATCTACAATGGGGTCATGGCCTTGGTGGGTAGAGGACGGGCAACCAATGTCATCAACCTGGACTTGTGCAAAGTGTTTGACAGCGTCCTGCACATTTTTGTCTCTAAACTGGAGAGACATGGATTTGAGGGATGGACCGCTCGGTGGATAAGGAGCTGGCTGGATGGTCACACCCAGAGAATTGTGGTCAATGGCTCAGTGTCCGAGTGGAGAGCAGTGACGAGCGGCGTTCTGCAGGGGTCGGTGTTGGGGCTGGTGCTGTTTGTCATCTTTGTCAGTGACATGGACGGTGGGATTGAGTGCCCCCTCAGCAAGTTTGCCGATGATGCCAAGCTGTGTGGTGCGGTGACACGCTGGAGGGAAGGGATGGCATCCAGAGAGACCTGGACAGGCTGGAGAGGTGGGACCGTGCCAAGCTCGTGGAGTACCACAAGGCCAAGGGCAACGTCCTGCACCTGGGTTGGGGCAATCCCAAATACAAGGACAGGCTGGGTGGAGAATGGCTGGAGAGCAGCCCTGGGGAGAAGGACTTGGGGGTACTGGGGGATGAGAAGCTGGACACAAGCCGGCCGTGTGCGCTGGCAGCCCAGAAAGCCAACCGTACCCTGGGCTGTATCCAGAGCAGCGTGGCCAGCAGGGCGAGGGAGGGGATTCTCCCCCTCTATGCTGCACCCGTCAGACCCCACCTGCAGTTCTGCCTCCAGCTCTGGGGCCCCCAACATCAGAAGGATATTGACTGGTTGGAGCAAGTCCAGAGGAGGCCACAGAGATGGTCCGAGAGCTGGAGCCCCTTTGCCATGGGGACAGGCTGGGAGAGTTGGGGAGTCCCTGCCCATGGCAGGGGGTGGCACAGGGGGGGCTTTAAGGTCCCTTCCAACCCAAACCATTCTGTGGTTCTATGATAGACGTGCTGTCTTGGCTTTGCACCAGCTAGTCTGTGTTTTGCTTCACCCCATAACACTTCAAGCTGGATAGGTGGTGCCAGCCCAGGACCTGCGGCATGGCAGGACCGGCAGGGAGGGGGTGGGGATATGGGTGGAAAGGCTTGTGGTTGGACACGACCCTGGGAAGGGGAAGGGTCTGAGGGGGTTTCCGGCCAAGGGGGCTGGGGGTTTGTTTGTTGTGGGACCTCGTGGCGAGTGGTTGGTGCTCCGGGCAGAGCCAGCGTCTTGTCAGGCAGATCGGTCTAGGAGTCGGGGTTTGAAAGTTTTTTCTTCTCTCTCTTAATATCTCGGCCCCCGGGCGGTTTCGGGGTGTGTGTGTGTGTGTGTGTGTGTGTGTGTGTGTGTGTGTGTGTGTGTGTGTGTTGCTCCCTTCGGGTGGGTTTTCTTTTCTTTTTCCCTTCTCGGGGTGGGATCCTGTGTCATTTGTTCTACCTCTTTCCTCTGTTTCTTAAATTACTCATTAGCACCAGCATTGTTAGTAACTCCCTCAGTTTCATTTACATAATTAAATAGTTCTTATCTCAACTCCTACGGGCTTTTCTCAGTTTGTTCCTCCGACCCTTCCTCACTGGGAGGAGATGGGGGGGGGGGGGGGGGGGGGGGCGGGGTGGTAGAGCAGGGTTGTCGTGAAACTATGACATGTGCAGACGCACACACACATGCGTGCACACAGTCAAACATACAAGCAAACACATGCACACACAGATGCATGCAGATGTGCACAAGTGGGCACACGTATGCACACACATGTGGCAGAGGCGCACGGGCAGGCACGCGCAGGTGCTGCACACACGTGTTCACAGGTGTGCGCTGGCGTGCACACACGTGCACAAGCACACACCTGGCAGGGAGCGGGCACAGCAGCCGGACAGCTCTGCAGGGCTGGGTGCTCACCCCTCCTGGCACAGCCTTGTCCCCACCCTCTCTCCATGGCCCGCCCGCTGCCGCATCATGCGTGTCTGCCCATGCGCACAGGCCCAGACACACGCGTGCGGCTTTGAACTGATCACGGGACGCTCCGAGTGGAAAACCAACAAGTTTTAATGGACGTTTCCGAAGGCCCAGCCCGCACCTTCTCCCGTGGGGATGTCCCCTGCCATGGGCTGCGCACCCCACACGTGGAGGGAGGCTGCCTCCCGCTTGCCCACTGCTGCCGAAGCCCTACGAAGGCCCCCGTCCCTCGTAGCCCCCCTCTTCCCGTCCTGCTGAGATGAACTTTGGCTGGTCGTGGTGAGGGACCGTTGCTCCAGCCCTTGGGATGTGCTGGAGCTACTGGACAGAGGCTTCGGCTGTCAGGGCAGTTGCTTTTCCCCACGACTGCAGCTCTTCTGGGGTGCTCTGGGAATCCAGCTGAAATAATGGCAAGACAATAACATCCAAGGAAAAAGCAATGAGGAAAGAGCAGTGAGGAAACAGCAGCCAGGGAAAACCTCAGCAGTTCCTACATCAGAGCAAGAGCTGAAAAGGAAGCGGCGGCATCGTCGCCTTCCCACTTAAAAGGAGGAGACAAAGGCAAGGCAGCTGGTGGTGGCGGTTACTGGCAGGAGGCTGCCTGCACCCTGCCCTGCCGGGGAAGCACCTACTGTAGGATGCGGGCGAGTGGCATTGCCAGCGCTGCAAAACATCTGGGTTAGAAAAAAGGCTTTTGTGCATCATCAGCCCAGAACTGACCCTAATTCTGGTCGGTAAGCGGGGAGGCTTGGCCAGGGGGGGCTGCAGCGGGGTGACCCTAAGATAGGAGCCCCAGAGGGAGGGACGGTGCTGGCTGATGTGGCTGGGAACAGGTCCTGGCTTAGCCTGGATGTGAAAGGCATGCCCAGGGCAGGAGCGAGCTCTTCAGCAGCCTCTATGGGAGCGGGGCAGGGAGAAATAGGGCCGAGCTCTCAGCAGAGTGTTGTGTGGGACCGGAGCACAGAGTGGGCCGGGCAGCACGGGCATGGGGACGTGGCACCAGGCGGGAGCCCAGGGCCAGCACATCCACCACATCACTGGCCTGGAGAAGGGCTGCCGGGGTGGCGGGTGGAGCTCAGAGCTGTGTCCATCACTCGCGCTTTGGGGTCTCGTGAAAAAGCGACGTGCTTTAAACCCAGCCGTGCCAATGGCTGGTGAGTCTTTGGCAGCCGGCACCCGCGTGGCTGGGGCTCAGGATTACCAGTAACTGAGAGTAAATTCAGAGTAAAGACCGTGACAAGGCAGTGGCGCAGCACAGGGATGAATTACCTTTTCTTGGTTCTTTAGGGTTGGGAAGTGGATGCAGCTTTTTCAGAGCAAACCTGGTAGAGAGAGAGACTGGTAACATCAGGAATTTCTCACCATACTCCGCAAATCAAGGCAGGCCCAAAGGTTCTTCCTCCAACTGAGCCCGTTCTGTACATGTGCACGCCTGGGCCAGCAGCCACGGGTTTAGGAGAGCCCATCCGCCCTTCCCAGCTCCCTGCTTTTCCCTGCCTCCGGAATGACCTGAGCTCCCAGAGCTCTCCTGTCTCAGCAGTGTTCAGGTCTGCCTTTCTTATCTGTGCAGTGCCATGCAGGGCACTCCCCTCCCGTTTAACCCGTGTCTGAATCATGTAGGTAGGCTTTTAGAGAAAGAAAAGCCTTTTTTCTGAGGAGAAGGGCCCCAAAGGAGGCTGGAACCCTGTGGGCACGCTGGCTCCTGTCCCCTGCCTGGCTCTGGCACTGGCCTGAGCCACACGCGGCCGTCGCACCTTGCGGAAGGACTTGACTTTGGCAAGAGGGAAGGCAGCCGGGGAATTGCGGCATGGCTGAACGCAACCGGTGTGGGCAGGAGGGCAGCACAGGGTCAGGAGAAGGGCCTGGGAGGGGACTATAGGGCTGGGGATTGTGGGATGAACCTCAGGGACGGGGTGTGTGCGGGGGATCCACAGCCCCACTCAAGGAAGCTGTTAGGAAGCTGCAAAGCAGAGTCGTGACAGATGCCGGGATAATCCCCCGCAAGCAGGCTTGGACCTGTGCTGAGCTGCATGGATGCCGTGACAGGCTCCAAGGGTGGAAAAACACCTCCTGTGCTACCCAGCAGGTGCACGGGCACCTGCATCAGCACCCCGAGGCTCCAAAACTGTGCAGGAGGCACCGCCGTACCCTGGAGCGCTCCAGGCACAAGGCTTGACCGGCAGCTGTCTGTCAAAGGAGTTATCGGCTTACCTGCATGAAACAAATCGTGATGAGATTCAAGATGATGATGCCAGACAAACCCAATGCTAACAGGAGCTTTTTGATGAAGATAGAACTTGGTTTCCACTGGCAGAAAAGAAGAGAAAATGAGGAGGGGAGAGGGTTGCTCCTTCCATTCCCCGTTGCCCAGAAGGACACACCAGCAACGCCCAGTCTCTCTCCTACCTTCTCTGTGGGATTCCTGCCTGCCTCCGTGGCCGGGGCCGTGCCATTGGAAGCCCTCCCTTCTTGGAGACACTGGACCGCGAAAGCAGAGGCTCGCTGGTCATCTCGCCGGTCATCTCGCCTCTCGCTGAGCAGCTTTATGAGCCGCCCTGTCTTTGAGACCATCTTCGCACAGGCCAGCTGGAGCTCGGGCAGGCTGCAGTCCATCCTCAGGGCTCGCACCACGTGGGAGATGTATGTCTGCAGGGCTTTGTCTGGGACGAGCACACGCAGGTGACGACTGACCATGTTTTCAAAGAGGTCTCCTTGAACCAGTGCATCATCTGGGCTGTCGGAGCTGTCTGGTTTGTTGCCAAAAGTGGATTCCTCCTTCTGTTGCTGCCAGGGCGTTTCTGTGTTTCCAGGGAGGGCTGTAACACTCCCGTCTGGAGAGGAACCCTCTCCTTCAGCCATGTCCTCTAGCATGCTGCTTGCAGTGGGGGAGCTGCTGTTAGCCGACAGGTTATAGGCAAACTGCTGTTCCGTGTTTGGTTTCCGCTCTGCTTCACTTTCGGTTGGCGTGGGCCCTTCCTCTGGATTCACACTGCCAGGCACCGTGTAGGCAAGCTGATTGCTTTCCTTCAGGTACGGGCGATCCCCCTGCCTTTGCCCTGTGTGAGTCCAAACAGAGTCCTGCCTTGGAGATGGTGCTTCCTCTGCATCCTCCACATCCTCCACCCCAGGAGTTTTCTTGGTTGGCTCCACAGTATCGGAGTAACTTTGGATCTCAAAAGACCTGGAGAAATGCGAGGCCTCTGGTGGGGAGCGTGAAAGGGAACGTTTTGCAGGAGGTGCGGGTACTTTGCGGTGTCTGAGGAAGGAGATGTTGTCACGTTGCTTTTGCACCCAGCCTGGGGTTGTGTCTCCTTCCACTGCCGGGGTCTCGTGCTTCTGCATGGCAGGCACTGGCAGGGATGTGACAGTGTTTTCCACAGTCACGACTCTTTTAGGCTCGTACAGCTCCTTCCTGAGCTCGGCCGCTAATGCCTTTATGAGGGAAGAGAGTTTCCTTGCATCGGTTTCCTTGATCCAGTCCGTGTGCTGAATTTTGTGCAGTATCTGCCTCAGCTTCTCACTGCTTTTGCCTTCCTGCGTGGGTGGGTGCTGAGGGGAGTAGGGATTTGTTCTGGAAATGGGATCACTCGGGTTCCTGAGATCACCATCAGTGCCGGTCAGGCTCAGGGACGCCTCAAGCGTTACGGTTTCACTGTCTCCGAGCGAGGGCTCCTTGGGCTTGAGGCTTAACACGGGGCTGGTGTTCAGTTTTCGGGATTGTACCACTTCCGTTACTTCTCCTTGCGTCTCTGCCAGCGGATCTGTGTGAGTTGGAAAGCACCGAGAGAGCACATCTGTGACTTGGCGCCACGAGAAGCTTTCTGCCAAACTACAGGATCACAGGTTTACCCCGAGCAGCAGGCGCTCGTCTTGAAGACAAGGGAGTGTGTGAACTGAACGGTGGGTGTGTTACAGGCAGGAAAAGTCTTGTGAAATCAATCACATTATCTCATTGGGGCAGTGTGGGTGGCAGGTTTGAGGCATATGCTGCTTTGCCAGGGCAATGCAAACACTGCCGGAGCCTTTGGCCATGTCTGTGCCGTGTCTGGGACCCCTCTCGCTGCTGATCGGTGACTAGCCAAGGTGGCAGTGGAAAGGCGCAGGAGGTTGTCAGGGGAAATCTGGGGGGCTAATGAGCAGACGGTGTCTTCCAGCACTTGGGAACAGCACTGGGCGTGCCTGATGTCCTTGGCGAGATGCGCTGTGTGGACTGGAAGCTCGTGTGTGTGTTCAGCCCTGCAAACTATTTCTTCTCAAGATAGTCCTTGATGCAGAAGGTTGTGCATCACCAGCAACTACTCCAGCTGTGCTCTTTCCAAGTCATGTGCTCAAGGAGCACCTTTGCATGACCCTGGCTCAGGGAGCACAGGCAGAGGCCTCCCAGGTCTCACCCGAGCTGCCTGCACTGGCCTTCGGGTGATTTAAAGGCCTCGCATGGTGCAGCTCCCATCACCCAGGCCTCGAAGAGGGAGAAGTGAGGATTTGTCCCACAGCAATGCAAACGGCCCAGGAGCGCTCCTGCCCGGCACGCAAAGGGCACACGCGGAGCCTGCCGAGCTAGGGCGAGTCTTCAAGAGTCCTACAGCAGGGCTGCAAACACAGCCTTGTGGCTAATCCTGCTCTGCAGACAGCTTACCGCCCGAGCAGGGTGACATGATCAGGGATACTTACAGATTACAGAGGTATTTAGGCCTTTCTTCTGCTTCAAATGATAGGAAATTGGATACACAAATACCTTTGGAAAAGACCTTTAAGGTCCTCCAGTCCAACCGGTAACCCAACGCTGCCAAGGCCCCACGAAAGCAGGTCCCTAAGCGCCACATCCCCACGTCCCTGAAATCCCTCCAGGGCTGCTGACTCCCCCACCTCCCTGGACAGCCCGTTCCAATGCCTGACAGCCCTTTCGGTGAAGAAACGATTCCCAATATCCAACCTAATCCTCTCCTGGCACAACTTGAGGTGGTTTCCTCTAGTCCCATCCCTTGTTACTTGGGAGAAGAGACCGACACCGAGGGGACGGGGGTTACTGTCCTCCACAAAACAGGTCCACGCTACAGCATCTCCTAAAGCCCGAGGAAACGGGGCCGATTTGATGTCCCCATCAACATCAGCGGGAAGCCTACCGCACTGGGGAGCGCTGGTGGTGCAGAGCTGCTCGCAGTGGAACTCGATGGTCCTGCACGGGGCTTTGGTGGTGTGTTTCTCCTGGCAGAGGCAGCAGGCCATGTCACTGGGCAGTTTGCTAAAGAGAAGAGGTTACCGAGTCAAAGCCAGCATCTCAGTCCGTGTCTCAGAGTCCTACTCGGCCAGCACCCAGGTAACGCATCATGGTTTTGCTTGCATTTCCTCTACGGGTCTGGAAAACTTCAGCAATTGGCATCTGCTGGCGGCTGGGCCCCAGTCCCTGCATACTCACAGTGTTTCCGAGTGGCCTGTTGTCAGGAGGAGCGTGAGCAATGTCTGCTGAGTCACTTGTGTTGCACCCAGGTCTCTGAAAGGATTTGAACAACCACATGAAGTTTTCAGGCAGTGTTACCAGAACTCTGCTCTGAGAACAAGACCAGGTCCCTGATGGTGCTGGTGGTGTTGGCAGAGGGGCCCACTTCTGCCTGACCAAACCAAAACGATTCAAACCCCTCTCATCTTTCTGCTTCGACCCGTTCCTAACGATGGGGTCTGAACCAGGAGGGGATCCTGCGCACCTTGTGGGAGGTGAACGTAAACAGAAAGGATTCCCTGTCTCAAACCCCTCCTCCTGCTTTCCCACGCCGCAGGGCTGCGAGCAGGAAGGGCCTGTGCCTTGCTCTGCCGGTGCCGGGGTTCTTTGCGCCTCCGGCAGAATAAGGCTGGGGGAAGAGTGAGATTTGCTACTGGATCTCTGCTTTCCTGCAACGGGGCTCTCGGGGGAGACAAAAATCTGTATTAGTCTGGTAGAAATGAGTCAATACTTACAGATAATTGACTGAAGGCAGCTTGAAGAACGATGTGTCAGCAATAATGGACAGGGGGTTATTGCTTAGGATCCTGAAAAAACAACACCCCCCCGTGAGCGGCTGGTGGGAAGGACGTGAGCTGTGTGGGCAGGGGGGCGTGGGGATGGCCTGTCCACGTGCCCTCTTACGGACAGAGCCCCACCAGCCTGGCCAGCCAAGATCAGCTGGCCCTACGCAGCAGGCACTGGACAAATGGGAGATGGTTAAAGCACGTGCTGTGCAGTTAAAACCCCCAGTGGTTCCTGACCTGTGCAAACACTGCTAAAGCAAAGGGAATTTCCACTGGAGCGTTGCAAAGTATTTCTGCGGTCAAGGAGTTTTTCCTCTTTGCCAGGCTTCCCATTTCTACCCTCTGAGTATCAGCGGGGCCCTAAGGGATGGACCGGATGTGGGATCATGCTGAAATCCCCTTTCCAGGCTCCTCTCTACTATGCAGTGGTGTAGAGAGGGTTCTGGGCCTGGGCTTAGACATTTTCTTAGACACCCAAGAACAAAGTTTCCTGTTTGTGGACGTTTACTTTTAAGTGCCAATGTGCCAAGTGAAATTTCTGGCTAGAAACCTGGGTCACATCCCACAGCCCTCCTCAGCCGGCCTCTTCTCCCTTCCCACCAGCGTTTCTTTCTTACCCACCCCCTTAGGCTCCCCCCACTGCTGTGTGAACCCCATGCTGCTTCAAGGAAGCCACGGGGAAGACGGGCAGCCCAGGAGAAAGTGGCTTTCAGGCTGCAGACCGTTGGTGGACCCTGGGTGACATCTCTAGCAGGATTCAGCTCTTTGCAGAGGGCAAATCTGCTCCTCTCCACTGTCAGTGCGCAGAACCGCCCTCATCTACCTTTAGACCTCGCGACACTCACAGCTTCTGTAAAAACTGCATCCCATGCCACGCCTGGAAAGTGCCTTTCTCGATCTGCGTGATGAGGTTGCCATCAAGGTTTCTGGGGAAAAAGAAGATTGCAGAAATGAATTGGGTCTGTCCTCCAGGCAGCTGGAGCGAAGCAGTAGGGACCTGTAGGAAATAGGCAAATCCAAGGTAGAACGGGGAGGAAACTGCTGGTTTCTCATGGTGTTTTCCAACCTGTCACGGAGGGGAAATGAAGCGCACATGTGCTTAACCTGTTTCCGGCCCAGGATACAGCAAGCCTTCGAGAAATGGCTTCTATTATGGCTGCGCTGGGACAGCCACGCTACGGCCTCTCATCCTGCGCTGGGTCTGCAGCCATCTGCACTGAGCTCTTCAGCTCAGTTAGTCTCAGCGGGGGAAATTTAGTCACTGTTCTACAAAGAACAGGAGCCTTTTCCAGCACAAACAGGGTTTTCAATGCAAACCGACTTCAGTAAATACAGTAGAAAGAAACTTTTATCACTCACAGAACTTGCAAGAAAGGAAGTGGCTCGAAAGCACGTGCCTCAATGGACCGGATGTTATTGGAAGACAAATCCCTGTTAAAATGAGAACACGAGATGTTAGTTACATTTGCACTGGCATGGTTACTTTCTCTTGCTTTGACACTGGCAGCATCTGCGTTACCCGTCTGCGAGCCCACGCGGTGTTTACAGCTGATCACAGCTTGCAGTGGTGTGTAACCTGTGATAACCCTCCTGACCGGAGGTGGCTTTTGCCACTGTGATTTTTTTCTAGCTCTCATCCCACCACAGCTATTGTGGGGCTTGATTTTCCTCTCTGATAACGGATTCTGTAGGCAGGCATAGTTTAGCAGCTGAGGAAGTATTTGCATGGCCCACACCGATTTGTGACCCTCTGGATGTGCCAGAGATGCCACCTGCCTTCCCCTGGGCCCACCAGTGCTTTGCTTGCTGAAGGCAGCCAGAAAAGCCTGAGGGGAACCTCCTGTTACAGGGCCCAGGGCTGGGGGGCCCAGGGCTGGGTCGGTAACCACAGGTGTGATAAAATGGTGATTTTTCTCTTAATCCCTTTTTGGTGAAAACGTTATGTTAAAGGGACCCTACTACAGGCTTAAAGCAAGACCATTGATGTGTGGAAAGGGCACAGTGAAGGGGTAACCTGCACCCCCACTTTCCTGCACAGCTCCGACGTGAGATGCAGCTAGACACGCGGCCGCTGTGGATTCACTCAGCCTGGCTTTGGAAACCAACTGTTCATTGTCTCAGCCTGAATTAGCTGCCCGCGCTTGTTCTGCAGCAAACGGCGAGAGAGAAGCAGGGGACTTTGGGGAGCCATTCATCCCCTGCTCAGTCAGGTTCCCAAGATCGGTTGGGTGAATGGGAAGTGTCTGTTCCTCTCCTTGGAAAATAAAGGAGCGGGGGTCCGAGGGAGGGTGTGGCAGTAGCCCACAGCAGTGGTGGGCAGGGGACGATACCTACAGGTGCTGCAGCAGGAACAGACCCTTCAGCGAACCCCTCTTCACTGCCTGCAGATTGTTGTCCCGGAGGGCTCTGGAATGAGACCAATGCACATTTACGGTTTTATCAGCTGCTCTCCAGGAGGAAATGGGAGTTTTCAGGGGAAAATATTGGTCAGTAGCTGAACTAAAACACCTCTTGGGGTCACTACAGGGATCGCCACTGCTGAGCTGTGGGAGTGCTCCTGCTCTTCATACCCTTGGCTCAAAAACCAGAGCAAAAGGACTGAAAATCCCTGAACTGTCACGTTTAAAACGCTAAAGGACACTTACAAGTACTCAGCCCACGGGTATTCCCTCCATGATGGTTCTTCAATGGAAGAAATTGAGTTGTCGGTGAAATCTCTGCAAAGACACGACAGACACGGTCACCCCTCGGGAAAACCCTTTCCCCTGCAGGTTTGGCTGCTGAGGTGGAAGCGGGCTGGAGACGCAACAGCCCGGCCAGCCCGGCTTCACCCCTCGTGCTGCCGCGCAGGCCCCCCAGACCAAGATGTCTCCTGCCCGGGTGTCCCGGGAGGGGTTGCCAGGCAAGAAAAGCCAAGGAGGGGAAGGTGGGGGGGTTCTGGTGGGGCGGGCAGCTGCCGGTACTCACAGGACAGAGAGGGGCCAGCGGCGGTCGGCAGGGGGCACGCTGTCCAGGCTGGCAACGCTGCAGTCCAGCAGCTGCCGTTGGCAGCGGCAGGGGAGCGGGCAGGCCTGCCTGGGCCAGCCCTGGCCGGGGGCTGCCGCCAACAGCAGCAGCAGCAGCAGGAGGAGCGGGCGGCCGGGCCGGGCCAGGCCCATGGAAGCGCAGGCCCGGCCAGGGGTCACTGGGCAACGGGGGTTCCGCAGGCCTCGCCTCATGAGCTCTTGCCTCATGAGCTCTCGCCTCATGAGCTCTTGCCTCATGGCTGCCAGCAGGGCTTCTGGTGCCAGCGGGGGAGTACAGCTCATCATATACTGGGGAGCAGGCCCGGGGGGCTGGGCTTCGGCACCAGCGGGAGAATATGGATCATAATGGAAGGCGGAGCAGGCCGGGGCAGGGGTTGCCGGGCAACGGGGGTCCACATGCCTGGGGCTGGGCGCAGGCCTCGCCCCAACAAGGAATCTTCGCTTTACATGGCGACGGCGTCCCAACTCCTTGTCTTTGGGGCTCAACCCACGTGGCTCAACACGTTGTTTGTTACAAGACTTAGGCTTATTTCTGTAGAAGAAATGTCATTTAGAGACATTCTCTCTTTCCGTGCCTGGGCAGACGTGCGCAAGTAGCACAGCTACTCCTGCTGCCGAGTCGGCTTCTCCTGCCGTCTCCGGCTTTCTCCCGCAGATCAGAGCGAACCTGAACTGTAGGCTCTTGCAGGGAGGGCTCGATCCTTCCGTTTCTGTCTGGGCTCCTCTCTTACGCTGTCTAAATAATAATCGTGCAGCTAAGCTGGCTTCCATATATAGCTGACCTGGATAAGTTGACGGGAAAGCACTTCCTCTCCAAAAGCAGCACACATTTTTGGGCTTAATTTTAGTCACACCAGGTTTATTGCCCGTTTCTTTTGCTGTTCCGTACTTGGAGAAAAAGCGGACGTTGGCTGTGACGCAGACGTCATTGCACAGCGTTCGATGTCATTCCTAATCAAACACTGCAGAACTTGTGGAACCCACGTGAAGACAGAGCTGCACTAGTTGGATGGCATCTCCCAGCTAGGGAGCGCTTCATCAAAACTGAGCTCAGACCAAACTTCCTCTTCGAGGGCAAACTGTTCCAAGGGCAATTCACTGACCTGGGAAAAGAAATCAAGAGTAAATTTCTTTCTCTACAACATATTTTAGCTGCATCCCCCCACACCTGGAAACTGTATTTTTACCACAGCCAAGAGACGGCTTCCCAGGGATTTACAACTCAGGAACATTTCTGCTTTGGGAAGACTGACTGACATCACAAGGCGATGAACCAAAAGCACACCCAGCAGCTCTCCTGCAAGCAAGTCCTTCCGAATTCCTGTCTGTTCCTCTTCTGAGTAGGCTGGAAGGTGCCTTGCAGAGAGAGAATTAGCTCCCACACACCATCACAAGGGAAGCGAGGTGGCAGGGGAGGTGAGGGATGGCTCTTGTGGTGAAAGAGAGGTTTGAGAAGCAGCAGGCTTTCTGTTTGACTGTGCTGCACACTTTTCTTACGGTCACTGCACGTTAGGTCAGTCCCCTGTGGGTTTAACGGAAGTCAGGTAGAAGGGGCTGTACATAGGAGAACACAGAGAGAGAACAGACCAGCAGAGAACCAACGTATTTGAGAAGTCGTGGCGGTCTGGTGAAGTTCTCACTGACTGGAAAAGGGGAAACATAAGCCCCATCTTTAGAAAGGGAAAAAAGAAGGATCCAGGGAAGTACGGGCCAGTCACTGTCACCTCTGTGCCTGGCAAGATCATGGAGCAGATCCTCCTGGAAACCGTGCAAAGGCACATGGAGAACGAGGAGGTGATGAAACCAACATGGCTTCACCGAGGGCAGATCGTGCCTGACGAATATGGTGGCATCTACGATGGGGTCATGGCCTTGGTGGGTAGAGGACGGGCAACCAATGTCATCAACCTGGACTTGTGCAAAGTGTCTGACAGAGTCCCGCAGGACATTTGGCAGGGGATGGCACTGGGGGGGCTTTAAGGTCCATTCCAACACAAACCATTCTGTGATTCTATGATAGACGTACACGTGCAAGCATGCACACACACGTGTACACACACAGTCAAACATACAAGCAGACACATGCACATGCACACACATGCAGACGTGCACAAGTGGGCACAGGTATGCACACACATGTGGCAGAGGCGCACGGGCAGGCACGCGCAGGTGCTCACACACATGCACAAGCACACGCCCGGCAGGGAGCGGGCACAGCAGCCGGACAGCTCTGCAGGGCTGGGTGCTCACCCCTCCTGGCACAGCCTTGTCCCCACCCTCTCTCCATGGCCCGCCCGCTGCCGCATCATGCGTGTCTGCCCATGCGCACAGGCCCAGACACACGCGTGCGGCTTTGAACTGATCACGGGACGCTCCGAGTGGAAAACCAACAAGTTTTAATGGACGTTTCCGAAGGCCCAGCCCGCACCTTCTCCCGCGGGGATGTCCCCTGCCATGGGCTGCGCACCCCACACGTGGAGGGAGGCTGCCTCCCGCCTGCCCACTGCTGCCGAAGCCCTACGAAGGCCCCCGTCCCTCGTAGCCCCCCCTCTTCCCGTCCTGCTGAGATGAACTTTGGCTGGTCGTGGTGAGGGACCGTTGCTCCAGCCCTTGGGATGTGCTGGAGCTACTGGACAGAGGCTTCGGCTGTCAGGGTAGTTGCTTTTCCCCACGACTGCAGCTCTTCTGGGGTGCTCTGGGAATCCAGCTGAAATAATGGCAAGACAATAACATCCAAGGAAAAAGCAATGAGGAAAGAGCAGTGAGGAAACAGCAGCCGAGGAAACAGCAGCCAGGGAAAGCCTCAGCAGTTCCTACATCAGAGCAAGAGCTGAAAAAGAAGTGGCGGCATCATCGCCTTCCCACTTAAAAGGAGGAGACAAAGGCAAGGCAGCTGGTGGTGGCGGTTACTGGCAGGAGGCTGCCTGCACCCTGCCCTGCCGGGGAAGCACCTACTGTAGGATGCGGGCGAGTGGCATTGCCAGCGCTGCAAAACATCTGGATTAGAAAAAAGGCTTTTGTGCATCATCAGCCCAGAACTGACCCTAATTCTGGTTGGTAAGAGGGGAGGCTTGGCCGGGGGGGCTGCAGCGGGGTGACCCTAAGATAGGAGCCCCAGAGGGAGGGACGGTGCTGGCTGATGTGGCTGGGAACAGGTCCTGGCTTGGCCTGGATGTGAAAGGCATGCCCAGGGCAGGAGCGAGCTCTTTAGCAGCCTCTCTGGGAGCGGGGCAGGGAGAAATAGGGCCGAGCTGTCAGCAGAGTGTTGTGTGGGACCGGAGCACAGAGCGGGCCGGGCAGCACAGGCATGGGGACGTGGCACCAGGCGGGAGCCCAGGGCCAGCACATCCACCACATCACTGGCCTGGAGAAGGGCTGCCGGGGTGGCGGGTGGAGCTCAGAGCTGTGTCCATCACTCGCGCTTTGGGGTCTCGTGAAAAAGCGACGTGCTTTAAACCCAGCCGTGCCAATGGCTGGTGAGTCTTTGGCAGCCGGCACCCGCGTGGCTGGGGCTCAGGATTACCAGTAACTGAGAGTAAATTCAGAGTAAAGACCATGGCAAGGCAGTGGCGCAGCACAGGGATGAATTACCTTTTCCTGGAGCTTTGGGGTTGGGAAGCGGATGCAGCTTTTTCAGAGCAAACCTGGTGAAGAGGAGAGAGAGACTGGTAACATCAGGAATTTCTCACCATACTCCGCAAATCAAGGCAAGCCCAAAGGTTCTTCCTCCAGCTGAGCCCGTTCTGTACATGTGCACGCCTGGGCCAGCAGCCCCGGGTTTAGGAGAGCCCATCCGCCCTTCCCAGCTCCCTGCTTTTCCCTGCCTCCGGAATGACCTGAGCTCCCAGAGCTCTCCTGTCTCAGCAGTGTTCAGGTCTGCCTTTCTTATCTGTGCAGTGCCATGCAGGGCACTCCCCTCCCGTTTAACCCGTGTCTGAATCATGTAGGTAGGCTTTTAGAGAAAGAAAAGCCTTTTTTCTGAGGAGAAGGGCCCCAAAGGAGGCTGGAACCCCGTGGGCACGCTGGCTCCTGTCCCCTGCCTGGCTCTGGCACTGGCCTGAGCCACGCGCGGCCATCACACCTTGCGGAAGGACTTGACTTTGGCAAGAGGGAAGGCAGCCGGGGAATTGCGGCATGGCTGAACACAACCGGTGTGGGCAGGAGGGCAGCACAGGGTCAGGAGAAGGGCCTGGGAGGGAACTATAGGGCTGGGGATTGTGGGATGAACCTCAGGGATGGGGTGTGTGCGGGGGATCCACAGCCCCACTCAAGGAAGCTGTTAAGAAGCTGCAAAACAGAGTCATGACAGATGCCGGGATAATCCCCCGCAAGCAGGCTTGGACCTGTGCTGAGCTGCATGGATGCCGTGACAGGCTCCAAGGGTGGAAAAACACCTCCTGTGCTACCCAGCAGGTGCACGGGCACCTGCATCAGCACCCCGGGGCTCCAAAACTGTGTGGGAGGCACCGCCGTGCCCTGGAGCGCTCCAGGCACAAGGCTTGACCGGCAGCTGTCTGTCAAACAAGTTATCGGCTTACCTGCATGACACAAAGCCCTGAGAGATTGATCATGATGATGCCAGACACCCCCAGTGCTAACAGGAGCTTGTCACTGGAAGTGTACACTGGTTTCAACTAGGAGAAAAGGAGAGAAAATGAGGAGGGGAGAGGGTTGCTCCTTCCATTCCCCATTGCCCAGAAGGACACACCAGCAACACCCAGTCTCTCTCCTACCTCTGTGAGTTTCCTGCGCGCCTCCGTGGCCAGAGCCGTGCCATTAGAAGCCCTCCCTTCGTGGAGACACTGGCCTGCGAAAGCAGAGGCTCGCTGGTCATCTTGCCTCTCGCTGAGCAGCTTTATGAGCCGCCCTGTCTTTGAGACCATCTTCGCACAGGCCAGCTGGAGCTCGGGCAGGCTGCAGTCCATCCTCAGGGCTCGCACCACGTGGGAGATGTATGTCCGCAGGGCTTTGTCTGGGACGAGCACACGCAGGTGACGACTGACCATGTTTTCAAAGAGGTCTCCTTGAACCAGTGCATCATCTGGGCTGTCGGAGCTGTCTGGTTTGTTGCCCAAAGTGGATTCCTCCTTCTGTTGCTGCCAGGGCGTTTCTGTGTTTCCAGGGAGGGCTGTAACACTCCCGCCTGGAGAGGAACCCTCTCCTTCAGCCATGTCCTCTAGCATGCTGCTTGCAGTGGGGGAGCTGCTGTTAGTCGACAGGTTATAGGCAAACTGCTGTTCCGTGTTTGGTCTCCGCTCTGCTTCACTTTCGGTTGGCGTGGGCCCTTCCTCTGGATTCACACTGTCAGGTGCCGTGTAGGCAAGCTGATTGCTTTCCTTCAGGTACGGGCGATCCCCCTGCCTTTGCCCTGTGTGAGTCCAAACAGAGTCCTGCCTTGGAGATGGTGCTTCCTCTGCATCCTCCACATCCTCCACCCCAGGAGTTTTCTTGGTTGGCTCCACAGTATCGGAATAACTTTGGATCTCAAAAGACCTGGAGAAATGCGAGGCCTCTGGTGGGGAGCGTGAAAGGGAACGTTTTGCAGGAGGTGCGGGTACTTTGCGGTGTCTGAGGAAGGAGATGTTGTCACGCTGCTTTTGCACCCAGCCTGGGGTTGTGTCTCCTTCCACTGCTGGGGTCTCGTGCTTCCGCATGGCAGGCACTGGCAGGGATGTGACAGTGTTTTCCACAGTCACGACTCTTTTAGGCTCGTACAGCTCCTTCCTGAGCTTGGCCGCTAACGCCTTTGTGAGGGAAGAGAGTTTCCTTGCATCGGTTTCCTTGGTCCAGTCCGTGTGCTGAATGTTGTGCAGCCTCAGCCTCAGCTTCTCACTGCTTTTGCCTTCCTGCGTGGGTGGGTGCTGAGGGGAGTAGGGATTTGTTCTGGAAATGGGATCACTCGGGTTCCTGAGATCACCATCAGTGCCGGTCAGGCTCAGGGACGCCTCAAGCGTTACGGTTTCACTGTCTCCGAGCGAGGGCTCCTTGGGCTTGAGGCTTAACACGGGGCTGGTGTTCAGTTTTCGGGATTGTACCACTTCTGTTACTTCTCCTTGCGTCTCTGCCAGCGGATCTGTGTGAGTTGGAAAGCACCGAGAGAGCACATCTGTGACTTGGCGCCACGAGAAGCTTTCTGCCAAACTACAGGATCACAGGTTTACCCCGAGCAGCAGGCGCTCGTCTTGAAGACAAGGGAGTGTGTGAACTGAACGGTGGGTGTGTTACAGGCAGGAAAAGTCTTGTGAAATCAATCACATTATCTCATCGGGGCAGTGTGGGTGGCAGGTTTGAGGCATATGCTGCTTTGCCAGGGCAATGCAAACACTGCCGGAGCCTTTGGCCATGTCTGTGCCGTGTCTGGGACCCCTCTCGCTGCTGATCGGTGACTAGCCAAGGTGGCAGTGGAAAGGCGCAGGAGGTTGTCAGGGGAAATCTGTGGGGCTAATGAGCAGACGGTGTCTTCCAGCACTTGGGAACAGCACCGGGCGTGCCTGATGTCCTTGGCGAGATGCGCTGTGTGGACGGAAGCTCGTGTGTGTGTTCAGCCCTGCAAACTATTTCTTCTCAAGATAGTCCTTGATGCAGAAGGTTGTGCATCACCAGCAACTACTCCAGCTGTGCTCTTTCCAAGTCATGTGCTCAAGGGGCACCTTTGCATGACCCTGGCTTAGGGAGCACAGGCAGAGGCCTCCCAGGTCTCACCCGAGCTGCCTGCACTGGCCTTCGGGTGATTTAAAGGCCTCGCATGGACAAAGCTCCTCCTGCTGTGCTCAGCCAGCAGATTTACAGGCCCTGGGCCTGGCCAGGAGCCACCAGGCTGGAGCGATGCCACTAAGATGGCCAACGCTGCCTGGGAACCCACACAAAACAGGTCCACGCTACAGCATCTCCTAAAACCCGAGGAAACGGGGCTGATTTGATGTCCCCATCAACATCAGCGGGAAGCCTACCGCACTGGGGAGCGCTGGTGGTGCAGAGCTGCTCGCAGTGGAACTCGATGGTCCTGCACGGGGCTTTGGTGGTGTGTTTCTCCTGGCAGAGGCAGCAGGCCATGTCACTGGGCAGTTTGCTAAAGAGAAGAGGTTACCGAGTCAAAGCCAGCATCTCAGTCCGTGTCTCAGAGTCCTACTCGGCCAGCACCCAGGTAACGCATCATGGTTTTGCTTGCATTTCCTCTACGGGTCTGGAAAACTTCAGCAATTGGCATCTGCTGGCGGCTGGGCCCCAGTCCCTGCATACTCACAGTGTTTCCGAGTGGCCTGTTGTCAGGAGGAGCGTGAGCAATGTCTGCTGAGTCACTTGTGTTGCACCCAGGTCTCTGAAAGGATTTGAACAACCACATGAAGTTTTCAGGCAGTGTTACCAGAACTCTGCTCTGAGAACAAGACCAGGTCCCTGATGGTGCTGGTGGTGTTGGCAGAGGGGCCCACTTCTGCCTGACCAAACCAAAACGATTCAAACCCCTCTCATCTTTCTGCTTCGACCCGTTCCTAACGATGGGGTCTGAACCAGGAGGGGATCCTGCGCACCTTGTGGGAGGTGAATGTAAACAGAAAGGATTCCCTGTCTCAAACCCCTCCTCCTGCTTTCCCACGCCGCAGGGCTGCGAGCAGGAAGGGCCTGTGCCTTGCTCTGCCGGTGCCGGGGTTCTTTGCGCCTCCGGCAGAATAAGGCTGGGGGAAGAGTGAGATTTGCTACTGGATCTCTGCTTTCCTGCAACGGGGCTCTCGGGGGAGACAAAGATCTGTATTAGTTTGGTAGAAATGAGTCAATACTTACAGATAATTGACTGAAGGCAGCTTGAAGAACGATGTGTCAGCAATAACGGACAGGGGGTTATGGCTTAGGATCCTGAAAAAACAACACCCCCCCGTGAGCGGCTGGTGGGAAGGACGTGAGCTGTGTGGGCAGGGGGGCGTGGGGATGGCCTGTCCATGTGCCCTCTTACGGACAGAGCCCCACCAGCCTGGCCAGCCAAGATCAGCTGGCCCTACGCAGCAAGCACTGGACAAATGGGAGATGGTTAAAGCACGTGTTGTGCAGTTAAAACCCCCAGTGGTTCCTGACCTGTGCAAACACTGCTAAAGCAAAGGGAATTTCCACTGGAGCGTTGCAAAGTATTTCTGCGGTCAAGGAGTTTTTCCTCTTTGCCAGGCTTCCCATTTCTACCCTCTGAGTATCAGCGGGGCCCTAAGGGATGGATCAGATGTGGAATCATGCTGAAATCCCCTTTCCAGGCTCCTCTCTACTATGGAGTGGTGTAGAGAGGTTTATGGGCCTGGGCTTCCCACTTGCTTCAGGCCCAGGTGGAAAGCTGATCCTACCCCTGGAAGAACCGGCTCTCTATTCAGTCACGTTTTCTTAGACACCCAAGAACAAAGTTTCCTGTCTGTGGACGTTTACTTTTAAGTGCCAATGTGCCAAGTGAAATTTCTGGCTAGAAACCTGGGTCACATCCCACAGCCCTCCTCAGCCGGCCCCTTCTCCCTTCCCACCAGCGTTTCTTTCTTACCCACCCCCTTAGGCTCCCCTCACTGCTGTGTGAACCCCATGCTGCTTCAAGGAAGCCACGGGGAAGACGGGCAGCCCAGGAGAAAGTGACTTTCAGGCCAGGACCCTGGGTGACATCTCTAGCAGGATTCAGCTCTGTGCAGAGGGCAAATCTGCTCCTCTCCACTGTCAGTGCGCAGAACCGCCCTCATCTACCTTTAGACCTCGCGACACTCACAGCTTCTGTAAAAACTGCATCCCATGCCACGCCTGGAAAGTGCCTTTCTCGATCTGCGTGATGAGGTTGCCATCAAGGTTTCTGGGGAAAAAGAAGATTGCAGAAATGAATTGGGTCTGTCCTACAGGCAGCTGGAGCGAAGCAGTAGGGACCTGTAGGAAATAGGCAAATCCAAGGTAGAATGGGGAGGAAACTGCTGGTTTCTCATGGTGTTTTCCAACCTGTCACGGAGGGGAAATGAAGCGCACATGTGCTTAACCTGTTTCCGGCCCAGGATACAGCAAGCCTTCGAGAAATGGCTTCTATTATGGCTGCGCTGGGACAGCCACGCTACGGCCTCTCATCCTGCGCTGGGTCTGCAGCCATCTGCACTGAGCTCTTCAGCTCAGTTAGTCTCAGCGGGGGAAATTTAGTCACTGTTCTACAAAGAACAGGAGCCTTTTCCAGCACAAACAATGCAGTCGTTTCAATGCAAACCGACTTCAGTAAATACAGTAGAAAGAAACTTTTATCACTCACAGAACTTGCAAGAAAGGAAGTGGCTCGAAAGCACGTGCCTCAATGGACCGGATGTTATTGGAAGACAAATCCCTGTTAAAATGAGAACACGAGATGTTAGTTACATTTGCACTGGCATGGTTACTTTCTCTTGCTTTGACACTGGCAGCATCTGCGTTACCCGTCTGCGAGCCCACGCGGTGTTTATAGCTGATCACAGCTTGCAGTGGTGTGTAACCTGTGATAACTCTCCTGACCGGAGGTGGCTTTCGCCACTGTGATTTTTTTCTAGCTCTCATCCCACCACAGCTATTGTGGGGCTTGATTTTCCTCTCTGATAACGGATTCTGTAGGCAGGCATAGTTTAGCAGCTGAGGAAGTATTTGCACGGCCCACACCGATTTGTGACCCTCTGGATGTGCCAGAGATGCCACCTGCCTTCCCCTGGGCCCACCAGTGCTTTGCTTGCTGAAGGCAGCCAGAAAAGCCTGAGGGGAACCTCCTGTTACAGGGCCCAGGGCTGGGGGGCCCAGGGCTGGGTCGGTAACCACAGGTGTGATAAAATGGTGATTTTTCTCTTAATCCCTTTTTGGTGAAAACGTTATGTTAAAGGGACCCTACTACAGGCTTAAAGCAAGACCATTGATGTGTGGAAAGGGCACAGTGAAGGGGTAACCTGCACCCCCACTTTCCTGCACAGCTCCGACGTGAGATGCAGCTAGACACGCGGCCGCTGTGGATTCACTCAGCCTGGCTTTGGAAACCAACTGTTCATTGTCTCAGCCTGAATTAGCTGCCCGCGCTTGTTCTGCAGCAAACAGCGAGAGAGAAGCAGGGGACTTTGGGGAGTCATTCATCCCCTGCTCAGTCAGGTTCCCAAGATCGGTTGGGTGAATGGGAAGTGTCTGTTCCTCTCCTTGGAAAATAAAGGAGCGGGGGTCCGAGGGAGGGTGTGGCAGTAGCCCACAGCAGTGGTGGGCAGGGGACGATACCTACAGGTGCTGCAGCAGGAACAGACCCTTCAGCGAACCCCTCTTCACTGCCTGCAGATTGTTGTCCCGGAGGGCTCTGGAATGAGACCAATGCACATTTACGGTTTTATCAGCTGCTCTCCAGGAGGAAATGGGAGTTTTCAGGGGAAAATATTGGTCAGTAGCTGAACTAAAACACCTCTTGGGGTCACTACAGGGATCGCCACTGCTGGGCTGTGGGAGTGCTCCTGCTCTTCATACCCTTGGCTCAAAAACCAGAGCAAAAGGACTGAAAATCCCTGAACTGTCACGTTTAAAACGCTAAAGGACACTTACAAGTACTCAGCCCACGGGTATTCCCTCCATGATGGTTCTTCAATGGAAGAAATTGAGTTGTCGGTGAAATCTCTGCAAAGACACGACAGACACGGTCACCCCTCGGGAAAACCCTTTCCCCTGCAGGTTTGGCTGCTGAGGTGGAAGTGGGCTGGAGACGCAACAGCCCGGCCAGCCCGGCTTCACCCCTCGTGCTGCCGCGCAGGCCCCCCAGACCAAGATGTCTCCTGCCCGGGTATCCCGGGAGGGGTTGCCAGGGATGAAAAGCCAAGGAGGGGAAGGTGGGGGGGTTCTGGTGGGGCGGGCAGCTGCCGGTACTCACAGGACAGAGAGGGGCCAGCGGCGGTCGGCAGGGGGCACGCTGTCCAGGCTGGCAACGCTGCAGTCCAGCAGCTGCCGTTGGCAGCGGCAGGGGAGCGGGCAGGCCTGCCTGGGCCAGCCCTGGCCGGGGGCTGCCGCCAACAGCAGCAGCAGCAGCAGGAGGAGCGGGCGGCCGGGCCGGGCCAGGCCCATGGAAGCGCAGGCCCGGCCAGGGGTCACTGGGCAACGGGGGTTCCGCAGGCCTCGCCTCATGAGCTCTTGCCTCATGAGCTCTCGCCTCATGAGCTCTTGCCTCATGGCTGCCAGCAGGGCTTCTGGTGCCAGCGGGGGAGTACAGCTCATCATATACTGGGGAGCAGGCCCGGGGGGCTGGGCTTCGGCACCAGCGGGAGAATATGGATCATAATGGAAGGCGGAGCAGGCCGGGGCAGGGGTTGCCGGGCAACGGGGGTCCACATGCCTGGGGCTGGGCGCAGGCCTCGCCCCAACAAGGAATCTTCGCTTTACATGGCGACGGCGTCCCAACTCCTTGTCTTTGGGGCTCAACCCACGTGGCTCAACACGTTGTTTGTTACAAGACTTAGGCTTATTTCTGTAGAAGAAATGTCATTTAGAGACATTCTCTCTTTCCGTGCCTGGGCAGACGTGCGCAAGTAGCACAGCTACTCCTGCTGCCGAGTCGGCTTCTCCTGCCGTCTCCGGCTTTCTCCCGCAGATCAGAGCGAACCTGAACTGTAGGCTCTTGCAGGGAGGGCTCGATCCTTCCGTTTCTGTCTGGGCTCCTCTCTTACGCTGTCTAAATAATAATCATGCAGCTAAGGTGGCTTCCATATATAGCTGACCTGGATAAGTTGACAGGAAAGCACTTCCTCTCCAAAAGCAGCACACATTTTTGGGCTTAATTTTAGTCACACCAGGTTTATTGCCCGTTTCTTTTGCTGTTCCGTACTTGGAGAAAAAGCGGACGTTGGCTGTGACGCAGACGTCATTGCACAGCGTTCGATGTCATTCCTAATCAAACACTGCAGAACTTGTGGAACCCACGTGAAGACAGAGCTGCACTAGTTGGATGGCATCTCCCAGCTAGGGAGCGCTTCATCAAAACTGAGCTCAGACCAAACTTCCTCTTCGAGGGCAAACTGTTCCAAGGGCAATTCACTGACCTGGGAAAAGAAATCAAGAGTAAATTTCTTTCTCTACAACATATTTTAGCTGCATCCCCCCACACCTGGAAACTGTATTTTTACCACAGCCAAGAGACGGCTTCCCAGGGATTTACAACTCAGGAACATTTCTGCTTTGGGAAGACTGACCGACATCACAAGGCGATGAACCAAAAGCACACCCAGCAGCTCTCCTGCAAGCAAGTCCTTCCGAATTCCTGTCTGTTCCTCTTCTGAGCAGGCTGGAAGGTGCCTTGCAGAGAGAGAATTAGCTCCCACACACCATCACAAGGGAAGCGAGGTGGCAGGGGAGGTGAGGGATGGCTCTTGTGGTGAAAGAGAGGTTTGAGAAGCAGCAGGCTTTCTGTTTGACTGTGCTGCACACTTTTCTTACGGTCACTGCACGTTAGGTCAGTCCCCTGTGGGTTTAACGGAAGTCAGGTAGAAGGGGCTGTACATAGGAGAACACAGAGAGAGAACAGACCAGCAGAGAACCAACGTATTTGAGAAGTCGTGGCGGTCTGGTGAAGTTCTCACTGACTGGAAAAGGGGAAACATAAGCCCCATCTTTAGAAAGGGAAAAAAGAAGGATCCAGGGAAGTACGGGCCAGTCACTGTCACCTCTGTGCCTGGCAAGATCATGGAGCAGATCCTCCTGGAAACCGTGCAAAGGCACATGGAGAACGAGGAGGTGATGAAACCAACATGGCTTCACCGAGGGCAGATCGTGCCTGACGAATATGGTGGCATCTACGATGGGGTCATGGCCTTGGTGGGTAGAGGACGGGCAACCAATGTCATCAACCTGGACTTGTGCAAAGTGTCTGACAGCGTCCCGCAGGACATTTGGCAGGGGATGGCACTGGGGGGGCTTTAAGGTCCCTTCCAACACAAACCATTCTGTGATTCTATGATAGACGTACACGTGCAAGCATGCACACACACGTGTACACACACAGTCAAACATACAAGCAGACACATGCACATGCACACGCATGCAGACGTGCACAAGTGGGCACAGGTATGCACACACATGTGGCAGAGGCGCACGGGCAGGCACGCGCAGGTGCTCACACACATGCACAAGCACATGCCCGGCAAGGAGCGGGCGCAGCAGCCGGATGGCTCTGCAGGGCTGGGTGCTCACCCCTCCTGGCACAGCCTTGTCCCCACCCTCTCTCCATGGCCCGCCCGCTGCCGCATCATGCGTGTCTGCCCATGCGCACAGGCCCAGACACACGCGTGCGGCTTTGAACTGATCACGGGACGCTCCGAGTGGAAAACCAACAAGTTTTAATGGACGTTTCCGAAGGCCCAGCCCGCACCTTCTCCCGCGGGGATGTCCCCTGCCATGGGCTGCGCACCCCACACGTGGAGGGAGGCTGCCTCCCGCTTGCCCACTGCTGCCGAAGCCCTACGAAGGCCCCCGTCCCTCGTAGCCCCCCTCTTCCCGTCCTGCTGAGATGAACTTTGGCTGGTCGTGGTGAGGGACCGTTGCTCCAGCCCTTGGGATGTGCTGGAGCTACTGGACAGAGGCTTCGGCTGTCAGGGTAGTTGCTTTTCCCCACGACTGCAGCTCTTCTGGGGTGCTCTGGGAATCCAGCTGAAATAATGGCAAGACAATAACATCCAAGGAAAAAGCAATGAGGAAAGAGCAGTGAGGAAACAGCAGCCGAGGAAACAGCAGCCAGGGAAAGCCTCAGCAGTTCCTACATCAGAGCAAGAGCTGAAAAAGAAGTGGCGGCATCGTCGCCTTCCCACTTAAAAGGAGGAGACAAAGGCAAGGCAGCTGGTGGTGGCGGTTACTGGCAGGAGGCTGCCTGCACCCTGCCCTGCCAGGAAAGCACCTACTGTAGGATGCGGGCGAGTGGCATTGCCAGCGCTGCAAAACATCTGGGTTAGAAAAAAGGCTTTTGTGCATCATCAGCCCAGAACTGACCCTAATTCTGGTCGGTAAGCGGGGAGGCTTGGCCAGGGGGGGCTGCAGCGGGGTGACCCTAAGATAGGAGCCCCAGAGGGAGGGACGGTGCTGGCTGATGTGGCTGGGAACAGGTCCTGGCTTAGCCTGGATGTGAAAGGCATGCCCAGGGCAGGAGCGAGCTCTTTAGCAGCCTCTCTGGGAGCGGGGCAGGGAGAAATAGGGCCGAGCTGTCAGCAGAGTGTTGTGTGGGACCGGAGCACAGAGTGGGCCGGGCAGCACGGGCATGGGGACGTGGCACCAGGCGGGAGCCCAGGGCCAGCACATCCACCACATCACTGGCCTGGAGAAGGGCTGCCGGGGTGGCGGGTGGAGCTCAGAGCTGTGTCCATCACTCGCGCTTTGGGGTCTCGTGAAAAAGCGACGTGCTTTAAACCCAGCCGTGCTGATGGCTGGTGAGTCTTTGGCAGCCGGCACCCGCGTGGCTGGGGCTCAGGATTACCAGTAACTGAGAGTAAATTCAGAGTAAAGACCGTGACAAGGCAGTGGCGCAGCGCTGGGATGAATTACCTTTACTTGGTGCTTTGGGGTTGGGAAGTGGATGCACATATTTGGGAGCAAACCTGGCGAAGAGGAGAGAGAGACTGGTAACATCAGGAATTTCTCACCGTACTCTGCAAATCAAGGCAGGCCCAAAGGTTCTTCCTCCAACTGAGCCCGTTCTGTACATGTGCACGCCTGGGCCAGCAGCCACGGGTTTAGGAGAGCCCATCCGCCCTTCCCAGCTCCCTGCTTTTCCCTGCCTCCAGAATGACCTGAGCTCCCAGAGCTCTCCTGTCTCAGCAGTGTTCAGGTCTGCCTTTCTTATCTGTGCAGTGCCTTGCAGGGCACTCCCCTCCCGTTTAACCCGTGTCTGAATCATGTAGGTAGGCTTTTAGAGAAAGAAAAGCCTTTTTTCTGAGGAGAAGGGCCCCAAAGGAGGCTGGAACCCCATGGGCACGCTGGCTCCTGTCACCTGCCTGGCTCTGGCACTGGCCTGAGCCACGCGCGGCCGTCACACCTTGAGGAAGGACTTGACTTTGGCAAGAGGGAAGGCAGCCGGGGAATTGCGGCATGGCTGAACACAACCGGTGTGGGCAGGAGGGCAGCACAGGGTCAGGAGAAGGGCCTGGGAGGGGACTATAGGGCTGGGGATTGTGGGATGAACCTCAGGGATGGGGTGTGTGTGGGGGATCCACAGCCCCACTGGAGGAAGCTGTTAAGAAGCTGCAAAGCACCTGCATCAGCACCCCGAGGCTCCAAAACTGTGTGGGAGGCACCGCCGTACCCTGGAGCGCTCCAGGCACAAGGCTTGACTGGCAGCTGTCTGTCAAACAAGTTATCGGCTTACCTCAATGACACAAATCATGATGAGATTCAAGATGATGATGCCAGACAAACCCAATCCTAACAGGAGCTTTTTGATGAAGATAGGACTTGGTTTCCACTGGCAGAAAAGAAGAGAAAATCAGAAGGGGAGACGGTTGCTCCTTCCATTCCCCGTTGCCCAGGACACACCAGCAATGCCCAGTCTCTCTCCTACCTTCTCTGTGGGTTTCCTGCCTGCCTCCGTGGCTGGGGCCGTGCCATTGGAAGCCCTCCCTTCTTGGAGACACTGGCCTGCGAAAGCAGAGGCTCGCTGGTCATCTCGCCTCTCGCTGAGCAGCTTTATGAGCTGCCCTGTCTTTGAGACCATCTTCGCACAGGCCAGCTGGAGCTCGGGCAGGCTGCAGTCCATCCTCAGGGCTCGCACCACGTGGGAGATGTATGTCTGCAGGGCTTTGTCTGGGACGAGCACACGCAGGTGACGACTGACCATGTTTTCAAAGAGGTCTCCTTGAACCAGTGCATCATCTGGGCTGTCGGAGCTGTCTGGTTTGTTGCCAAAAGTGGATTCCTCCTTCTGTTGCTGCCAGGGCGTTTCTGTGTTTCCAGGGAGGGCTGTAACACTCCCGTCTGGAGAGGAACCCTCTCCTTCAGCCATGTCCTCTAGCATGCTGCTTGCAGTGGGGGAGCTGCTGTTAGCCGACAGGTTATAGGCAAACTGCTGTTCCGTGTTTGGTCTCCGCTCTGCTTCACTTTCGGTTGGCGTGGGCCCTTCCTCTGGATTCACACTGCCAGGCACCGTGTAGGCAAGCTGACTGCTTTCCTTCAGGTACGGGCGATCCCCCTGCCTTTGCCCTGTGTGAGTCCAAACAGAGTCCTGCCTTGGAGATGGTGCTTCCTCTGCATCCTCTGCATCCTCCACATCCTCCACCCCAGGAGTTTTCTTGGTCGGCTCCACAGTATCGGAGTAACTTTGGATCTCAAAAGACCTGGAGAAATGCGAGGCCTCTGGTGGGGAGCGTGAAAGGGAACGTTTTGCAGGAGGTGCGGGTACTTTGCGGTGTCTGAAGAAGGAGGTGTTGTCACGCTGCTTTTGCACCCAGCCTGGGGTTGTGTCTCCTTCCACTGCTGGGGTCTCGTGCTTCCGCATGGCAGGCACTGGCAGGGATGTGACAGTGTTTTCCACAGTCACGACTCTTTTAGGCTCGTACAGCTCCTTCCTGAGCTCGGCCGCTAATGCCTTTGTGAGGGAAGAGAGTTTCCTTGCATCGGTTTCCTTGGTCCAGTCCGTGTGCTGAATGTTGTGCAGCCTCAGCCTGAGCTTCTCACTGCTTTTGCCTTCCTGCATGGGTGGGTGCTGAGGGGAGTAGGGATTTGTTCTGGAAATGGGATCACTCGGGTTCCTGAGATCACCATCAGTGCCGGTCAGGCTCAGGGATGCCTCAAGCGTTACGGTTTCACGGTCTCCGAGCGAGGACTCCTTGGGCTTGAGGCTTAACACGGGGCTGGTGTTCAGTTTTCGGGATTGTACCACTTCTGTTACTTCTCCTTGCGTCTCTGCCAGCGGATCTGTGTGAGTTGGAAAGCACCGAGAGAGCACATCTGTGACTTGGCGCCACGAGAAGCTTTCTGCCAAACTACAGGATCACAGGTTTACCCCGAGCAGCAGGCGCTCGTCTTGAAGACAAGGGAGTGTGTGAACTGAACGGTGGGTGTGTTACAGGCAGGAAAAGTCTTGTGAAATCAATCACATTATCTCATTGGGGCAGTGTGGGTGGCAGGTTTGAGGCATATGCTGCTTTGCCAGGGCAATGCAAACACTGCCGGAGCCTTTGGCCATGTCTGTGCCGTGTCTGGGACCCCTCTCGCTGCTGATCGGTGACTAGCCAAGGTGGCAGTGGAAAGGCGCAGGAGGTTGTCAGGGGAAATCTGGGGGGCTAATGAGCAGACGGTGTCTTCCAGCACTTGGGAACAGCACTGGGCGTGCCTGATGTCCTTGGCGAGATGCGCTGTGTGGACGGAAGCTCGTGTGTGTGTTCAGCCCTGCAAACTATTTCTTCTCAAGATAGTCCTTGATGCAGAAGGTTGTGCATCACCAGCAACTACTCCAGCTGTGCTCTTTCCAAGTCATGTGCTCAAGGAGCACCTTTGCATGACCCTGGCTTAGGGAGCACAGGCAGAGGCCTCCCAGGTCTCACCCGAGCTGCCTGCACTGGCCTTCGGGTGATTTAAAGGCCTCGCATGGACAAAGCTCCTCCTGCTGTGCTCAGCCAGCAGATTTACAGGCCCTGGGCCTGGCCAGGAGCCACCAGGCTGGAGCGATGCCACTAAGATGGCCAACGCTGCCTGGGAACCCACACAAAACAGGTCCACGCTACAGCATCTCCTAAAACCCGAGGAAACGGGGCTGATTTGATGTCCCCATCAACATCAGCGGGAAGCCTACCGCACTGGGGAGCGCTGGTGGTGCAGAGCTGCTCGCAGTGGAACTCGATGGTCCTGCACGGGGCTTTGGTGGTGTGTTTCTCCTGGCAGAGGCAGCAGGCCATGTCACTGGGCAGTTTGCTAAAGAGAAGAGGTTACCGAGTCAAAGCCAGCATCTCAGTCCGTGTCTCAGAGTCCTACTCGGCCAGCACCCAGGTAACGCATCACGGTTTTGCTTGCATTTCCTCTACGGATCTGGAAAACTTCAGCAATTGGCATCTGCTGGCGGCTGGGCCCCAGTCCCTGCATACTCACAGTGTTTCCGAGTGGCCTGTTGTCAGGAGGAGCGTGAGCAATGTCTGCTGAGTCACTTGTGTTGCACCCAGGTCTCTGAAAGGATTTGAACAACCACATGAAGTTTTCAGGCAGTGTTACCAGAACTCTGCTCTGAGAACAAGACCAGGTCCCTGATGGTGCTGGTGGTGTTGGCAGAGGGGCCCACTTCTGCCTGACCAAACCAAAACGATTCAAACCCCTCTCATCTTTCTGCTTCGACCCGTTCCTAACGATGGGGTCTGAACCAGGAGGGGATCCTGTGCACCTTGTGGGAGGTGAACGTAAACAGAAAGGATTCCCTGTCTCAAACCCTTCCTCCTGCTTTCCCACGCCGTGTTGGGAGGCACTTGCCCAAGCGGAGGAATTCCCTGTGACCTGGGAACGAGATCATCCCAGTGAAAAGAGAAAAGGTGCTGAGCAGAAAGCAAAGGGTGTCTGGGGGGCAGCAGGGCTGCGAGCAGGAAGGGCCTGTGCCTTGCTCTGCCGGTGCCGGGGTTCTTTGCGCCTCCGGCAGAATAAGGCTGGGGGAAGAGTGAGATTTGCTACTGGATCTCTGCTTTCCTGCAACGGGGCTCTCGGGGGAGACAAAAATCTGTATTAGTCTGGTAGAAATGAGTCAATACTTACAGATAATTGACTGAAGGCAGCTTGAAGAACGATGTGTCAGCAATAACGGACAGGGGGTTATGGCTTAGGATCCTGAAAAAACAACACCCCCCCGTGAGCGGCTGGTGGGAAGGACGTGAGCTGTGTGGGCAGGGGGGCGTGGGGATGGCCTGTCCACGTGCCCTCTTACGGACAGAGCCCCACCAGCCTGGCCAGCCAAGATCAACTGGCCCTACGCAGCAGGCACTGGACAAATGGGAGATGGTTAAAGCACGTGCTGTGCAGTTAAAACCCCCAGTGGTTCCTGACCTGTGCAAACACTGCTAAAGCAAAGGGAATTTCCACTGGAGCGTTGCAAAGTATTTCTGCGGTCAAGGAGTTTTTCCTCTTTGCCAGGCTTCCCATTTCTACCCTCTGAGTATCAGCGGGGCCCTAAGGGATGGATCGGATGTGGGATCATGCTGAAATCCCCTTTCCAGGCTCCTCTCTACTATGGAGTGGTGTAGAGAGGTTTATGGGCCTGGGCTTCCCACTTGCTTCAGGCCCAGGTGGAAAGCTGATCCTACCCCTGGAAGAACCGGCTCTCTATTCGGTCACGTTTTCTTAGACACCCAAGAACAAAGTTTCCTGTCTGTGGACGTTTACTTTTAAGTGCCAATGTGCCAAGTGAAATTTCTGGCTAGAAACCTGGGTCACATCCCACAGCCCTCCTCAGCCGGCCTCTTCTCCCTTCCCACCAGCGTTTCTTTCATACCCACCCCCTTAGGCTCCCCCCACTGCTGTGTGAACCCCATGCTGCTTCAAGGAAGCCACAGGGAAGACGGGCAGCCCAGGAGAAAGTGGCTTTCAGGCTGCAGACCGTTGGTGGACCCTGGGTGACATCTCTAGCAGGATTCAGCTCTTTGCAGAGGGCAAATCTGCTCCTCTCCACTGTCAGTGCGCAGAACCGCCCTCATCTACCTTTAGACCTTGCGACACTCACAGCTTCTGTAAAAACTGCATCCCATGCCACGCCTGGAAAGTGCCTTTCTTGATCTGCGTGATGAGGTTGCCATCAAGGTTTCTGGGGAAAAAGAAGATTGCAGAAATGAATTGGGTCTGTCCTACAGGCAGCTGGAGCGAAGCAGTAGGGACCTGTAGGAAATAGGCAAATCCAAGGTAGAATGGGGAGGAAACTGCTGGTTTCTCATGGTGTTTTCCAACCTGTCACGGAGGGGAAATGAAGCGCACATGTGCTTAATCTGTTTCCAGCCCAGGATACAGCAAGCCTTCGAGAAATGGCTTCTATTATGGCTGCGCTGGGACAGCCACGCTACGGCCTCTCATCCTGCGCTGGGTCTGCAGCCATCTGCACTGAGCTCTTCAGCTCAGTTAGTCTCAGCGGGGGAAATTTAGTCACTGTTCTACAAAGAACAGCAGCCTTTTCCAGCACAAACAGGGTTTTCAATGCAAACCGACTTCAGTAAATACAGTAGAAAGAAACTTTTATCACTCACAGAACTTGCAAGAAAGGAAGTGGCTCGAAAGCACGTGCCTCAATGGACCGGATGTTATTGGAAGACAAATCCCTGTTAAAATGAGAACACGAGATGTTAGTTACATTTGCACTGGCATGGTTACTTTCTCTTGCTTTGACACTGGCAGCATCTGCGTTACCCGTCTGCGAGCCCACGCGGTGTTTATAGCTGATCACAGCTTGCAGTGGTGTGTAACCTGTGATAACCCTCCTGACCGGAGGTGGCTTTCGCCACTGTGATTTTTTTCTAGCTCTCATCCCACCACAGCTATTGTGGGGCTTGATTTTCCTCTCTGATAACGGATTCTGTAGGCAGGCATAGTTTAGCAGCTGAGGAAGTATTTGCACGGCCCACACCGATTTGTGACCCTCTGGATGGGCCACAGAGATGCCACCTGCCTTCCCCTGGGCCCACCAGTGCTTTGCTTGCTGAAGGCAGCCAGAAAAGCCTGAGGGGAACCTCCTGTTACAGGGCCCAGGGCTGGGTCGGTAACCACAGGTGTGATAAAATGGTGATTTTTCTCTTAATCCCTTTTTGGTGAAAACGTTATGTTAAAGGGACCCTACTACAGGCTTAAAGCAAGACCATTGATGTGTGGAAAGGGCACAGTGAAGGGGTAACCTGCACCCCCACTTTCCTGCACAGCTCCGACGTGAGATGCAGCTAGACACGCGGCCGCTGTGGATTCACTCAGCCTGGCTTTGGAAACCAACTGTTCATTGTCTCAGCCTGAATTAGCTGCCCGCGCTTGTTCTGCAGCAAACAGCGAGAGAGAAGCAGGGGACTTTGGGGAGTCATTCATCCCCTGCTCAGTCAGGTTCCCAAGATCGGTTGGGTGAATGGGAAGTGTCTGTTCCTCTCCTTGGAAAATAAAGGAGCGGGGGTCCGAGGGAGGGTGTGGCAGTAGCCCACAGCAGTGGTGGGCAGGGGACGATACCTACAGGTGCTGCAGCAGGAACAGACCCTTCAGCGAACCCCTCTTCACTGCCTGCAGATTGTTGTCCCGGAGGGCTCTGGAATGAGACCAATGCACATTTACGGTTTTATCAGCTGCTCTCCAGGAGGAAATGGGAGTTTTCAGGGGAAAATATTGGTCAGTAGCTGAACTAAAACACCTCTTGGGGTCACTACAGGGATCGCCACTGCTGGGCTGTGGGAGTGCTCCTGCTCTTCATACCCTTGGCTCAAAAACCAGAGCAAAAGGACTGAAAATCCCTGAACTGTCACGTTTAAAACGCTAAAGGACACTTACAAGTACTCAGCCCACGGGTATTCCCTCCATGATGGTTCTTCAATGGAAGAAATTGAGTTGTCGGTGAAATCTCTGCAAAGACACGACAGACACGGTCACCCCTCGGGAAAACCCTTTCCCCTGCAGGTTTGGCTGCTGAGGTGGAAGCGGGCTGGAGACGCAACAGCCCGGCCAGCCCGGCTTCACCCCTCGTGCTGCCGCGCAGGCCCCCCAGACCAAGATGTTTCCTGCCCGGGTGTCCCGGGAGGGGTTGCCAGGCAAGAAAAGCCAAGGAGGGGAAGGTGGGGGGGTTCTGGTGGGGCGGGCAGCTGCCGGTACTCACAGGACAGAGAGGGGCCAGCGGCGGTCGGCAGGGGGCACGCTGTCCAGGCTGGCAACGCTGCAGTCCAGCAGCTGCCGTTGGCAGCGGCAGGGGAGCGGGCAGGCCTGCCTGGGCCAGCCCTGGCCGGGGGCTGCCGCCAACAGCAGCAGCAGGAGGAGCGGGCGGCCGGGCCGGGCCAGGCCCATGGAAGCGCAGGCCCGGCCAGGGGTCACTGGGCAACGGGGGTTCCGCAGGCCTCGCCTCATGAGCTCTTGCCTCATGGCTGCCAGCGGGGCTTCTGGTGCCAGCGGGGGAGTACAGCTCATCATATACTGGGGAGCAGGCCCGGGGGGCTGGGCTTCGGCACCAGCGGGAGAATATGGATCATAATGGAAGGCGGAGCAGGCCGGGGCAGGGGTTGCCGGGCAACGGGGGTCCACAGGCCTGGGGCTGGGCGCAGGCCGCGCCCCAACAAGGAATCTTCACTTTACATGGCGACGGCATCCCAACTCCTTGTCTTTGGGGCTCAACCCACGTGGCTCAACACGTTGTTTGTTACAAGACTTAGGCTTATTTCTGTAGAAGAAATGTCATTTAGAGACATTCTCTCTTTCCGTGCCTGGGCAGACGTGCGCAAGTAGCACAGCTACTCCTGCTGCCGAGTTGGCTCCTCCTGCCATCTCCGGCTTTCTCCCGCAGATCAGAGCGAACCTGAACTGTAGGCTCTTGCAGGGAGGGCTCGATCCTTCCGTTTCTGTCTGGGCTCCTCTCTTACGCTGTCTAAATAATAATCGTGCAGCTAAGCTGGCTTCCATATATAGCTGACCTGGATAAGTTGACGGGAAAGCACTTCCTCTCCAAAAGCAGCACACATTTTTGGGCTTAATTTTAGTCACACCAGGTTTATTACCCGTTTCTTTTGCTGTTCCGTACTTGGAGAAAAAGCGGACGTTGGCTGTGACGCAGACGTCATTGCACAGCGTTCGATGTCATTCCTAATCAAACACTGCAGAACTTGTGGAACCCACGTGAAGACAGAGCTGCACTAGTTGGATGGCATCTCCCAGCTAGGGAGCGCTTCATCAAAACTGAGCTCAGACCAAACTTCCTCTTCGAGGGCAAACTGTTCCAAGGGCAATTCACTGACCTGGGAAAAGAAATCAAGAGTAAATTTCTTTCTCTACAACATATTTTAGCTGCATCCCCCCACACCTGGAAACTGTATTTTTACCACAGCCAAGAGACGGCTTCCCAGGGATTTACAACTCAGGAACATTTCTGCTTTGGGAAGACTGACCGACATCACAAGGCGATGAACCAAAAGCACACCCAGCAGCTCTCCTGCAAGCAAGTCCTTCCGAATTCCTGTCTGTTCCTCTTCTGAGCAGGCTGGAAGGTGCCTTGCGGAGAGAGAATTAGCTCCCACACACCATCACAAGGGAAGCGAGGTGGCAGGGGAGGTGAGGGATGGCTCTTGTGGTGAAAGAGAGGTTTGAGAAGCAGCAGGCTTTCTGTTTGACTGTGCTGCACACTTTTCTTACGGTCACTGCACGTTAGGTCAGTCCCCTGCGGGTTTAACGGAAGTCAGGTAGAAGGGGCTGTACACAGGAGAACACAGAGAGAGAACAGACCAGCAGAGAACCAACGTATTTGAGAAGTCGTGGCGGTCTGGTGAAGTTCTCACTGACTGGAAAAGGGGAAACATAAGCCCCATCTTTAGAAAGGGAAAAAAGAAGGATCCAGGGAAGTACGGGCCAGTCACTGTCACCTCTGTGCCTGGCAAGATCATGGAGCAGATCCTCCTGGAAACCGTGCAAAGGCACATGGAGAACGAGGAGGTGATGAAACCAACATGGCTTCACCGAGGGCAGATCGTGCCTGACGAATATGGTGGCATCTACGATGGGGTCATGGCCTTGGTGGGTAGAGGACGGGCAACCAATGTCATCAACCTGGACTTGTGCAAAGTGTTTGACAGCGTCCCGCAGGACATTTTTGTCTCTAAACTGGAGAGACATGGATTTGAGGGATGGACCGCTCGGTGGATAAGGAACTGGCTGGATGGTCACACTCAGGGAGTTGTGGTCAATGGCTCAGTGTCCGAGTGGAGAGCAGTGACGAGCGGCGTTCCGCAGGGGTCGGTGTTGGGGCTGGTGCTGTTTGTCATCTTTGTCAGTGACATGGACGGTGGGATTGAGTGCCCCCTCAAGTTTGCCAATGATGCCAAGCTGTGTGGTGCAGTGACACGCTGGAGGGAAGGGATGGCATCCAGAGGGACCTGGACAGGCTGGAGAGGTGGGACCGTGCCAAGCTCGTGGAGTTCCACAAGGCCAAGGGCAACGTCCTGCACCTGGGTTGGGGCAATCCCAAATACAAGGACAGGCTGGGTGGAGAATGGCTGGAGAGCAGCCCTGGGGAGAAGGACTTGGGGGTACTGGGGGATGAGAAGCTGGACACGAGCCGGCCGTGTGCGCTGGCAGCCCAGAAAGCCAACTGTACCCTGGGCTGTATCCAGAGCAGCATGGCCAGCAGGGCGAGGGAGGGGATTCTCCCCCTCTACGCTGCTCCCGTTAGACCCCACCAGCAGTTCTGCCTCCAGCTCTGGGGCCCCCAACATCAGAAGGATATTGACTGGTTGGAGCGAGTCCAGAGGAGGCCACGGAGATGCTCCGAGGGCTGGAGCCCCTGTGCCATGGGGACAGGCTGGGAGAGTTGGGGTGTTCAGCCTGTGGAAGGGAAGGCTCCGGGGAGACCTTAGAGCCCCTTCCAGTGCCTGGGTTGCTACAAGGAAGCTGGGGGGACTTTTCCCAAGGACAGGGATAAGGACAGGATAAGCGGTAATGGGTTTAAATTGATAGAGGGAGATTGAGATTGGGCATCAGGAAGAAATTCTTCCTGGAGAGTGTGGGGAGCACTGGGACAGGTTGCCCAGAGAAGCTGTGGGTGCCCCATCCCTAGAAGTGTCCAAGGCCAGGCTGGATGAGGCTGGGAGCAACCTGGGCTATGGAAGGTGTCCCTGCCCATGGCAGAGGGTGGCACAGGGGGGGCTTTAAGGTCCCTTCCAACCCAAACCATTCTGTGATTCTATGATAGACGTGCAAACATGCACACACACGTGCGCACACACAGTGAAACGTACAAGCAGACACATGCACACACATACGCATGCAGACGTGCACAAGTGGGCACAGGTATGCACACACATGTGGCAGAGGCGCACGGGCAGGCACGCGCAGGTGCTGCACACATGTGCACAAGCACACGCCTGGCAGGAAGCCGGCTCTTTTGGTTTTATCACGACCAGCTGCTCTACCACTCCACACACCACATGCCCCCCTGCCTCCTGGTGAGGAAGGATCGGAGGAACAAACCGAGGAAAAGCACGTAGGAGTTGAGATAAGAACTATTTAATTATGTAAATGGAACTTAGGAAGTTACTAACAATGCTGGTGCTAATGAGTAATTTAAGGAGCAGATGAAAAAGGTAGAACATATGGTACAAGATCTCACCCCGAGAAGGGAAAAAGAAAGAAAACCCACCTGAAGGGAGCAAACCCCCCACAAAACTGCCGGGGGCCGAGAGAGTAAGAGAGAGAAAAAAAACTTTCAAACCCTGACCCCCAGACGGATCTGCCTGACAAGACGCTGGCTCTGCCCGGAGCACCAACCACTCGCCACAAGGTCCCCACAACAAAGAAACCCCCAGCCCCCTTGGCCGGAAGCCCCCTCAGACCCTTCCCCTTTCCAGGGTCGTACCCAACCACAGGCTTTTCAACCCACATCCCCACCGCCTCCCCGTCGGTCCTGCAGTGCCGCGGGCCCCGGGCTGGCATCACCTATGCAGCTTGATGTGTTATGGGGTGAAGCGAAGTATAGACTAACTGATGCAAAATATAGACTGACTGGTGCAAAGCTAAGACACGGGTGCAGCAGCCGGATGGCTCTGCAGGGCTGGGTGCTCACCCCTCCTGGCACAGCCTTGTCCCCACCCTCTCTCCATGGCCCGCCCGCTGCCGCATCATGCGTGTCTGCCCATGCGCACAGGCCCAGACACACGCGTGCAGCTTTGAACTGATCACGGGACGCTCCGAGTGGAAAACCAACAAGTTTTAATGGACGTTTCCGAAGGCCCAGCCCGCACCTTCTCCCGCGGGGATGCCCCCTGCCATGGGCTGCGCGCCCCACACGTGGAGGGAGGCTGCCTCCCGCCTGCCCACTGCTGCCGAAGCCCTACGAAGGCCCCCGTCCCTCGTAGCCCCCCTCTTCCCGTCCTGCTGAGATGAACTTTGGCTGGTCGTGGTGAGGGACCGTTGCTCCAGCCCTTGGGATGTGCTGGAGCTACTGGACAGAGGCTTCGGCTGTCAGGGCAGTTGCTTTTCCCCACGACTGCAGCTCTTCTGGGGTGCTCTGGGAATCCAGCTGAAATAATGGCAAGACAATAACATCCAAGGAAAAAGCAATGAGGAAAGAGCAGTGAGGAAACAGCAGCTGAGGAAACAGCAGCCAGGGAAAGCCTCAGCAGTTCCTACATCAGAGCAAGAGCTGAAAAAGAAGTGGCGGCATCGTCGCCTTCCCACTTAAAAGGAGGAGACAAAGGCAAGGCAGCTGGTGGTGGCGGTTACTGGCAGGAGGCTGCCTGCACCCTGCCCTGCCGGGGAAGCACCTACTGTAGGATGCGGGCGAGTGGCATTGCCAGCGCTGCAAAACATCTGGGTTAGAAAAAAGGCTTTTGTGCATCATCAGCCCAGAACTGACCCTAATTCTGGTCGGTAAGCGGGGAGGCTTGGCCAGGGGGGGCTGCAGCGGGGTGACCCTAAGATAGGAGCCCCAGAGGGAGGGACGGTGCTGGCTGATGTGGCTGGGAACAGGTCCTGGCTTAGCCTGGATGTGAAAGGCATGCCCAGGGCAGGAGCGAGCTCTTTAGCAGCCTCTCTGGGAGCGGGGCAGGGAGAAATAGGGCCGAGCTGTCAGCAGAGTGTTGTGTGGGACCGGAGCACAGAGTGGGCCGGGCAGCACGGGCATGGGGACGTGGCACCAGGCGGGAGCCCAGGGCCAGCACATCCACCACATCACTGGCCTGGAGAAGGGCTGCCGGGGTGGCGGGTGGAGCTCAGAGCTGTGTCCATCACTTGCGCTTTGGGGTCTCGTGAAACAGTGACGTGCTTTAAACCCAGCCGTGCCGGTGGCTGGTGAGTCTTTGGCAGCCGGCACCCGCGTGGCTGGGGCTCAGGATTACCAGTAACTGAGAGTAAATTCAGAGTAAAGACCATGGCAAGGCAGTGGCGCAGCACAGGGATGAATTACCTTTTCCTGGAGCTTTGGGGTTGGGAAGCGGATGCAGCTTTTTCAGAGCAAACCTGGTGAAGAGGAGAGAGAGACTGGTAACATCAGGAATTTCTCACCATACTCCGCAAATCAAGGCAAGCCCAAAGGTTCTTCCTCCAGCTGAGCCCGTTCTGTACATGTGCACGCCTGGGCCAGCAGCCACGGGTTCAGGAGAGCCCATCCGCCCTTCCCAGCTCCCTGCTTTTCCCTGCCTCTGGAATGACCTGAGCTCCCAGAGCTCTCCTGTCTCAGCAGTGTTCAGGTCTGCCTTTCTTATCTGCGCAGTGCCATGCAGGGCACTCCCCTCCCGTTTAACCCGTGTCTGAATCATGTAGGTAGGCTTTTAGAGAAAGAAAAGCCTTTTTTCTGAGGAGAAGGGCCCCAAAGGGAGGCTGGAACCCTGTGGGCACGCTGGCTCCTGTCCCCTGCCTGGCTCTGGCACTGGCCTGAGCCACGCGCGGCCGTCACACCTTGCGGAAGGACTTGACTTTGGCAAGAGGGAAGGCAGCCGGGGAATTGCGGCATGGCTGAACGCAACCGGTGCGGGCAGGAGGGCAGCACAGGGTCAGGAGAAGGGCCTGGGAGGGAACTATAGGGCTGGGGATTGTGGGATGAACCTCAGGGATGGGGTGTGTGTGTGGGATCCACAGCCCCACTCAAGGAAGCTGTTAGGAAGCTGCAAAGCAGAGTCGTGACAGATGCCGGGATAATCCCCCGCAAGCAGGCTTGGACCTGTGCTGAGCTGCATGGATGCCGTGACAGGCTCCAAGGGTGGAAAAACACCTCCTGTGCTACCCAGCAGGTGCACGGGCACCTGCATCAGCACCCCGGGGCTCCAAAACTGTGTGGGAGGCACCGCCGTGCCCTGGAGCGCTCCAGGCACAAGGCTTGACCGGCAGCTGTCTGTCAAACGAGTTATTGGCTTACCTCGATGACACAAAGCCCTGAGAGATTGATCATGATGATGCCAGACACCCCCAGTGCTAACAGGAGCTTGTCACTGGAAGTGTACACTGGTTTCAACTAGGAGAAAAGGAGAGAAAATGAGGAGGGGAGAGGGTTGCTCCTTCCATTCCCCATTGCCCAGAAGGACACACCAGCAATGCCCAGTCTCTCTCCTACCTCCTCTGTGGGTCTCCTGCCTGCCTCACTGTCCAGGGCTGTGCCATTGGAAGCCCTCCCTTCTTGGAGACACTGGCCTGCGAAAGCAGAGGCTCGCTGGTCATCTTGCCTCTCGCTGAGCAGCTTTATGAGCAGCCCTGTCTTTGAGACCATCTTCGCACAGGCCAGCTGGAGCTCGGGCAGGCTGCAGTCCATCCTCAGGGCTCGCACCACGTGGGAGATGTACGTCCGCAGGGCTTTGTCTGGGACGAGCACACGCAGGTGACGACTGACCATGTTTTCAAAGAGGTCTCCTTGAACCAGTGCATCATCTGGGCTGTCGGAGCTGTCTGGTTTGTTGCCCAAAGTGGATTCCTCCTTCTGTTGCTGCCAGGGCGTTTCTGTGTTTCCAGGGAGGGCTGTAACACTCCCGTCTGGAGAGGAACCCTCTCCTTCAGCCATGTCCTCTAGCATGCTGCTTGCAGTGGGGGAGCTGCTGTTAGCCGACAGGTTATAGGCAAACTGCTGTTCCATGTTTGGTCTCCGCTCTGCTTCACTTTCGGTTGGCGTGGGCCCTTCCTCTGGATTCACAGTGCCAGGCACCGTGTAGGCAAGCTGATTGCTTTCCTTCAGGTACGGGCGATCCCCCTGCCTTTGCCCTGTGTGAGTCCAAACAGAGTCCTGCCTTGGAGATGGTGCTTCCTCTGCATCCTCCACATCCTCCACCCCAGGAGTTTTCTTGGTTGGCTCCACAGTATCGGAGTAACTTTGGATCTCAAAAGACCTGGAGAAATGTGAGGCCTCTGGTGGGGAGCGTGAAAGGGAACGTTTTGCAGGAGGTGCGGGTACTTTGCGGTGTCTGAAGAAGGAGGTGTTGTCACGCTGCTTTTGCACCCAGCCTGGGGTTGTGTCTCCTTCCACTGCTGGGGTCTCGTGCTTCCGCATGGCAGGCACTGGCAGGGATGTGACAGTGTTTTCCACAGTCACGACTCTTTTAGGCTCGTACAGCTCCTTCCTGAGCTCGGCCGCTAACGCCTTTGTGAGGGAAGGAAGTTTCCTTGCATCGGTTTCCTTGGTCCAGTCCGTGTGCTGAATGTTGTGCAGCCTCAGCCTCAGCTTCTCACTGCTTTTGCCTTCCTGCGTGGGTGGGTGCTGAGGGGAGTAGGGATTTGTTCTGGAAATGGGATCACTCGGGTTCCTGAGATCACCATCAGTGCCGGTCAGGCTCAGGGACGCCTCAAGCGTTACGGTTTCACCGTCTCCGAGCGAGGGCTCCTTGGGCTTGAGGCTTAACACGGGGCTGGTGTTCAGTTTTCGGGATTGTACCACTTCCGTTACTTCTCCTTGCGTCTCTGCCAGCGGATCTGTGTGAGTTGGAAAGCACCGAGAGAGCACATCTGTGACTTGGCGCCACGAGAAGCTTTCTGCCAAACTACAGGATCACAGGTTTACCCCGAGCAGCAGGCGCTCGTCTTGAAGACAAGGGAGTGTGTGAACTGAACGGTGGGTGTGTTACAGGCAGGAAAAGTCTTGTGAAATCAATCACGTTATCTCATCAGGGCACGACAGACAGATGTGTTTTCCTGGTGTCTCCCAGGGCTCTGTTTGGATCGGTGTGAACCATCCCGGGGGAATGGGTTTGCTGTCGGAGAGTTTCCCACAGCTCGATATGAGCCAGTGTCGAGTTGCTAAAATCACCATAAAGCTTTTAAACTCGGAGTGAGCCTGGAAAGTAGAATGCCCAAGACACCGTGTTTGCCCCTGCTCGGTTACCCCAACGAGCCCTTCTCCTTGCTGTCAGGAAAACCTGGGATATTTCGCATTAAAATGCTTCTGGGTGGCTGTGTGGCTCCCAAAGTGGGTGGCAGGGCTGCAGTCAGAGCAAGCCCTTGGTAACAGAGAGCTGTTTCTGTGCTGGTGGGTGCAGCTCCCATCACCCAGGCCTCGAAGAGGGAGAAGTGAGGATTTGTCCCACAGCAATGCAAACGGCCCAGGAGCGCTCCTGCCCGGCACGCAAAGGGCACACGCGGAGCCTGCCGAGCTAGGGCGAGTCTTCAAGAGTCCTACAGCAGGGCTGCAAACACAGCCTTGTGGCTAATCCTGCTCTGCAGACAGCTTACCGCCCGAGCAGGGTGACATGGTCAGGGGTACTTACAGATTACAGAGGTATTTAGGCCTTTCTTCTGCTTCAAATGATAGGAAATTGGACACACAAATACCTTTGGAAAAGACCTTTAAGGTCCTCCAGTCCAACCGGTAACCCCACACTGCCAAGGCCCCACGAAAGCAGGTCCCTAAGCGCCACATCCCCACGTTCCTGAAATCCCTCCAGGGCTGCTGACTCCCCCACCTCCCTGGACAGCCCGTTCCAATGCCTGACAGCCCTTTCGGTGAAGAAACGATTCCCAATATCCAACCTAATCCTCTCCTGGCACAACTTGAGGTGGTTTCCTCTAGTCCCATCCCTTGTTACTTGGGAGAAGAGACCGACACCGAGGGGACGGGGGTTACTGTCCTCCACAAAACAGGTCCACGCTACAGCATCTCCTAAAGCCCGAGGAAACGGGGCCGATTCAATGTCCCCATAGACATCGTCAGGAAGCCTACCGCACTGGGGAGCGCTGGTGGTGCAGAGCTGCTCGCAGTGGAACTCGATGGTCCTGCACGGGGCTTTGGTGGTGTGTTTCTCCTGGCAGAGGCAGCAGGCCATGTCACTGGGCAGTTTGCTAAAGAGAAGAGGTTACCGAGTCAAAGCCAGCATCTCAGTCCGTGTCTCAGAGTCCTACTCGGCCAGCACCCAGGTAACGCATCACGGTTTTGCTTGCATTTCCTCTACGGATCTGGAAAACTTCAGCAATTGGCATCTGCTGGCGGCTGGGCCCCAGTCCCTGCATACTCACAGTGTTTCCGAGTGGCCTGTTGTCAGGAGGAGCGTGAGCAATGTCTGCTGAGTCACTTGTGTTGCACCCAGGTTTCTGAAAGGATTTGAACAACCACATGAAGTTTTCAGGCAGTGTTACCAGAACTCTGCTCTGAGAACAAGACCAGGTCCCTGATGGTGCTGGTGGTGTTGGCAGAGGGGCCCACTTCTGCCTGACCAAACCAAAACGATTCAAACCCCTCTCATCTTTCTGCTTCATCCCGTTCCTAACGATGGGGTCTGAACCAGGAGGGGATCCTGTGCACCTTGTGGGAGGTGAATGTAAACAGAAAGGATTCCCTGTCTCAAACCCCTCCTCCTGCTTTCCCACGCCGCAGGACTGCGAGCAGGAAGGGCCTGTGCCTTGCTCTGCCGGTGCCGGGGTTCTTTGCGCCTCCGGCAGAATAAGGCTGGGGGAAGAGTGAGATTTGCTACTGGATCTCTGCTTTCCTGCAACGGGGCTCTCGGGGGAGACAAAAATCTGTATTAGTCTGGTAGAAATGAGTCAATACTTACAGATAATTGACTGAAGGCAGCTTGAAGAACGATGTGTCAGCAATAACGGACAGGGGGTTATGGCTTAGGATCCTGAAAAAACAACACCCCCCCGTGAGCGGCTGGTGGGAAGGACGTGAGTTGTGTGGGCAGGGGGGCGTGGGGATGGCCTGTCCACGTGCCCTCTTACGGACAGAGCCCCACCAGCCTGGCCAGCCAAGATCAACTGGCCCTACGCAGCAGGCACTGGACAAATGGGAGATGGTTAAAGCACGTGCTGTGCAGTTAAAACCCCCAGTGGTTCCTGACCTGTGCAAACACTGCTAAAGCAAAGGGAATTTCCACTGGAGCGTTGCAAAGTATTTCTGCGGTCAAGGAGTTTTTCCTCTTTGCCAGGCTTCCCATTTCTACCCTCTGAGTATCAGCGGGGCCCTAAGAAAGCTGTGCCTGATAGATCGGATGTGGGATCATGCTGAAATCCCCTTTCCAGGCTCCTCTCTACTATGGAGTGGTGTAGAGAGGTTTATGGGCCTGGGCTTCCCACTTGCTTCAGGCCCAGGTGGAAAGCTGATCCTACCCCTGGAAGAACCAGCTGTGTATTCAGTCACGTTTTCTTAGACACCCAAGAACAAAGTTTCCTGTTTGTGGACGTTTACTTTTAAGTGCCAATGTGCCAAGTGAAATTTCTGGCTAGAATCTGGGTCACATCCCACAGCCCTCCTCAGCCGGCCTCTTCTCCCTTCCCACCAGCGTTTCTTTCTTACCCACCCCCTTAGGCTCCCCCCACTGCTGTGTGAACCCCATGCTGCTTCAAGGAAGCCACGGGGAAGACGGGCAGCCCAGGAGAAAGTGGCTTTCAGGCTGCAGACCGTTGGTGGACCCTGGGTGACATCTCTAGCAGGATTCAGCTCTTTGCAGAGGGCAAATCTGCTCCTCTCCACTGTCAGTGCGCAGAACCGCCCTCATCTACCTTTAGACCTCGCGACACTCACAGCTTCTGTAAAAACTGCATCCCATGCCACGCCTGGAAAGTGCCTTTCTCGATCTGCGTGATGAGGTTGCCATCAAGGTTTCTGGGGAAAAAGAAGATTGCAGAAATGAATTGGGTCTGTCCTACAGGCAGCTGGAGCGAAGCAGTAGGGACCTGTAGGAAATAGGCAAATCCAAGGTAGAATGGGGAGGAAACTGCTGGTTTCTCATGGTGTTTTCCAACCTGTCACGGAGGGGAAATGAAGCGCACATGTGCTTAATCTGTTTCCAGCCCAGGATACAGCAAGCCTTCGAGAAATGGCTTCTATTATGGCTGCGCTGGGACAGCCACGCTACGGCCTCTCATCCTGCGCTGGGTCTGCAGCCATCTGCACTGAGCTCTTCAGCTCAGTTAGTCTCAGCGGGGGAAATTTAGTCACTGTTCTACAAAGAACAGGAGCCTTTTCCAGCACAAACAGGGTTTTCAATGCAAACCGACTTCAGTAAATACAGTAGAAAGAAACTTTTATCACTCACAGAACTTGCAAGAAAGGAAGTGGCTCGAAAGCACGTGCCTCAATGGACCGGATGTTATTGGAAGACAAATCCCTGTTAAAATGAGAACACGAGATGTTAGTTACATTTGCACTGGCATGGTTACTTTCTCTTGCTTTGACACTGGCAGCATCTGCGTTACCCGTCTGCGAGCCCACGCGGTGTTTATAGCTGATCACAGCTTGCAGTGGTGTGTAACCTGTGATAACCCTCCTGACCGGAGGTGGCTTTTGCCACTGTGATTTTTTTCTAGCTCTCATCCCACCACAGCTATTGTGGGGCTTGATTTTTCTCTCTGATAACAGAAAAGATTCTGTAGGCAGGCATAGTTTAGCAGCTGAGGAAGTATTTGCACGGCCCACACCGATTTGTGACCCTCTGGATGGGCCACAGAGATGCCACCTGCCTTCCCCTGGGCCCACCAGTGCTTTGCTTGCTGAAGGCAGCCAGAAAAGCCTGAGGGGAATCTCCTGTTACAGGGCCCAGGGCTGGGTCGGTAACCACAGGTGTGATAAAATGGTGATTTTTCTCTTAATCCCTTTTTGGTGAAAACGTTATGTTAAAGGGACCCTACTACAGGCTTAAAGCAAGACCATTGATGTGTGGAAAGGGCACAGTGAAGGGGTAACCTGCACCCCCACTTTCCTGCACAGCTCCGACGTGAGATGCAGCTAGACACGCGGCCGCTGTGGATTCACTCAGCCTGGCTTTGGAAACCAACTGTTCATTGTCTCAGCCTGAATTAGCTGCCCGCGCTTGTTCTGCAGCAAACGGCGAGAGAGAAGCAGGGGACTTTGGGGAGCCATTCATCCCCTGCTCAGTCAGGTTCCCAAGATCGGTTGGGTGAATGGGAAGTGTCTGTTCCTCTCCTTGGAAAATAAAGGAGCGGGGGTCCGAGGGAGGGTGTGGCAGTAGCCCACAGCAGTGGTGGGCAGGGGACGATACCTACAGGTGCTGCAGCAGGAACAGACCCTTCAGCGAACCCCTCTTCACTGCCTGCAGATTGTTGTCCCGGAGGGCTCTGGAATGAGACCAATGCACATTTACGGTTTTATCAGCTGCTCTCCAGGAGGAAATGGGAGTTTTCAGGGGAAAATATTGGTCAGTAGCTGAACTAAAACACCTCTTGGGGTCACTACAGGGATCGCCACTGCTGGGCTGTGGGAGTGCTCCTGCTCTTCATACCCTTGGCTCAAAAACCAGAGCAAAAGGACTGAAAATCTCTGAACTGTCACGTTTAAAACGCTAAAGGACACTTACAAGTACTCAGCCCACGGGTATTCCCTCCATGATGGTTCTTCAATGGAAGAAATTGAGTTGTCGGTGAAATCTCTGCAAAGACACGACAGACACGGTCACCCCTCGGGAAAACCCTTTCCCCTGCAGGTTTGGCTGCTGAGGTGGAAGCGGGCTGGAGACGCAACAGCCCGGCCAGCCCGGCTTCACCCCTCGTGCTGCCGCGCAGGCCCCCCAGACCAAGATGTCTCCTGCCCGGGTGTCCCGGGAGGGGTTGCCAGGGATGAAAAGCCAAGGAGGGGAAGGTGGAGGGGGTCTGGTGGGGCGGGCAGCTGCCGGTACTCACAGGACAGAGAGGGGCCAGCGGCGGTCGGCAGGGGGCACGCTGTCCAGGCTGGCAACGCTGCAGTCCAGCAGCTGCCGTTGGCAGCGGCAGGGGAGCGGGCAGGCCTGCCTGGGCCAGCCCTGGCCGGGGGCTGCCGCCAACAGCAGCAGCAGGAGGAGTGGGCGGCCGGGCCGGGCCAGGCCCATGGAAGCGCAGGCCCGGCCAGGGGTCACTGGGCAACGGGGGTTCCGCAGGCCTAGCCTCATGAGCTCTTGCCTCATGGCTGCCAGCGGGGCTTCTGGTGCCAGCGGGGGAGTACAGCTCATCGTATACTGGGGAGCAGGCCTGGGGGGCTGGGCTTCGGCACCAGCGGGAGAATATGGATCATAATGGAAGGCGGAGCAGGCCGGGGCAGGGGTTGCCGGGCAACGGGGGTCCACAGGCCTGGGGCTGGGCGCAGGCCTCACCCCAACAAGGAATCTTCGCTTTACATGGCGACGGCATCCCAACTCCTTGTCTTTGGGGCTCAACCCACGTGGCTCAACACGTTGTTTGTTACAAGACTTAGGCTTATTTCTGTAGAAGAAATGTCATTTAGAGACATTCTCTCTTTCCGTGCCTGGGCAGACGTGCGCAAGTAGCACAGCTACTCCTGCTGCCGAGTTGGCTCCTCCTGCTGTCTCCGGCTTTCTCCCGCAGATCAGAGCGAACCTAAACTGTAGGCTCTTGCAGGGAGGGCTCGATCCTTCCGTTTCTGTCTGGGCTCCTCTCTTACGCTGTCTAAATAATAATCGTGCAGCTAAGCTGGCTTCCATATATAGCTGACCTGGATAAGTTGACGGGAAAGCACTTCCTCTCCAAAACCAGCACACATTTTTGGGCTTAATTTTAGTCACACCAGGTTTATTGCCCGTTTCTTTTGCTGTTCCGTACTTGGAGAAAAAGCGGACGTTGGCTGTGACGCAGACGTCATTGCACAGCGTTCGATGTCATTCCTAATCAAACACTGCAGAACTTGTGGAACCCACGTGAAGACAGAGCTGCACTAGTTGGATGGCATCTCCCAGCTAGGGAGCGCTTCATCAAAACTGAGCTCAGACCAAACTTCCTCTTCGAGGGCAAACTGTTCCAAGGGCAATTCACTGACCTGGGAAAAGAAATCAAGAGTAAATTTCTTTCTCTACAACATATTTTAGCTGCATCCCTCCACACCTGGAAACTGTATTTTTACCACAGCCAAGAGACGGCTTCCCAGGGATTTACAACTCAGGAACATTTCTGCTTTGGGAAGACTGACCGACATCACAAGGCGATGAACCAAAAGCACACCCAGCAGCTCTCCTGCAAGCAAGTCCTTCCGAATTCCTGTCTGTTCCTCTTCTGAGCAGGCTGGAAGGTGCCTTGCGGAGAGAGAATTAGCTCCCACACACCATCACAAGGGAAGCGAGGTGGCAGGGGAGGTGAGGGATGGCTCTTGTGGTGAAAGAGAGGTTTGAGAAGCAGCAGGCTTTCTGTTTGACTGTGCTGCACACTTCTCTTACGGTCACTGCACGTTAGGTCAGTCCCCTGCGGGTTTAACGGAAGTCAGGTAGAAGGGGCTGTACACAGGAGAACACAGAGAGAGAACAGACCAGCAGAGAACCAACGTATTTGAGAAGTCGTGGCAGTCTGGTGAAGTTCTCACTGACTGGAAAAGGGGAAACATAAGCCCCATCTTTAGAAAGGGAAAAAAGAAGGATCCAGGGAAGTACGGGCCAGTCACTGTCACCTCTGTGCCTGGCAAGATCATGGAGCAGATCCTCCTGGAAACCGTGCAAAGGCACATGGAGAACGAGGAGGTGATGAAACCAACATGGCTTCACCGAGGGCAGATCGTGCCTGACGAATATGGTGGCATCTACGATGGGGTCATGGCCTTGGTGGGTAGAGGACGGGCAACCAATGTCATCAACCTGGACTTGTGCAAAGTGTCTGACAGTGTCCCGCAGGACATTTGGCAGGGAATGGCACTGGGGGGGCTTTAAGGTCCCTTCCAACACAAACCATTCTGTGATTCTATGATAGATGTACACGTGCAAGCATGCACACACACGTGTACACACACAGTCAAACATACAAGCAGACACATGCACATGCACACACATGCAGACGTGCACAAGTGGGCACAGGTATGCACACACATGTGGCAGAGGCGCACGGGCAGGCACGCGCAGGTGCTCACACACATGCACAAGCACACGCCCGGCAGGGAGCGGGCGCAGCAGCCGGACGGCTCTGCAGGGCTGGGTGCTCACCCCTCCTGGCACAGCCTTGTCCCCACCCTCTCTCCATGGCCCGCCCGCTGCCGCATCATGCGTGTCTGCCCATGCGCACAGGCCCAGACACACGCGTGCGGCTTTGAACTGATCACGGGACGCTCCGAGTGGAAAACCAACAAGTTTTAATGGACGTTTCCGAAGGCCCAGCCCGCACCTTCTCCCGCGGGGATGCCCCCTGCCATGGGCTGCGCGCCCCACACGTGGAGGGAGGCTGCCTCCCGCTTGCCCACTGCTGCCGAAGCCCTACGAAGGCCCCCGTCCCTCGTAGCCCCCCTCTTCCCGTCCTGCTGAGATGAACTTTGGCTGGTCGTGGTGAGGGACCGTTGCTCCAGCCCTTGGGATGTGCTGGAGCTACTGGACAGAGGCTTCGGCTGTCAGGGTAGTTGCTTTTCCCCACGACTGCAGCTCTTCTGGGGTGCTCTGGGAATCCAGCTGAAATAATGGCAAGACAATAACATCCAAGGAAAAAGCAATGAGGAAAGAGCAGTGAGGAAACAGCAGCTGAGGAAACAGCAGCCAGGGAAAGCCTCAGCAGTTCCTACATCAGAGCAAGAGCTGAAAAAGAAGTGGCGGCATCGTCGCCTTCCCACTTAAAAGGAGGAGACAAAGGCAAGGCAGCTGGTGGTGGCGGTTACTGGCAGGAGGCTGCCTGCACCCTGCCCTGCCGGGGAAGCACCTACTGTAGGATCCGGGCAAGTGGCATTGACAGCGCTGCAAATCATCTGGGTTAGAAAAAAGGCTTTTGTGCATCATCAGCCCAGAACTGACCCTAATTCTGGTCGGTAAGAGGGGAGGCTTGGCCAGGGGGGGCTGCAGCGGGGTGACCCTAAGATAGGAGCCCCAGAGGGAGGGACGGTGCTGGCTGATGTGGCTGGGAACAGGTCCTGGCTTAGCCTGGATGTGAAAGGCATGCCCAGGGCAGGAGCGAGCTCTTTAGCAGCCTCTCTGGGAGCGGGGCAGGGAGAAATAGGGCCGAGCTGTCAGCAGAGTGTTGTGTGGGACCGGAGCACAGAGCGGGCCGGGCAGCACGGGCATGGGGACGTGGCACCAGGCGGGAGCCCAGGGCCAGCACATCCACCACATCACTGGCCTGGAGAAGGGCTGCCGGGGTGGCGGGTGGAGCTCAGAGCTGTGTCCATCACTCGCGCTTTGGGGTCTCATGAAACAGTGACGTGCTTTAAACCCAGCCGTGCCGGTGGCTGGTGAGTCTTTGGCAGCCGGCACCCGCGTGGCTGGGGCTCAGGATTACCAGTAACTGAGAGTAAATTCAGAGTAAAGACCATGGCAAGGCAGTGGCGCAGCACAGGGATGAATTACCTTTTCCTGGTGCTTTGGGTTTGGGAAGCGGATGCAGCTTTTTCAGAGCAAACCTGGTGAAGAGGAGAGAGAGACTGGTAACATCAGGAATTTCTCACCGTACTCCGCAAATCAAGGCAAGCCCAAAGGTTCTTCCTCCAGCTGAGCCCGTTCTGTACATGTGCACGCCTGGGCCAGCAGCCACGGGTTCAGGAGAGCCCATCCGCCCTTCCCAGCTCCCTGCTTTTCCCTGCCTCTGGAATGACCTGAGCTCCCAGAGCTCTCCTGTCTCAGCAGTGTTCAGGTCTGCCTTTCTTATCTGCGCAGTGCCATGCAGGGCACTCCCCTCCCGTTTAACCCGTGTCTGAATCATGTAGGTAGGCTTTTAGAGAAAGAAAAGCCTTTTTTCTGAGGAGAAGGGCCCCAAAGGGAGGCTGGAACCCTGTGGGCACGCTGGCTCCTGTCCCCTGCCTGGCTCTGGCACTGGCCTGAGCCACGCGCGGCCGTCACACCTTGCGGAAGGACTTGACTTTGGCAAGAGGGAAGGCAGCCGGGGAATTGCGGCATGGCTGAACGCAACCGGTGTGGGCAGGAGGGCAGCACAGGGTCAGGAGAAGGGCCTGGGAGGGGACTATAGGGCTGGGGATTGCGGGATGAACCTCAGGGATGGGGTGTGTGTGGGGGATCCACAGCCCGACTCAAGGAAGCTGTTAGGAAGCTGCAGAGCAGAGTCGTGACAGATGCCGGGATAATCCCCTGCAAGCAGGCTTGGACCTGTGCTGAGCTGCATGGATGCCGTGACAGGCTCCAAGGGTGGAAAAACACCTCCTGTGCTACCCAGCAGGTGCACAGGCACCTGCATCAGCACCCTGGGGCTCCAAAACTGTGTGGGAGGCACCGCCATGCCCTGGAGCGCTCCAGGCACAAGGCTTGACCGGCAGCTGTCTGTCAAACAAGTTATTGGCTTACCTGCATGACACAAATCCCTGTAAGTACGACCATGATGGTGACAGACACTGCAAATGCTATCAGGATCAGGTCCATGGAGATGGACCCTGGTTTCAACTAGGAGAAAAGAAGAGAAAATGAGGAGGGGAGAGGGTTGCTCCTTCCATTCCCCGTTGCCCAGGACACACCAGCAATGCCCAGTCTCTCTCCTACCTTCTCTGTGAGTTTCCTGCGCGCCTCCGTGGCTGGGGCAGTGCCATTGGAAGCCCTCCCTTCTTGGAGACACTGGCCCGCGAAAGCAGAGGCTCGCTGGTCATCTCGCCTCTCGCTGAGCAGCTTTATGAGCTGCCCCGTCTTTGAGACCATCTTCGCACAGGCCAGCTGGAGCTCGGGCAGGCTGCAGTCCATCCTCAGGGCTCGCACCACGTGGGAGATGTATGTCTGCAGGGCTTTGTCTGGGACGAGCACACGCAGGTGACGACTGACCATGTTTTCAAAGAGGTCTCCTTGAACCAGTGCATCATCTGGGCTGTCGGAGCTGTCTGGTTTGTTGCCCAAAGTGGATTCCTCCTTCGGTTGCTGCCAGGGCGTTTCTGTGTTTCCAGGGAGGGCTGTAACACTCCCGTCTGGAGAGGAACCCTCTCCTTCAGCCATGTCCTCTAGCATGCTGCTTGCAGTGGGGGAGCTGCTGTTAGCCGACAGGTTATAGGCAAACTGCTGTTCCGTGTTTGGTCTCCGCTCTGCTTCACTTTCGGTTGGCGTGGGCCCTTCCTCTGGATTCACACTGTCAGGCACCGTGTAGGCAAGCTGATTGCTTTCCTTCAGGTACGGGCGATCCCCCTGCCTTTGCCCTGTGTGAGTCCAAACAGAGTCCTGCCTTGGAGATGGTGCTTCCTCTGCATCCTCCACATCCTCCACCCCAGGAGTTTTCTTGGTCGGCTCCACAGTATCGGAGTAACTTTGGATCTCAAAAGACCTGGAGAAATGCGAGGCCTCTGGTGGGGAGCGTGAAAGGGAACGTTTTGCAGGAGGTGCGGGTACTTTGCGGTGTCTGAAGAAGGAGATGTTGTCACGCTGCTTTTGCACCCAGCCTGGGGTTGTGTCTCCTTCCACTGCCGGGGTCTCGTGCTTCCGCATGGCAGGCACTGGCAGGGATGTGACAGTGTTTTCCAGAGTCACGACTCTTTTAGGCTCGTACAGCTCCTTCCTGAGCTCGGCTGCTAACGCCTTTGTGAGGGAAGAGAGTTTCCTTGCATCGGTTTCCTTGGTCCAGTCCGTGTGCTGAATGTTGTGCAGCCTCAGCCTCAGCTTCTCACTGCTTTTGCCTTCCTGCGTGGGTGGGTGCTGAGGGGAGTAGGGATTTGTTCTGGAAATGGGATCACTCGGGTTCCTGAGATCACCATCAGTGCCGGTCAGGCTCAGGGACGCCTCAAGCGTTACGGTTTCACCGTCTCCGAGCGAGGGCTCCTTGGGCTTGAGGCTTAACACGGGGCTGGTGTTCAGTTTTCGGGATTGTACCACTTCCGTTACTTCTCCTTGCGTCTCTGCCAGCGGATCTGTGTGAGTTGGAAAGCACCGAGAGAGCACATCTGTGACTTGGCGCCACGAGAAGCTTTCTGCCAAACTACAGGATCACAGGTTTACCCCGAGCAGCAGGCGCTCGTCTTGAAGACAAGGGAGTGTGTGAACTGAACGGTGGGTGTGTTACAGGCAGGAAAAGTCTTGTGAAATCACATTATCTCATCGGGGCACGACAGACAGATGTGTTTTCCTGGTGTCTCCCAGGGCTCTGTTTGGATCGGTGTGAACCATCCCGGGGGAATGGGTTTGCTGTCGGAGAGTTTCCCACAGCTCGATATGAGCCAGTGTCGAGTTGCTAAAATCACCATAAAGCTTTTAAACTTGGAGTGAGCCTGGAAAGTAGAATGCCCAAGACACCGTGTTTGCCCCTGCTCGGTTACCCCAACGAGCCCTTCTCCCTGCTGTCAGGAAAACCTGGGATATTTCGCATTAAAATGCTTCTGGGTGGCTGTGTGGCTCCCAAAGTGGGTGGCAGGGCTGCAGTCAGAGCAAGCCCCTGGTAACAGAGAGCTGTTTCTGTGCTGGTGGGTGCAGCTCCCATCACCCAGGCCTCGAAGAGGGAGAAGTGAGGATTTGTCCCACAGCAATGCAAACGGCCCAGGAGCGCTCCTGCCCGGCACGCAAAGGGCACACGCGGAGCTTGCCGAGCTAGGGCGAGTCTTCAAGAGTCCTACAGCAGGGCTGCAAACACAGCCTTGTGGCTAATCCTGCTCTGCAGACAGCTTACCGCCCGAGCAGGGTGACATGGTCAGGGGTACTTACAGATTACAGAGGTATTTAGGCCTTTCTTCTGCTTCAAATGATAGGAAATTGGACACACAAATACCTTTGGAAAAGACCTTTAAGGTCCTCCAGTCCAACCGGTAACCCCACACTGCCAAGGCCCCACGAAAGCAGGTCCCTAAGCGCCACATCCCCACGTTCCTGAAATCCCTCCAGGGCTGCTGACTCCCCCACCTCCCTGGACAGCCCGTTCCAATGCCTGACAGCCCTTTCGGTGAAGAAACGATTCCCAATATCCAACCTAATCCTCTCCTGGCACAACTTGAGGTGGTTTCCTCTAGTCCCATCCCTTGTTACTTGGGAGAAGAGACCGACACCGAGGGGACGGGGGTTACTGTCCTCCACAAAACAGGTCCACGCTACAGCATCTCCTAAAGCCCGAGGAAACGGGGCCGATTCAATGTCCCCATAGACATCGTCAGGAAGCCTACCGCACTGGGGAGCGCTGGTGGTGCAGAGCTGCTCGCAGTGGAACTCGATGGTCCTGCACGGGGCTTTGGTGGTGTGTTTCTCCTGGCAGAGGCAGCAGGCCATGTCACTGGGCAGTTTGCTAAAGAGAAGAGGTTACCGAGTCAAAGCCAGCATCTCAGTCCGTGTCTCAGAGTCCTACTCGGCCAGCACCCAGGTAACGCATCACGGTTTTGCTTGCATTTCCTCTACAGGTCTGGAAAACTTCAGCAATTGGCATCTGCTGGCGGCTGGGCCCCAGTCCCTGCATACTCACAGTGTTTCCGAGTGGCCTGTTGTCAGGAGGAGCGTGAGCAATGTCTGCTGAGTCACTTGTGTTGCACCCAGGTTTCTGAAAGGATTTGAACAACCACATGAAGTTTTCAGGCAGTGTTACCAGAACTCTGCTCTGAGAACAAGACCTGATGGTGCTGGTGGTGTTGGCAGAGGGGCCCACTTCTGCCTGACCAAACCAAAACGATTCAAACCCCTCTCATCTTTCTGCTTCGACCCGTTCCTAACGATGGGGTCTGAACCAGGAGGGGATCCTGTGCACCTTGTGGGAGGTGAACGTAAACAGAAAGGATTCCCTGTCTCAAACCCTTCCTCCTGCTTTCCCACGCCGTGTTGGGAGGCACTTGCCCAAGCGGAGGAATTCCCTGTGACCTGGGAACGAGATCATCCCAGTGAAAAGAGAAAAGGTGCTGAGCAGAAAGCAAAGGGTGTCTGGGGGGCAGCAGGGCTGCGAGCAGGAAGGGCCTGTGCCTTGCTCTGCCGGTGCCGGGGTTCTTTGCGCCTCCGGCAGAATAAGGCTGGGGGAAGAGTGAGATTTGCTACTGGATCTCTGCTTTCCTGCAACGGGGCTCTCGGGGGAGACAAAAATCTGTATTAGTCTGGTAGAAATGAGTCAATACTTACAGATAATTGACTGAAGGCAGCTTGAAGAACGATGTGTCAGCAATAACGGACAGGGGGTTATTGCTTAGGATCCTGAAAAAACAACACCCCCCCGTGAGCGGCTGGTGGGAAGGATGTGAGCTGTGTGGGCAGGGGGGCGTGGGGATGGCCTGTCCACGTGCCCTCTTACGGACAGAGCCCCACCAGCCTGGCCAGCCAAGATCAACTGGCCCTACGCAGCAGGCACTGGACAAATGGGAGATGGTTAAAGCACGTGCTGTGCAGTTAAAACCCCCAGTGGTTCCTGACCTGTGCAAACACTGCTAAAGCAAAGGGAATTTCCACTGGAGCGTTGCAAAGTATTTCTGCGGTCAAGGAGTTTTTCCTCTTTGCCAGGCTTCCCATTTCTACCCTCTGAGTATCAGCGGGGCCCTAAGGGATGGACCGGATGTGGGATCATGCTGAAATCCCCTTTCCAGGCTCCTCTCTACTATGCAGTGGTGTAGAGAGGGTTCTGGGCCTGGGCTTAGACATTTTCTTAGACACCCAAGAACAAAGTTTCCTGTCTGTGGACGTTTACTTTTAAATGCCAATGTGCCAAGTGAAATTTCTGGCTAGAAACCTGGGTCACATCCCACAGCCCTCCTCAGCCGGCCTCTTCTCCCTTCCCACCAGCGTTTCTTTCATACCCACCCCCTTAGGCTCCCCCCACTGCTGTGTGAACCCCATGCTGCTTCAAGGAAGCCACGGGGAAGACGGGCAGCCCAGGAGAAAGTGGCTTTCAGGCTGCAGACCGTTGGTGGACCCTGGGTGACATCTCTAGCAGGATTCAGCTCTTTGCAGAGGGCAAATCTGCTCCTCTCCACTGTCAGTGCGCAGAACCGCCCTCATCTACCTTTAGACCTCGCGACACTCACAGCTTCTGTAAAAACTGCATCCCATGCCACGCCTGGAAAGTGCCTTTCTCGATCTGCGTGATGAGGTTGCCATCAAGGTTTCTGGGGAAAAAGAAGATTGCAGAAATGAATTGGGTCTGTCCTCCAGGCAGCTGGAGCGAAGCAGTAGGGACCTGTAGGAAATAGGCAAATCCAAGGTAGAACGGGGAGGAAACTGCTGGTTTCTCATGGTGTTTTCCAACCTGTCACGGAGGGGAAATGAAGCGCACATGTGCTTAATCTGTTTCCAGCCCAGGATACAGCAAGCCTTCGAGAAATGGCTTCTATTATGGCTGCGCTGGGACAGCCACGCTACGGCCTCTCATCCTGCGCTGGGTCTGCAGCCATCTGCACTGAGCTCTTCAGCTCAGTTAGTCTCAGCGGGGGAAATTTAGTCACTGTTCTACAAAGAACAGGAGCCTTTTCCAGCACAAACAGGGTTTTCAATGCAAACCGACTTCAGTAAATACAGTAGAAAGAAACTTTTATCACTCACAGAACTTGCAAGAAAGGAAGTGGCTCGAAAGCACGTGCCTCAATGGACCGGATGTTATTGGAAGACAAATCCCTGTTAAAATGAGAACACGAGATGTTAGTTACATTTGCACTGGCATGGTTACTTTCTCTTGCTTTGACACTGGCAGCATCTGCGTTACCCGTCTGCGAGCCCACGCGGTGTTTATAGCTGATCACAGCTTGCAGTGGTGTGTAACCTGTGATAACCCTCCTGACCGGAGGTGGCTTTCGCCACTGTGATTTTTTTCTAGCTCTCATCCCACCACAGCTATTGTGGGGCTTGATTTTTCTCTCTGACAACAGAAAAGATTCTGTAGGCAGGCATAGTTTAGCAGCTGAGGAAGTATTTGCACGGCCCACACCGATTTGTGACCCTCTGGATGTGCCAGAGATGCCACCTGCCTTCCCCTGGGCCCACCAGTGCTTTGCTTGCTGAAGGCAGCCAGAAAAGCCTGAGGGGAATCTCCTGTTACAGGGCCCAGGGCTGGGGGGCCCAGGGCTGGGTCGGTAACCACAGGTGTGATAAAATGGTGATTTTTCTCTTAATCCCTTTTTGGTGAAAACGTTATGTTAAAGGGACCCTACTACAGGCTTAAAGCAAGACCATTGATGTGTGGAAAGGGCACAGTGAAGGGGTAACCTGCACCCCCACTTTCCTGCACAGCTCCGACGTGAGATGCAGCTAGACACGCGGCCGCTGTGGATTCACTCAGCCTGGCTTTGGAAACCAACTGTTCATTGTCTCAGCCTGAATTAGCTGCCCGCGCTTGTTCTGCAGCAAACAGCGAGAGAGAAGCAGGGGACTTTGGGGAGCCATTCATCCCCTGCTCAGTCAGGTTCCCAAGATCGGTTGGGTGAATGGGAAGTGTCTGTTCCTCTCCTTGGAAAATAAAGGAGCGGGGGTCCGAGGGAGGGTGTGGCAGTAGCCCACAGCAGTGGTGGGCAGGGGACGATACCTACAGGTGCTGCAGCAGGAACAGACCCTTCAGCGAACCCCTCTTCACTGCCTGCAGATTGTTGTCCCGGAGGGCTCTGGAATGAGACCAATGCACATTTACTGTTTTATCAGCTGCTCTCCAGGAGGAAATGGGAGTTTTCAGGGGAAAATATTGGTCAGTAGCTGAACTAAAACACCTCTTGGGGTCACTACAGGGATCGCCACTGCTGGGCTGTGGGAATGCTCCTGCTCTTCATACCCTTGGCTCAAAAACCAGAGCAAAAGGACTGAAAATCCCTGAACTGTCACGTTTAAAACGCTAAAGGACACTTACAAGTACTCAGCCCACGGGTATTCCTTCCATGATGGTTCTTCAATGGAAGAAATTGAGTTGTCGGTGAAATCTCTGCAAAGACACGACAGACACGGTCACCCCTCGGGAAAACCCTTTCCCCTGCAGGTTTGGCTGCTGAGGTGGAAGCGGGCTGGAGACGCAACAGCCCGGCCAGCCCGGCTTCACCCCTCGTGCTGCCGCGCAGGCCCCCCAGACCAAGATGTCTCCTGCCCGGGTGTCCCGGGAGGGGTTGCCAGGGATGAAAAGCCAAGGAGGGGAAGGTGGGGGGTTCTGGTGGGGCGGGCAGCTGCCGGTACTCACAGGACAGAGAGGGGCCAGCGGCGGTCGGCAGGGGGCACGCTGTCCAGGCTGGCAACGCTGCAGTCCAGCAGCTGCCGTTGGCAGCGGCAGGGGAGCGGGCAGGCCTGCCTGGGCCAGCCCTGGCCGGGGGCTGCCGCCAACAGCAGCAGCAGGAGGAGCGGGCGGCCGGGCCGGGCCAGGCCCATGGAAGCGCAGGCCCAGCCAGGGGTCACTGGGCAACGGGGGTTCCGCAGGCCTCGCCTCATGAGCTCTTGCCTCATGGCTGCCAGCGGGGCTTCTGGTGCCAGCGGGGGAGTACAGCTCATCGTATACTGGAGAGCAGGCCCGGGGGGCTGGGCTTCGGCACCAGTGGGAGAATATGGATCATAATGGAAGGCGGAGCAGGCCGGGGCAGGGGTTGCTGGGCAACGGGGGTCCACAGGCCTGGGGCTGGGCGCAGGCCTCACCCCAACAAGGAATCTTCGCTTTACATGGCGACGGCATCCCAACTCCTTGTCTTTGGGGCTCAACCCACGTGGCTCAACACGTTGTTTGTTACAAGACTTAGGCTTATTTCTGTAGAAGAAACGTCATTTAGAGACATTCTCTCTTTCCGTGCCTGGGCAGACGTGCGCAAGTAGCACAGCTACTCCTGCTGCCGAGTTGGCTCCTCCTGCTGTCTCCGGCTTTCTCCCGCAGATCAGAGCGAACCTAAACTGTAGGCTCTTGCAGGGAGGGCTTGATCCTTCCGTTTCTGTCTGGGCTCCTCTCTTACGCTGTCTAAATAATAATCGTGCAGCTAAGCTGGCTTCCATATATAGCTGACCTGGATAAGTTGACGGGAAAGCACTTCCTCTCCAAAACCAGCACACATTTTTGGGCTTAATTTTAGTCACACCAGGTTTATTGCCCGTTTCTTTTGCTGTTCCGTACTTGGAGAAAAAGCGGACGTTGGCTGTGACGCAGACGTCATTGCACAGCGTTCGATGTCATTCCTAATCAAACACTGCAGAACTTGTGGAACCCACGTGAAGACAGAGCTGCACTAGTTGGATGGCATCTCCCAGCTAGGGAGCGCTTCATCAAAACTGAGCTCAGACCAAACTTCCTCTTCGAGGGCAAACTGTTCCAAGGGCAATTCACTGACCTGGGAAAAGAAATCAAGAGTAAATTTCTTTCTCTACAACATATTTTAGCTGCATCCCCCCACACCTGGAAACTGTATTTTTACCACAGCCAAGAGACGGCTTCCCAGGGATTTACAACTCAGGAACATTTCTGCTTTGGGAAGACTGACCGACATCACAAGGCGATGAACCAAAAGCACACCCAGCAGCTCTCCTGCAAGCAAGTCCTTCCGAATTCCTGTCTGTTCCTCTTCTGAGCAGGCTGGAAGGTGCCTTGCGGAGAGAGAATTAGCTCCCACACACCATCACAAGGGAAGCGAGGTGGCAGGGGAGGTGAGGGATGGCTCTTGTGGTGAAAGAGAGGTTTGAGAAGCAGCAGGCTTTCTGTTTGACTGTGCTGCACACTTCTCTTACGGTCACTGCACGTTAGGTCAGTCCCCTGCGGGTTTAACGGAAGTCAGGTAGAAGGGGCTGTACACAGGAGAACACAGAGAGAGAACAGACCAGCAGAAATGTCACCTTAGCCGATAAAAAACACTTCTGATGGACATTCGTTACTTCATACTCACCAAAATACTCCTATTTTACTGCTACTCGTCAGTAAGAAATGAACATGCTTCTGCCTGCAGACACCAGGTGACTCGGTGTCATCGAAGGGAATAACGTGTCACAAGGTTCGTTAGACGCTTCCTCTGTGCAAGCGGCAGACGTTACACGCTGCGCAGCGCTGATGCATCATGCGAGTGATGCTGGCTTTCTGATCAGGGATCTCCCCTGGTACGTGGCCGTGTTTTCAGACCAAGCGAGGTGAAAATCCCCTGCTCAGGACTGGCTGCGTGCAAAGGCTGGCACGCAGAACCCATCTTACTCAGCACAACGACAGAAGTTTTACTGTTGTAGCTGGGTGTTGCTGTTCGATGCACGCTAACAGATCCCGCAATCACCCGCGGGGATTTCAGCAAAGCTTTTAACAATCGTTCCCTCTGGGTAATGCATGTCTAGATGGGAAGTCTGATTTAGTTAAGAACTTACTAAACAATCATTTGATTTAACCTCCTGTGGCTTTACTGGGATTTTCTCTCTCGCACGTTCTGTGAAGAGCAGTCCTGGACACTGTCATACGTGAGACATGTCAAGCTGCGCCACAGCAGGCCCGTACCCTAACTGCTCGCTTTCCTGTGCCATCTAAAATACACGTGCGCTTGTGCACACAGGTACCCTGAAAGGAAGAGTTGTAGAACCGTAGCATGCTGTACAATCCCAGGGTGTAATTACTCCCTGGGATTTAAGTCGAGGTAATTGCTGCTTAAAAGGAGGACTTCAGAGGCTCTAACAGTCAACAGCTCTGTCTCCCAGCTCTAGATGTAACATGCAGGTCCTGTGGAAAAGCTAACTACCCACTGGCTTCACCTGAACAAGCCCCTTCAGTTCCTCTTCTGTTGAGGCATCTGTGAGCTCCTCTTGGGTGGAACTGTACTCCATGGCCACTTTCCCGTCCTCTGAAGCAAGCACACAGAACAGCCGGGGACACGGTTAGTTACTACTGCGTGTAATGACAATAAACCTGCCCTAAACCCCAAATGGCACAATTCTTCCTAACGGCTTTCCGCGTGAGTGGCTGGTTGGTCAGACGAGTGTGCTTCTTCCTCTGGCCTACCCGCCCGTCTTCTCTGCAGAAAACCCAGTGGCTCTTACTAAACGGAGTGGAAGCAGAAACTGAGGAAGCAGAAGTCTATGGAGAGGATGGAGCACGTTACTTGCCGGTCTCTGTGGATGTGATGGACCAGAAGGCAGGAAGCACTGCAAACCATCACAACTCAGAAACCTACAGCTTAAGGAACCCAGGGGAGGAATCTGGCAGCCAAAAGGCCCCCCCTCTGTAAAAGGAGGTGTGCTGGGTTCAGTCAGGAAAGAGTTAACCCTCTTTACCGTGGCTGCTGGGAAGCTGTGTTCCTGGATCTACGCTGAGAGCAGCACTGATAAGGTCTCAGCTGGCGCTGGGCAATGCCTGCACCAAATCCAAGGTCTCTCTCCGCTTCTGACCCTGCAGCTGCGTTCCCAGCTCTCTCGCTACAGGCGGTGAAGGGGACACACAGTTCAGACAGCTGACCCAAACTGACCGAAGGGGGATTCCATTCCCTAGCACCACATGCTCAGTACACAGGCGGGGAGGGGGTCTGGGAGCCATTACCCTCTCTCTCTTTTACTTTCTTACACCTGCTAACACTCTCTCTAACTCCTTTGTTAGCTGCTTTGCTACTCCTGTGCTGGCTCGTTCGGGAGTGTGTTGGGGCTTCTGTTAGTTTTCTCAGTCATGCTATCGCTGATGGGGTTCACTCGGAATCTGCTGTGATAGCTCCCGGGCTCCGGCTTTCAGGCTTCCTGGCTCTGACTTTCACTTCTCAGGACCTGGTTGTGTATCAGTCGGTAGATGGTGAGCAATTGTATCATAGTGTATCATATGTTTTATTTTCTATGATTTTAATTGCTTATGAGTAGTGTTATTTATATTAATTTTGTTTTAATTAGTAAATAGTCCTCATCTCAATTTTACAGGCTTCCTTGTCATTTTCCTCCGATTCTTCCCCTCCGCTGGAGGAGGGGAGGGGGAATCTGTGGAGTGGCTTTGTGGTATTTTGCCAGCCGCAGTTAAACACAACAGGAGGATAGCGGCACGGGCCTGATCCCATGGGGGTCTGTCCTGATAAGCATAAAAGACTAAAGTACTCAGATACCACGCAAACAGGAGTCCCCTGAAAGCTCAGAGAGCACTAGACCTGGAAGCCAGAGAAAGCAGATCTGGCAGTTCCTGGATAGGCACAGAGCCAGCTTCTCCGATTGAAAACCCAAGGGAGATCGTAGCCCCAGCGAGTTAACACTGAACGCAGCAGTGGTGCACGGGCCTTTGACGGCATCTGTTGGGCTTGCAACTAGGGCAGGAATGTGCAAAGTGCTGCAGTTCAGTTCATGTTATCCCTGGGACCAGAACTCCCCCACATGTCTACTCGGCATGCACACGTAGTGTTAATAAGCTCTCCCTGCCAGGATTTACACTCCTGGAATTTGGAGTTTCAGTGACTTCTTTGTCATAAAGAAGTCTGACCTCCTTTGGGTTTTCCTTTCACTCGCATAGCTCATTGGGTGGAACCACGCTGTGAAATCATTACACACCACAGCACAAGTTGAATTTTGCCCGAGACACCCCCAAGCCTCCATAAATCCCAGGGAAGCTTCGGGGAAAAGGAGTTCATATCAAGTAGCAGGGAAGTTATAGTATCATTAGCCCAAACACCCCGGCGTTTCATACAAAAATGGCCTTACCTAAGACTACGAGGAGTATCTTCCGAAAGGCGCTAGACAAAGCCTTCCCGACTGCGAGTTTCTGAGCCCTTCTTGGGGCTGTGGCGAACTCGAGAGGATCTGAACACAACAAGCAGCACGTTATCGATATTAAGACAACACTCTGCATACGAAGCTCACTGGCTGCATTGCGCTAGGAAACGTAACCACACACAGCTTCACGGATCTGATGAGGAGTCGCCGGCAGCGTGTCAGGACCCTGCCCAGGGCAGCGGGCAGTGCAGGGCCGCGCTGGCACCCGAGCGGTGCCACAGACACGGCACGTTCGCAGCAGAAGTGGCTGCGATGGGGAATGACTAACGCTGCAGGTGAGAGGCAGAGAACAGAGGGCAGGAAAGCAATACCGCTGTGAGCGGGGAGGGAAGAGGCACGCTCAGGATCCCTTGCTGCCTAGCGCGGCAGCTCAGAAGGCCCCACACAGGTCCTTGCCTCCAGCTAAATTCAGATACTACATCAGGCCCACAAACTGTGCAAACACAAGACTGACAGGTGTCTGTGCCAAGAGAGTCTTCCAGCTGCATCCAAAACGTACCGTCACCATTTTCTATGTCTGCCTCACCGAGGGCAACTCCCCTGGTGCGTACCCCATGGCTGGGCAGCGTCAGCTCTACAGCGCACAGGTATTTCACGGATCGCCTCTGTAACGCCTTCCCCAGTTCCTCACTCGCACCATCGAAGTCAGATACATTCCGCAGCTGTTGGGAAGACCACAGATAGTTTTGAGTAAGTAGGAAGGGGATGCTAGGACCACTTAGGCCTGTGCCTGCACACCACAGACCTTCCCGGCACAGTGTGTGACTCCAAGGCAGCAGCACACGGTGGAGGCAGAGCAGGGGTGTTGACTGGTTTGACCCTATTTTAGAAATACCCGATCGTCCCATCCTCTGGGACTCTCGGCCGCCTCGGACACTTTCAGCACATGAAGACTACTGTCGAGCCCTGGCACTGCTTTAATCACAGCCGCTCCCACATTTATTAACAGAAGCCGAGCCAGTGCCCGCACGCACAGCAATCTCTCCCCAGGCTTCCAAAATAGCCCCATTTGTGGTCCAAATCGCAGCTCCTCTAGCTGTCTGTTGTCTGCTGATTTGAGGACAACTCTTACTCCACCAGCCACTCTAATTAAGCAGAGGGCGAGGGGAAGGATGAATGTAAAGGGCCCCTTACTCTGATGATGCGACTGGACCAGCCGTTAAAGCCAAGGTAGTGGTTGGCCAACTCCTGGCACTTGCTGCTGTTGAGAGCAAGGACTTGGTGCTGAAACCCTTTCTGCTTGGTGCCAACACAGACCTGTCCAGGAAGGAAGAATCCCAGTTAGCCAGGCTTTGCTTGCAAGGTTCCCTCTACAGACATACTGCTGATGGCTCCGGGAGAGTCATCCGAAGGTCACCTACTCCCGGACCCCACGCATGCTTCTGAGGCGTGTTAAATAGCTTTTAACCCCGGAGCAGGCCCTGAAAATTATTCCCGAGGAGGAACGCTGCCATTTTGCTGCTTAAATCCCACTTGCCTGGGAGCCAGCGACGGGGGCTGTCACCACCGTGGTAGCATCCAGCCAAAAGTTAGTAAACTTTTTGCTCTGGGAGCATCACTGAGATCAACAGGCATTTCACGTAATCCCACCCTGCTGCTGCAGGTCCCGGTGCTGAGTCCTGCAAGTTTCACAGCTGGGGCTGCCCCGCTTACCTTCAGGGGAGATTTCTGAAACAGCCTTTGCCCATTGCACGTGCGCTGGGCTCTGCTGGCATCTCCAGCTGAATAAACTTGATGATGGCGTGATACCCAGGCCCTGCCACGGCAGCATTTCTGTGCGCTCGCACCGAGTAGAGCGGCCCAAATTCGGAAAACGCTGAAAACAGGGAATGCTGAGGAACAACAAGAGAAAAAAAGGGCCTGTTGAAATATCTATGGGTGCTGCAGAGGCTGAGCAACACCAACACAGAGGAGTACTCATAAGACCCAATTACCTCGAAAATGAGGCAAATTTTTAGTACAGGTTAACAGCTGTAACGCCGGGAGTAGGCGGTGAGACTGCAGATGCGTACCCCTCCATAAAAATGCGCTCAACCTGGCTGGACCTCTGACCCTGTCGACATCTCATCTCCATTATCGCTCAGGCTTGGCATCAGGAGAGGAGCGAAGGCAGATGTGGGATGTTCTGTCCCCCCGGCATCCTCATCCCCGGCTGCCTCTTGCTCCTTGCCACCCCGCTTTGTGTGAGGTCACTGTTTTGCCCAAGCTTCCAGTGAGACATCAGCACGGTACTTTGCAGGCAGACTAACGGGGTTCTGTTCCAGCGCTTCCACCTTGCGCTGGGCTCTTGGCAGTTTTGCCGTGCAGAGCACAAAACCGGCCGTGGCGCAGGGGCAGAATCACCCCTTCGGGTTGCCCTGCACGCCTCAGGGAGACGGGGAAACCGAAACAGGAGTAAAACCCCAGAAACGAAGAGGGAGGGATTTAAAAATACATCATTAGCACACGGTGATGGCATCTCACGGGGGAGAACCTTAACTGCAGGGGGGAGAGGGACCCTGGGGGGATCCCAGGCCCCCTCCCCAGCTCCTGGGGGGATCCCGAGCCCCCTCCCCAGCCCTGGGGAGATCCCGGGCCCCCTCCCCAGCCCCTGGGGAGATCCCGGGCCCCACGCCCCGGGCCCGCTCCAAGGCGTCGCCTCACCTCCAGGCCCGGCTCCCGCTCCAGCCCCCAGACCAGCAGCGTCTGAGCGCTCCCCGTGGGCACCCGGAACTCCACCAGCTCCGCCATGCCGGAGCGGCCCGGCGTCCCGCCCCGCCATCGCCCGGCCCCTGGCCCGCCCTCGGGCCGGCCCCCGCGCTGCCGCCTCAGCCGCCCCGCGGGGTCCGGCCGCGGGAGCGAGGGACAAGCACCCCAGCCCCACCCCCAGCCCCGCACCCGCCCTGGCCCGGCGGCGGCTCGTCCCTCCCGGCCCCCCATGGCGGCCTGTCCCCGCAGCCCCCCAACGCCAGAGACGTGTCGGCGGGTGGCGGGTTTATTCTGCGGTTTTCTTGAGCAGGAGCGGGGCAGCCGTGGCCGGCGAGGGGCCGGAGCGGGCGGGGAGCCGTCCCCGGCATCAGACGGTGCAGTTCCCCTCTCCGAAGCGCCGGCACTTCATCACCTTCAGGTAGGTCTCCACCTTGTGCAGGTCCTTCTTGAAGCAGGAGAGCAGGCTGTAGTTCTTCAGCAGGGCGTCCTCGGTGCGCAGGTGGATGTCGAATTTGTCATAGGTGGGTTTGAGGGTCTGGGGACCCCGCGGGCTCCGCTCCTCCAGCTCCTGCGAGGGGATGGAGAGGTGCTGGGGGCCTGGGGTGAGCATCCTCCAAGGGACCCACCGCCGGGGCTCCCCCCTAGCTTCAGAGGGGCTTGGGCCCCCCCCACCTTCTTGGTTGTATTTCAAACACACTTCTGGGCCGGTGGTTGCAGGAAGGGTAATTCTGCAGGGGCGATGCTGCACAGATTGCTGCCAGCGAGAAGGGAGCTGGGCGCAAGGCTGCAGTGGGGGAGGAGTGTGTCTTCTGGGCTCTTAAAAGAAGGGGGGAGTTGCGGGGTGTCTCTGTAGCTGCTCTGGCCAAGGGGGTGGGGAAATGGGGCAAATAAATCTCTCTTCTCCCGCTTTCCCAGTGAGCAAAGCTCTAACCCAGACCCAGGGCATGTGCATCTGGAGCTGGGATCTGCAGGCTGCCGCTTCTCCTGCCCTGCTCACCGTCTGGCACAGTGAACAGGATGCTTTTGGGGAAGAGCACAGTGCTGTAAATGGATGAGTGTGATTGTTTGTCTAGTTTGTGTGTAGTGCTTCCCAGAGTACAGGCTTCCATCTGTGCACAGGCTTATGTGGGTTATTTTTGTAAGATGTCACGAGTCCTCAATGCCAGGTTGCAAACCTCAGAAAATTTACTCCACTTTAAAGTGTTTTACATGGAGTTGTAGCAAACATTATCTTGCTGTTTGTACAGGGGATTTAGGCAACTGAGTATTCGTTGGTGCTGTGTTTGGAAAGACTTTGGGTCTGAACTGTCGTGATCTTCCTGGTCTGCACTGCTACCTGAGTGGTTACGGCAGTGCTGGTAACATTTGTTAGGTGTTTTCTTACTCCCCAGTGTGTTTTCATCACTCCCCGGAGATGAAACGTGTGCAATGGTGTGTCGTGGTCTCATCATCTTAAGGTAAGCAAAGTCCAAAGGGTGCCAGAGTGGAAAGCGGGAAGATTTCCCATGGTCTTTGGATGCCATGGAAGACTCGGAGAGCTCAGTGCCCTGTGTCTGGGATTCTGTAATCATGCTACCTGCTGCAGCTTACCCTCATCAGAGCTTGGATCCCTTCTTCCAGGTCCTTTAGTTTTTCATACACTCTGTCTGAGGTGCCGAAAACCAGATTGTTTGTGAACACCTTGCTAAGGTATTGCACCGGGGTCAGCCAGGACTGGATGAGAACCAGGGAAAACCGAAGCAGCTCCATGTCCTGAAGTGAAGAAGAGGAAGGGTCAAAGCGGTGCAGGTGAGGTATTTGGTAGAGTTACCTGTGTGTCCTGCTCCCTCTGACACAGCCTGGAGCTCCCTCTGACACAGCCTGGAGGTGACCCAGAGATGTGCCCCTGGTCCTGCAGCGTCAGCAGATACAGGCAAGTTTGCACGCTGAGGATCACCACCCAGCCACGTGTCCTGTGCAGACAACAGTTTTTCTCATCCTCGAGGGGGGAATTTGATTTATAGTGGAACCCAGACAAGTCTGTCTTTCTTCATGCCGGGTTTAAATGGTAAGAAAGGGAGAGGAGGAAGGAAGCACTGAAGTGCTCGCGGGTGGAAACCCTCTGTTCTGTAATGAAGCATAGCTGGGCTCTTCAAGCAGGTCTGTGCTTGCCCTGGGGGAGAGACCTTACCGATTTCTGCTGGGCATCATCCTTCCCCGTGGGAGCAGGGATGGTTTCCGAGTAACAAAATGCTGCCTGGGAGTTTTTGTTGGCGTGTCTTTGGTCCTCTGGAATATAGGTGCGTTCCTGTGGAGACATCCAAAGAGACTCAGATCCGTTGCCTGTGTACTGGGAGAAGACCACAGACCCTTTCCCAAGCTGCCCTGAACGGTTAGTCTTTGCAAGAAAGAAGGGTGAGCTATGGGATGTCTGTGCAGGGCTGGCAGGAGAGCAGGAGCAGGAGTTGGTGTGTTGGCCCAATAGCAAGGGGACCGAAAGTGCTTCCTCTCACTAAGCCAGGGTGCTAAGGTGAACGCGAAACACGCTTGGGCTGGGTTCTCCCAAGGAGTGGGTGATCCCCAAGGACAGCGCTTGCCGAAGGGACAGCTCATGCCAGCTCCTGGCGCCAGCAGAACTTGGGTAGTTTTAGACACTCAGAGTCACCCAGGGCCCAATGTGACCGACACAGGAAGGTCTTGCAAAATATCTGTGTGTCTCCCCCTGCTTTCAGAGCCAGGTTTCCCTTTGAGACAGCTGACCTGGCGCAGCAGGTTTGGACGTGGGCAGCAATGGCTCCGAGGAGGGGCCTGTGCAGGATCAGAAGTGGGGGCAGAGAGCTGAGAGGAGACAGGCTCCAGGCTGATGGGGCATAACCTGTCCTATTCAGATCCTTCCCGCGCACTGAGAGCTGACAGAGAAGACACCAACAGTTGCAAAGTCTCTCTTCCTAGGAAGTTACACAGTCCCGAAACCGTCAAGCTAAGGCAGAGGACGTGCTGGGGGCCGCCACACTTACGAACTCCTTGTATGTCTCGGCAGCCAGGAGGTGAAGGTGCTGAGCCCTCAGCACGGCGTTGGCAAACAGGTTGGAAAGGGGCATGGCCGGGAAGGTGGCAGCTTCCTGCGGCCACTGCAGGCCCAGAGCGATGACAGCAATGAAGAGGGGAGAAAACCACGACCCTGCAGCAAAGCAGAGAGGAAAGGTGTTGGCGGTCCCTTGGTGGCCGTGCGGAGGAGTGGGGTGGCACCTGGGAAGTAATTCCCAGCTTCTTCTGTGTGTGCTGGCTGAGGGCTGCCCTTCCTCAATGTCTTGTCGGACTGGGCGTGAGCTGAGCCCTCCCCAGAATCAAAGGAAACCCTGTCCCCTTTCACTAGACGTGCCCTCGAGGCTTGTACGGCTCCCAGCGCTACAAGCAGTGTCTTCCCGGCTGAAGAGTCAGCGTCCCGCCACGAAACCCTGAGAGTGTCCCTGTGCTTTTCCCTAACACGCTCCTGTTTCTCCGTAGGCCCTGCCCTCTCGAGGAGACCACAGCGCACTCCTCGCTGCGAGAGCAAGCAGGGGGTGGCGAGTACCAGCTGAGGGCCCGGGCGTACCCCACTTCAGCCTGGGTTTACGGCATCCTGCTGACAGGACACCGGCCGGCCGCCTTCACTAGGAGGAGAGCTGATGGCGTTACCTGTGCTGTGACCGCTACGTTTTCTCTCTGGGACATTCCTGTAGAATTTGGTGAGCTTTGCCAAGCCTAAAGGTTTTCAGCCCGTGACATCTAACTCACACAGGTGTCCACCTGTGCTTACAGAGACCACAGAGTTACTCTCCGACACACCCCCTTCAGTGAGGAATGCCATGGGGCCTGTAGGACTTGAGCGTACGCATTAGACATCATCCCGATACCTGTCTTAAGTTTTGAATATGAGTTTGACGTCCCTGCCAACAGAGATGTTACTGATAACTACTATAGCCGTGGCTCGACCTTGTTCTTCATGTTCTCCACCGTGTCCTTGCCAAGTGCAGGCTAAAGATTCATGGCAGTTGCGCTGTAGGGAAAGGTACTCCTTTTCATTGATTTATAGGCGGCCACATTTTAATTTGTGCCTGGCACCGAGTGCGTAGAGCCCACTGCTGTCCCACCCCATCATCACCTCCCATCACCCTTAGCACGCAGCAGCACTGGAAATCCTCTAAAGCAGAAATAAAGTACCTGGAGCCATTTCTGCGCGCTGAGCTGCTCAGGTGTTGCTCGACAGTGAATGTGCCCTCCTTTCATCTGGGCTGGCAGCAGCAGTGGCTGAGCCACCCCTGATATAGGAGGGGGTCTGTTTAAAATGTATAGGTGTGTTCATGATCACAACAACATCTCCCCATCTCCTCTGTGCATAAATGCACAAGTGTTGGCGCTGGTGCTGCCTGGTTGTAGTCACTTATACATAGATGTAAAGGTCGGGGGTTGTTTGCCTGGGGATGAAATGGTGCTGAATGGTTTCGCCATGTTCTGCTGTTTATGGCAAGCAAAGGTTTCACTGTCACTGGAAGAGCCATCCCAAATCAGACCCCTGCTTTTACAGAGTGGAATTTGCTGCAGGGGGTCGAAAACCCACCTGATGCTCCTGCCTGCCTCTGCAGCCTTGGCCAGCGTTAGCGGGGCCGACTGACCGGTTTGGGAGACTTCCGGCTTCCAGCAAGTGGGATGTTTTCCCATTTATTGTTAGCGGGGATAGAGCTGGCGGAATGCTGTCCGATGAGGCCTTTTTCTTCCACTTAATTCCTTTCACGCTACCAGAAGTTCCGTAAGTGGTTCTGGGGAGCTGGTTTGGCGTGGGTGTGACGAAGAGCCGTCAATAGCCGGGTGCTTGTTCGGGGACCAGCCTGCCCACTGCAGACCCGGACACCAGCGCTCTGGGAGGTTCCTCACGTCCTCAGCTGGACAAGGCTATGAGAAGATGTGGTTGTGAGCTGCTTCTTGCTGTTGGCTGAGATACAAATGGGAAATAGCTCTGGGCTAAGCAGAGGGCTGGTGTGGGAAGGAGAGAGGAGGTGGGGAAGAGGAGAGGTCACAGCACACCTGTCCCTGCTTTCGAGCAAAACAAACAGAACCTGGGATGGCCAACTCCAGGATGGGGCTGAAAGGGCTTTTACTCCCCATAAGCACCGATTGCTCCCAACCACCCTGCTCTGGCCTGTTGTCCAGGGTTCAGGGACATCCTGGTCCGGGGCGGTGATTTGGTGCCCTGGGCCCTGGCTTTGCTGTGCCCCCTGCTATGGCTCTGGTTTCCGAGAGGCAACATCACCACCGGGGCGGCTGGAGCAGCGGGTGCGAGGGCTGGTTAATAATCATGTGGGGAGAGCGTGGTCTGTTCCGAGAAGCCCCCGGGTGTTTGCTCGCTGGAGACGGGGTGGTGTCGCAGAGTAAATGTCAGTGCCTAGAGAGGAGGGAACAGTGGGTCCTGCAGCTATCAGGTATCCCGTCACCCAATAGCCAGCGACATCTGGGTGTGTTTTTCTGTCCAGATCGTGTTTAAATATGTCAATATTTGCCAGCGATGAGCAGAGCAGCTGGCACCCCGGCCCAGCCCAGGCTCTGCTGCCCGGTAATGACGCTGCTCTACCGCTGCAGCTAGACTGCTACAGCCCCTTGCCCCTGAGTGCTGCCCATCACTCGCTGCCCAGCTGCCTCTCCAGCTCGTTACTAAAAGCGTGGTGCTAACCCAACATTTGTTTTTAGATGGCAGCCAAGCACGGAGATGCCAGGATGATCCAGGCTGTGCGGTGCCCCTGAGGCTTGGTTTGTCCCCCATCGTCTCTGGGCATGAAACAAGGCTGGGGGTTGGAGGAGAAGGCAGTAGGTGACTGTGAAATCCTGGGCTTGGCCAGCGCACGCCCCTGGCAGAATTACAGTTGCTAAGCAGCTCTCAAATATCAGCTTGGCATGTTCGTAGCTGTCAGATGGCTGTGTTAGCGACCCAAAGCAGCATCTCGTAGAGCAGCGTGGCACTCTGTAATTTCCAAGTTCCTTTTCTTTTTTGAAAAACTCCCCCAGATCTCTTCAGGGCGGTCCCACGTCCACCCGCCTTACCCAGAGCATCACCAGCAGCGTGTAAACAAGCGAAGCAACTTTCCTTGCTGGCGCATGTGGTCTCTGGGTGCTCCTGCCCCCCGGCCTGGGCTGGCGATGGGGAGCGACCTTCCCGGGCTGAGGGGTGAGCTGCAGGCAGCGAATCCTCAGCTGCTGGCCCACAGCCCAGGCTCTGCACTTCGGTGGGCAACGACAGGGTTGAGAGAGGTTTGCAGTGATGGTTCACTACCTCTGCTCGCCCACTGCTTGACAGGTGAATAATCCTTTTCAGACTGAATCGATGGGGTTTATTCACTGGAGCTAGAACTGCTCAGTTTCACTGCACCCATTCCCAAGATGAGGGTGGAGAGGTCCAGGGCTGCAGCCCAGTCTGCCTGCCTGACCATCCTCCTGGTGGCAGGGATACAGATCGGGACTAAATACAGAGCGGGGGCTCTACGCACTGACATACATGTATTTACATGAAATGCATGTGAAATACAAACCTGTCCCAGTATAAACCAAACAGAAACCCCCTCTTGGCTCCCTAGAAACTAGTCTCAGCATTTAAAATAAACCACCAGCACTGCAGCCATATTTATTTGCTTCTGGCGTTTTGCAGGAAGCCAAAGCCCTGGGCTGAGGGGGTGGCCAAGCGGAACTGGGGTCACAAAACTGCTCTTGACATGGGTGCTTCCTCTCCAGGTGCAAACAGCAGATTCTCCTTATTTCCCTATTATTCGGTTAAGACAGCTGAGCAAGTTGTTTACACAGAGCTGAGAAAGCGGTTGGGAACTGGGAAGGCCAGAAAATTTGCCTTCCTCTTCCATTTCATAACTGAAAACAAGGGATGGAGGGATGAGCTCTGCTAGTCCTAAAATCTTGGCAAATGTGGAAACCGGGAAGAGCCAGTTCACTTCTCTCGCTGTGAATACTTTCTTTAGTGAATCAATTTTACAAGTAAAACATGTTTAAGGAACATTTATATACGTGTGCGTGCAACTAATTTGGGAGAGTTTTATTCAACTAAGAAAGATCAACCTTAAAATGCTGGTTCTGTGCGATTTAGGTTGAATCCCAGTTTTCCATGAAGGTGGTTTTCTGGTTAACAAGAACCATCCTGTTCCCCACTGAAAAGCCCTGTTTCCTCATGATTTTACCCTCCCTTTTCTGCCCTCTGTTTTGGGAAGCAGCGCGGCCCTGTCTTCCTCCTTGGGGCCCGAAATGTCATGAGCCACAGGAGTGCAGGAGCCCTGGGCTCGCCGAGGGGGCACAGACCTTCAGCCCCACAGTCCTTGTCACCCCCCTGTCCTGCCTCATCCAGCCAAACCCACCGCGCTGGGCTGGCTGTGCCGCCCCGGAGCCCCGAGTCCTGGTGTGGGGTGCCCAGCCAGCCCCGAGCCCCATTGCCCACACAGCTGCTGCCACCGTGCCAAGAGGGTTATTAACAAAACCAGTTAGCTCCGCTCTGTTCCTCTCCAGATGTTTTTTAGCTTCTCTTGCAAGACCAGATGTAGCCGGGAGCGGAATTTCTGGCCCTGGGCCCTGTTCTCTGGCTTCGGTTCCTGGCGATGGCCTTTGTCTCTCATCCCAAGCTGACCAGGGAGGTCCCCCTGAGCATGCTTGCAGGAGAGCCCCATGGCTGCTCTTGGCTTTACATCCCTGCCTGCGCTCGGGGCCCTGATGGGGTGACATTTGGTTTCCAGCTGGACCCATGAAAAGCTGCTCCTTATTCCCAGGGCACCCCACTGGCACTGGCACCGGGGGGCTGGGACACGCTCGGACTGGGCACGGCAGGATGGAGCAGGATGTGAATTTACCCGTTACCTTTATTAGGACTTGAAAAAGCAGTTGGACGCTTGTGTCCCACAATTTACATCTTTTCCAGAGGTTCTGAGGTCACAGTGTCCCTCACCACAGGGGACATCCTCTGGCTCTTACCTGGAGGGGAGCAAGCCTTGTGCAAGACCCTCTGGGTGAGAGCTGTCACCCCAACTTCCCCTGTAGTCTCTGGGGAGAAAGAGGTGCGTTTGGAGGATCCTCCCTCTCAGACAACCACCAGCTTGGCCTGCTGGGCACGTCCATGGCTTGAGAGGTAAACAGTGGCCAAAATTGGCCTCTCGTAACACCCACGTGGTGCTGCTCACCTTGGCTTCTCTGCCAGGGCTGCGGCCGGGTCTCGCAGCTCAGGAGGGTCCTTGCAGCACGGAGAGTGATCGTGCCTGGTCCTCTCGTTCCCAGGGAGGGTGGGGCTGGAGAAGACCCACCACCCACGCGGCTACTGCCATTGCATGAACCCTGCAGGAGCTCAGCGCTGTGGTGTGGGGCTGCCCGGGGTTCAGGGCCAGTTTGCTAAGAGGGGGACTGCAGGTGACTCCTAATTTCTACGTAGGCTTTTGGGGTTCATCAGCAGGGCGGTGAAAGCGACAGCCGGGGCAGGGCAGCCTTGGTGGGCACGGCCGCCTTGGTGGGCACGGCCCGGAGGCAGCAAAGCGAGCTCCCGAGGGCAGCAGGACCCGAGCTCTGTGCAAGGCTGCTGGGGGTGGTTTGCAGCCCGGGATTGCAGCCCGGGATCCAGGCGCCCGTCAGAGTCGTAGTCTGGGACAGGAGCCAGGACCCTGTCCCCATGGGTGATGGCAGGGAGCTGTGCCACCGATGCTGGCGGGTGCCGGACCCCTCACTCCTCGCCTGGGTGCTCCCCAACTGTCCACTTGGCCTTCACGTCCCGGAAAGGGGTGATGTCCTCGTAGGTGGCCATCTGCTCCACCTCCAGGCCCTGAACCAGGAAGAAGGAGGTTGAGACACGGGAGAGGGACCGTGGCTTTGGCCAGAGCACATCCCCCCTTGGTACCCCCAAGTGGGGACCCATCTCCAGGCGTTTCCCCCAGAGATCAGGGCAGCTTCTGAGGGAGGAGAAGATGGAGAAAGATGGTTGGGCATGCTCAGAGCTTGGCTCTACAAGCATCTCTTTACGGTTGATGTGCAACAAGCGCTGGGGAGGAAGGTGCCCTGATGCCCCCTGCCAGGGCTGGTGGTACCTGGCAGACAGCCAGCAAGGGCACAACGGGCTGTTTCGAGGCTCAGGTTGATGTTACAGAGGTATTTCTGTAATTAATGCAGCATTACCTCATAGGTATGCTCCTCCTCTGGGCTTTCCTTGCCTTCACCCTATGGAGAGGAGAGTCGCAGGTTGGGTGTCACCAGAACCCACTGGGATGCTCTGATCCCTGTCCCCCAGGCCAGGTCCCACAGCTTCCACAGGCAAATCCATGCAGTCCCCCCACCCCATTTGAGATGTCTGTTTCCTGCATCAGCCCCGCTCCCATGCAACAGCCCCAGCCCCAGTGCCTGCCTGTCCCCATCCCTAGCAGGCTCCTGCCTGGGATGCAGGACACGCTGTGAGCACCGCAGTGGCGAGGCTGGGGACATCCCCACTGCTGGAGACACTGTCACTTACTTTGTCTAGGAAGAAGAGCATGGGGACGCTGATGAAGATGACCAGCAGGATGGACTGGATGATGATGATGGCGTCTTTCAGGGTGTTCCTGCTCTGGATCTGCTGGAGGTTGCTGTGACCTGGGAGCAGCAGCACAGGGAGAGCCCCAGGTCTCACCTCCATGCCAGGCTCCCGGGGAATGGAGACGAGCTCAGCCTGGCCACAGCTTTGTGTGTCAGCGGAGCGGACAGGGAGGACATGGGTGACATTCCCTCCCCCTCGGGAGAAAGCAGAGATTGGAGCATTGCAAACTGCTCCCGGGGTCAGCATCAGGGACCAGTTCTGGGGTGAGTCACCTTGGGCAGGACCCACCACTAGCCAGGACTAGGAAAAATCTAATTTGTTATGGGAACGCAGTCCCTGGGATGTGTTTCTTCAGGATGGATGTGCCAGGGCAAACAAAAAGGCAGGGTTTCCTGCTGCTGCATGGCTGGCAATGAGCTAAGAAACCTCTGTGGTCCCATCAGCATGGGGAGAGATAGGTGCACAGGAGCATGAGGTGGGGGTTGTATGGAGGGGAAAGAGTGAGAGAAGGAGAAAGAGCATCTTCCGGGGTGCATGGAGGATGGGGAGCTCCCACTCACCCATGACTCTGAGCTCCGTCCCACACAAATGTGGCCGCTTCTTCTCCGATGTGAGGTTCTTGCTGTCGCACACATAGATGCCGTTGTCCTCATAGTTGATCCTCACGATGGTGAAGTTGATGAAGTTGTCTTTCCTCTCGATGCTGTAGCGAGAGGTGCTGTGATCCAGCTCGTAGAGGTCATCGCTGTCCTCTGATGTTTTGTACCACTGCATGCTATGGGGCTCCTGGGTGTAGCAGATGAAGTGGACAGGCATGTTCTTCTTGGCTGACACGTAACGTGGTTGCTGCTGCACCATGGGGCACCCGCTGCCTGCCAGGGGACAAGGGTGGTCATGAGGGGCACAGACTTGGCACCTGGGGAGTGTCAGAAACAAGCCACTCCCACTAGACCCCCCCAAGTCATGCCTTTCCATTTTCATGGATTATACTGCTGCTGAGCATTCAGCTTTGTTTTGGTGAAACATCATCGTCTCGGGGCAATGATCGGAGACTCTTGAGGAAAACATGCTTTTAATGGAAACTCCAGTTTTCTGTGGGAATTGCTTCACTCGGATGCCTTTTTGCTATTCCCACCCCTCTCTATGTACACCTCCTTAGTCCCAGCTCCAAAATCACAGTCCATGCTGGCACATGCAGCCACACAGCCTTTGCTGGGACAGACTCCTCTTCCCAGCTGGCTTCTCATTATTCCGGACTTTTTGCCTTTTGCTGTATTTTGTATTTTTGCCCATGTTTTGGGTCCCGAGCTGGTGAGTTTGAGGGCTTGTTTGTGTTGCAGAGTTCATGCTTAATACCCATGGGTGGGAATGGAATAAACACTGTGTGCACAAGCCCAATTCTTAGTCCCAAACCACATCTCCTCATGCAATGTGCTCTGCAAGTGCAGAGAAAAAATATGTGTGTGCTGAGGAAAGACAAAACTTGGCCAGTTTTGCAGAGGGAGAGCAAGATGCAGGGCTGGGGAAATGCCATGGAGGAGATGACAGCCTGGGAATCACCTTTGTGATGGGGAAGGGTGGTGAGTGATGGACATCTCCAGCTCTGCAGGGGACCAACCCCTCCGTGGCATAGCCAGTGGGGACATGGGGGACCCTGGGGACACATGTAGGGAAGAACCCAGTGGGGCTGCGAGGTTACCTGTGCTGTTCCTGGCGCTGCTGTTGTCTGCTGACATCCCACCTGCAAGACAGAAGAGCCCTGAGAGAGTGGCCAAGAGCTCATGCAGGACAAGCCCATGTGGGATGTCCCACATGGGGTGGCACATACCATGGGTCCTTTGTGCCTACTCCACATGGGATGAAGTGTGGGAACATCAACCGAAGCTCCACTCAGAGGACACAATACAGTGGAGATTTGGGTGCAAACCCTTCTATTTCCACCCCATCTCCTGAATTTTGTCTAAGCTACTTTCTAGGTGACATCCCTGTGAAACCTGCCTTTGCTATTAATACCCCTTGGCTGGCACCTTTCAGAAGGTTCCAGACAGACTCACGCCTCTTTAGTCACACTCTCTGTTTTCTGAATCAACCAGAAACACTTTCCCTAACAGGACTTCCCTGGGCTTGGAGCCCCGTGATGGCCTGGGCGTATTCTCAGACCTTGGGACCATGTAGTTCCCCCAGGACAAGGGCTGGATGGAGCCCAGGGACCTGCAATGCAGTGCAGGAAACGGGGTGAAGCAGGGACCCCCCAGCACCCATGGGTGCCCCTGCCTGCAGCTCCTGTGCCCCTGTGCCTCAGTTCCTCTTGCTGCAGCTGGGCAGGAAGCGCCAGCCCTGTTTATTGCATTGCTTCAGTGCCTGGCTCAGTCCCCTTGATGAATATTTGACAAACCCCACCGTGGGGAAGCTAGCATGGAGGTGGGGGCTGCACCCCCTCCAGCATGTTCATCTCCAGATGAAGAAGGAAGGTTCAGGTCCCCAGCCTGAGTTCTGCCTTGAGCCTTGCCACCCTGCTGCAGACCTCCCTGCCTTGAACAGCAGCCTGGCAGGGACCTCCTAGTTCAGCGTGGGCTCCCCTCCCTGCCCCAGAGCCTCTTCCAGGTCCATACTGCCATGTTCTCCTCCAGCACCTACATCTTTGCAGGCAAGTTCTTCCCCCAGCCTTGGTTTTTTCTTTTGTTTGTTTGGGTTTTTTTGTGGATTTTTTTTTTCTTTTTAAGATGGGGACATGTTCCTTGTCTGGGCTGCATGTTGGGTACGTGTCCCTGCCACCTGCGATGCTGCTGGCTGGCCAGGACACTATTTTGTTGGTGTTTCTGAATGATGCCCAGGCTGGTCCCTGACCCTGAAAGCCCTCATACCTCTCAAAGACGAGATTTCCATTGTGAGCTCCCCGTCCTTCAAAGCCAGGATGAAACCCTGCAACCTTGAATCCATGCTGGGCATGGGTGCACACCAACAGAAACCTTTTAAATGCCCCTTCCCCTGAAGGCACAAATTTTCCCAGCTGAGGGTGGGATCTGCTGCAGGTTTTTGTGGTTGTCCCTGCACCAAGCAAGAGGAGTTCTAAGGGGACAGGAACTGTGTCCTGGGTTGAGCTGCTGCTTCTCCATGGGGATGCAAAGGGTAACAGAACAGTCATGTTCACATAGGGACACCAAATCACCCCTAAAAGCCTTTTTGCCTCTCATTTCTCCTCCACTCCTGGGCACTGAATCCTGTGGAGCAAAGGGATGGGGCTCACCCATGGCCTCCGTTATGTGCCAGTCCCATCCTTAGGCCTCTGAGAGCAATAAATGGCTAAAAAATACCCCAACCCCTTCTTTTCTGCCACCTGCAACTGCAGCCATTCAGGCTCTGTGCCTGCGCTGCACCGGGCTCCCACTGAGGCCAGCCCCAGAAAGCTCCTGCGTTGCGGGGCGAGACAGATGCGTCCTGTCCCTGCACCACAACGAGACGCAAAACCCAAAACCCGAGATAGGTGTCAGGCCCCATGGGTCCACCCTGGCTCCTCTATGCCCAGGGCTGGCTTCCTGCACAATGCAGGACTGAGAGCAGTGGTTGCAAAGTTGAAGACTAATGCATTTAAAGCTAGACCTGGGCAAAGTCTGTCACTGCACTACAGGATGCATGCCGGCACAGCGCCTGGGTGCATGTTTCATAGAATCACAGAACAGTTTGGGTGGGAAGGGACCTTAAAGCCCATCCAGTGCCACCCCCTGCCATGGGCAGGGACACCTTCCACTAAACCAGGTTGCTCCAAGCCTCATCCAGCTTCTCTGGGCAACCTGTCCCAGTGCCTCCCCACCCTCTCCGGGAAGAATTTCTTCCTGATGTCCCATCTCAATTTCCCTCTTTCAATTTAAACCCATTACCCCTTGTCCTGTCACTCCCTGACCTTGTAAAAAGTCCCTCCCAGCTTTCTTGTAGCCCCCCCCTCCAGGCACTAGAAGGTGCTATAAGTTTCCTTGCTCTGAGATGCAAAGCCCATGTTTGATGCCTACCTGTGACCAGGGCCATCAGCCAGAGGTTCACCTGGAGCACCCAGAGCCTTGTGCAGGAATCAGCCATCTTTCACTGCTAACGGCAGGGAAACACACAATCCCTGGCCCTTGCTTTGGTAAAACACAGCGACCGCTCTGACCTGCTTGGCCTCTGTACCTAAAAATGGCAAAGCTACTGCTGTGTGAGACAGCCCCTTTCCTGCTCATGTAAATCCTCCTTGACAGGGACTTTCCCCTTGGGGCCAGTTTTGAATGCAGCATAGACGCTGGGGCGGTAGGTGCCTGTGCCCTAGGCACCATCCAGCCTCGTGTCCCCTGGTTGTTCGCTGTGGTGGCATTATTTGGTGGAGATGGCCATGACTGGAGAGGGTCTGCTCCAGAGCTGGAGATAAGCCCATATGCAAAGCACTTGGTGATGCAAAACCTGGGCTGAGCCCAGGGGATGTGCCCAGGGAGCAGGGTGCAACTGCCCACACTGCCACAACCCAGGAGGGGTAAAGGATGGGGGTTACCCCCAGGCTTGTACTCCAGTTCCACAGCACCATGGGCGGATCCCCCCCAGTTTAGCCCTGCAGGTGATGGGCAGGGGTGGATGCTGGCCCAGTTTCAAGAGTTGGAGCAGGAACAGGGTGGGAAAAGGGGATGTTTGTGGGGCTTCTAATCTCTGCTCATTGAGGGGTGCAGTGGAATCACTCCCCAAGTCACCATTCCCAGCATCCTGGAGAGCCTCTGCAGCCACCCTTCCAGGAAAGGGTGAAACCCAGAAGAGGAGAGAGATGGCCAAAATGAGGTGTCACCTCTCTGGGTGCCAGCCGTGCTCCCTCCTTCTCCACACCACATTTGCCATGGTGGAGACCCTTCTCCACAAGTCCTTTGGAGACAACCCCTCACCCCCAAGGTGAGGTCTGTCCCCCCTCTGCTCTGACGCAGAAATATAGTTTCCTTCCATGCCGTGCCCTCTGGCTGCTGCGCTTTACCGGATGCGGGTGAGCACTGAACTGTAAATCCATGTCAAAAACACCTTTGGGTACTTTTGCCAGCTGTGTTGGTCCCCAGAGCCTGGGTGTCTCTGCCTGGGACCTCCCCAGACCTTCACCTTCTGCAGGTTTGGTGGGGTTTTTGCTGGTTCTGAGCATCCGGTGGTTGCTGGGAACTGGCCTGAGCCTCATGAGGGGACATGAAGCAAGAAAGAGGAGAAGTAAAGGTTTCCAGAGTAAGATTGGCTCCAGGACAGGGATTGAGATGATGGGAGAGGTGACTTCTCCTGGTAGAGCAGGTAAACTGTGCCATGCACGGTGCTGTACGTTGGGGCTGCGCTGCTGCGTCCCTGCTGCTGGCACCCCTGGTCTTGTGGGAAAAGCACAGCCTGTCCGTGACATCCTGGGAAGGCAGAAGCAATGGGGGATGCCCATGTGCTTGCCAGGCACTGGAGGGATTTTTGCCAAGCCCTGGGATTGAAGATAGGAGCTGTGATGAGGGTTTGCAGTGACAATGGCCAAATTACCCCGCTGTGCTGCCTGCAGACTCCTTGGCACCCGCCAACAGGCACAGACCTGGTCTAGAGGGGCTCAGTTTCCCCTTGAAGTCACCTGTGCTTGCAGAATCCAGTGGCATGGTTTGGAGGTAGACCTGATGGTCTAACAGGGAGGGTCTAGGGTCCCAATGTCCCTTCTGCTGTGCCACCCTGGCTCCCCATCCCACAGCACGTGGCCAGACAATGCACTGTGTGCAGAGCAGAGCTGCTGCCAGGCAGATGTGCCCTTCCCCAGTCGATTCCTATTCATCAGGCTTTGGGTTTCACTGCTGTCCTTTATCCTGCTCTGGGTCACACCACCTCCTCCCTCCAGCCCCCTGCCTGCGTGGGTACCACGATGCTCAACTTGGATTACGCCAGCCTTGGGACAAGCTGTTCCAGCCAGAGGAAAAACACAGCAGTGAAGCTGTGCTGTGGCCCACCGGGATGTCAGTGGGTCCCGGGGGTGGCTCCTCCTCCAGCTACACATTGATGCAGAAACCTCCTCTCCCCGTGATCCTGAACTGCTGCTGTGTGGCAGGTGGGGCAAGTTTGGCCTGCACCTCCTCCAAGCCTACCTGTTGTCTCCTTGGTTAAACCTGCAGCAGCATCTCCTGTAGTTCCAGGAGTTGGGGGTCATTGCTGGGACAGTCCAGAGGACTTGCTCACAAACAGAGCAGAACCTCTCAGGGCTTGGCTGGGTTTGAAGGTGTCAGAGGGAGGCAGCCCAGCTGGTTTCTTGTGCAGGATGAGACCACCAGGTCCTGCTGAGGATGGCAGGTCCATCCAAAGCCATGCAAAAGGGATCCCCATATCTGCCCTGGAGCAAAGGGAGGGGACATTTACCCCTCCCAGGGGCAAGGTAAAAATTTCTCCCTCTAACACACACCAACACGTTCAGTATTGTAATAATAGACGATTTACAGTTGTTTATTTTAAGAAATGTACAAAGAAAAATGGCTTTAGCTCACACGAATCCTGCTCTTTGGCATTTTTTCCATCACCAACGACGTGTACATACAAGCAGCATTGATTGTGAACCACAGTCCAGGCTGGGGACCGCTGCACCATGGATGCTTCCCATGCAAACACCATTTAAAGTGGCTCAGGCTGCTGTTCCAGGGAGCATCACCCTACACAACACGGAAACGAAAGCACAGCACTATGGGATGAGCAGAGCAACCCTGGCTCTGCCGCCAGACTGACAGCACGTGGATGCGAGCAAGCTCAGTACTGCTCCTGGCCAGCCTGAACATGGGGCACCCGTGATGGCTTGGCATCAGAAACAGTCCAAGGAAAAAGAAATAATAATATTTAAAAAAAGACAAACCCTTTGACTTTAAGAAGCAGCCTTTGCTTTAACTGGAAGAGGTTTTGGTTTATGTTTGGTTGGATCTCAAGAGGATTTTTGTCCCTTTTGAAGGAGGCCCAGAGATGAACTCAGCACCTTTTGCACATCTTCCTGATCTACTTTCTTTTTGCCTGCCTGTCTAAAGAGCAGTAGAACCCTTCCCCCCTGGGAAAACCCTCTGCCGAGAGGTTTCTTGGCAAGGACCTGTCTGGCCCCATCAAGTCCTGCAGACACCCCAGCACGTGCCGCTGGGTCATCTACAGAGCCCCAGCCAAGGGAAGGATGCTCTGCCTCAGTAGCTTGGGATATATACCCTAGTGGGAGCATTCCTTGCATTAAGCCCCTTCCCAGTGCTGGGTGGCTCATGGGTTTTAAGGGACCCCATTGAAGCAGCTCATTGCAAGGACCGTTCAAAGACCTGCTCCGATCCCCAGATCGCTAATTAACACTAACCAAGGGTGCTCCAGCAGGACATGTCCACTTGCTATGGGGCTTGAGGAAACTGTAGAGGTGGTTTTGTTACAGGGATTGGGGGTTCTTGGGAGAGGTTTTCCAAACCCTGCCTTTGTCCATTGCTTTCCTGCCAGAAAATCCAGATGAAGTGGGAAAACAGAGAAGAAACATGAATATAAATACCATTTACATTCATAATGTAGAGACTTGAATGATTTATGATTTCAATGCATATTCAGAGACATTTAAAACCTGGTATTTAACCCTGAGAACATATCTGCAGATACTTTGTTTTGGCTATGCAAACAAATCGTTAAGACATAATTGCACTTTCTCTGTATATAACAAAAGAAATCCATACAGCTTACTCAAATATTCAAAAGAAAGGTGCTACTTTAAGACATTGGAGTTTTTTGTTCACAAACCCTTTTTTTTTGTAATTATTCTTAATATTATTTCACTTAGCTCATCTTTCCCTGGCTCCTTGGCTGCACTCTGGAAGAATAATACACGAGAAAATCTCTTAATTGTGAAATAACACCAATAAATAATTACTTTAAGTGAAAGGACAGCCATACCCTTTTTGTTAATGTCTGAAAAACATCGTTACCATGATGAGATCATTTCAAAACTAAACTGTTTCTCTTTCAGCAACAATAGATAGATTTCACATTTAATTCTCATAAGAAAAATATCAAAACCTTTGCAAGTGCAGTGAGCTGTAAAAAAACAGGATTGGCAAGAGATCCTGCTTCGAAAGTGAACATGTCTGCTTGAAATATCCGACATTAGCTCAGTGTCTAAGATCTAGTGACCTGTGTATGGAAAAGCTCTTGAAAATGCAAAGATAGAAGATACAAATGAAGTCTTTTAAGGCTGGGCGAGAGAGGGAAACCTCTTTTTGTTATACCTGCGACTCTTTCACAACACGTTCCTTATTCCATGCTTTTACTTCTCCGGGAGCATCTCGAGTCTCTAAGCGAGGAACAGGTACAAGGCCAAAGGCAGGGGCTGTCTCCACATCTGTCCCACTGTTCCCATACATCTTGTGCATTTTGGTGGCGATCAGACCTTCCTTCTCGGGCGCGTCCTCTCTCAGGGCATCCTCGTCCTTACTGTGCCTGTACATGTAGGATGCCTGCTTCACTGAACGCCTCAGGAGGTACCTCCGGAAAGCCCTCTGGATTTTTGTAGCGCAGACTTCCTCGTGTTTCCTTTTCAGAGTGGTGGTGATGGGTTCATAAGAAACTTTTGAGGGGTTTGCAGCCATGAACTTCTCCTCCATGGTGGCCTTCAAGGCATCCATCTCTCCTGAGTCTCCCAACACTTCCTTAGTCAATGCAAAGAGGATATCCAGACAGTGGATTTTGTCCCCAGCAACCATTGGTAGATCCATGGTGATTAGCTTGATCTTATTTGGCTTAGGAATTTTGAGTGGCTCCTGTAAGGTGTCTACAAAGTCAGACAAGGTGCTGTATGCAATGAACTGGGTAGCATCCGGGTCAAACTTCTCCCAGATTTCATAAAACATTTCAAAATCATCTTCGCAGAGAGGCTCGCTGCTCTCCTCTGTGGCCACGTTGAAGTTCTCCAGGATGATGGCAATGTACATGTTCACCACGATGAGAAAGGAAATGATGATGTAGCTGCAGAAGAAGAAGATGCCAATGGATGGGTTGCCACAGTTCCCTTTTACTGAACTGCCAGGGTTTTCCATGTTGGGGTCGCAGTCGGGGGGGCCGCTGTTCAGGATCGGGCTGAGGAGACCATCCCATCCAGCCGATGTGGTGATCTGGAAGAGGCAGATGATACTGTTCCCGAAAGTTTCGAAGTTGAACATGTCATCGATCCCTGCCTCCTTCTTTACATAGGCAAAATTGGACATCCCGAAGATGGAGTAGATGAACATAACGAGGAAAAGCAGGAGGCCAATGTTGAACAGGGCAGGCAGGGACATCATCAGAGCAAAGAGGAGAGTCCGTATGCCTTTTGCCCCTCGGATCAGCCGAAGGACACGGCCAATCCTTGCCAGCCTGATGACCCTGAAGAGGGTGGGTGATACGAAGTACTTCTCTATGATGTCTGAGAGGACGATACCTGTGAAGGGACAAAGAAGAGGTGAGTTTGACTGCTCTTTAGCCAACACAGGGAGGTGAGGTGGAGCCACTCTGCTCCACCAGCCAGAGTTGGGCAGATACAGGGGATGAGGACACCCCCAGTGGCACACAGCTATCTGCTCCTCTGGTGGCAAAGGAAACATATTAAAAAATAAACTTTGAGCATAGACCCAAAGGTTAAGCACAACAAAGAGAACCCAACACCAAGGAGGAGTGAGACATCCTCAGCTCCTCATCCGGCCTGATGGCATGGGATGGCCTCACATCTACCTTGTCTCAGGGTCCTGTTGGCTTGGCCCTGCTCAAAGGTTGGGTGTAAGTGGGTGGCCAGTGACAGGTTGGTGGCTGTGGATTGGCTATACCATTCCATGCTTCATTATCCAGTGGGACCCCTGAGGAACCCCTGGAACTAGGAGGACTCACCTAAGATAGAGAGGATGACCACCACAAAGTCAAAGATGTTCCAGCCAATAGTGAAGTAGTAGTAACGCAAGGCGAACATTTTGAGGACACACTCTCCGGTGAAGATGACAATGAAGACCAGGTTTATCTTGTAGAGGACAGAAGTTTTGAGTTCACTTTGATCATCTGTTTCAACCATCATGGTCACCATGTTAAGACAAATCAGGATCATGATGGTTATGTCAAACACTTGCTTGGTGACAAAGTCAAACACCATCCCTTGAAACTTGTTCTGCCGTCAGGGCCATGTGGGTGATGATGGAGAACCAGAGGTGAGGTGGGAACATGGGACAGACACACATGAAAAGACACAATGGAAAGAAGAAGGAACTGTATTTAAAAGAGCATAGGAAACCTCAGGGTTGTGGCCAGTACACAGGTCTCTGCCCCATAAGCTATGGAAGGAGGGTGCCCAGCACCTTGCAGGATGAAGCCCATCTGGTAACACCATGGCCAGGAGGTGTGGGTACAGGGGACAGTTGCTTGTTAATTATATCCACAGCTAATGCATCAGGGCAAAAATAAACCCATGGACAAGGCCCCAGTTGAGCAGGGCTATCAAAACCATAACCAGGTCACAACTGTGTATGTATTGGCTGGACCAGTGCCCCTTCTAGGAGCGTTGAAAGCTGAGCTTTCTCCAAGTTTAACTCCCTTTGAGAGAGGACCTGGGAGCTGAGCTAGGAGAAAGCCCTAATCCCTGCAAAAGCCAGTTGTTTGAAGTGATCCCTCCCTGATCCACTGCAGGGTGATTAACCCAACATACCGAGGGCCTGGGGATGGGCTTCTGGGGTTTCTTGGAGCCAAGCTTCTTCATGGCATTATAGTATTTCTTCTGCTCTTCTGTCATGAAGATGTCTTTGCCTCCAAAGTATAAAGGGAATCACTGCTGTTAGCCTTGGGAACTTGCCTCTTCTTACCAAGCATCTTGGACCATGCTCCTTCCCACCAAGCATCTCCAGCCAACCTCCTACCAGGCATTGCTGAACTGACTCAGAGGAACTGGCTTCCTCCCTACTTGCCCTTTTCTACGCTGCTTCCCCTTGTTCACAGCACCCACACTCTGCCCACTTCCCCCTCCGGCAGCCCAAGCGTATTGGTCTCGTGCTGCTCACTTGAAAGCAAGTGTTGAGTCTCTCCTTGCTGCATGGAAAAGTGATATGAAAGGGCCACAGAGTGGGAAAAGAAAATGAAAGCAATGGCATGGGCACATCATAACCTCCCTCCCCTCCTCCCTCTGCATCCATAAATTAAATCCTCTATAAATGCTATGGCCAGGACACAAATCCATGTGTGCCATTTGTCCAGCTCTCCTTGTTCACTCTGCGTGAACCCACTAATGGATACCAGCAATTCAGGTTGCAGAGGGACCCTGGGATCCATCCAAGCACTGGGCACGGTGGCCCTGGTCCCCTCACCCCCCAACTGCACTGGTCCCCTCAGTCCTGGACCAGGAACCCAGAAGGCAACAGTGACTGCAGGACCCAGAAAATACTTATCTTTTTCTTCTGCTGGTTGAAGTTGTCGATGATGACGCCGATGAAGAGGTTGAGAGTGAAGAAGGCGCCAAAGATGATGAAGATGACAAAGTAGATGTACATGTAGAGGTTGCTCTCATACACCGGCTGGTCCTCAATCTGACCGGGAGAGATGGGAAACATGAGACTAACCCTCCCTGGAAAGCGTGTCCCCAAGGCCCTGGACAAGGTGTCACACTATCCAGACAGAGATGTGGGGTGGTGCTCCAAAACCTTTGGCAGACACTGTGTGGGTTGAGTGGTCCCCATGTGAGCAGCCACGGGAAGGTATATCCATGTGACACCAGCTGGAGGACAAGGGTGTGCTGACCCCTGTCCCACGGCATGGGGAATAGGAAAGGATGCTCGGGTGCAACGATATCAATGAGCAAACTTGAGTTTCTTCCTGATAATCAGCTTTCCAAAGGCTGAAATAAAGCCAAGAGGAGGGTGGGGAAAGGTGGTTTCATTCATACCAAGCCAGTCCATGGGGGTGGCACAGCCTGGCAGTCTTGGAAAACACTCCTCATCAAGAGGCATCGCTTAATTCTGCTCTATATTTGACTGGAGGCATCCCAAGATGTCACAACCAGCTTCCCCCATTTCTAGGAAAGCTCTTGGCAGAAGAGAGTGGATTTTCTCTCAAAATAGCTTTAGACCCAGGTATTAGGGTGGGCAGGACCCCCAGCCATTTTCAGAGGGAGCTGGAAGCAGCTCCTCTGCTGAGTGCCGACAGCTGCAGCTGGGGTGAGCAGAGCGGTGGTTTCTGTTGCTAAAAATAGGCAACAAAAACAATACCTCAGGCCAGTGGGTGTGCAGGGCTGACCCCCTCCCCCTGCACTGGGCCACAGGCAAGTTTGCTTGGTTAGAGAAAGGTAGGAAGACCCTTCTCCTTCACTGACTCACGGCAGTGTGTGCGCAGATGGACTGGCATGGGGACATGTTTTTGTCACAGTAGAAACAGCTTCTGCATGAAACTCTTCCAATATATATTTTTTTAAAGAACCCATTGACCCTAAAGGTTAAATGCTGGCTGCTGTATATGTTTCAATAACCCATTTACTGGCCAAGGCAAGCTGGACACATTATCCAGGATGGAATAAGCTCTCCCAGCTGGAGGGGCACATGGAGGGCATTGTGTCATGGCAGGCTGAAGGACAAGCCCTCCGGGTTGGAGCTACGGTGGCAGAGTGGAGACTTTGGACCACAAAGCTGAAGCCAAGAGGAGTGGGCTAGGCCCCAAGTAGCCAGGGTGGGATGGGAGCCCAGTGTGGAGCCAGGGTACAGCAGGGATGCAGTGACAATGACACAGGTGGCAGAAGGAACCAGAAGGGACACAACTGAGGCTGTGCCTCTCAGAAGGGGGGAAATTTGGGGCATTTCTCCACCCTTTTAGCCTGTGTCCTAGCCCAAGCCATGGGTGGGATGCAGGCAGCGACCCAGTGCCAATGGGCAGAGCCAGAGGGGATACTGCGGCCAAGAGTTCCATCCCCAGCCCGTGCTGATCTCCTCAGCCCCAGAACTCTGCTCCCAGCCTGCCAGGGGAACTGGCACTGTGGGATAAGTGATGCTTGGTGCCAGCTGTGGGACATCTCTGCTTGTCGCCTCACCTCGCGTGAGTCCACAGCAGCATACATGATGTCCATCCAGCCTTTGAAGGTCGCCTGCAAAGACAGTGGAGAACAGATTTGCTGGGATTTGAACAGATTTGGGGCTAGGGAGAGAGGGGAGGGCTCTTGGTGTGTGTTTGGGGGTTTAGCTCTGGTCACACCTGCTGAGCCTGGAGTTAGAACTTCTCTGTGGCAATGGCAGGAGCAGGACCATAAGTTGAGTCCACAAGAAAAATACCCTGATACAGAAATACTGAGATTTGCACGTACACACACGTGTGCACACACAAACTCCATTCTGCGGCTGAGGTTAGCAGGGACTTCCCAAAACACTTCTGTGAACCAGGCTGGGAAAAGAAGCAATTGACCCTTTTCCCCCAGAACAAAGTTCATTTTTCCAATGGCAGAGCTGTGCCGGGGCTGGCTGCTCCCCTCCCACTCCCAGTGTGTGCCACGTTTGTAGCCCTGACTTCTGTATCACTGCTCTGCTATCTGCTAGATCCTGATCCTGGTGAGGTGGGGGTACACCGCATCTTTTACAAGCTTTTACTGCTGATTTGTTAAACAAAAATCCTGAACATCTTGTTTCCTGAATCTGATGGAGCAACAAAACTGATGAGGAAGCTGAATTTAAAGCTGGTTAATCAATCTGGGTTATGCTTCAATTCTGCAACCGCCAGTTCCCCTGGATCTGATGGGAGTAACCCCAGACGATGCAATAACAGAGCCCACACCTATATTTTTATTAAAATTGTGGTGAGCAGTTCCCCTTCTTCTTGCCTGGCTCAGCTGCGGCATGTTCAGTGGAAGCGCGGCTGCGTTGGCCCACTGCCCTGCAGCCGACACACACGCTTTTTTTCCAATCGTCATCTGACCCATGCAAAACTCTTGCAGCCTACAGCTACAGCAGACTGAACTTTTCAAATGGGTGGGGAGAAAAGAGAGGCCTCTTCACTCCTGCACCCCATGCTCTACAGAGGACTTCTGGCAGCTCCAGGCTCAGTGTTACCTACACTTATCCGCAGCAGTGTACTACCTTCCCCTCCCATCTTCTACCCTGTCCCTTTCCTCCTTGCCTCTGTAGGGTTATTTTTGTGTTAAATATAAATTTTAGAACTAAGAAGCAGCTTAGAGGCCCTGTCTGGGCATTGGGGCAGCATCTTACTTCAACCCTGATGCTAATCATGCTGTCATGTTACAGTGGTGCACATTTCAGAGGGTCGGCAGCTGCTTTCATTACGTACCACCTGCAGCAAGGAGAGGTATCCCAAGCCCACGTTGTCGAAGTTGACCTTGACATTGACCCATCTGACCTCGTTGGTGTGGAGTAGGGCCATGCAGTCACTCTTGTTGTTCACCACACTGATATCGAACAGCTCCCCTGAGGTGGTGTTGATGCATCGGTAATACTTCCCTGCAAAGAGGTTCACCCCCATAATGCTGAATATCAGCCAGAAGATGAGGCAGACCAGCAGGACATTCATGATGGAGGGGATGGCACCCAGCAAGGCATTCACCACCACCTGCAAGGGGAGAAAAGACCTTGAAAGACCTTGCTAGGGAACCAGGGTAGCGATCATGTGAACCTTCATGTTCCTTTGCCCCAGCTGTAGCATCCCCAGCAGCACTAGGTGGGCTCAGACTGTACCAAAGGTACCTTAACATCGATCCCATTGATGTGAAGGCCCCTGAAACCCAACTGGGATGGTTCCCTGATGTGGGTGCAAGGGACCAGGTCTGCTGAATTGTACCATGTTGCATGTCCATGTCAGAGCCAGCAGCACACGGGGGAGGCACCTACCCTCATGCCTTCAAATCTAGACAGGGCACGCAGTGGTCTCAGAGCCCTCAGTGTCCGCAGGGACTTGATGGCTCCCAGCTCGGAGTATCCCAGCCAGTTTGCTGTCAGGCTAACAATGGAAACCTGGAAGGAGCAGCCCAAGGTATTAGCAGCATCTCACATGGAAACACAACTGAGCCCTATCCCTGCAGCTTCTGCCCTTCCGTCTCTTCCCAGCACTCCCTCAGGCTGGTGGTCATTGTCTTGTCTTGGGACACAGGGGCTGGCATCGAGTCCTTGGGTTCCCGGTGACTACCCTCCTGGAGGATGTCCCTGCATTTTGAGGGTGAGGGCAGAGGTGATGGGGGATGCAGAAATCCTGCACAGAAGGAACAGCCTGCTGTGTCACAGAGCATTTGGAAGACCCTATGTCCCTTCACATCTCTATCGGGGTCTGGTAGAACAGCTTGGACTCGTTCTTGGCTTGAGCGTAAGCCAGAAAGGCTTTGAAAGGGTTCCTGCAACCAGGGAAAGAAGTGGCCCTTTCTGTGAAGGACCAATACTTTAAGCAATGGTCTAAGCCCTTGTTCCACAGCCACCCCATTGTCCTTTAAAAGACAAGTATAGGTTCATTTGCAACAGCCTGCCACAAACCCTTAATGCTGCCAAATCCATTGTCTAACGGTGGCTCTAGAGGGGCTCACTGGACAACACTTACATCGACAATGAGGAAATCCAGCCAGCACCATGCGTTGGTGAAATACACCTTGAAGCCATAGGCCACCCACTTGAGCAACATCTCAATGACAAAGATGTAGGAGAAGACCTTGTCAGCGTACTCCAGGATGGTGCGTATCACCTTTCGCTGTTCAATGTAGATGTCCTCAAAAGCCTGGAAGAGGCACGGAGCTACATGACAGTCATTCTTCCATTAGACCCCCTGCATGGCTGAGCACAGCCACATCCATGCCTGGATTGTCCCTGCTTTGGGGCAGCTCCAAGAGTTGAAAGCCTAACTATGGATGGCATTGAGTGATGCACCTCATCAACTTGGGGTCTAAATCTTGCTAGCAAGTCCTTGCTGGCTATGCAGAGCAGTGTTTGTCCCAAAGCAAAGCTTCACTGGAGCAAATGTCCAGCTGCATCTAATTCCCACCAGTTTAAGCACAAGTCAAAAGCCAGGACACCAACCTGCACCTTTGGATACCCTGGTAGTTTTGAAAATGCTCTTAGGAGTTTAGGTTACTGCTTTGTCCACATGGCATGTAAAACAGAGCAGAGGTCTGGGCATAGTGACCAGGTGTTGCACAGCTGTTTTAGCACAGCTTTCGATTCCAGCACTACCTACAACCTCAGACATCCCCAAACTGCACTTCAGAGCGTGAATCAGACTCATAAAGTATGTCTGAAAGCAGTTCAGTCCCTCTATCCTCATTCCCTCTCTCTTTATCCCCCAAACTTGCAGAGAAGTTGGTGTCCCCATCAGCTCTATGCATTTCCAGGTGCAGCTGAGTTATATCCAGCCCAAATACTCAGAGGACCAACAGACTGACACACAGATTTTTTATGAGGTTGATTTAAATGGATGCCCAGGTCCTGGGAGGATGCACCAGTCAGCAGCTGGAAGTGCTGAACAGCAAAATCATAACCATGAATTATTCGTAAAGCACCTCCCAACAGGCAGTCATGGAGGCAGCGAGAAAAGGAACCGTGAATAGATGGTACAGATAGTTCACAGTTGACATTAAGGTCAGGAGGGGAGGCTGCAGGGGGCTGCAGCCCCCCAAGCCCATGGACCGCAGCCCATGAGGGAGGCTGGAGAGGGTTGCACAGGGATGACTGTAGCAATGCATGGCCCTTGAAGGGTAAGGGGTGGATGTTTAGATCCACTTGCTAGGCTGTACATTGGGCAGACCTGAGACAAATGGAGTGTTAACTCAAACATCTGCCTACAGCTGTGTTATTTAGTGCAAGAGACAACCAGACGATGCCCAGAACCTCCAGTGCTGCTGCCTAGTCCCTGTCTGAGTTCCTGGGCTCCCACCAAGCTGAGGAGCTGCTGCAGAGCAAATTGGACAGAGCGAAAGGTGGGACCTACCAGTGCCCCGCTGCTGAGGAGGATCATGAAGACAATGAAGGTCTCAAACCAGTCATGTTCGACAATGCGGAAGCAGGTTTTCCGGATATTCCACCATAACTTCCCTCTGTCGCTGGTGATGTCCACGTAGAGGCAGGGAAACCTCTTCACACAGGCTGGGGATGGGACAGAGCGCTGTGGGTTATCCCCTGCTCAAAGTATTTCTGCCAACACAACACTATTTGTGCTTTTATTGTCTTCTCAAGCCCTCCGAGGTGGAGGTTGGACCAGGATCCTGCTGGGTTTGAGGGTGTGCACTAAAGAGGGGAGCCCTGTGGGGACCATCTCCCCAGTAGTACATGAGGATTTGGAATTTGGGCTGAGCTAAGTGAGCCTGGGGGTTGTTGTGCTGCAAGAATTGGTTGGCAATGGCCCCTCCATACCCACCTCCCCCTCTCCACGGGGTGCCCTTCCCTACTCGGTCCCTCACCTTCTGTGAAGCACTCCTCGGGCTCGTTGCTGTCCTCAGCTTCTTGTGCCACCTCCTCCTCCACAGGCAGTGGGGGCTTGTAATCCACTGTGCTGCACAGGGATGACGCGTTGTCACTGGAGAGGGGATTCTGCAAAGGGAGAGGAGAATGCTGGCTGGGCTGCCCTGCAGAAGGCATGCCCCTGGGCTGTGGCTGCCTCTGGCCATCTTCTGGCTCCTCCTGCCCCACAGAGACGAGGCAGGACAGGGGAAGTTGGCTGTTGGGACCCTCATGCTTGGAGGCTGTTCTGAGTCCCTTTCCTATGGAAACACAGTCCAGAGTGAAACAGGGCCGCAGACTTGGAGGATCATCGGTACCTGAGCTTGCACAAGCTTTGCTTTTCATCCTGGTACAGAAAGCAAAAGGTCCCCTGAGCCCAGTTTTCCTACCTGCATAGCAAGTGCATCTCCCACCCACTTGTACCACCACCTCAGGCTATTTTGTCATCTCCTCCATGTGTCCCCATCTCAGAAATGCCCTGCCAAACACCCTTTAGTATGAAACCTGCAGAAACCTGGGCAGCCACCACAGCACTGCTCTCAAATCCTGCTGGCTTGGCTCATGATGAAGGGCTTTTAGGCTGAGGTTCACCCAAGTTCGAAACCTGCATCCCAAATATCTCTTGCCGGCTCCATCCCGTTCCACAGCTCAGCTTGGCTGGCTTCCCAGACACCACTCAGCAAGGCCTAGAGGGGCTGATAATGAGAGAAAACCTTGGCAAGCCCCTGAGATTTTTTTTTTTTCCTTTATTTTTGGCTTTCTGAGAAGACCTTCTGCAGCACTTGAGGAAAGAGAAGATCCCCAGACCTGCCTGTCCTACCTGGGAGCGCCTGGGAACCAGATCTTGGATGGGCATCTCCAACGCAAGGTGGCGTTGGCTTGCATGAGAAGGAGCGAATCCTCCCCCAAGGTTGGTAGTGCTTGCAGTAGTGACTAAAGTAGCTACTCCGTCCTCCAACAAGTCAGGGAAGACTCCTTGGGCTACTCTGAGGCACTGTCATGGCCTGCAGCCTCAGCAGCAACAGCCACATCTCCAGGAGAAGCCAATTGCTTTGGGAGGCCCTTCCAGCCTGGCTACTGCATGCTGGGGACACACAGGGCATCACCTTGGGGAGCAGGACACAGCAACAACGGTGGCATGAGCTGTCAGCTGGTGGCTTTGCAGGAGAAGGGGGGCCACCCTCCACTGGGCTGGGGGAGACAGGAGGAGTGGGGGGTTTAGGAGTCCTCAGCACTGAGCCAGGCAAGCTGTGACCCCAGGGAAGGACACAGAGAAACCATCTGCCTCCAGGACAAGGGTGGGGAAGAACCAGCCCAGCAGCCCTGGTGATCAAGGGAGAGGTACCCAGGGCAGGTCCTCTTGAGGGGAAGAACAGGGGTAATGGTGCTGGTCCCAGTGCACGGTCTCCCAAACCCCATCTCTGGGGGCTCTGCAGCTCCCCCACACCTGCGACCAGCAGATTTGCAGGGCCATTTCCATGGCATACTGGGTACAGCACCTGCAGCCTGGCTGGGTTTTTCCACCAACCTTGTCAGCACGGAGCACTGGCATTCAGGTGCTGCACACACAGACTCACCCCACGACCCCCACAATTCACAGCACTTGACGATATTCCTGTGATGTACACAGCCCCGAGTGTCTCAGGAGATGTCCCCCTGCATGGCAGTGTGGTGGTCTGAGGCACAAAGCCCCAGAAGGGCCCTGAGCCACGGCACTACCTCTTTGCACAGCCATAGCACATCAGCACTGCTGTCCCTGTCCCCTACTCGCCGCTTTGCAGTGCAAAAGGTAAATCAACCAGAACATGCAAAATTTCTCGAGGAGAGCAGCCGCGTTGCTGTCATCACACCACCGCTCTCATGTCACCATGAAAAACATCTTTGACTCAGAAAGGAGCTGCTCTGGAGGGGGAGAGCATTTATCAGCATTTTCTGAGCAGCTCATTTAGAGAAACCCCCCCTCTATGTGCCATCACAGGATGGGGCCCCTGTCCCTGGCGAAGAGGCCGTGTGCTGTGCTTTGGCTCCATCTGGAGCTAACTGATGGCATGTAAACACACCCAGCATCAGCAGCTTGCCCAAGGACCAGCTCAAGGCTCCCAGCCATTAGCACCCAATTTCTAATTACTAGGCAGTCCACTCACACGGTGACTGCCAGCCTGTTGCCCACTCTGCCTGTTCAGATAAGGGGGCAGGTTGTTAATGCACTCCCCTGACATGCACCTTGGTCAGTGTTTAACTAAATTTAGCCACCAAACCCAGCAGTGATAGTGGGGTAAAATGGTATTTAGTGGCTGAGACATGCTTTTTGCCCCCTGCACATGCTGAACAGTCAGGGATGGCTCCCAAAACATCAGCTACATACCCGTAATGCTGGAGCCACGCTGGGACATGTCTGATAGCTGCACACCAAGGTTTTCCCCCAGCTGCCGGGAAGACCATCACGGTGGTGGGGAACTGAAGTCCGTGGGGACCCCACAGACCAGGCTGGATGTGTCCCCCCATGGTGACTCGATTGACATTAGCTTGGCCTCTGTGCAGCACGACTGCATGCCCAGTGTCAGCAGCAGTTGTGATTGCACCCAAACTGCACCACTGCTTTCTGCCCCAGCACACTGCCCTGAGCAGGACTAGCTGAGACAGGGCTTCCCAAAGGCTCCTCTGCTCCTGGGAAGACGTTTGCCATCAATAGTCATGACAAACCCCCACACCAGAGCCGTTCTTTTATTCATATGAAACCTTCTCCCTTCCCAGGTTGATGCAGTTGCTCTTCTCCACCACAGCATCCCCAGCTGCCCTGCTTTTCCCCAGGACCGTGGTGTGACCATGCTGTGAACAGTAATTTCCCACCAGTCTACCACCCTCCTTTCGGTGTCCACTCCAGTCTTCCCAAGTTTCTTGTCTCGCATCTCCCTGTCATCCTTCCAGAGCACCAAGGCAATCAGTGTCCCACAAGCCTGGACAGTCCTCGCCGCGCCTTGGCACAGCAATGCCAACATCAGCTGTCTCATCAGCTTTGGATCCAAAATGCATCGCTTCATGTTCACTTGTGCTAAGCTCCTCCATCTGGTTTCATACCCACCCCGGTGATGCTTTCTGAGGCATTAGCAGTAGATCCAATGTTAGTGCCATCAGCAGATTTCCTGGCATCAAATTCCCAATGAACATCTTTAACACTAAACTGAGTGCTTTGACCCTTGCACCAACCCTGGGGTGCAATGGGTCCCTCTGGCACTAAGCAATAACCCCACAGCCTGACCCAAACCAGGCCAAACCCCTGCTTGGCTCCCCCACCTCCAGCTTACACTGGGAAATGACAGGTTGAAAAAACCCAAGTTTCCACACACTGTGAAAAATCTAAAAATAACCCAAACCAGCATCATTCTTTGGGCAGTGCAGCACGAATGGGTCAGTCCCAGGTTTTGGGTTGAAACCCTTCCACCTGCCTTTCTTACCCTGGCATCTTCTGTGTCAGACTGGGTGCTCGTCTCTTCGTAGAGGTCAGACTCCTCCGAGGCGATTGGGACTTGCACCGTCAGGCTGGGGTTGTTAATGAAATTCATGTGGTCCAGTTCATCCATGAAAAAATGCTCTTTGCCAGTGACTCCATCCAGGTACTCTGACTTGGTCTCCTGGCCAGTCTCCACGTGGTTTAGCACAGAGTTGTCCCTCTTATTAGGCTCTTGGTCTTCCTCTGGGGCCACCTTCTTCCCCTTCCACAGCCTGCGGAGCAGCATGAGGACAGAGGTCTTTACAAAGTTGATGCCCTTAGTGATCCTGCCAATAGCGATCTGCAAATTGTTCATCTCTCCGTCGTCGTCAGATGCTGCCAGGCTATCAGCGCTGAAGGAGCTCAGCAGCAAAGCTAAGAACAGGTTCAGCACCTGGAGGGACAAAAGCAAATACCAGCACTGATGTCCAGCACCAACATCAACCCTGCAGGCTGGAGCAGCAGGGAACAGCCATGGCTGTGGAGAAGACCCCTGCACTGGGACTCTGTCCTCCTATCACCCATCTCTGGGGAAAGCAGAAGTGCCAACCCCATCTCCTGGAAGATGTGGACATGGTCCTCAACATTCCTCCATGGGCTCCAACACTCTCAGTGTCACTCAGCTGCTTGGGTCCTGCTGATCCGTTTGCAAGCAATACCAGTCATCGCTTCAGAATCTCTCAAACCACCTCCCCTGTGGGTCCATCAGCGTGTCCCTCCCTCCACTCTCTTGGAGCTCTTGGTCTGGCTGGTTTCCATGTGGAACTCCCCTGGCCTGTGGTGCATCTCCTCACCACTCGCAGGGATGCAATTTAGCTCTGTTCCTTCTCTTCCCAGGGAGAAACCTCCTGCTTACTGTCCTCCCAGCTCCAAATCTGCCTGTCCTCTGTGCTGACTCTGGTAGCTCAGACACCCAGCAAGCTCCTGAGGGTCTTCAACACCCCGGAGTCATGGAGGACCCTGAGTCGCAGCTGTAACCTCATCCCTTTCTACCAGAGACTGCTCTGCTCCACGAACAGGGTATTTTATCTCAGCACAAGTCAGCTCGTGGGACAAAAATGCTCTGTGTAGCTCCAAGCATGGGCTCTGTCCTGCTTTCCCTAGATATCTCTTACTTCACCATGCACAAAACGTGACTGAACCCCACTTCAGACATGCCTGGCATGGGTCAATCCACTGCATGCCAGAAACCTGGAGCAGCTCACAAGAAGAACAAGACAGGCTCTGCCCCAGGGTAGGGGGCATCGGCAGCACCCAGCCATGCACTGGCTGCACAGGGCGGCCAAAGGGCCAAGCCCACAGCTGTTGGTGTTTGTGCTGCCTTGCGCCAGCACTGTAGTTGAGAAGGGAATTAGCTGCTATTCAAGGTCACTGCTGTTTTCACATGGCTCATACCATATGACTTAAATTGCATCTTTAAATAAATCCCTACTACCCCATCAGTTTAATACTTACGTTAAGTACCAATTACAGCTAATAGTTACTGTTGGCTCTGGCTTCTTTGGACAGGAGTCCGTTACCTTGTCACCCGACTGACTTCCTCCCTTTTCCCTTAATAACCCCAAAGGAAATGCTCAAAGAGTCATTAACAGTAAAGGACAACCAACCGTCACCGTATTCCTCTGTAGGGGAAGTGGGGAGAAACACACACCTCTCTGCAGCCGGGATACTTGGGAGTCTGTGTGGGACAGGCTCCAGGCTCAGAAATACCTGAGACACGGCCAGAAGAGCCTGGCAGAGGGGATGAAGAGGGCAGAGATGGCCCTGTAGGTGGTCGTGGTGCTGTGTTCCTCTACTTTGCTTTAAATAAGCCCTGTGCAGCAGCACAGAGCACAGCAGGAGCTGCAAAGCTTGCCTGGAAAGCTGGGGTGGAATCTCAGGGAAGGCTACACCTCTGAGAGGGCTGCCTCTGACCCTACCAGCAGAAAATCATACTGCCCCCATATCATCTCCAGGAAAGTCTTCTGGAGGGGTGGCTGGGGTGCCCTACTCCAAAAACTGGCTCCAGAAGAGGAAAGGTTTCCAGAGTCCCTTTAGGGGAGGTTCTCCAGGAAGCCCCCACTGCAATTCCCAGTCTCTAAGCTCTTACATCTTCCACAGACTGTCCTGGAGATGCTCCTGCTGCTTATGGGTGACTTTCAGCCTGATTCAGCAGTGCAATTCAAATGAACAGGATCCCCCTTGAAAGGGCGTTACAAGCTGTTGGTGACTGCTGGGCAGCCTGGGGACACCGATGTCATCAGATCTGATGACTGATGCACGTCTGCCCTGCACCCCCCAGCACAGACCCCAGGACACCCCAGGGTGGGGTCTGCAGCCAGCACAGCTCTCTGTGCTGCTATGGGGGCCTGTCCAAAACCCCAAATAACCTGGCATGAGCCAGAGAAGCCAAGCAGTACCCAAATCCCAATTTTCTGCCCTCAAAGTGGGACACTCCGAGCTGCTGTAGCCCAGGTCTGAGCTGTGGGGTGGTCTGGCTTCCCCCTGGGACTGCTTTTACCCCTCTGAAGGCTGTGTCAGCCCGGGTCCGGAGCAGCACCCGCCTGGGGAGAGAGGCTCAGTAGTTCTCTGGACAGATAGTCTTTCAAAGCAAATTCCAAAAGGCTTACACAACCCCAGCAAGTAATAGGAGCTATTTGGCAGGATGCCAGGCTTCCCTCCCCTGCCTTGCTCCTTAAGGAGTGAGAGCAGGTCCCACACAGCCTGGAAAACAAGCTTCAAAGCCGCCATGGAGGGGGTTACCAAGTTTAGAAAGGATTTCACGCTCGCCTGGAATGTGCAGGCCTGCAGCGCAGGCAGCAAGCAGCTTGGGTTAGTGGAAGGGAGGGCAATGGGCAGAGAGGGAGGGTTGTGGTGACCAGGGCTTCGCCAGGACCCAGGGAAAGAGCTCCATGGTGCAGAGGGGTTGTGCATCTCTGGGATACCACCTGGACCACATGGAGGATTGGGGATGCTGGAGATCTGCAAAAGCCTTCTGGGGTTCGGAGGGGGAGAGGTGTCTGGTCCTAAAAGCATCTGGGACCAAAGACCCATCCCGGGGGTGAGGTGGATATAACAATGTCTGCATCCCTCATCACAGAGGGCGAAAAGCCATGTGGAGAAGGAATCGCCTCTTGAAGGTGAAAGAGTCCCAGAGTTGCCACCTCACCTGCCTAAGGCCTGTTGTCATTAAAATTCCCATGACTTGGTTTCCCCTTCCACTCCTGATCTGTTTTCATCTGAAGGTCCCTCAGAAATTGCTTCTTACAATGCTTTGCAGAGAACTGAGCACACAGCACCTGCCCACCGAGCCCTCAGGAGCGAAGGCGAGCCCTGTGCCTGTGCGTCTCCCACCAGACCATCTGCCGATGGGCTGAGCTGCACGGCATTGGCCAGGGAGCGGGGGGCAAAGGGGTCCCTGCCCCATGACACTCACTGTCCTTGCACCCCCTTCACTGAGGGTCCACCCCAGCTCCAAGACTCACCACGAGGTTCCCAATGACCATGACCATCATGAAGACGATGAGGCACATGGTTTGGCCAGCAACCTCCATGCAGTCCCACATGGTCTCGATCCACTCCCCACAGAGGATGCGGAAGACGATGAGGAAGGAGTGGAAGAAGTCATTCATGTGCCAGCGAGGCAGCGTGCAGTCGACGGAGATCTTGCACACACACTCTATGTAGCTCTTCCCAAAGAGCTGCATCCCCACCACAGCGAAGATGAAGACAATGATGGCCAGCACCAGCGTGAGGTTCCCCAGGGCACCCACGGAATTGCCAATGATCTTGATGAGCATGTTGAGGGTGGGCCAGGACTTGGCAAGCTTGAAAACCCTCAGCTGTGAGGAGCAAGGAGACAAGGTGTTGGTTTGCTTGGGGCTTTCATTGCCATCAGGTGTCAGCTGGGCTGTGAAGCTGGGATTACACCTTCATGTGGCAGTTTTATTAAGACAGGAGGGATTAAAAACCTAACTGCTTTGCAAAGAGCACAGACTTCAACTTTCCTAAGTATTTAGCTTGACTGTCAGTGTTGTCTTTAACAGGGGACAAGTTGGGGACCGCTGTAGAGGAGGCTGAGCAAGCCATTCTCCACCCTGGTAGCAATTGCATCCAAAACCCCCAGGCACACCTCATTACCATGACACGTACCAAGCGGAAGGAGCGGAGCACAGACAACCCTTGCACATTGGCCAGGCCCAGCTCCACCAGGCTCAGGGTGACGATGATGCTGTCAAAGATGTTCCAGCCCTGCTGGAAATACTCGTAGGGGTCCAGGGCAATGAGCTTCAGGACCATCTCTGCCGTGAAGATCCCTGTAAAAACCTGCGGGAAACAACACCCTGTCACTTTGCTTGTAAGCCAGTGCTGAGCCTTGGTGTGGGCAGGGTAGCACCTCCTTTTTCTGCTGTATTCCCAAAGTGTTTCATCCCGGTAGGTCCAGTCCCAGCTGGGAACAAGCTCCCCAGCTGCTGCCCAGTCTGGCTTGTGAAGCCAGGCTAAGAGTACTGGTGACTAGTAGCTTCTGGAGAGACACAAAGGTTGGCAGGTGGAAATTAAAAATAAAAGCTTCATTGGCAAAGGGACTCCCTTTGAGCGACTGCTGAATCAGAGAGATTCCCAGCACTGGGAACTGGGCTGCTACTGGGATGCCCTGCCCCTCCTCGAGCCCTGTGAAAGCTGATCTGACTTTTACACATTACTCTTTTCCCGGGACTACAACACGCTGTGCATTATCACATTACTCTGGAGCAGGATCAGCGATGTGACAATTAGCATCCTTCATGTGATTTCATGGCATGGCAAGTGCAGAGGGGGCCCGGTGACAAATTTTGTCCTGGATGTGGATCATGTTGGAATGCACAGGTCCATGCCCACACTGTGCAGGGAGACTTCTGCACCAGCATCCCAGGGGATGCTCCCCAGCATGCCCCTTTGCCTGCCACTCCACAAATGTCCCCTTTTCTGCTCCTGCCAGCTGGTCCCTGCTTTTCTTCCTTTAAGAACTGGCCATCTTTCTGCCTGCAGTGAGAAAGGCAGCAGGGACTGCAGCTTGGACACAGGCAGGCGATGTTGGGGGAGACTGGCTCAGTGGGTGCTGCATCCTCTGCTTTCATCTCTCCCTGGCCCTTCCCCAGCGAATCCCTCCAGACCCACTGGCATTGGGGTGTACATGCAGACAGAAAATGCTGCTGGCCTGAAGGAAAAGCTGGAGCTGTTTTAGCAGCATGACTGTGCTTTGAGCAACAACTGATGAATCCCCTTGTATTTCCTGAATGACACCAGAGACAAAGCAGCTGTGTGGTGAGTGTCACCCTGCCTGCCCAGGGCTCAGGCGTGTGTCACCCCAGTGCTGTTGCACAGAGAGGTCCAGGCAGGTGCTGGAGCAGGGCAAGGTGGCAGGAGAGAGGGCAAGCTCTCACATCCCTTAGCTGCAATTCCCAGAGCTACCAGGGGCCTCCTGGACTGGTCACACATGCAAATTGTATCCAGCTGAAAGTCATTTTAGCTGGTTGCTAAATCTGCCCATAAAATCAGGACAGTCCAGATTTGCAATGATTTCACTGGGAGAAGTCCTGATTATTACTATTATTATTATTTAATGCTGCTAGCACTGTTTCCTCCTGCTCTGTGGGGGCCTGTTTCCTCCCAGAATCTGAATTGGACCCTGCTCTACCACCCAGCACCATGAGGACACTGCGGTGTCAGACAGGGCTGGCAGCAGCTTGTGCCTGACCATGGATTGCAACGTAGAAGATGGCTCAGGACAGCTCTGCAAGGCTCTGGATGCACCAGGTGAGACAGCAGCTGGAGCAGAAGGGGAGCAGGAAATGATGGATCCCTCCACCATATCACTTCCCTTGACCTGAGCCATCCTGGAGTCTGATCCATCACAGGGATGCTGTGATCAGGCCCCCCACCCAAGCACTTTTTCTGCAGCTGGGAAGTGTTTCTAGGCACACATGCATGCTGTTAGTGACGCGGTGGTGGGAGAGGGGATCTGTCCACCAGCATGGATGGTGTGGCTCTAAATGGGGAAGGACAGGATGCCTGTAACTCCTACCAGATTCCCCACGGTCAGCACGTTCTCAAACTCCTCTGTCATGGGGTAATGCTCCATGGCCATGAAGACTGTGTTAAGCACAATGCAGATGGTGATGCCCAGGTCCACGAAGGGGTCCATCACCACTAGCTTCACAAACTCCTTCAGCTTCACCCACAGAGGACAGCAGTTCCAGACCAGGAACGTGTGGGCAAATTTGTACCACCAAGGGGGGCACTTCTGGTGAGCTTCCTCCAGCTCTGGGGGCAGGAAGGGAAAAATACATCAGTGTAGGCTTCTCCTGTCCCCTCCCGGGTGGGCCAAGTGCTAACATGCTACAAGAGACCTCTCCTGAGGTCCTGAACCAGCCCTAGACCACGTATGAGTTTAATATAGGTGCTAAAAGAAGGAGCCTTCCCATGCCCAGGCACAGTGATGTTGCAGACCTTACCCTGCAGAGAAGGATGGAAAGGCAGATCTGTCAGGGTACTGTGGGTGCAATCCTGCTCTCAGCACCTGGGTAGGACTTGAGGTGTCCCTGCCATGCTGGGATTGGAGTGACACCCAAGAGGACTGCTCCAGTGTGGCTGGAGGGCTTAATACCTGTTCCCAGGGAGGGCAGGGTTGAGAAGTCTGTTATTGCTGAAGCTGGGACAGCAGCTCTTGGGAATCTCCTCAAAAGCTCTTGGTTGACTCTGGAGACTGCTGTAATCAATTGCAATCCCACTCCTTTGCATGAGACATCGTATTATTGCCTCTGGGCATCATCCTAATGAGCTGGGATCAAAAGCCTTGCTCGAGCATCACTTCAGTGCATTGACCTCCTATGGAGACCTCAGTTCCAGAGTCATCCCTTGCATGGGGCTGGAGATTTGGGACAGACACTGTCAGTGGTGTGTGTTGAGTACCCCAAGCCCACCAAAGCACAACGACTGGGCTAAAACAGCCGTCGCACACAGCCCTCACCCAGGCTGGAGGAGGACGTACCTTCCACAGCATTGGAGATGACACTGACGGCACTCCCTACTCTCTTCTCGAGGCCTGGCCCATCCTGGTTGCCCACAGTAAGGTGATTGTGGTCTGATTTCTCTGCCTCGATGGTTGGGTTGAACTAGAAGGAGAGAAGGTCACAGGGGGTAAATGCAGAGCACTCCAGGCTCTTTAATGCCCTTAAAGATAGAGCAGGCAGAAGAAAGGGCCTGGTCTGGGAAGACCTTGGAGTGCAACGTGGGAGCTACAGGAGGGCTGCAGAAGGGCATGTAGGACCTGACCCACAACAGGTTGGGCATAAGCCAGTCCCTCCACTGGGATTTATTGGGGTGGGCACACTCAAGGGGTGGCAGAGACAGAGCCAAGCACGTACATCAATCACCGTTGCGGACCTCTCCAGCACGACCTTGGGGACCACTTGCCCGTTGCAGTCCTTTGCCTTGTCCTGGTCACTGTTCAGGTCTGAGTCGCGCTCCTTCTCAGCCGTGCTGCTGGGCAGGGAACCGCTGCTGAACCGCCGGTCCTGCAACTGCAGCAACCCACGTCCCCATCACCCATGTGCCCGCAGCCATTGGCAGCTTCCCACAATTGCTGGAGGGCACAAGGCTGAGGAGGGTGACGAGTTGAGCCCCATGACTGTCCTGGGCAGGACATTGTGACTCCAAAGTCTGCTGCTGCAGGACCTGGGCAGCAAACTCAGATCCTCACAAGCAACACTGAGGGATAACCACATACAGTAGCTAAACAGAAGTTGCAAGCTGTTCCTTTCACTTGCACGCCCCACTGTACTAAGCTCTCTGCACAGCGGCATCAGATCTGTTCAGACTTGGTCAGAGTGAACAATTCATAAGCACAAAGCTACGCAAACTTTCTAATTTCTGTCTTGCAGGAAACCTTAATCTTTGAATCGTGCCTTCATCTCAAATGGGAAAGAAGCAAAATCTTCAAGGCTCTTCCTGAAATGTGATGTCCAAGATTTTTGCACTTGCACTGGATTTGTGAATGTTTGGGTCAAAATTTAAATTTTTTTTTCCCCCCACAATGTTGTTTATTGCATTTTCATTTGCACATACTACCAGTATAGTGGTTTGTTTTGTTTTGGTGGGGTTTTTTTCCTACAGTGGTATTAACATTTGAAGTTTACTACACCCCCTGGTAGCACTAAGGATGCCACAGCAGAGTGGGAACCTCTCTGTTCCCTCTGCACATCACTGAGATGCAACACAGTTTCCGCACTCAGTCCCTGGATATTAAATGGATCCGAGTGCCCATTTCTTGTAGGTGCTTTACCCTCACTGTCAGCCTTATTCCCTCTGCCTTCTCCATTTCTTCAGGTGACAATAAGGGAGATTCATCTCTTAATAAAGCCTTTGGGCAACTCACTGGTTAATTTGCTTAAGGAATCGGCCACAGGACCACCTTTATGCCCAGCTCTGGAGTCCCCATCCCTCCATCTGGGCTTGCTTAGACCCATCCTGCAAACACCAGCAGCCAGGTAAGAGCAAGTCACTTCCTCAGAGGATGTTGTGGCTCGGCACAGATAAGAAATGAGACACAGAGGTTCTAGCAAGGGGAAAGCACTGTTTTGTGTCTCTCTCTACATGCAAGGAAGCTGGTCTTTTGCCCAGATAAACAGATTTTCAGGGATGTCTCCCATGGATGTTGCTGACATTGGCCAAAATGATGATTAGAGATGGAAAATGGTTGGGCTGCAGTATCAGACCTCACAGAAGCTTTTACCCACATTTTTGTATGCATATTATGCTGATAAGAGACTCCCAAGGACCAGAAAGGGGCCAAGGTAACACCTCGGAAACACAGTGGAGCAAATATGTGGGAATCAGGCAGCTTAGACACCAGCTCTGAGAAATACCAGTTCAAACTCTGCAGCACCAACCATGCACATCTGCTCATGTGCTGGGGTACAGCGGTGAGGCCAGACCCCAAGAGCTGTGCCTTGGCTCCTGCAAGGATGCCAGGACCTCCCCGGGGTCTCTCCAGCCCTCTCTTCTGTTTCCAATCTTGTCCCAAACCAAATGGTTTGCTAACGTGTTTAGCTTTGCTGCAACTGCCCTGTCTTCCTTGAGTGCTTCTTTTGTACCCTGATTGCAGTCTGCCTGTGCAGGCTCTCTGCCAGGTTTCCTGCTCTTGGTGTGCTGCAGGAAGGTGTATTGTTAGTTCTGGTGCCTTCTATACCTTATTGCTCGCCTCCTCCTTTCAAACAACACTGCACATCTGTACTGCACCTCTCTGCTGCCTCCCAGTGTTCCCTGTGCTGGTTTTTGGATATGGGAATGAAATATTTTCATCCTTTTTTTTTCCCACGCAGGATAGTATCTCAACTTTTTGATTCAGCTGTGACGCCCAAAATAGTTACTCAACTATTATCTTTGCTTACTATGGACCAGATAGGGCTTATTATCAGATGTCACATAAACAGGGGCACGACCACACTTGTTGCTGCCTCCCCTTTTATCACCCTATTCCTAAGGTCCCCTCATTTTGGCCTCCACACTTCCACCAACCATCTTCTCCTGCTCCTCTTGATGCTTCTTCAGCTGCTCCATGAGCTGCTGAAATTCCTCTTCCTTCTGCTGCTCCTCCAACATTGTGGCATCGTTTTGTTCTGCATAGGCCATGGCCACCACTGCGAGGATGAGGTTGATGAGGTAGAAGGAACCAAGAAATATAACCACCACGAAGAAGATCATGTATGTTTTCCCTGCTGCACGCAGCGTCTGTGGAAAGAGGAGGCATGGGTGGTTTGGTGATGCTTCCAACAAAAGGTCTTGCACCAAAACATGCTTGCATTTGTGGTAGGAGTACAATAGATGAGGTATAAGGAAGAAATTCTTTACAATGAGGGTGGGGAGCACTGGGACATGTTGCCCAGAGAAGCTGTGGATGCCCCATCCCTGGAAGTGTTCAAGGCCAGGCTGGATGAGGCTTGGAGCAACCTGGTTTAGTGGAAGGTGGCCCTGCCCGTGGCAGGGGAGTTGGACTAGATGATCTTTAAAGGTCCTTTCCAACCCAACCTACTATTTTATGATTTTGGTGCCGTCTTCCCCAAGGGCTGGTAATTGCCCAGTTGACCTTCTTGCAGTCCATGGCAGAAGTCTCAGCAAACCCAACCACACTGCTCCATGCTAGCTGGTAGCCCCAGAGCTAGAAATGGGCATGGAGATGGGACTGGTACTTCATCAGATACTTGCTTTGCTGTAGCAGGTGCTGATGTCTCTCAGCCCCCAACTTGTCAGGTCTCACTCTTGGGCCAAGAGCGGTCCTTTTCTAGTGCCAAATCTGTGCATAATCATTTCCAGAGAACACGTGGAGCCTTCAGACATAGGTTTGCTTTTATCTAAACAGTCCTAGACCCAGGACTTCTGGGATTTCATGGGGTCTGACTTCCCCCTAAAGGATGGCTCAATCCAGGGGACAAGTGACCTAGCTTTTCCTCCCTCCCCCCTTTCCTTAATTCAAGCTAGAGAGGTACTAGATACTCCTGTAAACTCCTGATTTCCATGATACAGCTGACGGTACTGCTGCAGCATGCCTGGGCTTTGCCCTGGAAAATACTCTGCACTGCTCAGGTTGGGGAGCTGGATGGGACCATGCCCCATCTCCACTGATCCTAGTTAGACCCATAAGTCATGGGATGAGGTCCCACAACGTTCCACTCAACTGACTTCTTTGTGTCCTAGGCCAGGGGCAGCATCAAAACAAGAGGAGTATTTGCACAAGGGTAAAAATTTGCACCAAAACCCCATTCCCACCCATGGGTGTCCCACGGGCACCTACCAGCTGGAAGAGGTTCTCCCAGAAATCCTGTGTCATGAGGCGGAAGAGGGCCAGGAAAGCCCAGCTGAAGGTGTCGTAGCTGGTGTAGCCGTAGTTCGGGTTCCTCCCTGCCTTCATGCACTGGTACCCCTCAGGGCACTTCCTACCAAAGGAGCCGCGGGGGCAGCCGGTGTGAGCACCCGGTGCTGCCCCTCCTGCACCCACAGTGAAATGCTCCATCCCTGGAGACGTTGAGATTCTTCAGCAGAACCACCCCCCCCTCAAGGCTGATCCTATTGGGATGCCCAGACCGATACCCCTCCCCCCAAGCTGATACAGTTGGGACGTAGGGACCATTCACCTGCCTAGCCACATTCCCAGCCCTGATCCTGCCCCATCCCAAGCATCAGTGGTCCCACAGGCTGCACTGGCTGCCCTGTCCCCTGCCACGGAGCTGGAGGGGCCCCAGCTGCCGGCATGAACTCTACTCACCCAGCATCGCTGCTGTTCCCACAGAGCAGGGCATCGAGCGCTCCCTCCAGAAAGTAGAAATTGGCTTCACAGTTGGGGAAACAGCAGGACATAACAAACAAACAAACAAACAAAGAAACATCATTGATTTTCAAATTCTTGGAAACTCCTCACTGTTTGGGAAATTCCCTGAATCCCAGCACTGAGCACAGGGTTATCGCCTCTTTGTTGGCTTTGCTATTTGCATTAAACTACTTGGCACTCACTCTGAGGCCTCACAGCACTGGTTCTGTTGACCCAACTAGATGGCTTCCGAGCCCATGAAGAGCTTTGGGAACAGCCAGGTTGGCCAGGGCCAGGCCTCCTGGGAAGGTGAGTTAATGTGTGGTTGAAGGACCAGGGCTGGTCTGCTTTTCTGGGAAAATGCATAAATTAGCAGGGGTTTCCCAGGGAGCATTGAGCATGGGGGACTGCAGGGGTCCCAAAATAGCCTGGGGAAATCATCTGCTACTGCTCCAGGGCCATCACCTTCCTCCTGCTGCTCCCCTCCCAAGCAGCTCCTACCTGGCAGGGAAACAGCCCCTCCCACAGACCAGGGGTCCTTAAAGCTCATCCATACAACTCAGGCACAGATGCAGAGCCACAGGAGCTGCAAAGAAGTGTCACCACAGGTCACCTGCCTCCAGGAACAGCACCTGGAGACCACCACATGGCAGAGGGCAGCAGGACCCCATCCTGGGCATCACCTACTACAGTCTGTCCAGGAGCCACACAGGGATTTCTGGAGCTTCCTCAAAGCATCCCTGGCTCTGCCTGGCTTCTTGCCACCAGGCTTTTATTTAACTTATGTGGGCTCATTGCGGAGCTATCCCACTTGTGAAATCCAGGTGATATGGTTTTGGCCTGGCCCCAGTAGCTGTTAACCTGAATACGTGGCCGCAGGTCACTGTTGCTATTTGGTCTGCACTCATTAGATCCTATATATTGAATTTGCACCTCTACAACTGATGCCAGAGCTACTTGTACAGTTGAGCAAAGCAGCTCAGCCGAGACATAACCTGAGCTTCTGCTGAGCTCTGCTGACACATGGAACATCCCTGTGGAGCATCCTGCCACTGTGCTGGCTCTGTCAGGCAGATTTTCTGAGATTTTTACATTTTCATGGAGTTTTAAGAACCCCAAACCGAAGAACAAACAAAAACCCCACTACAACAGTTTGGGCCAAACTTGTTTCAAAGAAGTGGTAGGAAAGTAGCAAACTTGGAGACATGTCTGAGGACTCATGCTCGACCACATCTCTCCCCCCTTCCCCTCCTGTTGTCTGTCGTGGTGTTGCATGCGGTGCTCACTGGATGCAGCGGTACTTGGGGAAGGACCGAGCTCTGATGCAGTGGTGAATGCGGGTGAGAAATGTCATTCTTGCACTCCAACCTCAGGTTTTCCACCCAAAGGCCCATCTTCTCCTGAATGGTTTGGTCTCCCTGCTGTTCCCAGCCATATGGAGCAGCTGCTCACCAGTGCCCAACCCAGACAGGGAGATTGTGCCCTCACCAGCAAGTGGGAGAGATGGAAAGACTGCTTTGTCCAGGGCTCCCCATGATGAAACCTTTCTGGAGGAGTTTAACTTGCCCAGGTGAACTGCATTTTCCCTGGAAAAGAGGATTTGATCCCATCTGTCCATCCTGTGAGTGTGCACAACCCTTGTTTTGCCCACATCTCCCTGCAAAGCACCTTGGCAGGAAGATCCATGTGAGCAAGCCATCATGATCTGACATGGGGTAAGACTGGGGTAAACCGAGCAGCAAACCAGGATGGTGGGTCAATCGAGAAGGGGATGCACAGGCTTTTACCTTCATCGTTGATGTAGGCCTCGAAATCAAAGGTGCTGTTGGTGGTGAAGTTGCCGGCAATGACGTCGGTGAAGTTGTCAAAGAGCATTGTATTGGCCAATGTGTCGTTGTCCAGCCCCATGTCCCCCAGCAGAGTGTCATTGAAGGGGGGCCACCGCACGCACTTCTGCCGGAGGTTCCCCATGAAGAGCTGGAGACCAATGAGGGCGAACACACTCAGGCAGAAGACTGTGAGGATCATGACGTCCGAGAGCTTCTTCACTGACTGGATCAGAGCGCCAACAATCGTCTTCAGCCCTAGGGTAGAGGGGTTACTACTGACCTAATTGCCCATTTGCTAATTGTGGAGAACATGCTATGGCATTCGCAAAAGGTGTTGGGGCTGGTGAGGACATGTTGTATCACCTAGTTCATCGCAGCTCTGTGCCCCACATTGCATCCTGACTGCTCTTCTGTCTCCACTGGACAGCATAAACCATTCCCCCAGAACTGTCCCTCTTAGATGAGTGCCAGCCAAATCTCCCATACTGGCCTTAACCTGGGCATCACAAGCTCAAATCCATCCTAGCCTGGCAGCCATCAATTCCGTTTGGCTTTATGTTTTCCCCAAACACCAAAATCTGTCCTCTTTTGGCCCAAACCACCAGAACAGACCACTTTGCTATGGCACATGGAAAAGCTGTTTGCCAGCACAGATGGAAGATGCTGAGCACTGCTCTGAGCTCCAGTAAAGCCTCTGTGGTTCAACATCCCCATGAGCTGCTGTCCTGTGGGTGGTCAGGAGGCCAGCTGGACCCTTCAATCTGACCCCTTCAAGCTGGAAAAACCCCAACACATCCGATCAAAGATGACAAGGCAACGTTTGCATTAAGCATTGGGATTAACTCGTCTCTCTCTCACAACATTGCCATTTCCTCTGCAGAGAAGGCTCGTCTACACATCCATGACAGGCTTTTGATGTGGAGGATGTCGTTTCCCTCACCCAAGGTCTACATGAATGATGGGTGATGCTGGCACATCCTGACGTTGATCTTAAAAGCAGCTCTGAGCACAGAGCATTCTCATGTGGAGGCAATTCTCCAAAGACACGTGATTTGTAGCCCTGTCATCACACCAGCTCCCCCCCTCCCCAGATTATTTAGGTAAAACCCTGTTCTCCAAGGGCTTGTCTATGCTGGGAAACTGCTAAGGACAGCTGTTTGAAAACAGCTTATTTATGCAACTGCTATTTCTGCAGAGCCTCTTGGGGGGATGTCTTTCCAGGAAGCAGCAGCAGCTTATGTTTTGCTAAACGCAATTTTTAGCCTGTTTGATGGAGGCAAAAAACATTCAAAGATGAATCCTAAAGATCTGGAAAATGCAGGGACACAAGAATTTATTCATCTCAATAAATGATCATTTTTCAGTTCAATCTCATGCTTCTTGTAGGGGGTCTGACCTACCATTTCTGTGGTACCAAAGCAGGGTATTGAAATGGTATCACATTTGGGAAAAAGCCATCAGAGGAATTTGATAACATGCTCCTAACACCACAGGTTGAATGTTTGGGGTGATGTTAAGCACTCACCACATGGTTCTTTCACTAATACCCATGAAATGTTTCAGCCCTAGCACCCAACCAGTCAGCTGTGGGGACAAAAGTGAATTAATTTATGGCTCCAAGAACCAAGCAAAGCGTATCAGATAATTGGGCCCATAAACATGACGTGAGCACAAGCCCACTTGAGACACCTCCAGGGAGCGCTAAAAGCATCACGTCTGGCTCATCAGGGGCTTTCCTTGGCCAAACAACCAAGTAAGCCCAGATAATTTAAAGATGTAAAAACCAGCAGGGTCTGACCCAAAAGTTGAATTACTATATAAGAAATTATTTATAAGTATCAAATACCTTTTCTCCCGTCTTTTCTCTTAAAGCTGCAAAAGAACTAATGATAATTGCTTTGAACTGTGGGAAAACCTGAGCTCAAGGAAGGGGAAAACGGGGATAGGAGACCCTTTCTTGAAGTCCTACCTGGTATCACCGTGATGGTTTTCAAGGCACGGAGGACACGGAAGGTCCTGAGAGCAGAGATGTTCCCCAGGTCCACGAACTCAGTGATGTAGCTGCAGGGCAGGAGAGGAGAGGGCTTCAAGGGCTCTGCCAGGCACCCACTCCCCTGTTTCTCAGCCCTCCTCCCCAGGGTCGTCCCCCTGGGTTGTGGTGGCCAGATCTCCTGTCCTGCCCCCATGCCACCAAACTCACGCCATGGAGATGACCATGAAGTCCAGCCAATTCCATGGGTCACGCAGGAATGTGAAGCTGTCAATGCAGAAGCCTCTTGACAGTATCTTGATGAGGGACTCGAAGGTGTATATCCCAGTGAAGGTGTATCTGAAATGATGGTGACTCAAGATGTTCACCTGGGTCCAAGGGCCAGCTCAGGATGAAGTCTGAGCCCCAGGAAGTTTGTCCTCCCTGTGGGACTATCTCGGGGAGCTGAGTCTGGGGGCTCAGGGCCAGAGGCTGCTGGATTCTCAGGGTGCTTTGGCACTGGGGGAGGTTTTCACCTCAAAAGGCGAACTGGGACATCTTGAGGTACCACTCCCTTTGGTGACTATTCTGCGACACCTCTGAACCCTGCTGATGCCCCAATACCACCATGCTCCTGTAAAACCCTGCTGAGACCCAACTGCATAGAACCACAGCAGAAAATGCTCTATTTTCCCCTTCCCACCTGGGGTTGGTTGTCCATACTCCTTGGACTGGTAGATCTGCTCAACCTCTCTGGACTGTCACTGCTGACCTGACCCAACTTGCTCTGCCATGGTCTCCTGTCCCAGGGATCCCACCAGATTTTGGGCGGCTCTGAAACATTCCCACTCTTTGCAAAGCCTAATGCAGAGCATGGATGTCTCTTCCAGGATCAAGAGGGCCACCAGCATCTCCCAATGGCACCCCTCCTCCTCTGAAGGGTGCCTGGATCCCAACACCCCTCTGTCAGCCTTGGTCCTGTCCCTCTTGAGCATGATGTCCCCCCACCACCTGGGAGGTCACGGAAGGCAGGGACTTACTCCACGTTCTTGGACCACGCTGGGGGGTTGCTCAGTGTCATAAACACACAGTTGGTTAAAATTGTGATCATGATGAACATGCTGAATAATTTAAAATCTGGTCAAGGAGAAATGTTGCCTAGATCATGCAGGTATGAAGCCAAGCACCGCTACTTCTCTTGTCCCAGCTCCCACCTTGGTCACATGCCTTGGCCTGCTCCTCCTGCCGCTCTCTTCTGGCTCAGCCCCGTTCTCACATTTTCCCCTTAGTCCCCCTGCTCCCATGCATGGTCCTGGCCCCTGCCCTCTCTACCTGGTCCCCCCTTACCTCCATGGTGCTGGCTCTGCCTCCGTCTTGTCATTGTGCTCCTTCCTCTCCAGCACCCCAGGATGCAGCCTCCCCCACTTGTCGGATCCCTCCTGCCTCCTGGCCACCAACCCCTGCTGCCACCAGAGCTCTGCTGGGATCACTTCCCACTGATCACAGTGTCCCTCTTGCTCTTAGCATCCTTTCCCATCTTTCTATCTCTGCTTGTCTCACACCAAAAGGCCCAGTGCTGCCCAAGTTGCCTCCTTCCCCATATCCCAGTGTTCTGGTTCCTTTGTCTTCCCTCTCCCAACGCATCTTTTGAGCTCCTCAATTCAACCATTTCCCAGATGGGACATGATCCTCTGACCTGTAAGCATTTTTTCCTTCCTTTCCAAGTCTCTTCAGACCCCAGATACCTTGAACCTCTTCCTAGGATGCTCCACCACTTTGGTTTCTGCCCTGCTCCAACAAAACTGATGCAAAGACTGAGCTCTTGGTGCCACCAAGGTGCCCAAAGCCTTTGTGCATCCACTCCTTGGGAAGTGACAACAGCACTGAGATAGCTGGGCAGCGGGTCCTGGCCATGGTGAGGGCCTACCCAGGAGATTTGCTCACCACACCATCATGAAACACTTCTTTCAACCCTCTCCCAGGGCTATTTGCACCCTGAGCATCAGCGTTTGACCTGGCAAAGAAGCAGCATCACAGAGGGCAAGGATATGAATGGATAAGCACTTTGATGGCTCCTCTGCGAATGGGGTGGAAGGGCCCCAGCAGGTAGAGGGCAGGGGTTGCTGAAAAGCGGAAGATGGACTTCCCTTTGTTGAGGACTATGAACGTCTGCAGAGAAAAGAGAGGAGGGAGATGGGTTAGCCCTTCTGCACACCCCCAAAACACCCATGCATCAAATGCTTTTGTCAGAGGTGGGACCTCTATGCCTGCTTTGAATCTCCAAAGGCTTGGGACTTTGCCAAGCAACAGATGCTCTGCTTCAGACAAGAAGTAACCAGAGCAGTTTGGGGCTGTAGCTCACAAAGGTGGACTCAGATGAGACACTGGGGCAGGGGGGAAGGAAGGGGAGGTCTGTGCTTTGGTCTTTTTCCTGGGACTTGCATCTAATGCCAAGTCTACCCATGGGCTAAGCTCTGCCCCTCACCTTCTTATCCTTGTAGAAAGGGTCCAGGTCCTCCAGGGGCGTCCCGATGAGCTCTGGTGGTGGGTCACCATAGATGAGGGGCAGGTTCTTACCCGCTTCCAGGTCACTGCTGGGCTTGAGCTCCTCTTCCTCGGGCAGCTCCACTTGTTGCCGCTTTACCTTGAGTGCCTCTGCCTCGGCGATGCGCTGCTCAATGGCAGCCAGTGAGGCGGGGGTGAAGGGGCGGAGGTTCTCGGGGCCTGGGATGTGCGGCAGGCCAGCCATCCTCTCATTCTGCTTCCTGGACACCTGTGCCCAGCCTGCTGGGGAGAGGGGGGAGCTGAGAGGGCAACGCCGCTGGTGCCATTTTAGGGCATTTATGCTCAGCCCTCAAAGCCAGGTGATGGCAGGATCTCCATGGGGTTTTGCAAATGGCTTTATTGCAGAAATATTGAACTTGCGAAAAAGATCATTATGTTCAGATCACTGGCAGATGGAGCACCCTGTGTGCTCCTTCTCCTCCCAGACCCCCATTCAGCCTCTGATCAAAAAGCACCGTCATGTTGGTTTTTTGCGCTGAGCAGTTGATGTCCCTGGCACCAGCTGTTGTTGAACATACAATTTTGCAACCTAGACAGGCTCATTCAACAAAACAAAACACCTTTGGCATCAGCGGCACGTCTCCAGCTGCCTCCCCTTTGCAATGTGCTGCGAGGCATTGGCAGTTTCCCTCCTGCACTTTGTGCGAGCAAGATGCAGTGCTCAAAGCAAGAGGTTTCTCAGCCAGAGGAGCTGGGTCCTGAGGGGTCATTTCACAGCACCCGTCCGTAGGAAACACCAGTAACCTGCTGGGTGGCTCTGCTCCCAGAAGGAAGAGGTTAAAGCCCTATCTTGAGTCAAAAAGCAAGGAAATAATATCAGTTTCTAATGTCACAGGGATCAGCATGACTCCCCAGACAGGAATAGGATGGGCCATATGGGTGAGATAAGGGTGGCTCCACTGAGCAGCAGAACAATGAAAGAAGTTGGAAGGAGCAAAGTGGGGAAGAGACGGTGGTTGCACCCAGAGGAACAGGCTGCCAGGCCCTGACCAAGGTCAAAATGCCTGGTAAAGTCGTCTTAGACACCAGAAATGTTCCTGCTTTGAATCGCCCTGATACCTGCTCAACCCAAAACCACCAGCTTGTGTCAGAGATGAGCCCAATGTACAGTAACGCTTGGTCCCATTTTGCAGGGATACTGGGATAGATGCACCTCTGCCTCACCCTCCCCAAAATGAGCATCCCACTAACAGGCAGTGGCTCCTCCACACACCAAACTTTACATGATGCTGCTGAGCACATGCATCCCAAAAAGCTTTAGGATTAATGCTCCGCACAGCCCCAGTCTCCAACCTGCCATGCGGAGCGCTGGAAACCTTCAGTCCTTTGTAATTAAGGAGAACTGGACACAGGCCTGGAGGGAAGAGGGACTCTGGGTGCATAACGGTATTGACACATTCCTGTGGTGTTATAAAAGCAACGGCAAAGGGAGGTATTGATTTCAAGCAGTACAGGATAACTGCATTTTAGAAACCACCATGCTCCCTTGCTACCGCTGCTGAACTGGATCTCGGTGTGCCAAATGGATTCTCTTCTGCCAGGAGCTGGCAAACCCCAGAGTGGCACAATGTTGTAGGGGTATTACTGCTCATCCCCATCACATCCAGCCCCTGGGATTAGGCAGGGACTGTTTCCCAGCTGCAACATCTCTTGGGCAGAGACCACCTTCAACACAGTGTTTGAACAGCACTGGGGCTTCGATGCACGTTCAAAATGCAGCTGGTAAAGGAATGGGAGCAACTTGTTGCCTTTTGGCACAGGGCAACATTTAAAAAAAAAGAAATCCAGTGTCAAGAACACCAATTTTCATATTTAAACCCATTTTAGAACAGGAAAAATTTTGTCCTTGATGAACAGGGTTATCTAATAGGATAAACTGAGTCACATCACTGCAAAGTGAAGTCCAGCACTGCCCCCAGCCCAGCTTGGGTCCCAAACTGCTGCAAAACATGGAGCCTGGAGGAGCAATCCCTGAGGGCCACAGCCCCATCTCACCCCAAGGCCCTTGGACTCCAAAAGTGGTACCTCATCAAAGCAAGCAAAAAGGGGATTTCCGCCACCACATCTCTCTGTGAGGGGACGGTGCCCACAGCAGCAGAGCACCAGCATTGCTGCTTCTCATCCAGAGTTATTCTGGATTTAGACCCATTTCACACTCCACTTGAGCAGCCCTTGAAATTGCCCTTTGTATTCCCGTCATACCAGTGGTCTCAAAGCTCAAGCCAAAAGCATGGGTCTGTGCCTGGCTCTATTGCACCCAGACCCACTGGGGATGCGCTGGTGCATGCTCCCCCACAGCACCCATTTTGGGACTATCTCCTGGGGGTTTCGAGGACTCACAGGAATTTGTTGGTCTAGGCAGCCCCAACTTCCCTGGAAAGAGGGTTTTGCAGAGCTGTTAGGGAAAGCCTGCATTACAGGCATGCCAGCTGCTCTCCAAGGTTTCAGTGGATGGGGTGCTGCATCATCCACGTCTTCCCCAGAGCCTCCTGCTGGGTGCTGCCCGCCAAAACCCCCAGCAACAACCTGTCCCCACTGGCTGCACCCAGCCTGTGGGCCTGAGGGTTGCTGTGCCTCCAGCTGCCACCAGCCATCACCGCAGGAGTCAGGTTTCTGCACCCCATGACTCTGCTCATTCCTGCCCTGGCGGGAGCAAGTGCAGAAGGGGAGCAGGATTGAGCAGCACTGTCTGCTTTCGGTCCGTGTCTCCTCTTCCACTCTCTGGGCTGAACCCATCGTGCTGTGCCATGCTGATCTGGCTGCACCAGCCACTGGTGGAGCAGCCCCTGGCAGCACCAGGCATGGAGCTAGCAGCCATGGAGGGAGATGCAGGGGCTGGCAGCACTGCCCAAGGCTAAGCAGAGAGTCCTCAAGGGGGATGTTGCCCTGGCCATGGAAATGCTTTGTGGCCTTCTGGGGTCTTTTGCAGCATCTGATCCTGCTCTGAACCCTTTGTGGTCACCCAGAGATACCAGGATGACCCCTGGGAGAAGGATCGGGACTTAAGCCTATGTCCAGCTCCCGCACATCACAGTCCTGGAGCTCTGTCAGCATCTCTGGTAAATCGCTGCTTCCCAAAAGAGAAGGGGCCAAATGCAGGCTCTGCAAGGGTCTCAGCTCAGTGCTCCTCACGCCACTTGTCCCAGTAAGCCCAGTTCCAACACCAGTGTGAGGCAGACAACTGGGTCTCCCCACCCCAAGGAAAGCGGCTCACTCTGGGACCAGCCACCCCAGTGGCTGGGATGGGGTGAGCAGCCCCTCTGCTCCCAGCCTGGCACATCCTAGCACATTTATAGCAGCTGCTATAAATAACTGAGATCAAAGTCTTTGCGCCTCTGATAGGTAAGAGCAGTTTGGGTGCAGGAACAGGTGCTGCCCTGGGCACCAGTCACCCCCGCAGTCCCACAGGCTCTGCCCCAGCTCTCCCCAGGACCTGGGTCCCTCCAGAGTCCCTTATTAAAGGCAGACTCCTGCCCCATCAGCTTTTCTGCTAAGGAACTAAAATGTCTCTAAGGAATTAAAATGTCACTTAAATGTCTCTGCTATTTACTGCTTTCTTAAATTTTGGACTTCCAGCTAAGCTGGATAACTCCTTTTTACTGTGACACGTGAGCTGTTGCTTTTGGACACACTGACCATGTCCAACACCATGGTATGCCATGGATGAGCATCTCACCCCCAGGTCAGCATCAGCAATTACCAGCAGGCAACTGGGAGCAGCTCCCTGCTCTGGAGGGCATGGCCTTCACCCTATTAGAAATTCAGCTTCCTCTGATATTTTTGCTACGGTGAGGCTGCACAAATGAATCAGCCTCCAAAATAACAGGAGCAGTTTGGAAGCTACCAGAGATGCTTTGTAATAGGTTCTGTATAATCAAGACAGACAGACAGAAGGGTGACAGGGTCCTGTCTGAGACTGCTTGGAAAGCCACCCTGTCCAGAATTGGCACTTCATCCCACACAGAAAATAACCTCCTGTGCGCTGAGGAAGAGGGGAACAACTTCCTCGGCTGTTATGTGCAGACTTGCAGCTGTAACGGGGGGCCTCCCCGCATCCTGCTGACCCATGCAGGTGCTGGGCTCAGCCCATCACCCTGGCTCCAGGGCTCTGCTCCTCCCTTCCAAGACCATCGCTCTGGGAGAGCATCTACAAACCCAGAGTCCCCCAAGCCTTTTGTTAACACCAGCCTGGTAAGCCCAGAGAGATGCCCCCAAACGATACCCAGGGCTGGGTTACAAAGACAGGTATGGCTGGGGTGTCTCAAGTGAGAACATGAGGCTCCTGAGAGATCTCAGCTCTACAAACACCCAGCACATGTGGCACAGCAGCGGGACGCCCTGAGTTTCTGCAGTGTTACAGCAAGACCACTGAACACCTCTTGAGGAGCTGCCCTCACCCAACTGCAAACTTGCCCTCAACATTCATTCCCTTACCAGGAGACACTCTGGAAAAACTCCAGAAGAGACCAATATGGACAAAAGTCAAAGGAAACCACCTGAGTGGTCATCAGCAAGTGTAAACCAGCTTCACTCACTAAGAAACAGCAGCGCCAGGGGATGCTGAGCCAAGCACTCGCAGTGCACAGCCCAGGGGGATCTCGCTGCAGCAGCGGTTAGCATGGAAACAGGGACCTCGTGCACCAAGCCAAGGAGAAGCCAGGTCTGGGACAGTCGGTGACAGGGAGCCGGGAGCTGGCCCACACACCTGTAGCTACAAGAAGTGAAGGCCCCATAAGCCAACACCCAGCAGCTTACGAGCTCTGGAAACCAGCCCCTGCTGCGCACACAGCCCAGACCCATCATAGCATGTGGAAAACACAATTCCACAGCACCCCAAAACCTTCTGGGATGCACCACTTCCAGCCCAACCCACCCAGAAACTGACTGTGCACAGGGCAACCCAGTCCTCTCCACCCCTTGCTCATTTGTCCCCATGAGGATACCTAGGGTGGGGCAGGATGATGCAACGGGGACCGGCTGGGACTGAAGGATTTGGGGATGAGTCACAGCCCAGCGATGAGTTCTGTTACATGTCCCAAGTGTTGCTACAAACACCATCCATCCTCCACGCTGCCAATCCCCAGGGCCATACCATGGGTCTTGCCTCTCCCAACTCTGCTGCATGCCCCATGAATTCTCCCCCATAGCAGGCCCTATCTCCACCCCTTTGTGTGTTAAATAGGTTTTAAAAAACCAAAACCCAGGTGAGCTAGGAGACCTGCTGCCAGGAGAACATGTATTTGCTTCAAACTCAGCCCAAGGGCATGGCCACTCGGTGTGGTCAGGACAGCATTTATAGGTCTGTGGAGGACAGGGAGCTTTATGGGGATGATTATCAGAGTCCTTATCCCCTCTGCACTTCCCACCTCCACACATTCAACCACTCGGACTCAGTGGTGGGACCATGGAGGGAAGAAAAGAGAGGTGGTGGATGCCCCATCCCTGGGAGTGTCCAAGGCCAGGCTGGATGAGGCTGGGAGCAACCTGGGCTATGGAAGGTGTCCCTGCCCATGGCAGGGGGTGGGACTGGATGATCTTTAAGGTCCCTTCCAATCCAAACCTGGGCCAACCCCTGTCACTGCACCCGGCAGGGCAGAGGGACCCCAAACAGCTCCAAACCCCACTGAATGCTGGCTGTGAGGCAGGAGGCGATGCCAGCAGTGCCATCCACTGCTGTGGGTTTTGTTTGAGCTTCAGGACATTTGTACTTTTTTTTCCATGATGGTTGAGTGCATGGAGTGACATGGAGCTTTGCTGTGAAGTCTGATGGTTGTAGAAAAATAACTTTCTGGCATGGTCATAGGGACATCATAGCTTGAAAAAGTCCTACAGGGTGTTTATTTCCTACTGCATTTCCCCCAGGTTTTGAAAAAATAAGTGGGGAAGTTGAAAAAATCAGGTGTGAAATGTTTTATTTTCTGCCCACAGATAGCACAGGGGTGGAGAGGTTGGCTTTAAGTCCTGCTCATGGGTGATTTAATGGTGTGCCGAGTAGGACCTGGAGCTGCATTAGCCTTTCTGAGATTATAAGCATTTCTAGCGGTTACTACTTCAATTGTGCCAGCCAAAATTAGCCATTTTATAAACGAGTTGATGTCCTTTTCTGCAACATGATAATGAGCTATTTAAGTGTCTGATGTTTCCTATCCCCAGATATATTGTGGTCCCTTAATGCTGTGGTGTAACTACATTACCAAGACTATTGGAAAAATATATGAAGTCTTCAAAATTTTCTTCTGTGGACAAATGCCTCTCCCAACACCGCTGCGGGATGCTGTATCTCCACAACCGTGGTGGTTCTGAGCCCACCATAAACTCTCTGTGCTTTTAGGCTACACTTTTTTAAAGGGAGATGGTGCTAAGTTTTCAGGAAAAGAAAACAACACCAGTAAAAAAATGGAGTCATCCCAATCCTTTTCCCACTCTATTTTCAAACAGCAATCGGCTCAGAAGACTTAGAGAGCAAGAAAAAGATTAATTCATCATTTTCCAGCATTATCCTTTGAATTTCTGAGATTTTTAAGTGCTCGGCTGGGACATCCCATGGGCTGTGTGGGTCAAACGCCAGCCTTCCCCCTGCCAAGCCCTGTGAGCACCCTTGGCTCCTGTTAGTGACACATCCCCCTGTGCCGACTCCTGTCACCACCAAGGTTTTTTACCTTCCTCTCGGTGTATTTTGCTCCTTAGCGTGGAGTGTGGCCCAAGCCAACTGCACCGGCAGGAATGCAGGATGCTTCCAAGCAGCACCCTCATCCCAGAGATCTGGGTGAAGCTATGCTGCCTGCAGTTTCCCCGTGCTGAACAAAGGGATGGCCTGTTGAAAGCCCTTGCAAAGCAGTGCCAGGGCAAGCCCAGTGCCAGTGGAAGCCTTTCCTCAGCCAGACCAGAGCATGGAGATGCTTCAGCAAGTTCATGTGCATGTTCTTCAGGTGTCACCATGGCTCCCCATTTTGGCCCAGACTAGCCAAGGTCACTCTAGAGCAGCAACAGCCATGCCAGTGTGGTGCATGGGCCAAATATAAAAGTGTATACTTGATTTTAAGCACCAGTTGAGGTCTTTGCTATGGTCACTGCTATGGGAATGACGCTGCTCCATTGCTGTTGGAGTCTGCCTTTCTCGGGCGGACCATGAGGAGGTCTCCAGCACTCTCCAGCCCCTTTCCTGGCAGCAGTCAGTCCACCCTGTGCCTTGCCATGTACACTGGGAGAAGGACACTTGTGAGCCAAGGGCTGTGCCAGTGCTCAGAAGATTTACACAGAGGAGGAGAAGGACACCATCCTATGTTTCACAGCACCTTTGGGAGAGTCCCAGCCACAATGGGTTCCCTGCATGTGCAAAGCAAGCTGCTGTTCCCTTCCCTGGCTCCTTGCAAAGATGTGCCTGTGCCATTGCTGGCTTCTTTTGGAGAGCCAAATCCTTAATGCTGAACGTGCTAAGGGGGCCCCTGGGATGTAAACTGCTAACCCCCCAGAAATACGTCCCCTGCAGAGGTGCCTCCACTCCTGCCACCAGCATCATAAGCCACGTGGAAATTAATTTCGTACAGTTCACCGATCGTTACCTGAACGTACTCGAATGCTGACCCTTGGGTGCCGGTTTGCCCGCAGCCCTGCCAAGGGTACCTCAAGGCGGGGGTGGTGCACACAGGCTGGAAGCCGTGAAGTCCTCAGATACTCTCCTGGGCCGCAGATGGAAATAGGAGGTTGCAACATCCTGCAGCAACGTGCTAACCCTCTGCTGCCTGGAGCCGGGAGATGCAGCAGGGGATACCAGCCTGTTCCCCCCTCCATTCCATCCTGCTTCCCCTGTTGACACCCGAGAGGGGACCACTGGAAAGGGGACACCGGAGTGAGTGGCTGCTTGGGTTTATTTTGGAGGGGTTTGTCTGCAGTGAAGGCTTGGGCAGGTGGGGAAGGGTTAAAGCGGGGACCCTGCGCTTACCCACTGCCCACTGCCTGCACTCGGGTGTCATCCAAGCTCAGCTCCTCCCTGCCAGCGGCTCTCATGTCAGGCTTGGAAAAGATCAGAGCTGTGCTGTGAAGGCAACGAGGGCATGGCATGGGGGAAGGGAGGATGGTGTGGGGCTGTGATAACCTGCTACCCGCCAAGGGATTTCCTAGACTCAGGGGTGCATTGGAGGCAGTGATGCAGCCACCTCTGAGGGATGCAGGATACAGCCCCACCAGCTCCCATAAGGATCACCAATGAGCAGCGCTGGGAGCAGGTCCCAGACCTGATGCTCCTATGGGATTTGCAATATCAGGGCCCCTGCAGCAACCCAGGGCTGGGGGATGCCCATTTTTCCCAGGCTCTATACCCCAACACCCTGCACCAGACACCACCAACAATGGGGTACCTGCAGCCATCACAGACCTTATCATGCCCAGCTCCAGGCGCTGAGCCCTGCACCTCCACTCCTGCCTTCCAGCTCCTGGGGGATTTCATTCAGGTCCACTTGAATAAGGGTGACTCGGAGATAACATGTTCCCAAGGGCTGTGTAAATAACCAGGAGGTAGGCAGCTGGACAGACAGACATGCACAGAGGCTGAACACCCCTCCTGGCATCTCTGGAGCTATAGCTGGGATCTTTGCCGTCATGACTCCCCAAAAGATCCACCACATTCTCCCACCTCCTCCACTCCATATAAATGAGCTTATTAGTCCAACCTGCTGAACACCAAAATGATGCTGGACGCCTCATCATCACCTGTTGCTGCACACTCTCCTACCCCCAAATTCAGCAGGTTTCTCTAAGTGAAGGTGGAGCTGCCAGGTCAGCTCCCTGGGGCCTTTTTGCCCTGGCTGATGCTCATCAGACCCTTATGTACGCATCAGAAAATAGAAAACGCTATTTAAATGTTAGCACAGCCAAGTCAAGGCTGAACACTGTGTTATTTAACCAGTTCCTGTAAACATGCCCTTTCCCCCTTGAACCATCAAAACATTATTGCCTGGGAAGGACTAGGAGGCAGCTCCAGAATCAATCCATCAGACACATGTGCAGGATCTTCCCTGTATAATGGGACCAATCGGGGTGTCCTGCTGACCCCAGGAGTTTATGGAATTGCTGCCCCTCATCTTTGCCCGCTGCTAAATCTTTTGTGGTGTGCTTTGCCCATGCTGATCCCTCACATCTCTGCCAGCAGCAGTGTGGGCAGGGGTGGAGACACTTGTGCCTATCTCCAGACTTCACTCCACAGCTCGGCACTGGCTCTGGGGAGGGAGTGTGATGCAGGATCTGGCTAAGAGGGAAGGTTGCTGTTGTGAGTGATGAGGGGGACCAGGGCAGCCGGTTGCCTCTGGATAGACCCCAAAATGGTACTGGGGGTGCACAGTGTACATGCAGAAAGTGATGGTAGCTTTATACAGATCTGTGCACCCACCACAGGTGGGGTCCTGCAGCCAGGTTGGAGCTGCATGGAGGGATTCATCCAAAAAATCAGCTGAATCCCACCCTGGCAGAAACGCCTGTTTCTCCACTGCCCATGGGGAAATCTGAGCCCTGAACCCCACATTGGGCTCACCCTGCTTTGCTGTCACCCCAAAGCCATTGGCTGCATGTGTGAACACTGCAGCCCCCAAGTGCAGATGGGGGGATGACTGCTTCCTACCACCGCATCACCCCATCACTACCATTTCAGCAAGGCAGAGGGGTCCCACCTCATCCTCCCCTCCCCATGGGGGTCCCTCTCTCATCCCCCACGGGGGACAGGGGCTCTGTGGAGACCAGCACCTTCACGAAAGGAGACACGATGAAGCACCCCGCAGACCTTTCCTGCAACCTTGGCTTGGTCAAGCCGAGGTTTATATTTAGATCTCCAGGAGAAGCCAGGAGAAAGGCGACTTGTGACTTTTAAGCCCTGCCTGTAGTTCCCTTCCCCTGGTGGGAAGGTGGCTCAGAAACCAGTTGCCCGTCACATCCCCCGGCATCCCCTCTCAATCCAGTAGCAGATCCGAGGCCACCAAGGGTCCAGTGGCTGCTGGCACCTGTGTCCTCACTCCCTGCCTGCACTTCTGCAGGGACTTTCTCCCCCCGTTGTGGGCTGTTTTCCACACAGAGGGGTCCGGCAGGTGCCTACAGCCCTAAACACCAGCCCAGCAACAGCGAAGGCTGTCCTGATCCCATCCACCTCCGGCACTTGGTCAGTAAACCCCCCCGTTGTTGTTTGCACCATGCTGGGCACCCCGACAATGACAAACCCAGGGACATCCAAGAGCCCGTGGACTCTGCCCAGTAGGCTGGCATCAGCCCAGGGCTGAACCCAGTACTTACTGTTGGGTGAAGAGAGCAAAATCCCAAGGAGAGACCTTTTAGGGCCAGAATTTCCCTCTCCTTCGACTCCTGAAGGCTTTGGCTCCGCGAGTGCCTGTTGGCAGAGCAGCTGCTGCTGCTGTCAGATGGTCATGAGTGAAACCTGAGGACATGCGGGGTCCTTCAGGTAGCCTCGGCGTCTCAGCTGTGGCATTCGTCCCCCGCCGCGCCAATCATGGGGCTGGTGGCGCCGGCAGCCCCCGCTGTCTCATCGTCCAGTGCTCCTGGGGTCCTGTGTGCGTGGACCCCCCCTGCCCTGTGGCCACCCTGGCCATGCCCCATGCCGGGGACGTCGGCCACCCGGGGCCATTGTGGTGGCAGAGCAGGGTGTCCCAGATACTGACGTGGCTTCAGACTGGCTTTGGCACCAAGTGGGATGTAGGGAGGTGGAGGGGAGGTGGAAAGTGACCCCAGCCAGCACCTCCCCATCTATCGCTCCAAGAAGTGACATGCGACTGGAAAGAGCAGCAGGACAACTGCAAGGGCGGGGGCTGGCGGGGAGTCGGTGCCAACCCTGCTGCCAACATCGTCTACAAGCCAGTGGCTCTTTGGGATTGTTATTCCTATCTTGCAGCATGCGGCACTGGCCATGGCTCCTCCTCTTGCTTTCCAGCAAGGGGTGTCTGTCATTTCTGCTTCATTCTCCCCTGCCTGCCCACCGCTGCTCCCTGATTTTGCACCAGTTTCTTGGCACGCCAGGAGCATCCAATGGCCAGGTAGTAGGCAGCTGTGCAGGGCCAACATTGGCATGCCTCACTCCGTGACCCTTGCTGCACACTCCACCAGGGGGAACCCCTGACCAGAGTGGTGAAAGGGAGGATGGCTGTGTGGTTGTCTCCCCCCAGCCCTTCCTGACGGGGCTTTTGGGTGCTTTTTGCATGGCCAAGCAGCTCTGGGAGGATGTAGGGTGCTCACTGGGCACCCAGAGTTGGGAGGAGAGTGTGGAAGGGTGCCCAGCTTGTAGGGCTCACTGCTTTTGGGATGCACAGGGCTACGCTGGGGCTGGACTGACCACCCCAGAACCCAGCCTGCTAACAGGGGACTCATCATGTCTCCAACATTACTGGCTCTGTGCAACTCCTGCTGCTGCCTGGTCCCAAAATACCCTACAGCAACTTTCCCATGCTGGCATAGGCTTTACTGGAGCTGAGGCACCTGCCCTCCCCCAGCCTGGCATCCCTCACTGGAGCCTTCCCACGGCAATTCGCCTTTCCCTACCTCCAGCCCCTCACCCATGGGGCTCCTTGTGCTCGCCAGCATCCCATGGAGTCAATAAAAATAGTGCCAAGACTGCAAACCTGAGCACCAGGGAGCTGGGAAGTAAAGCTCCTTGGCTCAGTTCTGCTTTTTGCTCAATAATTTTCCTTTTCTGTTCAAGACTCTGTAAATACAGCAGCACAGGAGACTTGGTTTCCTTGGGGAGAGGTTGTGCAGCGTGGGACAGAGGATCAGCTCCGCATGAGAGATACTGAAGGTGTGCTTTGGGAAGCATAACTTTGATTTCTTCAGTTAAAATCCATTCCCAGGACTCTTTTTGCTGACTTGGGCTCAGAGAAGCTAAAGCCAAGGGAAGGAGGGAGGGAAGAGCCCCACATTAGCTCCCAGGGGATTGCTACAACCGGCACAGGGCAGAGAGCACTGGGACCCATCAGGAGCAAAACAGCAAAGCAACAGCCTGTACCCATGAGCAAAGAGCATACCCCATATGTCTGGGGGTTGGTGGTTTTGGGCAGTGAGGAGGGCAGAGACAGGGATGTCCTCTTGCTGTGGCTATGGGGACTTTCCACTCGCTCCATTGGCCACAGCAGGAAATTCAGGGGATGTTTTGTGGGTCCCATCAGCTGACCCAAACCCAGCTTTGTCACTGCCAGGAAGCCTGTGCAAGCTGCACTGGTCTTTTTGCTTTGCATATAGCCTAGAGCAAACCTGGGGTGAGGTATGTGGAGGTGGAAACCCCAGGATGTGGCTCCTGCCCTTCTGGAAGCTGGGGCACCCTGGAGTGCCCAGCCAGGCACTGGGCAGGCACGAGGGCACAGCTCTGCCTGCAAAACCAGCTGAATCCCAACTGGAACGGGAGCTTGTGGTACCTAGGGGTACTCGCAATACTAATTTGGGTGCAAAACACACACCCTTGGGGTGACAAGGTGGGGTAAGAGCAATGCTGGGCACAGCCTGTGGGACCTTAGGGTGTTTGAGGTCCCTTGGCTTGCACCTTCCCCTGAAGTTGCCCGTGCAGAGCGCATCAACTCCTGTCCTGCTGCATGGCTGGCTGCATCATGGGGGCTCTGTGGGGCCAGGCTCCGGCTGATCTCTGCATGGGCCGGAGCTGGGCAGACACAGAGCTGCCTGTGAAGGGCAGGGTGGAAACAAGCTGTGCCAGTGAGCCGGAGCACAAGGAAGGGCATTTGCAGGATGAACTCCCTGAGCCACAGAGCCAGGCACATCTCAGAGCAGAGATGAAGGAGCGGGAGCAAACACAGGCATCAGGGCACTCATGGCACCAAAACAAGGTGGGCTGGCAGCCCTCAGAAGAGCAAGGAATGCAGGCAGGGAAAGAAGCAACAGGCAAAGGCACAGCTTTCCCAGCCCTGAGCCTTATTCCCATTCCCATTGCTGATTAACCCTCACCTGGACAGAGCTGCAGAGGGGGACCCAGAGGGGGCCCAGCTCTTGCTGAAGCCTTGGGACACATGTAGGGCTGGGTGCATGCTCCCCCAAAGCAACATGGCCCCTTACCTTACTCCCTGGGTGCTCTCAGGGCCCTGGAAGGAGTCACTGGGTGCTGGGTCCCTGGACCAGCAGCTGGCAGCCCCTGGGACATGCCGGGGTCCCTCCACACCGGCTGAGCCTGTGTTCAGGGCAGTCTGTGCAGGGACACTGGCACTCCAAGGCTGACACCCTGGATCCAATGACAGTGTCTGTGGTGCATGGCAGGGCCGCAGTGCCACCCACCGGCCCCAGACAAAGCCCCCCCTTCTCCAGGACGGCCCTCTGTCTCAGGGGAGCACATGGGACCCCCAAGAAAGGGTGGGCAGTGGGTATCTTGGGCCATGCTGGAGGGGATGTGGGGATAAGACCTGGATCTGCTGTACTGGGGCTCAGCTACCCCAAATACATGGCTGTAGGGCACAGTCCATGCTAGAGATGGAGCAAACGCCTTTGCAAACCTTTCCTGCAGACTGAAGGTGATGCAAAGCCCCTGCGGTGGTAGCACGTCAACCCTCCTGCACCCCTGGTGGGCTCCTGCCTTTGAAGGCTCTACCATGCACTGTGAAGGCCAGGGGGTCAATGGTCAGCAAACCCCAATGGGTCATTTGGGGTGCAGGTTTAGCACCCAGGAAGACCATTTGGAGCTGACAATGCATGCAAAACCTGGTGCTTATCAAAGCTTTGTGGCAACCGTGGCATTCCCACTGAGTATCCCGAGCCCTGGTCCAATCTGCTGCTGCTGTCTGCCTTGCCTCCTTGCCGAAACAGCATCTTCCTTGCTAATGATGGAGAGAGATATTTATTCACCTGTGGTCTCTTTATGGCTGCAGACAGGCATTTCTTTGACAGTTGCTGTGCTCCTCTGGAGGTTTCCTGGACGGTGATGCAGGATGTGGCTGCCCCAGGGGGTTGTTTAATGAAACATCTTCCATCTCACCTCAAATCAAGTCTGGGGCTCTGTTTCCCTCTCAACTCCTCTTTGTGAGATGGGATCTCTGGAGATCTTGCAGGCTGGAAAAGGGCCAACAAGTGGGTTTTATTTAAGGAAGGACATGTGGCTACATGGAGAAATTACAGCTCAGGAAGTGTGAGAAGCTCTGCTGAGATCAGGTGGCTCGGGTCTCAGGAACACGGGCGAGGCCAGGAGGTTTGGGGAAAGGGCATTTGAGGCCTTTCTCGTTCCCAGAGACAGCATTTGCCAAGCCAGGAGCTCAGCCCAGGGAGGGCGAAAGTTGCTCGTGGGGGTGAATGGGGGTGCGGCATGGTGGTGGCAGCTCTGACTTGGAGGGGACACGGCACCCCACCACCTCTGGGACAGCCTGTGATGGACCATCTTGTGCTCTTCCTCACCTTCCTCCTTCACCTCCTCTCCATGGCCATGCCCAGAGCCTGGCTGCTTCACCAGGCAGAGAAAAAGCAAGTATTTCTCCCCTGGGGAATATTTCCAGGCATTACAGAGGTTGGCAGGGTTTCCACCCTGTATCAAGCCTGGTACCAAGTTATTTGGGTTTGTAGAGCAAAGCAAACCTCCGAAAAGTGATGCTGGATTTCAGAACAAGATTTTATTGGCAAACACCTCACTAGTCCCAGGCAAATGAGTCCCACTGAAGATGGGTGAGCCCCACTGCTTGCAAACCACCCCGTCCCTTTGGTGCAAAGCCCCTGGGACAGCTGCAGAGCCCCTCCAAGCTGGCATGGCAAGGGTGATCTCCCCTGGCACTGAGAGCCACTGAAGCTACAGGCATGGGAGAAAGGGAAATGTTTTGGAAATCAGGGGAGAATCTGAGCCCTGAGAGTATCAGAGGCCTTATGGAGAGAGCTGTTAGGGTTTGTTTGTCTCTGTACTTGCTTCTGCCAATTTCAGAATGGCTCCTGGAGGATGTTGTCCAGGCACCTTCCTGTAAGGGAAATAGCTTTGAAAAGTAAGGAAGGAGCAGAAAAACCCCTCAGGTTAGGGCCACTTGAGTTTTCATTCCAGTGCCAAATGAAAAATGCCAGATGTCCTTTGTGAAATGGTGTTTCCTACCCAGTCCTGGGGTAGAAAAGGTGGAGAAGCAATCTCCCCTTTGCCTAAACCACTGACCAAACTGCTGAGAGATTTGAGCAGGTGAGACATCATCATGGACTCACAAGAAACGCCAGCACCTGACCAGGCAGAGCCTTTCCCAATAGCCATTCACATCACCCTCTAAGGATGGCAGACCAGAACCTACAAAATCCTCTTAATTGTGTTTCTAGGACCATAGCTGTGGAGTTGCACCAACACCACTGCCCTCGGGAAGGTATCTCCCTCTGAATGCCATCCTCATCACGCTGTGAAGTCCTGGGTGGCCAGGTTGAAGACGTTGCTCTCCATGGACGACTGCCACTTGCCCCAGTTCCTCTTGATCTCAGCCTGGACCTGAATCGACACCATGGACAGTGCTGACACCCAGGGGCACCTGCCAGCACCCAACGGAGGGGCAGGAGCTGCACTCAGGGCTTGACAAGGATTCGGGGTGCAAGAGGGTGGGGACCCCCATGCATGTCTGCATATGCACATATGCATGGTTGTGTGCATGCAGTGCTCATTGGGGTGCACCCTTGGGGTGTCTGTGGGCCCACATGTGTGGCTATGGTGCCGAGGGGTTGGTGTTGGGGGGGACACTCACCTCCCCATTCAGGAAGCAGTACAGCAGAGACACCAGGAACCCCTGAAAAGGACAGAAAGGGCAAGTTTCACCCACAAAAAGGGACTGGACCCCTCCATGCTCAGCTGCTGCCTGCATTTAGCACTGTCCCCCACCTCTGACCCCATCCCACAGGCAGCAGGGGATCAGTGCAAGTTCTCACTAGACCACAACCCTTGTGCTTGTGTTAGAGGTGTGCCTGGGACACAGTCCTCTCCCAAAAGAGTGCAAAGCCCCAGCAGCACACCCCAAGGTCTCCTGGTGTGATCTTGGGATGAGACCGGATGGCTACATGTCAACTTTACCTACCTATCTCTCCCAGTCTGTACCTGGTAGGAGCCAAGGACCAGCTCAAAGTACAAACGGGCGTCCACACCGATGTGCTCAGGGAAGAGCGCGAACACCACGTAGTGCACTCCAAAAAGAGGGATGAGGAGCAGCGTGGACTTCGTCAGCCTCCTGTGGAGAGTGGTGGTGTGAGCCTGCGTGCAGGTGTTCGTCCTGCTGCCCCATGAGACAAGCCCTTTCCAAGAGCTTGGTCTCAAACCAAAGTAGATTTTCCATGAAAGGCAGGTGTTGGAGGTCCAAAGATGGTCCTTCTCTGTGTTCCTCCAGAGAAGGGTTCCTGCTGTCCCAGGTTCCTCAGAAACTGGGGTGAGGGGAGAACCCCTTGCCTGAACTCGCTCTTACATGTACTGCTGCTTGTAGTTTTTGCTGATGTCCGGAGACCGGATCTTCTCTGCCAACATCCTGGTGACATTGAGGAAGATGAGGAAGTTCACCTGCCATGGGAAGCCATGTTTCAGGCTCTGCACAAATCCCTGTTTGGGTCCCCCTGTCCGTATGGGAGCCCTGGCTCTGGAGCTGGGAAGCTCAGGGGACATACTCACAAATATGGCCAGGAGGATGGGAGCCTTGATCACCCACCAATACTGGCTGCTGTAGTCATCCCAGCACCTATGGGAGAGGAAAAATGGCTCTGCCACCCACCTTCACCCTTTTAGCCCAGGTCTTGCCTTGCCCCCAGCCCCCTGCTCCATTTGCAAGAGGGCCCCGCAGTACAATGGGCCCCACCAGAAAATAGAAATAGCTTTAAAATACAGTGCTGCCCCAGTTCTCTCCCCCTGAGCCTCCCATGCAAGAGGTTTGTCCCCTCAGACTTGCACAAGCGACACATGGCCAAGCTGGCCTGGAGAAGAAGAGGGGGTCTGATCTTACCCGTGGTTGTCGTACTGTAGCCTGGTGACCACCCACACACAGACTGTCAGCATGGGGACACCTGCAAGGACAGGGCCCAGGCAGGGATGCGGAGTCACCCCAGGGCTCTGGGGAGCCCCCATAGGGGCTGCCATCCCTTGTCCCCAAAAACACGTGCCTGAGTCAGGTCGGGGGCTCTGGAGGTGATGTGACAGGAGGGTGACTGCCTTTTCCCCTTCTACAGGTTTTAAAAGGGGATAGTGCCCACTGAAGGTGATGTGCCTGTCTGCATGTCACCTCCCAGCCACCCTCCTGCCCCTCCGTGTGCTCTTACATCTAACCTGGGCACCTGGGATGGGCATTTCCAGCCCCCGATGGATATGGGAAGAAGGAAAGACCTGTGTCTGTCCTGTCCTGACCACGTTCAGGATGGGTGGGCAGCAGATGCTGCTGCAAAGGCTCTTTGGTCAGTGTTAGCAAGTGTTTTGCACACATGCCATGAAGGCAAGGACCAGGCCATGCTGCACGACCAGCTCTGGGTGCTGGTGGGAGCAGGTGAGTGCCCCATGAGCACAAGGCCATGCAGAGAGACGCTGGAACAAAGGCACATGCTGAGAGGAGCTAAGGGGAACATCGTGCCTGTGGACCTTTGTCCAAGCACATCTCAGCGCAGCAAGTCCAGGAAATCTCCAGAAACGGTGCCTATCCCTGGTGTGTGTCAATGGGACCTCACTGGATGGGGGTTGATGTGCCAGGGCCCCGCACTCACCCCAGCCGATGAGGATGTACCACCAGATGTACCTCTTGTCGGAGGTGAAGGTGAGCAGCAGGAGGGTCTGCAGGTACATGCCCTCCACCAGCAGCCAGTAGAAGTTGGCCAGCACTGAGTACTGGAAGAAGGCGATGGCTGCTTTGCAGTTCATCTGTGAAGATGAGGAGGGGAAAGGCTCAGGAGTGCTGGCTGGCATCAGACCCTATCCTGGGGGCACAGGGGATGGACAGTTTCACCATCCACCCACTCCAGGAGACCTGTGCTGGCCTTCCAGTGCAGCCCCAGAGATGCTGCACTGGTCCTGCGTGTTCCCTGTGGTGGTTTCTGCTCTGCCTGTGCAGCATGAGCAGGAGGCCACAGGCTATTACTGTAGGCCCTTTAGAAACCTGTGTCTGTTGTGTCCACAGTGTTGTATCTGGGCTGCACACAGGGGTTTCTGTTTCTATTGACAACCCCAAATCAGCACATCTGGAGCTGCAGGGTCTGTTTGCATGTCCGTGGTGCTGCCAGGGTTGTGCAGAGACACAGACCCCTGATGGGACACTCTCTCTGAGACCAAGGAAAGCTTTGAGGGCAGAATATGTTCACCACAGACAGGACACATGCAGAGATGCTGTCACAAACCTCCTGAAGTCCACCCAAGCCAGCCTTTCCTCTCCAGCTTCACAGCCTCTCTTTTTCTCTTTCCTCTCTTTGCAGAGCTAAATCCACTGGAAATGCAGCTAGACCCATCCAGATCAGCACGAGATGCCTGCTCCTGCAACCCGCCAGGGCTCAGCACCTTACCGTTGACATGGTGCAGTGGTCAATGGACTCATCCGAGAAGAGGATGGCATCCTTGATGAACACAGCAGCCCCACGCAGTACGAAGGAGGTGAAGAAGTGGATGTGGATGGAGTTCCTAGTGCAATGAAGCTTCCTGCAGGAGGAAGAGATGTGCTGTGCCCAGGGAGGAGCAGAGAGAGCAGATGGGCAGAGAGGCTTCTCCTTTGGGAGCTGCTTCCCTGGCTGGACCCCAGCCCAGGGGAATGTGTGTTGGTGGTGATCAAGCACAAAGCCCTGGAGGTTTTTCTGCTCTGAAATCATGAAGGATAAGATTGTGCTGTGCTTGAAGCTGCTGCCAGGGGATGAGGTGTGCTGGACAACATCCTCTAACCACCTCCAAGGCATCCTTTTGAAGTACAGCGAGGTCTGCAAAAACAAAGCTTGAAAGTGCAACCTGAAGGTTTAAAGTCTATTTGTCAGCAAGAAAGGACAATGCTGCAGTTTGTCTCATGTCTCCCTGGTTATTCGTGTTGGCAGGGATGGAGCCTGGCTGCTCTGAGAGGGGAGACACTGAGAGCAGCCATCCCCTGCTCCCAATTGACCCTGTTTTCCTCCAGTTGCAGCGCACGGAGCTGCCAGCGCTGAGCCCTACCTGAAGCAGGTGAAGATGCCGATGGCCAAGAACAGGGCTGCCAGGGACGTGGAGTAGCCACAGGTGTAAAGCACCTTCATGGTGACAAAGTAGCCTTTCTGGAAGGGAAAGCACCTGCGGAGTGAGGCAGCAGGGGCCAGGAGGTGCTGGTTGGAGATGGGCAGGGATGTGTCAGGGTGATGGCCCAGCTCTTGCCCAGGCTGGGCTTGTGCCCAGCCAAGCTCAGATCCCTCCAGGCACCCAGCAACAAGGGCACAGCCAACGGGACATCCCCAAGAGCATCCTCATGCTTCATTTTGCAACGGCATGGATCAAGGTGGAGTAGGGTGATGCTAGGGAGGGTGCTCCACAGCCCCTGGGGACCCACTTGCCTTGGCCTCTGTGTTGTTATTGCTGCCAATGGCCTCCAGCTCACAGGCTCTGTAGTAGGGGGGACTGGGAAAACTCCATCCCGACTCAGTGCAGTTCCTCCAGATTAGCACTGCAGCAACAAGAAGAGACCTCACGAGAGCCACAGGCATCACCTCTGCATCAGCACCCCAAAATGTCCAGCCTGGGGATGGCACCCAGCTTTCCAGATGGACCCTCAATCCCAGCTCCATCATTCTGGCCATGACAGCAGCATGGTACCTGAATGGCCTGGCTGCCCCATCCCTCCCATCCAGACCACATCTCTTCCCTCCAGTGCTGTGCATGGAGGTGCCGGGTCATCTCAGGGCAGGATGTGAAAACAAGCATGAATCCCATGGTGGGAGGGATTTAAGGTGAAAAAGGAGCTTTTTCACCCTGCAAGGGCTTCATCAAGCCTCTCCTGAGCTGTTCCTGCCTTAAAGCAAGCATTTACCAATCCTCCATTGCCTTTTCAATTACACCCAGCCCAGGAAGTGCTCGGGTGCTATGGGGGCTGGCTGGGTGCTCCCCTTCACACTCCACTGCCTCCGAGATGGATGGAGGCAGCAGCTTCCCCGCCAGCAGTGCCTACCCTGGCAGAGCACCCAGCCTTGAAATAATCATGGCCTTACACTGCATTTTTCAGGCTTGGGGTGGCACTGAGCAGGTCAGGAGCATAAGGCTGGATGGGGGAGGGAGGGCACCAAGCAGCTGGGGTATCACCTAGTATCACCCAGCTGGAGGATGAGGTCCCCAAGTGCTCTACCCTCAGGGGATGATTTCCTTCTGCTTGATACTAGGTTATGAAAGACCTTGGGGACTTCCCTGGTGTGGCAGATCCCTGCTTGTCCCCTGCTTGGATGGCAATATATGCAAAGCTTTTGGATGGGGCAGGATCTGTGGGACCAGAGGGGAAGGGCTGGAGTGGCACAAGGATCCCAGGCCGGTAGGTACAGCTTAGCCCTTGGTCCCAGGGGATGAGTGGTGTGGGCCAGATTCAGAGCACTGCACCTTTGGACTTCTTGAAGACGTGGATGTTGGGGCAGGTGACAGCTCGGGACTGGCCGACGGGCACGGCTGACCAGCAGCTCACTCCATCCCACTCGGTCAGGCAGCCTGGGGAGGGACAGGATGATTAAGTGCTGCTGGGAAGTGACGTGCTGCGGGGGGACTCACACAGCCCCCGGTCCTCACACACAGCCCACAGCCAGCATGGCTGCATGGCTGTAATGGGAGAGTGGAGAGCTCCAGCCGTCACTCGATCTACGGGGCCATGCCGTACCCCCTCAGGAATTAGGAGCATCCCAGCTCCAGTTCTGGGAACAACCTCCCCCAGCACCGAGATCTCCTTTTAGCCCCACAGTGAGATGGGACCTGGTATTTCCTGGGGATACATCAGGCTCAGGGCAGAGCCAGGGGGACGAGGGTGTGGGAAAGGCTGGGACTTTCCTGGTGGTATCTAAAACAATGCAGGTTTGTGCTAGATTTCTGCACCCAGCAGCTGTGGCAGCTCAGCTTAGATGTCTCTCCAGCCCAAAAGAGCTGGAGAAAGCACCTCAAGACTTGCTGGAGAGCAATTAGCTTAGGCATGTTTTGCTTCCCTCTCTAGCACTAAGTTTGTCTTTAAACAACTGTCCAATTGCCTTGGAAACAAGCATAGCTGAGCAGATGCAGGACCTTGAAGAATTAGTGCTGCAGCACACTGGGATGAGACACAGACATCACACTTCCAGGACAGCTCTCCTCCTTGCACATGTACATTATTAACCTTGTAGATATACATTATTAACCTGGAGCGACATCTATTCCCAGCCAGGGAATGTGGACTCAGACAGGTCTAATTAGTTTTCTCTTATTTCAGCATAGCGGTCTGTAGGTATCTGGCCAGGCTCGGGGGGATTTGCGGGGCTGTCATTACAACGCCAAGGTATGGCTTCATTTTTGCTGTGGAGGACAGTGAGCTGAGCACAGCTATTGGGACCCTTGCTGAGAACAGCTGCTTCATTTCCTGAGGTCTGAGCAGAATACCTGGATGTGTCTGTATGGCAGGGCTGTCCTGCTGTGTAAGTGCATCTCTTGTGGCATGGACAAGCTCTTCCAGCACGGTGAGTGCTCTGGGAACACTGGGCCAAGGAGCCAGAATAGGAGCCCGTGGCACAGGGATAGAGCTGGGTTTCACGCAGCTCTGCAGTGCATTCCCAGGGAATAAAGTCACCCCTCCATTCATATGGGGAGCAAAAGTTTAAATCCCTCTCCTCCCACTTTGTTCCCCCTTCCAGGGATGCTGTAGCATCTAAACAAAAATCACATTTCTTAGAGCTGTGTGAAATTGGAGCTGCTGTCCCATAGAGAAGAGGTGATGGAGGCAGCTTCTGGGGAAGCAGGCCAAAAAACATGAGCAAAGGAACTGGCAACGTGTCTCATCGCAAACCTCGTGGGCAGGAGCTGTGCCTCCAGTGTCCCCACACTGTTGGTCCCCAGGGGACACCACATCCTCACATGGTCCCCTGTTGCCGGGGCCCCAGCCCATGTAGCCCAGCAGGCTGAGGTGTTTGGTTTGGATTGACCCAAACTTGCTTCATTCCAGCCTTCCCAGTGGAAGGCTGAAACATTACCCTTGTGATGTTCTCCCTCACATGGCCGAAAAGAGCATTTCTTCCTTCAAAATGCAAGTTTGATGGGAAGTTCCTGCTCAGCATTTCTACTGGTTAACTATATGCAGCCCTGCCAGGGCTGCCACCCTAGTTCTTGCTACCCTAACTGGTGTCTGGACACCTCCAAAAGAGATCACTGGAGCCTCATGGGGAGGTTATTTCTTCCCAATTCTTTCAGAGCAGGAAGTGCTGCAAGCACTGGAGCAGACTTTGGAGTGAAAGCATTCCAAACGGGATTTCTAACCAGTTTTGGGGCCCTACTGCAGGTTCCCCAGCAGAATGCTGAACCCTGAGGTCCCTGTCCTGCTCCTTCATGCTGTATTACCATCACATCCAGGGCATCTGAGCCTTCCCACCATCATCACTCTGTGCCCCATTCTCAGCAGGACCAAGCTAGCACGAGCAAGCAAGGGATAGGGATAAAATCAGTTCGGGTGAGCAGCAGAGGCAGTGGTCAAGCAGAAAATCTGGGATTAAATACTGATTTTAATTATGCATTCATGGTTCTTGGTTATTTTCCTACACTGAGATTCCTTCCCCCTGGCTGGCATGATCTGGGCTGCAAAATGGACCTTTTCCAATCAGCTTGGCTTTTCTCTGCTAAGCTGGACGATACGTTATATCTTTGCACAGTTACTTAAGCAATTATGCATCTTAACAAGCATTTATTGAGATGCTTAATTTTTACATTTGTGTTAGATGAAACCCATTGAATGACATGTTTCTTATCTACTAGGTGATAATTTTTACCCAGAATTTGAGCCAAACTGCTTTTGGATGGAAATTGAAATGCAATTTAAAAAAAAAGAAAGAGAAGGGAAAAACGCAGCACTTTAAAACTGGTTTTCTATTAGTTGATTGGTTTAAATGTTCCAGATATGTAAAAACTAAGTTGCTCTAAACATGTTCAGCCTTCAGGCTAACTGATTTAGAATGGCAAGAAGGCATGAAGTGGTGACACGCACTGTGCGACACGTGCTGATGGTTGAGGCTCTGCATCACCCATGCCCGCAGCCCTGCAGTCCTGGAGCATCAGGAGGGGGGTACAAGGCTCTGCCTGGGGCATGGACCACGCTGTCGTTTCATTGCCATACACCATAAACCTGGAGGGACTCAGCCCTTGCACTTGTTTGCATCCCTCAGCCCACCCCTACTGCCCGGCTAAAATCTCATCCTTCCTCTCTCTCTACAGCAGCAATTCTGGCTCTCCAGGGAAGCTTCTGAGACTTCACCTCGGTGCTGCTCTCCATTTTCCTGAAAATGCCTGCTCTTCTGCACCCATGTGTGCTCTGCAGGCCCCCTACCATGGATCATCCTCCAAAGACCCCCTTGGCAAATCCTCCCCTCCTCCCTGTGCACAGTGGCTCACACTCACCCTGCTGCGCGGGGGACCCGGGTGGAGCTGGTGTTTGGCTTTCACTCCTGATAATCTCCAGACATTCAGCTTCTTGCTCTTGGAAATAGAGGACGACGGAGCAGTCAGGATGTGTCGCTCGCACCTTGGGAGGGGGGAAAGGGCAGACAGCAGGATGCCAGGCATTAAAAGACCTGAGCAGGAAGGGTACCAGCCAATATTCACTACTTCTGCGGCAGCCAGCCCCAGGAGAGCCTATCTATGTAACCGTGTTTGGGCCCTGACACTTCCTTAGCTTTCTGCTGTTTGCCTTGTAAACACCATAAAGAACCACTGCAATTATTTCCAATTCCCTCCAAAAATGTGTGATGCTTAAGGCCACCGCCCTGCCAAGAGCAAGCTCCATGCAGAGGAGCTGAGCTTAAAGACAGAGGGGCTGACCCCATCAGCAGGGCAGTGGCGAGCATGTTCAAAGCCTGAGCAAGGAACCCCTGTAATTAGAGATTTTAAAAAATCACCTATTTGGGCGTGTTTAATCCTTCCTTGCCAGCTGGGTTTAGCTCACATGGGTTTTGCTCACATTCAGGGTGGTTAATCAGAGGCTTTGGAGTTACCCCTTTGGAGTTACTCCCGTTCCCTGGCTTTCTGGGGAGATGCTGCAAACTCCGCACACCAACCTTCCTTAAAGCTCTTGGGTTTAGTGGCAGAACATGTCCTGGCACTGCAGCTCCCAAAAATGTGGTGGCTCAGCATTCTGGGAGAGTATCTGCCCGGGAGGCCCCACTTCTGAGGGGCTTTTGGCTAGAGAGCCATGATATTGAGGCTGAACTGAGAACAGCCCATGTTTCATGCCACCACACAGCCACTCCTCTGGGGTCCCTTCACCTCCCTCACGAGAGTTCATTTCCTTTTCCTGCTGAACACAAGATTTACAAGCAAATTCCCAGTCTGCGAAATGCATGTTGGTGATGGCTGCTGTGCACAGGACAGAGGAATCGCACTAGTTCAGTGTAGCGATGAAGGACCTGGACTGGGCAAAGGTGCCGCAGCCCCTTTCAGCTGTAAAGCTGCTGGTTTTTATTATTCATGGGAACGCAGCCTGGCTGCTGGGCACTGGAGCAGGTAATGTGTGGTGCTGTCTTTGGAACATGCTTCAGGGCAAGCAACTCCTTGTTGTGCCTCAGTTTCCCCAACTGGGAAGGGGCTGATGCCACTGCTCTCCTTATAAAGCCCCCAAAGTCTCTGGTACTCCCCTGGCCCCACTTGCTCTCCCTGCTCTTTCCTCTCCACCCCTCTTTCCCTTTCCTTTCCTTTTTTTCCCTTTTCCTTCATTTTTTCCCCCTTTTTTTCTTCTTTCCTTTTTCCCTTCCTTCACCCCCTTCCCTTTCTTTTCCTTTACTTTTCTGTTCCATTATTCAAAGCCTCCATGTTAGATAAAGAACTTGTGGAGCAAAGCAGTGCCGGGAGAAATCCTGAAGGCTTTGCAGAGGAACGCTGAGCTGAAACCCTCTCCCGCCAGATCCCTCCATCCCCCGGCATTTGCTGCTGAAGCAATCTGACAAGTTCAGGATGGGTTTGCCAGCACAGCTGCCAGACTCACTGCACATTGCTCTGGCAGCATAGCTGCCCCGTGTCCCCCCGTTTCAGCGGGGGCTCGGTGCCAGCCATCCCTGTGGGTCTGCCCAGGGATGGGGAGCACCCCATGCATGGCCCTTACCCCCTGCACCCTCCAGCCATCCCAACCTTCCCGCCTGCGGGTGCTCCCCCAGGCCCTCAGTGTTTGGGGTCCTTCCAGTCATGGAGGATGATGTGAGCGAAGCCCCTCCTCCAAGACCAGGACCCATGTGAGGATGGAGGGGACCGTCTAGGGTCACCATCCCTAGGGATGCCCTGAAGCAGCCTCTGGAGTTGAACCCTGCGGGAGCTTTGTCAGCTGCCCTGGCTGGACCCCAAGCACTGTCCCAGCCCTGGGGAGTGCAGTGGGGTCCCCGCATCACCCACCACCCTCCCTGCCTGTCCCTGCACTGCCCGTCAGCAAATCCCCCCTTGAAACTGCTATAGAAGCATGGGAGTGGGTGCAGCAGTGCTGGCAGCTCACGGGGCTGTGGCTGGTGTCACCCCTGGGTCTGGTAGCACAAGGGATGCAGACAGGGATGGGGACATGCTGGTGGAGACCTGAACCCTGACCAGGCATGCTGATCCCCAGGGCTGGCCAGACTCTGAAGTGGCTGTCACAGTCCGGACACCACCACGCTCCCTACCCACCCTCTCCTCCCCACTGTCCCATCTCCCCTGAGGACACTTACCCAAAGCTTGGGGACTGTGAGCAGCAGGACCAGCAGCATGCAGGTGTTGGGGGGCTGCCATGTGGCCCCCATGGCTGGAACCAACCTCTGCTGCCCCGTCCACAGGTGTCCCAGCTCAGTCCCCAAGGGGCTGGGGACAGCCCAGCTCCTCCTGCTTAGCCCTGCAGGTGGGGGGCCGCATCAGGGCCCCGGCTCCAAGGGGCGACCCAGCATCCTGCTCCCCCTAATCCCACTTCACTGCCCTTCCCAGCTCTGTCCTGCTCTTGGCTCCCTCTGGAACCCTTTCCTGCAGCGGATGCTCAGTCCCACTTGGGTCGCCCTGACCCGCTTCCCATGCCCACCCGGATCTGGCTGTGCTCCTGCCTTGCTGTCCCTGCCCAGTGCCGACAGGCTCTGTCTCTCTGCAAGACTGAATGTCACAGCTCCTGGATCTGGTAATATGGCAGGCTCCACCCTCCACTCCCGCTCCCCATGCAGAGGGCTGGATGTGAGGAGCAGCAGGAGGGGGGGACACCCCAGCCTGGCACTGCCCAGCCTGGCCATCAATGGGTTCCCGGCACCCCCTTACCTGCTCTTGATCAGGACCTGGGAGCCCCCGCCTGGGCCCAGGGGGATGCATGGGGAGGGGGCACAGAGCTCCTCACCTGCTCCTTGGATGCTGCTGAGCTGGAAAACCACTGGCTAAAGGCTGTGGAAAGAGGGGTGCAGCTAGGATGGGGTGCTGGGGGCATGCCAAGGGCCACGCTGCTCCTCCGCCGGCTCCACTAAGGACCTGGGACTAGAGGAAGGTATAGAGCCTAAAGGAGATGTCCTGATGCTGGGATTGTGCACACACACGTGTGCAAACACATGCCCTGACACCTGTGTGCATGCCTGGACATGTGCACACACATGGGGTGAGGGCAGCAATGCTCCTCAAACCCTGCCTGCACAGGAGGCTCTGCCGGGCCCAGCATGGCAGGCAGCACTGCCCATCCCCATCCCAGCTGCATCCTGCCTGCTCGCCTCCTGCTTCTCCTGCCTTGGAAACCCCCTTTCCAAAACACAGCCCTTGCCCAGGAAGGTCCAGCATGGGAACTGGTTTCCGGCAGGCAGCATGCTGCTCTGTAAAATAACCTTAACTCTGCCCCAGGCAAGGTTTTTCATCTCAGCCAAGCTCATGATTTTGGTGGTTTGGTGCTACTGGGTGCTGTAACCTCGGTACCAGAGCAGAGCAGTGGGGGTGCTGGTGGACCCCGGAGCAGCAACCAACCTGTGATGGACACACACCTCCCTGCGCAGAAAACACCCAAGACAGCATCCCCCCCAGCCATGCCCAGGGATAGGGCTGCCTTCAGCACCAGCCTGGGCCCCCAGACCCTCACCTGGGGTCCTTCCCCTTTTATATATATAGAATTGCCAGACAGCCCCAGCCCCTTTAGCAAGGGGAATTTAGACCCATAATTCACCATCTTAATGCTCTGACTGATGAAGCAGAGAGGGCAGGACGGGTAAAGGAAGGAGGAGGAAACTCAGGAGTGCAGGGAAAGCGGCTGTGATAATACCTTGGGATTGAAGATCTCACCTTGCACCCTTGGGCCACTGAAAGTCCTCCTCACCAACACAACTCAGGTGTGGGCGATGGGGAAAGAGGGACTGAAAAGGGCCCCAGAGGCCCTTGCTGAAGGGTAGAGGGCTGGGGGGCTGCACTGCACTTTGTACTGGGGTGGGAGGAGGGCGAACTGTTTGTGTTGCTAATTTTAGTAATCCTACGTCATTACCATTTCCTAATGAGGCAGAAGATCACATTAGCTGCTATTCCATGACTTCTCATAATGAGATAGGAAGCCAACCAACTTGGGGTTACTGCTGCTCTGCCATTCAAGGACCTCAGTAAGAATTGCTCTGTAAATGAAATACCCCTAAAAAATGCAAAGAAAGGAACTAGGTCCTTAATATTTAAAAGCACTTGTTTGACATTATTAGAAGTGACCGACACTGCTCCACTGCTCTCGGGAGGCACAGACAGAGGCGCAGACCGGCAAAGGCTGCGCCTGTGGTGATGTTGACACAAAAGGCTGCTGAGGCCTGGCCAGACTCATTACCGTCTAATAGTTTCCACTGACATGCGAACACCCAATCTTAATCTTTTAATTTTCTGACAGCACATAAACACACAGTGTGAGGGTGCTGTATGAGACGCGGCTAAAACCAAATAAAACAATGTCCGTTGCAAATAGCCCTGTTTCCGAGCCGGCTGCATCACCCCACGGGCAGCGCAGGCAGCGCCGGCTGTTGCCGGCTGAGGTGGGGGGCAGAGGAAGGGGTAATGGGGGGTGCGGTTTGGGTTGGGGGTGGTGGTGGCTCCGAGCCACCCAACGTATCCCTGTTGGTGCCGTCTGCTGGCAAATTTACCAGATGGTCCCGTTGCCGGCTGGTCACTGGAAGGGAGCAGTTTCGGAGGTGGCCAGTGGTCCTCGTGGTGGGAAGGACCAGGAGAGGTAAGCACTGCTCTTCCCTTCTCCAGCAAGCACCCATCTAGTGCCCAACCACCTCCGCCTTCCTGCGCAGCTCCTGCCCTTACTCCAGCGAGGATGAGCTGGGACAGATAATGGTGGCTTGGCCTCCTGCCTGGTGCTGTGTGACCTGCCCAGCCCCGCGGCATCAGGGCTGTTGCCCTCTTTTGCAGCAGCAAGTGGAAAATAAAAAAGGTCAAACTGACTGCATGGCAAGTCCTGGCCAGCCCAGGACCCTCCGAGCCTTCCCCCAGACCAGTATGCAATGGTGACAGTGATGGGGAGGTTGGTGGCTGACTGGAGCAGACAGGATGGGAGGATTTGCCTCGGACACATTGTTTTGGTGGCAGCAGGGACATGCAGGGCTGTGGGTGGTAGGGAATGGTGACTGTGGGGCTCTGTGTCCATGCCAAAGTGTCAGGGAAGCTCCCTGGAGGCTGCCCTCCAGTCACGGGCACTCCCATTAATCCAATGCCAGTGCTGGGATTGCTGCTGGTGTGTGTCCATAATTACAAGTGACTCAGCCGTTTCCAAAGCAAAAAAAGTCACTCAGTAATCTTTCTGCAAGTGGCAAATGCTCATTTACCAAGGACTGAAAATTACTAATTGTCTTACCTCCATCCCACCTTACAGGAGAGAAGTGGGGTGTCCCCAGCCCGTGACAATATCCTCATGCTGAATTTTAGGCTCTGTGGAAGGAAATAGTCTGGGAAGGGGGATTCAGAGTAGGAGGAGATCGTGGTGGGTGGATGATGGCTCAGGGAAGATGAGGTTCAAGCACCAGCAGCATGAGACCTCCTGGAAGGGGAAAGTGCTATGGTTTTGTAACCAGGTTTCAAAGTGAGATGCCTCCATCCCCGTGTGCTCGTGGACCCACAGAGCATCCCCAAGAGGTGTGTGCCCAAGTGGCAAAGTGTGGCAGTGTGACACAGAGCACAGGGGACAGTGGCTGCCCAGCTGCCACTCCACATCTGGGGCTTGTCTTCACGTGCAATGACAAACTGGTGTTTGGACTGGTTTTTTGTACCCCTTAGGAGCTAGCAGTGATGATGTATTGCCTCAGTTGTGCTTACATTATCTTCCATGAGTCTTGGGCAAGGGTGCTGCTTCCTGCCTGTGTTTCCTCACTTTGGGAATCACTCTGGCTCCAATCTGTCTCTGGGGAAGCGGGATGGCACAAGGGATGTGCTGTCACCCTGCTGCCCTCCCCCAGTTATCAGAGGGCAGCTAAGTGAGTCATTGCTACCAGGCCATATCAGATCACAGCTCATCTGGGCTTGATGCATCACCGTCCCAGTGTTCCTGGTCTGACGGCTGGCCATCATGCCCTGGGTGCTCCTTTGGCTCTAATTTGACAAAGCTTGTTGATGCTAACCTTTCTTTACTTGCATTGGAAGCAGACACCTGTGCAGAGAGCACGTTGTGTGCTTTCGAGGGGCACATTGTTCCTGCTCCAGATGCCCAGTGCAGCATTACTCCCTGCTCCCGGCTTCTGCTGATGCATCTGCTTGCACCTACATGGTACAGATGCTGGGACAAGCCTGAGGTGGTGGCAGAGGGTGCTTGTCCCTTCTGGTCCCCAGGCGCTTGGTCCTGTTTCAGGACCACCATCTCAGTCCTGACAATGGCCCAAAGCGGAGCTACTGGTGGATGGAGCCCACCCTCTGCCCAACCAGGGGATGGGTTCCTGACCATGGGCTTGATGTAGGGTGAAGATTTAGGTGCAAGTTTCCAGAACAAGAAATACCAGACTTACAGTAAGAGAGGGGCTCAAGAGCTTCCAAAGCAAGGGCTGCCACTAAAATTATCTGCTGAGCATCCTCAAGGTGTCTCTGGGCACACATCTCGGTCTGGGTTTGGGTTTGGCAAGGTGGCCCTTACTTGGGACAGCAGAGTCCATCCCCACCAGAACTTTATCATGCTATGATCCCCCCTGAGCCCTGGTTTTCTGTGATGTAATATGGATGGCTTATGTGCTACCACCAAAGCCTGCCAAGATGGGGAGCATAAACTGGTCCTGGGCTGTCACCATCAGTAGTGTAGATGGCTGATGGGGGTCCTCACCCCACCTCCTTGGTGAGAAGAGGTGCATCTCTAGCCGAAGAGTCATTTCTACCCATGATAGGTGTCTGGGCAGTGTCCTGGGGACTGCACAGCCATGGCTGCCTTTCTTTGTCACCATCCCACGTGCCATGACACTTGCATTTCCCTGTGCCCGGACCATGTTCTCCCAGCCAGTGCTCATGATGCACTCAGCACCCCATCCGTCACCTGGCAGTCAATCCTCCTGCTCACCCATGCAGCCACAGGTGATCCTGCCAGAGAGTACCTGGGCAGGGATTGCCCCCACTTTGATATCTGCAGCCCTAATTCAATGACACTCTGCTTTAAAGAAGATTAAGATCTGGGCTGAGGTGCACGGATGGGCACACAGTGCCCATGTCTTGCCCCCTTTCTCTCACTGACGCCCAGGCCTTCTCTCTTCATGACAGACATGCTGGAGGACTTAAAAAGGGACATGCCATGGTGACAGGCTGCAGACAAGCACAGCCCTGCCCATAGCTGAGACCCCAGACCCCAGCCTGTGCCTTAGCCTGCAGTGCTGTATGAGACGCATTGACCTGTGGATTACACTGGACCCACACTTGGTTTGCACTTGGTTGGGGTCAAGAAAACCTCCCTGGTTTTATGTGAACTCATGCTATACAACCCCAAATTCCTCTCCTCTCCTCTCCTCTCCTCTCCTCTCCTCTCCTCTCCTCTCCTCTCCTCTCCTCTCCTCTCCTCTCCTCTCCTCTCCTCTCCTCTCCTCTCCTCTCCTCTCCTCTCCTCTCCTCTCCTCTCCTCTCCTCTCCTCTCCTCTCCTCTCCTCCTCCAAGCAGAAGGGTAGCTTCTGCACCCATGAAGGGGCTCAGGCTGCCATGGGGGGCCCGAGGACATCCAGAGCAGGTCCCTGTCACTCTTCTTGTCCCACCGTTGACAGAACATTTTCTTATGCTGCTCAGCCCTTCGCCCTGGCACTTGAATACTTCCTACAGATAAGAACAGTATCAGCAGCAGCAAGACTGGTACTTGGGCTCTGTTCAGAGCAAGGCAGGCTCTGCCAGAAGCAGGGGGTAATCAGCACAGTAATTAAATGTGCAAATAATGGGAATTTGGGAGTTATAACAAAAGGCAGAGAAATAATCTGGAGGGGCTTGGCGAAATTAAGAACACAGAGCAAAACCTAATCAAGCAGAAAATAGCCCAACTGGAGCCAAGGGCTGGGAGCTAAGGCTGCCGGCCTCAAAGTGCTCCTCCCCTGGCATCTGCAAGTGTCTCTGGTGCCATTTTGGGGCAGAACAAGAGTTTTTTGAGAGATCTGTTCCTGTTTGGTGAGCAGGGCTGGCTGCAGTCTGTGTTCCTGGGAAAAGTTCCCAGATCTGTCCTATTGGTGGACAGCAGATTTTGGATGCAATATTGATGGAAATACTCACCCAGAAGAGCAGCCTGGGGAAATGCAGCTGATGAAGGCGGAGAAAAGATACCTGAGGCCAGTGGGAAGTTTTGGGGAAGAAGGTGGTTTTTCGTTACAATGGGTTTGCTGTGGCTTAAATATTCTGTCCAGACATCCCATTCCCAGCCGCAGCACCTCCCTGAGATGAGCTCGGACACACAGAGCTCTCTGGCCAGGGGAAGATAAATGGAAAACCTGAGCTGGTTTTGGTGTGTGGACACAAATCCCCTTGTGAGCATCCTGGGAGGGACTCGTGGTAGGGGAGAGCAGCAGGCAGAAGCCAGGCTCTGGTGCAATCCAGTTTTGCTCATGCTAAGCCTTGTCTGGGTTTCCGTGGGGGGGGGATGTAGTGACCAGTCCTTGCATCCCTGGGGAGATGGTTCATGAGGCTGGGAGCCAGAGCCAGGGGACCCTGTGCTATGCCATGGGCATCCTGGAGACCATACCTCAGGTAGCACAGGCAGGGTTGAGCCACATCCCCGGTCACTGTGCCTTGGTCATGAAAAGGGGGCTATTGTCCCTGAGGACCTGCAAGGGGACATCCCACACAGTGGAATGACCTTCTCCTGCCATCAACGGATACTCCAGGCCTGGTGTGCACAGGCAGGGATTCCTCCATCAGACAGCAGGCACCACAGCGCCTGTAGATTTGATCCTAGATGGACATCCACAGCTATCCCAGACGCTCACCTAGAGCCATCACCCAACATTCCCTGCAAAAGCACCTTGACAGGTTTGTTCTGACATCCTGGAGCCCCTCAGTGCAGGTGACACGGCTCAGCCACACAGGGACATGCTGCAGCTGCCTCCTGGCCCCTCCAGCTGCTTTCCGCTGGTGCTGGAAAAGACCTTTCAGTAAGTCCCAATCAAAGAGGCGGTGTGGCAAGGAATGAGCCACTCTGATGGGAAAGTGCATCCTGCCATCCCTGTCCCCATCCCTGTTTTCCCATTTCCTGAGGAGGTGACCTGGCAGCAGGCTTGAAGACCACACAAGGCAACAGCTCTTAAACAGCAGATCTCATTGCTACGGGTTGTTGTGGCTGCTGAAAGTTCTCCTGAGCTCAGCAAGGAGTCTTCAGCAAAGGAAGGGCTGTTAGAGACAGGATTGGCTCTGGCTCAGGATGTCCCAGAGCCCCAGATTGCCAAAGCCTGGGAGAAGGTAGAAGGGAACTCTCATCACCTCTTTTCCCTCTTATCCCCTGGCTGAGCAACCTTTGCTCTATCCTGGGATAGCTGTGTTTGGGCTCAGTATCCCCAAATACTTCCCAGCTCAGAAATGCAGCCCCAGAGACTGGGAAACAGAGGCACTGAGCACATGAGCCATGGGGCAGGAACAGAGCCATTTCCTCTGACTGTGATGGATGGGACCTGCAGAGACCATGGGGTGCTGGGAACTGGGATTTTAGGAAAGCTCCCAAAGCCACAAGCTGTGAGATTCTGCCAGTGGGACTGAGCAGCCCCAGCCCTGGCACCAGATCTCCCCTGCAACTGGGACCAGTAGCAGAGCTTGGATAAACCTGCAGCCCCCTGCTCCCATCTTGCTTCCCTGCAGTGAAGGTTGTGCTTGCGGCCTCAGAAATGCCATCGGCGGGTACAAGCCATCCCTGCCGCACAGCCTTTTGCAGTGGGGGGTTTATCCTGGGAGTACACTGCAGGGAAAACCAGCCCAGGAACACTCCTCTACCAGCCAAACCTCTGGGGAGGGTTTGTTTGGCCCCAGCAGCTATAGCAACGAGCCCTGCTGCCTGCTGCAGCTCTGCTCACCCCATTGCCTGCCTGCCTGAGCCATGCAGGTGGGGGCAGCGGGGGACCCCCATGGGGGCTACATCATCCCACACAGGGTAAGCCCTGGAGAGCTGTTCTGTTTCTGGATGGGATAGTCAGGGCTCACGAGGGTAGGGTGGGGAAAATGGGATGGGTTGGGAGGAGAGAAGGGCTGGGGTCAGGGTTTTGGGTGGGCACTGTGGTAGCAAAGTTGTTCTTTACAAACTGCCTCCCTGCCCTCTGCAGTCCCCAGTGTCCTGGGGTGGGGACTTGCCAGGTGTGCAATTCATCCAGACTTGCAGGGCTGCATCCCTGGAAAGAGGGTCAGGGCAAGACACCCTCTCCTCTGAGGCTCTCATCCCTGCCGCCCCAGGGGCAGCACTGCCCCTTACCGCCAGCTCCTGTTCCCTCTCCTGACCGGCTGCCACATTAACAGGGCACTAAATTAAGCCAAGAGGCAGAGATTCCTGGGGTTTTCCTTCCTCTCCTTTCAGCTCCAACCTGAGCGATCTCCCCATGGAGCTGTGCCAGTGACCCAGCAGCCGATGATGATCCTCCAGCAGATTCCCGGAACTGTGGCTGCCCTGGCCCCCACTACTGGAGCCCCGCACGTCCGGGAAGGTGCGTGACAGTAGACATTGTAGACAGCATTAAAAACAGCTTATCTTCATCCTTCCCTTTTTTTCCAGCCTTTTCAGGATGAGAGGCAGGCAGGGGGGCTGTGCCCACTCTCTGCAGCCTCGCAGGACCGGCCACACCATGCTTTGTCTGCTGCTCTGCCCCACAGGATACATTTTTTGGTGGTTTTACCAACCTTGAAGTCTAGGCTAGCTTTGGCCAAACCAGGCTGCTCCCAGAGAAGGGTTTGGGGCTGGTTTTTTGAAATCCACCTCTCTCTGTTCTCCCAAACCCCTTTTCACGTGAGTGTAGGGAGCATCACCAGGGAACGACAAGGTGATACTGGCTCCTTGGCCATGGGAGGTGGGGCCAGAGTGGGACATATGCCAGCCCCACAGCCCGTGGCACGTGCAGGCAGGAGCCAGACCGACTGTTCACAGAGGCTTCGCCCAACCTTGTGCAACCCAGGATCCAGCAATCTGGGCTGGAGGAGCAGAGAGCAGAGGCTGGGGGGGAGCTTGTGGTCCCCAGGAGACACCATGGGTGAAGCTGTGCAGTGTTGCAGGGAGGGGTGAAAGTTGAGTTGTCTTTAAAAATACACAAATGACAGGGCATGCTCAAAATTGGTGTCAAAAGAAAATGAACAGCGCAGCCCAGCCCCTGGCAGCCCCGCAGTGGGTGCTGGCTGTCTTTTCAGTGGGATGAGCAGGAACCATTAAGAGCTGCCAGCCCTTCGTGTGATTCCTCCTCCTGGTTCAATGCCTGGCTGCTGGCCTGCTCCCTCCCCGCGGCTCCAGCTCCGGCCACTTCCTGGGCTGTGCTGGAATGCTCCTTGCTGGAGGGTCTGCTACCCCATGGGTGCCCTGGGAGCTCATCCCTACAGCTGGGAAAGCATTTTTGGGACCTGGCACATGGGGCACAGGGGTGCCCAAACCCTTTTATCCCCAGGGTCCAGATAACAGGGGCTCACAGGTCTCGTGCCTGAAGCCAGCAGGATCTCAGAGGCAGCGCTCTGGCAGGTTTACAGGCATTTTGCAGGGGAACCTCATGCCTGCGGCAAATGGGGAAGTTTTAATGGAGAGCAGAGCCAGACACTGTGCCTCCTCTGCAGCCAGATTGCCCTCAGCAGCCACCCCGGGGCTTAGGCATCCAGCCAAGGGGACTGGGACATGCATGGCCACTCCGGGTCCCAGCTCCTCATGCGGGCACTGAGCATCCCCAGACTGCTTCTCCCTTGCACTCAGCTCTGTAGGTGCTTACTCCTGGGAATGTAGATGAAATCAGCCCCCAAAGTCCAGCCCCAGCTCCTGCCTCCTTGGGGGGTCTCTGAGCTCCCCCATGGTGCAAAGCAGAGCTGACCCTGGCACGCTCCCATGTGGTGCCACCCCAAGGACATTGGCTCTGCCAAGGCAGATGCTTGCCAAGCCACTGAGGGCTGCCAGGGCTGCAGCAATTCTCCTCCGAATGGGCGGAAAGTCTGATTCCTCCAGCACCACTAATCACCTTTTGTGAACAGCCTTCAGCAAGCCAGACCAGATGCTTAATCACATTTGCAAATAAGAAAAGGCTGAAATATGGCTATTTTAAAGCTTTATTCAAGCAAAATAATTTTTAAATGCCACATGGGCCTTTCAAATTGGGGTGGGGGGAGTCTGGCTTAGTTCCCACCACTTGGGCACAGGGATGAGCCTCGGTACCTCCCCATCCCAGGCACTCATCCCATGGCTGCGTTTCTTGTGTCGTTCCTTTGATCTCTCTCTGACACAGGGCTCCTTATTCTCTGGCAGATTTAATCGAGTTGATGATGATACAAAACTCCCAAATGCACCAGGTGGTGATGAACAGTCTGGCTGTATCAGTGCTGACGTCCTTTGGGTTCGGGTCATCCCCAGCCGCTGCCCAGGTAAGGGTCAGGGGTGCTGGATGGGACCATAGGCCCAAAGGACCGGAAGGACAAAAGAGGTGGGCAAAGGGACCTTTCCAGAGTTGCTCAGGAGAGCAGGATGGCCATGTCCTGCTTTGGCACAAGATGGGACCCCTCCGGGTGCAGAAGGTGGGTGGTCTCAACCCATCTCACTCCAGGCTATGCAGTCACTTGGGGTTTTGGGGCAATTTTTGCTGGTTTGATCCCCAGCTCTGCAAGCACAGATTGCATCCAGGCTGCTCGGAGGCAATTTAGCCCAGCTGGGAAGAGTCAGGACTTGCCCTGTGTGCCGCAGCGTGGGCAGGGTGCAGTGCTGGGCTGTGGTGACCAAGCAGCAAGGCTGAGCACTATTCATTAGTTAGCATGGCTCTGCAAGGGCTTTCATTTAAAAGTCCTTCTCAAATCAAAATCACATTAAACATTTCATCTCTGTGAGGGGAAACAAATGCTGCTTTCTCGGCGGGGGCAAGAACTGGGCTGCAGGCAGCTGCCTTGCTCGCTGCCAGCTGGCATCCTGAGGCACGCACCCTCTCTGCTGCCTGCCCTGCACCCACCAGTTCCCCATGCTGGCCAAGACTGGACCCTGCCTGTCGCATCTCAGCAGCTGGATCAAATGGACTCTTCCTCGCAGCATTTTGAGGTCCTGTCTGCAGGGCTGCCACCTCCCCATGTCCCCAGCAGCTGGGTTCCCATGCTGGCTGACCATGGGGATTTGTATGAGATCAAGCCCACCCAGACAGGCCCTGGGAGAGCTGTGCTGATTCAGCGGCATCACAGCCAAATGTGGCTCCGTGGGAACCCTCCCGCTGGTGTTTTGTGGAGCAGTGCCCCAGGGATACAGCTGCAGAAAGGGACACAGCATAGCCTTGCCTTTTGTTCCTCCTTACAGGTGGTGCCTTTGCAGACTGAAGAAGAGGAGGCTGTGGTTTTCCACCATCACTACATCCCCTACCCCAGTCCTGCTCTTGTCATGGCATGGCCAGTCCCAGCACGGGACCGGAGTCCAGCAGCCATGCGCTACCTGGGCACAGGCTCATTAGCCGAGGATGAGGAGGTGTGAGTAACGAGGGTGCTGCTTTGTGCCACCCAGTACAGGGCTGTGTGTGTGTCACTGCAGTCCCTGGCCTAACAGGACTTCCAACCCAAGCTGGGACACAAGGGTCAGCATTAGGCCAGCACTTACTCCTGTCCTTGCTCTTCTCCAACAGTGCAGTGCCCCCCCCTCCACCCCCTGGCACCACAGGGACCGTGGGACCCGACATCCCACCAGCATCAGGTAAGGGCACATTCTCCCATATCCCCCAGCAAGGGACATCTTTCTTACCCTCAAGCATACATCGACTGGGCATCCCCCGATCAAAGGCTGAGCTCTTCCTGCTCCCTCTATCCATCAGATCCCGTGGGTGGCCCTTGCACATCCTTCAGCTTCCCCTTTCTCTCCACAGAGTACTACGACATGGTGGAGGAGAGGCTGTGAGCTCCATGCTTCCCAAGATGGTTTCTCCTGCACATCCTGGCCCTTGACTCCAGAAGATTCTGCAGGTGCTGAGCATGGGTGTTCCATGATACCCATATTTTTGGGGTAGCTTCCAGGGAAATGCACAAAGTGCATTTTGCTCAGCTTGTTGTCTTCCTCCCTGCGAACCACCCCAAAGCAGAGGGGTGTCACCAATCCTGTCACCAAACCCCAGGTGACAGCATGACCCCAAACAGGGACAAGCTTTATCTCCATGTGCTCCAGAAGGCTCATCCCCAGCAGGTTAGTGCTGACAGCCAGCTGGACAATGGCTCTGCCAAGCCAGGAGGACCCTGCGGCACAGGTTGTGCAGTGTCACCATGGGTGGGGAGGGGAGGTTTTTGCCATCCCAGGTGGTCCTGGTCTTCATTAGTCCCTTCAGATCTCAATGCAGCACATTGCCTGTAATTAATTTGCTTTGTTAGGAAAGGGCTCTGCTGTCACTAATTAAGCATCTGTAATTATCCAGACCGCTGGCTTTGTGCCTGAACGCAGGGCTCCCTCCAGAGCTGTGGGGATGGGGGGGGGGAGGGGTGCGTGAGCCTCTTGCACCTGGTGTGGGGGTATATCTGTGCCTGACGTGAGTGCTGGGGCACCATGGGAAGCAGAGTGGGAAGTTCCTGGATGAACACAGCATCTGGAGAGCTGGATGGGGCCTGCAGTTTGCTCCTGGTAGAGATGTGGTTGGGGCAGACAACCTGAAAGGGGTGAACAAGTTGTTCCCCAGGATTCAGTGTCCTCTTTGCTCACCAAGAAGAAGGGGTATAGGAGGACAAATACATTTTGGGTGCTGAAAGCTGTCCTCTGCTACCTTCTGCTACCCTACTTAGGGGTGCCAGCCCCGCTCTGGCCCCAGGGAGGGTTACAGACCAGTTTTCAGGAGACTTTGCCTTGAGAGCAGAGCTCCTAGCAGAAGATTCTGGGGCTGGTGATCCTCTGGAGCTCAGAGCATGCAGAAAGATGATGCCCTGGCTGTTGTACCTTAAATTCCCTCCTTCTAGCCCCACTGGGCAAGAGAACTGTCCTGTCCCTTCTGAGTCCCCATAGAAAGGAGGGTTTATCCTCCTCAAGCCCAGGACTAAGCTGTGCTCTGGCACAGCCACATCTTCCCCTGCAGCAAAGCTCAGCTGGCCCCTGCTGAAGCAGGAGGAGAAGCTCCCAAATGTGGACCAGAGTCACGCTGGGTTGCAGCATGAAAGCACATCTCCTTCAGCTGGGAACACTCCAGGCTGGGCAGAGCTGCAAGAGCAGAAGGGAGGGAGACCATCCGAAAGCAAAGCTGAGTGATGGGAAACCAGGCTGGAGCACAAAGGTTTCCACATCTGTTGAGACAGAAGGGGAAGGAGAGGAGTCACCTGGGGATGGGGTGGACAGGAAGGGTGGGCTTGAGATATGGCCCAATCTTTGCTTGAATGCGAGAATAATTAGTGGAAAGGGAGGATGAAGCAATGGGGATTGCATCAGCCACGGTGGCAGCCACCCCTGGAGTGCTGGGTCACGCCAGTTGAACTGTGGCACCCTGCAGCTGGCAGCGTGGAGAGCACCGTGTGGCTGGGAGCTCAAAGGTGTCTGCTTGCACACTCATCAGCAGGGACAGGGAGAAGGTGTGGGTGGAAAGAGCAGGCATGGCGGGGAGCAGAGCAGGGGAGATGCAGAGTGGTTCGGCTAAAGGTGAGTTGTGTCAGATGAGGGGCAGGGCTGCTGGGACTGACCCAGACAATGTGATGCCTCTCCCCAGTGTGGTGTAATGGGACTGTTTGCACCAGAATGGGGTTGTTATGGGAAGGCACAAGTGGAGCTCTCTGCTTGCAGGATCCTGCCCCAGGGGTCAGAGACAAACCGGTGGGTCTGGCCAGCAGCATGCAGATGTCCCTGGCAGGGGTTGGGATGTGGAACAGCAGACCTGGGAGATGCTGCTGGTGGCTGAGACCAGGCCAGAGTTCTCTCTGCAGTGACAAGCACTTGCTTCTTAAAAGTAAGACCAGAGTTTCTGCAGGACAACTGTTGTGGTTTAGGCCCAGCCAGCAACTAAGCACCATGTAGCCACTCACACGCTCCTCCCTGGTCAGATGGAGAGGAGAAAATATAAGGAAAGGTTCATGGGTTTTAAGAACAGGGAGGGATCACTGATCAGTTACCATCACAGGGAAAACAGACTTGACTGGGAGAAATAAGTTTAATTTATTACCAATCAAACCAGAGTAGGATAATGAGAAATAAAACCAGATCTTAAAACCCCTTCGCCCCACCCCTCCCATCTTCCCAGGCTCATCCTTGCTCTCCATTTCTCTCTCTCCTCCCCCAGCAGCTCAGGGGGATGGGGAATGGGGGTTGGGCTCAGCCCATCACCCGCTGTCTCTGCCAATCCTTCCTCCTTAGGGGATGATCCTCACCCTCTGCCCCTGCTCAGCATGGGCTCTCTCCCACGGGAGACAGTCCTCCACCAACTTCTCCAACCTGAGTCCTTCCCATGGCTGCAGCTCTTCCCAAACTGCTCCAGTGGGTCCCCCCAGAGGGTGCTGTCTGTCAGGAGTAGCTGCTCCAGCCTGAGCCCCCCCGGGGTCACAAGTCCTGCCAGCAAACCTGCTCCAGCCTGGGCTCCTCTCTCCATGGGGCCACAGCTCCTGCCAGGAGCCTGCTCCAGCATGGGCTGCCCACGGGGTCACAGCCTCCTTCGGGCATCTCCCTGCTCTGGCGTGGAGTCCTCCCTGGGCTGCAGGGGGGTCTGTGCCCCTCCGTGACCTTCCAAGGCTGCAGGGCACAGCCAGCCTCACCATGGGCTGCACCATGGGCTGCTGAGGAGCCTCTGCTCTGGCACCTGGAGCACCTCCTGCCTGCCTTCTCCCTGGCCTGGGGGTCTGCAGAGTTCTTTCTCCCACATCCCACTCCTCCCTCTGCTGCAGGTTTCACGGCAGGTTTACCCCCTCATCCCTGTCTTACATGCTGATCACGAGGCACTAATTGACTCGGTCATAGCCAGAGGCAAATCTGACAGAGCCAGGAGATCTTCTAGCAGCTTCTCACAGGAGCCACCCCTGTACCCCCCTGCCTCAGGCTACCAAAACCCCGACACGCTAACCCAACACAGCAACCCAGCACTGGCCTGGATCCTGTGTTCCCAGTGCAAAAGCAACAGCGGAAGGAAAGGCTAATTACAGACCTGTGAGTGCTAACTGCACCTATGTGAACACCTAACGCAATGCAGCCCTGGCTGCCAATGGCACGGGGGTTGGCATCTCCTTCAGCATGGGGTGGGAGTGGGGCATGGCAGGGCTCAGACCCCCATGGCACTGCTTGGATCTTGGTGACGGGTGCTGGGCCGTGGGAGGGGAAGGGCAGAGGGGCTACTGGAGTCCAAGCTGGGGGGCAGTGGGGAGATGGGGAGCATTGGCACCACATGCCTGCTGCAGACCCAGCCAGGGAGCAGCAGGGAGGTGTTTTCCAATAATCTGATGCTCTGCAGGGTGGGGTTTGGGAATTAACCATGATGTCATCAGGGTTCTGTGACAAGCCTTGCCATGGTGATAGGCATGGACCAGAGCCAGCTCCTGCTGTCCCTACCAGCCGAGATTCCCCTTTCCCAGAGTTGGGGTCCCTGTGGTCAGGAGAGGTGCCCAGAACATGGATGCTTTTGTGGGCAACAGATCTGATCACATCAAGCTGGAGGGATTGCAAAGGCTTTTAACAGCCCAGGAGGGCACTTACCAGTAGTGACGCCAGGGTCCCTGTCATTGACTCACTGCTGCTCTCCGCCCTTGGTGGTGTAGCCTGCCTCCCACCTGAGCCAGTCCACCCTTGAGCCTTTGTACAGGGTGAGATACAGACAGCATCCTCTCCTGGGCCAGCCCCAAACACCCACACATTGCTTTGTGGATACACCTGATTCACCTGCCACGCTCCTTGGCATCCCGCACTCCACTCGCCCTGTTCCCAGGGACGCAGGCTGAGCTCCCCAGCATCCTCCCACTGGGGCAGCATGATGGAAGTGGTCCAGCTCCATGGGCTGCTGATCCTCTTCCCCTTGGCAGTCCTGCTGCTTTACTGGTACAATGCCACCTTCCGCTACTTCTGCAAGATGGCTTTCTTCAACTGCTGGATCGTGGCCATGGCCACCCTCCTGTCCCCCTTTGCGGCTCTTCAGGGACGTTCTGTGGAGAACATGAAGTGAGTATGACCTGGGGCTGTGCTGCTGATGTGGAGATGGCTGGGGCTTGGCTGAGATGGAGGAGCTTGGAAGGTCTTGTGGACACACGCTCTCTCCTGGTCTGGGCACACACACAGCTGTGTTACGGACAGTGGTTGAGTCCTGGGGCCAAAGAAGGGGACTGTGGTCATGACCATGTGGCAATGAAGGGTAAATCTGCATCTTGTGGTGTGAAGAGGTGCTGGCTGAGCCCAGGGAGGGTTATTCCATGATGGAGGCGGCCAGCTGGGTCTGGACTAGTGGTCACTGGAGGATGAAGTAGCATAAAAGGGATCATTCTTGGCCATTGCAACGTTGGGGTCATTGGTTGGGTGGGTGATTGATAGGGGGAGTTTGGCAAAGGTTGGGGGTATAGTCTTTAGCAGGATGCAAATGAACACCCATCACTGTCTCCCTGGCAGTGCAGCCAGGTCTTGCTCAGTGGGAGCCCCGGGGACCATGTTTTGGCAGAGGGATTGGTGACGTCTCAGTGTCATCAGCTGTCAGGCATGGCACAGTCATGTCCTGGCAAGTCATGCACTGGTGCTGTCAGCTGTGCTTACGGGTGGTGGCAGCCTAGATAACATTGCTGTGTAACAGGAGAGGAAGGCCTGATTTCTTTCAAGGGTGTTGCAATCTTGTTACTGGATTCCTGGGCATGATACCATACCAGAAAGGATGTAATTATGTCAGAGTGAAAAATGTCCAAGCTTGTGGTATGGCTGAGCTCAAGTCATCACGTATTTGTGCTGATGGATTTCAGGCCCATGGCAGGAGTGCGGCCAGAGGTTTGATGTTATCAGGCTGTTGCGTAGCCCCTTTTCCTTGTCCTTTCTGTGCAGAAATGCTGTGCGCACATGCACGCGTTGAGGTGCTCTGAGCACTTATGCAAATGCTTCTGGCTCAGTGGAAATAACCTGTCGTGATGTGGTGGTGACTCATGCTCCCTTATCTTGTCCTGCTGACACCTCACAGCCATCCTCTACCACAGCAGCATGCCCAGCTCCATCTCCTCTTCAGCCTCCAAATCCCAAAGTCTCAGGCTTGGCGCACATTCCTGTCATTAGACTGGCTTTGGGGCATTGCCACTAGTGCTTCTCTGCAGGCACAGGGATCTCTGATCCTGTCTCTCCCAAGGGATGGGTAGTCTTCTGACACAACAGACCCTCTAAGCATCATGTCTCCCTCTGTGTCTGCCTCTACTCTCTCCTCCCAGATTTCTCCTCCTCCCTACCTGGTGCTGAACTCTTGATGACAGCCCTGTCCCTTGCCCTGTCCCCTGTGGGCTCCTGGGATCAATTGCTGCCAGATGTGTGAACCCTGGCCCTGCATGCTGGGGGTTGGAGAGTGCCCCATTTCAGTGCTGAAAACTTACCAGCTTTTCATCTCCACTGTGGGTGGTGCAATCCCTGTTGCTCCATCCTCCTCCCATTTCTCTCATTATCCTTATACTGAGTGCCACCCTTCCTCAGCACTACCATCCTGATGTTACCCTTCCTGACCAACCCTGGATGGTGACACCACTCTGCCTTGTTCCCCTCCCATCTGCACAGAGGAAACCTCTGTCTCTTCCCAGTACTGCAGGTCCAGTAAAGCTATTCTTTGTGATTCCTCTAATGAGTGAAGCAGAGTTGGTTTTCCCTTCCCTGCTCTCTTCCCCCTCAACCTGCAGCACAAAGCTTGGTGCCTGCAGCCCCGCTTGGCAGGGACAGACCCTGGAGACATCTGAATCCTGCAGACCTGTCTGTCTCAGGACTGTTCCTCTGCATGGCCATCTTCAGTGCTCACCCATCTACAGCTCTGCACCTGTCGGCTGGGAACCAGCTCCTCTGGCTTTGGGTATCATCTGCAGCACAGGCTGCAAGCCCGGTACACACACAGATCCAGCTGAGCCTTCAGGTTAGGCTCACCTGGCCAGAGGCAGTTGTCCTCATCAGGATGTAATAATTTATGCCTTCGCCTCAGGCAGACATCCCCTCCCATGCCATGCCATGCCATGCCATGCCATGCCATGCCATGCCATGCCATGCCATGCCATGCCATGCCATGCCATGCCATGCCATGCCATCCTATCCCATGCCATGCCATGCCATGCCATGCCATGCCATGCCATGCCATGCCATCCCATGCCATGCCATCCCATCCCATCCCATGCCATGCCATGCCATGCCATCCCATCCCATCCCATCCCATCCCATGCCATCCCATGCCATCCCATCCCATCCCATGCCATCCCATTCCTTCTCTTCTTGCTTTCTCATCATCCCTGGACATCAAAAAGGCTGGGTTTTGTGCTTTTGCTGGCTGCTCTTCTTCATCAGCAGCTCCAATGCAGACTTCCTGCTACTGAGACAGCAGCTGGTCTCACCCTGGGGATGGTTACAAGGTTAGCTCTGGGCTAGCCAGGCTACAAATGTGCTTAGAAAAGCAAAGCATCACTGAGACTGAATACAGATCCACCTTGGGACGTGCTATTTGCTCATGTAGACCAGTTCTAGCCTGGCCTGTCTTGCTCACTGAATGGTTGTGAAGGGCTGGAAAAAATTAAGCAACCCCGTTCTGTGTTGATTTGCTCCCCACATGTATTCCTCTGTCCTAGGCTCCTGCGTGCCGCTATCCTGCCCCTCAAACATTTCTATGGCATCAAGATGCAGGTGTGGGGCTCTGAGCATCTGAACATCAAGGAGCCCTATGTGATAGTTTGCAACCACCAAGCTTCCCTTGACCTCATGGGTACGTGCAAGGGAAAGAGGGGGGGTCCCTTTGAGGTGCTGCAGGGGTGCGCCAGGCTCACCCAGCACCAGGATTTGTGCAGGGAAGTGTGGGCAGGCATAGGCCAGAAGAGCTGGTGGGACAGGGGCTCAGGGCTATGGGTGTGCTGCAGGGAGGTTTGGGACAATGGAAGACAATGCCAGGACACTACAACTAGAAGGCTGGTTGCTTCTGGGTGCTGTAGAGCAGGGATGGATCCTTTCCTCTCCCATCCATCCTCCAGGCATGGTGGAGGTCATTCCTGATCGCTGCGTGCCCATCGCCAAGAAGGAGCTCATGTACTTGGGCACCGTGGGGTGGGCCTGCTGGCTCAGTGGCATCATCTTCATCAACCGCCACAAAAGAGAAGATGCAATCAATGTCATCTCCCGGACGGCCAGGATCATGCATCGTGAAAATGTGAGGGGGGGCTGGCAGCAGAGGGGAGTTGGGGGGCAAACACTGGTGGGGCAAGGCAGGTGCGGGAGGACTGACACAGCAGGTCCCAGGGTGGTCTGCTCGGGGTCTCTGCTCACATCTCTCCCTGTCTCTTGCAGCTCCGAGTGTTGATATTCCCTGAAGGCACCAGGAACCAGAACAAATCCATGCTGCCCTTCAAGCGTGGGGCTTTCCACTTAGCCGTTCAGGCTCAGGTAGGGCCATCCTCTCCTTCCACTTGCCCTTGGCAGAGTGAGGTGGGCATGCGCCCTGGGGCAGTGTGATGGAGGACATCAGGGTCTTTTGGGGTCTGCAGTCTCCAAGGACACGCACCCTGCTGTGCAGGACCCAGGGAGGGGATGGGGACCTGCTGAAGCCTGGGGCATGGCAGAGTCCCACCTGGGGAGGGAGTTTGAGTGGAGGACACCCATGTCTCTCTATCTTCTACAGGTTCCCATTTTCCCCATGGTGATCTCTCCATACTGGGACTTCTTCAGCTCCAAGGATAAGAAATTCACCTCTGGTAAGTGATGGACTAGATGCCCCATTGCCAGAAGACAGGGCTGGCGGTGGGGATGAGTCATGTGGGGCTTGGAGGTCTCTTTGTGGGACATCGAGGTGTGGGGAGGCAGCTGGAGGATACTGGCAGGAAGATCTGGTGGGTTCATCTAACAGCATCCCTGGCCTTTCCCTTCTCTCTCCAGGGACGTGCACCATCCGAATCCTCCCCAAGGTAGAAACTCAAGGCCTGAGCCCAAAGGATGTCCCTGAGCTGACAGAGACTGTCCGCCAAGCCATGGCTGATGCCCTCACCGAGATGTCTGCAGATCACGGTGGTGACCAGTGTGACAAGCAGCCTCCACTCCCGCGTTGCGCTGGGGCTGGTGCTGGCAGGGGTACAGACAGCCTGGAGTGTGATGAGGACACAACTAGGACCAGAAATTAGGCAAAAGGATTGAGATCCCTGGAGATGTAAAGGATGTTGTCCCCTCGCCCCCTGTGGATGTGTGCACCATACCAGCCACTGCCCCAGCAGCCTGCAAGAGCAGGATGTTGCCCCGGTGCAAGGGGAAGCTGAGCAGTCAGTGCAGGACAGGGACCAGGGAGCACCCTGAAAACAGTGCAAGGTGCCCCCAGAAACTCCTTGCTATGACTGTGTCCCCTCCTCAGGGGCATTGCCTGTTTCCCACAAACCTGGATGGCTCCTGCCTGTGCTCTGGGTAGGGGCTAGAGGTGTTCCAGGCAGGGCTGGTGGTTTGCAGCACCATTTTCCACCCTGACCATGTAACTCGCAGTGAGGTTCACCCATGGGTTTGCTGGGTGGCTTCTTCCAGAGGCTCCTGCAAGCTGGCAATGCTGCTCAGATGCAGATAGCTCTGGGGAGGGGTCCAGAGTGCAGCATGTGGCTTGGGGGCCCAGGCAGGAGGTCCGGGGGATATTGCCACATGGGAAGAGCATCCTCGGCGTTGAATTATGAGATGAAGGTGCAAGATTAAAGAGTCCATACCTGGTGGTGTGTGTGTATGGTGTCCTGCCTGCACCTTGGGTGCTGAGAGGAAGGTCCATCTCCTTATGGCTGTGCGAGGTGCCTGGATTCCTTCAAACACCATGGCTTCTCCATGGGGTGCAGTGACGGATAGTCTGAGGATCACATGGCAGGGTGAGTTACACTGGGGTGGACTAGGTCTGCCCCCAAGGCAAACACCTCTCTGCCTTGAGGACAAGCAGTAAGTGTGTGGGAGGAGCACCAATAAAGCTCAGAAGCCTTGGAGGGCAGAGGTGCCTGGATTATGCCCACCTGGAGCAGGAGGAACCTCCCCATGGCCTCTGGACCGCGGCACAACCAGATCCATCCAGCAGTTGCCATCTCCCCTGGCCTGTTCCCTGCAGCCAGGCAGGGCTTTGGGCATCTGCTGGCTCCTTCCCTGCCAAACAGCTCCTGTCCCAGCCACCCCAGGGTGACAACAGGGCAGGGAGAAGCACGGTGCATGACTTCCCCATGCTGGGAATGGGGTGGACAGGCTTCACCTCCCATCTTCAGATGAGATGTGCAAACCATCCCAAACAAGGGCACAGTGCTCTGGTTCAGCCTCATTCCTGCTCTCAGGAGTGGCTGGCTCATTCTGGATGAAATTCTGCAAAACCATGGAAATTGCCCGCCCAGATGGATACCACGGGGCAAAAATATTAGCAACAGAAAAGAGGCTTCTCATGAGTAACAACTCACCAGATCGCAACTGGCATGTGGATGTGGTCAAGGGCAGAACGCACATGAAGGATCTCACTTCCCAGAAAGGCCCTTTATTCCATTCCCTCCTGACAGGACTCCCTAGGGCAGCTTTGTCAGCTCTGAGCTGGCTCCATGGTCCCACCATGTGCCCACCACCATGGATGTGATTTGGCTGTCCAGAGCCTTGAACTGAGCAAAGCTTAGGTCAGGTGGTTAAACATTGTCCCAGCTGGATGGCTGGGTGCCAGCCAGAGCCCTCACTGGCTTTTGCTTGCTGTGAGCAGGGAGGCGAAAGCTTGAGGGGAGGAAGAAGACCCAGCACAGGGGCTCTGGGACCACCTTGCTTTCACTGGTCTTCCAAGCATGGGGTCTGCAGCCACCCTGCCCTGCCTGCTGCTGTGCACCCTGTATCTCACAGCTGGAGCGTCTGCAGAGCCGTAAGCCCTCTCTGTCTGCCTATGCCTGGTGGGATGGTGGTTGGTCTCAAGTGGTGTGACAGTCCTCGCCATGACTGCGGCTTCTGGTTGGGGTGGAAATGTCTGGGGTGGTGGGTTGTCTCCATAGAGGACTTTGCACCTGGGGTTGGTGTCTCTGGGTTGTTTTGGTGTAGGTGCAACCTCACAGACAAGGCAAAGGGTGCACAGAGCCTTTCCTCCCTCTGCAGACCAACCCCTCAGCTGTTTCCAGAGGTGTTTAGGCAAAGGGGGCTCCACTCCAGTCTGCACACTGGCCAATGTCTCAGCAGGTGGGGGGAAGTCTGGGTGGCATAGCCCTGTAGAGTGCATCCAGGGCTGGAAAAAACCCAAGCGACCCCCGCCTTGAGAGTCTGGAGTGGAGGGGAACACTGGGGTTTTATGTGGGGCGTCACTGTTCTCCTGCACCATTGAGGCGTCCCCTCCCCAGGCACTATGTGGTACTCTTCCCCTCTGTGCTGTACTACCCATACACGGGCAAAGTGCACATCCATCTCATGGACCTGGACGGGCCCGTGCGGGTGACCCTGCACCTGGAAAGCAGCCACAGTGTCCCCAGCATCACCCTGGAGCAGCAGGGCAATGGCACTCTCCAGCTCAACTGGCCCAGTCTCTCCAATGTGAGTCACACCCCTACAGCAGGGGCATCCATTGGGAAGTAGGGACGCACTGCCAGAGCCATGCTGTGGGAACTGGGAGGGGACATGGGGCCCATCCTGGATGGTCAGCTAGTGAAAGGACCCTGTGGGCTGTATCTGTGTCATCTTCCCCCACACACCAGTTCCCTGGGGCCTTCATGGAGCAACGGGGTGGTGACAATGAGGGACAGGTATGATAACTCCCTGGCATCCAACAGCAAGGCTTTGCAACCCTTTCTGCTGTTTCCCTGGGGCAGGTTTCTACCCCTTCTGCAGGCAACAATGAGGTGGCACATCTTCACGTCTCCATCCAGGGAAGTTCCCTGCAGGTCTCTCAGAAGAAAAAAGTACTGGTGAAAGCCCTGCAGCTGGGGACCTTGGTGCAAACAGACAAGGATGTCTACAACCCTGGACAAACTGGTGAGGGGCAGGAGCTTGCAGGCTCTTGGAATGGGATCTCCAGGTTTGGGTCCCAGGCTGTAGAGCTCATGCCTGCTCCTGCCTTTGCTCTCTCCAGTGAAGTTTCGAATTGTCCGTTTGGATCAAAACTTCATTCCCAGCAACAAAGAGGTGAGATGGGATCAGGGCACAGTCTGGGTGTGTGGAGGCAATAGGATCCCCATGTGCCCAAGACAGTTGGTATTGACAGCAGGGACCCAGCCTTCAGTGTCACCAATAGCATGGAGGAGATGGGTGCAGGGAAGGAATCCCCCAAACACCAAAGGGATGTGAGATGTGAGGGACATACATACACAGCTCTTCCCAACAGTCCCAGCCTGAGTGCCCAGGGTATAGCCCCTTGTTCTGCCTTGGGCATGGGAGACGAATTATTCCCTTTGCACCCTCCCTTTGCTTGTCTTCTCTTGTGTGCGGCTTTCATGCACCCTTATAACACCCACTGGTGTAGACTCCTGGAGCCAGGCAGTGCAGGCAGGCTCAGACGCACAGCTAATGCTGTTAGCACAATGCAGTCTTGCTCCTTCATACTGCTCAGAAAAAGCAGCAGGACTCAGGCAATAACAGTGGTTCCGAGCCCCCTGGACCAGCAACCAGCTCTGTAGGGGCCAAGCCAGATCCCACAGGCTCAGGCCTCAGCTCAGCCCCAAGCTCAGCCCTCCGTGCCTTGGTCATGCTAAATGTTTGCTCTCTCTTTCTTTGCAGCTTCCCTTGGTGGCCGTGCAGGTGAGTCACTACCCTTGCGCCAGTCTGCCAGCTCCCTTGGGAAGAGCAAAGAGCCGCAGCACATGTGTGGTGCTGGGACAAGGAGTGGGGAAAGGGACAGGGACATCCCTGCTGTGAGTGCTGAGAGAAGTTACAAGGAAGGGGATGAAGGGCTTGGGTTCCTAATCCACATTTCCAGCCCAGGGTTGTCAGCTTACTGTCTGTCTACAAGACAGGGACCCTCTGGGTTGATGCTGCTAAGAGGTTAAACAGATGAAGACGGCAGTGGCTACTGCTACAGAGACTTTGAACTAAACTGGAGAACCCCCTAAGCTCTCAGTCCAGACTGCAGCATCTCCCTGCCAGCTCCAGCTGCTGTAGCCAGGCTGGAGCTCAGCTAATACAGCCCTTGGAGGAAATTTTCCTTCTGGAGAGGTGATGCCCTCAGGGCTGCTATGAGCATGATGGCAGGGCAAAACTTCTTCTTGTGAGGATACACAAAGTGCCTTGAGTCCTTGAGGTTGGACCCACCACCACTCACCCCTCTTCAGCCCCATGAGCAAGGGCTGACACTGTGTGTCCCTGTCACAGGATCCCCATGGGAACCATGTGGCGCAGTGGCAGGATGTGAGCCCACGGCAAGGCATCGTGGACCTGTCCTTCCCGCTGGCCGCAGAGCCAGCCCTGGGCATGTACACCATCGAGGTGGAGGGGAAGAGACACTCCTTCAGTGTGAAGGGCTACGGTGCGTGGGGACGAAGGCTGGGCTCCACGCAGGGTGTTTGGGAGCCATTGCATGGGATGGTGATAAACTGCCCAAGGAAAAAATGGGCACAACCCCACTGGTCTCCCCCCCAGGGCTGCCCCACTTTGAAGTGCTTATCCGGCTGCCACACGTCGTAATGGGGAAGGATGAGAAGATCCCAATGGATATTTGTGGGAGGTGAGTTGGAGAGCAGCCCTGGCAGCAAGGCTGGCTGCTCCTGGGGTGATGCTCCTCTGGAAGCCTCCCCATCCACTCCCCTTCCTGCTCCCTCTTGACAGGTACCCATCCAGGAAAACTTTCCGGGGAAGGGCTGAGGCCAGACTGTGCCACACCCACAAACCTAGGATATTCCCAGAGGGATCTACGGGGAACTGTGCTGAATTTAGGGGCCAGGTGAGGGCAGCAGAAGGGGGAGAAGGCACATGTGTGGTGGCCCTGGAAATGTTTCCTCATCTGTGGATGTCTGGACTGATGGCCAGGATCACTGATGGCTGGGTGCATCCTTCTGGCATCAGTGATCCAGCTCGTGTGAAAGTGCTGCAAACCCAGAGTCATCCCAAAGATGACAAAGGGACTTTTAGGGTGGTCCTTGGTCTGGGTTGGGCAGAAATGGGACAGCAGCTGCAGGGCAGAGTGCAGTACCAGCCACGGGAGGGCAAAGTTGCAGGATCCAAGGGTTGCAGGACAGGATGGAGGGAGGCAGCAGTAGTTGGGAGAGTAGAGCCCAAGGATGACACCAGATGACACTCTAGGACGTGGCCATGGGACTGTTGCTAAGATGGGTGACTCTCCTTCAGACAGGGAGGAATGGCTGCTTCTCTACTGAGGTGTTGATGTCTTCCTTCAACCTGACCGGCTTCCACTACAGGAGTTGGCTTTATGCCTATGCATCGCTGCTGGAAGAGAGGACTGGTGAGCACAGCTGTGCTAACAGCCATCCGCTGATGTCCTGGGGTAGTGGCACCTGGATGATGTGGCACAACTTCTCTGCCGGGGTGTCCCCAGGGTCTCCGTCCTTCCCATCCACAAGCATCAGCTGCCCTGTGCTGTCATTTGCTTTGGTGTCATTTTTCTTCTACTTCTGACTGCTGGAGAAATCCCTTAGGTCCTGAAGGCTGATCAGGAGTTCCTTCCCCTTCCAGCATCCCACCCCCAGATATCCCTCCATCGTCCACCTCTCCTTCCCCACTCTGTGCTGCTTGCTAGTTAGTGTGCTTGATTACTGCCTGGAAAACTACCAGGGTGATTGTGTTTTTCTTATTAGGTCTTTCTGATTTTGAATCTAGTTATGAGCAGTTGCAATCTGCCTGGGGGGATTAGACAGATCCTTAGGGTCATGTAAAAAACCAAATTTCAGCACAGCACAGCTGTGAGCAGCAGATCCTTGGCCTCTCCTATTTGCTTGCAGACATTAAGAGGGACATTTTGGGGTAAAGATGGGTATTTTAGTAGCACACAGGTCATGGCTGAGTGTGGTCCTGCTCACACTACAGCTCCCATCACACCTGAGGACCATTTTTTGTGTTTGTTGCCCAACAAGCATGGGTTTGTGCTGTGCACGTTTGTCCTGTTACCTCCAGACTGGGTCCATGCACCAGCATGGTCTGGTAGCATTGAAGAGGGAAGGGATGGGAGAGCAGCACCTGACCCAGCTGCTCTGGGGGGAATCACCAGGGCAAATTGCTGAGTGCCTCTCGTCTCCTCTTTGCAGGGATGCGGCGTTTTGCTGTCAAACGCTGTAACATTGTGTATGAAATAGCCACAATCACCTTTGAAAACACCGACAAATTCTACAAGCCTGGGATTCCCGACACTGGGACGGTAATGGGGGTGTCCCTGCACCTCATAGAGCTCCCCCTGCACCCTGCTGTGCCCAATTCCACTCCCCTCCCACCCCTGTTCTCTGCCCCGGGGCTGCACCCCAGCCCAGTGCATCTCCCCTTCCCTCCCAGTGCAGGTGCTGCTGAAGGGAACCAATGTCTCTGCCCTGAAGGAGGAGTTCCTGCTCATGGTCAACGATAGCGGAGAAATACAGAATAAAACTCTGCCCATAGACGAATCAGGGCAAGCTTCCTTTGAGCTGGACACCTCTGGTTGGAATGACAAGGTCTCCCTGCACGTAAGTGTCCCACACCCTGGATTTAGTAAGGATCACAGAGTATTTCTTACCCAAAATCTTCCAGCCTCCCTTTGACCCCATTTGGTCTTTTCTCATGCACAGTGTCCTATGGTAAAGAGCTCCACGTCTTCATTAGCCCTGTTCAGTACCTTGGCTGCCTGTCAGATGCTACAGACCCTGGCACCCCCACCCCCCACCCCTGCTCCTCCTGTGCTGGGAAAAGGGATTACTCTCACTTTTGATGAATTCTGCAAGTTCTTCCCCTAATTCCTTGTGTCTGCCTTTCTGTTTTTATATTTCACTGATGAATTTCAGGATCCTTTCTACATTCACCACCTGGGCACAAGATCCAATAGTTGTGGGATGATTTTCAGTTCCTACCATCTGCCCAACACATGCTGCTTAGCCATGCCTGCCTCCTCTCACCATCTGCTGGCTACCCCTTTGAGTGCCCTTTGCACAAGTCCTGTGAGGGAACACAGCTCTATTTTTTGGGTGCTGAGTGCAGCTGGACTGCGTTTCTTGGCATGCTCCTGTAGGGATGTCACAGCCAAGCACGTAGTGGTCGTGGCTGCAGAGTGGCTTTCCACCTCTACATACTCTGCTGCTGAGCTGATCTTTGTCACTGAGACCCTCAGTTTCCCCTCCTCAGGGTGAGCTCAAGGATTACCAACCAGCCTCGGAGCCCAAAGGCAATGAGCATCTCAACCACCGAAGTGTCACTCGCTCCCTGCATCCCTTCTCTTCGGACCACAAAAGTTTCCTGAGGATCCACAAGGTGAAAAGGAAGCTGCCCTGCGGCCAGCCCCAGAGGATCTTGGTGGACTACTCGTTTGATGACAATGCCAAGGGGATCAAGCAGCAGAGCCTGGACGTGGTCATACTGGTGAGCCTTCACCTGGGGAGAGATGGGAGGCTGTGCATGAAGGGCAGAGCTCAGGGGAGGAAAATGAGGCTGTCTAGGGTGTAGGCTTAGGCCTTTCCCTCCAGAAGAAGCCATTTCCAGCCAACCCCGAGCAGGTACTCTTGGGTTCAGGACTCAGGGATGGACCCTGGGGCTGTAAGGCCTTGGGACAGCATTTCCATCCCTCCTGCAGGATGTGGCTCTAATAGCCTCTCCCTGAGCATCCCCCACAGCCTCCCCTCATCTGCTTGTGACAGTTCTCCACTCAGCACCAGTTTATTTGTTCCCATCTCCTCCTCTGCAGGTCCTGGCCAAGGGGACCACTGCCACTGTCCTCAGGAGAGAGCTGCCTCAAGAGGCTGGTAGGTCCAGAGGTACAGATGGGCTGTGCAGGGCTCTGCTCTCCGTGCCTGGTCCTCATCTCCTCTCCTTCCCCACGGCCCAGGGCTGAGAGGCTCCTTCTCCCTGGAGCTACACATCGGCCCCGAGCTGGCACCCACAGCCAAGGTGCTGGGCTACACGGTGCTGACCAATGGTGAGATGGTGGCTGACAGTACCGAGCTCAAGGTGGCCAAGTGCTTTCCCAACAAGGTGAGACAAGGCTGACAAAGTCGGGGAACTGCTGCCAGGCTCGGTGAGGAGATGTGGGCACTGAACATTGCCCTCCAGCAGAGCCTTTCCTCACCTCCTGCAACTGGCAGGTCCCAGACTCTCCTTTCATGGAGCGTTTTCCTTCCTCTCCCATTCCTGTTGCTGCTGCAAGCCATCTCCTGGCTTTGATCTTAGTCCTCGCTCTCCATCCTCCGCTGGCGTTTGGCATCATGCTGTGGCACAATGGTCCTCCCTGAGACCAGGCCCCCTCTGCCCTAACCCAAAGGCTTCCCCTTTCCAGGTAACTCTGTCCTTGGAGCAGAGGGCTCCAGTGGGCTCAGAACTCCGCCTGAAGGTGCAGGCTTCCCCGGGGTCACTCTGTGCTATCTACACTGTGGATCAACACACACAGTCCTCTGGTCCCCAGGGCAAGCTCAGCCCCAGCACAGTGAGTCTGGAGTAACCTTGGAGCTGGTCTGTCCTTTTCTGCAGTGAGCCTTTCCTAAGGGACCCATGGCTGGGGCATAAGGATAGCAGTTTCTTTCCACTGTCCCCCATTTTAGCAGACCTTGGGGGTCCGCTAAATGAATGCTGGGTGTCCGGGAGCCCCCAGCGAGCCCCTGCCACCCATGGACTTCGGGGCTTTTCAGGGCAGATTGTGCTTCTCTGACTGGGGGGCTGAGCTTCAGATTTGCTCCATGGTGCCTCCTGGGGTGGAAATCTTGAAAACAGGGTGTGGGTGGTGAGAATCATTCCCTGCTTTTGGGAGAAGAGATGGGGCAGTAGTGGGTCCCAGCAGAGGGGCTGGTGGCAGGGCAGCATCACTGCAATGACTGGGGAGCGGCAGAAGTTCCAGGGGCAAAAGGGGGTGGAGCTAGGCCAGGCGCGTTTCATGTCTTCCTCACCCAAAGTTCCCACATTTGGTTTAGGTCTATAACTTACTGCCGAGGTTTCCTGAAGTAACCGATCTTTTTGAAGAGGAAGAATACGACTGTTGGTTGAACAGCATATCTGTGGCAGGAATACGTCCAGCCATTAACTGCTATGATGCACCAGGGAATGATGGGAGAGAATGCCGCCGGAGGCTGTGGCGCAGGGAGGTTCTGGTGTCTAAAATCTCAACAAGCTCCTACCACCATGTTATGGTATGAGACCTCCAGCCCTACCTCATATCCCTCCCAGGAAGGATTACTCAGGGTGCTGGGGGCACCCGGTCCTTCACCCAGTCCATGTCTATGCTCATGAACCATGCTCTTACATCCCCCAAATAACATGCCCTACCCCTCGCATCCCTCAGTCCAGGCACAACAGCATTTCACAGTGATGGGTATAAACTCTGCTCTTCCCATCACCAATCTGGGATTGGAGCAAACAGTTTAGATTGTCCTGGCATTCCCCTGCTTCCTGGGGGTGTGTGTCTTCCACTGACAGTGAATGCAGGGGCCGGGGCTGTTTGGGAATGGAGCTGTCAGAGCAGATCCACCAGACCTTTCCCAACTGTCCCTGGTGCAGCAGCTTCCCTTGGCACAGATACTCCTCTTGTGCACTCTCATTGCAGCCGGCTTCCTGATCTTTGGGAGCCCTATTCTGGCACAGGTCTTTATGCACATGTCAATCCCTTGCATCAGAGATGGGTGGAAGGATATTTCGGTGTCTCTGGGCTTCCACATGGTGCTATTCTGTCTCGTGTCACGTTTCAGGGTGCAGGTTTGAAAATTGTCACCAATGCTCAGCTGGGATGTCAACCAATCATCCAGCACCAAAGACACAAAAGCCTTTTAGGCTTCCCAGGTGAGTGTCTAACAGCCACCACGGTGGGTGCAAAAGGGCGGTGGGGATCCTGCCTCCTTCTGTCCTTTCTGGCAGCATTGTCAGGTCATGGCCCTCTTTGCAGGAGCAGAACTGGAGGAGGATGAGGGTGTCATGCAGGACACAGAGACAAAAACGTATTTCTTGGGGACGTGGCTGTGGGAGCTGGTCCCTGTGGGGTGAGTAAGGAGCCTGAGCAGACCTCGAGCCATGGGACTGCCCTGATTGCATCAGCTTCACATCTGAGTGCAGCACCCAGACATCCATTTTGGTGTCTATGTATTCAGGAGTGAGACTGAGACATGTCCAACCCCTTCCCTTATACCTCAGTACCAACCCTGGGAGAGATTGGGGCAGACTGAGTCCTGTAGATAGGGGATGCCATGAGAGATAAGAGCACTGATGGCACCTCTGCCCATACCCAAGTAATGACCACTGATGGTCCCCAGCACCCAGAGGAAGTGGGGGTGGCATGTTCCTTCTGCTGGCTCTGCCCATCAGACCCAGCCTGCAAGGTCTGTCCATCTCCTACCACCCCACAGGGATGGGGGCTCTGCGGAGATGACAGTGACGGTGCCCGATACCATCACTGAGTGGGAAGTGGGGATGTTCTGCACAGCACCGCAGGGCTTGGGGCTGGCCCCTGCCACCACCCTCATGGCCTTCAAGCCCTTCTCTGTGGAGCTGGTGCTGCCCTACGCCGTGGTCCGCCATGAAGCCTTCACCCTCGCAGCCACCGTCTTCAACTATCTGCAGCAGTGCCTGCGGGTGAGTGGAGCTGTGGAGGGGGCCCTGGATCTGGGGTCTGGCAGGGGCTGATGGAGCCATGGCCATGGTCTGGCAGGTTCAGGTTATGCTGGTGGAGCTGGCGGAGTTGGAGGTGTCAGGGGGCGAGGATGGGGTGCACAGAGACTGTGTCTGCGCGAATGAAGAAAGGACATTCCAGTGGGCTGTGCGAACCAGCAGCCTGGGTATGGAGGGGATGGGAAATGTCTGGGGAGGGGTGAGATGTCTTGTAGAAGTCCTCTTTGTCCCTGCTTTTCTGATCCTTTCCTCTGCCTCCCAGCTCCCTCTCCCCTCTCTTTCGCCCCTTTCCCTTCCCCACTCTCCAGCCTCTTCCCTCCATTTTCCGGTCACATTGCACCCTCCTCCTTCCTTGGCTCCCCAAGACGGCTCTGAGCTGAAGCCAGCCCCCAAGACTGTCACAGCAACATCCACCATCTGACTCCACAGGGGAGGTGAACATCACCATCATCGCCAAAGCCCTGCACTCAGAGAAGCTCTGTGGCACCGAGATGTCCGTGGTGCCAGCCCACGGACATGTGGACACAGACACGGAACTCCTGACAGTGCAGGTGAGCAGGACGGGGCAGTGGGCTTGCACCCTCCCCTTGCTGGGACCAGAGCTGCACCCAAAGTGGTTGGCCCCAGGGTGCAGCAGAGCATCTCCCCATCCCTCGGCCAGACTGGATGATGCCCATGGGTGCTGCAAGGTGTGGGGAGAGCATCAGCACACAGCGCATGGCGAGAATGTGTCCATGTATAGGTACTGTCAGTGGGATGGTGCCTTCCCTTCCCTTTTGGGGTGAGATTGGTAGATGTGAGGCCACTGATTTTGGTTTGCTCCTCTCATCACACCATACATGGGGCTGCTCCAAGGACAGTTTTCTTGGCCTGGGTGGTCCTGAGCACTCCTGGCCTGTCAGAGCTGATGGGCTGCTGGTGGGTATGGGGTCCAGGCAGGGTGTTTGTCAGAGGAGGGGAGGCATTTCTGGAACAGAGAAGGGAAGGCTGATTCTGATCTTGGTCTCATACATGCCATATTCTTGGTTTTAAAGCCTCCAAGACCGATGTGAAGGAAAATTGCAGCTGCCTGGCTGCCCCTCTGCTCCTGACTCCACCAACAGCCGTGGTCTCAAGGGCTGGCAGCCTCTTCCCGTCCCTGCCACTTCGTCCCCTTCACCTGACCCAGCAGGAGCCTGCAGCAACATCACTGAGCCAGGACTCTGAATCCCAGCCCCGGTCCCCAGCAGCCCTGTCACCCTGTGCGGGTCTGGGGCTGCCATGGGGAGCTGCCTTTGGAGATCAGTGCAAGGCTGGGCAGGGAGAGGCTGCTCAGAGCTGCCCTGAGCACAGCCCTGCACCTGTGCCTGCTCAGCCAGGCTGGAAAATAAAGAAAAATGCAAGTGGGTTAAGGGAAGTGGAAGTGGCAAAATGTTTTTCTTGCAAGAAAGCTTCCTTCCTTCAGGCTCTTTGCCACCACCTCTGACCAAAGCCAGCCCTGTGTCCCAAAATAGACTTTGTTAGGGTCAGCGTTCCTGTCCACCTTCATGATGTGTCAGCAAAGCCATACCTTCCCTTTGCTGAGTATAAAGAGCTGAGACCAAACCAGAGAGGGCATTCAGTGCATGGGCAACGAGGCATCAGGAGAAACAGCACAATGTGGGATCAGTGGTGCCTACTCAGGAAGAGCTGGGGGACAACATGCTCTGGGTCCTGCTCCAAAGCCACCAGCAGTACCTAATGATAACTCCCCTATGCAGTATTTCCCCCTGGCAACCCCACAGGTACAGATTGGAGAGGCAGAGGCCACCGCTGCTCCCAAGTCAATCTCCCCTTGGCCACACTGCTCATGGCCCCCACTGCATCCCGCCCCGTGCTCGAAAGGGCTTGGTGTGCCAATGGCTCCAAGCTCCTTGGCACGTTGCACCATCCCTGGGATGACTGGTGGGGCACTGACCCCTGTCTCATCCTGGGGTGCCAGGACGGGCTTGGGGCCGTGCTCTCCCCTCATGTTCACAGGGGTGGTGGGGACCATCCTCCCCTGGACACCGACACCGTGTGGGGCAGGTAGCAGGGAGGTGAGCAAAGGCTCACATCCAACAACACCCGAGCAGACACAGGAGTGTGGGGACAGGAGCTCAAGGGGTCAGCCCTATCCATGGCTTCCCACAGAGCCACCTCCACCTGTCCCCGTGTCTCCAAAGGGAAGGGGACTACAACACCCTGGAGCAGGGGATGCACTCAGGACACTGTGTAGCTGTTGTGAAGCTGCCTCAACTTCCCCAAATTCCCACCAGTTCAGAAAGAGGCAACTCAACCCATGCCCTGGCCGGTGTCGCTCCCAGGCACGGTGCACGGAGGAATGAGAGCGGGTGGTGCTGGTATGACAGCCCAACGCTGTCCTGCTCCTGTGCCCACAACTGATGTGATGAAATTGGAGGAAATCAGGCAGAAAGACAGCCTGAGACCTGCCATCAGCCTGGATAGCTACATTTGGCTAAATTTAAAATACCTGGAAACAAGCCTTTCTGAGAAATTGCCCCCAACTCACAGGCTGTTCTCATTATGTGCTGCTTACTCTCATGTGGGGAACTTGTTCCTGCTCTCTCCTGCTGTCATTTCCCAGCAAACCAGTGTGTAGGTGCGTCCCTTGGCTTTGAACCTCTATAACCTAGGGGCCCCTTTCCTCAAATTGCAAAAATCTGTCCAAGCCTTGAACCCAGGGGGCTGTGGGCAGATGGTGAACATTGCCCTGGCTATATCTGCAGGTCCATGCCAGATCCCTCTGCCAACCCTTGTTTGCTCGCTGGGTGGAAAGCAGAAGTCTCATTGCAGAGCCTGCAGCAGCGCAGCTGCAGGTCTGCAGCACTCCAACACGTGGAGAAGGAGGCTGTGGCCGTCCCTGATGTCCATTTGCAGCTGAAGACATGAGATCTCTGGCTGCCCTGCCCAGTCTGCTGTTCCTCATCCTGCACCTCCCAGCTGGGGTGTCTGCGGCACTGTAAGCCCTCTCCGTGTCTGTCTGTCTGTCTGTCTGTGCCCAGTGGGAGGGCATTCAGTCCTGGCTCCTTGGCAGAGCAGAGTGGGAGATAATCCTTCCCGTGCACATGCTTGTTGGCCAGAGTGGAAATGCCCAGGCTGGTGGCTTGTCCCTGCCCATGAACATCAAGGGCTTGGCATCTGGGCATTGCTGGGGCTGGTGGCTCTGGGCTGGTTTATTGTTGGTGCTGCTTCATTTGCAGCCCATGTGTGAGCAGAGCCTTTGCTTGCTGAGCTGGGGAGTTAAAGGGAGGCTGGGGGAGGTGGCCCTGCACTCCAGCACAGGTTTCTGTGCACCCAGGAGCTTATTGGGCCTCATTCTCACGCCTCTCATGCCAGCACTTCTCCTTGCCAGGCATTACATGGTCACGTTCCCTGCTGTGATCTACCACCCACACACAGCGATGTTGTGGGTCCATCTCAGTGGCCTCCAAGAGCTCGTCCAGGTGACCGTCCAGCTGCAGAAAGCAGATGGGACCCATAACATCACCCTGCTAGAGAGGAAAGTCCAGGAACCTCATCTGTACCTGAACGTCACTTTCCCCGTGAGTGTCCTTCCTTGCAGAGCCAGAAGTGTAGAGGGGATGCCTGGGACACACTGCTGTCTCCAGGCAGAGCAGTTCCCACCAGCTCCCCTGATCATGGGGCTGTGGTCCCCATACTGCTGTGCAGCCCTCCACCTCTGCAGCTGGAAGAGGGTGGGAGCAGGCATGACTTCCCCATCTTTTGGTAGGGTCTCATCCCCCCGCAGGCAAATGACTCTCTAAGCTCAGCCCAGTTATTCAGTAGCTGAAATAATCCCCAGTAGCAGACCTGCAGGCTAGGGCAGGGTGTTGGGGGGACATTTGTTCCCAGCCCCTGGCTTGGGGAAGCTGTCCCTGTGTGTGAGGAGGGCTCTGGGTCACTGGGACTGAGCATCTTGGCCATGGCATATCCCCTGTCCTCACCTGGTGCCTGGTGTTTCCCCTGACAGGCTCCAGCTCCCTCCAGAGGGAAGGAGGAAATCGTAGACCTGCATATCTCAATCCAGGGAGAGTCCATGGATGTCTCCGAGAAGAAGAAGGTGATGCTGAAAGCCCTGGAGCCTGGGATCTTTGTACAGACAGACAAGGCAGTCTACAAGCCTGGTCAGCAAGGTGAGGGGGGGCAGTATGGACCACCCGGCTCTGGGCTGAAGGTGCTGGCGGGAGAGGTGGGCAGGAGGCTCAGCCTTGGTACGCTGCACAGAAACAGGAAGGCTCATCCTAGGACGCACTGGAACCCCCAGCACTGGCCCAGAGCAATGCCAGGACATGCTGGCAGCACTGAAGACTGTGCTGCTTGGGGGGCAGTGCCTCACTGCAGGGCTCAGGGTGGATTTCCATCCACCTTCCCCAGGGGGAAACCCCCTTCATGTGCATGAACCCACCACTCACTTCTGCATCCCCGTTTCTTCTTCCAGTGAAGTTTCGAATTGTCTCTGTGGATAAAGACTTCACTCCCAACAATAAGAAGGTGAGAGCACGACTGGGGAAGTGGGGAGGTGACAGAGCTCTTCTGCACAGCTCTCCTACAGTCTCGGCAAGCCGTGAGAGCTGCTGGAGCCAGACAGCACCTTTCCCCTTGGGAGTCCTGCCCCAGCCAGCTCTGCCTGCGTGTCTGCTCCCCAGGGGCAGCAGTGCCCAGTGTTGTTTACACAGGTTTCAGCAGGATATGGAAAGAGAAAGCAGAATTGAATATAGGACAGGGGAACTTGCCCACTTAAGCTTTCAGTTAGGGATGTTGTGATGGTGAGCGGGAAGCAGGGAAAGTGCTATTGATATCCATCAATCATCGGACACCAGGATTACAGGTGAGTTCAGTCTCTCCAGAGCAATCACCTGTGTCTCTGGAAGTGCAGGATGTTCCCAGATGAAATCGTTGCTGGTTGCTTGTGAAGGCACTAGGATATGCCACCTCTCCATGCCATGCTGGCAGCGCCCTCCACTCATCCCAGCTAGACCAACCCACAGACTTAGTATCAATGCCAAAGCAAACCAAAAAGCTGGAATTTCACAGTAGCCCACAAAAAACTTTCACTCTACTCCATCCACGGCTCCATAGATGTCCCCACCCCAGTAAGACCTCAAGAAAGGCTATGAGCATCTCCTCTAACCATCTCTTCTTGCCTTGCAGCTACCCCTTGTGTTCCTGAAGGTCAGTCTGAGGATGGAGAGGGGCTTCTGGGAGGTGTGGGCTTGGAAAGGCAGTGTGGCTGAGACAGGAGGAGCATAATGCAGCCATGGGCTGTTTTATCGGGGAGTGCTGAGATCTCCAGGGTGCAGATGCGACATGTCCCTCTGTGCAGGATCCCCATGGGAACCGTGTGGCGCAGTGGCGGGATATGAGCCCACGGCAGGGCATCGTGGACCTGTCCCTCCCTCTGGCTGCAGAGCCGGCCCTGGGCATGTACACCATTGAGGTGGAGGGGAAGAGACACTCCTTCAGCGTGGAGGAATATGGTACGTGGGGACCGTGGCCGCGAGGTGAACGATGGGTGGGAGACCACATTGGCTTGTCTTTCTGGGCAGTATGTCTTATGCCCCACACCCAGCCAGCCAGGCTCCATTGTCATTGGAGCAACAACCCTCTCTCCTTTTGCTTCTACCCCAGTGCTGCCCAAGTTTGAGATGACCATTGGTCTCCCTGCCATGGTGCTGGAGAAGGACCAGAAGTTCCAGATGGAGATTTGTGGACGGTGAGCCCAAAACAGGCTGCACAGGGAAAAGGGAGGGGATGAGAGATGTGGTCCATCAGACACACCCTCACCACCCCCAACCCAACAGGTACACCTATGGGAAGCCCGTCCAGGGGAAGGTCCAGGCCAGCTTGTGCCAGCCCCTCAGGCACAGTAGGTTTGTGTACGTATTTTCCAGTCACCCCCAGAAAGAGATGAACTGCATCGAGGTTAACGGTCAGGTGAGCATGCTGGGGAGCAGGGGTGCTGCTGGGACAGCCCCTTCCCGGGACTGCTGCAAATGGGGTTGGCTCTCTCCCTCCAGACTGAGAAGAACGGCTGTTTTTCAACAGAGGTTTTGTTGTCTGCCTTCAGCCTGACCAGCTCCAGGTACCAGAAGCAAATCCAAGTCCAGGCATTGTTGGTGGAGGATGGGACAGGTAGGGATGGCAATGCTCTCCTGCTTGGGAATGGGCATTGCATTCATCCCTGTGCACACCCAAATGCACGTGGATATTGATCTTCGCTGGGGAAGCCCCAAAACAGCGCTGTGATTCAGAGGTGCATGTGTGCGGGGACTGGGTGCAGGTGGGGAGTGAGCCAGGCCATCCGGGCAGTACTCCTGATTCTGACCAGGAGGCAAAAACACCCTTCCAGGATTCAACAACTCGCTCAATGCCATGGCTAGCAGGGAGTCAAGTCCTTAGGACACAAAGAAGTGGTTTCACCCATTCCAGTGGCATGACTTTGTTCTTTGACACAATCCACCTCACCCACCACCTCAGTCCCACCAGAATGACCACCAGTGGCTTGCTTCAGAGAAAAAGGAGAAGACTAGGGTTGTCCCAGGCCCACTGGCACTGAGATGGCCCTGCATCATGATGCTCTGGTGAAGCACCTTTTGAGAAGATTCTACAGCCAGCTGGGCCTTGGCTTTATGTCTGAAACCTGCCATAGAGGCTTTGCTTCTCTTGTAGGAGGTGTGAACTGTGCTCAAAGCTGCCAGCTGCAGAGGGAAAGCCTAAAATATGCAGGAACCTTTTCTGCACCCTGACGGGGGAGCTGGCAGCAGCTAACCTGTGCCCTGTGTACCCACAACATCCTCAGCTCCCCACTCCCTCTCCACAGGGCTGGAGCTGAAAAGCACCAAGAGCTGCAAGATTTTACCTGAAATCCTCACCGTCACCTTTGAAAATATTGATGATTTCTACAAGCCTGGCATTCCCTTCACTGGGACGGTAATGGGGGTTCCCCCGCACCCCACAGGGCTCCCCTGCACCCTCCTGTGCCAAATCCTGGTCCCACTGACCCTCAGCGCTGATCTCCCCCCCCGCCTGCCCTGTGCCCCATGCCTGCAGCCCAACCTGGGGCATGTTGCCTCCACTCCTGGTGCAGATGTTGCTGAAGGGAGCTGATGGTGCCGTGCTGCCGCAGAAGCAGCTCCTGCTCATCGTTAGCCAGCAAGGAAAAGACACGAGACAGACCTTCCTGACAGACAGATCCGGTAGAGCCACCTTCGAGCTGGAGACCTCTGGTTGGAGTGGCACAGTCTCCCTGCGTGTAAGTGACCCAACTCCCACCCCTTGGGGGTCCCTGTAACTGGTTTTTCCAGCAGTACTGTGATGGGACCTCTCCAAGCCTGCCATAGTAATGCCTTGCTCTAGAACCAGCACTTTGCGGGCTGCTGGATGGCTTCACCACCCTGATTTCTACCTCCATCGCTCAGGGTCATGTCAACGAGACAGCTCACACCCAGAACGATGGCTCAACATCTGTCTACCAAGATGCCTACATGTACCTCAGACCCTTCTTTTCAGCGAGCAGGAGCTTCCTGCAGATCCACCAGCTGGGTGGCGAGCTGCCCTGCGGCCAGCCCCAGAAGCTCTGGGTGGACTACATCTTCAGCAAGGAGGCCTTGGGAGCTGAACTGGAGAGCCTGGACGTGGTCTTCCTGGTGAGCCTCAAGCCATGGGAGGTTGGGCAGCAGGTGTTAGGGTGGTTGTGTTCATGATTGTGTCCCTGAGGACAAGACAATGAGAAATCTGTCCTGGCTAGACTGAGAGACCTACAGCTGTTAGAGGTGTCTGCTGGCACTGTTTGACCTGCATGCCAATGGGAGACATGGGGGGTTTGGAGACTGGTCAAGGTCAAAAACCATCCCAACACTTTCTCCATCAGGGCATTTTGGTTCCCGACTCAGCACCAGTTTATTTGTTCCCATCTCCTCCTCTGCAGGTCCTGGCCAAGGGGACCACTGCCACTGTCCTCAGGAGAGAGCTGCCTCAAGAGGCTGGTAGGTCCAGAGGTACAGATGGGCTGTGCAGGGCTCTGCTCTCCGTGCCTGGTCCTCATCTCCTCTCCTTCCCCACGGCCCAGGGCTGAGAGGCTCCTTCTCCCTGGAGCTACACATCGGCCCCGAGCTGGCACCCACGGCCAAGGTGCTGGGCTACACGGTGCTGACCAATGGTGAGATGGTGGCTGACAGTACCGAGCTCAAGGTGGCCAAGTGCTTTCCCAACAAGGTGAGACGAGGCTGCTGGAGATGGGGAAATAGCTCCATGGCTTGTCCATAGCTGCATGCCCTGAGCTCCATCCTGCTCCAAATGTATCACAACATCACAGTCTCTGTAACCCATGCCTCAATCCCCAAACCCTCAAGCTTGATTTTATCTTTGTGTAGAAGAGACCTCCATGTCCATGGCTTGGTCCTGCTCCTCCATGGGGGGTGGCTCCCCTTTGCCCTTTCCCCCTGATGACCCTGTCCCTCCCCAGGTGAAGATGGCTTTTTCAGAGGACAGGGCTCTGCCTGGCTCAGTGCTGCAGCTGGAGCTGAAGGCTGCCCCAGGATCCCTGTGTGCCATCCGTGCTGTGGACCGCAGCGTGCTGCTCTTGAAGCCCGAGGCTGAGCTCAACATGGAGGCGGTGAGTGGTGGCATTGCCCAGGGCCCCTTTCTGCAGCCCCAGGGACCAGCTAGGGATGGGGGGCAAAGAGTTGACATTGGTTTGTACCTCACCTACAGAACTCGGAGCCATGGACTCCTGGGCAGTCCCACTCCTGGGCAGGGGGTAGGTGTCTGGCTGGTTTTGCACCTAACACGTGTTTATTCCCAGGTCTACAAAGTAATTCCCGAATTTGACTACCCCAAAAGCATTCAGGACCCACCACCCTGTTCAGCATTTTCCTGGGACTATCCCCCTGACTTTGGCATTCCCACCATCCCGCTTGTACCGAGACAGCGAGACTTCTTTCGCCCTCCAAGGAGGCATCACTTACATTCTTTCCAGAGGAAATCACAGATGGACACCTACAAGTTATTTAAGGTAGAGGCCCTGCCTCCCTGTGCCTCCTGGTTCCTCCTCATCCAGGAGCTGGCTGTGGGTTGCTCAGGGTGCCAGGAAAGCACAGCAGTGTCCTGTGAAAGCCACACTGGTGGCAAAGGTCTTTCCCATACATCCCAGGCTCTAGTCCTTGCCTGCTTGTCTTTTACAGCCCTGTGACTGTTTACTGCTGGGATGGGGATATTCCTCCTGATGGGTTTTGGGAAGGACAACCTCTTTTCTTCTTCACAGAATGCAGCACTGAAACTTTTCACCAATGCCAAGACCAGTGATGTTTGCAAAGGGGTGATCGGCTTACCTGGGATGGCAGGTCCCCAAGGTCCGAGAGGTCAGCACATCCCTCGGCTTGCTCACTCCACTGAGCTCCCTCGGGAGAAAAAAGCAAAGAGCTGGTGCCCAGTCCTGTCTCCCATGTGCTCACGGGCACTTGGAGCCATCCTGAAAATACACTTGGCATCAAAGGGATTGAAGAGGGGCCACTTTCAGGCTGCCTGCAGGTGAGGTCCAGCTGAGATGCAGAGACCTGTGGACCCTAACTTCTGCTCTGCCTTTTCCAGGTGGCTTGGACTCCTATGTCACCTTTGCGAGGAAAGAAATTGCTGTCCCAGAAGTAATGGACCGTGGTGTCATAGAAGTTGCTGAACGTGAAGAGCCACCGGAACCCCGGACATATTTCCCAGAGACGTGGCTGTGGGACCTGGTCCCTGTGGGGTGAGTGAGGATGTTCCCCACGGAGCTGGTCCTCTCCCCACCTCTCCTCCTGCATGGAGGGAATTTGGGGACCTCAGAAAGGCTCCTTCTCCCATAGGAAGAGAGCCAGCCCAGCTGGGGATGGCACCAGCTGTGGGTAGGCGTGGTGGGATGGTGTCTCAGTGTTGTCCACCCCACAGGGATGGGGGCTCTGCGGAGTTGAGGGTGACGGTGCCCGATACCATCACCGAGTGGGAAGCGGGGATGTTCTGCACAGCACCGCAGGGCTTGGGGCTGGCCCCTGCCACCACCCTTACAGTGTTCAAGCCCTTCTTTGTGGAGCTGGCGCTGCCCTACGCTGTGGTCCGCCATGAAGCCTTCACCCTCGTGGCCACCGTCTTCAACTATCTGCAGCAGTGCCTGCGAGTGAGTGGGGCTGGGGAGGGGACCCTGGGTCTGGGGTCTGGCAGGGGTTGATGGCCATGGTCCGGCAGGTCCGGGTGACGCTGGCAGAGTCGGCAGAGCTGGAGGTGTCAGCAGGTGTGGACGAGGCATATGGTGGTTGCATCTGTGCAGATGAAGCGAGGACCTTCCGGTGGGGCGTGCGAGCCATCAGCCTGGGTATGGGACCCCCTGCCCTGCTGCCTGGGGACCTCCTCAGAGGATGGGGTGGGCAGGGAGGACGGGAGCAGATGCAATGCCACCTGAGAAGCTCTGCTCCACTCCACTCTCACCCTCCCCATTGCCTCCCAGCAATGATCCTCAACATGGTGGTCCCTATCCCAATCCAGCCATATCCACACAAAGCCCCAGAGTTGATGCAAACCCGTGAGGCTGTGGTGTGCGTTGGGGGGCTTCGTGGGGACTGAGTGCCCTGCTTGCATCTGCAGGGGAGGTGAACATCACCATCAGCACCCAGGCCCTCAGCTCCAAGGAGCTCTGTGGCAACGAGATGCCTGTGGTGCCGGCCCAGGGGCGCGTGGACACTGTGATAAAGCCCTTGTTGGTACAGGTCAGACGGGATATCGAGATGGAAAGTGGGATAGGTTTTGGGACAGGATCTAAGCAGTCCTTGGTGTGCAATGGGAGGACTGGGAGTGGGACAGCACCAGCCCCCAGCCTGGTGCATGATGCTGGGGGACAGGGGGACACAGCTGGTCCCTTCTCCTGACCCACTCTGATGCTGCTTCCTCACAGCCTGGGGGGATCCTGGTGGAGAAGGCACACAACTCCCTGCTCTGCCATGAAGGTAGGACCAGCTTGGAGTGTCCAGCAGTGCCAGGGGACATGGGGCAGGGACAATGGTCACAAGATCCTCCAGGCCAGAGAAGCCAAGGTCCAGGGTCCGTAGAGGCTCATGGCTGACATGTCTCACCTCAGCCGTCAGCCCATAGAGGGTCGGGGCACAAAGGGGGTGGGTGAGGGTACCATGGGGCCAGGCCAGGAGGAGTGAGGCACTCCCGCTGTTGTTACCCTCCATCCCCACAGTTGCTGAAGAAATCTCCTTGGAGGTTCCTGCAAACATCTTGGAGGGCTCCCAGCGAGCCCATGTCACCATAATGGGTAAGGGACAGGCAGGAATGGAGGATGACCAGGGACATGGAGGGTGCAGAGCTCCATGGCCCGAGCTCAGCAGGATGTGGGACCACCCAAAGCTGAGATGGGAGGGAATAGCGGGGACACAGCTGATGACAGTGCTCCTCATATCCCCCTGGGACAGGTGACATCATGGGCAATGCTCTGCAGAACCTGGACCGCCTCCTGGCCATGCCCTATGGCTGCGGAGAGCAGAACATGGTCCGCTTTGCCCCCAACATCTACATCCAGCAGTACCTGGAGAAGAGTGGGCAGCTGCACCCCAACATCCGTGCCAAGGCGCAGGGCTTCCTGCAAAGCGGTGAGCATCCCCAGTCCCCTCCTCTCCTGTCCCACCCTGTCTTGCGGCCGAGGGACACCACCCCCAATATCACCCCTCACCCCTTTTTCTATCTGTGCCGCAAGGTGGGTCTGGGCTCCAGGCTGCCTCTGGGGTCCCCCAAGGGTGTAAAGACCATCATGTAAAGCCTCATCCTCTCCTCCTCCCCCAGGATACCAGCGAGAGCTGCTCTACAAACACGATGACGGCTCTTACAGTGCCTTTGGGAAGAGCGATACCAGTGGGAATACCTGGTGAGGGACAGCCAAGGCTCAAGCAGGCTGTGCAGCGGCATCCTTCTGGGGACCAGACATCCCAGGGCTCCCCAGTCGCCAAGCATACCCCAGCCCTGCTCACCCGTCCCTCACGCGTCTCTCTGGCTCACAGGCTGACAGCGTTTGTCCTCAAGTCCTTTGGGCAAGCCAGAGCCTACGTGGCCATCGAGGAGCGGCACATCACAGACGCACTGCGCTGGCTGCAGAAGCAGCAGCAGGAGACAGGCTGCTTCCGCAGTGTGGGGAAGCTCTTCAACAATGCCCTGCAGGTGGGTCAGTGGAGTGGGACATGGGGACACGTGGCTGGAGCTAGGTTGGACCCAGCATGTCCCCAGCATGTGGTCTATGCAGCAGGGGAGTCCCTGTGCTGGTTGCATGGCACGGCCAGACCCCTCTCCCGCTGTCCCCTTTGTAGGGTGGCGTCTCAGACGAGCTCTCGCTGTCGGCTTATGTCACAGCTTCGATGCTGGAGCTGGGGCTGTCCCCATTGGTGAGGATGACCCCATCTTCCCCGGGGGGCTGGTAGGGTGGGGACAGGTGCTGGGGCAGGGAGTCCACCTCCCAGCCAGACCTGGGGGCAACCGGTCTCACTGGGCAGAACTAGAGTCTCTGAGTAATGACCACGGTCATGGGCTGCCTCCTGACTCCAGTGCTGTGCCAGGACCCGAAGGTGAGCTCAGCCCTGCAATGCCTGGAGGCTTTGGCCACGAACAACCCCTACACGCAGGCGCTGCTCGCCTACGTCTTCGGGTTGGCGGGGCGTGGGGAGCAGCAGCAGGCCCAGCTACAGAGCCTGGCCCAGCACAGCATCAGTGCAGGTACCACACAGCACGGGCAAGGCCCCCTCCAGGCACAGTCACCCTCTGCCTGGGCCAACCCATCCCACCCCCAGTTCCCCAGGACCCCCAGAGCAGGGGGTAGAGCTCCCACCCCTTCTCTCCCAGAGGGGCAGCTCTACTGGCAAAGGAAGGGGAAGGGTCTGCCACCCTCGCAGTCCTCCTGGGCTGCTGCTGCGCCGGCAGAGGTGGAGATGACTGCCTACGTCCTCCTGGCCTACCTCTCCAAGCCCCAAGTATCCTCTGCTGACTTGAGTACTGCCTCCCAAATTCTCCGCTGGCTCAGCAAGCAGCAAAACCCCTATGGGGGCTTTGCCTCCACACAGGTACCAGCATGAGGGTCCATGGGGCTGCTGCACGCCCGTATCTGCAATTAGGGGTAACCCTGACTCGGTGCTTTCTCCATGCCCAGGACACAGTGGTGGCCCTGCAAGCCCTGGCCAAGTATGCCAGCCTGACATACGGCAGCAATGGTGACTTCATGGTGACAGTGACATCCCCGATGGGCACCGTGCAAGACTTCACGCTGCGCAACAGCAACCGGCTGGTGCTGCAGCGGGCGGCTCTGCGCGAGCTGCCAGGGATGTACAGGGTGCAAACACGCGGCCAGGGCTGCGCCCTAGTGCAGGTGGGTATGGCCAGGGCTCCCCGTCCCCATGCAGTGCCCGCTCAGTGGCTCTAAGCCTCCTGCATTGCCCCAGGTGACCCTGCGCTATAACGTGCTGCCCCCTCCAAGCACGGGGATGTTCGACCTCCACGTGGAGACGGAGCCTGGGGAGTGCACGGGGAATGCCAGCACCAGCTTCCGTCTCCTCCTCCGGGCACGGTAGGGGCTGGAGCTGTGTCCTGGGTTTCGGGCGGGCCAGGAGCAGCCAAGGAGGGAGGGCAGACCCCAACCCCACCCTGGGGCTCTGCTCTTGTAGGTACACCGGGGAGCGTCCCGCCACTAACATGGTTGTCATCGAGGCCAAGCTGCCATCCGGCTACATCCCCGACAAGAGCTCCGCGGTGGAGGTGAGAAGCCCCCACTGCCCCAGGACCCCCTCTGCCCCCCTGGGGCACCCACCCTGCTACTGAGCCCTCGGGGGCAGTGGGACACAGAGGGGCAGTCACGGGGCCGCGCTTGCCCTGAGCCGTGTCCCTCCAGCTGAAGAGGCAGAGGCTGGTGAAGAAGGTGGAGGTGCAGCCCGACCAGGTGACGATTTACCTGGAGCAGGTGAGATGGGGCACGGGGACAGGGGAAGAACCCCACGTGCTGCGGTGTGGGGATGCTTCCCCACTGGATGGGTGCATCTCACCCGTGGGCCGTCTCCACAGCTGACGAAGAACGAGGAGGCCTTTGCTTTCACTGGCACGCAGGACTTCCCAGTGAGGAACCTCCAGCCGGCCACCGTGACGCTGTATGACTACTACGAGACGGGTGAGCCCTGCCAGGGACATGGCCCTGGGACGCCTGGCCCCGCCACCACCCCTTGCACCCCCAGTGGGTCGGAAGGGGTCTGGCTGTTCAGTTCACACTGACGAGCTTTGGCTCATTAACTCAGCTCACCCTGAGCCCATTAGTCACCACCCTCTCTGTTGCAGGTGACCGCACGGATGCTGCCTACAGCGCACCTTGTAGCTCAGGTAGGGGCCGAGCCTGACAGGGCAGTCACCCCACCACCAGGGCCCTGACGGGGCCAACCTGGGCTGTGCTGAGCACCTGGACTCCAGGGAAGGAGGGCAGTAGGTGGGGATGGAGGAGCCCAGCCCGGAGGCTGAAGCTTTGGATTGATCAATAGGGACTTTCAGGCCAAAGCTTGGGGGGTTAGAGGTCAGGGAGGACCCAGGAGTTCAGGTTCTGGGGTGCAGAGAGGAGCTGTGCCTCTCTGAGGGGGCTCAGACCCCACTCAGCCCTGGTCTTCCTCCTGCGCCCCTTACAGAGCTCCCCATCCATGGGTCTGGGGTGACAGAGGATGAGACGCGGAGCTCGGGTAGAGGGACACGGCAGCCAAGGGTGGCTGGGGGAGGGGCATGAGGGTCTCCTCTCACAGCACCCCCGTATTTTATTTTGAAGCGGCTGATGGTCAGGAGGAGGAAAACTTCTAGCACAGCCCAAAGCCCAGCAGCTGGTCCTGTCCCCTCGCTCCAGCTCCCACGGCCACCAAGAACCAGGACAGCCGACAGCCTCTGCTCCCATCCCAGCCACGGCCCCTACCCTCCAAGTGGGCAGAACATGGCCTGGGGATGCCGAGAGCACCGCTGGCACCCAGCACGGCTCGGTCCGGATTCGGCCACTTCTCCCTGCAGTGCAGCTCCCACCCCCTGGGACCCAACGGGGCTGACGCAGACCCATGGGCAGAGACATCCTGCTGCTCTGCAGCCCCTGCCACACCTGACCCTGCCTGAGCAGGCAAGCGGTGGCCCTCCCACCGGTGTGTCTCCCCCCTCCACCCCCACGAAGCTCTGGGGCACCAGGTCTGGCCTCTCCACTCCCTCACGGCACTTGAAGGGGACCCAGGCCTCCTCCCTCTCACTGGACGAACTGTCCCTTCCCAGCTGGCCCCCACCGCCATGCGCACCGTCTTGCACTCCATGGGTCACGATGCTACCCCAGCCCCCTCCCTGGCACAAACATGGTGCCAGTGTCACCAAGAGGGACCTGGGGACACCCCCGCAATCCCATCTGAACAGATCCAGGCCCTCGTTGAAGACAAACCGCAGTGCCCCCAGCCCCTGCCCTGGGACTAAATACATAATTTGCTCCAGCGCATCTTTTCTCCTGGTATTTCTTTTCTAAACTTGCTGGGTCTGATGCCTGGATGGGGGATGGATGGGGGGCACAGGGATGGTGCTGGCTGGGGAAGGGAGGGTGGATGCCAGGCCGGCTGCCAGGCCAGTCAACGGCTGTTCTGCTGCTCTCCCGGGCAAAGTGAGGTGAGCTGAGGCAGACAAGGTCCCAAGGCAGGAGCAGAGGCAGAACCCACCCACTTGCTCTCCAAGCATGCCAAAACGCGTATGAAGGGACACAGCAGCTCGCGGCACAGGCCCCTCACCTTGCCAAGACGCAGGATACATCCTGGTGCAGCCTCAGACCAGGGTTTAATTCTGCTGTGACCAAGGAGCTGCTCTGTGCAGACCTGCCTCAGGCTCAGCACCCACCGTCCTGCGACCTCACGGCTACAACTTCTCTGGAGACAGCGAGGGCGGGTGTGGGTTCGTGGGTTCTCGTGCCATCTCTGCAAGGCAAGTCTCACAGTAGTGCCCCCCTGCGGTGAGAGACCAGGAGATGCGGCCACGCAATGAGCAGGGAAGGGGCTTGATGCTACGTCGTTGAGGCCAAATAACCCCTGTGCGGCCCACCGGAGGAGAGGAGGCAACGTCACGTCAAGGCATGGACTAACAGCCAAGTGTGGCCAAGTCACAGTCTCAACGATGGGGGAGAGTGGCAGGGTGAGCTGGCTGCTCCCACGGCTGTGATGGGAGGACAGGAGCCAGCCCTGCCCCAGGCTGAGGCCCTTGCCGAGGACGGCGCCGGTCCCACGTCACTTATGGCGTTTTTTCTTCTGTTCTTTGCGCTTCTGAGCCCTCACGTCCTTCTTGAGGCGGCTGTCGACAACCTTGAACTGGCCCTTGACGCCAGGAGGACGGCGCACCCGGGGTCCTACGCCTTTCTTAGCCACCAGGTAGGTGACCTGCCGCTTCTCCTTGGCCAGCCCGGCTTTCTTGTAGATGCTGCAGGAGAACAGCAGAAGGTGAGACCGAGACCCCGGCCCAGCTCCAGCAGTTTGGCGTTGGGACGTATCTACAGACCAATATTGGGTCCCACCATTCCTCTAGACCTCTCTGCCCAAGATGGGGCTCGCTCTGCCCCCACTCAGCCTACACCCAGCTGGGTTACACGCAGGAGCTGCCCCCGCACCACAGCCGCAGGGACAAGGTATCGCGAACCGGCCCAGCACGACACGAAGGATCCACATCTTGGCTTCACCACTCACCGCCGCAGCTGGGCCACCTTCTCCCGCTCCGAGATATCCACCGTGCTCACCACAGCCTCGGCTTTCTTCTTCATCTGCTCCATCTTCTTTAGCATCTGTGGGGACAGCGAAGGTGAGGGACAAGGGGGATTGGAGGAGAGACCTGGGAGGGACGACAGAGGCCCTGTTCACAATCACAGACCCACTCACCCGCCGCTTCTTGCGGGCCTTCGCCTCCGCCACCTTCTTGATGGGGCGGGCGTTGATTTCCCGCCAGCGCTGTCGATACGCCTCAACCGTCTGCCGGTCCACCGGTATCTGCTTGCGCCGGTGCTGCTTCTCCTCCTCCGTGAACCACTCTGGCAGCTCTCCCTCATCCTCATTGAAGGAATACCTGGGGCAGGGGCACTCAGGTGAGTTGTGAGCGGGACGTGGGGTCCCCATGCCAACACATCTGCCACCCCCATGTCCTGTCTCCTGTTGGGACACCAAATGGTGCTCCCCCTCCAGCAATCCCAGCTGCAAGTACCTGTTGAAAGAATCATCAATCAGGTCCCGCTTGGCCTTTTTGGAGGTGGCGATGACGGAGCCGAGCGCCAGACCCTCTGCGTCCAGGACACGGGCTCTTTTCACTGCAGCATACAGACAGATTAAAGCTTGGCCTATCTGTAAGCAGCCCTGCCACTCCAGATAAGCACGGTCTGACCCTGCCTCCTGTCCCTAAAGAGGGACTCAATGACATCACTGGGTGCACACAGGTCCAGACAGCACCCCCCACTCACCTGGGTCCTCAATGGGCACCACCTCGAAGCCACATGGCTCAACACGGCCCCGCTTCCTCCCCACTGTCGCTGGTGGCCTGCAGAGAAGAGTGGTCAGGGCTGGGGCCCTCACCTCTCAGCTCTCCAGGACTGTGGAGCTGGGAGAGAACCACCAGACCGCCCCCCTCTCAGCCCTCACCCCTCCTCATCGCTGCTGCTGTCATCGTCGCTGCTCTGCTCCTCCTGTGCTTTACCAGCGCCGGGTGCTGTGTCTGTGGCAGGTGGGGGCTCAGCTGGAGCTGCCTCCTGGGGTACCACCGTCTGCTCTTTCCTCGTTGTTTTGTCTGGGGAACAGGAACCATTGGGTGAGAAGGGTTGAGGCAGACCCCTCCGCAGGTCAGTCCTCCAGAGACCCAGCTCATTAACACCACATCAATGCCTATTCATTAGCTGTGTAACGATACAGGCTGGAAACAACCTCTGGGGATCTCTGGTCCTGCTCAGAGCAGCGTCCCCATCATGGTTTGATCCAGTACCCCAGACTGGAGTGGGGCTGCCCCTCTGTGCCCCCTCAGTGATGCAGCCCCCCACTAACCTCTCTGAGACTCGCGCTGTCTCTCAGCCAACATCTGTGACTGTCCCAGCTCCAGGTCCTCATCTGCATCATCCTCGATGCCAGCAAAGGCATCCTGGGGATGGGGAGCAGCAGGTCAGGGTCATGGTGCAGATCGGGGAGCTGCTGGGGCTGAGGCTGCCCTGTCCTTTCTGACCCCATAGGACTCACCTTCCCGAACCACAGGTTGGTCTGCCGTTCCTCCAGCACTGACTTCTCCTCCAGAGGCACCAGCAGGGGATTCTCTTCTTCCTCCCCTTCCTCCTCCTCTTCCTTCTGCTTAAACTTCACCCTGTGACAAACAGCAGCAGGATCAGTGCCCCCAGCCAGGACAGAACTGCTCCCAAGGAAGCCCCTGCCCCAAGGAGGCCTCTCCCGGCTCTCACCTCTTTGCACCCTGCTCTCGCCTTTCCCGCTCCAGCCGGCGCTGACGGGCCTCTACCTCAACCAGCTCCTCTGGGTCCAGATCGCTGGCCAGGGACACATCGTCCTCTTCTTCATGATCCGAGATGTAAATGTCATCATCTCCAGGCCCTATCTCCAGGAGGGCATCTGCCGACGCCATGTCCCCCCGGGTCACCTCGTTCAGCAGCTGCCACGCAAGCAAGACGAGTCACAAGCTACAGTCTGTCAGCCACGTGCCTGCCACCGTCCCTGCCCTCCCCCTGCCCCACGCACCGGGGTCCTGTGGATAGACTGGAGGGAGAACATGCTGGTGTCACCATCATCGGCGATGGAGACACCGGGGAGGTCCATCTTCAGCTCCACACGCTCCCGCTGCTTCCGCTGTTCCTTCAGGATTTTCTTCTTCTTTCTGGAGAAGGAGACAAAGGAATGAGGCTACTTCCCCCCACTCTACACACATCCTAGTGGCTCATCCACTGCCACCTGGGAGCCAGGTCTCCCTCAGCAGCACTGTCACCCCCTCATGAGAGGTCCCTGACTGTGGTGTGAAGGGGGCCCACAGCAGCTTGTACAGTCACTTCAACTGCTTGGAGGAGCAGATGAGCCTGAAGACCCCAGACTCACAAACCCCACCTGCTGTCCAGAGGGACAGGCTCTGACACTATCACCCTGTCCCCACAGCTGAAGCCCTCTTTCTCTGCTGGCCCCATGCCCCTCCATTTCTCCTCACGCGAGATTACTTTACCTCTTTAACTCTGCCAGCTCCTTGGCCTTCATCTCCGCCAATGCCAGCTCTACCTCCTCCTCCTCCTCCTTCACCACCTCATCAGCTGTGACTCTTGATGCCATCTTCTCCTTCTTCTCCTCCTCCCGGCCTTCCTCCTCTTCACCAGAGCTCAGGCTGACAAAAGGAAGGAACTCAGACCATCTCTCCTGGCGACAGGCCCATCCCCCCATGCTGGCCCTCTGGGACAGCCCTGTCGTTCCTACTTGATATCCAGCTCCTTTGCCTGCTCTTTCAGCTTTTTGGCCAAAAACCTCCGCAATTTCGTTCTCCAGTTCAGCAGGGCTCTGTGCGGGGAGGCAGACGGTTAGAGACACCCACCGGGCCCAGCATAACGCCCTGCCTCAGTCCCCCCCAGTACCTGAGCTCTTTGCGTCCCAGCACGCGGATGTCCTTGCAGCACTGACGCAGCTCCTCCGTGGTGGAACTGTGATTCTCCAGTTCACTGTCCCCCAGCATGATCTGGACAGAGCGGAGGGAAAGGGCTGTTAGGCCTGAGCCCCAGCTCCTGCCCTGCCTCCCCTCTGCAGGAACACAAACAGGGCCATTGCTGGGGCACCTGGCCCCTCTTTTCATCGCTCTGGGCTAGTGGACACGTCTCAGGGGCCACCAAGGTCCCCCTCACTTTGGGCACTCACTTCGTTGGCCTTAGAGAGGAAGTCCACGGGGTTGGGAGCCTTGAGGAAGTCCATCAGGGTGAAGCGGTGGTAGAGGGTCGTGTCGCCATCTGCGTAGCCTTCTGCCTACAGAAGGAAGGAGCTGCATGAGCCGTAGCAGGGCACATATAAGAGCTTTTTAGTCGTCCCTAAAGGACGATGTCACGTAACTCGTGTCTTGCTGCAGCCGTCACCTAAATGTGCCCTCATGACTTACGGCCAAGGGCAAGTTACCAACCCCAACCTGTCAGCTCCACAGCATCTCCCAGTCCCACCTTAGACTCAAGAGAGGTGACAGTGCGAGGTTTGTGTCAGCTCCACGTCTAACCGAGGCCATGTGAGATGGTCTTTACACTCTTGCGTCCTAAAGACACCCCAGCCACACGACTTGTATCACTGTCTCCCCATTGCCGCAGCGCCTCCAAAGGCTGTAAACCTCCCCAAAGCTGGCTCTTCCATACTTGGCATCCCCAGACCTTTCATTTTCCTGAGCAGCTTCGCTTATTACCATCTTTTTGGCCCAAATCCCCAGTCCCATTTGTGTGTGTTTGGCCTTGCTCATACCTTTGGCTTCTTTTTGCTGACCAGCTCGCTAACAGACTTAGTCTGAACCTCCACGTCCTTAAAGGCATACTTTGGGTCAAAAAACTTGCTGTCGATTTTGTCTGGTGCCTGATAACCTGAGATGGAGAAATCAGAGCTATCAGTAGGTTTTTTCCAGCCCCATCCAGCAGCTGCAGGTCCCCCTGCCACTCACCTTGGCACACCACAAAGATCTCAGCGGACTCGTTGCGGGACGCTTGTGGCTTGGTGGCCTGGACCTTGTGGAAGAACTGCTGGAAGATCCAGAGGAGCGGCTGGTAATCCCGGGAACGAAAAACCTTGGTGATGAACCAGCCGCCCTTGCAGAGGAATTCGCAGGCCAGTTTCAGGGCCATGAGGGTCAGGTTGGCTGGAACAGGGAAGAAGAGCAGTCAGTAGTTGTCACAGTCCCCACTGCCCAGCTCCTCATTCCAACCTGCCACACTGCCCTGCTGGGGCACAAGATGCGTCTGCTCCTGTACCCCTCCAGACTGTGTCAGGCCATGCATCAGCCCCAGGCAGGCCTCACCTTGGGAGTAGGCGTCATGCACCCAGCTGGCTCCCACGTTGGGTGCTCCATCGTTGAGCACTACATCCACCTTCCATGTCTGCAGCTCCTTGCGCAGGGCCTGAGGGATGGGACATGCATTTGTCCCACTAACCCCTTTGCAAGAACTGACAGGCAGCACCCCCGTCCACATCAACTCAGCCCCCTGCCTCTATCCTACCCCTGAGTGAAGCCCCACCAGTGGGGTGATGCCCACTCCCACTGCAGACGGACCTGCTGAGACCCAGACTGGCACGTGACGCTGGGGCAGGGGAGGCAGGTTCCTACCTGGCGGCACTTCTCTGTGGTGATGTCCTCCTGCAGTGTCACCACGTTGGGAATAGGCTTGATAGGGACCAAGTCCACCCCTGGTGTAAGGAAGAGATATGAACACTGCAGCCCCTCAAAACTGGGCTCCAGCCCATCCCACATGGCTTCCCCACCCTCCCTCCCTCTCCTCCTACAAGGATCCTCAGTCCAGGATCCCCTTTCTTTGCCCACATCCAGGGACTGCCGTGGAGGTCCCTATCCCCAGTCTCCTCCTGCTGGGTCCCATCACTCACCAATGATCAAGCTGGAAACTGGCATGAATTTGGAAGCCACCTGCAGCCTGGAAAGAACAGAGAGGAGCAAAGCTACAGCAGGATGCTAGGAGAGCCTCCAGCATTGCCCGGTGCTGCCTGGGCTCTGGGATCGGATTTGGCATTGAGGACAGAGGCTGGGATGAGCTGCCGCAACAGAAAATACAAAAGCCACTTCACAACAAGGTCCCGGGGCAGCTGGTGGCACTGGGCTGTGACCTGGGGCCTTGACACCACTCACCACCCGCCAGGGGCCGCGCACAGGTCCAGCAGTGCCCGGGCCTTCTGCAGGAACTGGAACTTCCTGTTGAGCTGGAGAAGCTTGAAGGAGGAGCGGGAGCGAAAGCCTGTGGGAGGCAGAGCCGCGGGTTACGGGTTACAAGTGTTCGGGGTTACCGGGGCAGCAGCCCCCCACCCCCGCAGGTCCCTCACCCGTCTCCTTGGCCAGGTGGTAGAACTTGTCCCTCCGGCTCTTGCCCAATTTGCTTTTCCTGCCCATGGTGGCGGCGGGCGGGGCGCTCCGCGGGGTCGGGGCGCTCCGCGGGGTCGGGCCCTGCCGTCAGCCGCCGGCACAGGCCTGAGGAGAAGCAGTCGGTGGGAGCTCGAAGCGGAGGGACGGCCCGGTGTTCCCCCGTAACACGCCCCGGCAAACCCAGCGTCCCCTCGGTGCTGCCCCACCCCACCCCGGCCCCGCGTCCCCGGGCACAGACACAGACACACACCCCCAACACCGCCGCGTGCCGCCGCCGCCGCCTTCCCGGCGTGCCTTGCGCGAACACCCGACTTCCGCTTCCTCCCCTTGGCGCCACCTTGGGAGTGGCGTGCCCGCGTGGCTGGGGCCAGACAGGCAGCCTCAGGCGGAGGAAGGGGAGACGATAACGAGTCCCCTCGGGGGCGCGTCTGACATTTGTACTTAGACCTCTGGTGCGTCACGGTACGAAGAACTGGGCTTTGACCGTACCAAGATGGCGGCAGAGACCCCGACCCAGCCTTTGCAGCGCATACGCACAGTGCCGCCTGCTCTGCACTACGCATGCGCGCCTGCCGCTAGGCGCTCCGAGGTGTTCCGTGCCTAGGTTGCGGCGGCGAGCGGAAGTGACGCCCTCGCGTCCGGCGCGCGGGGGGCGGGCAGCGGAAGGAGGGCAGCGGCCATCTTTAGTGCCGGCAGGAGCGGTGCCGGGGTCCCGATGCCGGCGGAGAAGATGGCGGTGGACGGGCCCGAGCAGGTGCAGTCGGGACCGGGCGGCAGGCGGCCGCCGTCCGAGGGGTGCGCGGGTCGCGCCGCGCTGCTGCGGGGCTCTGCTGGGATTAGGTGTGGTCGGGGCCGGGCGGGTGCCGTGACTCGGCGGGTCTTGCTTCGGCCTCCCCGAGAGGGCGCGGGCCGAGCGGAGCCTGGGGCGGGCCTGGGGGGTGCGGGACGGAGATCCGGGACGGGTCAGGGGGGAGGGAGGGGCGTGCGGGTGGGGACGGTGAGACCCGGGGGGGACAGGCGCCTGCGGGCTGTTGTTGGGCAGCGGCCCGCGGCGGGAGAAGGTGGGTGGGAGGGAGAGCAGGGCCCCGGGCCGTAGCCGGGGGAGGAAACGGAGACCAGGGAGTCAGCGCTGAGGCTGAGGGGGAGTAGTGGCAGTTTTCGAGGCCCTGGGTGGAACGGCGGGGCCGTGGAGCTGAGGCCCGTGGTGCTGAGCTCTGCTCTCTCACAGATGGAGATGGATGATGGCAAAGGCGGCACAGGGCTCCGGCAGTACTACCTGTCCAAGATCGAGGAGCTGCAGGTGAGCCAGCCCTGGCTGCGCACGAGATGCCCAGCCACTCCGCCCCGACCTGCGTCGCTGGCGCTCCAGCCGGGACCATGCGTCCGTGTCCCTACGCCTGCGGGTCGCTTCTGGGGTGTGAGGGGGAAGCAGTGCCTCAGGGCACCCAGCTTCGGAGTGGGGTGGGTGTATTAGATGGTCTCAGTCTTACGAGCTGATAGCGCCGCTGTGCGCGCACAAGGTGTTGCCCAGCCCTGGGCAGTGGGGTTTGGCTGGCCACATCCCGCTGGGGAAGGCTGTACCGCTCCAGGTGCCTGTCCCGAGACAGAGGCTGTTGTGTTGGTCCCCACGCTGAGCTGATGCGAGTATTGCATGGGATGTGGAGGACTCGGCAAAGCTTCTTTCCCAACAGCTCATTGTGAACGAGAAGAGCCAGAATCTGCGGCGCCTGCAAGCGCAGAGAAACGAGTTGAATGCTAAAGGTACGTCTTGGCTACTTATCTTCCTGTCCCGGGGCTCTGTGGCTGGTCCTGCCTGCAGGACTGGTGGCTCCTGGCCTGGTTGCTGTGGCGAGTGCTGCAGGGGGTCTGGGCGCGGGTGCCTGCGGCTGGTGCTGATGTCTCTCTCCCTCCTGGCAGTGCGGCTGCTGCGGGAGGAGCTGCAGCTGCTGCAGGAGCAGGGCTCCTACGTGGGAGAGGTGGTGAGAGCCATGGACAAGAAGAAAGTGCTCGTCAAGGTATGAGGCTGAGCTGTCCTGAGGGTGACCGGGGCTGGGGCAGAGCAAGAGTGAGCAGGTTGGGGTTGGACAGACCCTCCTGTTGACCCCACGGGGGTTGGGGCAAACGTGAGCATGAACTCTGGAGGGGTGTAACAGCTGAAGGAAGTGAAGTGAGAGCTTTTTCTCTGGAGGAGCATGTTGCAGCAGCGTTCCTGGGTCCAAACTTTCCTAAGGCGGGTGGGAGGCACCGGGCTTAGGGCTTCCTGGGGGCAGGAGGGCCTGGGTGTTCGGTGGTGGCTGAGCTCTCTGGCTCCTTCCTCCCGCACCGAGCAGCCGATGTGGGTATCAGCATGTGACGGGACTTCTTGGAGAAGTAACTCACAGTGGCAACTGCTGCCTTCCAGGTGCACCCAGAGGGGAAGTTTGTGGTGGACGTGGACAAGAACATCGACATTAATGACGTGAGCGTCCTGGGGCTGTGGGAGGGGACGCGACCCCTCCCCCTGGGCAGCCCGGCGCTGCCTGACCCCTGCACTGGGGTGCTGAGCTGCCCTCTGCTTTTGCTGCAGGTCACCCCGAACTGCCGCGTGGCCCTGCGCAACGACAGCTACACGCTGCACAAGATCCTCCCCAACAAAGTGGACCCTCTCGTGTCCCTGATGATGGTGGAGAAAGTTCCGGATTCCACTTACGAGATGATCGGGGGGTTGGACAAGCAGATAAAGGAGATCAAGGAAGTGATCGAGCTGCCGGTCAAGCACCCTGAGCTGTTTGAGGCGCTGGGGATCGCCCAGCCCAAGGCAAGTGCTGCGGCAGTGGGTCTGTGGTGCCGCCCGAGGGGGTCCCCGTGTCTCTTGCCAGGGCATGGCTGCCTGTGCGGGCAGGGACAGGGGTGCTGAGCCTGGCCCAGGGTGCTGAGGTCTCCACATGGCTGTTGCAGGGTGTGTTGCTCTACGGACCCCCTGGCACAGGCAAGACCTTGCTGGCCAGGGCTGTGGCCCACCACACCGACTGCACCTTCATCCGCGTCTCGGGCTCAGAGCTGGTGCAGAAGTTCATTGGCGAAGGTAAAAGGGGTGCGGGGGGTGGTGCCTGCTTGTGCTGCAGCCCCAGCGAGGGCTCTTGTGGCGTTGGTGGCCTCGGAACGGGCCTCTTGCGTGGTGTCCGGGGCAGACAGAAGTGCTGCTGCTGTGCTGAGCTGTGCTTCACTCTGCTCTTCACAGGTGCCCGCATGGTGCGGGAGCTGTTTGTGATGGCCCGGGAACACGCTCCCTCCATCATCTTCATGGATGAGATCGATTCCATCGGCTCGTCCCGCCTGGAGGGGGGCTCTGGTGGGGACAGCGAGGTGCAGCGCACGATGCTGGAGCTTCTCAACCAGCTCGATGGCTTTGAGGCCACCAAGAACATCAAGGTAGGAGGGTGCTGTCCCTGCCTGGGGACGGGCAGCATCCTGCGGCTCTGTGGTGGCAGTGGGTGCCTGGAGTGGTGACAGTTGTCCCTGTGCAGGTGATCATGGCCACAAACCGCATTGACATCCTGGACTCGGCTCTGCTGCGCCCTGGCCGCATCGACAGGAAGATCGAGTTCCCCCCTCCCAATGAGGAGGTAGGTGGGATGCCCCACGCCAGGCACTGTCTCTCCCTTGGTCCCCCATTGTCCCCAGCCCTCTCAGGGAACAATCCCTGTGGCTCCAACCCTTGCTTTGCTGCTGCTCTGCCCCAGGCCCGCCTGGACATCCTCAAGATCCACTCGCGGAAAATGAACCTGACACGAGGCATCAACCTGCGGAAGATCGCGGAGCTGATGCCAGGGGCGTCGGGTGCGGAAGTGAAGGTGAGCCGGGGGGGGGGCACCGCGGCGGCACCGGGGCTGGGAGACGGGGGAGCAGTGGGTGACGTCCCTGTCCCTTGCAGGGGGTGTGCACGGAAGCTGGCATGTACGCGCTGAGGGAGCGGCGGGTGCACGTCACGCAGGAAGACTTCGAAATGGCTGTTGCCAAGGTAAGTGCTGTGGGGCAGGTGAAAGGGGGGGCTGCTGCTGCGTTCCTCCACCCCCAGCTGTGTTGGGAGTCACAATCTGGCCAGGACAGCCTCTGCCAGGGCCTGGGAGCTGTGACTTGAAGGGGGTCAGCTTTGGGGACACAGAGCAGAGTTAAGGGGGTTGTCCCCACGTCAGTGACGTGGAGGCGGCTGGGGAGGTGATGGAGACCTTTTGGGCTGCGGTGCAGAGAGAGGCCGCACTGCCTTCCCCCTGCAGGGCCGGAAATGGGTACTGGGGCTGGGTTTGGGGGGTTATTGGCACCCAAATAGGGGGGCTGTGTGCTGGGAACCAACTGTCTCCTCTGTGTGCAGGTGATGCAGAAGGACAGCGAGAAGAACATGTCCATCAAGAAGCTGTGGAAGTAACGGTGAGGCTGGGGCTGTGTGGTCTCTAATAAAGTGCTGCTATGGCCAGGCCTGTGCACTGATTTGGGGAAAGGGGGGCTCTGGGTCTCCAGCACACGCACACCAAGCTGCTGCTAACTGGTTTTATTAGAAAATATCCAAAATAGACAAAAAACGGTTACACAAGAGGCAGAGCAGGCACCCCTGAGCCATCCACCCTGGGAATATGTAAACGCCCCCTCCCCTCTGCCTGCGACCAGCCGGGCCAGGAGCCTGCGGGTGGGGGTCAGCAGGGTTAAGGCACTTCAGCGGGTCCGGCGGGTGGTGGCACCGCCCCCTCAGCCCCAGCTGTGGTCCCCTTGCTCCCCAGCACCTCCAGTTCTCTGTGCCCCAAACCCTGGTGTCCCCGCTGCCCGCAGGCTCCTTGAGGGCAGAGCTGCCCCCGAGACCTCGTATCGCTCACGCGTTGCCAATTACGTAAAACAGCACTGGAGGGGGGGGGGGGGGAGTAATCCACTGATTGTCAAAAACTGAACACTACAAAACTCGGTTACGTATCAAAAGAAGAGTTTGGGCCGCGCCAGCCCCCGGCGACCCCCTGCATAGATCGAGGCATTGAGTGCAGTAAGAGGAGCTCAATATATTAATCAAATACAAACCCACTGTACAAAACGCTTCCTTTTCTCTTAAAAAACCTGGTCACAAAAATAGTGCAAAACGTCGGGCACCAGCGGGAAGGGGAGGGCTGGTGTTTGGAATGACAAAACTTTGGTTGAAGAGGGGCAGGGCTGGGCCAGGCCTGCTGTGGCGGGGGCTGGGGGAGGGCTGGCAGCTTTTGGGCAGGAGGGCTGCGCTGGGGGAGGACGCGAAGGGCACGATGCGAAAGCGGGATGCGGGGCTTTGGCAGGGGGGACTGGGGGACCCTCCGCTGCGCTCTACCTGTGGCTGGAGCTTCCCGGCCGAGGGGAGCCCAGGCGTGTGAGTGGCTCCGAATCCCCCAGGCACGTAGGGTTTGTGCAAGTGCTGTATTTGATTCCAGTAAGTACCGTCAGGCTCAGGCAGCAGGGAGAGGAGAAGGAGCTCCCGAGCCCCCGCCGGCCCCTTAGGTGAGGCGGATCCCGAGCACTTGTTCCAGTTCCTGCCGACGCTGCTGGACCTGGGGGAGAGGAGGGCGGTCAGGCGGGGAGAGGGGGTGCCCCGGGAACGCCCCTGCTGACATCCCACCAGCACGGCACAGAGCCCACCTTGGCAAAGATGTGTCTGCCCACAGCCTCCTGCGCCCACGGCTGCTGGTAGAACTCCGCTCGCCGCTCCTCCTCGGGGTTCCCGATCACGTCCGTTATGATCTGAGTGAAATATGGGGTGGTGGGGATACGGGGTGAGTGCCAGGGCTGGACCCCACCCAGCCCCTCACCCTGCCCGTCCTTCACCTTGAGGTCCCTCCTCTGGGATTTGATCCATTCCTGGATGAAATCCTGCGGGTTGTTGCTGAAGCTCAGCATGAAATCGCGCTGCGTCTTCAGCTGGTTGATGGATTCGATGGTCTCGTGAATCTGGGGAGATGGCAAGGGGTGAGCAGCTGCCCCCAGCAGGATGGGACACAGCTGCCACACCAAATTCCCCCCAGCTGAGCCCCAGCTGAGCCCCAGCTGAGCCCCAGCTGCCGGCAGGGCTGCCCCCCATTGGCGGGGGGTCCTGCACCTTGGCATCCAGGGAGGCGATCTCCTGCTGGTTGGTGGTGGAGGCCAGGAAGTTGCTCATCTGAGCTTTCAGGGGATCGTCCACCTCCACATCGATGTCGTAGCAGGCAGTCTTCTTCTGGTCATTGGGGTCCACACTGGGAGGAAACAGGGTGGTGGGAGGGTGTCCAGGTTAGGGGGGAATGTCTGCAACCTCCACCGTGCTGTAGGGGAGGATCAACTCCCCTGACAGCGACACAAGTACCCCACTGACTGCCCCAAGGAGCCCCTGCATTTGTTTGGCTGGTTTTTCCTTTCCCAAGTGACTTGTGCTCAGTGCAGGTTGGGGCTGGAGACCCCACAGATCCTGCAGGCGCTGCCCCCACCCCCCGGGAGGTACCCTGCCCCCCACCCCACCCCTACCTGATGGTGTGGTTGATGATGATGGGATCTGGGTGCTGCAGGAGCCCCGCCAGCTTCATGGGGATCTCGGAGAAGCGCATGCGGACACAGTTAAAGATCTGGAGGGGCAAAGCACAGCGTTTGCTGTCTGTGACTGAGCCTCCTTCCCCCCACCACAGAAAGGGCCAGGCAGGAGGGGGGGGGAATCGCCCAGCCCTGCTTTGTGCTTGGCAAGCTGATGGATGCAAGCCAGAGCCTGGGGCAGGAATTGAGTCTGGGCAGTGCAGAGGGTCTGTTTTGAGTCAGAAAAGATGCTTAGCGTCTGTGAGGGGGGAAGGGTGCTCTCCTCCCAGCAAAGCGCACTGGTGCCGCAGGGCAAGGGCTGACCTGGCGGAAGTAGCGGTTGCAGTTGATGTACTCCTTCTCGTGACTGTCCTGCAGCTTGTTGTGCTTGATGTAGAGCCAGAGCGCCTGCATGATGCTGGCACGGGTCTGGGTGTGCACCCCAAGCAGGCGAGCCAGGCGCGGGTCCAGTTTGTACTGTGGTGGCTGCGGGGACAGGCAGGATGAAGTAACACTTGGAAGGGCCCCTCCCGTGGGCACACTGCCCCACACAGCCCTTGTGTCACACACGTGGGTCACCGCAGGCTGCGGGGTCCGTGCCTGGAGCTCTCTGTGCTCCTTTCCATGCCCCACAGCCACCTGGTATTAAGGCTCTGCCCAGTCCAGGCCCATTTGTGCCCCTGCCCGGTGCTGGAGGAAGGGCAGCAGGGCAGGACCAGCCCCACACAGCCCCTACCTGGTGATCCAGCATGAGCAGCAGAGTGCATTTCACATTGACGTCGCCGGGACGCTTCACTTGGAAGCCATCAGTCTCCTGGGTTGTGGGCAGCCGGTGCCACTACAAGAGACCATGGGGACACTGCTCAGCTCCAGGACCATGATAAGCCACCCACTACCAGGCTTGGTGTCTGCAGCCAGGAGCTGAGAGCTGGTGCTCAGGCTCTGCACAGGGGCCCAGCAGAGGCAGACAGCCCGGATCCCGGCCCTGGCACATCTGGGAATCTGACCCCCGTGGACTTCAGCCGAGAGCCCACCCACCCCAACAGATACAGCTTGATGTGCTCCAGCCCAGAGGTGGATGGGCCAGGGGCATTACAGCCCTAAGCACTTGATGTCAAGGGCTCAAACAGCTCCTGGAGTCTATGCGGGATCAATCCTGCCTCAGCCGCCACAGGGAATGCACACGGGAGCTCCTCACATCCACCCTGCACGTGAAGGGGATGCACCCCCACCTCAGCAGGCATCACCACAGAAATGAGTGTTTCCCAGAGGAAAAGCATGAGCTGGGTGCAGGGAAAGACTGCTCCAGGCAGGAGCACCCAAAAAAAGGTCTGATCCTGCTTACAGGCTGTGCTTAATCTCCCCAAGAACCTTCCAGCCAGGCAGCAGGCTGGGAGGCAACATGGGAGACCTTTCCCTCCGCCTGATGCTGGCCTTCCTGCAGCATCAGCACCCGTGTTGGGCCTCCCTTTTGCAAAGCTGTGGGGCTTGGGGCTGCCCAAGCCGCCTCTGGGAGCCGCAGCCTTTCTGCAGCCCCACACCCCTCTGCTCCAGCTGCATACTGGAGGGCACGAGGGGGTTAAGAGCCGAGTGGCCTGGGAGCTGTCAGGCTGGCCACCAGCCAGCACCAGGCAGGAAAACGCAGTGAGCCTGGAAAGCACAGCAGCGTGATCCCCAGGGGGGGCTCAGCACCCACAAGCACCATGGCTCAGCCCCCTCTCACAGCGGGACAGGCGCTGGGCTGGGGAGCCGAGCACCTGCAGGGTAAGCGGCAGGACCACCTCCCCTCACCCAGCTCCCCCCACCCTGCCCAGGGTGCGGAGGCAGCCCCGCAGCGTGGCCGACGGCCTTCAGCCTCACCTCCACCAGATGGTTGTCGGGCCCGTAGAGCTCTTTGTCCAGCTCGATGACGAGGCTCTTGAAAAAAGAGGAGAACTTCCTCTTCTGCTTGCTTGGCTGCAAAACAGAGAGGGAGAGACTTGGCCTGACACCCTCCGTCACGGAGGGCCCCCGCCCAAACACCGCCTCCAGCACCCAGCGAGCCGAGGGCCGTATCCACCCCTGCCAAGCTCTCTGAGCCCCAGCTCTCCGCCCACCACCAGTTCGTCCCTGCCCGTATCCTTACATCCTCCAGCAGTTTGCCCTCCACACGTAGCTCCCAGGAGGCCACGCGCTCACCACCCTCCCCTTCTTCTTTGGCTGGGGTGAAAGTGTTGGAGATGTAAATCCTCAGCTTCCGCTTTTGCTGTGGAATAAGAAAATCAGAGAGGGGGGGATCCTTGGAGTGAGAAGGTGGCTGGCAGCGCCCACAGCAGCACCCACATCGTATCCTCCACCCCGCCCCACTGCCTGCTCTCCGGGCTGGCCAGGGCTGCCACGCACCGTCAGCGGTTTCTTAATGGCCTCCTGAATCTCCATCCTCTTCCGAGCGATGGTTTGGTCCAGCTTGCGCTCAAAGGCAAGGAGGTCCATGTAGGCCTGGGATTCTGGGACCAGTTCCCGGATCTGTCAAACAGAAACAATCAGCCTCTTGCATGCTGGCATGGGGCTGCCTCCCCCACACCAGCCCCAGTAACACTATCGGTGCTGGGCTGACGCGCCAAGGAGTCACCATGTGATGAGTCCAGCACGGTGGCATCGTTTTCTCCTTGTAAACGAAGCCTACAGCCCTGCAAAGCTCTCCCCAGATCACAGAACACAGTTTGGAGGTTGTCACTGTGCCCAGCAGCCTGCCCGGTGTCACAGGCAGGTAACCCAACCCTGGACTCTCAAGAGGGACCTCCAGGAGAGGCTCAGGGTCCTCCTGGGGTCTCCTCCCCAAGCCACTGCTCATCCCTGCTTGCCCAAAGTCCTGCTTGTCCAACTTGCGCACATCCCAAACCTCTTCCAGCACCCCAGAGGATGAGATAAATCACAGAATCACAGAATGGTTGGGGTTGGAAGGGACCTTAAAGATCATCCAGTTCCAACCCCCCTGCCATGGGCAGGGACACCTTCCATAGCCCAGGTTGCTCCAAGCCTCCTCCAGCCTGGCCTTGGACACTTCCAGGGATGGGGCATCCACAGCTTCTCTGGGAAACCTGTCCCAGTGCTCCCCACCCTCTCCAGGAAGAATTCCTTCCTGATGTTCCATCTCAATCTCCCTCCTTCAGTTTAAACCCGTTACCCCTTGTCTTGTCACTACAAATCTTCCAGGTTGGTTTGGGACCAAGTGGAAGTGACTGCAGGCAGGATGCAGCCCAGAGAGATCCTCCTCCCCGTGGGGATCTCATCACCCCGCTGGATCACCTCCCTCAGTAGCCCATCTCCTGCCCCAGGCACCGAGGCAGCACTCACCCTCTGCGGCAGGACCTTGTCAGCCATCTTCCTCCTTTTCACCCTGCAAAACACAGACACAGGCAACAACCGTTACGCTGCGGCTCTCGCAGGATACCCTGCTGCCTGCCCAGCGGGACAGGTCTTGGGGGAAACCGCTGAGCCCTGCTCGCATGCCAGGAGCACGGTGGCTCTTTCGGCCCCATTCAGGCCACAAACGGGGCCTGGCTCTGGGGAGGGCAGTGCCAGCAGCAGTGCCACACAGGTAGCTCAGTCTGAGCCAGGGGTCGAAGCTCCCGCTGCAGCACACAGGCCTCGGGACGCAGGTCCCCTTTTGGGGCTGCTGTGTGTGACAGGAACTTTGGACTTGCTGGAGGGGAACAAAGAAAGGCTGTAAGAGCATCGGGAACACAAGACCTTGGATCAGTGCCAGAGAGCCAATGAGGAGGAGATTAGAACCCTGTGGGCAAGGCAGGATGACTCCAGGGGAAAAGGTGTTGGACACGTAGAGCATATCCCCAGGGAAGGAAATCCAGTCCCTGGGCTCAGTTTGCTTTGGGGATGGTAAAGGCAAAGCTGTGGCTGCAGGCATGCTCTGTCTGCAAGACAGTGTTCCCAGGACTCCTCTCTGAAGTTACACCCTCCTAGTACTACAAACCAAAGGCCAGTTCCAGCAGCTCACTTTAAAACAGCTTAAAGCAAATCAGCCTTGCCACAGTGGGGTTGAAATCACGGTGGGCAGAGGATGTAGAGGGGCCTCTGGGGCCACAGCATGGCTGCAGCCTTGCTCAGAGCCATTTCGGCTCTCTCCAACCTTGTAGTAGCCTTTCAGGCAGCCGGGCCCTGGGGTCTCCTCCCCTCCTGCATGCTGCATGCTCCTGGCCCCCGACAGCCTGAGCCCACCCCCATGCCCTGTTGCTCCACGCCTGGATACGCAGGGAAACATTCTCCCATTCTGCTGCACACGTAAGAGTCTGCAGTGGGGCAGAGTCCAGCGGGCAAAGGGAAGTCCCTTTCCCTTGGCAGCAAGTGAAGCCGCAGGGCAAACGTGGGCGTTCATGCTGCCATCACGAGGCGCCCAAGGTCTGCTGGCTGCCCCACGGCCGCTTGTGCGGGAGGGTGGCCCTGGTAAGGGTGGGGTCAGAGCACTCCTTTGAGCTCTTCTTGCCACATTAAATGCTTCCTGCCCTGCAGGGTCTGTCCACCCAATCAGCAGCTGGCAGTTCCTGATCCTCTGGTCCGCAGCCAGCTGGGAGCAAAGATGCTCAACCAGCCGAGCATGGCTGATCCCATGCAGCCAGCCCCCACGGAGCAGCCTTAGCTGGCTGCTGACGTCCCTGCTCCACAGCGAGCTGCCTCTTGTCCTTAATCCCCAGCTCGCTCTGGAGCACCGGAGGGATGAGTGGGATACCCCATGGAGGGATCACAGAGCCAACCAAACTGTCATCTGCCAGCCCCGCCACACATCCAGGGCAGGCAGCAGGACCCGAGTATCCCTGAGGACCAAGGGACCCTGCCCTGAGAAACAGCCTCCAGTAATCAAGAAGCCCTCGTGGAAAACAGAAACAGAGCAAAGGGATTAGCAGCGCTGTAAACAAGCAAGAGCCCTGCCTGCAGCCTGCCGAGAACAGCCCTAACGAACAGTCCTACCAAGCCTGCAGCTCTGGGGAGCATCTCTGCAACCTGCCGCCCCCAACCCCTGCTTCCACCCATTTCTGTGCCTGCCAGAGCCAGCACAAACCCTCTGAGAAGGGGAAAGACTCCAAGAAGCCAGCGCTGGAGCCTCTGGCAAGCACAAACACAGGCAGCGTGGCTTGTCGGTTACTGGCACAGAGATCAGAGCACGGGGAAGCTGTGAGCTAAGTGATCTCTGCCCCATCCCCAACCCCCATCATGGCAAAACACCTCAGCCCCGAGCTCTGGCAGGTTTCCCCCACCAGTGGTGTCAGCTGGGGGGGGTCTGCAGTGAAGCCGTGCTGGTCCCACCCTGCTGCAGGCAGTTCGCCCCTCTGTGGAGCTGTGGGTTTTATGCAGCCGGGACCCAGCGGGTCCAACCAGCCCCCAGCTCTGCAGCGGGTGTCTGTCCCCCTTACCCCCTCCTCTGCGTGGGCAGCGGTGGCTGTGCCTGAGGAGTCAGCAGACGCTTCCTGAAGGGATCCATCATCGACTGTGGCAGGCCGGGTCTCATCGGGGAGGCTGCTCCGTAGGGGGGTGCTCCCGGTGGTCCCACCTGCAGCCCTGCCATGGGCATCCGGCTGCCTGGCGGCATCCCAGGACGCTAGTGGGGAAGAGGAGAGAGGAAGAGCATGTGTTACATGCTGCCCTGCAAGGGGGCCTGACCTTCGCTGGGCACCAGCGGGTACCATCCGCCCTCTCCCTTCTCCCCCAGGAGAGATTGTGAGGCTGTTCCCTGCTCCAAGGTGCAGGTGAAGGACAGGGCAGGGAGGAAGGAAGGAAGGACATCAGGAGCTGCAGCCTTCCTCACTGCTGGGAGAGCAATGGGAAAGCAGAAGCCACAGACTGCAGGGGAAGCCCAGCCGCCAGCTGGCACGGAGCCGAAGCTGCTTGCAGCCCCGAGACACCAGACCCAGAACTGTGCGAGACCCCCATCGCAGGGGCACTGCCTGCAAAGCCTTCACACCGGAGACATCAGGGGCTGCGGTGTGGGTAGTGCCGTGGGCTCCTCTCCAGAAAGTGCCAGTGCTGGCCGACGCAACGCCTGGGAGGGGAGCGGGGTAATCCTGCTTCCTAACGGCACCGGTCACGAGGCTGGCAGGCAGGAAGGAAGCCGAGCTCCTGGGCACAGGGGATGGAGGCAGGACCTCAATCCCTGCCAGCATGCCAGCTCCTGTCCCTCCCCCTCCAAGGACCCAGAAAAGGCATTCACGAGCCACAACACAACAACTAACCACTCTTGCAAGGGGTCCTGACCCAGGGCAGCACTCGCAGCCCCTGCCCAGCCCCTGGAGCAGAGCAGTTTGGCAAGCCAGCACACAGGTGCCACCAGCTCTACACCCCAGGCATCCCTCCAGACCCTCGACAATCGGTCACAGCACCCCATGAGCCCCCGGCCGTCCCTACGTGCTCCAGCCTGCTTCAGCGGCGGTCTGAGCCAACAGCCTCCCAGGATCCTTTGATCCGCAAGCTCCTGCTGCCAAGATGTGAGGCTGGGAGAGCCACCAAGCCAGCAGAGCAACATTTCTCCCCTGCCGCAGGCTCCTTCACGTGCCAGGACATCCTCCACGGCTCCTCTCCTGCTGCCCTGAGAACGGAGTCAGGGCACACGGCCGCGCTGCAGAACAGAGCTAACGAAGCTGCCGTGTTATCCCAAAGGAGCCTGGCAAGGCAACACTGCAAGCTGATGAGCTTATCTGCATACAGGCAGTAATTTCAGCGCAATCCCTGCATGCGGGAGGGCTGGGAGCACGAGACCACCGCCGGCAGCCTGCCTGTCCTCCGCAGCTTTTACCAGCAGGCTCAGAGCTGCAGCGGGCAGGATGGCTTGATGGTGGCTGGAGCCAAAACCCACTCACCTCCTACCCGAAGAGCTGGTAAACACAAACCCAGAGCTCGAGTCGCCCCTGCTCCGCAACGCGAGGCGGAGGGTGTCTTCGCAAGCAGGAGATCCCAAAAACATACCAACCACTGCACTGGGAAGCATACTGCAGCTGGCGAGTCAAGCAGCAGCAGGCCATGGGATTAGTGTCGCACGTGGGGGTTCAGAAACACACACACAACGTGTGCAGAGCCTGTTATGCAACCAAATGCTGCCTCCACCTTTGCCAAGCCTTCCTTCAAAGCAGCACCTCCAGAGCTTTGGCTCGCTAAACCTGCCCTTGCTGCAAGGCAGGAGCCCATTTCTTCCTCCTAACAGCCCCCAGATGTTTCTCTCCTTTTGATGGGCCACATCTGCTCCACTCCTCATGACAAGCGGGACTGTGCCGGCATCGCCAAGAGCTGACCACGGCCAGCAGCACCTTCTCTTTTGCCAAGAACACACGGCAAGAACCCAGTTTCCCCGGGTTTATCAAGAAATCCTCGGTGGCAGGGCTGGGAGAAGATGCAGCACCGAGATCCACACCCTTGGCAAAATTAAAAACCACAGGTACTGAGCAAACACTGTTGGCAGTGCAGTGTGGCTGCAGGAGGGCTGTGCTCCCATAACTGGGCTGACTTACTGCAGGGGCTTCTGGAGAACAGAGAAGCCACGAGAAGCTACTGTGAGACTTTGAATCCGAAATTCAGGAGCCCCAAGAAAAGCTGAGTAGTGCTGAGGCTGCAAGCAGTCACCTGCAGCTCCCTAGAGCTACCAGGAGCATGGAGCAGACAGATGGCTTTCAGGGAGACCCCTGCCCCTGGGTGCTGCTCAAGCCCACATGGGAGACAGTGATTAGTGCCGCAGGGAAATGTCTGTAGGCCAGGGAGGTTCCCTACATGACAACGTACGAGAACACAACCCCTTCCCCACACGTGCTGAGCAGGGAACGCTGTCAGCAGCTTGCGCGGAGTAAGGTGACGTGGCCACAGCCAGCTCCCATGGCAGCTCTCAGCACCACCATGCCCCGAGGTCTCTCACACCTCCCTCTGCCACTCCATGGGTCACATTTCTGATCGATCCCTGAAACGAGATGTTTGGAGGCTGGCTGAGAGCCTCTGACAGCTCCACATCAGCGACAGCACCTTGTGCAAGGTTTCCCGCATGTCCATCTGCACTTCGGAGTGCGAGGGACCACTCCGTTGCCAGAAGAGGAGACAATGCTGTCGGCAGGCAGAGGTTCAGCACAAGGATGGATGGATCTGTCACACTTGGGGCTTTAACACCACCTCTGCAAACATCTGAGACCCATCAGCCACAGCTCAGCTGCCAGAGGACCAAGTTTCAGCCCACCAGGGACCTGCATCTGATTGCTTGGACAGGCAAAAACAAGGGAAGGCAGAATCCTCCACGCAGATGGTTTTACTTCCCCTCAGTTTACCCTCAAGATTTGCAGATTGGCAAAGCAGGGCCAGCCTCTGCCTTGTGTTCAGCCAGCGACTGCATCCCTGTCCAAGGGGACCTCAAACCCCTCACCTCAGCCCAGGGGGGATGTCGGCCCCCTCACCTCCTGCCTGAAGGCTGCAGGATCCTAAGATTCCATTCACACAAGTATGGAGCAGCCTTAAACCTCTGGCAAAGCCATAAATCAGCCCTGATGGGGTGAAGCCCGTCTCCATCCCCTTTGGGAAGCCCTGGAAATTAGCAGGCTGCAAGATGGCTTAAATTCGAGAAATCCTGTCAGACCAGCTCAAACCAAGGAGTCCTTCCTTAGCTAACTCCTGTCTAACACCCCTGTCCCTCTGTCCACCCCCCTTCACCCAGGACAGGGCTACTGCCTCGTCCTCCCCTCCCTGCCCCAACCACCCCTGCCAGTGGGGCAAACAAAGGGCAAACCTCACAAGCTCAGCTCTGAGGAACAAACTGGCCCTTGTCCAGCCTTCCCCGCGGAGAGCGAGCAGAGCCGTTTGGAAACGGGACAGAAAACAGTTTGTTTCTGTTCCCTGCCAAAGCCAAAGAACGAAGGGGGCTGGCTGTGGTTTAGCGGTTCATCCCAGGTCAATGCACAGGCCACTCGTGTTTGGGGAGCTCTGCTGAGAGGCAGCTTCAGCTGAATCCAATGGGAGGCTGGAGGGCTTCCCGATGTGCCGTGACAGCAGCCTCCTCACCTGCCAAAGGCCCCTTTCTTGAAGAAGGGCAGGCCAGAAATCGGAGGCTGGTAGCAAAAAAGAGAAACAAGGAGAGCAGTAAATCGCAGAATGGATCTGCACGAAGAAGCCAGGCTGGAGAGTGAGCCTCAAGAAAAGCAGCATTTCAGAAACAGCTTGAGAGCCTCTTCAGCTTCCTTCCAAGACCACAGCTCTTTTCCTGCAGCTCCCAACGAGCGGGGAAAGGCTCTTCCCAACGCACGTCCCATTTTGCTCTGTCCAGAAAGGCGTGATCCAACTTTGTACACACTAACAGCCAGGGAGCAAGAGCCCACATGCATCCTCGCCTGGGGCTTTGGGAGCAGAGCCCTGGACCGGCGCCAGGCAACAACAGCTCTTCCTGCAAGTTCCTCCCGCATGCCTGGATGGCAGTGCTTCCCAGTAGGACGGACGCAAAAGCAAACCCTGTTCAAAGGGAGCTCCAAGTCTCATGGAGAGCTCAGCTGCCTAAAGTCACCACTCAACCCAGGGCTTCGCGTGGATCAGGAGCAACTGAGTTACCCCCAGCACACCCCAAACCAGTGCTTTTCGCCTCTTTGCTCATTCTTATAAACCTCTGGGGAGGCCTTATAGCACCTTCCAGTACCTGAAAAGGCTACAGGGAAGCTGGGGGGGGGGGGCCTCTTCCAAGGGCAGGGAGTGACAGGGCAAGGGGTAACGGGTTTAAATTGAAAGAGGGTAAATTTAGACTGGAAATTCTTCTCGGAAAGAGTGGTGAGGCACTGGAACAGGATGCCCTGAGAAGTGGTGGATGCCCCATCCCTGGGAGTGTTCAAGGCCAGGCTGGATGACGCCAACCTTGTGATTCCAACCACTGGCAGGGGGGTTGGAACTAGATGACCTTTAAGGTCCCTTCCAGCTCAAACCATTCTATGATTATCTGTGAGCAAATTCCTCTTGGGAGGGTGCCAGGAAGAATCTGGGTTTGTGCTGGCAAAGATCTTCATCCAGGAGGTGCTGGTGTGTTGCTGAGATGCTGTTGCGTACTGCAAGCTCTTGAGCAGCACCTTGCTCCCAGCAAGGCCCCACCGACCCCAACACAGCTCACCGTGCTTGGATGAGACGCTGTATTTTGATACAGGAGGAGCTCCAGGAGTCAGACTGCTTCTCGGCTAACGACCATGGACGAGGGAGGAGTAAATTAAAGGGAGAAGAGCAAGGTAACAGGCAAAGACATTGAGCAGGTTTAGGACACAGGCTGGCAGTGTTTCAAGCAGCAGTGGAGATGTTTGGGTCCAGACAAACCTGCCCATCTGTGGTCTCACATCTGAAGCTGCAGATGCTACAGGTCAGCGAAAGGAAAGGTCATGGGGATTCAAATCATAACACAGGCATTAACGCAAGCAGGAACAGGCAACAAAGGTGTTGGGTTCCTGCTTGAAAGAGAAACTCTGGCAGCCACTAACACAGCATGGAGGCACACACAGGAAGAGCAGAGAGAGCTGCCTGGCATAAAACATTGCTTTGGTGCTGTGGCAGTGCTAAACTGCCCAGGGAATGGCTCTGAGAGAAGGTCCTGTGGAGGAAGATGGAGTGAGGGCCTTCAACAGCAAGTTCTTGAGATGTTGTCCACCTAGAACTTCGCTGTCACGTTTCCTCACGAGAAACAAAGGGTGCCGTGGTCTCTGTTGTTGCCTTCCTCTCTCTTGCGCCGAGGACAGCGTTCATCTGCTTTGTATCATCACTTAAACTGACTCGAGGCTCAGTCTATGATGAAACCTGCCTTGGAAACCATCTCCTTTGGGAAGGGTGCGGTCACCCAGAAAGCAGCATCACAGCTTTCTGTGTAGCTCCAGCCCTGGCTGTTGTCCTCAGGCACTCCCTGAGCCAATGCCAACCACCCAATGAGCAGGAACACTGCTCTCCTCTCCTCCCAAGAAGATTGGGTTAATCTCTCCCGTGCCACACTACACCCTCTCCGACACATTCAGGACACTCCATCTTTCAGCCGGCTCCATACCAGCAACCCACACTTCTCCGGCTCCTCCATCCCAGCTGCCTGCACAGGTTTCTCCACGAAGCATGACTCTGCTTTCCTTCACACCGCTGCCTGCCCAGGGAGGGGATCCCTGAGCCACAGCTGCTTGCAGGGTTAGGAGCTGCTTGGACCACAGCAGCCCTCCTGTGCCGCAGAAACCTGGCACCTTCTCACCAGCAAGTGCCAACAAAACCCTTCAACTGGGCACCTGATGAATGCTGCTTTTTGCCACCTCTGTGCACCAGCAAAGTGTCACCACAGGGTAACTTTGAGGCCAGAGCGCTGCTTTGCACACTCCCATCTCCACCATGCAGAGCCAAACCTGCTCCCTGCCACAGCATCGATCTGATAACTTGGGAGAAAACTTTCCTAAGACTGAACGTAGCACCTGAATAAACAAGAAAAAAGGCTCCTTCTTGCTGAATTTACATCAGCCAGCACAACCTGGATGCTGGGGGCTGGGAGTCAGAGACAGGGACCAGGATGGGGGCTCTGACTGCAGACCCACCACCAAGCAGCCTGACAGCTCAGCTGCTCATCGTCCTCCTGGAAAAAATCCTCTCCTTCCTGCCCTGGCCATGGCACCAGCACCTGGCTGCTCTGGAAACATCAGCTCCCAGAAGGGTCCCAAATCCACCTCAAAATGAACTCCCAAAGGGAGTCATCCTCTTGAATTCCCTGCTTGAGCCGCCAGTGGATAACCAGCAGGCATGCAAGGATGTCAAAAGGATGAGCATATGTTTAATAATCCAGCGATTAAAGAGCCCCTAAGCACTCCCTGGCGTGGATGAGGCCTGTTGTGCCTCTCAGTCCCCAAATAATGGAGTTCTTCATTAAGCCAGGGCATAATGGAGCAGAGACATCCCCCAGAGACAGCAGGGAGGGGAGGGGCTGCCTTCCTGTCCTGGGAACTGCAAAACAAAGGGCAGACCCTCTGGATCCTACAGCTCTCCCCTCCCCTGCGCAAGCAGCCCAGCAAGCTGCCAGCCAGATGCAGCTTGCAGCCAGATGTGAGTCACAGCACTCACCACCAGCCCCGCTGACCCAGCCAAGCCCTGCCCTGGCTTGTCGGTGCCAGACACCACGGTGACAGGCGCCCAGCGTACGTCACCCTATGCCGGCCGTGCGCTCCCAACACCTGCTGCCATCGCAGCGTTATGGCCAGCAACGGGGGAAAGCAAGCATATGTAGGCCTGTTTATCCGCAGTGGCGAGCGGCTGCTCCCGTCAGGGTCGCGTTCCCAGTCAGATTTTGCAACGTGCCACACAGAAGGTCAGAGCAAACGAACGAGCACCCGCCCGGCCCAAAACGCCTCCGAACCGAGCTCCTGCCGATCCACGCTCAGACCGGCCTTGCTGCGCCATCTCAGTTTTCAGCACTTTTTGAAGGCTACGGGGGGGAAGTTGTTTCCTCATCTTGTACTAAGGAAGATCACAAGCTGGAAACTCCCTCGGGTTGATTTGTTTCCCAAGTTTTAATTCATGCAAATAAAGCGGCAGCTCCGGAGGAGGCAATGAGTGGCAGATGAGAACATGTTACAAAACCGGGCTCCTCCAGTTCCAGCCCGCCTGGAACACTGTGCTTTACACCAGAAACCTAATAACCGAACCAGTCACCCCGCGCAAGAGCGAGCCGAGGGGCTGCGCGTGCGAGGGGCTGTGCGTGCGAGGGGCCGGTGGAAGCCGGGCTGGAGGTCGGAAGCCGTTTCTGATAAGAAACGCTCAGGCTGGAAAACGAGTGATTTCTGTTGCTTTTCGAGGGCTGCTCCCTGTTCAGGTTTGCTTCCCCCCAGCATCAGCAAGCGCCCGCTCTGCTCGTCCACCACTTCGCCACCTCCTCAGCTTCCTCCCGAGGACGCGCACCCGGGACACCGCTCGGTCACCTCCGCCTTTGCCACCGGCGCGGGCAGACGGGCTGCAGGCAGCCCCGTGCAACGGGAAACGGCCGCGGGGCCGGGTGCGCGGCCTCACGCTTCCTCCGGGCCCCAGCGGACACCGGGGTCGGGGCCCCAGCGGACACCGGGGTCGGGGCCCGGCTCCCGCGGGCACTCGCGGACCAGCGCTTGCAGCGGCGGCGGGGACGCGCCCGGGGACGCTGCCGAAACTTTTCCTGGGGGTCGAGAGGGCGGAAGGCGGAGCGCGTGGGGCTCTGCTAACCAACGACCGGCAGGAAAACAACATGATCCGGGGTATAAAGCGGGGGTACCGGTGGAGGCTGGGCTCCCGGGTGCGGGCACCCCGGGGCGATTTCGGGAGCCCGGAAGCCGCCGCTGCGGGCCCGGAGGCGCGAGGAAGGCCCCAACGGCCGGCCCAACGCCCTCCACCCCCGGGCGGCGGGACCCTGAGGGGGCCTCCGCGACCGCCCCCTCCCCTCACCCCCGCCCCTAACACGCCCCCTCCCCCCATCCCGAGGCCGCCTCACCTGGTACTGAGCGGCGGCCGGGCCCATGGGGCGGTAGCCCGGGGCGGCGGCAGCGGCCGGAGCCGGGTTGGGGCCCCGCAGAATGGCGGGGCCGGGCCCCGGGGGCGGCGGGGCGGCGGTGGGGGGCAGCGGGCTGAGCGGGAAGGCGCCGCGGCCGGCCATGGCGGGGTGGGGGGGGGAAGGCGGAGGGGGCGGCCCCCGCCCGTGGTGTTTACTCGGAAGCGGCGGCGGCGCCCGGAGACGGAGTCAGCGCGCGGCGCCCGCTGGCCCCTCCCCCGCCACGCCCCCTGCGCTGTGGTCCCTCCCCCGGCAAAGCCCCGCCTCGCCCCGGGGAGACTCCGCCCCCAGGCATGGCCCCGCCTCCCCCAGGCGGCGCACCCGTGTGCACGCGCACATGCCTGTGCAGGCAGCGGGGTGTGTAAGCGTGTGTGCGTGTGCAAGGGGCGTGCAAGGCACGTGGGTGCGCAGGCGTGCGCGGAGGGCGTGCGGGTGTGCTGACATCAGTGTGGGAAAGCGGTGGCGGAGGCGTGCGGTGTGCGTGCACGCGGGGTTGAATGCGTGTGCACTCGTGGGCGTGCGGGTGTGCAGGTGGGAATGGCCGCGTGTCCGTGCCGGCACGCAGGTGTGCACGCGCACAGGTCTGAGCGTGCCCGTGCGTGGGTGTCCGGATGTGAAAGTGTGAAGGTGTGCTTGCGTGTGCTGTGAGTGCCTGTGCGTGTGCACGTGAGGTGTGTACACGAGCAGCCCGTGTGTGTGCAGGTGTGGGCGTGAAGGCACGCTGCACACCAGTGTGAGGGCATGCACGCTCGCACGTGACGCGTGTGCGGGTGGGTGGGTGCGTGTGAGAGCCTGGGCAGGTCCGTATCGCGTGGGAAGGCGGAGGGGTGCAGGCGTGGAGGGGGGGGTCGCTGTCACACGCGTGTGCCACACGGAGGGCGGCGGGTGGGAGGCAGGACCCGGGGGAGCCCTGCGAGGGCAGCGACGGCTCCGCGGCGCGGCCACCAGGGGGCGCCGCAGGCCCAGGCCCTGGCCGCTCGCTCCGCCCGGCGCCGGCGGCACTTCCTGCGGCGGGGGCGCCGGGGGACCCGGCCCGGTCCGGCCCGGCCTGGCATGGCATGGCCCGCCGGGAAGTGTTGGGTGCCAGACTGGAGCCAGGCTGTGGGGCATCCCTTGCTGGCTTGAGTTCATTTTTTGGGAGCAATACGCGGCGGAGGATGTGCTGATACGGGGAAGGTGATGGCCGTGCCGACCCGGGTTCGGGATGCCAAGGGCGCGTTCTGGCTTTAGGGCTAGTAAAGTAGAACTTTGTTCTGCAGATCTTCAGCTGAAGTCACAAGTGAAAATGGGCACCCCGAGGAGGATGGAGTCTGCCCGCAGCTCCCAGCCCTGCGGTGTGGGAGACCCCACGGCTGGGCACGGGGTGACCTAAAAGCGCCGCAGCCCCTTGGTGGGGGGGGGGGGGGGGGGGGCTGCGTTCATGGGCATCAGACCCACTGAGCAGCGCTAGGGGCAGGGTACCCGGGGAATCCCTCGGCATGGAGGTGTGGGTGCTGGCTCTGCACTGGGGTGCGCGAGGCTCTCCAGAGAACCCCACTGCATCCCCAAACCACCCTGTGGCTCGCCAGTTTGCCCTCTGCGGCTGCTGATCCCCGTGCAGGGGATGTGGAGCTGGACCAGTGTGTCTGGGCTTGGTTTTGGTTTATTGTTCGTACCGTGGGGCTGGGACTGGGGCCGTTCCTCCCCAGAGGCTGGGACATGCCAAGGCTTCTCCCCACAGAGAGCAGGGGGGCATGCTGCTGGGGGAGAAGGTCCATGAGCCAAGGTAGGGCAGGTTCCCAAAAGGGCTCCCAAAGGTACCACCAACACCTGTCCCCAGTTTGAGCCTCGTTCAAAGGGCACTAGATGGAGCAAAGCACCAAAAAGCAAATTTTCCTGCTCAATTAGGTCTCCTGCATCCCTGTTGTTTGACTTGGTCCCAGTGGTGGACCCCTGTGCCTGGATGAAATGAGGTTTTAGGGCAGCTGGTGCTTGGGGCTGCCCCCTCGCCTGGGTTTCAAACCATCCGTCTCTCCCTCCCCACCTACATGCTTTCACCACAGCCCTAAGCCATTATTAAAACACATATCTTCCCTTCAGAAGCACTGACACTTCATTAAGCAGAACACGACTCCCTGCTCTGGTGGCGATTACAGAGCCACTAATAACCCTTAATGAAATCCCACAAAAGGCTGAAACTGCTGCAGCGTGGGAGTTTCCCATGGTGGCACAGGGCAGTGAGTGATGCTCAGGGACTGTGCTCTGTGCCTGGGAGTTACTCACCTGATTGATCTCTGGGCTGGCATCATAACCTTGCTGCAAATTTAGTTGCTGTCTGCCATTCCAGCAAGTCTGCCAGTGGTTTTGGAGAGATTTCTAGGATTTTTGCAGCAATCTGGGTACTGTGTAGTCCCTGTCTGTTCGGTGAAGGTACCAGGATGGGCAGTAAAAGTGATGATGTCTTTCCTCTCCGATGGCTTCATGGGAGTGTTCTGAGCATCAGACAGAGGCGAAACCCATCTGAAGTTGATGGTGAAGCCTCTTTGCATTGCAATTGTCACTGAAGACCTTCCTCTGAGCAGACTTTCTACATATAAATGGGTCAGAAATGGTTTCTTTCAGCCATTTCATGGCTTAAGTTCTCGTTGGGACTTTGTCCCAATCTCATTCCTTGTGGCTTCTCAGCTCAATGGGACAGCAGCAAGATGGGTGTTCATTCCCATGGAGGACACACGTGGCTCAGCCATTCATCCGTGCAATTGCTGAGATGATTTTCCTCCTTTGTTTCAGACCAGGCTATGCTGGGCACCAGTTCCTTTTCCCATAGGAAAACCATTCTCCAGGGTGCAGAGCTGCTTTTCCCACTCATAGTTAGGAAAGAAATCTAAACCAGACAATCCTCACCACTTTCTCTTTTTCCTTTTGCTGAAATGTAGGAGATGCTCCTAAACCCAAATAAACTTCTGGAAATAAGGTAGATAAACAAAAGGCTTGAGATGAAGAAATGCCAGCACAACAGCTATTTAATTTGTCTGCATGTGTGCTCTGCAATGCAGTCGGTAGGTACAAGGCATCCTGCTGCTATGCCGCAGGGCCCTTGCGGAAGCAATGGGCTTTCAGGGAAAGAAGGCAAGTATTATGAGGATTAGGGCCTTATTGCTTTTCCAGCTCTGTTTTCGTTCTTGCTGTCTTACTTTGAGCACACAGAAATCCCCAGGGCCTAGGGACAAGCACGGGTCCGCAGCCACAACGCCAGGTCCTCCTCCTGTTCCTGGTTTGCTGAATGACCTTCAGCAAGTTGCTTCTTTTCCCTTCTCCCCAGTTTCCCCACTGCTGTTGCAGAGGTAAGTCCTCCATTGCAACATGCCTGGTCCTGCTGCTGCTGCCAGGTTTCCCTGCACAGCGCAGATGTGGCCGTAAATCCCAGCACAGGTTTCCCAGCAGGAAAGGGGAGCCATGCTCTGTGGGAACATCTCCCCGGCGGTTTCTAGTTCCTAGTGGGTGCATCTTTGCAATCGTTTTGTTGCCTGAGAGCTTTGGCAGCTTCAGCAGTACATCCCTGTCTCAGTCCATCTCCGGGGATCAGCAGGCGCTTGGGAAAAATCCTACTTTCCTTAAAGCAGAAAGTCTGGAGCTCCCAGGAACAGTAGGAACCACACTATCTTCTCCACTTACTCAGATGCTGGTTTTAATTTCATTTTGTGACATCTTCAGAGGTGTGAAGACCCCAACAATTATTTTGCTGGAGTTTTTTCTCCAAATTTTGAACTTTCCCAGCATCCCACCAGGTGTGAGATCATTAGCATGGGGGACAAAGCCCAGAGGATGCTGATTAAAGGACTTTGTCAGCTAGGAGCGAATGTGATTACTCCAGCTTCTTTTCCTATTATGTGGCACAGGCTGGTACCTAATTAGCAAGAGCCTATTCATCAGCATAGGTGAGGCTCAGTGCCTCTCTGGAAAGGCTGCCTGTTTTCAGCTGTTTGCTCAAACCAGGGGAACTTCCTCTCTGGATGAAAAATCAGGAGCATCCTTTGCATATTTTTCAATTAAACCTTCTTTTGGAGGTCAGCGCAGTCCCTGGAGGCAGATACAATTAACATATAAATTGCAAATCCATGCTGGTGGCCAATTCATACTTTGGGGATGGAAGGGAGATATTTAGCTTATCACAGTAACACTCCTGGGAGATGGGAAAATCTCCCAGATGGGCAGTCACGGGTGGCGGAGGAAGGCAGCAGGGACCAATGTTGTTTGATAAGCAGCCTTGACCACGTCAAAGAAAGGCATAGAGCCCCCAGACCAAGACAGCTACAGAGATCTCCAAAAAAAGCTGTGCTCCTGAGGAAGGACCAAGGGGAACCACTAGAGAACCACCAACCAAAATCTGGATTTTGCTAATTCCACCATTGTTAGGTTTTATTTCTTGGGGTATTGAGGTAGTTGGTCTGGTGGAAGCCCTGGATGTGCTTTCCGTGTGTTGTCCTTCCCAGGCACCAGTGCCTACCAAGAGCCCAGGAAAGCGTTAAAGCAACAAGTTATTGGAGATACTGGGATGGAGGTGGCTTTAGTTCACAACTGATGCAGAAGCTGGGGTGGTAGGATCACCTCCCAGCAGAGAACTCGACATATCAAACCCACTCCCACCATGCATGGGAACGCACCACCACCAGGTATGACCCCTCAATGCTTCATCCCGCCAACAGCCTCTGGCTGTGACTTTGCAGATGTGTTGGATGTGAGCCTGCTCTGCCTCTCAGCCACCCATCACCCTGTTGCTTCCAGGGTAGCAGTGGCCTCCTCCCACAGATCCATGGACAGGCCCTGGTTTTCCCTTGCTGCCAAGGAGACATCACTGGGGATGATCTTCCCTCCCAGCTGTAGATCCAGTAGCTTTGTGGTGACCCTCAACATCTCAGGGCTTCTCAGCTTGAGCGGATTGCTGGTGGATGTCTCCCAGTGGTGTGGGCACTGGGCCTGGGGTGAGTAGGTGGCAAGCTCCGAGAACTTCGCTACCTTCACCTGAGCAGATGTGTTTCTCATTTGTGAAGGAAAGTCTGCCTTTCATATCATTCTCAGGCTGCCTGCTACTGCAAAATCTTCAGCCAATCACCATTCTTTGCAAGCCCACACCTACCCCACTCTACCCCAGCTCCATCTGTGTCCAACCCATGACACAGCTCTGACACCTCACATAAGGCACACGATTAAGCTTTGAGTTATCAGCCAGATAACTCAGATTTTAAATTATGTACCTGTGCAGGGAAGGTTTCCCTGTCAGGAGGAGTTACAGCAGTGCTGGGTAGATGGCTGTTTAACCTTCTCCGAGCTGTAATGAGATTGCGTTTGTCATCTCTCTGTTCCGTTGTTGTTCAGTGGTTGTAAGCTTTCAGGCTGACTCTGGAGCCTGTCGAACTCCACCCACTGCTAAAAGGTTGTGCGATGGGCTCAGGATGGGTTGTGTTACCTGGAGGCTGGGGACAACCCCTCTCGGTCACTTTCATCCCCATGGGTGGCAAAAGCTGAGCTAGGAGGGCAGATGACTCCTGTGACACTTGGTGCCGTGGGACAGAGCTGAGACGAATCCCGTGTTTTCCAGCTGAGCCAAGCTGCTTTGGGGTGGAAGGGAGTAGCAAAAGAATCAGCTTAGGACATCCTGTTAATGCTGAAAATCCCAGATACACCATGCCAGGAAGCTGCGCCCATGCTGGCAGGTGAGCTGGGTCTCCCAGCAGATCCCTGGCGTCATTTCCAGCCCCATCGTTTCCTCCTGTGCCTCTCCGGCAGCAATGGGCTGCCTTGCCAAGGCATCTTCACAGTGGGTCACCGCAAGTCCCCCCTACCTTCCCAGCTCTGGGCAATGTCCCTCGTGATCCAAGGCAACTGGTATTTAAAAGCATTAAGCCTGAGGTTTTGTGCTTCTACCCCTTCATGGGTTCCAGGCATTAGGTCAGGATGATGTTAAGGAGGCTGATCCCGGTGGAAAACCTCCCCACTACCCAAAACCACCGAACTGACCGCATCAGCATCTCCGCGGGCTCAGCCCCTCCACAAACCCTCTGAGCTTGGGCACAAGAGGGCACTGAAACACCGCCGCTCCGGCCGTGCCTGAGCGCAGACAGAGCTGCTGAGCCACAAAGCCCCTCTGCGCCCTCGCCCTGGCCTGGCAGCTCGAGCGCACATCCCGGGGATGCTCCTGCCCCACACACTGGTGTGCGTGTCCATGCCGTGCCCTTCCCCTTGAGCGTCACCACCTTGAACGAGGGGAGCCAGAGCCGAGCGGAGCCAGCACCTCCTCCTGCATGAGCAGGCAGGTTATTGCTGGGGTTGTGACCAGCAAAAACAACCAAATCCCTAGAGGGGTGTGCTTGTTGGGGTCAAACACCCACGCTCTGCCTGTGAAAAACCAGCCCCTTCACCTGCTGGGTTAGAGCCAGTGGGAATCACCAGTCGGCTGCGCTCTGCAAACCCAGGAGCGCTTAATTGATACTAATCTCATCAATGCAAATCATATTAGCTCTCCTAGAAACACTGGGTCTTTACCAATAGCAACACTGACTGTTCTGTATAAATCAAATTTACCAGCCTATAAACATTCGTACATCCCACAGACATATTCACTCTCATAAAAAACATCAATTGCTGCCTGACTATATTAGTGGAAATAAATTACAGAACTTTATCTCTCTGCCATGATTATGGGCAAAACCACATAAAAGAGACACTTGGAAGACACTTTTGTGTCGATTGTTACTGAAGATGCCGATGCTGTTCGGCATCTTCAAACTGCTATGAATTGCATATAATTAAGGGATTTGAAAATCTTCAATTACTAAAGGATAAAAATGTCTCTTTTTTGCAAGCCTGAAACACCTGTGTGAGCAATTTTTGTGCAGGTGAAAAGAATAAAACCAACTTACTAAGCATCACCCTTTGGAAGGGATGTTGGATGGATCCTTTCACACTATATTTTTAGTTATTGGTGGAGAATGTGTCTGATTGATAGGAGAAAAACGAGTTTGTGCTATTCAGCTCCTCAAAAAGAAGACTGTGACCGGCTTTATTCCAGTGTGAGCATCTCTGGAAGAGCAAAACATCCAGTGGAATAAGGGTACAAGAGGGAAGTGGTGGCTGTGAGGGAAGTGGATGAGAAATGAGGCTCGTGCTCCAGGCAGGCAGGGTGATTAACCGCGTGAGCAAACCTCTTAGGGAAGAGGTGGGTTTTCCTGCAGAGACTGGATGATTTGAGAGATGCTTTATTCCCACATGACTTATTGGGGAGCTGGGGTAGATGAAGTGACTCGTGGTGCCAAGAAGGTTGATCTCAATGACTGAACATTGGATGTGCCTGTGAGTCTGTAGCAGGAGGAATGAGGAATCAGGTGGGGAATAGAAGACTTCAGAGCCATGGGAGGTGCCTGCAGGTGTCCCCAGGCCAGGCACAAACCTCATCTTCTCCAGACCCTCCAGGGTACCCATGGGTCTCAAACCATTCTTTCCTCACCACACCATTGCCTTATCCTTCTTCCCTGCCCTAGACATGATGCCCAGGCTAGTTTAATGTGCTCTGCAGCAGATGAGCTTGGGGACGTTATTTCCTTAAGTGTTGGCCAGCCCATTGGCTTTCCTACTGGTTTCCCACCCAGCAAAGTTACACTGGGATGCTGCAGGTAGTGCCATGTCTGTGTGGCCCTCCTGAGCAGGGAGGAAGCTCCCAGCAGAGCTAATCTGCCTCTCTCATCTCACCTGCTTTATCTCTTCTGGAGTGTCCTCACCCATCAGCCTGGGTGACAGCACAGTGCCTGTTCCTAGCTGGCAAGGATTAGAGTAAGTCTCCTGTTCTTCTTCAGCTCTACTCTTTTTATCAAGGCCGCTTCCTCCAGGTCTGTCTCGTGTACCTGGTACTCCCATAACCACAGTATATGTCTCACCATCTCACAGTCTTCAGCACACTCATCCTTGTAATGTCCCTGAGCCAGAGAGCAGCACTACTGTCCCCATGATACTCGGGGTGGAGGGAGACACTACGATGAAAAGCTCAAGTGAGATGGGGACCAAAAAGCCCCTGAAAGCCTCAAAGGCTTGGTGTGGTCACTCAGGTGATGGACAATTGTCCAGGACAGAGGTGACCGTCCGTGGTCTTCAGCTCCATAGCAGGGTTTCTTGGCTGGCTCCACCACTGATAGTGCTTACGACTCTATCCCTTCTCCCTGCACTCCGCAACAAGAAGTGACTAAAGAGTTTAATAATTTGGATTTATTCTTTGCTTCTGACTGAGGCTGTTCAAAGAACAATAAAGTGACTTCAGCGTGATTATGGCTTAGTACAAGTGTCCAGGGATGCTTCCCTTGGCAGCATGTCCGTCTGTGTGTCAATATCTGCGAGGGCAGTGACGTCTCTCCAGGGGAACCTTTTTAGGTACCCAGGATGAGCTTATCCTGGGCATATGTAAAGCCTTCACTGCAGTTCTCAGTGAATTTTGGATTTTCCTTTGGGTGAAGTCAAATGCAGATGAGATGCATGTGCCTGACAGCTGGGCGATGGAGCCTTTGGTGCTTTGTGGGTTATTCATTGACAGGGTTTGTGTTTAATGCAGGAGCCTGGCTCCAGCCCAGCCTTCTGGAGCTTCCTGCGATGTCTTAATGCTGTGTCTGCCCTTTGGCAAGAAAAACGTGGAAAGAAAAGCATGGAAAGCTGTACTGACACAGACCAGAGTGTGTGGATGGTTGGGGGGCTGGGGGGGGGGGGGGATAGCTGAGGGCAATGGTCTTCCCTCTGGGGTGATGGGAATCTCAGCATTCCCGCAAAAATGAGACTCCGACATATGTAACCAGAGAGAAATCCCCTCCGTGGCAATGGAAGGGAAAGGCAGCTGCATGATACTGCAGGGGGCTGAGACCGCAGGTCAGTGAACGGTCTCAAAGGGGTGTGAGCACCATGTTACGGGGCCACATTGCACCTTCCATCAGCCCAAATTTGCCTGGATCTGCACCCAAAAGTGTTGTCAGCCTGTAAAAGCTGGCTTCTCTCTCAGCTGAATCCAGCTTTTTTCAGGATGAGATAAACCCTCCCCTGAAATGTAGCTGGGGCAAACGCTGGTGTAGGTGTCCTCTGGCAGCATGCCCTGGGCTCCTGCCTATGCATGGTCCACCAGATCCTCCCAGCCAAGTTTCTTTCAGTAAGTCGATGGAAATGGGATGCTGCTGGGTCTTTTATCCTTCTGCCAATGCCCTCCCAGAGCACCCAGGGCCCCGCCACATGCCTTAGTCTAGCACTGACTAATTACTGGAGTGGTTGCCAGCTTGGGTAGCTGGACACAACCTAAATCCTGTTGAATCTGTACTTTATGGGCAGATTGGAAAAAGCAGGAGGTAGCCACCATGGTGGGGTCCAACCTGCCTGTCAGCTCCCCTCTTGGACAGGCACTGGTTTTAATATCACATCAACTCTAATTGACTTATTGCTGGTCTTTGCAAATTGCCCTCTTAATGATAGTTACAACTACAGTGTGTGCAAATTACCCTGCTAATGACACTTACAGATGTACTAAATGCCTTTGCTTATTCATATAGCCAGGCAGGAAATCATTTAAAGCCATAAGGTCAGGAGCAAGAGGGGGATGGGAAAGCATCATCTCCTTGGCAACTGCTTGGATGGACCGCTTCTCCGAGGGGCGGTTCCCAGCATCCCACCAGCTGCTGCTCCATCCTGCTGCACCTCCTCACTGAGCTCAGGTGCAGGATAAGCTCTTCCCATGGAGTGGGAGCACAGTGTGGTCTTTCTTCCTGGGGAGTCCCGGAACAGGGATGTTCCTTGGGGCAACAGGCAGAGGCTATGAGCCCATTTTCTGTGGTGTGATAACTACAAAGCTGAAATAGAAACCAAGATGAGGGAATTTCATCTCTACAGATTTAACATTTTGCCAGGAAGGGCAGTGGTATGGGAGGATGTTTGCTGAGCTGTCTGTGTTTCTGGTGGAGCCAAGTCCCTTTGCATCCTCCCGCTGCCCCACCGCAGCAGCCAGTGTCCCACACCATGTCCTGCCCACCAGCACCACAGTGGCTGCTTGTGGAGCTCCTGGGCTGGAATGTCAATGCCTTAGGAAAGGCTAATGAGTGTTTAATTGGACTCCTCCATGTTACCTGTGTGTTAGCAGCTGGTTTGGCCCGTGACCAGAAGCAAGGTCAACCTGTGCTCATTGAAGCTGCTATTGCCATGCTAGGTTGCAGTGAAAGCACTTTTCTGGCTGACTCTGGTGCTTTGATGACTTGGGTTTATCACCTACCAAGATCAATCACCTTTTAGAGCTGCAGTGGTTGATGTGATAAGCAAACAATAACTTGGCCAGCTTAAAAACGCAGCATCTTTGCTGGCACACCAGCATTCTGGCAAGCCTTGGGACACTGGGACACAGGGACAGCAGTGCCTCACCTCCATCCACAGAGTGGTCTGAGGGCTGATGGAGATCCTACAGCTTTTGTGAAGATGGTTGGTTGGATAGAGAAGAGGAACCCAAATTAATGCTTTGTCCAAGACGAAGGTGGGCAGCACTTGGCCATTAGATGGTGAGTTTGGAAGTAGCTGTTGGCCAGCTAGGAAGGTGGTGGTCTCTTCTTGCTTTGGAGGACATGGGGAGGAGCTGATGTTACTGTGGGATGCACATGTAACGGACTGAACACACTCATGCATGAGAAATCAGGCTCTCTTATTTCCACTGTTCACAGAATATCTTGCTTCTCTTTTTCTTTGATATAACTCTGGATTTTCTTATTATCTGCATAAAACGGTGATTCCTTTTTAAATGCTGCCAGATGATATATGATGGCAATGAGTTCCAGAGGCCAAGTGTGTCATGCCGTTATGAGTTTCTCTAGTGAATTTTATTTAGCCATTTCAATCCCTCACTCCTGCTATGGAGCTTCAGAAGAGCACAATCCTTCCTGTGGTGTGGGAAGAAATGCAGTGATGAGGCTACCCATCAGGAAGTCAAACTCAAGGTGGTCTTGAGCACTTCTTCATCCATTGACACATCTTCAGCTACATCCAGCCTCAGCTTTAAAACATCCATAATTAATGCCTCCGCTAAAGACAAACAGTGTTCAGGAAGATTTATCATTTCTTCTCTTGTAATTACCTGTCAAAATTAAACTAATGGCCTTTTAGAAGGAATGGAGGATTTTTTTCTTTAATTAATTAAGTATGCAGCTTGTCACGCAACATCAAGGTCATCAAGACTGAGATGAAGATGCCTGCCCCACTAGCACTGCTTTTCTCACAGCCCAGCATGCACCCTTGGGGAAAGAGTGGGGAGAGAGATTTGAGGAGAGTGGAGAGGGTTTGTTCAAGCATCTTGCTCCTAGTGAGCTGAAACTGTATTGTATATATACATTATTCCCTGTGGCGGTGGTCCATCAGCCTGTGCACCCTCGACAAGGATGCTTAGAGGAATCTGTCACGGACCGGTCTGTGCAGATACAGACCAAGACAAGGTTTTCTACTCCAAAACGTGGCTGAGACCTGCTGGCTTTGGAGCTCCTCTTCTGCCAGCCTGCAAGAAGTGTTGTGAGACCTGGTGTCTCCATCTAGCAGGCAAGTTCTCCCTTACAGATGAGGAGCATTGACCTTCTGCCAGGAACAGGCAACAAGGTGGTGTCTGGCATTTTGAGTGTCTGGTGTCCCAGGAACCACCCAGCACTGTGTCCTAGTTCTGCTGGTCTGAACATCCCTTGTGCCTGCTGCATGAGGACTAGCTCTACTTGGAGAAAAAAGTAGCAAGCTCTGAATAAAACTGAGGTGTCACAGCGGTGTGACACAATCTCCAAAAGCAGATAGTCCCAGCTACAGGAAGAGGCACGATACTGTTAGCATGGGAAGCATGGGGATCTTGCCCTGTTTTTGTCCGTCTCCATCCCCACACCTGGCAGCAGGTGGACATCCCTGCTTCCCCTCTCAGACCCATCATCTTTGCTTTTTGGTTGTATCCCAAAAGCAGGTCTCCATTCTCAGCAGCCTATTGCTTTTTGATCAAGACCCTTGGATCCCTGTGCTTTAGGATGCTCTTCTCCGGGGAGCCAGCGAGCTGGCTGTGCAGGCTTATTTCCCTCTGATAACAGACTCTATTAGCATGAAGTATTGCTTTCAGTGCTCCAGTGAAAAATGTTAGCTTTCTTCGTGAGAGGTATCTATTGGGTTAGGATTACACTGCCCATAAATAACGGAGACAGGCTCAATTCCAGGCGCTTTCCCAGCCCATAATTGGAACACCATTATAAATTGTAAACATCTACTTTGTGCTATAAATGCACCTTTAAATGCATCAGAGTGGGGAATGGCACGAAGTGGCTGCCAGGAGAAAAGAAGAGAGCAGAGTCCTCTGTCATCGGCTCCAGCTGACGGGGAAGGGGGCTGCGGACCTGCTCTGTGGGGCTTTTGGGGCAGATCATCGAAATGTGTGTATTTTGCTCTGTTTGTGGAGAAGCTCACAGAGATGGATGCTTTTCGGTGCAGAGAAGTAACCCTGTTCCTGCATCTTGTCCTTGAAGGTTCTAGCTTTGTCCCTTGCTCAGCTACAACCAGAGCCACCTCAGCATCCCCTTCCCCACCCCAGACTGGGCACATCTCAAGCCTTGAGCAAGCACCAGGCTGGGCGTGGAGAGTGTCTGCAGAAAATGTGGACTTCTAGCTGGAAAATAAAACAAAAGAACTTCTGAGAAGCCAAGACCTTCTCCTGTAATTTGTTGTTGGATTACTGGTTGGGTTTTTTTTTTTTTGCTTTCTGTTTTCTGTGCACATTTCATCCTGCTAACATAACAACTTTCCGTCAAAAAAAGTAATTTGATTTAAATTTTCATCCATCCCTGCCTTTCTTTTAAACTCTTCTCTGAAGATATTTAAAGGGTGTGATAAAAACCATGCAGAGGTGATGGGGGCAAATGGCTTGTGCCATCTTGCCTCAGAATACACAGTGACCTAAGACTGACATTAGTTTTAATGTCTTATTGAACTAATGATTTATATAGACAAGAGCCTTTTAGCCATTAATGTGTTTGATTTCTCTAGAAATACATCTCTAAAGGAGCCAGTGACCTTCTGCTGGCTGCTGCAGCTCCAGAGATGCTCAAAGACAATTTTTTGCCTGGCAACAGACTGAGGGAACCTAATGTTATGGCATGCAATGGTACAGGAGAAGACCCAGGAATTCAGGGTATGGGATCATGTCCACATGTGGGATATGGGACAGAAAACAGACACACATCCATAGGAAACTATCTTCCTTCATGCGCTTCCTAAAAGTGCTTGGGGCAAAGGCTGTTTGGTGTCACAAAGAAACGAGGATCTTCAATAATTTCATTGTGATGCTTAATTATCTTCATAGGGAAAGCAGGTGTAGTAAAAGGTGCTTTAATCCAGCAGAGAAGAGCAGGGCAGGCAATGCTCATGGTCCCAACAACAGCTGCTATCAGCGCAGGGGAAGGGGAGGACAAGGTTACCAGATGTCATGGTGTGGAGGTAGTTGGTGGCTTGGGAAGTCCCCACAGGGTGACACATGGAGCCAGGAGCAGGGTTGCTGGGGGCATCCTTCCTCCTCTCCTCTTCCACAGGCAACATCTGCTGCCACGGACCAAGGGGACATGGAGGCTCTGGTCTGAGGCATGAAAGCAGCTCTGATGTCCTCTGGCTTTTCACCCCTTCTTGGCTTGAGGACCATGCTGGAGACTCCCTGTCAGCACCCATGTGGCTGCACTGGGGAGCTGATGTCTGCTCCTGCAGAAGGGAGTAGTGGCAGAATTAATTAGCTAGCCAAGTGCGAGCACTGCGCACTGCACATTTTCTTCTGCTTGTGTATTAGTATTGTTTATTAATTAGATAGTATATACACATTTATATGAATCTCATTTCAAATCCCAGCAAATTTGCTGGACAAATATTAATAGCTATAAACACCAAGAGGATAGCAGAACTGCAAGCAGCTCAGGTTTATTAAGAACAAATCATGCTAGACAAACTTAATTACATTTTTGATAGAATTGCTAAATTAGGGGATGAATCGAAGGCGGTAGATATTCATATATCTTGATTTTTAGTAAAGCATTCAACTTGGCCAAGTGCGAATCACTAGAAAATGTCGTGTAAACTGGCAGGGACTCAGCTATTGTCATGGAAAGAGTGGGCTGATTGCAGGACTGATGGTGAAAGGGGATGGGAGCATAGCAGCCCAGTGGCAGCTGCCCGTTTGTCCTGGTGCTGAGATTCCTCGGTGAGCTGGGCATATCGTGGTGGCTTCTTCGACCCACAAGTAAGTCACAGGCACCAAAAATGTGGTGTATCTGTGGGTGCAGGGCTCGTTGCGTGGAAGAGGGGGTGCTGGGCATGGTGATGTTGGAGTGGGGCAGAAGCAGAGGAAGGCAGAGCCATCCCAGCAAGTTCTTCACAGAGAGGGTGGTGAGGAACTGGAACAGTTGGCCCAAAGAAGTTGTGGATGCCCCATCCTGGCTGACTTCATGGCCAGGCTGGATGAGGGTTGGAGCAACCTGGTCTAGTGGAAGGTGTGTTGTGCTAGCCCATAGAAGGGGGGTTGGAACTAGATGAAATTTAAGGTCCCTCCCAACTCTAACCATCCTATGATTCTATGATCATCTGCCACCCTAATTTACCCTAAAACTACTGATCCCAAACACGGGTCCTGGCTCTAAGAGAGCCACAAGCCAGCTAAAACTGCAAGGACTGTAGTACAGCTTGTTGGAGTCTTGCATTGAGGGGCACACTGCTCAGCAGCCCCTGCTGCAGCTCTCTGGAGTTTCTCCTCTTCAAACACTATCAGTTCAAGTAGGGGAAGATCCTCGTGGATATTAATGAGTACCTGATTGGCAGCAGACTTGTTTATCTCCTCACCCATGCATGGGCAGCTTGCTGCAGAGAGAGATCAGCACTTGGTTGAGCCTCACCACCAGCAAGAGAGATTTTCCCTTAATACAGCCCTGGACTGCTAACGCTGCCGTGGGGGATGATGCTGGAATGCTATTGGTATAACGTCATAAGAGCTCCACCAGCATGGCTGTTACAAAGAATAAGAGATACTGCAATAAGGGCTTGCCCTTATTAAGACCGTAATCCCAGCTCTGTTTTTCTCTTTCTTCTTTCTTTCTTTCTTTCTTTCTTTCTTTCTTTCTTTCTTTCTTTCTTCTTTCTTTCTTTCTTTCTTTCTTTCTTTCTTTTCTTTCTTTCTTTCTTTCTTTCTTTCTTTCTTTCTTTCTTTCTTTCTTTCTTTCTTTCTTTCTTTCTTTCTTTCTTTCTTTCTTTCTTTCTTTCTTTCTTTCTTTCTTTCTTTCTTTCTTTCTTTCTTTCTTTCTTTTCTTTCTTTCTTTCTTTCTTTCTTTCTTTCTGTTCTTTCTTTCTGTTCTTTCTTTCTTTCTTTCTGTCTTTCTTTCTTTCTTTCTTGTCTTTCTTTCTTTCTTTCTTTCTTTCTTTCTTTCTTTCTTTCTTTCTTTCTTTCTTTCTTTCTTTCTTTCTTTCTTTCTTTCTTTCTTTCTTTCTTTCTTTCTTTCTTTCTTTCTTTCTTTCTTTCTTTCTTTCTTTCTTTCTTTCTTTCTTTCTTTCTTTCTTATCTTCTACTTTCTTTCTTTCTTCTCTTTCTTTCTTTCATTCTTTCTATCTTTCTTTCTTTCTTTCTTTCTTTCTTTCTTTCTTTCTTTCTTTCTTTCTTTCTCTTTCTTTCCTTTCTTTCTTTCTTTCTTTCTTTCTTTCTTTCTTTCTTTCTTTCTATTCTTTCTTTCATTCTTTCTTTCTTTCTTTCTCTTTCCCCCTAGTAATAGTTTGAGCGCTGACAGAATAAATCATCAGATTATATGTTGATTATCCACCACTTCAAGCTCATCTCAGGTCATTTATGTTGGAGCGAAGCAGAAAACAGGACACTGGGAGGATCACAGTGGTGGGGTTGCATAGGCAAGTGGGGACGATATTGAGGGGACTGTCTTAATTAGATGGTATCCTTTGGGCTCTCCCATCTCCTGCCCACCCCCCTCACTTCTCCTACCTACACTGAAGCACTCCTGCCCTTGCTTCAGTGTCGTACACTCAGGTGGGACTGCCAATGAAGCAGCAGACAGGACAAGCCACCAAATCTGCACCATGGGGGCAAAAGCAGCATCTTTCTGTAGCACCATGCTTTTGGGGTATTTCCATGCACAACAAAAGTCTCGCAGAAGATATCATCACTTTGCATGGCCTGGATCAGATAGAAATGGAAAAAGCCATTTTCCTGCAGTCAGACCATGGTTTGGGAAGAACATTGCCACCACGAGCATGGTGACAGCAACAGCCCTTCCTCAGTTCAGCAGCTACCCCAAGATGCTGCAAGCTTGGAACCGTCCTTGGCGCTCGTTGAGCACTCCTTGATGTGCCCTCTCTGTTTTATCATAGGCACATCAGCTTCGTTAGAAAGCTGCCATTTGCACTTGCCTTGTTCAGGGTGATTTGCCTTGTTCCTGGCCAGGATGTGCCTTTGATCACCCGGAGTGGTGGGTCCCTGGGTTCAGTAGATGTGTATGCATTAGTAGCGCTTTCCTTAAAAAGGCAGATGGGTTTGAGAAGGAATGAAAGCTTTGCATGCTGCGTGGGGAGGCTTTTCCTGGGATTTGCGTGTTTACGCTGTATTACTGAGGTCATGAGCTGAGCGCCTTTGAGAAAGTGTTTAATTCCCAGGAATGGAAATGCAAGTCATTGATTTATATTTTTTTTCCTCCTGTGCTGAGAGAGGGGACCAGCATTGTGCTTGGGAATGAGCGTAGCCCCCATCCACCGTGGGCTGCAGCACCAGCTCCATCCCCTCTGTCTCAGGGTTGCTCCACACTCCCCCGGTCCCAGAGTCCACGGCCACGCAGAGATCAGGAGCTCAGGCCCCCAAGTCAGGACACATACTTGAAAAGCATGAGATTTTCAAAAGGGGGATGTCAAGTCCCTTTTATTCCTTTATTACATCTAAGCCTTTGAGTGCTGTTTCAAGGTGGGTTTTTTCCCCTGACTCCAGGAAAGCTGAGAAGCTGCTTAAAGTAAAAATGAGTGCTGATGTTCCCTTGAAATGATGAGATCCTGGGAACTGGGGTTTCAAGAGCCAGCCTGGTTTCCTGAGACTGGTGTCAAAGCCGTGAACCAGCAGCCCTGTGGGAGGGATGAGTTCAGCTCTGGGGCCAGGCCAGACGTTTGGTGGGGTTTCCTCTCCTTAGTCGCAAAATAAAATAGAATTACTACCATGGGACTTTCTGAAACAGGTCACTGCGCTCCTCCCATTATCACCCGAATCCCAAGAAAGTAGCAGATGCCTTGGAAATGGGTCAAAATCACAAGCTTTTGGGTGCAACTTCATATAGGTTTTTCCTTCCCTTCCTTCTCCAGACCACATTGGTCTTGTCCCATTGTTAGGATGATTTTGTCCATGCTCAAACATGGTCATACCTAAGCATCTTTAACTCACCTCTTCTCTTGTCCTTTATATCTTAGGATATGCAAATTGCTTTATTTCTTATTTATTAGCCCTAACTGCATCTGGTCTTCACAGGGTGGAACTCTGGGCTACGGGACAGGTCGAACAGATGCAACAGGCACAGGCTCTTCCCAGCTCAGTGTGCTCCAGCCAAAGCCACCAACACCCCTTGTGCTGTCCTGAAGAAGCGCTCTCACCTTACACAGCTGGATTTACACTAGCAACAGGGCTACACCAAAGACACAAAAATTCTTGGAGAAACAGGGGTTTAGCCTCTAAAGAGCTGAGAGCAGCTGCTTGCAGAATAAATGGGTATAAAGCAGGTCAGGAGATACCCACACCATGAGGGGAGAAAAGCCTTTATGGTGAGGGGCTTCGCCATGTGATAGCAGAGGGCTGGGGTAGATCTGTGCCACACGCCCATGCAGCAGTGAGATTTCACTCAGCTGCTCCTACTTTGTAGCTGAACATAACCCAGGTAAAACTGATTCACTGCCTGGAGCTTTATAATGAAAATTAATGTCTTGGTGCATAGCTGCTGTCTTCAGGGTGCATGCAAACAAACAACCAAAAAAATGTAGCCTGGTGTAAAATCAGGGTTATGTATGCTTCGAATGCTAATGGTTTTTTAAATTGTCTTGATTTATGAAGTGTTTCCTTATTGAATTTGCCTGATATTCCTCATGGTTACTGAAACCTTGCTGGACATATGGATGAAGTTAATCCAAAAAGAGGAGACATATAGCTGGACAGCTGGACATCGCCGTTACGCACACTGAGACATCCTGGATCAGTCACAGCATGGCTCTGCAGAGATGGGATCACAGCTCTGTCTTCTTATGCTTTCATGCACGGCCTTCAGGGATGGACATTTCTGTCCCCAGGAATATAAGAAGGAAATTGTCTAACAGCTCTTGGGTCTACTGTTTGATCAGGGACAGGTGAGGACCATAATCTCTGTATCTCAAGTAGCATCAGCCAGAGCAGCCCATGTGGCCACAGCTGGAGTCAACCCATCACAGTTCAGATATTCACACTGAGGAAACACCGTCCACACAGAACCACAGCGATGGCAAGAAGGAAAGCTGTAGCCACCATCGGAGATTCCTCTGTGTCTGGAGGCGCATCCCCTGGACGTAGGGTGCCTTCAGGGTAGCTCAGTAGGCCACCTGCATTGGGCCACCAACTGAGGAAAGGAGTTTGCAAAGTGTTTTAAGGACCATTTGGGCCCAAAAGGAATTATGTAAATTAAAATGAATTGTTAATCCCCTGAAGGCCTCCAAAGGGCTCTCATAAGTACCGGCAGATTTATATAGATCCAGCTGGAGAATTTTAACCTCAGGAGTCAGTTTATGCAGCAAAACTGATTACTTTCTCAGCAAAACCAGTTAATTGCATGAAAACTCCCCAGTGACTGTTTGAGTTTCCATTCACAATAAACCCTATTTTATAAAATGCATAGTAATGAAACTAATCTGTGACCCGAGTCAGCTCTTCCGAGGAATTCGTGCCTCACATGAAGATGTGAAGATACTCACTGGGATGAGAAAACAATAAAAAAATGAAACAACCTTTAGCACAGAGGGCTGGTAGGTAGGTCATAACAGAAAAGTGATCATTTCTTTTGGAAGAAAACAGCAGAAAACAATTAAACTTTGGATTTACTAGAACACAAAGCTACTCCTATTAAGCCAGCACTAACTTGCTACAGGAGCAGGGTGTGCACTCAAACTGCACATCTTCAGGACCACTGCTGCCTTTCAAAGGTTGCCCTGAGGAAATGGCCCCTGCCGCAGCAGATCAGGAGCCTGGGATTGGTTTTCTTTTCCTCTTGTCTCTGTGCCAAGGTGCAATCCAGACTAAAATACGTTCATGAACTAGGTCAGTCTCTTATGGAGACCAGAGCCTGGAGGTGGCCATTAGCTGGGTTGTAAAGAGAAATCACAACAAGTATAACAGCCAAGACTTTGCTCTTGCTCTGCATTTCCCAATAGCCTTGTTGACTGGGCTCTGCAGGGGATCAAACCTGCTCACTGCGTTGAATATATCACTAAAGTTCTAGAGAGGTGTATAATTCCTCTCGGGAACACTGGGGGTGATGCTTCTGCCCCCTGATTTCTTGCAGATGGTGCTGCCCATGCAGTCTCTAAAACACTCACGAGGTAACAGGGTAGGGATGTTTTGGGAATGGCTGGGGCAAGAAGAGCAGGAGAGAAGGAAAAGGTGGTCCTGCTCCAGGGAAGCGCAGGGGACAACACGTGGGCTAGGGCTGGGAGGAGACCACGGTCTCAGCTCATGAGAGAAGGGCTTGGAGAATCTCATGGAGAGTACCAGGACACAGCAGGCTTCACTCTAGAGGTAATCACCATTAGCTCCAGCAATTATTTGTTAACCAGTAGGGGATTACGGGGAGAAAACCTATGAAACAGCCCTTCAACATGCTGAACCAGACATGGACCAGCTCAGCCTTCGAAGCCAGAAGGGATCCAGTCGCAAGTTGGGAAAACTGAGCCGGGGGATGTTTGAGCATTTATTTCTCTACATTTATTATAATCCGTTAGTATAACATTAATGATAACATTTCACAGGGTCTCTCCTGTCCTTCACTATTCCTCAGCCAAGAACCTTTACAGCTAACAAGCTCTTGACACAGCAGCAAGGTGAAAATAGCAGAGAGAGGGGGAGGTTGAGCACATCAATATTATTCCTTCATCCCTGGCATGAAGGTTGGGATGGGAGTGTCGGGAATGGCAGCAGAAGGGTGTCAGTACATGGGAACCAGCTGCTCTCCTCCTCTTGTTCATGAGGGTCCTCACCTCCCCGGAGGGAACCAGCGCCCTGCAGGAAAGGACAGCCAAAACATCCGTGTCAGCCTGCTGGGAGCAGGGCAGGATTGTGCCCTCTCCTGTCTCTGCTGCTGGAGATAAAGAGGCTGTGGAGAGCTGCCGCGAGCATCCTTACAGCAGGGGAGGGTGGTATGAGGACATCAGGCTGCTGAGAGGTTGCACAGTCACGGCCAGCTGCGCTGCGATTTAGAGATGTTTGCACTGAGTAAAGTGCTCTGGAAAAACATTTCTGCTTTATCACATGAATGCACATGTGTGCACAGGTTTCTTTCTACTTTCCCTACATTAGTCAGCCCTGCATGCTGTAGGAGGTTCATCCAACCTGCCTTTTGGGCCTTATTATGCTGATTTGTGGGGTGAGCTCATGCCAAGCTAAGGTGGCCAAGCAAAACTTCAGGATCTTGGTGGCATCTTTGTGATGCATCTGTGGCTATGAGGACAGACTGAGCACAAGAGCGTGTGGAGACAGCAAACAAGGTATAGTCCATCCTCTCTTTTCCTTGTTCTGCCTTTCTAAATCCCATTGAACTGAGCTACCAAGGCATCTCTGGCTCCCACGTCTTCATTACTTGGAAAGTCTTGCCTCCTGGCTGCTCTTACATTATCACTTACATTATGAACTTTCCAATGATTTGTTCCTTGTTCCTGGCCACAAAAGTGCTGTCACTCTGGCCACTGAGGTATCACATAAATTGCACTAGGAATAGTCCTTCATATCTCCCTTGGCTACATGAATCCTCATTAAATGTAAGGGAAGTTTTTTAGACACTGTTTTCTTTAGTTATTACAAACTCAGGTGACTGGGTGGATGTTCTCAGAAGTTTGAGGTAGGCTGAGCAAAGTCAATGCCTTGTGGAGGCTAAGTGCAATGGGAGAAGGACACAGTTTGCTCTCTTTGGATGCTGCAGGTGCAGAAGGACCCCACAGAGCCCTTTGGATCCAAGCTGCCCTTTCCCTGCACAATAACCAACTGCTCACTCAGCCCAATTTGCTCCTTTTTAAAGACATCTCTTAAATAATTAAGAAACTTGTTCAGATGCCCCTGTGCAATTCATCAGCACAGAGCCATGAGCGTGTCACTTTCTGCAGGAGGGCCTGAGGAAGGAGAAACTTCCCTGCCAAATTCCCATTTCCCTTCTCCTTGGGGGTCCTGATGGGATGGATCCACCTACACTTACACTATGCATCCACGTAGCTGCTTGAAGATTTAATTAGTACAGTGGTTTTAGGAGTGTGGGCTTTGCCAGTCCATTGCACAACTCTGTACCACCAAGTCCCAGCTTCCCAGCTTGGCCATGCCCCACTTTCTTCACTGGTAGATAGACCCTGACAAAGTATATCCGAAAGGGCTGAAAGCCTCAGTGATGCTTTCAGCTTACCATATCAACAGCAAAATACTGCCAAGGAGATCTCTAGGAAATGGTGGTCCACTTCCCTGTGGGCCATGCTCCCATGCAGCCTGGCTCCGGTAACTGCCATGTCTTTCAGGGAAGGATGCTGGTGGTCACCCTGTCTGGTTTGCAGTGATTTCTCGGTATCAGGCTGCATCTGTTGCCTCCTTCTGGCTTTGGACTTCATGAATATGAAGCCATAGGTGGGATTATCCCAGGGCCAATCAGGAGCATCTGTTCCTATATAAGTCCCAGTATCTCTGCTGGTCCCTTCCGAAACTTTTTGGACAACTCCAGAAGTAAAGATGTCTTCTATTTATTACATCCTTTAGGGTCTCCTGAGAACTGTAAGTTCTTGCAAACAAGGGAATTAGCTAAAATTTCAAGTCTTTACACAAGTTAACATGTCTCTTAAAAATTAGAGCCTTGAGACAGACTTTCATAGCAGTGTCTGATGCGCTATCCGCTGCGATGTGTCAGCCCTGTGGGCATGTGGGATGACAGCTTCATGGAGAACTCACTGCTTGTATATTCTATACTCCTTTCTTTTTACTAAAGTGCCGAATCATTAGCACCACGCTAATGAAATCCATTCACTTTGTCAGAACTCTCCCCTGGTTGCTTGATACATCACTTGATAGAGGAGTAAATGAACCGGGCTGCAATCAATTCATACCCAGCATCGATGCAGCCGGTCAGTGACACTTCCCTGGGGTTACCGACGGAGATGAAGAGGGCTGCCTCCGCTTCTGCTCGCTTCTAAAATCCCCCCAAAAGCAGGAAGCAAAGGAGTCTGTGAGGCTGAGCATTCTGCTGTGGGGTGAGGGTCTTGTGCGTGTTCTCAGGATGTGGGTGAGTGGTGTCTGCAGGGATATATGAGCTGCTTTCCACCTGGGAGCATGCTTTGAGAGCCAAACTGCCGGCTGGCAATGTGCAGAGTGGGCCTGGGAGGGTGAGAGATAGGTGCTGGGGTGGTCTGAGGGATGCTTTATACACAGAAGAGTGGCAGGATCCTACCCATCCCACCAGGAAGAAGGTGTAAATTGTTACTCTCAAAAAAGGCCCAATAGTTTTGCTGTTGTAATGGAGCAACAAAGGGTTGGGCAGACTTGAAAAATGCCTGAACCGAGCTTAAATATCACAGCGTGAGTCTGAAGCAGCCCCCAGTATCTCTGCTGGAGCAGGTAACTTCTGCCTATTTAGCTGTGAAAGACTTGTCTTCTACTGTGCAATTGGCTTCCTGGTGATGGAGATCGGTGTCAATGTTTCCATAAAACCTGAAAATAACAGAAAATAAGGCAGCATGCTTTATACCCTTCCTCTAGGAGTGGTGGTTTGCTCTGCCCCATGTTCCATTCTCCTGTATCCAGCACTGCTGATCCCCTGGGAGACCCAACTGATATAACACCCTGTGCAGGGAGCTGGGTCCCTTCTGCCCTCCCCAGAGGACTTCAGAGCACACACAGAACACTGATAATTAAAAAGAAAACTGTGACAAACCCAATCCTTACCTTATTCTGGAAACTGCTTTAATAGGATGTGATGTATCTACATTCCTCCTCCAGCCCTTGGGGACAGACAGCAATCCCTGCACTGCCACATCAATGCCAGTGACTCTCCATATCAGCAATGGATGCATCTGTGAATTTTATCCTGCTTGTCACTCCAGGCTCTCAGTACCTTGCAGGGAGCCTTACACTCTGTTCACCAGGTTTTTCTCCCACCCATGCCCTGAAATATGCTTGTGTATCCCAATCCTTGGCAGATCTGACTTGTGTCATCGATGATGAAACCAAAATCCTGGACTTCCTAGTCCCTTTAAGGGAGAGCTGGTCTCCCTTTCTATGCTCCTCATGGGGCAAAATCATGTTCCCCCAGAAGGTGCCCACCCTGTGAATTCAGCAAGGGTTTAAGCTTCTTGAGCACACTGAGGTGCCCCACTCCTCTGCCTGCTGTTGGGGACAATGTCTCATCCAGCTGTGGCTGCGTGGTTGACAAGGCTGAATGGCTCCAAGAGGAAACTTGTCTTGGGTGTATGGCGAAAACTAGGATTTCACTTCCTTGTGTGGCCACAGACTCTTGTGTTCCCACTTCCCTAGCTCCTTGTTGTCCATGTCCATCCTCCTACCACTTTTCTGCATGCTTCTCATTCATTCCCTGGCAGATTGTGTCTCTACTTGAGGCTCAGGGGTACCAGACAGACCACGTCTGAGGCATCAGGGTGCATCTTGGTTATGCAATCTCTCAAGCTTCCGTAAAGCCATTCCTGAACTGGGAAACAGCTCTTCCACGCCACTCAAAGAAACCTCTCCTGCTCTTATGATAGGCATTGTCGTCTTTTCCTGTTAATGCTTGGCATTATGAGAGCTTCTGAGTATTTGCCTGAAAGCTGGGCACCTGCTGACTTGATACTGCATGCTGCCATCCTGTGACACTTCTATTTCTGTCACCTCCCTTCCCTTGCTCTTTTAGCTCTGCTGTTCCCCCTCGCCAGCTCGGCAGGGCTGGAATCCATAAACAATTACATTGTTCTGCAAGAACAATTGCTTTTCGAACTAAAATATCTGGGAAAAATCTCTGGTTGAATTCGAATGAGGATGCATGTTTATTTTTCCCTCCACTGAAAGGAATTAATTGTTTTAGGCAGAAAATAAACTTTTCCGTTGCCATTTGGGAGTCAGGAGACGCAAGGTCCTGCAGGAGGTCTGAGTTCAACTGCAGCCGTGGCACAGCCAGAGCAAAGGATTTGCATGAAACTTTCCCACTGCCTCTGGGCTATATGGCCTCCAGCGGGGAGACGCTCAGGCTGTGTAAGGACCAGCACTGATCCATCCCCTGTGTTTCCAACGAGCCAAATCCATTTTGGTCACTCCCCAAAGGGTATATAAGCCTTAGGCTGGGTGGTCTCTGCTTGGTGAGGTTGGTCTTTGGGATTTTGCTGGGTAGAGTCTTTTTTCAAGTGGATTTCCTTGGGTCAATGTGAGCAAGAGGAGTGAGAGGTGGATGTCCCATGCCAGTGTTGGAGGTAGGTGCCCACATGATGAAGCAGACTGTGGTGTGGGGGTGTCCAGGGGTGCCCCAAACCCTGCCCTGGGTTTCCCCTTCAGGGTACAGGCAGCTGTGTCTGCCCTGTGTGTGAGTTCAGAGCTGGGCATAGATGAACCAGAACTCTGCTTCCTTTCAGCTCATAAACTATCCCTGGGTCTTTCTCTGAGGTTTTTATTTGTCTTTCTGGGATTTTTAGCCTTGGGCATGTATACATTACTTTTCCTGGCACCATAATCACCTCTCCAAGAAACTGCTTGAAGGTTGTGTGGGTTTTTTTACTGCTACATCTCAAGGCATTCTGGTCTTTAATAGAGAATCTTGTAAAATCTGTATTCACAGGTCTGGTTCTCTTTTAAATCTTTTACAAACTCCTCTTGTGTTTCTCCTTCACTCTGTTCTCCTCCATCACAAGTAAAACCTAAGAAACCATCCTCAAATACTTTCATTTTTTTCCAGATCTTCCTTCCCCTCCCCAGAGCCTCTGGATGTACCCACAGCACTCATGCCTGCCGCTGCAAAGAGCAGGGTGATCGTTGCACTGTCCTGGTCCCACGGCCCTTGGGTTCATCCATCATGGACTGCCATGCAAACCCTTCCTCTGGGCTGGGGGGATCTGCCACTGCACTTCTTTCTTCCGTAGTCATTCAATATTACAGCTCCCAGTAAGTTCTCCAGTGCTCTGTACCTGACTTTAGCAACAAGATTGGTTGCAAGAGAGCTGAATTAAGAATTGAGCGCTGCATTAAGAGTTAAGAGCTGAATCAGTGGGTGCAAGTAAGGTAAAACATTTCCCGTGGTTGAGGTGCATGCCATGAACACAGACTGCCCTTTGGTCCTTGCTTTGATTTTTCTGCACCAAAAACACGGGGTGGCCTCAAGCAGAGCATGCACTGAGGAGTGAGCAGGGAGCTGCTGAATTTCCTGGAATAACTTGCTTTGTAGCATGTGTTTGAGGCATAAATTTGGGTCTGGCAGCACTCGGGCAGCCTGGGCATGGGACTAGCAGTGGAGGTGCAAATGTTGCGTGCCCTGTGTCATAGCATCTTTGAGTGAAACAGATTTTTTTTTTCTTCTTTCTCATAAAAAAAAAAAAAAAAAAAAGACAAAATGGAGCAGGTTGTTAAAAACAGTCCTGTTGCTCAAATTTCTCTGTCTGGCGACTGTGTGCCTCGCTCCACTCTCTGCATTTCTCACTCAACCTATAATTTTCAAAACAGTATACCTACTTTTGTCATGTTAATCTTCCTTCTGTCTTGGACAATTTTATCCTGATTGAACCCAAGTCAGGCTGCTCGCAGGTTTTCTAGCTCTTGGGGACAACTTGATTAAAAAAGTAGTGATAGAAATGCATAGATTAAGTGTCTTGTTTGGTAATAACAAATAATACAACTCAGCTGTGTATTTTTCCTACCACGGAAATAAAGAGAATGAAAATAAAAGGATAGAAATAATATGAAAGGAGCCTTTCCTGAGTTCCTGGAGGTAAGTAAAAATTCATCAGGCATTTACAGTCCTTTCACCTAATGTTTGAAATAACTTTTGTGGAGGAGGCAGTAATGAAATATGTGCTGGTATGGTATTACAGACACGAGTCTCACAGTGAATCTTTCCAAGGGAAGAACTTGCCTGGGCATTGGGTTTCAGTTGAAACTCATGTTAACTGATTGCCAGCTAAAGCAGGCAGAACTTCCTCTGTACATTTCCTAATGAAAAGCCCCAATTTCATGTTATTCCCGCCCCACTCCCACCACCCACCCACCCCCCCCCCCCCCCCCCCGCCCCGAAAGTATCAGTTTGATGTTTTGCTGGAAAATTGAAATGTCCCAGACTACTAAAACATCAGAAGCTGGTTTTTAGGTGACTTTACATAACTGGAAATGTAAATCCGGGTGCTGCTTTTCTTATGGAGATTGAGGGGCAGTAAATTCACCCAGTATTGTGGATTCAGCTGTAGCACCTCAGTAACTTTTTTCCAAGGATTGCTGAATAATGCAGATGTTTCCAGCAAGGCCAGATCATTGACGTATTTTTTCTTCCGGGCCTTTGAGGATAAACCTTGGACTTCAGGACATTAATTTGCCACAGGATGCTGACTTAATGAAAATCTAGTATTTATTTGTGCAGTAGATGATGAAAGCTGGACTGGAAAATTCTGGTTTTTCTAGCGCAAGGAGATGGTAAGACCTTTCTGAGAAAGGTAGGTGTTTCATGCACGTATTGATTATTGGTCATGGCAACAATAGATGAGGCAAGATGATAGCTCATCTGGCTCAAGAAACACTGGGTTAATTTGGAACTTGGAACAGAGAAAACCAGCAACACCTTGCGGTCAGGGCTGTGTGGATCTCCTGATGATCTCTCTTCCTTGAAAAACTGTCTTTCTGCAGAAGATCTTGACTTTTTGAGTAAAAAGTGTGTGTAAAACCTACCTGAATTTTCCTGATTATCCTTAAAATTAATACAAAGGTGCAAAACCATGACAAAATCCCAGGAATGGTCACTATCCTGGGCTGGTGGGCTTTCACAGGAGGAAGCCTTTCCCAAGGGGTTTTGGTGCTACTCCGAGCCTGTAGCAAGGAACTATTTAATGCTGATTTGTAGCTGAGACATGGTGCTCCACCTGGGCAGGGGACAGCAGTCATGATGCTCTCCCAGAGAATTTCTCCAGGGCTGGAGGAGTGTTCCTGAGGACTACCATGAAGGACAGAGACCCAGGTGTGCTCGCACAGTGTCCCGCTGTCTCTTGCTTGCATGGAGGTGCATCTGTCTGCACCTGCAAGCACAGAGTTCCAAGCACTTAACCTGCAGGCTTCCATCAAACAACAGATGGAGAGTGATACAGAGCAAATGAAATATGTATATTAGTCAACAAACAGATGAAGATTAATCCAAGGCAGGGAGTGTGTCCTCCAGGCAGGGCTGGCTCTGCATCAGGGTACCAGTGTGGCTGCAAATGAGGTAAGAGGCTTTATTTGTGTTGCCATAAAGCAAAGAAACACTGCAGATAACAAGACACAGCACTGCTGCCTTAGGGTCTTGCTTGGGTGGGCTTCAAGTTTGGCCTGAGGTTTGTAAGCAGGAGGTGAAAAATGCAATAAATCCATAAATCCAGGTGCAGTGCAGGTGAGGCTTGGAAAAAATGGGGTGGTAAGGGAGGATGGTTATGTAGGGCAGGGGTGATGAGGTGGGTGACCATCACTGCTTGGGTGAAGGATGGAGGTGGCCTGAATGAAGGCCCCAGGGTCCCATGAGGAAGTGAAGGTGAATTGGGCAGTATCTTGGGGTAAGGGTGGGATTTCTGATGGGGAAAGGATTTTTGGTGGTGGGATCAGGGAGGGAGCAGCTGCTTCTACCATTCACGTAAGCAAAGGAAGGTGATCCCAGACTCGAGCCTTCAACTCCCATGGAGATGTTCCTCTGCAGCAACAATTCTTTTTTCTTTCTTTTCTCCCTTCTCTGGCAAAGAACAATTTCCCCCGGAGTACAGCATGCTGCTGGCTCAATTTTTGGGAATAAACAAAATCCTGGTTGTAGCCTCTTGCTTGCAAATCTTGCCTGCAGTTGGAGTGTGCCCTGCCTGCCTTGCTTCGGCTGCTGCTGGGATTTTTTCTGTAACTAGACCCAGGTGGCCTGTGGCATCTGTGCAATAACTAGGGCTGTTTGCTAATGGCTCTCTGCAGACAGCAGTACACCTGTAAGGTCATTAGCAGAGATGTGGTGTGAGAGAGATGGTCCCACCAGAAGGAAGAGGCTGAGCCAACCCGTAATGGTGTAAGTGGCCAGAGAAGCAAAGAGAGGGAGGCCAAGTGAAGGGTTCTGGGGTCTTGGTGGGTCAGAAGTGGGTTTGTATAGTGCATGTTGCAACCTGGGAACCAGGTCATGACCATGGGGAGCAAAACTCCATTTCACCTGACTGTTTCCAGTAAGAAAATGCAGGAGTTGTGGCTCCTGGGACACAGGGTTTGCTTCCTGCCCACCCTCTGTTTGGTGCATCCCAGCCCTGCTCATGATCACCCATGGCCCAAGTGTTTGAGATCTCATCCATCAAACTGGAGTGGGTTTTGAGTGAGTTTCTGATTAAACCTTCCCCTGATGGGACTCCAGCAGAGGTGAGGTGTGGGTGAGGTCCTACAGAAAAGCTTGCAGCTTCTGGTTGATTTATATCAACCTGATTCAGTAGAGAAAATTTTTCCTTGAGGGTGCTTCTCCAGTTTTTTTATTGACATCACATAAGTGAAGGTGAGAGACATGTTTAAGGTAGTAAAAAATAAGTGGGAAAAGGGCTGTCAGGCAGATCAGAGCAGAATACGAGGCTTCATTTAAGCAAGAACATGGGTGAAATGAAATTTAAGCTGTGTTTTATGGAAAAAGTAGTAGCAAATAAACCCTGCAGATCATCCCATTTCATTTACTGCTTCCCCTGTAAACTGTGCTGACTGTCAGTGTGCCGGGCACAGGTGGGAAACCTGCAGGTTTTTACAACTTCAGGAGAACCGGTGGATTTTTAGTGGGTTTTAGCCCTGGTAAGAGCATCTCCTCTCCCCTTTGGGGCACAGGGAAAGCATTCTTGGTGCTTGCTTTCTTTGCAGTATCACCTCCTCTGGCTGGAAGCCCACAGGAAAGACTTCCCAGACCAGTAGAGAGGACTTCATTAACATACTGAGCTAATTATATTTATCAACAAGAGCCATTGATTTCCATCCCCCCAGGAACACCACTTTTTGAACACAGCACAATGTATGGAGTCGGTATGACATGAAGGGACTCTGCGGAGGGAGGTGACATGGCCGGGGGGCAAATGCTGCTCACTATCACTTCCCGCTGAATTGCCAGTGATGGAGGCAGATTGGATTTCAAGTGTGATGTGTAATAATGCCGCTGGCAGAATTACGTTGACCCGCTACCTCCTGAGCGGCTTTGAGCTTCCTCTGTCACATGTGGGCTGCAGTGAGCAAGTGCTGCCGCATGTTAATGCAACCTGCCATCGTCGCACGGTGATGAGGTTTGTCCATTATTGCCTTGCTCTGCATCAGCCTCTTTGAACACGGAGTCGCTTTGCAGCTCGTGTTGTTGGACTACTTGGGGACAGGAGATTCATATCTGTTTGTGTGGGAAACAAAGTGCTCTGTCCTTAATCAGATGAAAATAGAAGCAAGTAGCGGCTCTTTCCATCTTTTGAGAAGTGTGTGTATGGGTTTCCGCTCCCCTTATTTGTTTCTTTGGCTGCGGTTCAGCGCTGGGCTGAGGGTTGTACGTGGAATGGAGTGCAGATTGGTAAGGTGCCATTGGACCCACTTGGGAGTGACATGGCACATAAATGTGAGATCGTTATAAGAACTGATTGCTCGGAGGTGGAGGGGAATAAGCAAACATCCAACTCTCTGCTCAGACATGAGTACACAAAAAATTCTAAGTAATAAGTTATGCTATGGGAAAAAGGCCAGCCCAACCCTATACAACATTTAGACTGTTGTACTCTAGGCACCTGGAGAGAAGTGAAGGCTCTTTCCTTTTTTAATTGTGCTCAGCCATTAGTTTTGAGGAGGAGGTGGTTGGTCTGTAGGTTCGCTGTAGCAGCAGGACAAGTCAGTGCAGCTGTGCTGCCTGGAGTAAGTGGGTTTCTTAGCAGTTTCTTAGGAGCATGACTTGTCTCTCGTGGCCCCCTGAAATACTGCGCTGCTGTGTGCATGTGGTGTGTTTCACCCCAGGCTTTCCAGCCCCTTGCAGACATTTAATGAAATGGGACATTGGGAGGGTGGTGTCCTGTGCTGGGCTGGATCTGTGTGTGGACCAGGGCACCCATCTATGCTCTCAACCGGGTGTGGGTGTCCCCAGGTGTTTGGGGACTGGAGCTCATGGGTCTGCGTGGCACAGCCCATGTGGGCAGGCTCAGCACTCTGCCGTGGCCATGCTGGAGCCGTATTCAGGTCTCAGTGGGCCAAATTCAGGGGGTTGAGTGCTCCTGCACTGTTTGCATGCAAGCCCTGGTCAGGGTTCTGTGGGCCAAGCAGCACAGTGTGGTCCCCGCTATCACCGACTGCCAAAAACGACTGGGGTGGCTTATTCTTTCTGCTTCCATTTTCCTTTCTGCTTTTATTTTCTTCCCCAGACCCAGCTGCACACACTGACCCTCCTTAGGATCACAACTGGATTTGAGATGCCCTTTAGCAGAGCATGCTCCTTTGAGCTGCTTGTCCTGCCGGCCTCAATCCCCTGAGCATTAGATCTTCTGTTTAAACGGCACTTCCAAATGTTGATATTATTTTAATTTTAGCAAATTACCATATAGCCACTAATATGATATGAAGCAGCATAAACATTTTTATGGGCAGCAATAGTCATGGATAGCTTCTTCATATTTAAACTTCTGAGACCATTAGACCTTCTTAAATAATTCATGTTATAACATCGTTTAAGCCTGTGTGGCATTGCTTTGAGATGATTATGGGCTGTAACAAACCTCTGCTGGGAGTGGTAATGTTAGCACAAGTTACTGGTTTAATATAGGTGATTGTAAATGCTGTGGTGCTGCTTTGGGGTTAGGAGGGGTGAAGTTTGTTCATCCATGGCTGGGTTATGTAGCAGGGGTCTGATGAAGCCAAGATGCTGTGCTGGGGTGGATGAGAAGGTGATTTGGGGCTGGAGGGGGGAGCTGATGCCACTGGTGCATGGCTTGGCAGAGCTGTGTCCATGCTGTCCATGCCACTGATGATGTCTGGATGCAGGGACTGAGATGCTCTTTGCTATTAGATGTTTGCAGATGATCTTTTTCTTGCCCCAGTGCAGATCTGTGATGCATGTGGCCAGCGCAGATCAGCATCTCTGGCCACAGGAGCGGGGCTGGGATCCCAATGGACACTACCTGGTAGAGGATGAGCACAGGGTACTCTAACTGTGTATCTGCTCTGGGGCCTGTGGGGCTCCTAAGCAAAGCTCAGGAGGGTTTCTTTGTCCCAGAAGGTCCAGCAAATCAACTCCACCGAGTGATGGAGGCTGTTGCTCTATGTGGTGCCTCTCTCCCCCTTGATGTTTTTAGTTGGCACCAGTGTTAGTTTTCCTTTGCAGTCCTCTCTCAATCCACCCTCATGTTTAATGGATGAAAGCCTTTCCCTCCTCTCCTGACACAGATGGCAAATGGAGAGCTCCTCACTGACAGCAAATTCCTCCCAAGACAGATGGAAATCTTGTTGGAGTCGTAAAGTTGTCTTGCTGATGTCAAGTTGGCCATAGAAAACTAAAATATTGGTCTGTTCTTCCCCACAAAACTTGACTAATTAGCTATAGCATGTGTGATGATAGAGGGTGGCTGATGTTTCCATGAGGCCTGATCTAGCTGCTGGAAAGGCATTTGCTTTTCTGGTTACAATTTCTTTGGGCTGTCCAGGTGGAAGACAGATTTTAGGTGCCAGGGATGCTGCTCCAGGCTGGATGTCCCCATCTTGGGTCCTCAACTTGCTCACCTTGCAGTTGAGCCATTGATAACATCATGTTTGTGCTCTTTGGAAACCTCATATTCCAAGTTCCCTGTTTCAATATGGTTTTGTCCCAACTTTCTAAATCACTCATCCTGTAGAGAGCACCAGGATGGCTTGGCCCATGGTGGATGAAGCTGGGACTCAAGCCATGTGGAAATTTTCTTATTTGTCCCTAACTTATGCAATAACAAAACTAGTGCCCCATGCTCGAGAGGGACCTTGGCACTTCCTGTCCTGCTAACCACGCATGGGAGCAGTCCAGGGCTGCTCTTCCCCTCCCCAGAGAGGCACAGAGCCTCATCTTGAGCCCAGTCCTGCTCCACCAGCTGCAGCATCCCAGGCAAATAACCAAGACGGCAGATCCATTTGCACAGGCAGCCGGAGGTTTGCCTCCCTCAAGCAGCACATGTTGGAGCGGGGTATGCACAGCTAACACCCACACAGCTCCAACAGCAGTTCAAGTGTGAGTTACAGCTCCATTTCATTCATTTTGGGTAGAGGCACCCACAGAAAGCTCCTGTGACTGTCCTCATTTGAACTTGGATTTCCTTGGGAGCTGTCATTTTTGCTTCCCCTTCCACAGCTTCCTGAGTTAGTTTGGTCAGTGTACAATAATGAGAAAAACAGGTGACTTTTATGAACTTTGGGATTTTTACTTTTCAAGTTTCAAGTAAAACAAGCAGTCGGCAAGCTCTGCCATGCGTGGAGTCAGGGCTGCTGCTGTGGCTGAGCTGTTCCTCTGCCCAGGCTGTGACTCCCGTGGTATTGTTAGCAGCCATGGCCCTGTGACAGATCCAGCCCGTCTGATCCAAAGGACTTCAGCTTGCACTAGACCCACTCCGGCATTTCCCACACAAAGCTTTGTGCCGAGGGCTTGCCATGTGTTTATATCTCTTACAGTAAAAATCAATACCTCGCACGGGGAGCGGAAACCTTTGTGTGTGAAACATGTCTCTGGACCCCAACATGGGTTTTCACCAGGGATTTTCCAAAGGGACCAGAGCTGATCCCAGCAAGCGGCTTTGGGACACCAAGCTCTTGGGTGCTTTAACCTGGGTGACAGGCTCCAGAGACCTCAGACACATCCTGGTTGATGACAAATCTTTCCCATCTCCCAAAATCACTCCAAAGTCACCCCAAAATCTTTCTAGTTCTTAGAGCAGCTTGTGTGAGTGGCATGACTGCTGTCCTTGGGAGGAAGGTTGAGCAAAGTTTGCAGACAGCAGAGTCTGCCCAGACTGAGCTCCTGTGTTGCACAGAGAGCTTTGCAATTCAAATTTGCTTTGTTGCAGGGCTCAGAGCCCCTTACCCATGGAAAGGAGGGGCAGAGCTAAGCTTATTAAAAGATTTATCAAGATGCTGTCTCCAGGAACAAATCTCTCTGTTATATCGAACAATAAGGATGTGTGGTCCATCCTCAGCCTTCCAGTGCTGTAACCTTTTCTCTTCTCCCTGACTCATCAGTGACCTGGAATATTAATTCAAAAATGAGATGAGAAATTGGATTTAATTCTGGAGTGTGCCCTCTGCCTATGCATAAATCCCACCCCTGTAGGGGTGTTTTGCTTTATACCATCCTTGGTGGTTTCCTGAGCTCTGACAAGGGTGGTTTTTAAGGGTCTCCACCAAACATTTGCTTTTTAAAAAGCTGCGTATCAATGTTTGCCTTGAGCCCTGTGGCAGTGCCCGAGTGGCTCTGCACTGGGAGTCTCCCAGGTGGATGCCTGCAGGGGTGGGGTGTGATGTGTTAAACCTGTTCATTTTTATTGCACGGGAGTCCTGGCCGAAGAAGGTCTGTAGCTGGGCTTCTGTTTGAGTAATGAAGGCAGAGTTTTGCTGAGACCAGGCTGGCAGTTCTCAAAGGTCAATGTGTGATGACAAGTTTTGTGATGCTGACAATGGTTATATCAGCATTTGCTTCCCTGATCCCTTCCTTGGAAGCTTGTAGCCCAGATGGAGCAGCCTGGTTGTGGATGCTTGGGACTATTCGCAGCGGGAAGTAGTGGGATTCAATTTTTCCCCTGTTTAGGCTCCAGGAGAGGCATGAAGATGTGGAGAGATGAACATTAAGCGAAGGCTGCAGCTTCTTGTCCTGAGTGTCTTTGCTGTACGACTGAAGCTGATCAGATGGAGGGTCTAGATTGGATTTCAGGAAGAAATTCTTCCCAGAGAGGGTGGGGAGCACTGGGACAGGTTGCCCAGAGAATTGTGGATGCCCCATCCCTGGGAGTGCCCAAGGCCAGGCTGGATGAAGCTTGGAGCAATGTGGTCTAGTGGAAGATGTCCCTGCCCATGGCAGGGAGTGGGACTGGGGGGGCTTTAAGGTCCCTCCGAACCCAAACTGTTCTGTGACTCTATGGTGCAGGTATGTATTTTGATCTTCAGGTGAGGATGGGGCTGGGGTCCAGGTGACAGTGCTCTGGGTCTGGAGGTCCAGCCTAAGGACTAGGACCAAGAGCTCACAGTCCCTCTTCTCCAAGTACCCATTCACCGTGTCCCTGCAGCTCCTCCCCACCAGCCGGGACACGCTCCTGTCCCATTGCCGTCCTGGCTATCGGCTGCTCTGCAAATACCTAGGGTAGCCCTGCCGCAGAGCTGTCCTTCTCTTTAAAAAATAATAAACTGAGGGGTAGAGGTAAGGTGGTACATGAGCTGTATCAGCACAGAGCAGCCGTTGAGGTGTTCCTGCAGCATCCCCACCTCTTCCCAAGTGGGAGCACAACTCGCTCATTGGCATTCATCCCCTGTGCCATGACTCCTTGGGCACGGTGGGATGTCAGGTCCTTAACTTCAGCGTTGGAAGGAGAGCGTCTCTAACCCAAAGGAGGGGATTGTACATCCAGGGTTCAGCCACTGGAGGGAGGGGTGCCCGCACGCACTGGTGGATTTCCAGGCAGAGCCGGCATCGTTTTGGGCTTATATTATGTTGTTTTACTCACCAATAATACGCTCTACACCCTTTTGTAACAAAACTTAAAAACTTATTGTTCCCTGAAGTGACAGGTCATATGTGTGACGGTTGGTCTCTGGGAAAATGGTTCAAAATGCACAAATAGTTTCTTAATTTGGGGCTCAACAAGGTATTGCTGAGTGAGAGAGCAAAGGTTGCTGGCATTTCTTGCCTCACTGAAAAACAAAGGACTGGTGACACTCCCCATGCCAAAGCTCCCAAGAAACCTCCACCAAACCAGACATGAACACAGGTTCAAGGGGGAACAGATCCTGGTAATATTTAGGGGTTAAACAGTTGAATTTGTTGTGCTAAGCACCTAAATGATAGTGAGGGTATCTAAGGTCTTTTAAGGATTTGAGTCCAGGCCAGTTACAGTTTTTTATCCCCCATGTCTGCCCAGTTTAACCAGTAGGATGGGGCAGAAACCTGCACTTGGTGCCTTACACAAGCACTGTGACCTGTAAGAACAGGGTTGCATGGAAACAGCCAAATTCTGTTATCAAGGAGTTTTATTGAGCTGGAAAACTTTGCAGCATGTTCTTGATCATCCTCTGCAGCCGCTGCATTAACAAACTACCTGTTCAGGTCCCAGCATCTATGAGCACTACTGACACTGTCCAGTGAGGAAAGGGAGAGGACTGAAAGCCTGAGGTGACATGTAACAAGCTCCCAGGCACCAGAAAGATCTGAAAATCATGAAAACTTATGATCTTGAAGATTTAGCAAAGGACATAAATTCTTCCATGTCATTCTACTTTTATTCCTATGCAACTGCAAAACAGAAAGATGAAGGGGAAAGTAGCTTTGCTGCTTGGAGGACTTTTCTTCTCCAAGGCTTGACTGTATCGGCAAGAAAGGATGTAGAGAGAGGCAGAAAAAGAGTAAGTGAGGATAAGAAGTAGGAGAGTGCTTCAAGTTTCTTCTGAGTTAAGTCCCAGGAGCTGCGAAATAGCTCGTATACTGCACAATCCTTGTTATTACAGACAAATGGGGAGAATTTTCCCCCAATTTTCCTCTAGAAATGGAGCACAATTTTTGTAATTTGGCAGACTTTTCCCCAATTTTCCATTGACCTGGGATGCTGTCTTGTGATGCTCTGTCAGCCTGATAGCAGTGTGTACATCTGCAGTTAATGATTTCAAATTGCACGGTGCGAGGCAGTTGCCGTCCATTTACTCAGCTAAAAATGTCTTTGGAAAACAAACAGCCCTGTCCGCGCCGTGACGCAGATGGCCAAGCCCAAGCACGTCCAAACAAGCTGTGTGGCTCTTGACAGGTAAATCGCCCGGGATTATTCCAAATGTCATGGCTAACAGCTCCTAGGCCTGGGGTATTTATTTACTAATCAAAAGAACAGAAGAGAAAATGCACTCTGGCTGGTTTTAAAAGCAAGCCAAACTTTAAATAAAGCCTTAATGGTGTAATTGCTAACTGATGATGCGCACAGAGGGCTGGAAAAGCCAGACTTCTGGCCACCCATAAAAAGTGCTGCCCCACACTGGAGAAAATGGGAATTTATTTTTCCAAGGTTTGACTTAATATTTTTTACTTTAATGTGAGAAAAAAATGTGGGGATGTGGAGCTTGTTGGCATTCTCAGGGTGAAATCTCACCCCTGGGCACTGGTGACCAGTCCATGCTTACTTGATTGGCAGTGTCTCTTCATGCTTGATCCTTATGAAAATAAAAATTGCTGGAAGGGGATTTTGGACCCTTCCTTTCCATCTGTGAGCTGTGACCACAGGGCTGGCAGCTTTTGGGGGCCTTCATTCCAGCACTGACCTGCAGCTCAGCATCAGCTCCCAGGGCTTTTTCCTGAACTGAGATTTCTGTGCTGTTGCACAAAGTTTGATTTCAGGGAAGTGACCTTTTCTATAAAAATTTCAGACACAAAGCCTTTCCCTTGAAGAAGCCCCTAGGGTTCAGCAGACATTGCTGCGGGAACTGAGGGGCACCTGAAGCCAGGGGAGTTCAGGGCCATGCTTTGCCCACCATGCTGTCTCCATCTTCCCCACCCAGCTCCCTAGGAGACAACAGCATGCCTCTGCCATGCCCAGTGCAGCCCCCCAGGGACATCAGCCCAGGGTGTGAGTGGGTAACACCAGGCTGCTGACACCTCAATGGCCTCCAGACTGTTCTCAGTGCTGGGAACAGGTCCCTGTGTCCCAATAGCTGGACTTGGCAGGACAGAGATTAATATACTTGTCTGTCTTCAACTCCAGGGGAGCAGAGATGTGCAGATTAAACCCTGGACTAAATGAAGGCACATAATGATGGTGGTGCTGCCCTAGGTTCCCTTGGATGTATGGATGGATGGAAGGATGCAGGCACTTCCCAAGGGCAAGAAAGGTACTCGCAGGGGCTGTGCTGCACTCACTGAGCGAACACTGGCTGAGAAGTGAAGGAGCACGTGGCTTTGCTGATGGCTGTGAGTATTTCCAGGTTTTGGGAGAGCTGCAGCTTGGGGTAATGTGGTGCTGGAAGCGCAGATGTCTTGGTGCTACTGGTACCTTGCACAACCCAGTACAAGGCTGTGTTCAAGCAGTCCCGATGCCCCCTTCATTTTAGCACAGCAAAGGCTTACTGCTGGACTCGCTCTGGCAAAGCCAGTCACCCGGGGACATGGAGCTGCAAAGTTTGATGGTAAAGGGGAAAAAAATCTTCCTCTAGCTACCATGAGACCTGGGCAGTGGGTCAGCTTGTTTGGAGGACACTGCTGTGGGGAGAGGGGTGCTGGGATGAGAGGTAAAGGGCAGAGCTGGGCTCGCCACACGCTCTCTTTACAAGAAGGTTTCTGTCGCTGGTGCTGTTGGGTGCCCAGGAAGCATTCCAAGAAGTTAATTAATTTTCTCTCATCAGCAGCCACAGTGCCAGCAAAAACAGTCTGGAGGAGAGAGGAGAGCGTTGCCGTTTTGCAGCGGCAGCTCCCCCCTACGTTACGGTGATAGTTACTTTGTCTTAGCGAAAATGAAATGTCAAGAGGCGACAGAGAAAAATACTGTTTTAATGCTGAGCAGTAACTGGGTTTCCAAAATGCTGGGCTCTGGAGGTAACGGGGAAAGCTGGGACTGAGGCAGCTGGGACCACACAAGATTAATTCGGACTTCAAATGAGGCTTCATACATGATGTGTCCCGTCATACATCACTGTCACGCAGACAGCAGTAGATTCGGCTCAGAGCTCACTTCTTTGCTCCTGGACCCGCTGCATCCCAGCACGTGCTGCCAGATGCAGAGGTGGGGTGTCACGGATGTCTGCTGCCCACCCACGCTGTATTTTGGGTAGGAAACGCGGCAGGTGAAGGATGCAAAGCGTGCAGAGCTGAAACAAGTTCTGCCCAAATGGACCCAGAGCAGTGTGTCTTAGTGGGAGATAACCCTGAAGGAACCATGGCCACTGTTTGTTGCCCCATATTGTCCTACCTGAGGCCATCACATTGTGACACACAAAGCCTGGTGCAGTAAATGCTCAGTAAATACTCACAGATAACCTGCCTCTTCCCAGAAACTGGGTCTGGCTTGTGGGGAATTTTCACATAAATAAGGACTCTGCTTCCTAGATGACTTATTTGCAAGGGATAATTCAGACAGTCATGGCTTTGCTGTTTTTTTCTCTTCTGAATTGTCAGGCTGGCATTGTAAGTACCACACTTTCATTAAAGTTTAATTTCCCTGAAGAGTGAAATATTAATGAGAATAGCCTTAATACTGTCAATAGGAAACAGACCCAAACAGATAATTTGCTAATATAATGACTTGGGATTTTATCTATTTCAAGCTTCACGATTGCTCTTCTGCTATGATCTGGTGCAGGTAATAACCATTGTCGCCTCTGTTCAATGAGAAACCTTAATGAGTTTAGAGCTAAATCACCATTTTGCACATTCATATCCCAGTGTACCCATGCTAATTCCACAGCCCCTGCTACCCTTCCCTCTGTGTTCTTCTTCTTGTACCCTTGGGTGGAGGGGCAGGGGACACCAGACCTGCTCTTCTTCAGGTCTGAGAGAAGCTGAAACAAAATTGCAGCTGAGATCCAGAATTTGAGGTCCACTTTAGCATCCACTCCAGTGACTTACTGTGACCAGGATCCCCACATACCCTTGAGGCTCTGCACCCTGGAGATTCCCACCTTTGTGCTCATGGTTGGGTGCTGTATGGATCTCTGGGATCCTGAAATACCCTTTCCCCAGCACTGAGGAGCATCTGCTCCATCATGCCCCACCATTTGCTTTTAACACAAATGTCACATTTAAAGAGCTGCCCTCTTTAATCACAGCTGGTTAAGGAAACAAAGGGCAAAGAGTTACCTGGAGTGGTTCCTCAGAAGAGAGGATGTCCTGTTATCAGAGAGGTGGTACCAAAATGGTACCTGAGAAGGTGGGTGGGGTGAGGGGCTGGGATGTGACCTAGGGACAGGCTGACCTTCTCAGTCCAGACAGAAATCTGGACCAGCATGAGCACCTTCCCAATATTTTGGGAAGCACAAATTTGGAGAGCAAGCTGGGATGCTTTTCCAGCCCCACCAGTTTGTAGTTTGAGTGCTTTCCAAGGCAGACCTGTTTGCTATATATTTGATTATTTAATTTTTTTTTTCTTCTGAATTTTCCCATCACTTTCTGAAGTTCCACATCTTGCAGCAAAGAGAACCACAGGCATGGTATGAAACCACCTTGTCTGCAGCAAGCCTGGCTTTTGCTGGTTCCTTTTTTTGCCTTGGAACAGACAGCGAAAAATTACTTTCTGTCCTCTTTTTCCATGTCATTTGGGCTTTGATGTACCATATTCCCTCTCTGGTGACAGTCTTTTTATTCTGGACTGGCTTTGTCTACTCAACCGCTCCTCATCCAAAAGCTGAGCCAAACCTTTGCTCGCTCCCATTACTACGCACTGAACCTCTTCCAGTCCTGCTGTACTCGGAGATGGGAGATCCAAGCTACACTCAGCATCAAAAGATGCACATGGATTTGTACAGAGATTGGAGCTCTTTTGGAGACAGATTTTATTCACGAGGAGATGAGTCCATTTCTCAGTGCAGTCCTGCAAGAAGGGCATTGTGAATGGACTCTGTGCCCAGGAGCTGCTCATTTTCTGGAGCTCCATCAACAGATCTCACAGAAGATGCTCTTCCTCCCTGTGAACTGTGATGTCTCCACCTCTCTGCACCCTGTTTTCCTTATCAGCTAAAAGGAAGAGTATCTGGTGCACCGTCATTCATTCCTCGTGTGTTTCCCAGTACCTGGGGCATCCAGACACTCCAGTAATAATACAAGTAGTAACAGAGTCGTTTCCAGACCACATTTCCCCTCAGAGGCAAAGACAGGTATTTACACCCATCTCCAACAGGTCCGTGTCTTCAAAGCATTAAAATTTCCCTGTTATGGAGCTTTTCTGAGTAACTTCACCCAGCTGTCCCTAGTAAATAAAACCCTGTGTTTTTGCTGTTTGGAAATGAATGCAGATCTGGTTGGTTTCGGAGCTGAGCATATGGGCTGTGTTTGACTGCTGGGAATGTGTTTGCTTGTGATTTAATAATACTGTGAGTCATGACTGTACCTTCCTCCCAATTACAACCCTTGCCTCTCTCTGTTGTTGAGTGGATGTTCTGGAAACTCTATTTTCCTTGTAAAATCAATTATGTTCCACCCTTTATTATCTGCCAGGTTTCATGCCATCCCTGCTTGCCAAGAAAACCTCCACAACAGCTCGGGTGTGAACTGTGGCAGTGATGCTGCAGGCAGCCCGGCCAGGAAGTGGGTCCTGGGGCCAGGCTTGGGCTGGGAGCTCCAGGGTCTTGCAAAGCTCATTCCCTACCCCGTGTTGCTCAGCTGGAGCAATCCCTGGAATAAGGAATGCTCCACAGCCCTGATTTCTACACCCTCTCTGACCCAGAGGACTGGCAAACTCTCTTTACACATAGACTGTATTAGCTACAGATTTTTCACTACAGCAGAACGTGATTCTTTCTGAAATGAAGTTGGATCCTCGGAGACTTCAATAAACCTTTAAAAGCATTTAATTAACAAAGCATAAAGCCTGGGAGGATCAATCCAGTGTTAATGACCTGCAATGGTGCTGCGTGCGGCTTCTTCTTTTTGACCTGCGAGGTAGCAAGGAACAACCATGCAACCTGAGGTCTCTAAAACAGCCTCGCTGGGGGTGTCCCAGCCCGCAGGACAAATGGGAGCTGCCTGCTTTTATTGGCATCCAGACAGCTACTGGTTAAAGTTAACATAGCACTTGAATGCAGCTGGGTTTGGAGGCCACAAGAGGTGTGGGGCTGTCAGCAAGTTGCCAGTTGTCTTCTCCCCAGCAATGGGGCCTTAGTGGTGTGGAGAACTTGGAAAACTGGAGGCTGTGTGTGAAAAAGGGCTCCTCTTGCTTTGGAAAAGTCAACTGAGTGCAGGAAAGCATAAACCCAAAGTTTTAAGGGAGGGAAGTTTCTTTCATTTCTAAATCGAAAGTTTGATGCAAGAAAAACAAAGCAGAACAGTTCAAAAAGTTGCTGCTGTGGGCTGGAGAAGGGCTGGAGAAGGAGATAGCTGCTGTCACCAAACATCTCTGCAAACAGTCATGATGTTTTTCTTGGAGGAAGGTATCACACAAGACAAGAAAGTGGAGAAGAAACAGTTCCTTTTATTTCACTCCAAGCCTATACCTTTGGTCATGAGCAAGGAGAAAACATATTTCTGTGTCCAGAAAGATGTGAGAAATGTTTTTTGGATGTGTGTGTCGGAAGAAAAATCCTTCCTCCCATCCAGCAGGGAGGAAAAAGAACTTGGTACTAACTGAAGAGACCCTGATACCTTGGAGAGACAGTGGGAGATGTGGGCGAGGGCAGAGCTGCCATTTTACACTGAATTCTTCAACAAAATGGAAAGGAGGGACGTTTTCTACCCAGAGCAGCAAAAGGGGAAAAGGGAATATTTTTCTCAGAGTGAGTGATCAGAAGTGGCAGGGAAAGGCAGATGTTTTGGGCAGACATTAGCATGTAATCAAACCCTCCGGTTTTTTGATTGGAAAAATCAGCAGTGGCAAATTTCCAGTCAACACCCTACAATCAAAGAAGAAAAAAAGCTTGCCAGTGAGGAAAGTGGATACCAGAGAGACTGGGAGAGACAAGGCCACATCTCCCTACCCTGACTTGCGTCAGGCTCATTAACCTGGGCCTTTCCAAGCTGCGCTTTGGGGTGCATTTGCACACCAGGCATGTCCCTTCGTCTGGGCACCCCGTATTCCTGGTTGTGGTCTCTTGAGACCACGGTGATGGTGTGTTTCCCATTTCTCCAGTGGCTATGCAAGGCCATGCTGCCTGTGGCAAGGCTCATGGAACATGTCCTTAGGATGTGGGGAACTGGTGTGCAACCCATAACCACCCAGAAGATGTATTTTTAGACGCGCATTTGCACCTTTCAAGTGCTGGGGACAGATGTCTGCATGCCCCAGCTTCCCCTTTCACCTTGCTTGCTGCTGGGGAATGGCATCATATGGGGACTGCTGGGTCCCCAGCTAGATGGGGGGCTGGGGCAGAGCTCTGCGTCTCTCTGGGGCAGCTCACTTTGCATCATGGGAATGTTTTGCTCTGCAGATCCCAGCTCAGGGATTGCACTGCTTTCAACTGACGCTCAGCTTTATTGGACTTGCAGCATCCTCTGAGCCAGAGATGAAACACGTCCTTCCTGTCTGTAAGAGGGTGAATTATTGACATACTTAATAAGCATAACTTATCATTAGCCATAATTCATGCTGGTGACAGAGACACAGCTGTTCCTGGAAAGCAAAGTGGCTCTGAATTTCAGATTTCCATGGGCCAGGCTCCTGCTGCAGCTCCAGAGCTGTGACACAGATGTCACTGCACCCTTGCCCTGGAGATTGCTGTCCCCAGGCTGTGCGTAACATTCAAGCTCTGTGTGTTCTGGGAGGAAGGGGTGTTTGGACACTGTGTGCCTCTCCCCCAAGTCCAGGCATTGGTAATGCAATTAAATGAGTAGCTCTTGCAGAGCTGGCAGGGAACAGGATGTCCCTGGAGGCATCCAGCTTGCAGCCACCTGGGGCCAAAAATCCCTGGTCGAGGACAAGGTCTCCTGCTTGTCCCTGCAGTGCCCAGCTGCAGCTGCTCCTGCTGGCAATGCCCAAATCCTGGCACGGTGCTCAGCCAGTACAAACCTTTTCTCCTTTAACTTCTATCCTATGCTAACTCTGGCCCCTAATGTGATAGGAGTAAGGAGGGAGTGTTCCCATTATCTACACTGCTTGCAAATGAAGAGCAGCTAATCACTTGTAAGGATGGAGAAAGTCCTGGACCACTTCCCAGATGTGGGCTGGGCACTTGTGGAGGAAGAGGGGATCTGGTGTTCACTGCTGTCTGGTGGATGGGACCAAGCTGGTCTCCCCTTCCCTGGCCAGACAGGGTGCTCCCAGCTTCCTTCCTGGCAGAAGAAGGGTAGATTCCTGGTCCTTGCCTCCCAGGTGGGACGTAAGGACACAAGCCCTGGTGTGCTGTTCAGTGTAGGTGCACCCCAGGGAGGGTCTAGGAGATTATTTCCCACACTCATTCAACCCCTCTTACAAGCTTCTTTTACAAAAATTTGAGCTCTGGTCTGGGCCCTAGAGAGTGATGTACCCCCAAGTGCTCACCTCTCACCAGTCTGGCGCACCATGACAAACAGGTGATGGAGATGTGCAAGGGTGGGCATCAGGAGAGACTGTGAGAACCTGCGTACAACACAAAGGGACAGCGCACCCTCTGAACAGCCAGCAAATTCCCAGAGCTTCAAGGTGCCTTTCACTGGAAGCATCCTGTGCTCTCTGCACCGTGGCCTCAGCCAGGGTGTCAGCCTGGCTTTTGGAAACCTCTCCCAAAGATCTTGGCACGTTGGATGTCTGCAGTGAAGTGCTTGCGAACACCTGAGCATCAGCGCTGCCTGATTCCAAACACAGAATCAGTTGGGGAAATATCACTTTTTTTTTCCAGGCAAATTTGCAAGGAGCGAAGGCAGTGGAAATCCATCAAGCAATGGCTGCCACATACATTTGATTTGCTTGATGGCTTGAAGACAGTAGCATGTTTTACGGTGACACTGATTTTCAGACCATCCCTCTGGCTCGGTGGCTGCAGGAGCAGGTAAGACAGACACAGGGCAGCCTGAGCATGCCTCGCATGCCTCGCAGTGTGTATTTCCCCACTGCTCCAGGGACATGAGTTGCATGCTCCCACGACCAAGGATGCTTGCTCAAGACCTGTGGTGCTTTAATGGAGGCAGCAGTCAACGCAGAACATTTCTCCTTCTCCTAATCTCCCTTTCTCACTGGTGCAAGCATTGCTTGCTGTCGGCTCTCTCAGTGAGGTGGGACTCTTGCTGGATCTCAGAGAATTTTGGATGTTTTAAAACAGTTTATAAAACAGAGGAGTTAGCCCTGCAGCAGCTGGAGCAGCCAGGTACCCATGGCTGGAGTCTAACAGGGGGGCAGGGAAACAGGAGAAAGGGCATGGACAGCTCAAGCTCTGCCCTTGTGCCAGCACGTCCTTGGTCACTCAGGGACCTGTGTGCATGTGCACAGCCTGGGCCTTGCTCTGATGGAGAGGCAGACCATGTGTGATGCTCTGCTTTCACAAACAGCTCACTTGAGCAGAGGACAGGCTGTTAGCCCCTGCTCTCCATCATCCCATGGTCCTGCTGTACCAAAACCTGACTCAAAGATGCTACAACGTGCTCCAAGGCAGCCATATCTAGATGGGCTGCACCAGCCCCAGGGGCTACTCCTCAGGGCTCCTGTGGCAAGTTCACACGTGCTGTGCAGCAACCAACCCCTGAGCAGTCTCATGCTTCCAGGGGCAATTGGAGATGGGCCAACACAAGCTGGAAAGCTCTGGAAGTGGTGAGCTGCGTACATAGGTGTGAGCGAGCAGAAATGGGGAGTCTGTCTTGGTCCATGGATTGGGCTCTGGGATCCCCTCACCAGTAACGTGAGGCTGGGAGCATCTCTTCTCTAAGTGGATGATGCATCACTTTCTGTTCTTTTTTTAGTGGGGGGGAGCAAAACAGGGAGCCACTTAAAGAATCTCCAATCTGCATGGCTGGTGAAGTGCTGTTGCTTGAGCTCAGCAAGGGGGTATTAGTCACGCCTTATTGCCTTTAAATCCTGCAGTAGCAGAAGCGCCTTCCATTTGCTATTTTAAATAAGAATCAGCCTGATGAAGTGTTCCCAGCACAGTCTATTGGCTTCCCCGTTACCCAGCCAGCCTTTAAAGGATTAAGCTTTCATCTTGCCTGTGGTTTGTAAAGAGCAGCTCTGCCTCCTGCATCCCCTGTTTATAAAGTGCTGTTCACATGAAGGATCCCCTGCAGAAAGGTGAAGAGATGAGAGCAAGGCCAGGCTTCCCCCTCCCCGTGTCCCCTTTTCCTCCTGCACATGCAAGGAAGGCTCTGTGGATGGTGCAGCCTTGGTGCCATGCCTGGAGATCTTGCACCAGCGTTTGCTCTGCAGTCCCTCCTCTGTCATCTGGGTTGTGCGTGGGCTGGGTGATGCACAGGCAAGGGATGGGGCTGGTGGGAGGAAGATCTCTGATCCCTGGCTCTGGAAAGAAAGGAGGAAAAGAAAATAAGGAATGGTGGCAGAGCAGGATGACCAGATACTGCCAAGATGGTTTCAGCTACCTCTTGTGCAGAAAAAACCTTTGGCCTCTGCCCCATCCTCTTAATTGGGCCTGGGGCCTGGTGGTATCCAGTGCTGTGACCCCCAGCTTTTAGGCTTGCCAGCACCATGGAAACCTTTGCTTTTGCCTCCCTATGTTTTTTAGTCTTGTCTCTGCACTAAGTCTGGTGAGGATGCTCAAATGCAGTGCTCTCATTCCTGTTTCCCTGCTTAAATTATTGATGGAGATCTACAACCTCCGTTCCAGCTTAACAACTCCTTTTTGCTGGGGTTTATTACCAGGATCAATCAAATCAAATCCTGATGGCTTAAAAATGTGCTTCCTTCTCCCTCTCATTGTTATTTGCTTGTTTATTATTAGGAAAGACAAGTTTTGGCTCCAGGAGATTTTGCTAGCAGTAAACAATGTCATTAAAAACAAATCAGAACTCCCTGCATTGCATGGAGCCGACCTCCACGGAGCGCCCTGCGCTCAGGTCTTGCCTGCCACCGATGTGGTGGCCAAGGCATGGGGGTGGGTTCACGGCCAGGCACATCCAGGTCTTGTCCTACAATTGCTCCCCTGTGGATTTGCAGTTTTTTGCCCAGATTCGTGTCTCCAACTCCCGTCCTTGCTGCCTTAGAGGGGGCTCCTCCACCTTGGATGTGGGGTGCTGCAGGGTCAGTAGGTGGCTCATGATTTGTGGAGGTCATTGTCATGGAGGTCTTTGGAGGCTTTTGGAACCATTCTTCTTCTGCTTGCAGAGGGACTGAGCTTCCTGTTGTTCTGGGAATCTGGGCTCTCACTTCTAGACTCATTCCTCCCTTTCCATAAGGAGCAACAGCAGGGCTGACCTCAGGAGGTGGTGGGAAATCTCTCATTCATGTTTATGGCAGGGTTCATGGTGATTCCAGGACTAAAGGATCTGAGGGTGGGCGTGAAGTGTTACAAGATCGGAAAACACCATCTCTTCACCCCCAGGGTTCTGCTTAAACATCTGGTCTGCCCTGTGCTCTCCTTCCCGCTGTCACCATCCTGCTCCCAGCCCTTTTCCCGGGTCCAGAGCTGGCCATTTCCTCTGCTGAGCATCATTTGGGGAGCTATGTCCCTCTAGATCAGACTTCACAGCACTCTGCTTGCACAAATACACATTCCCCCAAAAAGCCACCAAATGTCAGGTGAAGTGGGCCAGGAGGAGGTCTGTCTGTTCCTGAACCTGGGCCCCCATGGGGGAAGGGGTTTTGCATGGCCAAGGTGTGGGGAGAACCGCGGTGCTCTTCATAACTGCCAGCCCAGCTCACAATAAACAAATTGAAGAGTGATGGGGAAGATAAATTGCTTGTTGTTTTTTTAATGCATGCAGTGAAGGAGTTTATTTTTAAACCCGTCTATGAGTGATGCCTGGTTTGATCTTCTAAATGAAACTGATTTATTCTATTTGCACTGGGGCTTGGGAGAAGAGGGACTGAGCTGGATTTAATTTATGCGTTTAACTTTGCTTTGGCAGGACCGTGACAACAACAGACAAATCAAAGCTGAGGAGCTCTCTCCCATGATCCCAACGATGTAAATGGTTTCCCTGGTTTTATCAAATGATCTCGGGTCGCTGATCCCAGGTTGCCATTTGGGGCAGGTATGAATTTTCTGGTCTTTGGGGCAGCTGGCAGAACTGGGGCTGGGCCACCTCACGCAGGGCTTGAGGACACCTGCAGATTTCCATGTCTGACCTAGAAATCTGATCTCGTCTTCCTCATGGCCCTGACTTCCCAGATGACCGGTCTTGCTTTCCCCAGCTCTGTCTAGCAGTGTGTCCCTCTAGATGGGTCAGAGTAGGACGCAAGGCCTGGATCTACTGGTTCTTTGGGAATTCAGTGCACAGAGGGATTTACAGCCTTATGAGCCTTTGCCATGTTCCTCTCCCCTGTGGACACCGGGCAGGGCTGCAGAGCTTGGCTCTGGGGCAAACAAAAGGTGACAAATGGCTTCAGCAGTAGATCAATTACTGTCACTCTTTGTGGTCTCCTCAGTGGGATCATTAGGGAAACCCTGCCAGGCAGATCTCAGTGGTGACAGAGGCTGGGATGGAGCATTGCTGCAGTCTGTGCTGAATGGAGGCCATAAAAGTCTGAATTACTCTCCCCAAAGTCTCCCTTAAAAAGGATGGGAGCGTGAAAGCGAGTCTTAAACCAGGCAAAATGATGAAGTCACTGGTGTGGAGGGAAACAATCATTCAACACCACTAAGCCATGCATCACTTGGGATAATTATCAATTATCATAAGCAGAGCAACTCCCCTCCGGAAGCTAATGAAATTTCACATAGAGCACGCTCTGGGAGATGGATCGTACCAGCCTGGACAAGATTCATCTTCCCTAATGTGCTGCTTATTCCTCTTTATGCATCTTAAAGCTCCATGTGCAAAGCACCTTCCTGCTGGGAGGGATGAAGAGCCTGGGATACTCTCACCCACAGGTGGCTGCACTCACCACACCACTCGGTTTCCGATGCAGCAGACCACAGGTGCGTATTGGTAACACTGGAGAGAAGATCTCTTCTCCTTTCCCTCTTCCTAATTCCTGTCTTTTGTGTCTCTTTGCCTCTCCAGCCATTAGGGATCTGTTTGGCAGAGCTGATGGTGAGCTCTGGGCCACCTCCCCCTTTCCCCTCTGGGTCCCTGCAAACACTTTCCCCTTTCAAGCACCACCAGCCGTATAACCGTTGTGCAGCCCCATGCGGGAATGCGCTACCACAAGCCATTGAACAGAAACAGGAAACAGTATTTTATGTACAGTTTAGCTACAACTGGGAGTCCGTTCTGGGTCTGTAACATTTTCACCAGGTCCTGGCACAGCATATTTGCAAACCTGCATGTGAGGGGCAAGGCCAGGAATCCTATCCAGGCAAAAAGGCACTTACTTTGCTTCTGAATATTTTATCTGTAACCCCCATGACAAACTGCTACTTGTAAATACAACTATTATGCCTTATTTTGTCATACATAATTGAAACGCTGGATCCGGTACTCGGCAAACAAACACGTAGTTTACAAGGATGCTTTCCTCTGGATCCTTCCACTCCCTGTAGCAGCTTCTCTCCCCCTCAGGGCTGGTGGTGGATAGCGGTGGGGTTCCCTTTGGGGAGGATCTTTCCATCTTCGCAGCTAAAGTCCCTGTTGGAGATGGCTGGAGGTGTCCCTCAAGCTCTGCCCTTCTCCCAAGGTCTTGCCCCCACCCCTCCTGGTTTATGCCTCCAACACCTACTCACCATGGCCTGGGGCTGCTCTTGTACTTTGATTTTTGCAAATGAGCATGATTGCACTGAGAATAGACCTGGCTCGTTGCTTTGCTGCTGAGTTTGCAACCAAGGCAACCCCACCACCCGTGGCATGTTCAGCAACAGCTGCTGCCCCATCCCCTCCCTCTTGCTTTACCACGGAATTGGGCTCCAGCACTCTGCCCGTTGAGTCTGCAAACAAGACTTTGGCACTCATGGTGCTCACCGAGGTCAGTGATCACCTTTGATCCCACTTTGCCTGCTGGCAGCATGGCACCTTGTTTTTTAATGAGCTGGAGGTGGGTGAGCAAGAAGGTGGCAAAACTGGGAGCTCCTATCACTTATTTATACGAGTCATGATGAAAAAAAGGCTCCAGAGAGCTTGGGGCGCGCCTTGCCAAGACGGTGGATGGGAAAGGTGATGGAAAATGAAATCCATGCTTGTTAAGTGAAAATTATGTATGTTGGAAGGAACAGTTCTAATTACACTTACAGGTCATCAGGGTCTAGATTAGGAGTAGCTTCCTGGGCAGTATATTCAGCTGAGGACACCCAACTGCAACTGAAGTCCCACTGGCTTTGAGGGGGCTCAGAGCCAGGTCCTGGGGGGATGCAGAGGTTTAGGAGAGGGTAACAACCATAGGTGTGCAGTTTAGAGGAGAGCTTAAGAAAAGGGATTAGAGAAGGGTGCTTCAATGAAGTAAGTAGTCCCTTGGGGCAAACTGGGCATCTCTCCTTAGACTGTCTTCTTGCCCAGTGACACTTGAGAGCATTACATTCCTGCTCCAACCTGTGAACGAGAAGATGCTGTCACGGGGGGTCACAGATCAGCTATAGCCAAGTAGGATGAAGAAGAAACATCCTATGCAGATCACTTCAATATGGGTTTAGCGCAACACTTTGTGAAGTAGCCAGCAGCGCACACTGTGGGAAGCAGAGCAATAAGCTCAAAGGGCTACGGTGTCTCCTAGTGACCTGCCCTCATTAACAGCCTCAGTGTTAGCCAGCACCCCAGGGTGCATCATGCTTTTGCTCCATTTACTTTTGCCTGGAAAGTTGTGGAAACCTATGAGGCAGTTCTGCACTTGGCTCAGCTCTCTGGGAGAATAAAGCCCCTTGCGTGGACCACACCATCCTGTCTCTTGTTGCAGCCAAGATGGCTGTCATCTTCCCCTGTAGCTGCTGCCCTCTCTTCTGGACATGCCCATGCACCCCAGGCTGTGACCATGCATGTGCATGACGGGGGTATTCTCGTAGGACAGCAGACCCTGATGATGATGCACATGGCCCAGGATGCTCCTGGGTCTGAGAGCAGTGATTTAGAGTTGGACACTGAAACACCCGGCTGGGCATTCAGGCATTGCAGCACTGTCATTAATAACCCTAATGAATAAAATCCACCCAGGGTTCAATAAGGGAGACAAAAAAGCCTGCAGGAGCCTTTGGGTGACCTGTGTCCTCCACAGACTGTGGCAAATCAGGGCAAACCTGCACCTGGCAAGTCCCAGCCCTGCAACTGGTATAGAAACCATGTCCAAAAAGATCCAAAGGTGAGACCTCCCCATCTCAGTATTTATCCAAATCTTCCTTGTGGCCCACTCAGCTTTTCTCTGTTGAGGAGCCCATGCCTCATGAAAGCTGTTTTGTGCTTGCAGCCTGGACCCTGCCCCCACCCATCTCTGGGGTTTGGCTTATTCGTTTGGTCAGTTCAGATCTTGCAGCCAATCTCTCCCTGGCACAATATGCTCCACGTCCCTTGCTTTAATTGGCATGGGTTGGTGCCTTGCATCAGGCTCGTTGCCGGCCGCCCCGTGTGAGCCCATCATGTCCAAACGCATCAAACCTCCCGCTTGACAGACAGACTGACAGTTTCCATCCAGGGAGCCTGCTGCAGCAGATTGACCGGCTCTGCCAAGGGCTGGGAGCTGGGTCCCGTGCCATGGTGGGCTGCTGGGTGCGGGGGCTGAGAATGCCAGCTGGGGCTGGTAGACACCCACATGCCTTTGCACACTGGTCATGTTCCACTTTGCTCTTCTCCTGTCATGTTTTCCTGGGGGAGCTCAGTAGGAAAAGGCGATTTCTGCTCTTGCAAACCTTCTCTGCTTTGGCTGTGTTTTCCCTGCTCTTTGCTGAGTCCCTGGGCTGACCGTAGCCACCAGCACTGGGAGACTCCATGAAAGGACATGAACCCTGGAGGGGACCCAGCGGGTGTTGCCACCCGACTGAGAAAAAGAGAAGATACGGCACAGAGTGGAAAAAGACAGGAGTTACTGCACATCCATCTCAGACATCTACCAAACATTTTATCTCTCAGCAGAGCCATCCCTGCCCTTCCCTTGGGAACGCCACCACAGCTGAGTGCAGGAGCACAAACTGAACAGTCCCCATTGGTGTTTGCAGTGGGAGGGAGTGGGAGGGTTTGCAAACGGAGGAGCAGCCTGGACTGCATGAAGATGGGGGAGCTGCCTGCTCCCCTGTGGGGACTGTGGCATGTGATGGACATGGCTGGGTGTTCCTTTGCTAGGACATGCAGCGGCAGGGCCCGGGAAAGCCCTTGGCCCAGCTGCCTTGGATGTATCACAGAAAGCCCAGTGGGCACCAAGCATCTTCAGCACGTTCAGGGAAAATGGGGTCAAGCCGCAGCTGCCAAGGTCTCGGGAAGACCGGAGGGAGAGATGGAGAAAATTATTGAAAGTGACTGAAATGGCAAAGCAGTTTTGCAGCAGGCAGTGAGTGAGCCTGGGGATCTGCTGCCCCGGGGAAGCCAAAATCAGGGCCAGGCTGCCAAAGAGTGACATAAAATTAAGGAAACGAGAGCTTGGAGGTCTATAGAGGGCAAAACCGCAACTTGTGATCAGGAGTTCTTCAAACTGGTGTCTTGAGAGAGGTCATCTTCCCTGTCCTACACCTCCACCACCTCTCGCCCCAGCGCTCCATGAAAACAAAGACAGAATGTGGCTGAGGGCTTCAATGCTACAGTTCTTTAGGGGCTGCAGGTGGGGTTATCCTGATCTTCCCTGTGCCAAACCCTCTTGGCAGTGTTTCCCAGATGAAATGCAGTGGTGCTGGCTTATTCTGGTCCACAGCCAAAGCAGCATGTGTGCTCCAAGCATGCCGGTGGCAACTCGCTGCTTCTTGGCTTGGAGAAGAGTGGGAACCCTGCAGAGTGTCAATATTATTTTTTTAAGGAGGTTGAGAAATATTTCTATATCTGGAATAAAAATGCAGAGGTAGAGAAACACACGGAGGAGGAGGTGAAAAATAGCAGCTTCTGATAGTGTAAACCTCAAGTCAGATATGAAACACATTAATATTCATGCACTTAGATACAGCCAAAAACCAACAATGACTGCAGCTCTCCAGAAGTGCTCTGAGCTCTTGGACTGCCATCAAGAACTCTGGGGTGGAGAAGGCAACGAAACCTTCAGAAACCACTGAGCTGTGGGAGAAGCATTGTAACAAGCAGTTCCCATAGGGCTGGGATTAGGCTTTGGCTCTTTCTGTCCAACCTAGCACACAAGGACAGTCTTTCTGCTAAATACATCAGTCTAATTGCTTCTAATTGATCTCCTTGCTGGCAGTCTCTGGAGGGAGGTGCATGTGGAATGGACCATGGAAATGTACTTTACAGTTTGTGATTATCAGGAGTGATAAAGTGTTGGTCCTCAGAGCATCTGGTGACAGAGAGAAGCTTTGTGCATGCTGGAAATGAAGCTGATACAGGGGAGAGGTGAGCTTCTCTCCACCCTGGTCTATGTGGTTGGGTGACCTTGAACAAGTGACCATGAAATGGAAGTGGCAGTGATCCTTCTCCCAGTGGGGTTGCTGACCTTGCCCTGACAACGTGCAATACTGCTGGAAGACAGCAAGGGTCTCCAAGAGACACCCTTTGCTGGATATTTTCCTGGTGCTTGTGGAAACTGCTCAGGAGACAAAAACAGCTGTGGTGGCTGGTCAGGGCTATGTTGGCTGTGCTATAAATACTGGGGGTGTGCTCTAGCCTGGAGACCAAACACCTCAATGCACAGCTGAGCAGTCTTACTCTCCAAAAATGCATCAGCAGTTTAAAAACTGCCTACTGGGGCTGGTTCTGGTCCTGCTTTTTCTCCTTGAGCATTTCTGGTCTTCCCATGGGATATTGCTCATTGTCCCAGGCCTGAGACCTTGCCGCAAGCAGAGGTGGTCCAGTGCCCTGTGCCTTTGCCCTGTATAGCTGCAAGGGGGGCTGTGCCCTGGATACCAATTCTGGCTTTGCTCTATAGTCCTGTGTGTTGAGGTTGACTTTACCAAGCTCCTGCTAGGCCAGCCTCGTTGTCAGTCCCACTGAACTTCAAATTTCCATCTTGCATGGGAGTTTCATCTCCCGTGATAAGTCTTGACACGAGGAGCCTGTCATTTTTTTACATCAAGATCTCAGGTGTCGCGGAAGCTGCTGGTTTGTGCAGCTGCTTGGCTGGTGTCTCTCCGCTTTACTGTCCCCAGGGCATCTCAGATGTAGCCTTGAAAACTAGAAAATAAAAACTGCAGATGCAAGCTCAGCATTGAGTTTATGAGCAAAACCTGTCACCTTCGGAAGAGTCTTTTTCAGTGGGAATCGGAGCAGCAGCTGCTCATTTGAAAAGCAGTGCATAGAGTCTGGGTAATGTATCAAGGGCAGTGATAGACCTGGGACAGCCCTGGAGCCGAAGTGCTTGTTGCTGTTCCTCCACCTCTCCCACAGGTTCCCCTGTCCCCTCAGACATACAGTTTGGAGGGGAAAACAAAAAGCTGTAATGCTGACTTACCTGTTCTGTTGAGAAAGACCTCTGACAGGGCTGGGCTGTGCAAGGCTGTGCTGAAGGGCTGCAGAAACCTGTGATTAATGGTGTGTTGAAGGATGAGAGTCCATGCCCCATCCTTCATTTTGACTGATGGAGTCTCATTTCAGATGGAGTGGCTTGGTGCCCCTCACTGTGTTATCTTCATCCCCAGCAATGCCCTATCATTAGTTGGGATGAAACCAGGCACAGGGTCCAGAGAAGCAGCGACACTGGTCACCATGCTAGGAGATGTGGGGCTGCCAATACCCATATGAACCATGCTGTCCCTAGACCTGCTGGAGGCATCAGCCTTAGGGCCATCCCTCAACCTCCTTGGTCCCCAGTGATGGGGATACCAGAGCTAAGGTCCACCAGTGCTGCTCCCAGCTCACCATCAGAGACCAGAAGAGGACACAGTGGTCAATCAGAAGTGATTGGTTTCTAAGTTTGCCTTCATTTAGCATCAACAAATGGTCACAAATGTCTTTGAAAATTCAAAGGGCACTGGAACACACTGGAGTATGGCTGAGCAGCACCCCAACCTTGGCTTTGAGAGGGACCATCTTTCTCCACCAAGTCTGGTAGGGGAGAGCTTTAGTCTCCTCCTGCAACACTCTGCCACTGTTGAGTCAGGCTCTGTCTTGGTCTCCGTGGCAGTCCAGAAAGAGCATTTCTGAAGCTTCAGCTTTCAACTTGCTGCAGCGAAAAAACAACCTGTTTTACCAAAACTTCACCTGTGCAAAAAGTGTCTCAGCAGCTGTCCTGGAAGTCCCTCTGTGTGTTTGCCACTGTCTTCTACTGCTGGAAGAGCAGAAACTCTGACCTGTCCTCTTCACTGAGGCCTCCTAAAGACCTGGATCCCTCTGCGACAGATCTAGGCCAGGTATTGCAACTTTACAATGAGCTCAGCTGGGACAAGGATGAAATATCTTGTTGAAGAGGCTTATCTGCACCGCTCAGCACTTGTTGCCACTTGGGTGGAATGCTCACACTCAACTGTCCTGCTGGTTTGACCAGAACCACTGGGGGCTCTGCCAGAGACTCATGTCGGGGTGAACTGCCAGGACCTCTTCCTTGGCAAGATGTTTTTTCCTCAACACTGTTGCTACAGAAGGTGGAATTACCTCTGCATTTTGCAAGCTTTGGCAGAAATAGTTGCGTAGCCACAGCTGAGTCCTGAGCATATCTGGAGCTGGTTAAATGCCTTGTGCTGAGCTCCACACAGGTCAGAGCAGGTGGGGTGTGAGGTGGTGGATCTCCCTGTGATGCTCGCTCTGTCCTCAATTTGATTCTGACTGTTGGCTCAGAAATAGAGAGAATTTAAAATGTTTCAGGGCAAAACAAGAAAATTCCAGCAGTAATTATACCTGGTACAAAGCAATAATTTAATTTTCAGCTTATGCCTTCCAGAGATGCCATCCCACCTGGCTTATGAAGAGCAAGTGGTGGGGAATGCAGCACTTCCAGTAGTCAGTTGGTCCAATAGCTAATTAAACACATCATTAGAAAAATGTTAGAAAATAGTACCACTCTGATCTGTCCAGACACAGCTTGATCTTGTTTCATCTTTACTGGCTATAGACTTGTCTACAGTCTCTTCTTGTTTAAGATGCATGTCTTCCTTGGACACTCTCTGAAGAGTTGAATACTGTCAGTTGCCTGCTCGCTAGCTGTTAGCAACTCTGCTGTGCATATGGCCACAAAATGGGCTAATTTGAGCCCAATAAAGAATCTTCACAGAGATATTTATAGATCTTGGAAGAAGATAAAGCTTCCATGGTGAAGTACTTCCCATTACAGACAGGGCAGAAGATGAACTTTCTTTTAGAGGTGCTTTTCCTTCCACTGGTGGGAAATGCCTCAATGACTCTCTGACTGGAGGCTGCATCAGCTTCAGCCAGCTGCAAACACCACAGTGGCCCCACAGAGTGAAAACAGCCTAGGAAAGTCCTCACTGGGATCCCAGGACATCTGAACATATTTCACCTCCTTAATTAATTGTCTCTGTGGGAGTAGGAGGCAAAGCTGTGAGGAGGACAACTGGGATCATTCAGGAGGCAATTAGAGACTGTGTTCAGGGAAGAATGATATGGGAAATGATATGTGTTGATGGGAGAAGTGGCCATTTCTAATTCCCAATATCCACATATTTATTTAATGTGTGAGTAAACACCGTGATTATAGGGTATGGCATGTGTTGGAGCTGCTGCCTGCGACAGTAACATGCCAACAATGGAGCTTTATGGTAGGAATGCGGCTGCATACCAGTAGTAAATTGAGCCCAGAGGGAGCTGGGTGGTGCAAACCACTCATGTGCAGTGACACTTGTGCTAGCAAAGTGTCAGCACCTGACACAACTTGGTCTGAACATGGGTGAGATTACCCAGACAGATCTGGCACGTGCCACCCCCCTGCCTGCAACCTGCCATCTGTTCAAGCACCACCCAGCAGACATTGCCTTGAGCCCAAGCACTGCCCCCCCCCCCCCCCCGCCTCACTGGCGTGACGTTACTGCTGAATGTTGTCTGCGTGGGGTCCTCCCCACCAGATTGCAGACCACCACTGCCCACAAGAGGATCTGCCCCAGGACGCATCAATCCATGAAGGAGGATGCTTGGGCACGGAGCGGAGCTGTACGTGCCAGCTGGTGTGTGCAGCATGCCCCTCGCCCATGCCTTTATACACGAGCCCATCCACACGCTGGAAAACCAGCTGGATCTCCATGCTTTTGGGCATTGGGGTTTACATGCTGCAAGCGCTCGGATCAGCTCCGCTCCCTTGCTCCACCAGTTGCCCCACTGGTCTCCTTGGCTCTCTAAGAGCAAAATTGCAGAGTGCCTCATGTCTTGGCTCTCTAATGCACAGACAGCAAAATTTCAGAGTGCCGAGTGCCTCAGGAAGCAAATACACCACATCATAAAAAATCCCTTGCCAGGGAAAACGTAAGATGCACATTTAGCATCACGGGCTCCCGAGGAGATGGCAGTCGCCTGTCAGCCCCCACGCCGAGCAGCTTGCTTGCGATGTTTGAAGTTAATACCTCCCGACACAGAGACGAGAAGACCTCTGAAAGCACAAATTAATAAAAGTGACATGCCAAGAGGAAGCGTGAGTGTGGCAGTGAAAAGGAAGAGGCTCTTTGATGTTATCAGAGCAGGAGAGAAGGCAACAGAGGAGGATATTAAAAAGATGAGAGAAGAGCCGAATTAGACTGGATGGGTACAATCAGGATCAAAATGAATTAAGATTTTTTACAGGGAAAACCATACGGGACGTAAGTTTCAGCAACTAAAATTAACAGGAGGAAAACTTCAGCTTCCTGTAGACAAGCTGGCTGTATGATGTACAGAGAGAATTTATGCCTCCTGGAAAATCTCTAACAGTTTTGGCGGGTGTTTAAAAAGCAATGCTGACAGAGGGAAGAAATTGGAGCATCCAGAAAGCTGGCTGTTGGCAGGAGCTAGATAAAACTATCTCCAAAGGTTTTGTTGTAGTTGCTGGAAAAAGCTGCTCTGACAAAAAGAAAATGCTCTGCTTGAAGGGGTTTCTCCTGAGAAAAGCTGGCTTAGAAACTGCAAAAAAACCCAAAAAGGGGCAGTTGGGATGACTGTTCTTACCAGACTGTGAGGGATGTGTTTCATCTCAAAGAGGCATTTATTTGGAGCTGAGGTTTGTATTACTGGGGGCATAAATGAGGCTAAAACCAAACGGTGGTTTAGTTGTACTGAGCTCAACTCTTTTGAATGACCCCAACAGCAGATGGCAGGAGGGAAAAGCTGTGGTTTATGCCCCTTCCCCTCCATTGCAGAATGACACACACCACAGACTTTACTGCTTTGGAAAGGAGATTCCAAGACTGAACCTGTTGTGCTTGGATGCACCCAGAAAACACTGCAGAGCCTGCCGGTGCTGCCGTGAGTCAGAGAAGGGAAAATCAACAGGGACTCACCAGCCTGAGCATACTGCCAGCGATGTCCCTCCGTCCTCGTGTGTGTTTTGAGTCAAATGTGGCATGATAGCAGTGCCGGCACTCAGAGCTGGCATTTGGGCATCCTGCAAAACGGTCCAGACCAGGGTGTCATCGCTTTACTATTTTGAGCTCTCACTTGCACACAAACACCGGGGGGAAGGATGACAGACACGCGTGTGCGCATGTGCTGTTTAATTTTTCAAGACTTGTCAGCTTGAAAAGGGAAGGTTGGGAGATGTAACAGCTTTGTCATGTTCCCTTATCAAACCCACAACAGTGACCTTCTCCGCTTTTATATCAATTACATCAGCCGAACAGCACATCTCTGTCATGTGCTGCATCCCAAGAGAGGCTTAGTTTGCCTTAATGCTGCGGAGGTCACTGGGAAGGTTGGGAGTGAGCAGATGAGCTGGCTGGAGGAGGAGGGACAGTCCCCCAGGGAGATGCACCCGTGATGAGAACAGAAGCCTGTGTACAAACGATGGTGCTGGGGCGGCAGGAAGATGGAAAAGCTGCAACTGGAAGCTGAGACCCATCAGACAAGTTGGCATCTTACTGCAGGACCGTGCCAGCAACGTGCTTCAGAGACTTTCTGGTGGGCTACTAGTGTATTGCAGGGATGTTGCATATTTGGAGGAGTATCTCGGCATGCAAATGAAATCCAGAGGCTATGTGCAGTAATTAGGCCACTTGACAACCACCTTTGGCTGCCACAGGCAGCCTTTTGGGCTGCATTAAGTGCTTTTGAGAGAGTGGCATTGCTCTCCTGGGGAGGAGGGAAGTAGGCAGCCAAGGCATCCCGTTGATATTTTATTCATGCTGCCTTGCAAGTCGGAAGTGGCTCAGCTCTAGCAGCCTCATCTCTTTCTGTATTTGTTCATGCCTGAATTTGCTAGAGGATGCCCATCTGGCTGCTGGGCAGGGGGCAGTGCCCAGCCTGCACCCCTGCTAGCCCAGGGACTTGAACCCAATGATGAGGCAAGACAGTCCTGTGGGCTAATACACTCCAACGGTGCTGAACCCGCTGAGCTGCACGTTCTAGATCATGATGGATCCAGGGCATGTTGTCTCAGCTGGGGATGTTTGCCCTGACTTTGTGACGGCAAATGGGCCATATGCTTCCCAAAACATGGGGAACATAGCAGCAGGGTGATGCACTTTTATCCAGCTGTTCCAGGGGCTGGAAGGGAAGCCATGCAGGGAAGGGATGTCCAGGTTTTCCACAGAAAAGCTGCAGCACCAGGAGTGAATCACCTTCTCCCACACCTAGAAATGGGAATGGAAAACCTACCCATATTTGCTGATCTCGTCTGGGTGCCAAGCAGGGAAGCTGGCCATGGGCAGCCACTTCGCCATGACATTCCCTGGCTTGTTTTCTGTCCTAATCTCTGTTTTTCAGTATTTCTTTGTCTGCTATTCCCACTCCTGCCAGAAAGTGGGAAGCTGCAGCAGCATCCCCACTGCCAGCAAAGAGCAGGTATGCCAGCTCCCAAGGTGCTGCAGGCATCAGAGGCAGGACACAGCATCATGGGGTGCAGGTCTCAGTGGTGAGGGTGCAACATGTGGAGGCCTGCAGATATTTCTTCTGATCCTAATGGGAAAGGACAGATGTTGGATGGGAAACACATACTCAGAAGCTGATGGAGATAACCTGGCCAGGCACTTCCAGATTATCTTGAAGGACTCCCCCAGGCATGGTTTGAAGGCATATTCACCTGGATGAGAAATATGTGGCCGAAAGGCAGAGGTGGGAGGGGAAAGATTTCTGAGTGCAGGATGAACTGAATGGACAAGCGTTGGCCAAGAAAAGGCAAGTATTTAGTAAAGCATAAGCAAAAGATTATTACTTATTCTGACAGATTCAAGGTCATTACTCTTTTTTTCCTTCAGTTTGCAGCTGGCTGATTTTAAAAAGAGGAGGGAGAGGGTTAAAAAAATCCATCACAAAGAAATGTGTTTGGGGCCACCTGAACTGAGAGGGGGTGTGTGTGTGTTAAGATTCGTTTGCATGCATGTGGGAATTGTGCAGAAAGCAATAAATCCTCTGATGTGAGGCAAATCAACCCCCCGTCCCACAACCCCCTGCCTTGCTCTAAAGCCCTGAGAAATACTGTCAGAGCAATAGAGCAGGATGCATATTTTTTTAGAACTGTTTTCCCCAGGAGCTCTTGTTGCAGCTCCAAAATTTCTTGCTGATCCTCTCTGCTGGCTCAAGCCTTGTTTATTGCTGCCTGTGCTCTTCAAACTCCCTTTTATCTCCCCCAGAACTGCCCCGCTGATGGGCTGAGCTCTGCCCAACTTGTGGGAGTGCAGGACCCTGTGCCTTCTCCAACGCCAGCACTCCTCAAACATTTATAACCCGGGCCAAGCCAGCCACAGGATGCGACCGAGTAGAAAGCTATTTTCGCTTTTGAATTCACACCCACTGAGTGCTTCTTCCATCGATTCCAGTCCCTGGGCATCTCTCGTTAACAAACTCCTCCCAGCAAGCACTGAGGCTACCTGCAGGCTCCGCTCCGTACCTTTGTTTCTGCCTTTGTAAACCAAGAAGAAAGGTCTTTGTCAGCTTTGTGGAACCAGCTCGTATGAGCAGCTGGATGAGCGAAGCTTGGCTTTTTGGTCTGGGTGTCTGCCCAGGGAGTGAGCTCTGATTGCCCCAGTTAGGGCATTGGGGCATCTCTGTCTTATTTTTGGGCTTATTAACCTTTCTCTGCATCCTTTCAATGTAGGATTAATGAGGGTTTCTCCTCTCTGTGTTTGTCCCTGATTTCATCATTCTGCAGCCAGGGCACCCAGTAAAGGATTGCATGGGGACCACACTCACATCAACTCCCTTGGGACCCATAGGCATGTCTCAAACCCTGACCCCTGGGGCTGTGACCATACAAGTTTCCCAAAGGCCCTAAATTACGTTTTCACTGTTCAGCTCTGTCCAGAAGGAGCTGAACAGACACTTCTGGGGAAGAGCTCCCTTTTCCCTGGCTCTGGACACCACCATGGGCTAAACAGTCTCAGGCTTGGTAGAAAACATTCTACCTCCAAGCATGTGCTACTCCAAAAACCAAGCCGTGAGTATCAGTAAGGTGTAGACAGGGCTATTACGCACTGCAGAGATAACTGGGACTGGGTTTTGGCAAAAATCTCTCCCTGCAGGAAGCAAGAAACATGCCAGAATATTTTTTTAAAGTTTTATGCCTACTGGGCTTTGCCCACTCCCTGAAAATGCTGGGATGCTGGCTGGAAAAATATCTCCCATCAAAATAAAAGTTTTTAAAGGAAGTGTTGTTCTCTTTTTTTAACTGAGGATGTGGAAACATCTTTATTCTCCTTCAAAAGTCGAACCTTTCATATCCAAAATTTTGGGAGGGAAAACAGTTTTGCTATTTCCAGGTTTCACAGCAGAGTGTCCATTTTCAGCTCCTGAGAACAGCAAACCAGTCCCTCTTTTCCTTTCATTTGCTTTTTCCCCAGAGCAATTCCCTTTTCAAGCAAAACCCTTTGCAGAGACTGAACCTAGAGTTGCAATGATCTTTTCCCCGAAGCCGAAGGGATTTGCCCTCAGCCAGTGGCTGCTCCCATGCTCTGGGCTTTTCTGGTGTCTGGGTTCCAGCTGGAAGCAAGCAACTTCCAGCGACTTCCATCTTGTAAATGCAGGAGCCTTTGACTTCCCAGGAAGTTAAAGTGATTTACTGGTCTGATGACTCCAACCATGTGGCTCAGAGGGTTTATCTATCTTCCACAGGTTTGCCGATGGAGTCTTGTGAGCTTTTAATGCTTTTCTTGGCAAAGTGTCCTCTTCTCCTACAGTTTCAGCTCCTGGAATTCTGGTGTGACCATCCCCATCTCTCCCCCACTAGTGGCTGAAGCCACTCTCTTGTGTTCATCTCCTCTGACTTCTCAGATGTTTCAGCCTTTGCATATTTTGCCCCATGGCACCTTCAGCCTGTGATACCTCATTTTGGTGGCCTTAGGAGTGTGTTATTTATTAGTGCTGAGTGTCTGATTTGTGCACCAAAAAATCCGGCTCTTTTCCTGTCCTCCAAGAGACACCAGAAGATCCTTCTGAGCTGAAATCCACCTGAAGAGTGGTCAAACAAACACCAAACCAGCCCCATCTTGTGCTGCAGCCCCTGGCTGGTGGGACCAGACTTGGTCCAGAAGATGCAACCCCTACAAAACTTTAGGGAGCAGCAGCCACAGCAACTGGTGTCTCCTCCCATGGCAGCAACGGGGGCTTTGTGAGATGATGTACGTGCCCCAGATGCCTTCAAGGTGGTTTTCAGAGTCTTTTGCAAGAGCTGATGGAGCATCTTGCAAAGCCTACACCCACGACTTTGAGGCCATCTGAGCCCTCACCCAAAGCATTCCCGACTCATCCTGCTTTGCTCACAGCCGCTGCCCCTGGGTCTGCCAGTGGCTCAGAGCAAAGGGGATGATGTCTCCAGCTTGCCCTTTAGCAGCTGCTGGTAGTACAGCATGGGGCCATCTCAGCTTGTGAGCATCTAGCAGGCTGAGAAGACGCAGGCTGCTTCAGCTTTAACAACACATGGCTGGCTCAGCAGACTTGAACTGTATGGACACATCACAACAATAAATACACAGGAATAGGGTAGCGGGGATGTTCCAACTGTGTCTTTTACACTCCTTTCTCCTTTTGTTGAAACACGCTCTAAGCCAGCATGGCACTAATTTGTGGCAAATATTTTATGAAGTGCTTAGAGCTGCCCTTTTTGCCTGGCAGATCTCACTTCAGTGTTGCTTTGTCTGTGCTTCCTCAGCAGGTTGGGTTCTGGTGTGTCTTCTCCCTCCCTCCCCCCCACCCCAAACCCCCAATAATCCTTGCTGCTTTTCTTGAGCTTTGATCACCACCCTTTTATTCCTGAAAAAGGGACTGTTAGTCCCAACAGGTAACAGGGTTTTGTGTTCCAGCGCAGTCTCCTTCCATCCCACCTTCTCACTGGGACTGCAGGTCCCTTTTCCACGGACATCCTCAAGCCCTTGGCTGGCTCATTCCATTGGTTTCATAAGGTCTCTCCTGCTGCTGAAGAAGCGGCAGAGCTGCCTCTTGGTCTCTGGACCCAGGCAGGAAGCCACTGCCGCCATACACGTTAAAGGGGAGGGCTGAAGTGGATACACCGCAATGTCACCTTGTTTTCTTGTTACTCTTTTGAGCCAGTTAAAGCTGATTGGTAAAGGAAAAGGTGCAATCAGCTGTTTGTGTAGCAATGCTCCAGGTCTCCCATCCCCAGCTGCATGGCGTTTCACAGACCTGTTCTCCCTGGCAGCTAAAAATCTATGGCTTGGTGGAAAGTAATTGCTCCTTGAGCAACAGCGTGAAAGCAGTCTGATTTCCTATGGCTTTGTGCCTTTTATCCCCCGCCAACTCCCCTTTGCCTCCCATGTGCATCGCCCACCTCCTAGGACAACGCTTCCAGGAGAAGGCAGCAGAAGCTGGGAGCAGCTCAGGGCCATGGGCATGGTCCAGCAGCCCCATCGCCGCTTGGGCTGTGCCTGCCTTCCTCCCAGCAGAGCCGCCAACTTGGTTCCCCCTCTTCTCCTCAACTGGCAGCCCTCATGTAACCGCAAGACCCGAATTACTTCTGAGAACCCACTGCCAAATTTTCTTGGAACCGGCTTGTGGATTTGAAAGCTGCCGAAGGTGATGAATGAGCAGACAAATGGGCTGACAACAAGCTCTCGTAAGGTGTTTCCTGTGGAGCTGGGGTCAAAGTCACGATTTTCTGTTGCATCCTAAAAAAAAGAAAATAGCACAGCTACAGTTCCTGGCTTCTCCATGACTCCATCCAGGCGCAGCACATCTGTGCCTGCCAAACCTGCTGGCGGATCTTGGTGGGGGTGAGGACAAAAGCTAGAGGAGATCCAGGAGGCTGGTTGCTGGGCTGAGGAAAATCCTCCAGCATGACACGGGTTCTTAAAATGGTGGGGCTGTGCTGCCAACCCCGGGAGTGTACCCCGCGTGCACCAGCTCCTCGCCATGCGGGTGGGTGGCAGCAGAGGATTTGCATGGGAATTGCAGTTTTCTTTGCACGTTTCCAGGCTTTGTCCTGAGCGTGCTAACTGCGAAGCGAGTGTCACCTTTCTCGCTCAGGATGTGGGAGGGACAGGGAGAGAAAACAACACCAACTTTGGATTTTTGGGGTTTTTTTAGAGAAAATTCTTGTGATTGTTTAAGGCAATCTCATGATTCTGGGGAGGTTTGCTGCTGGGTATTGCTCTGGGGATACAAAGCAAAGCATGGAAAAATGCCCAACTGTAGAATAGCTCCCAGAAGGTGTTGAAGAGCTCCTGTCTGGCGACTACAGCATCAAAGTGTCAAAGCCCTCACGGGATGATGCACCTTCCCGTGACACTTCTCACACCTCACTTCATTCAGAGCTCAAAGATCTGAATACTTGATCACTGGGATGCCAGGACAGGGGATGTGAGAGGATTAGGAGGTGGGAAAGAGCATCAGGGTGAGATGATCAGGAGGTGGATACGAACATCAGGAGACTGGTGAGAGGATCAGGAGATTGAAGTGTGGGGGGTTTTGGGGGGGTGAGGGGTGGTGTGGGGCTTTTTCCCTCAGCAGCTGTGACACAAAACACATTTTTCAGTCTGCAGAAGTTGAGCTTCACTTATTTTTTGACATCTTGCAGGGACATGATGAGGTTTCTGTGCAAGCGTGTTTGTGACTGTGGAAGGCTGGAAGACACGGCACACTGCTGGAGGAGAGCAGGGAAGGATTGCAAAGAACTTTTTAAGCCTGAGGAGAGGACTTTTCTCCCAGACCTGTGCTCTGCAGCTCCTATGGGTGTGGTGGCACTGGGAGAGGTGATGGAAGATTCATCACTCAGGGGCAGAAGCTGGGAAGCAGCAGGATGTGAACTCCTGCTACAGAGAAATGAACCAGCTCCTTCACTTCCCAGCACCCATGGGGGCATGGTGAGGGGGCATTCGAGCAGGACAAAAACAAGTAAAAATGGGAAAAACTGGTCTGGACAGATAGGAGGCAGATGGGGAGAGCAAAGCGAGGGCATGGAGTACTTCCAGTATGACATCAGTGCTCGGGCTGAGGTTTTAAGGCAGGTGATTAAGGTAATTTTTCCTCTGGCCAGCTCAGGAGTTTACATTTCAAGGGCCATACCTTAAGCCCTGTGGGTCCTATGTCAGCAGCTGAAGGCAGGTCTCTTTCTGGAGGCTCCATGGTGGCTTCAAACCCTGTTTTACAGCCAGGACAAGCACCATGGGTCGATGCGTATTGCTTATTGCACTGGTGCTCAACCCAGCATCACCCTGTCGTGCTCTCCTGCCTGCCACCATTGAGATGCCCCTGAGCACAACAACCCTGAAAAGCTGAGCTGTTTATTAGAGCCTTTACTGGTGTAGAGAGTGGGCAGGCACATCCTTGGCCACCCCCAGGACATGGTATAATGTTACCTTTCTTCTAGTATGAATTTGGCTTTGCAGCTGATAGACAAGACAGCCGGAGTCAACACAGTGTGTGTTGCCTCTAATCAACTGACACACTAGATCCTTGACAGAAAAACACTTTGTACCCAGTGGTAATTATTTGTTCCCTGCCAGCCTTGGAGATCACATAGCTTTCAGTGTGATAAGTGATTGAAATATGGACTTCTTTATTAAACCACCCGGTGAGGCTGAAAGTCAAAGACATCAAACAGAGAAATAGCCAGGAGCAGGGAAGTGACTCCAGTGCAAAGACCTGTCCAAGCTCTTGTGGTGAATTCTTTGGGAAGAGAAAGGCTTTGAAAGCTGGGGAAGGGTCTGGAGCACAATTCCTGTGAGGAGCGGCTGAGGGAGCTGGGGGGGTTCAGCCTGGAGAAGGCTCAGGGGAGACCTTATCACTCCCTACAACTCCCTGAAAGGAGGGTGCAGTGGGGCAGGAGGTGGGGGGGAGTAGGTCTCTTCTCCCAAGTGACAGGACAAGAGGAAACGGCCTCAAGTTGTGCCAGGGGAGGTTTAGGTTGGATATTGGGAATCATTTCTTCACCGAAAAGGCTGTCAGGCATTGGAATGGGCTGCCTGGGGTGGGGGGTGGGGGTCACCATCCTGGGAGGTATTTGAGACGTGTGGATGTGGCACTTAACGACACGGTTTAGTGGTGGCCTTGCAGTGTTGGGTTAACAGTTGGACTTGATGACCTTACAGGTCTTTTCCAACCTAAACAGTTCTACGATTCTGATTGTGAATGTCTAACAGGGAATTCGGTACAAGTCCAGTTTGCTGAGGGCTTGGGTGAACGCAGACATCAACAGGCTCAAATGCAGAGTTTTGGGTTCTTCACTTCTAAAACCTTTACTGCCACCTGCAAGCTCTTCTCCATAAGCTGTCCCAGAGATTGCTGCTGGGATGGGGACCTGCTCTAGGAGCACATCTATTGGAAAAGGATGTCCTGTCTCAATTTAAAGACTTGAGGGGCTGTGGGACCATGCACAGGCAGGCTATTTCATTTGAATGCATTTAGCTTCCCCCTGTTGTGACCCCTCTCCCTCCCTGTTCCGGCTTTGTCTGCCAGATTAAAGAGCCCTTTATTAGAAATTTCTGTGCAAAGCAATTTAAAAAATGATGGAACCACCTCTTCACCTTCCCGTTGTTAAACTAAATGACTTGAACTCATGTCTTGCTGGCAGGCAACTTGCCAAGCCTTGTGTCCACCCTTGCAGCTCTTGCTTGAACCCTTTGTGATGCGCCAGCATCCTCCCAAGAGCTGCTGCCTGAACGAGGCTCTGCCCTGCGTGGGAGGAGGGCGGCAGTAGGTCATCTGCGGTCCACAGGGTGTCCTGCCCAAGCACAGCTTAAACTTGGGATACCTTATACTGACCACTGACAAGAGATGATGTGTCTTCCAGCCGCCCTTACTCCACCACCCATCCCCTCTGCTCCCCAGTACAGGCTCTTCAGGTGGGAGAGGGCAGGCAGCTAGAGGGAAGAGGGCTCTTGAATCGGTGCCTAGCCTGAGAGCCGAGGTGGCTCTGATCAGCACTACGTCTCTGGGCTCAATGGGAACATCAGAAGCATCGAGCCGTGGGCTTGCAGAGAGCCAGACAGCATCACATCGTTGCTGGGGACACCTCAGGGCAGCCCCCATCGTAGGACATGGGAACAGGGAGGGCTTCTAGGCAAGCACAAACCCACCAGTGTTAAAGCTCGTGAACACACCATGAGTGCCCCAGCGTGGCCCACCTTACCCTGAGGGATGGAAGAACTTAAGACTAAAAGCCCCCCTTCTCCCTCCTGCTCAGCCAGCCAGTGTTCCAGGTCAGCACAGAGCCAGAGCAGCGTATTTGCAGCTACGGCAGCCTCCTACAGCATGGTAACGCCCCAGCACTGGATGTGGGCTGGCTCCCCATCGCAGGTGTTGGCACATACTGAATTCACTGGGAAAAAGGACACGAGGCAGCCAGTGGCTTTGCAAGCCTCCAGCATGGCTGGTTTCTGGGTCTGCGTGCTTTCAGCATGGGGCAGTGTCTGCCCTTCAATCTACCCACCATGCTGCTGTCCCAGCTGTGTTGATGTCATGCAGTTTGGGGGTGCTCCCTAAGGCACCTCTGGGGCTTTTTTTGGGTTGAGATACATGCTCAGTATTCAAATACCTCTTTGAGTAAAGAGCTGCCCCAGGAATTTAGCACAGTAACCCAGGAGCTGAGATTTCTAAATTTGCCCAGTCTGGTGGGATCTCCTCCAGGCTTAGGTGTGAAATGGTGGCAGTTTATCTGCTGGGGATGGGCAGTGTCTCACTGCTCTTCCCCCATCCCCCCTCGATAACCCCACTCCAGCAGCAAGTTGCTTTTGCATTTGAGGGGCTGGATCCTGTGAAGTCCCAAGCTCATCCTTGGACTCCAACACAAAGGTGGAGGCAGTCCTGCTCCTTCAAGCACAAAGAATTACAGTACAGAGGTCCACCATGGATATAGGGACAACCCCCTCCCCAGCCACTGGTGATCACAAGGGATAGAAAGGCAGTTTGTACAAGGAGCCCGGACCAGGCTGGGCTTTGGTGGCTGGTTCAACCCAACGGGCATGGCTAAGAGCCTGGAGCTGTTGCAATGAGTCACCTTGAGCCAGGCCAGGCACAAATTCCCTCCCCTGGTCCGAAAGGGATCAGGCTGCAGAGGGGTCTGGCACTGGCAGACAGAGCTCGGCAGCCGTGCAGCTTTGTGGCCCGGCTGTTGATGAGCACTTGTTACCAGCTGATGGCTGCTGGGCATCCCATGGATAACGAACATGTGGCCAGCGTCCAAGTCTCAGGAGATAATGAAAACGGGTAACACAAAATGAGCTCTTCAGCAAGTCCCTTGGAAAGCATGCTCTGCAGGAGCAATCACAGAGGCCATCCCTGTGCCAGCCTCCCTCTTCAAGTGGCTTTTCTCCATAGCTGTGTGCTGGTATTAGCAAAACTCTTCACAGCACCTTGGGCAGCCCCGTGGTGTCCCTCCTCACCAAACCTCAGCACAGACTGATGACTCCTCTACCAAAATCTTTTAACAGAGAGTTAATAAATTGTATTGACACCCGTCTGCAGCTCCTCCATGTCTGACAGGACTCTGCCTGTCTCCTTGCTTGGTGGAAGTTTTTTTTGGGGTGTTCAATCTACAAGGCAGGAATTTTGTTGGGAGCCTTACTGGGTTTATTTTTGTCTAAGGGAGAAAAACATTGAGGGGCTGTAGACCACCTTCTGCTGTAGAGCAAGGCAAGGAGGAGGTGGCAGCTCAATAGCCTGTGGGATGTGTTCATGTGTCTCTGGTGGCACAGCTTGTGGAGCTGGGAACAGCTTTGCAGCAGCCAGTGAAGACCCCCCAACCCTGCTGCTGTAGGAAAAGCCAAAAACCACATCCTGTGGGTGTGGGGAGACCATGAGCACTGCCTGGGGGGTCGACCTTGGGATGGGGTCAGCCTCTGGGGCTGGGACAACTCCACAGGGCTGGGATACAACAACAAATTCTTCCTGGAGGGGGTGGGGAGGCACTGGAACTGGTTGCTATGAGAGTTAGTGGATGCCCCATCCCTGGCAGTGTCCAAGGCCAGGCTGGATGAGGCTTGGAGCGACCTGGGCTAGTGGAGGGTGTCCCTGCCCATGGCAGGGGGGTTGGAACTAGGTGATCTTGAAGGTCCCTTCTAACCCAAACCATTCCATGGTTCTGTGATTGCATTGCTGCTCATGGCTCAAGCTGCTGTGATGGCTGCGTGGGCAATTCTGGATGGTTGGTGCCATGGCTGTGCAGGGGCGTCACCCTCAGCATCTACTCGGACTCGGTGAGCAAGTGCAGAAGGGCTGGGCTTCAGCCTGGTCTGGGCATACGGTGAGCATGGCAGGGGGCTGGGCTGCAATCCTGCCCCTTGTTCTCCCCTCAACAAGGCTCTCTTAACATGTAATTAACCAAAGCCACGCTGAAAGCAGGGAGAGGAGCCAAAATGGTTCCAACTAGGGAAGGACACATGGCAGGTCGAAGGCACAGGGCTGACTGCAGGGAAAGTGCCCATCCTGTGCTGCCCTGCCAGCGTGCTGCTTCCCAGAGCTTGTTTTGGGCAGCCGCAGTGGCAGATATGGCAGCATTGCTCCAAGACTGCTGTTGGCGTGGTGGGGAGGGCAGTGGGGCTCAGGCTGGTGGCATGGGATGGGGGAACATGATTTGGGCCTTGCAGAGACCGTGCCTTTCCTGAGTCACCACAACGCACCGAGGTTGTCTGTGCAGCTGCTCAGCCGGGATTCTGCCCAAGCACAGGGACACCCTTGTTGACTCAAGGAGGCCCAGGACAGACCCACCCTGAGCACCCCTGGCCGGCTGCTTGCTCAACATTGCCGGTGGGGGATGGTCTAACCCAGAACAAGGACTGACACCCTTGGCACCATGCTCTGGGCAGCTGCAGGATTTGTCCCAAAGAAAGGCATTTCTGTGCATGAAAATGGGCACTAGAGACAGGCTTGGAGCATGGATCTGCACCTTCTCCAGGGCAAAAGGATGTCCTCAGTCCCCCAGCTGGCTGCAAACCCCAACACACCTCCCACCTGCAGCATCCCCTGCAGGTAAATCTGGGCTGACTGCCACTCCCTGTGCTTGGGTTAATGTCCTCCCAGGGTTTGGGACTCTGTCAGTTCCCAAAACAATTTTCCAAAGTCCACCAGTGATTCTCTCTGCTGTGGCCACCATGTTGGTGAAGGTCACTGGCCATTCTGCAGCACCCAGCCATGAGCTAGCAGAGGGACAAACACACACACGCATCCTGCTCCCATTCCTTCAGGCTACAAAACCAGAAGGGTTTGGAGCTGCAGGAAACTCGCCTTCTCTCTTTATTGGGGTAAAGCAGCATCAGTTTGACCCAGTTCCAGCTGAACTCCTGGTCGCTAATAAATGAGATTCCAAGAGACAACCACAATCCACAGAATCAGAGCTGGCCCCATCATGGAGCAGGTGGGGACGTAGCTGGGCACGAGAGGCTGAGCATGGCCGGGGGACATGGTGGCCACCCATGATGGGCAGGAGGTGTGTGAGGACATGGTGGAAGAAGCCAAGAGGGAGCAAGGGGTGAGGAACAGCCCCGCACTGAGGCTGAACTGGGGGGTCCAGACTGGGGTGGGGGGCAAGGCAGAAATGACACAGCCCGGCCATTTCCACAAGACCAGCTTTAATATCAGTCATGAGAACGAGGAGAAAGCACAGAATCCATTAATGGGACCAAATAAAAAAAAATTCAAAAATAAAAAACTTTAAAAAATAATAAAGAAACCCACCACCCCATGCCCACCCGCCGCAGATGGACTATCCAGGCACTGCAGACGGAGGAGCACGACACGGCTGCTGGGGGGGGACGATCCACCGAGAGCCACCCGGTCCGGCCCCTCTGCAGGAATGCTCACCTTGTGGTGACTGGTGGTGCTGAGGAGCCCCGGCGGTGGCCCGGCCTTGGGGGACCCGGCTTAGCTTAAGATTCATCACAGACTGACACGAAGGACAAGAACGTAAGAAGAATCCAAGAGCTGCGACTTTTTGTTTCTTTATTCTAATTCAGCCTACGACGTTAGTAATGGTGATTTCAGGGGATGGCTGGGCCCGCGAGTTCCTTCTTGTAGTGAAAATCAGAGACTGTAAAGAGGAACAGAGCTTATAAAGACAGATAGGAATATATTGCCATAAAAAGAACTGGCATGCAAGTGCTTTATACATTTGGCAGTATGTGAAATGGTGGGGCTTCGGTTTTGGTTTTGGTGGTGGTGGTCTCTTTGATTTGTACAGTTCAAAAAATGAGCTGCTGCCTTCACATCTTGAAGACAACCCCCCCACAGGAAAGGACAACACAAGTCAAGTCCAAGGCGCCTCTCGCTTGGTTTTGGCAGAGTATATATATAATATATATATTTATTTTTTTAAATGCATAGCGATTTTCTTCCTTTTTTTTTTTATTTTTTAAAATTTTTTTCCCCCGTTGCAAACCTGAGCTTGGTCCCTGCTTTCCTGTGCAGTTTCCCTTCCTTAGGTGTTGGCACTGTGGAGCGGTCAGACGGTGTCAGCAGGCGATCTCCTCCAGCGTTCCCAGGGTGGCCTGCAGCGGCACGTTCACAGTGTGGCTGATGGTTTCCGAATGATTTGGCATGGGGTCACAAGTGCTCTGCGGACGGAGAGCGGGGGACAGGGTTACCACGGGGCTGCTGGATGCTCCCTGTCCCTCCCCAACCGCTAGCTCCTTTCTTTGGCTGAGCCATAGCATCAATCCTTCGGAAGTAACTGAGGCCGGGGACGAATGCTGCATCCGTATCGAGCGACTTCGCCTGCCTACAGAGCCAACCGCAGGGAAATTTCCTCCTCTCTCCCAATGGGGCTCCTTACCACGTTTTCATCATGGCTCCCTTCCTCTTCCTCCTTTCCAAGTAGGTCTAATAATTTCTCCTTGATCAGCTGCAAAAGAGGGAGTTTGGGTTAAAGTGGGCAGAGCAGGCAGGCACGTCCGCCCTGCCTGCGTGGGCATCCACGAGTGGCAGCATCATAGATCGTAGAATCATTTAGGTTGGAAAAGACCTTTAAGATCATCAAGTCCAACCGTTAACCCAACACAAGGACCCCACAAAACCATATCCCTAAGTGTCACATCCGCACACCTCTGAAACAAACAAGACCGAAAGTGACAGGGGCCTGAGGCCCACTTCAGCTGCATGTCTGGGACCCCAACCCCAGAAAAAGAAACCAAACGGTGACTTCAAAAAGAAGGGATGTTCCTCCATCCCCTCCGCCCCACCCTCAGCAAGCGACTGTCCGTGAACGGCTGCTGGCCGTGGCCAAGACCTCATCCCCCACGACCTTGGCAGATGTTTCTCTCACACAGCAGGAGAAGGTGGGAAACCTGTCCAGTCACACACAACCCAGGATGTGTTGACACATATATGGAAGAAATGCAACTGCTTCCAAGTCCCACATCTGCTCCTGAGCAGCTGCAAGCCTTGGGGACCATCTCAGACACAGCTTAAATCCAGGTGCAGCTGGAATCATCTACATCACTCCTAGGACTCTGCCAGGAAACGTTTCCAAGGAAGCCCAAGGATGTGCTGCTGCTCTTCAAAACAGAACCACTGAGGATGTGTAAGACCTTTAAGATCACCGAGTCCAACCGTTAACCCAACACTGCCAAGGCCACCACTATACCATGTCCCCAAGTGCCACATCCACGTGTCTCTTAAACCCCGCCCAGGATGGTGACACCCCCACCTCCCTGGGCAGCCCCTGCCAATCCTGACAGCCCTTTTGGTGAAGACATTTTCCCTAATACCCAACCTAAACCTTGAGGCCGTTTCCTCTTGTCCCATCCCTTGTCCCTCGGGAGAAGAGACCGACCCCCCTCTCTCCACCCTCCTTTCAGGGAGTTGTAGAGAGCAATAAGGTCTCCCCTGAGCCTCCTCTTCTCCAGCTGAACACCCCCAGCTCGCTCAGCTGCTCCCCACAGGAATTGTGCTCCAGACCCTTCCCCAGCTCCGTTCCCTTCTCCAGACATGCTCCAGCCCCCCAGTGTCTTTCTTGCAGTGAGGGGCCCAAAACTGAGTCCAGGATTCGAGGTGCACAGAACATACTCCCCACTGTGAACCTGGGGCGACAGTCCCAGGGATGTGCTGGGTTTGGAGGACACCCTCTGAAGGACATGGAGAAGCAGACTATCTTTCCAAGAAAACCACCCCGTGTGTCAAACCTGAGTTTTTCACATGGAAAAAACCTCACCCAAATCTCAATTTCTAAAATGTATTTGGAGGTTTATTGGAAAACACCAGCTCAGTGAGCACCGCTTCCCTTCACAGCCACATTATTTCCCTGGCAGCTGCTGCTGCTGCAGAACATATTTTCAAGGGAAATCCCAGAAAGTTGAAAAGTGAGTGTTTTTCTGAAGAACTTCCATTGGGGGAAAAGGGGAAAAAAGAAGAAAGCTAAAACTCTGAAAAATTGGGTCAGTTCCTAAGGAAGCGAGGTGGATGCTGGCTGGCATGCAGAGATTCCTGGTGGGGATTCAGGGCCCCAATAAGCCCAGGAGCACAACTGAGCCCTGCGGCAGGACCGAGTGGAGGACTGCACTGAGCAAATGATGCAAAAAAAACCATCCCTAGGGTCAGTATTTCATCTGGTTTTGGCTAACCCACCGCAATAGTTGTATCTGTTTGCTGGCAATCTCAAAGAGTTCACAAATGCTTCGGTTGAAAACGCAATGGGTTTGAGGCGTGCTGAACTGCACCTTGATGAAATCCTGAGCAGATTAGATCAAACGTAGATTACGCATCGCTTAAGACATTTTATTCCTTTCCTACCTGTCTAGTGTGGGTTAAATATCTGTCACGGTTGACCATGAAGATGCCCCGCGCAGCTGGGTGACCCTGCTGGTGCAATCCCAGGGGTGCACAGGGAGCCCCTCCAAGGAGACAGGATACTCTTTTAAGCCATGTTTGCCCCAAAAAAGAAGAAAAAAAAAAAAAACCACAAAAAAAAACCCAGCAAGAGGAAACTATTTGCCAACTTTTACAAGCAGATCTCAAACAAGGGAGTAAAACAGAGAAGAAAAACCCAAATTTTGTGAGGTTTCCTATTACCTTATGAAAAAACGAACCTCAAGAAAGCCAGGAATAGGCGATTTTAATGAAATACTGTGTGCGTTCAGCCTGAGAGATAAACTGAGAAGCAGGTTTTGTTTGCACTCCGAAGCCATTATGAGCTTTATACTTGTAATTTACAATATATTTTATTGCAGAATAATGCCACCAAGTGCCAACAGCTGCCCAGAAGGGACTGTGATGGGGAGTGACTGTCTTAAAACATAAAGCCAGCATCCCAACTTTAATAACATTAAGAATTTTTTCAAGATGTCCCAGCAAGTTCAGAGCAGAGACTGTGGTTGCCTGACATCCCTGTGCACCCACCTGGCTTGGAACACAACAGCCACGAGCAACCCCCAACTGCAGTATCCCATGGGATTAAAAATCCCTGGTCCCATCATGATAAGAGGCTGAGAAAGGGCTATGAGAGCACTGGACTAAGTGCTCTAAGATACTACATAGATCTAAGATACTACATAGATCTAAGATACTACATATTTGGGTGCAGAGGGCCCAAAGCCATTGCATTAAAACCACCAGGCAATGAGTAGATGAGATGAATTAGCAGGAGGCACCTTCCTAGGGACAAGGGCAAAGGACCTTCGGCTGGGATGTGACAAATTTACTGGGAACTGCCTGTCTCCAGAGGTGTTTGTATCCTCCTTGAAACTATCCCAAGCCATAAACTAGTTCTTTCCTACTATAAAGCAGGACACATACTTGTGTGTCTGGGTCCCTGGGGTCATCTTAGTGCAAACCAGCTGCTCCTCAGCAGCTCACATCCAGCTACAGCCCCTCTCCCTGCCTCAATTTCCCCTTTTATCAACAAAAGTCATGAGCCTGACCCCCAACATGAAATCTTCTGCAATGTGTCAATGAAGACTGGGAAGGAAAATCAACGACTGGTGGGAAGGATGCTCCAGGGTGGGTTATTTTGGACCCATTTTGACTATTTCACCCATTTAGGTGAAAATAATGGGGTGGAAAAAGTCCACATGGCAGGAGGGTGCTGAAAGCAGCTGGAATCTGACTCTGCGCTCTCAAGGGCAGTGGTTGGGGTGCTGGAGGGACAATGACCAAGGGATGATGTCCACAGGCAGGTTGTGACAGCATGGGACCACTGAGGCCTGTGTTGGCACCGCGGCACAGAAAGGCCAGAATCCCCTGGGAGATGCTGAGCTATCAGCGCTCACCGGGGGAACTTGTTTAGGCACAAAGAGATTAAAAATACACAAGGGTCATAACTCTGCTGCTGGAGGGCAGGAGGAGGGAGGGCTGCTAGAAAGCAACATCCCCTCCGGATGGCTTATTGCAATAATTCCCATTAAACAGGGCTTGCGCTTCTCTCCGGAGCAGCTGCTCTCGGCACCGCAGAGCCACAGGACCACGCTTGAGCTCGTCCCGGTGCTTCCTAGAAAGCTCCTTGCTCCAGGGCTCCTGGCAGAGCTGCAGACAGCAGATAACAGGGATTGGGGTTTTTCCACCCCCTGGCAGTGGTCCAAGTTCTGGCCTCGCTGCTTCTCCTACCTGACAGCTGGCCTGGGACTTCGGCATTAATTAAAGGTGTTTTTATGAGAAGATGATAATAGTGGTTCTGCTGGGAGAAGCCCACCTGGGGACAGGGACAGGAGGGGGCAGCAGCAGGTCCCCAGGCAGTGCAAGCTTCAGGGTGGGAAGTGGCACAGCCACATAAAGGTGGTGCTTCATTAGCCCAAGGAGCAAACCTCGTTAGCAGAGGCAGGGTGCCAAGCGAACCTGGCTATGCCATGCCATGGCCCACCCCCCCAGAAGAGTCCACGCCGACGCAGAGTCCTTTGCACCACACTACACAGCCATGACCAACTATGTAGCACTATTGTAGAGCATTAATTAGATGGCATCATTAATTAAAATTAACAATCTACGTGGGCACATTGCACATGGAGGGTCCTGGTCCGTGACCACCCCAGCCTGGCGGCAAGGCTGTGGCAAACGCACACCTCGCCAGAGGAATAAGGCGAAGGGTGAGTGTCTTACCTCGTATATATAATCGAAGAGCTCTAGTATAGTGAGGATGCTAGCACCGATAAATAGCCCCATCTGGCCTCCAATGTCACCTAGGAGAGAGAACAACATGTAGATGGTTTTTACCCCTAGAGCAAACACTCTTAGAGGCCCTTGTGCAACTGTGGGGCAGCTGCCATCCCCCAAGAGTGGGGGAATGCAAGCGATGACCCCTTCAGAAACACCAACAGCTCTAATGGCATGAAAAGCATCCTGGGAAGGATGTTGATGGCCACCAAAGCACTTCTCCTGCTAATGAGGCCATCAGCTGGAAGCCTAATGAGGATACGATACTGCACGCTGGCATCTGAGGAAGCCATCTGTCAGAGTTAGACAGCAGGCTTCATCCCAGGAATCCCAAAGCCCCAAACTGGGCGGGCGAAGGAGGAAGATGCTAGAGAAGAATTAGGTAACATCCCCTGGAGCTGAGAAAAAACCCAAACCTGCCAAAGAGAGGAAAGGGAGAGAGAAGATGGCTTGATTTTTTTGGGAGCACCCCAAGGCTCTCTCTGCTCGAGTCCTACAATCCCCCTGGGCTGAAGAAGGGCTGCGGAGGAGGCACTGTGCAGAGAGGAGACTTCCAGGGACCTGCTGGGAAGATAACTGCTGACGTGAGATGCTGTGCTATGCCAAACTGTGTGCTTCAGGGGAGACAAACCTCATGGTTTTTCCTGTAAAACACTCATGGTTCAACTGTGTTGCTCCCCAGAGTAAAGGCATCCATGGGTGGAGGGGCTACCAGGACCTTTGCTGTGGGTGTCCATGGCAGAGACAGAAGAAAGAGAGGGAAGAAGGTGCTGGGGGGCGAAGTGCTGGTTCAAAGGGGGCCGAGGGGGAGGATGAGACTGCCCAAAGCCCACAGTGCCCTGGGAATGAGGGTCATGCAAGGTCATGCAAATAAGGCAGCTTATGTCAGAGAGGCTTCCTCACCAGCTTCCTCTTCCTCCTGGGGAACCCACAGCAGGTGCAGAAGGGCTCAGGGCAGGTACATTCTGCAGACCTACCACTGTGGGGTGATGAGGGGGCACCCCATAGGACATGGGGTGCTCTGCTTTACGCAGCATCCCCCATGCTGGGGCAGGCTTGCAGTGTCTGACCCTGCGGGATGGCCCAGCTTCAGCTTTCAAATGTAAGTGCTGATCACTCCCTGCCTCCCAGGAGGGATCTGGGGAGTGGGGGTGGCATATGGGTGGTGCAGGGCTGAGCATGGGGTCAGCACAAGCTTATTTCTCCTGACAGAACACCTCCACCCCCAAACCCAATGGGTACCAAGCACCCCAAGCTGGTACCCACAGAGCTTGACCCAGTTTTGGGCTGAGCGACCCAACAACTCCTCCGTCTTCTCCATTAAGTTGCAGGGCACCACCCAAAGGCAAAGGGCTCAGGCTCCCGGCTGGCCTGGCTGGAGAAGAGGATGGATTTGGAGCATGTAAGAGGTGATGGGTAGATGGCTTTAAGAGCTGTCTTCCTCCACACACTGCCCTTCCAGCCTTGGGGGCACCACAGAGAGGGGCACCATAATCTGCTCAGCCCTGGGATTTCCAAATAACAGGGTCCTGTTAGCAAGCAGAGATGGAGCAGCTCACATTAACCTTTCACAGGCAACATAGAATAGTTGTGGTCCCTGGGACAGCTTGGTGCTGGAAAGGAAATAACAGATGGGGTTGAAAGCACACAGGGCAGGAAGGTGTCTGGACTTTGCTGGGATTTTCAAGGCAATACACATAAGCTGTGCACCCACTCATAGCAGCTATCCTGTAACACACAAGGACTCCAGCACAGCCTCACACAGACTCCAAAATGCACCTCTGACCTCTCCTTACCAAGTAAGGCTGCCACTTCATAGGCTTTCTTCTGCTCAATTGTCTCATAGTTGAGTGCTTCAAAAAAGATGTCCAGCACAAGAATATTCTCTCTGTAGAAAGAGGACAATAGCATCAGCTCTCCAGCCACCAGTGGCCTCATGTGCTTTGGGACAAGGAAAAAAAAAGGACTTCAGGGCGTTATTTCCCTCTCTGTCCTGGCTGTTCTCTTTCTGGGGACCTCCGCAACCCACACACTTGCACCTCCTGGAGACCAAGATCGTAGGGCACTCTGGCTGCCTCAGCAGAAGGTGGAAAATGTTTCCTGAAGATTTTCCAGGATCCGAGCTCTGGGTCTCACTTTGATGGTAACAGCAAGAGCCCAAAGGATGCTTAATACGGAGTAACTCTCTCTGCCTCCAGAAGACAATAACGTGCCCAAGGCTGGGAGAGGTCCAAGACAGCGGCTGCCTGAGGTCCACAGCCCAGACCTGAGTAGAGAGCAGCAACATCTCATACAGGGCCAGCAAGGCTGGCTTCCCTGTCACAGTAAGAGGAGGTTTTTCACTTTTTTTGGAGGGTATGGGGTATGCTTATGGAGACCAGGCCAGGGAAGGACTATACAGTGGTCTTGATACACATCTACTGAGATGAAAGCAACCTACACCTCATCTCTTCAAGGGTTTCACCCTAGACCTCCCTAGAGGACATACCTCTGCTTAGTGATGGACACACTGGCAAGGTCTGGTCTTAGCATGGGCTGGCTTAACCTGCCAACAAGGTTTTACAGACACCTTCCCCCGTAAAGCTGTTTTCTGCATCACTCACGAGATGTATTTTTCTGACTTGTTGAACTTCTTCTCCAGGTACTTGGCTGAAGTCTTGCTGGGGATCTTGACCATGGAGAGCTCTTTGTTGTACCTGGTGAGGTTACAGGGTGTCCTGCAGATGCAGTAATTGCTGTCCTTTTCAGCAAGCAAACCTGGAGAAGGTCACAGTTAGATCTCATGGAGTCAGGGATGAACAGCAGGCGTGAGAGCAGAGGTTGTGCCACCCAGAGAGGGGACAAGCAGTCACATCTCAGAAGAGCTGATGGAAACCCAGCCCTGGCCATTTCTCTCTTACTTCACTGCACAGTCATCCCTACCATCTTGGGGAGAGGCCCTTTGCTGCAGGTTACGTTCTGTTACCAACATCTGCTTGGGAGACACGCAGTGATTGTAGCTCATCCCATGCTGGTTACACGCCACCCCTTCCCCTCCTGTGTATCTGATCCTGCTAACAGCATTCAGCCCTGGGAGTTTTTTAAATCCAGACCTAGAAAGGGTCCCTCCCTCCCTCCTAAACCCAGGCCCAAACCGAGACCTAGAGCTGCTCCCCTCCTACATATCTTGGGGTGCCCGTTATCCCACAGAATCACAGGGTTTCTGCACTGATGGAGCCCCATGTCCAATGCAGAACCAGAAGAAACTTTATCCCAGGGTGCACCCAGCCCTTCCCAATGAGCTGGGTCTCACCCAAACCCATTGCTGGGTTGCAGCTGCTCTACATCACCCCAGTCCTGCTAGCCAGGAGGATGCAGGCTGGTGGAAGTCCATCCAGCCTGGGACACCTGTGGTACCCAGTGACATCTCTTGGTACTCACCGAGCGCAGGCTCTGCGCATTCCTTATACTGCTCTGGGGTACAGAAGGGAGCATCCCCTGCAAGGAAAGGACACACCATCAGTGGGCATCTGCCACCGTTGCTGTAAGGGGGCTGGGGACCACCAGGCTCTCCATGGGGACCACAAGGACCTCTCTTTAGCAAAGTGAACCTGAGGATGGGCAGCAGAGGTATTACAGCATCTGCCCCACCTCTGCCTGCCCTGGGGGACTTTTCTTGCAAACTGAGGAGGGGGCTGCTGGAAGTACCACCCAGGGCTGTTAACTGGCGTTAAATAAGGGGAAATCAGACCCATGTCCCTTCCTGCCCCTATTTCAGGGCATTTTGCAGCAGGTATTAGCATCCTTCTTTCTTTAGGAAAAGGCATTCCTAGCTCCCTTAATCCCTGGTCCCTCTCCACCTCCTTAACCCCAGTGACCCAGGCTGGCTGGAGGGAGGGGGTCCCTGTCCCCCCTGGTGCACTGACCTGGCATGTGAACCATTTTGCAGTTGCAGTTTTCCACAATATACCGGGTCTCGCAGTCGATCCTGCAAGCCGTGATACTGTAAACGGGAAAGAAGTCTAAGCCCATATCCGACGAGCGACATTCACCCCACGGCGGAGGCAGGTACGTCAGCTGCAAGAAAGGGAGGAGTGGGGTGTCAGGGGGCGTCGGGGACCAGCAGCGAGGAGTGGGGTGCAGCATGTCCCTCCTCTTGACACAGAGGAGCCCTCGAACACAATTGTAATGATGTTTCAAAGGAGGGGACTAAGCGATCCTGTTGCAAGGGAAGGCCACAGCATGACTTGTGCCAAGTGAGGGCCTTCAGCAAGCTGCAGAGCTGCTCTTCTGCATCCCTCCAGCCCAGCATCTCCAGCAGCAGAGCCGCAGCGGAATGGTGCACTGGAGATGTGCAGCACCAGAGGTTCCCCCAGACCAGCTCCCTGGTCTTGCAGCACAGGGAAAGTGCTGCCCATGCAGGGACTGATGGGGAGGCTTGGACCTGCAAATCATCTACCACTTCGATGAGAGCAAATGTGGGGTTACTGGCATCACTGTGTCGACAGCCCCCACCCCCGGCTTACCTCCAACCTGCACTGCTACGTGCCACTCATGGGGACAACGCAGACAGCGTTGATGACACTGAGGAGCAGAAAGGGGTGGCAGTGAGATCCTGGCTATGACTGTGGCTGCTCTGTGTGAGCAGAACCGCCACATTTGCACCGTTCCCTCCTTCAGGCACTTTTGTCGTGGATGAAAAACGCGGCAGATCACAACCCTCAGAGAGGGCCAGGGACTTGGGAAGCACATGGAAAGGACCAACAGCAGTTCAGCAACTAGACATTGCTGCAGAAGGTGAAAAATGCCAAGGAAAGGCCATACCAGTGCTATAAGGAGCCCTCAAACTTTTGTGCTCCTCATGGAGAGATGGTTCTGCTCAGAGTGGTGGTACCATGGGAGATTGTGCTGGGCTGCAGAGCAGTACCTGCTGCAGCCTTGGAGAAGGCAGACAAGTCAATCATGTCCTTTTCTGAACACCCACGCTCAGGGAGAGCCCTGTCGAGTTAGATACATGTTATCCCCTCCCATGGCACCCCACAATGATGAGGAACCTGTCTTCTTCCCCCCTGTTTGCACACCACCTCACATGAGGCTCATCAATTGCTCTGCTCAGTGCTAGTGCAACACAAACGCTCCTGCTGTTACCATTTTATTTAACGCAAATGCAAAGAGAAGATAAGCAAGACTCCACAATCCACCACAGAAACCTTAATTCAGAACATGCTGGAGGAAAAACAGTCACTTTCTAACCCCCACGGCCAAATCTACCTCGTTCCTCTTCTGTCTGCAGCTTGGCAGCCTTTCCCGTTTATCTTTGCTAAATGTTCTGCACTACTCTTTGCTAGAGAGCAGAAAATAGTATTCCCTGAAGCCCTCCTTCTTTATGTTTTGAAGCAGTATCCAATTTGCTGTGCTTTGCTCCAAACACAGAACGTTTTGTGCTGGCACGAACAAAAACATTCCTTTAAAAACTGTAGTAACATTAATCACATCCTAAAATAAATATGTAAACATGATGATGGACTAAGAGCCTAGGACCTAGTGGCAAGGCTCTATGGTGCTTGTTTTGGGTTTCTTTTGGAGCTGTGTGGGCAAGGAAGAAGAGAGATGACCCTCAAAGCGGAGGCACACTGCGGAAGCTGTTGGATGAATAATGACCCCGTGAATCCTTCAGGCATGGACATGGGGTAACTGTGACAAAACTACCACGGCATGAAGCATTTGGAGCCCACACTCTGCTCCAGGTCAACCCCAGGAGATCTGCAAGAGCAGAGCTCCAGCTCCCCAACGCATCCTGTGAGACAGTGATCACCTTGTGCACCAGCTTGCAATGCTGGGGCACTGGTAAATCTCCCCATGGCTTTGACTTAGGAGCCACTCAGTATTAAAAACCCATCACGGGTTTAAATTGCAGGCAGGAGAGACAGATGAGATGTTGGGATCAAAAGTGTCTTGTGGTGAGGACAGTGGGTGCGGGAATAGTGCCTGGAGAGGCAAGAAACCTGGAAGCTAAAGGAGAATTTGGGGAAGATGCCAGGCTTCAGAGGGTGATCCTGCCCTCTGGGGCTGGACAAGCTCTCAACTCAGACAAGCCAAAGTAATTCCTTCTCCATGAACAATTTTGCCATGAACAGTTCCCCTCCAGGAATCCAGAAGCACTTTCCATTTTTTCCAGCACTTTGCTTGCTGCACCTATGGGCACTATATGGGTTTCCACTTATTTCTGTCTCTAACAGGCTGATACAGGCTTTGTGAGCCCAGCTGGAACCATGGACATGGCAGCACTGTGGCACATCCATCTTCTAGGTGAGCCACAGATCCTCCCCATGATCAGATCATCGTTCAAGGTCTTCCCCTGCATGACCCCGAGCGCAGACCCAAGAAAAGCTCAGACCCTGCCTGCACAAGGGTGAAGGGGCTCTCCATGTGATGGTGAACCCCTCTTTGGCTCTGCTTCCCCCACCAGCTGGGGTAGGAGGGATCGCCAACTCCCTTCCTCTGCCCCTACGAGCATCATCCCCGGTCTCAAGAGCTGACGGGACACAAAACCCTGCAGCGACATGCAGCTGCATGGTCTGCTCAGCGCCTCTGCATCCTGGTGTGCACGTGCAAAAAAATCGGATGTTATCCATGCCAGAGCAGGCATCACCCATGGGTGCCTGGGCTGCTTGTGGGGGGATGTGAGCTCTGGCGTTCCCAAAATCTGCCTCAATCCACACTGCTGCTCAAGCTGCTTTGAAAAGCAACAGCAGTGAGAGCTGTTCAGTCGCTCAGAGCAACACACACCCATCTCTCTACTCAGCGGGTCCGATCTGAAGAGCAGACAATATCCACATCGGGTGAGAAGATGCAGCAGGCGACAGAGCACTCCCATCTGCGGGGACCAGCTGAGGCACCAAGGGGAAAAAAGCAGTTCCCAGCATCTCGGCATCCTCCAAGAAACAGGGCTGGCTCAGAATGGGATGGTTCTGAAAGTCAGCAAAGCAGCACCTTGTAGTGAAAATATCAAGAGCGTCTTTGTGACAACAGCAAAATGCTGTTTGAAGGGGATCTTTTCTCATTTGCTTTACACTTGCAATATAATAGAGTACCAGATGCCATCATTTAGTCATCCACGGTGGAGAAAGGGGCCCATATGTTGCACGTTGTATGATAAAGGAGAATAAATAATCGCAGTCTCAGATGGAATCAGCTCTCTTCCAAGCACAGCTATGCACAAATCTTTTAAGCCCTTTAAATTGTATTCTGAATGTAGGTGACGGGATCAGGAAACGATGGAGTCGCCATCAGATATTTAGCTTACACGCTCCTTTGCTCAGCCAGCGTTGGACTTGAGCCACGGCGCTCATGAACTGGCACTGCGTCTGCAGGAGGTGCACGGGCCGAATGACTAATTAAACCCTAATCAATGCAACTTCACTAACACAGCGACGGCCTGGTTTGTAGCCAGGACCATGAGCACCGACTACCCTTATACCGTGAAGCTTGTCCCCAAAGCGTGGGGCATCCCTTGGGGATTTGCTGCCCGGCCACACACACAACCCCGTGCACACACTCATGCACACAATTCACTTATTTTTTGCTTCCTAGAAATGCAGGAATAGGTGCAACACATCTTCCCTGCCACATGCCATGACTTTTGCTCTCCCCACCATGCTCTGAATCGCTGATATTTAAGAGCAGAAAAAGCCTCTTGGTGCATTCAGCACCAGTGGAGGTTTTTTCGCTCTGCAGTATGAAAGCTTTTCCTGTTTTGGAGAAAAGCACATCGTGTCTGGGACCAACAGCAGACTCCAGGGAGGCTCCAATTTTTCCTTTTTAAAGGAAACTTCCCCAGTGAAACACCTAGCCATGGAGCAGAGCCCTATGGGGTGCGACACAGACACCTCGGTGCTGCCTTGTTCGTTATTAATCCCCATCTCCTGTGTCTCTGTAACACAGGGCAGGATTTCTTGCTGCTGGCCATGCCTCTGAGCACAGCCCCGAGATACGGCGGCTGTAACCAAAGCATCTCCCACACTCGGGGGACCGGCACCGGGAATCCATGTGTTTCATCTTCCATCGCTGGCTCGGCGGGAAGCAGCCCTGCAGCAAGGGTTCATCTGAACTCTGACAGGCAAATTTTCCTTAGGGGTAAGATTTTAGAGACAAACCTCCCTGGGCTGGCAGGTTGGGCCCTCCCTCCCTGGAGCAAGTCCTTCTCTCGCCAAGGGGCTCATCAAGGGCTGTTACCTGGAGCCTCCATGGTAATTACAGATTGAAAGGCTTGTTGCTTCCCTCACACTTTGTAATTTGTAATCAGAAGCAAACTCTCAACTGATCAGCAGCCAGATATGGATGTGGGACGTCTCCAGAGGGAGAAGGCATATCATTAGGGTCTGGGCTCTGCAGAGAATAGGGGAGCCACATTTCCCAGATCCTGCCTCAACATCCAAAGGTAATCTGGTCCCAGGAAAGCTCCGTTCGCCTTCCCCAGGTGGTGTGGTAAGCAGGCACCAATGTACCAAGCCTCTGACATAGTTAACTCTCGTCCTGACATTACTTCCCATTATCTCTGAAGGCAGCTGTTCTGCTGCTGTGTCTGAGGCCACAGCAGCATCGCTCACAGGTACAAGGCGACTGTCAGGACTGCTTGGCCATGTCCTCTGAAATGCTCCCCGACATTCTTCAGAGGAGACTATCCAGCCCCAGGGCCAGGTGTGGTTTTACCCATCAAACAGTGCCCTTGCAGTGAAAGACCCAAACCAAGGGCCCAAACCCTTCTCAGGGTGTCCTGCCCTGAAGGGCAGTGGAGCAGGATCCCAAGGTTCTTCCCTCCAGCCCTTGTGGCTTCTCCCCCTGCAGACCAGCCTCATCCCTGCTCCTGTGGTCTCTCCCACCTTGGCACAGGAGTCCCAATGCCCTGCAAGCCCTGGGGTTAATGCAATGCTGAAGCCATCCATAACAGCATCCCTCTTTAACCCCTTCCTCACCAAAACGTGTGCTTCCTCAGAGCTGCAACCTCAAGCAAAGCATTCACCTCCAAAGTGCTCAGGCCCGAGAGCTGCCCAAACAACTCACTTCGGACATTTGACATTCGAATTTCTTGCCTACGATGCTGATGAAACTGCTGCATCCCCTGGAAGAGCGCAGCAGGGAGCCAAGCCTGCCTTGCCAGCCAGCAAACTGGAGCACGCGTGATGGAGCAATCCTGCAGACCACGGCCATGTAAACAGCGTAAACAGGAGAGACACTAATTGGATTTGATTCCTCTCCCCTGCAGCGTGCAGCCATGCAGACATCTCCTCCTCTTGAGAGAATCGCTTTCCCCTCTCCCAGATGATGCTAATTTGGGGTTGGCGGGAGGACTGGACTGGCAGAGGCTGCCCAAGGATGCTCCCCTCCAACCCGCCCTGCTACCACCAAAGACGAGCTACATTTCTTTGAAGCTGGAGGGAAAAAAACCTAAAAGCAAAGAGAAAGGCAGGGGTAAAGGCAAGCAGGGACAGTTTCTGCCCTCAGTTCCTGCAGGAGAGGAGTGCTGAGCTCTAATTTTGCTCGGCTGCTGTGGCAGCTCTCCAAGGGCTGCCCGCACATACCCCTCCCCGGCACTGCACGGTCTCACGCTTATAGAAATTGAGCTTCAGCCTCTAATTGAGGTTGACAAACTTGTGTCCTCGCGCTTTCACAATCGTTAATACTTAATTAATTAATGAAATGCTTTTTAAATTCTCTTGATCCTGTCTATTAGGGATTACGACAATCAGTTACGAACTGGCAGGCACCAAAAAAAAAGGAACAAATTGACTTGTCTCCTTAAAAGCTGGATGGATCTTGTTTGCCCAAAATGCAAGGAAAGGATGGGATGCTCTTGGCAAACTGGGAGGGAAGCAGGTCACAGCGGCGGGGGCCGTTCAGCCCAGCCTCCTCCCTGCGCTAGCCCTTTCTCCTGGCCACGTTGCTGCCCTTTGCACTGCTCTTGGCACTGAGCCTCCCGAGAACTGCCAATATCTGTCTGCAGCCAGAGGTGTCTCTTTTTTAAAAATTTATTTTAAGTGGTATCTCTGTTTTTTCCACGTTTAATTTTATGCAATAGGGAAGAGGTGGAAATGCAGTGGAGATGTTTCCAGCACGCAGCTGGGGCAGTTACAGCCCAGTTTGCAGCTGGGCTCTGCGATGAATCTGGCTTTGGGGATGCATCGAGCATGGACTTGGCTCTGGGCTACAGCTCAGCCCCTCTCCTGCCTCCTCCACGTGTGGGTCCCCACCTGATGCCACCGAACTGCAGGCAGCGATCAGCAAGGAGGAATGCAAACCTCTCCCCGAACATCGCAAAATGTAGATGGGGTGTGTTTGCGTTTGCTCCAAATGAAATAATAACCAGAAACCTCTGCTATTTAATGAGACATCAAATAACATCAACTTAATAGAATTTCAATCCCAGGCAAATTTAGCACTTGTAAAATGCTTAAAAAGCTCAGCGTACGCACAGCTCGTTGGCACCATCTCCCAGCTAATGATGCTGGAAGTTGTCTGTTTGCCATCTACCTTTGCTGTGCTGGGTACGATATGGCCGTTCCTGCTCATTTGCTCCCTTCATGCAAGCACCGAAGAAGTTGTCTTTAAGGATAAGAGCTTAACCCTTCCAGCACCTGGAAGGGTCCCCCCTGAGCAGAGGTCAGGGAGGTTACACAGCCCACAAGTCCCCAGGTGCTGGAGGTGAGTGGGCACCAGAAGAAAAACATGGTTTTGGAGCTCCAGGCTCCTCCAGGTCCCCATTTCCTTGGAAATAATTTTGCAAATCAAATAGCATCACTGAAACCTCCTGTGACTACCCAGAAAGTTGAGACCAGACCCTTCTGAGCCTTGTCCTGGGTTTGCTCCCAGGACCTGTGGAGAGCTTCTCCTGGCATTTGCTGCACTGACCATCTACAGCTTGTTTGTGCAGTGGGAGTTGGGCCCTCTGAAGCTCTCCTGTCCTCAGCAAGCAGCTTCCTCTCTTTTTCAAAAAATTCTCTTACTCCTATGATATGGTGCAGGGCTAGCAGGAGCACGCAGACCGTTCCTCCATCTACATCCCTGATGTTTTCTCTTACTGACCTTCCTAAGTGAGCCCTTTCCAATCTCCCCTTTCCTGGCCCTGACTCATTTCCATCACTTGTCTCCAAACCCATTTTCTTTTTACAGACTGATTCACTCCTAACGCTGTTTTCCAAACTAAAGCACTCAGCTCCCTACAAAAACAGCCGTGCAATCATTTTCTTACATGTTCTGCTTTCTACCGCTCCCGTGCAACGAAGTTTTCTGTGTGGCTGGCCACTGCTGCCTGCCAGCTTGCTTCTTGTTGTTGATTAATTCAGAGTCTGATGATATACTGGAGGAAATCAACTGGGGGAGTAGATGGGATAGAGGGAAACAGAATGAAATCAGAGAGGGAATGTGTTTCCAGATGGAGGTATGAGACCGTAGGTAGAAGATGCTCTGAGTGAGGGTTAGCAAATGTGGGATTTTTTTATTTAATTGCTCTATTTAATTGCTCCCAATTTTCAAATGCCACTGCTTATACCCTATTTGGAAATACAGCCTTCAGAGCGATGGCTGCCAGACCCCGAGTCCCGTTTTCCTGACTCTGTAATTACACTTCTTGATACTGCGGTTGCTGGTAGCTGGTGCTCTCTGTCCCATGCAAGAAGTACGGGGGATGAGTCTCCAAGGCACACTAGAGCCCTATTAAACAATATTGCTCCATCTTCAAACCTGTTGCTTAATTGAAGCCTCTTAAATTTTTATTGCCAAGTTGGCAGAAATTGCCATTTTTACAGCGCTTTTCATCTTCTCTAATGCGCTGTGCTGATGGTGTAGCGGGGAGCAGCTGAGCTTGGGGAGTAACATCATCTGACCCCATCCGTTATGGAAGAGGTCCGGGTGATGCTGCTGAGATGCAGCAATGATGCTGTAAAACAACAAGGGGATTAAAAGGAGCAAAATTTCAGGAGGAATTTGTCTTTCTCCACAGGATCAGCCCTCTGAAATATAATTTCCAGGGTGTCTGCCCATACCTTGGTGCCATAGTCTGGTGTAGGGGCACAGGGGGATACTGAAGCCTCCCCAAGGCCATGCACAACACCAGGTCTGGAGAGGCTTGTTACAGCACCAGGCTCACCCAAAACAGCCAGGAAAAGGGAAAAATTGAAGAGAATCCCTCCAAAGGCAGGAGCAGCAGGAGCTGAAGGCACTGCCTTACTCAGGGTGGTCCTGCCCTCCCCCAGGACCTGTCTGGAGGGTGACAGCACGGCGTGCCCCGAGCCAGCTCCTGTGTGGCTCAGGGCTTTGCCCATTCATGAGAAAACAAACCTTATTCATTAGACTCAGCAATTGCCATGGAAACCGCTCCCCTGAGCTGCCGCGCATCTCTCGCTGCAAGGCACAACGGGAACCACGTCGTTCTCCCCGTGTAAAATGGTGTGAAACCCCCAGAAAACAGTAACTATGGTCTCATACGTCCATGCAAACCACTCCAGCTCCTTTCATGTTGCATTCAGACACAGCCACTTCCGAGGTAGATGGAAAGTCACCTGGAGAGGATGTCTGCCACTGTCCTCCATCAAGACACTCTTGTTTTAATTGCAGTCATCCATCGTGCATTGCCTTCTGCTGTGCTACTTCCTCAGCTGCTTTGGGGAGCTCAGTCCCAGCTCACCTTAAACTTCAAGGGATCCCTCCGGTCTGGGCTTTCAAACAGAAAGCATCTCCCTTCGGCCACAAGTCCACAGCAAAGAAACACCTTGGTTTGTATAACCCAACAACCACATTTCATGGGGGAAACCTCCTGCTGGCATTGCCTTTGCAGGACTGCTTTTGCTGACTCAGCACGCACAACCGATATGTCTGCAAAGTCCCTCTTACGATGCTCTAGTGCAAAGCAGCACGACGTCGTTACTGCACGAACATCCGCAAACTGGCAAATGTATCTGAAAAATGTCACTCTGCAGGAATCCGAGGGCTCAGCCACGGCAGAAGGAGCTGAAAAGCTGATTTTGTTCTTTTTTCAGACTGACAGCTAAATTTAAAGGGAGATTTAATGAGATAACACACCACCACGGAGCCAGAGTTTGCTTTTGACAAGGGGCTTTTGGAAAACTCTCAGTATAAAGATCCAGGATTTATTGTTCCAGCACCAAGAGCCAAGTCCCTGCTTGCACTAAGGGGCTGCATACCTGGAAAGGCGGGAGACCAGTAAGTAAAGCCCAGTAAAGACTCATTTCCAGACTGGGATGGGAGAATGAAGGGATAGATTTGACCATGGCCATAGAGGGTAGTAATGGAACCAGAAATAAAGCCACGAGCCTCTGACCCAGCCATGAATCAATCCCCTTCACCCCAAAGCCCATCTCAAAGACAACACACAGCTCCCACTGCCATGCCAAGGTGAGTCAGCCCAATCCCACACCTGTTTTTTTATCAATGGGAAAAGTGCTTAGAGCTAACACCAAGGCTGCTCTGAGCTGGGAGATGGGAAATTATCTTCTTTTTATCTTTATTTCTATTCCTCTCCAGCTAGAGGATTGTTTCATTTATGTTTCATGGTGTAAAACACATGGTTTAGGACCCCAGTAACTGGCTGGATTCACCTCCAGGTGATGTTCATGGGCTTTTCCACCTTTTGCTCTGACTTACTGAAGGAGCAGCACGTGCCTGCCCAGAGGTAGAGATTCAGTAGAATAGAAAGGACTAAATCAGGGGTCTGAATAAAAGATGTGCATTCAGGGCTTGAGACGGTGGGTGATGCCTGGCCAGTCCCTATGGGGTAATTAGAAGAGGCAGTAGCATGTGTTTGCTCTAATGGTTGTAATTAGGTTAAAAAACAACTTTATAGAGAGGAGGGATTGGGGTGGGTAGCATCACACGATGAGCTGAATGCTTCTCCAGGCAGGCAGCTCAAACAGCCCTCCGGGTCCCCGGGGAAAAGGCTTTGCAGCCCACGGTACAATCTTAAATCAGCTCCAGAACCCCTGGCCCCAAGCAGAAATGTGCCCTTCCCCCTCCCAGCACCAAAACTCTGGCCAAACCTGCAGAAGAGGGGACATGCTCGAGCTAAGAGTCCTCCCAAATCTGTTTTTCTTGTCATCTTCTACATCTTCCCTGGCTGGAAAGAGGGATTTGGGGAGGGATGAGTTTTTTCCCCTCTCTCAGCTGCCTGTCTTCCTGACAGGAAATCTAATTTTTAATAGAAATAATGAAATAGTTAATGTTGGCAATGGAATGGGGAAGATTTACAGCAGCTGTCTTAAGTCTCCAGCATTTACACTATTTCTATCTTAAAACAAAGTCCTTGAGATCCTCGCTGCAGGCTCCAGCTCCCAGCCACACTCCCAAATCTTGCTGAAGCCAGGATGTTTAAGGAAGACAAATCTTTCCAATTACCGCTCATGCTGCCAGACGAGTTGGATTCGAGGAGGTGTCGCCAAACTCCTTCGGCATCAGGCGGCTGCACCGCACAACACGACAGCCTGCCCAGCGCCGCCTGCCAACGGGGCACGCAAAGTGCCACGTAAACGGCTGGTGATGCCCTTCTTGCTCGTCAGCGTCGGCATCTCCACCGTTAGCTCTTCTCTGGAGCTAACGTGGTCTCACTACGGGGCTGCGGATTCTGCCGGAGGTATTTTTCACAGCTGACAATTTGTTAAACAAAATCCCTGCTCTTTGCTGCTGAGAAAAGAAGAGAGGGTTTCGCTCAAAGGGATGTGCATGCTGGGGATGGGAATGCAGGACCCCAGCATGGGACCCTCTGCTCCGACACAGAATCATAGAATGGGTTGGGTGGGAAAGGACCTCCAAAGATCACAGAATCATTTAGGTTGGAAAAGACCTTTAAGATCACTGAGTCCAACCGTTAACCCAACACTGCCAAGGCCCCCACTAACCCGTGCCCCTAAGCACCACATCCACATGTCTCTTAAATCCCTCCTGGGATGGTAACTCCCCCCAACTCCCTGGGCAGCCCATTCCAATGCCTGACAGCCCTTTCAGAGAAGAAATGTTTCCTAATATCCAATGTAAACCTCCCCTGGCACAACCTGAGGCCACTTTTTCTTGTCCCATCACTTGTCACTTCTCCCCACTCTGCATCCTCCTTTCAGGGAGCTGTAGGGAGCGATAAGGTCTCCCCTGAGCCTCCTCTTCTCCAGCTGAACACCCCCAGCTCCCTCAGCCGCTCCCCACAGGAATTGTGCTCCAGACCCTTCCCCAGCTCCGTTCCCTTCTCAGGACATGCTCCAAATGACTAGATGACTAGATCATCTAGTCCAACCCCCCTGCAATAAGCAGGGGGGCCCCAACTAGATCAGGTTGCTCAGAGCCCTGTCCAGCCTGACCTTGAATGTTTCCAGGGATGGGGCATCTCCCACCTCTCTGGGCAACCTGTGCCAGAGCTTCACCACCCTCATCATTAAACATCTCTTCCTTACATCTAGTCTGACATGGGACCCTCTGCTCTGACACTAACTTCCTCCATGACCTTTGGCAAGTCACTTGTCTTCCCTGGGGTAACCCAGCATCTATGACTGCCTGCCAGGGGCTGGCATGGCATGGGCTCTCGTCTGCAGCCATTTTGAGGGATAACCAGACCCCAGCTCTAACCTCAGGGCTGTATCCAGACCCTACTGCTCTGGGCTGTACCTGTGAAGGGCAACGGGGCTGACCCCAGTGCCACTGCCCTGCGGTGTGGAGACCCCTAGGCTGCTTCAGGAAATGCCCCCAGGAGCGGATGGACAAGGCACTCAATGACCAGTAATTACTGCCAACAGTAATTAATCAGTTTTCCATCCTCTCAGGTAGTTTATTTGCAGCATGCCCCATGTAAGCAAAGCTGTGTGCTGCCGGGTCCCCTAGGAGCACAGAAAGCAGCTGTGGAATAAGCTGAGGATGGTGGGGACACATGGAAGGGCGTGTATCAAGGGAACAGGCATGAAAAATGCCCATAATGGGTTTACAAGCCTGTTTCTGCTTTGGACTTCAGCAGCTGCTGCCTCAGCCCCTGAAGAGCCCTTTGCCTTCGCTGTTACTGAGGTCTTACACTCCAAACAAGAGCCCTGCACACTAATAAAGCTCCTCAATTTCTCCAGCTCACCGGCCTTCCCACAAGAGATGAACCGACAACACTGAAACCCTTCTCTGCTTTAATTGAGAAGTTTCCATCTGGCGCTGGCCCACCGGGAACCCCCACCGTTATCTCCTGGATAATCACACACAGGAGAGCTGGAACAGAGGAGGGAAGGTCTGCAGCCAGGCTCACTGAAACTCAGCGCGTTCAGGTGTATTTTGGTACCTGGTGGCCACGGAGAGATGCCTTAATGATGTGTTTGGTGGTTAATTCCTCATGTTGCTCTGGGCTGAAGTATAACGACTGCAGCTCTGATCTCCACAGAGGTTTAATCAGAGCAGAGCCTCCAACAGCTTGTGTTTGCTTTCCTCAACTTGATTTATGTCTCATTTGAGGGTGGATCCAAGAGCAGGGAGGAAAATGAGAGAGGCAGTGAGGCAGAAGGGCTAGGAATGAAACTTCTAGGGCCAAGCTGGGGGAAAAAATTGGCTTCCTGAATGCTTAACCAGGTTTGGGTCTAACAATGCTACGTCACATCGCATCCATCCACAACGTGATCATGTGCCACCACTGGGACTCAGGAAGGGTGATACATACCGAGCCACGAGCATCCCACCATAACTAACATGACCACTTCTTTGTTACCTGAAAGGATTCCTGCTGATCTACATAATGAAACACACTCCTCTTGTCTCTTTTTATATCCTCGGAGTGTGAGAGCCTTTTGACAAAAAGCATCCTTTCTCGGAGGGTTGGAAGGTACCCAACACATCGAGCGACTGTCACAGCTGAACCATAGCCATGGAAGAGCAAGGCAGGGAAATTACCAGGCCCTTCCATGGCCAAAATGACAAGGACTGATACAAAAGCTGCCCTCATCCCAACCAATTTGAAGCAAGGCATAAAAACATGTAGCGATGAAGGCGCCTCTCAAAGTGCATCAGTACGTAGAAGCAACCTCTGACATGGACCCACTGGAGGGATATGGGTGTGTAAATTCAATTTAGAACTTACCCTTTGCTCTTGGGTGGCCACAAAGGTTTGGAATCCAGGGGCCACCCCAAATCCCAGCTCCTGGACGAAAGGTGGCTCAGACTGGCTGTGGATCTGGACTTTGACTCCAGCCTCAAACGTCGTCTCCTCTGGAAGAAGAACAGGGCAGGTTAGCGGGCTGAGGTGGGTGGGATGGGGTCCGCTGGCATGGGCATGTTTGTCCCTCTGTGGAAAATTGTATCTGCTCAATCTCTGCTGCTCAAAAGCAGGAGATAAGCCATTGGGAGTGTTCCACCTGGATGATCAGACCCCTGGGCATCAAGGAAGGAAACCCAACAGCAGCGTTTGCTGTGAACACAGCACACCCGGAACTCAGTCCAAATCACCACTGCTTCCCATCAGGACCACAAGCATCTCCGGGCTCCTGGTCCTTACACTGCTGCCTATCCCAAGGGCTCACCGGCCCTGCAACGCAGAGATGCATGATTTCTTCAGCCCAGCTACAGCAAACAGGAGGTGACATCTACTTTCTAGCTGCTGTTTATTTCAGAATTTTAAAGGCACTCCCATATTTCTAAAACAAATAAATTCTTCCTTCTCCCACCAGAGACATTTCTACTATCCCTAAGGTCTCCAATGACGAAAACACTGGGTGCACCCCACGCCCGCTGCCCCACCTCTGATGTAGCCTGAGGCCACCTGGGAGACAACGTAGGTAATTAATAATGAAAAAAGGGGTTTAAATTCAAAGGAGCTCATGGTTTTAGCAGCTGAAGTTGGTCCAAGACAGACAGAGGTATTTTGCAGTGCATGGGCTCACACACATCACCGAGTTATGGGTGATGAGAGGTTTCCACGTCCCAAATCTGTGCTGAATACCAAGTAACTTGAGGTCAGTCTCCCTCTTCCACTAGAAGCTAAAACCAACTCAAAAGAGACTTTCTGAAGCAGAATTAATGTGATGCAAATCAGACCCAAGTGTGATATGAGCACTTTGGGATCCTCTATCACACAGGCATCTTCTCGCAGCTGGGGCGCGTAACCTTTCTCTCCTTAGCACTGCTGTTACGGTCTCACATCTCAGCAAACTAGAGGGAGCATATGGGACTAAGGGGCGGGGGGCTGATTTGCAAAGGAAGTTGTTAACTATGCAAAATTTGGCCTAAAAATGGAGTTACCCACTAATATGAATCCATGCCTGTGGCCAGCAATGCCTCCTCTCCATCTAAAGAGCTTCTGTTTAAAGATGAGTCCTCTTTGTTTTCTCTGGTTACTGTTTCTTGGTATTTTTATACTATTTCATGACACATTTAACAGCACTGTATTCAATCCAAAGCACTGGAAACTCAGCACCAAGGAATCACAGCCACAGAGCTGCTTCAGCAGGGGCTGCACAAAGACTTGCAGCAGGAGACGAGCAGAAGACACCAGACCATGAGGTGATATGGGCAGAGGAGGAGAACAAAGGCAGAATAAGGTGACACTGGATGACATGAGGCATACAGATCTCAGGAACCCGTTGCTTAAGAGGATGCAACTCTGCTGACTCAACTGGGCAGCAAAGGGATCAGCTTTCCTCTCCTAGGACGACTTTCTTGAGCCCTGCTCTCTTGGTAGTTCCCAAGGCAAACAAAACCAGAGACAGCACAGGTGGGAATGGGCTTATCCATGGATTTGTCAGACTAAATGAGAGCATCCACAGTGCTCAGACCTACCTCCTTTACACCTAACCATCCTCCGAGGCTTCAACACTCAGTCACGGCCAAACCAATCAAGTGCTGGTCCAAGAAGGTTGGACCAGAGACCTCCAGAAACCCCCGGCCAGACGTGCTGCAGTCACCTTCAACCCCCACTGAACAACGAATGCTCCCCACCACAACCCCACAAACCAACACACACGCTCCGTTCAGCTTTTGGGAACAAACAGCATTTGAAAAGCCCCACTCTGAGGGTGTACATGTTGGCTACGTGGAACGTCACGCCCTGCCCCTGCAGTGATGTGTCTACCAGTAGCATCTCCCCATCTCAAGCATTGTATCTCAGCATCCTTTGCAGACCAAGAAGCTGGAGCAGGCTATCGATATTTAACTGTTTAAAGCCCAGCTTTTTTATCTAAGGCACAGGAAAAAAATTTGGAGGTAAGTAGGATTTATTAAAGCGGTTACCAGCCCTGGCCTTACATACTTTGCGAAATTCAGGGTGGAGGGACAAGCTCTGCACATGCTTGGCTGAGGCTCAGCTCCAACCAGTTGGAGTTGGACTTTTAACCAGCCAGAGATGGATTGATCTGCAAGGCTCACTCTTGATCACACACTCCCATCGACTGATGCTTCCAGTGTCTGCGCTAATCTGCCTGCCTGAGCACTGGCTCTGCGATGTTCCATGCTACAGTAATGACATATTTTTGCCTCCTTGTGACACAAGTGCTTTTGGTATCTAAATAATGTCATGATTTGGGGTATGCAGCATTGCTAATTGCACAGGGTGGCACGTGTTGGATGCAGATCTCATCCTTTGAGATCTGCATCTTCTCTGTGGACACCAGCATGGAGAGTATGAGTTTATTTTGGCTTTTCCTTATGCTGAAGCCTCCTGGTCAAGACTGGCATTGACCACCCTTGCTCCTGGCCTCCCCTTCTCCTGTAAACCCAGCAACCTTGACTTGAATCACTCCCCCCCACCACCCCATGATAGGGGTTATGGTGAGGAATGCAACCCTATTACTGGGACCCACCATGACAAAAACCTGCCTTGCCCTAATTAGACTCCTCTCCCGCCATGAGATGTCAGATGGATGTCAACACATCCAAGCTTTCTCTCTGTTTGCTCAAGCCCTGCATCTGCCCAACCACAGGAGTCCAATTTGAGGATCTCCTCCCTGCCAACACCTCCGCAGCACTGACCCTTCAAAACACCCCAGCGCTGAGAGCGGAACCAGCCTTCCTCAAAACCTTGGGCAATGCACAACATCCCCATCCAGCCTCATCGCTGCACCACAGCAGCCCTGGGCTCTGCAGCCGATTCTGCACCTGGATGCCCAAGCCCCTTGGGTGAATGCACACCGTAACGAGTTCAACCCTCTCCAAGTACCCACCAACTCCTCCAATTTTAATCCCAATCCTGTTATCCCCCGTGACGCCCACTCCTACCAATTCCACTCAGCTCCATCGCTTTGCCTGGTGTTGATCCCCTTCCAACACTTCGAAGGAGATACCATATGCTTCCTTCAGTAATTACCTGACAAGCTGGGGGAGAAAGCTTCTATTTAGTCGAACTTGTTGGGCAACGGGAACTGTTTTGTCGAAACATTTTCCATGCGAAATTATTCTGCACGTTTTGGCACCTGTCCTGGGTCTGTTCAGCTCTGGCTTAATTCTACAACCAGGTGCTGTGCCTGGGTCCCTCTATGCGTAAGCCCCTGACATCCACATCAAGCAAACAAGATACTGCTTGCAAGTACCCGTAAGAGACTTAAAAGCAACAGGGTTTGTAATTTTAAACAGAAAATCCTGGCATGTAGTCAGTGGTATGACGGATGGGGAGGAGAAGGCATTCTCTGTGCCACAGCAGAAACTTTGGTTTTAAAACACACAGTTATTAATTTTCATCATCGATAATAACAAGAAGAGCAAAATAAACAGCATTTTTTTAGAGAAGCTGCCAAAACCCAGGCAGCATTCATTGTTTTTTCGGCAAGAAACACATTGCAAGGATGAAACTATAAACATGAAACTGGCTTTGAAAAACTGTCACTTCTCCTAAAAATTCATTTGCTACAAAATAGCTGTTTTCTGCTAAGAGAGAAAAATTAAAAGCCCAGCTACAAACCCCTCTGATGGAATATGCCTGGACCAGCCCTCATTAGCTGCATCTTAAACGTTTCCAAGCTCCGTGCTGGAGCCGAGAAGCATTTGTGCGGGTTAAGCAGTTGCTGTAAATGTAAGAAAAGGAAGGTCTCCTGGGACTTTGCAGGTTGTGGGTGCATTTACCTCGCTGAAATGAATGTCCCTGGGCAGAGTAAACCCAGAAAGTTTATGTGGCAAACCCTGGTCTCGGGGGCTGTTGCCCAAGACTGGAGAGGTGCAACCAGGGGTGTGAGCATCCAGAGAGACACCCAGCCAGGGTTTTGCCATGTTTTTGCAGTTTTAGCACCATTTTGAATGGCTTCTTTAGTGGTACCCCCTGGAGACATGGGGCTGAGCGCCGGTCCAGGTTGCTGTTGGTTTTTTAAGCCTGTTTCTTGCAATCACCCATCAATGGAGGGAAAAAAACCACTGAAAACCCTTCAATTGACTCAGATGCCAGAAAAACTTTAAAAATAAATTCTGGTGACTGAGGGATTGGTTTGTACCTTACAGTTTTCAAACTGATTCTGCAGTGTTGCCCAACCACAGACCTTCATTCAACCTCCAATCCCACTTTTCAGAGGACAGCACCTGTAAATTCACTTTTTACTGCATCCCAGGCTGGGAATAGAGCAAAAACTCCTTGATGACTACATTTTAAATACAGCAATATACATTACTGTACACAGGACAGTGTTTCCAAACAAATCCTGAGCTGCTCTTTTCACTGAAGGATTAGAGTAGCGTTAATTAAATTGGGGATTAATTCAGCATGTGCTTCAAGCTGGCTGCAGAGCATTATACGTTGTGGATTGCAAAGCTTTCTATTTCTGGCTTCCATGACTTCGTTGGGGCTTTCTGCTTAGAGCATCACTTGAAAATCTTAATAAAGCTCCAGCTGACTATATGCTCGGGTGCAGGCTACAAAGTTCATCCCTGTGAATATGCAAGGAGCTGCAATTAAAATAAGAAATGCTGCCAAAGGCACGGAGCTACCCTTCTCCTCTGCCTTATTATGTCCAAACTGATCCACTTCTCTCTAGCAATTAACATCGGAAGCTGTGCTTGGCACTAATTTATTGGGAATTGATGATACAGCCTGAGCCACGGGTTGCTTCTAGCTGGAGCCGTCACTTGCCAGCTCTGCCGGCAACCCCGGCAGCTCCACAGAATCCACTCCTGCTCGGAGTAAACCAAAACAGATCCCACATGGCTCAATCCAAGCAAAGTAGGTGGTATTTTCTTGGCTGGCTCACACTGTGACTGTAAGAAGGTGGCCTGAAGGTTTATTTTGGGTAATAAGCCTTCTCCTGTGCTGTGCAGAAGTAAGCACAGAGATGGAAGATTTGGTTTCTCCCCAGACACTTCTTGTCCTTTGCCTCAGTTTCCCCATCTGTAAAATGGGAGCAATGTTGCTACTTCAGTCATTGCGCTGGAAGAGTCACCGGTGCCTCTGTAACACACAGTTCAGCACAGCAGTGTACCGCTAGGTGCGAAGACAGGGGAGATCTCACGGGACAGTATCCTTTCGGGGTACAGGCAGCACCACGTGCAACATCTGGAAGGAAGCACTGATGTATATCCCTGTGCTGGCTGCATTGCACCCATGAAGGGTATGTTGAGACCATGGCTTCTTGTCTCCCTAGGGGAGGAAGGCTCCCAGGAGCAGGGGTGTTGTGATGGCAGCACAGACATACCCAGAAGATGCTGTGAGATGCTGAGGTTCATCTCTAGTTTTTAGGGCATCCTCTGCTAAGTATCACCATGGAAACAACGCACATCGGTGCAAGCACTCCTCCACCTCCCGCATTGGCCCCAGGGAGCGTTGGCATCCTCAGCACCGGGCACCCCGAGTTGCTCTGGGTATGCGACATGGCATGGCTGCGTCCCCATCCCCACCAGCCCAGTGACCCCCTAAATCCCTCCTGCATCCCTCCCGTCCATCTCCCATTTTGCTGAGCAGCATGTGGGACCTGTCTGAGTGTCCTCAGATTACCTGCCAGGGTCTGTGCCTGCAGCTCAGCATCTCCTGAGCACGTCAGGCTCATCACACCAGTGGGGCAGCTGGGACACACCCTGACCCAGCAAATGTGCCTTGTGGTCCTGGATTCAAGGAAGTCAACTGCTGCTTCAACCATACCCTATCTGTGCAGAAATCTTAAACAAATGTGTAACATTCACATTTTTCCTGGGCAAAAATTTATAGATGAAAGAACAAACCCGAATCACCATGGAAACATAACTATAAGAAAGCAGGACCCGCAAGCCTACCGTGAAAAAATGCAGAATTATAATGAAACCAGTTTAACGCCAGCGAAACCAGTTTCGCTCCCCTGTGTGTGCTCTCGTTTCTCTGGAAGCATCGTGTTTTGCTTCGTTTAAAGTTGCTTGGTAACAGGATTAAGTGAAGCTGAAATAAAAGTATTCACAACAGGGTTTGGGGAGGTTTGACAGCATCCGTTTGACAGGCGACCGAGGCAACACCACTTTCCCCACTAAAAACCAGTCACTCGAAATTTGTCCTGTGTATTGCGCTGTTGTGGGCTGTGCTTTGGCTGCTCTTTCGGGAGCAATCAGGGACTACAAATTTCCCCATGGATGAAAATGAGACGTCTACCACCATCGTCTGGCTCCGGCAGCTGCTGGGAAAAATACCATGCATCCCGCTTGGATGCGGCAGGAGCGAGAGTCCCAGTGGGGCCGTGCAGAGTGTGCGGGAACCCAGCCTGGCTGTTCACCTCTGCATTTAAGAGGGATAAATTAAAGGTACAGAAGCCACTGTGCGAGGGTGGCCAGAGAAGTGGGAGCCTGTCGTGGTCTCATCCATCTGGCCAAACTTTGGAGAGGTCTGGCTGCTCCCAAGCATGTGGTAGGGCCAGTGCTGGCCCAAGGGAATGGGGCTAAGTTGATGCTGGAGAAGACAAAAATGTCCCCAAAGCAGCTGGAGAAGAGTCCCTGGTGTACAAGAGGGGAAAACCTCACCCACTGCTTTCCAGGAGGTGTACATTGCATTGAGGGTGGGGCTGACAGGATTGAAAGTCCTATAACCTACAGGTTACAGTCCTATACAGAGGACTGATGGAGACCACCCAGCCCTTTATGCTGAAGGACAGGTCCCTCAGCCTTGACCCTTTCTGCTGGGAGCAAAAAAGGCAGGACAACACCTCCAAGGCCGTTCCTCTCTGCAATCTTTGGAGCGCCAAGGAACACTGTCTTTGCTCTCTAACATGATCTCCCTGTCCTAGTCCACACTGGAGTCTTGTGGATGCTACAGTGCCCACCCACCGGGGTCCCTGCTGCTGCTGCCAGCACCAACACAAGCTCTGGGCAAGCCCCATGCCCAGCTCTGGACATTTAAATTTATTTTCAGGCTTCTCCTGTCACCGAAGGAGCGAGGCAGGCAGCTCCAGAGTGATTCATCCCATCCCAGGGAGACGTCTACAGCAGATGAGTCACATCCAAGGTGTTGCAACTTCCCTCCACTGAGCCAAGGAACTCCTTCATCTCCATCAGCAGCTACGAGAGGATCAGATAAGCACAACAGAGCCCCAGCGGGAAATTCAGGCGTTCCCTTTTCAGAGCTAAGGAACCGATCAAGGTAACCAGCTTCTCTCTTTACAAACCCTTCCCCGTAGCTATGAAATCAAACCTTGCTGCTTCAAAGCACTGCTGACAGTCTGCAACAGGGACTTCGTGTGTCCCCAGTCCTCAGGAATAATTGGTGTTGGGATAAAACAGGGGGAAAAGGATCATTTCCTGGTGGACCAACTTCTCTCTCATGGAGGTTGGAAGTGATCGGAGACTCCCTTAACCTCATCCAGGAGCCAGACAACCCAGGTAGATGTGGTGCCAGCACATCAGTGACAATCTCAAGGCTACTGGAGGCTTTGCTGGTGATGGAGAGCAGATGAAGCGCAGCACAGAAGCACCGTGTGATAAGCTTCACTACAGCAAATCATCAGGTACTTTGTGTGCCAGGTTAAAGACCTAGTCTGGGAAAAAAAACCCAAAACCCCAACACCTGAAAGAGCTCCTGGTATGAAAGGCCACAAGCTTGTGTTAAAGGCAACCGAGGTAGTGGTATTAGCTACAGAAGGAAATCAATTCTTCCCATTTATCTCTTGGGATATAGCCAGAGTATTTCAAAGGTGGTTTTTTTCCTTCTTTTCTTTTTTTAAAATGAAAGAATACTTTGAAAAACTTCACCTCCTTGTACCTGAACAGTGCAGACAGCTCAGGTCTCAGGGCTGTGACAGGGGCACAGAGGGCTGCTTCCCAGCCTCAACTGCTCTGTGAAGGGGACAGGAGCACTGCTGTCACCACAAAATGACACCTCGTATGTTGTTTCTCTTTGCTTTGGCGAGAAACAACCGCGAGAAGGGATTTGCATGAAGAGGGCAGAGAAGAGAGAAGGAGAGGAGAAGAGAACCTTCTGCCTGCAGAGCCTGCAACAGAGAGGCTGAAAGGGAGATTTGGGAAGGGATGGAACTTGAGTTCTCCTCTCTCTTCCCATGGCCCAAAAGCTGGAGAAGCAGCAGCGACGCCTCTGCCGTATAATCCCGAGGGATGAGGGCACAGAAATGATGCTTTTACCTGGCACTGCTGGGATTTAACCACCATGTATCCTACAGGGTAAACTAGACTAATATATATGGGATATAAACCCCAAACACAAGCTAACGCTCCAGGTTATACAGCAACAACTACATCTAGCTGGGACCCAAAGCTTTCCTACCAGCAATTCATTACTCAATTTCCCACTAAGCATTTATTTAGGTATCTTCTACTTAATTATCCGTTCATGGTGCTGGAAGATGCAGGAGATGGGACATGATCGAGCTCCTTCACTACAAAAGGCAAGCCCGGAGCGGGGGTTTTTGCCTGCTCACTCCATACCCAGCTCTCTGTAAAGCGCAGCCGCGATTCATTACTCACCAAGTAACAGAAGGTGTTATAACAAACTACATTAAGCATATCTGCTATTTTTAGTTAAGCATATTGCATTTGCATACTAAATCTGAGGGGCCATATGTCTCAATGTATATTATTAAAGAGCTTCTTACATAATATACGGGACAGGAGAAACCGGCAGGTCTCCAGCAAGCCGAGCCTAGAGCTGTGAAAGCAGGTTTGCTGGACGGCGACGAGCCAGCAAATGAATAATTCAGTTCCTCGCTTCTCTCCTATTAAGCTTAAGCTTTAGTCATTAGAGTGGGGAAACAAGTGTATCGTAACCTGCTTTACTGGCAGGGTCATGCCAGGGCAGGGATGGCTGCTCCTGCTAGGTTATGCTGTTTGTATGATCGCTTCTTGGTGAGGATGGAAAACAAATTCTGTCCCACCTCAGCATCCTTTGGGAATCACATGTGGCAGGGAAGGGCAACCGCAGGAGGGAGGATAGGCAAAAACATCAGGGGGGTGGTCAGAACCACCCCGGTATCTCCTCTGCTCTTGGGAGCTGCTGTCAGAAATACTGAGCAAGGAAGGGAGAGAGATTCCCTGCAGAGGGGAGAAATATTCCTCGCATCCAGAGCCGGGGGTGCCAGCCCCCCGTGCCCCTCGTCTGCCGGCTTTCTCTTCAGCAAGCTGCTGCCATTGCAGGGACAGAAACGGTTCAAAAAAACCAAAAAGAAAGGACACGCTGTAGAGGTGCAGAAGCGGTTCTCACACATCCCTCCCCCCTCCAGGAGCCTCGCTGCTTCCCCCAGAACATCTTGAAATATTAAACAGTGAAAGAGCTGCTGCTAATTTTGGCTGGGAGCGGAGCCAGGTAGAAGCAGATTTCCCAGCGTCGAGGCTGGGTCCAGGCTCTGCCGCTGTCCCTTTCAGGGGGTGGATGGATGGAGGGGACTGGGACGCCTCAGAGGGCAAGCCCAGGGGTCCAGCCAGCTTTTGGCGATGATGAAAGGCAGATGTCACCTGCATGTACTTGGTAGAGGAGTTAGAAGGACGTGGTTTCTCAAACTGGAGGTCCAAAGAGGTATCAGGGAGATCTTTCACCAGCTCTGAGCATCACTGGTCCCCAGGAGGCCCCTCTCCATCCTGACACCTCTTGGCCAGGCACAATAGTCCCAAAGTGTGACCGAAGCAGAATACTGGGGTGGGCCACCACCCCAAGATGGTGGGTCACCATCACAAGCGGTGATGCCATCGCCACCCTGACCTGTAGTGACAGCCTCCACAGGACTGCAAGGACCATGCAGGTCACCAGACTGAGCTGTGCCAGGTCCAGTCCCTCCACAGGATCTGTGCTTGATTTTCCAGCCTGGAGGATGCTGTGCAGCTCACACCGGACCAGCATCACCAGCAGATAACCAGGATTTGCTCCTGCTGGGTCTTCATCCTCCAAGGACAAGACTTACCTCTAGAGCCAAGCTCATGCCTCCTCATCACCCTTTTCTCATTCTGCAGCCACTGCAGTAAGTAAAAACCTCTTACAACTATTTATATTCTCCTGGTCCCTCTCCAGGACACATAGCTGGAGCCTGAAGCACAGACGTACTGGCCAGTGGGAGGACTCTCCGGAGCTGGTCCCACTGGCTTTTGCATCCATTCAGAGAAAAGCAATTTCTCTCCGAACGCAAAGCTGGGCTGGATGGAAAAGTTTTGGAGTTAGCGTGCAATTAAATAAAATCACTGCCAGTACAAGGACGTTTGAAGACAGGCTGCAGGCAGAGAGGTTTTCACCATTTTGAGGAACCTTGACTCCGTGCCCTGCCTGAATTGCACTGACAGCTGTGGGTATGTCTATTTAATTTGCATTGCCTATAAATGTCAGTGTTTTGAGTGATGTAATTTCAAAGCACTTTGGTGAACTCAGCAACTAAGTAAACACTTATTTTAATGGAAAAGGATGTGCCTCAGATGCTGTTTATGATTACAAAATGCCAGGAAAGGACTAGTCTATCCGAGTGGGGGAAAAAAACAAGTATTTTAAGTTACATCAGTGAGGGAAATGCTTCTCCTGCTCATGCATTCGCTTTAAGATTTCGAAGCTGTCCAGTAAGGACCAAAATAGACCTGAAGTCAATAGCTGACATTCATGGAGGTGGGAAAAAATGGGGAAAGAAAGACAAAAAGAAAACCCAACCCCCTACTCTAACTCAGGGATACAAGGGTGTAAGTCTCAGTCTCGCATCCATAGCAAGGCTTCAACAGCTGGGATGCAGAATATTTTAGCGAGATTTAGGTTTTTCCACACATTTCTACAAGAAGTTTCAGTTTCAACATGTTTCCTTAGAAAACACCCCACCTAGGGGTTAATTTTACCCCTAGCAGCCAAATGGATTTTAGACCTTAACAGAAGAAAAACTAAAGTCTGCGGGCCTGGGGAGTAGAAAGTTTCATGGTGCCCACTTGTTAGCTCACTTATATCCTATTTCATAGTGATTTTCCAGGACTGGGGTTACCAAAGCAGGGAGTGGCCACGGGTGGTGATGCTCCCCCAGGGTCCCTTCTGCTCCTTCAATCTCAGCCAAGGCCAGGCTGGATGAGGCTTGGAGCAACCTGGTCTAGTGGAAGGTGTCCCTGCCCATGGCAGGGGGGTTGGAACTCGATGATCTTTAAGGACCCTTCCAACCCAACCATTATGTGATTCTATGATTCCCACCTGCACTAAGGTGCCTTCCTAAGGTACCTTCACTACTCCCATCATCCCTACGCCAAACCTGAACACTTTTTGCAACAGGAAAGGATCTTCTGTCTGTATGTCCCAACTTCAGCCCAAAGCATGGCTGCTTACTCTCAGCATCTCCACCTCCTTCCCTTTGCCTCCCCAAAGCCCCCGGTGTTCCTCCCAGCCCCCTCTCCTCCCACCATCCCCCAACGCTGCATATGGAGGAAGCTATATATAAAAATATTTGCATTGTGTTTTAGTGCGCTGCCCACGGTAAGGCCAGCGGGACACACACAGATCTCGTATGGCAGCAGGCAGTCTAATATTTTCCTCTGATAAAAATAACTGGTGAAAATTACATCTAGTGCAGCCTGCAGTGCTGCAATGCATTTGGCTGGAGCCGGAGGAGCGGGGAAAGGAAAACAACAATCAATCATTTCTAACCAGGAGATTTAGGCAGAAAATGGCATTGCTGATTCTGGGGGTTGCTTCTGAGTTTTTGCAAGGCACGGGGAAAAAACAGCAGCAGGAGAAATGGGCAGGAGGTGAAATACAGTGCTGGGATGGAGCACGAGGCATAGCTGGACCCTGCTGAAATCTTCAGGAGATGAGGAGGATTTTGCAAGAGAGACAAAACAAGGGAAATGTTCGGCTCCTCGTGTTTTGGCCCTCTCAGAGCTGACCAGCAAGTCTTGGGTGGTCACTATGGTCCATCCAACACCCATGGGGAGGGATGGGTGAGTACCCACCCCATCCTTTGAAGGCTGTTTGACTTACTTAGATGAGAAATCTCTTGTGGGACGACTCCACTCCAGCTTTCAGAGCTCAGTCACCCTGTTCATCACCCCAATCCACCTTCTGGGGTGCCAAAACACACAAAGAAATGAAACCAGGGGACTCCAACTGCATCTTTTGTGGAACCTCATCTGAAATAGCATCATCGGTTCTGGTCAACAGAGTCTGATCAACGGAGACTGGGAAAGGAGCACACCAAAGCTGCTGGGATGGAAAGAGGAGCGGGGAACCCGGCATTTGGGAGGAGTCCAACACAGCTTGGGTTGTGTATCGTCTGGCGAGACGAAGGCTATGAATCCTCTCTATAAATACATCAAAGGCAAACACCAGACGGGAGCAGGGTGTTTCCACCGTCAGGAAAATATTTGTTAAAAAACCCTCCAAACCAGGATAAGCTGATAGTGAACAAACTTAACCTGGAAATCAAAAGGTCTGGAGCCAACAATACAGGGTGGCGGAGAAAGTGTATTGGACAGCTCAAGTACCACACTGCGGTACTGGAGCCAGGATACGATCCTCTGCTCTTTGAGGAGAAGCGCTGACCAAGGGATTTTGGCTACAAAGGCTCATGGACAATCCCACAGCTCACTTCCAGGCTGTACAGATTCATAGTGAGAGGCTGAGGTCCTCCATGGTCCTGATGGGCACTGTGCATGGCTGTGCCCACTCTGCACCCAGAGAGTGAAGCCATCGGGGAGTCAGGCGGGAGAACAGACCAACGGAGTTATGAAAATGCAAAGGCTGCCTCCTGCATCTGCCCAGTCTTAACTGGCCTCAAAGAGCTGCATGTTTCACGAACCCCAACTCCAACCCCTAGGAGAGATTTTGCCCCTGGACACCTCAGTTCTTGCCCCAGCACAGCAAGAGGGTCCCCGCACACATGGGACCCATGCAGCATCCTTACGGCAATAGCCCTGTGCTCACTCAGGCTCCTGCATGTCAACATCCCACCCTGCGGCACCAAAATGACCAAATCCAGCCCCCAAAGGCAAGGTTCGTTCCTGTCTGAAGCCCAGCCCTGCTCCCATGGCTGCAGTAGTGTGGGATGGTGCCAGGAGCCAGAGATACAAGTATTCTTGCTTTTATCAATTTGCAGCTTTCACGAGTCCAATACTAACTTGTATCACAGCAATAATGCTTAATTATTGCTTTTATTATTGAAATATTTATGGAAGCCCATGCAACATTATACAAACAACCCCATGAGGCCGTTACTACTGTTATAGAAATAAATATCTGCACTGAAGGGCATTACGATGAGACACTGAAGAGAAATCGTTCCTGGCTCCCGGGATGCGGTATAACAAACTGCAGGGTAACGTTAAAATGTGTCAATTTTTCCCTTGGGAACATGCTCGGGTAAGAGCTCGGAGCGTGAGAAATGCATCTCAATCAGGACATCACTGAAATAAATGGGATTTTTTTGCCATTTTTCCCCCCAGAATCTGCTGTGGCTCCACCACAGAGCTGCTTCAGCCCTAGCCTAGAACAGATGGGAGTCAAATCTCTGAGACCTGCATGTTTTGGAGGAAGAGGTCGGCGAAGTGATGGAGAGAGTGAAACAGCCGGGGTCATGAAGGAGCAAAGTGGGAGGACCTTCTGCTCCCCCACTGGGAGCAGCAGCCTGGACAGGATTCAGACTTTGTGCCGGGTGCTGTAGTGTCACAAAATAAATTAGTCTGGGGAGGATGCAGGATGGCTGAAACGGCAGTGCTGGGTGCACAGCACCACTGTGCTCAGAACCAGGGGAAAAGGGTTTTCTTGCTTGAAAGTGAGACTTCAAAATCTACATCCCTGCTAGCTGAAGGTCTCTTGCTCTGGAACAAAGGTAACCAGATTGCAAGGAAAAGCAGAGCTGGCTCAGAGCCCTTTTTCTCCAGGCCCCTGTATGACTCTTTTGCTATCTTTGGCCCTTCCCCATAAAGAGAAGGATTTCTGTCTCCAGCTGCCCGGCACGTTTTCAGGGCTGTTGAATTAGCATAAGCCTGTTTCACATCCCCGTTTCCAAAACCACCTATTTTGTTTTTCTCACCCTAACCTTCCACTGGAAGAACAGAGACTTTTCCTTCTGTACATGTGTATCTGAGAGAAGGCAAAGGCAATCACTTCCCTTCTCTGCTGTTCACACTCTCCAAAATATTTGTGTAACGACATCATGTAGTATAATTTGTCACTTGGCCAAACTCTGCAGATGGCATTTCCCTCTTTTAATCTTTATAAGCTTCTCCTTAAATAGTAGTAGTGCAAGTAATAACCACAACAAATATATTAAAATTGACAAACAGAACACAAGCACAGTCCTTTTTCCTAAAGCTCCCCAGTTTTGCACAGTGTTTGGTAGCAAAGCATACATCAGTGGTGGCAACTTGCCAAAACCAGCCCCAGATAGCCCCAAAATGCTTGGGCTTCTTCCCAGGTAGTGGTGTCTCCACGTACCACGCAGCTCTAAAACAGCTCGGTTTTATTGCTACGTGGCTTTGCGATCTCACTCTGCTGTCAGCGAGCATGAAAATCATCCAGCCTCGTCAACATTCATTACCTGGCACACCTTACTTTGCCAAAATACAAGAAAGCATTAGAGACGGGTCCTGAAGAAGCAGAAGCTGCCAATGTGCCAGCAGCACAGGTCACCAGTAACACTGCCCACACACTGCCCCATCAGGGTCCCCACAGGTGCCAAGTGACCTGTCTCAACAGAGCCCTGCTGAGACCCGCCAAACCTGAACTCCTGTCCAGGCCTGCATCACGGCAGTCCCAGCCTCCTCCAGTGTACCGTCATCTAACCTGTCCCTAAAGTCTTCAGAGAAGATGGGTTTCCCTCACTCCAGTATGGGCACAAAGGACAACAGGAGGACAATACACCTCTCCATGGTTTCATGCAGTGTCCTCTCCACCACCCAAGTCCATTTGTCCATCACCTACCCACCACAGCTTGCCCCTCCCTTCCTCCCCTCTTAGTCTTTCCCATACCTGAAGACTTCCCAGGGTTTCCCCTTCATCCTCCCTAAACCAGACAGTGTCAACTTCTTCCCCATCACAACCACCTCAAGTGAAGCCCAGTGCTGCTCCAGGTGAGGGTGCAGCAGAAGACCTCACATGGCAAGAAGTGCCACCACTGTTACCACTGCAAGAGCTGGAGCTGGGGGAGCAGAGAGACAGCAGAGCTGATAAAGACCTTGTAACACTCCAGCTTTTTCTCCCTTTTCATCTTTCCTCCACAGATCCAACCATCATGGATCTAGTAAATACAGCAGTGGAAATGCACTGCTTGCAGGCTGATGAGCAGAGCTTTGACTCTTTCCTGCCCTCCTTTTAACCTCCATAAAAGCTGAATAATTAATCACAGCTTCCCCCCCCCCCCCCCCCCCCCGCTCTTCTGTTCTGCTGAGATAGCCTTTACAGGCTCTCCAGCCATCCAGAAGCATGCTCTAGATGCTCTTTGCCATCTGCGATCCCTTCAAGCGCTCTGTATTACTACAACGAAGCACAGTACAGCCAGAGAGAGCTGTGCTCTTCAACACAGAGGCGCAACGTGGTCTGCTGGCTATTCTGTCTTGTAAACAAGCAAGGAGAGAGCCACACTGACAGGACAACAAAAATTTGGTGATGCTGCCGGATGATGAAATGAAATGAGGTAAGAAGCATCCGCCAAACGTTGCAGCAAACCCTCACGGAGCACTCCTGCGCGGTGCATTGGCACTGGGGCTCCTCCATCTCTTTCACAGTCCTGCATTATCTCAGGAAAGCCGTATTTTATTTGCTTTGATCTCAAGAAAGACAGATTATGTGCTGCTTCAGAGCTGGCCCAAGCAATGACGTTTCTAAGAGAAGAGTGCTGGGCTCTACTCACATGTTGCTCAGCTCAAGCAAAACGATTCCAGAGCATCTACAGGAGGGGGAAAACCCTTCCACCGCCATCCTCAGCCCAGCTTTACACCACGCAGGGACTACAGCAATTTGCCTTAGGAAGCACTTGGGAGGTCTCAAATGTCAACTGGAGCCCATGTCGTTACAGGCTGGACAAAGTCAGAGCGAAACAATGATCCCTGCACCAAAGAGATTAATACAATTAAATTTAATTAGCACTTGCAAAAGACTTTTATCTTCAAAGCGCTTTCTAGCCACAAAATCTCCTGGTACCTCCGTGAGATTGATTAGTATGCGCTGAGCTCTTCGTCTTCCAGGGGGGAAACGAAGATACTCAGTGAAGGGTCAAGAACAGAGAGCGGGGTAATGACTTGCGATTATCCTCACGTAAAACCAGTGCATCCAGTGAGCACCCCAAAACCTGCCCAGAGTCACTGGCACCTCAGAAAAAACAGCAATAAAAATCAGATGTTTGCAGGCACCTTTGCAGCTCCTGGGACAGCAAAGGCTGAGGCTGCAGTCCGCAGCCCCCCAACCTCGTGGGGCCACCTGGGCACTGGTCAACAGCTGCAACGCTGGCTATGCCAGGCTTCTTCTCATGCCTCCTTACTACCCCATGAATCCTCGCTATTTTGAGCTCTTATATTTTGGTTACGGACATTTAACTTCACACACCATCCACAAAGACAGGAATGAAAGCTGCAGCATGAAATGCATGTTTAATTTTAATGCTGCATGGTGTTGGTTTGTGACATGTATTCATTGATTTTAGGCGCCTTATCTCTGCTTTACCAGTTCCCAAAGCCAGCTTCCAGTTTTTGTTCCTTTAGTTTTGCCTTACATAAACATTTCTTGACTTGGGGATTTTTTTTTTTGTCCCCCAGAAAAGCTCTGAAGCATCTACATCCCTTAAAAGATTTTCTCGTTAAGTCACCGATACGTATTTACAGCCTTCAGTTTAACAACATCATGTGTCTGGAGACGTCTGTGCTCGCTAATACAATTCCCACCGAGGATCAAGCCTTGCTGTCACAGCAGCTCACACACCTTCTCAAGAAGGAGCACAGCAATAGGAGTGGCTTTCCCAGCCACTTCTTAACTGCTCTGCACGTACATGTCTGTGTAGGGGACTCGGTGCTGGGAAAGGAGGAGATGACATACCTGCAGCTGACAAGCATTATGATTTTATTTTCTTTATTTTTAATTCTGGGTGTCTAACTGCCAAGCTGGCACAAATTGGAGCTAGAGGACAGGGCATGATGTGCTGATTGCACTAGGATGGGCTGACACGTGCTCCTCAGAAGAGCTCATGGGCCAGGACCTCAGCATAAAGCTCATCCTGGGGACCAGAGGGGCTGATGGGCAAAACATGGAGATGCTAGTAACTCGCCTGAGCTGTCTGGTGAGAAAATCCCTTGCAAAAAACCCACAGGTTTCAGCTCAGTGTTCACATCCAGCTGCCAAAGCTGTTGAGATGTTCTTGATGGCTAAAAAAGCACCTATTTTGGGCTCAGAAATCCAAAAGCTTGAAGACTGACTATAAATGCACAATTCCCATACTTATTAAAAACAACCAACCATTTGATTTTAATACCAAGTTGAAATCTCCCCACCCCCCACCCCCCCACCCCAAGTCCTTCCATTCCACAAGCCATTTTGGATGGCCAACATCAAGCCTTGGGGCAACCTGAGCCTGCATCAGCCCCTGCCAATTTCCTGGGTGCGTGGAAACAGCAGTACGTGCCACATCATGAAAGAGAATAAACAGCTTTTTCATCAACTGCGTTGTCTCTCTCCAGCTCCACGATAACATTGAGAGGCCCTGGAGAGCAATTTGCCACGATTGGGAGTATATCGGTTATGTGACAACCTTACTGACACAGCCCAGACACAAAAACCCGAGTAACCTTTGAGCTGCCTCTCTTTGCTCCGGTGCTATTGACGAGTGTGCTCAGGCAAACATAATTAATTTTTAGTGTCAGCCTAATTTTGTGGATGCTCTGGTTGTCAGGGGGCTGGTGGAAGGTGGAAATAACACTGACCTTTTCTCCCCAGGAAACCTGGCTAATTGAATGAATCCTTGCTCTCATTAGGAAAAGGTCCAAGGCGCAGCACATTTTATGCCTCCCTTTAAGGTGACACCAACTAGCCTCCTAAAGGTCAAGCTGCCTTTGATGAGCTGAGCTGAGATCGGAGTCTCCTATTGCAAAAAAGCAACAAGTTTCTCTGGCCCGGGCCCCTCAGTGTTATTGATGCTCAAGGCCACAGCCATTTTATCTCTCTGGACATTCAAGTCTTCAGAAGGGTGAACCAAGCCTGTGTCATTGCGGTTTGGGGTGTTTTTCTATTGCCTTGGCTAATTATTGGTGCCTGGTAGTGCCAAACATTCGTATCGTTTTAAATGAAGCAGTGTTGTCCCTTTGCAGCACAGACTGCAGTTCAGCAGAAGTGGGTTTATGGCAGCATTTAATAGCTTATATTTAAGCAAAAGGAGATTTATGCACAGGAAACTCTACTGCATTTTGCAGAAAGGGACATAAGCAGTGAGGATAATTTGACTCTCTAAGGATACGTTTGATGCCACGCTACATATTACCATCCTAGTTCAATCTTCTTCATTGCTTTTATGGGCTCTCAGAGCAAACTGAAATCTGACATATCTCTGGCACAGAGGTGTCTGCAGGGCTCTGAACACACCGATTAGCACCAGTAAACCTTGCAGTTTCATAAACAGCCGATACACAAGGCTCGCCCTTGGTGATGGGGGATATCAGGTTCATGGCTGTGGGGCTGTCTTGACTTACTCAGATTTTGATTTTGTGCCTTTCTGGGGCTCTGCACTCTTGCAAGAATTGAAATCCAACGCCAGTCAAGATTCCTTTCTCTGGCCTGGCTTGCTCGGAGACAAGGCGCTGGGTGGGAGAGGAGCTGGGGAGGGATGTCCACCACCGCTGCCACAGCACGACATCCCCAAATGTGTGCACTGCCCCGCAAACCTCAGGAGCCAACAGCTGGTGAAACTCCACTGCACATCCCCTACAGACCACAAGTAGAGCTGCAGCGAAGATGCTGGTGTGTCTTACCTGGCCTTCCTTGATGAAAGATGAGCTGAAGCTAACCAGGAGGGAGAGTTGTTAATTCAGGATCCCGGGGATGTTTCTTTTGTACTAAGTGCCATGGCTGAACGCCAAGCAAAGCTATCCCACTCCAGCTCCCCAAGTCCCTGCTGCAGTTTCCAGGTGAATTCAGTATCATTTTCTCCATCTTAAACCATCAGGTATTCTTATTGTGAATAATAAAAGCCTTTTTGGTCTTTCCTTGTTCCAGAGGGAGCAGCATTTCATCCGCCTGTGCTGTTACATGTACACACACGATTTGTTAACCAGCTGGTGAGAATGCTCTGTCCTCAGAAGAGCTGGAGAAGGCAGGCTACTCTTACACACACCTTGTCCTGCCTTCCTTCCTTTTTATTTTTTCCTTTCCTTTTTTATGTTAATTGATAAATGAAATTGAGAACCAAACCTTCCAAGGCAATCGAGAGTTTCATCTGCAAAAAAGGCTGCCCTAAGGCAGCGGCGGCTGCACGCAGGAGGCAACTGCTCGCAACAGCCCCGTAATGGAAAAGAAATTGCAAACGCCCCGAGAAGCCCTGGAGTCAGCACTAGCACACAGACTTTTAGGAAGTGGTTTCCCATTTTAAAACGTGCTCAGGGTTTTGCATGAACGCGTGTACGGGATAAACCCGTGTAAGCCATCACCAATCAGTGCCCTAGCCCACCATCTGACCATGGCGCATACCTGCTGCTACCCATCACTCCTTCCACTCCCAGGTCATTTCCTACTTATTTGATACTTACACATCAGTTTTATGTTAATTATAATTACTCCACTTCGAACTCCACAAGCTGTGAGTGAAGCAGCTGCACAAACTAGTGCCTTTTTCCCTTTTTCCCAAACTTGGCAGTTAAAACCAGCGGCTCAAATGCTGCAGACGATTCCCCATGGTGTAAATCTGAAAGAGTCCCTCGGACCATGCCAGGAGCCCGGCAGGTTTGCAGCCATGACCCGGGGCAGCCCAGGCTGCCTCCAACACTTCAATTCAGATCTTCTGTAAGCAAAAGCAGGCCTGGATTTATGAAGAACAGCCACTGATCATATTAATATGCAGAAGTAAATGACAGTGAGCGCTTTGTGTCTCTCCACAGCTGGCAAATGAAATGCTGCAGGGCTGGGGCTTATTAATGCGCCATGCACAGAGGCTGCACAGCTGGAGACCAAGTGCCAGGGCTGGGGAGGCTTTGGGGGAAGCAGGAGGGGGAGATATCTGAACCCTGAGCTAAAATAACTGTCCCTCCTTGTTGAAAAAATCCTTGCAATAAGATGCTCTTGTGCAGCAGGAATAACGCTCCACAGAGCCATCTCAGCAGCACCGAGATGCTGTTTAAATCTGTTTTGCCTGGCACAAAATCCTAGAGGGCAGGGGAAAAAGAAATTCAGAGAAACCATGGAAACGCTCTCAATTTGTGCCCGCATCAGTGAACTTTTGTGAGATGAATTTTCAGGGTTGGCAGCGTTGGCCTCCAGCCACTCACACCTGCCCGGGGTCACTCTCGCCCCCTCCATGTCCTCTCCAGCAGCTTGGCTGCAGGATCCCAAAAGTTATCAGGGCTTTTGTGAGCAATGAAGAGGAGCAGCCCTGTCTTAAGCCAAAAGCATCGCTGTGGTGCTGGTTCCAAAGACTGAATGTGGATGATTTCTGCTGCAAACTGATGCCTGGCACATCCCAAACTTTGGACAGGTCCTGGAGATACTCTACTACAGAGCCCAAAACCCAAAGCAGGAAACAGATCCCTCAACACAGCCCTTACCACCTATTCTTCACCAGAAAAAAGCCACTAGAAGGACACCTTCTCTAAAATATGACCTACCCCCCAAACTGTGCACAAAGCAAGCCTTGTGCCGGGGTTGGCGTGATGTCCCAGGGCACGTCTCTGCTCTGCAAGCATCCCACCAGGAGCTGGTCCCCAGGGAGATGCAGCTGGAGGAAGGTCAGGGCTGGCTGGGAAATGCTGCTACTCACAGCAAGGACAGCACCACCGTCACTTTTTCCCACTTTAGAGACTCAAAGAAAATTAAAGCCATGCTAATTCAATGTATCTAAATTCAATTTGGAAATGGAAAGAGATCAGCAAAATTAAGGTGACTTTAATAAGGAAGAAAAGCAGCAGCATGAAAATTCAGTGCCACTGAAACCACCCGCACCTCCAGCTAATTTGAACTAATGCTACAGATGTGCCTCAGTTTCCCCTACAGCAATGCCCAGAGGGAGAATGAGCATCCAGCACCTTGGGGACAGCAGAGGTTGGTCCCCGAGCTCCCATCACACAGCGTCGGCTTTTCCTTTTCCCAAACTACAAATCCCTGGAGAGAGACGTCCTCCGGCCACCAACAGAATTTATCCACTGTACCCACCATCTGACTGCAGGGGTTGGTACCCACCGTAACTGTGTGAGAAAACCCTGCGGGGAAGCAAAAGATAAACTGCAATCCAGATGGGTTGGGTATGCAAGGGAACAGGCTCGAGACCGTCCTCTCCTGACCTAGATCAACAGTCTTGCTTGTAGCCTGTGTTTCTTACCAAGTTAAATAATAGCAGCCCATAATACTACGTGATAGCCTCCTAAGTGGATTGAAGCCTCAAGCTTTATAGATTTCATGCTGCTTCTTAGTGCAATTTTATAGTGTGGTTCGCATCCCCTTTTTTTTATTCAGCGTGTTACTTGATTAATTGGTATGAAATGTTCATCTTTATCCAACAATTCCTGAAACACAAACACAGAACTCTCCGACTGTATTTCTTATTTACAGCCCTGTAGCTCGAGTGATTTCCAGTTTACTGTGCTGCTATATTAGGTCAATATATAATACCCTGGGCCACTCCAGAAAGATTAACCAGAAGTGGATTCCCTTTCCAATCAAATAGTCTCCACTATAAATTAGAGTTTCTTTTACTATATTTGATAGCATTTCTGCCACTTTCCTTATCAAGTGCAATAAAACAAACACCTCCGCAGCCCCGCCACTCCCCAGCACCTAATCTTGTGAGACAAGGATGCGTAACGGCAGAATTTGGGAGACTCCCTGCCATATGCACGACTGGCTGCAGCTTCCACCTACGCTACTCCGAGTCTGTGGTTTGCTGTTTCCCGCTCAGTTACTGGAAAGAGTTTTCCCTGGTATAAACTATTTCCATCTTGCATTTTACCCCTGTGCAGGGCTGCTAGGGGGTTGTTTCACCTGGAATATTTAAGGCTTTCTTTAAAGCATGTGCGTGATGTGAAGCCTTCAGCCACAAATTATTTTCCTACTCTTTTCATGTCTAGTACCTTAATGGTTAAAGTAAAATGCTAGAAAATATGAATTCTACAAGTGCAAAATTCAAAAGACAGAGATTTCCATTTCTTTTTCTTTTTATCATCATTTTTTTTTCCACGCGCCTCATGATTTTGACAGTCCTGACACAATATTTTTGCACACCCAAAGATGGCAAGGCTGCCTGATACCATGACACCCAGACACAGTCAAAATACCCTTTTCTTTGCACTTGAAAATCAAGACTGAAGCAGTCTGTGTACACTCGCTATTCCAAATTTAGACTGCACATAAATTTTAACATGTTCAAATAATGAACACGCATATGCAGACAGCCAAGCAAAAGGTATACTCTTCTATCACAAGCAACTTCTTAGACAAGGTATCCCAGCTTCCCAAGATATTACTGGATACTCAGTAAAGGTCTTTTTAGAATGACAATACACTTCATTTTGTTTGCCAAGTCAGTAACAATTAAATCACTTTTTGTATTACAAAGCATATGCCAACGTGACATGGCGGCGGCAGCTCCCGCAGCAGCCCTCTCCCAAGCTACGAACCAGTATTTTCCTTCTTTGTTCCTTATTTGAATTGCAAAGAACAGTTTAAAAAAGAAAGCAGAGATCCTGAGGCATGCAGCCAGCAACAAATGAGGATTTTTGAGTCCATGCGCCAACTGTTTTCAGGAGGGGCTGTGAAGGAGAATACGGCATCTCCACATTTGCAGCAAAAAGCAAAGCAGCTACAGGACTAAATACAGAACAAGATGTGACCATTTGAACTTGGCACTGATGAAAATCACCCCTGCATCCAACAGAAACACAACTGCTCTGTGCCAACCAGGGTCTGAGGGACCTGGGGTACAGGAGGAAAGGTCCCATGGGGTGTTCCAGCCACGGCTGGGATGGAGAGGCAGTGAACTGGGGGCTGGAGGGTTCTCTGGGTGACTGTTGTTAATGGGAAGATCCCTACAGGAAGCACAGGACAAGGCCACCACGATGGGCCAGAGAAATGGCTATTTTTCCATGTGAAGATTCCCTGCAGTGATGGAGGTTAGTGCACTTTCAGCATCTGTGAAGCCTTTCCCGGTGTGTAACACCATGTTGGAGACAGCAGCTTGGTAGGGACAACTCCAGACAGCTCTGAGAAAACTTGGATTAATGTGGGACAAACAGCTGGGAAAGGAAATGGTTTGAGCAGCCATGTCTGAGGGATGCTGGGGAAGTTGCAAACTGGAGGAAAATGGCCAAGTAACTCAACCAGACAAAAATCATTGCTTGGGAGGCAAATGAAAGAGCAGCTGCTGGGTACAGGATGGCTACTGGGACAACGAAGCAGCAAAACCAGAGATATCTGAAGATAAGGAGTGAATGGAACAGTTCAGGTTACATTGGAGCTATTTACTCACTGGGAATGAAAGACTCAACTCCTTCCATATTGGAGGTACCCCCACGGCTGGACCTCCCCATGCCTACGCGTGGCTTTGGTACTGCAACGTGAAGATCTCACCCCATGCCTGCCCCCGTGCCTCTCCATAGCAAGGGCTGAGATCACTGCTAAGAGCTGTGTGCCCTTGACAGAGCTGTTCACTGGAGAGCCAAGTCTGTGCAGTCCCAGTGGTAGCAGCTGGGGAGATTTAATTCCAAACACATTTACATTATTATGCAAATATTTGGAAATCATCAACTCCTTCACTTACCTACTAAGAGCTGATTTAAGTGTTTCCATGGGAACAGCAACTATTAACCACTATAGTTAATATTTTTATTCTGGTAGTGTCCAGAGAGCTCAATGAAGATTGAAGACAGCTTGTACGAGGCGCCTTACGAATGTGGAGGATAAAAAAGTCCCTTGTTGAAAGGCAAAGATTAATGTTTTATGAGCTTCAAAGTCAAGTACCAGTTCTACCTGGATTTGTAAGAACATGACCAAATTTGCTTGCAACAAGTCCAGAAGCTTCTCCTACACCATTTAACTGAACCAAGAGCCCTATGTACACACATTTGCCTTGACTCATACAGCATTTTATGGTCAGGTAGAGACCTTAACAACTATCCCAGCGCAATCCAGCCCCGTAACATCAGCTCGGTTCTAGGGACATGAGAACCCCTCCCTACGCCTCTAACCTTTGCTGAGTACACATTTAAGTTAAATACACGAGATCAGCAGTGGTGAAGTGATGGGGGGCAGGACATCATCAGAGGCACCTTAAAAATCAAAGGGGTGCATTGCTCCCTTCCACATGTGGTCAAAAGTCAAATCTGGGTTCAAAAGACCCTAAAACCCACAAGATTTTTGAAAAAAATGAACAGACTTGGGCTTGCTTTTCTTTCTCCTTCAGGTTTCAAGTCCACAACCGTTGCTGGGTTTCAAGTGCCTCTCCCACAGTGCAGACCCTGAAGGTTGTCTGAAGAGAGCGACCAGAGCAGAAGCTGCCATTCCATCTAACCACGGGACGACAGCAATGCTTATAGACATGGAGATACCAGACTGGAAACCTCCTCCCCACTGCCACAGGCTGTCCAGCCTAGATTCCCTGCCAGATGGCAAGAGTGAGGCCTGGTTGACCCTCCTCCACCTTGTGTCCTCCCAGCTTACTTCTCCACATGCCTCTTTTTTTTCTTGCATTCCTGGATGGGCTCCTCCTAAAGTGTCTCCAAAAGACAGCTCCAAAAAGCAAGCCTAAAGCAAGCGTAGTGTGACACAAGGTCTGTGTCTCCATGGGGAACCTCAGAGGGTTCCAACCCCCCCCATGAGGTTGGACACAGAGAGCGCACGGTGTGGCCATGCAAGCCTGCTACATCCCCGAGCCGTCAACATGGTGGTTTCATGCCCCCACGTGCTCCCCCAAGGCAGCCTGTAAGCGACAAAGCACCAGAGGCAGAAAATGCTTCATCTTCCCCCTCTCTGTTGTGAACCTGTTTTGCCTTCAAAAGGACAAGACTTCAAACAAATGCAACACATCAGAAATGATTATTTCAAACCACTGTTGCCTCCCCCTCATCCGGGCCAGATCAGGCTGACTTTGAGTACGAGCTAAAAACTGGAAGGCAAAGCTCTTGTTATAAAAGCCCGTGCAACTCTGAGTGATTGATGGGACCGTGGGAATCTGTTTAAATTGTAAGAATCAAACACCACACAAACAAATTTTAAGTTTTGAATGAATGCAACTAAGTCTTCTCTTTGCTATTGAGCAGAAGTTTGAAAGGTGCTCAAAGGAGCTCATTTGCACAGAATGACAGAGCGGCAGCAACGCAAAACCTTCAGTGATATTTGCTTCTCTCCCTTTTCTGTAACCCAAAAATAAACACAGACAACCTTTTCCTGAAAAACGCCCACCACAACACTCTGTCTTGCAACTGCCAGAGAAACAGAGCAGCTGGCAATTTTTCCAACATTTGTTTTTGGATGTTTTGTTTAAAATGTCAGCATGGATTCATGAAAACTGCAGCAGCCACTGCTGAAGGACTGATAAGGCTTGCTCTAAATGGGTGGCTTTGGTGGCACTTGTCAGTCACCATGCTGTCCCCTGGGCATGCCATCCCTCTTCAGAGCCCAGCCTCCCACCCACCGTTTCTGTGGCAGGGTCCATTAAAGACACTGGCACCAGCGTTGCCAGAACTTCCACTATGAGAGCTCTGTCGGGACGACAGGAGTTACCTGAGCTGTCCTTGCAGAAGGAAGCACTTCCATGTCCATTCCAAGTGCTGCCATCCCAACCCACGAGAGCTGTGAGACAGCCCCAGCCTTTCTGGTCCTTCTGCCCTGCTCTGTGCCAGGACAAGAGGGGTGGGGCGCAGAACATCAGCTCTTCAGAAGACACCCAACGTGGTTGGGTCTGTTAGGGTACAGATACCATGCATCCCAAATACTCCAAGCACAATGAGCCAAAGCCTTGGTCCGCCCAGGCAGCACTAACCCATGCCAAGACAGCAATTAGGGCAATGGATCTCCCCAGATTTCAAGGAGGAGGAAAACACAGACAGCAGCTGGAGGTCCACCTTGAACGCGGCCTCCCAAAAATACCTTTCTAGGGAAGGAGGACATGCTGGAGCACCCAACGGTGACACCACACCTCTTGTCACCCACAGCTGCCCGCTCCTGTCCCAGGACAGGTGATGACACTCCTGTTTGACATCCCAATCATCGGTGCCGAGACACCCAAGTCCAGCCCTCTCTGAACTAAGGACATGCTGGTCCCAGACGGCAGCTGCAGACACCGAGAAGGAAAGCAACTTGTTTCGCCACAGACTGTGCTTCTCTTGCTTTCAGGAGCTTTAGGTTTAGACATCAGCTGGGGAGGATGGGATGGTCTTTCAAAAAAATAAACCACCAGTACAAGCATGTTTGCAGGAGGAAAAAGAGGTCTTACCTGTTTCTCCCCATATTGGCAAATATTCATCCTGCTGTATGTCTAGCATGATTTCCAGTCCATTGCCTGTCCCACCCTTAACCGTGGTAAGAAGAGGCCGTCCTTCTTCTCCTGAGTTAAACATGTAGCATTTCCCATATTTTGTAAACACCTGCAAGGAGAGAAGAGAGAAATAATATTTCCTATATAATAGATGTCTTCCCACCCGAAGGCGGGCAGAGGGATGAGAAACGGCCACACACCGCAGCTCAAAGGGAAATGTCTGCAGATAAACCTAATCTGGTTCAACCATTTAGCATATTGTGTTCACCTTACAGGAAATAAAAGATGGAAGAGAGGAAGGGAAAGCTGTTTAAGAGCAGTGAACAAATGTCTTCAGCAGCTCACCCAAGTCACATCATGTTAGCTCTCTGAGAAACACACACACGCTGTGTTTGAGCTTGTACTAAAACACGATGCACATCTCCAGTTTCACGCGAGGTGCCTCAGTCCACCACCGCTGTGTGCTCATGGCTGCAGACCTAAGGTGGGCTCATCCCCAAAGGATGGACACGCCAGCGCTGAAGCTTGTGCTCGCTCCACGCTCAGCCAGCTGCTGAGTATCACAGCCTGTAGGCACAGCTCATGCCCACTGCCTTCCACCCAAAGTGGGTGATGCCTGTGCTCCCCTGACACACAGATCCAGTATCCCATTAATTCCTCACTCTACCATTCCCCGGGCAAACACATAAACTCTTGGGCAAATGAGAAAATATTTCCTCCACAACTTTTGCTTGTTTAGACTCATTTTGGCCCATCTCTTCAAAGAAACCGTGGGCAAAGCCCAGGTGGGGGTTGCCAGGCCTCCAGCAGCTCTGCAAAGCAGGGCTGACACGGGTTTCCAAGTGGGTGGATCTTGGGAGGTCAGCAGAGATGTGACATCTTTGATCACTGTCAGCCTTGGGCATAGACCAGTTCTCTGCTCAGCTTTCCCCGAACTGGGAGAACATATGGAAAACCAAAGATTAAAACACAAGTCCCTCCTTTGCCTTGTACTGGCTGGCTGGGACACACGCAGATGTGCGGGATTTCTGCCTGTAGTAGGAGGATGAAATGGCTCATAGCCATTTAGAAAACCCTAGCCATCGCACATGGTGATTTCAGACAAGCACCAGCGTGAAATGGGGAGCGTGAGTCGTCTTGGAGTCACTCTGCTGCTTCACGGCTCCGGAAAATCTGGGTTTTGCAATCAGTAAGCAACCGGCAAACACCAGTAATGAATATTCAGAGCGAAGGGAGCCCAACACCAAGTGACACGCTGGCTGCAGTCCCATCAGAAATTACAAGTCGCTAACGCAGTTGCTGAGATCATATGACCCCAAGATGATTCATAAAACTAAACAGAAGCTGGAGTCATCAATTTATTCCCCTCAAATATTGGCATATGCCTTATAATGACAACATCAGGGAAGCAGAGGAAATAAGAGAAACATGAAATCATATTCAAGTTAAAAACCTTGAATCAGAGCAAAATGGATGCAGAGAATGTGAAGCATTTGCAGGGAAAAAAAAAAGCCCTTTAAAAAAGATTTTATATCCAAGTGGAAATCCCATTTTAATACTTGACTGACCTATTAAACCATTCAAGCTGGAAAGATAAGCCAAACAACAGTAAGCCTGTGTTAGCAGGCAGTGCCTCGTAGATGGGTTTTCCCAGATAGGCTTTGAAGGCAGAAGTCAAAAATTTCTAATTAGGATAGTTTAAAATACAGCAAAAAGAAAACCTGCATTAGTGAAAATCATGGGAAAACAAGCAAGCTTATATGGAGAGGAACAGCGCAGTGTGAATGCTGAATAAGGATTTAGACGTTAATGTACCTAGTGCAGTCTTTAGCCAAATAAATCCAGGCAATTTTATGGGGCTTTTTATATGGCCCTTTGCAGCTGTAAAGATGGAAGTGTAAAACCTCCGGTTAGTTTATCCAACAAACAAGACCGAAAGTGACAGGGGCCTGAGGCCCACTTCAGCTGCATGTCTGGCACCCCAACCCCAGAAAAAGAAACCAAACGGTGACTTCAAAAAGAAGGAATGTTCCTCCATCCCCTCCGCCCCACCCTCAGCAAGCGACTGTCCGTGAACGGCTGCTGGCCGTGGCCAAGACCTCATCCCCCACGACCTTGGCAGATGTTTCTCTCACACAGTAGGAGAAGGTGGGAAACCTGTCCAGTCACACACAACCCAGGATGTGTTGACACATATATGGAAGAAATGCAACTGCTTCCAAGTCCCACATCTGCTCCTGAGCAGCTGCAAGCCTTGGGGACCATCTCAGACACAGCTTAAATCCAGGTGCAGCTGGAATCATCTACATCACTCCTAGGACTCTGCCAGGAAACGTTTCCAAGGAAGCCCAAGGATGTGCTGCTGCTCTTCAAAACAGAACCACTGAGGATGTGTAAGACCTTTAAGATCACCGAGTCCAACCGTTAACCCAACACTGCCAAGGCCACCCTAAATCATGTCCCCAAGTGCCACATCCATATGTCTCTCAAACCCCTCCCCAGATGGTTACTCCCCCACCTCCTTGGGCAGCCCCTGCCAATCCTGACAGCCCTTTTGGTGAAGACATTTTCCCTAATACCCAACCTAAACCTTCCCTGGCACAACCTGAGGCCGTTTCCTCTTGTCCCATCACTTGTCCCTTGGGAGAAGAGACCGACCCCCCCCCTCTCTCCACCCTCCTTTCAGGGAGCTGTAGAGAGCAATAAGGTCTCCCTGAGCCTCCTCTTCTCCAGCTGAACACCCCCAGCTCCCTCAGCCACTCCCCACAGGAATTGTGCTCCAGACCCTTCCCCTGCTCCGTTCCCTTCTCCAGACATGCTCCAGCCCCCCAGTGTCTTTCTTGCAGTGAGGGGCCCAAAACTGAGTCCAGGATTCAAGGTGCAGCCTCACCAGCACAGCGGGTTGCTGTTGCCCAAGAGCAGGATCCGGCACTTGCCCTGGTTGAACCTCATACAGAGGTCTGCCCATGGATCCAGCCTGTCCAGATCCCTCTGAAAAGCCATCCTGCCCTCAGGCAGACCAACACTCCAACCCAAATTGGTGTCACCTGCAACCTGACTGAGGGTGCACTCAAACCCCATGTCCAGATCACTAACAGGGCCACCAGCAAGCACAGCCTCATGAAGGCTCCTGGTGTGTGTCCACCCTCTCTGCAAATCCTCTCTCTATCCACCCATCTCTGCAAATCAGGCAGTTACTTATGGCTTTCTACAGCCCAACACTATACCAGAGCCATGACTGTGATATGATGGGAACATGAACACTTGTCCTAATGAGGAATCAGGCTTCTGTGCTGAAGTACCCAGAGCCAGCAATCAACATGAAAACTTTGGAGCAGGGTCACCACCAGACTTAGTGCTACGCAACAAACCAGGGCTCAAGAGAAGACCAACAAGGGATACAGCAGCAAACAGCATGGACCAGGAGAAGACCTACAGAGCAAAACAGCTGGGGAGGAGGGTCTAGTGCTAGACATGATTCAAGGCCTTTTATTCCTCTGGACCAGCTTGAGCCCAGTTTCATGTACTGCGTGCCCATTTGGGCTGGAGCACGTCTTCCCCCTACGTTTCATCCAAAGGAGTTGTGCCCAAGTGCTCTAAGATGGCTCCTCAGTGCAAACCAAAGCACAGGAAGTGGAGACAGTTGGGAGATTCGCTCCCAAACCACACTCATAATCCAACTAAACCCCATGTAGATGCCTCCACTTGGGGTCTGAGCCAGCTGCAGGCTGCTCCCACGGACCACCTCCAGCAGTGCTCCCTGGGAGGGCAACACCAGGGCCACGAGGACCCAGGCCTGAAAGCACAGAGAATCAAAAATCAAAGAGAATAAAGTGAGGATGAAGAAATGAGAGCCTTTCCCTTCAGGACAAGATTGCTTGCAGGGCCCTATGGGAAAGGCAGCCATGAGTCATGAGCACTGCTAATGCTCAAATGGGGACCAGAGATGCCTTCAGACAATCTCCCACTAGGCTCAGTCCTGCCCCCAGCCAGCAAGGAGTCTCCAATACATCCAGCAAACAAAGACAAAAAGAAAAAAAAGGGAAAGGAAGAAGGACAAGAAGAGAAGAAAGCTACCCTGCTCGCTGCAGCTAAAGACCTCCATGGAGTCCCCTGAAGCAGCCCCCTAGAAGACCTCTTAGTCGCTCCTGCACTACAGTCCCACCAGTCACCACCCTCTATCCAACATGCCACACGGAACAGCAGCTTCACCTCTACGGACCACCTCTCCACATCCCAAAACACATCCTCCACCCATCCTGCCCTCCGCTGATGCTGGATGGAGCAAGCACCCTTCTGAGCACGGACGTGGTGTTTAGCCTCAGCTCGGTTCCCCAGTGAGGAAGGCTGTGAGGCCAGCAGCCTTGCTTAGCAGGGAACCGGGGAGAGCCAGCGGGCATTAAGGAAAGCCCCACAGGGTTCATTTTTCCTTCACCGCACAGCTCCCATGGGATGCCCAAGCATCGATGCCAGCTACCTTCTCCCCCAAACCCGGGGCAGATTCCTTCCACCTCCTCTGCTGGGAGAGACCCTAGGCAGTGAGTGCGTGTCTGTGTGGACAGTCCCTCACCAAACCATATATATGGCATCCCCACATATAAAACTCCCCTGCACGCAGCCAAGTCGCGCACAGCAGGGCCTAGCCACGGCGCTCAGTGCCCAACCATGGTGCTCAGTGCCCAACTGCGGCGGCAGATGACGGCACAGTGCAATGGTGGGCACCTCTCTCAAGACCCTCAACCACAGGGTTTTCCAACTTTTCTTCTTGTAACAGCATTTTAGAGACATTGTCAAGTTCAAAAATCCATATGCACTCATTTCAAGTCACATTAAACGGGGCTGCACTGTTCCTCACCTTCTCACCTCTGCTATGAAAGATTATTTGGGAAGATCTAGATTTTTTTCAGAGGATCCTCTTGGTTTCGGGCTCTTTTGTGCTCCCTGATAACAGGGAAGGATTCAGAGCATTATCAGATCATCAGGATAAAAGGATAGAGCTGTTTGGAAAGGGTAACATCAGTATACGCCAACTGCCGTGGTACACCTGAGACAGCAAACACGCGGCAAACCGGACTGATTTAACCTCACTTCATTTGTCTTCGGGGAAAACAGCACGCCTTGCTGTTAGTAATGGTTTAACCTGCAATAACAAGAAGGTCCAGCACAAGCCAGAAACAAAAATACAAACATGTACCTTGAGAACAGCCTACAAAAACACCCATTTTTTTTCTTTGATGGATCACTTTTGACAGCTGCTCTGAAAACCCCCATTGAAGTACAAAGGTAAACATGTCCAAAATCTGTGAAATAGTTTTTGATTGACACAATGAGCCTTTCTCTAGCATGTAAAGGGAAAAACATGTATCCTGTGAAATTAAAAAGCCGAGCATGGGTATCTCGGACAGACACCATACACAAAACAGAAGTCACCACCATCAAAAGCTCCGAGACACCCGTGTAAGATCCTGCCGTGTGCCAAACCATCAGGGCAAAAAAGACTGACATTCAAAATGCAAGCAAGCCTGACCAAAGTAACAGAGAAAAAGGCATTTCACAGTTTATAACCAGCATACCCAGGACAAGCATATCTGCTGTTAAATTATCCTTTCAATACGGAGCAAAATGATGGTAAAAGCAAGTGATTTGAAGTCTGTAAATTACTTTTCTGAATCCAGACAAAGATGCAGGCTAGAGCTCACTGCCAAGGCAAGACATTAGTTGTCAGATTAAGGTACTAACCATTGAAAAGAGAGTAAATTAGCATCCTTCACAATCGTTTTCTCCACAACTGCAGTACACAAAGGTTAGGAGACACACACCCTGTCAAGCCACATCCAACAGTATCATGGACAACAGAGCAAAAAGGGAAATGAATGGACTTTCCAGACAGACCCAGGAGAAGGGGAACACAAAGCTGAAAGGGCCTGGGGAGAATGGAGATGGGTTTGGGCAGGAACGCACACGAGATGATGGGAAAAAGATCCTGTTTAGGAGGAAAGACGACCTTATTTCTGAAGTTTTGGCACAGCAATACATTCCCATAGCTACCAGCTCTCCCGTGGCACTTGCTGAGCCGACGGTGGCATCGAGCCATGTCATTATTTCACTCGAGGTGCGAGGAATAGCACGGTCCGGTTGGCTCCATGCAAGCGCATCGCGATGGTCCATTTGTTCACACCCCGGCAGGAGGTAGTGGTGTATTATTTAAAATGAAATGACGGCTGTGAAGAGAAAATCAGAACGGATGCCTACAATAAACAGGTTTCGGAAGCATCAAATCCCAAGGGGATCTCTTTCCGAAGGAGAACAAGCCTGCAATGACAGCTTGGTAAGGAGGGGACTCGCACTAATGGACAGAAAGGATGTCATCTCCCTTCCAAAGGAAAGCACAGAAGGAAAGAAGGAATCCAGTCCCTATTCCACACAGAGGGGGATGTAAGCCTAATCAGCCTTTAGGGCATCCTCTTCATCGCAGGGGATTAAAAAATCACTGGGGGAATACAAAAACCTCAGAAATCCATGTATTCAAAAGATGATTTGGTTGGTCAGCCTCAAGAGAGCGTAAGGCAAGGCACGGCTCTTTCAAACATTAACATAAACCAGAAGGGGAAGCACATACAGATGACATACTTTGGTATCTTCTCCCGCTCAAAGGGTAGCCACGCATTTCTCTTTAAATCCGTGTTAGTTTTGTGTTACTGAAATTGTGGTAAGAAGCATGTCAGACAAACAAAATATTATCCATCCTTCACGTTGTCAGCTTTAATCTCACAACAGAGAAGACTAATGGGGATGGAGCTCCAGAAAGCAGAGCCATAAAAGTTGTCAGAGATGTGTTTACAAGGAGAGGGTTTTCCTTTTGGCCTCCAAGACTGAGATATCCCAGTGGGGTTTGTCAAGCCACTCTGCAAGGCAAGGCAGGGAGATGTTTTCGTGAAATCAGTGCGATGTCTGCCCGCACCCCTCTGGGCACTGCTGTCTCACGACTGTATGGGAACAGCAGGGATGTCAGCTTGGGTTTTACACAAGTCTGCTGTTTCTAAATAAGAAGTTATCGAGGTCCTAGGTACTGCCTGAGGCTAAGACAGTCTTGTGCTGGCATTAATGTTATTTCTTTTACAAACTAGCAGTGGCCAGCATCCCAAGTGTAATAGTCTACCATTGCAGCAAGCTGCTACATAATGCATAACACTCCTAACACATCGATCTCTGCCTTCAAAACCAGTTTTTGCCACTTGACAGGACCAACTCCCTTTTTAATTTGTTTATTTTACAGGATGGCATTAAATGTAGCCCAGTGGATCACAATTCATACCCCTACATTCTACCCTTCAAGAACAGATGAACTCCAGCAACACTAACGCAGTGGCACGATAGGCTAGCACATTTAATTCACTAAGAGATATTGCCATTTTCTTCTTATTTGTGCAATCAGCCCCTCCCTGTAATGGCATATTGGTGCAAGCATTTGTTTGAATGGGGAGTACTTATGGAGGGTCCTTATAGCTGCCATAAATCACCTCCACAGCGATCACTGCAATTTAGCACTGGTTGAGTGGATATTTAAAAAGAAATATAGCACTAATATTCTGGCAGCAAATGAATAAACTGTAATGGTAAAGCTCCAAATATTTGAGAATTATGTTGGTCCATAAACTAAGAAAACTGCTACCCTCTCTCTGATCCCTATCAAGCCCTAATTACTTCCACACATAACAAACTGATGCAGAACGATGCGACAGGAGCTCTGTCCCACCAGACCGTAATACAATAGTTGTAGGAAACAATATCTGCATGCTCCCACAAAGGTTCATCTCCCACATGAAGACAAATTAACCCATGAACACCACTTCATTTCCCACAATTCAGTTTGCAGAACACCATCCTCTGGTTTGGGGATTTTAGGGGGAGAGGGTAGGGAGGTTTTTAACAAAAAGTTTCTCATCTTATCAAAATCAATGATGCAGCACAAGTGTGAGACCACGAACGTGCATCGTACGCAGGTGAAATGAGGTCAACGGCCCAAGACACGTCAGGCTGGGAGCATGGTATCACCAGGCTGGGGTTGAACGAGGTCAGACAAGACAAAACCTGGATGATGCCCTCAGGATGCAGCAGATGGTGTGGAAAGAGGAGAAAGGCGGGTGAGAGAGTACTGCATTCCTCCTTCGTGACCACCAAGGCTGTCCCTCCACCAGCAGCAACCCGCGGACGAGCTCTGCGCATCCCGGCAGTAGGAGCCCCGGAGCCTTTTAACAGGTGCCAGCATACGGCTTGAAGGCCAGGATTCATTTGGATAATAATTACAATCTGTCTTCCTAACCTCTCCCCACTGATTCATTTAATGAATTGCTCTTCATTACCCTTGCTGAACTCCCTACCGAGCAGCAGCACAGCTCTGTTTCCAGCTCAGCAGCAGCTGCAGCTCTGGGACCGTCAACAGCAATACTGCAGCACAGCCCTGCCAAAAATACCTCGAGAGCATCCAACAGGAGACCCTGGATCCCCCCAGCACTCATCCATGTGAAGATACTCATGCAAGTGCTATGGATCCTTAGCAAAGAGTGTGGATAAAAAATATGGACTTGCAGTGTCAGTGTCAAACACAAACCCCTCCAACTAAGGATAATGAGTTCTTCAGAAAATGCTATCTTCAGGCTTCCCATGCACCTTAAAACCACCATGCAGCACCCAAGAGCCAAAGGAGGGATGGGTAAACGCTCGTGAGCTGGTCCATCCTGGTCATCCAGAGCGAGATTGGCTGGAGACTCCTTGGCCATGGCCTTCAGCCTCTCCACAACCCCCCTGAGATACTGAGAGCCTGCAGGACGGCTCCTCCCCGGCCAAGGCCAGGCGCGTTTGTTCCTTCCCATAAAACAGTTCTCGTGTCTGGAGTTCTTAGGCCGTTCCCTCCCCAGAAAGCCCAGCCCTTCCACAGAGCCGGCGCAGGAGCGAGGCGTCAGCCTCGTGAAAGGACAAACAGCTCCAAATACTCCCAGTGGGACAACTTCATCTCATGCCTCTTCCCAAGGAAAAGCAGCAACTGCTTCCTCGTCCTCACGCAGAGGAGATAAGTACTAAACATCGTACTGAAAACAGCATTTCTCTGTAGCTAGCGAAGCTTAAAACCCCGGGAGGCTTTTACTACTTACAGCCCTGAGCGTTACAACTTCTGCCTGAAGTGAAATATTTGGGGCACAAGAAAAAGCCAAGCCTGTCCCCACCCAGCACCGGGCTCGGGGTGGAGCTCAGGACCAGCCTGGCTACCATGGCCTGGGTGAATCACCACCATCGCATGGTCATATGACGGTTTTATGCACCTTGCACACCAAGGGATTTGCACTACAGATTTCTGCCAGCATATAATCGACCATAATTCAGAGCACCACCACTTAGGCTCTTAAATTCTCTCTACAGTCTACTGAAAAACATATTTCCATAATGCACTTCCCAGCACTTTAGTTAAAGATGCTGAAAAGTTAGCCAAAAGTGCTCTTTTAACTTTCTTGTTATGGCTACATTATTCGGAAGAGCAAATGTTGGGGTGGCTGTATGCATGATGTGTTTCTTCTTGCACCCGCTGGCTGCACACAGACCTCCCAGCCATGCCCCACTGCTCTCCAGTGCAGAAAACCCCAGCAAGCAAAGCTGTTCCCCGTCGCTCGTGCATGCACGACCATGCCCCAGCATTCACACACGTGCCGTCGGGCTGCTGGAGAGTCTCATCGCAGGGACCCCTTTGGGTGTGTGGAGCAGGTAGGACAGGCAGCCCTCCTGTTTGTGACCTCCTGTGGGAAAACGCAGCCTGTGGATAGGTAAAAGAGGGATATCGGCAGTGCCTGACTGTGTGGGAGCATGTGAGGACACCTGCATTCATGCCTGCGAGGTGCTCGGCAACTACGGTAACACAAGCAGCGCAGACATCGTAGCCGTGTTTATACTACCCCGCGCCAACCGCAGACAGTGGGGGTTTTGGTACAGATGGGAAGGAGCTGAATCAGGCCTCTAATAAGGTGATACGCTAACGGCTTTCGACACACCATCCGCGCACCCGCCACCTCGTAGAGCGAGATGGTCACCAAGCATCGGCTCCCAGGAGGTGGCTGCTGCGCTCACGGGGCAACCAGAGCCATCTCTGTGCTTGCTCCTGGGACCGAGCACGTCTGATCCCACCGTGCTCTGCCGCTCTGCTCCCTACCACGCAGACACATGATGCTAACGCAGTATTTCATCACGCGGAGATACAGCAAATAACGCAGCGTTACCTACGGTACGATGTCGGCAGGTCTGTCCCCACCTGGAACTGTATGATAGCCAATGACAGCTGCAAAACAAATGGCCCCTTACTGCGGGGAAGATGTGAACATAATGCTACAGCAGGTATTATCCCACCTAAATTCAGGCCTCCACAGTAAAACGTGGACCCAAATCCCACTACTGAGACCCCTGCAACCGGTGCAGAAGGGCAAAGCAGAGAGGAAGGTACATATGGAGGTTCACATATAGGTAGAGAGAGACGTAAACTGAGATGAAGTTTGTTTTAAGCCTAAGGCGGATGATGGGCAGGATTCATCACACTCCAACATCCATCCACATGGGACAATGCAGGGGAGCAGAGAGGCACAACTCTGCAGAGCCATTTGCTTACAGCAAGGTATAACAAAATCCCGTGCTTGAAATTTAGAGTGTAATAGATCACAAAACCAGAATTAGTGACCATAGCCCTGTCTCAGTTGATCTTTTTGCTCTTTTTCCCCCTCTTTTAGCTGGGCAGAGCCAGCACAGCTGGAGACTGCGGCAGCCCTGTTTTTGGCCCATCTTTCAGCCACCGACACTCACTCAGGGATGCAACTGCAGTTTTATACCATCATCACTGCTGAGGACACGACATACTTAACTTTCTGATTCCAGGGTAAATTGGTACTGGCAAGCAGGAAAAAAAAAACTTACGCTTGTAAACGGGGCAGACTGGATCTCAAAATCACCGAGTGGCAGTAAACCAGCCACGATATGCTGGTATTTTTACAGTCACTTTTTAGAACAGAGCAGCACTGGAGAACATGGGATGCAGCATCGCAGCCCACCGTAGGCTGCACCAGCATCGCTGTCCCCGCCGAAGGTCGTGCACAGCAAGATCTCAGCCACAACAGCAGCAGGGCGAAGATGATGTTCTTGGCAAACCCACTTGACTCCCATTGGGTTAATATAAATCACTCCTGATAACTTTCTATGTGGTATTGAATCAGATTTGGACCATGGAGTATATGCACTGATATAATCAGGCAAGCAGCAACTGCCTGGCTCTGCAGTTCACAGCAAACATACATGCACCACGTTTAATGCACGACAGCTTTTTGGAGACAGTCCTACCAAGACTGCATGAAAAGGACTGGAGTATTTTCCAGGGGAGATTAAAATAAAAAAAAATACAGCAATGAAATTATTTTGTACTCTGTATTCCCAACCTCACACAAGTACCTGATCCACAGCCCCTGCTGCCAGACCAGCACAGACACTCTACAAGCATCCTTTGGCTAAAGGATTAACCTCAGTTAGCCTTTTAATTTAAATTACTGCTGAAGTAGCTGATTCAGTGAGAGATTTTATAGCTGCTATTTATTATTTGTACAGCCACAACACCAAGCAGCCCTTTGCTGTTCCAGAAAGGCAGTGGGACACATAACCCTGGTGCTCTGATGTACACGGTGGATTTTAGGAAACATCTCCTTATGACTCCATCGAAGCACCATGAGCAGACACACAGCGAAACCTCGGGTTTGGCCATGAGCTGAGGTGTGTTCAAGGATTTGCTGTACACATCACTCAGCTGAGCAGCAGCAACTCGGTACTGAGTGCAAGATGTGAAGCACCAGCCAGGCAGGAGCATCTCCTCCGCAGCTGTATCCCTCCCCACGGGCTGGGACAATCCTGTTCCATCACTGATGATGGATGAAAGCCCAGTTAGTCTGAAGACATAATTTTTTTTAACCCTTAACTCTTTATTCGACTCAAAACCTTTCCAAGAGATCCTGATAATTTCAGGCTAATTACAACACCACTTGTGATCCCGCCTGGAACAGCGTTGCCTTGAGACAGGGGCATTTTGCTTCGTAAACACAAGAGAGAAAGGCTGCAAGGCAAGAGAAAGATCCCAACTGTGCACTGCCTGCTACATGGTGCAGGTGAGACCCGGCCCTGACAGCCTGACGTAGGGACAGACCCAAGCTGTGAGAGGTAAGAAAAAGTGACACTAAACTTTTGCTTGATACCCACCACTCCTCAGCTCTCTGGAGCATCCTCAACCCAGAGATCTGGTACCTGGAGCTGAGCACATGTGAAAACGAACCCAACATGGCCCATATCAATGCTTTTAGTTGCTTCTAGCTCGTAATAACCTCAGAAGATATTCAGAACCCAGGCAAGGAAATGAGCTTGTTCAGTGCACACAGCATGACTTTAAAGCAGAAAACTATCCTTTTAATAACCTTGCCAAGTGTATGTATTTATAAATCTCCACCAGAACCTGCCGGCCCCTGAAACACACTGCATCTTCCAGCTTCGAGGCTGAGATGAGGGTCTTGCCGCAAAGTCCCTTTTGGCATCGAGTGCCAAACCCTTGGTCCAATCACCCGTCCCCCATGCAAACTCCACAGTTTGGTATCCAAGCACCTATAGATTCTTTTTTCTAACATAAGGGTAGAAGCATGTTGCCTCTGGCCAATCCTATGCTGGGAGGGAACAGCATTTGTCGGAGAAACCCCACCACCCTGCTGTATAAGCCATCAGCTGCTGCTACAGAAGCAGGAAATTGCAGTAATGCAAGATTTTGAGAACCTGCACTCAAACCAAACATACATTTTTGTTTTCAAGCACTCCCTGGGATGCTGCCTGACAGCATTGCTTTGCCCTTGCTCCCATTTGCTGCAGTGTAAGTTCACAGTGCAGCCGTCAAAGTTGCTCTGAAGAAGCCCAGTTGCCACCAGCGGTCGGAACATCCACATGGGAGCAACCCTAAAAGCAAAGGCTTCCAAAACCAACTGCATAAAACGTCCTTATAACTGCCCTATTTTTGCCTTTTATTTTAAATTTTATGGAAGCAGCATGCATTGGTTCCTGCCCTCCCAACTAATGAAAGCACCAGAAAAAAAACTTTGTCAAGGAGAGAATATGCAATTAAAAAAACCCAGGACTAAAATCCCTGAACCCTCAGCATGTACACTTCAGTCAGGCCCTGAAATTACAGATATCATGACTCCCTTAACAACTTTCCCCTGGTCTTATTTTATGGTTGGTTTCGCAGGAGTAAGCCTACAGTAATCATGAACAAAATTCAACTCTAAAAATGTAAAAACCAGCTGTTCAGAAATGTAAAGGCTTTATTTTGTAATTAATTTGACAGTAGCTCCTAAAAGGCTCAGCTCTTTAGCACTCTGTTTCAGCAGTGCACTGAATAAAGACTTTCCTTCTCTCCATTTCAAGGAATTTATTTGATGCAATTACTATTCCCGACGATATCCTGCACATCCAGCATATAAATGCACACAGCTCTGTCCGCTTAGCAGCACCAGTAGGAAAGACTATTTCATAAATTCCTTCAAGTGGACTTCAGAGAGATCTGGACACCAAACCTGCCTATAAAAAGGGAATTTTAGGTTGAGCCATGCAGTTCCTATGCAAGAAAACCAACGGTCAGTGCTGCTGCGTAGGTTCGGCAACGCTGCTGAGGGTCGGATGCTGCAGGGATTGCAGTGGCCGTGAGGCTGGGGATGCAAAGCTGCCGCAGCAAGGGACCTGCCCGCAGAAGCATGGGAACGGGGAGTGATGCTCAGCTGCAGCAGAAAGTCTTTTTGCAGTCAAAATGGGCTGCATTGGAAAGGAGGGCTCCAAGGGATGTTGCACTTGGAAGCAAAGAGCTACTGCGTGACCCAAACGCCAGGCTGATTAATTAAACGACATCGATGGAGGATTATCTCCGGGTGAGCAACAGGAAACTCTTAAAATGCAACTTCAACAGAAAAGCTTCTATGAACATCCTACTACTGGCAAAGTAGATCCATGAAAGGCTTTGGGGGCACACGGTTTGTCCCAACAGGCCAGGAAAAACAAGAGGCACGAAAAAAACTGAGCATCACCCAAGTGGGTAACCCCAGGAGCCCCCAGCCCCAAAACCTTCCCTTGGGTGCTCTGGCAGAGGGGGGATGGAACATTTCTCACTGAAGCCAGTTCTACAACAAACGACATTTTTCCTTCCAAAACAATTCTTGGCTGTACCTCCATTTAGTCACAGTTATCTGCAGAGCCTCCCTACACCCCATCAATGTTTTAGCCTTGACAGGGAAGTATGTGACAGCTTTATCAGGGCTCTGCATTCTTAATAGTCAGTTTTCCATTTTTTCCCCTGCATTTGCTACCCTGCTGCTGCTGCGAGCAGACCCTCGGCTGCGGGCAAGTGGACATGGTCTCGCCACCTCCACCCTGCGCAATGCAATAAGAAATGCAGAAGAATTTCTGGAAGCAATCTGTACTTCAGTGTCTCCCTGGTGACTTTCTTAAAAGCATGGCCAGATCCTGGAACGCCTCATACACTCTATCGAGGGCTTTTGCAGCTACTTGTTCCCAACCAAGTCAGCTATACAGAGTCAGCCATGGAGATGACACTACTCTGAACTAACTCAGCCTGAGCTGGTGCATTCTGGATCACAACAGCATCACAGCTGACCTGTCCGCGACACCGAGTCAATACAGAAAGTACTGAAGGGCGACAGTGGATGAAAAAAACTAATAGGGGAGAGCAAGGAGGGTTTCATTGCATGGAGATGTCCCTGCGTCAATGGAAAAGGCTCTTTTTACTTTCTTAGCTTTGGTTGCCAGAAGGAAAAGGGCAGCTCATCCTCGAAGACCATTTTGTGATGTCTTCCTTGTGATCGTTTGCCCTACTTCTGGCCTTCACCCTTATTGTGGGTAATCCCTTTCTCCATGCTTAAACCTACACCAGTAAGAAATAAAGGCTCAAGTTAACCCTGCTATGAGACTGATGCTCCAACGTGAGCTGGATACAAACTCCTGGGGTAGGGACCACCCCCATGCACCTACTGCTCCAGCACCGTGGTCCAAGGCTGGGCTTGGAGCCATGATTTCATAAAGCAAAATCATCAAGTCCTGCAGCCCCAAGTCTGGCCACTGCTGTGGTTTCCATCATGGATACACCCCACTTCCCAGCCTTTAGGGTTTCAACACAAGGGAACATACCAAGCATCCTCTGTGCGGTGTGATGCAGCGTGGCACTGCGAACAGCCAAGCATCTTGAGGGAATACATGCTCCTCACTCCACTTGGGTTTCCCGGATCTCAACAGCTTAGTGAGAACTGGCCAACCTGTCTCGCACTCTCTGAGAAGGGGCTTAGTTCCTACACCCGTTAGGTGCCTTTAGGAGATAAGCTGCTCCATGTACAATATAGGGGTACAGATACACACCTCAAACACAGCAGTTACGGGGATCATTTACCAAGAAGGTCTGAAATAACAAGGGAAAGGACCAGCTCCAAGGACAAGAGAACAAGTGTTTCTTTCATCTACAGCAATATGAGCCAAAAGCCACTCAACAGAGATGGATTATCAGAAATGAAACCAAAATGGGACCTGCCCTGACTATTCAACCAGTGAGGAAATGCCCCATGGCCTTACCAACAGCCATCTTCAGGGACTAGCAATTATTAGTCAATTAAAAGCAAAGCAGCATTAGGTTAGAGCAGCCGTAGCGGTCTGAAATGCTAAAAGCTTCTGTAAAGCAATGTAATAACTCAGGTCATTATTCCCTCCACACCTTATAATTTTGTTAGTCATCGCATCAGGTTATTTCCCTTTGCTCCTGGGCTACTTGGCTGCCCTGCAAAGATGTGTTATTCACAATGTATTTTATTATCAGCAAAGCAGGGGCTGACAGCTTGAAAGTTTATTGTTGTTAACGGAATAACAGACCTGGCATAGAAGCAAATTACAAATTGTAAAGGCAACCAGCTGACCCCACACAAGCAAAACTGAACTGGAAAACAAGCAGAACTAAACAAATCCCTCCAACCTTCTCCTTCTGACATGCACTGGGATGAGCTGTGGCCAAACCCACAAAGAGCTGAAATTGCCGTGGAAGCAGGGAAGTGAAAGACAGATTTCTCTCCCAAAGTTGAGGGTTCCCAGCTGAGGTTATTCCATTTCTATTTGCTGACCTGCAGGACCTGGCAGAGTGGAGATGGATTTTGTTATGGCTTCTGTGCCTGGGGAGATGATCACAGAATCATAATTCGGGTTGGAAGGGACCTTAAAGCCCCCCCAGTCCTACCCCCCCCTGAGCAGTGACACCTTCCACTAGACCAGGTTGCTCCAAGCCTCATCCAGCCTGGCCTTGGACACTTCCAGGAATGGGGCATCCACAGCTTCTCTGGGCAACCTGTCCCAGTGCCTCCCCAGCCTCTGATGATTAAGGCTGAGCCTAGAGATGGTCCTGATGTGAGGTGCGATGACAGGCTGTGCCATGGTGGGATGCTGTTGGGTTTCATCCCAGAAAGCTACACATACGAAGAAGTTTGGGCACCTGAGGAGATGGGTGCTTTAAGGTGAGCATCCAGGGAAGAAGGACAGTGAGGACGTCTCAGGTTTTACCAGAAGCCATGGAGGAAGAAAGGCTCACAAAGCAAATGTAAACTTATTTTCAATTTCTACCTCACCAAGAGCAACAGGGTCAGCAATACCACCGTCAGCAAGTCCATACTTTAAGGACGTGACGCACGTCAACTTCAAACCCATCACAAGTAGGCAGCCAGACTGACTTACTCTTGGAAACTACACATGCAATTTAATTTAACACAGGACACAACACAGGCCTGGCTCAAACAATGTTTGCTTCTCCAGAATGCCTTTAGCTTTTTTTTTTTTTTAATGAAACACCTGTTTCTGACTAAAATAAAGGAAAATAAAATGAAGGAGAACTCCAGTCCACAATATAGAGACCTTGGCTCCAAAGGACTCTGCCAGTTTCTGCCACAAAGCAATAACCTAAAAGCAAAACACCAGCACAGAACAACTGCCTGGAGTTGAACTTGGAGCAAATAAACCAGACAATGACGAGTGCTTGCAGAGCAGAAGGTGCTGTCAGAAGGCACATCAGATGCTGGTCTGACTGGTGCACACATGGAGAGGGTGGCAGTTTGCAGGGCAGCAAGCTGTTAGCATGAGACAGGACAGAAAACTGCAATACACTGTATAAAGCACCATGTTTCCTGCAGCCTTTTATTTCAGGAGCCTGCAGGGCTGTGTGCTCTGGTCCCCAGGAACGGGTTTGGGATGTATTTGACACCTCTGCCTTCTCAGCTGTAGGTCAGGGATGGTTTGCGGGCTCTATAAAATGCTCCCAGCTGAATTGCTGGAGTTATTGCTGGGCCGTGAGGGTTCACTGGTGGTCCACGACCATCTGCTTTGGAAGCCGATCCCAGTACGGTACTGGCGGAGATGCACCACCCAAGCCTGGCTCATCCCTGCCCAGTCTCCCAGGGATGCTGGGGACAGAGCTGCTTTGAAAAGCTCCTTTGCCTGTGAACATGGCAAGCACCCAGCATGAATCCACTCCATACTTGGGAGATTTTTAAAAAGTTATTACTTTGAAGACTTTCTGTCCAGCAAGTTTTATTTAAGATTTCATTTTAATAGCTCGAGCTCCCAATGCCAGCCAGCGCTCGCTGCCAGAGGCTGCGGCGGTGGCACCTCCACCCCCCCCACCGGGACGCTTTTGCTGTGCCGCTCTTTCATGTCCCTATTACATTACCCATCATTTCACGACATTTATGAGCTCAGACGGATCCCATTAGCTAATCAGCGTTAGCAGCTACCTGGTCTATCTTACCCAGGTCAATGCATTTTGAGGAAAGCAGATTGATGTTTAAAGACCTCCAGGTCTAATAAGCCTTTTAATGATCCTCAGATGCATGTAGTGGCTATGCATGCCCTGGATCAAATAGTTCATTTTGTTATGATCAAACACCGCAAACACCTGCCTTTGGGGTCCATCTCCCCCAGCCTCCACTTAGCCCCACGGCATGCAGGTCCCTCATGGCCATTGCTCTCCCCTGAGGCCAGTGGCCAGAAGAATTTACTCTTCTCATCCAGAAAAAAGGACTAGAAGCAAGAAAAACATGGCAACCCGCCCTCCGAGTAAGGTTTCTAGGTGCTTTATACATCTTGAAGAGTGATGGGGGTTGGACAGCAAGAACATAATTAATCTCACTTAATGGTATCTATCAGCAAGGTGCCAGGTACGACGACGGATGCTGCAAGGACACAAGACACCCAGTCCCTTCCACGTGCAGGAGGAACTGAATTATGACCACGTGGGACACACTTTTCTTGTTAACTACGAGTGAAACCTGTGGCTCAGCTACCCTCACCCCATGCGCTGCTAACGCCCCAGGAGCACCACTTTGCTTTTATCAGATTTTGCAGGTTTTATACCAAAAAAATCAAAAATCCCTTACAGACGTTAAAATCTTCCCCGAGGAAGCAGCAGGCATTTGGGTCTCCCGCTGTGATGATGCCTTTGGTTCACAGCGATGCTCCACACCCCTTTCCACTGCTCCACGCCTAAATCAACCCCCCGGCGCTGCGCCGTGGGTGGGTACGACGGAGCCAGATCCTCTGCCCATCTTTTCTCCGCCAACTCGTTTTTTGGCAAGCACTAGGAATGAGTCACCTGCTTCGTAACCTGTTGCTCAAATTTCAACTCCTGCGCTAACCCCAACCACCCGCTGCACACAAATTAAACACAACCAAGCTAATTCGGAAAGAGAACGTCCCCGTCTTCAGCCTCCCAGAAGCACTGGTCATTATTTACTTAGGAAGTGATGTTTGCAAATCGTGGCCATGCAAGGATCTCAGCAATACTGAGGCATGGAAGAAGTGGCCAGGTTGCTCCTGCTTCAGAGTCCAGGGAATGAATTTATCCTCCATGCAAGGAAATACCACAGCTGGGGTGCAACCGCACTCCTGAAGGGGTTACCCCAGGTGCAGAAAAGCCTTGCTTGCACCCTAACAAACCGTATCTTCCAGCTCTATTTTATATATTACAGCTCATAAAATATACACAGCAGTATCATAAAAGCAATCGCTTCTGCACTGTATCCATGCCCTTGCCTCCCACAGGCTCCCAGTGGGGCTGCTCCATGCCCTGTCCCACACCACAGGTCTCCCCAGAGGGCTCTGAGCCCATTTCCCCGCAGGTCTTGAGCGCAAGGTAAAGCTCTCGTACTGTCCATGGCAAGCTGCTGTCCCCAGGAGAGCACACGAGCCCTCTCACACTACGCTGCTGCTCAGCTGAGGGAGAAATGGATCCTGTTGATACAGTTATGATTAATGCCCAAGATGACCAGTTTTCTACTTTTTCCCCATTTCTCATCTGAGATTTTTCTAACCAAGGTGACAGGCAACACCGCTGATGTTTAATACACCTGCTTGCTCTAAAACACTTCCAAAATGAAATCTTAAACTCAGGAACAGAGCACCCTCCTCACTCTCTCTCCCATCCCCACACAAGCAGGCATCCTGCAAGGGCTCTGCAGTCCAAACCTTTGAAGGCAGGTCTGCTTGGGGTAGGCAGGTCTTCCTTTGCTAAATTCTGGGGCACTTGTTTACACACTTCAAGACCAGACTCCAGTCCTGTGTTTCTTTCCTACTAGGCAAAAATGATGGTTTTCTGCTTTTTCATGCTTTCCCATCTTTCAATCGAATGAGTGAGACAGCCCATTGCCAGCTTCCACTTGGGGCAGTGGCCAAGAAGAGTTTCAGCCCGCTGAAAAGCAACCCTGAAAGTTGAATCCAACTGAAACAAAGCTCCTTTACACCACCCTGATACATCTGAGCATGAACCTAAAAGCCATGAAACTGCCATCCATCTCCATGCTCTGCTACAGTCTCCCTGCAGGACCTTGGTCACGTCACTTGTCCTACTTGGTCCCCACCAGTGAACCCCCGATAGCACCCACGCACCTCCTGCTCTCACATTGTAACACAGCTCATCCTATTCCCATCTGCTGTTGCTTGGACGCCTGCAGAACAAAGCTCTAATCCCAAATCCGTTTTCAGTGTATGCTATAAATAATCAACCACAAGCACTGACCAAATCTGTTTCCACACATCAGTTATGTCTGTGGCAGCACAAGGGATGCTCTCTGCGATACAGCTGCTGTTCAGCCCTTTGCATCCCACCCTCCAGAAGCTGGGTAGGTATCATCCCACAACAGCCAGGCAAGCTTTGTAGATAATAAATCCATCCCTCTCCTCCCTAAAGGAAAGGGACTGTATGGCAGTGGGTCAAAAAGTTGGATGGGACTTGCAGCTTGCAAGGATGCAGGGCACACGGCTGCGCTCCGGCAAGGTCCTTCGGCAGGTGTTTAAAAGGAGATGGGTTCTTGGCTCAAGAACCCTTCTTGGGTTGGTAGGTGCTACATGAACAGTAAGGAAAAGCTCCAACACCCAAAAGCCAAAACTGAGCTGGAAATATCCGTAAAATTAGAAGCGACACAGATCATGACACTACCTGGGGGTGGGGGAGTTAGGCTTTAAAGAGATTGTAGGATGGACTCAGGTACAGGGTGGCTAAGCTCTCCCAACCAACTTCTAATCCTGCCCCAGGATTAGCAGCCGGTGACAGCGTCAGGTCTGGGAGAAATCACTTTTTATGCTCTAACCTTCCCCCAAACCTACCAACATCTGCATTAACCACCCCGGCCCATGGTGGCTTTCAGAAGGAGCATGCTTGCTTCACTCCGAGACTCAGCACAGACTTGCCCAGATGAGCACGCTGCATCAGGCAGCGAAAAAGCAAAGGGAATTTAAAGTTGATTGATAAAGTGCATTAACCTCGGAGTAAACCATCCCTTCCAGTCCTGCCATGGCCAGACTTGGCTTTGAATTTTAACTAAACAAGGTTAAAGCCTCTGATTCCAGAGAACCACCTCACAGAGAGCTTTAATGTGCTCTAATGAGCTTCTCTGAATCCTAACATAATTTTCCACTTGTGGCATAAACTAAAACACTGAAATCATAATAAAGCATGAAACTGGCCTGTGGATGGGGAGAGAATATGGTGCAAAAAAATGAAGCTTATTATTACTATCTTGAGTTGTCAACAGTCCCTACAAAATACCCACCACAAGCAGCCAAGCTCTGGCCACGTGTCCGAGGTCTCCTCCTCTAACCACGTCAGCGCAGCACGCAGGCTCTGCAACGTCTCTGTATCGCATCTCCAGTTTAAATGCACAAATAGGGAAAGCACAGAGAAATGTAGTTATTCAGCCAGGAGACATGAGCCTATGAAGGCAGCGAGGCGAAATGTCCTGTGGCAGCATTCCCCAGCCTCGCCAAAGAGATGCTCCGGTCCGACTGGGAGATGGGTGGGACAACCACTGCTGGGGAAAGTGGATGCTCTAATAGCTTTTCCAGCAGGAAAACAGGCTGGCCAAGCATCCAGGGCTATAAAGGCAGATAAAATGTTTAATCAAGCCCCAAAACTGCCCAGGTTTCAGTACGAGGCTTTCTATACACCCTTCTTCATGCACCATGTGGACAGAGCCATGCTGCAAGCCGACCTGCAGGTAAACCCAGCCAAATGCGATCCCAATTAAACACAGCTCCAAAAGAGCTCGCACAAACGAATTGCAGGCAGATAGCTGTTTACCGGGGGGCAGCAGGCTTTTCATTACCCGCTCGCCGCAGGAAAGCCTGTAACCAGAGCTGGAAAGAGATGTATTAACAAGGAGGAGGATGGTGTGACAAGCACACGTGCTTTGCTCTTAGTCACCCCGAACCAAGGACAGACTGTAAATTGGGTAATAAATTGGCTAACGGGATGGAGGTGGGAGGTCGCCCTGAGCAGATGTGGGTCAGCGAGGCCCCGTTAGCTGTTGGTTCTGCTTATTAATGACTCGGTTAAGTCTGTCGAGTGGAAATATTAATACCACCAGAGCCACAGATTGTTTTTGGGATGACTGAAAGCCACACAACGAGCAGGCATGGAAAAAAAAAAAAAAAGGCAACAGATTTTTGCATGAGTAAGTCAAGAAAGATGCATTTGGTGTGGGGGGAATAAAAACAACACCAAAACACAGCAAGCAAGGAACAGCCTCCCCCGCGAGCGGGTAGCAAGCGGAGGAGAGAGGGCTGGGAGCACCTGGGGATAAGCGATTTGTCTCCTTAGGATTGCAGCTAGTACAGACAGGTGGAGGAGAAAACCAGGGACACACGTCAGGTCACCTCTGGCTAAAGGAAAGGACTAGTTTTCCTCCTGTTTTCTCATTCTACAAAAAACCCTGGACCCTACAGCCCTTTGTGGATGGGGGTTGTCCAGGTCCCCATTTCAGAGCTGTCTCTGGCAATAAGGCTAAGAAGTGGCAGTGATCATCAGTGATTTTCCATGGTCATTTGTTCTCCTTTGAGGCCAGCATGGAGGAACGAGGAGGGACCTCCAGAGCAGTCCCCACTGCCCACCACCATCACACATCCATCATCCCCCAGAAGCTGGCACTGTTCGCACCAGGCCACGGAGATTTCTCCACACTCAATCCCTTGGATGGAAAGAGCTCCTGAATTACTCCCTGAAGCCAAACCCACCTCCCAAGGCAAGGACAGGCCAAGGAACATCAAACACACGAACCCAAAGCCTCCTGTTCCCATCCACAGATGGACAGGAACCGCCTGTGCCTGGCTGGCGCAGAGGACCGACTCCAGCGACAGCTCATCCCTCCTAATTCACACCGTTTGTGCTGACACTGATAAAACCAGCCAAGCCTGGCTACGGGCAGGTGTAGCATCGCTCTGGCTGCCACACTGCCGTCTACACCTAGCCTAGAGCGGTGGCCGTCCCCATCTTGTCACTAATGTATCTGGACAGTCACCAAAACGAGCACGCACTGCATTTGATCCGCACGTCTTGGACTCCAGCTCCCTTTCCTAGTTCCTTTGCAGTTCAGTCTGCTTTCTGGAAGCTTGGTTATAAAGAGCAGTGCAAGGAAGCACCTAAAAATGTTAATTTAGAGACAGCACATTTGCAGTTCCTTTGAACAGAAGAACTAAAGCAGGGGAGACAAGCCAGTCCCACCCAGAAGCAAAGATCACGGCGCTGACTCCAGTAAGGATTTTGTGTGAGAAGAGAAAAAAGAAAAAGAGACGTACAAGACTTATTTCGCTTTGCTCCACGACTGCTGTGAAGGGCCAAGAACTGTGCAACTTGCCACTGAGATAACGTTTGGTAAAAAGGTGAAGAAAATCCAAATGAAGGTGAACTTCTACCCCACCCACTCCAGAGTCATGTTTATTGGATCCATGTTCCAGCTCCAGCCACGCACAAGCCTCGGGAGAGATGTCCTGCCCAGCAATGCACTTCAGCAACAACGGAACAGCAGAAGGAAAACTATTTCTCGCCTCCACAAGCGCCGGCAGACGGCTCAGTCTTCCCCTGCGGAATGGCATCTCCAGCTGCACAGCAAAGACGGCATCGTACGGCAACCTGGGGAGCGTCCTACGAACCTTGATGTGAAATTAAAGTCTCCAAATGGGGTTTTTCCTCAAATTCCTCACATTTTTCCCAATTATTTGGACAAAATTTAAAGAGGTAGTGTGCTGGGTTCAGTCAGGAAAGGGTTAAGTCCCTTTACTCTGGTTGCCAGGGAACTCTGTTGCTGGACTGGACGCTAAGAGAAAACACTGATAAGGCCTCAGCTGGTGCTGGGGACGGCCTGTACTGAATTCAAGGTCTTTTGTCCGCTTCGGATACTGTGGCTGACCCAGACTGACCAAGGAAGTATTTCATTCCACAGTATGTCATGTTCCACTCTCTTGAGCGGGGAAGGGGGTCCAGTAGCCATTACTCTTACTCCCTCTCTCCCTTACTCCCTTGCTCGTTCACTCCCGGGCACTTGCTAACCCTCCTGCGTTAGCTGCTTTGCTAACTCCTGTGCTGGCTCCTTCGTGTGGGAGCTGGTGGGTTGTTCAGGGTTCCTGGCTGCGCTATCGCTGACAGGGTTCGCTCGGAATCTGCTGCGTTGGCTCCTGGGCTCCAGCCCTCCGGCCGCGGCTCTCGGGCTGCGATCCTCAGGCTCTCTGGGTCTGATTGTCATCACTCAACCTCTGGGTGTGCACTGGTCAGTGGATGGTGGGAAATTGTATCATATTGTATATATTGTACCATATGTTTTATTTTCTACTAATTTAATTATTTATTATTAGTAGTACCTGTATATATTGACTTAGATTTAACTAGTAAATAGTTCTTATCTCAATTTTACAAGCTTATTTCTTTTTTTCCTCCAATTCTTCCCCTCCACTGGAGGAGGGGAGGGGGATTTGTGAGAGCAGCTTCGTGGTATTTTGCTAGTCGGAGTTAAACCACGACAGGTGGCGACTCAAGAAGCAAGCAGCAGGTGTTTTTTCATGGTACTACTCCATGCAAGTGAGAATAGATATGGATATAGACCAGTTGGAATGAGTTCAGAGCAGGCCATGGGGATGGTCCGAGGGCTGGAGCCCCTCTGCCATGGGGACGGGCTGGGAGAGTTGGGGTGTTCAGCCTGGAGAAAGGAAGGCTCCAGGAAGATCTTATAGCACCTTCCAGTGCCTGGGGGGGGCTACAAGAAAGCTGGGGGGGGACTTTTTACAAGGGCAGGGAGTGACAGAACAAGGGGTAATGGGTTTAAATTGAAAGTGGGGAGGTTTAGATTGGACATGAGGAAGGAATCCTTCCCAGAGAGGGTGGGGAGCACTGGGACAGGTTGCCCAGAGAAGCTGTGGATGCCCCATCCCTGGGAGTGTCCAAGGCCAGGCTGGATGAGGCTGGGAGCAACCTGGTCTAGTGGAGGGTGTCCCTGCCCATGGCAGGGGGGTTGGAACTTGATGATCCTGAAGGTCCCTTCCTACCCAAACCATTCCATGATTCTATGAACTCCCTTGGGCAACGGCGGCGGCAGAGGTGAAAGCCCAACCAGACCACCTGGGCAGGCAAAGAGCTCAGCAAGAGCCGCGCGGGGTGGGGGGGAGGGGTGGTCACTGCGGACAAGGGCTGAGCAGGGCCAAGCGTGACACACCGGCTGGACGTGATGGCGGGGGGGCTGCGCTCTGTCGAGGCAAAGTGCAAGCTGGAGTGGCCCATGGGGGATGAGGCTGGCAACCAGGAGCTTTGGGAGCAGAACAGCTGCCCCTCAGGAGTTATTGAGACTCAGCAAGAGAAATCAGAGGCTCAGAGTGTGTTACAGCCCCAGGCTTTGGCCGGGCGGGATTCTTGCAGGGGTCAGTGTACACCCAGGCATCACCCAGACCGACGCTCTCCAGAAGCAGCATTCAACTATGTGGAGATGGTTTAGGGCTGCTGGAGGGTCTAAGGCAGCTGGACAACAAAATCGGAGGCCAAAGAACGAGCAGTCACAGCACGTTTGAAATTAAAACTGGGCCCCAACAGGGCTCGCACCTCGCCTTCACACACCCGGCGTAGAGGCATCTGCCTCTCCAAGACTTTCCTGTCTCACGGAAACCCCAGGTACCCAGCAACATCTCAGATAATGAGGTTTAAATATGAAAATCTTGTTGTCATTACCAGGTCTAAGGAGCTGTTGGGACACACAGCTACACAAACCGAGACTGGCAGGACAGATCTCCCCTCCGGAGCTTCCTGGCAGGATAATTTGCCATCTGAAACAGCTTATTCAGTGTCTCTTTTAATGAATATATGCTGGTGCTTTGTGCTGGCAGGCTGTTCACATGGCTCTGCGAGGGTCTTTCTCATTTCAGAGATCGTATCTGCCTTGTACATTTTACATTTTATTCGAAATACATATATCCTGCCAGTGACATTTATGGATAAACCACAGCTCCTGTAACAGGAGCACAGTAAAATCCTTGAGTCCGACGCACTGCTCTTTGCCTTCCAAGCTGAGCTAGAAATCCTGGTACAGCTAAAGGTAAATAACATGCTTTGACGGGTTTTGTGGGCAAACAAACAAATCATCTGATGAAACACTGCTTCTATTTCTGGGCTCCAGTCCTGGGGAACCGTTTTGCTCCTTGCAGGCTCTGAGAGGAGAGCATCACCAGCGCTCTCATTAATCAACTTTTAATTGAAAGCAGACAAAAAAAAACCCCACACCTAATGACGAGGTGAGGGAGCCTGGCAGAGATCCACGCTTCTGAATATCCCCCAGGAATAGGAAGGGTGGATTTCATTTTGAGAAAGAAACAGAATGCCCTGTCAGCTCAGTATTATGGATATACTTTGCCGGTGCCACTGGTGCGGAGTTAAGCGTGGATGCCCCTGAGGTTTGCATCGCAAAGGATTCGCTTTCGTAGCATTAATACTCTGGGCTTTGGTGGCCATGCCCTCTCACAAGAGGGCATCATGCCCATCATGGAGTGACCAAAGGCAGCAAGCCAGGCAGACAGCCACAGATACCCGCAATATTTTCAGGCCATGCAACAAAAGGTATATAGAGAAAAGCTTTTCCTCCATAAGACCTTACATTTATTGCCCTGAGCTGAGTATATATGTGCCAACATAAAGCCCCTTTGAGTCCCTGGTGCTGCCAATGCCCCGGGAGATTTGTTTTACAGAGCCTTTACATATCTGCAAAGCCGTTCCAGGCAGGCAGATGATTTTACGTGTGCTGGCTTTAAATGCTGTGGTGCTTTGGAGGGAGCCAGGCCTGCCCCTGTGCCACGCAGGACATCATTTCCTTGTTGTGGAGCATTATGGTAATTTCTGCAGCAAAAACTCGTATAACTCATGCAAGCAGAAGCAACACCTCTGCCTGAGCAGCTCAAATTCCGGCTTTTTCATTGTAATAATGTCTCTGTTTTGATGAGTCTCCCATACTTTAAAGCAAAGTCCCATTTTCTGCCACAAACTTCTTTTTCCTAAAAAATGGCAGGAAGGAGGGAATCCAAGTGAGCTGCAGAAGAGGGAGAAAGAGCAATCAAACATGGACTTCACCCTCCTTCCCAAAACTTGCTGCTGTACACACTGAAAACCAGCCCAGGCACTCAGACATGTAAGACATGTAAGACATGTTATCAAGGTTAATTAATTAAAAAGCATAAGGAAGTTTGGGTGAGAGCCCAAGAAGCAGCGTGAAACACTTGTGCAGTCTTTGGGGTGTAGCAGAGCCTGTATTTGCTAAGAAAGTGCCTACTTCTTTTTCAGAAAAAAACCCTGACAATTTGCATATCACTTGTCTCTAATAGCAGCATCTTTAATTAAACATCCTCAGAGCTGGCAACACTGATTGTAGCTCTCACGGTTTCCAATGCTATTACAGCACAAAGCCCTCTAAGATGTGGACGGCTTTCGTCAACATGCTTAATATTCTCAATTTCACCTCTGGTCCGTGCAAGTCTGCGGATGCTGGGTATTGAGTGTGATTGGACTCACCATCACATAGTAAAATAAAATCATAAAACCTGGCAGCAAAGGCTTGGCTTCCGTTTGGCTTGAGAATAAACCCAAAATGTTTCAGCACCATGAGGGTTTTTTGGGGGAAGGCTGGCATTTTTCTCTCTTTTCTCTTTCTCTTCGCAAACGAATTTTGAAACACATCATCACAATGCTAATTTCCTGATCCTCTGCTCCCAAAATCCTCAGTCTCCAGTGCCAAGAGCTACAGCAGGAGCGGTTTCAGGTTGGGTATATCTGCAGTGGCCCACCTCCAGAAAAAAGACAAATTGAAGCTTTACAGAGGATAGAAAATCATCCTGAAAGTTCAAGTCCAGTGTTCAACAGGTGGGAAACATCAAGCCCTTACATTCAAGATCAACCACTGGAATCAGCTCAGATTTAAGCGTGTGACTGCAAAGGGAGATCCTGCAGCACAGAAACGCACTGGGAGGTCACCCAGAGACATCCCCGCACTGTTCAGAACATAATTTTGGGATCAAAGCCTTAAAGCATTCAAAAAAACAGCAACTCTTTACAAAGAGGCATTTAGTTTAACTCCTAGTTGGGCACTTGCAGCTCCCCTGGGCTGGGGAAGGGAGTGATGCTTCCTCTCCTTTGAGGCAAAAACATTTAACCCTCAATCCCAGACCTTTCAGTGACCCCAAAATGCAACGCTTGTTTGCCATGAAGGCTGTCACGCTGAAAAACGTTTTGCTTTTTGTTTTCATTTAACCCAAATCCAAAGGATAAACACACCTGAACCGCTCTTGTACTGCCAACAGCAAATGTTGGCATCTGCAGCTGAAAACCGAGCAGTCTGCTCCAACAAAGGCACCCTCTCCACACTGCTCTGAAAAACTCAGTAAAATAGGAATATCCTTTCTTCCCATCTCTAAACAGGACTAAAAGAAAACACATCTCTCATGAACACCGTGGGTTTCCCATGCTGGTTGGGACCCCACGGAGATGTTCGGCAAAGGACAAGCCACACAGGGCTGTTCCCAACCTGCTCAATTTAAGCATCTCCCACCTCTGAGTCAGCAGGTGACACCAGCTTAGAACTCACACAAAGAAAAGAGCACCCAGGGTTCAAAACCTGTCTCCACGTCACAGTGCCTGAGTGAGGCACAGACCTGCAACCCCATTCCCTGTCCCCCCAGCCGAGATGCTCTATCCATGGACGTGAGCGACAGAAGGTACCAGTCACCTCCTCACCCAAGAGAAGCTGGGTGAAATGCATCAGATCAGATGCTGGACCAGATCTCTGCTGCAAATCAACTCCTTGTAATAACTCACAACCTACCAAATACCAAAAACCTACGGTGTGACAGTATCTTCACCCCGGCTGGGAGAGTTCAGGGTGTTCAGCCTAGAGAAGGGAAGGCTCCGGGGAGACCTTATAGCACCTTTCAGTGCCTGAAGGGGTTACAGCAAAGCTGGGGGGGACTTGTTTACAAGGGCAGAGAGTGACAGGACAAGGGATAATGGGTTTAAATTGAAAGCAGGGAGATGTAGATTGGATGTAAGGAAAAAAATTCTTTCTGGAGAGGGTGGGGAGCACTGGGACAGGTTGCCCAGAGAAGCTGTGGAGGTCCCATCCCTGGGAGTGTCCAAGGCCAGGCTGGATGAGGCTGGGAGCAACCTGGTCTAGTGGAGGGTGTCCCTGCCCGTGGCAGGGGGTTGGAAATGGATGGTCTTTTAAGGTCCTTTCCAACCCAAACCATCCTATAATTCCATGATCTTAATGCCAGCTCTTGCACCACACCATAAAGCTGTCTTCTACAGCACGATAACTGCCTAGTATTTCTAAGGTGTAGTGATGCTAAACGATGCATACGAGACAGAACAATGGTCGGTGCTGGGATGGTTAATGAATGGTTGTGATCTCCATCGCCAAAAACTCTTGAGAGTGTTTCGTTCAGGGAGTGCTTTCATGCTCTATCTTCTGAACAGCACTTAGCAGCTTTAACTGTAACTTAATTACAACCGGTAGTAATACAAAGCTGGTATTATGAAGGCTAACAAGTCGTATTAGTGTAGTTATTATGTAATCCAGCCCCATCATCTTATTCAAAAAGTCTCCACCTGAAAATTGCCTCTAAATATATATATTATTTAATGTAGGAAGGTGAAGAAAGCCTTGTTGGTAAACCACAGCTACAGAGGCTGGACAGGAAACCCATGATTAATTGAATCGCTTAGCCATGTCCGTGCTTTCATTTTCTCTTCTAAGTGCTCATGATTATATGATACACAAGGAAATGAAAATTAGTAAGTATATCCTAACCCACACAAACACTCTGAAAAAAAGATGTGCTGCAGCACAGCCTGTCTGCTGTGACAAAGTTCCTTAAATATAAAATGCAGAACTGGTTTTTTTAATGTGATTCAACATGATTCAGTTGGAGATTACACTCTCAGAGCAAACGCAGCTGAACACGCCAATGCTGGCACGGGCTGCTGGCTGTCCCCTGACCCCGCACCCACTGCTCCATGCTCCCAAAAAGCACATCAGTTCATTCAGGAGGTTACTGCAGCCGAGTCCAGCTGGAAACCTGTGGCAGCCCAAAGCCTGGAGCTGCGGGGAGGCAGCGTGGGATTCCCACAGTCGCCTCGTGTTTTGGATAAGGCCCTGATGGAGCCCAGCTGAGCAGGAGCTTTGCCTTCCCTGCTCCCAGTGTCCAAGGTTTTAGCATGCAGCTTCTGGGCTGTGCAAGGACGGGTCCCTGACACGCATGTGCACATCCCCAGCAGCACCTCGGCTCTGCTGTCGAAATGAAAAACCTCCTGCATTCCCCTCTGCACCCATAACCCCCAAGTGATGTTGGTCCCTGAAGCACAATCCCTTCCCTGCCATTCCCAGACGCTCTCAAGAGCCCCAAACTCCCCATCTCCCTGCCCCACCGCTGCCTTTAACACAGCCCACCATTAAAGACTCCTGCTCACGCTCACACTGCAACTGTTCTCTGCTTCACTCTTCCCCCCCAGTTTATGGGCTGGGGTTTTTTTGCATAAGTGCAAAATCCCCTCCACATTCACCCCAGGGGATTTACATCCCTCTTCTCCTGGGCTTAACGCACCAACCCAAAAGCGGACTGCTCCGTCGCTCCTGGTCAGCACTGAGAGCATCTCGGCATCCCTACAACAATACCCCAAAATGGAAATTACTTTCCAGAAGAGCCAGAAATGACAGGAATTAATTTGCTTCTAATCTTTCAGCACGCTTTTTATTTTGTACGGCGATGCCGATTTACAGTCTCCTCAGGCACCCACCTGACAGGTTTAAATTAACTCGCTAAACAGGCGGAAAAGGAACGCAACCAGAAATGTTCAACCTTTCCAAAAGGCAGCTAAGACCTCCTGAACCCAAGCGCGACGGCAGGCGGAGGAGATGAAACCAGGACTCACTCGAAGACACGAAACGTCAAATAACTGGAGGAATTTCTTCCTTTATCGCTGCGGCTCCTCACTGAACAGCAGGTTTGGGCCGCAGCTGCCTACGACGCAGCCACGACTTACTGGAGATTTTTAGGCATCTGTGGGGGCTGATAAAGCCTGGAGGGTTATTATTACTGGTTTTACTTTGATAGTGGCCAAAATAATTTAAGGGCAGGATGCAAAGCCCTTTCAAGAGCTGGGGTGCCAGCGCCACTCTTCTGTCCACAAACACTTCATCTGAAGCTCCTTGGAAACCACAGCTCGCGGCACATCGGTGCCAGTAACAAGCGCCGGCAGCACACACGACCCAACCGCAGGCTTTCCTCTCCCATTAAAAATATGTATTTTTTCCTTTCTCAAATATTTCTATCTGTAAATTTTCTCTATTTTATCACACAATAAATAGTGAAGTTTGGATCTTATCTAGCCACTGTCCTTCAGTCCTCCCAGCCTGACTCCTCACCACCCACTACTCCTGCACCAAGTGTGAAAGTGCTTAGCCCCACACTGCTGCTGTTGGGAGCTTAAAAACTTTAAAAAACCCCAAACTCAGACACATCCAAAAAGCGTCTTCGACTGACCTTCAGGCAACAGCTGCCTCTGACCCACCCCCAGCACAGGCCTGCAAATCTCAATACTATTAGGTGGGCTTAACCATGGCACTGGGGGGAACAGGGTCCCGATGGCTTCATGCTGCAGCAGAGCTCCCACCAACCAGCACGTAGATCGATGAGAAGCGATCTTCCGCCATGCAATGAGATTAATTACTGCCCCAGGACTCAGGCAGAGCTGCTCTTGACGAAATAGCCTGCTTTAAACTCGGTGCCCACTGCTGCACACGGGCAGCAGCCAGGTCTTATCTCAGACAGATGCCAATGGGGCATCTGCAGCACCACAGGTTGGTGACATCAGTCAGAGAGGACTTAAGTTATCCACAGCCAGGAGAAATCAGGGTGAGAGCTCAGGGTGGATCTTTCCCGCTTTGACAGTGAGGAAGCAATGATCTCAGCCTTCCCATCAGGCAGGGCCGAGCCATGAGCTCCTTGTCTTGGTGCTACATTTCCCTGCCCGCTTAGCAGGAGCTGGAAGCTGGCAGCACGGCCAAACGGCTGCCTGGGCAGAGCTGGCATCAAAGCCTGGTATAAAGCAGCTGGTCAGGTTGGTGTTTCTATGACTCAGAAACGCACTTGCTGCTGTGCTTTTTCATCAGCCAAATAAATTGCAGTGAGACCTTAAAGAACATGGCAGTAGGAAATGAGAAATTCTGCTGCGGGTGTCAGGAGAGGTCGGCAGGCGATGCTTTATCTGTCCCTTCCTGACATCCTCACGCCGCCCGTTCAACCAGCCCCTTTCTGTCCATCTGCCCAGAGCTGCAGCTTCCTTCTCCCTCCCAAGCAATCCAGGAGAGCAGCTTCAAGAGAGGCACGTCACTGCCATAAATTCACATGGAGGTGCATGACAGCAAGGCACCTCCACTCCATCAGCAAGGGCAAGGAAAGGCTTTCGTTAAGGGACTTGAAGCAGCGTTTTGACTTGCCGTGTTGTATTAAACAGGTACGGCTCCCCAGCTCCCTCCTGCCGCACACACCACAGGCTGAACGCACCAAGGCATAAAATAACTGCACAGGTGAGCAGTTAGTGAACGCGTCAAAACCTTCCCTCCGAATCTATTACTCTGGTAACTCGTAAAAAAGTGCCATTACATCTGGGGCTTATCAAACACACACCAAAAAAATAGGTCAAGAGAAAACGTGCCTGAACAGCCTAAACAGGGAGCGGAAGTTGGAAAAGCTGCAGCAAAACTCAGCTCGTTGTAGGTTGATGCCTCATATCGTCGCTCTGCAAAAGACTGAAATCATGCCACTATTTAAAAATGGTCTTGTAAAAATAGAAATGTCAATCCTCCTTGCTAGGAAATTGCCTGATTTTTTTTTTCTTGAATATAGGTGAGAGGGACAGGGGAAAAAAGTTATGCATTATACATGGCAGGTTCGTTTTTTATTAGACTTCTTGCAGCTATATCGTCTCCGCATCATTACGGAGTAATGAAGTAACGGTGCAACATCCCTGGAGCAAGCAGCCTCCTGAAAACCCATAGCTTGGGGTCCCTCCCACAGCACAGCAACCCCATGTGCATGAGACAGAGATGGAGCCATGATCGCCAGCATCAATCACAGCCGCTGTACTGGTGTCAGAGCGGCGACTTAGACGTCACCAACTCGACACAGGCACTTGCTGCCAAGTTTCCACGCCTTTAGGTTCTTATGCCACCAGTCTCTGCCTTCACTTGCAGCACTGGTTTAGATGCCAGACCCAAACCTGGGAGCAGCCAGCACAGCATAAACACCCAAGCATCCCCCCGCAGCAGGCAGGACCAATGGGGCTGCCACCAGCTTCCCCTCTGCGTCTGTACTAGGTTTGTGTGGCCACATTTTGGTTGCAGTTGTGCGGGCTACAGGGGTGGCTTCTGTGAGAAGCCGCTGGAAGCCTCCTCCATGTCCGACAGGGCCAATGCCAGCCGGCTCCAGGACGGACCCAGCACTGGGCAGGGCCGAGCCCATCAGCCACGGTGGTTGTGCCTCTGGGTAACGGGTGTGAGGAGGGAAAACCTGCTGAGCTGAAGCTGGAGAGAGGGGTGGGATGGGAGAGAGAGAACTCTGCAGAGCCCCAGGCCAGGGAGAAGGCAGGCAGGAGGTGCTCCAGGTGCCAGAGCAGAGGTTTCCCAGCAGCCCATGCTGCAGCCCATGGTGAGGCTGGCTGTGCCCTGCAGCCATGGAGGGTCACGGGGGAGCACAGACCCCCCTGCAGCCCAGGGAGGACCCCACACCGGAGCAGGGGGATGCCCGAAGGAGGCTGTGACCCTGTGGGCAGCCCATGCTGGAGCAGGCTCCTGGCAGGAGCTGTGGCCCCATGGAGAGAGGAGCCCAGGCTGGAGCAGGTTTGCTGGCAGGACTTGTGACCCCAGGGGGGGCCCAGGCTGGAGCTGCTGCACCCTGTGGGGGGACCCACTGGAGCAGTTTGGGAAGAGCTGCAGCCATGGGAAGGACTCAGGTTGGAGAGGTTGGTGGAGGACTGTCTCCCATGGGAGGGACCCCACACTGAGCAGGGGCAGAGGGTGAGGATCATCCCCTGAGGAGGAAGGATCAGCAGAGACAGGGTGTGATGGGCTGACCCCACCCCCATTCCCCATCCTCCTGTGATGCTGGGTGCAAAGCTCAGCCTGGGAAGATGGGAGGGGTAGAGGGAGAAGTGGGTTTAAGATCTGGTTTTATTTCTCATTATCCTTCCCAGATTTGCTTGGTAACTAATTAAATTGATTTTCCCCAACAGTTTTGCCTGTGATGCTAATTGGTGAATGATCTCTCCCTGTCCTTACCTTGACCCAAGAGCCTCTCATCATATTTTTTCAGCCCTGCCCAGCTGAGGAGAGCAGCTTTGGTGGGCACCCAACCCCCAGCCAGGTCAGCCCACCACTGCTGCCAAGCCAGGCAACGTAAAGCCCGGCAGAGCTGCTTGTAGCACAGAGGCAGAGCATTACCATGTCTCACCCCTGCAATTGATGCTGCTTCCACCCTCCATCTGACCACGTTAAGGGTTTACCAGGAGCCAGGCAAGAGAAGCCTTGAAGAGCTAATTAGAGGCTTCAGCACTTGGCATCAGAAATCGCCAATGAGTGAGATGGCACACGTAGGAGTTTGTTTTGAAACACAAAGAGTCGTGTAAGCTTTGTGTTAACAGGGAAATAGCGACCGACCTTATTGCAACTGGGGAACAGAGAGACAAGGTGCAATGGGTTGTCTGATTGCTTCTAGACTAAATCCCACGTCGCTTTGGTAGGAGACAGTCGGATGAGATGTTTCCAAGCCAGGTTATAACCTTATCCCAACAGAGCCGAAGAGTAAATATGCAAACCAGAGAACAGGGTGAGGGATTGAAGAAAGTGAATGTGTAATAATGAATAAACAGATAAAATTACATATTTAACTGGAAGAGCCTGGAGCTGTTTTCCCAGAGACAGTATTTTCTGCTCCCTTTAGTCACCGGGTGCAGAAGGGGCAGCAGCCCAGGACTGGTGTTTCTGCTGTGAGCCTTCGCTTTGATTGTAGCAGCCCAGAAAAACCACTTGCATCTGGTTTGAGGTAAGCATATACAGTCCTACACTAGACACCTCTGTGGCTGTAAAGAGAGAAGCCAGCGACCTTGCTTTTCCTTCACAAACAGCTTTTTGGCTGAAAGACCAGAAGCTTTCATCAGCTGCTCATCTACACGGATACATGAACACACGCACAGCACCGGTGCTGCCCAGCACTGGGCTGCAGGCAAACTTTAACCCTCATTAACCCCCAGCTGCAGCTCACACAGAGCAGAGCCACCAGGAAAACACTTCTCTGATCCAAAGGCACAACTTGGGCTATGTGTGTCATGCGCAAATCTCAGTGGGACTCCATTTATTGCTAAATAAATAGAATAAGTCCTCCTTTGCATGCAGACCTGGTTGTCAATACAAGCCTTCAGCTTCATTTAATGCTTATTAACTTCCTCTGTCCGACAGCCACGTGAGCCAGGAAAGAAACCAGCCGTTCCTCGCCGCAAAGGGTGATGACGGCACAAGCCGGCCCCGCACGTGCGTGGCATCTGCAAAGCCTCCGCGAGCTCTGACAGTCCCTTGGCAGACGTGCCCGCAGGCAGGAGGACCACAGTCATTAAGGTTAAATTAAATCAGCTTGCAAAAATAAGCTTCATTTATTTCTTGATTTGTTCTTTCCTCAGGACATTCCCAAAACACAAATTTTGGGTTTGTCTGCCCCTACCCCCCCCCCACTTGTGAGCCTTTCCAAGGATTAACTTGCTTGGAGTATTTGAGTCACTACAGTTTGATGACTTTCGGAAGGAAGCCGAATGAAACACAAGAGGGGGAGATAGCAACAGAAACTGTGCAAAAGCAACAGTCCCATCTCCATTTTCCTTCTCTTTTTTAATAAAAGGGTGCCTTTTCCGAAAGGCTCCCGGTGCACAACAGCTCAGCTTTGAAACCTGCAGTTCGGTCCAGCAAGCAGTTATTTAAACCCAGATGCCCAGCTCTGCTCAGGAAGAAAGTGGGTCTGCTGTCACCCAGCCATGGGGGTTCCAACCTCAGGGCAATCTGCAGCAGAGCTCGCTGCTCACAGCCCTGCGAGGCACAGTTCGGTCCCGTGTCAGCGCAGGGCAGAGCTAAATGAACCCTAAAACCTGCCCTGGGGCAGCCCAAGTGTACGGACTCAGGTGCAGTGATTTTCCCCTTCACCGCCTGCCACACAGCCACCCCAAAGCCTGGGGAGGGCACAGGGGCTTGCAGCCATCAGAGCTGCTCTGCACAGGCTCGTCTTCCCCTGCCAGTCCCTGACAATAAGAGAATTTATGCTTAATTATAGGCCAGGCCTGCCCCGTCACGCACAGGGGAGCAAATCCCACCAGGAATGGTTGGCAGGACTATAAGCAACTCAGACAACAGCATCTGTTTTAACACCTTCATAACCAAGTCTCACAGACAGCTGTCCTTCAAGATATCCTCCAAACACCTGAATCCAAGGTTTGTTCAAGTCCTGGCCCCATAGCTCAGGTTAATTAATCTGGGGAGGAAAAACAGGGCAGGAACCCAGAGCTCTGGGAAAGGACAAGCTCAGCCATCTCCCCCACGAAATGACTTCAAAAATATAAAAACACATGGCAAATCTTCTGTACGTTGGAAAACCAGAAACACAAACTCCAAGATCCTAGGTCATCCCTTCAACAGGTCTGCAGTTCCAGGGCTTAGACCCTATCCTGGCTTCATTTCCATTCGGTAAGGCTGTCAAAAACCCAGGCTCTGAACAACGAGGACAAGCACCATGCTGTAAAAACCTTCCTTTTGCCTCAGAAAACATCCTCATTTCTGCCAGCTCAAACAGGCATTGAAGTCCCTGCACATCCCCTTCTCCCCAGGATGTGCTGTGCCATCCATGCTTCCTTGCTGAGGAGGGTAGGGCTGGGCTAGAAAAAGACTTGGAGACACCCAAGTTCTCCAATGAATTCCCCATCCTGCCTGTCAGGCGAGAAGGGAAAATTTCCAGGCTACAAGTGTTTAAAAAAAAATAAAATCCTCAAATTACATATATAAAAATCCCCAAATTATATCTATATATTGTAGTACCAAACTCAGCCAAACTATTCACAAAAGGACAAGAAAACTACTTGCACTGATGTGTCCTGCCCATCAGGCTTGAAACCACTTCTATTCTAACCCCTCCCCGCCCAGTTCCCACTAAAACTCAACTTTTGAGATGCCGAGCTCACTGCGTTACTGCTCCACACCATGGCAGCCTGATCCAAGAGCAACTAATTGCTAACAAGCTCATTACAAGATGAAAGCAGCAGGAGTGTAATGCTGGAATTTTTTTTTGCCTGTCTGCAAAGTGAACAGCTGGCCACCAAACCTGGAGGACTAATCTAATTAAACAGTAACAAAAATACCTACATCAATGGCAAAAAAACCCCCTTTCACTCAAACATAAATGTTCCCTCCTCAAAGTTCATCAGAATTTTGTCAATTCTGAGACCGTTTCAGCTGGTCGCACTCAGAGGGAGCCCGGAGATTCATGATCTGAGCCCGGCTGGGTGCTGGGAGGCAAAAATCGTAACGCGAGGAGGCAAAGCAGATGTTGGCAAGGTAACCTTGCTGTAAGAACAGGAGTCACGGGGCGGAGGGGGGCGGTGTGAGGCTGCTGCTTTGGAGCCACATTGTCCAAGCAAGACTCGCTCCAGAGCTACACCAGCTTTGCTAGAAAACTGCAGAATCACCTGATCTGATCTGGTGTTTGATACGTCAGTATTTCTTTTTGCAAGTTCTCTTACTCATCATTGTTCATTTTGCTCTGTGTCGCGCTGGACATCAGGAGTACCGACCCCAAACACGCCCTGCCAGGGACAGCAGCAGCGAGGCAGGAGGGACATGAGACAGCACCCACCCCAGCGCAGCCTGGTCTATCCCTGTCTGGGAAAACAGTGTCCTTGAGCAGAGTAAGGGCATTAGTGCCGTTTTCACCTACCTTCCCTGCAGCTTGTCACTCTGCCGCAACATGGTCCCTGGGGAGTTTGACTTTGAGCCCATGCTCACATGCAGGACACGCATAGAGCGAGGTGGAGCCCGAGACCTGCTTCTCCATCTCAAGGCATAACAGAAAATCAGGGCAGAGATAACAGAGGAAAATTATGAGCAAATCTACAAGAGCTCAGCTCATGCCTGGGCTGAAGAGAGACTACAAAGCTTCTGCTGATCCATCCTTAAAGTTCACGAGCAGCGAAATATTCACGTGCTTTATCACATCATGGGCAATTTGTTTTGCAAAGTTTGAGAGTCTTCCCTCGGAGGTCTAGGTTCTACAGCATTTGTTTAACCAGGATTTTGCAGGCCCGCAACTGCCCCAGCTTGCTGCGTGGTTTGAGCTGGGTTTTGCTCAGCTTTTGAGCCAAGTTCTCCAAACATCAGCACCTCAACACCCTGCCAGTCCTCTCCACAAGGACAGCGAAACACCCTCCTTCACGGATTTCCAGGCTAGTGTTGGTACAACACTAAATGAGGCGATCTTTAAAGCACTAAAGATGCACTAATGCTTGCATCATGGACACCCAGAGCTGCCCAACAACTTACTCAAGGGGCAGAGCATAAACTACCCCATGGCATATCCCAGCCCGCTGCTGATCTTCTCCAAAGCAGCAGCTTGTCTTCATCACGATGAGCTTAGGCTTATTATGCACCAGCTTTTCTCCCACCCATTACTTAGTTGCCATTGCTTTTTATATTTAAAAGATAAGGAAGTATGAATTAGCAAATGAGCTCTATGCATAATGCAATCAGCTTGCTACAGGCGGGCTGTATCCCCCCACTCCGGCTGAGATCCCCAAATCGGCAGACAGCAGCTTGTTTTCTTGATGTCTAACATCAAAAGGGCATTGCCTTTCCAAGCCCAGAGGAGAGCAAGATGAAAACCGAGCAAGTGTCAGACTAATGCTAACAAGCACTGATGTCTCAGGAACCACTTCTAAAACAAACAGGTTACCAGATATCAAGTATTTTGTCTGGGTTTTTCTCGCTCCTTCAGTTGCTGGGAAACCACCTCTGCTGAGGCATCTCAGACCCTTTCGCACATATTCCTTGTTCCCCAACAGAAGTCAAAACTCTCGGCATGAGTCCATCCAACGCCAGCAGGCAGGTGAGAAGGGACTGTGATCCTTTGGACTGAAACACCAGAGGTGAAGACCCGAACGCGGCACTGCCGCCCCTCTCAGCACTGGGCTTTTTAAGACCAGAAAGTCAGCAGTCCCACTAATAACCTGTCTTAACACAGAAGGGCTCACGCAGTTGGCATCACCGATTCAGTCTTCCCTTCATCTCCACTGGAGCTCATCTTTCATAAGACAGGAAGAAAACAGAGGCCAAAGAAACAAAACTGCTTCAAAAAAAGTGGGGAACCAAAACAAAATGCAGTATTTTCCACGGGAAGTTGCTTGGGCTGGTGTGCCTGGCTGCATGGAAGGAGACTGCATCGTCTTGGTGCTGCTCAAGAAGGCAGGTTTCTCCAGAGTCACCCTGTCAGGATACCTGTTCATTACATTTTTTCACATTTATTCATTTAACCCATCTGGTAGCTCCAGGCATGCTCCTGGGGAGCATCCCATTCACCCCTCGCTCCGGAGCATCCCTCCCAGCAGCACTGCAGCCAGGCTTGCTGCCCTTAATAACATAATTAAAAAAAAAGAATAGCCATTCTAGCACTTTTATTTCACCTTAAAACTCTCCTCTTAGAAATGAGGCATTTAAGCGTTTTGGGTTAGTAGGCCACAAAAACCTCTGAGCATTGCGATGATCACACAGATGAAAACCCTCGAGCTGCTCTCCTCCACCCTTGCACAAGCCGCCCAGAGTCACTCAGGGGCACCTGCACGTTGCAAAGTTGCTCCCACGCTTGGTTTCTCTCTTCCCCTTATACACTCGTTCTCACAAATCCATCCTCCTTTCACATGGTCCTGGGAGAGACAGTTCGGGGCGGAGATCTCCATCAGCTGCAGGAGGTGAACACGGACTAGATGAGGTGAACACTGGACCAGCCGATCGTTGTAGGTCCCTCACAACTGCTCTAATCCAACATCTAAAAGCAGCCAATGGTACCCTCAATTCTGACCTCCTCCCTACCAATCTGGTAACTACTCAAACATTTCCATTAACCCTACGCAACCGCCAGCTCCACCGCCACCTCCTGAGGCCCACATGAACCTGCACCGCACACTCCGCACTGCGGCAGGAACCACCTCCATCAACCCCTGGTTTTCAGCAACGAGCTGAAACAAGGAGGGGAAGGGAAAAAGACAAAAGGAGACAAGCGAGTAAGGATGGGAGCTCATGAGACAAAGAGCAACTGCCATCACAGAGATGCAGGCAAGGAGGAGCCCCAGGCCCCTTGCAGAGATTCGAGAGGACCCCCAGCCCCCCCTTACCCTCACATGTATTTTAGGATGAGATTATAAGACTTTCTGTACGGACCCCTCTCTGTTTTCTTCCTTATCAAAGTGTAATTTTCTCTCTGGGTTGTTTTCCATCCCCCTCACATACATATTAACAGTTATGATTGTGTAGGGTGCTGTAAAGGAAAATCCTCCCCCTTTTCCGAGTCTCCTCTCCATCACTCAGCAGCGCGGGACTCAGCACATCCCACCAGCACCTTCCGAGACGCAATCACCACCCAAGACAGGATGACAAGCCAACAAGGAAGAACCCCAAAACAGCAACACCCACAATGCTAATAAAAAGGTAGACCGATGACTCAGCCAGGCTACAAAATGCGGAGAGGAGTGTATCGTGTGCTATTTTTAATGTTTGGAAAGCACAAATCCCACCACCCACCTACCACAAACTCAGAGCTCTTCTCCAGCACTTGGCATCTTGCTGCCCGCCTTGCCTGACCATCTGCAAACCTCTCCAGATGTTTCCAGCACCAGGAGAGTTGTCATAACAGATCAGAGCAGCTTTTCAAACCCACACTGCTCCTCTTTGTGTGAGGCAAAGAAGAAAAGAAATCACCTTGGCAGAGACTATTGGGATGATAAAAAGAATCAAATATTTCCTGCTAACTCCTACTTTTCTCATCTCCAGCCCTTACACCAGTAACATTTTTAGGTGACTGTATCATTACCACCGTGTACAAACATCACTAAATTACCCCGGGCTTCTGTTGCACCCAGCCCGGCCCCCAGACCACGTAATTGCATAGTACTTGATGTTTAAAGGCCAGCACTAAGGATACCCATGAAAATCTGTTTTGGGGTATTTTATTTGATCTAAGTGCCTTCCGGTGCCTGAAGGGGGCGTACAAGGAAGCTGGAGGGGGGACTTTTTACAAGGGTCTGTAGTGACAGGACAAGGAATAATGGGTTTAAACTGAAAGAGGGAGATTTAGATTAGATATGAGGAAGAAATTCTCCCCGGAGAGGGTGGGGAGCACTGGGACAGGTTCCCAGAGAAGCTGTGGGTGCCCCATTCCTGGGAGTGTCCAAGGCCAGGCTGGATGAGGGTTGGAGCAACTTGGGCTAGTGGAGGGTGTCCCTGCCCATGGCAGGGGGTTGGAAATAGATGATCTTTAAGGTCCTTTCCAACCCAAACCATTCTGTGATTCCATGATTTTGTGATAATCCCTACGACTGTAAAGGAAAGTTTGGAAATCTCATCTCTAGCAATACCCAAGCCAGAAGGCAAACCACAAATACCTAAGAAAATCTTTAACCATCTTAAAATGGTATTTTTATTAGCTTTCAGGCCACTACCAGGATTTGTTCCTGCTAAACCATTCAGTGCATCTTCGTATGTAACAACATCTTCTTCTGTGCTGATACAAAGAAACTGCAACAGAGTTGCTCCTACCCAGCTACCAGCCTGTGTAAAGCTACAAACCCTGCAATTTACGTTGATGGATCTCATTCCCACGTACGTATTATTTTTCCCAAGAGGCTGCAGATCTCAAATCCAGGAGTCACTTTAAATATAAACTCCCCAACCTTGGGAAGGATGAGATGTGGTAGGGAAAGGTGACCGGTAATTTCACCGTATCGCCAATGCTACAACCCAATTACTTGATAATGATGGTTTAATTAAGTGGGAGTAGCAGGGCACTGGATCAAATTCTACTGAAAAGAAATACCCCCTCATGCAAAGTCAAAGTTGAACAGTTTGACATAGTGAGCGAAAGGTCTTTTGAGAAGGAGGAGATATTTATGTGAATAAAAACCCCACACCGTTAACGAAACACTTATCCATCCCACAGCTGTAAATCCCCAGCAGCCAACACAGAGAAACACCAAGAGCTGAGATTAAGTTTGTCCAAGCAGCATGTCATGCCGTCAAGGGCACTAAGGGATTTACTGTACCTCCATACCCAGACAAGAACATTATTTCCACCTGCTCCAATGGCTTTCCTACCCTTGGACACTGGCACATGCAACTGATTTGGCACAAAAAAAAAAAAAGAAAAGTTAAGCCAGGTGAATCAATACAAGCAGCAAAGTGATGGTGAACTGTCCATTGCTTGGAAAAAAAAAATAAATCAAAAGGCACAGGACTTTCTAGAGCATGGAGCACTCTGTCAGGAAGGTCTGCGTTCAGCATTACGCTGAAAACGCTCCTCAACCAACAGAGCAACATGGCTTGGACTCAGGCAGCAGCACAGCCGGATGCTCAAGAGTCGAAATCTGGGGATGGCAATAGGAACAGCTCAAGGGAAAATGCAACACGAGCAGCTGGGAGGTGATGGAAAGGAGAGGAAGAACCAGGGAAAACCACCCAAGCAACACAGAGCACCAAGGTAGGAGCCTTCTCCAAAGGCTGTGCCAGCTCAGGGGCTTCCACAGGGCTTGGGAGCAGCTGGGAGCCTCAAGCGGGAGGAAAAAAAAAGAACAGCCAACACAGGAGCATCCAACTGTCCTGCCTCTCTCCTCGCTCTGCTTGCCTAGCAGTGAAGCCACGACGAAGCCTCTGCCCTCCAGCGTCATGAAAACATGATTTTAGAGTCAGGAAGATCATACTTTTAATGCCTGGAAACTGTATTTTAATTATTTAATGACAGCGCAGCAAGCAGAAACTGTGACACTGAAATAGCCTCCTACAACCACAAACCCACCCCTGTAAAGCAAGGGGCCATTATCTTGTCAAAAGATTGAGGACTTCTGTGTCCCCAACCCCAGCACGGAGGGGAAAGGGGGGGTGAGAGCACAGAAGGTAGGAAGGATGGAGGAGTAATGCTTCCAACCATATTTGGAGACTGATAAACCTGGATGGAGGGAAAGGATCTGGGAAATTAGAGGGTTCAACGCAGGAACAGAGAAAAGGAAGCAAAGTTTGTAAAGAATTTTTTTTAGAATAGCACGTTTTGGAGGAAAACCATCAGTCAGCTTTGCATGCATCCTTGGCTGCTTGCTGAGCTGAAATATGTCGGTGGATGCACGAGAGAGAGTGCTGATAACTGCTAATAAAACGCACGGCACAAAATCCAGCCGCAGTCCTGGGTGCAGTAAGTCATCCGAGACTTGTAGGAGGTTTCACCAGAGACGATATGGATGCAGACATTATTAGAAATGGAATGATTGATGTGTTTGATATTATGGAGCGTGTTGATTTTACGATGGTGTAGGTAGCTGCAGTTATGTGCACGCAACGCCTGGATTTGTCACCTTACGCAGTAAATATTTTAAACATTGTTTTGCAGTGAATAACTCAAGGCAGGGTGATACCTTATGTTAAAAATACACTTTCTGGAAGGAATGCATTTTTGCATTCAGCTGCACATAAACTGGTCTGGAGACCAGAAGATGCTTAACGATCATCCGACGCAGGGAATTGGCTCGATATTTAACTGGTACACTGCAAGCTGGTGGCCCCAACCTCAACTCTCCCATATCCCACCATGAGCAACACAGGTATTTCCATGCATTATGCCAGGAGGTTTTAGCACAGAGAGGAAGAAAATAGAGGGTAAAGACTATTAATCCCCTAGACAAACCACTGCTGTTCAAAATACTTGTTAGAAAGTTATACGCACCTGGGGGGAACTGTATGACACATACTGGTGTGTTTCAGAGAACCTTTCGGGCTGCTTTCATTGCCTGTTTTTCCACGACTTTTGGAGGCATTTCATAGTTTCTACTAAGTTTCACAAGGAAGGAAGCTCTAGGAGACATGAAGCCCCCAACACAAGCACAGGGGAGCAGGCTGGGGACTGGCAGTAGGTATCCCTATGCTGTCCCACAGGGACGGGGTGTGCAGGTAGCAGCAGCTCAAGGGCTCATTCTGGTTCTCCATGGTGCCAGAGGTGTGCGAGCACATCCACAGCTTGCCTTGAGACCTAGGACCACCCCCAGCATCCCCATCCCACCTTAGCTCCCCACACACACAAAGGGGAAACCCTCTCCCCAGCTCTTGAAGGTGATGGAGGGGCAATTCCCGAGACGAGGTGCATACCCAGCCAGGCACAGGGCAGGAGAGCAGGCAGGATGAGGGAAAGGCATTCCTTCTCACACTCAGCAAGGCTCCAGCTTCACAAAAACAGCAAAGGCACCCTCACAAGCCCCACTGCCTTCTAGACTGCAAGGGGAAGGGACCATCAGACCTTCTCACCCACCATCCCCGTAACACAGCCCATTACATCTCTGCAGAGGTGATTACTTCCCTCTCAGCACCCTGAGAAAGGACTAGTGAGACAAGTCCACTTAAATTTCACTTGCAGCTTTGCAAATTATTCCAGACCTGTTTTCCTGGGTGTTTTGGCCCCTATGTTTACCCTCGAGCTGAGCTGGAGTTAACTACCCCCTTCCCACCTCCTGATTAAAGGCAGCAAGGGAAGAGGGGTTTTCCTCTCTCACGTGCACACGCAGAAGGAAGTTTTCACACGCCCCACTCGAAAACAACAGACACAAAACACCTAGGATCGACCCAAGGTATCTCCCATTGACGTTGCCACCTGGATGGAGAAAAGCCAAAGACTCCGGGCTGGAATTACAAGGCTTTAAGGAGCACAAGCCCAGGTCAGAGCCCGAAGCGCCTCACACACAAGCTCCATGTGATTTTGGATGAACCCTGAAGCACCCTCACAGACAAAACACAGTTTAGGGTCCACAGCCCCAAGCAGCAAGTCCTCCAAGAGACCACAAAAATCCAACGCAGTCCCGAGCAGATGACAGAACTGCACATGGAGAGGTTTCCTCAAGCCCTCCAGCCTGAAGGAGAAGCTACTCTGCTTCACCATTTTCCAACTGCTTTAAGAAATTCCACATGTCCAAAATCTCAGCTGTTGTTCAGGGGGCTAAAGGAATACAGCTCGAAGGTCATGCTGCCGATGGTTTTGCTCCTGCCCACTGCTCAGACAGATTGGGGTCCTTCTGCAAGAGCGGGTTGGGAAGCACTGATGCATTAAGTCTAATAAAGCTACAGGATGAGGTTATTTATTTTTGTCAGTAGCATATGTCGGGAGCCTATAAAGATTTACATGCCCACAATGAGACACTTTCGATCATTACGTTAAATTTATTACAAAATACAGAGCGAATTCCCTATCACAGGTTTTCCTTGGCTCCAGCTGCTGAGGTGTTTTTCAAGGCAAAAAGGAAGGGGGAAAAAAAAACCCACAAAGGTTTCAGTCTCTTCCAATTGTATTATGCAACTTTTCCCCCACACTGATGACAGTAATTCCTGCTTGTGAATCACAGCTAATTGTATTATAATAGGCCATTCTTCTTGATTTAATATACCATATGAAAATCAGTATGTGAGAGAGTGTGGTCATAAGATTAGTAACAGCTCTAGTTCTTAATTTATGTTCACACTTTATTACCGAAAAATTTAAAGCTCAAGGGTGTCGAGGAGGATGTTTTGCTGGAGTTTGTTTTATTCCAGAAGTAAATTAAAAAAGTGGGGGAGAGGAAAGTGGAACAATGAAAAACAAATTACAAATACCTGCTCCCACTGCATGAAATTACAGTGCTCAGGGTGAGGGGGAAAAAAAACACAGAGGAAGAATTCCCAGAACTGCCTCAGAGCGAAATGAAGCAGCTGCCTTATCACGGAGGTTTGCAACAACAGGATTCCCCATCTTCAGAAAGAGAAGAAAAACCTAAAGCCCATACTCCAGAACAGGTCAAGATTCATGGGTGGCTTCTGCCTGGGTTAGAGTGGCAGAGAAAGAGGACTGGAAAAAGGAAAGGGAATTAGGGAAGGGTGGGAAAAGTGCTGAAAACCACAAAGAAGGTGAGACAGAGCAGAAATGCAAGACAAAAAAAGAGACTTGTAATCAAGCAAAAGGGCAGAGGAAAGCAAAGGAAGAAGAAACAGCGCCGCTGTAAGCCCTGGCCAAGCCCATGATGTGCATTTAAGACATTCAGGGCCAACGTGTGCCTTTCGAGTCTGATTTTTACTTTGAGAGGCATGGCAACCCATTACAGGCAGGATTTCCCCGCCAGCTCCAGGCCCCACGAGCGCACACAGCAATCCCTGTCCCTGTAGTCGGAAGCAAGGGCACTGCAGCATCCCTGACCACAGCCAGCATCCACACCCAGGCATCAGCCTGGCTCCCGTCGGTGCCAACACCAGGCTGGCCTCTGGGAAATGTGACCTCGGACGGCATCAAGATACAAAAACTCTGGGCAAGTGACACCTCTGCACGTGGGCTTAGACCCAGCCAGGGATAAATGCATTTGCAGTGACACCCCGCATCCGACTTGAGCAGTTCTCCTCCATCCTGGCTCAGGAGGTGGCAAGCCTGCACCCAGGATGGAAAAAGCAAACTCAAAAGAAAAAGCTCATCCCAGCTCCAATTTCAGCCATCCCATTAGGAAAAGCCACTGTTACTGGAACCAGCCCGGGATGGTGCAAACCCCTTTCGGCACCATGTAACGCTCCAGCAGGGAACAGGCTCCGGCAGCCCAGGGATTTCAGGATAAATGACATTACCCTGAACTACACCCAGAGTAAAGGGCAAACCCCAGCAGCCTCCGGGGATAACAGGCTCCGCACAGGCACTTTCATTAAATGGCCTCTCGGCAGCATCTTGCAAGTGCACGGGGGCTCGGGGAGCCCAAGCCTGACTTATCCCCACCCATCAGAAAACCTGGATTTCCACCGTGTTTATTTAACCTCCCCACACCAGTTTCCTTTGGTACCAACATAACAATATGAGAATTATTATTCTTTGCGTTCAGTACGCATTAGTAGATGGTCGACGGATCCTGAAGCAATTTGCAAATATTAATTAAGCCTTAGCAGAAACCCTGAGTGGTAGGTAACTGTAATTACGCCCCTAATTATATTAATTCTGCTGTGGGGCGGCAAGTAATTATTTGGTATCTATTATATAACTAAAACAAACCTATGTTGATGATTACATGTTTAGCATGCGACTAACTGGTATTTCGTTTCCTGACTGATGGCTTCAGAATAAATGAAAGAAATAAAAAGCATGTAGAAAAAAAATGCACAGGAAAGTCCTACTACAAATTCCCCTCCTCTGTTCCTGCAGTCTGATGCCCCTCTCCCAAACACGCCTGTCCCTCCTCTTGACAAACAGCATGTCTGCATATCCCTACGCTGGTCCTGTGCTCCATCCCAGGGACAAAAGGGGACCAGAAACTGGGAGAAGCTCAGAATTTTCGTGGGGGTAGTAGGAAAACCTTATCTGAACCATGTCCCCACCCAACACACTTTTTCTCTCCTGAAGTAATAGTCCCCATAGTTTTCACCCAACACACTTGCCCAGATTCTGTGAAAACCATCAGCGCACAAAGCTCAGACGCTCACATCTGGACCCAGGTCAAGTGGGATGCAAAGGATTCAGGAGCACTTAGCACGAGCACAACCCAGCCCTGCTCTTCCCAAACTTGGGAGGGCAAGGGGTCGCAATCCTCTCTCCCTTTACAGCCACACGACCCATAGCCTAGTCTGTTCTCCACCAGTCCAGCAAGGAGCAGAGATCTCCTGCTGCAGACCAGTCTCTGGCCAACCCCAGAGGAAAAATGAGCCAAGTGCAGCCCCACACACCAGAAAGACACCAAGTTTCCACAGATATTCTCCATACCCAGCACTTACACTGCAGCAGTACCCAAAACCAAAGTCCAGGGGGCTGTAAAATCCTAAAATATAAAGAACTTTCCCCACCACCACCACCTCCAAATGAGCAAGGCAGAGCAGGTCTCCCTGAACAACCTCATCCTACACAGCCCGGAGAGTTCCCAGCAAGAGCCCCGGCAGCACATCTCCACGTCAGCTTGAAAAATGTCACCGTGGCCTTCCCGGCACAGCGTATTGATGGAGCTCAGAGACACTAGTGCTGACCCAGCAGCGAGGCGCGTTCCTCAGATCAGTTTTATGCCAGCCTTTAAAACCCAATGCCATTTTTCAAATTGAAAAAAAAGGTGAAAGTCAGAGAAGCTTTAGTGGACTGATTATCCGCAGGACAGTGAAGGACTGTCCCCACAGCCTGTCTCCAGTAAAAGTCCAATTAGGCAGGTTTCTCTCCACCTTCACCCTTGAATCTTCTTGGTCCATATTTCTGCGCTCCATCCCAAACACATCCTCATTAGAGGTTACCTAAGAGCCACATCCAGCCCTCACAGCCACCCTTGGCTTGGACAGCGCGCACAGCTCCTTTGGTCCTGCCTCATAAATCAATCCCCACGGTCGTTCCTCATCTACTGCCGTTATCCTGCACACTCTCCTCAATTTGTCAGCGTTGTTTGTTCTTTCAAGGAGATGTTCTGAAGACAGACAGTGGAAAAATACAGCTTTGTTGCAGCTGCACATTATCTTCCTCCTATCTGGAAGGATAATGGTTTGCACAGGGTTGAAAGGTACCAGTAAGGTGTCTATCTAAAACCTGTTTGAGTAAGAATTGGCTAAAAACATCCCAACAAAACATCTCAAAGCATCTCCATTTTCCAGTGGAAAATTATTGAAGGGTTCTGCTTTGACAATATGGTCTACACTCAAGGAGAAGGTGAAAAGTCAAGAAGATGACACCAATTCACAGTATTTTTAGAGTTTTACATCATGGAAAGTTCTAATGTCATACCTGTCCAAAAAAAAAAAAAATCCAGTCAAACTAAGTCTCTCAGGGGACTTAGTCTGAATTTCAACCAGACTCAATCCACCTCCTGAAAGCTAGAACTGGGAAGGAGAACCAGCCCTTTCCAAAACAAAAGGCACACCTCCACGCCGGGTGCCAAGAAGCGCAAAGCGCTCTGGCAGGTGGCCACGTTGATGAAGGTGAGCACATCAAAGGGCTAATTCCAAGTCCAAGGAACCATAAATAGAGATGAAAACAGCAACCCCTTCACACCAATTTGTACCATGGTCAAGCCAAGCTCCTGGCACCGATCGGGTGGTGTCATGGTTTAACTCCGGCTAGCCAAATACCACAAAGCCACTCTCACAAATCCCTCCTCCCCTCCTCCAGCGGAGGGGAAGAATCGAAGGAAAAAGAACTAAGGAAGCTCACAAAATTGAGATAAGAACTATTTACTAATTAAATCTAAATTAATATATACAAATATTGCTAATAAGAAATAATTAAAATAATAGAAAATAAACCATATGACACAATATGATACAATTTCTCACCACCCACTGATCAATGCACAACCAGGTGCTGAGTAGTGAGAGTCAGACCCAGAGAGCCCAATGGCCAACGCAGCAGATTCCGAGCGAACCCTGTCAGCGATAGGGCGACCAGGAAAACTAAATAAACCCACCAGCTCCCTCCCGAACGAGCCAGCACAGGAGTGAGCAAAGCAGCTAACGCGGGAGTCAGGGGGAGCGCTACCAAGTGCCAGGCAGTAAACGAGCAAGAGAGTAAGAGTAAGAGTGAGAGTAATGGCTCCCAGACCCCCTCCTTGCCTAAGCCCCAAGCACGATGTACTATGGAATGAAATACTCCCTTGGGCAGTTGGGGTCAGCTGTCTGAGCTGTGTGTCCCCTACACTGCCTGTAGCGAGACAGCGAGCGCTGGGAACACAGCTGCAGGGTCAGAAGCGGAGAAAGACCTTGAATTCAGTGCAGGCATTGCCCAGCGCCAACTCAGAACTTATCAGTACTTCCCTCAGCATCCGGGAACACAGCTCCCTAGCAGCCATGGCAGAGAGTTAATTCTTTCCTGACTGAACCCAGCACAGGTGGCCATTTCAATTCCCTCCCAGTCCCTGTACTGTGCTGCTCCCGGCACTGTACCCACCTCCTCTCGGAGCTCACCCCCTGCCATCCCCCCACTCCAGCGGCACAGAAACAGCCCTTACAAATGCAGCACCGAGGCGACGTTTGTCTGCTGGTGCTCTGCTGATGTGCTCCATCAATCCCACAAGACAAGATAAATTAGGCTATCTGCAGAAAAAAAAAACATAAAATAAGAGGGACTTGGGTACCCACATCCCAGCCACATCCCACTTCAGACTCCTAAATCAAAAAGATGTGGTAATAAAAAGCCCTGCAGAGCTGCTGGCTACCGCCGAAGGAGATGGTTCTCCACAAGCATTAAGCTCCCGAATTAAATAAAGCAAGAGAAGTCCACAACCCCAGACCATGCACGCTGCCCAGCTTTTCTTGCTCCATGGATTTATTGGGGATCTTTCAAACTCTCCAGAGCACACCTGCTTCGGAAGGGCTAGTGCAGCACCAGCCAGGAGATGCTCCTCGGTCCCCTCCTTCAGCAGCAAAACGCCCAGCCACAATCCAGCAATTAAGTGACAATCTCCAAGCCAGCTCATCTCAATTTTTATTCCCCAGCCTAACTGCAGTCACAATCCCCTCAACAACCAACTCTGCGAGAAAACAAGAATATCTAACTTCAGTGCAGGGACCGACTGACCCAAACATACATTAAACCGCCCCAAACCTCTTTACGGAGCCAGCCCGTCTTTCACAGGGAGCATCATTTTGGGCACCACTTAGTACAGTTCAGTCCTAGTTTCTCCTTGGATTCTTTGACGCCAACGAACACAAAATTAGTAATATTACTTAATGCCGCCGCAGTCTGGTGAGGAGAGCACGGACTTGGCAGTGCTGCTCCACTGAGCGAGACTGAATCCAACTGGCTCCACTCGTAGTTCCCTTAAATGGCACTTGTACAAATCGGGAGCATATTTGAAGCTTCAGCCCCACATCAGCATAATGAAACGAAATCCACATCCCTTCCAAAAGGAATAGTAACAGCAAGCCAGATGTATGTTATGTTTGGAACTGGCACTAAAAAAAAAAAATAATTAAAAATGTAACAGAACAGGGGTCTGAAAAGGAATTGGGTAAAACTGTTTGTATCAGAGTGAGCAAAATCCCCAAACAAACAAAACCACACGCACATGGTGAAATTACTGTGCAATTAGTTATGGTGGTGCTAAATCTGGTGCTTACAGCTACTGCGAGCCCTGGTCCATCCGAGCTGGCGGCACAGCCGTCTGCACTCCCAACGCGAGCCCAGTGCTGGAAAGGTCTCATTTACTTGGTTTGAGGAGTGTCACCTTCACACTGGACACTGCTTATTGGTGGGAAAACAGCAAAATACCCCCAACACCCTGGCATCCAGGATTATTTTTAAAAGTGCACTTTCCTGCAGCAAAGCAGCACCCAGGTCTCTGTGCCACTGCTACCCCTTCAGGTTCCTGTCCTGGGAATAAATGAAAATGTTTAAAAACAATAATCGGTGAGCAGATAAAACCACTAACAAGTATTGACTGCAGAGCCTTGGAAGCAGCCCCACAAATCACAACCTTCACAGGGCTCGTTTCCCCGAGGCGCAACGAGGACAGAGGCAGAAACCTGCCATCCCTCCCCACAAAGCCCGTCCCTTCCCCGTGCAACGGGCCCGGCACGAGAGACGGTTCCCCAGGCAGAGCCACAGGTTGACGAGTTTTATTTGGGAAGTTATGACATCAGGATGAGGTAATTAGCCCATAAATCCCACCCCGAGGCATGAATTAATCACTTCCTCAGAAATAATTAAAGAAAAAAAAATGAAATCAGTAAGCACAGGACAACCAAGATAAATTATTTTGGAAACAAAGAGAGCTCGGTGGAATAAATCAACACCCGAATTCAAGTGATGCAGAGCAAAGCAATCGTCCACTTAATCCTGGTACTCAGTTACAGATAGATGGGGCCATTCCTGCAAGGGAAAGCAAACACCATCCTTAATCATTAAACTGCCCAGTTCTGACAGTTTTATATTAGAAATTGGAAGAAGTTCCCGAAGGACACCAACTGCTGAACAGTTGCTTCCCTTAAAGTCTCTGAGCCACGGCAACGGTTGAGCACGTGCACAACCATCGTGCGACAGCCCAGCTTTTAGGTCTAGCCTATGGAAACAAGTCAACCCCCAGATATTGACTGAGGGACATGAGACTCCATCTCACCCATATACAACCATCCTCATCCAGCCGGAAAACGCTGCACGCTGCCAGCACATCCTACCCTGCACAGGCAAGACAATAATTCAAAACTGAGTGCTCCTAAATAAGCTAAACATGCCCAACTAAAACATTCTAGTCCTGCAGCACTGAGTTCCACAAATCAGTGCAAACCCCCCTGTATTTACATATACTGGGGGGAAAAGCAAGGCTCCCTGCACCTGTTGGTTCTGCTGTGCGTACTCTCAAGCAGCCCTTGGCTTTCTCATGTTGCAGAAGCGCAATTGCCACCATACCCTAATGGTATAAACAAAGCGGGGTTGGAAGGAGAGGCTATGTCTTCTATGAGATGCACTAACAGAGCTGGAAAGAATAAAAGGAGACCAGCTCTCTCATCCAGAGCCTCTTCTTGCACCGGACCTAAGAAAGGACTTGTTTGCTCAAAAACATGGCTGGTTTGGTCTTTTTTTTTTTACCCATTGAAAGATACAACCCCGCAAGCATTACCTCACTCCTGCCCTTTGAGACAGAAAATGCTCTTTGAGCATCCGAGCAGGTATAAAAACTGCAAAACATTCTTTACACCATCGTTTATTCAGGCTGCATTTGATCTTTTTCACCCGCTTTGCTTCCTATCTGTGCCCAATTCAAACCACACCATTTTCTTACCCCTCCTTGGTGTTATTTCCTCCCGACTCAGACGAAAAACAGAAGCTTCAAGTAGCCCAGACACATGGGGATGCGTAGGGTGTCCAACTCAACCCTTACAGCAAACGCCAAGCCCCGAGTCTGGTACCGCGACCATGCGCCCAGGAGCAAGGTCCCCCCACAGCAAGCTCTCCAGACACACACCAGACCACTCCCAAGAACATATCTTTACTGAGAATTCACGGCTGGAAAAGCTTCTCAGCCTTTACTCAAGGACAACGTAGAGGTCACTCTTTTTTCCTTTAAGACGAAGAGGAGGAAGGACGAGCCGTGACAGAGGGAGTTGGCACTAACCCCTCCTTCTCACCTGCTTCATGCTGCAACACAGCAAGCCAGTTGCTTCCCCTGGCACAGAGGGCTCCCATCTCCCTTCACCCCGGTGTGTCCCCTGGGGCCACACACCCAGGGGATGGGGAGAAGGGGAAAAATTCCACTATTTCCCCAGCAGAACAATTCCAGGCAATGGCACAGTCTGATGGGAGGAGATGGGGAGCGCTGCCCTGGGCCAGGTTTCGGCATGCTGCAAGCTTCCAGCAAGGCTCTCAGGGCTCACACACACACATTTCCTTCCCTCCTGCCCTCAAGAGACGGCCCTTTAGTTCCGTGCAGGATGGTTGGAGATGACCACATTCCTTAGCCCACCTTGGTGGTATGGAACAGCTGCTGCAAAGCACCTGGTAACCAGTTACATCAGTCTGCCCTTCACTCCTGCATTACTCCCCGCAGCATCTTTGCCACTGTCAAACCCAAAGAGCACTCCAGGCTTTAAGTTTCTTGGGACAATATGAATCAAGTCGCCTTGCTTGCCGCAACTTGGAACAAGAGTTCATTAAAACCTGCAGTCAGGCCCTACTGATGACTAGCAAACATCATCACGCTTGTGAACTGGAAGTGGGAGGCAGCGTTTCACAGCCTAGTGCCTGTTTCCGCCTATTACTGCCAAATTTCCTTATGCCATCGTCCTGCTCTGCAGGCTTGCCCTGCTGGAAAGGGCCTGTCTCCATACGCTATTTTATTTATTTATTTTTAAGTGTGCCATTTCTGCTCATCTCTGCAGCAGCATATGCTAACTCAACAGTCCTGGGCAGCTCACTTCATCCCCCAGGGATTTTCTCTCTCCTCCCCTTTACAATTTAGCAGCCAGCTAGGCTGATGTGACAAGTCCAAAGAGACAATTTTGTCTGATTTTAGGCATGCATCTCAGGCAGCACTTAGAGAACAGGGAATTCAACTCCTCTCCTGCGTGCGGAGCGGCAACAGCTCCAACTAGTTATCTCTCCCTACAGACACCAGCACCACTAACAGCAGCAGGAGTATTTAATCACAGTGTATCCCTCTCTCTCCCGGATATCTGCTGAGATTAGAAGAGCAGAATATTCCAGCACAATAAACATCCAGCTGCCATCAGTGAAGTACGGAAGGGTCATTCAACAGAGCCCGGTTTCAGCTCTCGTTTAGAGCTATTAAGATTCAGCATCTCCTCTCACCTCACCACAGCTCGCCAACAGTCCCACGGGAGTTTTTTCAAGCAGGGATAACTCTTGGTGATGTGCAAAACAGCGCCCTAAGGCTGGGGGCTTGCACCCATCGCAGAGTCCACGGGCAGATTGGGGCACCAGCCCAGCGAGGGGGCTGAGGGCCCCCCCAGAAGGCTGAGGCGGCAGCTCCAATTAGCAGAGCTCATCATTTGCTAACCACATCACGCTGCACAACAGCACACAGCTGCGCGGGGTGCAGCCCGGCTCACCCCCGCGGGATTCACCGGGCAGCAAAAGGAGCAGGCAGCAAGCGAAGCCCAAGCCGACCCCTGGCAGGCAGCCCGGGAGGGGCCCAGCTGCCAGCCCCCCTGCCCGGTGTGATGGAGCGGAGCTCCGCCTGAGCCTGCATCTGCAGCCGGAGTTCACCTGAGGAAACTTTGCTTCCCAGCTGGAGATGGAAAAAGTCGAGATGCAACTATGCTGGAAGCAACAGGGGAAACGTGACAGGAGTAGCTGAGATGGCTGCAGCACTTTATTGGGGTTTTTAATTAAAAAAAAAAGGGGAGCGAGCCCCCCCTCAACTGCCGATGACCAGTTACCCTAAACACAGAAAGCATCAGCTCTGGTCCAGAGGAGAAAAAAGTATTCCTGCACGCAGCCCCACGGGCAGAGCTCTACCGGGAGCTCCTGGGGGGGCTGCTGCGAGAGCCGCAGCTGCGGGGCCGTCCGTGGCGCTGCCCAGCGATGGGGACCCGGTACGGCCGTGGGACGAAAGCACCCGGCGGCGGGGGGACCGGGGGACCGGGGGCACACTCACCGCGGAGAAGTTGTGGGGCCCGCAGAGCTCGCCGCGGTACTTGCAGGAGAGCAGCATGTCCTCCAGCTGGTGGCCCAAGCGGTCCATGAAGTCGGCGCTGATGCCCTCGTAGTGCCGGGGGGGCAAAAAGAGGCGAAAATCGGCCAGTTTGGCGAACCACCGGAGCCGCGCCTCGTCGCCGCGCAGCAGCTCGGTGAGCAGCGGGCGGGCGGTGCGGTTGGGCAGCAGCAACCCCAGCCAGTGACCCGCGTAGTACAGATCCCCCTTGGAGAGCCGGGGGAAGCGGAGCGGGTTGTTGTTGCAGAGGGTGACGGCGGGGAAGGGCAGCTGGCGGCTCCACTCGGTGCGCACCTGGGTGTGCGAGGGGAAGGACAGCCAGTGCAGCAGGCGGTTGGAGGACCAGGAGAGCAGCAAGCCCAGCGCGGTGCAGAAGGCCAGCACCCACAGCGCCCGCCGCGGCAGCGCCGCCCGCCGCGAGCACATGTGCCGCAGCCCGTGCAGCCGCGTGCGCAGCGGCGGCGCCCGGCGCCCCCGCGCCATGGGCGCTCCCCGCCGCCGCCCCGGGATCAGTGCGAGCGGCGCCGCGCCATGCCGGGCCCCGCCGGTACCCGCGCCGCGGCCGGCAGCGGCCCCGAGCGGCGGGGGGAGCCGCCGCGGGCAGCCCGCCGCGCCGGCACCGAGCTCTCCGCCGGGCAGCAGTTCCGGCAGCGCGGCATGCCGGGCCCCGCTGCCGCCGTTGCTGATGCTACCGCCGCCGCCTCCCCCCCCCCCCCCCCGCCCTCCCCGCGCCGCGGGGCGGCCGCACCCCGCGGGGGGCAGCGGGGCGGCCCTGCCCGCGAGCCGCCGGCCGAGCCTGCCGCCTGGCCGGCCGCGCCGCTCACATGCTGCGGCGCCGCTACCGCTCCCCCCCTCTCCCCGGTCCCCCCGCCGGCCCCGGGCGCCGCCCGCTGGAGCAGAGGGCTCGGCCCGCTCCGGGCTCCCCCGCCCCGCCGCGCACCGACTGCCCCGCTCCCGGTACCACCGCGCTCGCTCCCGGGACCTCCGGTGCTCCCCGACACCGACCGGCTCCCGAGTCCCGGCGGTCGCTCCGGGACCCCCCGGCGCCGCTCCCCGGGGCAAGCGCTGCGGGACCCCCCTCCGGGCGGCCGCCTAGCCCCGATCCGCGCTCCGCCGGCCGCGGGCGGCTCTCATGCTGCCCTGGCCGGGATGCCGCTGCCCTCCGTTCCTGCGGGGAAAGCCCTCCGCCGGGCGCGCCGCGGGCGAGGAGGAGGAAGAGCGGCGTGAAGCTTTCCCGAGGTGCAAGTCCCGGCTGCGGCGGCGAGCCTCGCCGCTCGGCGCCAGTCGCGCTCGGGAGGCGGAGGGAGGGATGCTCGGCCCCGATCGCGCCGGTGCTTCACTGGAGTAGCCCCCTCCTTCCCCCCCCGCCCCACGTATCCCCCGGCAGAGCAGGGGGGTGCGCGGCCCTGCTGCAGCTCCCGGGACCGCCGGTGTGGGCTGCCCTCCTGCCCACCCTCCTCCAGCCAGAGTTCGGTTTTGTGCTTCTCGGCATCCCCGGGGAACACAGGGTACCGCAGGCACAAGCAAAGCCTCTAGAAACCGGCCAGGTTTGCAGCCTGCTGTTCGGAGCGGTTGTTCTCTGGGGAAAGGGGGTGGTTGGTTTGGGGGGATTGCTTCTTGCTTTCAGTTGCAAAGCTGCTCTACGCTCCGCTTCCACGAGGGACGAGTGGAAACACGGAGAAAGGCTTAGCATCACCCCCTGAGCCTTGCTGCCCCTCCGTCTGTCACGCCCGCAGAGCCCTTTGGGGTCAGAGGGCACGTTTTGCCCTGCACGGGACACAAAACCAGCCTCTTTTCCCCAGCACGGTGAGGAGACAGCAAGAACTGGGGATACACGTTGGCATCTCACCGGTTTGCTCGGCTCTGCGGAAAGCAGCTCACTGTAACCTTCATTTTTATTTCGAATAGCACCGAGCAGCATTCCTATAATTGTGTCCAATTAAGCTGTAAGTGCCGATAACTGCTTCGAATCCCCTCTGATAAATTTTTTCCCTCTGAATCCATTTTCCATGTGCATTTTGATCCGTTACGTATTTTTACCCAATAGATGGAGCCGTTACAGCCTGGTTATCTCGAACCTCTTTCCCGGAGTTTCTGTGTTACTGTGGCAAAAGCTGCAAATCCCAGCAAACCCCCCAGATCCTACTCCTGGCCCTGGAGCCATGGGAACAAGTATGTTTGGGGGGGGGGCCCGATCTTGTGCTTCCATCCCTGTGCTGGAGCGGGTGGCGGCAGGGATTTGCACAAACACATCGATGTGGGCTCAGCTTTACTCCCCCAAAGAACTTTGGTCTCTTGCAGTGCCCCTGCTCGCTGGGAACTTGTGTCCACGCTCCGCAGGAGTTGGACCATTTTTCAGCACTGCTCCAAAGCATCAAATCCTTTTCAAACCCAGAAAGATGGCCGTGAACTTTCTTAAATCAAATGGGAAAAGGCCAGAAGTTCCTCCATTCATTATAACGGTACCAGGTAGCTCCAACCAAGCCGCTCAGCCTGGATTCGCAGCAAATCACAGCTGTTTTCCTGCCGCCTGTTGAAATCAGAGGGAGTTTTGCCCCTTGGCTCACTCACAGGATAATAAACATCCAAACCGCTTCGCCACAAGACGGTTTGAGATTGTTACATCCATGAGACATTGGCACAAACCTGAGGAAACAGAAGTTGCCTGACTACAAACCTCCTCAAATCTTCCCTCCCCCACAAAGCTCATCGCTGCCGCGCAGCAAGGACAGTCTTGGTCGGTGCCAGGTTCTGTCGGCGGCTGGGCTATGGGTTGTGCCTGGCTGGAGAAACACAGCGCAGCCGCGGACTTTGTCCACTTGCTTATTTTCAACCTCTTCCCCTCCTCTAAAGGGTTTGTCACTTGTTCTTTGGGGTGGGGGTAGCTTGGCGAAAGGGGACCGTAAAGGGAAGTTTGTGTGGAAAGCTGGTTTTTTCCCTCAAATCTGCCCACTCCAAATGATCTGCTCACAGCTCATAGGGAAGTAATTCTTCTTAATTAAAAAAAAAAGAAAAAGAAAAGCTGGTGGTAAATAGGAGTTAAGACCAACTTCACCCTGAACTGGAATTCAAAATGTTCCCCATGAAAACTTTATGAAGACAAACCAGACAAAACCTGACCATAATATTCAAAGCCTGCGTTGGCGGTTGTGATGCCTGGTCCCACCCTTTGCAAACCCATTTCCAGTTTTCAGGTTACTTGAGAAAGCAGCTCCCGTCACCCACTCACCCGGTGCACTTCCTTAATCAGAGTCCCAGCTAATTCTTTACGCAGCCGGAGCAGCTTAAAAGCTTATTGGGCTTAATGCATGGAAGGAATAATAGAGCTGCAATCAATAAAAATTGCTTGTTAGTCAACAAGTCACTTAAAATTATCCCTTGGGGTGGGTGAGTTTGCTACTTCTGTCGGAGATTGGATGGAAAGAAAATTATACGGGAGAAATTCAGTGCATCGTTTTGGGTGAATCCTGCCATTCTCCCCCTCAAGGCATAACCTGCGTGCTCCTGAAAGGTACAGAAAAGACAAATATTCTGAAGTTTTTCTAAACCAAAAGCATTGCCTTCTTTTGAAGCTTCATTTTCACTTCAAACATCGACTCAGGTTAAGACAAAAAGGATTAAATAAAAGCCTTAAAACCCCTGGAAAGTAAATCATAATACTTTGTTCCAGCTGGACCCTTTTATTATTATTATTTAATTCATCCCAAACGGGAGCAAAAGGAGTGAAAGCTCAACCCCAAATGCTTTTCCCTCCAGACTCACAGTGTGACTGGCAAACTGAAAAACCCACAGCCCCCCTGTTCGCCAGAGCCCTGCAGCCCCCCGTGAGAGCGTGAGGCTGAGTTAAAAGCTCAGCTCTGTACATGTGATTTGGTGACAGTTTCCGAGGTTTCTGCAGTTTCACCCTGGCGCTGTGAACGGGCATTAGTACATCTCAGGGGATTTATGGGATTCACACTACTGCTCAGTTCTGCAGAGCAATTCCTGGTGGGTGAGTGGGCAGCAGATCTGTCCCCAGTTCATCACCACAACGAGTTATGGGTTGGGGGTAACAGCATGAGGGTACCCAGAGCAGGAACAGTGTCGCAAGAGCAGCAACATCATCTGGTTTATAGCGGGTTTAGTCCCTAAAATCCGGAGGTGAAATTACAGGGATGGCATCAAAGGGTGCAGGACGCTGATCAGCACCTTGCAACCAGATGGCTTTTGTGCTGTCAAAGCCTCTGAAAAAATGAAGGACTTGATTTTAGCACTCAGGAACTCACGCCAAAGAGAACTGGGGTCAGATACCGAAAGGCCAGCTGCCCCCAGGCAGGAGGTTCAAGTCATCGTTGCTCAGGAAAGGGACCCTGTGATGGGCTGATCCTGGCTGGAGGCTGGGGGCTCACCAAAGCTGCTATATCACTGCCCTCCTCAGCTGGGCAGGGCTGAAAAAATACAGCAAAAGGCTCCTGGGTCAAGACAAGGACCAGGAGAGATCATTCAGCAACTACTGTCACGAGCAAAACAGACTCGACTTGGGAAAATTAATTGAATTTATTGCAAATCAAATCTGAGAAGGATAATGAGAAATAAAAACCAAATCATAAACCTCTTCCCCCCACCCCTCCCATCTTCCCAGGCTCAGTTGTGCTCCCCATTTCTCTCCCTCCTCCCCCAGCAGTGCAGGGAGATGGGGAATGGGGGTTGGGGTCAGTCCATCACACCCTGTCTCTGCCAATCCTTCCTCCTTAGGGGATGATCCTCACCCTCTGCCCCTGCTCAGCGTGGGCTCCCTCCCATGGGAGACAGTCCTCCACCAACTTCTCCAGCCTGAGTCCTTCCCATGGCTGCAGCTCTTCCCAAACTGCTCCATTGGGTCCCCCCACAGGGTGCCGTCCTTCAGGAGCAGCTGCTCCAGCATGGGCCCCCCCGGGGTCACAAGTCCTGCCAGCAAACCTGCTCCAGCCTGGGCTCCTCTTCCCGTGGGCCACAGCTCCTGCCAGGAGCTTGCTCCAGCATGGGCTGCCCACAGGGTCACAGCCTCCTTCGGGCATCCCCCTGCTCCGGTGTGGGATCCTCCCTGGGCTGCAGGGGGGTCTGTGCCCCCCCGTGACCCTCTATGGCTACAGGGCACAGCCAGCCTCACCATGGGCTGCACTATGGGCTGCCGGGGAGCCTCTGCTCCGGCACCTTGAGCACCTCCTGCCTGCCTTTTCCCTGGCCTGGGGGTCTGCAGAGTTCTCTCTCTCCCATCCTACCCCTCTCTCCAGCTTCAGCTCAGCAGGTTTTCCCTCCTCACACCCGTTACCCAGAGGCACAACCACCATGGCTGATGGGCTCGGCCCTGCCCAGTGCTGGGTCCGTCCTGGAGCCGGCTGGCATTGGCCCTGTCGGACATGGGGGAGGCTTCCAGCGGCTTCTCACAGAAGCCACCCCTGTAGCCCGCACAACTGCAACCAAACCCTGGCCACACAAACCCGATACAGACCTCCTTTCCCCACACAGAAGCGTCCCCCGGTGCCACCAGAGATGCTGATGCAGACAGCAAAGGCTGAGCACAGCTGGGCACAGCTGCCTGGCCCGGCAGCCTGCAGAGCTCCCGTCTTTGCTGGGATGTGACTCGGGCGCTGACACACAAGCAGCCACCGTGGTGGGGCAGATCTGATGTTGCAGCCCAGCAGGTTGGTGCATCTTACAGAAAAAGGGGCGTGCTCCCCTCTTGTCTTCTGCAAACACCCATTTTTCCAGAATAATTCTCTGTTTTGCCTAACTGCTGCAAAAGCAATCCCTGCTGAAGCCACCATGTTATGAGAAAGTCATAAAACACTTGGAAATAGGGGTTTCCATGGAAGCTACCATCTCAGCCTTAATTCTATTACTGCTGTCTCAAATCCCATAGTATGTGACGAATGCACCCCAGTGTGACCTGAGACCAGCGCAGCTTTGGGGAACCTGCAGGCTGCTGCCCCACCCCCAGCCAGCACCTTAATTCCCAAGAGGGTTTGTTTTCTTTGGTTGTGTTTTATTTTCCTTGGAAGTAAATTACTGAGCTTCCAGCTGTGAAATTCTCTGATTAATTGAGGATTCTCAGAGCAGAACCTTGCACTACATCTGTTACAGGGATTTTTCTGGGTCTGCAGTGTTTTGGAGATGTGTGTTTTTAATGTAGGGAGGTGAAATGCTTAATCCATAATAAAATATTGAAAGCACATAAATAATGTGTCTGTAGCCTATTTCTTAATCTGCTGCATGCTTTCTGGCATCAGTAGAATAGTAAAATGGTTTGTATTTTACAACTCTGCTTTCAGATCCAGAAACAGGGAAACTTTGGTATCTCATTTTCCGTGCCTCATGTGTGTATAAAAAACAACCTCAACCCGTGAGAGATCAAACAAATGCCCAAGTGAGGAATGATGCTGCTGCTCTTCTGGGGATTACGCTGGGACTCAGAGTGTGTGAAAAGCAAATAAAAGTCGTGTTTTCTCGGGTTACGCATGTGCTGGGTGTAGTCAGGAAAGAGTTCACTTTCTTCACAGGGGCTGCTATGAAGCTGGGTTTCTGGATTTACCCCAAGAAAAGTACTGATAAGCTGTTGTTTGGCTGGCACTGGGCAATGCCTGCACCAAATCCAAGGTCTCTCTCCGCTTCTGACCCTGCAGCTGCGTTCCCAGCTCTCTCGCTACAGGCGGTGAAGGGGACACACAGTTCAGACAGCTGACCCAAACTGACCGAAGGGGGATTCCATTCCCTAGCACCTCATGCTCAGTACACAGGCGGGGAGGGGGCTCGGGGGCCACCACTCTTTTTGCTCCTTTGCTATCCTCTCTGTTAGCTCCTTAACTCCGTTGCTAACTCTTTTGCTAATTCATTTGCTGGCTCATTCAATAGTGAGTTGGTGGGTCGGTGGCTTTCCCGGCTGTGCTGTCCCTGATAGGGCTCACTTGGACTCTGCTGCCATTGCTCTCAGGCTCCAGCTCTCTGACTCTCACTACTTGGGACCTGGCTGTGCATCAGTTGGCGGGTGGTGAGCAATTGCAGCATATGTTTTATTTCCTATTAATTTAATTACTTACTAGTATCATTATATATATATAATTCACTTATATTCAATTAGTAAATCGTTCTTATCTCAATTTTATGAGCTTCCTTGTCTTTTTCCTCCAACACTCTCCTACGCTGGAGGTGGTGGGGGGAGGTGTGCAAGCAGCTTCATGGTATTTTGCTGACCGGAGTTAAACCACGACAATGCAGGAGGCTGATCAGGATTAATTAGAAAGACTTTAGGAGGAGCCACATCTGAGCTGGGGTGGGGGACTCGGCTGTGACTTCCCTGCAGCGGTGTCACATTTGCCTTTACATCAGCCGGGATGCACGTGCGGGGAGTCCCCCCATCCCCACACATTTGAAAGGGTTTAGTCTTCCTTCATCCCAGTTTTTTTGGAGGGAACACCGAGGCGTGTGGCTGGAAAGGGCTGGTCCGTGGGCTTGAAATACATGTGGAAATCAACAGTAGATTGTCAAAGCTCCTGGGCAATGCCACACATGCGAGGGCTGTCCCATGTCCTAGAATTAGCAGGGTCCAGTTAAATCGGCATTTCCTGACATAACCATTATTCACCAACTGTCCTTAAAGGAGCAAAATGGCAATATATGCATATATATATATATATATACCTGTGTTATACATGTATGTATTTTTTTCTTCTGCAGGTAGAAAAGAGGAATGATTTTAATCTATTTTAAACTTCTCAGCTGGCATCCTCCCAATTATCTCCTCTTTTTTTTTTTTTTCCCCCTCTGTTTTCCATTTCGCCACTGAAGAAAAGAGGAGAGGGAGTGAAACAAATGAAAATACCTTTGGATGTCTGAAGAACTAATTTTAACATGAATTCTGTTGAGCAAATTAAAAAGCAAAGTTCTCACAGCCTCGGCAAGCTTCTTTCCTGTTGCACTCACTAAATCTGTCATCGAGCATGGGGCATCTTGTACCTACTGGTACCCTGGTCACAGGGAACATGGGGACAACCCACCTCCTGCTCCAGTGCTCTCCCTGCATTTTGGTGGCCCTGTGGCCACCATCCTGCTGGCCAGAAATGTCAGGGCTGGCCAAGCCCACCTCCATCACAGGGTAGCCCCAGCGCTTGGCCAGCTGGAAACTTTGAGCTCAGCCATGGTGACACATTGTGCGGCCATGCCGGACAGGAGAGCGCCAGGCAGCACCCTGCGAGCTGGAGCACATCCCTGCTTGCTCTCTGGGGGACTGCAAGAACGTGGGGAGAGACAGATGGCTGGCACCCAGTACCCAAAGTTCTGGTATACTTCTCCCATGTTAACTGGCCCTCCTGGAGTTATTCTGCATCTATCCAGCCCACCATGAAGCACTGATAGGAGAAACGAGAAAGCAATGCCTTTAAAAAGGAGCCCTGGAAGATTGCAGGGAGGGGGGGATGCATGAGACATGGCCAGAGGCTGGACAAATTATTCCATCTTCAGGAGGACAAAAGAAAATTGAATTTTATCTCCTTTTTTTGAGAGAGCGCTTGTGTCTCTGAACTTCAGAGCCTTGGGGCAGCTGTTCACAGAGCACTGCTGCAGCCAGTTTTTCGTGTTGTCATTTATTTTTTTTTTCTGGGGTTTTTTTTTTTTTTTTCCCTGTATATAAAGGGCTGAAGTTTGCTTGGAATTGCCTGGCGTTTTGCTGGGTGAGCTCCTGCTATTTTAGCTCATGTCTTTATTTCTGATGGGCTGTGCAGCATGGGAGCAGGAGTGATGTTGTCGCTGCTTCACTTGGGTGTTTAATCACGCTCCAAAGCTTTTTACTGCTTTGTGTACACCGCCACAGGAGATGTTCTGGCTTAATTAAAAAAGAATTTAGGGAAAGAAAAAAAACCCTCTAAGCTCACTTTGCTATTCAAATCTGTGTAATTTAATGCTTTGGTCCAGGGCTGTGTGGCCGTGAGCTGATCCATATGGGGACTGGAGGTCCCCTACACCTTCATATGTGGTAGTGGGATGCAAGAGTGGGAAGCATGGGAGGGAGAGCTTGGCTCCACTGTCTTCAGGCAATAGTTCTGGATACTACATAGGCATAAGCCTGGAGCATGAAAGTGGGTCTGGAGGCTCTCTTGGACCCCCAAGGTCACATCCCAAGGAGCAGTAACACCTGGAAAATGGGAACCTGGAGCTTCCTGGCCCACATTTGGGGCTGAGTGTGGCACCAGCACACCAGCCCCTGCAGTCACGCCACGGTCAGGAGTCCTGCTGGGTATTTCATGTCATCTCTGCCTGTGTCTTAATTCCACCCTTCCTGTCTCTTCTGAACCCTTTTTTCTCAGGTTAAATTTACTGGACCTAACAGACACAGAGGAAAGCTGCTTTGTGTTTAGATGCTGACGGGGACTGAAAATTATATCTCTTCCAGGCAGTTTTGCTTCTAAATCAAGTTAAGGGAGCAATTTCTTAAGTTAATATTTATTCTTTGTCTTTCCTATATATTTGAAGACTCTTCTGGGAGCCAGGTGGGAAATAGCCTTTCTCCTTTTAAACCTGTTGCTATGATTTCAAACACAAGTGAAGGCAAAGAGGCTGCCACAGCCCCGTTCTTTGTAGCAGCGGGGAGGGAAGCAGGTGGAGTCATGCTTCACATACTGAGATATGAGCACAGCTCGGTCAGGATAATAGGGATCGGTCACGGGTCACCTCTTGCATGAAGCAACATCAGACTCATTCTGCCGCACTGGGGCCACATTTGGAGGCTGCTTTATCGGCTGCATGAGGGTCCTGGAGCAGATCCTCCTGGAAACCATGCAAAGGCACATGGAAAACGAGGAGGGGATTGCTGACAGCCAACATGGCTTCACCAAGGGCAGATCGTGCCTGATGATTTTGGTGGCTTCTACAGTGGGGTCACGACCTTGGTGGGTAGAGGACGGGCAACCAATGTCATCAACCTGGACTTATGCAAAGCATTCGACACTGTCCCGCACAACGTCCTTATCTCTAAACTGGAGAGACATGGATTTGAGGGATGGACCGCTCGGTGGATAAGGAACTGGCTGGATGGTCACACTCAGGGAGTTGTGGTCAATGGCTCAGTGTCCGAGTGGAGAGCAGTGACGAGCGGCGTTCCTCAGGGGTCGGTGTTGGGGCCGGTGCTGTTTGTCATCTTTGTCAGTGACATGGATGGTGGGATTGAGTGCCCCCTCAGCAAGTTTGCCGATGACGCCAAGCTGTGTGGTGCGGTGACACGCTGGAGGGAAGGGGTGGCATCCAGAGCGCCCTGGACAGGCTGGAGAGGTGGGACCGTGCCAAGCTCATGGAGTTCCACAAGGCCAAGGGCAACGTCCTGCACCTGGGTTGGGGCAATCCCAAATACAGGGACAGGCTGGGTGGCGAATGGCTGGAGAGCAGCCCTGGGGAGAAGGACTTGGGGGTACTGGGGGATGAGAAGCTGGACACGAGCCGGCTGTGTGCGCTGGCAGCCCAGAAAGCCAACCGTACCCTGGGCTGTATCCAGAGCAGCGTGGCCAGCAGGGCGAGGGAGGGGATTCTCCCCCTCTGCTCTGCTGTGGTGAGATCCCCCCTGGAATTCTGCATCCAGCTGTGGAGCCCCCAACATAAGAAGGATATTGACCGGTTGGAGTGAGTCCAGAGGAGGCCATGGAGATGCTCCAAGGGCTGGAGCCCCTCTGCCATGGGGACAGGCTGGGAGAGTTGGGGGTGTTCAGCCTGGAGCAGAGAAGGCCCCAGGGAGACCTTAGAGCCCCTTCTAGTACCTGGGGGGGCTACAAGGAAGCTATGGGGGACTTTTTACAAGGGCCTGTAGTGACAGAACAAGGGGCAATACATTTAAATTGAAAGTAAGGGAGATTTAGATTGAGTATATGAAAGAAATTCTTCCTGGAGAGGGTGGTGAAGCAGTGGGACAGGTTGCCCAGAGAAGCTGTAGATGCCCCATCCCTGGAAGTGTTCAAGGCTAGCGGGGTTGGAACTAGATGATCCAACATTCCAACCCAATCCAACCCATTCTATGACTCTATGATATGCTGGAAAGCAAATATTTAACTCTCTGGTACACTTTGGGGTCTCCCCACAGAGGATTTGGCCAGAGTTTGAAGGATTAAGCAGGCTTGGAGTGGTCCCACAGCCAGGATCTGACCCAAAAGCTGCCATTGAAACCTCCCCGACCCCAAATCTATTTGCTACTGGGGATGATTTATGGCACAAAGAATTGCATTATATTTTGTTGCAAAAATTCTAGCTTAGGGTTGGGTTTTTTTCCTTTGTGAGCAATTGGCTCTGCATGGAGAGCAGGCATCAGAGGTCTGCAGCATGAACAGTCACCAGGAGACAGAGGTTTTGAGGACAGGAGAGAGGCATGTGCCCGGGTTGGTGTTTGGGAAGGGTGCGTGTCTCACGTACGCATGCACACCCCCAAGCTTGCTCGCACACCCATGTGCTCTGGCTGAGCACAGAGGTCACATTGGAGGAAATCAATAAATGCAATTATTATCAAAATTGCCAGTGTACCTGCGGGATGTGGCTGGAAGCAGATGAGGACAAGTCTCCAGCAGATTCAGCTTTGACCTGGCTCTGCTCCCAGTGTGTTCACTCTGTGGCACGGCAGAGCGAAGGCATGTGGAGCACCCAGGGCCACAGTGGCTGTTTGCAGATATCAGGGGATTTTCAGTGCTATTTCCCAAGGGAAACAACCCTTTCCTGCACAAGGAAAAGACTCCCCCTCTCCATCCAAAAAAAAATTAATTCCCATCAAGGACTATTTCAAAGGAAACAGTTTGACAGCCCCAAAGTTGCTCCAGTTCCTTTCAAATTCAGTGGGAATATTGCCAGGTATTTCGACATGAGTTCATTGAGGCGATTCCCATCCGTGGAAGTCCCGGGTCTCAGCAAACTCTCCCGACACCAGTGGCTGCTGCAGAAGGAGTGTTTGGGGGATTTTACCTACTTTGTGTGTTCTGGCCAGGACTAGAGGACACCGGGTCAGTGCTACACGTTGTCCCCACTAATCTTCCCGCTGTCCTTGGCACGGGGAAGCCCGTGAGCAGGGATGCTGGGCAGGATGCGAGTGGGGCTGGCTGGCAGGGCAGGTAAGTGCTACCTGCTGAGCTGCCAAACCGAAAGGATCCATCTAACGTTTCTTTGGCAGGCTAATGGGTGACAGCAGTTGTGTGGGAAGACTAATGGAGAAAAGGTTTGATAAAATAGAAGCACCATCCCTAAGTTTTTCTGATGCTTTTTTGCAGTTATATAATTTTAAAATGACATTGACTTAAAAAAAAAAGAAAAAAAAACCCAAAACCAACAAAACCCAACACTGGGAAACTTTGAGCACTTAGGGCTGGATTCTGCTCCTGCTGCAGCAGCGGAAGTTTGGGTTCCTCCCTGTGAACTTCAGGGGAGGCGCAGTACATTTTCCCAGGAGGAAGAATGGGAAACAGGGTTTGGCCCCACACCCTTAATCACATCTAAATGCCACCGGTGCCATGCAGGAAAGAGAAAAGGGCTGAGCCGTCACCTCTGGGGAAGCGTCTGCAGTTTGCACCCAGTCAGTATTCCCTGTGCATGTGGTTACTATGCCAACCAGCATCAACGCAGACCGGGATGCGTGAGGGGTTTGCACTCGCCAGGATGCAGCACCCTAGTCCTGCTGTGGGGTCTGTTCGTGGGCACGTCCCAGCCTAGCGCAGAGCGAGTCAGGTGCCTCTTGCTGTGCCGTGCAAAGCCATCTCTGCAGTTCCTGACAGCGTTTGGGGGTGCCTGGGGGAATTTTAGCTCCCATCCTGACTGGGTCTGGCCGAGGGCTTGTTTGTAAGAGAGAGCTGGACGAAGGCATCCTAAAACCAAGGATGAAGCCATGTGAAGAAGCAGCAAGTGGTTGGATGGCCAGCAGAGCTGTGAACTGAGAGCCACATCCCTGGTTCACCACAGACTGGGTGTGCTCAAGGCTTGGTGGCAGCTGGGGGAGAGCACCCCAAACCCCGCTCGACTCCACTGTGCTGCAACCCTTTGTTGGGCTGTGAGCTGCCCTGGGGCACAGAGAAAGGACACTGGGGGTGTCACACCTGCTCTGAGATGTGACGCTGGACACCTTGCTCTGTGCCTCAGTTTCCCTGCCTGGTTCTGCTGTATAGATCAGTAGGTTTCCGGGCAGAGGCTGGTACACCATGAAGGACAATGGGACCTGGCTCACATCAAGCCTGGCCTCTCTCCTGGTCTGGATCCAGCCCCTGGCAAGCTGTCCCCTCTCCCATCCAAGCCAGTCAGGACTTTTTTATTAATGCTTTCCGTAGGCTCCAGCATTTGGTTCATCTGACGGCTGCCAACATTTTTTTATTAAAAATACCTGCTTTCTTCTGTAATGTAATCCCATGGGAAGCCAAGATGAAGGGGGCTCTTAGGTGGAAAAAGCCCCGAAGAAATGAAACTGCAGCAGAAAGAAGGTTCCTCTGGGAGGGACGTATGGACTGTCTGCCTTGACACAAAGAAAGATGTTGTCAGAGTTAGTTTCCCTGAAGAAATGGCCTCAGTGCTTTTTGGGAAGGTTTGAATTGATTCTCTTACCCCTCCAAGAGAAGTGGTTTTGCTCCAGGTATATACTAAGGCACAAAGGTGAAGTTTCCTGGTCTTTTTTTATTTTTCTCTATAGCAGTTCTCATAAATATTTCATACATTTATATTCATAATTCCTCTCTCCCACTCTCTCCTACTCTTGAAGCCGTCGGATGTGGCTGGGTGAGCGCAAGGCGCTTTGGTGATTCTCTGCGCAATGGTTAATGGGCTGGATGATTCTCTGAGGTGGCACGTCAATGTTTTTTCTTGTCAAGGCTTTTTTGTCTCTGAGTTGGTATTTTAAAACAATATACCTGAAGGTGTAAAACCTCTGTGGAACATTGAGGAGGGTCGATTGGAAATGCTACTTTCCGATCTCCTCTGTGCTCTCTTTTTGAGCAGTCCCCTCTGCTTTCTCCTTTATATCTGCAAGAATTTGGGTTGTTTTAACAACATCACATGAGGTTTATAAATTTTGCCATTAAACCTGTAAACAGGGTGTTGCAAGGAAGCAATTGCTCTTGTGCCAGTGTACCAGGCTTTAAAATCTGTGGAATGATCACATACCCGTCCTCTTTCCCTGCTTTTTCAGGATCACTTCCTTGGTGCTATGAGTGGTGATGGCAGTCAAGTCTTCAAATATGGGGGAATCAGCAGCTGGAAATCTGCCAGTTTGCCTATTGCACTCCAAAAAGCCTCCTCAAACCTTCCACAAAATAGAGGAAAAGCAGGATTATTTCTTTTCCTTCCAGCTACTCCTAAATATTAGCGCAACATCCTCCCACGTTCCCTGTTTGGCCCCTGGAGATAGTGACACATGAGGTTTATCACATCTCTGAGCTGGACCGAAAGGGTCCGAGATGAGATGTTTCCATGTGGACACTAAAAACCCTTCAATGTGTTCCTCACGGTGGGTGTTTTTCATGACAATAGGGTTTTTTTTTTCTCACGTTCATTGACATCACATTATGCAGTAAGTCCCCAGGGAACTGTTCCCAGAATAATTGCACAAGACAAATAATCAGTATTTCTAATTTATTTTCTTCTGCTCTTCCGGATGAAGTAATGTGGCGCGGCTTTGCGATAATTGGAAACACCTGATGCTGACCTTAGGAAAAGAAGGAAGAATTCAAAATATTGATCTTAGTGCCAGCTTAAAGGGAAAAGTGGCACTTTGTACTTGGAAGGCTTAGCCCAGGACAGCCTGCATTGCTCTCCACAAGCTCTTGTGCAGAGACCCAGCTTGTGGGCAGCAAGTCAGTGCTGGGATGCAATCCATTTCTTGGCCATCAAGACTGGCCACCACCTTGTCTGGGGCCCTGGGGATTACCTGTCTCCCTGCCAGTCCTGCTCAGTTAATTCCCTGCTTTGCTTCTCCAGGGAAGTTTACTGGGATATTGTGTTATTGCTCCTTGGTGCTGAGCAAAAGGTTGGTGTGGATACCAGTGTCACCAGTGCTAGGATCCGGGGAGCATCCTCTCTGGCTGACGCAAACTAACATCCTGCCTGAGAGCACCCAGGGTCTGAAATGCAGAAACATCCAATAAAAGTAGCAGATGGGTATCAAAACAAGCAGAACATTGTACTGCTCCACGCACAGTGAAAAATCAGTTGAGGGCTATTAACACAAAGATATGCTGGCCACGGGCTGATAGAGATGAGCACAGTATTTTGGGGCAACAGTGTTACATGCTGTCCTTATTCTTTTCCTCTTGTCTAGGTGTATGTTTTTATCAGAGACAGGATATTGGAGAAGACGGACTCTCAATATGATTTAATACAGCTGCTCGCATAGTCTTGTGTTACGCTCCTGACAATCTCCAGACTTTGCAAAGTGGGACATGCCTGACTCCAACAGCTTCCCATTAGGCTGCTGGAAAGCAAGTGGATTGCAGCTCAACGACAACTCGGTAAAAGCAAAGTGAACCGGTGTTTCTCTGCGCTGCAAGCTACGTGCACTCTGCACCCCTGGAAACAAGACCCACGGCGCTCGCCAAGGGATGCTGTTCAGCTTTCAGCAGAGCACACAGGAACCTGCACTGCTCAGTCACTCCTTGGGAAGGAGCAGAGGGTGAGCACAGCTCGTGACATTGCTTGCAATGACAGTCCTGTGTTTTACACAGGCTGCAAAGGGAGTCACGGGCGCAGTTATAGAGGGAGAGTTTATGAGTAGCCCAGTATCAGTAACGCTGTTTAAGCCTTAGAAAGATTTGAGTACTTTTCAACTGCTATCATATAAAAATACATAATAATGATTATTTTTGAAAATGCCAGGAATCAGCTTGTTATCTGCTTATAACTCTGCCAGTGCCCAGAGTAATCACCCACCACAGCCCAGTGAAAACATTCTGCTTTACTGGATTTACTGGACTAAGGAGCTGGAGGAAGGATGCTGCTCTGAACAATGTGCACCAGGCAGAGCACAGAGCTTGTGCAGCACAGGGCGAGGAGTCAGAAATTGCTGTTCTGAGCAGAAGCTGTGCTCACCCAAACTCCCAGCATGATCGGTGCTGGGGGCAGACAGGATCGCGGCCACAACCCTGCGAGGGAGTCTGTCCTCAGACTCCTCAAGAGTTTGCACCCACTCAGCCTTCAGGATGCAGCAGCTCCTAACTGAAGTATGGATGCTAAGCTCTGCCTAGTCTAATACGGCTGGATCTCCTCACATAGGAGGAGAAGTCCCTTCAGACTTCTCTAGCAGCATAAAAGCAACTTTAAAGGTAACACACACCTAATGCTATGTGAAGTGGCCTCTGTGTGATGCAGGATCACCTCCTCTCCAGTCAGTTTCTCTAGATGTGGACCCGATTACCTTCCTGCTGGTGTAAACCTGACGCACCCACATGAGCTTGGTGGTGAAATTCAGATGAGCACATGGCCCGGAGCTACTATCATGAGTAACAGCTTCGTGCATCTTAAAAGGGACTGAATCAGCTACCAGAATAACTCTGGGCTTCTATATCCAGGCAGCGGCATATCCGCCCCAGATTCATCCACGCTTCCTCAGTTAGGTTTGTGTACACACGCTGTGCTTGCTTTTATAATTATAATCTCTCAGTTGTCTTACAAACAGTAGTTGCCTTAAGGGTGAGAGTCTGAGCAAATTCCCCTGTTTGTTAAGAAAACAATACGGGCCTGATTACGAGCTGAGATCTAACTATCGCTAAGCTGGGTAAATGCACTGAATTCAGGAGTGTTCTACATATGCTCCGCTGGTGGGGAGAGCGCTCAGAAGAAAGGTTGGTCAGTGAAGATTTAGCTTTAAGCATAACCTTTCACAAACAAGATATGGTTTCTGGAGAACTACTCATTGCTTCCCATTGTGCTGCGCTGGAGGGCTGTGGAAATCCGTGCCGTGTTGCAAAAGCAAAGATAAATGCAGGTGGGCTGAGCCAAGCAGGGTAGAAACGGTGATTTCACCCCTGCAGTGAGTACAACCAGGAACTTCTGTCCCAGAGAAACAAGCCCCTGAAATAGGAAGAGACGACCCTGGTGAGCTGCAGAGCAGGTGTTTAAATAATTCAAAATTAACTCTCTTTTATTCAGCTGCATGATGCTAGGAGGGTAAGAATTGCACTGTGGCCTTGCTGAATCAATGGTGAAACTCCCTCCTGCCTTCCCGGTGTCAAGGTTTCACCCCATTAAAAGGTAGACCCTAAGCTACAGCTCAGCACAGCCCTAAGCGCCCCAAGACCATTTCGGTACAGCAAGTAATTTGGTAGCTCAGCCCTTCTGAAATCAGGAGTTACATCCTTGCATGAGGCTGCTTTACACGGAGGTCTGGCATTGCCAAGGATGGACAAGAGCAGGCAGGGCTGGATGGGAGATCACTTCCCATGCTGTGAATATACCACCTATTTTAAACCCTCCTAGTTTGGGATAAGGGTGTTTGTGGGCACCCACAGATAGCCATATGCACTGCTGCTTGCTTCCGTGGAGCCCAGGTCTGGAAGACTTGCACACCTTCACGTGATCACATCTGTGTGTTTGTATGCCACAATCACTCAGGCTGCAATTGTTGCTGCCTCTCTAAGCTGCAACCGCTCCTGCTCCTGCCACGTGTGACCCTTGCAGTGTGGACCCACTGCCATGCCTGGTCCCTGTGGCTGCAGGGATTGCAGGGAAGGGCTCTCCATCACAGATTTCATAGAATCACAGAATCATAGAACCTTTTAGGTTGGAAAAGACCATTAAGACCATCAAGTCCAATTGTTAACCCAACCCTGCTAATACCACCACTAAACCATGTCCCTAAGGATCTTGTCCACACCTCTCTTAAATACCTCCAGTGTATTTAGAATTTCCTGATACCCAAGAGAACAGCTCTTACTTACACCTTGCCTTGCACTGGACACGCATCCATACATAGTGGCTCGGGGAAACCCACTGCTTTTTCCCAGCCCATCCGCAGAGGAGAACCGACAGCTCCAGGGGAGGAGGTGGCGTGTGGGTCTGGCATTCCGGATCAGTCCTTCTGGGGGGCTCGCAGGAGCGGGGCACCTCCATGAGCCACTTTTCACACTGACAGACGTGTGCCATCAGCGCGGTGGCTTTCAGGAGCAGTTCGCTGCGTAGCCCCAGGAGGCTGGAGGTGGAAATGAGATGGATCGAAATCAAAGATTTCCTCGGCTTCCAGACTCTTTGTCATTTTCTTGTTTGCCTGATGTTTTCTCTGTGTTTGGTTAGAGCCCCTCAGCACTTGAAGAAGGTGTGACACGTGGTCATAAATAATCATTAACTCCACAAGTACTTTCTAGTTTAAACATTTTAAATAAATAGATGTAACTCTCCTGAAAGGCAAACTTTCATATAACTGTATTAAATTTGCATGCATGCTGCTTTCAGTGAGAAACCCCTGCTGAGAAACAGGACTGGCATGGGCTAGATTGGTATTTCCTGATCCACAATGGGAAGAGAGACTGCTCTGTCACTGGGAAATAAAACGGCAAGATCAAATACCAGAATATTTTGTCTCGCTTGAAAGTGAGCTGCTTCACACCATACACTGATTCCTCAGCTAATAAAACGGGCTGCAGGCTCACAGATTTGTGTAACATCAGACAAGATGGTGCTGTCAAAGAAATACGAACTGGTTTTGCCAGTGGGATTGAATGGGGAGGGGTTGCAGAGATCAGACCTCTCTGAAATGCTCTGCGGGATGCTCTGCCCTGCCTGGGAGCAGACGGAGCTCCCTGGAAAAGGGGGGATGAGCCACCGAGGGTAAAGCCGGTAGTTAATTTTAAGAGTCAACCCGGGAGCTGGTTGCGATATTAACAGTGGGCTCCACTGATCTAGACTGCAGCACCCCCAGCAATGCCCTGATTTTGGAGGCATGCCAGCTGAGTTTTCTGTGGGATTGACTTGCCTCATTTCTCTCCTCTTGTGATGAGCACTTTTAACCTGCCTCCTAATCACGAGGAAGTCTGTGTGCCATGGGCGGCACCAGCATTTGCATTTATCCAGGCCAAGGTTTCGAGACGGCGACACTGACGTGGTGAGAGATGGCTTTTGCTTTGGCCATGGCCCACGCAGGACCAGGTTACAGCTTTGCTGGTGTTGGCAAAGTGGGAGCCGAGTTAAAAATGTAGCTGGGAAAGCTGAGTTTCCAGGCCCTGGTCCTGCTGTGACAGTGGGGACATGGACCACTGATGCCTTTGCAAAGCAGGGGGCATGGTGCTAACCCAATTACGTCGGGGTGAGAAGCTTAGGGGTGCCGAGGCCAAACGCAAGGGAAAGTGCTGCAGACGCCTTCCTCTGCAGCACGGCTGAGCAGGAGCACGGCTGAGCAGGAGCTCGGCGTTACGACAGAGCAGACACAATTAGCCAAGAGAAGCGTGTGCAATTAGCAGGGTGCCGCTGGGTCATTCTGCTTGAGCTGTTTAACAACCGCAGGAAAGCCCTCTGTCAAGGCAGCAGGGTTAAGGCCAGTGAAGGAAACGATGCTCACCTGGCACATGGGAAAAGTCAGAACGAAGCAGAAAATGCTGCTGAAGAAAACTGGGCAGTGGTGATGTAATTGCCCCCCCCCCCCCCCCCCCCCCAGTGATGGGCCAGGGCAGTGGGAAGCAGGCAGAACCCAGACCATGCACACTGGGTGCTCAGGTGCCACAATGTCCCCATGCCTTGCTTCTCCAGGCATCAGCCACGAGCAGGAGCCAGGGGGTCGCAGGCAGAGTATCTGCCCTCTTCCTGCATGTCCAAGGCCATCACACATCTGGGGAGCTGGAGCGGTGGGGTCCAGCTGGGGGTCCCTGAGGATCAGCATCTGCTAGAGCTTGGTGAAGTGTAACTAGGGAACTCTAGCAAGAAAAATAGCAGCTGCAATAAAAACACAAGGCTAAAGTGCTGCCCTGCCATGGTGTGCCCATACGGCAAAAACCAGTTTGGGTGGCAAGCAAGCCGGCTGCCACTGAAATAAGTGAGAGGGAGGCTCAGCAAGGAGTTTCTCTATGAATCCCATGTTTTATCAGCATGTCCAGGGCTTTTAGAGTAGCTTAGAGAAACAGCCCTTTATTTCAGCCACTGTCACTGCAGGACTTGATGGACTCCCAGAGCAGAGGAGATGGCACCAGCGAAGTCCGCATGGGCACAATAAAAACATCGGCAGCCTCAAGACAGACAGTGACAAAGCAATCTCTGCAGGAGACGGAGCTCGGTCTCTCAGCCACTTTGGTAAAGGCTTGTTTAATTTAGTGCATGGTGGTTGAATAAAATATTTCTTAGCCTTATTAAAATAAGGATTTACTCCCCATTCTATTATTCATGGGGCTGTACACTAAGTACCAGCCAGTCGGAGCATAATTAGCAAGGAATTATTTACAGAGATGTGAAACTGTTCCTAAATCCAAGCAAATAGCATCTCCATGCTCTCCCAGAGCGGCCTGGCAGCGGGATGGCTGCACGACATGACCCACCGGGGCAGCACCTCTGCAAGCAAGAGTAATGATGCCTTCAGAGGCAGGCATGGGAGTAACTCATAGAAACAGCAAACATGCAAACTGTCAGCATGATTCACTGAGTAATTATAGAATAATACAGTGTAAACTATTAGGAGATAATAACAATAAGTCAGGATTGACTTGTCTCCTTTAAAACTCCAGGCTGCCTCCTGGTTATTTGTTATCTCTCAAAGCCTGCTGCACGCATGAGAGGAGAGCTGAAGGGTGCTGCTGTGCGGCAGCCTGCGCAGGCACCTTCTTCTGTAGGCTTTGACAGGCACAAACTTCTGGAGGGGGAGCCTGTAAATCACCTGGGCTGCTGCCTTTGCCAGAGGGAGATGTCTGCTGGAGGCACCTGAGGAAACGGTCGTGGAAAGGACAGCACTGGGGCACATCTGGTAGGACAGGGAGTTATAAGGGTTATCAGTTCTCATGCTTTGGGACAGATGAAGCTGGGGGTCAGGGAGGAGGTTCAGCTGACCTTTTTTTACAAAGGCACCCATAATGTTCCCTAGGTGCAGGTATTGGCTAAGGTTCATCCAAGCTGAACCATTTTTAATAACACTGAACCCAGAAACCACCTAAGGAGGCAGCTGAACTCAGCTCCCATCAATCCCAACGCCACATTTTAATAACATTGACGTGTTGGGTTTCAAGTCTGAAATTTAACCTTTTTTCCTTCCCAGACAGTCATTAGGTTCATTTAAATAATTTTTTTTTTTAAAAAAAAGCAGTTCAGACTGCAATTTCCTACTCTGAAAATGGCAAATTGGGCATTGAAATAACTGTGAGGTCTGCTACTGCCTCCTTTCTCTCTGCACCCGCTCTCTCCGGGGTGGGATAGTTGTCAGCTCCAGCTCTTCACTACAAGCCACTTTAGTTAGATGGATGACATTTTTAGTGAAAAACATTAAATTATTTAGCCTCAGTTGGCAGGTTCTGGTACTGCGTTGCCAAATCACACTTACTACGGAAATTCCTGTGTTCCAGAAACATTTTTCCAGTGGCCACTGCCTAAATAGCCTGTTCCCTTTAAAGTGTGGGTACCATGTGAGGCTTCTGGGGAGCAGGAGCGGGAGTGGTCGCTCTGCTTGTAAGGAGGGGTTGGAATGCGGGGTGCATGCATGCAAATCTGCACACACATGTGCAGAGCCATGTGCAGTGCCATGTGTTCTGCAGGGTGCGAGGCCACGCAGCCTGGGAGCCCTCCGCATCCAGCAGCTCATTCTGCCTGCCCAGCACCATCAGAAGGGCTCATACGTGGTATATGGGGACAGGTCTCTGGAACAGGACAGTGTAAACTTAATTCTGTTGCAAGGAATGACAAAAATGTTACACTTTTTGGTAAATCAGTCCAAAAAAAGCCACTTTTTTGGGTCTGTCAAGCAAAATAATAGAAGGCAGTTTAAGGAGATATCCTGACACGCATCTCCAAAGCCATGCCAACAGGGCATGACCAACATTTTGTTGGCTAACAGTCGTAGATGATACTTGGTGGGTGGTGCACGGACATTCTGGGTACCACACATCCCCTCTGGGAGAGGCTCAGCTGGCAGAAGACCCGGGCTGTCGCAAGAAGGCTCGCCCTGCCGGCAGCATGATGTTGCTGTGCTGCAGAGCCCTCTGTCAACACTCAATCCATCACTCGTCGTTCTTTATTAGGGCAGGAGGGCAGGCTGCAGGCGTAACAGTGCTTCGCTGCTGATCAGAAGGCAACTCAGCAGGAACAGCTGTCCATCAGCTTGAAACTCAATTACCCAAGCAACAGCTCTCCTCTGTATAGGTGTAATCAGCTCCTTGTATCATGCATTCACCTACTGGTTATCATCCTCTGTCATGCCCTTTCTAGACCATTCGTTACTTATGCATGCACTAATCAGAGATCCTCCCCTTGGTGGGACCTGCATTGCTCCTGATCAATGCCAAACCCTTTTCCCTCATGGAAGGGCATCCTGCAGGTAGGGAAGCAGCTGGCGGTGCTGCTTACAAGGACCTGGAAAGAAGGCGGCAGCACGTGCCTAGGAGAACCCCACCACCCTTGCAATCTTAGGTTATAAAAGCCTATGGGGGCTGTGACTGAGAACTGGAGGCTCTGCTCTGCATATAACAGTGGCTCTAAAACAGAGAAAAACTAGGCATGGGCCGTTCATTCTTTTTACTGCGTCATGATATTTCCAGGAATGTGACTCCAGGCAAGTTTGCAGCTTGTATTCACAGCTGAATTCTTTGGTGGCAAGAGCAATGAGCAATGATTTTTGTTCTCTGGGCTTCAGTACTCATACCATTTCCATTTTTATGGCATTTGATTATGTATTAGACATTTAAGATGCATTTATAATATTAACCTCCCAAAAAGAGGCCACTCCTGAACAGCTCTGTTTGCCTAGTTAAAATGCGACTCTCGCTGTTGTCTGTACCTCAAGTGGTCTGCATCGATGAATCAAAGATCTGAAATGCTGAAACAAAATATATAGATAAAAAAAAACCACAGGGGGGAAAGCCTTCGTTCCTAACAAATGACCTGTGCTGCAACATCAGCCACTTACTCATTTGTCAAAGCGGTGCGGTTCTGCTCAGCTGCACCAAAGTTGTAATTTGCAAATCTGAATCCAATTTGATGCTTCGTCATCTTGTGACACAGCAGGGGGAGAAGATGACTCGGTACCGCTCGCACCGCGCGAGCTGTGGTGCCCTTCTCTGTGTCCCACGGTCAGGCTGGGGCCATGCAGGGGTGATGCACCCAGCACCCCAGTTTGGGGGACTTTTTTGAGATGTGGCAAGGAGAGGAAAGCACCAAGCAGGTTGTTCCACAGATGGAAGGTGTCCAAAGAAGTGAAGTAGTTTGCTCAAGATCCTAGTGTGAGTCCAACTAAATGCAGAGCCTGGAGCAGCACCAGTTTCCTCGTCCCCATCCAGTGGATGAGCCCTTTGATCATGCTGACCCTCCCCAACCCTCCAAGCTGGTTTGGACCTTCAGTAACCGCTCAGTCTCTGTAAATTATTATTTTGCTTGTGTGGCAGAAGCAGCTCAGATCCCACTGGAGGACACAGACCATCACCTCTGGGTGCTGGGTGCTGCCCACACATCTAACCAGAAAGACCTGTGACAGCACAAGGATCTAACAGAGACTGCAGAAGTCAGATGGCTGTGACAAACACAGAGGAGAGTGAATATCCATCAGTCAAGATAACATAAAACTGTCCCAAAATCAAGAGTTAAGAATCTCAGATTGTACTGAGCTGCTCCCTGCCTCCTTCTCTCATCTCCCATTACCCATGACAAGGACAAGGATGTCATCTCACTGCACAGTCGTTCCTCATGTTTGTGAACTGCTTGACACAACCATGGTGAGACTAGAAAAAACTCAGGAGATAACAGTAACTGTCTTCCCCCCCCCCAATAAGCACATAAGGCCTGAGAACCAACACTGAGGATAATGATGAGCAAGTATTAAATCCGCTCTCTTTGAATGAGCTCTGTCCATCCTTGCCTGGTACAGGCAGGATGCTTCCAGAAAGCAGTGTGAAGACATGAAAATGAAGACAGTATCATAACGCACATGAGAGGTGAAGAATGGAAATGATGAATGAAGAGTGCAAAGCCTTCCATTCCCCATACCCAAAGCATTTCCATTGCAGCTTTAATGAAATCCTTTTTTTTCCCAGCTCTGCACTACGTGGGCGTACCCCACTCAGCTTTACATTTAGCAGTACAGATAGTAACCAACATCAGACGCAGAAGCCGCACGACTCCAGCAGTGCTGCTAGAGGAGCCTCCGGGCCGTTCATACCCCGCTGTTCGTGCTGTTACACGCGGGTTGAAGGCAGCGTAGTTATCTCAACACACGTGTTACTGTGCTAGGCAGTGCGGGATCTTAATGTATGTACACTATAATTACTTTTAGTTGCTCCCTTCTCTTTTATTGTAATTTGCTTGCTAATTATCGTTACAGAATCTTAACTCAGTTGTTCCCATTAATCTTAAATTAATTGTAAGGTAGTCCATGCTAATTTAACACCAGGGTTGGTTTTTTTTTCTTTTAATCACATGTTTTTAGGCTTGTTGCTGATGTGCTAAAAACAGTCGTCTTGGAAAAGCAGCTCTGTCCTGAAAAATGATGTTGCAGAAAACATGATTGCAACCCAGGGGTTTCCTCTTCTGTTTGAAGGATTTGGGACTAAATAGGCTTCATCTGACATGAGAAAGGAGCTGTTTTCTCGTCTGCTCCCTGGTCCATCAGAGACCACACTCATTTCTTTAACTTCAGGTACCAAAGTGTTTTGACACAAGCCTTTCAGATGACCGGCCTCAGGAGGTGAGGACTAAACCCCGCATGAGCTGGGGTCCCATCTCCCAGAGGTTCCCTTGCAATCCACTTCAGCATCATATTAACAGGGCAGGAACTTAAGGCACTAATGGCCATCCTCTAATGGATCTATCCCCTGGGGACAGAATATTTACCACGCCTCCAGTGAGAAGCATTTCTATTGCTGTTTAGCTGATAGGGGACTGATATTTCTGGATGAAGGAGTTATAGGAATCCCTGCTTTTTATAGCACTGAAGGTTTCAGGGGTATTATTGCATCTATTATGTCTCAGCTGGGTAATAAGTTTTGGCTGAGGCTTTCTTTGGTAAAGACAGTGACACCAAGGTTTTTACTGAACTCGTGTCAGTCAGTAGTTTTACTCAAAAACAACAACCAAAAATCCTCAAACTCTCTCCTGATTCAAGGCACTTTTCTTGCGGTATCGTCAGATACCTCAAGCCATCCCACAGCCAAACATTAGAGGATCAGTGGGCTTTAGGGTAGGACACGCATCCTGCCTTCGCAGTCAGCACAGCTCAGCCAGGAGAGATTTAGGAAGCCACCGTGACTTGCCCACATGCAGCTGTGTACCCCCAATGGCAAGTCTACATTTTTGTGATGAACTATTTTGGCCTTTTCAAAACGTTATGTAAAAGACATGCTCAAAACTTGAGGGAACTGTTTTCTTTAAGTCCCAATAGGAAGCTACAGCCATCGCAAAATCATTTCACTTAAATGTTTCTCAGAATTGTCTATGAGTTGGACAAAATACTGTCTTTTTCCAGAGCTTCCATCCTGCTTCATGTCACCCCCAGGGTGTTCAGCACATTTGGAATAAAGTGCTGTGTAAAGTTTGCTGGAAATTCTGATGAACTCTGCTGTTCCAGAGCACTCACGTTCACCTTTGCAATCCAATTACGTTGGATAAATACTGGCCAATTCTGCTGTCCCCCATGCCGTGGCTGGTTTTTATGCACCTGGACTCAGCCCCAAGCATTTGTTGGGTACTACCGGAATGCTGACTAACAGACAGCGCTGGAGCCGAGCGCTCGGATGTCCTTACAAGGACAGAGGAGCTCCAGCGCTAGGTCAGACACCGCAGGACGGGATGCTCCGTAAACCCGCAGAAATGGGACAGTCCCCTGTCCAGCAGTGCCCAGCGACTGTCAGACAGAAAACAACAGCTCCCTTTAGTCAGCTACAGAGAGAGGCTGATAAAGAAACAGTGAAGCAGTTCTGATCTATAATATATATAAAACCATGGGGTGCCTATGGTTTAAATAATACTGACTTAGTTATAGACTAAGCAAGAATATGAAAGGATTGGGGGGAGGAGGAGGCTTTGGCAATGGGATTAAATTATATGTTTTCTACTGCCATTATGAATTCTGTTTTGGTTTTTTATCCTAATTTTGAAGAGCTGCTGCTTTCACACAACCCTTGTTTAGGGTAGGTGCAGGATCGGGACGGCAGCATGCCGAGGAGTTTCGTGCACAGGGACACTTCTTATCTGAGAGCCAACACTTCGATTGCAGTCACATATTGCAGTCTTGTCTCATGGAAGAAAATCACTTTGATTTATGGAGGGGAATGCCAAGGTCTGCCTGCCCAGCAATGTCCCTGACCCCAAAAGGCACCCCAGTAACGAATTCAGGGGCAATTGTGTTTCCTCTGGAGTTTTTCTGAGAGATATAAAATATACCAGAGGAAACACCATATATATAATCTGCAGTATTTTTCTCCTTGTCCCTGAAGTCCTTGGCGTGCCTCTGTGCCTTTGGGGCCATGAAGGACTTGCTGTTGCTAATGATTACTCAGCATCCTCCCCTGAAGGTTGCAATGGGACACGAGAGTCAGACATGAGACTCAGCTTTAAAAAATACTCATCTAGACTCTAGAGGGGAATGGCCTTGCTCTATATAAATGCTTGGTTATAAATGCAGGGATACTCACCCCTTTCCTTAGCAGAACCACCTGGGATCTACCTACCACTTCATTTAGAAGAAATGAGGGGTTGTGGCAATAATGCTTGCAAGACATGCCAGGACCATGAGCCTCAGTGACAGCAGACTGTGGCGATGATGGGGTGGGAGGGTTAATAAACACTACAAGCAGCCCATAAAATCCCCCTTGCTTTCCCCAGCTGCCAATGCACAGGATGCAAATCAACCCACCTGTTAATGCTGCAGCATAAATAGGGGCTGAAGGATATTCACACTGCTTACCGCCAGCTAACACATCCCTCAGGAAGCTCTCAATTAGCCTCCTGTCTCCAAGCTTTGGTTTGATACAGCCCTTGTTAAAAGGTACTGCCAGAGCATTGTGATTTGGGATGCTTAGAAAGAAATAAGGGGCAAATGCAAAAACTGCTGACAGAGGGAAGGAGAGAGGCTGAGCGGGCCGCGGGCTGGGCTCCTGTTTGACATGTGCTTCTCATTCCAGCATCCCCTGGATGTTGCCACCTTTGTGTTTCTTCCAGACATTTTCCTCTGGGCTAAAAGTTCCTTTCGGAGCTAATCAACACCACAGATGACACGTCAGTGGGAGCCGTGTTTGAGGGAAGCCATGCCCTGCCTGCTGGGGGGATGCCAGGTGAGGGTGGCACCCAGTAGGTAAGGATGTTTGGCCAATCCAGGGCTGGAGAAACCCTTCATGAACAGCAGCATCTGGATAAGCAGATCCAGATGAGGCATTTCCAGTGCACGTATGAAAAATATGTGGACTTTGTCCCCCTCCTGTTTTCTGCATCCCTTTTCCAAGCGTGTACTCTCCTCAGCCAGCTTAGCTGGGGTCCGCATCAGGTCCCACGATCTTTGCAGTAAAACCCAGGGTGAGGTCAAGTGGCAAATGAGCACAGACTTTCAGGATCATGGTTTGAGCTCAGATTCTTAGCGTCCCCCAACCAACCATTTCAAAGCCTGTTTTAGTGTGCTCTCTTCATTTCCACTGTTACCTGTGTTTATTTTTTACACACTAAAAGCACTCTGCATGTGTTTGTGCCCATTTCTGTGTTGTGCTGTGGTGTGCGGGGGTGTACTTCACTCAGGCGGTGTCTCTGGATACTATTCTAAAGCAAGCAATAATAAATAAGACTACACCATGCTGTGCTAATTAGGGAGCACGGCTGACAGCATATTGGACGTCCTCATTTCAAGACAGCCTGAGAAGAGGGCCTTCCACAGCTCATGTCTATAATGGGAATCCACCAGGCCATGGGCCTGGGCTAAAAATAACCATCATAATTAAAAACAGGATTCAAGGCACAAGCAGAGGTAGCACAGGCAGATGTATCTCCTTGTAAATACAATATTTAAACACCTAATTCAGCGTATCACCAAGAAAGAAGTTAGGAGAAGGTCAGTCCTCCTTCTATTAGTCATGCAGAGAAACATGATGTATTTGGCTTGTTCAATATACGCCAGATCTTTAATGGGACTTGCATTTACCTGTAATATTTATCATAAAGTTCTTTGCAAGAGGAAGACTGGCTGAAGGGCCCTGGTGGTACAGCTGCAGCAGAAATGTCTTTGTACCCTCCAACTCAAAGGTTCTCTTTGAGATGTTCCTTGGAGGAGCTCTGCCAGGAGAAGAGCTATGAGGTTTGAGGCCAATCATGCCCCAACCAAGAGAGGGGACTAAGGACTCTGTAAACAGAGATTGTGAAATTTGCCCCTGTGTGCAGTTAGCAATCCTGCACAGTGCTAAATCGCTCCACTGTCATTGCTGGACAGTGCTAAGGACCACAGGCTACCTTCTGCCCAGGGTGGCAGATTTGACCCCACATCCTTGGAGATTGCTTTACACCATGTTGGACATTCTAGCCAGTAAATTAATCCAGACAGGACCTGGCACTCTTTTGGGGGGCTTCTCTCCATCCCAGCAGTTCATGAACCTAGGCTGCAGCAGCAAACAGCACTGCTGCCTTTATAGCCATGGCCCCAGGAGCAAGAGAAACATTTTGAGGTTCTCCTGTGAGCTCATCTGGCACAGGACAATCTGCTAAAAAACCAGTGTGTTGGGGTTTTTTCTTACTGAATCCCTGCTGTGTCAAGGTCACTCTCTGCTTTGCTAATTGAGGACTAAGAAAAAGTGAAAACTCCAGATCCAAAAGGTACATCCTCCTCACTGCCTGCCCAGAGCCCTGCAAATACGAAGCCAGCTTGTTCTCAGTGCAGCCCGGTGCGTTGTGATTAAATTACAGCACAAACGAGCCTGGAAGTTATGAGTATCAACTTGGGAGAAGTCCAGGAGCAGAGAGACTTCTAGTAATATTACCCTGAACCTCAGGACTTGGCTCCATTTTCATTGTCTTGTCCTTGGTGCACAAGCCAGGGCTGCATGCCTGGTGGGTGCGTTGGATCGATGCTGTTCCCAGGCTGTAACCGTTTCACCACTTGGAGGAGTGGGCTGCATGCAGAACTGGGGTGCAATGGCTGACGGCACAGAAAGGGGATGCTTTGCTTTCCAGCTTACCCCTATTACTTTGCTGATGCTCTGTTTGGGTTTCCCAGCTCTGCTGCTACTCATTAACGATTTTCTCTGGGTGGATTTAGGACTCATTTAAAGTCAGTGAGAAAGGGGAGATCCATTGAAGGCGATGGGGTTACATGGTGAAGAGCACAGCAGAGTTGCTGGTCCTGGCCCACTGTGCCCATGGTTACACGTCTTCATCAAAGTGACATTTCTCGCCGCTTGCAGAGGGAACAGCTATTATCTCGCTGTCTGCTGCTAATGAACTTCACCGCAGTGAGCGAAGTCCTTTGGTGGACATGACTAGCGCTGATCGTTCCAATTAAAAATGCACAATTAACATCTCATGCCATCCTCTCCAGCAGAATGATGGTTGGAAAATGTCCCTGATCATGAGATGGCCCTCATGCAGTCACAAGCCTGGCATGCTGTTAAATACCTCGGGGTTAGGCTGAGCTGCCTGGCCACCCCCCCTTGCAGGCTGGGCGACAGACCCATCACACACCACGAACCACAGGGGAGTTGGCAGGGGAGTTGGAGTGGGAGATGTTTTGGCTGAGAGTAGAGACAGCTTCCAAAACTCATCATGAGGAACTATTGGGAGTCACTGCTGCGACAAACAGCAGCCGGTCAGAGAGACACCATACGTGCTTAGTAGAACTTGTGATCAGCCTTGCCCAGAGATGGCTTCATCCTCAGAGGATTTGTCCTTGTCTCTAGTTTTGTTCCCCTCTGGAAATTAGAACTGATATTCCATCATTTCGCCTGGATGTTTTCACATCCTTACACGGGCCAGGAAGGCTCAGAAAAGAAATCACAATTGCTGCTTTTTCTCCAACTGTCCTTGCCTCAGCTGGAGCGGGTCTGTGTGCATGACCCTGCACGGATGTCTGTCTGTGCGGCTGGAGATGGACAGGGTAGGTGTCAGCTGCCCAAACGTGGTACCTAGCGATGTTCACCATGCCCCAAGCCATCCCAAGCAGGTGTGGGACTGCCCAGTCACACGCAGGACCCACAGATGCCGGAGGCCAGGAAGGATCTGAAATGGACCCTGGACATCCACAATAGCATCAGAGACCTACGTGACATCTACTGAATCCTGCCCAACTGACTAAGGAGCACTAAAACTCCTGAGGATGATACAGGAGAAGAAAATCTCCACTAGACTTCATGGAAGAATTGCTACTTACCCTTAGGTATCTCTCTCATCCATAAAGAAATGCAACTACCACAGCGCCCTCAAAAAGCAAAGCCTACAAAGAGGGTGGTGACACTGCCCAGGAGAGGGGGAAGAAAGAAGGGAGCCGTGAATGAATGCTGCCAGCCTGCTACTGCTAACTCTGAGAATTAAACACCTTGCAAAGAATCAGACCCAGAACGGCAGATGCATTAATAATATAGAGAGATAAAGAGGGAAGGGGTCTCTGACGCAGAGGGAGCACACACACATAACCTGCATACGCAAGGAAGAGGGAACAAAGGTACAGCGTCCTTGAGAAATGTGTTTTCTCTGTAAAACCAGGCATGGGAGACGGCTGCTGCTGTTTCACTCTCTATGTAACCCGAAATAAAATGTCTCCTTAAATAAAAATCAAGTGCAGATTCGTGAGTGTGTCTGTGTGTCCTGAGAGGCAGAACATGATCCTCACCAGGGTGGGGAGAAGGCAGCACTGAATTTTCTGCACATGTTCATTCATCTTTTGAAATGAATTTGCCTTGTCTGGGCAAGGGCCCATTGTGGATGTCCATTCACTAACAAAGGAATGTTAACAGCCCAAAAACTGTTGCCATTGCTTTCACCCAGCAGGCAGGATCTCCACCATTCACACTGGAGCATTTTTAGCCTGGAGTTGAGGATAGTGTTGGTCAGATGAGAAGCCAATTTGTTGAGCCTGAAATACTTAATTTGAAATATCTTACCTACGAGTCCCTCTACCAATACTCAATGCAAGTCACCACCAACAGCATTCGGCTGATCTGACTCACACTGGGATTTCCAGACACATGATCCCCTCCCTTTTTTCTGCAGGTCTGATACACTGCCATTTTAAAGCCCTACAAATACATGGAAATCTTCGAAATTGGTGAAATTCTCAAACTCGAGAGCAACTGCATCATCAGGGCTTATGAAGCACTAGACACAGGAGCTATACACAGCCCTCAAAGCTGGTGGAGGTAGTCAGGGTGGATTTGGCTGCTGGTAATCATGATGCAGCCAGAGCAAGTCCTGCCTCTGTATGCAGGCGAAGACATCACCCGTAAGTTTCCTGCTAGAGAGCTCAAGATGCAGCTGTAGATACCACCTTTCTGTGATGTCTGAAGGCAGACTTTTTAAGCTTAAATGGACAAAAAGAGGTAAAAGGAATACTGTCTATTATCATGTACCATTCCCTGAGGGCTGAAAACAGAAGACGCCACTTCATCAGTAGAGCCAAACATCTTCCCTGTGCTCCCTTTATTTCTTCACACTTGGCCGCAGGAGGAAAGCACAGTGAGTGCCACAAGGAAGGATTTTCCTTCCCCGTTGATTCACCCCTCGCTTGCACAGGTAGACACACACGCATGCACACGCAGCCCCTTCTTCCATCTCTCATCGATAGTCCATGATATTTATTCATTCACAGATACTCATGTGGGATGTTTATGGGAAAGGTTTAGTTCAGTGCTTTGGCAGCTTTAGCATAAAGGTGAATTTATTTAGGCTGATAAGCTGTAACTAAGCATTCCCCCTGTGCTGAAGGCCCCTCGACACAATGTCTTCAGGAAAATGGTGCTGAGGAAGCCCATAAGTGGAGGTTGCTCCTCTTGAATAAAGTTACCAGGCTCAGCATCAAGCAAGCATTGCACGAGCGCACCAGGTACACGCTGTCCACCCCCTGGGAGGCAGCTGAGCTCCTCATAGCAACAGAACAGTCTCCAGCCACCTCCACGGGTGCAGGACTGGGGGCTTCCAGGGTGCCGTGGACACGTGATGGTGAACGCCAACGCTATGGTGGTACATGGCTCTGTGTACCCCACCGGAGGGAGACCTTCAGACACCAATGTTACAGACCCCTCTACACCCAAGGACAGCAATGCCTCGAAATACACTGCCGGATCTCGTTGCTGCCACGCTGCCAGCCACGGGGGTGTGGGAAATAGAGAATCACACTCACAGTGTCCCCAGATCACACCCTTCTCTGTCCCGAGGGGACAGGATTCACTTGCCGTTCTTGACTCCTACCAAGAGGTGGCAATAGGCAATTCTGTATTGGCCTCAGCAAGGAAGAAACCCTGAATTTTAATTTCCACCTGTCAGTGACACATATATTCTCTCCACTGGGTATAGCGTGAGCAAAGTTCCTGGGCTGGAAGGGGGAAAGGGAGGGGTGCTGCAATAAAGCAAAAGAGGACACTTGCAAAGCAAAAATGACATTGATTTTAAAGAGCAAGAGCAAAACTGCCATTTGCAAAGGGCAAAGCATCTCCAGGGGAAACTGGAGAACATTATCAATAGATGGATAGTTTGGAAGGAGCACAAAATGAGAAGATTGTTTAATAATGAGGCAAGGAATGCTCAATTACTACATGCAAAAAAAATACCTCCCATAAGCAACTGCCGCTGATCCAGGCATGGTAAAGCCAAACACAAGAGTTAGAAGGTGGCGAGGCAGTTCCCTTTCCCCTGGGTAGTGACACTGGCCAAACACCGCAATATTATTGTCAGAGGTGCATATATATGCACAAACATTCGTTTCTTCTTCATTTGACTTCTGAACCTTAGAGGATGCATGCAGGTCATGTTTGCACAATACGGAGGGTCAGAAACTTAATACAGAAGAAGATAAAGCATGAAGCCCTCTCCCACCACATGGCTCCAGCAGGCACGGGTGGACCAAGCTAACACACTGCGAGAGGTGCAGTGACGTGGAGAGGGGTCAGCAGGGAGCATTGCAGGTTTTGGGGGATGCCTCCATCCCTTGACTAGTCCTTCACTGCTCTTTCCAGCCAGCTGGGGCTGTTCCTGTTTTGTGTCATGGATATTATCAAAGCTGCAGTTCCTGAAGCAGCAGCACATCATTGCCTCCCTGTGGAAAGCCTATGGGCTGTGTATGGGGGCAGTGGGTGACCCCTACATGGGTATGTGGATGCCGAGTGCTTCAGTGAGGGCTCTGTAACCCTGCCTCCATCTCTGTCTTCATGCTCACTGTCAGCCTAGGAGGTGTCTCGGAGGAAGGTGGTCTTGGCCTTTCCACTACTGACCCTTCACTCTGCAGCTTCGTGTTATGAAAAAGAGCCCTGTTCTCCGGGAGACGATGCTGACGTAACCAGGAAGCTTTATGAGACCAGTAATCAATTCCCCGTCCCTCTGCAGAAACAGCTTTCACATTGTGGACTCTACCTGGCAATTACACTCCTGTGGTGACCTTTAAATCACATCTGCTTTCCCTGGAGAGCACTGAGCTGAGAGGTCACAGCCTCACCACATGTATGCACTGAGGTGCCTGACATTTTGGGAGGAAACATAAAGGCGATTTCAATCTTCTTGTAGCTCCAAGGTGCTATTGAAATAATATGACATGAAATAACATCTCTTCAAGGTCCAGCTGCAGCTGCTTGGTAATGGAGGTATGGGAGAGAGATTGTTCCAAGGAATGGCCCAGAACCTTAGGTGAAAGGCTTGTTAAGTCCAGCCTTAACAAGTGTGTCGCCTTGGGCAAAGCCCTTTCTGGCCTGCAGACAGCAGAGACGTGGGATGGATGCAGGATGATGTAGCTGGTGGCGTGGGCTGTCTGCTCACTGATCAGGGCCAATATGTGAGCTCAGCATTAGAGGAGACAATCCAGGACAGCCCTGGCCTCTGGCAAGGTCAGGAGAGGGTGGATCTGTCCTCACAAAGCTCCACTCAAAGTGGCATCTAGGCAAAGCTCTGAGTCTATTTTGGGCGTGTTTTTGTTACAGGCAGAGCCCATGGTTGGGGTTCAGTCACCAACACCTGGGTGCGGGGCTCAGCAAGGCCAGCACGCTCCCTCTGCGCGCACCGGCAGCTCCAAGGACTTACTCAGCCCATCCAAAAGCAGCCACACGGGAAGCTGAAGCTCCCTTGGGAGGGCTAATTCCTTGGCTTAGCTGCTTAGCTGCCATCATGTACTGACATGTCAGCTGGATAAAGTTCTGGAGAGGGTCCTCCCCTTCAGTCTGAGCTGCCCATGCAGCACGCAGCATCCCAGCTGCAGATGTGGCTGGCTTTGGAGAAACCCACATTTCCAAGCTCTGTTTGCAAAGGGAAAATCACAGGTATGAACCGTGTGTCTGCGCTGAGACAAAACCACCTTGGGGACGTGGTGCTGTAAAGTAAAGCTTGCGTCAGTCACGAGACTGCAGAGATCTTGGGCTCTCTGTTTTAACAAAAGGTGGTTTCTATGCCTAGAATCCTGAATTTCCTCCTTTCCTACTTATATTCACCAAGCTGAAAACCCCTAAAGCATTCATAATCAAGGAGCTAACTAAACACAAATGCAGATTAGGAAAGCAAAGAGGATTTGTTGGGCTTTGAGGCTACAGGTGTCCTCAGCAGGCAATGGCATGTTCCTTGTCGCTTGTGGCTGGAGGTCATTTGAGAGAAATGGTTTTATTTGTTCATTACAGCCCATGAAACCTGGCAGTTGTGGACCCCCTTTGCAGTTGGCAGGGATCGGCTCCAGACTAGCAATGGGTCTGGGGTGTGATTCCCCTGAGACAGCGGACGAACCTTCCTCAGATGAACCCCAGCTCCATCGCTGGGGGAGATACCTCCACCCAAGGTGCCCTGCCCAAGCGGGATCTTTTTTGTGTGTCAGTGCTTTAAGTATCTGTGTAGACATGCAAGAGAGAATAAGGGCATATATGTTTGTGTTCTAAACTGAAAAGACATAAAAAGTTACTGCCATAGGTTGCTTTTTACAGCTTTCAGTTATGGGAAACCACAAGCGCCGCCGAACAAGATGTGTGCATTTTCCTGATGCCCTTCAGTGCAGGACCAAGCAGATTAATTAAACCTCTGCTGAAGGTGATCAAAACTGCTCTACCCTATTTTGCACTGACCTCCGCAACCTCCATAACCTTTGGCTCAGAAAGTCTTTGAGCTGCATATGCCTTGGGAGGGATTAGCATTTTTATACACCTGACCTGTACTCCCTTAAGCATCCTCTACACACCATTATCAGAGACGGGATCCAGGGGTTTGATACATGAAGCTTATTACAGTTCTGACTGAGTCTGAGTTATTTTCCTTATTTGTATTTGAATTGAAAACTGAGGGCAGTTACAGGACCACGGGTAAGGGAAGGTGACTTCCAGATGTGGTCTCGTCCCGAAGAGCTGCGGCTTGTAGCCTCTTCAGTCTCACCAGCAAGATTCACATCAGACGACTTCTGCAGCCGGTTTTGCATTCCCTGGCAGTAGCCAGTCAAACAAATCGTTTATCGCACAGTTTAGGGAGGTACATCCTAGGTGGAACAGTATAAATAATTGATTTTTTGCTTCACTGGCAATTTCAAACAAACAAATCAGAAAACAAAAAATGGCTTCGGGTCAACTTGAAATTCAAATCTCTGAAAATTTTTTTTGTCAATCACAAAACTGGAAGAAATAAACTCTGGGTGAGGTGGAACATTTTGTTTGCCCTAATATCAAATGTTTCATTTTGAAACCAAGTATTTTCTTTAACCACAGTGTAAATATAACTTAAGGAGGTTTCTAACCAAAAAGTGTTTTATTTGTTACTTTTTTCCTTCTTCTGGTGTTTTGTTTGTCTGTGTCATGGGCAATTCTGCAAGGGAACAGTTTGCTGCTGCTGAATATCTATTGGTTTTGTGACAAGAAGATTTGGCGAAATATTTCACCCAGGTGAAGCTGTTAAGAACCTTTTCTCTTGTGTTCTCAAATCACCTTTTACCCAGTAGCCTGGGGATGTATTAAAATCTCTGTTTTACCTGTGGGCAAAGTAGGTGAGACCTACCCTGGGCAGGAAGCCAGCACAGGAGCTATTTGTGGATAAGCTGGGACAGGAGAAGCCTCATTTTCCTCGTGCAGGAAAGGCCTCAGAGTGCAATACAGAGATTTTGTGCAGTTTCAACGTCACAAAAAGGACTCCTGAAGGACCGGAAATGAATGATTTACTTCAACAGTGCTGTAAAACCAAAGATAATACTCAGATCCTTATGATCTGGCTGGTCTCTGTAATCTCACTAACTCAGTTTTTGGGGTAGAAACTGTGCCTTACACAGTGATCGTGGTGATCCTTCCACTCCTTCCCCAACCTGATGATGCCGAGATAATGGACTTGGGCTGGTCTTTTTGAAGGTCATGCAAAGAGCCACTGGTGGAGTTGATACTGAACCCAAGAGACCTGACTGGTTGCATGGTTCTTAGCAGTAATGTTTACTGTGATATCTGAGTGTCATTACATCAGCCCTTGTTTCTAAGCACTAGATATAAATCTTCCCCACAGGGACAAATAGCAGAGACTAGAAGAAACAAAAAATTTAGATATAAGAGAGCAGCTGACAGTTTAAAATGAACTAAATTCTCATTCTTTTGGTGTTTGTATCATTCCAACCTGGGTCTCTGTAAGCCTGAAATGACAAGATCCTATCAAAGCATTTGGAGATGTCTCATCCAACGCTACATGAACAGCAAAGTCGCCACCCAACAAAATCACTTTTGAACTCTGTGCGGCAGCAGCCCGACTAATTGCATTTCAGATTAATGAGTCTTTCACTAACGTCCTAATTGCATAATGAGAACCTTATAGTTCACTTTTAACTACTGAATTGTTTCCAAATTAACCAGGCGATGCACATGCACCCAGTGCAACCCGTAGTTGGGCTGATTTGCATACGATAATTACAAGTGTTTCGCTTTACAAGTGGCGCTCTGCTTTCTCTTACAGACTGTTTGTTTCTGCTCCAGCAAACTGTGTTCTTGCACATGCGTATTACGGTTGAGTCGTGAGTGGCGAAAAGACCGTTAGTGTTGTTTCGAACTACCTTCAAGCTACAGCACGCAGCTATAATCGCTCTGTAATTGTTCCCTGCCAGCTGTCTGTGTGGGATGAGACCATGCTCGCTTCTTGCTTATTTAAAGGCAGCAAGTCCCATTCTCCAAGCTGGAAAAGCTTCTTCCTCATCTCTTGGTCCCTTTAGGTTCCCCAAAGGTTTGGTGATTATGCCCCATCCTGCTAGTCCACGTCTTACCAAGGGTCTTGGAGTGATTTGAGGAAGAGGGCTGAGCGTGAACTGGGATCAGTGAAACGCTGCTTGGCAGGGGAAGGGATGCGGGATGGGGCTGTGGGGTTAGATGGGGAAACAGCTGGGGGTTATACATCTCATTGATGCTTTTTTCATGTGTGACAGCGTGGGAAAGAGAAACTGAGTAAGACAAAAAGGATGTGGCACCTCTCCTTGTGCCCATCCTCCCCCAGCCACCTCTCTTCCCAGTTCAGCAGGGAAAAAGAGGGCATAAGGTATTCATTTCTGAGTACAGCAAAATGAGCATTTCAATTTGAAGGTTTTTTCCCAAATCAGTTTGATTTTGTTTGCTTTCAATAGTGAAGGATGAATTGGTAAAATTTGCATTATGACAACAGCATCTTTCCTAGAAGAAAACCCAGACTTTAAAAGCTGGAAAAGCCCTTTATTCTCAAGATGAGTATTTCCAGATTCTTGCATTTTGCTATAATAATGGTCTGTTATGAAGAACATTGCTCAGCTTTCTCATCCTCCCTAAACCAGATGGCACATGACAAAGCGCAGACCTGTTCTGCCAGCCCTTCTGCAAGGTGGGCCATACACTGAGGTCCAGCAGGAGACCTTGAACTCCTCTACCAGGGCTGGCAGAGCAACTCATCCCTCTGTACCACTGCACTTTATCTTTCTTCATGCACTAGAAAGGCCTGAGGGGAAAGAAACGTAACATTTTTCCAAGGGCCACTGAGGTGTATGTCATTGCATCTGCATTTCCTCCATGGGCATTCCTTGCCTTGGATGTCAAGCAAAGTTGAACCATTGCAGTCCCCTTGCTTTCCCCACATCTCAGCCCAGGTTGGCAGCAGAGCAAATTTCTCTTGTCCTTCAATACCACAGGCCTTTTCCTCATTCTAGAATAATTATTTTGCCTGGTCTCAGCCGCTCCTCTCCATTGCCTGGTGCTATGGCTGATTGATTGCTGTTTGCCTCTTGGTCTGTTCTTGTCAGTACAGGGAAGTTATGTCATAGATAAAGAGCTGAGGTTTGTTCCCTAAACTGTTGTCTAGGCTATAATGTGAAGGACTCCCTGCTTTAAAAAGAAACAAATAATGAATCTTTTTAGTGACACTGGAACTGCAAGTGACCACTCCAGCTCCTCCTTGTGCAGCCTCAGCTCATCCTTGTGCACCAGGGTCCCATCTGCCTTCCTCCATGTGCACTGACGCTCAGCCTGAAACGGTTCTCCTGAATCCTTTCCATTCCTTATCCCATTTTCTTTGTCTTCTTTTCTGCCCTGTTGCCAGCCCAGTTTGCAGTGAGTGACATAGTGTTCTGTCTATATTAAGCCAACCTGGAGCAGTCCTATGTCCCATTGGACAGCAGCTTTCACCCCGTGCTTGGCCCAGCAATGCCCCTCTGCAAGCCCTCTGCTAGTGGTACAATAAGCCTGATCGCCCCATCTCACCGAGTTCCTGCCCCACCACCCGTTTAGCATCGCTTGGGAGAATGCACCCTCCCCAAAAACAGAGCAATGTCTTTGTGCCACACCACCCCACATCATGATTTGTCCGATGGGGAAGCGAGAGGCACAAACTGCCCCATCCAGTCTCCCTTTGGAAAAGACTAAGAGTTTTTGAGGATGCAACTTCTTTTTGAGATACAAAAGGATACCTGCCAGCACGATAATGAACGGACCTTTCATAACATACTCGTAATGACAATAATAGAAATAACAAGAGTGATGTTTGAATACAAGGAACAACAGTAGAGAAAGGTGGATTTTATTATTGATAACTTTACAGTTGAAGAGTGACGTTCCTGGATAATAGTGTATTATAGCACAATTCTTCCTGGCCGGGAAGCAGATTGCCTTCCACATCTGTGTTGTATAGAGGGGACAAAGGCTCTTGTTTCTATTCAGCACCAAGAAAATAGAATCTGTTTCCTGCAGCCAGCCAGACATCTAATTGAGCTCGCTTGCTGCTGTTTGGGATTGCAAGAACTCTTTGTTTCTCATTAGTGTTAAATGTTGCCCGCACAGCATATGACACAAGCACACACTCACAATCATCGGCGCACACAGCAGACTGTGATGCTTCAGAGGTTAAAAAAATAAATCTCACAAACACTGCAAATAAAATCCCATTTCCAATGTTTGGGGCTCGTTTTGTATTCAGTAATGATGGGCTTTGCACTGTGCAGGGGTCCTTTGTCCTCTTCTTTCCTTGACAAAACAATGACGGTAAATAATCTTACACCCAGTATGTGAAGCACATTTTTGCAAGGGGACATAAGAATTACTTGATTAGACAGAGGCGTTTTTCCCTTCCTCCTGTGGTACAGGAGCCATATTCCTCCTCCACCATTAGGAATGAAGACAGATTGTATGGTAGCAAAGACAAAGAAACTTAAAACAGTTTGCCTGTTATCCAAGCTGGGGAACATCTTGCTATATATATATTTATACATGCACATACACACATGCTTTCATGTGTATTAAATATATACACACACGTATTTGGATGCACGTGTTCGCGGATGGTCACCACTGTGGGTGCTCAGAGGACTCTCATTAGATTTTACAGCTCAGCTTAACTAAGATGGATCTCCCCTCACTGAGCAGGAGCCGGTGAAGAGGGAAAAGGGAAAAGCTACTCAGGTAACTCAGAGCTTTGAGGTGACCAGACACCTCAGGGGAATTATTGCTGCCTAAACATTACAAAATTCTCCTTTCTTTTCCCCTCAGGGGGTTGTCCCTTCCTTCAGAGATGTGGTTGATGCTGACGATGCTCTCTTCCTCCTGCATTAATACAGCCACTGTGGGTTTAAAGGCAGAGTCTGGTTTGCAGCTGAGGTCAAATTGCTGAGCCTTTGCAGAGAGTTTGGCATGCAGGAATCCAAACACAGCTCTGCAAGTGGTTTTTGTTACTTCCCCAGCTGTCTGTCTCTCACTGTCCCAAAGGGGGATTTCCCTCCTCCTAAGCAAGCTCCAGCAAGATTATGAAGAATAAAACCTCTCATTTATTCTTTACAGACACAGCTTGGCACTCATATCCCATGGGAGGCGTATCTGGCTCTGTATACCTCGAGACAAAATTCAAACACCTTTGGATTCCAGTCAGCTGAAAATGTGTATTTTGTTTGCTCCATGAGAATAACCATCAGGGCAAAATTAATCTCCATTCAAGAAGGACTTCATAGCACCAGGGATTGCTAGCAAAGAATACATTTGCACTGTAGAGAGCATTTAAGGCTACAAACCCCAGAGCCATCAAACACAAGTTTGCTTTTGTGGTTCGATCTAATAGCAACGTTTCCCAGCAGGTTGGGGAAACTGAGTCATGGCACTGCAGCGGGATGCAGCCAAGCAGAAAGGATTGATGTGCCAGGGGAGAAGCTTAGCTGGACAGCCAGATCAAGGGATGGCAGCGGGAGCACACGCTGTTCCGACACCAGCCCTTACAACACAGCATGGCACCTTTTTGAAGGAATTATTTTACCCATCTGCCACATTTCAGGTTTGGCTATTTAGTCCCAAATCCTTCAAATTACATTTTTGCAACAATTTTTTAAAAAAAAGTCCTGTTTTTTCCTAGTTTGAGTGTCATGTTTTACTTTTTAAGCCTGAGCAGCCTTTGTTGCAGCTGAAGTAAAACAGCTGCCAGGTGAAAGAATAAAGCACCGATTTCCAAACGAGCGAGCACAGCGTGTCTGTCGCGCTAAAATGACAGCTGCCCCTTGGACACAAAAAGGGCTGTGGAAATGTGAAGCAAGAACGATCGCAAAATCTGAAGCGAGTTTCCAGCATTATGCAGCCTGGGGTGGTTCTTGCAGGGACTTTGCTCTATGCCATTGACTTCTCCTTGCTTCGAAACAGTTGCTTCTTGGGCAGCATTAACTCTAACATCCCACACTGCCTTACACCTCCCCACCTTGGGATGACACTGGATTTTATCTGGGGCTCATGGTATTTCCAAACAGGTGCCCTGGACACAGCCACCACAGAAAAGATTTTTACAGAAGAAAAAGAAATGCTGGAAAGAGGTACCAAGGAAACCAGAGGCATCAAGTCACTTCAAATCAACAACAACATGGCCCAAGAAACTCTTTGCTTCAAGCTAGTCCTCACCTGAAGCTGAATTTTGGGTAGAACAACATGGTCTTGGAGGGCTCGTTAGCTACTCATACGGCCTCGGTAGCATTTATTTATTGTATTTATTTATCTTGCTTGTGTGAGGCTGACCTGGTCCAAAAGCACCTTGACAAATACGTCATGCATTCCCGAAATTCCCTGCCCATGTGACAGCAAGTCCCTTTTCTGCCAGCAAAAGGCTCTCCATGTGCACAGCTGTCCCTGAAGCAGCAGGATGAGATTCCTGAATCCATCTCCCTTGCATGCTGCAACCCGTGAAACTGTGCTCTTACACGGATTTTTATTTTCTTGTCCAGAACTGCAACACTTTCCTTCATGGCAGATTCTCCCCAGCTTGTGCAGTGCTACTAAAAGTGGATCCATTCCTCTGAAATGTCTTTGTCACGTTTTCAAATGCTCCTCAGGCATTTCTGAGACGTTGCTGCATCACGTTATCCTCTGTGTCTCATTCGAGTCAGCTTGCTAGCATAGTGAATTTTCCCAAATTGAATTGAATTACTTTTTGTTCACGGTTTACAATTAGAACCCTTGAAAATACAAGAGTATGTAGTGCTTTGCTTACTGTGCTTATTACTGATACCTTCTACATTTAAAATATCTAAGTAGATAACCGACGTTCTAACAAGAGTCAGAACTGTATGAGCTTTTGGGGATTCTCAGAGCAACCTTTAAACCAGCTCATGGGTGGATTTTCCTGCAAAAACACCCCTAGCTTGCTCCACATGCCTATAAGTTATCTTTGATAAGCTATCTTTGCTTTATATTCCCAAACCCCAGCACTTGGAGCCCCTTTACAAAGCTCTCCCGCACGTGGCGGTGTGCACACACAGCCCATGTTGTTAGCAATCATGGGGCAAGGCAAGGAATTTAGAACAAAGATTTGGGAAAAAAATCTGTCTGTGTGTAGACAACAGTAACATACTTCTAATAAGTGCAGCAATGAGGGAAACAAACACTTCCATTAACAATAAACATTTTGCAATCAGCGTGTCAGCATGTATCTAATGATCTGTTCCCTTTAAACGGAGATGAATTGGTGGTATGTGATTTAACTTGGGTGTAGACTTTGCTCTGTAGATGCATGATTGCCATAGATCATCTCGGAGGAGCACAAAGTCAGCACATGGGATGGCTTAGTGCTGTGACCCATGTCTGAAGTTGCACAAAAAGTTGCTGCGGACACAGTGGAATTGAAAAAAATACCATTTCTGTGGCTATTTCCAGTCTGCTTGGCAGAAAACATGACGTGAGATTTTCCTTACAGGAGGAAGATGCTTTATTAGCAGTCGTTGGGGTCGGAAATGTTGCTTCCAACGCAATCAGTCTCATTTTTAATAGCCATAGGTGATGGCATTTTTATAGCATATTGGAGCCCAGTCATGGATTAAGATTTTACTGTAAAAATTACCGTGCAAGCGCCAAGCAAAAGACAACCTCAGCTACAAGAAAGATGAAGTCCTGTAATTAATCCGTGCTCAAATCAAGCCATTATTCAGTGCTAAGTGATCAAGCACTCCTTTAAATGACTCCGGGGGGCTTGGGGTTCTTTTCATTGAATTTCAGAAGTCCTCAGATCAGAGGAGACAGGCCAGGGTAATCTCTCTAATCCACAGATCGATCAGTCATTCAGTGGAGATTGGAAGCAAAATGCAGTTCAATGATGCCTTGTCCCTGTGTCAGCTCAGCGTGTGTGATCCGCCTGGGATGGAGCCCACGGCTGCCCAGGAACGGCTGCCACATGGGTCCTTGCTCTGCTTCACCTTCGTCCCAAACTGTTCCCTACAGCAGTTGCTCTGCATGTTGGAAAACTGGTGTAAATCTAAGCTGGCTGCAAACCCCCCGGATAGATCGATGCTGGAATCAGGATCTCTGAGCAAAACATAGCAGCCTGAGCTAAAAAGCCAGAGCTACCTAATACGCATGTCCCTGGGGCAGCAGGTACCTTGGTGACCTACTGCTGAGTACTGCCTTGGTCAATGAAGGATGTTTATCCTGAATGTCAGCGCTCAGGGCAGTTAGAACCCTCACCCAGGTCCAGCCTGGGGCACGGCTGCAGTGTCAGGATGAAAAGTTGACATTTGCATTTCCCTTTCAGAAAGCAGTAACCTGAAAGACAAGTTTCTGAGCTGAAAAGCCATCCCTTCCTCCAGAAATGTGAAATGGGACACTTTGCCTACTTGGAGACTTCTCGAGAAGCTTTATTTCCAGAGATCCAAACACTCAACACACTGTGTTTCTACAAACCCCTAATTCCTGACCAGAAAACATTCAGCTGGAGATTGCCCAGCTCTCTAGTGAGTAAGGGACGTGCTAAATGTGCAGCAGGTCACTAACAACTTGCTCTATTTGATTGCCTGACATGTCCACATATTCACACGACTCGGGAAATGGGGATTTAAAATGGAATAAAACATACCGTGATACAATCCAGTGCCAAGAAGCAACGAAATTATGAGTAATGTGGCGCATATTTTATGGCCTCTGGATAGCTGAAGAGAACTGAAAACAATGTCACTGTCTTTCCCTACTCACCCACTTCTCCCATATGGTGCTTTCCCTCCTCCACATTTCCTGCTCTCAGCTTGGCACCATCTGTCCTGCCCGTGCCTTCCCTGCGAACACCCTCCCGTCCTCCTTCGCCTGGCACCCTCCTTGGCATCGCCTTCAGCCAGGTTTCCTCCGGCAATAATCCTTCCCTAGGCTCTGCTCTGGTTTTGCTCCTTCTCTGCTGGCATTTGTGTCCCTTGAGCTGGGGTTGAGGGGGGACATCCCCTCCCTGCATATCTGATCATCCCTTTGCTGCTTTGCAAGATATCGGGAAGGAAACAGGGGACAAGAACGGCTGGGTTTCTTTATTTCTTCAGGCAAGACTTGAAGTGGGGTTCAGTCCGTAGCCAGCCTCTGCAAGCGTGCTGCGCAGAATGGGACGATGTGCTGGGTGCCCTGCAAGGTTCTGGATTTATGCCATTGCTGACATCTTTGTGGAGACTGGAAAGGTCCCAGCAAAATGCATTACAGCATCCTGCGGGTTCCTGCTGGCCCGGGCCTCGCCGACCGCCAAAGGCAGAGCCTGGGGCAGGCTGGTGAAAACCCAGCCGCGGATTGCCTCCCCACCTCCTCAAAGCTCCTCAATGCCTTGCAACAATCTCCAGGAGGAAAAATGAGACTAAAATTCTTGTCATTTCCACCAGGTATTAGTGATGTTCCCTCCCTGACCCCTCTCCTCACCCAGGCTTCCAGGAGCGTTCAAAGCATGTTAATGCCCAAAGCAGCTTTCCGCCACGCAGGCAGCAAAGGAATCAAATCTCTGTCAGGGAAAAATGATTTCTTTATATTCACTCACTCCTTGACAGGAGCTTCGGCTTGCAAAATCAGAAGAGGGTATGAAAATAGACATCTTCTTTAATGCACTTTTTTTTAATGTAGCTCATCTCTTCTCCTTCTAAGAGAAGGGCCTGGAGAGAAGATCCCTGGGAGGCAAGCAGGACTTGGGGAGCGAGCCCAGGGGTGCTTGCTGGCCACACTGCCGACTTCCCTCTTCATCAGGCATTTTCTTTTCTTTTTTTATCCCTCTTTCCTAATAAAACTCATCTCTCTCCTCCCTTTAGTATAGCCATGGAGGGCACTCGAGAAAGCAAACAGCTCTGGTTTGTAGCTGGAGTCAATCCCTGTGATGTCTCTGGAGTAATTCCCGTCCCGAGGCATGGCAGGCTGTTTGGCTACCGGTCACCAACTGAGGCTGGGCTCCCACGGCACCATGGCTAACGCTTTCCACACTGCCGAACCGGAGTGTGATCCTAACCCTCCTCTACAGGGTCAGCGGTCCCTTTGCAAACAGGCAGCAGCTCCTTTCGATGGTCAGAGTACCTCAGGTGAAGAAAAGGTTTGGAAACACAGATGTTTTCAAACATATGAAATGTTTCATTGGAAAAGGTGAGAATTTTTCCTTTTCATGCTGTTTGCACCTCATATCGTGATGCCAGGAGCAGTCACACAGAGGTAAGGTACAGCAAAATGCCTCCAGCCAAGGTCATAATACAGTGGGGGGCTGTGACTGAAATGTTGCAACGTCTCATTCCGGCCTCAGAGCCAGCACTTGGGCATCCTCCCGTAGCGTTCCCTCCTGCAAGCAGCTGCCTGTAATTCTGCAAATGCCGTGTCCATGTCTCGCCATCCCTTTGCAGCAAAGCAAAGGTGAGAGGTGTAAAACGTACGTGGAGCACAGACACGCAGTGACGAAGCTGGCGGGGCCGAGGCTGAGCCCATGCTGCAGCTCTGCAGGATCCTGACCCTGGTTCCCACCAGCAGCCCAGGGATGCTCAGCACACGGGAACACTTGTCTGACAGATCCTAATGAGAGGAGGGTTTGACGCATTAATCATCGTTTTCTAAGAGGACATGATTCCCCAGTACATCACACACTCTGCTATATTAGGAATATTGTTTATTCAGATGATAAACTTCCAGCAGCATCAGCGGGTTTAACCAGCCGCGGCCTGAAAGAGCTCTGTCAAAAGAAAACGATGGGAGGACACCACCCCTGACACCTCAGCAGCATGGGCTTTGGTTTAAGTGGGAAAAGGAACGTTTTTAAGATTGGTGGTTATCTGCAAACCCTGAACTCAGAGTGCTGCTCCAAATGTGACGGCACGGTGCGTTGAACCGTGGTATTCCCAGCACAAGCCCTAACCACAGAAAATTTTCTGGTTGGGGATTTTCTCTCCAAATCGCATGCAGGATAATTATTAGCAAAACCAACATGCTCCTCATTGAAAAGAAAAAGAAAGTTCAAGTTCTGCATTTGGTGAATCAGCATTTCCTGATGAAGAAAATACTGTCCCACTCCCCCGTGGGCAGCACCTACCAGGGCACCAGGCCCCGTCGCCAGGACCGCAGACATGTTCAACACAGTGCAGCTCACTTGGTATCGGCTCGTTCTCAGCACCTCATAATGGAGTTTCTACGTTTCCTGTGAGAAATTCATTTATGAAAATACAGTTCACCATCAAGCAGTTCACCCTGGTGTGCTGTGTAGCCGCTCCCTTTCCTAGCGTTAGGGCATTATCCTTAGTTAGAGCTCCTTGAATTAGCTTTCCTTTCCCTCCTTGAAGTGCACATACATTGCATACGTATTAAAAAATTAGTATTGTAATTCAGTCATAACTGACCGTGTCCCTGAAGCATCAGACTCCATTTCTCTGTTGTTTTTTTTCAATTAATCAACACTTACTGTGGTTTCTAGGACTACACACACCAGGTTAGGTGGAGCCTCACTGATATTGCCAACAGTATTACTGTCGGGATCTTCTGGAGGTTAATTCTAATTATTTCCGTTGTCCTGGCTTGATGTCATGTAAACCTGAAAGGGATTCAAGGGATTGCCCAACCGGTGTGATTTTACACAGAGATGAGGTTACCTTCCACCCATCACAGCCCTGGCACTGTCAGCGCCAGCATTGCTCCCTCTATAACCTCCTTTAAAATCTCCTCTCTTCCAAAAATAAACAGCTGAAACTGTCATTGTGCTACTGTCATTTAAAAATGATATAAAATATAATCTGATGCCAATATATTCCTACTTAAAGAAAAGAGTAAGTAATTACTATGACTCTGAGCTTTTTAGGGCTGAAAATATGTCACATTTCAGAGCTGTTACCCATTCGAACCCTCAGAAATGCTGGAAATGCCCTGAGGGGAACCCAGTCTGTTGTGCACATACTATTCAAATATATTTTTATAACAGCAGATTGTGGTTTTGTTTATTTAGAGCTTTTTCTCCCTGCATATGCTTTACTATTTTGGGTTCGTCGATGAGATAGTACTGCCTCTAGACTTTGGCTACTGTATCGTTGTTACCTACACTAAACGTACGTGTTTCAGAAGCATCACAAACGAGGAGCTAATCTAATTCAGTGGGAGAAGAGGTGGTAGTCACATTTTTCCGAGTTAGAGCCACAGAGGAACAGGGTACTTACTGGTTGGGACTAGCAGCATCCTCCAGTCTAATTTCTTCTATTTTAGGCACAGGTGCAACAGAGATTTATCCTGGGAAGTCTATCAGCCACAGACGCTCCTTGGAGCGTTATAACAAAGGTAAATCCTTTGGTAGAGGACCAAAACCCAGACATAAATGATCCCACCAAGGAGAGAGATGGGATATATTGCATTTGAAGCGAGTGGTTTAATAGTGAATGGGGTGCTGGTGAGAGAGGCTTTTCCCAACCAGTTGAGGACATTGATGGAGCGGGATGGCTCATAGCTGAGTGGGTGACTGTCCGTTAAGGAGGGTCACAGCAAGGAAAGGTTTCTGATGCTGGAGAATTACTGTGGGTCAACACCCCAGTGTGAACCACACAGGGAGGGCTTGTAAATTTTTGGCTGAAAAAAATGGTCTGGGACAGTCGAATCAGAGCTGGTTTCTGGGACAAGGTTTGGAAAACTCATCTGTCAGGATCATGGAGGAACAGCAGTGGGGCAGGACAGCATGGGAAGGATTGGAAAACCTGCTGCTGTTATGCATGGAAGTACATGGGTGTTTCTGACCTTGGCTCAGAACACACGTCCTTCTAAAAGCAATTGCTCTGCTGCCCAGGCAGCCTGCTCCTCCTTGCCACAGCCATTCCGGCTTTCAGGTACCGCTGCCTGTATGCAGCTTTGCATTGCGATGGGGCCCAATTCTGATCCAGCTTACTTGGATCAGAGATAAATGACTCAGGTACTAAACTGGTGATAAAAAGGTAGGCAGTCTCCAGGGACTCTTCAGAACAGATATTCCCAATAAAACAATGAATTGTTTTATAGCAGGATGGAAGACAATTAATTAAAGGAAGAAAACAAGTTCAAAAATAAATGCAGGATGTTTCTTGGTTCCAGAACTTTGCCAAAGTAAATCCTAATTAAATCCTAGTTAAATCAATTTTGTGGATGTGCCTGTATCTAAACCAAAACTCTTTTTGTTACACAGCTATCTGTATAATTAATAACGTTATAAAAGCCTTTGCTCGCACAACACTTGAAAAGACTCCTTTGGAAATTGAGAACTGATTTAAAGCAAACAACAAAACCTGCCAAGCGAGACCGTCCCCAGCCCATGACAATAATCGTTCCCACCCTGTAACAAAGCACTTGTCTCTGAATGATCAACACGAGCTGCTGCTGGTAACTTGCCTAATTACCATTTTCAAAACTGATATATTATTTATAATGAGAATGACTTTCTCCCTTCTCTCCTGCTTGTTTGCAAAAGGTCAGAAGGATGCTTTCATGTTCAGGTTGCTTCAGCCTAGAGAAGCTAGTGCTGCCTCAAAAATGCCAAAATAGCCTCCTTAGAAATTGCTTCAGGGAGATTCATGGGACTTAGAAAGAGCTTTCTTGGACTTATTCCTGAAGGTTTCTTAGATGTAGCTGTCATTGAGCTTCACAGAGAGGAATTATTAAAATCAACTTACTTTTTAATAGCAAATCTGGATTTGGAGACTAATCCTCCTCCCACAGTGCTGCCGTGCAAGGGGTGTCAGCACTCTCGCTGTCCCGGAGCCGCGGCTGTCTTTCTTCTGCTGTGGGTGAGGGAGTCCAACCTTCCCTCAGAGCTTTTCAGCTCTTACTAAACGTGGGGATTTTTAGTTGCAGATGTCTGCCTTGCCTCCTGGTTTTAATCTTGTGTTCAGGGTGGGTTTTGAAGAGTTTGTTCAGTCATTTTGTCGTATGAAGAATTTTTTTCCCAGGGAAATACTCTTTTGAAAAGGAAACACAAATAAGTTCCCACCTTTCTCCAATTTTTTTTCATTTCTATGACTTATTTCTCCCTACAGATGGAGATTCATAGCCAAGAAGCATCTTCCCACTTCTCTTTCCCAAATCCTGATGACAAAACCTTAAGAGTTTGCAGTGATGTCTCTGATGACAGTGATCCCATTCCTGATTTTTTCCCACAATAAAATACACTTGACAGGACAAGGTACCCCTTGGGGTTTAAACTAAAAAAGGGTAGATCTAGATTAGCTGTAAGGAAGAAAATCTTCCTGGAGAGGGTGAGGAGGCACTGGGACAGGTTGCCCAGAGAAGCTGTGGATGCCCCATCCCTGGGAGTGTCCAAGGCCAGGCTGGATGAGGCTGGGAGCAACCTGGGCTAGTGGAGGGTGTCCCTGCCCATGGCAGAGGGTGGGACTGGATGGTCTTTAAGGTCCCTCCCAACCCAAACCATCCTACGATTCTGTGATGCTATACTTTACTAAGGAATCAATACTTTGCCTTGCAGCTCAGAGTGTACAGGGGGTGCTCTCCACCCACACGGAAGCCATGCCTTTGGGTGGGCTTGAGGGCCTAGGAGCTGGCTGAGCTTGGTGTCTGCTTGAGGAACACCTGCAACTGAGGCAGGAAATGGGCATGTGGCATCAGCAAACACAGCTCCTCACATAAAAGCTTTGAAGAGATTTTCTGCTAAGAGAGGATTATATTTATGAGTCATCAAAATCTCAATTGAGATGCAGGGAAAAGGATTGAAGAGAGAACATTGCAGTAAATGAGTTTATAGAATGAGGAAATCTATCACAAACTCCCTCAAAGGTAGGGAGCACATTCTTAATTCTTATTTAATGGCACCATTCCTTGTGTCAATAGCTCAGTTAAGGATTAACTAGAGGCCTTGTCCATCTGCATACTGAAAAGGAAGGTGGAAATGCTCTTTAGGGTAACACACAGACACAAAAATTAACAATCACTTGTTTAATTTCAGATGCAACAATTTTAGAAAAAGAAAGCATGTCCTACTTTTTGGAAAACTCTGCAGGTAACTAGTCCCTGCAAAATAATCCATCCTGACTTCTGGTAACAGGAAAAATCTTCTAAAGCAGAATTTTTGCCTTCTCCAAAGCATGAAAAGCCTCAGACACACAGGAAAAAACAAGTCACCATGTCACACCAGGCTTGAATCACAATAAGTGCTCCCATTTTTCAAGTCAAATGCCCTTGGAAGTGTTGAATTTCCTGACAAATGAAGCTCGGGGTCTCTCAGCATGAACTTCAGAACTGCTTGATTTAAGCTTTGCCAGAGCAGACTACTTGTGAAAGACACTTCATCACCGTGCCCTGAAGCTGGCTTTCCAGTATGCCTACACTGAAGTCTTCACTTGTGTTTCTACATATGTTTTACCATTTCCCTTCTCTCTCTGCCAATTCCACTTGCTCAAAGCCCTCCAGGACTAGACTGTTGTACTTTGACCCTGTGCCTCTGTTTAGGGTTTAGGGACCTGGAAGGAAACCCGAGTAAAAATCCCACCTGTTCTGGAGTCAGGACACCTCAAGATCCTTCCCATCACTCCTTCTGAAGCCTTGATGCCACCTCTCGGGACCTCGGAGCATCCCATCACACAGGAGCAGAAGGGATTTGTGGATGCTCCTGGCAGCAGGGAGCTTCAGCTCAGGGCTCCAACTCCCACACAACCGTCCAGTGTGGAAAAACTTGGAAGCAAAGTTTTGCCAGATGATAAGAACCTAAATGTTAGAAGTGGAAAAGACCTGAAAGACCAGTCTGCACTTGCCCATATGTTAACAAGTTCTATTTTCCTACCTCATTTTCATCTTTTTCAAGTCCCCAGGCTCCTGCCCACCCCTCCTGGGAGATGCCTCCACAGTCTGGCAGCTGTTTCTGCTGGATGGAGGGCTCCCAGCTTGGTGCTACACTGTAAGATCCCACCTGGGATTTTACAGCTTGGTTATTCCAAGCTGAGAACATGCAAATTCTGTTGCTGGAGTCACTGGATGCTCAAAAGCTCTGAAAGCAATTACTTTTCTGCAAGAAGTTGAATGATCTGTTCTAGAAACCCTTTCACACCCCTCAGACACACACATCCTTCCAGGCAATAGAGCCAAGACCATCCCTGCGTGTCCAGGCTGGGCACAGTTATCCTCTGGACTGTGAGGCTGTGCAGCTGACACCCCGTCACGGGACAAAGACACTCTGTGTCTGATGGCACTGGGGTGGAGATGTCACTCCTTAGTGCTTGTGATAAATCCGTCCCCAGAACTAGCTAAATACTGGAACTAGGTAAGGAACACACAGGCTGAGTGTTTGTATGTTGAAAACAGTATTTCACTGAAATGCTTTGGGGAAAGGTATCATTATATACTAAATCTCGGTCTTTTTTAAGCGGGAAGGCAAAGCACTTTGATGGTGTCGAAACATTATGACAACATCATAATGGAACATTTCAGTTTCTCATTTTGGAATACTCTTATTTTGCTATGGCATTTTACAAATACATACCAGTAAAAGAATATGATTAACAGTAAATATCAGCAACAGCAGGAGATTTTTAGGTTTTATTAAAATAAACTGTTCAGATCAATCCTGCTACGAAACCATCCTCAAAACAGGTATTTTCTTAAAATTGCATTTGTTTTGCAATTTCTCTAAATTCTGATATTTTTCACATTTTTTCCTGCATGTTTTTTCATGAAATGAAACTGCCTTGGCCTTGGCCTCCTCTGAGTGTTTGGACACATTCAGTCCTGCCCTCTTCTGACTCTTAATTCCAAATCCCCCATTCCCACAGGCTCATCGTGAGCTGTTTGGCTGCTGGCACAATTTGGATGCAGGAGCTGAGGGCAGTACCGCCCGCATCCCTGACCAGCTGTGCTTCGTGTCATTTCTTTGCCTTCAGACAGCGAAGTCTGAGTCTCACCAGAGCTCATCAGCCTCTTCATTTGTCATCAACAGCCTGCCCATGCCCTGGCAAAGTAAAATCTCCACAGAATTCATAACTGTTAGCCAGCAGCTGGAAATGAGCTGTAATTTTCTTCATATCGGCTATGTAGAAGACAATGAGAATGAACACTTCCACTGATTGCTGTGAATGCCCAGCTAAATTTGCCCGTCCTTCTGGCCCTCCCATTCTCCAGCCCTTCGCCGCCTACAAAGCCACGGGGTCACGCTCATGGGAGCCAGCAGCGGTCTTCAGCCCAATGATTTGCAGGAGAGCGGCGATGAGCTAACAGCATTTTGTAGGAGCGTTGATTACCTCGATGCGAATGACTTGCAGGGCCCTTAGAATCATTTGAGCCACATGACTGCGCTATGTTCATTTAGGATGCAGAGGTCTGGCTAGGAATGTGATTTTGGACACAAGATGCCTGGACACACCAAACTCAACCATGTGAAGTTAGGGGTAAACTGCCACTTTGGGATTTATTTGGCTGTAGGAATGAGGTCAGGTCAAAGAGTTGTTCCCCATTCCTGTTCCCACTTCCATTCCTGCTCAAGCCACTCATCCATCTACACACTCCAGGACACCAACCTCCTCAACATGTTGGGTTGCCTGTTTGTGTAGCCATGGTGTAAAATACATTAAACTACTCTGTGCTAACTCAACCCTCCCGTCAATGCATCGCATCAATGTCTATCCATGGTACTCATGTCTCCCAACACAGCAAGTTATTCAGCTCATGAAATGCAGAAGATGCACCTCCAAGATCCAGCAATTAGGAGCTACCTGCACGAAGTCAGCAGGGCAACTTCATATTTTTGCTTCCTTGTCCATGACTGTTATTGTACAACTGGAGATTAATGGCCTTGTAAAGCCCTGCCTCAGTCAGTGCCCAAGATGCAGCTCCTTTAGGGAAGCAGTTGTGGCTACACAGAGGACATCATAGGTTTTTGAAGCCCTGGAAGGAATGAGAAGGTGTTGCTCTGCTGGGACAACCATACACACATGCAAGTGCAGCCCTTTATTTTTTTGCCATTAGATAGAGAACCTGTATAAAAGAGAGTTTCTCCTCAGGCATTGCTCCTGGGCCTTTCCTGCCTTCTGAGCAGTCCAGACTTTCTGCAAGAAGCCAGTTAAATGGCTGGTTTGTGCTATGCCTTGTTTTTACACTCTGTCATAGGGTCCTGATTTCTAAATAATCTCATCATATGCTCTTGATTAAAGGGTATCTAAAATGTAAGTCACATTATGATGAGCAGAGATCACTAGACTTCATGTAAATGTTGAGGGCCTTCCTACTGCGGCAGAATCACTGAAGTGAACATTTTAGATACTTGTACTTCTCACGTGCTGCTATTCTCGGAGATTTAATCTTGTGCTGTCACAAGAATTGCTGGTTTGTCCCTCTGCAGCCGCGTCAGAGTCACTCATAGACCATGCTCTGTTCTCCACATGATGGATGGGAAATAGAAACCCAAAAACTTTCCCAATGCAAGAGTTAAGAACTTGTGGATTTCCATCTGAGGATGAATTCAGGCGTTTTGGTATTGGCTTTTGTCCAAACGGTGGGAAGGGAAATTGAAATTGTAATGTTCTATTTTCCTTTGTGGAACAGAGTAGCAAAACAATTTCAGTCTGGAAATGTCAAATGTCACTTATCAGGTGAAATATTTTGTCACTTCTGAAACTGATGAGAAGGCATTTTTGGTTTCCAGCCACTATGGCTTGTATCATTTAACTGATGATACCTTCCCTGGGAAAGAGGGGCTGCTCCCTGGGGCAGGGCCCAGCATGTTGGCCACCATGCATTAATGCATATCAGGGCAGTAGTGCCCCTGTGCGTGCTGGCCCCAGAAATCTTGCATTCCTCCTGCTCAGTAATGCCCACCCTGCCCAGCGCGGGGAAAGGCAGAGCCTCGCTGCTGAGCCCTCTCAGGGGCAGGCAGACATCAGGCAGCTACAGGCAGGAGTTGCCCTGGAGATGCTTTAGCTGAGGCCAAGTGGAAGAGCTTTAGGTATCTGAGTGTGATTTCTGAGAACAGCTCCAGGTGCTTCTAAGGCACTGACTACCTCTAAAGCGGCTTTTTTTCTCTCTATTTTCTGTTCATCAAAGTACCTAAGACAGAAAACTACAGAGAAAGATGCAGTGTCTTTTCCAGTTGCCCTGCGAAGTCTGCCATTGCTCTGCCTGCAGAGCTTCCCGCCCTTCTCCAACCGCACATTCCCAGGTGACAGCATGTCTGCAGTGAGTTGGCCTGGTATTGGGCTCTTTGGGTAGCTCATGTAATGCCCAGTATAAAACCATCACAGCACTATATCCTCCCTGGCAATGTCCTGCCCTTGGGAGTTCGCTTTCCACTCGTCAGCTGGACACAATGCTAACAGGCAAAGAAGATCATTCTGGGCTAGTGGGGGCACGGATTCACAGACACTTCTGGTTATCTGATAAACACTTCAGGCACAAAGCGAAGGCTTCTGAGCCACAGGACAGCATGGGAGGATGATAACACTTTTATGCTCAGAAGCATCTGCATCTCACTTGTGTTATCTAGAAGGGAATTCTAACAACAATCGTGTCTAACTGAGACCAGGGAAACAAAACATAATCTTGAAGCACTATTAGTAGCAGGACACTTAGAGGAAAATGTCAACAATTTTACTCCCCCCTTCTAATGTGTTTTTCACCAAAAGCTCTCACAGCTCTGTTTAGTCATTAGCTAAGCAGATCTCACAAACCTCCTGCAAGACAGGCATTAAACTATTTTACTTTTTAGTAGTGCGAAAGAGGGTTCAATAAGAACAGGGATTGGCAACCCTGAGCTTACAGACGAGGTTGCTGTGAAATGACCATGGAATTTGTGTAAGGAAATGTAGCCCTGCTGTTCTCCTCCATGAACACATCTAGTAATTTTTCACTGGATCTGAGACGTGTGCTTTCTCTAATGACAGCTTGAGCAGAGTTCAGCCTTTCTTATGCCAAAATGATCGCTGCGGAGGAACCTATTACTTGGCAGAGCCCTCGTGGTGGCTGTCTCAGCTGTGATGCCTACAAGTAATTCACAGGCTGAACATTTTTACCTGCCAGAAGCATGTCCAGGGGGCCCCCCACAAAGGACACTGAGATAGTAACAATGGCAGTGGCCAGGACATCACAGCCACCTCCTACATGCCAGCATCACGCTGAGACGTTCTCCAGATGCTCATGACCTATGGTGGCTATGACAGGGAGCAGAGTCCTGGAGCATCTGGTGTGTGTATCTGGTCTTGGCTCATCTGCTGGGCAACTTCCAGCCTATTCTTGGCTGCTTAAAGGTTCCCAGAGTGAAGGAAGACAAAAAGAGAGGGTAGAGGAGGGCAAAAAGGGAAGATAAAGAAGCAGGCAGGAGGAGAGGTACTGAGTGAATAAGAACAGTCTTGCTGTCCCTCACAAATTCATTCATCACAGTGTGAGTCTTTGGCTTTCCACAGGTTTAGTCCTGACTCAGGTTATTCCCAATGTGCCCTGATTGAGGCTGTTCCAAGAAAGCTAAAATTTGCCTTGGTAAACAACCCTGTTCTCATCTCAGGTGCTGAGATTCCCCGTGTTCCCACACATATGCCCACTGCTATGGTTGACCATCAACTCCAACCCCAACCTGAGTGTATTTGTACAAAAAAATGTGTAGAGGCAAACTCAAATTCTACAGAAAAATAGAACTTTGCAATTTTCTTCCCACCCTCATTAAGATTAATGAATTCTGCCTTGTAATTGCCACAAACAGGCAAGAATCCTTGAATCTTCATAATTCTAAGTATGCCACAAGTAAATTTTTAAATTCTAAGCAAAACTTAAATGACCATAAAATGTGTGTTCGCCTCCCAAGAGACAGTTCTGTTTCAACATGACAGCTTAATTAAAAGCTCAGTAAATCGCTCACAACATTTTTTAATAAACAGTCTTTGTCAACAACATGCAGGAGAGAGATGGTGCTTGTAATGCAGCGGAAGTAACTGAAGTGGTCAGAGGTCCCCATTCCTTTGATGACCTCTGCGGTAGCTGAAATCAGCGTGAACTGCTGCTAGGAGGAGGCTGAGGCAGGTGAAGAGCTGGAAAGCACATTTATATTCCACAACATGCACTCAATGCAAATTAATATTGCCCAGATTTAACCACATGGGATGCATTTGAAAGTTTCAGGGTGTGGTTGTATCCTTGAAGCTTCAGTGTTGGCTGTGTGACCTGTTCCAGATGTTCATGTGAGGCTCTGATCTTTCATGCTGGGAAATATCTACACTATGTCCGTTGGTTAGAGTACGTGGAGACATGGAGATTGGCATTCCTTGCTCCCAGGGCAGCTCCCTCATCCCTAACAAGAGTGTAACCACCAGGCTGTTGGTGAGGTTGGACAGCTGGGACTCGGGTTGGGAATGCCGCATGTAAGGGTCTGTCACACATCCAGGAACCTCTTGGTTGCTCTCACTAACCTCAAGTCCTTTTCGACTTCAGAATGCAAAAAAAACCAAATGGTATCAAAATCACCTTCTGTTTTATTTATTTTGAAACAAAAAATACCCCTCGGGCACTCTGAAATATTTCTTTTCAGGAGAAGTGCAGCACTTCATTCAACCTGAAATGACTTTTTCTTTCCCATCCAGAAGAGCCAGCGAACCAAAAAATTGGTTATTCCCTCACCTCTACTTGTTCACCATCTCCTAAGCCAGATGGTTCTGTTATAATTTCATCTGAAAAAACACCCCCCAGTTCCCTTTCTCATGCATTTAGTCTACACAGTTGCCTGCACAGTTGACTCGTGCTCTGATCACATCACACAAGCCACTTCACATTTGATCTCTGCCACAGCATTGAACTTTCTTTCAGTTATTTATTTATCTGATGTTTCCTTTCCTTTAGTTTTGGGTTGTGGGAGGTCACATATAGTTCAGAGGTGTGAAGAGAAGAGTGAGAGCTGGTCTGGGATTCTCTTCCCCGCAACATTACAGGATTCACTGCAACCCTGGAGGCAGAGTCCTTTGCCCAAGTCTTTTGCTCATGTCCAGACTCAAAACTTCGTGAGTCGAGGGCTGGGACTGTGCCCTGTGAAGCAGGGCTGTCCCCTTCGTCCCATGCCGGAGACCTGATGGGAAAGCCTGCTACGATACTTGCTGTGAGCTAGCTCCCACCCATTGCAGAGACACTTGCCTTTGATCACTCTTCCCTGCTGCTTTTTTTTTTTTTTTCTGAGAGCAACACTCAGATCACAAGTTCTCAAGCAAATGAAAGAAAATAATTTTTTCAAACCTCTTCTACAAATGGTGTCACTCTTCCTAACGCCCTGGCAAGAAATCAAACTAAGGAGCTCGTGGCTTCCAATCCTTCTGATTCCTTTTTTTTTTTTTTTAGCAAAAGTTATGGGAATTAACTTTTCCATTCAGGCCAGTTTCATTGGGACTGAAATTTGTGAAGTTTTTGCATTTCCCAGATACTTTCACCTTATCTGCATGAAAACCTGTGTCAGTGGTCACACTGGGCATACACCAGCCCACCATCTTTCTGCATCTGATGTCTCTACCTGCCTGATGTCTTCATGCATAGCAGAATCCATCTTTAGGACTAATTGATACAGACATCAAACAATCACTGATGACAGAAATACAAAAAGACACCCTGAAGAGTCCCCAGAGACACCTCAGGGTGGGTTTGGGGAAAATATTACACAATTAATTATGAAATCTTTGTGAATACCCTCCAGAACTAGTTTAAAGGCATTTTGCTACCCCTTGCACCTCCGCCTTTCCTTACAATTCACATTTGACCAGTGATGTATGTACAAGTGAAAAGAATTCACGCATAACACTGTGTTTAACTAAAAGTCTGAGAATATTTTCTTAATATCCTACAGATGGTCAACGCTGTGGACCAGCCGATGTTTGTGGATTCACACGCCAAAAGGCTACCACGGTTACCGCTGGATTTTCAGCGCAGCCTCCCAGACAGCTCAAGTTAGAGAATTTTTTCCTTTGTTGAGTCTACCAATCTGTAAATATGGAGATGAAGTTTCTAGCAAAAGCTGACTATCTGGAAAGATGCTATTCAGCTAAGATTTATGGATCATATACTCTGCCGTCAGGATTGGCTTGCAAATGATTTACTAAACAAAAATGGGGCTGAGTTCAGAATGGATGTTACTCCAAACAAGAAATTTGACTGGTGCTATATATTTCATCTATTGGACATAAAATGCATTTGGTGTAATAAAGCGAAGATATAAATGTTAAATATATTCCTTTTTTTCTTTTTCCCCACATGTGGATTTGTGCTTAAGAATTCTTCTCAGCTGCTGAAACTGTGACTGATTAACAGCCTTGCTGACAGCTTCCCTAACACCAGTTCAGTGCTGGGCAAATTTGCTTTGGAATATACTTGCCTCGAACAAACATACTTTGGAGTCCATTAAAAGTGTTTGTGAATTTGGGTTTGAAACCTTCAGCAATTTCAGCAGCCCCAGAGCTTTCGGGAAGATGGATTGTAGCATCTGCTTGTTCGTAGCTCCTAAACCACTGATTGCTCGGAGCTGGGAGGGCATAACTGGAAAAGGATTTTATCCTGCTCACGGCCACTCCTGGAGGCAGGGTGCTGAGTTAGAGGCTGGCCCTATGGCTTATTGCTTAGACTGAAGAGACTTTGCCTGTGCAGAATTCAGGCATCCTATAAAAATGATGATAACAACTTGCCTTCCTCCCTCCCCCAGCACAAACGTCCCAGGGCACTGCACCAATGTAATCCCAGGCCGAAATCCAGTTCTGACAAAAGCCAGTGAGATATTGCCATCATATCTCTGCTGAAAGCCTTCACTTAGGCTGTTCTGCCTGCTGCCGCACGCAGTTTCACAGCCTACAGAGGTGTGAGTCTACAGAGGTGCCGGTCTCTGACAAAACAGAGGTGCCAGCCCTCCCAGTGCCAGGTACCCATTTCTCCTCCTCCCCTGTCGCTCACACATCTGCCTGGGCACACCAGAAATCACCCCATTGTTGTTGCTGGTTTAAGTATTTCGTAGAGAGTCGATGGATTTGTTCTGCAGTCATCTACAGTCTCAGCCTCTTGGAGGAGAATATGAAAAGGAATCCAGCACCTTTGATGCTGTGGACACCGTTGTATTATTCATCACCTCGGAGCAAACAGGACTGTACCAGGAGTGCATCAACCACCCCTGGAACGGCTGGACACATCGACAGACCCACTCCAGCTGCCTCGGAGGCTGTCTGGACAACGTCTGGCAGCTGGCTGGCTGGGATATTTTGATTTAAACATCCTAGATCTGGAATAGGTCCAGGGATAACATTTCTATCCCAAGAGGGACAATCCTGTGCCACCTGTGGACCACAGCTCATCAGCAGGACCGGCATCTCCAAGCACCTATCCACACTACGCCAGTGACTCACGTAGTCCCTGTTTAACCCCATAAAGCATTTTTTCATGGGGGTTTTCAGGATGGCTTCCTGTCAACCAGGAGTCTGGAAGTGATCAGAGCTGAATCTTAGCTCATGGGCTCAGACATACCCTACATTAATTTTAATCACAAAAGAACTTAGACTCTGCTTCTTCAAAGAATATTCTTTAATGTTTCCCTTTTGTGGGATTCAGAAGGCTTCTCCTAAAATTTCTATAATTCCAACAGAACAGAAATTATGAGTTTTGTCCAGCTTGTTGGAGAAAATAACTCCTACAGCCCCCACACCCCAGAGGCAACCCCCTACCAGCATGCCTCCCACAGGAGATGCAAGTTTGCCTCCTACCCGAGGGGCTTGCAGAGGAAGCCTGCTCAGAAATCCCTGATACGATGATATTTCACTAACGGAAGTGATGTTTTCAAAGACCATGCACGCTATCACATCTTCAGGTTTGGCCCCAGACCTCTGGAATCAAAAAAGGAGGCTGTGCTGCATGAGAATGAGGTACTAATTAGCTAATAATCTCTGACGGCCAAAGGAAAATGAATATGACTAGCTGTCATTAGGATGGGTTTGAAAGCCTTTCTTTAGTGTACAAAGCACATTAAAAATGATTTCATGATCCATCATGCCGTATGGTTCCTAGGGTATAAAGGAGGAATTATCGGCAATCATAAAGCATACAATGACCATCATTTAGCCTTGTCGTTAACGGCAGCAGCGAGTGAATCAAACTGGGGCTGCAAATAAAGAACAACTTGCTTTTATTTTTAGTCCCTCATGGTTTGCCTTGTCCAGCCTGCGGGACTACATTTCACAGCAACCTCTTTCCACGGATGACAGCTGTGATCTAAGGGCCGCCTTTCCAGTCTGCACAGGGACCACTGCAGAGTGGTCCCAGGCAGTTGTACTCGGGCCGGGGTCTGCTGCCCATCCTTACGAGAGGAGAGCTGCACCACTAGATCAAGCCTAAATGTTCCCAAGTCCCTTCTGCCATGGCTTTGTCCATGCAAGTGCAGAAATGGATGTCCTTCGGTTTAGCTTCCTGCTGTCTCCAGCCTCTCTCAGCACTGTTCCTGCCAGACAGCTACAACACAGGTTACCCGACTCCAGTTTGCATCCAAGCTCACGAAGGAATTGATAGTGTGCCAGGCTTTGGAGCCTACTGTCTTTGATAAGTCAGGGCAAAGAGCTGTCAATGAAAGTGTTTCGTTTTGGGCTGTGAATACCAAAAATGTCTCCATGGGCAGGAGACAAAGGAAAAACAAGAAAGAAAAAAGAAAAAAGAAAGGTCAATGTTTCCTGCAAAAATCCTTCAGGTGACACTAGTCCCCCCTGCTTTCCAGTACCAGCTGCAAACTGACATTCAGGAGGCTTCAAACAGCATGAGAAGATCCCTCTGCAAAGAGCGGTCAGTTCAAATAAATCACGGCTTTCCCTCAATCAGGGCAGCTGCAGGTGTCAACAGCCACAGAGAGCAACCCTGCTCGCTGCTGACAGCCAAGTACCCAAACACAAATGGTTTGGTGGGCTCTGACAGCTGCTTTTGAAGCTGAAACAAGTTAGAAATATATCCTATTAACTCAAGGTTTTGGTCTACAGAGTTCCTGCAGCATAGCAAAGGGGTAACACCGATTGCTGGTGTAGCTGTCGGCTCTTTTAGACTGATGGGTGACCAACATTCCTCAGGTCTCAGTCAGTGGCAGCACAGCCACAGCGGTGCTGGGAAGTAACTCCACCGGGGTTTTAGCAGCACAGCTTCGAGAGGGAGCCACACAGCCCCACACAGCGCTCACCTCTTGCAACGGTTGCTATAAATCATCTCTACAGCACTGTCCTCGGGTTTATCCAGGCCAGGCTGGGGGCAGCCATCCTGCCTGCTGCCCCCACCAGCTTGTGCTGGGAGGGGAAGGCTGGTTCCCAATACCAGCTGCAGCCAAGAAATAATGGTTGTTACCCAGGGGTTTCCCTGGATCAGAGACTCCCCAGAAATGCAGGTGGGATAGATAACAGATGCACTGTGTAAGTCCTTGCTCAAACTGTCACCTTCCAGAGTCTGATTTAGTGCTAAATATTGAAGAGAAAGATAAATCCAAAACCCACGGACTAGCCCAGCCAACTGTCCACTAAACTTAGACAGCTGACAGACCTAAGAGGAGTACTGCAAACATCTCAAGGTCAGACAAGCTTTTCTGCTGCCTTATTTTCTTTTATTAGGTCTTTTAGCCCTATTAAAATGTACTAGAGAGGCTTTTATGTAGGAACTAGCAAAATGTTAAGTCCAGTCCTTTTCTATTACTGCAACTCTAATGACATCTTTGGAGTTATCGCTAAGCAGAAAGCAGGTTACTCTACTGCTGCCTTACAAACAAAATAAACCCCAAAGCCATCATTATGCAAACCAAAGAAGAAAAGAGCCATTTAGCTGTGTTAAAGAGAGGACAGTCTCGGAAAAGGAGTCAGGAGCTTGAGAAAGAGTGCCTTGCCTTGCCAGCAGCCACCTCTGCGATGCTGTGGGTGCCATTAAACTGGGAGGGACTCTGGCCGGGGCAGTTGGGGGCAGGTGGCGCAGGTGCTGGTGCTGGCTCGCAGGGGAGGAGGCAGGTACATAACATCTGAGTTAGAGCTCGGAGGTGGTACTGGGGCAGCCAGAGTGAGCAGGGCTCACATCGCTGTGAAAGAAACTTGTGGTTTGGATCTTGCAGTTACCAATTTAGAGTGTTTCCACTCATCAGTTGAAAGGTCTGGGTGTTTCTTTACATCACTGTCTGTTTACTCTCCAAGCCCCCAAACACAGCGAAATCCCTCAACCCAGCTGAAACACCATTTCTCTGCATTAACAGTTCAGATAATCATTTCTTCAGCACAGGGCACAACGTTGCCCCATACGGGGCTGCTCATGGTGGATTTTGGGACCTGGGAACATGCAGAGCCTGTGGCAAGGCTTGAAATGAAACCCCCCTGATGCAAAATCGTTTTTGTTTCTAGGAGAGTATTTCCTTTGTTGTCCTGGCAGGCAGCCGAATCAGGGCCCGTGGGTGGAAGGGGCCGGGGTCCCAGGCTGCAGAGGTGAGTATAAGCAGGAGGTAGAGGCTGGAAAGGGGATGCTTGTGCCCAAGACCGATGATGCACAGCCACTTCAGCTGCAATAAAGATTAAAGGAGTGAGATTAGCCCCTGCTCCAGTGCCTGCTAAGGGTCGTCTTTTTTGCCTTTTGCATTCTTTCGGGTGGGTACATCTACCTTCCCAGACCTTAAAGACCAGACTATGAAAGATGTTCTAGCTCCACCACGACTTTGAAGACGTGGCCCAAAGCCTTCAGTCAGGGGATACTGGAGGCAAGAGAGGAAAAACATGTTTTTTCGGCAGGGGATGAAATGAGAAATCACCTTGTGTTTGCTCTGCTCTTCTGAGCAAATGAAGTGTTGTCTCTTGAAGCAGAAGTGTGGAAGAAGGCAGGGCTAGGCTGGGCTCAGGGGTGGAAAGGGAGGAGCGAGATGTCAGGGAAGGTTACAGATCTGATAGCGCTGGCAGTACGCCCCCAGCCCAGCTCTGACACATGAAAGAGGATTTTATCCAGCTTGAATACATTGCCTGCAGCTTCAGCACAGATCACGCGGATTAATGGCTTGAAATTAAACCTCTGCTCATGCAAAAGAGCAGTGTGAGTTTCCAGCAGAACATTTCTCTCCTGGCAGGAGAAAGCAACTGCCGTGTGGCATTTGCACAGGGGGCTGCTGGTGGGTAGGCATCTATGGAAGAGCAACTAAATCACTCCTTTCCCAGCTGCAGTAATATTTCTCCCCACTGCACGTTACAGCTGAGCTCCTCTGACTCCCACTACAATGGCTGAAACTCAGTGAAGACGAACAAATCAAGAAGTGCCTGCTCCGTGCTGCCATCCGGACGTCAGATCAGCTCTGCCCAAACCAGGGTGAAACAAGACAAATCTTCAAAGTCGGGTTCTACATACTGAGACGTTCAAGAGCTTCACCTCTTTCTGCTCTGCTGATGCTGATGGCTCCTGCAGCAGTAAGGCCACAGAGAAAGAGGAATTGCTGTGTTCAACATACAACGATGATCAGCTTGGGGTTGGAGAAACCCAGTTGTGTTCTCGTGCTAAACATGTCTGCCTTCTTTCTCCTACAGCCCCCTGGGTGCATCAAAGGCTGGTAGGGTGATGGCTCAGCAAACGCTGCCTCGGCAAGTCTAAAGGGTGTCTGTCCATCACAGCTACACTTCCAGGGAATGGTGTTTGTGGTAGTAACACCCGCCTGTGCCCTAACTCACCTCTGGCCTGGTCTGCAGTGCCCAGGACAGAGCAGCAACTGAGAGACACAGAGAAAGCGAGGGTGAGACTTGTTTTTTCCAGCCCAGAGAGAGACAAAGTGAAGGACCTACCTAGAAATACAGTTTCATGCTCACTGAACCCTGAAAGGGTCTCCAGGCACCACAGGCTATAACTCAAAGCTCTCATCAGCTATTCTGTGGTTAAAGCAGAAGGTGAGGCGTACCGGAAACAGGAGGAGGTGCAAACCCAACCCACTGAAGCCCTTGCATGGACATTTCCACACGCTACTGATCCCAGAGAGGCTGCCTCCAGCAAGAGAAGAATTTGACAGTGTTTCTTAGCTCAGTAGCTCTTAAGTAGCCCTGAACCCCAGTGATAAGCATGAACTGCCATGCAGAGACCTGAGCACTGCAAGCAGGAGCCCAGTTTCTCTTTCACTCAGATTCAAAACCAGAAGCCCATGGTGAGAAGCCAGACCTGTGCATCTCCTCAGCTACTCCTGCCACTGTCAGGACACAGAATAAGCCCGGCTGGGGTATATAAATGCGGCTGCAGGGTGTTTAAAAACAACTTTTAGTTAATAAGATGTGAGGTGGAAGTGCCTGCAACCAGCACTCATTGCAGAACAAACAAGAAGCTCTTGCTGTTCAAGAGCTGAATCCCAAAGGCAAGAAGCAATTGCAGGCTCTATTTACCAGGAAGAAACGTCTAATAAGGAAGAACATGCATGATCATTTGGATGCAGTTAAAAGTGTTTTAACAGCTTTCCCCAAAACATGATTTTTGCCCTAGGCTGACAGATTTTCTCTTCTTGTCAGACACAGGAACAACAAAGGAGACGAGAGAGGGGAGACTCCACTAACCTGCGGACATGACTCTCCTCTGGCTTACGCCACCAAAACCCAGGAGTAACTCTGCTTTTTCAGACTCTGATTCTGCTGCTGCGTTACAGTAAAACTACAAATGTGGTTTTGCCTTTCATGGAAGAAGAATATCCTTATTTCTGCCTAATATCTTATATTTTCTGTTAGCACATACCATCCCAGGGGCCTGTCCAGAAGAGAGCCAGGCGGCCAGCGCAGCTCTGTAGGCACCAGCACAGGCTTCTGCTCCTCTCCCTCCTCCTCTCCACTGGCTGGGATGCAGTCAGCTACGTTTTTGTTATGATTACTTTAATTTTGCTTTCATCAAAACCAGATGAAAACCCTTCCCCAGAGGCTATTGGCAAGGATAGAAATGGGAAATGCAGGCGAGTAATATCTACTAATAATTACACTGCATTTCCCAGCGAGTGGTTCCCAGTTGCATCACGGAGCTGCACAGCCAACACCATTAGTTTTCAGGATGACGCCTGGGGTGGGCAGTTGCTGTTCAGAGCCCGGCTGTCTCCTCTCCGCTTGCAGTGGTTTGTTTGGTTTTTTGATTATTCACTGGTTTCAAACCCCAGAGATGAGCTGGTTTCTTTGTTTGTGGGTTTTTTAACAGATTTCATCTCTGGGATTTAGTGTTTTCCCCAATGACAGGCCTCTTCTACATCAAAAGAGATTTTTCCACCACACTGAATACTCTGAATCTATTGACTCAATACAGCTGGACCGAGGAGGTCATCCTAAATATTTTTCACCTTCTCCTCTTGCAGAGGGTGAATAAAATAGCAATCAAATATTTATTTTCGATCCCAGCGATCTAACACAGACGCCTCGGGTTTACCGAGGGCTTTCAAAGCCCTTCTAAATAAACTCCCAGATATTTTCTTTTTTTCCCCACGTTTTATTTGGAAAAACACAGGCATATGCTGTCCTTTACTGTGGCACTTCCCAAGCTGTTTCTGACTGTTTACTCTCCCTGTACAGTTTCTCAGTGATGAGGGCATTATAAAAACTCCCTCCATCACCTCCCACTTTTCCTTTCCTCCTCCCCTCATCCCACCTTCCCTTCACTTGCAGATGCCTTGGAACAAACCGTATATCATGCGTTTAGCGGCTCTGGGCCATTAAAACCCAGATCTGGTATTAGTGCTGTGGAAATGGAGAGCTTTCACCGCCACTCCAGGATGGTTTTTTATGGGTAATTGATGGGAAGCCACAGATGGCTGTTGACAGTGCAGAGAGATTAAGCAGTTTACTGCGCAGGGGAAGCCTGGCCAGTCCATCAGCCCTGCTTCAGTGGCCAATCTCTAAAGCAATAAATGATGCTCATAAACACATCATTTTTCTCCAAATCATTATGCGCTTCCTCGCTACAGCGCGGTCTTGCAGGCAGGGCCTGATCCAACACCCATGAAGCCCATGAGAGTCGTTCCTGCCAATCTGGCACAGATGCACAAACCATTTGGAGTCAGAATTACTGAAGAGTGGAGGTGCCTAGGGAGGAGCTCGGTGAAATTTAGACCCTCAAATGCAAAATTGCAATTAGAAAATGCCAGGTGTTCAGCTTAATCCTCAATGTGCTGGACCAGGATGTTCCCTGGGCATCTGAAGTTGTATCTCTGTGCTCCTAATCCTAGTTTTGAGCTCACTTCAGCTCCTTCTTGACACGGATAGGAAAACAAAGCTGGAGGGAGAGTTAACAGCTTTATCCAGGGTACCTACTGCTACGAACACCTGCAGAACCAAATCCAAGATCATCTCCTGTTCAGTGAAACTCATACTGCATTTCCTACCAGAAACACAGAGGATGTTTTCCCACCTGCCCTTCAAAAGCCCTGCTGTTGTGCAGAAGAGCCTTTAACATCAACAGACCAGAGGAAGATGGAGCAGAAGAAGCAGCAGGACTTCTTGGGTACTTGAGGCATGCAGACAAGGAGCCCCGTTCTCCTCAGTTTATTGACTTTATTGGCTTTACTGCTGCTGCCCATTAAAGTCATAGTAGAAACCAAAATAATTACTAAAAAAATAACAGTTACAGGTGAAGTCTCTCAAGTGCCAGAGCAGATCTGATGGGAAGCTGGATTGTAACAGCTCCGCAGCATTTGGTGCCTGACTTATCTGTGCAGGATGGGGTTCACTGGGGACTTCTAGAAGTTGGGACCTGGTAGAGGTTTAATGAACAAAGGAGGCAAATTCAGTCTCTACAATCCTTTTTTGTCCTCTGATAAATATTGCCCTTGAATTTCATGCTATGCAGTCCGCCAGGAAAAAAGCTAATGATCCAAGATGTAAACGTTTTATTTCCTGTCTCCAAAGCTGAACACAACTTTAACCTGTGCCCAGCAAGCATCAGCAGCTGTCAAGAAAGCTTTTATGGACTTAAAGGGCAAGATCCTAGCCCTGATGAAGTCAACGGGACTTTTGTCATTGCATTGGGGTATTCTGGGAAAAAAGGAATGAGGAAACCACCAAGGTCAGAACCATAATTGTTGTTATTAGATACTCCCCCCACAGTGGATGCAGGCTGGCTGAAGCAGAGACCCTGCAAGTCTGTGTGCTCGGGACATTGACCCTGCAGTTACAGTGAGACACGACATCCAAATGGGAATAACTGATTTACTGGGCATTTTGTCTTCCAAAAGTGGGCAATCTAAGAGGAACCACATGCTTTGGATGGAACCGGGAGGGTGTTTAGAGGAAAGCTGCTCTGCCTGAGCAGGGCTTCATTAAATGTCAGTGGCAATCAATTCAAATTCAGTGTTAATGGGGTGTGGTGCAATTCTTCTCAGCTCAAAGCAGATGCCTTTGGCTAGCCAGGTGATCCCCACCCTACACTCCACTGTCTGTAAAGGTGCCTGGGGGTGACCAGCTGAGATAGCCGCCTACGCCTGCAATGGAGGGACTCTGATGTGAGATGAATCTGACCCTTTGCGTGGGTGGGTGGGAATTAAACCCCATGTTCGACAGAGAAATTATGACCACTTTAATTTGTCACTCCCTTTGTTCTCTGTAACCGCCCGTGTACCACCCCTGGATGAAGGGACTGTGCCAATGATCATGCAACCAACCACTTGGAAAAACATTCTTTGGGCTTGGCCAGAAGCCACAGCACTCAGTTTATCCCTGAATACAAGAGGATGCTGTTGCTTTCACCCTTCCCAGGCTTTCGAGGATTTTCAGCACATGGGAGGTTTCAGCAGCTTGCGTGTGTACACATTATGGCCATCTTCCCTCCGTCTGCTGTTCTATTCTCGGAGACGTCTGAGAGCATGAAGGATGAAAAATGAGCAGCCAAGCCATTTCATTCAGTCCCAATCACCATTAATAGAAGAAGGGGGGGTGCGAAATGGCCTTGTATAATTTAAGCAACTGTTGGCTTAATGTTTCTGGTCATGACACAAAAGCATGCAGTTTATTATTCTTAGTAGGTGCAGGATCATTTTTGACCTGAAGGATTTCTTGCTAATTGTGCAACCTCTGCCTCAAGCGCTGAGACCTTCTCTGCCTGTCTTACCCAGATTCCTTTAAGGGATGCAGCCCAAGTCAAGATTGAGCAGCAATTTGTTTTTGTTTACTTGGCCAATTAGGGTCAAGTTAATGAAGCATCGGGTGGAAAACAGCATCTCTCGTTATGTTGCCACAGCAGCAATTACAGTTCTCTTGGAAGAAGGTTAAGGAATTAATTGCAGTGCTTCTTTAGATATAAAAAATAAGCAGAGGTTCTGTCTTCGCTGGTCTGAGGAACTTACTAACCCAACTGGGTTTGTGGGCAACACGTACTGACAGCACAATGGAACAAGTTCATTCTGTATTCAGACCTTGCTGGTGTTTGAGGGAGGCCGTGTTTGAAAAGCAGGAGCAGCAGGAAGACAAGTACTGGTAAAGGGATGGACGTGCTTGCTAGAGCTGCTGGCCCTCGTCTGCCCAAATCTCAACCAGACTGATGGTCTGCTGAGTAAGAAAACCTCAAGAAGAGGCTGAATGATTTAGAGAGCAAACACAGGATGATCATGTCCTGGCCCTTCCATGACTCTCAACTGACCAAGGAGAGCAAACAAGTGGAGCAACTTGGAGAGCTCTGCTCCATCCTCTCCCTAACCTCCTTGAGAAACCTGGGTTGCTTCAGTGGCACCTCTGCAGTGGAATCAGTGCAATCTTACCCTCCCCACTCTGGGTGCATTGTACCTCTGATGCAGGTGGCTGATGGAAGAAGTGGAACCCTGCCCAATCAGCTCAGCTGCCGATGACAAGAGCAGACTGCTCTTATTTTACTGCCTGAAAAAAATGCTCTGCTAAACTAGAAGTTGAGCTAAGAATTCATGTCAGGGGCTACCAGGAGTCTGGCATGCTGGGTTGTGATGTCTTGAGGAAAGAGACCAGCTGTGTCACGGGACATTCCCTAAAAGTTGTTGAAAGTACCAGGAATTATGCAGTGCAAGTTTATCCTCTACCTGTAAACTTATCTGCTCACCTGCTGATTTGGCTCTCGGTGCCAGATCAAATCTGACATCCCATACCATGGGAGCAGGTGAGCCTCTCTAACCTGGGGAGGTCTTACAGCCAGCAATGAAAAGTCTTAAGGAGAATCCCCTGAAATGCTGAGTGAGACAGTGAGAGGATCAAGCTATCTCATTTTAAACATTAAAAGTACATTGCCTAACCTGGAACATTTGCAAAACTCTTTGTAGAGGTTGTCACCAGAAAATTTTACCCTGCAGGTAGCTTTAGAATAGATGAAAAAGCTACACTGTCAGCCCTAAATTGCGTTTTTCTTCTTCCATCAGCAAAGTCACACCACAGCAAACTTCCAGTGTCACTTAAAGCATGCTGGACATTTTCTTCACAGAGAAAACTTAACAAAATTGGCTTGGTTTGATTTTGAATTTCTCTGCTCTGGGTTATTCTAGCTCAAGAATGATGAAAAGGGTTATTTAGAAAGCACTAAGGATTCACCACCTTAAAAACAGGCTTTTTATAAGTATTTTTTGGTAGAACCCCCAAATTGCTAAGTCATTTGCTACTTCACAGAAAAACAGCATTCTTTTGCTAATGCTGACCTTCAGTCCAAAGCCCCTGAACTTTCTGTCCTTGCCACCACAGCTACAGAGATGAGATGAGCACTCTGCTCTTCACAGTAGCCTTTGTAATATTTAAGGACTGTTAGAAAGTCCCTCCTCAGTCTTCTCCTCCTGCAGCTAACAGCCCCACTTCAGGGAGGGTAAGGAAGGAAGCAGAGACAGTCTGTATTTCCACCCATCACAGAATACTGCATTAAACAAAACAGAAGCAAACGAGCAAGTGAAGTGCCATTGGGCCCAGTGACTTCATCCAAGGCCCTTTGTACCTATTCCTGCAGACAGTCATTAATTACATCGCCATCCGCTATGTTTTCCTCCTGGTCTCTGACTCAGTGCACAAGATGAACCTGCCCTGGGCAGTGACAGAGGCTGTTGCCTGCAGGATTCTCTGGCATTAGAAAAAAAAAGAAACAACAAGAAAAGAAATAGAAAAGGCATGTTTGAAATGGAGGGGATATTTTTGAGCAACTGCAGGCAATGTTCTCCGCTGCTTCCTCCTGCCACTCCACGTTATAAATACGCTTTCTCTGCCGAATGGCTGGGGAAAGCAGCCTAAGTCCTGCTGAAATTAATGGCCTGTGTGGTTTACTTTTATCTGGCAGGTTTTGTTTTTCAGAGATGGGTAGAAAGCAATTCATTTTAAAATTAAATAGATAAAAAGACATTTCTGAGTTGGGATCAAAAGCTGTAAAAAAGAAGATTCGCACAGCATGGCCACAGCCATGACCTTGGTCATTTCTTATGTTCAGTCCATTCGTTACTTATCTGACTTCGTAGTGTGTTAAACGTCTGTAGGTATTTCTGCAGTGACCTTCATGGCCTAAGCTGTATCAGTCATCTGCGACAGGGACTAATGTTTGCAAGCCACAGAGGTGAATCCTTGCTTTCAGCTTTCCTCCTCCCTCCCCAGGGAATAAACCTTCTGGGTAATTTTCATAATCATTATATTCTGCTGGAAAATGTTATGTAAATAAAATCTCAACATGCCTCACAAAGCATTTATTGATGTTGATAAATTTCTTGGGGAGTGTAACCCAAATATGCATTTTTCATTTCTATTCATTTCCATGTTGATACCGAAGGAAAGCCTGCAGGAAGGAAACTCCGAGCTTAAGCCAGCTCCATGTGCAGACCCTGCTTCCCACTCTGAATCTCCCCTCCTCCCGTGAAAGCATCCCTCAAGAAACATCCTCCCCATCTCCCTGGAGTCTGTCTTTACTGGCTCTACCTGAATCCCTCCCAGGCCATGGCCTGAACCCGCAGCTGGTCCACTCTCACCTCACTCCTACTCTAACCATCCTCAGTTTTGCAATAGAAAATCCCATTGCTTCAATTTGGCTCCTGCCAGCACCACCGAGAGCCTCTTGGTCAGTTTTAAACAGTCGATGCCTCCTTCGGAGTGCTCTGAGCAACTCTGAAATAAGATGTCTCTCCTGCTGGATTTTATTTCTTTGTCAGAAATCGATCTTCTCTTTCCTTTCTCTCACTGTTCTTAACAGAGCTTGAAATTAATGCTCCGCCGTCTGTCAGCTTTCTCCTCCCCGCTCCGTGCCGTGCTGGCTCTGCAGCACCAGCTGCAGGGGAACCAGCTCTCCTCCTGGTTCCTCGGGGTGCCCGGCACAGGGCTCTCCATGCACTCTGGATGTCTCATCTCCTGGGGAACATCTCACCCTGCCCGTGGGATGGGAGATCCTACGCCTGGACCTTCCAGACCAGCTGAGATGTGTCTGGAGGATACCGTCTCTGCCCTAAAAGCCCTTGAGGACAGCAAGGCTGCTTCCATGTGAACAGACAGCATGGTCCCAGTTCTCCTTCACGGCCTCAAGAAGCTCTTTCTATCCAGAAGGAGAAATGGCTTTGGATGCTGCCAAAAAGAGTCGCCCCCCAGTAGCTCCCACTTTAGCACATGGGGTGTATGTGGCCCAGCAAAGGGACTATGACTGGGGGCACCTCATCTCAGCCATGGACCCTGCACTGGCCGCAGGTTTCACTGAGAACCCAGCTGCACAGGGATCCCTGAGGTGGGGTAAGCTGAATGCAGAGGAGCAAAGATCAGTTATAGAAGGAGAATATTGGAGTAAAACTTCCCAGGAACTGCTGGAGCTGATCAAAATAATACCAAAAAACACAATTTTCCCAGCAGGAATGACTCCCTGTGCAGTCCACAGGAGCATTCGTGTGCCAAAATACATGCCAGTGCATAGTTTACTCTGCAGTAGTCTTCAGCAGAAAGCACTGAGTTGCAGAGCTGGGGAACACATTAGCTTCCTTTGGCCTTCCCTAAAAATTAGGTAATAAGAGGGAAGCAAACCAATTTTCTTTTTTTATGGCAGTGAGCATTTCACAGTGACTTCCCTTCCCATAAGCCAGGTGTCCCCACCTGGGCTGCAAGTCCCACGGTGTGGTCTGGCCACACTCCCTGTCATTGTCTGCTGCGGGGCTGGTGATGGAGCAATCGCCCTTTTGCCTGGAGGCGGTGGGTTCAATTCTGTTTTGAAAGAATGAAAAACCATCTCAACCAAACAATGCTCTTTCCCATTTTTAAAACCCAAATAAAGCCAGGAATAAATTGGTTGGCATATGAGGTAGAAATTTTCAATTTTCAGGGAACAAATGTTCCATCTTTTCTTTGAAAAATTCTTTGGAAATTGAAACATTTACCTGAAAACACAAAAAGGGGGGCAAAATATAGTGGAGTCTGTTCTTCAATCTTTTTTTTAACAGAACAAATTTAAAAACCCAAAGAATTCTGGGATAGTCTCTGAAAATACTGGCTTTGCCGTGCTTATACACAGATTAGGAGACTTTCCAAAGCCACCTGGACTCATTCCTGTGTGATCTGCTCTAGGGGATCCTGCTCTGGCAGGGGGGATGGACTAGATGATCTCTAGAGGGCCCTTCCAACTCCTTCCACACCGTGAATCTGTGAATAGGACAAGAATGTTATTTAAAGAATAGGAAAACCTGAAAAATTTCCTTCTGAAATGCTTCACAATGCCTTCCCTAGGCCTGATATTGCTGTTTTGTTTCTTTTCACATCCCCTGCTGTCTGGTTGGGTTGCTAACAGCCTTTGGGGGAATCACCATCTGCTACAGTCGCACCCCGCTCCTGCCTCTGCCCAGGTGGCCGAGCGCTCTATGCTGTGTGGGGATGACACCGGGGGTCTGGGCACTCTGGATGTGCAACCAGAGGGAGGGCCGCAGCGTCACTGATGGGGTGCACTGACTAGAAATAAGAAGCAACCAACCCACTTCCTGCGCGCCATGGCAGCAACTAAAGATGCTCAGAGTAGTGAAATTAAACCTTTCTGCTCAGGGCATGGTGGCCTAGGGCTCACACCGCTTTCCACAGCCTGGGGAGCAGGAGGCGTGTCGGCAGGGACCACCCTTCCCTTCGCCCTTCACTCCTGGGGCGTGTTTGGGTGCCAGTGCCTCTTGCCCTGCCACTAGCAGGGACGCTTGCCACAGGCTCATGATGGACAAGCTCCTTCCTACCTCTCCCTGTTTCCTTTTTCCCCTTTGCAATCTATTATTTTCCTTTGCCAGGCTGCAGCCAAGAATTTAATGTGCTGACATTTTTCTGTTTGTTTGAGTTTACTGTTCCGATCTGTTTACACTTCTCATTGAACATAATGGCTTGAGAGATTAGGAGAGGAGTTAATCAGTCCTGGGTCCCAAAAAAATCTGTTGAAATGCTCCAGTGAGTTCGTTGAGTTTGAAGTATGGATTTGAAAGGACCACACCAAGCTGTTTGCTTGAAATGTGTTTGTGATGCTGAGCTCACTTCAAAGGAAGCACGTCTGAAATTGCTGGATGCACTCAGCGGGGGACATGTGAAACCAGTGGGAAACTGATGATCAACAGAGCCTACCTCAGGAATATCTGCAGGCCAGAGGGACAGGTTCAAACGTCCTCATCAAAATACAGAGCAGATTTAAGGGCGTAGAAGTGAGCATGGGGCCAGCTGGGATCCGAGAAAGCGGAGAGTTTACAACTGTAACTGCATCCTGTTACCCGGGATGTGTAACAGACGGCACAGTATTACTTTGAAGAATGTATGGAAAAGCAACAAAATCCTTAAAATTTCTCCACTATACCCCCAGGTTAGTCCACACCTGAAAAGACTGGCTTTCCCATCTATCTAATATAAACGGCTTCTGTTAGGAGACTGACGGCCACTCGGACACTTACATCGAGCACTGCAGGTTCCCCCTTTGCTTTATCTAGAAAGGATACTTGGTTTAGATACTTTTTATGCAGATATTTTTCTTGGCTTCAAGAAGTGTGCTATAGCAGCAAGTGGAAAAGCAAGCCTTCACAAACTCGTCACGTCCTAGAGCAGAGACACAGTAGCTGGAGATGGCCAAAAAGCAAATTCATAAGAAATTCCTTTTTTTTTTTTTTCCCCACTTGTTGATTTTGGGCCAAATTGAACTGAAACCAATATTATTTTTTTAAAATTTATCACAGAGTAGAAACTCCCACGGTTTTGCAGCTGCGGCTGTGAAAGTACCATCCCCATCTGAGGACAGAAACGGAAAAGGCTGTGAATGGGACTGAATGCTGCTAGGCAAGATCCAGCACATCCCCAGAATCCCTGTCCCTGCTGCAGACCTGCCTGGCCCGGTGGCTACCAGCCCGCAGCTCCCTGTACTCCTGGCTCTTGAGCTAACTGGACAGAAATGTCAGAGCCTGGCCTTGGGCTTGGCCAAACTAATTAGAAGCTCGGAAGTGTTAAATGAGATAATTGGTGCTGCGTGAAATGGTGTTTTTCATGGGGACACTTGGTTTCCTCAGACAGTTTTTGACTGGCTCTAATGCGAGCCCTGCCATTGCCAGCTGGGATGAGCCTAAACTGGGCTTTTACAAGCAGCTGAAAGCATCTCGTTACAAGAAAGATTGGATCGAGATCAGAAAAATGTGAAAGAAAAAATAATTAAAGCATTAGTGGGACTGAGTTAGGAGGGAAGATTAAAAGAGTGGGATACCTACAGCGTGGCTAAGCAGCAAGTAGTTCAGAAAGGTGAGAAGAGAGAAATCTGTGCATTTGAAGGCTGCGAGTCTGCAGAAGGGAAGACTGATTTGACAGATACTCCCATTCCTGAGGGTATCGGGGAGGAGGAAGAGCATCTAGAAATGGGGCGGGGGGGGGAGGCAGAGAGTCAACTCATAAGCAGCTCTGGGAAGAATGGACACCATCTCTAGGCAGCACCTCTTCCTCTTGATGCACCCTGGGAGGTGTGGCAGCGTCCATCCTCCTGAGCCAGGCTGGGGCGGGTGCCAGAGTAAGGGCTGCTGCCCCAACAGCTCTTCCTTGTGGCTTCGACATTAAAGATTTATGGAGAGATTCATTAACTGGTCTGGTTTACGTCTGCTTGAATACCTGCACTTGCAGTTCCCTGTGCTGCGGGGAGTTTGCAACAGCATAATTCACCCACCAGCTGCACCCTGTCTGCTGCAGGAAACCTGTTCCCCATCTATATTTTCCAGACCCACCCTAACCAAGTCTCCACCACCTCCCACTTGTCCATAATAAACTCCTGATATTTCCTAATTAAATGGCAAGCTTGCCTTTCACTTTGATGGCGGTACATTTCCTTCCAGGTTGCTTGTACCTTAACTGTGTCACCTGTGGCCAGCACGAGCCTCCCTCGAGGGCAGGCGAGCTGGAGAAGCCACGTGCCCTGCTCATCCTCCCAACCAGGCGAGCTCCTTCGCTCATTAAACTGCGATAGACCCAAACACAACGAGAGTGTGTACATCATTACAGCTAAACATGTTTTCTTCTTTGGCTTTGTTTTCTGAGGGATATGTTTGGGAACTTGTATAATGAGGAGCTCGTTGGCAGGGCAGTTAGAGAGCTAAAGGCAATGAGGCAAAGAGATATAAAATGAGAATGGATCAACAAGCAACATCCTTGCTGTACAGGAGTGCGGTGGTGTCCCCTCCCACCTGCACACATAACAGCCATCGTCACACGAGGTCACAACCATCTGTCTGGCTTAACTGGCCCCATTACCACGGTGCCTGAGCACCTCCTGATCCTTCGCGTACTCACAAGGGGCCCTGGGGAAGGGCAGTGCTATTACCTTCAGCCAAAGGAGAAATGGAGCTTTGTCCCAGGACGATCTCTGTATGAGTGAAACATTTGTCTGTCTTAAGCTGTGGCAAAAATTGTCGTGAATTAAACAAAACCAAAGCCATTCCTCTTCCCGTGGTGCAAGAAGCAATCAAAATGCTGCGACTGGTTTTGGTTTCAGCTTCTCAATTTGTTATTCCTAGTCTAAGTAAACTAAATGTTTTGATCGTAAAGCCCTTGGTTCAATGCCCAGAGAATACTTATTTAAAAGCTGAATTGTTTGGACTGTTGTGGATTTTTCTGAAGACAAATTTCAAGTCAAGTGAAGCTTCAAATCTGCTTCTTCTGGATGTTCACGAACTAGCTTTTTTTTTTGAAAATTCACTAAAAAATTCCTGGTGGCCACAGACTTCATTTCCAGTTTGTGACTACTGAGTGTACCAACGTAGTGCAGAAGGTGTGTTGCAGTCCAGATGTAGAAGCCTGGGCTTCTAGAATTTAAGTTTAAAAAGTTTAAATTATTTTAAAAATGCTGGCCATAGATTAAAAGAAGTCCTAACCACTGCCATATCTTCCCCTTCTCTCTCAGTGTCCTGCTACACACCAAGGTGCTGCTGGACACCTTTGGCCATCTGTAGCTAAAACTCAATTTTAGGAAGAGGGAAGCTGGTGTGTGACTATCTGGAGCAGTGTCAGCAGTTCCTGTGAGCCAAAGTTTACACCATGTGCAAGTGGAAGTCTGCAGAACAAGCAGTGGTAACAAAAAATTGGATTGAGGCATCACACTGTAAAACTTAATCTCCCATATAGAGACTTAGTCTACCATAAAAGAAACAGTGCTGGAGGATGTAAGAAAACACGAGACCCTAGGGATGATTTAATGTCCTAAAGACATAAAGACACAAGCCACCGCAATGCAAAAATGAGCTCAGTAACATCGAGGCTATTACATTTCAATTGGTTATGTGTACTCTACATAAAACACAATCAAAACACTTGTTTTTAAAGGATGTAAATGCCTTTCTCAGGCTGAGCAGAACCACTGTTACTGATCTAGAATCTTAAACATCGTTTTAGACTTTAAAGTTGAGTGATGCTACCTCTGTTGAGCCAAGCTGCCCAGGGAATCTGGAAAGGACTGTGCAAACTTTGCTTCAGCAGCGCTGATGTGAGACCTGGCAGCTGAATCAGGAAAACCAGGTTCATTTTCTGTTATAGACTTTGTGCGTAGTTTGAAAAACAGCTATTTAATCCCTGGCTGCCCGTTTATGGGCTTTGCTGCCTGGGCTCTGAGTAACTCCTGGCTGTCCTGCTTGGAATCAGGTCCTGTGGGGATAATCCCACCCATCTGGAAGATTTCTCCAGGCATTGAGATGACCAGCCCCAGGACTGACTTTCTAAAAGGAGCAAGTTGCTCATTCATCACCTTTGAACCCCTCAGCCTGTGACCTATACAGGGCAGAGTTTTTAAAATTTGTCCCTTTATTGTCTTTTTTAAAGACCACCTTTACAGAGTGGTCCCTGGTCTTCTGGTTTTGGGTGGTGAAGGTCTCATCAGGAAAGGCAGGTGATGGAGTCTCCATGGAGGGCCTCCAGGCAAGGAAGTCTAAAAGGTAGTTGGTGAAGTTAGGGAAGAGTAAAGCCTCTCCTGTCTCCTCCTCCTTTCCTTGATCACCCCATACCTGAAATTATAAAAACAAACCTCCTGTCCGTGGTGAACATTTCTGAGATCTCTTGCTGGGAGCACTGAGAACTGTACCTATTGCTACAACCTGGGAGGGATGTGTAATGAAACAGTATTTCAAGAAACAAACACACTTTTTCCAAAATGAGAAGATCTAAATGAGAATGAGTCACCCTTGGAAAGGGAAATAATCTGTAGTCAAGATGGGGCACTTAATTTCCAGTTTCTTGTTTGATATAACTCTGGTTTTACACTATTGTTTTAATGTAACACAGCAAGGCGTAATAAGAATTTAAATAATATAGAACGTGATAAATATTTTATAGGTGTTTAATATTTATATATTACATTTGCTTTTTCAAATCATCCTGCTTCAGTAGTACGGAATGAAGCATTTCCAGAAGGGGGTTCTGACGTTTCCAAAATGAAATTTCCGCTTGGTGAAATATCTCTGAATTTCCCCTTTTGTTCTGATGAGAAGGGAAAATGAATGTCAAAGTGTTGAACTTCCCCAAAGACAGGAGTCTGGGTTTGTCTCTCATTTGGTAACGCTGCCCTTTTTTCTCTTTGAGAGGCCGTTCTCTGTATGGTCAAGGCTTCAAGAACATCTTTGGAGGGCTAAGCCAGAGCCGTGGGAGATGCCTAGTTATTTAAATGCCATAGATTTCAGTGGGAGAGGGCTGCCCGAGCACCTCTGTGGCTACAGCAGTATGAAACTACTGCTCCTTCCGTTTCTACCTTCTAGTGAGGCATCAGGTTCACATTTTACCTCCTCCACCTTCCTACATGACCAGGCTCACTCAAAGACCATGAATCCAGCTACATTTGGGGCAACATTACCATAGGGCAGAAAAGGTCAGCACCGCCTATATTAGTCTGCAGACTGAGGGTTTCTGCTCCCGTGGCTGCTGGGGAGCAGGATGGGTTTGCAGCTTCTAGCTGCTCAGAGTGGAGCCCTGCACCCCAGGGCCCGCAGCCCTTCGAGCAGCGCAGTGCATCCTCCTCTCCCAAGGCAGCTGTGGAGGAGCTGGTGTCATTCAGACTGGTGCCGGGCTAACCCCTCTCCATGTGCTGCCTTTTGCTTATCTGTTGTGGCTCTGCAAGGCCAGGCGTGGTCTTGACTTACCAGAGGGATGAGAGTTTTGGTTTTGGAGCTGGTTTGTGCCACAGCTCCACAGAGGAAGGGCAATCCTGCACCAGGAACAGCTGTGCCAAGAGCAGGTGAACTGCCCTGGCTTTGGGGCTCACGGCTCAGGGAAACAGCAGTCATGCTCAGTGCAGGAGGTGCAGCCTCACACCCTTGAGCAAGCGGGTATGTGAGGACAGCACAGCACAGAGCACATGCAGTACCCTTAACTCTGCCCCACAGGAGCAGAAACTCCCTTGCACCTCCTTTGCTTTGCTGTCCCTTCCAAATAACACCCCCACTTTCTTTCCCTGCATTCACCATCCAGAGCCAGTACTGTTACTTGTCATGGAGACAGAAGATTTCATCTCCTGGAGCTGGCTTTAGTCAGAGAAGAGAACTAGATGGGTTTGGGGGCTGAGCAGCACTGTGTGTCCCTCAGTTCTCTCTCAGTCCCTAACTCTAACAGCCTCAGCATCCATCTCTAACCCAAACACATGGAAAAGACAGAGAAAATGTTAAGCAAGGAGAAAAGCTGGAAGAAAAAGAATGATTAACCCCCATAGGGAACTAGGGATTGGCCTTGCCCCACAAATCCAAAGTGTCAGCAGAGACACTGGGGAGTGGATGGGGCAGGAAGAGCAGGCAGTGAGACTGAGCCCTGGTCCTGGCAAAAATTAGTGCTGAATAATTAAACAGGTAGGAAACACCTTCAGAGACAGGGGAATGACCCACACCTTGTCATGACTGTCTGCCTTTTGTAACATTACCCCATCCCGAACTTGGCAACCCTTCAGACACAGCATCGTTTCATCCATCAGCAGCACTACAGATGGGGACAGGAACCAGCTGTCAGCCCCGGCCACGCCATCGAAGCTCCACATGCGTGGAGCAGGGTGTGATTCGCTTCCAATGAATGTAAAAACCTGCCGCTGCAGACTTCTGCCTGGGGAGAACTTCTTCCCTTCAGATCTTTGCCTTCTGGAGGATTTTTTGGTTTCAAATCATAAAGCTGAAAGATTAACCAGGCTCTGGCTCAACCAAGAGGGGATTGCTGACACTTGGGGAAGTTGGTGGAGGTTACAGTCGCAGCAAACCTCCTGTCTCTGACTGCTCCAGGATCAGGCTTTTGCTTCAAGGGTCACAGCCATCACACATCCTGTTCTCCATCAGTTTTATTATTAGGGCCTTCTGTACAAAGAACAGCTCCTGGATGATTGTTCTGAAGACCCCACAATCTCCAGGGAGATCAAGATCCCCTCTATCCATGGCCCCAGAGGACTCCCCCAGCCACTCGCCAAACTGGATTTATTTATGCGGAAAGAAGAAACATTGACAGGAATCTTGTGATGGAAGTGTCTGGGCTGTAACGGAGGATGCTCTTAGACGTTTCACAATCCTTCCTGAATAGATGGGCTATCTGATCACTGGCTATTTCCATGACTGAAATTACACATCTGTTTGCAGGAACTGTGTGTTGGTTTTGGCTGTGATAGAGTTAATTTTCTTCACAGTAGCTGCTCCCAGGCTGTGTTCTAGATTTGTGCTGAAAACAGTGTTGATAACACGGGGGTGGTTTTTCGTTATTGCTGAGCAGTGCTTACACAGAGTCAAGGCCTTTTCTGCACCTCACTCCACCCCATCAGCAAGTAGGTGGGGGGTTCACAAGAAGCTGGGAGGGGACACAGCCAGGACAGCTGGCCCCAGCTGACCAAAAGGCTATTCCACACCATACGATGTCATGGTCAGCATACAGAGCTGGAGGAAGAAGGCGGCACGAGAGGACATTTGGAGTGATGGCATTTCCCCTCCCAATTAACCGTTACATGTGACGGAGTCCCGCTCTCCTGGGGACGGCTGAACCATGGGAAGTGGGGAATGAATTCCTTGTTTTGCTTTGCTTGTGTGTGCGGCTTTTGCTTTACCTATTAAACTGTTTTTATCTCAAGACACAAGTTTCTCACTTTCACCCTTCTGATTTGGTCCCCATCCCAGTGAGGAGTGAGTGAGGGCTGAGTGGTGCTTAGTTTGCAACTGGGGTTAAACCACGACAAACTGCTCGCTCCATTCTGCAATACCCAGCTCACGATTTCCGGAAGGAAACACCTTTTGTACACTGCTCCTTTATCCTGATTTACGTCAGGCAAATATTTGATTTCCTTCTTCTCAGAAGTAGCAAAATGCATTAGCGCATGTGGGAGAAGATACAGGGCGACTACAATGGAGCAGTAAATAGACGTGCAGCGCTCAGAGAATGGGAATGACAAAACTGCATTTAGGAGCTAATACATAGCCCAGTTGTGCTGGAAGAGAGCTCATTTATGTTTATCTATTTTCTGGATGTTTTGTGGGATTTTGGAGAGGTTTATATTCATGGATTTCCCTTTGTATGCCAAAACTTGGCAAATGAGAAACATGAAGAAAGGGAGAATAATAATAAGTCAACCATGAACTTGGGATTTCAGCTTTTCATACTCCTGAGAGAAGTGCAGAAAGCAGAAACCAATCCTTCTCTTTTCAAGCTTGAGGAGAGTCTGCTTGAGGATATTTTCTATGGTTATTCTTGATAGAAAAAGGGACATTTCATCATTTCTGAGCCCAAGAATCTGCTGCTGCATATTGTCAGCTTGTGGCTGCCTGTCTGCCTAAAACTAGCCACAATCTGTACCCTGATTCTCTTAGAGCTGCAGAATCTTTTCATTCCCGTGCTTTGCCTTATTTTTCCCAGAAGAAAGCAACAAATGGAATTTGTTATCTTGTTATTAATCCTGTTTATTACAAGAATGCCTAAGGATCAACCAGGATTAAGTCCCTGTTGTGTTCAGCACTGTACAAGCAGAGAGCTGTAGGAAAAGGTATTGCACAAAGAGCGCCTCTTCCCGATTTTGTGTAGATGAAGTGATACGTTATGCAGCCCCTGTGGCCCATCCTGTACAGATGAGCTTTGAGGTAGGACAAGGCACAGTTGGCTTAATTCCTAACAAGGGAGATTTTGGTTAGACATTGGGGCAAACTTTTTTGTATGAAGCCAATTAAATACTGAAATAAATTGCCTGGCACAGGTGTAGCAGCACCATTACTGGAGTTGTGCCGAATGGATTAGACATCCATCTGAGGATGGAGACGGTCCTTTCTTTGGCAAAGCAAAGACCACCTGAGGTTCCTCCCAACCATGATTTTCTAGGATTGTAATAACTGTTATGATCAACCAATGTTTATGCCCTTGATCCTTCATCCTGCCCGACTTCCCAACATTGTGAAACTGTCCTGGCTGAGCCAGGCTTAGCAGGAACATCTCCAACCTTCTCTGTGAGTTTCCCCATGGAGCAACACACCACAAGCCTCCCATTTTTGTTCTGTCTGTGCAATTTATTAAGCAGATCTTGGTCCGTTCCTACATCCTACTTCCTTATGCCCAGTCTCCAGGACACATGGGTGAAAAATCTTAGCCCCAGCCCCTGGCCCTCCTCACTGGATGTTTATGGGCAAAGACCTGGCAGCACAACACACATCTCCACATTTTTTCTAAAATAATCGGGTTTGGCACCTCTCATTTGTGTTCCTGTATGGAGATGCTCTGTTATCTGCACCACAGCCACAGGAAGGGTACTCATCCCCCAGAGCTGCAGTAAGGACTAGGGTGGCTTTCAAATGCCTGTTTCTGATCTTGGGTCAAAGAAACAAGGCTGTAGAAGAAATTCCTGGGTCAGAATTTATTACAGTTAATGGGCTGATGAATTTGCAGCATTGCTGAACATCTGGATTCAGCAACCGCCTAATGGCAAGCAAGTAAAAATGATCCCCAAGGAATATGAACCTGCAGATCACCATGTCAGCATGGCCATTTGAAGAGACTGACCTTGCTTTTTAATAGTATAGAAGAGAGCAGTTTCTGCACCAGCATTTGTGCAAAAGAGCATAGGAAGAACACACAGGGATCCTATATGCGAACACAACCGGTCACGCTCCAAGCTAACACTGGGCCAAGCCAGTGTGTCTTGCAGACAAGCACAGGAGCTGTGGATGCCAGATCGGTTTGGCTGTTTGCAGCGCTTTTTTCGAAGCAATAAGCAGGTGGAGAACACGTCACTGCCAAAGCTGCTGTTCTGCTCCCGAGAGGCTGTATTGAAATTCAGAAGACAAAATCTGTATTTCAGCCATGAGATGCAAAACGTTGAAAAGTGAGTGGCCTCCAGTGGCTGAGCTCTCAAAACCTCGTTTCTGCTACCCTGTCTACAGCAAACACTGGTGGCTTGTTATTCCAAAGCTTGATGCTGTCTGAGAGTTTAACCTCACCAGCCTCTCTCTGTTCAGGAAGCTAAACACTTTGAAAGGCTGATCTGGAAAACCAGAAAGTGCAATCAAACAGAGCTTCATCCAAAAGGGAAAAGCAATTCCCTCGGGAAAGAGGCATTCAGCTTTGCACAGACTCACAAGGCTGCTGATCTTGTATATTGAATGTATGGATCCCTCTCCATCCCAGCACTGTAGCATGACTGGCCTGGAGAAGGCCAAAAAAGTAATTTTCAAAGTCATCTAATCAATTCTATTTTAGGATGAGATGACTTGTGCCTCTAAAGTATGTAACACACTGATAAACTGAGGGAAAGCAGGGGATCAAGGACAAAAAGTTATAGTAGAAATCAGCTGGAGATGTGATGTGGCCACAACCTTAAAAGATTTTTTTTTTTAATTAAAATAAAGGAAGAAAATGGTGATAAGTAAAAACAGTTCATCCCCTCCCTCCATCCTTACCGAGAAATAGCTAATTAGCACTTCCTACCTGCACTGCAAGAAGCGTGCATTCAAACTCTGCTCGTACTTAGATCCTGGCTGCACATCTCTATTAGTGGGGTTCAAACACTTCCAGGGCCTGCTGAATATCTAACCGGTCCTCTGCAAACACTAGGCCTGAGGCCATTGGCACTCTCCCAAGAAATTCAAAGGCACAGATCAGATCAGCAGATGGGACAGCCCTGCCAGGATGCTCATAGGGTGGTTTGCATTCAGCCTCCCTGCTACGAGGGCTGTGAAGTCTCCTGGCACACCGACCTCGGAACGACTCCTCTCAGTGCTGGAGAGTATTCCAGGCACATCAGATGTACAGACATAGGCAGCCCCTGTATGTGCCCAATGGAAAGCAAAGCCTCTAACCACCACGCTAGCTGAGATGTTTTCTTTTGGGGTCAGAAGTGCCAGTCTGGCTATGAGGAGTGGTTACTTAGAAATATGGATATGAAGGAGTTAAAAAAAAAAAAAAAAGTGTTATCAAAGAGTTAGCATTTTTGGATGGAAAAACATTTTTCTTCTTTCAAAAATGCCCACCTTACCCTCCTGGGCTTGTCAGCTGCTCCAAAGGGTGCCCAGCAGCCAGCAGGTTAAGATGTAGCTTTCAGATGGATGTCCCGTTCTCATGGAGCAATTTCAGGAGAGCATTTTGCAGTGGAAGCTGAGCTTTTGAGCCGGCTGAGAGCAAGCAGACGAGCACTGTCTGCTGCAGATGTGTCTGCTCTCTCCGGGCAAGCCTCGAGCACAACATTTTCTCTTGTACAAACAAGAAATCTTGTTGACTTGGGTTGGATTGCTTGTGCACACATGAAGATTTGTATCAAAACAAAAGAGAAAACTGCTCTCTCCTCCACTGGGTGATGTTATTTTTCTCTCTTAGTCCCCAAATTAAAAATTCACTGATTCTAGGCGGTTCAATTACTTCTCTTTCTAGCGTCTCAGGTAGGGAAATACATGTGTCCAAATGACTGCCAGTCATGAAAAAAATCAGTAGCTAGTTATTGTCTTTTAATATTTCCCCTGCCTTGTCAGTGTGATGATACATCGCACCACTGAGACAGAGCTTCTGTACTAAACCTTTGTTGTCAGTTGCTTAAAACAGTCACACCAGAAATACCTTTATTGGTTTGACATTTCTCAGATGTTTTCAGCATTTCAGAAGAACTTAATCAGCTTTTCTTGAGTTATGTGATCATAAAAAATATCTACAGCCTTTAATTTTTTTTCACATCCTTTTTGTGATGAAGCAGCTAAAAACCCTCTTTGTTTTGAACAGAGCTGCTTGTAAAATGCTCCCTCCTACCCCTGCTTTCACTGTGGAATTTTGCCCTTCTGTTAAGAGTTATTTGGGGTTTGACTTTAGGGTTTTCTGATGAATAGTGAAGAACACAAGAGAAGCAGGTGCTTTTTCCAGAGGGATACAGGAAAATCCAAAACCTGATTTCAAAAGTTTCAGGTTCAGTTGGGTTTTTTTGGTCTGTCTTAGGTTTGAACTCAAACTCACCTTAGAGATAAGTATCATGTCAGAGTCTTAAGCTATATATCATTTCTAAATGCCTATTTCTTTCTCACAAACTGAATCAAGGCCCATTTGCATGCAGAGATATTTGAAACTGGACTTTCGCATGTAGTATATTGCACAAATGGACCAATAGCCCCAAAATTAAATAGACTTTCTACAAGGATGACCATCTGCTGAAGAGTACATGTTCTTGTCCCACGGATGGTGCCAAACTACCAAAGACCGTGCTGTGGTGACACTGCATTCCATAGGATGTCAGCACGGTGCACCCTGGGTACCAGCCAGGAACAGACCACATCTTCTCACTCCAAAGAGCTCGTTACCGAATCGGTGCTGCTAAATTCCCTCATGCAAACTGCCTGTTGCCAGCAAACTTGACTCATGCTAAATCTCAGCCAGTGCCCAGGACTCGGGGAGGGTGCCATGCTAGGGAGCACACTAATGACATCACTGTGAGGACGAGCACATTTCGGTACCCAAAAACGTTCCCTGGCACAGTGTTATTTACTGATACAGATTTAGCCAAAGAAACCGTGTGGTGCCTATAAATTCCACTAGTTTCTATGGCTACAAGAATGTTATAAGTACATCATAGACAGAGAGATTCGATTGCCCCAGTAGAAAACCTACAAGACAATCACTGTGATTCTTCCTGGCTTTAAGATCAATTAATCTGTTGTAGCAGGAGGTCTGGAGGGCAGACCTTAACAAGCTGCCCAGAGGCATGAGACTGAAGCAAATGGCTCCACGTGCAACCCCGGCAGATGAGCTGACTCTAGCTCGTAGGTCAGACCCTTCCACAGCAGCGCTGGTTCCACAGGTCTCCTCGGAGAAGGTAATACATGAGCTGCTCTCGCTGCTGAAATTGCAGAGCTTTGATTTGGCTCCTGCCACCAGGGAGGAGGAGGGAGAGGACCCCTGTGCCGAGGATGGGGACCGAGCAGGGCAGTGGGCTGGTGGCCACTGCATGGTCGTACTTCCCCCGCAGCCTGTCACTAAATGTCAGACGAGTACCACCACAGTGGACATGAAAAATGGTTTTCTTTAAAAAAAGGAAAAAAGAAAAATAAAAAGCAAAGAAAGTGCTCAAGATCCCCTGACGGGAGCTGCGGAGCAGTCATGTGCTGTTTGGAGACTTTTATGATCAAAGAGTCCATCCCAGCCTCTTTCTTCTGCCATCACAAAGTCAAGCCCTTTTACAAGACTAACAATATGCAGACACTAAACCTGTGATACAAAGGAAACAGCAAGGCTTATGCATTTGATTAATCTTTACATTACAGACCTAAAGGGTAGGGTATGGTGTTTCTCCCTGCCTGGAAAGCCCTGGCTACTGTGGGCTCTGAAAACTATAGATTTTTTCCACTCACTAAATTTCCATTAATAAGAAAGTACAATAGACTCTGCAAACATTGCGGCTTTTTCATCTCTCAATCTCCCTGTGTGATTGCTTCGAAATCCCCTGATCTTGGTAGCACTACTTAAGGCGTTGTCTGGACCAAAAGGAAGACCAGGCTCAGACCCAGATAGAGATTGCCAGGTTTCTGATGACCTTTTATTATCTTTAGTACAAATATTCTGGTCATGTAAAACCAGCTTTCTGGCAAACAAGAACTGCATATAAAATAACCCTGGATCCAATTTCTCATTCCAAGACTCCTCAGCACAGAAGTCTCCCTGCATGACAGCTACAGATGATAAATGTACTGACTCAGAGGAAGCTGAGCTGTAGTGAAACACTCTGGTCCGTTTAGTCCTCTCCTATTAGGACAAGTTAAATTCAAGCTTAATACTAAACTGAAGAAAAGATTTTAGCACTCTAAACATGAACCACACCTCCCAGATACCTGATCTCAAAGTCAGCAGAAAGAGGCTCAGCTTTTCTGCTGATGTAGCAAGAAAGTCTAGTTTTATTTTAAGGGCTCTTTCAGGATAGAGTTTGAAAAATGAGGCCCTTTCTACCTCGCCAGCACCCTGGGAGAGCTGTGTGGCCAGTAGACGTGAGAAAGCAGGGTTTGATTTCCCCTGTTCTGTTCAAACTCCCATTTGGTCCCTCAGGCAATATTCGCAGGCATGGTAATTCCACCTCAGAAGCAGCTGCCTCTCGGGTTCAGCATCGAAGCTTTGCAGAATTCCACAGTCAGGGTCCTCCTTTCTGAGCCCATACAAACGCCACGTGTCGATACAGCAGTCCTGACTTTCTCCAGCAACTCTCCCGAGCCCCCATCAGAAATCCCAGAGACTGCTTTGGGGGAGATCAGACTGACACAAGGATCCACCTCTGGAACCGCCAGCACCGCTGGTCATTTTACGCCAAGGTTAAGCCAGAACATATGTCTGCCTCAAAACCGGAGAGCACTGCTCCTACCGCCCCTCTGTTCCCTTGCTTTGTTAATACTGGGGTGTTTTTCTGCCTACCCACTGAGTCAAGCAATACCAAGGAGCTGTGGGAACGAGACCACTTGTGCACAAACAAGGTGGTGGGTTGTTTCAGCCTAGGTCAGGGTGTCTCACATTTTAGTTTTTCTAGGCTGGAGCTAGTAAAAGAATCCATACCCAATCTGGATTTTCCCTCTTGGGAGCTTAACTGTATTGAGCTATGGAAATAATTTGTGGGAGGGGCACAGAAAAAAAAAAATCCCAGGAAATTGAATAAAATCTTTGCAAATGATGGTTCGCACCTTCATCTCATCTGTCATTTGCTCCTCCCATGCTCCATTCATGATTCAATATCTTAAGCTTCTTCAGGAGACAAGAAATAAAAAAGAAAAGGCATTTCCAATATAAAACCTACACACAACAAAAACTCAGCTGCATTTATTTATATCGATCGGGAAGGTATTTACTTCAAGCACTGAACAAATGTCTCTGCAAACATCAATATTGGTATTAGACTCATAAATGTCATCTATATTTCATAATGCGGGAAGCAATGACTTTTGGGAATGCTCAGGCCCTTCATTCATTCCATCTTCTTATTTATTTTTTTTCTCCCTCCTCTGGAAGGCGGATGCAGGGCTGAGATATATTTAGTCCCATCCTTCTGAGCTTGCTGCCACGGCTGCCAGTGAATATAGATTTAGCCAGTTGGCTCAACCCTGAGCAGAGTCTGTTTCAGGAAATGGATGGTGATTTTAAAGGTTTCAGTGCAGTTTCACTTGGCATTAGGTGCATCGTCCACGGAGGAAATGTAATAGTCGTGATGCTGGGTTCTTCCTAACTGTCAGCTCTGGGACAATGCCTGGGTATCTTTGCTCCAGCATCCCAAGCAAAGGGCACTCAAGAGCTCTTGCATTATTTCCAGTCCACCAATGAAATGGAGGCTCTAAAATTCAAGCAGCTAAATCTGTGGTCAAGAAATTAAATAGGCACTTCAGTAGCTGCTCCAGCTCCGAGAGCTTCTATCTTTAGGGCAGTTTCTCTACAAGATCCCATTACTTTTTCTCCCATTTCTTCCTAATTTATTAAATCACTCTTAGTCTTACAGTCTGTCTTAAAGCATCACATCTGAAAAAATACTGACACAGTTGAGCTGAGGCTTGGACAAAGATCTTAAGCAGAAGGTACAAACACTGTCATCCTCAAAGCTGTCCTGGGAGGCTTTGTCTATTGGGGCTGCCCCAAACTTTCCCGGCCAGCTGGTCGCAGGCAGGCTCTTTGCCACCACTTTTCTTCAGACACTTGGGAAAAGCAGACAGAGTGCCATCCCTTTTTCAGAAATAACTCCCAATCTGTTGTTTTAAGAGCTGGATAAATCTAGTTCTCCTAAATGCCCACCACTAAAGCTGCCACTGCCTTTGTCCCAGCCTTATTTTTGAGTTAAAACGCTCTAAGCCTGTGCTTTGGTGCCAGTCAGGCATCCGTTATCAAAGTGCTGGAGCTGCAAGAAGAGCTCCCCTGCACACTTCTGAAGCTGTCAGTCAGAAATGAAGGAGTATATTATATTTTGGGGGGCATAAAACCATCTTCTAGGCCATGAATAGAAAAAAATATGTTAATTCAAAAAATAAAAAAAGGGCAGGGGGAGAAAGACAACTCCGGTTTATTTCTTGCATTGCCTTGAGAGAGAAATGCCATCTTTCATCTTTCTCTTTTTTTTTTTTTCCTTGGTATTTCCTTGCCCTCCTTTCCTCTGAGTTTCTGAGGAATTAGGAGCAGCCATGCAAGTATCAGCCTGGCTGTGATGTGTCCCAGGGGAACAGAGACGACACGTGGCCATCCAGGCCTGAGATGCAAAGGCCACATCAGGCCACGAGCAGGGCTAATCTAGTCTGTGTCTATCTCAGAAGATACCTGAGATGACAACCACGACTGCCCTTTAGCTTCAGCCAGGCACTGATAGTCCACACACTAACTTCTCCAGCCTCATAAGGGTCTCGGCTTATTAATGATAGTCAAAAAACATGGGCAAGGTCCAGTTTCAATCTCTGAGAGGCCAGAGAGGGAGCCTAGGGAGGCTTTTCCCTGCCAGAAGGTCCTGCATCCAGATGTCCTGGGATGTAGTTCATGTCAGACCATCACTTCATGAGGGGAGAAAGCAAAGTCTCTCTCTGCTTAGCTGGGATTATTCTCTTCAGCAGTCATGCTCACCAGCTTGGTGAGGTGCATTTGATGTCTGCAAAGTGCTTTGAAATCCTCAGATGAAAGGAGCTTGGGAAGCACAAAGTATTATTTTGACAAGGTATCACCGAGCATGGAAACTGGATGGGCCATGCTCCAACACCACACACATGAGCGCAGCCAGTTCTGTCTGCTTTCTGACAGGTCCCCAAGGATTTCTGTATAGGGTCTGGGGACTCTGGGATGCCTGTATCCATGGAAGAGGGAGGAAAGCCATGGAAGAACATGGGAAGTCATGTGCCTCGGTTTCCTGACAGTAAAATGAAAATAATACCATCTTCCTTCATAATGTACTTTATACTCCAGCCAAGAATTTTTTAAACCCGGTGAATTCCCCCACCTCCTCTCACGTCTGTCTCTTCACTTGCCTGTATGAACATATCAGGACAATGAGCTCATCACACATTCCTCATGCTCAGAGTTGGAGAATAACAGCTTTCCAAGGCTATATTACAGTCCTTGTACTTGTTATATGCTTTACACTCCTTAGGAAAGAAGTGGATTAAATGACCAACAAACAAAACTGAAATCTCAGTATTATCTAATAGATTGTCCCTAATATCCAGAGGAAATTAAAGCTGGCAGAAAGAAACCAAAACATTTAAGAAATTAGGAGAAAGCTTCCTGAGCCGATTCCTGTAGTCAGAGTCTATCACCTCTCCAAGATTAACTTGGCGTTGTGGAGTAGCTGTGGTTTTATTAAAGTTTGAAGACTCACAGGCATTTGATGAGATTCAGCTTTCAGTTCAGTAACTTCCAGTGCTGCTGAAATTCAGCAACTTAAAATAACACTTCCCCTCCAGCTTAAAATCTCACAAACTAAGTTAAAGAATGAGAATCAGACAAATTTTCCATTTAAAAAGTCACCTTCCAACGCCAACCTCCAGATATTTTAGAAGGTGGCTTCTGAAGTTCTGGAGATGGCAATACTTTTCTGGTGGTGCTTGGGTGAGTGATTTCCCTGAGCAGAGGCCAGCTGCCATGGGTTAAGCCCAGTCAGCACCTAAGCACCACACAGCCGCTCACTCACCTCCTGCCCTCCCCCAGTGGGATGGGGGAGAGAATCGGAGGGAAAAAAGGTAAGAAAACTCTGGGTTGAGATAAGAACAGTTTAATAATTATACTAATAATACTAATACTACTAATAATAATTATAATAGCATGTAATGAATATACTACTACTACTATTATTGTTAATAATATGTAATGAAAAGGAAAGCAGTAACAAAAATTAAGTGATACAACTGCTCACCACTCACTGACCAATGCCCAGCCAGTCCCCATGCAGCGATCCCCTCAGCCAACTCCTCCCAAGTTACACACTGAGTATGACATCTTATGCCATGCAATGTCCTGTTGGTCAGTTTGGGTCAGCTGTCCTGGCTGTGTCTCCTCCCCACTTATTGTATTGCAGAAGCTGGGAACACAGGTGAAAAACTGCAGAAGTCCTTGGCTTAGTGTAAACATTGCTTGGCAACAACTAAACCATCAGTGTTATCAGTGTTCTTCTCAGCACAAACTCAGAACACAGCCTCATACCAGTTACTGTGAAGAAAATTAACTCTATCCCAGCCAAAACCAGTACACGAGCACGGGGGCAAATGCTTCCAGAAATCCAGGCTGCCGTAGGGTGCTGCTCCTGGGAAACAGTTGTGTGTGGTAGGCAGAGCTGAATGAGGAGTTCTGGATGTTCTGATTTGATAATACTGAAGAAAAGCAATATTATTACATCACTGCTTCCTTCAGCTTGGGCATGCCTTCCCCCCCTCCTTTGTGTTTGAACAGCTCTTTTATTCCCCATTGCTGGAGGACTGAGACAGCCAAACTCCTCAGGTCATGACACCTAAGAAAATTTCAGGCCCAGCTCTGGATCTCCAATATATCAGAAAGAGCAGAGGTTCCTGGAGGAAACAGCTCCTCCAGCTATGCACGGCAGCTTGGATGTTCTACTTTCTCAGTTTCAATACCTCACTTGGAGGCACACGCTGCAGCAGCCCTCAGGAACAACAGCCCCCCATGCTTACCCCTGCTGTGGGACATAGGAGTTTCCAGGTCAGGGAGGTTTGCCAGTCTGTGGGTTTGCCCCTGTCCTATGGCTTCTCCTTCTGACGCTCCCAACATGTCCAGAGGCTGCACCTGAACCCAGGCGTATGTTCAAGCGCTGGGAGAAGTACCTGCGTGTTGCCTTTAGATGAGCAGATACTGGTCCTGCAGCTTGCAGAGGACAAAGGGACAAACCAGAACTCCTCTCTCTGGAGACAGGAGCATGCTTTATCCTGAGGAGAGATGAGAAATGCTCAGCACTTAGCTAATAAAATAAAATGGAATGGAAAACCCACAGTCCTGCACGTCGTTAGGCTGCAATTCAAAACCCAAACACAAATAAAACAATTTCCCTGCTAAGTGAAGCTTGCAGAATGTGAGTCCTGGACAGGTTTGCGTATGCTGTGGCTTCAGATGAAAAGCAGAAGGAAAAAACCCCAACTCCTTCTAAATGGGTGAAGTAATTCTTCGTAATTTCTGTAACTTACATAACAACAGAATGCACAGAGAGGTCGGCATAAACGGCAGCACATACAGCAGGGCTGGTTACATCAGGGCATCTCATGGTCCAAAAGATGATCTTTAGCACTGCAAACCTCCCCAAGAGCCCAGTCTAGCCTGACTGTGTCTCCTGTGCGGAGGCGGTGGCAGGGAGACCACCCAGAGGGTGCCCGAGTGGCTGTGTGGTCCTGCCAGAGCTGCAGCCACGAGGCTGCAACAAGACTGAGCTGGGACAACGGCGAATCCCCAGCAAACACTGCTGGCATCAGGGGCTGGAAAAGGTCCTGTCCCCACCTCCCGAGCCTTCAGAGTTAATCAGAGGAACTACAGATACACATTTTTGGTGTAAATTTTCCACACCACCAACAACAATATTTGGCCCTGTTTTAAAGAATGACAACAATAATTGTAATCGAATGATTACTCCTATAATTATGAATAACTGCAGATGTCCAACCCTTTATCTAAATAAAATAACAATAATATTAATATCTTATTGACAAATATCTGCAATGCAATAACAAGCAATTAACACAATCTGCAGTTTATTAATGTCTCTTGTTTTCACTGATGTAATCATGTGAAGAACATTGTGTTTTTCAGAATGACCCAGCACATCTTTTAGGGAATTTGTTTGTTTCAAGCTGAAAACAAGTTACAATTTCCACTTGCACTACTCAGTTCTGGCTTTGAGCTTGGCAAAACTTTTATGGTTTTTCAAGCTCTGGCTGCACAAAGATGGGGTCTTGGCAGCTTGTGGGTGTGACTGGGACAGCTCTGCATAACGCAGGAGAAAACTCAACTATTCAGCCCCTTGGTCTGCTGAAAAATCCCTTTGTTCTGACTGGAAGCAAAATATGGCCATCAATGTGATTTGGTGAAACTCATCAGGCTTAACAAAATCTTTCTTATTAAAGTAAAATCCTCCCTAACTGACTGTAGCAGCGAGGGAGGCTGGAAAATGCCAGATGTGAGAGAAGCATAGCCATGACACACAGCTCAGGGCAGGCAGGGAAAGGGGCACGTTCCTCCCTGGAATTGTCCAAAGGGGATGGCCTGAACCAGCTGCCCCATGGTTCAGGGCAGCCCTTGGGCCTCTGCACTGGAAAGCTCAGGCCCCAGGAGCCACTGGATGTGAGGACGAGGCTGAGCTCTGCTTCTTCCATGCTTCAGCCAACGCTGCCAGGAAGGTTCTGACCCTGACTCAGTGGCAGGGCGTCCCAGCGAGCCCTCAAGGGAATGAATATAGCACCCAGAATTTGTCACATGGCTATGCTCACAGCCCGGTGACCTTCCCAGGTGAAGTACTGCTGCCTCATTCCCATTCAAGGAGCAGGGCTGCTCTCCTTTTACTACCTGACCACGTCCTTTTACCAAAAGGTCTGTGAATGTGATTGTCACTGGAGAAAAAAGGATGTGGCGTCTGCTCCGAACAATTAATCCACCTTGTTTCTGATCATTTAACTTGTTCTTTCTCCCCTACTGGGAAAAAAAGAGCTGATTATGCATGGTCTATCTGTGCAAACATAAGACATCAGTTGGAGTACATCAACTAGGCATGAAGGAGAGACAAATTCCTGGGCACTGGAAGGCTTTCAGTCAATGTAACAGAGGAGACGGAGGAGGAAGCTGCTAGATAAATTGTCAACGGCAAGTAGTTGGTGCAATTCTGCTCCTCTGCAGTACATATTCTTCTCCATTTCCATTCACACTTGCAGCTTAAAAATAGCAGTCTTTGTCCCTGGCAAAGAGGTGTCACCCTTGGGTGTTAGATTCACTGAGATAATGCAGCCTCTTTCCCTAGAAAAAGTCCTCTTGGTGTGTTTGGAAATGATGAGCTCTGCCGATGAGTCTATCCAGACTAGAGGAACTCTGGAGAAGCTCAGAACACACTGCCTGGTCCCCAAGGTCCCTCGGCAACCTTACTCCTCCATCCTTGCTCAACTCCATGGCTCTCCTCTCTGCTAGCATGCCTGCTTTCTCAGAGGTACGATGAAAGGGAACTACCTCTGTCCATAACAGCGAAGATCCACCTGCAGATTCAGCGTTTGAGCCCTTCCTCTGCTTTCCACAGGGAGCTGAAATGCCACCAGATCACCACAGCCATTCTAGGTATTTGCAAGACTCCATCCCTGCCATGGGCACAAGCTTGGCTGTCCTGGGGGTCTGTGTGCTCCTTTCTGCCACTGTCCCACACGGCCCTGCCCTGTGAAAGGCTGGGCTGGTTTGGCCCTGAAGGCCCCTTTCCAGCACTATGAGTGGCTGGGCTGGCAGTTCCGCAGGACAGGACGGCAGCAGGCTGGGAGACAGAGCTCCTGCAGGGTGCAACTGCATTGTAATGAAAAATGAAGCATGAAGCTGGCTGGGAGGAGTGCTGGCTCTCCCGCCCAGTGCCAGATCTGCTGGCAGAAGATGAGGAAGGCATAGAAACCCCTGAAGGTGCCACACAATGAGCAGCTCAGAACCCAGACCAAAGGAGAGCTTGGCTGGCTGTAAGAAGAAAATCAGACAGGGAAAGTGAAAAAAGAAACATCGGGTTTTGCTGCAGGTTAATTAACCTGGGAGGTCATCAGTACCTTGGCTGAGCTGTCTTGAACAGCTCATTACGAGGTTTTTGACAAATTGATTCCTTCTCTGTCCTCTTTTTCTTCTCAGAATGGGAGAAACGGCTCCTGTCTAGAGTCTGAGATGTGCCCAGGAGGTCTGGCCAGCCCCTGGCCCTGCCCATGCTGCCCAAAAGGGCCCTGGAAGATCAGGGGAGCTGCCTCCTGCAAGCCCGTCTCAGCGGCAGTGATGGGAATAAAGCAGTCCATTTAGATGAAAGTAAATGGGCTCTTCATTAGCAGCTCTACTTCTTGACGAAGCGCTGAGGGAGGGACCTCTGCCAGCTAAATGCACGTTGACTGTCCCGTGTCTCTCCCAGCCTCTTCTTCCAACTTTCTCTCCATGCTCCAGCTCTCAACCCAGCTGCAGTAGGAGGAACTGGGCACTGCGATCAGCCTGAGCTTGGCTCTCCTCACCTTAGGGCTTCACTGTCCCCTCTCTCGGCTTTCTATCGACTGCTGAAGCTCAAGATGATACCACAGTGTTCCTCATCAGAAGGGATCCTGACTTTGGCATTCCCTGTCCGAGTGTGCCAGTGCAGCCCTACTCAGATGGCTTCCCAGGCACAGTGCCAGTCTGCTTATTTTATGTATCATTTGATGAGTGGCTATGACATTTTTTCCCTTTAATCTTGGTAATTAAAGCCCCCGGCTGCCACAGCTGTAGGAGCGATACAAGTAACAGCAACCTAATAATACTCCACAACAATTCACACCCCACTACCTTCCTCTCTCCCTGCCTCTCTCCCTTTGTTGATGCTCTCAGGTGCGACACTCCATCTGGGTGGTGGGACTTGTGAAGGAAACAACAGACCTTTTTCTGGTCTATCCCAATTCCCGGAAAGTCACTGGTACAGTGAGGACACCTGCTGAGCCCAGAGAGGGAAGATCTAACTAAAGGCAGAGTCATTTCATTTCTGTGCCTGATGAGTTAATTTGTGCCAGGATGTGTCATACATCCAACAGTAAAAAACCCTTCTTTCCCAAACCTCATCAACAGCCGCACATCAAGCAATACGGTAAAGAAAAGAAGTGATGAAGAACCAGAGCTGAAATTATACTGACACAGGAGACAGCAATTTAATGAAATTGGTTCATTTGGCTTTGGAGCCCTTCAAATTCTGCTGGTCCAAATGAGATCACTCACTCTCCTGTCCTGTTACTTTGCTGCTTCTTAATGAACTCGGTGTTAATCAATGGAATTATGTGAGTGGAGTACTACTTCTCCATGGTTCAAGTAATACAGCAAGTTCCCTCTGCTCAGAAGTTATCTGATGGCCAGGCCTCTGGCTCAGAAAATACGAAGAAACCAAAACTCTTCACAGGAACACAGTGGGGCCAAAGGCACAGGGTAATTTAACTGTGATTTTATGATGAAGCTGTTCCTTCGTACTCTGCGGCACAGAGGAGCACAGCATTCATCTTCCAGGCAGAGGAACTCCAAGCAGAGTTTGAATCCACATCTCCCAGAGCCCACGTAATGCGGGAATGGAGAGGAACAGCAGCATGGGATGCTGCGGCAGGGTCCGGAGGGACAGCAAGGTTATCAGACAATATTGCTCAGAGGTGTCGGCACTACCCTGCACCAGGCACTGCTGCAGCTGCCTGCTTCAGCCCGGTCCCAGGACGAGTGGCGCTTTGCACAGCCCTACAGCGGGCTTAGTGCAGGGCTGCAGTGTGACAAATTCCTGTTTCTTTACCCTAACTTATGTCATAACCATCATGCCTCAATGCAGCCCACAGTTCCCTGAAGGCTTCTTCCCTTTCCCTCTGCTCTGAGATCCGAAATTTATCTCCTGTCCCTCTCATAAAGAGGATCAGAAAATCTCCCTGGCTGGAGTGGGAGGCTGGCCCAAGCTGGGATGTGCAATGGCCAGCAGCAGAGGAAGATTTAGGGCCTTTCCTTGTGAACAGTCATGCACTTCTTTAAAAAGTTTAAAGGATAATTTCTCCTCTAAAGCTCCAGGGGAAGAGCCGAGTACAGACCTGGGAATGCTGATAAGGATCCAGCTCTTCCAGGTGTTCCCACACAAGCAGCTCAGGAGAGGTTGCTGCCCCTCGGAAGCATTTCACACAGTTTGGGTGGGTTTCTGTTCAGCCTCCACATCTCAGTGAGCAGAAGGACCGTGCTCTCACAAGTCTGGCCAACCGAGTGAGCTTGAACATCTGTAACGTCCTGCCAGCACGGAGACGCGGCGCAGCATCACCCGCTGCTAGCTGCTCCGGCTGCTGCTGTTAAACACGGAGGGGACACGAACGGAGGCGTGTGTGACAGAGAAATATGTCTGCAGATAAGGCTTTGATAGAGGTTTATAGAACTATTAAAATGCCTGCACATCACCTGTATTATAATCCTTCTTTCACAACCTCTAACTCTAGAATTGAATTATAGGGGTTAAGTTTTACTGGAGCAGGTCATTATATCACAGAGCGAAATGGGTCCCAGAGCGAATGTTTCGAGGAGGACTGCTCCTCTCCCAGGAAAGCACTTTCTGAACAGGGCAGGCTCCTCGATCTTGGTTTAGACTGTCAGTGGGTGCCCAGGAGCCCCCATCACCGCCAAGGAACCCAAAGGCATCAACCTGGTTTTTGTGATAAATACAGCCAAACCAAACCAAGTCACCTTCATTTTCAGATCCACCTTTTCTGTTTTCTATTTCAGATATATTTTTAAGAAAAGCACACATTTTCCACAAAAGACAAATTAATCTTGAATCAGTCTTACACATTCTGAGCATTTCTCCCTCCTGATCAGCTCCAAACCTTTCTGCTAATGTCTACTTTGGTCTGAAACCACCAACACCCAGAGAAGTTCTTGTGTCATTTATCATTTCTGCTTATTGTTTCTGCCTTCTTTCCATCCTCTTATTACACACATGGCTCTGCAGATTACACAGGGACAGGCTAGGAAATGCAAAGGGAGACAAACGTTTGTTTCATCCAGGAGCAGCTCAGCCTGCAGAAAGTGGATGACGGTATCGGCTGCTGGAAGAAATTTCAGAGGTTTCTTTCCTGGAGAGAGGCCTCATTGCAGTTACACTAGGTTTGATGGAAATACGCCGTGTCACACGTGTGACTGGCTGAAGTCCTACAGCTTTATTTACAGAAATGATCTCATTTCAAGCTCAGGGTTTCCTTTGAGGGATGAAAAAAAAAAAAAAAAAGGAAATGTGTCTATTTTTTGGCAGCAACAACCACCAAACAAATGAACAAATGAGTAAATCATGGAGTTTTCATTCCAACCTCCAAAAAATCCAGAACACGTGAATTTTCTGCTTCAAACCTCTTAAAGTATTTCCTGACTCCAAGCTGGCTCAAAATTCTAGTTCCTTTTCAGTGCAATAATTTTGCATTCTAAATTTGATCACTTTCATAAGGGCAGCCACATCCAGCTCTCTGCTAGTGCTTTTTTATTTAAGTAACATGATTTCAAAGTGATTTAATTGAATGTGTAATGAGCAAAATAATTGTGCCAAGCTATGCATGCTAGTGATAAGCTATACATGCGTCATATGACATTTCCAAATACTTTTCGAGTTCTTTAAAAGCATCAACCAGCCACCAGCACCAAAACACCTGTTCAGTGTGGACCTGTCAAGACAAAGCTAATGACTTTGGGGCAGTCGTCGCATGAGATCCCCAAGCATGTTCACCACCTGGCTTTGATAACCAAGCAGTCGTGGAAAGAGGCAGGTCTGCCCGCAGCTGCCACCTGTCTGAAAGCCTCCTCCCTCCGGGTGAGTGGTCCTGCCAGGGAGCATGGCCCTGGCATGGATGGGGACAGGATGCAGTCACAGGGCAGGTCAATGGACTCAATGCCTGCACTCAGGAGAGAGCTGAAAAATGCACCAAGCAACACGACAGTGGTTACTGGCATGGAAAAAGCTTCCCTGGATTCTGGACCCTTCCATAGCCGAACAGATGAAGGTGCCTCCTCTCTTCTCCTCAGCCCTAACAGACATGAATGGAGACAACAAGGAAGTTGGGGGCGACTTTTTACAAGGGCCTGTAGTGACAGGACAAAGCGTAACGGGTTTAAATTGAAAGCAGGGAGGTTTAGATTGGACAACAGAAGAAATTCTTCCCGGAGAGGGTGGAGAGGCACTGGGACAGGTTGCCCAGAGAAGCTGTGGCTGTCCCATCCCTGGAAGTGTCCAAGGCCAGGCTGGATGAGGCTTGGAGCAACCTGGGCTAGTGGAGGGTGTCCCTGCCCATGTCAGGGGGCCTGGAACTAGATGGTCTTTAAGATCCCTTCCAACCCAAATCATTCTGTGATTCTGTGGTTTTATGATCTTTTATCTGTTGTCAGCTGGAAATTTGGCTTCCTCCACTCTTATTTTTCCACTGGTTTCCCCTTTCCCTCCACTCTCATCATCCTTCCTAAAGTATTCCTTCCACCCCAAACTCCAGATCTCCTACAGGCACCTGCACCTACCCAGACAACAGCGAGGGAATAATAGCAGTCATTTACCCTCCAAACAGGGCACAGAAACTCTCAAAAAGAGCTGGGATATGTGCAAACAGCATCCAAGAAAGTCAGCACTCTCTCTCAGTGGATCAGGGCTTCCAATTATTTTTCAATAAAGGTTTCTATGAGCTGCAAAGAGCTTTACATGCAAGAATGTCTTTACAACATCAAAAACTAGTTAAATGCTGTGAGAAAAAAACCCCACACCACCTCACCCAGAGCCTTCTATAACTCAGCACTGACTTTATGCCTATAATCCTTACATGCACACATATATCTTAATTTACTGCCACTAAAAGCCTTTTAGGAAAAAGTCATTCCAGTTTCTTTGTTTTTGATAGCTGCATGAGTATATACATTAGCAAAATCACAAAAAAGAAAAAAAGAAATGCTTTAAAATTATTTAATTAAAATGTGATTGTACAATTGTTTAAAGAGATAAAAATAATTCTCATTCATTTAAATTAGTCTTCATTTTTGCATGCCTGGAGCGTCTTCTATGCTGGGGCCCTCCTCTAACTCCTCCTGCCTCTCCTGTCCCCACAGCTCCTCTCGCTGGTCCTTCACAAGAGGCAAGAAAGGCAATTTGGGGCACGGGCAATACAGGTAGCCAAAAAAAAAGGGAAAAGTTGCACTGTCTTTGAGAGTAGAACTGCTCAGACTATTTGCCACACAACTGCAGAGAGCTGGTTGCAGGTGCATGTGCTGCAACAAAGAAAAGACGAAAATGGGAGATCCACACCTGGACACGAAGGATTGTGTTGCTGCTGTGAGAGGGCAAAGGAGCCGAGCAAATCCAAGGGATTTGTAGGACAGCCCTTTGCATGATGACAAAAAGGTTTTAATTGGAAACCAATGCTTTGTAGAATGTGCACCTTTACCCACAGCCTCCCTGAGGCAGTACTCGGAATCTGTTTACTGGGAGTGGGATGTCTGGAAAGGAGGGCTGGAGCCCTACAGTGGGAGCAGGTATCAGAGGGCAGCAAACTTGTGGGGTTCAGAGGAACCCCCCCCCCATGACAGAGGATGCCTCTGTACCCTCCATGCGTGCCCACGATGTTCTTCCAGCTTCCCCCTCTGTGCTGGGTAATATGGATTTGAGGGTTGGGGGTGCAGGGGGACCTGTCTGAGGAGCCTGCCCCTAAACAGTCACGGTCCAAGCATCTCACTTTCAAAGGCTTTGACCCACTTGGTTCCAAGGCAAAATTCCCTGTTACAAACCACATCTTTGATTAAAGACACAGAAGAACAGAAACACGCAAAAGCATGAAAAAGCAGAACATGAAGGCTTCATTATGAACAATAACCCTTAATGCCTCTCCCCTTCACAACAGAGGTTTTAAGATAAGAAAGCATTCAGGTTTGTCAGTCTATTAGCTGAGATGAGCAATTACTGCTCTTTTTACTGGACAAAACTGGAGAGCTGTGATAGCTGTCAGGTCTGCTGTCTGTTGTTATTACAATCTGCTCCTGCTTCACACAAAACATATCAGGGAGAAGAAAGAATTTGCCAGACTGGACACAGCAGCCAGGCAGCAGGACAAGAGGAACTGGAACATCTCAATAGTCAGTGTGCCGCGCTGCTGCAGTGAACTGGTGCAGGCACTGGAAAGGAGGAGGCAGGGGTCGGCACAAAGCAGCATGTCAACAGGGCTGTTACGGTATCTGTGATGGTGGATGATATTTTTCATGCTGAAGAAGGGGACAGAAGTGCAATTCTCTATGGTTGCCCAAGAGAGATGCTCCACAGTCTGGAATCTGCCATCCTCTGTCACCACCTTTCACGCCTCCTCAGACGGCTTTGTTCGGCTTTGTGTGCAGAGCTAATGGCACTGGGGTCTGCACGTACCTCGGATGATTTAGCCAGCTGCCAAGTGTGCTCTGCACTAGCCACATGATGGGTCATCATGCTTCACCGATGAACTTGGTGCCAGGAGAATACTGCTTTTGCTAGGATTGAAACCGGAGTAGGTACCGTGTGAACGGTAGAAAAAGTGATGCCCAAATGGCTCAACCCTCGCGTGGGTGCAATCTGGGGAGCCCTGGCTGGGACTTCAGTCTAAGAGATCCTCAAACTACTTTTAACTAGGAATTAAATACTTGTTTTCAGGTGGTGAGGACTGTACCAGTGGTGGATCTTAAATCTAAATACTCCCACTATAAACAAGGACTCTGAGACTGTAGGGTGCCGGTGCCACAAAAGCTGTTGCAAAGCAGGGAACTTGTTCAAAGTTCCTGTGTCTGAGCAATGCCTCTCTGGGTGGGAAGGCTCCCTGAGGCATCCATACCTGCAGGGAGATGGCTGGCAACATCCCTGGAGTGGGATGGATAAGCCAAGACCATCTTTCCCAACAAATCACTCCAATGTTTAACTCAATTTGGACTTAGGGATAACAACACCACTCTGTTCCCGGTTATCACGGCTGATTTGGTAGCTCATATGCCCCCTTCCTCACAGGCACGTTAGAAGCGTTGTAGGAGATGATGAAGCAATAATTTTTTTCTCCAGGTGCTGTCCTCCTGGGGCATTCTCATTTCCTTCCTGCTCAGAGCATCGCTCCCCACAACCCACACAAAATACTGATGGGCTTTGCTAATGTCAGGAAAACAGCAGTACTGCAGGCTCCCCCTCCCGCTCCAATTTAATTTCTCAAATCATTCTCCCTATTGCAAATATTTTCTGGTTTGTAACAGCTGAGGTTTGACAACAATGCTATGTGCACAGATAGAATGTCTTTCTCTTGTTTGCTTTTATTCCACTGGAGAAAACAGAACTGATTCATTTATTCATCGCATATAAATTAACCAACTGTTAGACTCTTCTTTTTTTAATTACTGTGTCGCAAAACAAGCCGCAGTTTGATTTTTACAAGTTTACTCATTACTCATACTTGTTAGCCAGGATGTGTGAATGCTAAGGTGCTATTCATTTCTTTAGTAGCCATTAATCTTCACTACAATTTCTCATCTGTTTCTTGTGGGTTTATTTCTGCTTCTCAGATTGATATCTGAAACTTTTCTTGAAGAGGAGAAGGACAGATCATTAGCGGTAAATAATTAGTTAAAGATAACTGTCCTTGTTTTCAAAAGTAATTTTGTTCTTTGTCCGGAGTCTTTTCATAGCTTTTCTTTACATAAAGAACAGCCGCTCTCTTGATATAGAGACATTCTGGGTTTTATTCCACGCTCAGGATGGTGGGGTGACCCTCCCCTGTTACTCAAGATGACTGCCCATGGAATGATAGTCCCATGGTAACTATCCCACTCACTTCACACCAACTTCTTCCTTCAGATCCCTCCCATTCTCCTTTCCTTCAAAAGCTGCAAGCTGGAGCTCACGGTAAATCACTGCCTATCCTGATCCCAGCAAAGCAATTCACCCTGTATCCCTGCCCACCCGCGGTGGCTTGGGCAGGGGGAGTGTGGCAGAGGTGCCTCTGGCACAGGAAAACACAGTTCTCCTGCTCCACACAGGGAGAACCCCTGATCCTCTGCAGTAGGGAACGGCCGGGAACCAAGAATTGCCCAAGAATTGCCTTTTGCAGAGCACTGCTCTCACGTTCAGTCTAAATCCCAAAAGCTTCACTGAAAGAGACATTTCCTTTTTGTTTTTCAATTGTCTCACTCATCAAAGCACCATTTATTGCTGGTTTTTAAAAAAAAGGTTGGCTGAAAAGTTGCCAGCTAGCTCCAAGAGGGATGGCTTAGAAAGTCTGGCAGGATGGCCTGGGAGGGACTGCGTTCTCCTGGGGATGCTCACTGAACTACAGCACTCGCCAACTCAACCCACGAACAGGTGGGTTCACCTGGACCGCGACGGAGCAGAGGGGTGATCAGCCAGGAGTTCTCACGGTAGAGCAGGGCACATCACCAGGGTTAGGTGTGAAAATAGTCTGTGGTGGGAAATCAGTGCAGCCCTGGGAAACCAGCGTGCCTGCAGCTATCGGCCCTGAGTGTGTGACACAGAGCGTGTCCTCCTGGATAACTGCTCCAGCAGGAGCAAGAGATGGATTCTGGAGGCAGATGAGGAATAAAGTGTCTCTTCTTTTTTTCTATAGCCCTTGTGCACCCAAGGAAGTGCTTTACCGATCAGACAGTCCAGGATTTGGGGATATTTCCCACATAGTTTGGTTAGCTAAGCCAAAAGCAGAGGTTCCCCTCCCCTCCTATCACAACCCTCTTTACTCATGCTCTGCCTGGGACCAGCTCAAGTTTCTTGCACAAGGTGACACTGTGAGTTCGTCACTGAACAGGGAAAACAGCCCTAGAGTTCTGCATCGCTGCTCTGCGGTGCACCCCCAAACCCTTCCCCAAGCAGGGCTGCTGGCAGTCTCCTACCTTCCCTTCTCATTCAGAAGTTGCTAATACCCACACAGGAGCAAAGAAGTGCTATTTCACCCAGAAACCTCATGTGTTTTATGAGATGACAGTGTTCTCTTCCTCAGCAGAGAGGAGCATTCAGAAACACCCCAGGGCTGTGATTTCCTAGATGACCCCGCATTTAAGTGTCTCCATTGCTCACTGTCCTCAAGCACAATTATCACACGCTCTTCCATCACGGGAAGCACTGCGGGCTATAGGGTTTCATGTGCTGAAATCAGAGAGAGACCAGCACTGCTGTCACCCTCTGCGCAGAAGCGATGAGAAGGGAGAGACATCTCTGGGTGCCTCCCTGCCGTGCTGGGATCATTAGTGGGTCCTTCCTTGCCAGCCAGATCCCCACATTAACCTTCCTAAAAAGCACAAATGAGGTACTGTGGCATATTCAGGGAAATAAGTGAGTCACTGCTGCTATTACATGGATTATTCCGGAGTGTTTTGAAGTTCCCATTTCTATGGGAACAATGGGTCTCACCTCCCACAGCAGCCAGGAAACCTCAAAAATCTCCCCGGAGCAATGCATTAAGCAGAAGGCAAGGAAAAGGCCATCAGGACTTTGCGTTGCAGTAGGCAGCTGCAGGCAGCAAGGAGAGCCGGTTCTGGCTTTTATCAGCCAGGCGGGGATCGATGTCGGATTTGCAGATTTGTCATCTGGGAGTCAGGAACTGCTCAGTGAAACTGTAGCCAGCACTGGGAGCCTTTGCACAGCAGAGACTTGGTCTGGTGCGCCCCACCATCACCCCACGGACCACACACCACAAAGGCCATCAAGGCACAGCGTAGACGCTTCCATCACACACACAGGCGACACGAAAGCTTGCGGTGCTGCCCCTGGGGCTGGGAAGAGGTGGTCAGTTGGATAAATAAAGCACCCCACTTCAGAGACTCGTCGAGGAGGAATTCAATAGGTTGTAACGCATCCAAGTATTGTAGAGCGAGCCAGAGAAAGCCTTGCAACAGCACATTTTCTGATTGCATTAATGAGAGCGCGTGAAGCAAGAACTAGTCTCACATCATGAAGCTAATGTTTGTTTTCACTGCATTTGCTATTGAAGGTCTCGTGTCCCATCACACTCCCTTCCCCCTCATCTGCCATGGAGACAGATCATGTCTCTCCTGGACGCATGAGCTTTGTGACTCCTCCCAGAGCAGACCCAGACGCTTCCTCACAGCACTGGAGGGGCTCGTGCTGCTCATTTTCACTGATTCATCATCTCTGTTTCTTTGCCAGGCAGCCCACAGCTGCTGGACCAGAGCAGGGGGAAAGTGCAAGCTGGTGGATGGAGCCAGACCACAGAAACCCCGATTCTCCTGACAAGGGAATGTGGTTTGCTCTGAACTCAGACCAGCTCGGGGCAAGATGGGTGAGATGAAAATGAATGGCTCAGAGGGAAACAGAAGGCAAAGCTAATTAACTTCTTTTTCATTTTTGTTTCACTACATGGTGAATAGTGCCTTTGGCCCCCACCTCAGAAAGGCAGCCGCTGTGGGCCTGAAGAGTCTGGATAGACTTGGCCAAAAATTTCAGTTAAGAACAAAAAAATGGAAAGCAGAGAGGGAAATTCATTCTGCTATTTCAGTTAATGAAACTCTCCAGGGTTTGTTTTGAAATGACCCAATGTGAAGCTCAATCATCCAAACAGAATATAAGTTAAAATCCCTCTGTTCAAGGGCCATTTTAATTCTGTGCCTACCGTAGTGCTTCCGAGGATTAACGGGTAAAGGGAACAGGGTAGGAAAGAAACCTGCCTTAATTAGAGGAGCCAGAGTTTCATGTGAAAAAGGAGCTGAAGAGCCTTTACCTCAGGTGCCTGATCTGTGCCATTAGATTTCTCGGGATGGGGCAGGACAAGTGCTGAGACTGGCGGAAGGTGCAGGGGGACTTGGCTGCAGGTGCTGCAGGCTGGCTGGTCTCTGCCGCCCGCGCACACGCACACTGGCGTGTTACACATCGAGCTGTGATTACTCCTAGATACATGCTGGAAGACATGAGAGGAGAGCGGGGCAACCAGGAGGGCAGAAGGACAATGATTTTGGATGGTTCCTGGGCTCCCACTGAGTTTCCAATGAAGTCCTACTAAAACCATTTCCCCCGGAAATGCCTACCTTGCCCAAAGATTTTTGAAGGGGAAAAAGATATTCAAAAGCAGATTTCCAGCCAGTTTTGTTACTGGATAATGAGACTGTCTCAATAAGGCAGGATTCAGAGCCTGTGTATCGGGAAGCCCTTTTCTTTCCTGCTGGGATGGAAGGAAATCTGTGCATCAGGGAAGGAGCAGCCCCTCGCCTCCTGTCCCCAGTGCCGGCTGTGTACGTGTATGCTGCACGCACACAGGATGGCTCTGCCTCGCTGGAAAACTCCAGCTTGCCATCAAATGGAAAAATCGATAACGACAGAGAGAAAGGGGAGGAGGAGCTGGGGCACAGGATTTCTGCAAATTTGATTAAATCACTGTGGGGCTGGGAAAATCTTCCCCAGCCTGTGCAGACTGCAGGGCTCCAGCAGATGAGAAGCCTATGCTGGTGTGTTGTATGTGAGTAGTGAGTTCAGACTGGAAGGTGTAGCACACAGGTAGCATCCACAGCCGCCCAGCTGATCAGTTAGTAAAGGGGTAAACTGAGGCACAGAGCGAGGCAGAGGGGCACTCTGATTTCCAGGGAGTCACAGCCCTCATCACAAACTCTGCAGGGACTGTGGGGCTATGATGAGGTGCTTCCAGCCCCACGCCAACCTTCAGCAATGTTATGAAACCCGGGGGTGGAGGGGGAGGCTAGCCCCATACCCAGGGCACTGCCAGCGCAGAGGTGTACAGCATGGGCCCCCAGATCACCTCGGGCTCATTAGCGTGTGCTGTTAACATCCCCTTTGGAAAGTTTCGTAGCAGGGTGGTAACACAGAAATGCCAATCACCTCCCTTGTTGGAACATATACCGCAATGTTTCTACAATCTGTCAAATTATTCAGTGCTTGTTAATTATACATATCAGAATCTGCTTTCCATCACATGCTTAGGCCACTGAGCTGAGAAGACTGGCCCTGCCAGGGTCTGGACTAATGAAGCCTTAAAAATCCTGCCTGCCTACATCTTTTGTCAGAAAATAATTCACCTTCATATTTTGACTAATTACTGGAGTTCGGAATGGCTGGGCTGGCTCAGATCCAAGGCCTGTCTGCTAAGGAAACCCTCTCTCCAGCTCTAGGCAGTAACTGAGACTTCAGAGAAGGGACCCAACCCCACTTTACATCAAGCTGCCTTGGGGCAAGACGCTCGGAGCGACATCATCTCCAGGGTTGATGCCATGTCCCTGATACCTGGGTCCTCAAGGCCCAGGGACCAACCACCAATAAATTAATCACATCAAACTTTAGGGAATAGGCTCAACCTCAGCTAATTTCCAGGCTCTCCACCTTCAACGTCTCCCTGGGAATGGGGTAGACTACAGCTTAGAAGGTCTCATTTCCCTGCCCAGTGACTGCCAAGGGGTCCCAGCCACGCTAGGAGAGGGACAACACACACACCCATGGCTGGGAGACGGCCCTCACAGCTTTGAAGGGGGAACTGGAATCAAGACAAGGTTCTGTAAAATTTATGAGTCCAGCGCACTGGTAACTTCAGTGATGTGAGCAGTACTTGGTATGTAAAATATTAGCGTTTAGGTAGCCAGTCTCTTAGCAGTAATATGGATTTGGTTTTTTAACTTCCTTCTCAACTCTTCTTAGGATTTAGGATCTGACAGAAAATACACTCTCACGCTAGCAATTTTCAACTAAGAAAGTGAAAATAAAGAACAGGCACCTTGTAAATAAACATCTACCTTAAATTTAAAAATTACTTAAATAGAGAACATCATGACTCAAATCAAAATCAGTTTTTCCTAGCTCAGTAGCTGGCCTATTCAGCTTCACAGTCTATAAACTTTTGTATAGGAGCATGGCAGTCACCAAGGAGAAACAATATCATATCGACTTAAGAGATCAATCACACTGTGAGAACAGTGGAGATGAACAGGGAGAACTGGCAGCCTCAGGAAAGAAGTGAGCAAATCTACAGCCTGAAATACATTCCCAGCAGCCACACTTCAAAACAGCAGAAGCTTGTGAGCACGTCAGTGAAAAGGAGAAGCCATTTGCCATGATCAGAGAAAGTGGCAGAAAGGACTCAGTAAATGCTTTGCTTCAGAGAGTTCACCTCACTCTATCACGGAGAGAAAACAATTTACAGCCTCGCTCTCTGCCCTCAGCCTCCTGTTTCAGCACGAGAGGCAGCCTGGCTGGCCAGAGCAAAGCTAATTGCTGTTGTCCTACATGCAAGACCCTCACACATGACTGAGCACGGATCCAGGCAGCCCTCGTTTGACTGCAGCCTCTGTATCGGATGTCCACAACTACCTCTGAGGGCTGCAAAGCCACCCCAAGAGACAGGGGCAAATTCAAACCCACATCCCAGCACAGGGTTTCTGCTGCAGCACACAGATTCAAGGTCGCGAGCAATTAGTAGGTCTTAATGAGTTACCCCCTCCTGCTGAACAGCTGTGAGTGGTTGGAGGTGTGTTGGGCAGCTTCACTGCCCACGTAAGTGAAACCTACAGCCTGCCTGGAGGGATGGAAGCTGATGTCTTCCACCAGGCAAGCAAGTTGCCGTGAATCCTAGTCCAGGAATCTGACTCTTCTGCAGTGGAGTCTTTTGAGATTTAAGCATCAAACCCAGTCATGAGCATTTTGATAGGTTAAACCATGCAGAAGGCTGAGCTGGGTGTCGCGGAAATGAGCACCAGCCTCTCAGACCCCGCTCTGGCTACTGCCTACTAGGCTGGCCTTACTAGCTGCCAGTTCCAATCATCAAATGTGTTTCCCGCTTTAAGCACAATAGGACGGGCAAGATGAGCTGCCCAGCTCACGGGGTGTGCGGTGAATGCTGCAAACCTGGCTTAGCATTCAGCAGAAGCCAAGAGCAACAAGTGGATTTATGCTGGCTGAGCCACTTTTCTGTCTTCCTGAAAAAGGATGCCTGGGAGGATGCTGCAGGCCCATGTACACTTCTCACCTCTGACATCCCTGGGTAATTTAGGCTTTGATTGACACGGTGGGGCCATGGGGACCTCTGCCGCTATGTGCCCAGGCAGCACAGCCCCTTCAGCCTTGAAGGAGCCAGGCAGGAGAGAGGAAAGTGCTTTGTTTAGCAAAGAGCCATGATAAATGACCCTGTCTCTGCAGCTTGATTATCCCGGTGACAATGATTTGTCACCGCAGGATCTGGGGTGGAATCTCCTGGTTGAGAAATGAAAGCTTTCACACCCCTGGGGGGGGAGGGCAGATCTCCCTTCTCCCCCTCCCCTGCCGACCACTGGCTCTGCCATTACCTAAGGAATTGTATCTTAGTGGGGGGCAGGAAACACTACCGTCTTTCATGAAAAGCTAATTTTACAAGTGGGGGGAAAAAAAGTCCTTCACAGAGCCTTTTCTCGTGATTGCTGTGGTGGCTCGAAGCAGAGGCCTTGAGGGCCTGAGTTTCTCAGCTCGAGAGGCTGTGTCTCTGAGTTGGTGGTGGGCAGGAAAGCAAAAGCCTTCTGCTTCAACTCACAAGTGGGTGCTTGTGGAACCCCAGCATGTAGCGCATCAGGGTAAGGTTAGCAACTCCACTACCCCCAGGTCTCCATAAATCGGCTGGATTTCCAGCCCATCACGCTGTGCCTCAGTTTCCCCATCTGTAAACCAAGGCTTGGTGACATTTCGTTCCTCCCTGTCCCCCAGGGAGGAGGGTGAGGTGCCATCTGAAAGGCTGGCCAGACCTAAGCCATCCTGGTAAGGTTTGCCCCAAACGAAGCTGCTCTTGCTTTGGTTGGGGGCTGAAATTCTTAGCTGAAGGAACCAGTTCTGCTGGAAGTCAGAGTGTGCAAACGATGCATTGCAAATTTTTGCAGGCAAATATTCACTCTGAAAATAGATAATATGCACTCCCAGCCACGGATCAGAAATGATACCTCAGGCTTATCAGAGCAATCATAGCTCAGCAGCAGAGCTCAGGTTTTGAATACTGCAGACTACAAACATGATTCAAACACAAGGAAGGAATGAACTGGAAAAAATTGCAGTCCAGAGCAAATTTCAGCTACCGGAGAAATGACTGTTGTGAATTATGCACTATCCCCAGGGCTGACAGATCTACAAAGCCCTGAGTGGTCTGTGCTAGCTGGGGAGAAAGTACCCACCAGTGTTTCTCCTCTGCATTCGGAACAGTTGGCTTTCCCTTCCTGTTTTTGTCACCTGCCAGCTGAATTATTGCAAGGAAGGGGTTTAGTGTTTTAGATGAGGGCCACAGACCTCTGGAAATACGTGGAGCAGCAATACAAACATCTGTACCACTGTCGCCCGGGAGTGCACACGGCTGCAATCCCTCCTTGTCACTTTGGCAAACCCTCCCCTACCTTGCCTGTGCAGAGTTCAGCTGCTGCTTTAATAAGAAAGAAACATGTTTTAGCATGACACAGGGAGAGCTTTTCAGCAGATTTGGGGTTTTTTGATGGAATTAAAGAAAACAACAAATAAGTTCTGGCAGAGTGTGTTAGTCTTCCTGCAGAGCAGTATCAATTTCTTTCTGTTGGAAAATTGACTTCTCCACTCCCACAGCTCATCAAAACAATTTTCAACCCAACACGTACCTGGGCTTGGTTGGTTGGTTGGTTTGGTTTTTGAAAAGACTGGGTTTCAACAAAAATTTCAGCTGCAAATGTCCAAGGAAATATTATAAAGGGGAGAGCAGGACTTCTGGTGCTTCTTTTCCACAGAGGCCACAAAAAATTCCAGCCTTTTGTAATACCTCGGTATGCTGCAATCTTCTCTGGCTCTCACACTGCTCCCTAATGCAATTCAAAGTGCTAGAATCCACCTCAGCACCGAGTGTAGGGGACTGGCCCCAATTCAGCAAGTCCTCAGCCACATGTGCCATCATCATATTGATTTTCCTGGCTTGTCAGCACAGGTTAAATTCTCTGCTGAACCGAGGTCTCTGTACTTTACTCACTCTCAGGCAAGTCCCTTCCTCTCACAGTCTCCAGATTCACACTCCACTGGGAAATTTCACTTGAATAAAGACTTTGGGTTCTGAGCCCGTGCTACCTTGGAGCCTTCATTACCTCTGCAGGTCTCTGGAAAGGTCATCACTCCTCCCTGCACACACCAAGCCTCTGTTTCTTACCAAAGATAAGAGGCCTGGAAGAAACCCAGGGATGGTAGCGATCACGGGCTAGCTGAGCAGAGGTAGGAGCCACAGAGAATTTGCAGGGACCTGGCTCGAAGGCACAGCAGGGATATCGAGAAGAGACAGGAGAGGAGGAAGGAGAGGTGGGCTGGACCGCAGGGCAATCAGGGATCGCTGCTGAATACAGGCAGCCACCAGCCAGAGGCTGCGTTTCTGCAGGCAATGGGCAGAGCTGTAGTAAAACATCTTGCAATAAGCTTTTTCTGGTGCCTCCCTCTATCACATGAGGACTGTTCCTTTCCCTTCATCTTCCCTTGCACACCTTGTGTGACTATTGCTTTCTATGCGACACATCTATAATGTCTGTGCACAGCCAAACCGAGCTTTCCCAAATTCCAGCGGCTTCTCAGAAAATTGTCAGCAGGACCAGCCATATTCTCTTATCTGCAAACAACATATCTATATGGATGTTTCCCTGTCTCTTTATCAACAGCTCCAACATACATCATTAATGAGATCTGGAAGAATAAACCTGAAACATGTGTCAATAATTATCTTATTTTTCCAGCCATACTTTGCCTCATCCCCTTTTGGCCTCCATATGGGTGACAGGCGAGACACTGCACATTGTGTCCTACTAGATGAAAGGCATGTCAGACTTAACCTAGTGCACTTTAAAAATTGTACTGAATTAATTTCCTGCAGGTTGGCTGGGTGCAGTACGAGCCTGTCTGGAATGCAAAGCAGCCCCGAGTTTGTACAGAGAACTAAGAGGTCTGGGCAGAAAGTGATGATCAATTGAATTTCCTCTTAAATCAGATTGAAAAAATATTATGCACTGCAGCGTGATCATTAGCTTGAGTGATCAGGGAGAGCAGTGCAGGGAGCCAATTCTCCGTGCCCAAGTTGCACTGTTTTGTTAAGCCTTCCGTGGGAAAGAAGTGGGTATAGTGAATACATCAAGTGGGGATTGGTACTAAAGCCAAGGTCTGTAGTTTGGCTCCTCTTCCAGAGCCCAAGCTGCCTACTTTCTAATCCCAGATGCCTTACATGTTGCTATAGAAATAACACAAAGCTTTGCTTGAGCTTTGCATTATACACTGTGCTCAGACCTTTTGGGGTTCGCTGCGATGAGCTGGTGTCTCAGGACGGCCTTGCCAGGCTCTGCCCGCTCCTCCACCGGCACTGCCTGGGCGCTGATGGCCCCGGCCACCTGCAGACAATTCTCCTGCCACAAAAATTCCTGCCTTCCTCAGCCCGGGAGGAAACTCCAGGAGCGCTGGGCTGCAATATATGATCAGCATTACTCAGCCCTGCTTAGCGACATATTTAAGGTCCTATTATTATTATTTATTATTGGATCTTGCAAACACTCCCCATGCAGAGCCCGTGCTTTATGTGCCTGGGATCGGGGGTTAGTACTCCCTTTCCAATGGTGCATGCAATCTACGTCCAAATCTTGCAGAATATGAGATATCGGACCTGAAAATTGCATTATAATGTGACAGCAACTTTAGATCACTTTTAATTCCCAGCATTTATCATTTCCAATATTTTTTTCCTCTCCAGACCCACAGAGTTGCACTCAGTTCTGGGAACTCTTGCTTAGCTTGCAGGAAGGAAAAAACAGTCATCCTACTAAAAAGAATAAGCCCAAAACTCCCAACCACCCTAAAACATCTGACGCATTTCCTACATCACTTCGGCAGAATATGTAATGTAAATACGTTATGAGACAGGGAGAGCCTATTATCCCCGAGCAGGAATTCATTTTTTGGAAGCGTTACTGCTGCTTTAGCTATTGCAAGGAGGAAGGGATCCCAAAATCAGGTGAACAAACCATCCCACATGACTGCATGCATGTCCTGCGAGCACATGTCCGCACGCTGAGGAACATCCGACGTGGATTTGGCAGCAGATCACATTGCCTTGGGAAGGTGTACGAACTGGAGAGGGCCTGATCTTTACACGAGCAGCGAGAACAACCAGAGGTGTAAGAGTTAACGACAAACAGGATATCAGAAGTCAGGAACTCCATGTCTCGAATCAGCTGTTGGTTATAAAGGATTAGAAAGTGGAAAACAGATAATTTCCCATCTGTTTGTTGATGATGAAGCACAGCCTCTCTGAGATGCAGTAATGGTCTAGATGGATCTTAGGTCTAATCTAATTTGACAGTTGTTATGTTCTCAAATGAAACCTCCAGAAAGTTTGGAAAAATACCCTCTTACACCTCATGAATTTTCCACAGTATCACTCTCTGGTTGGGGAAGGTTGCTGCTTCCCTTTGGTCCTGGGCAGTCGCTCAGAGTCACAGCTAACAAATATTCAATATGACTTTACCATCCACTTTGACTCTCATTTATAATGGAAGTTCTTCATCTTTGCTTTGCCCTCATGTAAGTGGGTCACTAAGTAGTTAATAAGCTTCTCCGAAATTTAATTAATGGTCAGCTTAGATGATCATTTCTCTGCCTTTTTGGTTTTTTCCCTTGCTGGAACCAGAACAAACACTTGCTCATGTGATTTTTTAAAACAGTTGCTCCTACTACAGCTTCACCTTCTTGTTTATAAAACAGTATCTCATGCAGGCAGGAACACATGCATTATTAAAATGAACTATACATTGGAACCACATTTAAAAGCTGTGCATTAAACCCATGAATTACATGAGCGTTTGGTGTGGAAGAGAGAGACAATCTTCATGGTCATGTGTCAGCTTGAGACTTCAATAAATGTATCTGCAGTCCCTGCTCCAGCTGGGGGAACCTGGGCGATGTGTGCTCAGTGCCTCGGTTTCCCCATTTGTAATGCTAAACTTACAAGGACATCAGCATTCCCTGAATTCTAGACTTCCAGAGCAGGTTTATAATTGAGACTTTTGCTAAACCCCATGAAAAGCAACTTGCAGGTGTGAACTGTGGCTTGGAGCAGTACAAAGAACTGCAGCGTAACACCGATCTCTTTTGTTACAAAGAACAAACTTGACCTAGACACAGAAAGAAGTGGTAGTGAACCCTGAAGGATTGAGCAACAGGAAAGGAATTCTGTGTGCAAAATGAGCATGATTACTGGATAGAAAACAGTATGCTGTTTATTAAAACACAATATTGTTACCAGTTCTGCACCTGAGAAGAGCGGACGAGAGGATTTGATGCTGGGATTTCAAAAAAGAATCAACGAAAGTATTACTTCAAACAATTCATTTTCTTCTGTTATGAGTAAGTCAGTGGCTTAATGTGCAACTTAATTTCCCCAGAGAGAATGGAAAAAAAGTCTTAGGAACACTTCTGTTCTTTTTAAGCCTTAAACCAAAAATCTGATCCTGTTCACACACCTCTTTGTTTTATGCCTTCCCATCGTAGTCAAAACATCTGTGCAGTCTCCAGCTATATCAGTGCTCCTGCATCTAGTTCAACCCTGCCCTTCAGAAAACCAGCATCCATACTACATGTCTGTGTTTGCTGTAACTCTCCAGTGCACAATTTAAAAACTGGTTAACGGATTTTCTTCCAATGGGATCTATTGAATGCTCTAATTAAAAAAGATATTGCTGCCTCAGGACCTCCTACTCAATCAACTGCCCTTGGTAACGTTGGTTACTATTGCTCTGGCGAAAATAAAAAGAGACCAAGACGAAAAGAAATCTAATTATTGTAAGATAAATACAGGCAGTTGGGAAATGCAAAAAGTTCAGCAAAACTTTTGTAAGAAGACATTAAAAGAGCTGGAAGTGTGTGATGTTGTGAGAGCAACATCTTACAGCTGCCTGACATGAGAACCACACACCTTCCTCCAAAGCATCTGCCTGCTCTGGGGGTGTCTCAGCTTCACGTGGCTCTGGGTTCACACTAAAACATAGACAAACTCTCAGTCACCACATTCACATCCCGACCCCTGCGGTCAGATGTGTGACTGCCCTGGCCTACGGTTTAGGCACCCAAAATTTTTTCCCCACTGACTCCAAAGGGTGCCTAGCTCACACCTGGATGTCTCATGCCTTCAGCTGGGACACAACATCTTTGGCGCTACCGCCTCAAACATACCCAGAGTTTCGGTCTTAGCACAGAGCAGATGCTGAGTGTGATGTCCAGCCAGCACGGACAACAACAGTGGGCCAGAGGCATCTGGGCACAAACCTAACGGACTTACTTCCCTTCTAGGCCTTAATTAGAGTGGCAGTACACTGTGATGTCCACTTTCACCCCATCTATCAAACCCTTCTTTGCTACAACAGGAAAATGAGAGCGGGTCACCGGAGGACATCAGCAATAGCTCAGGGGAGGGGGACTGTTGGCACAGGGCTTTAGGTGATGCACCGGAACCAGGCGCTTCCTCGCTTATTAGAGTTTCTTTGAAGGGTGTCATGCTTATCCAGCTATAATCCTGTGCAAAGAACATCTTTGCTTTAGGATTTTTGCTGAAATCTGTTAATGCAGGCTTCCATGGGCTTTCCTGTGGTCAGGGATATTTGGAAAAGCCAGGAAGGGGTGAAGGTGTTTTGTGAAAAGGGGGGAGGGCTGGGTAACATGACCCTTTAGCAGCTGAACCAGAGAGCATCAGCTGCTCTACCTTCAGCACAGTCCTTCCCCAGCCACACATGGATGGGACTCGAACAGGTGCAACTGCCCAGCCACTGAGCCGAAGCCCAGTGGGAAATGGGGTCTCTACTCACATCTTTGATAACCTTGTAGTACAGCCCACATGGCAGTTACTCCAGACCATAACTAAGACAAGAACCTGTGCTTCACTGCTAGCTCCACTGCACCGCAGCTTTCTTTTAATTAGGTCATGACGCATGTTATGTTCAGGACACTGCAGGACAGCATGTTGGATGAGACAGGCCCCTGCACCCCTGCTCCTTCTCTACAGGTGCAGTGTGCGTACAGTTATTTGTCTGAACCAAGCTGAGCCTCCCACATGAAGATGTGCTGTAAGACACAGCAGCATCCCCAGGCCTGTGGTCCTTACTCCTTTTTCCATGTAGTCTCATTGACTTCAGTGCTGTCACTGCTGATTTACACCACTGTGAACTGAAAAAGATTCCAGCTCAAGACTCAGTAAGTATTCACGTCTCTGGAAAGACTGGGGGCCAATTAACTCCTGAAAGGAAAATCTGTTTGGGAAATTAACCTAGCAGCCTCCAGCCTGGAGAAGAACAGGCTTTTGAAAGAATCTCTTTCTTAATTTTTGCTCAAGCATCCAGGGAATCAGAGAGCTTCTGATAAAACACTCTTCGGAGTATTTGGCCCATCAATCGATTCAGTATTCACCATTCTAAGTGCTATTTAGACTTAATTAAATTGTGCTGGTTTCTGAATAAGAGAGAATTGACTATTCAATGTGCTTCCCTGATTCATTTATTTCTATAGTAATCAGGCAACAAATACATAGAGTGCTCATGCGTTTCTTCTTCATTAGGAGAGTTACTGGGAATCTCCCTGTATCCTCCCAGGTCTTTCAGCAGTGGTAGTTAAGAAGCTGTAAGCAAATGCAGAAGTTCCTATCCTGTGAGGCTCAAGGGTGGTTCTGGGAGCAGCCTGCATTCCTCATTAGCAAGCATTTGTCGAACAAGACTTTCAGAGTGCTGTTTCTGAATAAAAAATACAGCTTACTGGGAATCACGCAAACCTGGAGCATCTCTGCTCCCACTGAGATCTTCTTAGTTACAATCATGCAGTGCCCTGTGTTACTGAGAGAAGATACTGAGCACCAAATACAGTGGGCTTCTTACTGAAATCCTTTCATGTTAAAAAGGAAACAAAGGGAAAGGCCATGGGCAGGGACACCTTCCACTAGGCCAGGTTGCTCCAAGCCTCATCCAGCCTGGCCTCGGACACTTCCAGGGATGGGGCATCCACAGCTTCTCTGGGCAACCTGTCCCAGTGCCTCCCCAGCCTCTCCAGGAAGAATTTCTTTTATATATCTAATCTAAATCTCCCTTCTTCCAATTTAAACCTGTTATCCCTTGTCCTGTCACTACAAGCTCTTGTATAAAGTCCCACCCTGTCCCCCCCTAGCTTCCTTGTCAGCCCCTTCAGGCACTGGAAGGTGCTATAAGGTCTCCCTGGAGCCTTCTCTTCTCCAAGCTGAACACCCCCAACCCTCCCAGCCTGTCCCCATGGCAGAGGGGCTGCAGCCCTTGGAGCATCTCCGTGGCCTCCTCTGGACTGACTCCAAGAGGTCCGTGTCCTTCTGATGTTGAGGGCCCCAGAGCTGGACACAGAACTCCAGGTGGGGTCTCCCCAGAGTAGAGTAGAGGGGGAGAATCCCCTCCCTCGCCCTGCTGGCCATGCTGCTCTGGATACAGCCCAGGGTACGGTTGGCTTTCTGGGCTGCCAGCGCACATGGCCGGCTCATGTCCAGCTTTTCATCCCCCAGTACCCCCAAGTCCTTCTCCCCAGGGCTGCTCTTGATCCATTCTCCATCCAGCCTGTCCTTGTGTTTGGGATTGCCCCAACCCACGTACAGGACCTTCCACTCCTTGAACTCCATGAGGTTGGCACAGTCCCACCTCTCCAACCTGTCCAGGGACCTCTGGATGCCATCCCTTCCCTCCAGCATGTCACCGCACCACACAGCTTGGTGTCATCTGCAAACTTGCTGAGGGTGCATTCAATCCCACCATCCGTGCTGCTGGCAAAGATGTTGAACAGCACTGGTCCCAACACCAACCCCTGCGGAACACCGCTCATTCCTGGTCTCCACTCAGACACTGAGCTGTTGACCACAACTCTCTGGGTGCGACCATCAAGATAATTTCTTATCCACTGAGAGGTCCATCCACCTAATCCATCCCTCTCTGATGCAGAGACAAGGGTGTTGTGTGGGATGGTGTCAAATACTTTGCAAACTCCAAGTGGAAGACTTGGAACACATCTATAGAGACAGCCGAACGTGTCTTCTCAAGATGTCTCTGTCCTTAAGTGTGATTGGGAGGGCCTGGGGTATCCACACACTATCCACCATAACTCTCAAACCTCCCTCTAGTCAGGACAAAACCTACAGAACACCCTCAAGGAGACCACACATTCTCAGTGTCACAAGGTAGCCCCTTATCTGGGGCTCTACAATGCTAAGGTGAAAGAACCAAAAGTCTTCAGTCCCCCAGTATTCCCATCGGGGAGCAAAAGCCACCCAGGCTGGTCACTGGGGTGCAGAGGAGCTGGTGAGGTGGAAATACCCAGGTGCAGAAATGCTTCTAAGCTCTTGACTGCACAGGGGAAATGAAAGCAGCTCAGGGATCCAGGTCCTGCTTTACTGGTAAGGAGCCCTGTCTGCATACACACTGCACAATAAGACATTTTTATTTTTTCCCTTCAGCTGAACAAGAATGAAAATGAAGGTTGCATTCACACCTTCGCTTCCAACAGAAGGCTCTAGCCATTAAACAAGACATAAGCACCTTGGGGAAATTTCCTCCTATTTTACCCTGTTCTTGCCCTGGGAAACTGTGCCCTTCTCAGCACCATGTTGAGCCAAAGCCTTTTGCTTTTTAATTATAAGAGAGGGACAAATTCAGCCTAAAAAGGTGATATACTTCACTGTGGGAAACCTTGTTTACTCTTGGAGTACAACCCTCCAGAGTCAGGCCAATGGTGCAGGACTAGGCAAGAATTTTCCACTGGATGGTTTTGCTAGTGGAAAGTGCCCAATTTAGACAATCAACATTTTCCATGGGCATTTTTCAGAGGAGTTTTAAGGAGATGTAACTCTGGGGAAAGTTTCTGAAAAACAGGAAAAAACTTTCCAAGCTGGAAGAAGAAAAAAAAAACAGACAAAAATTCACCATTTCAAAGTGGCTTAAATTTTAATGATCTCCTTCCTCAAGGACACATTAATGAATTTTCTTCACGAGTTACAGAAACATGCTGCGTAAAACTCACAGTCCAGCCCAGCTTCCAAGACAAAATAAGAAGAGACACAAAGACATGTAAAAGGTTTGATTTGAAAAAAAGGTCCAAATTTAGCTGTACCTGCTTGGTTCCAACTGCGAGGCTGCACTGAAAAGAAGAAAAAAGTCCCAAGCCAGGCTAGATCCGTGGCCCTTGTCTGAAGCTTTGGCAGAAGCTCATCCCCCAGGAGTCTTGCCGCTCCGCAGACGGAGGAGATGTATTAGCCCCTTCACAAATCAATTCCTCCTCCTTCATATAGCCACTTCCAGCCAGAGGCTGCCCTTTGACTATGAATCAGGTTTTAATCCCTGCACAAGGGCACGAGATACAATGCTGATAATTCTTACGGTATGAAAAGGTTTTGTCATGTGGCATTTCGCTGTTCTGCTGAAGATTTTCCTTTTGCACCTCTCTGTTTGCTCGTCCTTGCCAACTCAAAGGAAAGCCATTCAAACCAGAAGATTCTCCTGCCTTTCCGTGTGTGGGGAAATTGAGCGTTAGACACACACACAAACCCAAACCCAAATTGGGCACATGGGGTTTTTGCAAAATGAGAAAAGTGTTGATGGCATTTCAAGGCTGCAAATGGACATCAGCTGAAGGAGTATTTTTAACTACATACTGAAACACTACGGAAGCCAGAGCTGTGACTTGGAATCTAGTCACACAACAAATTGGACCACGGATTAAATTTTAATCTTGCTTGGGAAGTGGCAGTGATCTTAGCAACATATTGCAGTTCTATCACATACTTGTTGTAGGCTTGTTATGTAAAGAGTCGGGGCCTGTGAAAACAGACCGTCCCGAAGCTATAAAAGGAAAAGTTAAGAAACATATTTCCCCATTAAAGAAATAATTCAAAACCAACCGCAGAATGGAACAAAAAATGAGAAAAATCTCTGCTCATTAAAAATTTCCCAATGTTGAAAATATTGTGAAAAACAGAAAATCACGGTCCTTTGACACATGCTGCCTGAGAACTGCCTTTTCCCACATCCAAATTAACATGGGATTCTTTGGATGCCAAACGAAAAGGAGTATTTTTTGTCCCATAAAAACTATGTTGGACCAGAGGCTGTTGTCTGAGGAACGTTCCACATTCTGGGTTATTTTACTGGGAGTTGTTGGGGACGGGCCACAGCACACACGTACTGCATCCTGCTCTCCAGGCATGGCAATTCTTTCACCGGTACTGTGCAGATTACGAAGGGGAAACTTCCATAGGGCTGGAGTGTGTTGGACTGAAAAGAAAGAAGGAGGGGGGGGAGGGCAAAAAAACCCTTCAGTTATTTAGACCATTGCATATAAACTTAGCTTTAAATTTTTGTTCAGACTCATCCTATTTGGATTTAGGGATGGCAATAGTATGGTTTCAGTTAAAGCAGGTTTTAGAGCCGGCTGAACCTCCGTGCTGTCCTGAAATCACACACGGAAACTGTGATTTTCCTTGTAAGCTTTTAGGAGTAGAGACATCTCTTACGCTGCATTTCTAACAGGTCTGCTACAACGAGTACTAAGTTTGATCAGTGCTTCTTCAGTGAAATTGATTATGATTATTAACCATATTTTATAGTGACATTTTCCCTACTGTCACTTACAATATTAACTTTGCTCAGAGAAAATTAACGGCATATGAGATCTTCACAACAAAATAAGACCTACGTATTTCAAACCGCTTCCAGGTACAGAACATGTTGTCACAGTCTTTTTGCAACCCATCTCCCCTCCCAGGAATACAATTGCCTTGTTCTACAAAGTGAGGGAATACAGTTTCCCTGAGACAGCTCCAGCCGTGACTTACAAAATCTAGATTAATCTCTTCTAGCTTCTTTTAATAACTACAAGTAGTGGGAACAGAACTGTGTGTCCCGACAGAGCCTTACAGCAGTTCCTGAAAACCTCTGGATTCAACCTCAAGGTGCATCGATAGCATAGGGAAGACAGTTTTACACACATCCCACACACTTTTCCTGATCCAAAGCTGCTCTTTTGCTAAGGTGAAGAGGCAGAGATGCTGTCTGGATGAGGGAGATACTTTACCGTGGTATGATCTCCCATACGGCTATCAATGTTGCTGCATCTCCTGACAGAGACTTCGGGCTGTCCTTTGTTGGCATCTGTGGCGGTACGTGTTTGCCAACATCCCACTACGTGATCGACGAGAAGGATGAAATATTGATCCTGTCAGTATCCAAAGGGCTAGAACAAGGAGTCTGTAATCCAGAGCCCATGCTGATGGGGAAGATAAGGCTCAACATTATGCAGAAGTTGTGCCAGTGAAGTGTCCCACCAACTCCTGCTCGATTCTCCTGCCACAAATCCTGCACTGTCCTGCCGCGGCTACATTGTCATGCCGCCCTCACTGCTGAGTCCAAGCACTCCCACACTGCTGCCTTCCACAACACTGCCAACATCTGTCTGCAGAGGAACTGACACGTGGCCTTGAAGAGCTCGGCTTTGGTGAATACCAAAGATCTTGCCAGGTGGGAATGAAGGGAAGAAAAGGGAGTTCAGTTTAACACGGAGACTAAGTTCTTTACAACTGGAAAAATCTGGTGAAGAGATGATCAGAACGGGATGGAGAGGAGTTTGCTGCATTCGTATTATGGAAAGTATACCCTCAGGGGCTTCCCACCTCCTGGGTGACAGAGGGAAGAGCCTGACTTCTCCACTGCGCAGCGCGGTGGCCTGGCTGGCTCCATGCACAGAAAGCAGCTGCAGCAACATTTACGAAGCTGGAAACGAGGACTTTCCGGATGCTGTGCATCCCCCACCACCCCGGGGTCTTCAGGGAGCTCTGCAAATAGGACCTGCCAGCACTGCAGCAGGGAGAAGAGCAGGCAGTTGCTGGAAGTGGCAGGGACATGCGCTGGCACTGCCAGCCCTAATTGGACATTTTCTAATGAAATATTTTTGGCAGAAAATTGGGTTCATGATTAAATGCTGGTTTTGGGGTGCATTTTCTCCAGAAAATACAGTTTATTGTTTGTTAAGAACAGCGTAATGCTGTTTCAGTGGCCTGACCTCATGGTACAAATCAAAATCAAAGTTATTTCAGTGGCCACCAGTGTGGTCCGGTTTGGAAAGACCTGGCAGGAGTGTGTAGAAGCTGCAGCCTGGCTGGCCCTTGACCCCAGTCATTGCTGCAGGGAGGTTCCCAGCCCACACTGTTTGCCATCACGCAGCAAGATGAGGAAATGCCATGATTCCCCTCCTTTTTCCAAATCAGGAGGAGGGTGTACCATAGTAGATGTAAAATGCGAAGGCAAACACGGATGGATGTGGCATCATAACTATAGTTTTATATTAAAGTATTGTATATTCTATTAGAATAAATATAGATTATCCTGCATGCAGGATAAACCTAGGCCCTTGAGAATTTAGTGCCCGTCCAGGTCCAGATGAACCTTTGCTCTTTTTCTGTATCATTCCGACACGGGCCTGTCCTCCGGCAGATGCCACCGCCGCCCTTCCCAAGTAACCGTGGTGCTCACGCCAGCCGAACCAGCCAACACTCTTCCAACTCCCCTGACAAAAGCCTGAAAAGTGACCAATTACTCTAACGGAGGGCGTGATAATTAGCACACAGGTGGAATAAGCTAGCAGGCAGCCTGCAGCAAAACGGTGACAAAGCCTTTGCCCGCAGAGAGACTTGGTGACTGATACTGTGACTGACGACAGCACCGTCGTGAAGGCGAAGGCTGTGAAACGACTGATGCTGCTCCCTCCCGTAAATTTCCCAGATGTATTTTACCCCAAGCCAGGCCTGCTTTTGCCAGCACAACCAGTAGCAATTTCCCTGATAGATAGTAAGGCCATACAGTGAATGTCTAAAATCCATCCGACAAAGGGATGAATGCTAATTAATGCTCTTCTCAAGAGCTCAGGCAGCCCAGGCCTGGAGGTAACCTTGGGCAAGGAGCACTTGCAGCCACAGGTAGGAGACAGGACTCACCAGAGGCTGCAACACCAGGGAAAACACTGGGATTTGTGTGCCCACGAAGCAGAAAACACACCTTGGAGAGATCTTTAAGTAGGGAGACAACCTGCTACAGGACATTTTAACAAATGGAATTAAAAGGGACTATTTTTGCAGAAGACAATCTCTGGAAGGCTCATTAAAATATTGCTGGCCCCTGCTTAACTTGCTCAGCTTTCTTTTAAGAGCTAATGAAATGCAAAGTATTGCTCCCTGTTTTCATCTGTAAGAGAGTTCATTAATGTACCTTTCTGCACTGGATTAAGCCAAGTGCTCAGAAAGAGAATAAAGTGAATCTCAGTAATTGAAGACCAACATTTTCTGGCTGCAATCCGATATTGGAAATGAAATCCTAAAAAAATTGGAAGTCCACATGTAAAAAGAAATGCTGTGGCTTTGGTTCCATGAAGAAAAACTGAGGCTTTTGGGGCAAGCAGACACTTCCCTCAAATTTTATCTAAAAATCTAAGGAAATGTTTATGAAAAGATGTGTGGCCAGTCCTTGGACAGGCACCTTGGGTGGAGAAAACCCCTGGGAAAAGATTCTCTTTGGTTTTTATTTTTCAGCCTTAGTCCTGAGGATACATAATACCGCATGCAGGAGTGGATGCGCACCGAGCAGAACACTTAATACTTACTTAAGCTAAAAATATAACCTATTAATATAAGCAGGTAATTATTTTTGCTGTGTCAGTGGTTTCTGGGAAGTTGCTATACTCTTCAAGACTTGCACTGCAATTCAGATTTGGAAGTGGGTCTTGCTTTGGGTTAGAGACCAAGTAGTTCCTAAAACAATGGAATAAAGCCTGGTTTTCAACCCTGGTTCTTGTGTGGACTCTGATGTCTCTGAGGAGGTAAGCTAAGGATATTTTTTCTTCCACAACTGCATAAACTAGCCCATCTTCTTCAATATTGTTACCACTAAATCATAATGGTTTTGCATCCTTAAGCATGAGCTCAGATTTTACAGAAATTGGCCAACGCACTCAGAAGTGAACGAGGACTAACACACACGCATCACCGTTACGCAAAGCATGTTCCTCTGGGAGTCAGGCTACGGACAACACGACCCCCAGCAATATCCAGCTACATTCAAACAGTGAAGAAGCTTCCTGAAACTGGTGAAAGAGTCTAGAAAAGCTCTTGATATTCAAGCTGCCATCTGTAAAAGCCTGGGTCTCTCGTGTCTGGTGAAAGTTGTATGGGTTAATACATGCACAGGCGGTATGCACGTCCACGCCTCTGCTGTGCCACTTCTTGGCACAAACAAAGAGACTTTACTCTTATTAGCAGCATCTTATATCACATTCTGAGCTTCTGTTGCAGTTCTATCTGGGATTTTTTCGTTCATTATTTTCTCTGTAAGGCTACAAACTGCAACTGATAGCACAGATTTTTGCAATGATTCCAATTAATGACAAATAAAACCAACCAAACAGATCACAACCAGCTCAAGTCTGCACATTAAGCCTTTTTCCTTGGAAATAAGTGTCCATTAAAAAAAAGATAAAGTTTCTAAATTTGTTGTTCAAAGCCAGTGTTGCTCAACAAATATTTCCGTTTAAGTTCACTCTTGAACTGGGCACCATGAGCTCTCTATATTCATCAGACGGTATGTCTCCATAGTCATCTGCTGTTATTTTTCTCTCTTACTGTGTGGTCTCGCCAGACTTCAAAATATATGGAAACACGAGTGATTGCACTAAAGGAGCAAATATGGAAAGTCTAGAGACTGTCAGATTTGCAAGGGCAGAAATAAGGTTGTAGGAGGTCTTAAATTTTATTTCCCTGCTCTCAGATTGTTAGCTTTCTTGTAAATCCAACCAAACTCTGAATTTCCTGGGGTATTACATGTTAGCTCAATTCAGTCCTGCAGCATTCTCCCAAAATATTTTTTCACTACATTATTGCATTTTTCATTCAACCTTACCTCCAATTCAATAATTTTACTCTCGCCTTGGATGGAGATTTCAAAAGACTGTCAACCTAATTTTATTTCCAGCTAAAATAAATCCAATCTTGTGATTAAATGAAGCCTGTCTCACAGGGCATAGGTCACGTCCTGCAACAACCACCAACCAGAAAAAAACATCAACCGCTGCCAACGTTTCTGCAAAAGTGAAGGAAAGGATCCTGCACAGACATCTAAGAAGAATGTAGCCCCCGACTCACCAAGGTATTGACAACTCATTTTTCTCATTGTGCTGGAAATGTTAACTTGGGTAAATAATTCATGGAGTGAGACTGCTGTTACAATCACATCTGTAAGCTTAACTAAGTACCCCCATAGCACCTGCCTGCACTCAGCACCCCTTACCCACTTAACGAACCAGGAAACTGAGGCACGGCTTTCAGAGAATACAGGAGCTTGGAGCCAAGAGCTTCTTGATGTCTGGAGAGCCTTTAAGAAAATAATTACTTACCTAATTACTAAGTACTTACTAGTTTCTTTTTGACATGCAACAGGTTGGATGGCACTTAGTAATCATCTTAGGCATGCTGTATAACCCTTCCTGATCCCCTTGCCCTTTGGGTGCATCCGTAACAAGCTCTTCTGGACAGAAGAGGCAATGGCAGTTGCTGGCACCTTTTGACTTAGGAGAACACAGGTTTTGTGCCAAGAGGTGTCAGGGGGCAAAGGATCCCTTTGCCTCTTCCTTCTGGAGGTGATGCTGCTGGATAATCACAGCCCTGTTCAGGCGGGAAGGGCAGTATTAGTTTTTCTGATAAATCATATGTGACACTCCTGATTTTCCCTGGCATGCTTCAATTTATGCACATCACAACTACAGAGTTAGGGAAGCTCTGAAGATAGATAATTTATGTGCCCAAAATTACCAGTGGAATTCAGTACGGACTGGGAGTAGCTGCACATTTGTGCTTATTCCAGGAAAACATTATAGAAAACCAGTAAAAGGCAGGAAAGAGGAAAGCTTTGGGCTAGTGGGTGGGATGGAACCAGGAGAGACTCTTGCAGCCCTCGGTGGGCTGCCTTGCTCCTCTGGTGACTACGTGAAGACACACACTGTACGAGGGGGCTCAGGCTGGGGACTGTCAATTTGCACACAGGGTCAGGGTGAGACGAGAGGAGAGCAGTGAGGAACTATGCAGATGAAGCCTTGAAATTGGTTGGGCCCTACAGGGAAAAGCCTACATGGCGCTGTCTCTGTGCTCGGCAGCTGAAAGCCTGTCGTGCAAGATGCATCATCACTTCCTTGGAGACAGAAGAAGCCCCTGTCAGCTATAAAACACCCCTCATCCTTCAGCAACAGCCTATCTCACTCAGCATTATGCAGAGCTGTGGTTTGAGCTCATGACTTATGTCTCCCCAGCTGAGGTTGAAGATCCACAATGGGGTCAAGACCAATTATCTCATCCTTCAGTCCTTCATGGAGAGCCACTGATGGGATTCAGTTGCCAGAGGAAGGGAAAGGACAGGCATATCCAAAGACCAAATGCTCCTGGGAGATGTTTAGCCCTCTGCAGCAGGCTGATACCAGTGAGCAAAGCTCCTCACAGAACCCTCTGCAAGGTCTTGGCCAAAGGATGTCCCTCAACCTGGTGCCTGGGGCTAAGCGAAAATGTTGCAAGTGGCCTAAAGTGGAGGGAAGTGAATCTGATTTGGCCCTGGTGGGCACTGTCCTCTGGGTAACCAGTCAGCTTTTCACCAAAGCCTCTGCCACTTGCTGGGATGGAAAACAGGTTGCAACAGCCTGTGGTGAGCTGCAAACGTGACCCACGCAGCTGGGGCTGGCTCAGCAGCACTCACATCATCCCAGCTCTTTCTCCTCTCAGTGAGTTGGCATGAGCCAGTGAATTACAAACAAGGGCAATTAGTCAGACAGGCTGCCATGTACTCTGCATCCCCACCCTCTTGTATGCATATCTCTCTGCCAAGCACAGCCGGGCTCGTGAAAGCAAATGAAAAGGAAGACGAGACAAAGTTCCTCTGATGAATTCTTCTCCCTTTCTCCAAATGCTACCCCAGTCATTTTTTAGCCATTGGAAGAGATCATGATGACAACATCTCCTTTAAATCACCAGTACTAACGATTTTTAGTCTGAATGGGAAACGTAATTGTCGGCAAGGATAGATAGCAAGGAACAAACTCTGCCTAGAATTGTCCCAGTGCACGTCTCTGAAATGTCTTGCTTTTGGTGGAGTGCAGTAGTCACCAAAGCCTTCCAAAGGAACTTTGTAGTTCAGCTTTCGTTGCCTGACTGAGCAGGAAACTCCTAAGCACCTTAACCGCTTCAGAGCCAGAAGCAAGGCTCTGGCCTACCTGCCTGCCTGCCTTTCTGTTGGCATCCAGTATTCAGAGAGTGAAAGAGGAGGTGTTTCAACATCTGCCAGTGGTCTTCCATGTACTTGGGGAGCTCTAATGCTGGCAGAGGTCTGTTGTTCTCCTTGGGGTATTTTCAGAGGTCCAATTTATTCTTTCAGCCATATGGTGATCAAGTATCTCTCAGCGCCCACAGGGCTATCAAGAACTTGGCTTTATTCTGTGACTGGTTCTGGCTGGCTTTGCCTAAAAAGTTCATCATCTCTGGCTGCTCAGCTGGATGCCTGCAGATGGTGTGACACTGTCTGACCAACAGAGATGCACAGTGTAACTTGCTCCAGTGCCTGGGACAGGTACTGGCCTCTCAGAGCCCATCCTGCTACTGCATGCACAGAACATGCTTCCTCCCCAGGGACTTTCTGCCACAGTGCTGTTGGTACAGAAAGACACTGTTTTGTAATGCTGAATATGACTTTGCTTCATCTTTCCTTGCCTCTAAGGTATTTCCAAGCTTTTATCCTCAGCTCTGATTATTTCTCTAGCAGTTCCCGTTTCTGAAGATGTTCACTCTTGCTCCTGCTCTTCGGCACAGCTGTCATCGCTGTCAGCCCATCTCCAACCCACTTGCTTTTCTTGTAGTGGAAACAACACTTTGGAATCACACAATGAACAAGAACCCATTTTCCCTGGGGATACCCATCCTCAGTGGCAGGAACTGCAGAACATCAGTCACACACCACCAAGCCGGGGAGAGGAGAGGGGAGGGCTTTGCCTGTTACCACTGGCCACTTTCCCTCTGTTCCCTTTTGGAGAAGGGCTCTGGTCACTGAGGGACAGTCCCAGCAGGGCAGAGGGCAGCATCCTTGGTCATATTTCCCTTGCACGCTGTCTGTCTCTGTCAAAAGGACTGCTGAAATGCAGCCTGGCTCCCACGGAACACAGCATCCACTCCTACGAACTAGGAGAGACGGTAGCTTCTCACCGGGCTGACCTCCTGTACATCAGAGGACCTCGTGCTCCTCCCCTGACCATCTCCCCCTCACAGCTTGTCTGCCGTGTGACACCCACATGCACATCTATCCCACACCAGAAGTGTGTCCCATCACCTGATAGGAGCTGTGTGGAGTTCTTGTCACAAGAATACTGTACTCCAGGTCAGAGAATGACGCAAGGGGGGAGCTGAACAGTCCTGGAAAAGGCATAAGAGAAATAGCTAAAAGGTCAGGCATGATGATCTGCTGATCCGGGGTGGTTTGTAGGGTGTAGGTTGAGCACCCTCCCTCCAAACTGCATGTTGCTGCCCCCTCTTGGAGAAAGCATCCGAAACCAGCCAGCGTATTGCTCTGATCTGGTGTTTCCTCTGGTCCACAACTGTGACATCAGAGTAAATCTCTGCACCTCAGCCCCTGTGCAATATGGACCTGCTAAATTACTAAACACTGGAGAAGTACAGTGCAAACAAGAGGGCTGTAATACACCACCGGGGCTTGCTGATCTCAGCCTGCTCCTGAACTCATTCTAGAGGTCCATTTATTCGTGTGTGTATATACATACACTTCAGTGTGTTTGGGGGTGTGAATATGTGTGTATGGGATGGGAAGCAAGCAAGTGTATTGAATAATGCATGAGAGAAATGGCAGATTACAATGCTTTTTCTAAAATAACTAATAGCGGCAATAAAGCAAACGCCTGAAAGGGCTGTCATCCCATTTGTCAGGCTTGAGACAGATTTTTCAGGCCTGTACCCGAAGCTCCCTCATCGCAGCCCAGGAATAAATCACTGCCTCGCCTCATCCCCCCTCCCCACTGCTGCCTGTTCTGCCTGCTCGTGCTTTGCTGTCCTGCACCCTATAGCTGCCCCTCCTGCTGCAGCTAGTGGGCCCCGTGTTTAAGAGCAGGACTTCTGTCCACTTCTCCACTGTGAGAGGGGAGGTGGGATACAACACAGTTTTCCCGTGCAATGAGCTCACCCTCCTGTCCTCAGTGCACCAAATCCCCGGCTCTGCTCCCAGACCTACTCAGGAGCATGGATCAGCAGCTAGATCTCATGCAAACGGATGGGAGTGGTCAGAAAACCGAGGTGGTGAGTTAGACCACACTGTTAGAAGAAAGAGAAAATAATTCCTTTAATATGCCAACATACAGACACCTGCGTGGAGAGATTCTGTAACCAGCCAGTGTAAACGGGACCAATGACAAAGACCAAACTGAGAGGGGTAAACGGCAGGTTCAAGAGATGATTCAGATAAACCAGAAATCCCTCCAAATTCAGAAAATTCAACCCAATAAGTGGGCATGTAAACTCTTGAGCTGGTCTAACGTGGAGATGGAGGGATGGGAATTGGTCATGTGTATGAATTAGGACTTTACTCATGCAAATTTTATAAAAAAACAATTACTGATCAATGGATAAAGCTGCAGTCACAGAAATTTAGGAGGAAATGTGTCAGTAATGCATTAGTGTCAACAGATGGAGCCTGGGAGAGCGAGAAGAGAATGTGCTTAGCGTGCAGATGGCACTCACATGCACATCAGTGCCCCAGGTCTCCCCATCAGCGAGAGAGATGGATGGGGAGCACCGTACAATGAGGAGAATTTAGTGACCTATTGACAAGAGGTAACAATTTAACTGGCATTGACCCAGTGCTTCCTGCCTGGATTGATGGAGGATTCATAGCAGAGGCTGTGTCTGTCTGCTTCGGTCACCTGCCCTTACTATTATTCTGTCCAACAATCAGCCACACTGGTTGTTCCTACCACTCCTGGTCTAGCTTTCTCACTAGCACAATGTCTCTTCCCCAGACAATGCCAGTTGAAGCCCAAAACATCTGTGAGAAAGGATCAATTTGATGAATTGCCTGATGGAGGAAAAAAAGTGTGGAAAAGCTGTTGAAAGCCTACTTTGTCATTTTCAACAAAACTAGTATTTTTTGTTTGGAATAACTTCTAGCTCACAAATGTAACTTAGTTTACACTGGAAATGTTTTTTAAAGGTCAAATAGAAATAAACAGCTTGAAGACCCAATGTTTAGACTGGTTCAAGTTTTTCCTTCCTCAGTTAGTGATAAAGAAATTGAGATTTTTGATTCTTTTTTGCAGTTCAAAACAGGAAAATTATTTAAAGATTCTTCCAAGAGGAAAAGACCACTGCCACGCAGCACAAATTCCATCTGAATTTTGGTTTAGGGAAAAGCAAAGCACAAATAAGAAAGGATGAGAATAATTTTTGGGTTTTCTCAGCGGTGGTCCATGGAGAAACATGATGTTGCAGGCTTCCTTTCAAGAGACCTGCCTAATCAGACAGACAAACCCCTTCACTTCTACATATCTGTGTCTCTGCAGAAAGAAATTTCCCAGAAGTTTCAGTGTTTCTGAAGAGTTAAAAGAATGCAAGCTGGACATGCGCTCTGAACCAGTCTGCTGGAAGCTATGAGCCCCCACAAATCATGCCCAAGTCCAGCCTGTGCCTGTGCTACCCAATCAACCATACTGTGTGGATCACCCACGTGGTGTGATCCCAAGGTCCACACCCACAGAGGGCTGTGATCCCACAATCCACATCCACAGAGGTGCGAGGCAGTTTCATCTGATGGCAGGTGCTACAGCACAGGGCTCCACATGACAGAATCCTCTGCGTAGTACGTCCGTGTCCTCATAGAAATGAGGACACAGTGTCTCATATGGTATGGCTTTGGGGCTCATCACGAATTCCCTTCTCCCTGGGAACAGTTGTTTCTGTGTGAAGTGGCATTTCCCTGTTTGGTAGAAGCAGTGTTGGGAATGTCGGCAGTGGGATGAGCCCAACAGCATCTCTATGGAAAGCACGTGCCCTGGGAACTGTGCTCTGCTTCCTCCAAGTCCTCATCTTACTGTGTGCATGTACATGTGTCAAACATGTATGTATGTGTTCCATATGTGTTTATAGTTCTTTTACTACCTTCAGGTCAGGATTTTCCGCCTCAGTGTTTTCCATAAGCCACAGGAGATGCAAGAGTGAGCGGTGGACAGGGAGGACTTGAGGGTGTCAGTGTCACAACGTTTCCTCAGTGCCCAGGGTCAGAGCTGCCGCCCCTTCCTCGTGCTCTGAACTTCTTTGTTCCCAGTAAGGCACAGGCTTCTCCCCTCCAAAGAGCATTGCCTGGGAGACATCATTTCTACAAAGCATGTTTGCCCTTTCCAAAGAGCATTGCTACGGAGACGCAGCCTTTCCAGAGGAATATGTCAAGCAGTATTGTCTGGAGAAAAAGTCTCGCCTCTCTGTGGGGCGCGCAAGGGGCAGGGGGGACATTTCCCAAGCCCTCTTACAAACGTACATGTGCGCGCGTATCCTGGATAGGCAGCTGAAAGACTGAGCAAGAAACACCTACCATCACAGTATTTCTAAGGCTTCCAAGTTTCTGCTCAATTTACCATGGCTGTAGGAACAAGACACAGCCACAGCGTTAGTCGCTCGCCTGTTTTGCCTGGAGCCTTCAGTGCTGGAGGCACTTTGCTTAACGCAATGAGGTCTTCCTAAACAACATCTTTCCTTTCCTTATTTCTCCTTCAATCAGCCCATTCTTCTGCAGGTCTGCCAGACAGGCAATTAGTTCTCCCCTCAAAGAAGGGAGAATTCAGCCCCATCTCTGAGAGCAGAGTCCCTTTACGATGGCAAAAAGCCATATAGAGAATAGAAGGTACTTTAAATATTAACGACAAGAAAACAAATGGAGATTCATTAAACAATGTCACTATCACGGCAAAGCCTTGGCTACAACGCTCTGCAATAATTAGCTGTCAGAAGGCAGAAATACAGTTGTATTAGGATTCTTCCTAATCACTTACAGACCACTCCTCTTGCAGACATCTGCCAAGCTCAGCTTCCCAGAGCTGGGGGATTTTTCTCACTTTTCCCCAAACCCTCTTGGTGGGTGACCCTTCGCCCTGAGCAGGTGGCTGAGCCCAGCGGGTCAGCAGGTCATTCACTCCCATGCTGGGTTCCCTGCTGTGACCCCTCCACCTTGGCTTCTCAAGCCTGCAGCTGAAGGACTGGTCACCCCACTCCTACTACCATATCCTTTCCCTACATTTTTAGTTGCTTTTTCCCTAGTTTATAACTTGCTAAAGGAAATACAAGTGGTTTCTGCAGATCTTGCAGGGAAGGGGCAGCTGTGTTCACCCCTGCAAAGCCACTCCTGTGTTCTGTAAAGTTACTGTTTTGGTTTAGCTAAAGAGGCTTTTATTACTCACAACCCTAAGGAGTAAATAACCCAGAGGAATTTGCTTCCACCCTGCCTGGAACAGGAGAAGATGTTTTACTGGCTTGGCATGTTGTTGCATCTTTCCTTTTGGGAACATGAAAGTCTTTACCAGGCAGCTTATAAAAACCAAAAAGGCAGTAGGAAGGAGCCTGTTTCCCTTGAGGGAGTTTGGCAGCTTCATCCACACTGAGAAGGAACTCCTTGAATGGTCAATGAGAATTCACAGGGAAACCACCAAAGCCCATGTCTTTAAAATGTTATTTTATGTGATTTTGCTATATAAGAATAGGGGGTTTTGATATTTCAGTGGACAAAAAGGTATTGTTTGACAACTGACAATGGAAAAAGTGCAGTGAAAGATCAGACTGCAGAGGTTCAGGTTTAGTTGCTTGAAATCCACTCCTCTGCCTGGCTGAGAAAGGGATTTTTTTCATCCCAGATTTCAGTGGGAATATTTTCATCAGAAAAGAGCTGCACAGAAAACTCTGCTTTCTCTTCAAAGGTCATCACTAGTTGAGAAAAAATGAACTTCACTGTGATGGAAGACAAGCCATGGGCATGTATAAGGCAGTCACGGACTGTGAGGTTGATGAGGGATTCCAGGATCTCCTGCCCTCTGTTACATGAGCATTTGGATTGAAATTTCTCTTTCAGATCACCCTAGATGCCTTGCATCGATCAGCAGAACTGGGGGGTTTGTGGCTGCTGTTGCCATTTCAATTCACTTTCATTGTGGTCCCGGGTTACCTTTCCTTCTGCTGGAGAAATGTTGGAGCTGAAAAAAACCTGCTCCCACATGTCCTGCCTGGGAGTCACTAACCACCACTGCCAGCCAGCTGCCGCGCTTGTGGGCAGCCGCTCGTGCGCTGGTATGTGAACCCTCCTCCAGTGCTCACGTGTTCAAAGAGAAGGACTTCTTACATGGTTACTCCAACGGTGTTCCCTTCGCTCACGTTTGCTGCCTTCTGCCCAAGATCGCCGTGCAAGGTCAGTGCTCTGGGAGGACTGCCCTGCACGTCACATGCACATGTCCCCTGAGTGTCCAGTGTCAGCTGTTCTGCTTCACTGTTCTGGAGCAAAAATGGCCCAGACTCCTTTGTCCGCTGTGCAAAAAAACCTTGCATGGATGTTGTGTAGGATGGGGAGGAGTGTCCATACCAGTGCTGGAGGAATGGCTCTCCCTCCACCTTCCTGTGCCTCAGTTTCCCAACCTGGGAAACTTCCAGACTCCAGTCTGAGAGTGAGCCCATGGTGTGAAAACAGTGACTGGGAACTTTGGGTTTGAACATGACCTCAAGCTCTGGGCATTGGAAAACACCCCCCCAGGAGAGGAGCTTTCCTTCTTAAAACCTGTGTCACTCCTCTGGCTAACAAACACAGGTTTCAGTGACTTCAATGAAAAGAATACACATACAATATGAAAATATAGGCCACTTTTCCAGAAACTAATCCAAGACTTTTGTTTTTTAAATAAGCACAAAAGGTTCACAGTTTTGCTTGCTTGCTACAAACCAGAGAAAGATCTTTGCCCGGATATATTCTACTTGCTGCCGGGCTCCGCTGTTTTGATAGAGAATCTAATTCATTTGTTTGCCTGGAGAGAAATTCAATAGAGAAGAGATTTGTGATCAATACCCGTGCGGGTGCTGGGCCAGCACGTTACAGACAGTCTATGCTCAAAAAGAATGAGGCCCAAAGCAGTGGGACTCCGAGCTACCAGAGAGCCAGGAAAAACAGCTTGTAGCTTATAGCTGTAGTTATTATAGTTACTAGCTATTTATATGATCAAGGTCTGAGTCTACGACCCAACTGCGCCAGGTGCGGCCCAAAGCACGGAAGAAGGATGAAAAGACGGAAAGGCTTTACACCAAGGCCAACAGCTGGCTACGACGAGGGGAGAACGGCGAGAGAGCAATGCGGCAGGGCCGTTGGGCACGGCAGCGATCGCTCTCTGCTGATTAGTAACCGTTGTCAAGTTATTTCATAGATGCCAGGAAAAGGACTTCAGGAAAGGAGGGTTTTGGGAAGACTGAAGGCTCTTGGGGTACTAAGCTTGTCTGTGCAGAGCTCCTATCATGTGTAAGGAGCAGCACAAACCACTTGGCAAAAAATCTAGAGATGGGTGATGGGGCATTGTGGACAGGTCTCCAGAGGGCACTGAAGTTGTCTAAAGGGAAAAAGAGCTGGCGCTAAAGATCCCGAGGTACGCCTCATAGGCCTATAAAGCCAAGACAAATAACTTATGCTTGACACAAGAGGAGGAGCAGCACATACATGTGCAGAGACTGGGAAGCAAAGCATCCAGGACAGCACAGCCCTGCAAAGCAAGCGTCCTGTTTACTTCACTTGCGGACCCTCGTTATCCACGACAAGCATTGCCTCACTGATTACATGAGAGAGCATCCTCAGTTACAAGAGTCAATTGTTTCTTCCTTAGCCTAGCACAGATTAGATTGGGCTTCGCGTTTATGTACCCAGCTCTCCAATGTGTCTGCAATGACAAAGCAACCTCAGATTCAAGCCCTGGGTGTAAAGCCAGCTGTCTCCACTCTGAGCTGCAGACACACACCTCTGCCTGAAATGATGCCGCTGCAGAACACAGCTCTAGCTCCGAAAGTGGCTTGCAGGAAAGTCTGCTTGAAGACAGGAGTTAAGACATGATAGCCTCGTTTAGAAGGGAATGGCTGAACAAACGCAGAGACCAGTTCTGCTGAAAGCCTGCAGCAAACAAAAGGGCCAGAACAGAACAGGACACTCCATCTTCTTCCTATACCCGCTCTCCCACTTGCCTTTCTTATGCTGCCTTTGTTTGTAGATGATTTTATTCCACTAGAGCTGAAAACCTATGGGGATGTCTGTCTTCCAGTATAAATTTATTAATACGTAAATATCTTCAGCAATTTCTTTTTAAAAATCTAAGAAAATGCTTGCTCTCTCCCTCCTTCCCAAAGCCTTCAAGTTCAGTACAAACAAAAAAGAGAGCACTAGAGAAAATCTATACAGCCTTCAAAGAAATCACTTTGCTGATACACAGAGCACAAGGCAATAAATAAATAAATTCTAGGCATACATAAGCAGATTTTGTAGAAATACTGGGAGCAAAATCTCAAGATTAACAAACAACCTGGCAGTACTTGTGAATGCATGGCAGCGCGGCTGTGAGTATGTCAGAAACTACCTTGGGGCCAGACAGGAGTTTGTGGGGTGTGTGAGTGTATGGAAATACAGATTTCTGTGAGAAAATTATTTGCATTTGTGGTGAAATTCTTCATGTCCTGAGGTCCGTGCTTATACAAAACTGAATGTAGATATATCTGGGGTCAGACGGCTTGAACCCCACTCTGTCCATCTGTGGTCTGGCCTGCAGGCCTCCTTCCTCCTGCTTTTCTGCCATCTTCATCAGAAGTCACTGGGCTTGGGTGGTTCCCCATGTATCCCTGCGTCCAGCGAGCCCTGGTGAGCTGCGCCACGGGAAGGCAGCACTGCCCCAGGCTTGACCAAGAGCAGTCTAGTCACTGCTGCCCAGGATCGAAGTGCAAAACCAGAAAGGAGAACACACACACACAACCTCCCCCCGGCCTGTGACTGGACCAGTGACTGGAGGAAGCTGCATGCTTTCTTCCAGGCTCTTGATTTGTTCTCATTCCTTTGCTTTCTCCTGCTTCCAGAGGGAAGGAGGGAGATGACTTGCATTAAGCCACGTGGAAATTCTATCTATGCCACCTTTAATATTTATCTGAAACACCAGAATAGCTGAATCTATAAATTGCTTCCTGCAGCAATTTGCAAGACACTGGAAAGACTTCACAGGGGACAGGAACTTTTCCTCTGAACAAGAGAGGAAGTAGAGTCTGTGGTGAGGAGAAGCGGTGGCTCCACTCCCCCCAGTATCCGTGTATGCCGATTTTCCTTGGGCTGCACTCGGTGCCACTGCTGTGTGAACGGTAGAGAAGCCCAGTGGTATTGCCATCTCAACTGCTTGCTGTCACCTTTGAACTTCTCGCTGTTAAGTGTAATGCTGATTTCATTTATAATACTTCCAAAGCAAAATCGTTAAAAAATGATGTCAGGGCATGGTCTGTAAAGGAGTTCCTACAAAAACCAATAAAGACATTGAAAAACAGTCTTCCACTTTCCTCTTACTCCAAACACACCTTGGCTACTGCAGTTCTGCTGTATTAGCAGACCTGATCTGAAACGGTAAATAAGCTTCTCCGGACACAGCATTTTACAGCTCTGCGCTTCAGTTCCTGCGGTTGTGTAACTGGGTGTAACACTACACACACATCCACTTTCTTTCATTTCCCACTTTCCCTAACACTAAATACCAATCAAGATCCTGCAGGGAGCTTTGGGCAACATTGCACTGATAAATATTCACCCATTCCTTCTATTCTTCTTCCTCCTGATTGCCGCTCTTCTTGCTAGCCATATTTGCATGGAAATAAGGTTGTTATTGCTTATGTCCCTGGCGTGCTATTGCATTTAGAAGCTACAAAGATTATAAAAACTGCAGGTGACGAACAAGCCACTGAAACAGATGTCTGTAGTAATTAAAAAAGTGAGAATATTTTCATCTGTCAAATACAGTGCACTGGACAGCACTGTTTCTAAGCAGAACCTTTCCTGTGTGCTGCTCACAGAAATCATATATATGCCTCATAAGGCTGCAGTTTCTCCTGGAGGCAAAACCTGGCTGGCTTTAAGCTGACAGAGATGGATCCTCTCATTCCAGATCCCTCTGCCCCATGCCAGCCTCTCAGAAGCTCGGTAGCCATTTCTGAGTAAGCAGCTTCAGCACGGCGAGTGCCATGCATGAGATTCCGGTTTTAAGCACCATGACCTTGGTCCAGCTCCTACGTTTTGCCTCCCTCACTCTGCTCACCACTGGCCTCCTACTTCATCCCTCTGTTCTGATGGCAAGAGCCTCAGTTGCTGCTCCTCTGCATACTCTTTTCATGTTGGCTTATGGTGCCTTTTTAACAAGCTTCAGGCTGGGAAGGCCTCAGCTGTGAAATCCTAACGCCTAAAATCAAAGGGCTTGTGATTCCGCCTGTAAAACACGTACTTGGAGTGTAAATTGTTTAGGAAGTAGTGCATCTTTGTGCATACGAATACTGTGCCCAGGTAGGACAAGAAGGTGATTGACTGAGCCCTTAGGCAGAGCTGTAGTGTGATTAATGACACTCTCCTCATTTTCTTTCTCTGCTAGTGATGAGCATATTGGAAATGCCTTGATCAATATAGATTACAGGGATCAAGTCTTCATCTCCTTTCAAATCTGGTCTATAATGTGTTCCCTCTACTTTTGTTGAGCCTTTAAATGCCTGCCTTTTTCCTTCTGCTTTAATTATTTATCTCACTAACATCATTAGCTCCCAAGTATGTTTTGGATGGCATTTGTTTGTGCAAGACACTAAACTAGCATTGATTGTGAATGCTATTTCTTCACTTGGAAGTAACTGCAGACAGGTTATACAGTGTAAAAGATACAGAATTTGACTCTGATCTCTACACAGACACGGCTCTTCTTCATTATCGACAGTTTTGGTGAAAAGGGAATTGGCCTATGAAACTTTTGTCCCACTTCTCCACTTGAGGCCTTTTATATGTTCTACTTTTGAGACAAATTTGAGAGAGGTATTGGGTACAGGACTTATTAGCACTAATTGCCTCCCAGGGTAAAATCAAACATCCAGATCACTAAAATGTCCTGCTCTGTTTTCATAATAGCCATTTAATTCAATGGGCAGAAGTACAGGGAACTTTCCCAAGGAAAGGTAATACATGTAAATTGAAATTGTAATGGGATATTGGGACACATTATACCCAGCAGGTCTGCCAGATGTGATTAAACTCAGTTCCTTCACAAAAGGATAATAGTGCTCATTGTAAATCAGCAAAATAAAATCCTCAATTGTTCTAATATTAACAGTAAACCCTATGATGGTACTGTCCAAATCAAAATTAACCTTTCCCTCTCTTGTTTCTAGAGCAGGAAGATCCAAGGCAATAGAATGTGATTGCTCTTGGTTTCCAATGATCCATCCTGATTGAAAGTTTTATTTTTGTTTGCTTTTGGTTTATTCCGGATATCTGGTAACTGTCATCTGAAATTAGTTACACTGGCTCTGCCCACTCAGAAAACATCTGGGCAAGTGCTGGATTGGAGTTACACTGGTACTGGAACCTTGTATCCCTAGAAAACGCTAATAAACTCTATGAAGAGAGAGGGTAACTTGTCTTCTCTTTGTCAGCTTCTTCTGAAAGCTGGAGCAAAGTCCTGATGTATATCACAGTTGTCCCAGCGAACAATTTAGTGGCACTGCCAACTTAGGCTCAAGAGCAAAACTGAAACATATCCACTGCTTAAAATGGGGCATGGTAACCTGAAAGTTTCGTTCTCCTCAAGGATTTCAGCCTGGATCTTATCTTGGAGGCCCCTGCAAGAAGCCGCCATGGGAAACAGATCACAGCCAGAAGCCAGAGCAGGGATGGAGCCCGGCGTATGGCACTTGTGGTGCAGAGCAACTGCCTTCTGAGGATGACCAAGGCTGGTCCAGCACAGCAGAAAGCTGCAGCCTAGGGTAGGAAACACCAAACAACACTGCTACTGGAGAGCCAGATCAGGAAGTGAGCAGCGGGGTGGCAGAGAGCAGGAAAGAATAGCCAGGAATCCAGGCTGAGCAGAGGCAAAATGCATACTGCGAGGCTGCTGCGGGGAGAGTGAGGAGATTGCCAAAGGATGTGTTCAAATACCAGCAGAAGCATGTCCATGCAAACACAGAGCTGTCACAGTGTGTAGGGCCTCCCTGGGACAGACATTCACAGCACCCCGAGGGAGTGGGGAAGGAACTGAAGTAGCTTTTCCTTCATCTCCCTCTACTCCCTATCAGCTCAGCATTATCAAAGTTTATACTATGGACACATGTATTCAGTGCCGTTGGATCCAGTTCTGCTGCTGAAACCAATGTTTCCCACTTGGCTGCTTTTAAACTTTCCACTAAGCACAACACACAAATTGTAAAACCAAGAACCTCACTAGAAGGATCTCAGTGCCCCTGTGGGCCAATTTCCTCCTGGTTTGTTTCCTTTGCACAGTCTGGTTTGGGTAATCAAACAATCTGGGGCTTGCTAATGACCCAGCCTAAGCTCTCCTACCAATGCTGCCAACACAAAACAGCATGCCCTCCTGATTCAGGCTACATCTCCTTAGTTTTTTGGCTTTACCCTCCAACCTCCAGGCTGGATTCAAAGCCAGTGGCAGGGGCAGCAGAACATCAGGTTGAGATTCTGAACACTTTTTTTCTGTATCTTTGTGTCTCTGTATTCACCCCAATATTCACTTTTGAATATCAGACTAATTTTGGAAGAAACAGCCATAAGTGCATTTAAAGATGCAGTGAAAACCCATGGCAGGGTGGGACATCAGATCCAGACTTCCTGGTTCTCAGCCGCTTTTGACTGGAAGCTCCAGCTGGACAATCCCTGAAAGAGATTAATCCTGAAAGATGGTCTAAAAACCCCTTTCAGCACATGCCTAAAAGAAGCACTAACTGCTCTACAAAGGCTCTATCCTTTCCTCACCACTGCAGGATCCCAGCATATCTCAGCACTGCATGAAACAGCGTGATTACCACTTACCATGTGACATTTTCTCCTGTAGCTGGAGGGAAAAGCAGTATCTGGCTGAAAATACCCTTTTGTTAAGTGGCATTTTGCTTCTCAGTATATAGCAGCATTGCTTGCACTTCGAACAGTAGATGGCAGAGCTCACAACGGTCCTTGGCTGCTTGAGGGCAAGGGTATATTGATACTGCCCATCGGAGGGGTCTTGGGAGCAGCCGTGAGCGCAGCGTGTTCCCAGACGTGTCCATCTCCTGTTCACAGGGGCTGGCAGACCCCGCACAGTGCTGGCACAGCCCCCGAGGGCAGCCTGGCCAGCAGCCTCTGGCAGCTGGACCTAACTGCACAACAGCAGCTTGCTGCTGGGAGTGGGTGGCCACCCTGAGTGCCACATGCTCTGGTGGGGTCCCCAGCTGTGCCTCTACCCATGCTGGCACCTGTAACCCAGGCAGCCAGACAATCGGTGCTTGTTCCATAGGAAGCTCAGAAAAAACCCCACCTAAAATATATTGACTGAGACCATTTTTGGACCTAATGCCCAGCCAGTGTTTCTGAGCATCATGCTCAGGACTGGGCTTCCCAGGTTAAACTTCCTAGTGCAGCGGAAGCAGAGGGATACTCTGGGAAGCCTTTTATTTGTCGCTCACTCAAGGATGTCAGCAGGCAACCAGGGAGAAGCGTACCTGTGTATAGTGTCCCAAAGCTATCACTTTCTTCCTCCAGGTCGAGAAGAAGTTCTCAGGAGAAGGAATAGTGACTAGAGGTTGAAGTTCACCTTCAGGCTACGCTGGTTTGTCTTCTCCTTTCAAAGGAAGGCTCCTGAGAAGAGCTAATACCCTCTATTAGACCAATAACCCTCAGCCCTTCCTTTGATAAGGGACTGATGCTGTGCCTCATGCAAACCAGACAAGAGGCTTCCCCCCTTCTGCCTTCTTTCTAATGTGGCTTCAAGAGCAAAAACGCCTGAACACAGAAGAAAAGAGGAAACAAGATAAACGGTATAATCCCACTTCAAAGGCTCCCTTAGCTGAGTTGCTCTGGATGGGAACAGCAGCCTGAATAGACGCGTATTAACTGTTTGTAGGGTGCGTTCAACCCTGCCTGTATGCCACGGGCCAGGGTGGAGGGAGCAGAGCTGCAGCGTGTCCTTTCTTCCAAAGTCTCTGTGTGAAGCAGCCATGCTCACTGAATTCCTTCTTCTTCTCTTGACTGCAGGTTAATGAGACAACCTCTAGTCCCCTGCTGAAAGCATCCTCCCTCTGGCCTGGAGCCTGTAAATTGATGTGGGTCTAACCAAAATATCCGGTGTAAACCCAGGGCCAGCAGCCTGCTAGAGGGCGGCAGTGTCAGACTCCCGGGGAAGGTGTGAGACTGGGCAAGTCAGGGACCTGGGCCTGGAGATGACTCGTGTCTACCACTGGCTTCAGTTTCATTTCCTCACTTCTCAGTTTCTTTATCTCTAAAATGGGAATAGTGTTACATTTCACTCTGGGAGATACAAGGGGAGAAAGCTATGTAGGAATTAACAGCTTTTCCAAATATGATGTTGCTAAAAGCTTCTGAAGAGACACAGAAAAAGATTCATACTTCAGTGTCTGACAAACATAAGAAAGGATGTGTCTGCGAGAACTGCGCTTCCACCAGGCTTTCATTTAAGCCATAAGAATAACAAATGGTGCTTTCCAAAGATCCCGAAGAAAAGAAGTAGCCGAAGCAGGAGGTTAGGCACTATGAGCTTGGTGTTCCCAATGAGACTGGTCAAAGATTACCTGTCAAAATTATATTTTGTGTACAACTGGGTCTTTTTATGCTAAAAAAAGTTTGCAAAATGTGAGTTGTACCAAAGCAAAGCTTTTTTTCTGAAAATGAAAAGCCATTTCTTGGCTGAAAAGTGGTGTTTGGGGGCCAGAAAGCTGTTGAATTTTTGATGAGGAATCAATATTTCCAGTGAATAAACCATAACACACACACACACAAAAAAGGCAAACAACAAAAAAACTCCAAATCCCCACCAGAGCAAAGGTGCAATGAAGAAAAAACAGGTGCAGAAAAAAAACCCAAAACACACAGAAATATCCTCACATTCTAAGTAAAGTAATTTCTTTCCACAGGGAACTAATTTATCATAAAGCAATGGTATAAACCCATCTGGAAAGAGGGCAGCAATCCAGCCTTCACTGCCCACTCACCCTCTCTGCACTCCCACCTTCTCCTGGTGACTGCAGTGACCACCGTTTCCTGTGCCAAACTATCGCCAGACTGGCGATCTATATCCAGGATATCCCCCCTTGCACCACGGTCTCTTCACAGAGAGACAGTTGCCCAGACAAAATGCATTCACCTTGCCGTGGCCAGGGGCAGAATCCAGATCCTCACCAGCACCTGCAGTGGAGAGGGGGGTCTGACAGTGTCACATCATGAGGAGAGGGACTGTCACCAGGAGCTGTTTTGCATCTGCTTTCATTGGTATCTCAAGCAAAACTGTGCTGAGATATCTCTGATGTGTGACAGTTTTGCCTCTGTGATGCAAAGCCAAAGTGCCTAAAGTAAATTCTGCTGAGCCTGGTGGAAGCCAATTCTCCAACCTGGCTGATCCAGACTGCACCAACAACCAGGAATTTACTGAAGGTGAATTGCTAACTAATACATGGCAGCTAAATGGGTACGGGGAAGCCAGTCAAGGCTGCTTGGTGTCATTTATCACTTGTATTGCAGCACCACCTACGTGTCCCTGACACAGAGCACAACTCTGTGGCATCAGGCCCTGAAGAACCACAAAATGCAAAGGGCATCTGGGCTGTGTTGCAGTTCAAGATTAAACCACTTAAATGCAAATGTACACGTGAGCTAGGGCTTGGCTGAATTGCTGAACCTGTGCATCATGCCGTTGGAAATGGGCTGCATCATTCTTGACTGCCAGCATCCACCTAGGTCTCCCCTAGGTCCTTATGTCATGACTGACAGCCTTGTGCAGATATCTCCATCTCAAGTGGCACTATTTGGGCAACTCAGCAAACCCTAGGCTTTCTCTCTCTGCAGTGTTAGTTTAGACATCAGAGACGCCTCTTCACGCTTACATGTGGTCAACATATGTTTGAGTGTCCTCTTTGGGGCCTAAACCCATCTGTTCTGCCTCAACAAGTTTCTAAAAGGAAATATGAAAGCAGACACACAAAGGTTCAATTCTTCCTATCCACATTTGGGGATGGGATCATCAGGATAAAAGACACATACACAGAGGAGTACGTTTCATCTCTTTCTGAAAACGGCACCCACATTCAGACAGATGGATCACGTTCCATTGTCCATTGCCTGAATTCAATGACCACCACGGAACCCAGGACAACTCGCTCATTTGGAGACATGCTTCGTTGTACTCAGTCCCTGAGATGAATCCCATCCCTTGTGAATTCAGAGGGATGGAAAGGATCAAGGCCACAATGCAGTCATACTTGCCAGCTCAGTATGAACAGTCTTAGCCTTCCACATTTCTGTTCATTCAGATCTTCTAACTGCCCTGGTGAAGACAAGGTTTTTTAGAAAGGAACTGGACAAATATATCAACCCAAAAAATCTGGAATGATCCATTAGAAAGAAGAGAAAAAAAAGAGTCAGGTGAGTCTGTTTTCCATAAGGAAGTAGAAACTTTGGAAGTTTAGTATTAGCCCAACCATGATGCTCTGAGCCTTATGCTGGAGATGTTATTAATTGTAATTCAATTGCTCTAGTGCTGGGGAGCAGCCAATGCTGTAATGGATTTTAAAGACAAAGTAGCTGCTCTTTTGTGTAAGCGGTGCTGGCGATGCAAATTGTCCTAATGGCATAGTGGTTAACGAAGATGCTGGAAACCTCAAAGAATGATTTTACCCTTGCAGGGAGTTTTACCATTAAAGTAGTTGTTTAGAAGGTAGGAGCACTGGAAAGAAGGTGCCTCAACTGAGACAGCTTTGAAAAGTCAGCAGTAAAGCAAAGGTACTCATGAGAGAAGAAAGGAGAAGGACAGAGGAAGATCATTTAACAGCATGAATGTCAAGGCAGAGAAGCAAAAAGGCAGGGAGCAAAAGTACAGGGAGAATTGTGTGGATAGAGTTCATCCAGCTCACCAGTGAGGAAAAGAAGTAATGTAATCATCTTCCATGGTCAACCTGCCTCTGGCATGTCAGAGAAGGCAGGGAAGCACTGGAAGCACTGCCTCCTCTGAACAGCACTTGGAACTCAGCTGGGGAAGGGCTGGGAGGCATTGCGCTGGGAGGCGCACCTTCAGCCTCATCTCCAGGTGTCCAAGGCTGAGAGAGGTAAGAGAACACCCTGAGCGTTGAACACAGTGAGAGATGTGCCAGCATGAGGGAGAAGCCTGCAGCCAAGAGCATGGAGAAAGCATTGGTCCGATTCCACTCAAATATAAAAATATATCTGGACGTGGATAAGGCACCTAGCATTGCTTCATAGCAACCATTCTTCTGTTCTTTGGAGAAGAAAGCCCTTAAAGGCCAACGATGGAACACACTGTGCTTCGAGGGCAAGTCCAAGTTCAATCATGAACCAGATTGTGGCTCAACCTAGAAGTCTCTACCCATTCCTGGGAAACATTCAGCATTAGCTAATGAGCTGTTTGCAAGACACCAGAAACAAAGGCAAACAAATGTAAATAATGGCTTCAAGCTACAGCTTGCAGTGAGAGGTTGTTTTCTGCACTCCCAGACTATGAAAGATAGATCTAAGGTTATAAGCAGATCTCTATAAACTTAAAGCGTTAGTCCCAAAGTTAAGTTTTCTCTTCTTTCCATACAGCCTGGCAGTTTAAAGCTTTTTTTTACAGCTTCTGCTTGATCTGTGCTTCAGCTGTGCTCTCTCTGAGGTTTTTTTTCATTACTTGGGATTACTTATTAAATTCTTTGTGTGAACAAAATTCCAGCTGGAACTGAACTGTGATTCTCTGACTGCAGAGTATTGTGCTTGGTTATAAACTGCAAAAGGAGGCACACTGAATAAATGGCTGCAATTCTGAAATTCTAAGAATGGGAAGGAGGAACTCTGGGCAGAGCAGACCTATGAGATGTGATGACTTTTTTCCTCAAGGTTTTTCCAATAGCTCCATGAATAGAGTACAGGATTAGGACATGAAAGCCCTAAAGCAAATCACTGCTCTGGCCTGGAGAGAATTGGGACTTGAACTAAACTGTCATTGCAGGTGAAAGATAAAGCACTGAAAAGTTAGCTCACCACTCTGAATCACTAGGCAGGTGCTTCTCTGAGCAAAAATCCATCTGGACCCATTAAATATCCAACTCCAAGGCCAGTGGTCTGAAATATCGTGTCATATGCTCCCATACAGCTGTGATGACACCAATTCAAAACCACTTCTCAGATTCCTTACAAGTGATTTTATTGCCAATTTGATCATGACCAGAGAAGAACATATTTTTTTAATGGAGTGTGTACCGGCCGGTAGCGCTGTTCCCTCCACACAGTCCGGAGGAGCTGATGTCTCCCTGTTCTCTCTGGTGCAAGGGAAGCAGGATCTGATCTGGCCTGGTAAAGTCCCCTGCAGCTAATCACTGATCACAGGAGCACACTAAGGACGAAGATACCCATCACGTGTGTGAGACTTGAACTGGCAGAGGAAGGCTGACACTTCTGCAAGGAGCAGTCCCTGGAGTCCAGAGAGGACAGGGCAGATAGGTCACCTCAGTCCATGTGTTGTTGAGAGGGATCACAGGATTTGGCCAGACCTCATCTCCTCTGTTTTTCACAGTCCCTGGGCTTTGATTAGAAGTTCCTATAAAGCAGATGGAAAATTGTAGGCATGTAGGCATCTCCACTGGAGCCAATCTTCTTAAAATTGCCCAGGCTCTTCAAACGCCATCTATTTTCACAGGATTAGTCTAAATCTACAGCATGAGGGGAAAAAGGATTCACCGTGCTAACACTGCTACTTGGGCCTGGGAGGGGCGGGGATGTGAAGGAAATCAATAATCACCCCAGACTCCAAAACCTTCAAACTAACCGAGCATCTCACCTCGACAAAGGACATTACTGTGTTCTGTAATGGTAGCTTTCTGCCTCCAGCCTAACGGAGAGATGCCTGCAAGGTGTCCGTGCTCCTGGCACTAGGACACTAGTAGAATCAGCACGGGAGGCTCCCATGGGTTCCGTGACCACGGAAGTCTTATTTTCTTTGAGAGGATAGAAGATATAAATCTATACATTAACATATATACATATAAATAACAAATGAAGCATGCAAAAATAGGAATTTGTTAGTCACGAAGCAGAAAGGAATACACCTTTCATGGAAACAGTTACAAATTTTCTGCCTTCTCTTTTTTTTAAATTTGATTATCTGTGCTGATTAGCCTTTTCCGTGGGAGTCGGAGAATGACTGGGCTTGACGGCTGAACTCCCGTTCATCTCAGCAGAAGCACTGGTCCAGGAAACTGGTCTTGTTATCACTTGACCTATTTTGTAGGCAGAAGCCATAAACCTGCAGACCTCTTCTTGGTATTCCTAATTACCCCAAAGGGTTCCAGACTAGCGAGGGGTTTGTTCATTTTGTCCTGCTGAGAAATGCTCCTTCCTGCAGTATTTATTTTATAATCAGTTTGCTCCTAGAAGTGCTTTGGCCCAAAGTCAGGCCTAGAAGACACAAGATAGAGGAACAAGCTGCAGGCTTAGTGATAGCTGAGACATCACTTGGGGGAGACGTTCCCTGCCAACAGCTAAACTGAGAGATGTGAAATTCTCCCTCAACTTTTATGTTTGTAATCTAAAATTATGTTGCTGTGGAGAGCCTGATTTATGTGTCTAGAAGGGAACATGAATATTATTTTCCAGTGCCTTTTCAGAAGCACCTGAGATGAAGCAAGTACCAAACAACCCTGCTGCATCAGAAGTAAATTGTCTCTTTATTTTAAAGCGTCACAGTAAAATTAGCAGGCTTTGAAATTTCACTGCTGCAAAGAGATTGGTTTCTTCCTTTAAATCTCCCCAAAGATAATCTGGATAATACATTTTTTAAGGATACAAAGTCATCTAGTTTCATTTCCTACTCACTGGGGGGAAAAAATATGTTTTTAAATGGAAAATTATCCATTTTGAATGGAATCTGGATATAAAGGCCAGTTAAGCCCCTTCAGAAATAATCAAACCCACATTATTGTCAACTTCTTTAAAGAGACACATTTCTACAATAATTTCTGAGTGATATTCCTTATGCCTTTCTTGTTGCAAAGCCTTTCTTTCTATTGCTAAAACCCCTGAGTTTTGTGAGTTATGATGGTTCTTTGCTGGGTGTTTTATGAGATAAATGCATAGTCCTGTGCATGCTGCAACATTTTAGTTGAATCATTTCTGTCCAGACGGCACATTCAGCATCGTGTAATGTCTTTCAAACCTACCTCACCCTGATGAAGCTGTCATAAATCACGGTTTGGGCTATTACCCAGGTTCTGTTTATAAGGTAGTTCAACCACTCCACATGACACAGAGCCTACAGAATCACTTGAGCTCTTCCTCTCTGCTTTCCAAGGCACTCCTCTTCCCAGGGCAGTACAAAATAGACACAAGTGGAGACATCTTAGCTTCTTGTGGATTTGGGATGCTTGAGGAACAAGGCTAAGAGAAAGAGCGAAGGCCAGTTTTCCTACTAGGAGACAATTAAAGCTGTGGTAGGTCTCTTCCAATAATTTTCATGACAGGAAGGAACAGTCCTCCAAAAATCTACTCAACCTTCCCCATCCTTAAAGCTCCCTCCTCCTATAAAGCCAGCGAGGCTCAGCAGTCGCTCAGCACAAAGGAGTGTGGAGGAAGTCCCAGTCGTTAGTATCTGAGCTCTGAGTGAGTAGAATAGCAAAAAATGAGTCTCCAGATGACAAACCGATTGATTCCAAGTGCCCCTAATATCTCTTAAAAGCCTAGTTCCTCACATCACCTCCCGCACAGAAATAACTGTCAATCAGCATTAACATGACACTGACTGACGAGAAAAAACAGTCTAGTAAATGAGTTACCCATCTCCGAGGTGCTCTGAGCTGTCATACAGAAGGACAGGTCTTTGGTGTGACAGCAGCACTGTTATTGCTAGGCAAAGCTAACCCCAATAATTCTGACTGGGACATGCCCTGGGAGTCAGTGGTTCAGCTGCTGCTATTGCAATCTTGTTGAGACTTCATCAGGAGGAACGAGCTGTTTTGTTTTGGTGTCCTTACCCCCTTGTCAGAGTTGGAGACAACGTTCTCCTCTTCCCTGGAGGAACCATCTCATCTTACTGGAGCAGCTTGTCTTGCAAAATCCCTGCTGTACACCACCGCCCTCTCGCATAAAAGGGATTCTCATCTGCATTTTTCTCAAGTGCAGGGTAACTCTCAGACCCCCCAATCTTCCTGACATACTTGTTTTCCCATAGCTGCCTCCTTATACACCTGCAGGCCTCTAGCATCCGTTTCCACGGGTTCTTATATCAGAGAATGTCACTTTCCTGTTCACAGGTTTCTGCTAAATAAAAAGCCATCACGTAGCAGCTAATGTGTCAGTGATGACGTCCTCGAATGTATTACTACAAAGTCCAGATCAGAGTCTGAGCCAATGCCTTTTGCTTTCAACAGGGAGCAGGTGTTATGGTTAAAGGTCGGACAGATAACTCTTGAGGTCCCTTCCAACCTGGTATTCTGTCATTCTGTGAAATCACTTGATCTACTCTTTATCTTGGACAAAACGAGGAGTCATTCACCTAAGGGTAGGTGTCTACAGTGTAGGCTTCTCCACTGGAGCCAACCTTGTTAGAAGCACCACAGAGTCACTGGAGATCGAGTCAATATGGGGAGCTGCACCTACAAAAGCAAAGTCAGACAGCCCCATGCACTGTGCTCTCTACGCAGAACTCAAGCTCTTAAAACTGCAAGGCTGGTTCTTGGGCTTCATAGATCCATGACTTTTGACCCCCATTTCCCCTTTTTTCACTCAGAGATGTGTGTTTTATTCTATCATCTAGAGTGCAAAATTGCTCAAATTTCTTCACTGCAGTGTCTCTACTAATTCTGCTTGAGACAGCAGAAAGCTATTGCAAACAGAAAATGCTTCAAAATTATCTGTGTCAGAGACAAAGCTTCCTCCTGCCATCCTCTTTGCAGGAGAGCCCAAGTACAGCAGGTCTTCTGGCGGGTGAGATGGGGATCTCACCCTCCGCAGTCAGCGCACAGAGAGTGGCTGAGGGAAGAGAGGCTCAATTAGCAAATCACACCAGCTCCTAGGACTGCAGCTGTGGGGGTGTACGCCAGGGCAGCACCCTGCTATCCCCTTATGCCAGCCTGACCTCGACCACTCCACTGAGTTACAGACTGCCACTTAACATGGGATTTGCCAGGCCAATGAATGGGCAGAAAGCGGGCAATTCTGCTCCTGAATTGACCCAATTACAGGCTGATGTGGATACCTTTATTCTGTATTAAATATACCCCGAGGCACTGCTGAGATGACAGTAATGCCTTCCACGGAGTATATACCCCTGCATGGGGACAGACCTGAGATGGTTCCTAATCAGTGACCCTTACACTGGCTTGATTACCTGCGGATAAACCCTCTCCAGTCCCTGGCCTCCGAGCTGAAAGAAAAGGCAGAGATGACCTTTCAAAGCTGAGCTGAGATTACAGTAATTGGGCAATAATATCAAACAGCAAATACGAGTCAAAATGATCCCTTTGACTTCAGTGAGAGGAGCAGCTAATGCATTTGGGAGTGTTCTCATTATTTCCACTTGGCATCAAGATTTTAACTACATCTGCTCAACACGTTCGGCTGTTAAGTGGATCACTCTTTCATACAAGGGAGTAACATCACCTGTGAACAAGAGCGAATCATTGTGATTGCGGCAACCAGATGTCTGGAGTTCTGTGATTAGAGCTGCATAATTAACTGATGTTTCAGTTCACTGACCAAAACCCCCAAAATGGGAAAAAATATTCTTTTTTTTCCCCTTTTCTTTTTTCCTGGTATGATAAGCTCTTCAATAACATTTCTTTCAGGTCAAATGAAATATTTTGTATTGTCTGAAATGAATTATTTCATGTGGTTTTCAAATTGCAGCTTCATTGCTTGCTCTTCATTTCCACATGTGTGACTGGGACTACCTTGGACAACACCCACGCAAAATACTGTTTAGAAAAGGCTGAAATGGGAAGTTTCAGCTTTTAAGTTTCTTTTTCACTGAAATATTCAAATGAATTTAACACAAATGTGCAAATGCATTTAATCATTCCAATTCCTGAAGTGTCAGCAAACAAAATACTTGAGCTAGGTATTCCTCTGTGTTCTCTGCCTTCATTTTTGTCTAATCTCTGTTGAATTTCAAAATCCTTTCTATTTCTAGATGAAGGGTTTCACCCAGGACATATTGCCATGCTGAACATCCTGAAGGAATGACAGAAACCTGATAAACATCAGGTCCCATCGTGTGGCACATGGAATCCAGAGCTCTTTGCTTACTCTGACTGAAACTGCCTTGGTATTAAGATCCTCCATCACCAGCCTGCCCGCTCCTTGCCATTGGCAGGCATCTGGAACAGATCAACTACCAACTCTTAGAGCATTTCTTCCACTCCAAATCTTTACTAGAGTCTCTTGCATGCAGAGACATGATGGCACCAGCAATAACATTTTCAGGCCCAATCTCAGTGAGGTGCATTCGGGGTTGTGGCTTCTACATGTGCACAGCATTCCTGTGTGTTTGCCTGAAATATTTTTAGACCTCACACATACTTGATCCTATTTATTCTTCCCTTTGAAAGGAGGTGGACCCTTTGTTTTGTTTCTTCTCCGCCAAACCGTATAGAGGGAGAATTTTGAATGACTGGCTGCAATGCCGAATGGGCGGGGCTTTATAATGACAGCACAGTCATTACTGAGGCTATTTCTCTTGATCTCTTAAGGGTAATCCATATTCAAACCGGACATGTGCCAATACCTATTCCAACCATCACACACCTTTAGTCTCCAGTGAATGCACCTCTTGGGTTCTGAGCAGACAGACAGGTAACCAAAAGTGTTGCAAGGTTTTGCCTTGTAGGACTGAAATTATATTCTCTAGTCAAGGACCACTGTGTTTTATTACCATGAAGGCTCCTGGTTCATTAGGTGACCTTAAACAAACCATTTAACTTCTCCTGTGCTTGTGAACCCAGCTGGAAAACTTCACACAAAACCATCCAGCAGGCAACTTAGAGCAAGCCACACGCCGTGCTTGCATTTGAGCTCTCCTCAGGGAAATAAAGCACAAATGAAAATTGCAAACCATCATCAACCCATAATAAATGTTTAAAACTCATGCTGGAGTCAAGAGAAAAGACTGAAATTTAAACATGAAGCAAGCCAAACTATCAGTTACTTGTTAAAAATTTTTTTGGTCTGTAATTTAGCCCCACTTCACTCTTCTCGAATCTCGTTTCTGCACGCATGCTTGGTACTTTCTATGTTATGACCAGATGGGTTGGGTGAACTAATTGATGAGCAGACAGCAAGATCCACGGTGTTCCTCATCTTACTGCCTTTACCCTGATGTATCTGTCGCTTTGAGGCTTAACCAAAACAACCCAGTCTCTCTTTTACTGAGCCAGGAGAGAAATGCACACACGTGAGCACACTCGCTGACCTGCACCAGCCCTGGCAGAGCGCTGACATGGACCCAGCAGGCTGGGGAGCGTCTGGGTATATCAGTTGTGCTTTGCTGGATGATTTTTTGGCTCCATGGAGCACGTCAGCCTGGAATATACAACATGAATGTGAGTGCAAGGTGGCAGATGTTCCCAAAGTGCTACTACTTTGAAGAGACATCAGGATACCCAGTCCTGTCTGCTAACACTTCATCTTTAGCATTTCACTGTAGGGCAGAAGTAAAGATGACACTAGAGTAGGCAGCAGAATCGATTTCACAGGGAGAGGCAAGACCAAAGGACCACACAAGGATGGGTAAGAACCGTATCATATTACTGACATGCCAAAGAGATGGAAGTTAGGCCAGCAGTGGACATCTGGCATTCCCCCACAACTCCTGAGGTGGGGACTTGATGCGTGTGATAGTCGCATGCCCAGAAGATTCAAGCTAAGCTTAGTGAGAGTCGGGAGGAAAAAGAAGACAAATATGCAGAAGAAGAAAAAATGCCCTTTATGATCAGAGATGAAGTTAAATACCAGAAATAGTCTGAAAATACATGTTAAATGATGTCAAGCTGGGGAAAGTGCTCTTAAAGTAATGAAAGAATGAGTACAAAATGCAAACTACTAATGAGACATTTTCCCCAGAACCCTCCCTGATGAAGAGCTGGTGAAGGGGACTTGTACTTCATCTTCCAGGTATAAACCCAGAATGAGATTTAGGGTTCAGGGCAGATCAAGAGGTAATGCAGAGAAGAATTCATCAGGGAGCTCAGCTCCCAAGGAGGCAGATTATCTGGCGAAGAGGGTATGGAAGAGAAATCAGAGAACAAAAGGTGAGGCAGCTTGCTAAAAATCAGGGACAAAATGATGAATAAGAAACACTAGCAAACTACGTGCTATTCTTATTATGTGCCAGGCAGGAGGGAAGCCAGTAACCTAGGAGTCACTTTTAATTTAGCACAAGATACTAAATTGTGCTAAAAATTGCATCAGAATTCTTTGATTTTTCACAGCAGATCCAGAAGCTTTGTGCAAAAAAAATAGGAAAGCAAGCGTCAGCTGAAGCAAATAGCTAATGGCCAGTAAACGTTGGGTCTTATTCCAACAAAAATTCTTTCAGATGTGAGAGGATTTCTTCAAACACACGTAGGGTTCTTCCCTCATTATTACTCATGGGAGACAGTGGATCTGAGCTGATAATTAGAAGGAAAGGGATTGGCAGCGTACCCGAAGCTATGCTCGTCTCAGACCTCAGAGTGTAGGGAAAGACATCACCCAACCATCATGAGTGCAGCAGCACACGTGAACCTAGCAGGGCTTCCCAAGAGTTTACCCTGAACCTCTTTTTTTATTAAATTGAAAACTGGATTTTTGGTGACTTGTGTCTGCAATACCTCTCCTTCCTATAAGAAAAACTTTCTGCCTAAGTCACAAAATGGCACACACAGTAAGTGTGGGGTTTCTTTCTGAGGAATATTAACAACAATCATTGTGTAGTAGTTTGAACAGACCGTTTGGGAATTCTTATGAAACAGTTTGGAGGATTTAGGGATATGTCACTCTTTTTGTACAGGCAGTCCATCATTTCCTGCTCAGTTCTGCGGTACATATTCCCAAAATAAGCACTGCTGAAACACAGGCAGTGGGAAGGTTATTGTCTTCACTGGCAAGCTGATAAACGAAGAGGCGAGGTTGTGAAACTGTGCATGGATAAACCAGTATTTAAGGCAGCATGAAGACAGTGGTGAAATTGTTTCCTGCAAAGCAGCAAGAGGAAATAGAACAGGACACCAGCATGTGAATTGCCCAGCGATACATAGTGCAGAAATTGGGTTTCCCCTTTCTCCGAAACATTTAAAGATCGGAAAATCAAGTTTCCATCCCCTACCAGCAGCAGGAAATCTGACTAAACATGGTTCAAAAGGAAATATTGATTTGCAGCAAGCCAATCATCACCAATAACATTTCTGTGCTACACAGCCTATAAGCTAACTATCCCCCTTTTTCTCCTAGGAGATACGCATGCTATCACATCTCTCCCTCTAACCAACATCCGCTCTACAGCATACATACCACCCACCTTTTCTTTCAGAGATGAACGAACTGATACGTCTCTAATTAAACTCTGAGCAATCATCCTCAACTTGTATTTAGCTTTCAAATCTGATGCTTCTGTTCCAGGCCTGAATAATGGCAAGTCTGCCTGAAAGCTTCTCTGCTTTTTCCAACTACACTTGATCTAATAAAAGGTAATACTTCTACCTAAAAGCCTGGTCTCACTGCAGAAAATCAAACCCTTCATAAAAAGCATTTTAGCTGTCCCTGTGGCTTTAGTCAGCATGCTTGTACCCAGCAAAATCACCTTGGCAATGGGACAGTAGCTGTACGGCCACTGAAGACATAAACAGAGGACCAACGTTTCATGCTCTGAGGTGTAAGGACCTAACAGGCATTGTTCCTCCAGGGGATTTTTTCAAAGTCATCAGACCTCAAGGAGGCCCTCAGATCAAAGATCAGCTCAGGTTAGACAAAGCTTATCTGTTCTTGGCCACACACGTACTCTAAGGTACTGCCACTTCCCACTGTCCAACGATGCACCACCCTCTGTCGTATTCGGTTCAGTAAATCCTGGAGACAGATGCCCGAAAGCTGATCAGATCTGCTTGGATTTCTGACCTCGTGCAGGGCAAAGCAGTCTAGCAACTGCTCTAAGCTGAAGCTGACAGGAGTATGCAAGGGGCCCATACATCAGATGGCTAATTTATAGGCTTCTGTGCATCAGCTCACATCCCTCTCTGCCACACACCACCAGAGAAGGGCCGTTTGCAGGCAGGTTAGAGCCACGTACTACCCACATGCCTGGTGCTGTCTAAACTCCAGCCATCGGGGCAGAGATCTGAAATGAAGAACTGACCACAGAAACAGTGATAGGGGAAATAACCAAAGTCAGGGAAGTCTTGAGGGAAAGCTCTCAGCAAGAGAACTTCAAACTGCTCCATCGCTCCTGGGAACCTTTGCTTCCCAAGTGTGGGAAAATGTCTTTGTGACAAAGGCAAACCCCAAAGTTGGTGCTGCAGAAGGGTGTAGAACAGCGCAAACAGGCTGGGAAGACCTAACTTAGGAAGTTCGTGCCCCAGTTCTCAGGCTCATGGTGCTCTCAGTACACTGTACGTCCACGGCGTCCAGAACCGTTCTGGTGAATTGAAGCTGCTCCAAAGACAAGGAGCCCTCAGAAGACCAGAAGTCTGCTTGCCTTGATAACACTGTCTGCCACATGGTGAACTAGCCCCTGCTGACCCTGAGCACAGCCAGCATTCAACTGCACCCAGCCTTGACATCCTGCCATAATTACTGTGATGGATTCCATGCCTGGGCAATGCAACAATGGAATGCATTTTGTAAATTAACTCAATTAATGTGCTTCTGATCAGGGCTGCATCTCACTAGGCCGTTGGCCAGAAGGTCTTTCTCTGCTGCCTCCTCTGTAGGAATGGCAGGAAAGACAGTCCTTGCACCAACTGCTGCAAGATTGTTTCACGCTTGTTCTCTAAAACCCCAAGTCCAACGTGGAGTATTTGCTCTGTTAGACTAACACACAGTGTAATTGCTCTCCCAGTGAAGTTATTTTCCTTGCAATTATACTCCGCAAAGTTTCTCCAGTTAGTCTTTCTTGTCTCACTTCAATCAGCGACTCCTCCACCCCTCTGTACACTGTGTATCACCCTCTGAATATAAGGGATGCCCTGTGAAACATAATGAGACTGTTATTCCCACGCACTCCATAGCAGGGCTAGCAGTTTCATTCAAACTCTATTAGCCACTTACAATTGCTCTCAGAAGATTTTCTGTAATGAATTCACCCACCTATTGAGAAAGATTCTACAGAACTCAATTTCCTTCCGCATACCTTTCTGTCAGCCCACGAATTCCTGTCCCTGCCCGTTTCCGCACTGCCTCATTCATTTCTGCAGGGCGGCAACTGGGAACCCTGCAACCCAACTCCCGTTAAGCACATGGACCAAGGGATCCTCAGCCTTTTCTGGGGCTCAGCTCACTAATGAAGGATCCTCATTGACGCCAGCAAGCCCTGGATCTCTGCTGCCAAGTGCCTGTTCGGTACTGACACATGCACTCGGCACTCAGCCTCCGGCACTCACAGGCAGCAGTTCAGAGAGCTCAGCTCCCAGCGCAGCACTGGGGGACAGTGATCCCTCCAGAAACCCGTCCGAGCACTGCCGGGGCATGTGAGCGCTGGCAGGCACGGGAGAGGAGAGGAGTTTCCACTCCAGGGTTAATCACTCCTTGTTCTCTCTGCTGTGCCTCTTAGCATGGCCTAGTGTGGGGGCTGCTGCTCTGATTCAGCTCATCAGGAACCACGACAGGGCCAGTGCTCTCTCCAGCTGGCTCCCCAGAGCCGGCATCAGATAGAAATAACTAACAGCCATTTATCGCAGCAAGTCATCTTCAAACCAGTGAGCTGCAGAAAAGCTCTCCCCTACCAATACCCTTGCCCTGAGCCTTCCAGGCTCTGCTGATTGTATTAATTTCCTTTAGAAATACCGTAACGTCACCTGACATCTCTTAGGGCACACAGTGGGAAACAATTTGAAGTTTCACTCCTAATGAGAAGCAAATTGCTGTCTCCAGCCTGTGTTCTGGACTAATGATACAATCACATCAGGCACAATTCATAACCTGGGGGAGGAACAGACAGACATCTAGAGAAAGAGCCACTGAGAAGCCAAGCGTGGTGAACTGTACATCACTGCACCCATTACGGGGTGAAACGGGATAGTGAGTGCAAATCACAATGTCAGCTTTTCCTGACAGATGAAAAATGCAATTATCCCTTCACTAAACTGATACACGTTATTCAGCGTGGGTTTACCTCCCTTTTTTCAATTTAAAACTAATTTGTTTGAATGGATTTGATTACAGGCACAAGGACTACGGCAGAGCTGTAGAGAAGCAGCTGCTCCAGGTGAATACTTCCTTCCACACAGGGAAAGGAATTCAGCTCTCATATGCCGGATGGCTCCATTGCTCCAAGGCCCTGCAGTGTTTAACAGGCTTCCCGGGAAGCAAATCCTAACCCCTTATAGTCCCTTACTGATGAGCCCTGGTTCTCGCCAACCGTCATCTGTTTCGTTCCAGGCGAGTGGGTGCCACTGACTCCTTCCCTCGAGTGGGGAGTTGAGGCGTGCAGCAGGGGAAAGACTTGCCTGGGGCCAGGGAGGGTCAGTGACGGACCAGGTCTCCTGAATTTAACTGTTGGAAATTGCTTTTACGAACATTTCTGATTAATGGTGTGGTGCCATATCAGAGGGAGAGGGGGTTCATTACAGATGCCTGCAGCAGTTTACGTATCGAAGCATGAGATTTGATTGTCTTTAGCTCAGCTACCAGTTCTAAGAATGAGAACATCCAAGGGCTATATTTAACTCACTGCTTCTGGTGAAACTTGTCACGGCTTCTTCCCTTTTGCCGCGTTCCTTTGTTCTCCGTTCTCATGCTCAACATTGTTCAACAAAATATTCTTTGGATTTGGTCTCTTCATTTCCATGGAGCCTCTGTTCCCCGGCTCCCCCTGCTCCTGCCCTGAAACAGATACACTTCAGCCGTGTCTTTGTTTGAAGGGCCCACCCTCTGGATCGTACTGCCCTGGCCCAAAAGTGACCATGAATCAGCCCAGAGCTGCCGCAGTGGGCACCCTGCCTGCAAGATCCTAGAGTTGCATCAAGTTGAACTCCACCACGATCGCTCTGAAATAAATGTGCCCTGTGAAAAAAGGTGAGCTTGGAGTGAGAGGATGCCTAACTAATTAAAAAGCAGTTTGCTTAATGTATTGCAAGGCAGATACAGGATCAACTTGAATTTTGGGAACATTCCAAGCAAAACGTTCCATCAGAAATTTTGCATACTCAGGGCCGGGGTGGGGGGGGGAGGTTTGAAAGAGTAGAAGATGCTCTCCATGAAGTTAGGATCATCCTTATTTTACATGGCCATGCCCCCACAGAGCAGCAGACCTGTTGCCTTGGACGATGAGATCTCAGGAGAGAAAGGCATCTTGAGCCCATTTACTTCCTCGTTATGAAGACAATTATTTCATGATTGTTTCCAGATGTTTCCTGCTGTATCACTGCTGTCAGCGATGAAGCTTTGGACAGACCCAGTGGGAAAACATGACATTCCTCCGATGACACTTTGTTAGGGCACCTCGCTAGAGACACATCCATCCCTACTCGACACCAGTCCTGTAAGGCAGTATGAGGGCAGGGGCTGCCTGACAGCATGCAGGCAGGTGGAAGGAATGGAGGAGCAGCTGCACTGCAACATCCACGTCATTCATCCTGAAACCATGCTGGCTCAGGGCTGCTCTCTTGCTGCAAAGGGCAGCAGCAGAAGAAAGGAGGTTTGGTGGCAGATACGAGTGCATCGCCTCCTGGAACAAAAAGCACTGATCTCAGGACCTGTGGGCACTGCGGAAATGCAAAAGAACTCCCTTAAAATTAGATCACTGGCTGTTCTGAGATACAGGGAATGGTTCCTCTCCAACAGCTCAGAGTCTTCTTTCTCTGCTTTCTCTACCTCAGCTTATTTATTTTGCTTCAGTCACAGCCGCTAAATAAACCACTAAACCAACCAGAGCTGAACAACCAATTAAAAATGGCTGCTCCAGGCCACAAGCAGCTTTTCAATTATTCGTTTGTTTACACCACTCCCCCCAACCCTCTGGTATTGCTTTATAATGTACAGTTTGTTGGAAACAACCTCCCAGACTTCAAATCCTTACCAGCAAATTGGCTGGAAAAGCAGAACTTCCCACCGCAGCTGGTGCATCCACGGCTGCTGCGAGCCCCGTGCTGGGGAAGCGGATCTGGGGAGTCTCTTGTAAAGCTCAAGGAGCCGGGGAGCAGGTGGGGGTCATTCCTTGAAGGAAACATGTTGTCTCTGTTTAATGAGTGTTGTTGCAAGTAAAATCCCTGCTTCATCCTCTGGGTGAACTGAGACCATCCACACAGGATGTCTACCGTATTATTTCGGTTGCCATAGAGTCCATGACAGGCACCCATCCAAAGGATCGCACCCTCCGCATGCAGAAGGTAGCTGGCAGTCTGTCACAAGAAGGGGGCTTCTCCATTTCCACATCTGGACCAAGCCAACAGTATTTGCTTTCAGTCTTGTTGGTAAGGCTAAAACATTAAGGGTCCACCTCCAGTGGTAGATACTGGGCAAACTTCCAGCAGCTCAGTCCAAGAAAATCTCAGAGCTCCATCAAGCCATGGTTTTAGGGAAGAGGTGGCTTATGGGTCACTTCAGGGATGCCACGAAGCCCCAGGCAAGGAGATATGCCAAATTATGTCAGCTCCTCAAAAGTCACGCCAGAGAGACCGAGCCAGGACCCAACAAGAGGTCAGAGGGAAAGCACGTGTCAGCAACCACACACCTTCAGTTGCACCACGGCAATTGCTTGTGGGGCTGTGCTGTAACCCAGGGCTGGGAACGCACCTGACTCGCAGAGATACAGCTGGGGATCTGCTGCACTAAAGCTCAGGGAGAGATAAAGCAAGTGGAGGAGGCAGAGATGAGGCAAGAGCAGGAGTATGTTTTTGCATGCTGTGACCATGCAGCCATGGCTTTAACGGCACAGCAAGTCCAGGAAGGCCAATGCCTACTGCAAATCCACCGACTGCCCAGTGCCCAGTGTGATCAGTCACTCAGGGAATTAGAGGAACAGGCTGTCCAAGTCTGAAATGCAATTTAAATTACTACTAGCTTAAATGTTACCCCACTGAGGACTCACTGGCAGCAAAATGTGATTCTGCATTCTGGGTACTATGATCAATAGGCCAATACTTCCATTTTTAAATAATCTGTTCTGTTAAGCTAATGCAGAGGCAACTTTTTTATGAACCAGTGGTTGGCAGGGAAGCTCTCCCCTGAGTAAAGCTGCAACTCGAAACTTATCTCTGTGACAGTTCACTTGCCACAAAAGATGCTTTTTTTTTTCTTCTGACACATTCTGTGTGTTCAAACAAAAAGTTTCAACTGATGCTATCCGAAGGGATTGGAGGTCCATAGGCTTAAGTTCCTTTTGATAATATCTCAAGATTCTTCTACTGATTTGGAGTTGTAACAAGCTAATTACTGCCAGGGACTTTGGCAGGAATGTCCAGTTCAGATTTCAGGAGCTCTTGTGATTCCATTAGTGGCTTTCTTTTATGGGACATTAACTAATTTGGAACATAGTACAAGGAAGAAAAAAAAAAAAGCAGCATAATTTCAACTCTACATCATAAGCTGATTTGATCATTATTTCTTTTTAAAGTTATAGCCAAAGCACTTTGGAAATTACTCATGAAATACCATTTCTCACATCTATTTCTAAATTCTTCGCTGATGTAACCCCATTGACTTCAAAGCCTTTTACACTAACAGTGAATTTGGCCATGCAATGAACTGAAGAAAAAACCCCACATCCTGATAGAGACATTTTGCTGTAGTTTTTGACCCCTGGGGATCACGTCCCTTGCGTATGGCATGCCGCTGGTGCTGCAAAACCCAGAACGAGAAAGGTTTCCCAGAATTCATTTCTGAAATGGTAGAGGGGTGAAAACATGATTGTACTCATACTTAAGATACAGTTTTCAATGACTAACCTTCAGTATGAAAGGATGCATTCACTGTGTTCCCACGTGGGTCTGTGCCGGGCACCGTATTTAATATTTGTCACTTAATCAGGGGACAGAGCAGAGGAGAGGCTTGTGAAACATAGCAAGTTGAGAAACAAAAGGCGGTGGCTCTTTATATATCAGGTAACATACATCTGAAGCTTCTTTTGCCAACGGTGTAGACACAAAGCACAGCAGGCTCAGGAGATAGTCAAGCAGGCAGAGGCTGGGAAGGCACCTATGAAAGTTTCACATACATACACTTTTCCTGTTCTCACACCTCCCCAGCGTGTGGCCACTTTTGGAGGAGGATACTGGGCTGGAGTGACCCTCAATCTGAAGCAGATGAGCATTTCTGATATTTTCAGGGGAATATAGGCCCTCTAGAATGATGTTTTTGAAAAACTGGAGATACCAGCTGAAAAAAATCAGGATGACATTCAATAAGGAGTTGTCCTAGGTATTACTTATGCTTACACTGGAACATCAACTGCATAAGTATCTGTGAGATAAAACTTGTCAGGCAGAAGTTCTGCACAGAAGAATCTGAACAGTTTAGTGCATCCCTAGGGGAACATAAACGAGCAACGCGATGCTGTTGTACCAGAGGCAAAAACCCTCCTGGGAGGCACCAACAGCAGAACAAGGCAAAGAGAAATCTGTTTGTCTTGCTGCATCAGCACCAAATAGGTCTAAGCCAGAGCCCTGGGTGTGGTACTGGTGGGCTCAATGTCCATGGAGCCCAGCTGTCCATGTCCACCTAACTACCCTCATGGAGACTGTCTGGAGGATCCAGAAGAGAACTGCATGAATTGTCAGGGCCCTACAAACCACCCTACAATAAAAACATGAATGAGATTCTTTAACACAATAAAAAGAGAAGGGCAGAGACAGCAACAGTCTGCAAACACAAGGAGCTGCTGGAGAGGACAGGAACAAGCTGTACTATGTGACCAGTGAACAGGACAAGAAGTTGCAACTAGAAATACTAGGTTAAACGTTAGGAAAGCATTAGATAATTTTACCAGTAAGGACTGGAGTAGATTGCCTTGGGAGATGGTTGGAGTGTCCATCATCAGAGGCATAAGCACATATGACACAAACACATAATGATTCATCCCAGTCAATCCTGCCTTGAGTAGGAAAATCCTCTACACAACCTCTGTGGATTCCCTGCAAACCTCTGAACACTCACTATTTTCCACAGCCTCGTGCTGACCCTTTCTCTAACGCTCCCCGTGCACTACAGCCTGCCATCTTTATGGGTAGGTGTCCGATAACCCGGCATCTTCATGGGTAGGTGTCTGCATTAAAAGCTTGATACAGCAACTCACAATTAGTTCCAGTAATGAGGGGGTGGGTTAACACACCCAAAGCAAAATACTTATGCTATGCAAAACATATGTAAATTAGGCTGCAACAACAGCTTGAGCACACTCACTTTTGAAAAAATTCTGAAGACATTAATGTGGCAAGTGGGAATAGCTTTGAACACCAGTTAGCAGACCAAGGGCTGGAGTAAATGAAATGTGCTCTACATCACAGCTGCTCTGAAGCTAACCTGTAACCGTGAGCACTGGAGGAAAACGGGGCACAAAGCAACCACCACATGGACACTCCACCTAAGGATGAAGGACATTTTGACCTAGATGCATCCTGCAGAGTATCAGACCCTTAACTGGAGTGTCTAAATTAGAAACCCTGTTCAGATTTGGTGTCTGAGCTCAGTCCACATAGAGCACAGCGAGTGTGGTCCTTCCAGAGGGGTTTCAGTCAGACAGGGAGAACCACCCCCTGTCCCTGGGCTTACAGTGAGTTGTTGCTCCTTATTTTTACCAGACTTCTCAGTTAGGTGCTTCAGTTACCAGCATTAAGTTGGGTGGGATGTGTCCCGACCTTTGTGACTTCTCCTTGGCTCGGCGCCTGGAGTTTTCAAGACTGTGACATTATTTTAGCACAATAAAAAATAATAACTAAACCACCTGTTCTAGGGACCATCTGTCTCAGGGGACTAGTACAAAATATGATTAATGTAGGACTGGAAAGGACATTCCAGCTGACTGCACCCTGAGAACATTAACACCACTTTATGAGTTTACCAAAATTAATTTTTAAATTATATGCATTTCTTAATCTCTGCTGCTTTGGTCAGGTAGCTGTTCCATAACCTCCTCCTCATTTTCTAGTCTATTTGTTTTTTTTCTGCAAAGTCTGTCCTGTAACTATAGCGTTCCTCTGCCACCCTGGGGCCTGCCCTGCAGTGTATTTATGGAGTTGATTTTTTCTTCCTCAGCTGAGAACAGCTGGACTCACTCTTGCCTCTTCTTGCGAAGAGTGATAAAAGAGAGAACCCAGACGGTGGAAAGGTTGTGGGTCTTTATCTCTTGGCTTTAGTTGTGTCACCCTGCAGACAAATAGCAGGGTGATCTGGAGGTGACACTCCCAAGGCACCCAACGTTCAGCAGCCAGTACTCCTGCCTTGCCCACTGCTGTTCATGGGCTGGGCCGGGAGCTGCATCAGGCCACAGAACTGACATAACAAACAAACCTAAACCCCAGAGAATTATTTCACCAGCTGGTCTGCGATGGCTGGGGCCACGTGTGCAGGATGGCATGGCAGGGGGTGAATGAGCACTGAACTGGGATTGAGTTGAATTCTTCATGGACCAAAACCACAGTCTGCGACATGTTGGTGGCTCCATTACCCAGCCACTACGGCAGGTTGTGTATCTCAATCCACCTGGCAGGAGCCAAAGGGAGTACAATAGAAAGCAAATCATAGACAGACCAGCAGAGAGATTAAGGTTAAAGATAATTGTTGTATATCGATCCCGTTAATGACTTGGAAATAGAAGTTTAGAGATACATGAACAGTTTTCTGCACAAAAACAGTGTTGAAATCAATAGTTGAATCCTGGAGATGGCATGTGGTCCTTAGCAGGCAGGTCCCTCTGCAGGGGAGCTCACTGCTGTGGGCAGCAAGGCCCGCCCTGAGCCCACCCTGGCTCTCACAGGTGACATGGTCCCTACAGGATCATTACACCGGTTCCCCAGTTTGCTCCCAAAGCTGGTTCTGGCCCTGATCTAGACCTTATGCTGGGACTGAGGCCATACTCTGGCAGTGTCCCACAGTTTGACTCTTCCTGCCTCCCTTACCGCCTTTCTGGAATGAGAAGCTGGCTCTGGTGGTGTGGGGAACACCCTCAGTCCTGGGATGAACTGTAAGTGAAGAGTGGGAAACAACTAGAGGAAGAAAACCACAGAAGCAAAGGCCTGTTCCCATCCAAAGCTCTTCTGGATCACGTTGTAGCAACACAAAAGGGAGATGTGAGGTTGTATGCCTTGGATTCAGAGCCGGGGGGGGGGGGGGTGCTCTGCTGAGGCCTCTGTGCCAAGCGGCAGCCAGTTACGGATGTCTCTTTGAGGCTGACTGACGTTCTACCCCTGTGAAGAAACTTCAAGCTACTTCTAACCAAAGGGAGTGGATTTGGGCCGAGCTGTCCCCATCCCCTGAAGCAGGAGCAGAGCTCTGTGCCTGACTGTAGGACGGAGATGACTGATTCAGTGTCAGCATCTGCGCTCTAACCAGCATCTGGGACTCTCCTAACCAGCAGAGCTGAAATCAGCTCCCTGGCTCCTCCTCACAAACCTAATGTCACGGGCTCTCCTCTGCTCTCTTGTGCTTCTGTCATCACAGGGTTAATTCACCAAACCCGAATCTCCAGCTGGTAGAAAAATTCACAGTTTCTGTCTGTTCACTGAGTTGGTCACTGTGTGGCATTAGCTCGATATGAAAAACAGTCTTGGAGCTGGGCGGCACTGGTACAGCCACACAAGGCTCTGACGGGTGCAGCGTGTTGGGCTCATCAGGACCATCTGGTATTTCACAGCACTGGGTCTCCATCACCCACTTTGTCTGGTCTCCACCAAAAGAGTCCCTGTGAAATACAAATCAGCCAGTGAAAGGCCACACCATACAGTCAAGGCTTTTTTAAAGGCTTTTTTGTGTCTGCTTGGTCATTTTCTAACCTGCAGTTAATTGATAGCCAATTAACTTGCAAAGCTGGTCACTCACTGCACATTAATAGCAGAATATAAATGCATGCACTCTGCCCTACCGAGATGCCCATGTTCCTTGCCTGGAACAAAAGTTAGGGGGAGGACTGCACTCAACTAACCTTTACAAATGTGTTATTAACCATCCTGAGTTAATTGGTTACAAATTAACTCAAGGTCAAAATCCTGCACCTGAAGGCCTTAAGACAAAAATTCTGAACATTATTCTCAGCTGCCTGGGGGTGAAGAAAGATAAAATACAGTGTCACCAGTATGGCTGCTCTGGCACGGGGACAATAAAGGACATGCACCTTTTTCCCAGCCAACCACAGGCTCCTACTCCCTGATTCTCTGCAGCCAAACGCCTGTGCCCTCTTCTTCCATGTCCCTCAGCCATGGGTGTGGTTTGCACATGCGACAGGCAGTGGCACACGCAGGGTAGTGGGCAGACACCAGGGACGCACAAGAAAATCAATGGGCTTGTCACCTTGTGGAACTGCCGGATAGAAAGAGCAGCTTTTTCAGGTGAGAGAGTGGGTGTGCTGCGAGTTTTTATCTTCTCACAGCGAAAATGGTGTGAAGAAATTCTGTGGGCAAAGGTAGGATGGCAATAATGACAGCACTACTATGCCTGCAGGGACTGCCGAGCTTTATAGACACATATGCACACACACTTGGCAGTTTTGGCTTGTTTCTGAATCCTGGAGTACAGTAAACACCACTTAAAATGTTCAGAAACATTTTAAGAAACTATAGTAAGCACACGATGCCGTTATTTCCACAGACAAACACAACCTAAATTAGGAAGGCCTCCTCAAGACGTCTCTGGAAGTATTTCAAGCCACGTTGGCCCTCAACATGCTCTTGAGGACTGCCAGGCAGCCCCTTTAGCATACCTTTTTCTGTGAAAAATTCACTGTGGTTCTGCACACCGCTTACAACGATTTCTTGAGCTACTCATCAGGAGTATGGTTTAGGAACCACTACTCTGGAGACATCTTCAGCCTCCCCTAAGCCAGGATCACAGCACTGCTGAGCAGGACTGGAGGAAGCAGAAGAAAGAATGTCTTGCCACCTTCCCCACAGAGACAGAAGTTCTCCCTGTGCTTTCCATAAAATGTCTATTTCAAATAAGGACTTTAAGGTAAAGAGTTTATAAAAGTCACCTTTCAGAGGTTTTTTTGGGCAAAACTTTCTTCAGAGCAGCCTCTGAATGATGATCTTCGTGTAGGACTCTCTATAACCAAAATTGAGCTTTTTCTCACACAAGTAGAGCCTGGCTTAGTTAGTGCCCGGTTTCTCAGGTCATTCCAGCCCTTGAAGTCCTTAGGGAAGGGAAGCAGCAGGTTTTTTAGAAGCCAGTACACCAGACCACTTGTACTTCACACACTGTGGAACTATTTATCCGCTCTTGAGATCAGTTTGCCTCCGATGCGAAGTCAATAATAACCAGTGAGATACAAGAGTTAAAAAAGTTTCCATCAGCAGCAACATCACAGGTGGAAGAATGAGAAAAGAACAGATTTGAGAGGAACACATTTGGCAAGCAAAAGATACATGCCTTGGCTGAGCTAAGCAGTGGCTGTTATTTGACCACTGGTAGGGTTGAAAACAACTTTAACGTTACTGTGTTTGAACAAAAATGCCCAAATAGTTCCAATAATTCATCTAAGAGATAACAGAAATGGGGCCAAGTCTTCTCAGGAGAGACGACAGTGCTCTGCGGAAAACTAAATTGGATAAAATTAGCTGCGAACATAATGGTAAACAAACTCGAGCTCAGCCTTCCTGTTCCTTCGCACTGCTGTCATTACTGTCTAGGAGCATCCTGGAGCAGCATCCCACAGCACTAATGAACCACCTTCATCCCTAGCCACAGTTTTGCATCGAAGACAACCCACCCCGGGAAAGCAGAGAGCAATACCGGTCAGCAAAGCAGACGGCAACCCGATCCCCTGGGCCGCAATTTTTCAATTAAAAGGTCACATCTTTTAACTGTGCCCCCAGGGCAACCCTGGTACGCAGAGCCTGTTGCTCTTTGAGGTAATCACTGTCATGGGAATGAGCAGGTCCCCTCCACCTTAGTTACTGCCTCCCCAGAGCTGTAATTTGCTGCTGCTCACTCCCATTGTGCCCTCCTGCTGCCCTAACACGGCGTCCAGAGCGCAGGGGAAACGTGATACAAGACCCTGCTCACCCAGGATGGCTTCTCTCTGCTGACAGCTGGCAGGACACAGGCGGCTTGCAGTGGGAATGAGGGGGGTAGGGAAGAAAGGAGGCTCAGAAGAAGGAACACATATCTGCACAACCCCTAATTGTTTTGTTGATGGCTTCTTCAATGAGAAGAGCTATTCTCGTAGAGGGAGGGTTTAATTTGCAGATGCAACACATTCTGAAGAACCTATTGGGTCAAGATTTTTTTAACAAAGCCAGATTAACACCTGTTTTATTATTTCATGTCGGGGTGGGTTTTTTCCACAAGGAAATCAGACATAAAATTGTTGGTTGTGGGCAGGGGGACACAACTGACAATGGGAACTATTTTGAGAAGTTTCTGAGATACCCAGCATAGAAAAGAAAATAAACAGCAGCATGAAAACACAAAAGAGAAGCATTCAGTTTCACAGGGTCCAGAATGAAATGTTTCATTTGGGCTTTTTGCTTTTCAATACTTTTTTCTTACAAATTCAGGGTCTATTTTGGAAAGAAATAGAAAAATTGAAGCTTTCTGTTTTGCAAATGTCAACAGAAAATACTGAAACTTCTTCAGTCTTTTTTTATTTCATTCTTGGGGACTTTTTTTACCCGATGAACCATTACTGACTTTTTAGTTGACAATATTATTTAAAATGCTTAGCTCATCCTAAATATGAGACTTCCTAGAGGGAAAAACAGTTAATCTAAAAATATCATCTACCTCTATAAATAATGTCATGTCTCATTCATTCCTCTGCAAATGTGTTTGGGTCTCCTACAACCTGTCTTTGGGCACTGTGTCCAGTCACACCCTAGGCCCTTGCAGACACAGAGCAGATCCCAGCCCTCCATTTCTGGGATGCTGGGAATCCAGCCTCCCTACCCCTGCGTGAGAAGTGGTTGTGTTGGTGCGGCCCCAGTCACTTCACATTCAGCATTTACAGAGCAGATGTCCTCAGCTGTCCCTCTCAACTCTGTTCATGCCCAGGAATAGGAGACAGGCAGGACTCACCTAAGTGAGTGTGAAGGTCTTGCATCTCTCCACCAACCATGAAGGGTGGCTGGCACAGGAGAGCCCTGTGTGTCCCGGGTCCCTCTGCCCACTCATCGAGCTGGCCAAGCACAAGCCAGCTCCAACACAGAAGCACCGTACACACATGGTCACAGCAAGGTGACAAAGCCTGGTGCAGTACAGTTCTCTCTGCACCATCCTGGTACAGCCACACGGCTTCCACATCAGAGCATCCAGCATCTCGGATGAAGAAGCTGATTCTGTTTGACCACACTGAAGTGGCACAGATGAAAACATTGTGTCACGATGCGTTACGTGGAGGAAAAGGTCCATATCACTTAAATAAATTCAATTAAAAATTAAAAAACCTTTGAAACTGCAACTCCCACCTCTTTCTCCTTCACATACTTGACATAATAAATTGCTATTTCCAGAGGATGTGGAGTTAAAAGATCTCGGAGAACAGAGATTTTGGTTACAGTGAATGTTAATCTATTCCTTTCCTAACACATCAGTGTCTGTGAAGTTTAAATGAATGGTATTAAATATTGATTTCCTATAGCTCTAACTGTGCACGAAGGTGGATATATCCTGAGGTGATTCACAAATGTGACAGTACGTCTCTCAGACACCCCTTTCCCACACACGCAGTGCCTTCCCTCCATCAGGTGCAGGGAAGAGAGCACGCTGCAGCAGCGAGAGGGGCTCCCAGGGAGTGCAGGGGTCTAATCCGTAACTGCCACCACCTGAACCACATCAGCTCACTCGTCTGTTCCACAAACTATTTCTGTCTGTACAACAGGAATACAAATAACGAATTAGACACAACTTCTGTTTGCAGAGTTGCCAGCCTCAACAGCAAAGGGTAGGTAGTATTATTCCGGGATATTCCACATTGCGAACAGAATCATTTTTCTAGAACAAAGTCCTGAGCAGTCTAAACATGCGCACAGCATTTCTTGCAGGACATCCTCTGCCCACCCAAATGCCCCACACAGTGAGAAGGCAGCACTGCAGGCTGCCTACGAAGGTGCAGTGTACGTGCTATCTCTTGAGAAGTTAGTCTCAAAGTGTATTTAACTGAATGAAAGTTAAGGCAGAAGGGACGTTGCACTTTATTTATTGACTAATTTCAGCCTCCTTCTGTGATCATTCCTTCCTTTAAATCAATTGAAATTGGTCTCTCATTGCACACCGCAACCAATGCAATTCACTTTTCTTATTCAACTAGCTTTCAAGATTACAAAAAGAAGACGACATAAAGCAAGTCTAAAAGAAAATCTGGGAATAAAAGGTAAGGGGTTTATTTGTGCACACAGAGGAAATAATGCATGTTTGGTTTAAGCCCTGAGTAACCATGCTGTGTGCTGAGATGGCAGCTGCCGCCAGGCAAGCAGGGAGCATGCAAGCAGTGCGCTCCCAGAGGAAAGGCTTCCCACATGCCTGTGTGCCATGTGGTTGGGAGAGCTGCGCTAGCGGGAAAGTCACTTCCACTTGCTCTTCCCTGCAGGAAAGCTACGTTGAAAAGGATGTCTGAGGAAGAAGTTCTGCTGCTGAAAGTTTATTGTCACCTTCAAAGGGAGAAGGGAGGAACTGAAGAATGTGGCATTTCTCTGGCTCAGGGTATGAGTCTTCCTCTTCTGACAATATAGCACATGTTTGGGAAGTCTCATATCATCAGAGAAATTAGAAATGGAATTTTTTGGCTGGGAATGAAAGCAGGATTATTCCTAACGGCCTGCTCTCCAGGGCCTTCTACACTGCAGCTTAATGCAAGGCAAGCAACAGAACTTCCCTACCTACTGTCCACGCAGCAAATTCACACAGAAGTGTGGTCACCAGGAAAGGTTACCAACACTGCTACAGCTAGGATCGAGAAAATGAGGTTTTCATTTCCTTTCCTTCTGCAACATGATGGGTCAAGCCTGCTTGTTTCCCACTGTGGGCATCCACTAGGATCTTGGGATGCACAGAAGCCTCTGGTGAAACACCCAACGGTTTTGCCCACCATCACTTTGCATCACCTAAAGGTACACGTAGAAGTTTTCAATTTTACTTGGCAGTTTCATGCTGCTCCTGAGTTTCTCCTTTCAGCAGGATTTCAAGTCCTGCAGAATTGCTCAGTCAGCTCCTAGGACAGGGACCAAGATCACTGACTTATGTTTGTATTGGTGTCTGATATTCATGGCAAGAGAAAGGAGCTGCCATAAAGCACAGCCGCAGCTTTGTCAGATAGCTTCCACCAGATTTACAGCAGCATGCACTCTGCTTTCCTTGGGCACTCAGCACAGAGTGCAGCCCTTCTGGGAGCTTGTCGTACATCCGTGCAGAAAACACCTTCATTGTAAGAGAAGGAGAAAGCATTTAAGCACATGGACATAGTGAAATGCAGCGTAATTTCCCACCCCTTCTTCCAGGCGTCAACACAGGGCATGACGTAGCTCCCAGAAAATGTCATTCAAAACTCTCTGACGTGCAAACGCTCACAGGTAAGACTTACATTATCGGCCTTCACACCAGATGCGATGCTGTCCATCCTCCTGCAGCCGCTGTATAAAGACCGAACAACGCACGAGCAGAGCTGAGCTCCGCTGTACTCGGCACGTGTGATTGGCAGCCACAAGCAGCACCCACACAGCTGGCACAGCTGGACAGCAGGGCACTCTCACTTTAGCCCAGACCACAACGCTGGGTTTTGAACTAATCCAACACTGCAGATCTCCATCCACCTCTTCCCATCAATTAGCTCAAATTCTCATACAGATTTGGAGAAAAGCTTTTTCATACATGATTTTCTCCCTGTTAAAACCACAGACAGAGGCAGTTGGAATTGAAGCATCAAAGATGTTGTCGGCTTCCCATTCACTCAGAATGCCATAAATTAGAAACAATTAATTTCTTCAATTTTCTTTTAAAAATAACCCTGTTAAAGTAAATTATCCTGAATTTTTATTTTAAAAACCTGATTTTAGGTTGTCTCTAAAGCAAATCATGTGCTTGTTCCTGGCAGACTGCCAGGGCTAAATTAACTTGATACATTTAATGCAACTGCAAGCTAATAGGCAGTCTGGTCTTCTGTCGAACCTCTGCAATCTTTAAAATGTTTAATCAAGAAGCAAAATTAAAACTTAAAAATCCATTGCTTCCAGCATTGTTTTTCTTCTAAGTCAGCAAATAAAAATTTAAAAACCCCTCTGCCAGGGCAGCACTTCTTGTGATGCTGAAGGCGTCTTTCTTTGGTCAACAGGATCCATGCTGGAGAATCAAATGCAGAGACAGAGGGGCAAAGCCACGCTGACTGCTGCAGGTGTGAAACTCTCCTTCCCCAGCCAGAGCAGAGCTTGTGGTGAGACCAGACCCAAGCTCCATACTGGGGAGGAAGGGTCCAGGAGAAGATGGCAGCAAAGAACCTGTTATACACCTAAATATCCACAAGCACACAGAGCCATATACACTCATGCATGCAGCTCTCTACACCCTGCAGCCTCCTGGAAGGCCAGACCCCATCTCCAGCCCAAACCTACAGTCCTGGGAGTCAAGCCCTGGCATTCCCCCTTCCTGCCCTGAGAACAACATCGCCTCCCAGCTGTGAGTTCCCCCGTGGTGTTAAGATGTTGGGTTTCCATGAACATGACTAGATACCTCCAACACTCCAGCAGGGTTAAAATGCTAAGAGATCTCAGCGCCTATATGCCTCGCCTTGCCTTCACTCTGTGGACCTGGGTCTCTCTATGGAGTAGCCAGAGCAGGGATTTCTCCTGGTAAGAGGTATCATTACAGTATTTTCTCTCTCACACATGATAAGTCTTGCCTCCTTTAGCAGCAATTTAACAAAGCCATAACATAGCAAATATTATACTCCCAATCCTCCTCTAACTCATTTCAAATGTTTACTGAAGCCCTAGGGAAGCTTTGTCTTTTTATAAAACATATTAACTACATGTGAGCCTGCGTACATCCCATGTGGAACCCCAAGACAGTGGCATAAATGTTTCTCAGTCATCTTTCAAAGAGAAAAGACAGTATTATCTCCTAGTAAAACCACAAACACAGGAACAATATATATCCAATAAACTGCACTTGTGGACAGTGTTTGAGCAGGACTTAGCAGGCAGGGCTGCAGTGGTCTCCCAGGTTCTCTTCCCTGCTTTGTTGTCATAACAGCCAGAGCTCAGGCTTCAGTGTAAAAGCTGCACCATGACGCTTGAGCATACAGCTACAAACCAATTTCCTTCTGCTCTTCAGTCACAGGTGGGACGTCCATCTTTGCAGTATGCTGTGCAGCCTCTCTTAGCTGAGGTTCTCAGAACATGAGAGGAAAAGCATCATCTTCACCCTTTATGATGCTTTAGTAACCTGCCAGCAAAGAGGCTGGGCTCTCGCAGCCCGGAGGTTCGTAACTCAGTAGTCCTCGGCTGCAGTCGAAAAAGCACCGTCAGGTGGGAGCCAGTGCTTTCAAGCTCACACGGCTGGTAAACACAGGATAAAACCCACCCACCCCCACTGAGCAGCAATGAGATGGGGGAGCTTTTCACTCTGCTGGAACCTCATCCTCTCCCGTCGTCATGCTCCCCAAGCAGAGCTGCTGCATGGCTTTCTTTAACCTGGGGATCTTCCCCTTCTTTAAACTGCCACGTGCTCACAAGGTTGTATCACGGGGAGACGTGAGACTGTGCGAGAATACGCCCTTGGGAAGGATTCACTAAAGCTTCATTGAGTTCGGGGAGGCATTACAGGGAAGGATGCTGAGACCCATCACAAATAGGATGCCAGGCAGAGCTCAGGAGACAGCTGCTCTCTTCCCTTTGCACAAGGTGTAAAATTCCGCATCCTGCCTTGTGACACCTACACGTTTCCTCTGGCCTGCCACTAAATTAAAGTGTTACTATTTCCTGTGAAGGTGCTGGAGATGTATTGTTCATGCTGCAGATGTGGATCTGCCAAGCAATAGATGTACGTGGACTGGGCACAGAGCTTTCCCATGGATTCTGAGGGGAAGGATGCACAGAGCTTCCCTCTCCAAGCCTAAGCACAACGTCTTCCATTTGGGAAACACCTTGTGCTCTCACTTTGCAAAAAGTCAATTCTGAACAAGCAGTGGGAAGTAAACTCTGAAAATTACCTGAATTTCCTATGATGACTTAGTTCAAAAGATGACTGAGTTCAGACAAAACTGGTAAAATTATCCATTTTAAAAAAAATCTGGATGCTTTCACCTTTTCTTACCACTCCAGGAGGGGGTGGGGGTACAATTTGGTACCCAAAGCTGATTCAGTAGGACCATCTGCCCTGGCTAATAAGACACTAGCAAAGGGTGATTCCTCATGGTTAATTTGTGGGGGTTCTTATCATGGCAACTGAAATGAACTGAGTTGACACCAACCTCCAATGGGTAGCAGGAATAATGTCATCCAAAGCAGATGCTGACAAGCTGTAGAAAATCCTTTTTACCTGTGCTGGGGTCAAACCAGGCCATTGCCCCAGGGCAGACCTGAGTATTATGTATCATCCCAACAGCATCTGCAGAAGTTGTATTATGGCTATAATTTGAGAGAAAATACAACTAACAGTCAGAGGGATTGATTCATGCCAGAAGGCACACAGATTTTCCAAGGCTCTCAGCAAACCTCCATGGTTCTGAGTAGCCTGTGTTAGAAAACAACCTTAGTTGAGCATAAGTCACAGAGGCCCTGTATGCCTTTGCTTTTTTCAAGTTTCTTCTGATTTCACTTAGGCATTGGATATTTCCAAGAGCTTTCTGAGCTAAATGCAATCCCTGCTTCACCACGTAAGGTTTCCACAGACTGCAAGGAAATTTCTCCTCCTTAAAGGAGGAGGAAAGCTGATTCACTGGGTGTCAAAAATCTGTGTTGGACACTGGGGCAGATGGAGGATGGTACAGAGACAGGTCAGGATAGTGGGGATTTACTCCAAAGCCTTGGAGCCTCAATACTGAAGTAAAAAACTCATCTGAAAGCCATGGCTCAGTCTCTGCTTCCAAATAAGCATCATACAAGACATGGAGGTTTTAAAGAGTTTTCATGATAAATTGAGACAAGAGGGTTTATTCATGCCTTTTTGGAGCTGACGTGAAGAGACACAAAAGGTGGGATTCACCTCAACTAACACTAGACACCTAATTGTTATACGTCTCCATCTAAGCGAGTCACCTGTCCTCCACCACACCAACACACCTTGCAGCCTGTACAGAAACGGGGGACCACCAGACGGCTGTTCTCCGCCAGCGTCTCAGGTGGCTGCCTTGCAGTGGGCTGTACCACCCCATGGGTGTACCACCCTCGTCTCTCCTGCATAGAGAGGGGCCGAAATCATTCTCTCACACATCTGCTCAGCATCTAGATCTAAGGTGGCTCCAGCCTGGAGCAGCCTGCTCCTGGGCCTATTGCAGGCCAATGCATCAGCCAAGTTTTGAACTATTTCTCCAGCAAAACATGCCCTAGACATGACAGCATCCTTCCTCCACAGGCAGCGGGATCAACCCATTCACTGCTGGGTCGCTGTGACTCAGCAGTGGGGGATGTGCCAAACCAACTTTAAAGGTCAGCAAGTTCCTCTGCCAAGCTGAAAACAGCCGCTTGGCCCTCTCATCTGTCAGGACTGGTTTATATCATCTGTCAATTGCTGGCATCCCACCCTAAAATAACTCACTTCACCTCTGTTTCCAGCCTCACAGCCCATCAGGCTGTTCCTACCCTGTCGCTTCCTATTCCCCCGTGTCACATCATGGGCTTGGTATGACATGACAGGCTGAGACACACTGAGCCAGGAAGCTGTTAATCGCGGTTCGCCAGAGAGAAAGAGAGTGGACAGGATGGGTCAGAAGTGCAATTAAACAGACCACATCTGATCAGCACTCCAAACCCACATTAGTTGTGTTTCCTTTTGGCTTGGCCAAAGTGTTTTACAATCCCTTATCCCTGAATCATGCCAGTTTCTTACAACTCCCAAAGGCATCTTCTTGTCCTCCTGCACTGACCATCAAATCCAGAGAGAACAGATTCCCTCAGGTAGTCTGTGGGGACAGAGCTGCAAGGTACAGGATCCCTCTCAGCCCTCCAGAATGTTTGTATCACCAGAGACTTCAAGAATGGATAACCAACTTTATTCTGTAAGGACTTTTTTGTGCCCAATTGGAATGACAGAGCAAACTGGACAGCTGCTTTAGCATCCCAAGAAAAGCCTTGTAGCAGTGGAGGTGTATTAGGAGGTTGCCGTAACCCCTTCCCTAGACAGCCAGCGGGGCAGGAGTACAGAGGTGGTGGAACTCCTGGACAGACATGCCCTACCTTACTGCAGGCTGAAAGGGGCAGTTTACATGTCTTGGGCTGAACAAGAGACCTCAAGTTTGCTGCTAAATAACAGCTTTTGGGATGGACCCAAAAGTTACAGAACCCTCTTTCCCTCCCTCCAGAGACACACTGTTAGCCTTCATTACAGGGTGTTACTAATAATTAGTAGCTATGGCAATATCATATGTGTGTAGAAGTCCAACAGCCCATAAATCTTGTGAGGAACCTTTAACTCATAGATGAGGCTCGTGGATACACTTGTACAGTAACATTTACACTGATGCAGAAAGTTTGAAGGAGAAATGTCTGTTACTCGCTTTGCAGATGTGTCACACGGGGATGGATTTACGTGATGCCCACAAGGCAGATACTCAGCTGATGCAAGGAGACAGCTACCTGAAAGCCAGGGCATCTGCCCTTCAAGGTCCAAAGGAAGGATGTCTCATGCCCTTGGTTTGGAAATGTCAGATGTAGGGGGGAAAGGAGTGGAAATGCCTGTGCATCTCTGGAGTTTCTGTGAGGACAGATGGCTTTGCATGCTCCTGAAAGAATGATCCTCTTCCTTGTCTTCCCAACCTGACTTTATAAAATACCTTGTCCTTGGCAACAGCTCAGACTCACTGGTCTAACCGAGGAAGCATGGTGCTGCAGCATGACACTTCTTTCACAGGATGTCCACTGCAAGGGAGGGGAGAACCAACCCCCTGTGTGGCACAGGACATCCCCCTGTAGAGCACAGACGACCCTAGGCAGGTGCTAGCCAGGATACAGGCACGTTGGCATGGGCAAGAACTGACCCTCGGCCAAGGATGTCACCTGGTCCTTCAGCTTCCTGCCCTGCAACAGACTTCTAGGGTGGAGCTCCCCACCACAAGGTGGCACGTTAGGGGTTTCCCACCCCTCCTGTTTCAGCGAGGGTTACTGCTCCGTGCCATCTCCTCCTGTTGTATTGTGAGCTTGTACATTCAGCCACGGCAGGGGCAAAAGATGTTCGCAGGTACGCAGGCACTTCATTTGCCTGCCGTGATGTGGGACCGACAGCACTGTTCGGCTTCAGAGCGTTGTTGTGAGTATCAGCACTAAAGAGATTAAATTGGTGGAGGCCTTACACGGATTGCAGATAGGCAGAGATGCTCTCCTTCAAACCTCTTGCTACTGAAATAACCAGTCTAGTGCTATGCAACAAGGTCTCCCCCTGCGTGATTAGAGATTGCAACCAGGAGGTGTCTGTGTCTCGTCATCTGCTCTGATAGGCTTTAGCAGGAAGAGAACATCAATCGATTTCTTCAGGCTAATGGCTTTGTCTGTTCTACCTTATCGGGTGCCTTCTACCACCTTCTCCTTGAATGGGTGATAGATGTCCAGCCAGTGCTCACGTGTTAATGAGATCAGAGACTGAATGAAAGCGTGCAGGACCCTGCACACAGCCTCTGCCCCTGCAGACACTGTGCTCTATCATCCCATTTTAATTTAACCCTACCTTAAATGTTTCATTTCCAAATACACTCGCTTGGGCCAAGAGTCACATCCTGCAGTCAATCAGAGGACACTTTGAGTCATTTTTGAAAGGACATTAATTTCAGAGCTGTGGCCACAACAGCCCTACACCAAGCATTGCTGGTGGAAGGTGTCTTGCTCAAGGTGGCCAAGCTGAGCCATCACAACCCTGACAGCACTGGACATGGCACAACAGCCCGGTGAGCTCATGAGATGAATAAGCTGTGCACACATCAGATGCCAGCTCTCACCTCAGGCCCAAGTCAGCCCTCCAACTTTTGCATGGGCCAAACAGACTGAGAGCCAGCTGGAGTGATTCCAGCGTAAATCCAGTGCATTTTGCTGGGGTCACTGGAGTTACAGCAGCCTGTGAAAGCACAGTCCATACAGACAGTGAGATACCTCCAGATTCCTCTCTTAGTCTTTCTGGAGTCCTGTGTATGCAGGCTTTGTGCTTGAGGTCAAGTACTCCTTACAAGTGTGGTTCCTCGCCCAGAGCTGCCGCTGGCTCACTCTGGATATAAATCATGCTGTCCATTAACTACCAGGCTCATGACCTGGATCAGAGTACCACTGGCTGCTCAGAGCCGTGTCCAGCCAGCTTCTGAGGGTCACCAAGTATGGAGACTCCACAACTTATCTGGACAGCCTGGCCCAGTGGTCAGTCACCCTCATAACAGGAAAAGTTTTTCTTATGTTTACATGGAATTTCTTATGTTTTAATTTCTGCCCATTGCCTCTTCTTTCACTAGGCACTGCTGAGAAGCATCTGGCTCTGTCTTCTTTACTCCATCCCATCAAATATTTATATTACAGAATCATAGAATGGTTTGGGTTGGAAGGGACCTTAAAGAACATCTAGTCCTACCCCCTTCCACTACACAAGGTTGCTCCAAGCCTCATCCAGCCTGGCCTTGGATGCTCCCAGGGATGGGGCATCCACAGCTTCTCTGGGCAACCTGTCCCAGTGCCTCCCCAGCCTCTCCAGGAAGAATTCCTTCCTGATGTCCCATCTCAGTCTCCCTCTTTCAGTTTAAACCCGTTACCCCTTGTAAAAAGTCCCCCTCCAGCATTCTCATAGGCCACTTCAGGTACTGTGTCCATTGATAGATCCTCTGAGCCATCTCTTCTCCAGGCTGAACAATCCCAGCGCTCAACCCCATCTTGTATTTTTGATCCTCCAGTCCCTTAAACATCTTTGTGGCCCTTGGCTGGACTCGCTCTAGTCTGCCCATGTCTCTCTTGCACTAGGGAACCCAGACCTGGATGCAGCACCCAGATGTGCCTCACCAGTGCTGGAGAGAGGGGAAGGATCATCACCTTTGATTTGTTGCTCCCTGTAATGCAGACCAGGAGGCTGTTGGCCTTCTTTGCTGCAAGGTCAGATGCTGGTTCATGTTCAGCTTGTTGTCCACCAAGTCTTCTCCTGCAAAGTTTTCCCACTGAGCACTTGGACAGATGTCCCCATACTGATGTCTCAGAAAAGCAACTTTGATGTAACTTCCACATTTACACTTCAAAAAACACAACCTCAGCACCGCACAAAAGGGTATAATTACCATTTCAGAAAAAAATAAATGTTAATTTGACGTTGTGCATTATGGCTCTGACAGCTCCCAGGCTCTTGTGAAATGAGTGTCAAAGAGACATTACCAACAAACGCAGAACTGTTTGTTTTTCCTCTTCCCATACTGAAGAGTAAGACAGAGGCCAAGCTGAAGCAATGAGTGGAAAAATCGACTGTTAAAGGAGGAGGCAGTGTCATTACAAAGCAGTTTGTAATTTTCAGAGTAGGCAAGTGTGGAAATCGTTATTGTTTTGCAGGCAAATGGGAGCTAAACCCTTGCAGAACAGAAGTGAGCACACACAGACTGAGAGGCCTCCCACTGGCAGGAACCAAGTACCTCGCTTGGTCCTTAAAACCCTCTTGTATGACGACCCACCACCGTCTACCCACAGAAACACCTCTTCTCTGCCACTGTCTCCCATCAGTTTGATGGGAGTGACATGTGCTCAGTATCTGCAGAACAGCAGTAGAAGAAAAATGTAGGAGTGATTCTTGGAGTATCCTATTCAAAGAGGTTTCCCTCATGTCTATTCACAAGACAAAACTTCTTAAGGCTAGGCTAAATGTTTCCCTTCAAACTTTTCCTCTCAATTAGAATATTGGTTTTAGACAAAAATTGAGGGTATTTTTCTTTCTTTCTCTCCCCAGGACACAACCAGCAACCCCCACTGCGGGGGGATTTGGTGAAGTAAGTAGACAGCACTGTCAGGAGTGGGGCATGTGGAGCTGATTTCCCTGTTCAGAGATAAGCAGAGGGTCCTTCTGACCTTCCAGCCTATGATTTTTGTTATTCAGTTTTGGTCAGAAAAACTCCTTAAACATTTTTTTTCTTTTATCACTGTCTAAGAAAATTAGACTAGAGTTCAGGATTTTCAGCAAAGTGATAAGAAGTGTCCATAAGGGGAATCCTTGGGATTTCCCAACCTTCTCCTTAGGGAAGAAAGTGCCTGGCACAAACAGCAAAGACGTTTGTTTTACTGCTGAGAACACATCCATTTGAGCCTAAACATTTCAGACTGACTCAGTTCCGATGGGTCTAGTACTAGACAGAATGGAAAATTAGGCTTGCAACACAGAATAAGCAGAAGTAGTCAATAAATATTTCAGTTCTGTATTTGGAAAGAATTTGGATGATGTATTCATATCCTACAAGGATAATGAAATGCTTCACTTTCCAATGGCCCTAAGCAATGTTTGATTGCACAGAAAGAATTCAATATAATTAAAGAGGATGTTAAACAACAGCTATTCAAGTCAAACATTTTAAAACCTGCAGCTCCAGATCATTTACATCTAGGAGTATTAAGAGAAGCATTTCAGGAACATTCGAGAAGTTGTTACAAGTTTTGAGAAACTGTGTATGCGGGTTATCTGATTCAGGGACAAGACGGCTTTAAAGCTGGATTTTAAGTCTCCCAGGGGAATGCCCTGATCAGCAGATGCTTTGCTCTCGTAGCACAGTGCTGACTCAGCCTTTCTACCCGGTATCACTCTTTTTCTGTCTCTCTCCTCCATCACCCCAACAGATTTCTAAAGGACTGGACTCTGCCTCAGATGGAAAAGACACCAGTTATCAAAACCTGCCCCTCTTTTCTTCACTGGCCGAGTCCTTGCACCAAGCAGGCATTCTAGGGAGAAGAGCCAGGGATGCTGCTGACAGATGCAGCCCATGTCTGCCAAAGAGCGAGAGTGGGAGAAAACATGCCCAAGCAAGACGGGGGTGAGATCCATGTCCCCACCTCATACCAGAGCAGGCACTGGCTGGAAGGGCTGAATGTACACACATCCAGGTCTAGTAGCTGAACCATGCCAAGGGAGGTGTGCTCCAGACTCCCCACCATTCTACCCGACGGAGACCCCCAGCTCTCTCATGTCCTTCTGGACATGACCCCACCTGGAGTTCTGCATCCAACTGTGGAGCCCTCAGCATAAGAAGGATATCGACCAGTTGGAGCGAGTCCAGAGGAGGCCATGGAGATGATCAGAGGGCTGGAGCACCTCTGCTATGAAGAAAGGCTGAGAGAACTGGGCTTGTTCAGCCCGGAGCAGAGAAGGCTCCAGGGAGATCTTATAGCACCTTCCAGTGCCTGAAAGGGCCGACAAGGAAGCTGGGGGGACTTTTTACCAGGGCAGGGAGTGACAGGACAAGGGGTAATGGGTTTAAATGGAAAGCAGGGAGATTGAGATGGGACATCAGGAAGGAATTCTTCCCGGAGAGGGTGGGGAGCACTGGGACACGTTGCCCAGAAGCTGTGGATGCCCCATCCCTGGGAGTGTCCAAGGCCAGGCTGGATGAGGCTTGAAGCAATCTGGTCTAGTGGAGGGTGTCCCTGCCCATGGCAGAGAGGTTGGAACTAGATGATTTTTAAGGTCCCTTCCAACCCAAACCATTCTATGATTCTGACCACTTGTTTTCTACTGCATATAACTTTTTCTTGCTTGAATATCAGCCAGTCACCAGCACATTTGAATAATCTCTTACCTTTGTTCAATTCAGCCCCGCAGTAAGTAATTTATTAAACAACTGAGACAGCTCAGATGACCTAGATGAACTTTTTTAACACAGTACAAATAATTGAAGATTTCTAACAAAAGAAATGGGCCTTGGAAGTACTCATTTTGATTCATAACCAGCTTTGGTGTAGCTGCCGCATGGGGTCACACAATGACCTTTTTGTGGGAGCTGCAGGCCAGGGCAGAGATGCCCCAGTTTTCTTCTGAGACTGACCCTGAAAGGATAGCAACCTGACTGATGAGGCTGGGACGGCCATGGGGTCGCTGCCCCTCAGCTGCTGAACAGAGGCACAGCACTGGCGGTGCCAATTCCCTGTGAAACACTGTGCTCTCAACTACACCCGCTCGGCACACAACTGACAAGCAGCATCTCAGAGAGGAGAAAGGCGGGCAGGGGGCTTTGCCATCTCCTCCGGTCTAAAATAATATTCAGAGAGAGCCCCAAATCTCACAGTTCCTGGTTTGCAAAAGGGAGCTTTCCTTTTTTCATCCTTAGGGCACAGGTTGCCTGGATGGAGGACAGTCAAAAGATTAACATTTCTACATGGAGGGGAAAGTTTCCCAGGCACAACGTACTTAAGCAAGACCGAACGGGAAGTCAGACGCTTATGCCCACACCAAGGTCAGAGCAGGGTGTTCAGGGAGCTTAGTCCTGAAGTTTAATTTCAACATACAACTAATAAAGCAAGGCTTTACATAAAGCAGGATTATCCCAGGTTGCATCCATTGAATGAGTCCCTTGAGCACTAGGAAACCTAATTAAGCAGGTAGAGAAAGACTAATAATTTTGTCGGGAGCTGCTGCCTTACTCCTGGAGGGAAGAACCTAAGGCAGATCGTCCTGCAGAGCAGCTGACAAGCCACTGTCAGCCGTACAACCCAGAGATAAGGAACCAAGGAGCCTGTGCATTACAGATGCCTGCTGTCACCCACCAGTGAGCCCGCGATGACGCAGGGGCGTGGATGTTCCAATGCTCCAGCAGCCAATCAATAAGTAATTAGAATGATTCAGTGAATTTACTACACAGAGCAATTGATAAAATGAATTAAAAAATGAATACATAAAGGTCACAGGAAAGTTAACTCTTGCTGGCCCCCATATGCTTTCCACATATTCAGATTTTTGAGGTCCCTGTAGCATCTAGCAGGAACTTCTGCTGCACTCAGGCTCTGAATGCAGCCGGTGACTCCAGCACTGGGGCTGATACCATGAATCCAAACATTAAAGCATTTCTTCCAGTCCTCATTCAAAAAATTATGTAAGATGAGGCAGGTACCATTTACGACTTTTTTTTTTTTTAATTCCAGGGACAAAACATCAAGATTAAAAAGAAAAGAAAAATCCTTCAAAACAGAAAGAAAAACTGGAGAACTCATAGATTAATAGGCAAAACTGAAATATCTCTCCCAAATATACTAATATTACTCAGGCATAAATTAATTATTTGACACCAATGATTTTGAAGAGCTTCATTTCACTTTTGAGCATTCTGAAAAGCTTTTGCCTATTTATGTAACATACATGCCTGAACAAAAAGCTTTTTAGAACGGCAAATCTGAACTTTGTTTGGAGAACACTGGAGATTTTTTTTTTTACTCTTCTCTCTCACAAAAGAGAAAAATGACCTTTTACTTTAAAAAGTGATAATTGTGATGCATTTTCATTTCCAGTGCAAAGTTCCAATTGAGAAACTTCAGGGCACCGAACTACATCTACCTTGTTAGTTTGTTCCAGCTAGGTTAATCAGCCTGACTTTTCAAAATGTGTGATTTAATTCTGTTAGGACTGTGTCTGGCTCTCAGTAACAGAGCTAATGAGAATATCACCCTGCAAGCTGCATAAGAAGAGTTCTCTTCTGACATATCAAATACAGCACATGGAATAACACATTCTCTATTCCACTGATCTGGAGGTTCAGTCCTGCAAAAGCCTGAAATAATAATAATATTGGGTATGGCCAGGAGCAGTCACTGGAAAAAACGTGGTCTGGGTAGACCTGGGAACAATCGATGTCCTCAGCAATGACTATCAGAACACCTGCTCTGGCCTGGAATGGCAGTAAATGGCTTCAAAACCTACATCTGAGCCTTGTTAGGTGCATTATTACCTTCCAGGTCCAAGTCAGGGTGAACAGCTTGTCTCTTTTCCAAGCAGCTGTCCACCAGCAACACATTCAGCCTGGCTTTCTGTGAAGCAGGAGGTTTGGGTTGTTTTTTTCTTCCCCAGAGACAAACTTCAATGGTGATCTGAAATGAGGACATCTGAACATATATTTCAGCGACTATTCCATTCCCTTTGCAAGCAAAACCCATTTTAACTCCCTTTGCTGTGAGGTTCTGTCTGTACTGCTCGAGGAGGATGCTATTCATATTACTTGGATTGTTAAGGTTTATATAACCTTTTAACATTTTGGAAAAGTGACTGAAGTTTCCAAAATGATACAGGTGACCATCTTTACTGACTCCAAATCCATCTTCCTCTGCTTCCTCAGGTCACCTACGACCCATAAATACTTGTGAAATTCAGAGCTATGGAAGCAGGTATCAACTATTGCTTCTATTACGTTAATGTTTTGCTGAGCATTGTAGCTATCAGAATGCCTGAAGTATTTTTGATACACTTTTAAAATAGATCTTTAGAGAAGCCATTGTGGCAAAACTGAATTTTCCACAGATTTTTTTTCTAGGAGGAAGTTTCTCAAGCACCATGTGGATTTCTTGGTTAAAATTAAAAAAAGACACAGCCTGGAACAGATAATAAAAAAGTTCAGGCTGTTCACACCAGGGACCAGATTGTCCCTGGCAGATGTGTGTTAATCTGTTGAAATCCACCAGATCATTTGAGGTCACGGAAAGGGGTGGGATACAGCTCTCCAGGATGGTGCAAGTGTAGCTAATCGCCCACCCAGCAGGTCACCCAGACAGCACATTTGGTGTCCTTTCAGCAGCTGTGGGTCTCTCTCACACCTGAGGAGCTCTTGGGCTAAGAGACTATGAGCACTGGCAGACTCTGCTGTCCACTGTTCAGTGCAGCAAGTTCAGGGTGTATGTGCCGTACGTACATACAGTGCGAGTGCCCTAAACCATCACAAGATCAGGTGCCCCTGTCCTTCTTCCTACTGCACTTTGTGTAAGGCATTAACTACTCCTTGGAGTAGAACGTGTAACTTTGTCAGGCCGTGAAAACCACTTCTCACCCAATGCCTGCGAAGTGCGTCTCCAGAGATCACAGTGTGACTCTAAAGCCAGCACACACTAACGAGCCTGGAGCTTAGGAAAGGTGAAGGTCTCCATCCTTTTTGAAACTATTCTGTCTCAGATACAGAGGCTCTTCATTGTCTTTAACTCCAAGCAAAAATTAGGTATCTTGTAAACGACCCAAAATTATTAATTAATTTCCCATAACATTTCCTTTCGCAGGAAGGTTGGAATATAATCAGAAATATGTTAATGTGCCATTTGCTAATTTCGCTCTTGTTCCATCTGGGGACAGTAAGATCTCCTCTGATATGTTTTCAATGTTCTTGTCAGAATTATTAGATCTTGAAGAAGAAATGAAATTTCCTGCTTTTTACAAGTATTTTTTCATTCTTATCCCAGAGTCCTCACATGAGGCAAATCAAGATAAACTCATTTTTTTTCTTCCAATTAAGCCAAGACTGTTTCAGCTGCTGCTCATGGTCTATCTTCTCTAGATATCTGGAACAAATTTTTATTGTTATTTTTCTTTCAAGATCATTTCTTGATCATAATTGGATTCTAAAATTAGTCCGAGAGAGGGAAAAATTTGATTTTGCGACTATAACGGTTGGTCCTTCTAACCACAGGTTGCACTACTGCTGCTTATAGAAATAATATCAGACCATTTCCTAACAAGAAAGACATTAAGGGGTGAAAGATACTGCTCTCTGACCATTCAGTCCCTTCTACTACTCCCATGCAGAGAAACTAATGGTAGCCTAGGACAAACTCAGGTCTTTCAGCCTGCCAAGTCTACACAAGCACAAAGTCCCCACCCAGAAAACAATCACCTTGGTCTCCTGCAGAGCTGCTGCTTATCCTCTCCGAAACCGTAGCAGAGTGCTCTGCCATCTGCCGTGGCTAATACAAGTGCTTGGTTTTCCCTGATTCTTCCTACAGTCACTAATGAGAGAGTGGCTCCCCCAGATGAGGATTCAGAGCACCTGAGTTAAGCTCCCGCTCCAAACCAGGTCCAGGGAAGCTGTCTCTCTCCACTGGCTACAGGCAGAGATGGCAAGTGAATTCAGCTGGCAAAGCATCTACAGCTTCCAACCCTTCTTCAATACCAGCCAGTATCCAACTAACGCTCACAATCGGAGACTGTCCAAGTCCCAAAATCTGGGCTGTATGTCTGTCACAATGTTTTCAGAGATTTACATATGCCTCTGGCTCCTGTCCTCCAGGCAACCAGATTACTTTGATAAATTCATACGTATTAATTCATAGCCCAGACCACGCTTCCCTATTCAAGCAAGATGGAGTAGCTAATTAAATGCTCTTCTAAATCACTGGAGATCTCCCTGGCGGCAGAGACAATGGAGAGATGCTTCTGACTAGAATTGCTCCCCTTCTCACTGATGATTAGATGTGTGGTGGCCTGTCCCCCACTTCTGCATCCTCAGGGAGTCTGTAAGCGGCGTGTGTGCTGAGCTCCGGCGACACTGCCGAGGGGCTGGAACAGGGGCTGTGGGTTTGACAGTCAGCTCAGCCACTGACTTGCCACTGACTTTGGGAAAACCATGATGCTTTTCTGTTTCCCACCTCTAAAAGAGGGATAATGCTACTGGTCGTCTCTCAAAGTGGCTGTCAGCTATGAAAGCAAGACTTTAGTGCTCTTCTGAGGTTAATCCTTCAGCATTTATTTATTTTTCTATTTTCGTTCTGTTCACAGTAGATTTTTGGGCTGGCTACCAGCACAGACATACAATACAGGCTTTCGTATTAGTGGGAATTGATACTGATGGGAGCCCTGTTACAATTGGTTAGGGTTTTATGTTCCATGAAAAGAAAAAATATTGATGTGCTCAGAATTGGTGAAGTTATTTTTCAAGGGTTTAGTGGAGCTTAAATTATGCTGTGACCTTGTTCTTCTCAGGGGTGGATTTCACCCGGGGTGAAACAAAATGGCCTGGTTAGTAAGGATATAGATTTCAAATAGTGACTCCTACTGTTTAATGATCACTTAAACTTGGGCTATCATGATACATAACGGCTATTTCCCTTGAAGGTTTCCAGCACAGAATTCAGGTTACCGATTACAGAATTGGGAGGGACCGTAGATGCTGAGAGTGCTTAAAAGTAGAAAGGAAACAGAAGCTCATATTGCATATTACAACGCATGAACAGCCCTCACATGCCCCCATGTTACACTCGGATATTAGCAGTTGCATTGACTGTGAAATGATGCGGGGAACAGGTCCAGCCGGGCGTCATTATGGTGTTGATTTTGCCTTGACAGAAGCACTCATTACAGCCACGGGCTTTGCTTTGTCCGGTGTCACTCTTCTGCACAGACAAAAGAGGTTGCTCCCACCAACTTACGGAATCAGAATCAGCTGGCAGGAAAAGGCTGATTTTTCAACAAGACACTTCAAATGAAGTGAAATTTTGCCTCCCTTTTTGCTCCAAAGCATAGGAACATCAATTCCAAACAGTTTTATGAACTAAAATTGGATGTCCTGTCCAACCACTAAATTCCCCCTTCCTTTCCATCATTATGTGATCTACTGTATTTCTTAGAGGAGGGAAGGAGGGGCATAAATAAATAAATAAAGCCAAAATACAGACAACTTTTTTTTTACAGACATCTAGATAGAATTTTTCATTCTGATGATCCAATCAATAACCATGAGCAATGTGAAATCCCTTCATAGAAACTTCTGCTGGCAGACAGTTCTTGCCCACCTCCCGTCCCACTGCTGCACTGGGGGAAGGCTGCTTTCCTGGAAGGAAAGGCTGACAGACAAGCTGATTTGTATTTGTCTGTCTTTGCTGTTGCTTGCTCTGTCTCCATCAGATTTAAGAGTTAACTCACTCGTGCAGCTATCAATCTCCCAGAGTGACTGCGGAGAGCTCTTATCTGGCACACTGTGCTGCAGGGCTCACAGCTTCCCTCAGAGGAAACGTTCCTGGGACAGACCATGTTTGCTCAAGTGAAAGGAGTTTTTGGCTAAACACAGTCTGTACGAGTCCAGAAAGCACATCTCACCACTAACTGAGGGGTGACAATAGCCAGCCTCCTCTGCAGGAGGCTCCAGCCAAGAGCCCTTTGGAGAAGTGTGGTCGAGGGACTTAACCACGGAGCAGGGTGGAAAACACCAACACAGAATTTGGGGGGGTTGTACATGGTACGTGAAAATAAGCAGCCCCCGGAGCTCTTCATCTGGAGCAGTGGTTCTGATTGCTTGAGATTCAGATAATGAAGGGCTTCTACTCAGGGATTGGGATATTCTCTCTTGTTTTTAAACAGTTGTGTTTTTTCATTTTTGAGTGTGCCTGGAAATATTTGCTTGGAAGTGTTTGAAGAAAATCTTTACAAAAGTGTCTGCTTCCCACATAGAGTTCTGATATTTTTCTTCCTCCTGCCCTTTGCTGCAAAAACCCAAGTCCTCAACAGATAAGCATCCTATGGGGAAAAAGAGAAATAATTAAAGGGTGAAATGGAATCTTTCTGGTGGCAATGCATGGTGTTGTCACAAGGAACGTGTACCTTGGATGTGAGACGCTGGGGTTTTGGGGGTTCTTTTGACTGCAGGCTGGCCAAATACCCAACCTCTGCTACTAGACCTGGGACCTTTCTGTTGTATGTCTACCTTCCCACCCTGACAGGAGGCAGCTGCTTATCACAGCAAGCGTTGGCTCATTTTTGTTTAGTTTTCTTTGAAAACCAGCTCCTCTTGTCAAAGTAGCTCCAGCTATTTGAACAGTGTGATCCAGCACTGCCTGCCCGCAGCAGCCCACGTGACACCCCGAGCAGGACATCAGAGCCACCAGTGACTTAGCCCACGGTGAAGCCCTGCCCTGCAACACTGTCTCGATTCTCTGCAGCGTATTTGATGTTTTAAATTTATTGGTAAAACTCCCCGTTCCAATCAACACAAATGCACCTGAAGAGCCAGGCAGCCTGCTGGGACTCCAAGGTAATACAGTTTGGATGGGAGGAGAAGGACAATTTCTGCCCTGCGTGCATCTCTGCAAGGTGTCCTGACGGCCAGGGGAGAAGGACAAGGAAAAACATACCAATGCTGCTTCATTCTCCTCCAGGACTGAAAGGATCAATAAAAAGTATCAAGGAATAAAGAATTAAAGAGGAGGGGAGCTGAGATGAAAAGGCAAGAGATTCATTTTGATTCTTTAACTGAATAAATGGCACACCTGGCTGCTGCTCCCACATGCTTCAAACAAAATGCTCCACGCTTCTTACTCAGAACCCAAGAAAACCTTTGAATGAAACCACACTTATATTAAATCATCATTTGCTTTGACTTTCAGCCTCAAAAATGAGGGCAGAGCATTGGCAGAGACATGAGCTCTGTGCTTGATGCTTCCACCTCAGCAAGAACTACCAGCAGGTGAGGCCACATCGCTCTTGCTCACTGGTAAAACCAAGACTCACTGTGTGGCAAAGAGCACGAGGGGCTGTGGACCTGCACAGCGCTGCTGGGAGAGCAAACAAAGAACCAAGTCTCCTGCCTTCTGCTGCTGATGCGATCGATGAGTAACAGTGGGCCGAGTGGCAGCACACCTAATGGTGCAGCATTTCAGTGCTGAATTGTTCGGTCCTCAACTGTGTGTGAGAGCCCAGACATAACACTGAGAGCTGGACTGGGAATTATTTACAGCATCACCACAGGAGAGGCATTTTGCCCACCCAAGATTATGGGGATGACAACTCAGAGCTGTTGTCAATATTTGTGTTTGTGTGGCTATCATCTCTTTTAAAGAAAGCAACAGTTCCTGAGACTTTTATTTCTGCTCAATCTTGCTCCTTTCTCCTTCCTCTCAATGCTGAGTTTAATTAAATGTCTAATTTTCAGCTATTTAAAGTCTTTCAAAATCACTATGGAAAGCTAAATTTCTAGACAAAACCCTTTCAAGAGAAGAAGAATTCAAAATGCTTCGTTGCAGAAACATCAAAATAAAGTAATTTCAGCTTCTCAAAAAGAAACTCCCACTTCTGTATGTATTGATAGTGGCCAGAAATATTTACCAAATTTGAGATGAATTCTTCACTCAGTCAAAATAAATGCAGAGTCAGATTTTTTTTTGCTTTTAAACGGGAAAAGTGGCAAACAAACTGTTCTGTCCAACCCTAGTTACAGGTCACTCAATCCCTGCAGAGACTTCAGGGCTGATCCGTGGTTGAGCAGACGAAGGGCTGTACCTGTGCTCCATCCCCAGCAGGACGAAGCCTGTGAGCTGTGCTGGTGGGTACGGACCCAGCCACGGTTTGAACCTCTGAACTCCATGGTTTGAACCTCTGAACTTCACAGCTGAGCACTTCAATACTCAGTACCCAGGAAGGAAGGATGGCCACATGCTCTGAAAAGTTGTATATTAAGGAGGAAAAGACATGGGGAATAACCATCCCCACAAAACCTAAATCAAGCTCAAGATCTTCAACACAAGGAGTTTAACCACCATACAATACTCTAAAGAGGAAGAAGAACCATCACATGATTTGAATGAAAGAGTTTGTGCAAGACGAAGTAAGAAAGCACTGCCCGTATTGCCCACAGCTACTCTCCCATCTCAGCCCTTCAGCCTGAATTTGTCACCTCCTGAAACAAAAGGGTATTAGAGCACTCCTGCGAGCACACTCAGCTGGCAATGCTGTTCTCTCTGCCGGTGAAAACAGTTTGGTTGGTTACTTTTGCCTGTAACAGACAGATGCTTAGATACTATAGTAGTGAAGTAAGTGTAAACAAGACAGACGGACAGACAGACAGATGGACAGACAGATAGACAGAACAAAAGAGGGAGAGATGCTACGTGATAAAATAAAACAAGATGTAGAGTCATATTCAACACAGAGAACAGATAAAAGCAGGTTCTTCCAAAGCCAGTGACAGTGAGCCTCTGACACGGAGCTCAAGGTCAAACCCATTGACAGATAAGCAGAGGAGGAAGATGAGATTAAAAGAAATAAGGTTTTTTCAGATTACCAGATCACACTCTCAGAACTCTCAGAACGTGCCTTGCTACCCCTGAGTCGCACGCAGCCACGTGTCCAGGTGCTGGGAGGAGCGTGTCACACTGCCTTAGTCACCCTGTGTTTGCAGGAGGCTTCTATGGCTGACCCATCACCGTTGCGGGAGCCAGTGAGGACCCTTCCTTTTCGCTCTCCTTATATATATTTTTTCCCTATTAAAAAAATCCTACTTAGGTAATAGGCTTCAGAAAGGGGAAAAATGTCCCATTAATGAGGAACCAATAGAGCCTTTTCAAAGCACCTGACAGGGCTAAAGCCATAAATTCTCTGAATTAACTAGAGTGGAGTTATGGATGCAAGTGGGAACTCAGCCAGGAATGAATTAGAAGAATTCAGCCTCAAATTCATCAATGTCCCGGTTAATATTTTAGCCTCTCAGTGGTCCAGAAATGATGAGGGAGAGAACAGAATTGACAGTAATAACAAGGCTGTTGAACACTCTTTGTGAGTCTTATTGGCAAGGAGATTGGTGAGAGGTGTAATAGCTCACAGAGTGCCACTCCTCCGCCCGGAGCTGGTGATCGCTGCCTGCAAGCGTCTGTCCTCCAGCAAGTGCTGCTCCCTGTCACGCCTCCGTCTTTGCTGGAAGAGACGAGTCTTGGGGCCGTTTTGCTCAGAGCACATGGGAGAAATACAAGAGCCAAGAAAAATGTACATGTGTTGGCCTGCCCAAAAGGCTGTTCTTCCAACAGTGGGTTTTATCCACAGGCAGAACAGGAGGAGACAGATGTAAAAGAGTAACAAAGATGTTCCAAAATAGTCTGTTAAGAGAAAACACTTTGCCATCAAGTTGGAACCTTTTTGTTTACAGCCCAAGCAGGTCAATCATCCCAGCCCAGAACTGGTTTGTCTTCAGTTGTGAAACAGTGCTTTGGCCAGGTGGACTGAAATGTTTCATTTTGACTTTTCATCATGATAAATGATCCTCCATCATTGTTCCTTACATTTCATTTAAATGAGGGCCCATGATTACCCATCCAGGTTTCAACAATATAGTAACCCATCTGTGTTAAAAATGTATGATACACTTTACATATTTATTCATGTAACTTAGGGAAAAAATGTCAAATCACTTACGAAAAAAACAAGATTAACCATTTTCTTATAGCCCCTTCAAGTGGGATTGCTCACTCACTGGTGTGGTGGTCCAAAATTGTCAAGTGTTCCCTTCTCAACTAATCAGCCGTAGTCTCTTGAAGACCCCGGCAGCTCTAAAGCATGACTGACCACACATTTCGATACTGACCCCAAGAGAAGAAAGAAGATGAGCTTGTTTCTTCCAGCTTTCAAATAAATCCAGACAATCACAGACTGAACTCCTACACTACAGACATCTAAACTTAGATTCAATGACACCCCTCTCTTGAGACTGTTGCAAATCTTTACAGGTCACTGGGCTCCAGGCACAGGAAAACAGCAAATTCATTGCTTTTTGTTCGCACCAATACTCTCAGCTACGTCACCGGACAATTCAACCAGCTCTAATGAACACTTGCCTTTTTTTTCTCAAAGCAAGCATGCTGGACTGTAATATGCAGCTCAGGAAACTCACCCAAAGCTTTTGAGAGAAAATAATTTGGGTTTTTTCAAAGTGTTAATAACAGGCTCATCTACTCTGAAAGCATAACTGACACTGATGGCAGCAGGAGTGAGTTTGAGGCAGGGGAGGTCAGCTACAACCCTTAGTTTTTTACAAAGTTGCTGCCCAGCGTCCCATCAACCCATCAACAATTCTGCTTGTCTTACTCGCTCCTGGCCACAGTGGAGCAATCCATCCACCACCTGCCATTGCTGTTCACTCACGTCAGAAGGCTCCAAGGAGTATCTGTACGCTCCCACAAGGTTTCACAGCCTGAGCTCAGAGCAGTTTCCAGGTTTTCATCTGCACTACAAACACCAACATTCATCACGTGAATCTCACTTTTCAACAGGTTAAATAACTATTGAAAATTCTAATTGCCTTTCCAGTTCTGCATTTCACCCGACATGCAGAACTGGAGCCACAGAACACACAGCCTGGCTAATCTTTAACAGCCTCGTGTACCAAGAACAGCAGGATAGACATCGCCCTGCCTGAGCGAGCCCAGGCAGGACTGCACGGAGACAGCTGTAGACAGTCTGTCAACGTTCGCGTTTATTCACTTTTTGTAGACTTCGTGTCACCTTACATCTCATTTCCATCAGCGAAGGATTCTTGGTTCCTTGCCATGGGATTTAAAGCTCACACATGCCCAGTCCTGTCACTAGACACGGAGTCAGAGTAGCCTGCGCCTTGCAGGCATGGCTCACCGGACCAAATTCAGCTGTGTAGGTATGGCCGAGCAACCTGTGGCTCATCAGCATTGCTCTCCAGTGGTTGGAAAGGGAATCTGGACTTTGGCATGGATGCTTACATTGCAGACAGCAGAAGTGTGGTGAGATGAATCAAACACCTTTGTCTCCCAGCTTCTTCACTTACCAAAATCGTGCCTCCGTCTCCCATTCCGTGGCCTGGCCTGTTCTCCCTGAAAGCTGCCCGAGCTACTGTAGGTGGGTTTGAATGCCTTGGGCACCCTGAGCCATTCCAATATTCACCCTGGTGCAAGGCGAAGTTTGAAAAGGGGGATACATCCTTGCCTGTGAATTCAGCTCATCACCAAGAGATGTGGCTCCTGGGCATGACGGGGCCCAGCCAGGTCCCCACAGCACACAACTCTGCTTCTGCTGTAGACATCATGCAAACCTATCTGCACACAAATTCAACTCCACTCATTCCCACAGGCCATTCCTTCAGCCTGGCACAGTTGTTTCTGTCCGGATATAATGTTCTTTTTTTTCCCATCCTAATCAATCCTTCAGATTTCGTACCCAGGACCCTGGAGCTGCTGGTTCCCCAGCAGGTCTAACACCATGCAGATAAGGTAATGTTAATGTCAGTAATGATGTATAATGTTGGCTCTTCTGCTCTAGGATCCAGCTTTATCTACCTGCTTCCCTGCTCCAAAGAATTATCTATCTAACATCCTCAAATGTGTTTTGTTTTGTGTCTGCTCTTGATAATGCTGACAGTGACAGACAATGTAATTTCTTCTGCAGGCTTCAAATACAGACTTACCAGAGCTGGCACAAGGCATCTGCCCAAGCATATGACTTGTCAGAGCTTCACTGCAGGAACAACAAATTGTTTCTCATTGATTTCAGCTCCTTCCCCAGCTGGGGATTTAAAATTGGAGGAGGATATAGCTAGAAAACATGTTCCTCAGACTCTAAAGGGCAATTACCACTTGGTGGCCAGATCCTGAGGAGGAAATACATACTCAGGTACTTCAGAGGTAAATAAGAGATGAGTACCTAGAGACACAGACTAGATGATGTTAGAAATAGCTGTGTGCTTGGGTTTGTTTAAGAACCAGGAGTGTCAAGTGTAAACACACAAAATCATATGCCAGGTCCCAAGCCCACACCTGGCAATCAGGATACTGCCTGAAAAACCATGAGGGGGTAGGGAATTTTTAATAACACATTTCGGGCTCCATTCACTTGGAATCTGGTTTCTGGCCATTTGGAGGGTTTATATTTCATGTTGTCGATGCTTTCTCCACTGGCATTTAGAAATGTATGGAACAGGAGAGTCTCTCTGAATCCTGGGATTAAAATATATGGCCTTTAAAGCAAACAAACCAACCATTCCATATTATACGACTGATAACGATTATGAAATTCTAATCGGCAACTGTGAAGAACTGATTGAAACTTTTTCCATGACTTTTAAGCTCAGTGAAGTCTAAGAAAAATTTAATGTAAATAATCCCTTCTATCTGGAGAAAATGAATATCAAGAATATGTCTGCTGGTTTCTTCCCTAATATGAATCAAGGTTGCTTCGAAAGTTTAAGTTGGTCCTTGCAAGTTTTGGGACTCTTATTGGCTACTTTATCTGTCCTTAGTCAAAGCAACATCAAGGTGAGCACAGCTGCCCCCAGTGTGGACAACGTGACAGCACTGAGACAGGCAAGCCCTGAAGATAAGGTACAATAACAACAAAAATTATTACCAGATTTCCATTATTTTGGGGGAGGAAGAGGAGAGAGAAGGGAGGAAGTTAGGGGTCAAAATCCATATTTAAGTAGAAACATCATTAATTGTCCAGATACAGATTTTGTTTATTTGATGTCAGTCTTCCAAGTCTGAAAATATGGCTCTTTGCCATTTCATTTTATGTTTAAGCCAGCTCAATGGGAATTCATTTTTTCTTTTCTTGGTTTTTTGGGTTGGTTTTTTTTTTGAGAGAGAGAGAGAGAGAACTACATCAGTGCCTCAAAGCTAAAGGAATGTCAAGGGCCAGAAAAAAACTTTATTTAAACTCCGCCTGCTTCTCCAGGGAACGTGTCTAATCCTGGCTCTGTGACCTCCCTATGCATGGTACCAAGAGAAACGGTGCCAGCTTACTCTTCTAAGTTTTCATTTCATAATAAGCTTGCACAAAGGATCAAAGAGAAAGCATGCCAGACAGACAGAAAAGCCAACAGACAGAGGAAAATTGATACAGTACACTTCTCTGTCCTGCCCTGAATCACTGAAAAAAATTCCTTTTTATTAGATTTTTTTTTCCACTAAATATCTTCTTGGTGATTGATGTTGCTGGCAGCCCTGGGCATAAGAGCTCCCTCTTCTCTTGCAGCAAAAACAACAAGGTGATGTATTTCACTGGTTTTTTGGAGGCAAGACTCTTCTATGACAAGGCAAAACAATCATTCGCTTTATTTCACTTGGGAATAAAGGACTCAGACAGAGAGGAGTGGATGGCCCAGGTGAGCAGGCATCTTTCCCTGAGCAAACTCCCTCCAGTTCTGAACTCTACGTCTGCTGGGGACGTGGCTCTGCAGGAACAAATGGTGCCACCCTGCTGCGTGGTTTCCCTGCTGCCCACAGCATGGCTGAGGAGACTCGATCCTGAGCTTTGAGGAGGGAGCAATAATTCCCTCAAGATGTTTGGAAAATGCCACTGAATCTAACAGCATTCCTTCCTCGGGAAGACAAGGGGGACCAACACGCTTTTGGGCATGCAGTAATGTCGCACGCTGAATGTATCGGATGTGCCTTGAACAGGGAAAGGGAGAGACACTGAGACTTCAGGGGGATGCTGCGCCTGCGTTTCCATACCAGCGACAGCCAAATAGATCCTACTGCCCCTCTCCTCCCCTTCCCACCCAAAACTGGCGTTCATACATATGTGTGTATTTGTGCCACGCCGGGGCCACAGCCCAGCTCTGCTAGCACAAGCACATTCCGTGCATCATCGAGTCACAGCATGAAGCCACACACCGATGCTGAAGAGAATCCGGTTCCCACCTGCCTGTCCATCCCCACTGCCACCAGATCAGTGGAGATCCTGCAGATCAGTGACCTAAGAGCTGATCCAGTTTAATCAACCGTTTCATTTCCCACTGGGTTAGTTTTAACCTGGAATGGTTCTCTGTGGAGCTTCACCAGTGCTTCCTGGCAACAAGGAGAGGCTGTGCCCACGGCAGGAACCTCTCTCATGGGAAAAGGGGGGAAGAAAAAGCTTTTGGGGCTGGTGTGCATCTGCATCTACTGGTGGTAGGATTGTAGCTGTAAGAGCTGAGCCAAAATAAACAGATCCTAAGCACCACACAGCTCAGTTGGAGAGCTGTGCTTAAAGTCTTGAATTGCTCATCTCCATCACGGTACTAAGAATAGCTCCAGCTTTCAATTACACACGAAAGCCGTTTTTCATACCTGTACACACTCACCCAGAATAAGATACACTGTCCGTCTGACATACACAAACACACCGACACCCATGTACACACACACTCCTGCAGACTCCGTCACGTTCCCCCCTCTCCTTACCTACCCAGGTTAAGGAGCTACGCCCCTCTAACTAACACGGGTGCTTACGGAGCAGAGATGGGCTCGCGCTCTCTCTCGGGTTAAGAATAAACTAATAATACATGTCTGTATGTTTGGAGGTGTGGTGGGCTTGGAGATAGGGGCTTTTTTGCCAACCTGCTGGTTTGCTGATGAAGTGTAAAATGCCTGTGGATGTCTGTTTTACACGCTGTCACACATGCAGTGAACTCTTTTCACAGCCATTTACCTCTGTGCCATGCCTGTCCATCATGGAACCTCCTTCTTAATTAAAACCATGTCTCTCAGATTCTTCCTAAACACAGAAACTCCAGCTTAGCTCTCTGGAACATGCTTTGGGAGGCTTGGAGACAGGGAGGGGCCATCACAGAGATGACCTGATTTTCTCTGTTACCAGTCCTGCAGGACAAGGGTGCAGGATGCCTGCATCTCAGAAAAATTCCTGAGGCACAGGGAAGTCCTGACAGCATATTCTTGAGTTCTGTTAAGCTGGACGTGGCTATCTGTCAGTCTGAATAGTCCAGACAGCACAGAGCTGCTGAAATCACAGTCTTGACCTTAGGCATTTTTAACTCCTCCTAAATAAACGACCATGGCAACTCCTCCATGGCTCATCCATGGATTCAACAGCAACACACTTGGAAATATTTCTTTAGACCATCTAACAAGTTCCAAGGGAAAAGTACAACAAATTTTGCTGGGGTGCCTAATTTCCATGAGAGGGAAGGTTTACCCAGCCAAGAGATTTGCCTGAAAGTACCTTTTGTCCTCCAGACCTCTTAGAGACACGGTAGCCAACACGGGAAGTATCAGAAACTCAGCACAGCTTTGTGTGAAAAGGACGAGTTTCTCCAGAGGGTGTCTGACATTTCTGGTCGCAGAGCTGAGAAAGGGGATGGATGGCCTCACCCATCAGTCCAGGATACTGTGCCTGAGAGCAGTGCCTAGTCAGCACTGACTCTGCTCCCAGGCTGCCTCATGGCTGTTGTACTGGAGCCCAGCTTCCCAAGGCAACTTCCTTTCTAACCTGCTACAAGGTGCTTTGCAAGAACCTCCAGAAAGAGGCCTTCAGGGGAGAATGAGGAGGGCTCGAGGGAGCACAGTCTTCGTGCAAGGAGAGTTGTCAGAGAGATGTAAGAGCACAGCACCCTTTTGCCTCCTGCAGCTCCTCTGCAAATGCCCATCCCAGCACGCTTGCAGAGCCGAGGAGCTGTGCAGGGCTCCTGGCCGAGGAGGAGGAAGGGAAGACGGTGCCGCTGTGCGGTGTCTCGGGACATGTGGCCTTCCTCCCAGCCAGAGAAGAGGCTACTAAGGTGATCACCACACTGGCTTTTGCCTGGCAAGTGGGACACCATCTGCCTGCTCGCAGCAAGGGACTGCAGTGTTTTCCAGCACAACAGTCAGGTAGGGGTCTGGCCAGGAGGCCAGAGTGAGCTGTAGGCTAGAGACCAGCTTCATCACCAGGTGGCCAAGGCCCTTGGTAGATGTTATAAATTACTGGCTTCACAAGCAATTTGCACTCATCATCGGGTACTGAATGCAGCACAGGAATGTGCAGTGTGCTTGACAGAAGAGATGTGAAGCAGCATGTTATCTCTACCCCTGAGGCTAGCACTGGGAAAGTTTTCAGTGGAAAGAAAGGGAATTATCTCACTTCATATTTCCTTTTGTTCTTATAGTATTTTACAATTAAACACTTCATTTTAAAGTCTCTCTTCTTCCTTTCTTCATTTTCTTTCCTTGGACTGCCCCTGCCTCCACCCTGTATTTTCACTTTCTCTTTTCTTAATGGGAAAAAGAATGAGTGACAGAAAATGGGACTGAGAGCAAGTCCCACAGCTTTCCCTGGGAGTCAGAGGAACTCTTTTTTTCTCCTCCCTCAGGGCATTTATTTCTTAGTTTCTTCTTTTCTGGACCTGTTCACACCGTGATAGCTCAGAATCGTGTTCTTCTGCCCCTCTTTCTTCAAAAAAGCCTTTTTATACTGGGGTGGGGAGCAACTTTTGCAAAAAAACCCCCAAAACAACCCAAACTGTTTGATCATTTGTTCTTTGAAGATTTTACTCTAGTTTGTTGTACCAGACCTCTCCAGACTCAAGGAGTGGAGAGAGAATGACACCTCTCCATCTCTAAATTTGGGGCTTCAGAGAAAGAGGAGCTCTTTTGGGTGACTTCTGGGGCAAGGAGCCCACCCGTTTGCCAGCTGTTCTTTTAGCTCTGCCCACCTGTGACTAAAGACCTTGTGAAAAATGAGCACCCACTTTTCTCCAGAGACCTGGAGGAGAATTTCACACCCCCTCAGCAGTAATCTGGTTCCCAGCACAGCACCAGATGTTCCAGTGTATCTGATGCCTGCTAGCTTACAAGTGAAACTCAGATTCTGCCTTTCTTTCACAAACTTCTTAATTAGCTAATTGTGCAATTAGGAACTCAACAGCTGCCTTCCAAAGTGGCCTAGAGATGTAGCATGTCCCTAGCAGCTGACAATTTTGCTAAGTATCCACCTTCTCTGCCAGAGTGATGAATCAAATGTGGAAACTTCTGCACGCCCCTCAACTGACCTGAGGTGCTTTGGAGGCAAAACGCCTGTGAAAGAGGAAGGCATCCCGCTGTGAATTGCACACATGTCCATAGGGCATTAAAATTAGTTCCCTTTGTTCTTTATGTGAGGGATAGCAGAATGAAAAGCTCCCAGGAGGGGCCAAACGTTTCACAGTGCTGGCCGGAGGTGCAGGAGTCCTGGCTCCTCACGGAATCAAAGGCATTTCTTGTGAAGAGCAGGTGACTGACCCTCCAAAGACCCTGAAACCGAGGGTGAAACCCACATTTGCACTGAGATCACCCCCAGCACTCCTGGAGTCCATCGAACCCTCTACATTACAAAAGGTACAACTTTGGTGAACACTGCAGGACTAATAATTGTCTTGACTTCCTTTGGGCCAACACACAGACTTGTTTCTGCCCTGCTTAGCAATTATTCAGGTATTTCAGGGGATTGGGGGGGTTTTTTAGAGTGAATTCTCTTTCCATTTTTGGAGTGACTTTTCTTTCCGGTCCCTTAATACCATCTAGTGGGGGATTTGGGTAAAACACATCAGCAAAAGATGAATGCTTAGAAAATACGAGGTGGTGCTAGACCACCGGATATTAACACTTCTGCACCTCTAATTAAATGCAATCGTGATGAAGGTGGTAAGAAAAAACCCGATAATTACCTTGGTCTGGAGATGAAAACTGAGAGGAAACCCAAAATGTCTGGGGTTTATTGCTGATTTGCAGGAGGAAAAGCAGAAACCTGTGAAATGTAAAATGAAATAAAGATTGGAAACAAAACATAAGGGTGAAAAGTGATTTTTGGAAGTGAGTGGATGTATTTGATCTGGAAAGCACATGAAAAAGCGTAGTCCCAAAGGGGGTTTTAGTCCTGAGACTGAGCTTCATTATTACTCCCTGTGCAGTTGGGAATATCGTTGCTTAAACTGTATAAATACATTGTGAGAGATGATCCATCTATTCAGAAATCTTCCCAATAGATGGAGCAGAACAAAATCGTCCTGACTTAGAGGCAGAAATAGAAGTTGAGGCACAAACAAAAATAACTAGTAAGCAGAAATCAATCCAAGGCCAGAATGTAGAACTTCCAGCTGCTACTTTTATCATCAAATCCCATTTTCCTTTTATTTGGCTTGCAAAACAATAATTTCTAGAGTTGGCATGGCTGCATTCAAAAAGCACAGCTCTGTCCAGGACTGCCAGAGCCGCCAGACCCTTTCTGAAGGCTTTCGTGAGCTTGTGTTTTGGTGGTTTGAATGGCGCTTTCCACAGAGGGCTGCTCCGCTATGAACAACACAGGGAAAACACTAGATCTGACAGAAATCTTTCGACAAGTTTACATGACAAAACACGGAATATTGTCAAAATGGCTATTTCCTATAAGAAGAGTCTAAACTAAAGCTTCTGAATCAACATTCTGAAATTTCCATCTGTCAAAAATGACATTTCTCTGAAACTAGGTATTTATTTTGCTCAAAACAGACAATTTTCAGGTTGCTGTTTCCAAACCAACATTTTCCTGAATGTTTAATGCCACTAAAATGTTGATATTTTGACTTTTGATCCAGTTAGCAGGCAAAATTAATGCCAAAATAATGGAATATCTAGTTAGAAAATCTTTTTCTGGTTCTAGAGTGTGAAGGAGCTGCCAGCCTGAGCACAAACCTTCCCTTGGGTGGTCACAGCTCTGAGCTGGGCAGGTCTTACCAGCTGCTGTGCTGGAGAACTAAACTAAAATGAAACACTGCGTTAAAGAAAATTATGCTGGAACTTGTGTTGTCTGAAAGTGCTGGGGAAAAGGTAGTTTTCTGCCTTTAGAGGAACAATTCAGTCCCTGGCTAAAGACAGTTTTACTTTAAATTAAAGGAATTCAAACAAAAAGGGGAGAGGCTGGTGTGTCAGTTGCTCCCATAGCTGCACCTCATGCTGTGAGAGGCGCTATGCTGTTGTCATCACAAAACCAAAACACAGTACCACACAAGCTACTATGAAGAAAATTAACCCTACCCCAGCCAAGACCAGTACAGATGCTAACCTCTACTGAGACTTCATGTTCCAGAAATGTCAAAGGCTATAGATAGGAACAAACGGGCCCTCAGATCCATCATTACATACTGTCCACCCACTAGTCTGAGAAGCTAATTTGACAGTTCCTTTCTCCGTGCTTGGGGACCCAAAGAAGAGGTTGGACGCTTACAGCATAGCCACTGTTTCGGTAAACACATGAGTTGAAGCCAGAAACCTCCATGTGCTGAGCAGATCATCTGTCACGTTCTTATTTCTGAAACCCCATTATTTTCTTTAGGTCCCCAAGAGCTTTATACCAGCAACCATTAGTGCCATTTCTCCCTTGCACACCAGCAGCCATGCTCAGACCACACACAGTGAGCTGCCCAACTTGTCATCCCAATCACTCTCCACCCTCTGTACGAAAAGGCCACGGCCAGCAGCCTGGGCGAAGCAGGACTGTGAACCCGTTACTGGGGTGTCATGAGTACTCCTGCCAGCGGGGTTTGGTTCCTAGGAAAGATGGCAGAGTCTGACTCAGGTGACTATGTGCTCTGGCAGCTCTAGCTACAGTCAGTTAAGTCTTTTCGCTCCCATCCCACAGCAATGCTGACAGCAGGGCACACGTATGTGCACTACAGGCCTTGCTGTTCTCAACCTGACGTGTTAGCTTAAACTGCTAATATTTCAGACAGAGCTAAAGCAATGTCATTCCTGCCAGTTCTGGGGATGAAGGCAAGGAGAAAGCAGTAATTTCTGACTCAGAGTTGGAACAGACAGTGGGGGAAAAGAAAAATCTTAAAAACACTTCAGCTGATTGCTTCAGGGCATGTGAATCAGAGACCTGCGAACACCTGAAGTTAATGAGATTCTCAAGAGTCCAAGTCGCCCTGAAAATGCAGCTTAGACTCCTAAGTCACTTTTGAGCCTTTCACTCCAGACCTCAAACCTATCAGCATGTTCCAAACTGACCCAATTTGTTCATGAATGTACTCCAGCCACATCGCCGGAGCATGGTGTCCTGTGGCCATTTCCCATCAGATACTGTGAGACTAATCCAACGTGCTCAGCCATGCAGGCCTCCAAGTGCTTTTACCTGACTTCCTCTTCACTGGGATGCATCGCTCCTGCGCTTGGAGGAGAAGGTACTTGAACACTCGCCAGCTTTCTTGGGCCCCTCTTCCCTCCAGGGCTTCATCCCAAGGAACCTTGCCCATCAGTTCCCTGAGGAGGCCAAAGTCTCCTCTCCTGAAGCCCAGGGTAGCAAGCTTGCTGCGCACCCTCCTCGCCTCCGTAAGGATCTCAAACTCCACCATTCCATGGTCACTGCAGCCAAGGCTGCTCCGGAGGGTCACATTCTCCCCCAGCCCCTCCGTGTTGGTGAGAACAAGGCCCAGCATGGCACCCCTCCTTGTCGGCTCCTCTGTCACTTGGAGAAGGAAGGTGTCATCGGCACATTCCAGGAACCTCCTGGCTGGCCTGTGCCCTGCCGTGCTGTCCCTCCAACAGATATCGGGGTGGTTGATGTCCCCCACGAGGACCACATGACACCCTCAGAAACTCACAGCAATCCATTTTAGTTCACACCAACCCAAATGGAAATACTTTCTTTTGGGTGCCTGAATAGCAGTTTGTCCAGCACCTCATGGACAATGAACTGGGTCAACCCTCAGCCACCCTTTGCACAACCTGGATTCATGTTAAGGCAAGTTCCTTCCCAAGAATACAACTACATGGGAGAAGTCACTGCTGAAGCTGTGATTTCAGAAGCAAGGGAAAACACCAATCCACCCACACTCCTGCAACCCTTTCGAGGCACAAGGGAGCTCAAATGGGGTCCAGACATGAACAGGCTGCCTTGTTCCTCGGTGCAGACAGCAACTCCTCTACACAAAGCCCCCAGCAGCCATCAACAGCATTTAGGGAGTTGGGCATATAAAGCTTTCAAAGGCACTTCCCTGCTGAAATGTTAGGGCACAGGGAAGGAGAAATAACAAGGGGAGGTGGGAATAGGCAAGGCAGATGACTAGGGAGTGCAGAGGGAAGGCTGGAGAGGCATACAGGCAGGTGGGTACACTGTGGGAAGAACAGCCGTGTGGTAACTTCTCTCATCATGTGCTGTCCCAAAGGATTGCTGTAACACTGTGGTACTTAAAAGCAACATTCAGGTGAGCTGATCGCAGACAGACATGAGGATGTGGCACCTTAAGGTTCCTGAGAGCATCCTTGGGTTTTGGTATGTGGAATCAGTTCTGTGCCATCGTTTCTGAAATGCATCCTGATGCTTATGCATGGTGTCCTGGAAATAAACGGGATTTTTTCAGTGTCTTAAGATGTGTAATGTCAGGGCTGCATTTTAATATGGCTTTCTATATGACAAGCACACAACTCCTGAATCAGCATTCAGGTCTCTGGCATTTCCAGGGTAGGAGAAAAGTGTGGTTTTCAACTTAATAAATGCAGGGGACTGTTGTGGCTCACAGCAGGAAAATACAGGGCATTGGGGCACTTGGTGTCACTGGGGAGGGCACAATTTGCTGCCCAAACAGAGATGCTCATCTTCTGTCTGTAGGATCTTGTATTTAAAGGCTCCTATCTGATCAGAAGGACGCTTTCCTCTACAACTTTGCTCTTATCCTGTTTCCTTTATGTGATTCAGAAGTTAGTTTAAGTAGAATTTCTAACATTCACATACATATCCCTAAATTTTGGGTTTAATTTCCTGAATTTAATCTTAATTTAATGAACAATTTTTATTTGGGTAGCAGCTCAGGAGCTTGAATCTTAAGATCCAGCAGTATTATTGTTCACTGATCCAGTATCTGACAGAGCTAGTGGAAGTCCTTCCACTGGAGACTTAGTGACATATTCAAAGGTCTAGTTAGCATCTCTGTTTCTCTCTGTATCACTAAAAACAAAGCTGAGCTTTGATGTGTGTACAGTAGTGGATTAGTCAGCTCTGACTACCTACATCTGCCCCAGTACTTCCACTTTTACTAATGCCCTTCACAGGTTGCATGGAAGGTTCTTCTGTTGCGTTGGGGTTTTTTTTTGTTATATTTCTTCACCAATGAATTTCCATTTATTGTAACCAAAGCTTTTCTTCAGTGAGGTTCCTTGGATCCAAAGGGAATTCCTCATCAACAGTAGGAAACAGAGAATGAATCATCACTTACAGGCTGCATTTCTGGTCACACCATTTCCCCCCGTTCATGCTTCTCAGTTCCTGGTATTGTCACCGGCCACAAAATGTGATGGGAAATGAGTCCAGTTCAGGAGCCAGTGACGCCGGAGCGTGGGATTATTACACAGACAACAAGTTACATAAACTCAGTAGGTGATACACATAGCAATTTTAAGGTGTGCAGTGTTCAAATGAAAAATACATGTTTTTAAAATTCCATGGTGAATAGATACTCATAAATTTAACCAAAATCTCGGCTTTATGTCAAAAAGCAGCTGAAGAGGTAAAATATTTACCCCACTTTAGTATAAAATAGGTGACATAGAGAACAGCACTTGGCATAGGCACTACTTAGAGCTGCCTGAAGATTTGGTTAAGTGAGCCTGTGGGCACCGTTGGCCACTTCTGCAAGCGAACACGGATAACCACTGAAGGCATCCTGTCAGGACGTGTTACGTTTTCCTAAGGCACGCACAGAGCAAACATGGGGCCACAGAGGAGCTGACTTCCTCTCCAGTTTTCAGTTCTCTGCTGCCGAGGGGAACTGACCGTGCCCTGCTGGGGGGCCTTAGCCCCCGGGTCAGATGCGCAGGTGCAAGTGGCTCAGCTCCAGCGGCCCCTGGATGGAGCTGTTGGATCACAGCCGGGATTGCAGCCGGGAGAGCCGCACAGGCTCTGTGCTCAGGGACTTGGTGTGGAAGAGTGAAAGGAGCTGGGAAAGCATCAGAGGAGGAGAGGCTGTAAGATAGCAAGGGAACAATCTGTCTTGGTGCTGAGATTTATGGATGAGCCAACTCAGCACCTAAAATCTGTGATTTCTCACCTTGGGGATTTCATTCCGCCACAAACGGGAATTGCTGGGTCAGTAGGTAGGATGAGCTAACAGTCAAGAGTGGAAGACTTCAAGTGCAGTGTTGTTGGGGCTGCCACCCTTGCCTGTCAAAAAGCAGTGATCCAGACTAAAGGCTTGGGGATGGCAAGAAGGGCTTTCTCACTACTGTAAGCCAGGAGGAAGCAGTAAGTGAAGCTTGGTGGGACATGGAGGTCTCAGTCCAGTAAAAAACTGTTACAGAGAAAACAAATTCCTCCTAGAAAACTCAATCACACATCAGAGAAAATTAGAAAATTGGAGATGTTTGCAGGCAAAAGAAAACAATCCCTCAAACAACATAAAAACAGGATTTTTGTAATCATGAGTAGTCAGACCACTTCCCTGAGAGGTGAACACCTTGCTCCAAATATGCCCTAATTCAGGAAAATAGGAAATTAAGCTTATACACTTAAGGAGGAAGAGGAGGTTATTGGACAAGTAATCAGAGCACTGTGATGGGCAGTGGACACGTGCTTTTATACATGTAAATTTTATGTTCATGTAATTACATGTATTTATAATTTTCATCTATAGTTTAAATCCATGATGGAGTAAAGCAACAGTTTCACTGGTAGCAATTCAGGCACCCACCATGTGCCCGATTTCCTTGCAACAGAGCAAACTGCACTTGGCACGACTCATTCTCCTTAGCAGGACATGAAGCCTCACGTGCACCCTGAATTCCTTTGGCTACGTATCCCACAGCCAGGAGGCTGTGGGGAGAGCCCAGGCACACAGGCTGGCTACAGCAGCCTCTAAGCTCACAGTATCTTTGAAATCCAGCTAAGGCAGCTGCTTGGAAAGAATCTTCAAAGAAACTTTCCTATCCCAAAAGGAAAGGGAGAGAGGAGACCATCTCAAGCCCATCCCATCACACAATGAGTGATTCCCACGGTGGGGCATGCACAGTGGGCACAGTAACCTAGGAGGCTGATTGGGCATCTGGGAGGTGAGGGCTTCCTGGGTCGAAAAGCCAGCATTTTAGCCCCACACATGCTGCACAGCCAGAAACCACGTTCTTCATCGGCAGCTTGACAAAGAGAGATGTGCAACATAGCGCGATTTCTATTAGCAGAACCACAAAGCTCTGTTCCGCTGCTGCTCTGTATTAAAGGTCATGTACCCGCTGCACAGAAACAGATAAATTACTGGACCCCCAAGGGCTGCTGGAAGAGCAAACACTGCTCTGAAAGCGTCACACTGTGCAGGGGCTGGGCAATGCTGCTTGTTGGGATTGATAGCTCATGTTGTGCAAAACAGATTGGTGGGCTCTGCAACTCCAGTGGGAGAAGCAGACTTGGACTCAGGAGCCTCTGGGTTTATTTTGAGCTCAGAGACCATGACCTTCCCTGGCTCCTCATTACCAAAACTGAGGGAAGAGTTTTCACAAGGGCTGTACACAATCCAACAGTCTTTGACCAAGGGGCTCTGCTATCTCCAGGCAACAACTACAGATGGTCAGATACGGTTCATTTGCTTCTCCATCTTTCCTATGCAAGATGCTGACTTTGAACTCCGAACCCACAAAACTGGTATTTTCCATTTTTCATCACAAAATACCAAGTTTACAGGCAGAATGGCATTTCTTCATTGTGTGAAAAATTCAGCTTTTCAGTGCAGAATACTTTGTTGGAAAAATGCCGCGCAGTGCAGCCTGGTTTCCACTGCCGCGTGACCCTTTGAGTTTGGTATCAAACAGGAGTTACCTGTGATTGATGCTTTCTCTCCCCTGTTCACTGTACAGGACAAGGGTTAGACTCTATGTTTGCTTGTAGGAAACAAGCACAGAGCAGTTCTTCCCACAACTGCAGCATGTACAAGGTCTCCACCTCCTGCTCAAACATTTCTACAGTTGCAGGAACATAATCATCTTTATGCCTCTATTCCGCAGTCATATTCACCTGGAATTGGGCAATTTGCTGCAAAGGTGGCAGAGAGGAGACAGCAGGAGTAACAGTGGGAGAAAAGAATGACAAATACCCTTAAACTGCAGCTCTGCCAGTACATCTCCTTCCTACTGTTGAGCAGCCCAGAGGGTGTGGCGTGTGTGCTCTGGGGCCTCCAAAACTCTGACAGTCCAGCCCCTGCGTTGATCCGTTACTGCAGCCCCTTTGTGATCAGTGACTGCGTGTCAGATGCTCATCACCTGTCAGCAGCTATGCACAGCACGAGGGAAAGACAGGTGTGTGCTGTTGATCTTATTAAACTCTTAGATCACAGCTGATTAACCGGGGAGGGAGGGGGGGGGAGGGGCAGGGGAAGAGGTGCTTTAATTCATTACTGTTCCGGTGTGTTCAGCAGCTGACCAGAGCAACGACACTTCAGTGTGTTTTCCATTCCTCTCCCTTTCCCCATCCATCCATCCATCCATCCATCCATCCATCCATCCATCCATCCATCCATCCATCCATCATCCATCCATCCATCCATCCATCCATCCATCCATCATCCATCCATCCATCATCCATCATCCATCATCCATCCATCATCCATCCATCCATCCATCCATCCATCCATCCATCCATCCATCCATCCATCCATCCATCATCCATCATCCATCCATCCATCATCCATCATCCATCCATCATCCATCATCCATCCATCATCCATCCATCCATCCATCCATCCATCCATCCATCCATCCATCCATCCATCCATCATCCATCATCCATCCATCCATCATCCATCCATCATCCATCATCCATCCATCCATCCATCCATCCATCCATCCATCCATCCATCCATCCATCATCCACCCATCCATCCATCCATCCATCCATCCATCCATCCATCCATCCATCCATCCATGTCTTCCCAAGGAGGCTGGCAGCCCTGTTCTTGTAATGGAGGAGCAGCTGAAGAGACATCTCCAAGCTGGGAACATGCCAAGCTGAGCACATCCCCTTGAATGCTTTAAAACCAACTTTGAGAGTTCTGCAAGAAGCCAGCCAATACCTTGCTTTTCCATGGCATTTTGACAGGGAACTGTGTAAGCGAGATCACGTGGGTTTGAAGTAATGAACCTCCTGGCACAGCCAAGGACAAACACGTCCTATTTAGCTGCCTCTACTCCTTTTTCCCAGTGGCCTCACAGGTTTTGGGCTTGTTTTACTGGATTTCTGGTCCATTGCCCTCTGCATAGATTTGCCTGGAACTTCAGATGGCAGAAGTTGCAAGAATCTGGCTCTACAGATCCAGCTCCCTTCTTGATTATACTGGGTTTCTACCAGTTCCATTTTGTTAGGTTTAGCAAAGTGGTTTAACTACATTTAAATGTTACAAGCCATAGGAAAGCGAGAAGATAGTGGACTGGATTGATCTCACCTGACTTGATCTGAGAGAGATACAAGCACTGCAGGTATTTAGAGCCAGCCAAAGTATAATCTGAGAGTCAGTGGAGGGAGACAGAGAGATAAATGGCTTAATGTAGACATTTTGGTATGAAGCAAATCTTGCCATAGAAGTGCCTATTTCACTCTGCTGCCCATGAAAAGGCTGAAAGGTTTCACCACTCCTTGTCCTCTCTCATAGAAGAAACTTCTTTTTTTTGTAGTTCAAACACTGAGGCAGAAAGAGCTGAATTCAGCCAGGGTGAACACAGACTGTCCCCCACCCCAGAGTGAGCAGCCCCACAGAAGGGCTTTCCCCATCACTTCAGGGATGCTAAAATGTTTCCTCAGGTGGAAATCCAGCACATTACTGGTCAGCACGTGCACTACAAGGAGATGCAGATTTAAATCCTTGCTTTGAAAGATATTTAATCAGCTACATGTGCAAGTGGGAAAGCAGGTGTCAATCCCAGAGCAGAGCATGGTGTCCAGAAGCCTTCAGGAGACAATCACTGGACCGCTTCTCCAAGGACATGGTGCAGCCCTGACTGAGGAGGTGCAGCGACTGAGTTTCTACTAACAGTGACACAATGGTCTTGGAAAAAATATAAAAGAAAGAAAAAGAAATGTGTAGGCTGAAGTGTCTGAACCATCTCCTTTGGAGTTCAACCCTGTGACCTCAGTGCACTTGCTGCCTTTGACTCCCATTTGGCTCCCATTTCCCTCTGGCTCAAACCAGGAAGGACGGGATGTATCTCAGTGAGAGCTGGTGTCTGCCAGCTCAGCTTAGATCAGTTCCCATCAACCTTGCCTGCAGATCAAAGCAGCCTGCCAGCATGACAGGAGATGCTCCAACTGGAGATTTAGCTGATTAAATAAAAAACCCCATTCAAACACAAACACTGGGAAGGACAAGTGCTCACACCAAGCACCTGCAGATGCCTTCCCTGCCTCTTGCTGCAGTGTGTAAGGGAAAGAGGGATAATGCACACACAAGGGATGAGGGCCAAAGCTGACTACGCTCGCAGTAGGAGATGCCCAGTTCTGCAGCGCCTGCCTGGCAGCGCACGTGCAAGCAGAGGGCTCTGTTGACGTGGGGGCCTCAGAAGGAGTGCCATGGGTTAGAAAGCCTAAAGGGCGCAAGGAGAAACTGCTGAGGCAAGTAAGGGAATGCTACACATGTATACCTTGTTTAGTTACAGAATCATAGAATGGTTTGGGTTGGAAGGGACCTTAAAGATCATCCAGTTCCAACCCCCCTGCCATGGGCAGGGACACCTTCCACCAGACCAGGTTGCTCCAAGCCTCATCCAGCCTGGCCTGGGACACTTCCAACCTGTCCCAGTGCCTCCCACCCTCTCCAGGAATAATTTCTTCCTGGTGTCCAATCTAAATCTCCTTCTTCCAGTTTAAACCCGTTACCCCTTATCCTGTCACTACAGGCCCTTGTAAAAAGCTTCCCCCAGCTTCCTTGTAGCTCCTTCAGGTACTGGAAGGCTGCAATAAGGTCTCCACGAAGCTTTCTCCAGGCTGAACAAGCCCAATTCTCTCAGCCTTTCTCCATAGGAGAGGTGCTCCCGCCCTCTGATCATCTTTGTGGCCTCCTCTGGACTCGCTCCAACCGGTCTATATCCTTCCTATACTGGGGGCTCCACAGCCGGACACAACACTCCAGGTGGGGTCTCACAAGAGCAGAGATCAGCCCTGTGGTCAGTTAAACCTGGCACTGGTTCCCAGGTTGCCCCAGCATTCATAGCTACTTGGCCTTGACTCTCCAGATGCAAATGACTGCCTCCAACTCCAACCCTTTGGAGTTTATGGCTTTTTTTTTTTTTTTTTCTGGCAGGTTTCTTGCATCTGCTTTCCTTTGCCTCTGCCAAAATCAGTTGCAGAGGAATACAGTTCTGCAGTTCTCCTGCTAACCCTAGATGGTGCAATTTAGTTAGAAAGCCTCAAGAAGCACTGATTATTAGAATCAGAAAGATTTCTTTGCAAGTCGGGTAGGACTGGTGAAGAGGTGGTGGCAAGAGCAGGCTGAACAACCCGCACGAGGTGCAAGAAGCCACGGCACAGTCAGCAGATTGCTCACGGTGTCCATCACTGCCTTACATGTGCCATGCCTGCTGTCCCTCTTGCGTCTGCTCCATTTGTAGAGCTGGTAGCTACGGTTGTTGCTATACTGTTGGTGTAGCAGCTGAGGATCTGACCCTAACAATCTGTGCAGCTCAGCTCCTTCCCTCTGATTTGCTATGGGATGGAAATCCCCATGCTAGCCAAGGTCTAAACTGAAGGACTGATGAGACCTCCAAGCCACAAGAGATCCTGCTCATTAGGAGTTTATTTGTGCAGGAATTCTTAAATAGATAATGAATAGATAAATAAAACCCAGTAAAGGCACACTCTAAGCACAGCAAAGAGACCTCAGAATGTGAGCATCAGAAGAAGCCAAAATTACCTGTCCAAGAAGCTTTTCATCCTTCTCAGTGTGTCTCTAAAGCCCTGGCTCTGGGATATCTCATGTGTTTATTGTGCTTATTTTGTGACTACAAAACACAAAAAACAGAAACAAAACAAATTAATTTCCCTTCCCAGTGGAAGCAGAGCTGAAAATTCCTACTCTAGCTCATCTTGCTTGGATTCCTTGGGGAATGTGTTCACAGCATGGCATCAGGGAATTGGTGCTAACACCATCACCCGCCTGATGATGCAGATGACCACTAAATCATAGAATCACAGGATGGTTTGGGTGGGAAGGGCCCTTAAAGCCCATCCAGTCCCACCCTCTGCCATGAGCAGGGACACCCTCCACTAGCCCAGGTTGCTCCAAGCCTCCTCCAGCCTGGCCTTGAACACTGCCAGGGATGGGGCATCCACAGCTTCTCTGGGAACCTGTCCCCGTGCTCCCCACTCTCTCCAGGAAGAATTCCTTCCTGATGTCCAATTTCAATCTCCCTCTTTCAGTTTAAACCCGTTACCCCTTGTCCTGTCACTACAGGTCCTTGTAAAAAGACACACCACCACCACCACCACCACCCTTACTTGTAGAGTTTTGATTTTAAGATCTTTTAAATGACTATCAATGAATACCCTTGATTTCTGCTACAAATCCTGTCACAGGAGATGTGCATGCTAATCTTTCACCTTTATCCACCCCCTCAATAAAATCCACAGCAAGAGAGCAGGTGCTGAAGGGTTGTGGCTCTGGTAACTGCTGCTCAGATCTCAGCAAGCACCAACCTCTCCCTGTGCCAGCTACTAACAGGACTTGGATTCCTCAGTCTCACAGTGACAAGAGCACAGCTCTGACAAGGTTTTGCAGCATCTCTAGTGCTCCCTTCCCCAGAGTCTGCAAGGCTGATCAAGGTCTGGCGTAAGGAAGTTTAGCTTCAACGTGGAATCAAACTTTCAACCCAATGCTAAGGATAGGTCAGCGCTGGCAGACATTGCCTGAGGAGACACTGGAATCACTACCACTGGAGTTCAACAATACAGACATCCTTTGGGTAGAGATAATGCCAATGTAGAGCAAAACAGATTAGATTAAATGCCTCCTAGAGACCTCTTCCAGGCCTGTTTCAAGTTGTAAATGAATGGCAACAACCACCTTCCTGTCTGGATTTAATCCATGGGTGTAAACCCACGTTGGACCTACCAGAGAAAGCAGCTGGTGGAAGGTTTGGGAAATGTCATTTTTAGATCTTATAAAAACAAGAATAGCCCATCACCACAGGGTTTCCTGACAGCATGGCTAGGCAAGGATCAGTGACCACACTCAATAGATTTCACCCTGAACAAAGGTGCTAACAAGAAGCAAAGGAAGAATATGAAGTGCCAGCATGCAGACTGCACAACCCTTCCTCTGGAATAGATTCTGTCCTAGCACAGCCACAGCACACAATAAGGAATAATGGGAACAGTGGGCAGGCTCTCCAATCCAAAAGCATTTAATGCTTCCAATAATACACCAATGTAAATAATAATAATAAATAAATAATTACAAGAGCTATTTAAAATCGCTTTTCCTAAGATCAGATATGACATTTTCTACAGACACGAATACATCATTTTAAATGCTTAGTAAAAACCCATACCAAGCTACTTGTAAAATGGAGTGCATAACATTAGTTTTATGTACTCCTATAAACATTTTGCCTTTTTTAGCCATTCATACATTCACATTGCTGTGGTATACAAGTTCCTAAAATTAATATTAAAATAAAGCACAGCTCTACATTATTATTAGCATAATTGCTCCACGATACAAACAATAGACCCTCTTAGCCTGAATGGCTTTTTCAAAAACAGATGGAAACAAGCAACAAAAGTAGTCTCCAGTAGAGAGAACAATCTATGTTCACAACTTCTGACAGCCTGCGCTACACTGAACTGGAAGCCAGCTGCCTGTCTCTGCAGAAGAGCATTAAGGGCAAAACCAATTTGCCATTTTAATGATGAGGAAATTCGTCACATAAGCCATTTCAGTGCACCTCTACTCACAGCGTTAGAATGATTTCACTAGTGTCTAAGCTGGATCTTGTTGAAATTTTGTTTTGCTACAGGTTGTCCTATGTAGCAGGGGCATGGAGGAGAGATTTTTTTCCACTGAAGGTCACAAGACGACTATGAAAATCTTTTTAGATTAGTTAGGCCATGATATGCACCAGCAATTACATGTAAGGAATAGAGAGTAAGGAAGATGATTTATACAAGAAAGTGTTAGAAACTGAACTTTTGACACAGAACAGTTTGATCTTCATTAACTACAGGATACACAATTAGGTGGTCAGAAGGCAGTGAAACTGGTGCACGCTGTGGTAGTGAAGCTGATGTATTGCTTGCCAAGCTGGCATTTCTGTAGCTGTAACCAGCAGTCAAATTATGTTAGTCTGTTCCTCTGACACACAGTTTCTCTTGATACCACGGGCTACCAAGAGTTGTAGGAAGACTCCTGCATCCCTGTAAGTCAAGCCATAGTCCGTGGTTAAGATAGAACCCCAGCAGTTGCCGTAACTGTTGTTATTGCCCAGAAAAGCTGGGTGTTAACAGCCCTCTCTTCCCATCGGGCTTACAGCTGCTGGGCATGCGTGTGCACGGCACTCCCTCTGCAGTATTCATCACGGGCTGAATTCTCATTTAAGATTTTTTTCAAAGGTCTTTTTAGCTTGCACCTCTGAAATGGTGAGTTCTGTTGGGGTTCCTTGAACTCCTCTCAATGTTGACATGAACCTTTGGTGGTGTGGAGAACGCCTTTGAATCAGTTTTTCATATGACTGAAGGATTATCATACATCCCTCCTGAGCTTTTCTTTACCATAGTATCTGCTGTAAACTGAGCTGCTCCCCCTTCCTCGCCCAAACCTGTATTCCTAAATACACATTGGTGCACCTGACAAGGGCTGGCCATTTTGCTTAGCAGTAGTTGCTGTAAATTTGTATTCTAAGGAAACCATCCCCCAGCATGCTATTCGTCAAGATCATACACACAGTGTTTTTCCCAGCCTTCGGAAAATGTAATAAATGCATCCGCTATCGCCTAGTTCAGATAGTTAAAGGAAGTACTGAGCAGAACTGGACACAAGACAATTCCTAATGAAACATGACTCAATTAATTCTTCCAACCTCCTCTGGCCCACCCTACTGTAGTTTTATCTAGACTAGATTTCTCTAACATACTTATGAAAATGTCATACTTCTTGCACTTAAGTACACTGCTTCCCACAACATCTGTTCTTCTATCCAAAAGGCTTTTCTCTGTTTTAGGAGTAAATTCAATTTATTTGACATGATTTATGCTTTTCTAATCCAGGTTGGCTGCAAGTCATCTTCTTGCTATTATCTTTCATATACTCAACAAACAGTTAAGGTTATTTATTCAGTATTTTCCAGATACTGAGGTCAGGCTGAAACCCCCTGTCTCCTCTCTTGAAAAGTCTTTCAAAAAGGCATCCCAGTTTGAGCTAACTTCCCGTTCTACTAACTGCTCCTTTCTGCTCCTCTTTCTCCAATGAATGTTGTCCTCCAGCCCTCTGCACCATCCAGCTTGCCCTTGTAAATTGGGGAAATGAAAAGGTTTTGGTTTTAATAAAAAACTGGCAGAATTTCAGTGCCAACCAGTGTTATCAGGACAGTGGAACAAAGAATCTCAGTGTGGAAGTACAGGGGCAGGGGCAGGTTGGAGGTCTCCCACAGCGGCTCTGCTCATGCAGGAAAACTGGTGGCAGGCTGTATAGGTTCCCTTCGAGTCCTCCAGCATGTTTTCATCCTGCAGAAGTTAACCCATCCCGTGATGCATTTCCTTGGGAGCAGCTGGTTTGACCTAGATAGCTTCTCCTCTGATCTCTCCTTGGCCTGGGCTTTGTTGCAGTACACAATCCACTTCCTCAGACAGCATTTTAGTGAGTGTCTCTTTAGCACTGAGGGGCTCATCTGTGGAAGGTTTCTCCATGACCTCTCATAGAATTCGTTGTATGATTTCATTTAATCTGGGATTTCTCTCACCTCTTGTGCCTTATTTAGCGCTGCCTGATCTGATCGAGTTCCTCCACACACTGACTATTCTTAAAGTCCACCTCTTCTGATCTAACCTACTTTCCATTTTCTGCAAACACAGTAAGAATACAAGAAATCAATGGAAAGCTTCTATTTTTTCAAGTTACCTTTTATTGAACAATTTCCTCTACACTGAGATTATTTGTGTTCATAGTCCTGCTATCAACTGAAAAATGCCTAGCTCTCTCCTTAGTTTCTTGCCCCCCAGATCTGCTTCCCATGAGATCTCATCTCCTGCTTCCAAGCTCATCGTTCTTCAGTCTCCCCTTACGAGAATCCCGCTCACCCTCACCCCGGTTGTCATAGAATCATGGAATGGTTTGGGTTGGAAGGGACCTTAAAGATCATCCAGTCCCACCTGCTGCCATGGGCAGGGACACCCTCCACTGTCCCAGGTTGCTCCAAGCCTCATCCAGCCTGGCCTTGGACACTCCCAGGGATGGGGCATCCACAGCTTCTCTGGGCAACCTGTTCCAGTGCTTTCTTCCTGACATCCAATCTAAATGTCCCTGCTTTCAGTTTAAACACATTACTCCTTGTCCTGTCACTACAGGATCTTGTAAAAGCACACACACACACACACACACACACACACACACACACACCTGCCCCCCAGCTTCCTTGTCAGCCCCTTCAGGTACTGGAAGGCGGCAATAAGGTCTCCCCGGAGCCTTCTCTTCTCCAGGCTGAACACCCCCAACTCTCTCAGCCTCTTTTCATAGGAGAGGTGCTCCAGCCCTCTGATCATATTCGTGGCCTCCTCTGGACTCGTTCCAACTGATCGTTATCCTTCTTATGCTGAGGGCTCCACAGCTGGACACAGCACTCCAGGTGGGGTCTCACCAGAGCAGAGCAGAGGGGGAGAATCCCCTGCCTCTCCCTGCTGGCCACACTGCTCTGGATACAGCCCAGGGTACGGTTGGCTTTCTGGGCTGCCAGCGCACACGGCCGGCTCGTGTCCAGCTTCTCGTCTGCCAGTACCCCCAGGTCCTTCTCCCCAGGGCTGCTCTTGATCCATTCTCTGCCCAGCCTGTCCTTGTGCTGGGATTGCCCCGACCCATGTACAGGACCTTGCCCTTGACCTGGTTGAACTCCATGCGGTTGGCACGGTCCCACCTCTCCAGTCTGTCCAGGTCCCTCTGGATGCCATCCCTTCCCTCCAGTGTATCGACCACTCCACACATCTTGGTGTTGTCAGCAAACTTGCTGAGGGGTCACTCGATGCCATCATCCATGTCAATGTCCTCCATCTTCACCAGTTCCTTCTTCTGTGGGTGACAGTCCAGCTTTCTTTTGGGGTGCTTCTGCTCTCCATGTCCCCAAGCATTTCCACTTGTGTGTTCCAGTGACTCATTCTTCCATCAGTTTTCTGCTCTTTCCTTTCCTAACAGTTTATATGGAGAAAATCTCATTTATATCCTCCGTACCCATACCTCCTTTCCACTAGGGGTAACGGAGAGCAGGACTGAGGGCAAGAATGGCCTCTGTAGCCCTTAGGGCAGCGACATTAATTGAACATTTCTGCACACCAGATTGAAGACTGAAGGTCGCTGTCACTCTCCATCAGCAATGTACACTCTGGCCTGCTGCAGTGCCACACTTCGCTGTTATGGTTCACAGAAAGGTGAGTGCACATTCATTTTTCAGGCTAACCCAAACATTTCAAATAAATGCCATTTCCATTTCCTATTCAGCACTTTTTCCTTCTTTGGTTTAAGTAAACAGTTTCGAAGAGGAAAAGGAAAGTATCACTAGCAACAAGAAAACCAGAAACCTGATGATCAGATGAGACAAATACAACTGGATCAAACACAAGGGTCTGAAATTAAGGGTAGTGAAGAAACACTGAACAGGAGGGCTCCTTCCCCCAGCACACAGGCTCTGTGCACACTGCCCAGAAGGCTCTTGTACAAACAACTGTAATGGACCGGACCAAGCTGGGGAAGCTGCCAGAGCAGTCCCAGGGGCTTGTTTTCCAGGTAAGGAAAACCATGCTAAGGTGTCTCAGTCTGCAGACTCAATCCCTCCCTTGCACAGCCTTTGCCTTTTCCTTCCTGAACATCTATGGGACCGACAGGTAACAATGAGGATGGCCTTGGGAAGCACATCACGCCTCAGCGTTTCTGTTCACAAACTGTCGTTAGAGTTTTTATGGGCAATGCTTGTTATCTTCCAGCCAGGAGTTTAAATATGCTACAGCAAGCTGCTCTCCAATATATCAAGGCAATCTATAATCTAATCTTTTAATTAAACTACCTAGGAAGAAGTTCCTAATGGGGCTGTTTCATCCCAGGCAGCAGATTTATTCCCATTTTCAACCTTCACATCAGGATTAGTTAAAAACTTCTCCAGTCCCAGCTCTTTTCTGGAGCCTAAAACAAGCTCAAAGTCAGAACTGAAATATATGCTTCTTGTTCTCTTATCTGAAGGAAAATTAAGATTTCTTTGGCATGGATAAGGAAGACATTGAAGTGCCTACATGTAAGAAAATAACATTTATCAGCACTGAGGTGCTGAAGAAAAGCATTATTTATGTCAACTTTTAAACTTTTTTTTAGGCTGTCAAGACAGCCTTTTCAGTATTGTGGGTCAAATATTTCCTATCAGATTTATCTTATTTTCAGAAGAAACATAAAGACTTGAGTCCACTGGATTATTTCATTTACATTCCATGGGAAATTCTGACCTTTAGAATAATTTAATTTTGAGTAAAAAGCAACAATCCAGATGTAGAAGTTTCATAGAATGAACTTTCCCAAAGAGGCAAATATCAGTATATCTGTGATAAAATGAAGTGTTTTCATTTTGGTGAAAGAACATATTATTAAAACTGATAGCTTGAGTCCCCCGGACTGAAAACTTATGATCAAAACATGCCAAGTCAGTCCTATCTGTATTTCCAGGCTCTGAAAAACACTGGGACACAGACTGTTGTGTCATAAAATGTATTCAGTTTGTGATTTGCAAGGTCTTACAAAAGCCAATAAAATTATTCATGTTATAGGATGGAGTCATAAAGCTATTTCAATTTACTTCCTAAGCAGAAGGATAAATCTAAAGAGGGAAATACCCATATTGAATGATATTTCTGTATTGATGTGAATAATTTCCAAGCAAATTAGCATTGTTTAATGTGCATTCTCACAGACTAGGAGAGGTCAAAGCAACCATGCAATAAGTTTTCCTTAAGAAGTAGAGGGAAGGTTGTCCTACAGAGGCGCTCCGAGTATCTCTGTGCACGGAGCAGCGCTCAGATAACCCCCAGGTATGAGTGGAGTAGCCAGGCAGCAGAAACCCAGCAGTAAAAGATGATGTTGCTCAAGAGGTAAAGTGCTGATGAGTCTTGAGTTCCTTCAAGACTTCCACCCTTAAAAGTGGTGAAAGGAACTCTTGGACGTGGGAGAGGCTGCAGGTAGGTTATACTCAAAGCTTATACATCCTATGTTTCCCTTGCAACTTAGTAACGAAGAGTCTAACTCTGAACTTTGATAGAAGAGACTTCTCGCTTAATTTTGTTTTCACACAGAGTCCAAAAGCTGGTGTACCCAGAGGTCTGCAGGAGTAACAAATTGCTTTACTTGCAACTGCTAACAAGCACTTGGGTTACGATATACATATCAAATCCCAAATCTTGGGAGGAAATTTCCCAATAAAACCCCAGTCATGAGATAACCAATGGCTATAGCTAAGTGCATTTTGCCAAAGAAACATTTGTTTTAAACATTAAAGGAAACACATAGGAGCAGTCGAATTAATGTAATACAGTGTAAGAGGTATTGAGACACGATAGCTGCTTACACTTTTTACAGCAAGTAAAAACTTGCATTGCTGCAAATGTTGCAAATTGTATTTCCTGACCAAAAACTTTATATAAAACATCCAGCTGGGTTCAGGAAGGACAAAACCCAGGAGCTGAGGCAGCCACTGCTGAGCTGCAGTGTTTCAGCAAACTGGCAACATTCACATTTTTGGGTTAGGATGAGGGAGAACTCAAGCTCAGACATACTTGCACGGACATACCCCATACACTCAGCATTTGCAGCTCTACATTTGGGGAAGGAATGCAAAGGGTTTGGGACAGACGAAACATCAAAAAGCTGAAATAAAAGAGCTTTCATTATCAGTTCCTCATTTATATGCAACAAACTCTGATCTCAGAGGCTGCCGAAGTGACCCATCACAGAAGCAATGAAATGCCAACTTCTGGGCAAGAAGACAAATTAATCACTGGAACAAGCTAATGCAGTTTGGCTTGCAGTTAAAGTGAAATCTATGGGGTCACTTCCTCTGGTTCAGCTGATAAGCAGGAATAATTTAATCATTTGCCACTGCATGTCTGTACTCAAGAGTCTGAATAAGAGCTCCAAACTTGTTCTTGAAACCTAAGCATCTTCTGATAAGACGGTCTGCACAAGCTACATCCATGCAGTGACAAGACTACAGTGAGCAAGAAATACAGCATACATTTACCTAGTACTTTCCATCCCAAAGATGCACAAGGTACGTTACAATGAAGACAGCACTTACTGCAGCCTTGGTATAGAACAGGCTGGAGAGGTGGGACCGTGTCAACCTCATGGAGTTCCACAAGGCCAAGTGCAAGATCCTGCACATGGGTTGGGGCAATCCCAAGCACAGGGACAGGCTAGGTGGAGAATGGATCGAGAGCAGCCCTGAGGAGGATGTGAGGGTGCTGGGGGATGAGAAGCTGGAAATGAGCTGGTTGTGTGCGCTGGCAGCCCAGAAAGCCAACCGTACCCTGGGCTGTATCCAGAGCAGTGTGGCCAGCAGGGCGAGGGAGGGGATTCTCCCCCTCTGCTCTGCTCTCGTGAGACCCCACCTCGAGTGCTGTGTCCAGCTGTGGAGCCCCCAGCATCAGAAGGAGATCAACTGGTTGGAACGAGTCCAGAAGAGGCCATGGGGATGCTCTAAGGGCTGGAGTCCCTCTGCCATGGGGATGGGCTGGGAGAGTTGGGCTTGTTCAGCCTGGAGAAGGGAAGGCTCCAGGGAGACCTTATAGCACCTTCGAGTGCCTGGGGGTGCTACAAGAAAGCTGGGGGGGACTTTTTACAAGGCCAGGGAGTGACAGGATAAGGGGTAACGGGTTTAAACTGAAAGAGGGAGATGGAGATTGGACATCAGGAAGGAATTCTTCCCGCAGAGGGTAGGGAGCACTGGGACAGGTTGCCCAGAGAAGCTGTGGATGCCCCATCCCTGGGAGTGTTCAAGGCCAGCCTGGAGGAGGCTTGGAGCAACCTGGGCTAGTGGAGGGTGTCCCTGCCCATGGCAGGGGGTGGGACTGGGTGGGCTTTAAGGCCCTTTCCAACCCAAACCATTTTATGATGAATCTATGGTGACCTGTTCCTGGAGCATGAATGAGCAGCCAGGGCACGACAGTGCATATACAGAAAGAAGGTTCTTAGCTCTGCACATGCAGAGATCCTGATACTCAGACATCTGTGTATGTGGCTGTACGGAACAGCTGCAGAGACCAATCCAGACTTTGCTTCCTATGGTCTCTGAAAAAAAGTCTGATCCTTTTCAGCATATAATTTGTCCAGTTTTGGTGGCTGAGATCCTTCCCCTCACACTAGCTTGGGGTAATGAAGTTTCTTACTCTAGGAACTAAACAGCACAGCCTTCTGCCACCATACTAAAGCAAGTACTTTGCCAGTAACAGTTTCTCATCACTGGGGCCAGTTCTCTTTATTGTCTTTATCAATAACCTGAGTGAGGGGATCAAGTGTACCCTCACTCATTTTGCAGATGACACCAGTTGGGTGGGAGTGTTGGTCTGCTGGAAGGCAGGAAGGGTCTCCAGAGGGATCTGGACAGGCTGGATCTGTGGGCTGAGGCCACTGTGTGAGGTTCAACCAGGGCAAGTGCCGGGTCCTGTCCTTGGGCCACAACAACCCCCTGCGACGCTCCAGGCTTGGGGACGAGGGGCTGGAAAGCTGCCCGGCAGAAAAGGATCTGAACAGGAACCGCCATGTGCCCCGATGGCCAAGGCGGCCAATAGCACCCTGGCTAGCATCAGGGACAGTGTGGCCAGCAGGACCAGGGTAGGGATTGTCTCCCTGTGCTGGGCACTGGTGAGGCCGCACCTTGAATCCTGGGGTCAGTTTTGGGCCCCTCACTGCAAGAAAGACACTGAGGGGCTGGAACATGTCCAGGAAAGAGAACAGAGCTGGGAAAGGGCCTGGAGCACAATTCCTACGAGGAGCGGCTGAGGGAGCTGGGGGAGTTCAGCCTGGAGAAGAGAAGGCTCAGGGGAGACCTTATTGCTCCCTACAACTCCCTGAAAGGAGGGTGCAGCGGGGTTGGGAAGGGGAGTAGGTCTCTTCTCTCAAGTGACAGGACAAGAGGAAACGGCCTCAAGTTGTGCCAGGGGAGGTTTAGGTTGGGTATTAGGAGAAATGTCTTCCCGGAAAGGGCCGTCGGGCATTGGAACGGGCTGCCCAGGGATGGGGACAGTGACCATCCCGGGAGGGATTTAAGAGATGTGTGGATGTGGTGCTTAGGGACATGGGTTAGTGGTGGTATTACCAGTGCTGGGTTAACAGCTGGACTTAAAGGTCTGTTCCAACCTAAACGATTCTATGATTCTATGGAAGGAGAGATCAAATAGAAATAACCCCAAAACTCTTGGATCTAAATTATTCAAGCTTCCCTCAGCTAAAACCTGAGCAGAAACAAAGCAAGCTTTGCAGTAAAGCCACTGAAATGAAAAATTGCTCAGTGAGTTAAATCTTCCAAGAAAAACAGCCTCCATTTCCTTAGTGCAGCTGCAGGAAGGGGTTGTGCTGCAGGCACCAGCACTGTGCTACGGAGCTCCTTTCCTGCGCAGGCTGCAGGGGATGGTTGTTAAGCAGCATGAGGATGTGGGTAGTTGGGTTAGTGGGCCCCAATGTCCCTAAAACTGACAATCATCATGCAAGGCCTGGTCAGGGTTGAATTCAGGCATCTTTCAACCTACCTGATCTGCACAGAGCAGGGCCTGGCAGTGTTTGTTTCTCAGGTATAGCAGAGGATCATCAGGAAGCTCCTTGCCAAGCTCTGACTCCCTTTCACAGCCTCAGATTTAGGCAGCAGGATTCCAGGTACTGTCCAGCCCTCCTGATCACAGAGAGTGTCTCAGAGGTGCCAGGGATAAAACACACCTTTGTCGTCATCAGGATCCTCAAAGATTCGGTAAAGAAATAAGTCACTGTCACATGTCACTGCTATAAAGCCAGAACATAGGAGCTCCCAAGCAGATGCTGTCATTATGAGACACCTCTTTCTGCCTGCTGAGGCTTAAATACCCTTCAAAGCATGACAAGGCTGGTGGGACTGGTCAGGAATATAGATCCTTTCCTTTCTAGACAGCACCCGTGTCCTGGCTTCTCTCCCTGTTTCAGGTTTTCCTCTAGGCTTGCTGCCATCTCTCCCTTTCTCTCCCATGCTGAGATTCTCTATGCAATTTTGCTAGCCCTGGCCCATGGCATGGACTTCTCTGCATCTCTCATGCACTGTATCTCTACATCTCTTGCTCCCTCACCTTGCTGCTTCTTGTCATTTGCTGTAATCCAACAGCTGCAGTGACAGCAGGTGGAGCGCACGGACATGTGAATAAAGGCTGTTCCTTAGATAAAGGAAGCTCCTGTGTTCAGGGGGAAATGAAGCGTATGGAGCAAGGGACATGTTTGCCTCTCCAGGAGGTGGCTACTACTGTTTACCAGGAGGTGAAAGTTTTGAGTACTAAGAGCTTGTTCAGCTCCTGACCTGAACACTGTGCATGAGAAATATTCACCAGCCAACAAACACAAGATAGCCTCCTAAGATGCTTCAGATACCGTACCCTGTTCTACTAAGTCTCCCCTGATGAAGAGCTGTCAACATCACATATCTATTTCTTCTCTTCTAAAAGCATCTTTCGTGCAGAGTTCACACGCAGGGCAAGTGTGTGGCCAACCTTTCCAGAAACCTCCTCTTTCCCCAGCTGGAAATCTTATACAAGTGGATTCTGTGGGTGTTGTGCATTTGGCTGAGATGGAATGGGTTGAAATGGCCCTTCAAGACCTAGTAATGGGTGTGGGTTGTACTGTGCCGACCAGCAGATTCCAAGGGTCATAAGAGGAGTCAAGTGGACAGTAAAACAGACAAGAGTGTTGTGACGATGGAGAAGCTTGATGAAGTCTGTAGGCCTGAGCTAAGGGAGAAGCACAGTGTGATTCATGCCACGGGTCTTGCACCTGAAGTACCTCACCAGTCTTGAATGACATACAACCTAGCATAAAACTACGTACCAGTTCCTTGTAACTACAGGAACGTGCACACCCCAGGATATTTATACAGTTTTACACTGGTTATACATTGCTGTTTAATATGTAATGAGGTCTACCCTGCTGATTACTTCCAACGGTTTGCCCACTGCAGTTTGAGCTGGGTGAGCTCAGCGCTGGCTGAACTGCTAACCCTAACTGCTCATGTGCTGGGTGATGGCTACCCTTGAAAGAGTTTAAACAGGAGATCTCCAGAACCCAGAACATATGCAACTTGCATCACAAAAGCTTAAACCCCCATGTCTGTGGTTACTAACTGGTATCCTTGTGGGTTGGCTGCTAACACAGACACGTTGGTGGGAGCTGCAAGCCCTGTCAAAGCTGGTTACACAAACTGCTAGAAGCGACATGTTCCTATTCTTAGGCACCACGGGCCTCCTGACAGGTTTTCTCGTGGAGGGTTGCAAACACTTGCAGAGTCTGGGAAATCCCCAGGAGTTTTACTTTGTTGGCATCTTATGTTTTACCCTTGAACTCCTCAGAGAAATCCTTCTGCTTGGGTACAAACCTTCCCAATAACAAGTCATCACCACAGCTGGTTTCTTCCCCTGCCCGGAGCCTCCCGGTGCTCCAGCGCCTGGACAGAAAGCGCTCTGCTGCTCACCCACCTGGGCACTCCAGCCAGCGGCACCAGCTCTGTTCTGGCAGGTCTGCCAGCATGTTTCATGCTGCCGAGGAGCATCAGAAAGCAGCCAGACAGCGGAAGACAGCAAGCATGCCTCTCCCACAACCTGCAGGCTGGCTCGGGGCTGCTGGCTGTCTGGGTCACTTGTGCAAAAGAAGCAGCAAGGGCCCAAAAAATGTAAAGAATCAGGCATTGTAACAACACGAGTTAGAGAGAACTTGTCAGCATGAGGACAGGGAGTAGAGAAACCCCAGGCTTACGGATCCTCCTCACCGATGCCCTGTTCCTGCCCTGCCTCCACAGCCCCCTGCCCTGTGGCGCTGTCTGTTCTCAAAGGCTTCTCTCTGTTCAAGCTCTCTGTCTAGCTCACACCACCTCTCCCTTACGTACAGACGAAGAGGCCACATCAGAACGGAGCTGTGTGAACAGTGGCAATTTGAGCTCATTAGCCATATCAAACCCACACAGAGGCAGGAGACAGAGAGAGAAAAGAAAGCTGGGTTTTTTCTGCTCAACCTCAAAAGAAGCATTTGGGTTTGGTTTTTTGAATGCAAACTGAAAATAAAAAGAAATCCTTTTCAGGTTCAGCCAAAACTCTGAATTCCCTTAAAAAAAAAAAGCTTTTTTTAGCCTATTATTTCCTAATTAAACTGGAATAATTTTGAGAGTGGAAAGCTCTTTTGAACTGAAATAATGAGAAATTCCAGTTCATGAATACCGAAATGAAACAGTCTCATGTTTCAGAATTGCTCAGTCTTGCTTTTATCCCACATTTCAGAGTTAACCTCTTGGTCCCTGTCCCCCTCCTCACAGAGTGGGACCGCAAGGACCTGTACAAATTTTCTCATGTTTACACACAGGACTAATGGGTTTATATCCAACAGTTTGCCTCTACTAAAACTTCTCTGACTACTTTCTGGACAGGGTCTGAGGCCAGAGGGGGTTTGGTGGGTTTCGGTGCAGCGTGCGGGTCCTTGGGAAGGTCTGTCTCTGTACAACCCTCTCTACTCCACCAGCCCAGGCCTGGTTCCCCTGGACTGCTGCCATATGAGCAGCTGGCCAGGGGTGGTAGATGTCTTTGCTCTTGATGCTGTGTGAATTAGTGGGTTTGTTCTTAGCTTCAATCCTTTCAAGCAAACAACTGGGCAGCTATCTCCCCCCACCAACAAATACAATTTCCTCCATTTCCCTCACCCCCTTTTCTTGCACCAATTAAAAATTCAAATAACATGTGGCTACAAGCCCACTGCTAAATCCCTGGGAACACATTACAATAATTACCCTAAGCAGTATTTCTTTCTCTACATCATTCATTCATATTAAAAGACATCATGGGAGCATTTAAGCCAAGCAGTATGAGCACACAGGTAGCTGTCTTGCCCAGCAACACGAGGTTTCTTTCCACAAAGCTAAATTCTGCAGGGCAGTCCAGCAGTCTCAGGAACTACAGCTCCTAGAAAGTGCCTCTAACCCATGACTGGAGTGTACATGGTATTTTTTTCCCTTCATCCGTTCCAATAGTAGTGAAGAGCTGTCAGAGATTAAGCGATTTGCCACATCATTACTGCTTTTACATATCAGCAATTGGTAGGACAAAAAAAAAAAGGGGAGAGGAGAAAACCCAATGTGTTACCTTGCTTCAGCAGCATCTAGATACTGCCCATTTAATAGCTGTTATTCGTCCAAGCATTTAATCATGCTGTAAACATAGCGAGTCCTTGAGCCACAAAACACTTCAGTTAATGAGATTTAAGAAGGATTTACAATTCAGCTCTGCCTTTTTATTCCTGCCCCTGGGCTGTGCCCCAGGTTTGCAGAGTAAATGTTAGCCTCTGTTCTGGGGGAAGATCTGAAACCAGCATCCTATCCCCCAAAATTACTATGACCGGCTACAGCAGTAGAGATGTTCAGTACTTGCCATTTTGCACTGCAACTGTCTAGTCACCCTTAGAGGGGCTGGGGAAAGGGCAGGAAGAGCTGTTTAAGGCACAACAGCCCCTCAGAAGTAATGGCACAACACCCACAGCATCCCAAAAGGCAGGGAGGATCTTCAGATCCTCCTGCAAGCAGCTGGTGGTACTGCCCTGCCATGGTGACTGGGAAACTGCCACAAACCCATTGAAAACCACAAGGATGATGCAGAAAATGGCCAATTTCTGCTCCTGGTTGTTAGAAATGCATCTAGAACTGTGCTGAAAACCCTCAGAGCTTTTCCCCACTTACCCCAAGACCACTGAATGAACAGGTTTTGGCCACAGGACTGCAAGGCTGGCACTTTATCCGTCACTTTTGCTTCCTACAGATGGAGCTGCAGCTGTAACACCACCTTAGCCTCCAGCAGATTTAATCTGCATTTACACCGGTCTAGGAAGGATCAACCCTGCACATATCCTGATTGTATCTGCTGACACGAAGATCCATTTTTACTCCTGTCAGCACCATAAAAGCAACACAACTCTACAGCCCTGCTAACCTCTGCCTCAGGCACCCTCAGCACAAATGTGTCAGCAAGTTTCTAATCTTGGGAGCATTTATTGCTAGAGATGGGGCAGGAGAAGCAGCACAGCTTGATTCATTAGCTAATGTTTGTTCAGTGCTCTGAAGGCTCCGAAGTGCTGTACAAGGACTAAGAGTTACTATTATTATTTTTCTGATCTCGGGATGAGTTTTCCTTGCTGGTGGTTAGAAATATTTTGCCATGTAAATTGAACTAATCTGACTGGGAATAGCAGAGATGCTCAGAGGAGGGATGTGCTGGCAAACATCCTCTGATGTGCTTATACTCCCAAGGCTGCAGGCAGTTACAAAGCCTGCCTTTAAGCAGTTTTTCCCTCTCCAGATCTGTGCTAAGCCCGGGCCCCTTTTCTTCTCTGCACATTCCTGTTGGCCATTCCGCACCACGGTCCCATGCTGGAGTCTAACTCTAGGTGCCAACCCCTTAAACAAATGCCTGGAGCAGAACCACATATCAAAGAACCCTCAAGAGACAAGTCAGTGTAGTCACAGTGTTGCCTCTCCAAGCTGTCCGTCATTTTGATACCTGGTGGCTGAACTGACATGTTGTTGCTTCTCATCTTCTGTATCACACAGCCCGGTGCAGAAAAATTGCAAAGGTCCTTCCCAGAGGACACGTTACCATGCAGATTCATACTGCTGATTGCAATGCACCAACACCACAGTGACAGCGCAGCTCTAACCGTGACCCAGTGTAAATGGCATTCCAATGAGCGGGCACTGGTACCAGTGCTGTGGCAGTGCGGCATCACCATGAGCTGCTGCAGTGAGTGAGGTCTCCCAGGACAGACTGTGGCATCCTACCAGACAGCATGGAGGTGAAGAACAGGCTAGTGAGCAGAAAAGGATCTCTGACCCCCCCATTCACCAGCCCTGAAAGCTCACAACTCCTTTGTCCAAAAGATTACACGGAATTGAACAACCTGGTGGCATCATCAAACTTCAAGTAGCTGTAGCTCAGACACGCAGAGCTCGGAGCCCATGTGCGGCTCTGACTTCCCAGCACTGGTAGGAAGGGCCAGTGGCAGTCATGGGCATCACATCACTGCTTCCCATCCATCTCCTTCAACCAATGTCCTGCCCACAGAGTTCAGAATGGGTCTGCATGCCCCTGATGCTCTGTAGGGACCTGGCCTTCCTTTAGGCTTCCTTTTCTTGTCTTCACACAAAGCGCTCTTCTGAGGCCCTAATGGGACTCTGACTCTCGGGGGCAGCTGCCAGCTTTTGCTGCCTAATGGTAAATCCAGAGTGGTTTGGGGGTTTTTTCCTAGCTTTCTTGATGCTCCAGCCTGCTGAATTATGATTCAGTGCCTGAATTTATATGAAATAAAATGAGTAGAGCCAAACACACTTGTGTGCTAAAACGCTTCAAGTTAATTTGATCAGACTTTGGGGTATAGAGTCCCAATAGACCAGCAGATTGGCTGGAGCTCATTTATATTCGTGTACTTCAGATGGAAATGAATGGAAAACAATGGTTAGGTCCAGTCAAAAGTGCTATTGAGATGTCTTTGCTGAAGCCAACAAAACTATAAGATTTGAAATAGTTCCCATATCTCCGTAATAGCCTGCTGAGCCCTTGATTGCCTGTAACAGGGCTCTGGGCTGCTGACAACAGGTTGGTTATAAGCTTGCTGCTGGTCTAGAAAGTTGTTTATACGAAGATGGGAGGTTGCAGTTCTCACATAGCTGTTACTCATTTACTCTCACCTGCCACAAACCGATTTTTGGCAGCTAAAGCTAAAAAAGCTTTTGTGAATCTTGGCAGGAATTTTCCTTTGTTGGAAAAGATACTGTGAATCTTCTCTGACTCTATCGTGCTCCATAGGGTCAACCAATAGGCAGAGTTTGTCCATTTTGTAATAGCTCCTTTTCTTACTGTTTTATTCTGTCAGTGATGAGCTTGTTTGGATTACACTCAATCCCTTCTTAAACTTATTTTTTGAAAAGGACTTGACTTTAACACCCAGCGTTTGCATTACTGCTTTGTTTTAGCGGCTCACTGCCACGTGATGTTTTCAAGGGAGACATCAACGGCCTCTAAAAAGCACCCCACAAATGATACAGAATTCGTTCCTTTGCAGGAAGCATATGGCTGGAAAGGAGTATCCCTGACACTGCCCGTGGTTACACCTGCTCTTGCATTTGCATTGTGCTGTCATGGAGGTTTTCCAGATCCAGCTGGAGCCAGCACTAAGCAACCTGGTCTGAATTCAGTGCTGAGACTGCTTTGGGCAGGAGGATGGATGAGATGGCTGCCTGTGGTCCCTGCCACCTTTCCTTCCCACCTGTGCCACTCCACAGATTGCACAGTCCCGGGAGGTGCCAATAAGCTACTGAGGAGTTTTTATCTGGCTTTGCTTTCCAGTGATTTATGGAGAGCTACCCTGCAGAATTTGCAGTAGTCCTTAATGCTCCTCACAGCTGAGACAGGGTTTGTCAACTTGGCAGGGAACATCTGAGCTGGCTGTCTTTGTGATGGTTGAAGTTTAAGTTCCACAAATAATCTTTTTCTCCTCACACTTGCAGTCCATTAGCACAATGAAGGCGATCTCTGCGCAGAGACATAACTTGCTCACCCTGCTTACCACGAGCCAGCAGTGGCACTGGTCACTATACTCACAGAAAACAGTCAACGAAAAGAACAAAAAATAGCATAAGATGTTTCTCCATGAGCTGCCATGAAAAGTAGTTAGAAGATTTCTTGGCAGAATTTCCGGCACTAAAAGACATATGAAATGCTTGGTTTTCAGGAGTTAAAGTTTTCAATAGGAAGAAGAAAAGATTTTTTGTGGAAAGCAGTCACTTTTTCTCAAAGGCATCTGCTCAGCCACAAATCCAGCACACTGTCAAAAAGCCATTTCAGTGAAGTAGTTTCAACTAGTTCTTCTTACCCACCTATTCCAGTAATTGATTGCACACCTCTGCAAAGCAGCTTCTTTTCTTACTCTACAAGCATTTATATTTTAGCTGTCAGTGCCCACAGCTCAGACACTATTTACATTTCTCTCCAGATCACTGCTCTGTTTCTCGAGTCTGGTTTTGCCTGCCTTTCCTGACTGATGCAGATAATCTATCATTTTTTATGTTCTCAGGTTTGGGGCTGTTTATTTCCCTGCTCTTTGCAACAGCAGCTACTAACAGCGTGACCAAGACCCTGTCAGTCTGAACTACTGATGTTCACCTAACACTGATGATTTTTGAGGGAGCATTTATCTGGATCTCACTATCAGCACGTTGGTTAGGGCAAGCAGACCCCAGAGAGTCCCTGCCCTAGCTGCAGAGGGGGACGTATGCTCACTGAAGGATTTCAGTGCCCAGACACATGTTTACGATGCCTATCTATCACCTCTCTAAAAAGCTAGTCTCAGCAATAAGTCCACGTACAGACTAGCCACATATGAGTCTGTGATTTCCAGGGTGGTTGATGAGATGTAGTAAACGTTAATACATGGGAATTCCATTTTTTTTTTCCTGAAGGATCTGAGATTTTACAGAGAACTCTTTTCCCTCTCACAACACTCTGAGGCCATTTTCCAACTGCTGTCCCTAATCCGGCCCTATCTTCCCATTTATTTTGGTCCTTGTATCCTGCCATACCTATTACGTCTTCACTTGCACTCTGTAAGTCACTCAGTGAGACCACTTTTACTTGATGTAGCATGTTTTAGTGACAGAGACTGAAGCCCTCCCATCACAGCATGAGCTTACAGTGTCACAAGAGCCCTCCCTCCTACAAGCTCATCCCTCCTCCACATTAAGACAAAATCCCCTCCTCATGAGTCCAGCTGAATGTGCATTAAGAATCACCGATTTGTTCATCCACCATCAACATGCCCTGATGGCGTTCCAAGGAGGATTTACTCCATGCACTGATATTATGACAGGATTAAAAATGGCTCAATCATGTTGTACAATGGCCAGTGCTGCTCAGATCCAGCACCTCTGGGAAACAGGGAAGAAAGAGCCCAGAACCCATTTGTGTGCACAAGACTCTTCCCATGATTACACTGAAAATCAGCTCAGCTTGAAGAAACACGACTCCTTTTTCCCCAGAAACGAACTTTACTGTTCCAAAATTTTCACTTTGTAACTTAGCAACATTTTTCCTCAGACAGGAAACTCTGCTCAAATATATTCCAAAATTCAAAAGTCCTTGAATTTTGAGCAGTTTTACGTTTCCTTGCATACAGAAATGCACAGCAGACAGACTGGCAGATGCATCACTGCTATAGACGATTATGGCTTCTTCCTCCAAGATTCAAAAGAGGCCAATTACTTCCAAGCCATTTTGCCTTTTCCTATCTGCCACTGTTGCTTAATCGATGGTCTGTGTTTAATGAGGCAGAAAAACAGCAGAGAGAATAGAAAAGGCTTCATTCAATAGAGGAATAATTCACATTTAACTGTGTCTTGGAGGGAAGAAGATAAATTTGCCCTGGAGCTGGGACTGTGAAAGTCCTCAGACTGCACAGCACCTGAGGTGGACACAGGCTCTCTCTGGTCAACAGAGTCAGGACTCCACATTAGTCTAAAGTGGCTCCAACTCTACTAAAAGGGGAAAAATTCTAGGAAATAAAAAATTAAATATATTAAAAAAAAAATCAATGTCACTTTTCACAAAGCACCTTCACAGATGATGCAGCCTGCGTAGCATGACCGCAGAAAGATTCCTACCTTCCCCCTCACTCACCCTCTCCCTGGAAGTTGTGTCTTTCAGAAGCTGCTTCTCCCTGTTCCAGCCTCCACACAGCTCTTGGTCTGTCAGAGAGGTGCCAGGACAGTGGTGGTGGGCTGGGGCATTGCGTGCTGCTGGGGAGCACAACTCTGAGCAGAGTGCAGTGTGTAGAGGAGTTTCACAGCCACAAAAAGGCCGTGACACGGCACTTCAGGGTATGGAGAGAACATGCAAAAGATTTGTCAAGCCTTGTAGCATAACACAGAGGGTATGAAGGTGCTAGGAGAGCCTGGAGAGTCTCTCTGCACAAGGGGCACAGGACCCAACCCTCTACTTCCTCTCCTTCCCAAGAAGGGACCCAGGATCCCTCCCAGTGCTTTCTTCCATCCAATTTCCAGCAAGTAGCACAGAACTCCTCTTCGATGGAATTTGAGGAAAGGCCTTCAGGGGAAACTGAACAAAACTGGGAGAAAGTCATGCCCAGACCATAAGAGCAGTCATCACTGCCCAGCCCTGCACCGATCCCACAACTGAATTTCAGTTTTACAGGAATGCCAGGGGGCCTTGAGCTGATTCTGTTGGGAAGCTCCTACTGATCTCTGCCTTCCCAAATCCCAGCATTTTAGTGCCTGAGAATCCCACAAACAACGTGTTGTCTAGACCAGTAGACATAAAGCACCATGTTCTGATTATCTTACGTGTAAATAAAATTAAATAAATCACAAGAATCATGATACCTGGGCTAGTCCTGGGTCCAGTTGGTAATGCACAGGCTGTAGCTTAGCAGCTGCCACTGCCTCCAGTAAATATGCAGGGATAGCAATCAGCTGGTATTTAATTAAACACAATTACTGTCTCATTAGCTCTAAACAGAATTCTTATTATGGAGCCTTATTTTGATCACTGGCACATACTTCCCCAGGAAGCTTTGTTTTATTTTGGATTGGGTGGAGGGGGGATAGATGAATTGGAGGTTGAGCTGATGGGAACGACCCTGGCAGTGCCCAGATGCCAAGACTACACGGCATATAATGTTCATTGGTATACAGTGCAATCTCAATAAGAGATACTTTGAATACCTTCACAGATCGGGTTTTGTGTGCAACCAGAAATGACAAAGCATGCTCAGAGCCACCAGCCTTTGTTTCTTGAGTAGTCAGGGTGGGAGGGAAGGTGTTTTGGAGAGTTTATTACTGCTGTTGTCATGTTCTAAATACTCCATCCCGAGAAAGACAAGGGGGTTTGTATTAAACCAAGTACCCCAATAAGGTTGTTTCTCTTACACACAAAATAATTGGTGTCAGTAAGTGACAATACTTTAGCCACTAGCTTTTCTTTTGGTTTTTTTTGGGTTTTTTTGTTTTTTTTTTCTCTAAATCTCTATCATATAAATTACTTTGTGTTTGTAATTTACCTTTTTTCCCCTTTCTTTTTTCTTTACAGCAAAAATAATACACTCTTGTGAAGATAAACAAGCCAACACCTGCCTATGGAAATGAAAAGGGGAAAAAAAAACGCACCAAGCAAGCCAGAAAAAGGAATTCTCACTTCACCTATTAAAGCATTTGGCTAGCCAATAATTCCCAGTACAAAGCTAGAGAAAACTCATGAGCCTACTGACTGCCAACAGGTTAATTCTACCAATGATTGGAGTGGACTTCTGTCAGTGGGAAAGTGGAAATTATTGTAAAGGAACCAGTGTACCAGTTGTTAAAATACTATGTTATTAGTTATTTACTTTCCACATCTGAGAGAAACATCCTCTGTTTTAGGCTCATTGAATGTCTTTCACCTCTAAGAGAAAAGGGAATTAAAAGCCTCAGGGGGTTCCTCCCAGCACAGCACAAGGTAACTTCTGAGCTCCCACAGTTCCTGCAGGACGGGCCAGCTATTTTCTTCTCTGTTACAGGGCGAGCGGACACGTGCGTGACTACAGCAAAACCGAGTGTTTCATAACAGCATGGGCATCTGGAGAACTGAGAACTGAATCATGCTATCATGGCTACTGTTAGCTTTGGGAGGCCGGCATGCTCCCGAGACCATGCCACTCCACCTACAAATTGCATACAGCATCTCTATACCGTGAGATACTTGCTCCCTCCTACAGCAGACTCCAAGCCAACCTGTCAGCTCTCTGCATCCCAAGATGGACAGGCAACACATTCAAATGTAGGCAGAACACAGTTAAGTGCACTCTGATATTTCCGCCATATTTGAAGTTTCCCTGTGGATTCCCTATTCTGCTCACTGAAACCTGCCCCAAAGGTATTTCTGAGGTTCAACACTGAGTGGTTGGCAAGTTTCGACTCAATACCTTCATCTAAAAACATAACTTGGACTTAGTCAAATGGTCTCCCTGAGTTAGAGCACCCACTTCTCTTAACTGGCAGTTTTTCACTAAAACTGGTATGCTTCTGGGAAAAATCGATTTTTTGCCAACTCAAGATTTCACTGAAAAGTCCTAAACCTCTCTGGAGATGGGACCTGGGCAAAATTCCCTCAACTGAGAATCACAGTTTGTGTTTTTCTTAATACAGGCTCCTAGAGCTGTGAAATTAGTCTTCTGCATTTCACTTTAAATGCTTACATTTTATACTTAATGATTTTGAAAGAAATGCAACCCTTAACCAAGATAGAAAGAAAGATTACAACAGTTTATCTTTTAAAATATCCCTTGATTGTTCAATCCCTGTCATGAATGGTAGGCGAGCATAGACTTGGGATTTCCGAGTGACTGAGTCTGGCCAATCTCAAACAGCACATGACGAAATCATTCCCAAGACAATGCCTAAGCTACGGTTTGCCATTTCAGAAGCTGTTCTATCAAGAACAAAGGCCCCAATTCAGCACGTTACATATGGTTACATCTATCTTTAAAGATATGTGTAGTAAATCCCCTTGAAATCACTGGAACTACTCATAGAAAAAATGAGGCACATGCTTAGGTATCTTGCTGAGCTGATGCCTAAGGATCATGATAAGCTTAATAAGCATTCATCCTAAACACTGTGAAAATATCAGCTGTGAAATTCTCATCAAAAATAAGAGGCCTCAAGACATCCAGAGATGAATCATGAAAAACAAATTGGCAAGCTTCTTATTAAAGCAAGAGAAAACACAACATCATGCAATCAGAGCAATAAAGAAACTCCAGCTCCACAGTGGCTGGAATAATCAAATCAAAGCAACATAAAAGAAATAATGGCAGACAATCAAAACAAAAGGAGCGCAGCACCTAATGGCTCCTGCTTGGAATAGTGCATCTGCTTTGGGAGCAAATTCATCCTCAACTCATCAGAAAAACTAAAATCTGCTCAGTGTACTCCATGAATGACAATATCTGAAGGAGCTGAACATCTTGAAACCATGCTGGGCTCAGGTGGCCATGCCCAGCAGGGCAGGGCTCCGTGCACGTCAGCACCAAATCACTAGACTTTGATCCGGAGTTGCCTGAGCAGAGTTGTATTTCTCCAAATTAGCCAGAGCATGCAGGATTTCCACAAGCAAAATCAACTAGCCATGGGTTTCTAGGCTGTGGTCCTAGGCTGGAGTGTTGCTGGGGGGAGACTGCATATTTCTGATGGAATCAAGACAATTTGAACAATACCAAAGAAATTTGCCACGTTTCCCATTATGGCCTTCCCTGACTAGTTCAAAGTAAGAAAAGACAGTTTTCCTCAGAAAAGGGTCTGCCTAAACAAAACCTGCTCATACTCCAGCCCTACCAGAAATGGGAGAGGTGGAGATTAACAGTTAAACTCCAACATGAAACAACCAAAAATAAAGTCACAGCTTTGGAGGAGCGGCTGGTAATGCCATGGCGGAGGATTAAAAAGTAGAGAGCCTTGGCTGAGAAGGGTACATTGCAGCAGCGCTTATTGAATGAGGAGTGTACTTCATGAAAGGGAATCTGTCAGCTTAGCGCTTCTTTGCGGGATCATGCAGAGAGGTTCAGTAGCTCCTATAATACAATTACTCTCTCCAAAAGACTAATTCAGAAAGCAATTACACACCATTAGTGACATATTTCCAAAGGCCTCCGCTCACCCAAGAGAGCCAGCTACACAGCTTGACTAGGCCACTGCTCTGTGCCATTTATACCTGTTGTTTCTGAACCAGGGAGATACCACTGAGAGCCCATCTCCGATGATCTTACAGCGGTTCAGGTGATTAGACAAGGCCATAAAACCAAGAGCGACAGGGAAACCCCAGCAGTTTAAGTGTATCACTTAGAGACCTCAGCAAGGCTATTTTTAAAGTTTGCCTACATCAGAGGCAAAATAAAGGGAAGGAGAGGATTTTTAGGTGTTAGCTCTAACTTTCCTCACAGGTGAGCTCTGCCACCACATAATCTGCACTAGTTGCGTTTATTAAGCATCACTTTCAAATGGAATTAAAACCTTTTAAAAAGACATTTAAAATATGGGAGTTCACGCATGGCTGGTCCAAAAGAGCTGACCAAGAACGGCTTTACCTGTAGACAAGCCCTTTGCAGCCGAAAGCATGAGTACAGTTAGCTAACCTCAGACTAGCCTCCATCTACATGCCTCAGCTACTGCTGGCAATGACGGCCCGGCAGCATGGTTTTCATCGTGGATTGCAGAGTTTCCACTGGAAATAGAAAGGGGGCAAGCTTATGCTATCCATCCCCAAGGCTGCATTTGCTGCTTCGTGCTGTGGTTGCCCACTTCAGTATGCAAAAGCCAGTAAATCTGTGTCCCTCTGTCACTTCTCTTGCAGCCACTTGGATCTGCCTGCAGAAGCAGATCACACCTTCAACTCAGGTTCACCAGCAAACTGAACTGGGATAGTGGAACCCCATGCTGGCTCCAGCAATGTCCCCCTCCCCCATACACAAGAGGTTTTCTGTCCCACACAGAAGTGAAGACTCAGTGAGATTATCTGCTGTAGAGCTCCACAGTTCACAACTCACAGCATTTGCATAAATTCCCACTGATTCTGTTAAAGGTTTGTTTAACTAAGATTAAAAGTATCTTTCACTTCTACTCTTTACCACACACGATGTATAGGCTGAATAACAATACATATATTTACATTCAATTCAATTTTTCCTGATTGCTTTCAGACCTTTGAACTGTAAGAAAATGACAGGACGGTTAAACACCTGATCTTTATTACATTCATTTTTCATCAGCTACATGGAGGTTATTAAAGTTACTATAAAAAGTATTATACATTTTCATGGTTCAAAACCTCAAGAGGCGTAGTTTACACCCCTTGGTAATGTTCACAATAGAAGTTTCTCAACCAAGCCATGCATTTAGCAGTTTCTATACTCACTAGTTTTCTCTCTGACTTGACAGAAACAGTTTAAAGGACATGTCAAAGACCTCATCTTAGCAGAATGGTTTTTGTGTGTAACTACTCGTATCCCCAGACCACTGGAAATGATATAGGCATCAGTAGAATCATAGAATGCTTTGGGTTGGAAGGGACCTTAAAGATCATCCAGTTCCAACCCCCCTGCCATGGGCAGGGACACCCTCCACTAGACCAGGTTGCTCCAAGCGTCATCCAGCCTGGCCTTGGACACTTCCACGGATGGGGCAGCCACAGCTTCTCTGGGCAACCTGTCCCAGTGCCCCCCACCCTCTCCAGGAAGAGCTTCTTCCTGATATCCAATCTAAATCTCCCTCTTTGAATTTAAACCCGTTACCCCTTGTCCTGTTTCTACAGGCCCTTGTAAAAAGCTTCCCCCAGCTTCCTTGTAGCCCCCTTCAGGCACTGGAAGTTGCAAAAGGCTCTCCCGGGAGCCTTCTCTTCTCCAGGCTGAACAAGCCCAATTCTCTCAGCCTTTCTTCATAGGAGAGGTGCCTCATCTACTGGTTAAGTACTTCATGTTATCTATCTTCCTCTACTGGTTACAATTACATCCACATTATAATATCACTAGAGGAACTCACTGTAAAGATTAACTTACTAAACATTTGGAAAACACAGCCTAACTTCCTTAACGTTGTACAAGGACCCTCACTGGACACCAACCATCGCTACCTCTGACATTACAAACAAACCAGCCGCACACAGAAGTGTCATACACAGTCAAGTGTTTTGTTAGCAAGAATCACCTGACCTCTGTTACAGCAAACTCCTACAGGTTTACTACACTTACTTATCCAAATGTCCAAATTCTCATTTCCTTTGCAGAACTTAGACAAGCTGCAAGGGAGGGATCTCAGCAGGCTTAGAGTTTTACTCTTTCTAGGCCTATTACAACAAAGCATAAAATACCTTGCTGTCTTTAGCAAAGTGCTGCCAAATGGTATCATAACGAGGATATTTATCCTTCAGTGTAACCGTAGTTATAGCTGACTTCTTAGCAAACCACCTGAGACCACCTCTCCTCACAAGACCTCAAACAAAATCCAGGGGACTGATGGGATAACAAGTTTCTAGAGGAGGTCTCTGTGGCTCAGGCAGTGAGAACCCAGTTCCAGTTCAGAAAATGCTGAAGAGCAGGAAGACATATCACCTTCTTTCCTCCTTTAATAAACTCACCTAATAAGCAAGAAGTAAAAAGCCTGCACTTATCCAGAGCCTGCAGACTTTCTCCTATTTTTAACGCTTTGCTCTGCCTTGTTCAGTGTATGTGGCTTTAGAAGCATTTGGGAGCCAGGGTATTGACTCACAGGAGGTGGTTAATTCACCTGGGTTGCTGACACTGTTAAATTTTTGGCTTCTCAAAGAAGACATGCTCCTTCTCACAAAGATAATTAAGATAACGTAACAGCAGGGAGGAGATAGGAAACTTAGCTCCCATCTAGCCTGAGTTACAGGGAGCTCTGGAAGGTATCTCAAACCCTTACCCAAATTATCCTCCTCCACATCCTGCTTTTTACTGAACTCTGCCATTTGTGTTAACCCCTTCCTCATCGCCAAAGTCAGCCTTTCCAGAGCAGGAGGATGGTGGGACACAACAAAGAAGTTTACACCTTCCCAGCTTTCACTTTCTCTCAAGTTTTCTGAGGTTCCCCTGAACGCTGTGGCAATGTAATATCACTTGATATTCCCTTTAATTTTAACAAGGTTGATTAAAAAACAATTGAGGAAACCTTTTACTTCCATGAAGATGAGACTCTCCAAGGCCCCAAACTTCCTGTCCATCACAAAATCCATAAAGAAATAACAATCCCAAATGGCAGAGCATTCAGGATTTGGCTCTTTGAACCTTAACAAGGTGCTCCCTGGTTTATGAGCCCACCCACTCATGGTATTACATGTCACAGAAATACTAAAATGCTTTGCTGATACACTGGCAGAAATAACAAAAATCTGGTTTGGTACAAAAACAAACACAGTGGTTCAACCTTCTAAATAATTTGTAGTTCCTAGGTGAGTTTTCTGCACCAAGAAGTCAGGAGATATTCAGGGAGAAACAAAATTATACCCCCAATCTCCTTTGGTTGAAGAGAGGCTGATACTTCAATTATTTATGTGAGCTTTAAATTTTAACTTGGCACTTATACCCTTAAGGAAACTATAGTTACCACTTCATCATTACAAGGGCCCATCATTTATTCATGGAATCAATAGGAACACAAAGCAGCAGTAATGCCTTGTTCTGATGCGTGCATCACAGGGGTCAGGGAGTCTCTGTCCTACAGGAAGCAATGTGGTTTTTGTGCTCAGCACAGTTACCCGTAAGACAGGTACACGGCCCTGAAGCTGTCTACTAGCAAAAAGGGCAAGTCCAAGAACCAGGCACCTATCCCAAGGGGAGGCTGTGTACCACACAGGTATCTCAGTGTGCTCAAGTGCATGTGGGATTGTAGAATGGAGAAAAAGCCATGTACATGCACTAACTGAAGTCACTGTAGAGTTTTGGTGGACTATTGTGATTGTACCGACAGGTGATGGTAGAGATGCTGACTATGACCAGCCTTTCTAGCAGCAGGAACTGAGCCTAGGACCTTGTAACCTGAAATCAGAAACATTTCTGGCTTCCCTAAGAATCTTGTTTTTAGCAAAGCTAAAGAAGGCCTATAGAGAGGTATGTGAAAATGATTTTGCTTAGCCTTGGGTAACCTCATTTCATGGTAGGGTCGGGAAGTCTAATTTCCATTGACATCCTTTGTGGAAGTTACTAACAGGCAGGGGCTCTTCAAGTCATTCAATTTAAATAAAAAATGAATAAAATTGGAGAAATAGTCCAGGGAAGCTGGTACTTTAACACATTTTCAACAACCAGAGCAGGAAGAATCCTTCCAAACCATGGTAGTAAAATACAATGTTAACCTATTTTTATTGTCCTTAAAGCCCTTTATGTCTCTTAAATTTTCTTTATAAAGGATAAGGTTAGCATAGAATGAAATCAGCGTAATCAACCTTGTTTCAGGTTTAACTGAATGGAGAAGAGCCAAGCAAAGGCGCTGACTCAGCTGTTTATACTGTTCAGAACAGTGACTCAGAAGCCATGCATGTCCCCTTTCTCTTAAGAAACCTATGCCACCACCCCGTCAGCCTACAGACATACCTTCAAAGGAGCTTATACTGACAGTGCTTTTAGAAAGAGGTGGTATATTGACTATCCCTTCCCTGACTTGCTGACGGCTGTCCCCACTCCTGCCCTGCACTGGCTGAAACCTCTCCAGCTGCTCGCCTCCCCTCGCTCTGCCGCCAGCCCCTGCAGGATTTGCAGCTCCTTGGTTCCTGATCTTTTTGTCAACACCTCTGTTGCAAACATCTGTGCACCTTTACTTTCTACCATCATTTATCACAGCTGCTTCTTCCAGCACCCATACAACTAGAATTTGACATGCTGTAACATCTGCATTGCATTTAATTTGTATTATTTTATTTTGAAACATTACCTGCTCCAAGACATAGGTTGCTCTTTGCCCTGTTAAAACCAGACAGAAATACCATGAAAATTAATCGTACTTAGGACGGGTTTCAGCAGATGCTGCGACACTATCAACGGAGTTCTGATGGGGAAATAATGATCTTATGACAAGAAAGGGCAGCTGGATTCGTAACTTGGATAATAATTGCATTAATACTCAGCATTAAGAGCTCTCTTATTTCATAGTGTGAATGGAGCTGGTGAGTTTTGTAAGCCCGCTTCTGGCCAGCCACACAAAGTCCTGCGGACTGCTATCCTGCATCTTAAACAAACAAAGTCTTTTGTATTCAATACAGCTGTGAAATGTATTTTTACATGTGTCTGGCACCTAGGTATCCAGTGTCTTCTACTGGATTTACTTCTAATGTCCCCCTTGAAAAGGGAAGTAATTGATTTTAATAGCTTTATTTATTTATTTACTTATAGGTGCCGTGTTAACAAATTCACTTGCAGTGTAGCTGCCATCTCACTCCTGAAATGTGGATTCATGGAGGCAATGCAAATCACCAAAGAATTCCCTGAGAGAAGAATCACAGTCCCACAGAGCAACTGGAAATAACAAACAATGGCAAGAGACAGGAGAGCTTGCTGGAGCCCCGGTTCCCTCGCTCCTGCCCTTCCCTTACAGGGATTATAGAGCTGTGCAGGGTCGGACGTGGGAGTGAACCCCGACAGGTCACAGCTCAGCCAGCCACGTCCTGCACCAGCCGAGTGATTCAAAATAAATGAATATTCAAGCCTGAAAGTCTGTGAGAAGCCAAAGTCTTGAATGTTTCTGACCCCTCCTTGCATCCCACACTCCCTCACCCCTTGGTTTTGTCATTAATAAATACTAAATAGTCACTGACTGAGAAAAACATCCCAACTAATTGCCAATTTAGCAACAAATACTGCAGTCTATGAGGTGGTAAATATTGACGAGGCCAAGGTTCCAATAAAGGACAATGTGGAACACTTTATGAATGAAGACTAATTGAATTTCAGTCATTTGAACGAAGAAAGGTCATGTATCAAAGAATAAAGGCAGAAAAAAATATATCTTATGCTTGCGGAGGTGATCAGAAACTGTTGTTAGTGAACTGGATTTTACAATCTGAGACTGAATTCTCAATTCTCAAGAACAGAAAATGCAATCGGGGTCACAAAGCATTTAAACTTTGGTTCTCTGTGCAAATTTTGGACATACAAGCTGGACAATTAGTGGCACAGGGAATGATTCCCACTTTCTCTTGTCTGTGTTTCTGTGTCTCACGTGGGGCAGAAAACCTAAGAAAATTTGATGTTCACACTTCCCAGTGTAAATGGAGAAAAACACTTTCCATAAACATCTTCTAACAGTCAAGGAAGTTTTCATTTCATTTTCTGTCAAGGTTCTTACTGAATAATTTTGCCTCTGCTACCTCTTATTTATTCTCACATTTATAAAGAAATTTGTCTGTAAAAGAGCTCCAGAAAGCTAAGTATCAGTGACTAGATAGCATTTATCCTGGTCCAGTCGCCCTTTGTGCTAGGCCACAGTAACTGTCTCCCTTCCTCCCCCCAAAGCTCTCCGGAACCTCGCGCCTGTTTGCTGTGACCGCAGTGCCATCTCAGCATGGCTGTGTTTACTCCACTAGGAAGTGGGAAAGTTTGAACAAACCAACATGAAAGCAGCTGTAAAACTGAGAAGCAAAATTCCCTTCCTGCGGAAAGGACAGTGGTAATTTATCATTTTAAAATGTGAAAATTCCTGGCGTGATGAGAAGCTTGAAATGAGAATTTCTGTTCAGGGATGCTGGTGCATATTGGCTTTGAAGTCTCTTCCCTTGCCAAACACAGCAGCAGAACTGCAGTTTGCATTATTCATCACGATGCTTTCTGGTGATTAAATTGCATCGTGGACAGCTCACGAGCACAGTGCAGGGCATCAGATTGCTTTTGGCAGGAGTTTTACCCAAAACACAATTACCAAAAAAAAAAAAAAAAAAAAAATCAGGAGGCACACAATCCAAAATCCTACAACTCCAATGCACTACCGAGACAATTCGGGTCCAGACTGATGCCTAAATCAGCGCAGTCCAAATTGCTGGATTGTTTCCCGACAGGAAAATCCAAGCTGGTTTAGTTTGTCAGCTTTGGCTGTATTGTTATTTTCCCACATCAAATTTCGTTTTGCAAGAACCGGCTCTCCTGCACAGAACCACTGACTGGGCAGAGGAGTCTCCTTCAGCCTCACTGCTCAGCTGAACCCACTCCACCCTGTACAGCACCCCAACACCCTTTGCCAAAGGGCATGGAGGGTGAACTAAGCAGGTGACGTGAGGGGGAAACGGGCATTTTCAGCAATTTCCACTTCAGTTTCTACCTTTTGCTCAGAGATGATCAAGTAATTGAAATACATCCCTAAAAGTTTGGTTCACTCCTCTGAATTTCTTTCTCAAATCTGAACCTCTCTGTCAGTGAAAGGAAAACCAAGGGAATGTGACTGCCAGCAAGCAGCAGGCTTAGATAACATCTATAAAAACAGCAGTGGCTATACAGCTGGTTATATCCTTCCTTTCCTATAAAAGAAATGCCTGCTTGTGGCATTACACTACTGTATGCTTGCATGGGGATAATTACATCAATATTCTTTGGTAAGACAAGCCTGCTGTCACTGTACATTTGACACAGATTAATGCTATACTGGATTTAAGATGCTGGTTTTACATCATGGGCTTGTAATTACCTGGCTAATAGCCATGACTGTGATAGAGCAGTACAGTTAGTTACTCAAGGAAAGATAAAATCAAATCCCAATTCAACATTCACCAAGAGCTTTTCTAGGGAGTTCAGCTGTGTTCACACGAAGGATATGGTTTCTGTTGCCACTGAAAGCACAAATGGTTCTTGGCTTCAGCTATCCATCTGCATCACCAGTGTAGACAAGCCTGAATAACACCCACATAACCTTTCCGTGTTACCCAGCAGCTGACTGCTGACCCCAGGGCCTGCCTGGGCCTCGCCACAGCAGTAACGGTGATGTGCTGTCAGGAATAACAACCGTGATGAGCAGAGAGGGACAGAAATATCTATGGGAAAAGGGTCTCAATGGAGCTCTGTATCTTGTCCAAAAAGGAAACTGAGACGCCGCCAGAAACAAGAGCTGTGCGTGGAGGAAGAGAGTCTAAATCTGACTTGTAAGCCACTTGTAAAGATGATCTTATTCCTGACTACAGTCAGAAATAAGAAATCAGGCTCAGATTGTTTCTCAGGTTTCTAGAAGTCATTGGTATCTTTTTATATTTACAGCTTGTCTTCAAAAAACTACAAACACAAAACAAACTTTCTCTGTACTGAGGCACACTATCATCAACTCCTGCAAAATTAGCTTGCAATATCGTCACCACCGCTGTTTACCTCTTTAGCATGTCACTTGTAACTTTCTATACTCAACCATCAAATTATCCCTTCACAGAAAGGGAAGAAAAGAGAATTATAGTCATCAGGAGAGAACACAAATAGAAAGGAAGGTTGTAAGCTTCCAAAACTTTAAAGTTATTAACTCTCCTTTCTAGAAAACTCCAAGAGAAGTTCATCACCCTCTTGCTAGGGTGACAGCAAGAGTAGCAACTTAGATGCTGATAAACTGCTGTGTCCTACTGTGGCCTGAATACTTGACTCGTTCTCGTTGTCTGGCGAGTAAATCCTCTCCAGGCCTTCACTGCCAACCTCCAGCGACACAACCCTGAGCTCAGAGTAGGTACCCTCTCCAGACAGCATGCACATGAACACACGTGTCCACGGAAGGGAGGTGGCATTGGGATCCTTCACGATAACCATAGCAAACCTCGAGTCTCAGCGCCTTCAGCTTTCTCAGTGGGCTTTTGGAACTGGGCGCATCCTTTCCTTCCCCACCCCATCTGCTCAGCAATATCTAGAATAAGGCTATGAGAAAGCCTCGGTGACAACTGACTGTTTTTAGAACAAAAGCAAGCACACAGAGTATTTGCTCCACGATATATTTCTACTTGATTTAGGATTTGACTTAGTTAGGGAAGAGTATTTCTTTCTTAATCAAATATCCAGCAGCTCAGTAGATTACATCTCAAAACTTTAAATGGTAAAAAAAGAATATTTATTTTCTTTTTTGTTGCATTGTAGACATTCTTGCTTCAGTTGAACCTCTGAAGTTAGATGCCCTGTCTTTACCATATTTATTGCAATACCTGTATCTGCTATTACAGAGGGATCACTGAAAACCAAAACACAGACGCGAGAGCCAAGTACTAGACGCCAGGCTGAGCCATAGCATTAACAACCCAGGGCAACGGCAGTGGTTCAGATCAGTACAGGCCCGACTCCACGGCAGACGTGGGAGGGCAATCTGAAGCTCAGGCCAAACGTATCCGTGAGTTTCCTTCAGAAAAAAAAAAGATTTAATATGACACAACAACAATATTCCACAGCAAAAGCCAGCAGTGATCTACACACATGCACCCTGATCTCTGCTTCTTCCTCAGCTATTCACACACCAACCTGACAGAAATTTCTAGCCCTGATTATACCCCAGTAATCATGTCACTCAGGACTGCTGCTCAACGCTGTGGCTCTACCTTACCTCTGTGCTCCTATCACATCCATAAATATTTCCTACATCCCTTGTTTCACTTTAGGCTACAGAAACTGCTGGATTTTTACATATCAGATCTAGCAGGGGTGTCAAACAGAGTTGGAAGACCAGATTTAAGAACCATCGTTTTCCCTGTCCCACAACCAGTAGTATCCTGCTGCTGACAGTATCAGCAGTCATCGGCCCACACAGATATCAGTATGCACACTGTGATAAGAGAGAAATCTGTATAAAACACAGAGGAGCCAAAGGGCCAAACTCACCTTTTTCAGTGCGCTTGTAAGTCAGGCCACTGTTTAACTGAGAAATAAAAGATCATCAAGCTGCGGTGATATGAGATCAAGTACAGGATTGTCTCTCCCGTGTCCAATCGTACAAATAACGATGCAAGACCAGTAGCCTTGCCCAGTATCAGAATCCTCTGTAGAATAAGAAATGGTTTCCTTAAAGCATCTTACTTTGAAGAGTCAGCTAGTTGCAGCAGATGAGAGACTCTATGGATTTCCATTAGCACAGTTACTACCATAATGCTGGGTTTAGAAAGGTCTACAGTGTTCAAGAGAATGAACAGAATTTCTCAGAAGTCTCAGGTATCAGCCACAGCTGGTGGGAGATACCAGATTTGTTAAGCAGGTGATTGGTTGAGAAGTGATCAGATTCTGTATCTTGCACAGAACTGAAACACAAGCACCTAGCTGGGACCAGCCAGAAGTACTGCACTTCTTTTATCCAGAAATGATACTCATAATGGTTTGGATATTCAAACAGATCCTAATTGTGATTTAATGGCTTGCACTGTAAATTACCCTCCAGGGAATAGTACTTTCAATTAACCAGTGTAAACATACCATCTAGTTACACCATTACATGTTCTGCTAAATTTCCCAATTAAAAGCTGAATGTCATACAGCACAGGGCCAGAACTCATGGCACAGAGGAAAAAGCGTGGCTGAGACTTGAAATGATCCCTTCTCTCCTCTGCATGAGACAGCCCTCACATCCCCTGCTCCACAGCTAGGAAGGAAGTTGTTCATCAGTTTGTTGACTGGCGCTAAGCCAGCGAACTCCTGCCTACCGAGACGCAGTTTTCTCACGGATGACCTTGCTCTTATGCCCAGGTCCCAGCAAGCATACAGCACAAAGTACGTCTGCACGAGCTTAGGCATGGGGTATGTGAGAGCAGGACTAGGCCATGAGATGGAATCATTCTTCCTAGAAGCAATAAAAAACAACCAGAGCAAACATAGCGCAGGTGAAAGCTGCTTCTGAAAGTTAACTGAAGGCCAACAGAAACTGAATCAGAGCTACTGCCTCCAGCAGGCTGGATGGGGAAGCACCAGCTTCACCCCAGGCCAGGTAGGATAACTGTGGCTGCAGAGCAGAAAGGCCCATTCTGCCACATTTTCCGCAGGCAATTCCTTTCTCCTTCTGCCTATGAGCTGAAAAGCCAGACTTGGCAGTTTCCTGGAGCTACAAGGAAGCACAAGACATCCCACCTGGGATTCTAATGTACCTTTCTCCAAGATATTCAGCAATAGGTACAATTTACACACAGCGGTAACAGCCAGAAGTCACTGAATAAATTGCTGATATTGAACGAGGGAACGACACGTTAGCAACAATGCACACTGAACAACGGGCGAGAATAAAAGAACAGGTTTCGTAGCTCTTTTTATCCTCTCATCTTGTATATTTATGTTGGAATTCTTACTGCCAGAGAGCTAGCATGTCTAAAAGCATCTTGAGGAGTCTTTGACAAGCAGTTCCAGTTTATAAATAGAAAGTTTTGATGGCTTTTTTTCCTTTTACCACTTTCACAAAATATGGAATTTACATTTTCTACATTTCTACCCATCTTTGGTTTCTTCCTTCTAGAAAAGTGAAGCTAAAAAACAGTAAAAAGTAAAAAGCCAGGACTGGAAAAAAGCAAACATTCAGGTTCCTATCCAGTAACAAAATTTTCAGGAGCTGTTTTTACAGAAAGAACCTGAAGTTTAAAAAAAAAAAAACAAAAACAAACAACAACAACAAAAAAAAACCAAAAACACCAAATGACAAACAAACCAAAGACAAAACATAACAACCAAAAAACACACACACCACACTGGGGAGAATCCGCATGCAGAAAAAAGGGTTCATGTTCTGCACAGTGAACTTCCAGAAAATTATGGATTCCCTCTGGAGCGTCCACACTTTCCCTCAAACTATTTAAGTACTGTTTTAATTAAGTTTTTGTGGAAATGTGACAGCACTTCTCTATGTTTTTACTGGCCCAGCAGTGGTGGTTGCAACCGGCATTCAACACAGCAGACTCTTATCTCCCCACTGCAGCCTTCCCCGCGCAGCTCCTGTTCTTCGGCCGCACCAACTGCCTGGAGGACCAAGGTCCATGAAGAACAACGCTGCGTGTTGTTCGTTTGTCACCCGGCTGCTGTTTCAAGTAACAACTGAAGTGAGGAGATATAGCTGGTCAAGATCATCCTTCAGCAAGGCTTCCCTCCTCCATCTGAATGCCAGCTTCACCCTTCCTGAACCTCAGCTCCTTCTGTGCAAAACCTGACATTTTAAATTGCTGATGAAGCCATCCTGAAGGTGAAATTCTGGACTGTTGAAACAAAGAAATCTGTCTCAACAGCACAATTTCATACTGCTCAGCAGGTATTCTTTATTACAGCACTGGGGATTCTCCACCGTAAGTGCTCCACCAGCCTGGCACAATCACAGCGCTTCAGAACTCAACAGACAAGATTCAGCAGCTCCGCTTCAATCCCTCCCTTCTCAGTTTACTTGCACATCCTTTCGCAATCGTTCATGTTTAATCACAGTGGGCAGAGCCCAAGCTCTTTTTGTGAAAGCTTTTAATTCACACCAGCACACTAAATTCACTACTGTTAGTGGTATTACCACAATTAACAATACTAAGAGCGAATGTATCGTGATGTCTAAAATCTTGGTGGCCGACGGTGAATAACCCGAGATGTCCCACCAATGGTGAGCTGTTTCTGATTCAATTTGTCCCGATATCTCCTTTATTCTGCGCTATCACGGTTTTCACCGAAGACTGATGCAAAGTTTTACTGCGTTACCTTATGTATTCAACTGTCTGGTGCTATTCAAAATCCCATTAGATTTCCCTAGTGAAACACCTACCTTACTGATATTTAAAGATTCATAATGCCAAAATAAAGACAACTGCTCTTCAGTTGTAGTGATGAAAGTATAAGTGGTATTTTTCCAGAACAAATGGGTGAGATTTGTCAAACAACCCACAAAAGGCACCGGTAGTCCAAATTCCCTTGTTGTTCGTTCATCATTAGTCACTATGCACGTGTCTGGCATTAACCTCAATAAACATTTCTAATTCTGAGATTGGTAAAATTGTCCATTTGCAAACATTAGCAGATTGGTGTAGTAGACAAGGTTCATTTTCCTTTGACTGTTGACTACAAAGCATCCCATCTATCGTGGATTCGCGTAGACTTAGATCATGGGTCTTATTTTTCGAGTCTATAAAATTTCCTTTGAACTGTAGGACCCAATGTTCATTCATAAAGAAGGAAGGTAACGTGATAAATCAGCACATCACCTCCAGCCGTGTGACATTGTAATAGATTAGTTCCCTGACACACCATTCGTTAACACATTTCACACACTGAGGGTAAGGTTTCAGCCAATGTTCCTGATTAATCCAAGTCCCAAAAAGCTGTCTCCACATCAAATCATTATGGCTCATCAGATATGATTGTACCATATCCTTTTGCTGTATTTGGCATATGGTCTGCATAGTGCATATCATCCAGTTAAACAGCGCAGAGACTTTTCGACCGATCTGTATTGAGCCTATCACACTATGATTAAACAGCTGCACAAATCTGTTCTCATAATCTAGAGTTAAAGACTGTAACTCCAGAGTTGTGGGCCTCCAGCCAGCGTGTATTCTAATTAATTGCCCAATGTCAGATCCTGTTCGACTCCGTTTATTTCTAACTATTTCCAAATCTACCGAATTCAGTGGGCCTATTCTAGTCCCAGCTCCACCCAAGAGCATATCATACCATGCTCTTTTGATTCTACAAAGTGGAGGTTTTGGAAAGGTTTTTGGAAAGGTAACATTAAATTGCAAAATATGTTTCTGGTGCTGCTGGGCCATGCTAATGCAGGTCAAAGGTAATTTGTGGATTTGCTCAGTTTTGACTATGGGGTTTAGGTTCAACACTGTCATGCTATTGGTACCATTAACCAATTCCTGCACAGACTATTGTATTCCAGGTGTTACTGGGAACAAGGATAAGAGTTTCATTCACCCCAACTGTATTATTCTTGCAGTGCAACTTCAAAGTAAGGCAACAGTTCGCCGGGGTGGTTTTATTTCCTTTGACTGAGATGTTAGTTAAGTTTTGGCACAGTAGGTACCATCTTCCTAAATATACAGGGGAATTCAGCGGTTTATGTGAGGAGTCGGCAGTATACCATGTACATTTCCACCCATTGTACTGACAATTGAAAATCCCTAAGTCTCATTGGTTGGCTTTAGTGGCCAGCCAGGGGTAAAAGCCTCAACTAGGGTGAAACTTAGCAGAGTCAAGAATATCACTTTTGTTGTAATCTTAATGTTGTGGGTCCTACAGGTTGGGAGGCCCATAGTTTCTCCGGCGATTTCTTCACTTGTGAGTACCGGATCCAAGCAGGCCGTTCCTTAACCGTGATTGCAGCGAAGGTCATCAGTCACACCTGGAATGGTCCATTCCACTTTTCTTCCATCTGGCAACCTGTAAAAACTTTAACATATACCCAATCTCCCAGCTTAAAGGGGTGAATAGGCTGGTCTAGGCCTCTAGATCTAGTCCCTAGAACCACCTTTTCAATTCGGTTCCATTGTTCTCCTAATGCCATCAAATATCACTGTAAGTAACTTTCACCTATTTGTTTTAGGACTTCTCGCCTATACTGAATTTGATACGGCCTGCCATACAAAGTTTCAAATGGACTAAAATTTTCTTAGGACCGAGGCTTTACCCTAATTCTGAGTAACGCATGGGAGAGTGCCTGATACCAATATACGTTAGTTTCTTGACATATTTTTGCAATCTGTTGTTTTTTATCACGATTCATTTTCTCAACCTGTCCACTCGCTTGCGGTCGATGGTGTGTATGGAGCTGCCAATCAATTCCCAATATTTTACTGACTTGTTGCACTACTTTGGCACAAAAATGAGATCCTCAGTCTGAGGAAACTGCTGCAGGTAGCCCATAGCGGGGTGTAACTTCACTCAATAGTGCTTTGCTGACTTCTCGTGCCCTGTTTGTTCAAACATCTCTGCCCTATCCTACACGCCGAACAACACCATTTCATTTTACCCTGAACCTTCTTTTGTTTCCTCTCTAATGCTAACACAAAAGGATCTGAGGGGGCTAAATTTATACCACATTCTTTCTGTCACTCTGGATGATCCCACAAAGTAAAGAACCTATCAGCATGCATAATCTCATCCCACTTTTCTCCTCTTTGTAGAAACAGCATCAATTGCAGCAAAGTGTTCTAATTCACAGTTCCATTAAAAGGCCATTTTTCTCCACTTTCCAACTTATACAACAGCCATCACTGATTACAATACTTAAAGTGTTCTTATTCACACTTCCACCTGCTGAACCTCTGATATCTTTTCAACGAGCCAGGATACACCCCAGCCGGCTCTCTTTCAAGATGTCCCCGTTTTGCTGTCCACCCATTATATCAAACATAGAATTCCTAAACAGCAAACTACTACTATAATTTCAAACAGTACTCCACAAACAATTCCGTGTATTTCCAAAGTAATCAAACCAAAAAAAGAGTCATAAAACAGAGTCCTAAGTTAAAGCCAAAGTCAAATTCACAACTATTGATTCAAACCAAATGTACACCCTTGTATGAGCACACAGACAAACAAAGCCTTGAAAGACCAGTCATACCAAACCAAAGTACACCTTTAAGGTGCTACCAACATGGCATACGGCATCCTGCGCAAGATCCTTCTCTTGCACCTTACAGATAGCCCAAAGCCAAATGACCAGTCCCCAAACTTCAGATTTAAAGAATACCTTCCCTGTGACGGTCCTAGTCTGCTCCTGCGGTGATCCGAATGAGGTGAGGAGTCCCTCCAGAGAAATCTCTGGGGGTACCCAAGGGAGTCCTGTACTCAGCGGGTCCCGCAGCCAAGCAGAAAAGGTCTCACCTGGGGCGTCAATCTGAAACACAGAAATTTGACTCAACAGCACAATTTCATACTCTTAAGCAAGTACTCTTTACTGCGGCGTTGGGGCAGCACTGGGGATTCTCCACCGTAGTGCTCCACCAGCTTGGCACAATCACACCGCTATGTCCATACATATTACATATTCATTAGTCTTCCAGAAATCATTTACTTAGTAACACCCTTTCCGGAGATAATTATATTACAATTACATCAGCTTTTTCTTGATTACCCCATGGTCTTTGCAGACATCTATTATCCTTTTGATGGTAACACACTCACCACTTCAAAAGCATTTAAGGGTCAATGAGCCTCTGCAAAGAAGGATTCTGGGCCTGTCCTGCCAGCAGCAAAGAAAGTGACCTCCGGTTTTGTTCATGTTTTGCACCATGTGTCAGATTACCATGACTGTTTTCGAGAGACTTTCCCTTCTCAGAGGGGGTTGACAAGCCCAATTTCCAGCCTTTGTGAAAAATTTCCAATTAACTGTCAAGAGACTAGACTTTTTTTTTTTTAACAAAGTAGTGCAATAATTCTCCTAAGGAGAGGAATCCAGCTGAAAACAGTGAGCTACTATATACCCATTTGTTATGCAATTGCATCCCACTTCCACAAGATTTTATTTCACCTTAAATATGGACTATTTAACGAAATGTTAATGCTAGGTTTCCTCCTGAGAGACTCAAGATAGTGCCCCTTTCAAGAATGCTTTCTTGTGCCAACTAGAAATAAAAGAAAACAATACAAAATACCATGAGAGTCTGGAATAGATTCTTATTCCAAGAGAAATGAAGAAAAATACTGAGGCCCTGAAAATCTTGTGAAAAGACTGTTACCTCCACTACCCTTGTATTCCCTGCCCTCCTGTTTCACCTACTCCCACTGGTCATGCGTACCGCAGTGATTAGGGAACATACTTGCAAGACATTTATTTATTGCCCTGGATTTAGTTGCAGAGCCTCCCACAGGATATCACTGCCCTGCCAGGTAACCGCATTTTGTGAGCTTCACGCTCCAAATGAGGGGAAAAGCCCCACACATCTCACATCAAGAGGCCTCCAAGCTCGTGTCTACTGTGATCAGGCAGGTAGAGCTGGATCTCAAACCTGCATCCCCCAGACCCCCCAGCTCAGTTGGGTGTCTCCAGGCCCAGACAGCAGGGCTGACTACCCCACTGACCCCAGCCCTGCACACAAAGCTGCTGAGCACTGGCAGATCACTGCTGGAAGTCGCAATCTTGCGCTTCATGACCTAGTTATGGATTTCTTGGATGGTCTTGTCTGACTTGACTTTAAAAAAAAAAATTCCCAAAGCCAACATTCCCCCCCCCCCCCCCCCCCCCCATCTCTTAACTTCCTCTTCTGTTTTGTATTCAGTGAATCACAAATCTATAATTTAAAGATTTTTAACTAGAAAAAAACTCTTTTCAACTCCAGTAAATAAATAAAAATCTTCTGACCTTCAGAATTCGTTTTCAGTGATGGAAACCAGAATAAAGGATTGCTCCCTCGCTCCCATCTTGCTTCCCTGACACAAGAAAACAACTCCCATCTCTGCTTTTTTTTTTTTTTTTAATGAAGATAATAACATTACTTTCGTGGCTCCACCATCCCCCAGTACTTTCAATATGCCAAGGCCGATTTAGATGAGGCGTAAACTATCAGTACCCAGAGTTTAAAGGAATAAATTTTCACTCCCTCTACAACATTGCAGGAGAGGATATTTACAATAAGAACTCAGTGACTTACTTATACTTGAGCTGAAATATTAAGGTCTACTTCTCATGGAAGCTTTGTAGCTTAAAATAGTCTGATCTACTGAGAGAACTATCCCCAAACAGTATATTCACTTCAAATATCAGATAACATGGATGAAGCGTAGACAGCTAATGTGAGAACGACACCGTCAAAGGAACTGCTTGACAAGACAAAGATAAAGGGCAAGGAACAGGGACAGCAGTTAACAAGTTGAAAGATCAGAGCTGGTTCAGATTTTCATTCAGAAATCAGCCTCATCAGATACGAAGTTTCAAAAGGCTTTGCAGACTTTCCTGCAAGTGTGACATTTGCTTCTGAAGCCCACCCTACAACACACACTTAAGACAGAGCCTTCCCAAAGACGCAGGTCCATCTGCCACATAGAAGCAGCCACAGAAGTCCCAGTGAATCGACGCACATGCTCCGGCGGTCATTTACAACCTTTTTGTGTGACAGGGTTTCATTGCTCCAAGTCAGCCTCCTCTCAGCAGGCATCAGTCTGTCCTGATGTTCATTCATTTTTCAATCTAATGCATGTTCCAAAACCTTTCCCTTGATGGGTATGCTTTGCGGGCATCAACATTCAAAGTAGCAATCCTAATGTCTGCCTTTCAAAGGGAGCAAAGGGCCCTGGTTGGAGAAATCAGCCAATTCTAGTGAAGCATCCAACCACCTATTTTTCGTTTCTTTGAAACATTCTGACTTGACAGGTTGGTTTCAGTATCAGTGCAGTTCCCCGTACCTATTCTATCCCAGTTACAATGGAAAACATCCTTTGTCTCCCATTCTCGCCTGCTCCTACTGACCTGCTCCTTGACTCCGTCTCCCTACAGAGAGGATGGGATATTAATTTCCCAGATCAGTGAACTGTGAAGTGTGTGCAGTGGCAGATCTAGCCATATCACTAATGGGCCACCTGGTAAGTGGCATTATCAAAGAGGTTAGTTTCCTAGTCATGTTCTGCTCTTACTTGAATACAGAGGCATGAATACAGAAGACAGACCCTTTTCTGTCCCCTTCCAGCATAAATATGAACCTAAACAATTTGCATGAACATTACACCTCCTCCACTGAACTCCTTGTTTGAGGTCCTACAATGTGCTCTCTTCTATTTATTACCTGGTAACCTATTCTGCTCAGACACTGCCTTCATTTCATTTCTTCTAGAGCCAAGTAAACTTTTGGCACTTAAAACAATAATAAATATTTTCTGCTCATTCTGACATTTTCATAGCACACACAAATCAACCGTCTGGCATTCACCAGCAGCAAAAAGACAACGAGAAAAAACGACTTGACCTCAGGAGAGAACTTGCCATACCAAGGAGGGATGAACAGACACCAATTTGTTTCAATGGTTCATAAAACATGACTCAAGTTCCTGCCCATCAACAAGATAAAAATAGTCCTTCAGGAAGTAGAAGCTTCCTGAACAAGGCATCTGCTTTTACTGAACAGTTATTCTGGCACCAGCTGAGCAGTTAGAAACCCAAATAGTCCAACGTAAAAGCAGTGGCTTCCAAGAATCTACATGGATACAACTCATACATAGGTTTTCGAGTGACCACAAATTTCATGTCAACACTTCTTTTTGTTTGTTTGTTTGGTGCCTCCACTTGACTAGAAGAGCAGCAACACATGACTTCAGCACCACAAGCACAGCGATGTCCATCCAGAAGGAAGCTGGTCATCTAGGTCATATGGACACAAGGAACTAAAAAGACCTAGATATACAGTTTTTGCTTCCTTGTTAGGCAAAAGATGATGTCAAGTTGGTAATACATATCATCCATACTGAGCTCTTGGAGCTATATCACATATCTTCCCATTGGAAATGGGAGAGATGCTTTTCTGGGTGAGGCTTCCAGATGGTTTGCTCGCTTGCTGGATACAAATGAACCAGTTCATGAGCAACCCTTTGAGCTTCATAGGATTGCTTATGCTTCACAACATATGGTCCTTCAGCTAACTTGCTTCAGTTTTAAGAGTCATCAAATGAAGCTGGGTATGTTAAATTGATGACCAAGCATCACACTCTTCTTGCCCCTTTCCGTTTGCACACTGTTTAGCACAAAGAGGAGTCTGGTCTGTACAGAAATACTCTTGGGCCTCACAGCAGGTAATGACCTGTGTCAGCAGATCCAGTACAGGTTCAATATCACAGTTTTAAGTCTCATCTTTCAGCAGTTCCACACTCTTTGCTGCTAGCTCTGTCCTCACACACATTTCAAAACATCATTTTTCTTAACTATAACTCCCTGATGCCAAAGACAGTCAGCAGTTGGCAAAGACAGATGACGGACTAGAGCATGAGATAGAAACAAACTCTGCTGTCCAAGAATAAGGAAGAACTATGAAGCAAACTGCCAATTCCTTCAATCATGACCAAAGGGTCCTTTGAGCCCATTTGCAAGACAGAATCAGCAGTGCTCATACTTTCTTTGTTTGCTGCCTCTCATAGCACCTTTCAAACACAATCTCTCCCTCGGTCACCCAGGGCGGCACCTCAGAAACCTTTTTAAGACAATATCACTGTTTTGGCAGTATTTATTATTTCAGAGAGAGTATTTATTCTGTCTTCCCTGGGCAGACAACATAGTTAATACAGTGGAATGGTGGGAAGGAAGCAATACAAAATGAGGGTAGTGGATTATCTACTCCCATAATTCTTTACTTCTCTGTGGAGGAGTAGAAATACAGATGTCTTCCTTTTGTGAGACTTCATTCATGACTGTTCCATTTAACTTGGTTTCGCTATGATCGCCTTCATTTCTATACAAAGAACATACCCCTGGCAAGATTCTAGTCTTTAATACCTGCATTGTAATTCTGATATCTACATGTATTACCCTTTATTTCCATTGTTTGCATCTCTTGAAAGGCAGAATGAACCAGGGTCCCAAAGGATGAGATTTTCCACACATCGTTTCCAGTGATATCAGTGGAGTCATTCAGCAGCGAGCAGAATTAGAGCCATGGTTATAAATTGCTCCTGGGAATGGGAGAGAACATGCAAGACAGTCAGGTAATGATTGCTTGCTGCCCTTAGGGCAGGGGTGATCTCACTGTATTTTATACTTCCACAATGATCTGCGGTGCAGCTCAGCTTATGCTGCAGCAGCTCAGATGCTGCAAACTGACATACCTATTCCCTCTCACAGCAACCAAGAGATTCTAAGATTGTACAGAAGAGATGCCCAGATGACAACTCAGACATCTGAACTTGGGGGAATTTCTCTCCTATTTGTGTCCAGTGAAGAAGTTGAAGATGTAAATGTAAACCTTATATAAACCTGTCAGTTCTCAGTCTTCTCGAAGAGTAAGTCCAGCAAGGCAGAACATATGGAAGCAAAGTATCATTATCTAGATTCGGTTTCCTAACCTATTACAGTTTGATGTCCATTGGAGAATTCAAATTTGAGGGGAACAACCCATTCTGCACACAGAGGTCACCTATGCTCCCTGGGGAATGATGTGGTAAGGATTCTTTAGGAAAGAGTCAGATGCTAAGGTCTTGCATCACAACAAGCAGCATCAGACAGCAGCAAGCACAGCCAGTGCAAGGATCATAGGATCATAGAATGGCTTGGGTGGGAAGGGACCTTTAAATGTCATCTAGTCCAACCCCCTGCAGCGAGCTGGGACACCTGCAACTAGATCAGGTTGCTCAGAGCCCTGTCCAGCCTGACCCTGAATGTTTCCAAGAATGGGGCCTCCACCACCTCTCTGGGCAACCTGTTCCAGTGTTTCACCACCTTCAGTGTAAAACATTCCCCCCCCCCCCACACACACCCCCCTTCTTCCTAATATCTAGTCTAAATCTCCCCTCTTTTACCTTAAAACCATTATGCTTTGTCCTGTCGCTACAGGCCCTATTAAAATTTTGCCCCATCACTCTTGTAGGCCCTCTTTAGGTACTGAAAGGCCACAATAAGGTCTCCCCAGAGCCTCCTCTTCTCCACGCTGAACAATCCCAACTCTCTCAACCTCTCTTCATAGAAGAGGTGTTCCAGTCCTCTGATCATTCTTGTCGCCCTCCTCTGGACCCCCCCCCCCAGCAGGTCCATGTCTTTCTTGTACTGATGCTGAGCGTTATCATGTTTCTTAAAAGACAAGTCTATTCAGATTCTTTCCATACTCTGGGGACCTTCCTGCCAAGCTCCCACTTGCTGGAAGATATGTCCAGGAAAGTTTGCCCAGTTTGTTCTATTCCAACAGAGCCCCAGTGGGAAGAGAGAATAATCGACTGTCTACCTAATGGGTTTTAAAGGAATGGAAACATCTGTTAGCATGAGGATGACAGCTTGTTGGCAGCTTTCAACCAAATAAAACCATTACCCTTGCAGGGTATCTGGTCTGCCAAACAAACACACACAGAGTACATGCCGAGGACACAGTGGAAGCTGGCTAGGGCATCTCTGGGTGTGAAATTACCCAGCATTGGGTACATAAGCCTGGGAGGAGCGTCGCACTTCTCCCAGTTACCTACAACCATCACAAGCCTCTACGTTCTTGTGAAACTGAGGTTGGCTGTAGGACAATGTCAGACCCTGCCTCATCCTGAGCTTTGTAGGAGTCTTAATGGGGACAACAAGTCAAATTCCTGTCCCAAACAGAACTATTAGGATCTAATAAGCTAGCCACAGAGGCCCTGTCTGCAGTCAGTGAAGAGAAACTGGCATTTCTGAGGTGTCCTGGGGAGATAAAGACACAGTGCTCCCCAGAGAGGCTATTTCCCTTTGTTGCCTACAGGAGGGGTGTCAGTCTCAGACATCCAGTAATTAGATCATCAAAACCAGGTGAAACATCAGGAGGAAGTGGTAAGCTGCTACAGGAATCCATTAGCATGATTGCTTCCTTTCTTCACTGTTGCAGCTACCTGTCTGCATGCCCCTGTAGCAGTCCCAACCCCCAGCTCCTCAGCAAAACCAGCAGAAATTATTCCTATACATAGGGCAATGTCAGAAAGAACAAGGAACTAGTTTCATGTTAATAGCAAATACATGGTACTTATCTAAAGCTTTACATCATCTGAACAAACAGTGGGACATTCCCCTCTGTGTAATGAGGATTACAGGCCTAGTAAGTGATTTATTTGTTCGCTGTCGGACCAAAAGGGATCACACAGTGAGGACCTAAACCCAGCCTCTTGAACTACATTCACTTGACCTCTTCTTCTCCACTACTATAATCTGTTACTTTCAAGCTGCTGCATAAACGAAATGAAACTTTGACACGTTAATTAAAGGCCAGCATTTACTCAAGGAATCTCCTCTCCTGGGCTCTACAGCTTGTGCAGATACTCTGTATCAGAAGCACATGGAGTGCTGGAATTAAGAGGATACAAAAATAATCCATACAGAACAGCACAGCAAAGCAAGAAACCTGCTGAGAATCTATCAGTCTGAAATGCATCTGGATACCCTCAGCATGGGTGGTGAAGAAAGATGATTTTAACAGAGCAATACTTAAAATTCAGTTTTCATCCAAAGAGCAAAGCACTTAACAAATTAATTGAGCTCAGCATCCATGTTGAGCGCTCAGCACTGCTATAATCATCACAGGAGAAAGTCTGGTTTATGACTGGCTGAAAGAAGTACAAGACCTGTACAGACAAATCACTACTTAGGTCAGTTAAGACAGAAAAATGACAGCCCTTGCAATTTTGGTACAGCATAGTCCTGGTCTTCTGCTTTTTACCCAAACACTGAACCCAACACTGTCCAAGTTCTGTCCCCAAGAAGCAAGACATCTTTCCTACTCAGGTATGTGACACAGTCTCTACTATTCCCTTTTTTTCCTGGTTGCTTATCAAAATAACCCTGAGCACCACAGGCCTTTTAAAAGGATATTTTTTCTTACTAGCTACACACCCGAACTGGCTACCACAAGATCCGAGAAGCTGGGTAGTTCTCCCTCACACTCTATTTCTTTTTCCCCCTCCCTGCCAGCTGCTGGTGGGATTGTGTGAGATTTAACGTAAATCCCCCTCCCCCGTCACACTGTTTGAATTAAGTAACACCAAGTAGATGGAACAATAGGGTTCTGTTCCAAGGAACAAGATTTATCATCCCTTTAAGGAGACACTGACTTTGCCTTTGCTCAGGCAGTAACTGTAGTCACCTGCAACTCCCCTCACAACCTGCAGCCCACCACTTACCTCCCCACGCCAAGTCCCAGAGGAGCTGAGCTGTTAATAATTTTTTCTGTGTCACCGAAAGCATAAAATATCCTTCCTCAAAAAGAATTATCACGGAAGGGATAAATGCACCACGTTGTGAAAAACCCTGAAGTTCACGACCACTTAGTGACACTTGGGCAGGTTTTCTCACTTCACCGTGTTAACTATTACACTGAACGCATCTAGCCACACAGTATTTTTGATGTGTTCTGCATTCAGTATACAAGGGTAATTCCATACTAAACAGTACATTAAAGAAACATTAATATTCCACAGCAGCATGCTGAAAGTTGATAAATGCTAGCGGTAAGGTCACTGTGGCCGCCCTTTCCTCTCCAGTTACCTAATGATCTATTTTCTCCATGTCTCATTCTCAGAAGTGACTGAAACCGTTCAAAATAGCTCAGATGGAAGTAGGCACACACACAATTTTAACCCGAAAATGTTTGGCAGAGTGATGACTGGAACTCCAATAAATGTAAATTAAGTGCCATGGTGTAGTACAAACCATCTCAAACATCCACCAATTTCAGCTGCAGTAGAAAATTACTGCAGGGGTCACTGACTCTGTGCCTGTAAACTGAATTATCGAGCATTTCTGCAGTTCTCCCACTGTGACAGGAATGGCGAAGGGAGAGCACCGTAACCTCAATTCTCAGTCCGCCTTCCTTCTACACAGGCCTTGGAAAAGCAAGCTCCTAAAATGTGAACGGGATCCTATGGAGCAACCACAAGAAAGGAAAAAAATAACAGCTATTATGCTCAATTTCCCAGAAGGAAAGGACGATCTGACCTAGGGTGGCTGGTGTACTCTGAGGGCACAGCATTCAAGTGCTGCTTTCACAGCGCAGTGGATGAACACAACAGCAGAGTTAAGGGGTAGTTCGCATCAGATCAAACTTTCAAGCCAAAAGTGGGTTTTTTCTCCCTACTCCCTCAAATTCTTGAAACGAGTTGGGCCACAACACATTTTCTCTGTTTCACCCTGCATGCAGGATCGGAAGCTGTTTTCCACATCACTGCTGAAAAAGCCAACTGCATACAAGTGATAACAACAGCGTTCTCGGGATGTCGGGAGATGTTGATCATAACGCCGTAAAGCCCGCTCTGGTTTGATAGAACACAGCAGCTCATCTCTGAGCCACCATTTCAGGAAACCGCAACAGAATCAGTAAGAGTTACGCAGCAAACGTATTTTCCCGTGATAAGAAATACCAACTGTCTGGAGCAGGATTTCTCAGTGTAAATTGGAATCAGGTCTGCGTGAAGCGGAATTAAGCCTTTGTCACAGAACTGCAGACCGACCGGTTCTACTCTTCCAGGTTAAGCTGGCAGCATGCACTGAGAACAGTCTGCGCACTACTGGCCCTGCAGCAGTGGCTTTTAGAATGACAACAACAAAGATCTGCTCTTCAAAATTCTTAAACAATATTGATTTACAGCACAAAATAATGAACTGCACCGTGCTCTGCTTCAATAACTGTTTCACATACTACTGATTTTCTACAATAAAGCTCCTGTATTTCCATAACTGCCGCTCTTGAGCGGCAGTTTTGTTAACTGTTCCACCCTCTTCGCCGAGCTTTAATTCCAATTTTCCCTCTCCAGCCTAAGGGAATGAAACCCAACGGCTTTATTTTGACTTTGGAAAGCTGGTCTGCTTTCATTAGGGCCTCAGTCACTTTTAATCAGCTGCCCCCAAAACCGACTGAAAATAATTAACTGAGCTTCTCCTGGGTTTTTGGGCTCAATAGAAAAGTGATCAACGCAGGACAGGAGTGCTGTCCTTTTGTCTACCAAAGTCTGGACACTTTCCAACATCTAAGCCACGCACACAACGCCCACCTTCAAAATTCCTGTCCATACCACTTCAAAACCTACGTAAAAAGACTTGCAAGATTCGTATGTACACGCGTTACGAGTGTAATACAAGTGTAGTTTATGCTGCTGGATCCTCTGGCTTTGTCCTGGGTGTTACTTCGACAACCGGTCAAGGGCACTTGCATAGAGACATAACCGAATTTTCAAATCTCCCCAGCGCACATCGCAATCATTTACCCCACAGTCGAGGGCTGAGGTGTCTGAAATGAAATGTGAGACCTACAGTAGCTATTCCGCATGGGGCAACGCACAGAAGAGAGCAGCAGCTTCAGCAGCAGCAGAACAGTCGCAGCTTCTAAGAGCAGCAGGGAAAAACCGCGTTGCAGTACTTACCTTAAAGGCTCTGAAAGCTTCATCAGATGGGATGAGCCGATCGACCAGCTCCTAACAGCAGTTTCTGCTTCCCCTTCTCCCTGTGCTCCCAGACCTCACATCTCCCCTACCTCAAGCCAGCTGCAAGCCTGGGACAATCCTTCCCTCAGCATATTCATCTCACTCGGCCAGCAAGGAGCCTGTTTGCAGCTGGCGGAATTGCCCCATCAGACAGTTAATGGGCATCACCAGAACTAGCACAAAGGAAGGATGAAATCCCATGCAAGAGTGATGAGCCATCAGCTCAGCCCATGTGCTTGTGAAACCAGTGTCTCCGGTGCAAGGTGCAGAGACAGAAGGTACTGATGGGGTAAGCAATGCGCGCTGAAAGGAAACCAAGAGACACATCGCCCATGGAAACGATGAGGCTATTGTCCAACGGGATCAGTATTATTCCCCACCATTTATTATGTTGATGAGAACAGGACTTAATCTCCATCTCTGTGCTGCAGATAAGGGATGGTTACAATAAGCCTTTTGTTTTTCAGAAGGGATATACTCCGGCTGCCGGAACCTTGTAGCTGCGCTCCGAGAAAGCAGAGGCCAGCAGGTCTGCCGTTACCCAAGGCAGATGATGGTGCTTGTAGCTAAAGGGTACTGATGGTTTTCTTGCTGGCTGAGCATGTTCAGAGAGCCAGTTGTCCGAGGAATAGCCATGGAAAAATGGAGGAGCAGCCTGGCATGTCTATATGGTGAATTATATGAGTGGAACTGCAATAGGACTGAAGTCTACCAAGGCTCTTCCCATCCCCCACCCACCACAGAGCCCTTGATCACCCAGTGTAAATCTGCCCACTGAATTTCTTTGCAGCAGAAACACACACTTAGAAGAATCCCCATCCCCTCTTATGTTTCTGCCTTCTTCACCATGAAATCCTTTATTACAGTGAAGAACAATAACTCGGAAGCTCTGGGCTCTTGCAGTGCAGGAACATTAAGGTCCAGAGGCAAATGAGATACAGGGGTATCTTCACTGCACGGCCAGCCGGGATTGCCTCCCGAGAGCAAAGCACCACGATGGCTGGAGGGAACAGCTCAGTTCCAGCTGCCTATCGCCTGCCCTCCAAGCAGGTTAAATGCATAGACGGAAAAACCGATCCCGGTAGGCTGTGTGCCTGGCTTACCAGCAATTAAACTGCAGATCAAAAGAAACATAAATGTGGATGTTGCTTTGCTTATTAGTATGAGCTCTGTCTTTGATTGCCTGAAGGCCTTTCCAACAACGTTGACTTTAATTACTTTAATGAGAGAGAAAATGATCTGAGGAGTGTCAGCTCAATGGGGCAAGGTCCCGATGAAAATGCTAGGTCTGGGATCATTAGTTTAGCAGTTAATAGTACATTATCTTATGTTATTGGAGCTAAATGTAAACAGCTACTGAAGCCCAACTGCTGTCAGGATCGAAGCTGGGGAAACAAATTAGAAGCAGCTTTGAACTAAGGTTGTATTGGTTCTGCTACCCATTTTCAACAGACTGCCCTTTGTTGATCCACTGTAGAAAAAATGCTTGTAGAGAGAAAAGAAAAACAAACTTAATGCACTGTGGGCTTGTCACTCATGACTGTTATTTAAAATGTACTTTTTGAAGGGACTGAGTTTATCTTAATTTAGATAAAGCAAATCAAGGCCACTTCAATTCTTAAGGGAAGCCAAAGCTGCTAAGCAAGAGACCATGCATCTGCTCAGCAGTGTTAAGTCTTGTGGGCCTCCTTTCAGGCCAGGGAAAGGCAAGATGGAGCAATTTAGCTTCATTTGCGATGAAAAGGGATTAAATTGCATTGTATTACCTGGTATCTGCTGCAGGTGAAAAACCTTCACACCAACCACAACTCAGTTGGCACACAATTAATTTTAAGCAGGGATAATGTGATTATGATTCTAAGTCATGAGTATTTGATACAAGGATATAATATGGGTCAATTAATTCCATTCACTTTTTTCCTAGACTTTGTGGTGCCTCCACTTACAAGTACAGCCATTCCTTGTGTTCCCATTGTGGAGGATTAGAATTACCAGTTGTTTCAGCTTGGAATTAGGAAGGGAATTGCTTGAAAATAGATGAAACTAAGAATTTTACTTCCTAAAGAAAAATCCTTCCTGAACTTTCCTCTGATACTGCAGTCCTATGCATAAGCCAGGCACAGAAGGCATCAAAGACAGCTGAAGCCATTCTTGGAGACTCCAGCTCATCAGACACACAGACTCCTATTTGAAGCTTCATTTTTTCTCTGTCTGAGGAATAATTTTGGGGTTTTGTACAAGTCCTTTGAACAACTTTCCTGGTTTGTGGCTTGTGGAAGCAAGCTGCACCTTTTAAATAACCCTGGAGTCCTCATCTATTGAGAAAGGCTCCTTAGAGAGCTGCCCTCAAATACGTAAGTAACCTCTAAGAAGCACAGCCAAGTGGGTCATTACTGAGAATGAAGGCTCTTCTGCAGGTAAATGCATTCAGCACTTTAGAGGCCAGGGCTCTCACACTCTTTCCCAAAACAAGGAAATTCAGTCTCGAAGGACTGAGGTGAAAAGTTACGCTCTGGGCCTGATACTCCATGTCTGTCTTTGAACAGGGTTGTAACGGCTATTTAGCATGTAGCGGAAACAAGAACAAGTTAAATAGTGACCTGCTGACTGCACAGGGGAAACCCTTACAGTTCTTGCTTTGAAAACGGCTGTTAACTGGTTCTCTGGCCTGCTCCCTGCTCTGGTGCAGGTTCACAGGGAAAACAACAGCACTTCAGGCTTAGCTGCCTCGTCCCCGTCTGGCAGAATGGGGCTCCATAAACAGCTGCCTGCCCTTTAGGATGTGAGGCTTGCCTAGGTCTATCTGCTAGTCCAGACAGCACCTATTCCACAGTTTTACAAGCTTTTACATTTACAAAACAGCGTGGCAGTATTTAATATTTGTTAGGCAGGCAGGAAGAGGATGAGGAGTAGTCCCAGGTATGGAAGGGCTGACAGAAAGCTGGTGAATCTGACTACAAGGCAGACCATGAGAGCAGAGAACTGGCTGCGTTACACCCGGGCACAATTCTCAGTGAGTTATGCAGGCTGCCCCATGGTGTCATGCCAAAAGGTGCTTGGTCTTCCCTACACAGGCACCAGCGGAGAGCAAGATGCTACTGCAGCCTGCACTAATAGGGCCAGGCTTTAAAGCCCACGCAATAGAGACTAATTCTTGTAGTTCCAGATGGTGTAAGGTTTGCGCTTCTGTTGCTGTGCAGCTGCCCGGAGCCCAGAGCTGCCCGTGACTTGCTTCCACGTGGTGGTACTGTAGATGCCCTGTGTGGCAGGTACAGCACTCCAGAAAAAAGGCATTTTGAAAATCTGTTGGCTCTCTGAAATTACACTGTCAAGATTATTTTTGGTTTGTGCCATTTCTATCTATCTATAAATCCAAGAGCCTGAATTATCACTAAGAAAACTACACTGAGTTTGCAAGGAGCTATAAAAACCTCTTCAAATGACATTGAACAATGGCATGATTTTACAGCTGCATAGTTCAGGACATTCCAGGAAAGAAGCAAGTGGCCATGCACCTCATTAGGAGGCCAGTAATTGGCTCATTCCAGTGAGCTTAAATACCTGTTGCCACCTCCTCATATCAGTGAGATATGAGCCTTCTGTCCCGGCTATGTATTGACTGCGTTGAGCTTCAGGATGGGGCCAGGACAGCAAAGGACTAGGCAGCAACGAGGGAAGGAAGCTCTTCTGCAGATTGATCACTGAAATAAAAGTGGCTGTTGGAAATTTCTGAGCACTTTCGGAAGGGGGACAGTGCCAGAGGAGATGGATGAGCAGGCAGAGTGCTGGTGACCAGGTCGAAGTATACTATAAACACCCTGTCTGGACCACTGATGTTTCTCTAGTGCCTAATACCTTTGGCCACCTCAATCCTTGAGATTGAGCAGCACTTTCTTGCTACAATAGGAAGAAAAGCCAAAGCTGAATGCTGGCTTTTACAGTCTTGAGAAGTTTATACTGCAGCTCTGAACTGGATCGTAGTCCTTGTGAGTGTGTGTTTGTGTAATGTGGGAAGTGCCTGTTGCCTACTGGATGAAATATAAATGCTAGTGTGACAAAGCACAGTTTACCTCTCAGAAGTACAGCACTTCTTAGGTTAGATCTGTCCCATTTGTATTGCAGCTCAGTTTTAAAGGCATAATACAAGAAATAAGGCAGTTTCCATGGGGGAAAATCTGTATCATTTTGTGGTATTTTGCCAACATTTCTGTGGTTGTCTCTCGGCTGGCAATGGTACATTGCTTTTTACAGGTAATCTGCCTGATACTAGCATGTACGTTACCCAAGAGCATCGCAGGAAGCCCCATGTTGAGACTAAAGGATGGAAAGGATCGTATGTGCTTCCAGCGATATTTAATGAGAAAGTAACACATGGTTGTAGAAAGATACTCTGGGAAGGATACAGAGGTGCTTCTGAAGATTTCTGAGCATGAGAGAACGGGAGAGGAAAGCAGGAACAGACTGCATAGCTGAGCCCAATGGATGATGCGTTGCAGAGCCAGGATAGCACTGGAGAACAGAGCCTGACCTAGAGTTTAACCATGATTCAAGCCAACTTGAACCACCTTTGGTGGTTCTTACCCATAATTCTTAGGCATGCTTTAGGATCCTGTGCTGATTGTCACCACTGGGTGCTGTGTGCCACCTAACACTATCCTCATCCAGGTGAAAGAAGGAAGATGCAGACCATGGCACTGCCTTTCCCACACCTCACACCGTGGGTGGAAGGAGGAGGAGCAGAGCTAGGGAACATGCAGGCATAGCATGGCCTGCAGCTTTTGGTACAAAAGCAATTTTATGTAACAAAGGAGCTCAGACGCTTTCCAGCCTGTCGCTTTAAGACCGTGTTTGCCAGGGGAAAGACAAACATATTCTTAACCAGAAACCGCAGAAACTAAAACCTTGTGATCTGAAACATGACCCTGATTCAACAGCCAGGAAATCCTGGGAAACCTCCAGAGGCAGCATCAAATCCCTTGCCTTGGGGTGAAGGAGAAGGAAACAACCAACATATCTGTGCGAACTCAGAAAGGATCAGCCATTTACAGAAAACAAGCAGAGCATGTGCAATGATGGAAGTCAGGGTCATAATTACTAGGGCGCCCAATTTTTCTGCTTCAAGGCGTAAGCTGATCAGCACACGGCATCCAAAGGAGCTCTCCCGTTCCGGTGGCATACACAGCATAATTAGCCAGGGCATGGAAAGTCTCTGACACAAGTCTCACCGTCCCAGCAGCCCTGGAGACAACTAGCGACATTTTCTGATGCTGAAAACCTGACTGCAAGAGAAAACTGTACAACTGCAACGATGCTTGAATGTGGAGCAGCAACGTTTATTCCTCCCTGTGTGGACTGGAAAAAACAATCAAATGATGATGCATTGGACTGATCCACTTAAAAGTAATGTGCTTCACCCATGGCAAAATGGGAGTTCGTAAGGAGACAGCCCCAGGGAGAGCTGTTCTCAGTTATGAGAAATCATGGGGCGTATTGGTGGAAGCAAGGCCACAGACAGAAGTTAATTTTTGAGAGGCTGGAAGCGTACAGTGTTGCCCAATTCAGTGATAGCTGATTCTTTTCTTGAAAACCTCAGATCCTCTGCAAGGATTCCAAATGCCTGAAGGATGCTTTATAGCAGAAATAGCAGCAGACTTTCCCCTAGGTTTTCCCCTCTCAAGCTACATCTTTAAATTTGTCAGAAACCAAGATTCTATTTGGAGAAAATTTCAGTCCTTTACACCCTACCTTACTCTTAAACCCAAGGGAAAACTAGCATTTCCTAATGAAGAAAAGAAATGGCTTGTTTTCTTCCATGTGGAGTTCTCAAACCATTTCGTATGGATGGTGCTGGCACTTTCATGCCCATACTGCAGCACCATTTTGATCTGAATACACGACAGAGATCATATCATATCCATTTTTGGGGGATCAATCAAAATACAGGATTACTCAACCACAATCACTATTGACGAGTTCTCCTGAAAGGCTTTTATTTCAACAAAATGGCAGCTTCTGATGACAAAACCTGCTACTGCGAGTTTTCTGGCCTCTCTGTCATTACCTGTAGCTATGCCAGCTCTGCGCTTGGAGCAGCATTGGAGCTAATGAGCAGGAAGAAGCCACACCAACTTAACCTCTCTGCAGTCCCACTATCTTTGTTCACTCTTACATCTGTCATTAAGGTTTCCTCTACCATTTATCAACTACAGTTAGTAGAGTCTCGATTGGCATGCCGGGACTGCACAGGTTTGGGCTTCTGCAGTGACTTTAGGGCAAGCAGAACATCCTTGACAAAAGTTATTCCCTTGTATTTCTGCCTTAGGCATTGTCTGGTTCCAGCAATAACTGCAGGTTCGGCTGTTTTAGTACTGAAGAACTTTTGCTGCACTAAATTCAGGACATGAACCATGGGGATTTCTCATCTCAGGAGTTTAATTACCTCTTTGATTGAAGTAAATGTTGTATCAAGTGTAGAGAGGGAGGTCATGGTAGGAATGATCTCCTCATATACAGATTAAAAGCACAGGCTCCTATATCTACCATTGGCTTCTAATGAGGAATTTCAGATTCACCAGCTTCAAAGTAATCTCAAAAATACAGATGAACAGTGCTGGCAGAGGAGATTCTACTTCTTTGTTGCTCTGAATTTTGCCACTATGCCCCTTTTTTCTCTCCTTTTTTAGCTGTTTGAAATTGTCTGTATCCCTTTTGCTCTGGAAACTCTGCATCAGAGACTTGGGGAGCTGGACGATGAAAGTGATTAAACAAGCCAGAGGAGTTGCTTTCTCTCTGCTTGGGTCTGGACGCAGCAAACAAACGGCACAGCTTCATAGAAGAAGGGGTATTAACAGCTCCACAGGGGAGGCGAAACATCTTGTTGACATTATTTATTTAGTGTCCCACCTTCCCAGCCTTGCCATGTTCCTCATAACACCAAATCCAGCCTTACCTGAGCAAAGGGTGAGTGGCGAGAAAATACACTAAGAAATGGTGCAACAAAATAAAGGGAAGAAATGCAGCTTCACAAGCTCATTGAACCTGAAAAATTTTAGTGCAAATCTCCAGTAGTCTTGGTGGATCAGGCCAAGGGCTGGAGACTGGGAAAACACATCTTAGTCCACTACTTGGTATGCCCAAAGCTGAAGTGTTAGAAGATGTAGCTTATCAGCCCTGGGGACAAACATCCTGGAAGACAACTGTATTGAGCTCCAATGTAAGTGCAAATTCACGCTGAGGCCTGTACCTGCTTCCAGAGTTCCCTTCAAGAACATCTTAAAAATCAGGGAGGAGGGTTGTTCAGCAATAAAACTTGCCCCTTGGTTCTCGTCTTTAAACTCTTGAACCAGGTCCTTCAGAGCTATAAAACTTACTGCATAAAATTCAACCCCTGAGTGCCTGAGGCTAGGAATCTAATAACTGAAAGCACTTTAAAACTGCCTAAAAGTAGGAATTTAATAACTTAAGTCTGGTTTTGATCATAGCTCTGGAGTGTGAGTACCCTGAACATGAAATTGTTTAATAAGAGACATCCTGGAGGATGGGGTATTTCTTTTACAGAAGTTTCCTCAAGCATGCAATGAACCAGAATTCTCCTCCCCAAATACCCAATTTCCTTCTGTTCCCACTCTGACACGTTGCAGCAGGCTTTCACCTGAGATGCATCAGGGCTTCTCAAGAGTAAAAACCTAATTCCAGTGACCTTTAAGGAAGAATTCAGCTCTTCCAGGTGGATGTTTTGTCCTACATCCAGTCTCTCCCTTGCGATTGCCCTTCTCCTGCCAGGCTAATTTTCTAAGCAGAAAAGCACAGCTGAACACAGGCTTCAACCCAGCCTTGTAATGTACTCCACAGAGAATGCAGAGACTCCGTTCAGCTTTAAAGCCATTGCACATCTCCATGCCACTGAGCGTGCCCTTTCCCTTCTCCGTATTACTCTGTCTGTGTTGTCAGGGCCAGAGGCATCTTCTCTGCCCAAGAGGGCAAACAGAGAAGATGTATCCTGCATGAGGACAAGTGATTGCAAAGCAGGTTGTGATGATGTCAGAGCTCCAACCCCAGCACAAAGAAGGCCTGATTCTCCCAGACTGCTCTTGCTTCCCTGTCAACCTGCTTTCCCTCCAAACACAACTCCCCTGCGGTCTTCCTCAAGGAGGACGTTAGCTTACCTTCCTGTCACATTTGTTTGAAATAGGACGAGTTGCCACCAGACACATAGACAGATAGTAGACTCTGTGGGCTGTCATCATATATGCTGTTCTGGGTTCAGCTGAGGTAGGTTAAGAGCTTACCAGCCTCTGACATCAGCTGGCATAACTGATCATATAGCTTCTGTCTAACCTGGTTCTGTCAAAATGGGTTTAAAAAATTCAACAAACAAACCCCTACTATTAGCAATGTTTTAAGCATTTTGATAGAATTGGGGTAGTGAACAATCCTAGCTGTCAGATCAGAATAAGTGCTAACCTCTGCCAAGAGACACAGCAGTGAACAGGTAGAGAAGGGCAGAGATCTGTAACTTCTTGCTCAGCAGCTTTGAAGAGCATGCCGAAGGACTAGGCTGCTCATACAGCCTGTTTCCAAACTCTGGGCTGCCCAGTTTGCTGCAAAGCACATTCCACAGACAGGTTCAAACCAAGACTGCATCTAAATTAAGTGTAGAAGAGGATAGATGTATCTTATGGAAGCAGTACAGGTCATACGCCTTGCTTTGTCCCCTCAAGCCAGTGCCAAGGTGTCTTCAGCCAGCCAGGAATCATGGCTGTTCCAGGGATTTGCCCTGGTTGGTCCAGGAGCAAGTACAAAGGAATGCATGTGTGGTTGTGACAGGGCAATGAACCACACCACAAGCGCTATTCCAACACAGGGTTTGTAAGATATTATCAGGGTGACAGTAGCATTCTGGTTATGATTCACCCTTGGCCATGGGGCTGAATAATTCAATAGTTCAATGATACCACACGAGTTCAAGCAGATCACCACATACTGCCTAGGACTGAAACAGCCCTGCTGTGGGGCCTGCATCTAGGTGATGTTCCTTGAGAAGCCCTGCCTTTCCCACCACTTTGACTAAAAGAACTTGGCTATAATGAGAGGACATCCTTGACCCAATTAACAATGTAGGTAGAAGAAAATGTGTAGGGAATATTTGTCTATTTGCAGATGGAGCACTGAAGCACAGAGACTTTAAGCAGCAGATTCCAGGCTGTGCATTAATCAGAAGTGAGGACATCATTGTTTTTTGAAGTGGCAGATTCCCAGCAGCTAAGCTTTCATCCGTTGTGGTCAGATTTCCAGTCGGTTACTGACTGGCATGTCAGGGCAGGACTCTATCCACATATCCTCAAGTGACTTCTAATGGCAACCTCCCTTCAGACCGGCTGTAGAACAATCTCTGGTTAGCCATGTCCGATCACCCGTACACAGCAGTGTCCGTGTTGTGACACTGCAGGACCTGGATAAATTCCTTTTGGCTCTGACTTGCAAGTGGTTGCTCCAGTGTGGACACTAACCTCACAGGCAGCCGTAGCTGAGTGCAAGGAATATCTGTGCTCCACACATGACTCCTTGAGCATTCCCCTTCAATCCCTCCATTGACCCCGTTTTAGTTCAGTGCTACTCTCACCAGGAGTTACAGGCTTTTAAGTGGATGGTTTGCTGTGAAGCTGAGCTCCATGGAGAGCAGATCTCTGCAGCTGCCTGGGGATCCCAGAGTCTTCCCAAAGCTCTCTACCTTAATAGCTACTTCAGCTTTTTCAAGGAGTGGACTGGGGGTCTTTACTCAAGATCCTTCACAGATTTTTTATGTGTAAATAGGCCTCCTCTGTTTTGTTTATACCTTGTGAGTACAGGCACATCCAACAAAAATTGGCCTTCTTGACTTGAGTAACTAATTTGATGTCATAGGCAATTGTCAGACACCATGGTACCATCTGCCACATTCACACAACTGTAATTTGCAAGACACTGTGCATCACCTTCCTGTTTAAAATAATCCTTTCCTCTGAACAAAGACCGTCTTTAACATATGCATGGTACCTCTAAAGGATAGGAGGAATGTGTAATGACTGTTTACCATTATCCACAACAATACATTATTCATACTTCACTAGCAAAATCTTTCCTTCCCTAATATTAAAGTGGTACATATTGAAGTAGAATGGCAGACCCTCTGGGATTCCAGATGACTCTGCACTGGTCTCATTAGCATAGGTTCTCAGATTAATCAGTATATTCATTATATAGCAATCTCACTACAAGGACTTATTGGGGAACACGTGCCATACTGCTTCACCTGGAATGAGAGCATACCGCCAGTGTCAGCTTTTATGGCGGTCACAGAATGAACGGGCACCATATGCCACCAGTGCAGATAACCAGGGTAGCAGCACACCGATCTCCCGGTGCGGTGCTGGGGGCTCGGCACTTTAGAGAGTGTTGGTAGTTACTCAGGAACAGTTCCAGGAGGCAACGAGATGCTGGAAATGTCCTTCATATGAGATGCTATGCAGGTCCTGTCAGCTCAGGATTATTTAAAGGGAACTTAATTTACAGGAAGTTAAATCCTTGCCCTGCTGTATTGGCAAAATCTCAGCTTCCTCCTGAGTTCCTGATTTATGGTATACCAGATTCTTCACTTTCTATCCCAAAATGTTGCTGTGACCTACCTCTACAATGTTTTGCTTTAGAGCTGTGTGAACATGGGGCAGGATTTGACTGCATGGACTCCTGCCCAGGTTGTGGTTTTGAGAAAAAAGGAAAACATATCCCCCTGGGCATCCTGCAAAGCCTCTGGAAACACATAAGGCCTGTGAGCCCAGCTCTGAGTCAGGTATGCCAGAAACTCAATTCATCCAGAATTATCCCAGGCTGGATCTGGATGGTACCAGCAATTAGCTGCCGGATGGCACGTGTGGCCTTGGAGTGGCTGGGTCACAACAGAACTCTGGGAGTTGCTCCTACGAGCAAACCAGAGCCCTGATTCTGATACCGCATTTGTTGGAAACATTCCAGATACACATGGTGCTGAGAAGTCAAGATGATTTATCCAGAGCAAATCTCCGAGGGCAGCAGTCCTCAGCAGATGAGCCAGCAAGACTGTCCTATATTCCATAAAGCCACTACAGCATCACTTAAGTGGATAGAAAAAGCCAAATGTGGCTTTGCCCAACACATTGCTACTAACACTGTTAAAATAATACACTCATTTTACTTGCTGGTGCAGCAGGAACAGAAGTGTGTGTCACAGACATTTCAGGGATGTTCACGGGTGGCTATGGAGTGGGATCGCATGCAGTGGAGTTAAGTGAGAGTCTGGATGTTGGCACCTCATGGATTTCTCACATACAGGGGACTGCCCGCTCTGCAACCAACACAGCATCACTCGCTGATGGCTACAGTCCCAATGGCTGCCGTGCAATTTGGACTCGTTGGCTCCTGTGCTTATTAACCAGTCCAGACTGCTGGCTCTTGAGCAGCCCAAGCAGTGGTCCCTGTCTGATTATCTGAGCACAGCCTTGGGCTGTCCAGCCTGTCTTCTGCCTGACCTTGAAAAACCAGCACTGCACTGGCAGTTTAGCGCCCCCCTGGCTCAAAGAGCAACACACAACATACTTCAGCTGTATCCAATGCCATCACTGAGCAGAAATGCGGCAACTGTAGTGGTGTCAAGGTTCTTTAATTTTGGCCTTCCATCCACAGACACTAGAAGTCATTTATTAGCACTGTAATAGCGAGCTCATAGCAGTGTTGCAGCTGTTATGATCTCAGGATATTAGAGACAAGGATTTCAGGGAGAGGTAATACTTTTGATTTGAACAACTGATGGATTTGGAGAGGGGGTGGAATAAGACAAACTTTCAGGTACACAGACCTTCAAGGATGTGTTTGTTTTCTTTCAGCTGTAGTAGTAGAACTAATAAAAGATATTCCCTCTCCCACCAACTTCAAGGGCTGCACGCCTGAAAGCCTGTCAGTCTTTTTTCTGTATCTATCAGTTACTGTCACTGCAAACCTCACCTCTTACAGCTTTGATTTGCACTTTCCCTCCAGACCTCTCAAAGACTGTGGTGAAACATCATTATTTTCATTTAGCAGGCAGGGAAACATATGCCCAGAGGAGTGATGTGACTTGCAGCAAGGGCAAGAACAGGTTGTGGATCCAAGGGCATGCCCTATCTGTTGCAATATGCTGTTACAGCCTGGACTTGGGGACTGAAATTGCTTCTCTGCTCCACATCATGGCTCTGGGGTTGACCCACAAGGGTGCATGTTCTGACCATCTCTGTCCACAATTCCCAGAGTGCAGCAGTTTCCCCCTTTCACACATACACTACAAATACGCCCTCGTTTTCTAACTGCTGACGTGTACAACAGTCGAGTAACTTCCAGCCTCATCTCCCCACTTTATACCGTTTCACAGTTTTGTGAGATTGTTTCCAGTGATGTTAGTGCTTTCCATGTTTTTGACTCAACCCCTAAATGCGCATTGCTATGACTTTTGAATTTAGAATTCGAAAGTACATTTGGAGTATCAGAGGGTGAAAATGTGTGAGTCTTCCCCCAAAGCTCCCTATCTAGAACACCGTTCACAGCAAACGCGTTAGTTCTGACAGGAAACAGCAAATGTCTCTCAGCAGATAGAATTTACCTGCCTTAGAGGAGCAGCCAAACAGTAGAAAACATTTATTTGTGAATAATTTATTTTAAAAGTGATGGAAAAGCTTTGTTCCAGGTCTTTTTCTCCTATTACCCAAACAGCTCCGGAGTGATTCAGTGTGAATTCTTGCCATCTCATGACCTCCTCCTCTTCGCATGTGCAGAGACAACTGTACCACAGACACCGGCAATATTGAACTATCTACAAAGGATTTTGTGTCAGCTAATCCACTCATAAAAAATGCAGTCACCTCCAGGAAGTGTGAAGTTCTCCTTTATTTCATCCTCTCTCCTTTCAGATCCTCCGGGACATGCATTTTTATAGAGAAGCTATTTTAAAATTGGTTTTGGTAACAATGTTTCTAATAACATGACAAGGTCTTCATCTCTTTCCACTTTACAAAAACAGCCCTAAGCAAAACTGCTAGTGAGGTGCAGAGGAAGGGGCAGTTTTCAGCGAAGTAGCATGAGTCTCACAGGGACTCTGACCAGACTTTTACAATTTATCACTGTGCTCCCCTCTGCATTTAGGTCCGTATCTCACACTCCAGCATCGGGGCTTCTCTCTTTTGTCAAGGAGCACACATGCCAGACACAGCTCACGTGGCTGAGAGATGATTCACCAACCCACTGGGTCAAAGCCTCTTCTAACAACCACGCTTAGTGACTTCTCTATAAAATCTTAAATGGCTTCTTCATAAAACAGAAGGTCAAGGACTTAAAGTATCATAACTGTGACCTTTCACAGCCAAACAAATTCCCCAGCCAAATGAAAATGAAAACTGCCAGCACCTCCTGGATCCTAGAAGCTTTCTAGCTTTACAGCCCTATCCCTAGGGAAAAGTCACAGTGCAATTTTTGTCTGCATGTGTATTCTTGCAAATAGCACAGACAGTTGTTTGCAGCGTGACAAAAACCTGCCATCTTTAATCCATTTTGAGAAAAAAAGGGTTTGGTAGGCAGTGTCCAACAGAACGACCAAAGCTACAGTGACAAAGGCTGGCGCCTCCAGCTGCTACAACATTCAGATCACAAATCTAAATCCAGGAAAATCTGAAACTAAGGGAAGTGCAAATTGGTCTTATCCCTCCTGCCAAGCTTCGCACAGCTGCTTCTAAGGCAAGTACAAAGGAAGAGCTGGGTAAGGTTTCAAAGCAATCTAGCACATACAAAAGGGATCTTCTTCAGATGTGAATGGTCAGGTGAAACAGCATTGCAGCCTGTTGGAAAGCAGTGCCTACAGCCCTCCTGGCCCCTTTCTGTCGCCATTCTGTCACTGGCGAACTTCTGATCTTGTAATGAAACCAAGAAAACTTGTAAACCTGAAAGTTTCTATATATTAAAAAGCAAAACTGTAACTGTTCTGCTAAAATGATTCAGGTGGGAATGTCTGCCAAAAAACAACACAATACAGGCAGAGAAGGCACTGCGTTTTTAAACATTCCGCTTGTTCTAATCAAAGTCCCCTTAGACTGTTCTGAAAACCTCAGTCCAGGTTGTTTCAAATTCCACCTTGTAAACACACAATTTAGTGAAGCTTTATTAAATACACTCTAGTATTCCCACTCACATCTGCAAACATTTTACAAGTTGCAAATGATCTGTTATTGATTTTTCTCTTTATACGGTTGTTATTAATTTTTTTTTTTTCAGGAAAGCCTTTAGCCAGGAGCTAAAGCCATGCTGGAGGGAAGGTTCATTTCACTCCAATTTGGATGAAAATAACTCCAGCAGTAACTGCTTAATTGTTTTGAATTATTATTGTTAATTGGAATTGTGTCTTTGATTTGCTGAAAGGCAATGATCAACGATTTAACTTGCACTGCAGCTAATTAGTACCATTTATGATTACTGTGAGCTTCAAGTGGCACTAACCGTTTGCAAACAGATTCTCGAGTGATTATTTTGCCAAACATCACGGGAGGAGACAATAGCAAAGCTGTCATCAGGGAGAAGCAGAAGGACAGCCTTCTCTGTCATTCTCGACAGACAACGATACTCAGAGTAGCTGAGCTCTACAGACTGAAAAATCATCACACCCAGGAGTATGTGAGCTGCTGATTACGTGGGAAAGGAGGAAGATTTGCAGGCTGCAGGAGGTCAGGTTTACATGCCCTTTATATGCACCGCGCTGTTATGTTTGAGAGGGGAGATACTTTTCCTCACTGCAAAATTCATGTTTAAATTTCTGTGCATTTGAACTGGAAGACATCCACAGTCTGAGTGAAAGGGTTTGGCTCCGTTCTGAGGAGATCTAGCATTGCTGGAAGTGGAGATGCGGTGTGTGGGAGGTTTGAAATCCAGACAGAAACGGGATGGAACAAGGCCAGCTCTACCCTGCAAGGAAATCAGCACAAGAACCTCTAGGAAGAAAAAAATACATATATCCCTTTTCTAAGATCCTGTATTTCCTCTCCACTAACAGCAGCTGCTGCCTCATGTGTGCTTTTAAAATACCTGATCAAGAATTCTCAATGCCTGCTCCTGTCATGCACAGCGTGAGTCAGCTGCGCATCCGGAGCCACAGCAGGGCCCCGGGGTTGCGCTCAGCACTGGAAAACGTCTACAACTCATGAGTGGTTCCAGGGTGCTTCTATTAATGCTCCAGCTCCTGGGGTCACAGAAAGCAAATGAGAATCGGGCTTTGAAAAATAGATGTAAAAAGGGCTGGAAGTAGGTGTCTCAGTTCCTTATTGCTGACTTGAATGCATTTAGGTGTCTCAGAGCTATCGCTTCAGGCTGGCTGCAGATTCAGGAAGAGCTCTGTGCTGCTGCCACTCAGGTGACAAACCGGTGTGGGAGCAGAGTGCAAACATCTGATCTGAAGATTTACTATCTATATCTGTTACAAATGTTTAATTAAGACAGAAAGTGGCCAATCCCCATTGTGATGAGTTAGCAGAGAAGGGAGGGGACACCTTTCCTTCGTTTGTACTGAAGGGGGTTGAATTTCATCTGTGTGTTCCACATCAGCCAAAAGTTACCGCTGAGAGTTCCCCCTGTGCAGAACTTTCCACCCCCAACCCCTCCAGCTGCAGAGGAGCTCCGTGTTTCCCAAGTGCTGCTGTGCCAGGCCTGTGGGAAGGGGCAGCTTCTACCACCGAGCCCAAAAGGTGGCAAACCAGAGGGGCTCTGGGTGGATGAGTGCTGTAATTCTTTTCACATCCTTGATTTTGCCTCCAGTACATCAATCCAAAAGGCTGGCTTTTATCACAACCAGGATTCAACATCCTTTAAAGTACTGAAACAAGAGGCAAAGAAAAAGAAGCATGACAAATAGTAACTCCTAAATCACTACCGGGCAGGATGGGAAGGACAAAGCAGAACCACTCTGCTCAGTCCTTCATCAATGTTTCACTGGAAACTCTTGCTCAGGGAAGACAAGCTGCCTTTGGAGCCTGATTCTTCATCTATCATGAGGACACGGGGTTTTTTCTGTATGAGCTGGCAATCTCTCAGCTTCATTCTACCCTGACATTGTTGGCCTTGTTTGCCAGTTAGAGATAGGAAACATCTTTTGGTGGGTGGGAGGGAGAGAAGGAGCTGAAGGAGCATTGGAAAGCTAAAAGAAAAAAAAAAAAAGACACTGAAAGCTGTTGCCAGGTTAAAAACATCATCTTGCCAGGATGCTTGACCATTTCATTCAGTAAATCCCAAAGATTTATAAGGCGGTCCAAACGACTGAGGCATATTAAACATATAAAATAGTTACTTTAGAGGTTAAAAAGGCAAGCTTGCGAAATCGCTTGTCCCCAAGACCTCTAACATTTCTCCATCCTCTTCTTCTGCCAAGTTAAATAGGTTCAGGACACAAGGGTGAAGGGCCAGACAAGCTTTGCTTTGTTAAATTGTTTTCTTAAATCTAGTAAGATTTGGCCTTGTAAGTGATAGTGATTTGGCTTTGTAATCATGCTTAATCAAAACTGGGACTGTGATAATGAACGTCATTCATTTTAAAAGACAACAAGCTGCTCTGAAGCAAAGGCAAGCTGCATTAATTGGCCCCTGCCTGTTTTCAGTCCAATCTGACAGTCAGCTCTCACAAGTTTCCTATTTTCTGTGACTCCTTGAGTCCAGCCAGTGCAGGCACAAAAGGAATGAACAGCCAAAGTCCCTGTTACAGGACACACAGACATACAAATCAGCTGTGACCGGGAGTGTGCTGTAGGTATGGGAACTCGGGATTTCTTTATCTGATGCTGCACTGCAGCTCTGCAGCCGTTTCTGCAGGCTGCCCCCAACTCGACAGTCAGAGAACCACAAATGTGTTCGATATCGTGCTCAGAGACAGCGAGAGACGTGTCTTCAGTGTGTGAGCTCTGCTTACAACTACGCAGAGGCTTCACTGGAGTGATACTTGACAAATCTCTTTGCATTCCGGTACCATGGCCACCTCCCTAGCGCTCCTCAGAAGAGCACTGCGCTAGGCACTGCGTATACAGCTCCCAGTGTCCCCCAGAAGACAAACAGCCTAAATTGCACAGGTTTTAAAACACCAGAAAGTAATTTTCTCTGCAATATAACTTATTTTATAATTCACTAGCTAGCACTGCTGTGTTTAAGCTGCATCTCAGATGATTATAAAAGGAAGCCACAGAGAAAAAGGCCAAATGTGTCACAGGGAATGTCCTCAGGGTTGTATTATTTGGAACAGGAGCTGTCTGGCTCCTATCACTGAGGAATCTCTTATGGGAAAGAAAACATAATCACCGCAGTATTGAATTTCACTGAAAGATTTATGATCTAATTTAAAGGTATAGGGATTTATTTGTTAATTGTAATAAACAGCAAGTTCATTACACTCCAGCTTCCAAAGAAATAGCATATTGTACAGAGGGCATAAAATATTAGTTTCATTCACTTGCAGGGCAGAAGTTAACCAGAGAGATGCCAAGAACTGAGAACAAAAACACTACTATCCCTCTACCAGAAAATTGTCTTCCAAAACGAACAAAACACACATGAAAAGAGACCCTTCCTTTGAGTGACAGAAATACCTGATTCCTAGATAGCACTGTCACCTTGAAGCACCACACCATGGAGGAAGCTATTGTTGTCCTCCTTGCACAGAGAGCCAGAGGCACAAAGCAGGTCAATCAGGCTAAAATCAGGATTCTCTGGGATTTTGCAGTTTGAGACAGCAGACCATAATGGTCTGGCTGGTAAGTTGAGCAGAGTGTCCAGTCTGGAGGACAGCATTTTACCCAGCCCACATCATCTTCTACCATAGCATCGTATCTCCCAAAGTCTCTGAACTTATCCACAGGATCCTTCCTACATGCTGCCATTTTGCCATTTTAGGGGGGTTAGTGTGGGCAGTGTGTGACTGATGTTAGTACCAGAAAACAAAAGAGGAGCCCATAGCATGGACAGCACCGAGCCACACCTTTACCGCAGCTATTCACATTGCCAGTGGGGAAAAACTGGATCTGGGCTTGAGCATTCCAAACTTGTGTGTGTGAATAAGGCCAAACTTTTATAAGGAAGCAGATCCATGTTTCTCTACATGCTATTCTGCTGAAAAACATGACTTTTTTTCAGAGGAATAGCATGCTGAAGCCTGCCCAGTTAACTCACTCAGCACACCACTGCCTTTCTCAGCACTCAACCCATTTTGAATATATTTACATATGTGAACTTCAGCTCTTCCTTGCAATGCAGAGTGAGCCTTGATGATTAAATACTTTTAATTTACCTGCATTTATTCACACACCCTTTGATGTTGCTTGTTAACAGAACATTTTCCTCTGACCATGAATATTCATTGGAAAATGGCATTGGCCTCTTACTTCAGTCTAAATGGAAAGATTTATGAGCTGGTTCATTCAGGAGCTCGCTTGCTTCAGCATCTGGATGCTTGGCAATGATTCATTATTAAGGGGACCTGCAATTTGTCATGGGCTTTTGTTGTTGACTTGTGCAATTTGCTGATTATATCTGCAAATCACAATTTAAATTTTAATCTGATCAAGAGGATGGGCTCCATATGACGCGCTCTGGTGAAAATCAAGGAAGACTTTGAAGTAATTCAGTGAACAAAAAAAAAAATCAATCAGATGCTAAAAAAATGAAACCTCTTAAAAGCTGAAATACTGCTTATCAGAATCAATTCAGTTCCCTCAGGAAACAGTAGAACATTGTGCCTAGAACATAGGTAGTCACAATTACTGCTGGGTTGAAGACCGAGGGTATTATTATTTTTTCTCCCTCTGGAAATCTTGCAGAGAAATTATCATTTGAATTTTCCCACTGGGAAATAATATCCCCACTTGAAATGTCAAGCTAGGAAAGCACAGAGAAAGAATACACCCTTCTTCCATATTTTTCTGGCCTTCTTTACAGGTTTTTTTGGCCATCAGGAACACAGCAGCAAATGGTAACAAGTGGTTCCTTAACCTGCTTCCAGGCCACCATTTTTGGCTGGGATTCCACTGAGCAAAACCCAGAGATACATCAGCAAGAGACAGGAGTGTGCATCTGACAGACTTGGAGGCTTTTCAGATCCTCGGACAGATGTGGGCTTGCCAGCAGTGCTCGGGGCCCCTTGTCTCCCCATTCCCTCTTTCTACTGTCTCCCACTCCTGCCACAGAACCGGCACTGTTGCCAGGACCATGAATGGTATCAGTTGCATGGCATGACAACAAGCAGTGGGTTAAGTGGTGAGGGTAGAAGCCTTTCCTTTCTCTGCAACAAGGGAGGATTCATTTCTCCCTCCCTTCATTAGTCACATCGAGTTTGCATCTGCCTTGAGCTGGAAAACAGTCAACAGTCATTGCAAGTGTTATTTCTCACACTTTCACCACTCAATACCAGCCAAATTCTGCAGTTCAGGAACTGAAAGTATTGTTCCTAAAAAGGTAAGTAACATCTACATCTCCTTCAAAGATTACCCCAACTTTTCTAAGACATTAAGATGAAACATCTTTTATTTCATTGGGAGATACAACTGCTGTCCTTCTTTCCAGTATTTTTGACTCCAAATTTTTTTTAAAATTCCAAAGAATTTTATTCTATTTTCAGTAAAAGTCTATTCTTTCAATTAGCACAAATTCACTGTAAGAGGAACAGGCTCTCACTACTGAATATGGATGGTGGATCTACCATCTGGACAACAGACCCAGTATCCACACAAAACAGAAGCAAAATAACGTGGTATCATCATTCTTCAAAGTATCATCATCATTTTTCTTTTGCAACTTTACAACTCACTTTTAGGGAGATTTCTGACTAGACATAAGGAGGTTTGACGTTGAAAACTGCACAGGGTTTTTAACAGGCATCCATGTGAGGAGCAGGGACTACACGCTGAAGAGAGAGCTTCGCTTTAAAAGACAGTTTGGTTTTGCAGAGATGTGCACAATGATGCTTAGGGCTCACCGAGCTAGCCCCTTGCTTGTCTGTAGGAAACCGCTTTGACTGTATCAGTGTGCTTCACCTAACTGTACCGCAAGTCCAAAGAAGTCAGGTCAGGCCGTACCTGGAATGAGGTGTAAATGCATTAAACCTCTGCCTCTGTGGGATTCGTTTTCCAGCACATTTTCTACCTTTACTCAAAGCATTTTCAGCTCTTTGAAAAGACATTAAGTAGGACCAAGTGGCTGTGATAGGGAAGGCTATTCTGGTTGCCAGAATGTGCTTACAAGAGTGTAGAAATAGATATTCTTTTGTCTGGATCAAAGCTGGATCAGTGCTATGACATGGAGCTGGAAGGAGCTGTGCTATTACGGATGCTGTATCTCAGACAAGATGCAAAAGCAATGTCTGCTTTGTTTTCATTTGTTATGGCCTGTGGCAGCACCTGTATGAACTCTGGTATTAAACCTGCCCAAACTCTGTCACAGCTAATCAGATTATGTTTATTAATCTGCCTATCACAGCAGAGGAAAGATGGGATGTAACAAGAATAAATGCAAAGGTAGAAGGTTATGGAGACTCGTCCCGTGGTTCTGCCAGGTTTTCCAGCTGTCTGAGCCTCACTGCCATGAAGTACTGTTTCCTCAAATCCTCAACTATATTAGATGGGGAAGAAGGTACTGAATAATAATAGCCATCATTTTAATTGAAAATATTAATGCTTAAGTGGAAGTGCCTGAGAAGGTACTTACACACTGTAATCAAGTCACCTCTTTTAACACAAATCCAGGTAAACAGTTCAGACTTGCAACTGAAAAGAGTAAATCAGAAAAATTGTCACTTAAAAAGCCAAAATACAAAAATATTTACAGAAAAAAGTTTTTGCTGCTTTTAGATCAAAACCTTCTTAAATAAAGCCTATGGGGCAAAAATCTGCTTTAGTGAAGTTGGAGAGACAAAAAATGAGTCACCAAAAAACAAATTAGAAAACTAACTTCATATTCTATAAAGCACTTCTCCAGGCCATAAAGTCAATCAAAACTCTGTTGGCAAATACTGCTTCAACCCATCTACTCACGTGGCCCTTCCGTGACATTCTCTCTGATGCAGCAGTGCTGGTCATGCAAAGAAAATAACCTGAGACTGCCAGAGCTCAGGGTGGGTGAGCAGCAGTTGGCCAGAGCTCAGCTATCTGCTCAACTCTGCACAACCTTCCAGACGTTAACCTGCTCCAGAGATCTGCTCACCTTGCTCTGCATTTGTATCGGGTTTTGTGTGGCCAGGTTTTGGTCGCAGTGGTGAGAGGCTACAGAGGTGGCTTCTGCAAGAAGCCACTGGAAGCCTCCCCCATGTCCGACAGGGCCAATGCCAGCCGGCTCCAGGATGGACCCAGCACTGGGCAGGGCCGAGCCCATCAGCCATGGTGGTTGTGCCTCTGGGTAACGGGTGTGAGGAGGGAAAACCTGCTGAGCTGAAGCTGGAGAGAGGGGTAGGATGGGAGAGAGAGAACTCTGCAGAGCCCCAGGCCAGGGAGAAGGCAGGCAGGAGGTGCTCCAGGTGCCGGAGCAGAGGCTCCCCAGCAGCCCGTAGTGCAGCCCATGGTGAGGCTGGCTGTGCCCTGCAGCCTTGGAGGGTCACGGGGGAGCACAGACCCCCCTGCAGCCCCAGGAGGATCCCACACTGCAGCAGGAGGATGCCCGAAGGAGGCTGTGATCCTGTGGGCAGCCCACGCTGGAGCAGGCTCCTGGCAGGAGCTGTGGCCCCATGGAGAGAGGAGCCCAGGCTGGAGCAGGTTTGCTGGCAGGACTTGTGACCCCGGGGGGGCCCATGCTGGAGCAGCTGTTCCTGACGGACGGCACCCTGTGGGGGGAACAGTTCATGAAGATTCCCTGTCTCCTTGTGCTGCTCAGGGAGAGGAGGTAGAAAAACGGGAAGCAAAGCTGAGCCCGTGAAGAAGGGAGCGGTGGGGGGAAAGTGTTTTTAAGGTTTAGGTTTTGTTTCTCATTATCCTACTCTGACTTCATTGGTAATAAATTAAACTTATTTTTTCCCCAAGTCAACTGTGTTTTGCCCATGATGGTAATTGCTGAATGATCTCTACCTGCCCTTATTTCGATCCAGGAGCCTTTCATTCCATTTTCTTTCCCCTGCCCAGCTGAGGAGGGCAGTGACAGAGCAGTTTTGGTGGGCACTTCATCCCCAGCCAGGGTCAGCCCACCACAGGGTCCATGACTGCTTCATCTGCAGATGGAGTTTGTGAGGAGACTGCTAAATGGGTTAGGAGGCCACTTCATATTTCACTGTGACTCGCGTATGCAACACTTGTCCCTTCTGCAGAACTGTTTCATAACCTTTAAGAGCTCACTGCATCACAAGACTGCTTGTCAGCCTCACTGCTAGCTGTCTAGGAATCTACTGAAAGGTTAGTATAGAGCTGTATGGAGACAATCCAACAGCAAAGGAGGAGAATTCACAAGTACCTGAAGGTTGTGTAGAAAGGGCAGGAGCTTGCCCTCCAGGACAGGATATTTTCAGGTGGCTGGGAAGGATGAATCCACCCATAACATCAAAAGAAAAAGCTTAGAGGAGCTGTAGACCAGGACTGTCCCTGCCTCCAACATAACAGGCAGAGAGAAGAGCCAGTCAAGAGCAGAATTCTCTCTAGAAAGGGTGCTGTGATGGAGAAAATCTGTAAAGAATGAGAGCTTGCATGCGGGAGAGGGAAAGGCATTACATGCTTGAGAAGGTTTTTTCCCTACCCTAAGATGGAGTATAAAAAAAGACTGAGGACCTTAGATGGTTTCTGGGACCCTTGTGCATGTACATCTTACACAGTCGTATTTCTACACAAGAGCCACAAAATCACAAAGCTACTTACGATTACTGATTATTACTAGAGCTGAGGGGGACTCTCCAACCATGGCTGGTGCTTTATCCCTGCCTCAGAGGGCCCACAGCTTAATTCTGGGGGAGAAAAAGACTAGTAGAATGCAAAGAAGGGGAAAGGTGCAGTAGTCTTCCATCCTTTATGTGAGTGCACCACTAGAAAAAAGTGAGAGTAGGGGTGGGCAACAGAGACTCGTTTGAAATGAAACACTTCTCATTCAGTTGGAAGGACATCATAATTCTTGCTATATTGTAGCAAGTGCTCCTTTGTCTTCATTTTCCTCTGTCTAAACCAAAGTGTTGAAATGATAAGGTGATGCAAGTAAAAAACTAGTTCGTACACTGAAGCACAGCACAGGGTTCACTGGGGCTGTCAGCATTACTCCCACACCAGGAAAAGAACTGTAACTGCAGCTAAACTCCCCTCTACCAGGTAACACGCTGGGAACGAGTGCAGACATCTGTCGCAATTTGTACCTGGTTAGAAACAGCCCAGAGAAGCTGCGGGACCAGCTGTCTAAAGCCAAATGTACCGCCCCAAGTGGCCAGGCCACCCTGCTTTGAAATCCGCACCTGAACACAGCGCTTGCAACCCACAGGACTGGAGACTCTCTAAAATACAGATCAGATTTAGGCCTTAATTTGGGGAACAATATTTCCTCTCCCACAGTGCAATAAAAGCAACCATTCTCTGGATATGTATTGTGAGGTCATTCAAACCTCTTTTAGAAGCAACCAAGCCAGGACTGCCCTTTGTTCCTGCAGGGGCAGAGATGTTTGCTCTTTCCTCTCTTCCCAGACTTCAAGAAAGCCTCAGAGCAAGTATATCAGTTGTTTTTTTTTTTTAAATCCAAACCACCCGATCACTATCAGACTTCAGGTCAGAGCTGATGGGTAGATGCTTTCAAGACATTCTTGGGAAACCAGGTGGAAAATGTCACTGAGCATAACATCATGTGTACTACAGATGCAGGAGCTGACCTAGCAGAGGAGAAAGGTAGTTCAATGAGACATACCTGGAAGCAGAATGTAACTCAGGTTTTTCATTTGGTCACTGGGCAGAGGGGAGCCATGGTCAGTAATTCCTCAGATCAGAATTTCATTATCCGACTAAAGCCCTCTGCTGTGATTATGAACTGATGTGAAAGTCTGAGTATCTCCGGACAAGTTTTTTGCCCCTCTGAGTCACAGAGAAAACAGGACAATAGTTCTGGGCAATGAGATGGGCTGTGCATGGCCTTCTTTGAACTGCTCACCCCAACTGTTTGCTGCTTTATCTGTGAAGTGTGTTTGCCTAGCCTTTCCCATTCTCTCAGCCCTTGCTTTAGTACACAGCTCCTCATGGTTTCCAGCTGGTAACAACAGCCCTGAAGACAGCAGTGGACAAAGGTCAAGCTTGTCCTGAAAATCTGCCAAGGACAAGTTAATGCATAAAGAAACAATAAAGCCCTTCTTTTCTATCCTGTGGTTTCCTTAGAAATAAGAGACTTGTTGAAGCCAGAGGGGTTCGAGTCATTCAGAAAAAAAAAATTCCATGAGAAATCACTGCCTTAGGACGATCTATTTTTCTGTCATGAAAAACACCAAATAATACTTAAGAAGACCCCCAAATCATTCAGCCTTAGGGGGTGGGCTGAACCAGTGGGCACAAAAACTCTGGAAAGAGCCACATCCTTATTCCCGGGGTCAATATGTACTGAAAAATAGAATCAATTTTCTTAAGACCATCAGCATCCAAAGGAACAATCTACATGGAACCAAGAGGCCTCATTAGCTAGAGGCTTCAGATACTTCAGATGAGATTTTTTGTTTTCAAAGAGAAATAGTCAAAAAATAACAAGATATCCTCCCCTTCTTCCCCCACATACATCATCGTATTATACTTGTAGACTCCGTGGATTTTGCTCTGCAAGAATGGAAGCTGTCATGTTATAAAAAAACTACAAACATGATCTTAAAAAAAAGGAAACGATGATGTAACTTCCCTAGCAGATGCTAATCCCTCCTCAGATCTGCCAGCAGCAACTCTGCACAGTTGATTTCTTTAATTGCAGGGTTTGGGGGTTTTTTTGTAATTTAAAAAGACAGACACAAAATCACCTCTCATTCAGGAGTTTCACTGTTGGGTTTTTTTAAAACTTTAATCCTTTCTCTTGCCTCTACTCTGTCACTCCTTTCTCCTTCCCCACCTTTAAGCAGCACCACACTAGCACATCTTCAGAAGTCTAATGGTATGTTTCTGGGTTGTGCGGTTGCTTCTTGTAGTGTAACCAGCTCAGATGAGGAGGCAGACAAACCATTTCTCATTCCCTATATTCAGGCTGTTTCACCATAGCATGGTGAGGAAAATGAGGATTTTCTCAACAGCTTTATTTTACCTGACTTTCACAGAAGCAAGTGAGTCTTTACATATTTTACGGGCATTATTCTTGAGAATCATACAATCACTAAATTTTCAAGTCTTAATGCTTTGATAAGCAAAACTGAACAAACACGGAATTGAAAGACATTGTTTTATCCAGGCCATCTTGAACCTTTCAGTGTTTACTTGTTTATTTTGGTTTCGCCTTTTTTTTTTTTTTTTTTTTTTTTAAATTTACAGAAAAAACCCTTCTGTGTAAGTGTAAATTAATTGGCAGGACTCCTTTCAACACTCTCCCACTCTCCACGTAGCCCTCAGCTGGTAATGTATGTTCTACATCCTTTGGACTTCTGTACTACCTTTCATCTGAGAATCTCAAAGTGCTTTGCACAGGACTAATTAATAAGTTCCATCACAGCTCTCAGTGAGGCAGGTAAACTTGACAAGGAAAAGTGCTAACATTCTTGCAAGAATCAACACCAATAAATTCCCCAGACATCGTGGGCAATCGTTAGACCCACAACAGTTTTGGTGCTCTTTGGTTCAGCATAGCAGGTTTGACCTTGCTCTGTGGAACGCAGCGCAGGGCAGTCTGTCTCCACACACAGGTCTTTGCAGCTGTTTGAGTGTCTGCAGTGCCTGCATTAAACTGTGTATTGAGTGACTCCCAAGAAGCCAGACACTCTAACTGGACAAGCACAGAAAATACATAATTCTCTCAAGCCAAACAAAAAATTTCCAGCTACCTGGAAAATGTGAAGACTGGCTGCAGCAGATTTTCCTGGACTTCTGCAGAACTTCCAGCCAAGGGCCCCACACAATCTTTTTAACTCATGGGTCCTTTTCCTACCACACCTTATTTTACCTCGTGTAATACTGGATGTAGGAAACTCGAAATACCAAGAGACAAAATTCCAACATGTTTTGTTCAAATACTGTTGACATCTGACTTCAGTCAGGAAGGTGGGATTCAAACAGGGTTGTCTGCAATGTGACTCACTGAATGCAGACATCTAGTCTATGGGAACACAATTCTTACACAATTCTGAGCTGCGCTGACTGCCCAGCCATTGGCTAGTCACTCAAAACTCCCCATAGCACATGTCAAATTAGAGTAAAGCTATTTATTATTCAAAATCTCAACACAAACACCATTGTTTCAAGTGTCAGGAAGGAGATGAACAGGCACTAGCAAGCAAACATCTGATATCTGTGCATTAGAAGTGTATATCCAAGAGCCTTCTCTCCCGCCTCATTATTCTGCTGACTGCTATTTGGACCTAACCCTGTAGTTACCATTCCAATTCTGGTACAAGTTCGCATCCTTGGGTGGCATTCCAGAGGAGGATCTAATCTTAGAGGAATAAACTTGATTTTACACTTAGCCTTTTCCTTGTGGAGATGTTCCCCTGAAGTAATGTTGCCCATGGTCAAAGCACATGGGCCCATTCTACAACCAAGGTATAAAGGCTACACCTCCCTTCATGGGGACGCATCTTCCCGATTTCACAACACAAAGACATGAGATGGGCCCCTTTTACCCAACCCCGCACTTGGCATAGGTTCCCTTTTACGTGACCCTGTGCCTAGCCCATCTTCCTTTTCTCCAAAAGGCAAATGGTCAGTTCAGTTAAGCCCACATCTGGAAACGTGCTTGCACATAACACAGACAGGGGAAGAACCTGGACAAATGGTCTCAGAATCCCGAACAACTTGAGTGTAGATAGACACTCTAGGATGATTACTGGCCTAAAACAGGAGGCCCCATCTTCCAGTTGCTGAAACCCATTAGCAAGTGTATGACAGTGAGTGCATGTGCTTTGTGGCAGCAAATGGGATGAAGTAGAGCACAAGAGTGTCTTGGTACTCTTTCACCAGCAAGACTTCCAGTCAGCATCTCAATGCTATAACCAGCATTCTGCCCTGGTTTTGGTTTACAAACCTCCCTCATCCCCTTCACACCTCCAGAGTATTTTCAGAATCAAACCTCACTTCCACTGTGCCCTTTGTACTGGTTGCAATTTAAGTGTTCTCACTGAAATCAGTTCATCAGAGACCTCAGTGGTTTAAGCCAAATGGGGAGTGACAGCTCTGAGTCTGTTGAGGAAGCGGGGTTGTCATCTCTGAGCAGTTTGGCTTGCTGACAATGCCGTGGGCTAGAAGACGCTCCTGTCACTTTGAATGACCATCACCCATGCTCCACAGATGCAGAAACTATTCACAAGAGATGACCCTTAAAGCCCTGCTGTGGCAGGAGACGCTTCTCCAGTTGTTGAATGCATGAAGTAATTTTTGAGAAGTGACATGGAAAAGTGCAAAATAGCTTCAGAGATGCATGCCCAGTCCCCCATACACCCCTCCTGTGTCCTCAGACATGAAGAGGAACTGCAGCTACTCGTGGCCTGCACAGCCACCTGCCTCACTGCTTGCTGCTTCCACTCTAAGAATGCAGGTCCTTCCCCTGAAGGTTAGTTATAATTCACATTAATGTCTCTACCCTGAAGGGACTGCAAATGAGTCATACATGCTATACCCATCATTTAAAAAATAGCTGTGTGTTTATAGGTTGATTCTATAATGCCCTTACATATGACCTGGCATTCACACTTGTGGTGGATGGAGATCCATAGCACCGTGTTGTGTAACCCATTTCTGAGTGTCTCTGTCCATCGGTGGGTAAGAACCAGTGGCTGTTTCCTGGGACCCAAAGCCAGAATGGCAGAACTGGGCTTTTGAAAGTAAACCTCCTGAAAAGGTGAGATTCCTATTCTGAAATGTAATGTTTTCCACATTTACTGTAATCCCAGTGCAGGAGAAGTTCTGTGCAAATAGTCTAAACTATGCTTGGCTTGCTTCCTCCTCTTCAGAGCATGCAGCCACTGTGCCATAAAGCCAGAACACGTTCTCATCATTTCCCAAGGTTGACAATTGTCAACATCATGCCATGAAACACAGCACCGCTGTTTCGCCTACAGAAAACTGCTCCAATGGAACATTTTTGGCACATCTTTCTAAATATCTCAGGTTTTGCTACTCAACCTGAGAAAAGTGAGGTTTGCTGTCCCTGGACCGGCAATGCCTCCCTGGAATGAGCAGTTCTGTTGAAAGCAAGACAACTCCTACCATGAGCAGAATCCCCTGAATGAGCTGGAGGCTGGCATGACTAGGCTTTGTGTTTTTCACACAACAAAAAGGAATTAAGATTTTTGTCATTAGTATCTGTAGAAGTGCAATAACTAAATCTTATACTGGGCTTCGGATCTGAAGCAGTGCTTTGGAACGATGGACTATTTTTACTGAGATGTGCACCAGGTGTCCCTGCCCACAGCAGGGGGCTGGAATGAAATGATCTTTTAAGGTCCCTTCCAACCCATTCTGTGATCTATGAAACTGGAAGCAAAGAGGGTGTCTTGATTTAGAAGCACCTTAACATTTATCACTTCAGAGGACTAAAACCTTTCATAGGATGTACCAAGACCTGCAAATCTATATTTTAATTTTGTCACATTCTCCTTAATTATACATTTACAGAAGGTTAGAAGAATTACTGGATTTGGAAGTACCTATTTCCACTAATTCTGAAAACAGCATCATTCTGAAGTAGATGCCTTGCTGCTGGCATCTGAAGTGAGATGGGTTGAATCCCTGCCCCACATTTAAATTGCAGCATAAAACCATACTTTCACAAGCAAAGGAACAACATAAGCCTGATTTCCTATGGATGGGCATTGTACAAGTGGAGCCTTCTAGCAATCACAGACCATACCTTCATGCAACCTTTTGCCCCTCAAGAATCCTCTTATAACCAGTAAGTAAACTCACGCCATTGCCGTCTCCTCAAGGGAGACACTTATGGGATCTCTTGCCTTCAGCTAGCTTCTGATTTACACAAAATTCATAGGATCCTTACGATGTCTGAGATCTCTCATTCCTCACCAAATTCACTTGAACTTGACTGATGGGTTCAAAACACACTAATGGAAAGAAACAGACAGACGTGCACATGCAGCCCAAACATATCAGCTTTGTTTTCTCAGAAAAGTAGGCTAGAGAATCTGAAAAGTCTTACAGAGTTCAAATTCCTGCCTCACCAGAAATAAACATTTGAAAATTCATTTTCAATATATAATACTTCATTAAACAGAAATTCTGTAAGATACCAGCTTTCTAAAAATACTCCCTAGTTTCAGAAAAGGAATTACATTCCAGTTTATATTAGTTTTATTATTCCCCATTATTTGATGAGACACACTGCTCCTGCTGGCATAGATAATATGACATCATGTAAGAGTTAATGTCTGGTTTTTAGGATTTTTTCACATCATTAAGTGCTGCTGCTATTCAGCACTGATTGAAATGTCTCATCTCTTTCTAGATGAAAATGTGTGCAGCTTGGTGTAATCAAACAGTTTGACACTTTACAGTATAAACAGGAGATATTTGGATGTAGAAAAGATGAGCTTTTCAATCAGTGCTAAGTAACTGCTGCACTTATCATCTGAAGTATTATACACTTTTTAAAAAGTTGTATTGCATATTCATTAATAGTAGCATCTGTTAAGGTCTACTATTGACAAACAATGAAATACAAAATAACATAAACAGGAGAAATACACAATATAAATGCTGGAAAAGTGAAGCAATGTCAGAATGTACCTATATGAACACATTTCATTATTAAATATTTTCTTATAGGATTTTTTCATCAAAAATAGACTTTTACTTTGGGAAAAAGCATTCAGCTAGCTAGAGCTGCATGAACACAGTACTCTGCCCTGACCTGGACAACTGTCTCAGAAACTGTTCAGCTACTTGATCTTCTTTCTTCCTCACTTGTGCAGGAAGTCCTTCAAACGTGTCTGGAGCTTGGGCTCCACTGACTGTAGAGGAAGCTGACAGAAACAAAAGATCCAGGAGATAATTAAAGCAGACATCTAAAACAGGAATGTCCCCCAGAGACAGTAACCATCAGCATAACACCTCTAATTCAGTGCTAGTTCATTAGTCAATAGCTGTTCTGCTATTAAAGAAATTACCCATGTCTTAGGTTCTGTTGTGGTTTAGCCCCAGTCAGCAACCAAGTACCACATAGCCGCCCGCTCACCTCCCCTCGCAGTAGGATGGGGGAGAGAATTGGAGGAAAAAGATAAAAAGAACTAACGTATGGGTTGAGATAAGAATAGTTTAATAGTTGAAAGGGAAATAAAATAATAATAATAATAATAATAATAATAATAATAATAATAATAATAATATGTAATGAAAATACTACTACTAATACTAATGCTAATAATGTGTAATAAAACAGAAAAAGGAAAAAGAAATGGAAAAAACCCAAAATGATACAGCTGCTCACCACTGGCCGACTAATGCTCAACCAGTTCCTGAGCAGCGATTTCCCCTCCCGGCCAACTCCCCCAACCTATATACTGAGCATGATGTTTGCTGGCATGAAATGTTCCTTTGGTCAGCTGTCCAGCCTCTGTCCCATCCCAACACCTTGTAAAGCAGAAGCCGGGAACACTGGGGCAGTATCAGAAACTGCAGAAGTCCTTGGCTTGGTACAAACACTCCCTAGCAACAACTAAAAACACCAGTGTTACCAATACTCTTCCCAGGGCAAACCCGAAACAGCCTCATACCAGCTGCTGTGCAGAAAATTAACCCTGTCCCAACTAAAACCAGCACAGGTTCATACATGCCCAATGAATGGAAGGAGCCTCACAAGGAAACTTGCAAAGAATCTGAAGAAATACAAGCTGTGTAAGTAAATACAGCATCACCCAGGCCCATTCCCATAGTTCCTGAAGCTGTCACAGCAAGCACTGATGCAACAACCCTTCTGCTGGCAGAAGACTACTGCAGCACCAGGCACCCAGACATCTCTTTGATATCTATCCCTCTGCAGCTTCAACACCTCCCTCAAACACCCATCACCGTCTGTATTTCAGACATCTTAAACTCACCACTGTTACCAGAGGTGAAATCATCTGCTCCTGTTGATTTATTTCCCCCGCACACCAAGGAAAATCTTTTCCTAAAACCCACATCTCTCTCAACATGCTGTGTCCTGAACTCGTAATAGCGAGATCCCTAGAGTCACAAAACAGCAGCCAGGAAGAGGGGCATTGTGTTCAGGGAGGGGGGGAGATAGAGGCATTTACAAAGACACCTCAATCACTTGCAGCATGAACAGCAGTCAGGACAAAATCTGCTCTAGGCCACTTGTAAAGGCAGGAGGAAGTGTTGGAAGGGAATTGCTGGTCATCGAAAAGGGACAGGAGCATCTTGGCATAAAAACGGTGAGAAGAACCAGGTATGCATTATTAGAGGGCTGAGGAACATGGTGGTAGGGGTCCTGTATCATTCAGAAAGATGAGGCTGTGCATATGGGAGGGTTCCTGGGTCAAACATCTGGGGAAGAGCAAGGTGCAGGTCTGGTGCTCGCTGAGAAAGGCTTGTTCTGGAAAAATCACAGCTGGCTGGGAAGAATCAGAATGACTGGGCAAGCCTAACAAGAACCAAACAGCTGAGCAACCTGCAGGGTCTCCTGCCTTTCTGCAGTCACTATGGAAACTAGCAGGCTAGGCCTGCTGAGAAGATGAATATTCAGGGTGCTAAATGCCTCCAGGCTTCCCCTAAGTGTGTACGCACACCAGTCGTATCTGCACACTGTCAAGCACATGTCACCTGGAAGCAGGAAGATAGGGGTGAAGGATGAGACATGAAGTGTGCTTATGAATGCCCTGCAGACTGCTCCTTCAGACAGACAGATGATAGATGGATCCTACCTGTGTTGCCTCCTGTAGTCAGAGCCGCTTGTCCTGGGCCATTCTTGTAAGGAAACCCAGCATGGCAGGACTGTTCATTCGGAGGTGGCCAGCAACCAGCATGCTGCTGTTGGGCCCCCTCTCCCGCTGACGCTACCCCACAGGTCTGCAAGCACAGCCCTTCATACAGCCCAAAGCACAAACACCTCCACCTCTCAGTGCTTCAGCAGAGGATGACAATTAATGCAGCCAATAGAGAAGAGACGAATCGCTGGCAGTTTTTACACAGAAAAGCACTGTTCCCATATGAAACAAAGGCAAAAAACTTTTCAGTACTTCAGAAATGAATTTTAAAAAATAGGTGAAATGAAAAGTTCAAATTTTGTACGGTTTGTTCTTTTACAAACTTACCAATTCTTCCTCCACTTTAGCAGCTTAAAATGGGGATTTACAAAGATTAAACTCAAAAGTTTTGGAATGAAAATGCAAGTTAAAATATCAAAGCATTTACATTAAAGATTTTCCTGTTCAGTATTTCAGTTTACGAGTGCACATGCACTCCTCCCCTCCAAATGTATTGCAAGTAAAAAGCAAAGAGCAGTCCCATAAAAGGTACGTTTACATTAATGAAAAGAGATTGCCATTTGTCACCCTTAGCAAAATCAGCATCTTTGCCTGAAGCGAGTCACACTCATGAGTTAGCAGTTTCTGGCTGACGTTTCCAAGCCGCTTTCCGCGGCTGGTGACAGAGCTCTGCTGCAGTTGAGACAGGGTGCACAGAACCTGGGAAGGCTGCGGTGCAGTGAGCCTCTCTGTGAATTGCTTTTTCAAGGCTGAAGAGCAACACATAGTCTGCCTGTGGAGTTACGAGTAGCCTGTTTAAATGTACCTCACAGTGAGAGAGCACATTATCCATGATGAATATGGAACAGTCAGGAGCACTCGCTAGTAGACAGGCTTCTTTGGGGATGCAAAGTTCACCATTCATTTGCTTTGGCAATAATGCACCTACTGTGTATATAATTGGAGTACGAGGGTTAATGTATTTTCTGACTGGGGTATTAGGCATTTCATAACAGTAAGTGTAAGCTGAACGCCAACAATGGCAGGTACAAGATGCCACAGAGTGTTTAATAAAACCCCTGCTCATTGTGGAACATGTGTTGATCCTGAGTGAAACTCTCGTCGATGATGTAGTCAGAAGAGCTGCTCCTTAATGCTCCTAACAAGCCAAAGACTTCTCTCTGTTGAGTTTGTGGGAATATCTTTGCTTAAATTCAACAACATACAGATTGATATAATTCAAAATCTCATCCTAAAGGCAAAGAGGGAGAGGTAAAGGCTGAAAATGCTGTCATAGGTGAGAGATGTTCATTTAGAGCTAGGAGGAAAAAACCAACAAAACTATCTATCTACTCAGTCAAAAACTCAGACACTGAGATTTGTTTTCATCCCAGATCTGGAGAACAACACTGTTTTGTGTGCATACATATATCTACAGGCTGAAATGGACATTTCAAGCTTGTTTGCTTTAAGTGTCATGGTCTGAATGAGTCCAGCAGTGATTTGTATTATCTTCCTGGAAGAGTTACTGCTTACGGCAGACTGTTCAAAAGCCAGGCGCCCCAGTTTCACAAATTGGTCATTTTCTTCTTGCTGGACTAAAGTCCCTAACTGCACAGGCTGCGTTATAAACACCGAAAGGGGCTTTCAGAATATAGCCCATAGAAAAAACCCAGTTTCCCTCATAACCAGCCCATCTCAATAGGAGAGAAATAACAGTTCAAACTACAAATCTTACAGGTAACAGCTGGCAAGGAAACACATTTCAAATTCTGTCAAAGCAAATCAGACTTCAGGGCAAAAAAGGATCACAATGAGCATGAGATCTGATTTTCTGAATAATACAAGTTATTGGCTTTGCCTGAATTATTCTGTATTTCAACTGGAAAATATCTTTCTGGGAAAAGTAACGATTTTTTTTTACTTTAAAATTGCTAGTGGTTGAGAATCCAACAGTGCCTTCAGTGAATTTTTCCAAAGCTTGATTAACCCCTCAGACACTTACGTTTTACTTGTAGTCTAAATTGCTCTGGTTTAACTTCTACATGCTTGGTCTCCTTATAATTCTGCCTGGTAGGCTGAGCTGGCCATCAAAGTTTTATGCCCCACACACTTAAATTTAAGCTTAAACATTTGAAGCATCTGAGTCTTATAGCCCTGGCTCCTCTTCCTCCTTGGTTTGTGGGAATGAAACCTGATTTCCAAGGCTGTTAACATTTCATATTGAAAGGGGGGGCCGGGGATGTCCCCCACCCTTTAATAGACAAATCAAAACTCTGGGGGTCATTTAGAACAGTCCTTTTGTAATCGACACTGCCCACATTTCTCTACCGCGAACATTCACAAGCTCCCAGAAGGAGAGCAAGAAATGGTGAACATGGACTGTTCTTACAGGTAATTTTCTTGGCAGTGACCATGCAGCACACGCTTAGCTAACATCAACCACTCCTGTTCCATGGTGCTAAGCCAGGCATGACCGTAATCCCCTGCGCCTGAGTTAGTGAATACTACAGCAAAATGCAGGGATTTACAGAGTCCTGCATAGACAAACAGTCACTTGATGAGTTCTCCACAACTGGCCAGCTCTAGCTGCTGAACAGAGGGCTAGATCCCGGCTAGGCCCTGCCTAGGCCAACTGTCCACTTGGTGCCCGCATCACTTAGCAAGCACCACTTGTCTTCACTTTCGGTTTTAAGGTTCCCTTCCACCATGGTGATACTCTCATGTCCTAAAGTTGCTCCTTCTGCATCTAGGCTGCTCAGGAGTACCTGCACCCCCTATCCAGCTGGAAAACAGTGTGACTACATCCAGGTGCAACTGGATGGGAACAGCTTCATTAGTCTGAGCAGTGCTGAGCAGTACCCCTGTGAGGACCATCTGGCTGTGTCAGGCAAGGGGATTTCCATATTCTTCTGGTTCCACCTAAGGTTTTACCACTACCCACAACAACTATACAAACAACAGAAGCTGCAAACACCAGATAACTGAGCTTTGAGTAAGCTGCAGTTTTAATAGAATTTACGAGACAGCACTACAGCTGTCCAGAGAGATCAATAAATACAAATCATTCTGTTCTTGGGCAGGTGTTGAATCAGGAAGGAAGGTGGCACAAATAGGTTTGTTCTTAAAGTTACCAAGATGCTGTGTCTTCCTGCAATGGACGTAGAAGCCCAATCCCTATCTTTGAATCTCAGAAAAAACAACATAAATATACACAGCAAATAATTCCCCATATCCAGTTACACCAGAAGCAATACAGACAGTGCTCTAAACCCAGGCTATTTCCATCATACAAACTCCCAGAACGTAGTTACCAATCTCCCAATTACAGGGCATCAGTAAAGCAAAATAACAACCCTATTTAGACTGCGTACAGCTTAGCCTGATCTCAGAAAGCTGAAGTCAGTATTAAGTAATGCCATCAAAACCATTTTTGAGCCTTCAATCAATTGTCATCATCTCTGCATCAAAAAGTAATTATAAACCAATCAATCACTTTGGGGAAAAAAATAAAATAAAATCAAGGTATATCACACTAGCATGCAAAAAGAATAAAATAATCTGTGCTCTTATAAATTATTTAAATGGTCTTTATAAGACACCCAAGCATGGTTGAGGCTCATGACTCAAGTCCTGCTTCAAAGGTTTGAGTATGAGCACAACTACACGCTGCCAGTGCAAACCTCCCATGGCACTTCTTTGTGAGGATATGCCCTGACAAGTTCCTCAGAGGCTGCTCCAACACAAACCTCCGTGAGCTGTGTGACAAGTGTGCATATGTACGTGTGTATATACACTATATATGTTTTTTCGATATTTATACACACGAGAGACCAAGGCCAAAGGCAGCATGGCCATATATAAATTGACTGGAAGGATATCAGCACTTTTGCTTGTGTCTTACCAGCAGATGGGTCACCTGCAGAGTATTCCAGCCCCGACCATTTAATGGTTTAATGCGCTAGAGGTAGTGCCATTTCTTCCAGCTTGGCCACCAGTGGAATGATGGCCTCCAGGGAGTATGTATAGCTGTGTATCAGCTCATGTAACACAGAGGAGAAGCTGAAATGTCGATCATTTTCAATTTGCATCAGCTGAAAAGCCAAGAAAATACTGGTTTGGTTCAGTCTAAATATTACATTTTGATAATTTAGAAGTGTTCCATTGCATATTCAACTATGTGTCGTGTAGCAAAAAATTAAATTCAAACACTGGCTTCAAAAAGGAAAAACCAAGCCCAGTCACTAAAAAACATCCACATTTTAACAATTTACACCTCCCCTCTGTCTTTCTTTCCATGTGGAGAAGAAAGTTAATTAGACTACTAGACTAATTAACTATTTGGTTGGACTGAAACCATATTGGTTTCAATGAATTCACTTTATTAAAGTGGAAGCTGGCACATCAAAAAATTACCAGCCACATCCAGTAACGTTCTCTTTTTCTACACTCCTTGAAATCCACATATAAAATCTACCAGAAAGACATGTTTTATGATCAAGAACAGGATTATTTCTTTTCAGCCAACTTTGTCTCTTTTTAAAAATTATATCTTAAAGACAGAAATTTTAATGTATTTCAGCTATTGGCCAAAATTTGCCAAAAGAACTCTAAAAATTAAAAAAAAAAAAAAAAAAAAAGGAGTTTTAAAGGAAGGAATAAAAAAGAAGGAATAAGAGAAATCATAGAGGAAGTTGAGACATTCACTTTGAAATGTAATAAAGTTATAGTTCATAGAATGCCAACATATTGCCCATCAGCCACTTCTATGAACAATTAGTTGTGATTATGAGGTATGTATTATTAAGTGATCTGTGGGAGGTTTGTGCAGAAATTTCTTTTGCTGCACAAAAGCTCCACCCCTGAATCTCAGAAGGATGCTTTGAAAATGCATCCTTCTACATATCTCAGTCTGCTTCTGATTTAACAAGAACCTAATTGCCTGATTATTGATTATCTCTTTGAAGTACAGTAATTGTGATATTGCAGCAGATTTGCCATCTGCCTGTCTCTTTAACAACCCATCTATTTTCACCACAAGCTGTCTCACCAAATGAAAACACATATGGTTTCATTGCAGTGCATGTCCTTAAAAGGGCTGCAAACACAGATGGCTTTGGAGAGGAACACAATGGGGTGACAGCTCCGATTTGCCACTCCTCTGGGACTGTTGTGATCATCTGCCTCATATCAGTGGGACTCTGTCCTCCTCCTGTGGTGCCCAAGATTCCTATGGATGTTACTAAACTGCCAGGCTTTGTCACCAAGGGCTTCATGGCTTCAGCTGTACCTCTCACCGACAGCATGCAAATATCCAGAGACCCCTTCTGAGCCAAACAGTTGACTTAGAAGGATTAGGAAGACTCCAGGCCTACCACCTGTCTCAGACCTATGAAACCAAAATTCTTTTGGTACCCAAATTACACCCAGAAAAGCAATGACTTCCCCAGGATCGCCATCTTTGGCATGGGAGCCACCACCCTAGTTTGTTGAGAATTATCGCACTAGAAAGGGTGTATTTCCAGTAAATTTTATTCCTACATCCCAGCAGCTCCTCCAGTGTAAAAGGCTTTGGTACTAATACAGCCGTCTTCATGCTGAGGCTGGGATTTCTCTCCATTAAGGTTAGATGCCTACAATCTAGCCATCCTTGTCAGAGTCCAGTAATTCCTGCATGCAACTTAGCTCATTCTAAGATAGTGCTCAAATATGAGGTAAGTTCACAGTGTCTAGACATCCAAGATAGCTCTGGAAAATACCCTCGATAACTCACCCAGGCATTCCCAGCCCCAGAAAGACAAATTCCACCACCAGTGCTTTTGTTGCTATTGCCAAAGTGACATCCTTGCCCAGATAGACAAGTTTTCAAAGAAATTAGAGAGAAGCAACAGCCTGATAACTAATAATTAGCAGAATAACTGGAGCAGGCAGTGTAAGGAAAGACCTTGCTGGCTGTGCTCCATATGACCCTGAATGGTAAGGACCCCAGAACACAATTAAGGAAAAATGAGAAAGCAGAAGCGATCCATGTGCAAAGCACAATGGAAACACTCCCAATTAGCAGAGTGGTTTCCCAGTGCCGACAGCAGAGCTGTGTATGCTGGTTTGGGCCTGCCACCAGCCTCCTCAAGATGGCATTTTGGGAGGGGTGGGAGAGATTAAATCTTCACCTGCAACATTTCTCCTCCTATTAGCAAGAAATACCTTGTGCCTCCATTTTTATTCCAGTTCCACTCCAAAGCTTACCAGAGTTTACCGAGGAGGAACCTGTTCAAGACACTGTGCTTTCAATTACTCTGTGCTCCCTGCAGCTTTCTCCTTTTCCAAGAAGCAAGTCTTTGGAAGGATTAGTTCCACCACTGGCTTGCTGTTCAGAGTTAGGTGGTTCCGAAATTCATGTGTGAGAGAGATTAGCTTCCTCCAGGACTAAGCACTCTGCCGGGGGATTCAAGCAGCTGCCCCCAACCTTATGTGATACATGGGAGCAAGCATAAGATGCCAAAACGAGGATTTTGGTTTTATTACAGTTTTATCCAAATATCAAATACAATCTGGCAGACCTAGCAGCTATGAAATGGGAGCTACCAGGAAAGAGGCACGTAAAAGCAGCAGCTGGTGGTCAGTGAGGTTAGCAGGGCTTGTTACAGGCACCTGCAGTGTGAGCTCAGTGACTGTATATAAGGAATTTCTCTACAACCAGAGCATGACTTTGGGAAGAACAATTACCTAGCGCTGCGAATCATGCCTATAATGGCAGTGTTTCCACAGTAGGCAACAAACCTGTGAGCAGCCAGATGATGCAGCTGGGATACTGTTTTCATGGAAGTCCTAAAGATTCTCAACTGAACATCAGGCTATCATCTCCTTCCTAGATAAAATTTCTACCCTCAGAGTACATTGGTCACTAAATCAGTCCCACTACATCTCAATTATCTGCAAATTCAAGGAACAAAGGCACCCTTGATTGTAATTTAGAGATCCTTGGCTGGATTCTTGCTCTACCAGAAGCTGCAAATTCCTGTAGCTGCTGACAATAACACATTGCTGTCGGCCACATCAGGAGAGATTAGAACCCTTCCCAGAACATGTACTTTTTTAGATCACATTTTGGAAACATCTGACTCTCTCCATTGACCATGTGGGAAGAAGGGATACACTATTTCATCACTTTGGGTATTACTCATTTCGCGGAGACCTCAGGCGCTTGCGATCCTAAGTCATATACGAAAGGTCACACAAACTTTTCACAGATACACACTGCAACCAAATCACCAAGCCCATCCATGCTTCAATCTCAAAACACTAATCTCCTTTCAACAAACCTTCTTCCTACCCCTTAGTTATCCAGCTTGCCCATCTGGTACTTTCTACCAGTGCTTATCGTTATAGGGGAAAATGAAGTTGTCAGACTTCAGATGGACTTTCATTGTCTGATTTGCCCAAGCAAGTGTGCTGTTTGGAAAACCCATAAAGGTTTAACATAATTGCCTCTTAGAATAACAATTTCTCAAGCCCCTAATTAAGTCTCCAATGTTACAGCCTAAATGCAGTCATAAATTGGGAAAGCACAGTCCCCCAACACCAGTGCTTGCAAACTACATGCAGGGGAAAGGTTTACACCAGAAGCGCTCTAGGTCTGTGCCCTCACTCCAGCCTCGTCCACCTTTTCACTCACTCCACACTGAACACTAACCAGTAATCCTGCCGTCCTCCTCTGTCAGCTTCAAGCCCTTGCAGGAATAGCCAGTGGCTGGATGAATATACGTTACAGCCTCCAGCTTTAACTTGTCTCGAGGCGCCTTCTGCAGCTGGTAGCCTTCAGAACTAGGTTTCCTGCTCTTTATGTGAAATGATGAGCTCTGGATCAGGCTTAAAACACTGGCATATTGTGCCGTTTGGCCTTCAGAGAGATATGTCAAGTAATTGCTGCTCTCTTAAATCATTGCTGAGCACTTTAAATGTACAAGAAATTAGCTTACGCATCTGAGGCATGGGTTTTAGAAAATGGTGTGGAAAACATCCACGATATAATTTGCCACATGACTCTTCAGGCAAGAGAATCCAAAAACCCTGATTCTTGGAAAAAACAGCACTGAGAACATAGCCCCAGTGCTCCAAGTGAGTTAGTCCAGCCTTGAGCCTGCAAACAACTCCGTGTGGGAGAAAGCCTATCTTTCTGCAGAGTTCTGTGTGTCCAGGGCACATCTCCAGTGCAGACTGGGATACTCAAGCAAGCTTTCCATTTGTTTGCTGCACTTTTGTACCAGTTGTGGTATGCAATGTCTTTTCCTGGCATCTTCCATGTGTTCACATTCAGGCTGGAAGTTGCACATTACTGGAGCTCCAGCCTGGGGCTTGCTCCTTCTAGATAGCTAGCTTGCTCCCAGTCCTTGAGGCTTCCACGTTAAAGCTGTCCCCCACACATTTCAGCAACACCAAGTTTCCAGCATGATCGCACAGCCTACTTGAAACAAAGAAACCAGTACAATTAGACCCTTGAACACTCTCTGATCTAAACACATCTTATCTCAGGCTCCCTAGAATTTCCGGTCACCATGTCATGAATGATAAATTAACCATATTAGAAAATAAGCCTGACCAAAGTTGATTACAACCTCTTGTTAGCTCAGGGGTAGAGCTGTAGTGAAAGACATGATGCCAGCATACTTCAACTGGCACCTCCTTCCCACTGGGCCCTTGGTCTGCTGTTATCCAGCTGCTTCTCTGCACAGCTGGCAGCAGAAGCTGCAGATCTGCTTGTTCTGCTCAGAGGTCTCAGATACTTGCTGGAGGTTTTCAGCATTTAAGCAGATCAGACACTTGCAATGAGTATTGTTAACTGTCCGTTGTGAAGCCAGAACAGGAAAGAGAATCTAATTTCTTGAGAGAGTTCACCTGGCAGCAGGGAGGTGACGCTGCGCAAAACCAAATATCCTCTTGGTTATGTTGGTTAGCTAAAAAGTCCTCTTATAAGGATGTCAGGAGCAACTCACAGCAATCAGGCAAAGCTGAAGGGAACTCTCCATCCATAGGTGTTCTACAGTGTGAGAAGGCAGGTCCTGGTCTTTGAGAGGCATTTTACAACTCTAAGGCCTAGACTTGCACTTGCATTCAACAACAACAACAACAACAAAGTCCAGAGAGAAGAGCCTAGTAGAGGGGTTTCACGCCAGCACACGTTACACGTTCTCTGAGGGCAGCGCGGGCACCAACATGGACGACGCTGAGGAGACGCGTGGCCGCGGCTGTAGTTTCTCGAGCGCTGAAGCAGCAGGGCCGGCCGCGGGGACCGGGTGGCCCTGAACGTGTCTCGCCCTCGCTGAGACGGCGTGCCTCAGGAGCCGCCGCCATTCCAGCTGGCGGGAACGGGAGTGGGAGCGGGAGAGCTCCAACAATACCGCCGCCGGCGGCTCCGGGGCGGTTCCGGCGGGTGCGCGGCCCTTGCGCGCCGTGTGTGAGGCGGCAGGTGCGGACGCTGTTCGCCTCAGGGCCCCTGGGAGCCGGGCGGCTGCCGAGCGGACGCCACAGCACGCAGGGACGTGTCACAGCTGGGAGCAGCGGGGGCGCTGGCCTTCTGCTCGTGACTGCTTAGAGGTTGTCCCTGTCACCCCCTTTTCTAGTTTAAGGGTGTGACAGCACGCTGAGGGGAGCAGGTGGCGTGCCCAGGCTGGTGAAACAGGCTGACCAGACCCTCATGAAATCCACCAAATGCAAGATCTTGTATCGGGAGCAATAACCCCGTGTGGCTGTCCAGGCTGGGGCTGACTGTCAGAAGGCAGCTTTTTAGGAAAGGATCAGGGGTCTCAGTGAACAAAAAAAACTGTAGGAAAAAACCCTACAACCCTTAAACATCCCCCTGAAGCTATAAATGCAGCATCCTATGAGAAGTGGTCCTGGGAGAGGTGACTCCTTTGGACTCCGGATTGTTTGTGAAAGGGGCAGGTGTGGCTGCTGCCAGAGTAGGTGAGGCATGGTCAAAGTGGCTGCTGAGCTCAGCACCAGTGGGGGTGCCTGGAAAAACTCCATACACACAGTAGCGCTCACTCAAACCACAGTTGTTACACATCTGATAAGGGTGACAAGGTTTCAGACACACTATTCATGCTGAAGAGCTGGAGTTATTTATGTTTCTAGGCATGGTGCTATTCATTTGCATAAAAGATTCCATGCAGTGAGAGTATAGTTGCATGCAAAAAGCGCAATTATGGAACTGCTGAATCATTATTCCTGTCCTTAACATGGCTGTAGAATGAATCACAGAACCACTAAGGTTGGAAAAGACCTATAAGATCATCTAGTTCAACCATCAGTCCAACACTACTGTAACCACTAGACCACGTCCTCAAGCGCCACATCTACACATTCCTTGAACACCTCTGGGGATGCTGACTCCACCACTTCCCTGGGCAGCCTGTTCCAGTGCCTCACCACTCTTTCAGTAAAGAAGTTTTGAAAGAAATAGCCGATCTAAACCTCCCCTGATGCAACTTGAGGCCATTTCCTCTTGTCCTGTCACCAGTTACCCAGGAGAACAGACCAGCACCCGCCTCCCTGCACCCTCCTTTCAGGGAGCTGTAGAGAGCGATCAGGTCTCCCTTCAGCCTCCTCTTCTTTAGGCTAAACATCCACAGCTCCCTCAGCCGCTCCTCATCAGACTTGTGCTCCAGACCCTCCCCCACCTTTGTCGCCCTTCTCTGGACACGCTCCAGCATCTCTGTGATGTCCTTCTTGCAGTGAGGGGCCCAAGCCTGAACACAACACTCGAGGAGCAGCCTCACCAGTGCCCAGTACAATCCCTGCCCTGCTGCTGCTGACCACACTGTCCCTGATGCAGGCCAGGATGCCGCTGGCCTTCTTGGGCACCTGGGCACACGCTGGCTCATATTCAGCCACCATCAACCAACACCCCCAGGTTCTTTTCTGCCTGACAGCTTTCCAGCCCCTCGTCCCCAAGCCTGTAATGCTGCCTGGGGTTGTTGTGACTCAACAACTATGAAGTCAGTATTATCACAGGCTGCAGGTTAATTGTCAGCATCCCTGCACTGAGTCGTTACTGAGGAACTGCTGGGACATGTAAATGCTTAAGCAATTAATTACTGGGCAAAAGTTGAGAGATACATAGAATCATAGAATGGTTTGGGTTGGAAGGGACCTTAAAGATCATCTAGTTCCAACCACCCTGCCATGAGCAGGGACACCCTCCACTAGACCAGGTTGCTCAAAGCGTGACTCCCTGCAAGCGATAAAAGTTATGGCAACTAACTGCAAAATGAGCCATAAATGTGAGTGGTCACCATCAGTTGTTACACACTGATACTGAGCAGGGAGATCAGGGGAGAGCAGGAAAATCTCTTGCAGCTTGGATAGGAAAGACTGAAGCTGATGGCAGAACTTCTGATATTCACAAGGAACACAAAGGAGACCTTTCCAAGCCCTGTGCTGGCTGCTACTGGGAATGCTGCCTCCATGTATTCCCCAACACTAAGGTCAGCCACAAACCAAAAATAGCCTTGGCCCTTTTAATTTAGTCTTAAGTGCTTACAGCTCCAATGAGTCACTGCACAGCTTAGAAATGCCAAGCTGTGGGGCTGTTCACTCCTGCCCTCTGACACAAGTGTCCTGGTTTGGACGCTACTGCTGCAGGTAGATTTATAGAGGGTGAAATTCATAATGAGCTTGCGGCCTTGTGCTGCTCCAGCAACTGCAGAGGAAACCAGAGGCCAAATTCTCCATGGCCTCTGAGTATGCTGTACTGAAGCTGGATAATCCACTCAGGAGGAAAACGCTGCACAGCATGTAAATAGTAGTAAATGCGTGAAGATCAGAACAGCCCCAGGAAGTAGATAATGGCCCGTGTACAACAGAGATCCTCTCTGGCATCACTACACCGCCAGACATCCTCATGTAGACTGAGTGTATGGCCGTTGCCAGCTTCATTACACAGTGCCCCCAAGTGCGACAAGTTGAGCTGACAAAAGTGGTCTGTTGCCAGTATGGCACCAGCCATGATGGGACTTTTGCAGGCATCAGCAGGTTGATTTTCTAATTTTTTTAACATTTCTTAGCTAGTGTAGTTATACCAGCCAAATTCTGCTGCAAGTATCAATTCCTTGAATTCAGAATCACATCTGAAGTATCTAATCCTCCCTGCAAACACTGTGCTCAGAGATCCATCCATACTTCATGCTCTTCCATTTATCAGCAACACCCATCACCAGGCATAAACACCACAGAAGGGAAATGGGCATTTCAGAGCTGCCTGGGCTTCAGTTTCAGAAACAGAAATTGGTGATGGTCATTCCTCATTTATTCCTGAATGCAGTGACCTACCACTCACAAGCTAATGCTAAAGTAAACGAATATACTGGTGGCAGTTATCCTAGCAGTCACCAGTAACATCAGGGCAATTTGGCTCTTAGTAAGAAATGGTACCATGTATGACTGTTGTGAAGGAAGAGCTGAACGCTGACTCCAGTCACATCTGTGTCACATCCAAGTGCTATTCCCCCACCTCTAGGACTTGCTCAGAGTTGATGTAAAGAGCTGCAAAGAAGTAATTTGTACTGGGGGAGGGGGATGTTTTCAGTTCTTTTTAAGCTTCAAAAACACTTGCTGTCTTTACTATTTTCTAGCACCTTAGCTATTTGCTATCTAAACAAAGAGAGGCAAAAAAACCTTGTAACCTGGCTCAGCTCAATCAATTAGTTTGTGATTCTTGGCAATCTGAAAATAAAGACTGAACAATACACTTTTGGAAGATTCTGTCTTCTGGTCATCCCACTTCTATGTACTGTGCTAAAAAAAAAAAAAAAAAGAAAAAAAGAAGAGAACAGAAAAGAGAAAGAACGCAGGTGTTGTATTTTACTTTAGTGAGAAGGGAAAAGGGGGGACAGCTTGTGAACGCATTTAAATCAGCTAGAAAAAAGCTGAAAATCAGCATGTGTGAAAAGAATTTGAAACAGTGAGTGTGGTTCTATATTTAGTGGAAAGTTACCTTTTTGCTTTGCAGCTTTTGCATAAAGCCCAAAGGCGTTCAGAGAATAGATCTGTCTATAGCAATGTGTAGCCCGAAGTGTCACAAGTCTGCAGTAAATACGTAATGCCACCGAAGGAGGCTTTTAAAAGATGAGTGCCCCAAAGCCTCTGAATTTGAAGGAATGCAATCTTTGTAGTGCACAATACCACATCTGTACAATTCAGGGTACCGTTGCGTAAAATAAATCTGTGTAGATGACTCACTAGCTCCCTCCTACTTACACTAATGGGTTACCCATGCATACCCTGCAGGAGCCACATCTCCACAGATAATCAGATATTCCAGGACCATACAGCATAAGCTCAGATTCAGAAGCTGACACTTGCTTTAATCCTGGGTCATTTCTTTTGCTGGTTGAGGACACAGTCCCAAGACTGCTGTAACATTCTTAATAGATGGTTATTGTAAGAATTTGCTTACGTACAGCTTTGTGTTAAATTGTTTTCTGAGGAAACTGCACCATGAGATTCTCTTGTCTGTTTTAGGCAATATATCAGATTGTCTTAGTACCTGGTCAAAAATTGTTGGCCCACAGGTTAATGATATTTTTGGTAAACAAGAATTCATGAGAGAAACAGGAAATCAGATGACACAACTGTTTCTGGCATTCTTGCTAGAAGACTGTAAAACACAGGCCATGCCGTGCTTGTTTGATCAGGCAGCTGTGACTCAAGGTCATGGAGCTCACTGTTCGATTTATCCTTTCAGCCTTGCAGCATTGCCCCCACTTTATGGGAAGATGGACATTCATAAGGAAACCTGCTATTATGGTGGTTAATGATCTGGCTTGATTTTAGCTATCTAAAAGCTAGAGTCCAGGTTAATCTGAGCTAGTCAGGTATGCTGCTTGGGAAAGGTCCACAGGGCATTTCATCGCATCCTAAATGACTAACCTATGTGAGATGTGAGAGGTCGGAAAAAAGGGGGAGGTTATATAGTGCCTTCCTGCACCAGGATGTTCTAGGCACTCTGAGCCTACAGGGAGGAAGGCCCATGGCCATGTACACACTGCCTGTGGATCGCCAGACCTGAGGTCCCTTCCTGGATCTCCATCTGCTAGAGTCTGCTTTGAGAGTTGCTGTAAAAGTGACTGGGGGCCTGTCACCTTGTGAGGTTCAGTGTGGTGGCAATGCAGTACCCTGTGAAAATATATCGTGGGGATTTATACAGTAATCAGACCCAAATTCAAAGCCTACCGTGTGGTTGACCTTCAGTGCACCCCTGAACACAAAGGTGGTAAGGGAAGGCAGCAAATTCAGTTGGTAGGGGTGGGTTTGCAGGTGTGGACACAGGGCAAATGCTGTTATGGGCATCCATTCAGGAACTCTACCTGAGCTGTGTTTGAACCAGAGAGCCTAAAGGGACTGGCCTGGTCACAGCAATACTCCTGAAGCCCATTTAGATCCCACTCTGAAAAGTCTTTGGGCATGTCTATCTTGGATCAGAGTGGCATTCTTCCTCGTACTCTGCAGGTTAAATGGCTCTGGCCTGCCCTGCTCGGTAGCCAGTCTCACACCTCTGATCTGGCAAGACTCAGAGAAGCTGTGAGCACGGCCAGACATTGCTGGGCTTCATTTAAAATGCAATTAACAGTCTCTGCAGCTCTCCCAGAGAGTGAAAAGGCTGCACTTAATTCTGCAGTCCTGCTGAGTGAAGAAGTTGTGAGTCAAAGTGCTGGTAGAAAAACTTCTTTCAACTAAACTTCTTGCAGTTGGAGGAAGAGGAAGGATACCAAAACTGCGTTTTATTAAACCCTGTTCTTTCAGTGAGAAATTCATAGATAAGCTTTCTTTGGACGCAGTGGGATTGGTCCTTGGAGCAGGGAACAGGAAGCATTTCTGGAAAAGGAGAGCATGAAAGGATCAGAGTGACAAGGCACAAGCCCCTCTTCCAGAACCAAAATAAAAAGGGCAAGACCCTCATGCAAACTTCCTGTTTGCGATTCAAAAGTCAGCTATTGCAATCATTAGAGGATGACTCCCATAATCCAGCTCTGTCAGGCTTATCCTTCCTCTTGTTGGAGGAATAGAGAGAGGTATCACAACAACCGCACGCAACTGCACGTTGGACAACACTAGCCAGGCAAACTGCAGCATCAGCCCCCAACTGCTTCGTCAGCTGCAAGAATGACATTAGCTGTGGGCTCCAGTCAGTCCTGGTACTGCGCCATTACTTGTTTCCTAACGTGCAACTTCCAGAAGACCCCAGTTCAGTAACTACCATGAAAGAAAAGAAGATTTGGGAAGAAAGCTCCTTCCCTACTCCTCATCAGCTTTTGCTTCAGTCCATGTTTTCTCCTTTTAATCCTTGAAATCAAACCCAAGCTTGTAGCATGGGTAGTACTTGCCTGGTCACACAGCCCCAAATTATTACAGTGAAAACCAGAATTAACTGCATGGGGGACTTTCAAATAAGCTTCTGAGGAAGAGTTCAGAGCACAGTTTTAACCAGCAGTACTCATCCTCCTGGGACTATCTGAATGCTGTGTGCTTCTTCAGAAAGGTCTCTTGTCCCTCCAATGTTTACAGGAAGCGTGGCTGTCCTTTGACCCGCAAGGACCCCTGCTTTGAGCAGTGTGGGCATCAGCAGGCTGCTGCTGCTTGAGAAACGGTAACCACCGCAGGAGTGGGAAAGAGGAAAGGGGACATGAGTAGAGAAAATGGGATAGGGGAAGCAAAAGTAATTCAGAAGGGAAAGAAGAAAAGTGATGCATGACCTTGGCTTTTGGAGAAGTGCCGAAGGACTGAATTCCAGCACCTTGTCCCAGGACAGAAAGGCTGCTTGAAGTGACATACCCGCCATCTCCCCGAGGCTTTGGGGTGAATTCTCACAGCAGAAGTTCCTGGACAGTCCCAGGGCAGCCGCAGAGCTGTCACAGGGTAGCCTGGGCTGACAGATTCAGCAGCTGCATGAGCAGAGGGGGAGCCAAGTAGCCCAGCAAGTATTAGGTAAACAAACAGGAGCTCATCTCTCAGTTCTAATTCCCTTGCTGAAGGGGAATGTCTTTGCTCACACCCGCAGCAGAGCTGCTCTGGTGCCATCGCTGCCTGCCTGCAGAAAATGCGTATTGTCGTTTTGTAGGAGCTGAACAACACCTTGATGGTACAGCACCCTGCATCGTGCAGGGTCACCTAGCTCTGATCGTTCTCCATGCTCTCATTTTGGGTTATCTGTCATTTCCAGATGAGCAGCCTAAAACATCCCCTCCTGCAGGAACCCTGCTTGTAAATCTAAGGGATTAAATATTACCAGCGAGAGAAAGAGGAATGGAGAGCTACACTGGCTGCATTTCTGGTGCTCGTCAGCAAGCAGGGCTGCCTAGCCAGTCTGCAGCTGTACCCCCCCAGGAGCAAACAAAAGTCTCCCAAGAGCAACTTTTTCAGAAAGCTGCAGATTTTGGAATAATTTGGCCATGGAAAACTTGAGAAAGTGTCATTAAAATAAAAAATAACAACAAAATAATTTTGCTGCAAAAATAATCCAAAGTTAAAGTAATTGTATAGAGGGTGAAAGTCAAACCAAGCACCAGATGAATAACGTACTAATTTTACTCTGTTTAAACAAAATGCTTTGATATTGTAAAGTCACAGATAAAAGTTGGAATCATTTGTACTGATATTTCCTTCAACAAATGGTTATGAAAAAACTAATGTGTTCCCATGAAATGACTTGATTTAAAGGAATCTGTATTTTCTAACAGAAAAACATTCTGCTGGTGTGTTTTCCAGGAACCCCTGACAACACTAATTAATGCAGCGCTGAAGAGAGGGATCTTGTGACTGAGCTATATGGAGAGCTCATCTTTGGTGTGTAGAATAAATGGTACAAATGTATAGAATAAAGAGGTACAGTGTCTTTACATTGCTACAACTTTTGTTATGCTTCCAAACTCTGAGAAGGAGAATACGTGACCAGGATGTAACCACCACAAAATGATAGTCTCTATTTTTTACTTCTGTGACTATTTCATTGCAGCCCATCCACAGGGACAAGCAATACCAGTGGCAAATTTTAACCTGCTGTAAAATCACAGCAGTGACACTTCTGTCCTGCTGCCACTCAAAACATTGCTTGAAAATCCAGGGCCAATTTTCCAACCTCAATGTGGAGCCATTCAACCTGTAATCAAACCCCCACAGAGCTAGTGCTAGATCCTCTCAACAGCAACGGATGATCCCCCAAAGGCCTGAACTGTACATTTAAGAGTACTTTTGCTAACACCCTGGTAACATTAGTGAAGTGGGATAGACTGGAGCTCATTTTCAAAGTTATGCAAGTTTTATGCTTGATGAATGATGCAGATGATAGATAAAATCAAATGTGACCATATATATATATATCTGTAATTATTGCCCAGACGTGTATTAGAAATAACAATGCTGATCATTGTAACTGAGGAATAGCATGAACAGTTTCATAGAGTCATAAAACAGTTTGGGTTCAAGACCATCCAGTCCCACCCCCTGCCATGGGCAGGGACACCCTCCACTAGCCCCAGTTGCTCCAAGCCTCATCCAGCCTGGCCTTGGACACTCCCAGGGATGGGGCATCCACAGCTTCTCTGGGCAACCTGTCCCAGTGCCTCCCCACCCTCTGCGGGAAGAATTTCTTCCTGATGTCCAATCTCAATCTTCCTCTTTCTGTTTAAACCTGTTACCCCTTGTCCTGTCACTCCCTGCCCCCAGCTTTCTGGTAGCCCCCCCATGCACTGGAAGGGGCTCTAAGGTCTCTCTGGAGCCTTCTCTTCTCCAGGCTGAACACCCCAACTCTTCCAGCCCGTCCCCATGGCAGAGGGGCTCCAGCCCTCAGAGCATCTCCGTGGCCTCCTCTGGACTCGCTCCAACCAGTCAATATCCTTCGTGTTTGTTCACAGTTACGGTATAAAAAGTCACCCACTTCCTCTGCAAGGAAGATTTGTCTGGCCAAGAGACTTGTAGCATAAACATGGTCTTTGTACAACTGCATAAAGCCAAGGGAGATTTCTCTTCCTGCCTCTTGAAACTCCTGTGCAGCATAGCAGACCATCTCTGGATGTCCCTCCCTGTTCTCTATGATTCATACAATTTTTCCAGCAATGCTTTCTTGAATTTATGGTCCAAATGCACTTGCATTTTCTTGCTAGGCATGAAACATTGTGTCCAAGTCAACAGCTTGTGACCTAAAGGGTTCAAACAGTAATGGATTTGGTCCTGCTCTATTTTCATACTTTTCTACAAGGAAATCCTGGCTCCACAAGCCCTGCCCTCCAGACAGATCAAGTTTGATCTTATTACACACCAAAGATCTGCTTGGGGAGGGAAGGACAGAGTCACTGAAGCTCAGATGGTTGACATAAACACCACTGAGCTGAAGGGACTGGATTTTCAGTTACAAATTACCATTTTGTTGGGCTCAAGGAAAAACACAAAACCATGTTTGACTATTCCCTTCATCTGTGAGTGAGAGAGAATAGTATTATGAGCAGTGCAGGGAACAGGGCTGTCGTCAAACCCCGTTGAAAAGCTCTGAAATACAGGAGCGTGAGTGACTCTCGCAGGGAACGTGGGGCTGCTTAGTTGTGGGGAATGGAATAGGAATTCACGTCATTTCATAGAGCATGCCAATCTTTTCACTGAATTTAAGCACACTGGACTCCTACCTCTTTCCTAGCCCCGACATCTGGATCCATTAGGAATTTGCAATTCTAATTTGAATCAGCCACCCTAATTGTGCTTTTTTTTAATTGGCTGCACTATTGATTTTACAAGATACGTGATGCTCTTCCACCTGTGTGCAAGGCCCCTGCTGGGAGCTGCTAATGGAAAAAGACACCTCAATTAGCAAGAATTCCCTCTGAAATCCTTGAAAATCCAATATTGCTGATTAGTTTGTTAAAAAATCTTATTAAGAAATGCTTGGTGACTTCCCTAATAATATCATGAAGCAGATCCTCATGCTGGGCTCCCTAGAAGACTAATCTCTCCCTCTCCTTTTTCCTTCCCTGCCTCCAGCAAGGTTCAGAATTTGCAGCATGCAGGAATTAATTTCCCAGCCCCTCTCTAGAGAACCATGGAGGTGGAGAACTACGGTTCCCTTTTTAGTCCCATGCGGGAAATGTAGCTGTGTAAAGAAATTAATGATATTAATCCAGATTCAAGGAGAGTGGTGGAAAGTAACAGAAAAAAAAGTCCCTTTCATCCCTTTAGTGCTTCATTGGGCAAATTGACTGTATCCCGTGCTTATCCCTTTCCTACTTCAGTCTTGAATCCGTGTTAGCTTAGTTGAGTATCTCCTGCTGATGAATGGAAAAGGTCTGTTCTTCCTGCATCTTCTCTTGCCTATCACCTTACCACAGGAGGAGCCAGAACCCAGGGATAGCAAGGCAGTTGGTGTTTGGGACACAAGCTAGTGTTCACTCAAAGCTTAATGATCTCTGTCGCACAGGCATAAGTTTGGCTTCCTTTGCTTTAACTTGTGCCCATGGTATCAGGGAACAAGCAAATTAACACAATGCAGAATTAAGGCAATATATGCATCTGCACACGGTTTAGCCTATTCCTGTATTTTCAGATAATTGTTGCAATTTCTGTGAGCCAGACAGACTTTTCACCTTCTTAGAAAAAAACGTTTTTTTCTCCCTATTTACTTTGGCCGTATCAGCATTAAAGAGGCATGCTTGGAGAAATGGAGGGATCACAAATGGGGCCTTCCCCTTTGACTGCATATAACTGCAAGAGAAATTTCTCTTCATGCTCCCTGCAGCTCCCTAACGAGGTTTGAGCAAGTCTGGGTGTTGGTGCCCCTGGTAAGACAGCGGAGATAACAGCTCTGTTTCCAGAAGCATGGCTGGGTGAAGGAGAACTCAAGCAAGCACAAACAGTCCCTTCCCTTCTTCCCCATCCTAGTTAACATATCAACAGCTTACAGACATTCCCGTCATGCTGAAGACCTGTTCAAGTCCAAAGAGATCTGAAGCAGTGCCTCTATGTATTAATGCAACGCATTCCTCATTTCCTTAGCCACAGCTTTGGCTGAATCATTTCCACAAGTTCCTACAAAACTACATTTTGTGCAAACACTAAGCCACCCAGAGTTTTGGGAAGGACTCCCTGACCAGCCCTAAAGTTTACAAAATACCACCCTGTTCCAGTTGTGAGTTGTTTTGTTCATTTTGTTTTAAACACAGTATAGGCATGGTGAAAATGAAAATGGTAAGTCAACAGCTGGTTAAGTAGCAGTGAGACTGAACACAACGGAGCCTTCCCTACCCTGGGGGATCCCAGGAGCTCTGGAAACCAGTGTGGGAACCTTCAACTTCTCTTAACTTTAAAGCCTGCCCTTTGTTGAGGAGATGTTGCTCCTCCCGTGAGTTAGTGGGGAAGGAGGACACTGACACAAGGCAGATCAGAGCAGGAGCCAACTTTTGGTCTTTCTCTTCTAATGTTACCCCTCTTGAAAAAGTATCAGCTTTGGCAAAATTTGTCCATATGGTGGAGTAACTGCTCTGCGGAGGGCAGATAGGAGCAGCAACAGTGAGGATACTATTTCACTTCCTCAGACTTTCCTTTCCATGCTCCTTCTGAGCCTCTGGACTGTAGCTAGGGCCAGCCAGCGTTCTCATTCAGCACATGCTAATTTTGACATTTCCATAATGTCTGCTTGTCATCACCAACTCTTAATTTAACCTCACTGCAGAAATGCCTCCTGCATTTCAACCAGGCAGGCTGGAGTTTAATTATGCAGTCAGGCAGCTGGACTGTGTTGCAGCATATCCAGCCAGTCTCTGGTTTCATGTGTATAATTGCTGAAATACTTCATTTTCCACTCTCTCCCCACCCCCCCAATCTACTCATTCTCATTTAGCAACCACAGTCACTTGAAAATATTTTGCTAGCAAAACAAATTGCTGCTGAGTTCAAACAGGGCTTTTTTCCCCCTTGGATTTCTGCATCAGCCTGTTGATGTAGAGAGAATGCTGCAGGAGTCATTGAGGGGCCCAGAATCCTGTTTTTGCTTACACCCAGCTGGTGCCATGCCTCGGCAGCAAGAACTGTTAGTCTCTCACATCTCTTACTCCTTAACACAGCACAGCACAATTCTGAGTTCTTCCCTTTAAGATGAGTGGGCCCTTGTGCTGCTGCCAAATTTTTTAATTGCTGCAAAGACTCCTCTGCCTCTTGAGAACTTCATCTGTCTTTGAATCCCTGGCTCTGGATGCCTCAAAGGCACATCAACCTGCTGAATCATACAATTATAGAATGGTTTGGGTTGGAAGGGACCTAAAAGATCACCTAGTTCCAAGCCCCTGCCATGGACAGGGACACCCTCCACTACGCCAGGTTGCTCCAAGCCTCCTCCAGCCTGGCCTTGAAGACAGTCAGGGATGGGGCATCCACAGCTTCTCTGGGCAACCTGTCCCAGTGTGATCACCCTCTCTGTGAAGAACTTCTTCCTGATATCTAATCTAAATATCCCTGCTTTCAGTTTAAACCTGTTACCCCTTGTCCTGTCACTACAGGCCCATGTAAAAAGCCCCCCCAACTTCCTTGTAGGCCCGCTTCAGGTACTGGAAGACTGAACAAGCCCAATTGTCTTAGCCTTTCTCCATAGGAGAGGTGCTCCAGCCCTCTGACCATCTCCGTGGCCTCCTCTGGACTCGTTCCAACTGATCGTTATCCTTCTTATGCTGAGGCCTCCACAGCTGGACACAGCACTCCAGGTGGGGTCTCACCAGAGCAGAGCAGAGGGGGAGAATCCCCTCCCTCGCCCTGCTGGCCACACTTCTCCTGATACAGCCCAGGGTACGGTTGGCTTTCTGGGCTGCCAGCGCACACGGCCAGCTCATGTTCAGCTTCTCATCCCCCAGTACCCCCAAGTCCTTCTCCCCAGGGCTGCTCTCCAGCCATTCTCCATCCAGCCTGTCCTTGTATTTGGAATTGCCCCAACCCAGGTACAGGACGTTGCCCTTGGCCTTGTGGAACTCCATGAGCTTGGCATGGTCCCACCTCTCCAGCCTGTCCGGGGCCCTCTGGATGGCATCACTTTCTACAAGTGTGTCACCACACCACACAGCTTGGTGTCATCAGCAAACTTGCTGAGGGGGCACTGGATGCCACCATCCATGTCACTGATGAAGATGTTAAACAGGACCAGTCCCAACACCGGGTCCCTGTAGAATGCCGCTTGTTACTGGTCTCGGCTCACACATTGAGCCATTGACCACAACTCTCTGGGTGCGACCAGCCAGCCAGTTCTTTATCCATTGAGCAGTCCATCCCTCAAATCCATGTCTCTCTGTTTTAGAGAAAAGGATGTTGTGCAGGACGGTGTCAAACGCTTTGCACAAGTCCAGGTAGATGACATCAGTTGCCCATCCTCTATCCACCAAGGTCGTGACCCCATCATAGAAGGCCACCAAATTTGTCCGGCATGATCTGCCCTTGGTGAAGCCATGTTGGCTGTCACTAATCACCTCCTCATTCTCCATGTGCCTTAGCATGATTTCTAGGAGGATCTGCTCCATGATCTTGCCAGGCACAGAGGTGAGACTGACTGGCCTGAACTGGGCAGGTCCAGGAAGGCAGGCTGGTAAACAGCCAGAGATGCAGGTAAGCGCATCTCCATGGCAGGGGGGTTGGAACTAGATGGTCTTTAAGGTCCCTTCCGACCCAAATTTTCTGTGATTCTATGATTCTATGAAAAACCAGACTGAGGACTTACAAAGTACTTAGTGAGGCTCTTGGCACCTGACCTTATCCATGTGCAGCAATTGTATCACTCATCTGTGAACCAATGTCACTGTGGTGAGGGCGTGGAGAAAGTGTATCAGAAGGATACTTGAAAGTGATAGGCCAAGGAAATAGTGAAATATGCTGCATGCAAACTGCATCCAAATACAAATCATCAACTGTGTCCAGTCGACCTGGTGTCCAACTGATCCTGTGTCCAACTGACCCGGTGTGTGGAAGTAGTTACTCTCACACTCACCCTCTGCATCCCATCCCAGGTCACCTGTGTGTGACTCAGTACAGCCAGCTGCAACCATCCACAAAGTGAAGACAAGGAATAGGCCTATCTATTGTAAATAGGAGATTTCTGTATTATTATTCAAATCAGCCTCAATCAGCTACTGCCATTCCTTTGATCTGTTCTGCTAAACAACAGCTAATGTCGTTAAGGCACATTGGGACTCCTTAGGATCCACAGGTAAAAGTATTGCCACCTCAGGGTGGCAGCTGGAATCAAACTGCTGAGTCGAAGAGGAGGAAGAAGAAGACAGTAAATGGAAAAATGTAATTCTCCAAGCAAGCTGTACTGTTGAAACACCTGACTTTGCCAGGCAGCAGAGAGGAACTGAAAAGACAATTAAGCTGTCTCCTGTCATAATCTTAACTTGTGCTTTTGCATAGTGAGATGGAGTGAGTATGTCTCTACTTTAGCATTTTACTACATTTAATCCCCAAAATTTGACTCATTCCTTCTCACTGCCAAGGATGAGAATGCCCCTTAGCAATGCAGTTGCTTAGGGTTTTATTATAAATATGTCCATATTTCTAGGAGGCTCCTGTGAACCTGCAGCTACCTCCAAAGAGAGCCTCAGAAGTTTTTGAAGGCCAACAAGCCTTCTGTCAAGTTATATGGGAAGTCATACTGCTGTGTGGATGGACCTATAGGGATTTTCCTATAGCAAAGGAATTCCTTTAATTAATTCCTGTTGATACTAGACCACCGATTTTCGGAGCTAGTATCAGCCAGTCCCTCTTGGTCTTACAGCCTGTTACTGTATAAAGCCTTGAAATCAAGATTAAATGTCTTTCTAAAAGCTCTGTGGCCTAGAATAGGAAAGAAATGGAATGGCATTGGCTGACCTGTGTTACTCAGCATTCCTCTAATGTTCATTTCTAGCTTTAAAATATGTAATTCTCTAAAACTGATTCACTCCACATTCCACAGTTAGGAGGTTCATAAAGAAGAGATGGCTTTGCCCCAAGCACTTCTGCACCTTCATCTACTGAGATGTCTGCTTTCACTTGCGTGTTTGTAGGAGTGCTCAGTGAAATCCCTGAAGACCTCAGTGGAGGAAGCCTGTTCTAGAGAGAAATAATAGTGGCTGTAATTGTTCTGCAGGACCCTGGGAAACGTCTTGTTTCCATTTTCCTTTGCTAGTATTAAATTTTTATGTAGGAGTGTCCATTGATATTCATTATTCATCTGCCCTTGAATTTTTAACCAACATGTACTCGAGATTATGTCAGAAATTCTGTATTTATAGAGAGTTGGGAGTGAACAGCTATTCAGCTGGGCTGATAACTGCTGTCACACTTCAGTGTCCATTTTCAGCAAATATAGGTGGCTGATAACCATAATGGGAAAAACTGTTAAATTTCACAAATGAAAGGATGCCAGGAGTCATCTGCTTAGTAAGAGTGAAATTCCTCTCTTCTGGGGATCTGTCTCAAGAGCTGTGTGATCTCCAACACCCCCAGTGTGAAGACTCTGTGATACATAGGCCTTGTGTTGGCTCTCAGCATGATGATGAATTTCACTTTCTGAGAGCCAAGTTACATGATTTGTTACAGAGAATTTTTTTCGCACATGTAGCTTATTTCTTCATTATTTTCCTCAGGAGTAATTCAAGTGCAAACTGCACCTTTCTCTAAAAGCATTTAGAATTCAGCTTTATTTTCTCTTTCCTTTTTTCCATTCTATAAATAGTTTGCAAATCAGTATTCACATTTCCGTTGTGTTGACTTGATGTCTCTAGCACTCTTCACTTTTTAAATAAGAATCATGATGCTTAGAGGTTTTTTTTTTTGTTTGTTTTCTTTTTTTTTCAGCCACAGCTCTTGGAATCACGTAACTGTGAGAATCTCAGTTTGCACTTAGAAGGGTATTTGTAGCTTTGTATTGCAAAGGAAGTAGGAAAATATCACACAAATGTGCTGAGAAGGACTGACAACTGGAAAGCAAATAGAATAACTTTACATTTATACTCCAGAGAAAATCTGCACAACATTCCCCCTCCACCCAACTTTTTCCCCTTTATTTTTATTTTTTGTGGGAGAAGGAAATAGAATATATATCTCTCCCTCTGAAGGCACCTAAGATATGTGGGATTAATTTTCTTCTGGAGCTGCCTGTTGCCTTCTCCTCACTATGCAGAAAGGTTAAAGGATGGGATTCAACCTACACAGCTTTGGGGGACCAACCCAGATGCAGGAGCCTTTCTGTAGTGATTGGAGACTTAGCAAATGGGGTTTGGCTGTTCTGCGTTTCACCAAATGTCGATGTTGACTTTGGTGATACAAATCTGCTCCCCACTGCAGTCAGTAGAGCATGAATGAACATAAAGTGGCCTGGGGGCATTTGTGCTGGGGCAGATTGGGTTACCTGCTTTAATGGACTGAGTGGGTAAAATCCAGAGCTTGTAGGTGACAATTTGATCTCTAGGAGAGCAGAGCCGTGGTAGAGATCAGAAGGAAGCTGACAGGTAAAGTTGAGTCTCCTTTCTTACCTCAGGCAAAACCACTGGATAAGATGATTTCTAATACTTCAACTTCTGATACTTCAGCACACTTCCCTGTCATATACCTACAGTTTAAGGAGTACATTTTAGACTGGGGCACAAGCCACCAGGTTACCCTGGTTACAATCAACATTGCGTTCCCTGAATCCATCTGGCTTTAGTTCTTGCTAGAGACACTTCTGAGAGCTATGACCACTGTGAAAATGCAGAAAAGCAGAACACCTTGCCCCAAAGAAGGAACGGAGTGAATTCTTCACTTAGAGAGGTTTCTCACAGCAGTCTGGCACACTAAAATGTGTACAGAGAAAATGGCAGGGAGGAACAGTGCAAAGATGCAGATTTCACCTGAAAGACCCCACTTGAGGTACAGTGTCCAGCTGTGGAGCCCTCAGCATAAGAAGGATATCGACCAGTTGGAATGAGTCCAGAGGAGGCCACGGAGATTATCAGAGGGCTGGAGCATCTCTGCTATGAAGAAAGGATGAGCGAGTTGGGGTTGTTCAGCCTGAAGAAGAGAAGGCTCCGGTGAGATCTTATTGCAGCCTTCCAGTGCCTGAAGGGGCCAACAAGGAAGCTGGGAGGGGCTTTTTACAAGGGCCTGTAGTGACAGGACAAGGGGTAACAGGTTTAAACTGAAAGCAGGGGGATTTAGATTGGATAGCAGGAAGAAGTTCTTCCCGGAGAGAGTGGGGAGCACTGGGACAGGTTGCCCAGAGAAGCTGTGGCTGCCCCATCCCTGGGAGTGTCCAAGGCCAGGCTGGATGAGGCTGGGAGCAACCTGGGCTAGTGGAGGGTGTCCCTGCCCGTGGCAGGGGGGTTGGAACTAGATGATCTTTTAAGTCACTTCCAACCCAAACCATTCTATGATTCTATGAAAGGCAACAGAATTTGAGATGCAAACAACAGCAAAAAAAAGAATGGACCATTTGAACAAATATTTGAAAAGCTTTTATTTCAGCATTATGGCTGTTTTGTTTTCTTCTCAAAATTTTGTCTTCCCCTTGATAAAACCATTTGGTTGCTGCTGTGACTCAATTAATAATAAAAACACAAAGTTGTGGGCATGATTTTCTTGGGATGCTCTGTGAAGTCTAGCGGCCAAGAATCCAGTGTGGGATAAAGAGGAACCAGTCACCTTTGTTATTCAAAATGGAGTTTTGTAGTTGGTTTTACGTATTCTCAGGAGACCTCTGGTGAATAGTAGCAGATAAAATGAATTACCCTAAACTCAGGTGCCAGTAGTAAAGGCAATCTGAATCTCCATCTCCATCTAAACAGATATTCTATTTACAAGGGAAATATGTGTTTGTCTGTGAAATAGATAGCAGCAATGTAAACTAGAGCTCTTAATGGGCAGAGCAGAACACTGGTCTCATGTCTGTTGTTACTTTCCAAGAAAACTGTCCTTGCTCTGCCTGGCCAGTCTGGAACACTCACATGCGGAAGCTAGCACAGCTCAGCCCTTGCTCGACTTAGCAAGGCACTGATTTGCAGAGGTTCTGGAAGCCAGGCTGTTTGCAAAGTTTTTATGTGTTGATCGGTCCTTGTCAACTCAGGAGGTGTGCCAGGCTCAAGGATCAGAGGAAGCTTTCTCCCTGAGTTAGAAATTCTCTACAGCCGTGAGGAGGACTCTGCTCAGGATGTGCACACGATGCATTTGTAGAGCTCGGTGGGCAGGCTCTGTCCCCTGTGTGTTCACTGAAAGGCAGGACACTTTGTCTCCCCTGCAAGATTGATGATTTCAGCCTTGACATGGCTGCAGTCAGGTGGAAGAGAAAGGAGGGGATAAACATGTTTACTTCATAACAGCTCCGTTGCACTGTGGTACCCCCTCATCAGGCACTGGTCTCCTCTCCCCAAGTGCACTCAACCTCCCTTCATCTCAGGGTGTTCGTAGCCAGGCCAGTGATTTCCACTCACAGCTAATGCTCAGCTACACCATCATTTTATGACTCCTGAAGTGGTTTTGAGACAGCATTGCTGCCAAAAAAATTTGCTCAGACCTCTCCATCCACCTGGGTGTTAGTTCCCAGTCTGTCCCTGCCCTGTGCTGGGGCACACATGGGCACAGGATGGACAGACTCTGGCAATGTGTGGCTGGGAACCAAGGGGACAGACTTCCATTCCCAGGGGTGATACGGGACGCTGTCAGAGTCATGACCAATGCTCGCTGTAACCCTGGCTCTGCAGAGGGGTGACTCACAAGCACTGCTGATCCCTCCAAGGCTGGTATTGGGAGTTACCTTCTCAGCAGCCTGAGACCTCTCCTTATTCTGGCTCATTTTCTGCCAGGGCACAGCACATCAGGAACCAGGCTGGAGAAACAGGGTCCATAACTATGATCCCAGCTCTAATCATCAGAGCCTGGGAACCAGATCCCCACCCTTGCTGGGAAAGCCCACTGCAGCCGGCAGACACTGGCCATCTTAATCATATCCGCACCACAGCTTCATCCTCCTTCCTGTTCCAACTGCAGCGTTGGGGTTGGTTTATACAGCACCTTGCACAGTAGGTACCATATTCATGACTAGTCTTCCTCAGTGTGGTATAAACCACTGTCTCCCCCAGATCCCCTTTTCCAGCTACTTGACACTACTTCCAGCACATATTGATTGTCCCTTTTTGACTGCAACGGGAGTTAGAGCTCAGGTACATGCAGTGGACATGGGTGACTTTCCTACACATTACTGGCTTTTTAATATATTGCATCTCCCAAGAAATATCAGGCATGATTCTGTAGTCATGAACTCAGAGGTGACCCTTTCTTAAGGCCTGAATACTCAGGCATAGATCCAAAAGAAGAATTTATCTAAATCATACTAAAAATCAATGACAATTATGCATATAAATGCTTTGCCGAGTTGGTCTGCTGGGGTGGCAGCTATTGAGAACTATTTGGTTTTTAATGAAAATCTAAATTTTCCATAACACTGGTAATAAAAAGATGGATTGCAGCTAAAGTTTTCTGTGATCTTTTATTATTATTATTGTTATTATTATTATTATTATTATTATTATTATTATTATTATTATTATTATTATTATTATTATTTCCTTGAGCTCAGAAACAAAAACAAAGTTCTGAATAAGGAGAGCCTATTCCAGAAAAAGTTAGAGGTATTTAAGCTCTGTGGAGAATGGAAGAGCCATTCACAAAGGATTCCAGAGTGACTGTACCATTTCTGACCAGAATGAAACCAGTATGAAAAATGTGATCTGAAAGAATAGTGAGTATACATTTTGCATATCTTTATTAGCATAAGTGGGGATCAAAATTTCATTCTGAGAATATTTTACTTCTATTGCTTTGTACAACAGTACAAGGCACTTGGTTTGCGCTGAACTTTAATCCATAGATGCCTGAGTATATCACAAAACAAATCTGACCCAGCAGAAGTTCATTTTGTGTTGGCCTGCATGGAGTTTTTTCTAACATTGCCTAAGCCCACTATTTTATGTTTCTTGATGGAAAAATACTATATATATCTTACTGAAAGAAAAGAAAAAGTATGAGGTAGACATACAGCATGAAGATCTTTGCTGCAATGTAGACTCAGACACATTTGCAAGCAGCTGAAGGCTGGGTGTACTATAATGAAGAGCATTAGGAAATATCAATATCATTACCGGAAGAACACACAAGAGAGAGGGAGCATCAGTTAACACAGAACAAATTTGTTCCAGAGACTGTTCCATGAGTTTAGTAACAATCAGTCTTATGCCTATGAGTCTCTTGAATTTACTACTATTGATACAGCCTTATTTTCTCATATAGTAGCTTTTATTGCAACTTGCAACATCACTCTAAAGTGGCTCCTTCTATTCACCTTGAAATAATAGTGGTTTGTAAATTCATTTGAAAAGCACAACCATTCCCATTTCCCTGACTTTTGGACTTGCACGTTAAACAAGACAGATTGTCTTCTCAGGCCTTAGGGAACATTCATGTGTTCAACAGCAACATGCGACCACAGTGTCAAAGGAGAAGCAAAGTAAGAAAATAACACTTTTCAGCAGTTCACAGCTACTTCAAACATGAAGTGGTTTTCCTTGGACCAGCAAAATTGACTTTCTTGGTGCCTGTATTATATTAGAAGTGATAACTAAGTGTCAGGATCCATTTTCAGAGATGTCTGAGGTCTTCAAAACCGGTCAGAAAAATGGACACTAGAAAGGTTTGTATCTTGGATTCCTGTTGATCTCTGAAGAGTTTCAACCCCTCCGCAGCTGATAACAAGCATTTAAAGCTGGCCTTTAGGAAAAGTCTATGCTAGACCTGAAAAACATCTATTAGTTATTCCTCTTACACCTACTCATGTGTAAGAGCACTTGGTTCCTAATCATGTTGGTCTTTGAAACAGTCCAAACAAACATCAACTCATCCTTAATACATTATTTTCTGAGCCGGGCTAAATAAGCAAAAGATAAATCTACTGGTAATGCAATTAAGTCATAATTATACAGAAATACATATGCAATTACTTTCCCATCCTCATTAAAGTTGAATGAATGCTTAGGGGTTTAACTACCTTTTAACTACAGAGCAAAAGAAAGTTAATTATACAGTTGTGAAATTTTGCGTTTTAACTTTTCCTAGTAGAAGTGTGACAATAAGTGCCTTTGAAAAAAGTTGCTGTAGTTCTTGGAGAGGAAAATACAGCTCAACATTTTGTGTGAAGAAATTAAGATTGCAAGCAAAGGGTATTAATAAAAATTCAATTATACACTTACTGCATGTGCTATTTTCAACTAATTGCATTGCGGCAAGATTTCTCTCTTGGATAGGCACTACATTTCCACCAGAAAAAAACAGCTCAAGATGATATCTAATGAAGCTTTTTGAGTGCGACAAAGGAGATTAAGTCTTGTTAAGGGCATGCCAAATGTGGAGTTTCTGAGTGTCATCTGAGAAAGGTCCCTGAAGAACAGTTGCGTGTATACGTGGAGGTGCTTACTGGGTTATATTCACCCGTGCAGACACAGGAGGCTCACACAAGTGCCACTAACATGGCTTTGACCAACTCCCTTGTCCAGAAGTGTGGAAGTGGTCCTGCTGCCAGCACGTGGGAACAAGGATGAATTCTAGTAACACCCCCAAATTACACCCTACAGTTAGGGTTTTCTCTTAATCCACAGTTCTAACTTTGTAGGCTTGGGGTGCCCATCACCTGCACGCAGGCGGTAGATGATCAGGATGGTAGATTGTGCTCCCAGTAAGAATTTTACAGGAATTAGATTCAATCCTCTTAAATCCCATGCTAGAACAACAGAGGCTAAAGGGCGTGACAGGCAAACTGGGGCTTCTCAACTCATTGCTGTTATTTCAGCAGTCATTCTGCTGAGCTAATCCCAAGGAAAATTAGCTGCCACGATCCCCAGTCTAAGGGTCCTTGATTGTGATGAAACGCTGGACCCGGTGTGAGCCACCCCTCGTTTGGCAGGAGAGCCAATTAAATACCTGGTGAAGGCTGGCATGATGGACAGAGAGAGGAAAAAGAGACTACTCTGAAGCCCCTGACAAGGTGACAAGGTGGCCAGTCGAGTTCCGCCTCGCCCCCCCCCCCCCCCCACCTCCCCCGAGGGAATGCTGTAATTAGCATCACTAGGAGATGTGGTTTGTCAGGGAATTGTCTTTCCCTCAGGCAGAAAAATGCAGTACTTTATTATTCTTTCTCCCCTCCCCAGCTGGTTAGTTGGCTGATGAGATTACATGATCAATATGTCACACCCAGACTAATCAAAAGTCTGACTAGACAAAACCATTAGCATGCAATTACCTTGGGTCTATTAGGGATAACGACTTCAGCAGGACTCACCTATGTTTTAAAAAAAGGCCAAGTACGGTGTCACCTTTGCTTTGTGCCAGATACCGTGCTGTGCAGTGGGTGCGGGCCCAGCTCCCCCTGAGCCTACCTGAGCTGCAGAGCGCAGGCACTCCTGCTGCGCTCTCCCCTGCAAGCTGTTTTGCTCACTGGGTGTGCAGGCTCAGCTCTGCTAGAGCAACAGCTTTCAGTCCACTTGACTTGCTTTCTGAGAAATGTATTGCACATCCTTTGACACCTAAGGAGCAACAATAGATTTGTACTGGTGCAACTGGGACAAGTATCTGGACCTTAAGCCCTGTTCTTTCTCTCCTCTACTGTCAAGTTCCCAGTCACCACCCCGGTCATCTGAGGAGCAGGTTTGCAGTTGCCTGCACCATCATTGTTCATTTTGCCATGCCCTTTGCCAGGAGAAGATAACTTCAAAGCAAATCCAGAGAGACAAGAAAAAAATCACAGCTCTTTGGAGAAACTCTGCTGAAAGCAGCAGTAAGCAAATTGGGAGTTCCCTGTGTTAAATGTGTATCCTCTGTGCCTTGATCTGGTGACCATGTCTGCAACAGGCGTGAGCAGCAAGCTGTCAAGCTGTTGTAGTTGGATGACAGATGAGTCAGCCAAGCAGAGATGTACATCCCCTTACAGCATCTGAAATATGGGGTTTTCCAGAGCAAAGAAGCCGGCAATGTCCCTTCTCGCCTCCTGTGCCCCTGATGCTATCCCTGGCTAAAAGGCATCAGGCAACTTGTCCCAGCAAGCCTGGCATCAGTAAGCAGCCTGCTGCGCAGTTCCAGGTTGGAGGAGTGTAGCTGTGATGATGACAGAGGGCAGATAGGCTCACGAGGGTGCAACATCCTTATCTCCAGTCCTCCTCACATCCAGCATCTTGGGCTTGTCCTCAGAGGAAAGAAAATCTTTGGCCAAGAACACCAATCACTTTTGGTGACACAGTCTGAATGTTGGCCATGAGAAAAATGCACTTTATCAGCTGTTCATTCCCATTGCTGGGGGTTTACAGCTGGCACCATGGCTGTAATGATAAGAACAAAAAAATGGGGGTAGGTGTAAGAGTGTATTAAGATGGTGGACTAAGAAATATCCAGCGTATATGAAGTTTTTATATCACCAGACATAGTGGGATTTAGGTGGAGGAAGAATGGATATTCCTTTCTTGTAAAAGCAAAAAGTACCAGGGCCTGCCTGTGTAGATCTGGATGATCTCAAGAGTCAGGTCGATATTAATCCTTTTTGCTCTGTTTGGTTTTCTCTTTTTGCTTTTTGCCCTTATACACTTCAACCCTCAGAACAAAAGGAAGTTGCCTAACACATTCTTGAATCTCCTAGTGGTCCTTCGGGTGGAGTGCCTTCCTACAAAAAGGCAGCACAAGAGGTAAATGGAAAAGGCCAATCTAACTTCTTTACACTGGTATTATTTTGTGCACACCTTTATTTTATTTTCTCCTGAAGCTCACAATTTCAGCCTTTCAGGCTGTTGTCACTTCTACTGCCTGCCCTCAGCCACAGTGACTTGACCTTGGACCAGAACAGCCTGGCAGAGTGAAATTAGTCTTTTGTTGGAGACAAAGAGCTAAACTGATTTGAGGAAAGGTAGATGATGGAAGCTAGTTTCACTTCTCTTGATTTTCTATGGAGGTAGCTTAGATGTTATGATTGGTAGCAGTAAAAGTGCTCAATGACAGGTATTTTCACATGCGTCTTTCACTAGTCCCTTGCATTACTGAAGGCCACATGTCGCGGTTTAACCCAGCACATCACAATATTGCTATACTTTTATTAAAGCAGGTGAAAGCAAACAGAAGGAATAAATATCTTACCCTAACTCTTACCTACTCTCTGATCTGCCAGGAAATGGTTATTACCTTTCATAAGGTTTTCTGCAGCCATCTGAAGTCAGTTCAGAGGCTAAGAGCAAATGAGCTGCTGGGGCACAGATAGATCATAGTCACATGCTGTGTTAAACCATCAGCCTTGCTACAAACAGAATTTAATATATTGTCAAAAGCCACTTCCTACCTGCCCTCCTACTTCTCACATGCAAGCAGGCATTTATCAGCGGTCACTGGTAGCTGTGAGCTTCAGTGGCCCATGCTAAAATACCTCACACTGCTGAATGGCTTGGTTTATTCTAATAAAATAGCACTTTACTGGGCTATTGCAAAAGTTTTGTCAACACCAACCTGATCCCAGCAGCTTGTATATCTACAACCACTTACTGGTGACACGTCACTGCCTGGGCACATACAACAAGGGGGTCCCTGTGCACATTCATTGAAGTCTCAAGGATAGAGAAGTTTATTCCTACATTATTTAGGTCCAGTAATACAACCCTTTTATAGGATGTCAAGGGATTGGCGTACAAGTCTTCACTCAAGCTGTTAGCCACTCCACATCCACTCCCAAAAGTAGTGTTACCTGGTTATCCTCTCATTACCATGTGTGCTGGGTTCAGTCAGGAAAGGGCTAACTTCCTTTACTCTGGTTGCCAGGGAACTGTGTTGCTGGACAGTAAGTGAAAACATTGATAAGGCCTCAGCTGCTGCTGGGGATGGCTTGTACTGAACTCAAGGTCTTTTGTCCGCTTCGGATACTGTAGCTGACCCAGACTGACCAAGGAAGTATTTCATCCCATAGTACGTCATGTTCCAGTCTCTTTGGGTGGGGAAGAGGGTCCGGTAGCCATTGCTCTTCCCTTCTCTCTCTCTCCTTTACTCCCTTGCTCGTCTCTCTGGGCACTTGTTCACCCTCCTGTGTTAGCTGCTTTGCCAACTCCTGTGCTGGCTCGTTTGTGTGGGAGCTGGTGGATTGTTTTGAGTTTTCTGGCTGTGTTATCAGTGATAAGGTTTGCTCGGAATCTGCTGCGTAGGCTCCTGGGCTCCGGCCTTCAGGCCGCGGCTCTTGGGCTGCGATCGCTCTCGGGCTGTGGTTCTTGGGCTCTCTGGGTCTGATTTTCATCCCTCAACATCTGGGTGTGCATTGATCAGTGGATGGTGGGAAATTGTATCATATTGTATATATTGTACTATAGGTTTCATTTGCTACTATTTTAATTAGTTATTAGTAGTAGTACCTGTATATATTGATTTAGATTTAATTAGTAAATAGTTCTTATCTCAATTTTACGAGCTTCCTTATTTCTTTTTCCTCAGATTCTTCCCCTCCACTGGAGGAGGGGAGGGGGATTTGTGAGAGCGGCTTCGTGGTATTTTGCTAGCCGGAGTTAAACCACGACACCATGCTCAGTGAGATTGGGGACAAATTCACCTAACTACATGTCTCCAATACAGGCATCTACAACCCTGCTAGGTGTCACCAGGGACTCCTGTTACAGCCAGCTTTCTCAAGTGAAGGGCCTGGAGTCATATGGAGGGTTATGGAGGGTTTTTCCCTCTTTTATGGCCATAAATACTCTGCTTAAAAACAGAGAGACTTCTTTTCCAAAGCTCTCAATCCTGTACTTAGAAGTGGATGGGGATTATGTGTCACAATGGATTTGCATTTCAGGAGAAAAAAGGCTGACAGAAAATGTGGCTTTGCTCCATTCAGCAAGTCAGCGTCATCGAAGGCCCAGCCTAAATGCCTCTGCAAACGCTTGTAGCGTCAGGGATAGACCAGGAGTTAGAGACGCACACACTCCTGCAGGGCCATGACCTCACTGGCATCACAGAGACGTGGTGGGATGTCTCCTACGACTGGAGTGTCAGAACGGAAGGGCACAGGCTCTGCAGGAAGGACAGGCAGGGGAGACATGGAGAGGGGGTTGCTCTCTATGTCAGGGACCAGCTGGAGTGCATGGAACTCCAAAGGGGATGGATGAGGAGCTGACCAGAACTTATGGGTCGGGATCAAAGGGAGGGCAGGGAGAGAGGATACTGTAGTAGGAGTTTGCTACAGGCCACCTGGCCAAGATGAGCTAGTAGATGAGGCCCTCTACAGACAGATAGCACCAGCCTCATGTTCACAAACCCTGGTCCTCATGGGGGACTTCAGCCACCCCGGTATCTGTTGGAGGGATGGCATGGCACAAGAGCCATAAGCACAAGCCAGCCAGGAGGTTCCTGGAATACGTCAATGACAACTTCCTTCTCCAAGTGATAGAGGAGCCGATGAGGAGGGGTACCATGCTGGGCCTTGTTCTCACCAACAGGGAGGGGCTAAGGGGGATTGTCCAGAGCAGCTTTGGCTGCACCGACCATGGAATGGTGGAGTTTGAGATTCTTACGGAGGCAAGGAGGGTGTGCAGCAAGCTTGCTACCCTGGGCTTCAGGAGGAGATTGGACTTCAGGATGAAGCCTTAGAGGGAAGAGGGTCCCAAGAAAGCCAGTTATTATTCAAGGATCAGCTTCTCCAAGCTCAAGAGCAGTATATCCCAACAAAGGCTTTATGCAGTTGTACAAAGACCATGTTTATGCTACAAGTCTCTTGGCCAGACAAATCTTCCTTGCAGAGGAAGTGGGTGACTTTTTATACCATAACTGTGAACAAACATGAAGGGTATTGACTGGTTGGAGCGAGTCCAGAGGAGGCCACGGAGATGCTCTGAGGGCTGGAGCCCCTCTGCCATGGGGACAGGCTGGGAGAGTTGGGGTGTTCAGCCTGGAGAAGAGAAGGCTCCAGAGAGACCTTAGAGCCCCTTCGAGTGCCTGGGGGGGCTACCAGAAATCTGGGGGGGACTTTTTGCAAGGGCCTGTAGTGACAGGACAAGGAGTAATGGGTTTAAATGGAAAGAGTGAGATGGAGATTGGACATCAGGAAGAAATTCTTCCCGCAGAGGGTGGGGAGGCACTGGGACAGGTTGCCCAGAGAAGCTGTGGATGCCCCATCCCTGGAAGTGTTCAAGGCCAGGCTGGATGAGGCTTGGAACAACCTGGTCTGGCGGAAGGTGTCCCTGCCCATGGCAGGGGGGTTGGAACTAGATGGTCTTTAAGTTCCCTTCCAACCCTAACCATTCTGTGATTTTCAGTGTTTCAACATTTTTCCAAGGGAAATGCTGAATTTTTCTTTTTTGGTTGGGGATGTTGAAGCAATGCAATTTAGAGATGGGGTACTTGGGATGATCCTGAGACCATCAGATAGCTCTCATGAATATCAGCATAGATACCATCTGCTTTTCAGATGTAATGCACCATGGCAGGACAGGACTGATGCATCAGTCCAAAGAAGACCATGAGTTCAAGGCAGGAATGAGTGGGAATAAGGTACAGAGTATCAGTTTTAGAAGGAAACACTCACAAACAATTGAACTGACTAAGTATGGAAAGTGTTCTGTGTGGTAGTGTAAAGGAGGTCTTTTTAATGCTAGTCCTTTGATATTTTCCATCTTTATGCTTTGCCCAAATACAAACAAGGGAGAAAATATTGGTGCTTCCTGTGGTAGGAAAATCCCAGTTTTCAATCAGGTGCCATTTACTCGTGCTCTAAGAGACACCTGTGTTGCTGCTTTCCTTTGCAGATTGAACAAGGGATGAGATGCTTTGATCTTTCACACTCTAATGGATTAATTTGTTGTCTTCGTCTGAACTGCAATGGATAATTTGAATTACAATTAGCAAATCTCTGTGCAGAGTCAGCACCTGGCAAAGAACAACAGTAGGATAACAAAGGACCTTCTAGGTGAGACATGATGAAAATATTATAAAGAGAAGGAGCAGCTGGGCACTCGGCACGCTTCCCAAGGGATACAGTGAAGACATCATCACCAAAAGGAGTTGTGACAGGCAAGCTAACATGCTGCTGTGATTGAGATCAGAGCTATAAATCCTCCATATCATAACTCATGACTGATAACACATTTCTCCTTAAGCCAGTCAGTTTGTCCAACTCCCTACTCATTTGGAGTACAGTCACTTCCAGAGTGAGCAATGCTATGAAACTTATTCCATTTCTGGGACAACTTGAGGAAGGTGACTAGGATTTCACAGGGCTGCCTGCCATTGAATGTTCACTGGTCTCATGGTTTCTCTCGCTGCACAGCACATACAGCAGCTCTGGCAGCTGACTGTAAAACCTGCTGTCATTTATTTCTCCCTCCAGCAGCCTGGAGCTGTGAGGAACAGAGTTAGCCCAGTGAGTGACCCTGGCCTTGGATAAACAAGCAGAAGGAATAACAGTGATACATGCTTTTCAGGCAAGAGATCCCCCTTTCTTCCTTCTGCTGTTAATCCAAAGCCTTTCCCTAGGGATTCTCCAGGGGATCCTTGCTCTGCGGTGAGGTCAGCAGAAACATACCAGAGTTACTATCAGTTTGGATACTGTCACCAAGAAAGCTGGGCCAAGAACATGGCCAGGCACATGGCTACCACCAGATTGGTACTTAAACTTGCCAGGGGACCAAGGGGCCAGGAGGAGAAGGCCCCTTTAGGTCTTTCTCATCTGTGTAGGTCAGGGGTCTATAAAGAAGAACATACAAATGAGACAACTGCAGGATCTCCTTTTGTGGAAATGCTGCACTCCACAGCTTTCCTTTCTTTATACACCGGATCTAAATCAGATTCTAAAAGCTAAATTTAATATAAAATAAAATTTTTACACAAGTAGATAATGAGTTAACAGTGACCATAATGTGCCGCTCCTCATATGAAACTGTGATATGATCCCCAAGAAAGCAACCTCCACAAGCACCCTACGTCAATCTCTCATTCAGAGCTGCTCTTGAACCTGTGAATGAACTCTAAAAGGACGACACCACTCCCCAGTGCAAGCGGATTCTCCAGCACAGGGTTGAATCAAAACTTTTTTTTTTTTTTCTTAAAAGGGTCTGGTTTAAGCCTTAAATTCTGGGTCTGTTGCACAACAAAGAAGTCACTGAATCAGACAAAGAAAATGAATTCTGTCATTATCTGGGCACAGAATTTCACACGTCTTCATACATAAGTTTTCAAAAGAGGCTACTGCAAGTGTTAACTTCAGTGTCCTGCAGGAGATGTGTATATATGACTGCCTAATTATAATTAGAACTACAGAGTTTAAAAAAACCCTCTTCATTATAAGAATGTAATTGTCTTTTTGTTAATTGCCATGAAGTTGCAGATCTTTCTCTCAGCTCTGGCTGGCCTCAATGCTTGTCTCTGATTCTAAATAGAGGCATTGAACTACAGAAGCTTTGTTAAATGTTGCAGGTTTTGTACAGCATTTTTAATAGTTTTCACAGTGACTACAAATGAAAAAGATATAGATGTCAAGGTTATCAAGCATGCAGTACAATAGCATTACTGAGAGTTTTCTGTACTGTGATGCTGTGTCTGATGAGAGGTGTAGTTTGGAGGCCAAATTCCCTGTTTCCTGTAGTCATGGGGCACCGAGCATTTCCCCTAATAAGCAAACTTGACTGCTGTCCAGGACACTAGGGATGGGTTCAAGTCATGTGGCATTTGGTCAAGGAACATGAGCACATGCCTCTGGGTGCTGATATCAAAGCAAAGCTATCGAAGCTATATAGGCTATAGCACAAGGACCTCATCAGAACCCAAACAGACTCTTATGCATCCTTAATGGCTTTGTGAGATGCTTCAAATGTGCACCTAGGGATTCTAATCATCTAAATCCTGTTTATTTAGCTTAGTACTTCAACATAAAATAGGAGAGAAGACACCTGGAAATAAATTCAACCTAAATTGAAAAAAGAAAAGATTCTCTACACAGAACAGAAGAATAGACCTGGTGTGTCCTGCCATTGCCGTGCAGGAAACCTTCAGTTTAAAGCAGCATTTAACGCAAAACTATGCCAAAGGCAACCTGAAGATATTCTGTCATATCTCATTTATGCTCTCATGCCACAATAAAAGGGAAGAATTCCCTGTCAACACAGCAGTCCTTCTCCTTCAAAGGCTAAACAGAAATCACCGAGGAACTGAAGTCATTGATGAAGGCTGTATGTGAAATGTCCCTCTTTCTGACCCTGTGGAAAATGCATCTTTCTTCAGACGGCAGAAATATAATGACAGAAATTGTCAGGTTTTGCTACAGGTAGTTTAATGCCACGGGAAACGGCTAGCTTCCTAGATTGCTTTCAGTTAGCAGGTTGGGGGGACACTGGCTAATGAGTGTCCCCCCTCAAATTAAGCTCAACATACGGTTGCACCTCCCCACTGTATGTTTGCACCACTCCTGGGCATTGAGAGCCGCAGAGGTGCACAGGCCGCTACTCCTGGACCTCCACTTCATAGCTCATATGATCCAAGGGGAGACTGTCAACTACTGCAGTTCAGCAACACCTTGAGGAGGAATCACCACCCTGAGAAGGAATGAGCCATTCTTCGTGCCCCAGCTGCCATTTTGCTCCCAAATACCATGTACAACGATTTGCTTCTTACCACTGAGGAAAGCTGTGGTGTACTTGTCTCTAAGTATCTCAGCGGAAAGGAAGTACTGCTTAGCTTCTGCCCACTTCATTTCTGTGAGACAACCAGCCAGGATTGGGTTGAAAAACTGAACAAGGTGAATATGGGACAATGCAAATGCTACGCTGAGCTAAACTCTGCTGTTTGAACAGTTGGGGCAGCTGCCATGACTGTTAGATGGAACAACTATGATAGCCTGCTAGAAAATACTTTGTATTGGAAATTATTCAAACGCTGCTGTGTTCTCCATTAGGAACAAATCTGCACCAACAAATTAGATTTCTCCTACATCCCAAAACTTGCTGTTTGATGCATTGAGAAAACATGTGTACATGCATTAATGTGCCAAGAGTACTTGTTGTAAACGAGCCAGCAGACTCAGTGTTTCATCTGCATGTTTGCTGGCTGTCAGGGGAAAAGTCCTCTGAAAGGCTTCAGGAACAAAGAATTGGAGAACCTGCTGACATTTTTAGGATGAGAGAAGAGAGATTATTGAAGACAAGGCCTGAATAAACAGCCTGGATTTATACTCAGGTATATTTTTCCATGAAAATTCAACCGTATGCTTTCTTGTCACTACACCGATTAATTAGCCTGACTTCTTTATGTCAAAACTGAGACTCTTTCAAAACAGTTTAGCTGAGAATTTGGACCCTTCATTCCTATGCAAGTTAAGAACTGATGACAAGGATTATGAGAAATATCCCAAAGCAATCTCTCGTTTCATGAGAGGAGACAGGAGATTTTAAGGCAACAGAGGATGGTTTGGCTCATTCTACATAACCTTTAAAATTTTCTGATACTGACAATGTCTCTTACAATTTTGTCTTGGAAATGCTGATAGGGAAAATTCATCATGGTCCTGAATGTAAATTCAATAACTACGAATTAGAATCTGGAATTTTTTTCCCTAAACTGTCTCCTTAGATGTTTGATCTCTGCCTATAAGCAGAAATGGACCAAAGGGGTTTGACTAGTCTCCTCTGGGCTTAGCTGTCCACGAGTACTTCAACATCCCCAATTCCCTTCTCAATTCTTCATTTCTAATGGTGTCAAAATCGGGTTTGCATGATGTCATGGCTAAAAAAGGACATCCAGAAATCCCACTAGACTGCAATCAAAACATCCTGATTACAGTCAGATTTATTTGCATTAATTATAATATACTGCAAACTAACTTCCTACTGACTGCTTTAGTCCTTTCGAAAAAATCATCACCATAACATCCAGCAGTAACAAAGCAACAATCATACAGCAGTTCAAGGGTCACTTCAGAGTATGCCTGGCAGGCAGAGTGACCACGGTTTTAATATGTGCATTATATATTTGAAGAACAGATCTGAAAATCCTCTGACATTAAAGGGGATGATAAAATGATCAAAGTGTCTAGATCACAATTGGAACTAACAACATTAACAATGACTTGAAATCCTAGCACAACTGTCTAACCCTAAATAGCCATTCTGTCTGCCACAATTGTAACAATGTGGCAATGAGCAAGTTATTACAACAGTCTATTAGGGAAAATGAGCCTGTCAGGCTGCAAACTGCTGGTTCTCTTAGAAGTGGTCACTTAATAAAGGGTCTTGGCAGATGGTTGTAGTGGCTCGTGTTCCCTCTCACGCTCCTATTACTGCCCTTTTTACCCATTTCTCCCCTTCTCACAGCCACAGTGCCCTGCAGTAAGATTGGCAGAGTGAGTAAGTAACAGCGTCTTAGTTGTTTCAGGGACAAAAATCACCTCCATGCGCACCGGGCTCTACCCAAGCTGGCAACAACCCCAGCTGAGAGGTACGGGGAGGGTGTGAGAAGTGGAAGGGCATAAATAGTCTTTTGCTGTTGGAGGGGAGACCTCATTTGGAATTGGAAAACACAATTCTTTCCTAAAAAGCTCAAAGCACAGAACCTTTTTTTGTTTTTCCTCTTTTTTTTTAAGTTCAAGAAGGTCCATGGATTCCAGGATGAAAAACCTGGAATTTTCTGAAAAGGAACTGCCCTATTACCACAAAAGTGATTGTCTTCCTCTTCTCCTTGATGATAAATCCCCTCAATGTGTTGTTCTCATGAGATTTCCTAGAAGGGAATCTTGAAGAACTGATCTAAACCCTCATGTCTACCTTAGGAACCTGGCCCTTCCCTGTCACTCATCCCTGACATGTTGAGAGAGCATCCGACTGTACCTGGAGTCTTAATCATGTTGATGAAGAGAACTCAAAGTCCCCCTATCTTTCATGACAAGATAAGCCCTTTTAACCTTTCAGATCCTGTCCCAGCTCAATCACATCTCGTGCCACAGGGAAGCCCATTCTGGGACACTTTTCTTGAGCATTAAAGAGACAGATCTCAGTGTGACACAGATAATGTATGATTTAAAAAAATTAAGACCATTTAAGTGTTCTGAGAGAAGCAGAAACCCATTAAAGTGCGTTTGCAAAGCACCTTTTCATGCCTGACATACATACAATCAAAAGTTGCTTTAGGTAGTGAATTACTTGCTTTCCTTTTCTCCTACTACAGTTCCTCTAAGCAGTAAACTTGGGTCTATTGAAGCTGTCCTTTCCATTTGACAACTACTTCGACACTCTGACTAATGTAATCAGATATATTCAGGGAACTACCGAATGTAAAGACACTGCCATTACAGCGAAGCCTGTGGATGCATTTTTGCAAATTATATAGCAAAACCAAGCAGTAAATCAGTGTCTGATTAGCTTTGGGATTTGAGAAGGTTCTGATTTGAAAACTGATGAGAAAATTCCCCTCTGGAATGATAAGTGGGCTAACTTGTAAGGTCTTTGTTGGTTTCGTGAGAGCAGACTGTATCTTCCCAAATCACAGCCGTCCCATGGCAGTGGTATGGGGCCTGAAGATCTTGACGTGTGTTTTAACTCCCAGGGGACGTCGTGGCAGTGTTACACTGCATCTAACACTGCAGGCATGGAGATCAGGCAGGACCTAAAGCACCAACCTTCCCTGTCACTACAAGGTCAGTAGCTAACCTGACACCACTCCTGGGGTTTGTGGATGTGCCCTTGCCTGAGCTACAGCTTTGGCACTGAATGCGTCAGGGCTCAGCAATCCGGCATCTAAGATATGCTGGGCCTCAGCTCAGTCTTTCCAGCCCCCCAAGTTCCTGCCTGGTATGCAGACAGCAAACTCTAGGACATGACACCTTCTTTGTTTTCTGTTTATCCTGCATCGAAACACTGGGATGCTGCTCCAGCACTGTAACACTGCTATTAATAATAATGAAAGATGCAAATTACCCCTTGGATTTCCCGAAAGCCAAAGCCTCCCTGCAGTCAGAGATCACCTCACCTCTCACAACTGAGAGATGATTCACCGCTCTCCTTTAAAGATCACATGTCAGTTTAGTTTTCAGTTGCTGACATTCTACCCTATCGATATTTTCTGATTAGTCCGCCCTGTTTTGGTGTCCATGGTGACAACTGCTTTTTTTCTGCAGCCAGAATCCTAGTGCCAGCGTGGGAGTGCTGATGAGATCCCTCTGACTTAGCAGTCACTCACACTTACTAACAGGGGCTGATCTTCCCCCGTGCTCAGCACCTGGGGAACATGCAGGATCAAGGGAAGCAAGGAGGAGGCACCCCAGCTAGCTGGGCTTGTTCATTTAACAAGCCAAGTTCAGCATTAACACTTCAGAGCACATTCAACAGCCTTGAGCATGTTTTGGAAATGCAGTGGAGACAAACAGTGTGTGTTCACTTCTACCTGCTGTCTCCTGTGAAAGAGTTGAGGGAAAGGAAGAGGGAGGAAGAAGAAATCAAATATAAGCATTTTATGGTGCCTGCTTTGGTTAATTGGGCTGACAAAATTTCCACTTACACTGGATTTTAATTAATGACAGTGGGTGAGTTAATATAATTTCGCAACTGTCTTTTTTGTATTTTATTTAGTTAGTTAGTGCACATCAGATGCTCACTGCTCAGAAAAAAACACACTTTGAAAACACCAACACCTCCTGCAATGAATAAAGGTAAGAAGCATTGATCAGAGTTGACCTGATGAACGCTGCAGGATCTTGGCCAGCCAGCCAGGTGCTAAAGAAAAACATCAGCATCATTTCCAGCTGTGCAAGGCTACGCAACCAAAGTATCCCAGTGTCTTGCCAGGAATATGTTAATTTTCAGATGGGTAAACTGAGGCACCAAGAAATTGGAATGAATTATTAAGTGACCGACAGGACCCTGAAGGGGGTCCCAGGGTCACGCTGTTTCGTTACACTCTTTTCCTGTTTAGCCAGGCTTTCATAGAGGATTTCTGAGATGTCAAGTATCGAACAACCATCACATACTAGCGTGAAAGATTTAAAACATGTCTACAGTAAAGACAGTGATTATAAAACTGTTCTGTACATATGCTCTATGAGCCGGAGATACAACTCTAGAAAATGTGTGACCATTTGACAAGGACTTGTTAGAATGCCAGTCTACATTAAATGGGAAAACCTGCCAGAGCGTACATGAGCCATACCCAGGTCACTCTCAGCTGAATGGTGTTTCAGCCATTCCTCATGGATTCCTCTACAGAAGGGGAAAGCAAGCAGGCAGTTCCATTTGTAAGGCAATAATACTTGTCCTGCTACCTGGAACTGCTAGCAGTATTTAGAATGTCTGAAAAGAATTGCTGCTAAGCATTCAAGGAGAATGAAAATATAAACAGACATTTGTAAGAACAGAGGCAAGGGGAGTAAATAGTTTCTTTCCTCTCTCTAACATGCTCTTCAAATGAATTTTGGATTTGAGGAATGAGTATACAACTGCAACAGACAGCAGCCGGACCAGGGCAAAACTCAAATGCAGAGGTTGGTACAATGTGTAGCTGCACATCTCCAGTGTCTGAACAGGGCTGCACACAGCATGGGAAATGCACAGGAAGAATTGGAAGGTTGTACTGAGCTGCAGAGCTACAGCCTGGCTGGGGTCACCGAGAGGTGCTTGCACGGCAGGAGGGCTGTAGTGGAGGGTTACAGCTGCCTTCATCCATCTCATAAATCCCCTAATCTTGGATGAAGCAACACTGACTGAGAAATTACAATGGCCCAAAATCCAGGGAGGGGAAGGAACAGCAAAACAAGCCCCATGAAACCATACAGGAAGGTGAGTCCCACTGAAATATTTTTGTGAATCAGGGTCCCTGCCTTCTGTTCTTGCTCTTGACTTTACAACACGTGATGTCATTTTCCAGTTGATTTGATTTACCCGAGCATGTACAGTACTTCACCGCCCTGCAAGGGCTTTAATTCCAGAGCAAATACTGTGAGTGCTATAATCGCTCATCTGACTAGGTAATTACACTTACAGGAGATAAAACAACAGTTTTTATATTTATATGTCATGCCCAACACAAGCAAAGCCTTTAGTTGGCTTCCAAATCCTCATCCGTTACTTGTGCAATTGTTTCAGTCTTCAAAGAGCTAAATGAGGCAATCAATTAGCTCAGTTCTGCCAATTGCAGAGTCCTCCTATGCCCTGCTGTGAAAATCAGGAGAGTAATGGTGTTGCTAGAAATCTGAGAAGCCAGTAAGTTGCCAAGGTTTGGGTAGCACCAGGTAATGGACACAAATGAACAAACGGGAAACGAGATGCAGGGTGGCATGAGGAAACATGGAAAGGTTTGTTACCTAAGGGAAGATAACAAGGATGACCAGAAACAATGATATTTTCAGGGGTAATTGATATTTGTTTTAACTTGGGATGAAAACAAGCTTGGAAAAGCCAGTATTTCTCACTTCCAGTGGAACAGGTGTGAGCTACGTAAATACTTTGTTTTGTTTCAAACTTTGTTTAAATAAGACAGTTTTATGGCAATATTTAGATATCACAACATTGCTTTACATCATAAATGCTCACAGTGACTATGCAACATTCATCGTCAATAGTAACATGCATTAACAGGAAGCAGGTTGTTTTAGCACAAGGCAAAATCAAGCTTTTTAGCTTGCTGCCGTGAAGCAGCAGCAAAAGGAAACCAAGAGGTTAGAGTGCGCGTTTCAGGATGCTGCAAACAGTCGAAATCCCAACGTCCCCACAAAATGTTAATTTATTTAGCATTTTAATGGAAATCAATTGGAGGGGGTTGAAAGGGGAAAACAAAACAAAGCAGAAGAACACAGACCTTTCCACTAGAAATACCAGGCTCCTGGTGAGCTGAAATTATCCCAAATCTTCCAGCGCTCCTCTGAACCAGTGAACACAAAGCAGCTGAGAGCTGTCCATCTTCTAGGGGCACATAAACAGCACAATGATACCTTAACTCTTAGCTATAGCCATTATTTTCCATAATTGACACATTTCAGGAGAGTCAGACCCCACAGTCTCGCAAACCTCTGCTCTGCTCTATGGAAGTCACTGTTCAGGACTTGTAGGTCAGGTTTGGAATGTGGCGCCTAAAAGTTGCCCCAGAGCCATGCTCTGTCCTTAACAGCAGCAACATTAAGAAGCCACAGAAAGCAATAAATAAGCATTGATGCCAGCCCATCACATTCTGTTATTACAACTAATTTGGTCCTTTGATGTTTATATTGTTGCTGAAATTAACTTAATGAGTGTTCACTTCACTAGAGACATAATCAAATATTAACAGCTGAATGGGATGAAACTCCCTGCCAGGGCTCACCATGGAGAAAGAACTGGGCCTGTAAGCAAGAAGGATCAGATGAACATCAGCGGGTGGGCAGAGATGACTAATGGCAGCTGCGAGGAGTCTGCATGTGCTGGAGCTGGTGGCCTTACCCAGCAGAAGCTTTCTGCTGCTTATCCAAATGTAGCCCTGTGCCTTCCTTCCCTGTGGTGTTTGGAGGCAATGGGGATGTTCCCCAAGCAGCTGGCCAGGGAAACCCGAAGGGCGGGAGGAAGAGGCGGTGGTGTTTCTCCTCCACTCCCTTGGTTGCCCAGTGAGTCTGGTGTTCCTGGCAGAGAGGTGACTGCCCAGCTGAAAAAGTCCTCGCTCCTTTTCAGCATAACGCTGTGTTTGCCAAACACAGCACCCGCTTTGTTTCTAACCTGTCTTGCTGATTTTCTGAAGCTCAGCTGCCCAGAAGGTGGCAACTTTTGCTTCATCTGGACTAATTCCTTTTCATCATTTTTACCTACTGGGAATAAAACATGGTCTGCTGAAGGCAACGTTCTTTAATTCAAAAAGGAGAAAACCTAATTAAGTAAACAAAGGTGCATATCAACTTTTGCTGAAAGGACAGAGTGTGCAAAACAATCGGGACATTTACTGGCTGTGCAGCTTAAACAGGGGTGCTTGCTCTTGCATTACAGAAACACAACCACTTAGAAAAGAAACATTTCCTTCAGTCTAAGCATCCCTTCCTCATCTGGGAATGAAATAGCTCTAGTGTACCAGCATCCTTCTGTTTCTTAGTAACCATGGAGCCAGGCTAATGCATTTAATTTCGGTTATGTCCACATGTTTCTACTCCCATTAGACAAAGACCACAGCTCTATTAGTAACTGAAACACACCTGCACCACTTGATTTCCCCAAGAATGTTTTGTCTGATCTTGTAAGAATGGCAAACATGGAAGAATCTCTTTGCTCCTGGAACATGTGTTAACCGAATGTACACGTGAGCCTTTCGTAAAACCAAATGGATTGGCAGGGACTGAACATCATGCCCAACTGAGAAGGGAGACCCTTCCTTAATTTGAAAACTACATCCAGCAGCCCTTTGGGATCAAGGTTGCAAAACCCATGACACTGCTGAAAGTCAGGAAACGTGTCACAACTGACATCATTAAGCATCACAGGATGAAGGTTTATCCACCAGGCACTGGGCAGGCGGGACCTAACCACCAGCAGCAGCAGCAGCATCCAGGGCTTGGTCTCCTCTATCCATGGGGAGTGTGGGAGAAAACAGTAGACTTACAGATCCAACATAAGCAAGAAGCAAATCCCTGGTAAGAAACTCAGCTACCCCACTGAAAAGATTAATGACACACTCTGGCATGGCTGGGAAAGATGAATTGTGAAACTATTTGAGGTTTGCACATTTGTTTTCATTTTGCATCAGAACAGTCAGAAGCTTTTGAAAAGTTTCATTAAGAACAGAAGACGACCAATCCATCCTAGAATGATGAACAGCCTGAGACCTGGAGTGCTCAGCTGGGGTGGGAGGCTCCACTTTGAGGCTTTGCTCTGGATGCATCGAGAAAGCACAATCCTCAGAGTACTGAGTGTTTTGAACATGGTGCCATTCCCTCCTGTCTTCAAGCCCCACGCGCTGCAATATTATTTATACAGATGTGGGAATCTTTCATCACTTTGACTGCTGACTTCTTCCAAGGATAGGTTTAGTGAAAAGAAACAATGCAAAGAAGCTTTTCCTTTCATGTAACAGAGCTTTCTCTATAGAACACACAAGATCCAGGCTTTTAGTTAATTTATCTCTTTTCAGCTTGTATTTGCCTTTGTATCCATTCCCACGCAGTTGTCTATTTGCTTGCTGCAAAGAAATCTCAATTTTATGATCCTTATATAAACAGGAAACCTGTATTGAATTGAGCTATTTTTTGAAAAACAAAACAAGAACCCCACATTTTTTACACAGGCTTTTCATGTCACAAGATCTTCAAGATACCTGGATTTGTATTCGATTGTTCTCCTTTATACAAATGCTAACAAAGAATTTAAAGATAACCTTAAACTGCATTGTAAAATCTAAATTACATGAGTGAATGGCACTTGTGTGAGTGTTTTCCTACCGGACTGTGGCCAAAAATGGAATCTTCTGTGAATAGCATGAGAGGAGTAATTCAGAACTGAGCAATTCAGGCCAGACTTCGTCTTTGCAAGTGAGATAGCCCAGGCACTAGGATTCCCAAACACTCATTTTTAAGGCTAGGACATGATCTGACTTTCGGCAAAGTAGCCAGCTCTCTGGAGTGCCAAAGTGACCCCCGAACCCCGTTCCTTGCTTTACTTATGCCCAAGGAAGCGGTGGTCAAATCTGCCTACAGAATAACAGGTTTGTGTGCTTCAGAACAGGGCACAGACATGCAGCGCTCTGATGACGGCTGCCTCCAAGGCAAAGATGCGGTGCAAGGCACGGATGCCTGACATTTTTCCCAGCAGCTCCAGTTCTGCTTCTCTGCTGGCAGAAAACCCACTTCTCCACAGCTCATCCCACCTTGTTATCCTAGAGGAGTTTTGTCTTCCTCTCTGCAGATCCAAAATGTATTTTTCTTACAGAGCCTAAAATCCTTTCATCAGCTTTCTATGAGCACAGGCTTTGTGTTTCATAAGGTTATAAAATGCAAAAGCAGGTCCTTGCATGGACTTTCAGACTTCCCAAGCCTTAAATTTATCATCAGATTGATAAGGCTCATTTAGATGTCCTGACCTCACACCTCCCTTCCTTTTAAAACCAGTAACTGATGAATCTCCAAGGAGCCGATGGGTATATGTGGAGGGCAGGGCATGGCTCTGCCAGCTAAATAACGTCTCAGTTATAACATAACGTATGATGCTGACCTCCTTTCATGTAAATCTTCTTGATTTGTAAAGATTGAAAGACAAACCAAGCTTTCTGTGAACAAATGAAATATTTCAACTTCTGCAAACCACATGAACTTCTGGGACCTCACGCACTGGTGAGGGGAGTGTCACACATCTCATTGGTTTTGAATCACTGATGCAAAGAAGTAAAGAAATCAAGGACTGTGGGGTGGCAACTGGCTGCTTCCCCTGTTTTAAGAACTATTTCAGTCTTCTCACCTTCTGCAAACTCCAGAACAGGGAGGAGGTCAGAGAACAGCCTGACTGTCACCTCTATTTCTTTTTTTATATCACCCATGTACTTTTCATCCTGAGAAGCACTACAGTTATCACTAGCAGCTCCAGAGCCAGGAATCTGAGGCAGATGGAAGCATCCTGCAAGAAGCTACTTCCATGACAATTACCCAGGCAGACCCAGCCAGTGTTAAATAGTTAGTTAATGCAGGTCTTTCCTTCTGAGATGGTCATTCTGGGCACTGTTGAGGGTTAGTGAAAAGAAATAGGTAGTTCAGCTTGTTTTACCAGGGACTGTTGAGACCTTGGGGAATTTGCCCAGGACTATGAAGGAAGCATGGATTGCTAGCCCAGATGGGAAGGTTGCTGCTGGTGGTATGGGCCAAAGCCCAGGAAGAGACATAGTTCTGAACTAAAGAATATGAAAGACACAGGCTTAAATAGGTGCTAGGTAACCAGGTTTCACTTGGTCTGCACGAAATGCCAGGTACCATAGGAAAAGTAGGTGGAAGATAGCCATTCCCATGATATGACAGAAAATGAGACATGAATAGTAAGATGGACATTATGATTTCTAAAAAGTCAATTATTGGTGGCCTATAGAAATAAGAGGTTACAGCTGAATACAGTAAAAAAGAAAATAAAAATCTCAATAGCAATTTATCTTCCTCCTGTCAGTCAGAAAGAAGTCACAAATTAAATGCCTGTGAAGACAGAAGTCTCCCGCAGAGCAAAGCTCTTTGTCTCAGGTAGAAGAGCCTTTGTCGAGACCGTGCCTATGCCAAGAGCTTTTGCCTGTGCGTAAGCCCTACATTTTCTAGTCCTGCTTTCAGCAGACTAGATGGAACTCCATCTAGGCCTTCCAACCTAAATCTTTGCTTGATTTTAAGTTAATTGCAGGTAAAGAAACCACAGATGGCATTCTAGAAAATATCATAAAGCTTCTGGGTTTTAGCCTGCCTAAAAAGGCAGCTACAGCAGGCAGCCCTGTACAGTCTTTTTCTGTTACATCTTAACAAATCTTCAGCTAAAATGGGCCCTACAAACTGTCCATGAAACAAACTCAAGGCTGAGCCAAACTCTCCAGGGCATCAATCCAGAATTATTCCGCCATACCAAAACACACAATAAAATAATAACAAAAATGATTTAAAATAAATTATTAGGTGAAATGCAAGTGCAATTGTACCCTCACCATCTGTGGCAGTAATGGCTATTGAAATCTAAGATTAACAAAGCTGTATAACAGCTTGATATAACTATATCACCAATCCCATAAACCACCTTGTCTTCTTTTAGAAAGAAACACTGATTCAATTATCTATGGAGTCAGAATAACATATATTTGGTCTAAGTGGAAAATCAGGCCCATTTTCTTTCGAATACACCATCTTGCATGTACTTGCATATCACCCTCTTTTCCAAAGCCTAAGCATGTGAAATGAGACTATGTTGGTTTCACCAATTATGGTTACAAGTGATGTTCAACTGGGGCTACGTGCTACTCCCTTTCATAACAGCCCAGAATTCTTCTTTTTTTTAAGTCATTAAACATTCAAACATTTTTGCCAGGGGTCAGACCGCCTGCTTCAGATTCCTACCAGATGGAGATTGTTGCTAAGGTAACAGCCAACATCAGCTCCCTCTGTATCCTCGGTGTGTGTCCCCCGCCCCCAGCATACTCAGGCTTATTTCTTTCTGAGTGAGCTATTTGCCTGTTTAGAGATACGGATGCCTAATGTGAGTGACCTGTTTGCTGCTAAACTGTTGTGACAGGACATGAGTCAAAAGGGTGTTGGATTTTGGTCTTATTATTGCTGGAGTCTGGGGAAATTCAGTTATCGGGTTCAGAAGCACCAGACTTCGGTGATACTTTCTCCCTAAACCATCAGTAGCAGAGCAGAGCCAGGCGAGCTGCTGACAAATGATGATGCATGACCATTGGCTTGGGCTTAGCCATTGCTCTGCAGCTGTGTGAGGCATTTCAGTTAAATCCCACCCTGAGTCATTTGCAAAATATGTATTGACATCTCAGCTAGCCACCTTGACTCCTTTTATAGCCAAAGGATAGATTATTCATCTTCTCTTTTGAACATCAGAGGATGAGTTGTTTCTGTTGAGGAAGAAAAACATCTAGATGCCTTGGCTCAGGTGTTGACAGCCACTCTGGACACCTAAAGCATGAGATGAATCTCACTCCCTAGACACTCTGGACTCATATTCTTTGTCCAAATGTACATGTCATAAGTATTGAAATCTCCATCTGAACAAGAGATCTGGGCTCCCTCGTCAGTTAATGGAGAAAAACAGGCACCCACAGGAGACAGTTCATCACATTGCAAGGGAGATGTGGAAAACCAGGTTAGACAAAGCAGGCAAGAAATGTCTAGTGTTGTATAGGAGATAGAATGACAAGAACCAAAACCAGGTGCACCGGTGGGTGTTCTCTTGTCACCCATTATAGTTTGGAGGGGAAAATTAATAAATTGGAGAAAGGATTGGAGAAAAAAGAGTTGGATTTCCAGAAAAAAATGGGTTAGTAGTGGTACAAGCCACAGACATGGAGGCTAACGGTCAACCTGTAAGGGAAGAGACACGTTCCCCTCTGCTACAGCAGATCCCACAGATAATCAAAGACCCTTTCTACAACTCTGGGTGACCAATCACTGAAGGTGACACAGAGAAATAATAAAGGCCTCTGCCAATTCACTATTTGCTCCTTCTTGGTTTGTTCTCCATCTGCAGGAGGTGCCAGTTGAAGACACAGAATAAACTGCCAAAGTCCATTGGAGTTGGTTGTATCAGTTTTGGTGGTATCAGTTCTTTCAGTGATGTTCCTGCCAGAATGTATTCTTGGGCAGTGCGTTGTTGTGCAAAAAGAAGAGATGCTTCCAAAGTTTTTAAAACTTGAGTGGGAGGCACTCTGAGGGTCTGCTGCCAGCAAAGCCTGCTGGAAATGGAAATTAAAATGTCAGCGAGGTTTATGTAGTGGCACTTGGCCAGAGTTGGGCTGAATTAACACATCTGGGATAACACTAAACACTGTGTACTAATAGGCTCTCAGAGTATATTTCAGACAGATGAAAGCAATTATCCCTTGACCTTGTGCACCACAATTCACCTATGGTCTTTACAATAGCCCAGTAATACGCGTTTTGGAGGAAGATTATTGCTACCTTGGCAAAACGATTTCACTCTCTCCAGAGCTCTTTATAAACCCAACACGGTGGACTTCTCTTGATAAACCCTGGGTGAAGCTTCTCTGTGCTGAAGACATCACAATCCATGTGTGCCATCTAAACATCAACCTGCCAACTCATTTGGCTCTTTCCACAGCTTATGGGGGAAAATAAGATGAATTCTGAACCTCTATTCTGTCCACTAAAGGTTAACTGTTGGACACAACACAGAAGAAATTCAGCCAGAGGAGAGGAAAGTCTTGGGTTGCTTTTCTATTTGTGCAAATCCCCAACCTACCCTTCAAGACCTGCAGCCAGTACTATGTTTCAGCCATGCAATATTTTCTTGGCTGCTCACAGCTCAACGTCATTTCTCTACTGTTCCCTAGGGAACTATCAGTGATTTCCAGGGCTTCCCTGGTGATGAAAGCCCTCTGCAGAATCACTCAGGGGGACGCAAGACAACCTCTTTGAAGCACACATGAACCCCTGGCCTCCATTTATTTACCTCCTCTTGTGATATTTGTTACTTTGACATTATCTTTTGGAGCATATTCATAGCTAATATTAACAGAGTGGATTTGGAGTGGACTCAAAACTGGTAATGGGCATGTTATATTTTTACAGTGAAGACTTCCAGAAACACAGAGACAGTCTGCAAGGACTGTGTGTTTGGAAAAGGTGTTGTTCTGTTGTTCTGTCATCCTAACAATGAAGCAGCCATCACACATACAGATTCACATTCAGACTCCAGCTCAGTTACAGAACTTTCCCCAGGAGACACTCCGTGAACTCAGGAATCACTCTCACCAAGACAGAAGGTTGTGAGCACAGTCTCTTCTCAGCACAGTCACTCCCTGGATTTAACCCTCTTCATTAACTTGACCGACATGGACTGAGTCCAGTTAGAAAAGCAGCTGTGAAGGTCTATTACTGTGTGAGCAATTTTTGTGAGCCTGGAAGGTGCCCGAAACCTTGCACATTCAGTGCTGGGTCAGTGCAGAACTGTGGAGACCCTCAGGTATTGCCCTGAGCCAACAGGTAGTTGCAGAAGACTCTTCTGGCTCATCATAGCAGCTCCTTGCTGGGATCAGAATCAGAGCTACTGGCCCAATTAAATTGAGACAGACTTACTGCTGCCTTCCAATCTCCAATGGACATCACAGCCCTGGGAGAGGGACCTCACTGCAAGTTCAGGGGTGTTGGAAGCAATGCCACAATGGAGAACTGAAGTTTGAAAGACCAGTTAAATGAAAGCGGGACCAATGGGATACTGCAGGTACTGGGGCTCTTGCGCTGCCTGTTCTATAATCCTGTCACAGTACAGAACTCCTGCATTTCCACAAAGTCTCCTAAATGCATCATTGGTCTCTGTACCTTTTGGGGTTTTCCTTGAAAAATATTACAGCATGCAAGTCTCAGTGAGAAAATAAGCCCAGAGGGCTATAATGGCGGTTGGCATTTCTCATCAGCTCCTGCTGGCCTTGAAATTGATTTCATGACAGCAACATTAGGAATAAAAGTAAGAACTCTAATAATTAGGTATTCTGTAAAACTCTTGGTTTGACTGGACAATATAGCTGACATCTTCAAGAAGCAGGAAAAAATTACAAAATTGCAGAAGTCTTATCAAAAAGCCAAAGACAAACGTTGCCTAATTCAGGCAAATGGGTCTGGCAAAAGGCTTAGGCATCATTTAATTTCTAGGTCCCAGAAAATAGAGGTTAGTATATCTGAACCTCTGTGAGAAAGCGTACATCAGAGATCTCATGCCAATGCATCAACTGGGCAACTCATCCCAAAAGGGCACCTTGAGATGTTTCTCCACTATAGGAAAGACTCAGCATATATTTTTGTTGTATATGGCTTTAGCATCTCCCTATGCATCCCAGACCCAGCAGGGAACATGCACATGTTCTACTTAGAATATGCAGGAGATTTAACTTGTGCTCGGTAGACCTTGGGTATTCTGCAAGGATAAAGTCTGCTGAAATCCTTCAGAGTACAGATCAGGCAACAAAGCTGTTTATCGGTATTTATTTTGTAGGACAGCTTTTCTTGGTTGTGCTTTCGGTTGGTTTGAAACCTGGGAGCAGGGAGCTAAGAAACTCCCAACCTAATCTATGCCTGAGCAAGAACAGCAATTCCCACATAACACTTTTCACGGCTACATCTCCCGGAAAGTTACAGAGGAACATAGCACTTATTTCCATTTCACAGATGGAGCAATTGAGGCATCAGATCAAGCCATTCAGCTGGCACATGGCAGATTTAGGAACAGAAGCCGCCTCAGTGGCCGCTTGTCCTGTCTTACTTCATGCCGCAGCAGATGACAAACTCTCACAAAGCGATTACTCAGCTGAAGCAAAGCACGGAGAAAAACAACTTTCTGTGCAGATCTGGCAGGATGACCCAGACACATATTGGCTCAGTCTTCGAGCACAGCACAGTGCTCTGTCACACGACCGTCACCCTGCAGTGGGCCATGACTGTACTACGCTACCACAGCACTCGTCCCAGAGTGTCCTCTGGCACCGATGGCAGCTGATGGGGAACAGCCTAGGTCACTACAGTTTAACTCTTACTCTCCACAGCACAGAGGGAATCGTTCCTTGAATTGCACTAGGGATTTCTATGAGATAAACCCATCGGGACTGGCCCAAAACCAAGCTAGGGACCAGGTCTAAATCTGCCACTGCGTATACGTGAGTCCTTATGCCCAGGATTGTTCCTTGACATTGTAACTCAATAGTTCAGATGTTGGAAGTGCCACAGAAAAGTGCAAGAAAGCTCTTGTGGGTACTCAGGGCAGGAGTCCTTCCTGCCAGCTTGCTCTTTCCACCAGCACCAGACAGATGATGATGAATGAGGAATTTACAGATTGATTTTGCATCCTCCTACCCAGGAGGATTTTATTATTCTACTGGATTGACTTTTTCAGCCTCCTCCTTCTCCTGCCTTCTCTCTCCTGGGTGATGTCTCCCAGCACTGCTCATTGCAGTTGGGGCATCTGCAGTTAATTAACAGAGTGTTTGTTTGTTTGCTTTTGGTAGGACAGGGAAGGTGAGAGGCTGGAGTTCACTGGCTTTGGAATCCGTGCTAGCTGTGTCTGCTCTGCAGCTCCCATGCTGAGGGCAGCTCAAGGCTAGAACACCAATTAAATTCCACTTAATCCCTCTAATAATACTAAGAAAAAAATAATCAGTAGCTTCACCCTTGCACTATGCACCACGTTGCGGGGATTTAACCCCATCTGTCATGCTCTGCAGCCATCTATCACTTTTAGTCTTCCACACCCGTCTCCCAGCTGCTGCAAAACAGCCAGCACCACCTCTGCTCGTGTTGTTTGGCTGGACCAGCCCTCCCAGTTAAGAAATGAAGATGCTGGAGCAACCACTCTGCCATGCTCATGGCTCAGGCTGAGCCCAGCCACACAATGAGCTTCGCCTACCCAGTGAGCAAGCCCTTCTACTGACCACTGCCAACAATCCAACATCTTTCCCTCTCCAGAAGAAGGAAAATAACTCTGGGACTCAGAATGGGGGAAAAAAAGAGACACAAGTCAGAGCAAAATGAGCTGAGAGCTGGCACTTGCACGCAGACTGTACAGCACCTGCTTCCACCCGCAGCTGCAGACGTTATTATTGCATGTGCAGCATTTAAATTTCCATCATGGTGTGATCTTACATACAAGGATGCATTGAACAGATGCAAATGGATGCTGAAACAAGTGGAGAACAGCCAAAACCAAACCTCAGTGTCTATGCAAAGACATGCAAACCCTCATGCATCCAAATATTTATACTTTATATTAATATTGGGTTGCTTTGATACATGGAATTGTTCTTAACCCTTCAAGATCCTCTCTATAAAGCCCATCCCGTCAGATAAGATGATGTCCCTCGTGTTACTCCAGCAGAAACTGAATCTGCCCGTGTAATTTGGCAGTGAATTTATGCAAGACTCATTATACTCAGATTGAGCAAAACATGCTTTTTCTCCTACTGAAAAAATATTTGGGGAAAGATATTTTGTGCAGAATAGCCTGGAAGTTTAATAATGTGAACACCAACACAACCTTCACTTAGGTGTTATTTATATAGAAACATTTCATCAGCTGCCCCATTAATAAAATCTCAAACTGCTTTCCTGGACAAAAATGTAAGTGTCATGTATATGTAGAATGTTTTTACCACATACATTTGAATTTCCATGAAATGGCCCATAAAATGCCTGGCACAAGGGAAGGACATTAACCCACGCTACGAGAGAAGCTGCACCCACCAGCTTACGTCTTCCCTGGCAAGTCCACTCTGACCTGCACGAAAGTGATGAAACGTGGGAAAGCTTTGTCTTTCCCAAGGAGTTCTGGCAAGTCAGGCCCTGGCATTCGGATCACTTGGAAAAAACCAGCCCTCGTATTATCAAAGTGCTGTCTTTCCCCTGCAGAGAGCAGTAATCATATTTCTCATCTGAATTTCCCCTAAACAGGAGTTATTGCCCATATGTTTGATTTGTGAGGCAATTAAGGAGGTTGGGATTCTCTCCTCATACTTTTCCCATTTTCAGGCTCAACTGCTGACGCCGGTAGGTGCAGCTTATTTGTTCTTGCAGATAATGTCATTTATACTGCTAAAAAAATAATTTCTGAGCACATGGATTCGATGGCCCATAAGCTCTGATTGTATTTTCACAGATGCATTTTTTTAAGGCCAGAAGGAAATATTATTATCACCATCTAGCCTGACCTCCAGCATAACATGGGACATCAAAATTCACCCCGTAATTTCTGCGCTGCCCCTTGTAGTTTCTGCTTCAACTAGAGACGTGAAGAAACATCCATCCTTGCCTTCATTTTTTGCAGTGAGAATATCCCATGTCACTAAGCGCAGTAATTCAACCACTTTGATACTGAAAGAATTTGATTGACATATGTGAGTGTATTTATCTCAGATATATTACCCCACACTTCCTTTGACATCTATGGTGCTTTTCTGTGATTGATGAAGATTCAGTGTAATATTTTTTTTTTCTCCAGCAACTTTATTGCAGTGAAATTACTAACTTAGAGCTGGTCAGAAAACAGTTGCATTTGTTTTGCAGGAATGATGGCTTGTTGTGCTGCTTGTAACTAACAAAGTTTTTGTTCAGGAAATCAAGTTCAACATTTTTCATTTCTCATGTTGGAACTTTCCAATCAATATGAAATGAGAAATTTTATGCAACAAGGATTTTTCTTCTGGTAAGACATTTTGATTTGTAATTGCCAGCGTTTGAATGTGTTTATTCTCACCTTTCAGAAAGGGAGCAGGAGGAAGTTTACACCAAGAGACGTTTCCCTCTCTCTCTGACCAGGACCCAGCAAGCCCTACAGATGTGCTTAGCGGGGTTGGTGTTTCTGGCAAAAGAGGCTGTTGAACATTTTGCTTGAAGGTGAAAAGGTGTAGTCATTCAGACATCTGCAGATGGCAGTATGCTAAATTTGTTTGGTGGGTTTATTCTGGGGACAAACTAGTAGGGTCTGTAATGATAGGATAAGGGTCAATGGTTTTAAACTAAACAAGGGGAGATTCAGACTAGATATCAGGAAGATGTTTTTTACAACATGGGTGGGGAGCACTGGGACAGGTTGCCCAGAGAAGCTGTGGCTGCCCCATCCCTGGGAGTGTCCAAGGCCAGGCTGGATGAGGCTTGGAGCAACCTGGGCTAGTGGAGGGTGTCCCTGCCCATGGCAGGGGGTGGGACTGGGTGGGCTTTGAGGTCCCTTCCCACCCAAACCACTGTGTGATTCTATGATTTTATTTTCCTACACCATATATTAATTATGCTCTAGCTATAATTACCTGAGTTATAATGGGATTTATAATGCATTTAAAAGGTCTTTTCCTGCCTCCTCACATCTTCCTAGACTTCTCAGGTGCTTGGAGAAAAAAGCAAAAGTCAAGACAACTTAGTACATGTCTACATTTAATGAAGCTAGTGCAGTCCCACGAGCAGTGCTGTGGGGTCTGGATCTGTTGCATCTCAGCTGCAGAGTAACATGCTGTTAGAAAGCAGATTTCAGAAACCAGTTAAAACATGCCATTCAAGGCATGTTACTGCTCTTACGTGGATTCTAATTCATCTCAGCCTGAAAAGCTCTCAGGTATATCAGAGGTGAACAAGAGAGCTTTTTAAATTAACAGCAGCTTAAAGAGTGGAAGTCAATGAGAGAATATATGACATGCCAAAGTGGACAAGACCACAGCCATAATATTGTATCCAGCTAGCAGGAGGCTGCTAAGGCACCATCATGTAATCAGTGTCCCTTTCTTGCAGACAAATTGCATGGGATTGTTTGTCTCAGGTACTTTTCCACCTCTAGCTACTGTGAGCTTCCAAGCATTTGGTCTTTCATGTATTTATTTCAGCTCACCAGTTCTCGTATGGAAGTGCAAACACTCACCCAAGCACACCAAGACTTGAGTCCACCTTGCTTTCAGCAAGCTCCTGCAACCCTAAATATTTCCTCTGTTGTAGCATGTTGCCCAGCATTGCCTCTTAAAAGAATCACTGTTCTGAAAACTAGAGGAGCCCAAACATGCTCCAGCACCAGACATGGCCAATATCCCGATGCCACATGCCAGGGAGGCACCTGCACATAGCTGAGACCCATGGGGTAACTGAAGCAGAGAGGTGGATCTTTGAGAAGATGATGGAGACCACCTGTCCCTGTGAAACACAGACAAGTTGGAAGAGGAAAACTGGTACTATGGTCAAATTATTGCTAAAGAAGTCTTATGAGATTGGGTCCCAATCCTCGACTAGCTCAAGTCTATGTGAATTGAAGTTCTTGGAAGCTTTTCAACTCAGTTCCTAAATGTGCCTTTTCTGACCAAGGCTCCCAAAACACCTTCTGAGAAATCTGCCTTCATGCTTCAGTTATCCAACTTCAAACAGTGCTAATGCGCTTTCCTTTTCACCCTAGGGTGGCATGACGAGCCCCAGACCTTACAATAACAAGGTGCAGACAAAACCCTTGCCTTTAGGTTGAAAACTAAAAACTTTCAAACAGGGCTGTGCCTCTGACTGATTCATGGAACTTTTTCAACAACTTTCAGTCTTCATAGATTCGGAGCAAATGGTGGAGATTTTAACTGCTGCTGCAATGGCAATTATAACAATATGTCACTTTTAGATTTACTGGTTAAAATCATGCTAGCTGACACTGGCAATTTCTTGTGTGATAAATTCTATAAAAGCAACTAAAACAGCTTCTAATTATGTACAGATCCTGCTTCGGTGTTGATTATAATTCCCAGTCCTGCAGAGCAGGGTGTAATTATTATTTTCTCATACGTTGACAGGGGAATAAAATATTAGAAATGTTGACTACATCCTTGTTTATCAGAAAGGAAAAATAATACAAATCTTCAGTGCCAGGAATGAGAGCCCATGGCCACGGTTGCAGGGTACCGAGGTTCAGAATGATGGACCTCATTACTTCCAGAAGGCGACAGCTGAGACAGCCCGATTGCAGAGATGGCCGTGTGTAGTGAGACCTGAGACCCAGAAAGTGGTCGCTGTAAAGAAGAAATGAAACTGATGTTTCAAGAGGTCAAAATGGACCCTGGAGGATCTGATTTATAGTTTATCAGAAAGACTGTAGAGAGGAATGGAAATAACAAAAGCAGCAAACTTGGTTTTCATTAGAAGTTTCTTGCGAGAACTTTTTGATGTCTTGTTGAAAGAAATCTCTGGCCTTGAGGATTTTTATATGTCTGGAGCTAATAACACCATGAGGGAAGTCAGGCTCATTCTATGAACATCTCTGCCGCATTAAAACTGGTTTTCTTTTGAGAAACAACATTCTGCTTTAAGTAATGTCAGTTTGAAGAAATACTTAGAATCAGGTCTCCATCTAGTAAGTCAACTTCGGGCAACAGCTTTGGTCACCAGACTGTCCAGAACCTGAATCCAGAACATCAGCTGCATTAGTAGCACTAAACGGTGTTTCTGACAAGGTTTCATGCCTTCCCAGTGAAATAATCCTTAGTGTGTCCTGAAAAACAGGTCAGAAATGTCCAGCCCTGGCACAGTCCAGCTGGAACCCTTTCATCAGTGGTGCATTTTTACTTTTTCAGAACTGTGTTTGGCACAAAACTGTGGATAGTCCTAACTGAAAAGAAAGCTTTTCTTATTTCTGGCTCTGAAAGAATCAAAGGCTTTTCTCCCCCAGCCAAGTAAAATCACAAAATCCACAGATCTTTGCATTATTCAATGTTTTCCATCTTCAGACTGCAATCACTTATCTCTGCTACTTTAACAAGCATTAAAGAGCCCTCATCCACTGGAGTGGAAAGCTGAAATACTAAGCTATGCATGAAGGTAATTTATTGACCTAAAATATCTAGCAAGGTTACCCGGTTTAGATTTCACTCATTTATTCTTTTGCTTGCTACTTCAAAGAGAAAATTAAGACAAATTATTATTTGTAAAAACAGTAAACTAGGTCATTGCAAATGTCATAGAGGAAGCATTACAGCAAAATATCCACCATTAAACTGCCAGAAGGAATTATTTAGGATAACTTTAGACTTAAATGGAGTGGAGTGTACTTTTAAACTGGACCTCTGGGAATTCATTTGTACATTTTCAGCCCTTTTACTCAATGTCATGCTTAGGACTGGGGCTTATAATTATACAGGTGGGGCCATTAGTCTGCTCTGGCTGAGTCAAACAAAAATATCTAGGTCTGAGTGGCCACCTTTGTAGTTAAGAGAGAGAAGGAGGCAGCCCTGAAGGACAAGAGATAACTCTCTTGGGAAGTAGCTGTAGGATAGGGAAGATGAATTGCCCTCTAGGAGCATCTTCCTCCTCAGTAACTACAAAGCAAGCCCAGAATGACTACTTGAGGCTCACACATCTGCATCTAGATGAGATGAATCTTCTACTGAAGAAAAGGCAGTCTGTGAGAGTCTGCAAGGCAGGATCAAAGCAGGAAGGCAGCAGTTCAGCTGCACAGTCTGCTTTAAACGCCAGTGAGCTAGCACAGAAGAAAACACTGGTGAAGGGGGCATGCTGTGGTGTTTTTGTGTAGTGCAAGCTGGCCTTGCTTCTTAGAAGTATTTTTGGGTTGGGATAAAAGTGATGTTCTCACTCAGCAAACACTGTACATATTGAAGAGACAAATCCTGAACACCTACCAGCCTTGAAGCTCCTCCAGGCATGAACAAGCTTGTCTGGGGAGGAGACCTGCAAACTCCAGAGTAGCACAAGGGCTCTAACAGGATTAACCAGCATTGGGGCAGGTGGGACAGGGAGGTCATGCTGAAGCTGAGAGACAAAACAACGCAGTAGCAAGGATTCCAGCTTGAGAGCATTTTTGGAGTTGGTTATTTTTCTTACTATTAGGAGCTATATATCTCTATAAACACAAGAGGTAAAGCCTGCATTCCCATCTGTCTGTCTCCTGGCCAGAGACATTAACAAGTACTGTGATAGTTCCTGCCTTTTGGCCAACTGACAAACAGAACAGATAACCATTTAATTGGTGCCAAAGCAATTTTTTTCCCAGCAGAGAAAAGGTGTCTCCTAAAAACCTAGTGGGTACCTACACAGGAAAGAAAAACATAAAGAGAATATCGCAAAAGACTTCTGCCAAAAAAAAAAAAAAAAAAAAAATTAAAGAAAATAGCCTAATCCAAGAAAACTCAAATAAAATTAATTTAAACACCGATATTTTGAAGCCATTTTTCAGCAGTTCCACGTGTCTCCTTTGTAGCCTGGTGATTACAGCAGATCTTACTTGGCTGGGCCAGGGAGGCTCAGAAACAAAACTCATCATTGTGCAAAAGCACATGAAGATCAAGCTTGTTCCTCTCAGCCAAAAGGTAACAAGGGACAGAGCTTGACCACACCATGGATGAAAAGATAGTCAGAATGAAACTGTTTTGGACACTGCAGGAACAGAAAAGTAGATCTACCCTTTGTGGATGGGTAGAGTGAGGGACAGTGAGTTAAATGGACAGAGGTGACTTCCAAGCAGAGAGCCTGCAGGACAGATCTTTAGCACTCTTGACATTTATTACTAAGCACCACGGCAAGTGATGATGACACTAATTGAAAAAAGACCCAGCTGTAGTGGGGGAAGCTGTCACCTGTCACACCCAAGGGCCCCTGTGTCAGGCTCAACGTGACAGTCGGTGGAGTCTCAAAGCATGTGATCTACCACAGCACTTTCCTCGCAGTCACTGAAAGAGGGTGGCAAACCTGAAGAACTTTTTGCTTGAGAACACCCTTCGATTCATTATGCCCACCAGCCTTGCTGCCCTCAGCTGTACTCCCCTCCCAATAAATCTCCTTGTGAGAGCTGTTTTTTCCCTTTAATCTATAATGATTCAGGAATCTTTTCTGTAACCAAAACCTTCCAATTGTAACTTCTGTTCATGAAAATAGAGACTTAACCTTCAGGTGCCTGCATTGTCTTGACAAAGTTCCAGTCATAAAAGTCTCTCGCGCAACTTGGGTGCTGATGGATTGGAAGCCATAAATCTTGCTGTTATTAGAGCCACAGTTCTCCACGCTCATTGCAACAAGTACCCAACAGTTATAAATCCTTGTCTCCTTTTCTAAAAGAGCCCATTTTGAATGCTTCAGTGAGATCTGGATTATTCTTTAGCTGTTTGGGTGCTTCGTAAAAAAGACATTAGAGGCAGTCTCAGGGAGCAAAAGAGTCTCCTGATGAAGCTTTCAAAGAATCCCAACATTAACACAAATACCATTCCTGAAGCCACAAGGGAAGCAGGTGAAAAATTTTCTTCCTTAAAATATTTTCCGTGCTCTCTACACACCAATTGAACAGAACTGGAGACCAGACACTTAGAGATTCATTGCTTATTTTCAAATGAAGACACCCAGAAATGACAAATAAACAAATAATTTTGATCATATATAGAGTGATATTTAGATGTAGAGATGAAAAGGTGGGATTGTCTTCAGATCGATACATTCCTGAAGTGATTTTCAAACCCCAAAGCATTCTGTGAAAGAAATCTTTAAAGCAGCATTTCCTTATCTTTTGTAGGCTGTACCAGAGTGATAACCAATTGCTCAGTAAAGCAGATAAAGCAAGATATTTTTTCCAGTAGTGGTATCAAAAAAGAATTAATTCAGTTAATGAATTGAGAAATGCATTGGTCAATTTTGAATTCCAGCTTGTGGCACTGAATAAAATACATTTCTAAACCTTTGCAGAGCCTGAATGATGCTTGCTTCCAACTCCATGTCCCTGAAGAGATGTAACACACCCCAGGGTGTTCCCAAGGCCAGAGCTCTGAAAAACCTGTGTGAATAAACCCCTCAAGACAGGCAGGAGAGGTGGAAAGAATGAGCAGCAGTAGCACTGACATCGAGCTGCAAGTTCAGGTATCCTCCTTAAAGGTCTCAAACAGACCTTCAACGAAACCAAGGAGCGCTCTGCCTAGATAAATGGTGATGGAAGACCTCCATCTCCTGTGCATATTCACACAGCTTTGAATGAATGAACATTTATGAACACGCATCTACTGTCACCGGTTCAAGTTCATGTAGACACAGTCACACACCATACACTCTGAAACATCGGAAAACTCAGTGCCAGATAACTAGGCTCACCCTCAGCAAGATAAACCTTCTCATTTGAAAGGTGATTCATTGCGACCAAAGCCAGGGTAAGAAAAGAGACTCTGTCATCTGCTTCCCTTGGTAAGTGTTCCCTGTACAGAGAGAAGAAGAATCCAGCCCTAAGACAAGGCAGGCACTTGAATGACTCCGCTGACAACATATGGGCAGTGTTGTTGCACTGTCAACACATTGCTTTGCTAAATGGCAACTGAGAGCCTTTGCCAGTTCCTGGATGTGTTGGGGTCTTTGTCAAGCAATTCTGGGATGTCAGCTCTGGTGGACACGTGCTCATATTGCAGATACAAGTATGGTAATCTCTGACATCTTCAGTGAGAAGCTCACTGGAGACACCAAGAGCAAAGTCATGCTGTGCCCCAGTCGGTCAGGGTTGCTGCATGGCAATAAGGTCAGGAGAAGGACAGCAACCAGGGAACCACCTTACCTCTGCCTCAAGGACACAATTACAGGGAAGGAAACCACCCACACAGAAAATTTCAAGTGTATTTTAATTGGAAACATTAGTGTCTCTAAGCTCAAAGTTCTTTCAGACAAACAGAAGCACACCCCCAAAATATCCATTACAAGTATTTTCCTCCTACTCAGCAGGAAAAGGCACCAAGGATAATTTAATGGCTTGAGTCATTAGTTGCATATTGATGACAGGGGATGACGCCAAATCCTGAAGCTTGGCAAGGGGATGAAGATCCCATTATAGTTTCTGTTGCACTTGCAAGTCCAGAGTGTGAAAGCTCCTTACTACAGCATTTCAAAAGGTTTCTTTTTCCCCAGTGAAAACTCTTGCTGACCAAAATAACATCTTCAGCTAGTGTATTCCTTGTGTTTCTAGAGAGTGGAGAGCAATGCATATGCAACCTCTGGGTGCAAGTCACATAGCAAACCCAACGATCCCCTTGCACTGAGCTCAGCCACTGCCCTTTGCACCAAGTGCAGTCAGCAGATCTTCTTTGGCCACAGGGCAAAGACACAGTCAGGGCACGGCCCTACAGCAAGCAACAGTCGTGTCCCCAGAACACAAGAATGTTGAATAAGTATTGGCTTCTGGCATGTGTTTTTTGGTGCTTGAACTTTTAGGTCATTCTTGGGTCTCAGTTTCAAGCTTCCCCTAGCAACCAAGTCAGTGGAAAACTCCCTGCTGGAACAAAAAGCAGCATTTCTCACAGATTCACAAAAGCATTCAGAAAATCACCAATTACCACAAGGCACTAAAACCATGAGAGCCAGCAGGGGAAGGATTGCAGTAGGTTGTTGTCTGGAAAACATCACTGGGGACCATGACTTTTCCCTTGCATGAGAAGCAAGCCCCTCACCTAAGCCATATCAGATTGATACCCAGGACACAAATTAAGCCCTTATTCATTGATAAACACAGATTACCAAGCAGGTGGTATCTGAGGAAGAAAATTCTCTGTTGATAGCATATGTGGAACTGCCTGCGACCCCAGCCATATTGAGAAGGAAGCAGATTTTCTCTCCAGATGGCAAGCTTTACTTATTCTAATTACAGATCTGTCCCCAAACACCTGAATACTCTCCACAAACACACTGAAACATCACTTTACAGACTGGCAATTTGAAGTAGAATGTATTTAGTTACTTAGCAATTTTGAAAAATCAAAATTTCAGCTCTTTGCTGTCTGTTGTCTTTCTTCAAACCGCCTTTTGCAGTCAGCCTGTGGTACAGGTCTCTTTGGCTGCAACATAGGGCATCTCTGGAATAAAAACTTTCAGAATGGGGGAAATAAGCTTTAAAATTAATCCTGGGATTAATTAGGACGGAAATAGAAGTATAGAGTTCCAGACTGCTTTACTTCGTAATTAGAGGCTGCTCACTTCACAGCCTCATGATCCTGAAGCAGTAAAGATAGGACTGGTATTTAGCAGTACAAGTCGATACATCCCCATTGACTTTGCAAAGTCAATTTATGCCTCTTCCACCCAACCTGACATACTCGGAAATCGGTGGTGAGGCTCGCAATGACTTCCATGGTACTGTGGGCCAGGCCAATAAAAATGATCCATACTTATTAATTCTTACACTGTTTGGCTGGTCATTAGGAGATTTTCCTCCTTGCTCTCCTGCTTCCCTGTACACAGTACACAGAGGCAAATTCTACTTTTTCTCAGCACTGGGCTGTTTAAAGGAACATTTTTCATTTTAATTCATCCCACTGTTTGACAGGATGAGCCAATATAAATATTTCTCTGTCAAACAACTGCTTTATTTAATTCACAGGAAAAGTACAAGTTTGCTGAAAGAAGAGTCATCATCTCTGGCTGCATGGTATCTGACAGAGATACGCAGAAACGGAGGGAATGCTTTTCCCATTCGAAAGGATGCTTGAGATGTCACAGCAGGTTTTTCCCTTTTTAGAAAGTGGTAGCTAAACTTTGAAGTCTTAAAAAAGTGTTGTGAATCCAGTGAACCCAAACATTTTCCAGGACATGGTGCCTCAGGCTGTGATTTCAAACTGTGTGAAATGTAAGTTTTGCGTAAATGAGTGGCTGTGAGTTTAAACTGCAGTAATTGTTTTTTTTAAATCAGGACAATGATGATTTCATTACATCTCTAAAGGTGCTCTCTGTCGCATTTCCCAGAGGTGGAGGCAAGCGGAATTCATCAGCCACAATTCCCAAGCACTCTGACAGCTCTGAAGATAATAAACACAAAAAGCCAATACCCGAAATGCACCCAAATGTCATAAAAATCAAAGTTTTCTGTTATAAACCCATGCACGCACAAACCCCTCTGCATGTCTAATGCCAGGCATTACTTTGTGGTGACTTGAAATCCAGCAGCAGTTTTCATTGACTGAACATATGCCAGAAAATCATTTCAAAAACGTCAATGGGCTTGAAAGAGAGAATGAAAAAATCATCTAGGGAAAGAGACAAATGAGCTTAACTCATTTCTTCTGCCAGAGTTAACAAGTGTTAAAGGATGCTATTCACCACTGCCAGTCCTAAATCTGTGCAATGTGCTGTAATGCAAATGTACCATCCTTGGAAAGTGTTTTTACAATTGTGGGGCATGTCTGGGTGTTCAATGAAATACTTGGTCAGAAAGTGGTCAAGGGCAGAACTCAGAATTACTTTCACGCACGAAACAGTTACACTGAAAACAAAGTAAGGGTGTGTAAACTGCTGAAATGGAATATTTGTAACATTCCTTTTAAATCAAAAAGGTTTCATTTTACACTTAAAAGGATCTATGTGGCATTTTGGAAATTAAATATCATTTCGAACCCAGATCAAGGTGCTCTCTGTGTCTAGGTATGTGAACCAAATCGTTCCATCTTCCTCTTCATTTCAAGTTGGAAGTGAAAGCTTCACAGTGATTTAAGTCAAAAGTTTCATTGTGGATGAAGAGAAATTTAATTTCATGAAGAATGTTTATTTTCATGTTTCCTTGTCTGCTCTGAATGAGAAAAGTATTTGATCTCTCTAGCAAAAACTGTTTCTACATCCAGCAAGGATCTTGGGTGCAAAGCATTTATGTTCTACAGTCAGTCATGTAGGGCCAATAGGTTTTACCTTTTTAGGGCAAGTCCACTTTATGCATCTAGTCCTGGCCTCCCAGACCAAAGGTAGCTTGACTGTAATGAGTTTTTAAAAATATGCCCCTGTGCTTCACTGAGCAGGAAAACTGAATTATTAGGGTCAAGTATAGTACGGTTCCCTGCGCTCCTATGGCCTTCATCATGCTAAAGAGTGACAGTAAAAATGGATTGGTCTCGTGACAAATTTAAAGTGATAATGGTGTTGCTGATTTTAGGGCTGATGACATTTTCCACGTGAGCGTGGAAGGATTGTCTGGCCTGATTGGAAAGCAGCATTATAGCTATGGCCCACAGACAGCAGAAGCACGATATCATCTGATTCTAGAAGAAATATGATTTTTCCATACTGTCACCAGCTATGTTTGTCTACAGGTGAGTTATTTACTATTTCTGAGCTTCAGCTGAAGTATTTCTAGGAAGCTGGGAGTTAGCTAACCTTGACAAACGCTGCTGGTCCAATCCCTCATTTCTGATCCTGAGACATATCTGTTCTTCAGAAGGCTGAAAACCGTAGTATGCACATTTGGGGTTTTTTAAGTGTCTCTTTTTAATTTTCAGACAGTCCCCTTGTTCCCATGGTCTGACTAAGGCAGATCAGAAGTTCCTGTTTCCCAAGGCTGCAGCACACATTTGCATAAAGGAGCTATATTCACATTTACCAACTCTGTGGGGACTTAAAAGTGTTGGTTAGCTAATGGATATGAAAAATTTCGAGGCACCCAGGATGGTGGTTTGTTATTTTTGAGCTCCATGGAGCTAATGAAGGTGCAAAGACTTATAAAAGCACAAGGATAGCCCATGGTAACCTCATCTATTAAACACAGGATAAACACCAAGTTCCTGGTGATCCTCAGATTATTGCTGTGCCCATTGAGAGCCAAATATTTCTACCACTCCCACTAAGAGCAAAACATTTGCCATCAGGAAAACTTTATTTTTGTGTAATCAGGGTTGTCTTAGGAAGCTTCTCAGTTTGGATAGCAGGGGGAAAGGACTACAGCCAACTGTAGTTTGTAACTTCACATTTACCAAAACTGGAATGTTCCTTTATTCTTGTGTATGATATAAAAGGCAGAAAAAACCCTGAAACAGTACACTTCCAGAGCATTCTCATGGCTCTTATACTTAGGTTGTGTTGTGATTTTTAACCTTGGAACCACAGGATTGCTGAAACTTCTTTCAAACCCAGTTGCACAAGCCAGCTTGAACAAGTTGTGCCTGGAGGGTATAGCATCACCGGGCAAAGCAATTATCACTAAATACAATCTGGATCTGCCTCACTTGGCAGCCGAAGTTTAAGACCCATCTCCTCTGTGCACCATCCTCATCTTCCCTCCTCTCTAGTGATGAAGGTCCTCAGGTGGTTTTGGAGGTCACCTCCCCACCACGCAGCTGTGGGTGGAAAACACTGAGCTTCCCTCTCTGTAATTACCGGCTCTCAGCCTGGCAGAGCGAATGCTTTGATTCCCGTTCCTGGGTGCGCTATGCATCAACTTCTTCTGGTAATCACGGTTTAAAATGCTTAGAGTTGGAGATTAAAGGAGAGCGTGCTCTCTCACAAAGGGATGTTAAGCCCTGGAAAGGTTGTGGTCATGCTCACAGAGGCTCAGGGCTGGCTATCAGCGCAGGAAAGCGTGGAGGTGAGCTACAGAAAAAAACATAAGTAGTAAAACTCTCGAACTAGATATGACCAGAGCACCTCTTCCCAAATGCCACATCAGAGGTGTCAGGGAATGGTCCCAGAGACCTTTCTAAGACAGTGGCAACCCTTTCATCCAGTACATACTCGAGCTACAGCACTCATTGACACAGGATTTGAAGGGTCCAAAGGTGTCTCTGGAGGGGTTTAGATAGGCTTAGAGGGTCCTGGATAGAGCTGAGCAATAGTCCAGTGACAGTTCCAGCAAATCTGTCTGAGCTGGGCTACTGGGGGGTGACAAACCACCTACTCCTTCTGTTCTACCCCAAAAAGCTCATGGCTTGCAAGTGTATGATTCCTGCTAATGCTGATGACGTAACAAAAATAGCAAGGATCCAGACAACGGGTGAAAAAGGAAGACGTGGGGATGAAGGTGTCACAGCACAGCAGGGAGGACTAGCAGCTGACACTGATGACTGGTCTTGATAGCTGCAAGATCTGAACCTGCACAGTCATTCTTGTGTGCCCAGGGGCAAGTGAGGAGTAGTTCTCGCTGAGGATGGGGCAGATCTTTGGGACCTAATGAGTCTGGAAACTTGCATCTAAACCCAGCAGCTGAAGCGTGTTTCTTTGTCCTAACCCACCACTTTTAATTCAGAGGATGAGCAGAGAAGGTTGGCATGGGTTTACTACATGGGCTGAGCTCGCTCTGCTCCAAAATAGCACATTGAAACCATGCAAGGCTCAACATCACCTGGAGCATGTTGCATGGAGGAAAACCCTTCAGCTTTACCTACCCCCACCCCACCCCGTTGGCAACGATCACTTGTGTCTTCCCTCTCCTTCCCCGCCCTGGCTTTCCCACCCTCTCAGCCAGGTGAGCTTGCAGCTCATCTCACTTGCTACAGTTACAATGGATTAAACTGACACCCAAATATGCAGATGATCTGGAGATGAAGCACCATCTAACCCAGCCTGGGCTGCATGCTGGAGTCTCATGTGCAGATGGGCTCAGTTTCACCAGGCACAGCAGAGCATTTGGGGGCTATTTGCTTTTGGGAAGGGAACTGGTCAATGGAAAGCATCTAAAACCATCAAAGAAAAATGCAGCAACTTGAATGCAGCTGTGAAAGTGTTAATAAGAGAAAAGCATCTTCTGCTCCCAGCTCAGCTGTGGGACAGGGGGTTTGTATCACCTTCAGTGTTTAACTTCTTGGCAGCTGTTTGGACTGAATAAAACCCACTCTTCCCCCATATGATTACAGGACCCTTTCCTGGGGTTTCCATGGAAACCCAGCTGCTTTTAAAAATATCTGCTCCTTCCGCCAGTGGAAGAGACTCAGACAGCTAATTTTCTCCAGACCAGTCCTCCCCCTTGAAAGGGCTGTTTACTCATTGACCTACCACATCAAGGGCTTGGCAGTTGCTTTGCTACAGGTTAAAGCAGCAGCTAAATTCAAAAAGCCATCACTGGACACAAATACTGGAAACCTGGACCATGAAGAGACCTCGGCTCCCAGGAGGCAAAAACCAGGAGCTACTTCCGTAGTTCCCCAGCATCTGGTGAGGCCATGGGCTGAAGATCCCTCATGCTGGCCAGCCCCACACTGATGTTGCAGCTCATCTGCGTTCACCATACAGACCAGGCACTGGGCTAAGTTTGAAGGACTTTGAGGTCTGGCTCAAGTGCATCTTTGCATCTCTCTTGCATGAAAACCTGCCAGAAAACACGCTGATGTGCCCATGCCTGGTGCACCAGCATTGGATGCAGACTGGACAGGCAGCATCCCCACCTCTCCCAGGACACACGCAGCCTCTGACCTCGCTGAATTCAGCGTCAGGGAGCAATTGGCCCCCCAGGCCCGTTTGCTTCCCAATGCCCATGACTTTTGACAGGCACCACTGCCTGCCCGTGTTTGCCATAACAACCGTTTCCAGGCAGTCGTGCATCCTGGAAGCACAAGTCCCGATGCTTTAAATCAGTCTAAACAGTTTCACAGACAAAACATCTTGTCAGCATCTTCACAATCTCTCCTGATTGAACCAGTGATGGATGTGACACATCAAAACCACAGTGCTTATAGTTTTTCTCTACTTGCTAAAGTGCTCAGAGGGGCTGGGGAAGCAGCTTAGGGAAGCGCAGGGCTGGGGACCCTTGCTTTGCTGACATACAAAGCATACTCAGAAGACATCCTGTGATTACTAGCTTGCATTAAAGCACAAATTGTTACTTATCCTCCCATTTTCTCATGCAGCATTCGCAGTTTCTCTAAATAGCACCATAGATGATTTAGAGAGGGCTGCAGTGCTTGGCAGAGGTTGGGAGTAGTGGGGTTTTGCAGGTGTTTGCATTTTATTTTGCCAAATATTTGCTCTGGCTGTCTCTCCAAATTTCTGGGACAGAGTGAACAGGGAACCCAGGGACAGCATGATCTCTAGGGATGAACATCAGGTTTTGCATCCTTTAAAGGTTAGGACGTCTGGAGCCAGAATGGTTGCAGTGAGGGTTTTGCTGGAAGAACTGATCTCGGCACTGCAGAGACTCAGCGTGCTGCTCGCAGGGAGCGGAGGGGTGAGCAGCTCTCAAGTGAGGGCTTGAGGACCAGCAGAGGATTTGGCATGTTATAAGGGGATTGTGGGCAAGCAGCATGGTATAGCCCTACCCTCTCTCCTGCTAATAGCTCAATATGCTCACGCATTTGCAGATGTGTGTGTACGTAGGTACGTCTGCATTTATCTGGGTAGGTACTGAGCTCGCTGCCCCTCCAGAAGCCCCACTCTAGCTGAGCTAGCTAGTTATCCACAAAATAATGAGACTTTGCTTTAAAGAAAGGAGATTTAAATGAAAGAACATGAGTGCCTTTCATTTACTGGCTGGCTCTTCAGCCTTTTCAGTCACACTTGCAACCTTTCCTCGGCAATTCAGAGCCCAGAGCCGTGGCTTTGTAATGACATCGGTGCACAAGTTCACATTTCAACAGAAGAGCTGAAGCTTTAAGGAAAACATTAAGTTTTGCAAGATTCATAATAAAATCACTGGAGCTGGCAACCATGTAATCTGAAGTGTACATTTCCAGCGCTTTTCCCTGGCAAAGACAGCTGTCAAGCTGATAACTCACTGCCAAAGCTAAAGTTTGTCCAGATTATTTAGCAAATAGACACAAGTACTTCAGGGGAGAATCCACAAACAAGTCACTAATCCAAAAAAGCTGAATTCAAAAGGATGACTGCAAGTTTGCTATTACTGGCATGCTTGGAGCATAGAGATACGAGTAATTCTGGCGGTAGGATTAAACACAATTTGTGCTTTCAATCAAGTGGTAGAAAGCGTATTAGGTCTGTGAGAAAAGCAGCGACTGAGTGTGCTGGGTTTTTCTGTTTTAATAGCATGGGACTTTCATCTAATGCTTTACCCTGACTCTTTCAGTATGGGGCAGCCTTCCTGCAACCCTGGTACCACGGGAACATTGCATATACCCAAAAGGGGAGAAAAATGCTGTTTGCATAAAAGGACAAGATGCTGTTGTAAATAACTTCTGATGAGCTGAATCACAGGGGAGCCCCGGGAGTGGGGCCAAAGTGTAGTACCTGTTGCATGGCCCATTATATATCACTTTAATATGTCATTAATATGCACCTCCCCAAGGCATTCCTGTATTTTCTCATGAAAGATTAAAGAGAAGGCAATTTCTACTAATCACACAATTTTTCTAGATTGCTCTCGCACATTTTGCTGAAGGGGAAGGAAGGACTGCCTCTTCGCTCTCCAAACATCCTGGGGATGGGTTTAATTCCCAGCACAAACATCCTGCAGCAAGGCATTCCCGTGAGCACCCCAGCTGCCTCTGGGATGGCAGGCGTGTGCTGCCAAGGTTTGCGGGCAGCCCCTCTGCTCTTGCCTGCTTTTCTAAATCTTTCCACTTCAGAGTTCCCCCAGGGAGGTGGAAAATCCTCCTTCAGCCTGTTAATACAGCGCTGAGCCTTCCCGTCATAGCTCTCAGCTCTTGGTGAGGTTACTCAAGGCTTCTTACTGGGAGGAATAAAGGCAGCAAACACACTTTTTTCACTATTAACCTGTTAAAATTAGGTTCATGGACAACATGAAATGACACCTGAGGAGAGGGACACCAAAGCATGGGTGTGCGAGGAGCATCCTTGGAGCCAAGAGCACTTCCTGTGGAGGTGGCTCCAGCTGTGAGCACAGCAGTTTTGCCTGCCCGTTTGACAGCATTTTATTTGGTGACTCCTGTCAACCATCTTCCCCTCACAAAGGGGCAAAGACAAGGGAAGGAAAGGGTAATGGCCAGCACTCCTGGTGCCTCAGCCTCCTTCTCCTCTCGAGTGTAAAACAAACTTGTAAGGACTTACTGAAGGGGAGTAAGATGCAGCGCAATTGTTTTGACAACAAGTTTTTTCCCATTAAAAAAAAGTCACGTCATCAAACCCAAGGTTTTTTACATCAGAAGGACGGCATGTGGTGCACAAGGGAGGTTTGCTTTGAGATTGAAGCAAACATTTTTTTTCAGGCTCTATAGACAAGAAACATACTCTTTTGGCTTTGGAATCAGAGTAACATTTATTTAGCCTAAGTGAATGATTACATCAAAGATGCAGTGATGTCACCTGCAATCACAATCCAACCAACTCCAGCTCTCTCAAGTCCATAGCCCAAGACCTGCTGTCCGTGCACCACCAAGCTCAGGACCAGGATCAGTCTTTTCTGCTGCACTGTAGACACAAAATCCCCAGACAAGGAGCTTTTTGCACAATTCCTCTGTCTCAAACAATTCCTGGGCAGGAGGTGCTTCTGCTTCAGCCGCAGAGCCCTGCCTTGTTCATCCTGCAGCCCAAGGGGGAAAGTCCTTATCTTCAGTGAGCACCATCCCCTGAGGATCCAGACGGAAAATCAATAGGAGTGCAGACTGAAGTGCTAAGGAGATAGGAGCTCATCATGCATGATTAGATGTGCTGATTATCTGCTGATTTTCAGCAAAGGGATTCCCTTAGCATCTGCCTCTGGCTCCTCTATCCCTCACGTGTCCTTCCCTGCCTCTGCTGTTACCATCTTTATGTCAGTACCAGGTGTGGTTCCCTGATTTCACACATCGCTGAGCTATGAGACCTTGTGCAAAGGTCTGCTTATGTTTTTAGAGAGTGGGGGGGAGCAGAGAGGTGTAGGAGCTCCTGAAAAGGTCCTTTTTTTTTTTTCCTTGCTGGGATACCACCTTTTACTGCAAATTTTGCACCCATGTCAAAATTCAACAGTAAAGGCAAACTGAACCAGTCCATTTTAAATTGTCCAGGATTCTTGCTGCTTGCTATTTGAGATGCTCTACCATATTTCCTCTACTCCATTTTAAGCTGTTTCTCAGACGTAGTGTTTCCCTGAGTCAAGATGACAAGGTTGCCTCATGGCTGCAAGTTTTGGCCGTGATAAAGCCAAGACAGGCTCCCCTTTCAGGACAGGTTTACCTAGTGACCAGAGCAACGGCTCTAATTAATTGGCAGCAGCATGGAGCTCCACAGCTGCTTGATGCAAGTAGTCCTCTACTTCCTAAATGGAAGTTATTAACATAAGCACATGGTCATTTGCATATGTAAACACTATCTCTATGTGGGCTCTGCAATCAGTTGGATGTATTTACACTGTAAAGCGGACAGAACTTTGGTTTCTGCAAATTAAGATGCCTGGAACGGGATGATCCACACCTAGAAATATTGCAATCAGATTTTCAGGAGCTTATCATGCTTCCAGCCAGCCAAAGCTCCAAGATCTTCCAGAGGATCTGCAAAGGAGGAAAAGCCTCTCCTGGCGTAGAGGAGTTGCTCATTACCTTTCTAGTTCCTGATTCTACACAATCTTTAGAGAACAGGAATAGCAAGTGCTCTGAATAGGAAAAGAGGGAAATAAAAAAATTACGTACCACCATCTAACAACGATTTCAGTTGTCTTTAAGCTTAATAAAGTCCTTCTTTTGACATGCTGGGGACACTGGAAAGAATATGGCATCAAGTGATTAGACAGAATGATCTGCTTAAGCCTTCCAGCTGGGCTCTCCTCTTGGCTGTATCAGACTCGTGGTGCAGCCTCGCGGCTTATCTGAACTCCCCCTATCTCCACTCTCCTTCAGCAGCGCGCGGCTGGTAGCAGTTAATCAATCCCCATCTTCTTGCTGCCTTCCCTACTTAGGCTGCAAGATGTTGGGCAAAGAAGCTGCTGTGGTCCATGTTCAGTACAGCTGTGTTCTGCCCTTCAACAGGGCTTCCAAACACTTTAATGCAAATATCAGGAATCTGTAATTATTCCTGCATCATTCCTGCAATCATTCCTAATGGTGGCTCATAAAGGCTATTTTGTGTGCCATCATTTTTGTTGCAGTGCTTACCACTGGACTAAAAGCAGTGGCTGTGGTAGATAGCAAACCGTTTCACTACCAGTCGGAGGTGAGAAAGAAGAGGAAACCAGTGAATTCTGCTTTTCTTTCTTCTGCAGTCCATCTACTCTGAAATACAAGCATGAGCATGTACAATCTGAGTACAGTACTACAACGCTTTTGCCTTTATGATGTTTATGGCTGTAAATGAGCCAAGTATGACATGCAATTTCCCTAAAGAGCTTAAACACTTGCAAGCCTAGTCACATCCACACGAGCCTCAGAGCTTTTCAAAATGAGGCAATTGCACTGCAATATTTCTACCAAATCCCAAAACCATTGCCCAGAACCAACCTCTGGAAGAAACAGGAGATTCACTGGAGGAGGCATAGAAAGTGCATGCCCTCAGCTGAGCTGTAAAACCTGCCTCTGTTTTTTAGGATAAAGAAAATGATTTGGTTGTTTTGCATTCTGGAAAGGCAGGAGTGCTGTGTGTCTCACAGTACTTACAAGATCAGACAGCAGAGGTCCCTACTTCAGTATCCACCTCCTTTACTGCTGTTGCAGTCATTAAATAGAAGTGGGCACTGCCTAGCAGTTTAGGTGAGAAGGAAGCTCAAAGGGAATAGTTACCTGCAATGAGTATCTTAAATAGAGACAGCTAGCACTAGAAAAAATGAAGCTTACCCTAAGGAAGAACTTAGATATAAGCTTCTACAGTTGGGTTGAGGGATATAAGAAAAAGCAGAGAAATAAGAGCCTGCAGCTGAAACCCTGAGACCCAGGAGGGAAAGGTCCTGCCAGCACCCTCCCTGACAACCCTGAGCCCCCCTCAACTCCATCAACTGCCTCAAAGTAATGAAACTTGCGCCTGTTCGAGTCTAATGTACCCCGGGAATATGGGTGTGCCTCAGTGGGAAAATACTGAAAGAAAAATAGGAAGGACTAAGAGGTCTCATTAGCAGTTTAATTGCATAAAGAAAGTGCCTAGGACTACTGAAAGAACTTTTGCCTAGTTCTGTGCTGAATAGCTTTTCAATTACACAGGAAATATTTACCTGCTCAGATAAGGTGTGTGCCGATGGGATGCTCATTAACCTAGATGTATTTGCCTTGTTAGACTTGATTGATAATTAAAGTCTTTCCTTTTGCTTCCCTTGGGAATGAAGGGGTCTTACTGTCTCTGCATAGCTCTGTCGTGAATAATCCTTGAGGCAACAGGCTCGTCTGGGAGAACAGATCTGTAACAGGCAAGTTGCCTTCCTGCGGAGGATCCTAAGCTGGGACCTGCCCTGGGCAGTGCTCCTCGAAGCTGAGCTTGGATGAAGAGCCGAAAGGGAGGCTGGAAGGACAGTGTTCCCCAGCTTGTGTTAGCAGGGGCTTCAGGAGCTCTGTCCTGGCTCCGGATGCTCTGCACAAAGAGATGACACCTTCTGCTCAGGGAGTCTGGGAAGGTGAGGTTCGAGGCTCCGAATCGATAAGCCTCTTGCAAGAGCTGCAGAACAGTGGTTGGTTTATGAGGGTTCAAGTGGTGCAGCCCTCAGCGTGATGGTGGAGAAGGCAGTGGTCAGCTGGAGGGTGGGAGCAGGTTCCTCCAGCATCCCCAGCCTGCGTGCAGGCACAGCGGCTGGCGGAGCCACCCACACGGGGTTGTCACTCCCCAGGTCAAAGTGCCCAGCCTGGCTGAGCCTTCCCAGCCATGGGACGGGGTGCAAGGACTCCCCCCTTACTGTACCCCCTTCCTGCCATCGAGGGGGTACCACCAGTGCCCTGCTAGAGAAACCTGGCCTTCAGAAAGGAGAAGACACCCCCTGTTCTTCCTCTGCTTTCTCAAAACAGATGAACCCTCTCTTTTCTTTTTGCCTATTTTGTGGCTCTGGCAGGTCCGACGCTTATTTGTCCTGACAGTTATTAGTCAAAATCTCTAGCATAAAGACAGAGCATGAAAGGCTGCCAAAGCAAACAGCTGGTATTTTACCCTGGGAGTGTGAGTGAGCTCCCAGACTGTGGGACAGGCAGCAAGCAGAGCATTTGAGTGTTGCCTGTGTCCTTTAAACCTCAGACTATGCAGAAAGAAACAATTCAACACAGTCTCTGGGAAAGGAAGACTCCTGTTTCCCTTCAAAGCAAAAGACCTTACCTGCATTCAGACACCCTCATGATATGTTGACAAGGGGAACACTGATGAGATAGTCCCAAAAGTTCATAAGCCTTCAGGGTAGTACATTCTCCAGTTCAGCAACCTCTTAATTAAAAACTTCCCTGCTACACTTGGGCCCCACTGAGACACAACTCTCTATTTATGGGTGAGACTGTTCTGCTTTTAACACAGCACTGATAGCAGCCGTTGGGCTTTGCTGCAGTAGCTCAGCACCTTCTCACCAGCTAAGGGTACTTGCATTGCTTGTGCAATGATTAATGAAGCCTCAGCGGACCTGGGAAGGGAGTGAGGGCCCATAAATTCAGGCAAGCTCTCTTAGGTCTGATTTTCCCAGCTGCAAGTGGGGTGTCAGCACTCTGCTGCTGTGGGGAGGAGGTGCTAACAGGATTAAAGCTATAAAAGGCTGAAAGTGGCTCTAGTGCTGCTGTGGGTTGTGGCTCACATGGGTGCAAGTGTAAGCTTGAGGATGGGGCTAGAGGTATTTTCTCTTTCTTGCATCCCTGCAGGTGCCTAACTGCTGATTTTTGGTAAGCATTTCAAAGACTATATTTTCTGAGTACTTCTGCACCTGGTAAACCCCTCGTACCAAGATGTGCAAGCAATTCATCAAAGACCAGAATTCCATAACTCTGAGATGCCTTTCTAAAGGCACCAAACTGGGGAGTTCAGCACTGCCTCTGCCTGTTCTTGCTGCAGTGAGAAAGAGGGATCAGGCCCAGAGAGATTTCCTGTGTGCTTGCTCAAAACTGGCACTCCTGCCTACACGCTGCTTTCCAGCTCAAGGACTAAGGCTGAGAAAGGCACTTTGAGCACAAACTTAGCTAGATAGCTTTTGTGCCAAACTTGTCACTTATACGCGAGATTAATCCTTACCTCTCAAACCTTTTCATGTTAAGGAAGAAAAGAAATGTCCTGTCAATGTCCAATAAATGATTCCAGAGATGAGCTTTCCACTGAAGGGAAACAGAAATAAAATACAGCAGCCCCAGATTTCAGTATCAAACATTTAACTCCTTCAGAGCTGGACTGCTCAACAACCATCAGGCACTGCTTGCTTGTGGCTCAGCACGTCCTGCTCCTGGGTGACAGCATGGACCCCTTGGGAGGGCAGAGCAGCTCCCATTAACCTCCAGAGGTGGAACCATCTCTGTCACTTGATAAACAAACTGCCTCTTGATGAGCAACTTCAGCCAGATGCTGAAATTTGGCACAGCAAGCCCTGAGGTCTCCAGAAATCCTTGCTCACACAGAGATGTGTTATTATACAGATGTGCCCCTCATAATGCCCATGGGTATGTGAAACAGCTGGGTGCTTGTGCAAGATCTGGTGGTCTGTGTGTTTCTTCCTCTGGCTGAAATTGTATGTAAGAGGTTGCTGGATGTTTTTGCCCAGGTACCTACATGCTGCAGCCTCTGCAAGGCAGTGGGTTAACCTTTTCTCCCCTCCTCTGCTTCTTCAGGAGCAAGACACCTTTCTGCTCAGGATTTTAATCCATTCCTCCCACAGAGCTAGGGAAAAGGCTAATAGGCATCCACACACATGCATACCTAATTGACTGAGCTTTGCTTAAGCCCATATTCTGGGCTGACTCAGGGGAGCCAAAGAGTTACCAGAAATTTGTAGGTGTAGTGAAAAACCCGTCTCTGCTCTCTCCTCTTGGGATTCAGTGCTGGTGAAACTTAGACTAAAGTGCTATTTTGCTCAGCAACTTGTAAATGCCAGAGCAGGCACTGCTGCTTGGTAAGGAGGTGAGCAGCCTCTGGGGTTCTCTGCTTATTCCCTCATCAGGGTGTAGGGTTTGATGCTCAGCTTCCTCGCTGCCCTCCCAGCACTGCCAGAGCACTGCGGAGCTGTGCAGGCTCTGGCTCCCAAATGATCCTCAGTGTTTCACTCCTCTGCTGTGCCTTAGTCTCTCTGAGAGCATCTCTGAGCCATCAGGTCAGAGCAGGGAGCTCTGGGCTGTGTTGTTTCTCAGACACCTATTTCTAGTCCCCAGGAATTCAGAAGAACTCAGACTTCAAAAGCTTTGAAAAAGTGATCTCCAGGCAAGCACCAACTCAGAGCAATAGGGCATGGCTACACAAATTATAAACTCTGCTCCGTGCCCACACTGAGTGCATTTCACATGCATCTTGCTGAGGTCCAACAAAAGCTGACTCCAGTTTTCTTTGGTTCCCTTCTATAGCTTTCCTTCTCTTGACACAATGCCTTCAGAGCAGGGATGAGGGAGCATCTGCAATTCCTCTGCACTGCCACTTATTTCCAAGCCTTTAAGTGGTTTTCAGTGCAAGAGTGGCAAGAGGCATAGGGAAGAGTGGGGTGAAACGTCACCCCCAGCTATTTCAAAGCAAGACTTAGCAGAAGGCACTTACTAGATGCATGTTACCAAGTCCCTCTTCCTTTCATATCAAAACGTTGAAGCAGAGCCCAGCAGACTCATGAGGTCACCTGCGCAATGTCACCCCCCAGCAGACTTGGCTCTCCCCAAAATCACTTCAGACACTTGCCTAAAGTATTGTTAAAAAACTTTGGTGATGGAGACTCCGCTTCCCAGGCCAACCTGTCACAGGGTTTCATTTTCCTTTCCATTAGGAAGCTTTTCTTAAGGCCTAAGCTAAATCTTTCTTCCTACAACTTAAACCCATTATTTCTCATGTTATCCCCCACGGACAAGGAGAACTCGTTATTGCCTTCCTCTTCGCGGTTCTCTCTCATGCGCTTGAAGGCTATATTTATCTTTACAACATCTCTGGAAAAGAGAGCATTGCCATTATCTCTAGCAAACAGATGGGAGCAGAGGAGCTAAGGATGGGGTTTCTTGCTTAATTTTAGATACCTAGAAGTTAGAAATCTAAACTAGTGTGATATGTGCTGCTGTATTTAGCACAGACTTCTCCAGCTGGGACTAAGCTGAAAGGGCTTCCCCATGCCACCCTTCAATCCCACCGCTTTAGTGCTGGGATCTTCAGCTTCCCCACCACAAGTTTTTGTTTCGGGATAGGACGAGGGGAGTGCAGGGTGCTGCTTTCCAAAACACGTCTCAGTTTCTGTAGCCCCAAAGCACTCATCACTACTAGCAAGGGTGGAGAAGGGGTGCAAACACAGCAGTGTTGTGGCAGCAAGTGCCGTGTGTGCTGCACAGCATCTGGGAGAGACATCCTTAGATGAAATGTCAATTTTGAGGCATGTCTTAGGAAAAAATGTTATTTTCAAGTTTCCGTATAATCCTGTTTTTCATGTGCAAAGCAACTGTCTCAGTTCATCAAAGCAAACAGCATATATTGGTTGCTCCTTCCTTTTGATTACTTTTAAAAGCTAAGTTTGTGTTATGTTTGAATTTTGGCAGGAGCATAAGACTGTAACACGTAGGAGGTAAAGCTCAGTTAGTCTGGAGAAAGGGAGATATAATCATTTTTTCCGGTTTAAAAAAAAAAAATCAGTTTGACATTAATACATGATGTAAATTCAAGCTGTTAATTGGAAAAAAATAGAAAATAAACATTTCAGTCTTTTTAGTGTTTGTGTCAATCTGGCACTTTGAGAAAAAACAAGCTTTGATTATTCTTCATTTGAAGTGGTTTCATTGAAAACTTCATTCAGTTAACTTTTTATTATGAAAATCACTCAAGACATGCTGGAGCTGTGAGAGATCTATTCAGTTAATTTCTAAAGTATTTTTAAATTTTTTTTCAATGCATTACTACTCTGAAGGTCAGTTTTTTCACCCCCTTCACCTAGAATCACCAGCCCACCATCCAATGGCTTCTTTACTCAGCTCAGTGCAGGTGTGGGTTGAAAGGGAATTTCAGCCCCTGGCAAAAGGGAGACCAGGAGAGCTGGGGCCGCACAGGGCTGACTCGCTGCCTGAGCTTGCACAGAGCTGCCATGTTTTGGCTTATAAACCCTTCCACCCCAATCTGAAAAACTCCAGCATTTTGCCGGTTGCTCTTTGCCGAGAGTGAACAAAGTAAAACCAAACACAAATTAAAAAAAAAAAGAGGAGGGGGAAACAGAACGCTTTGAGATGGAATATTTTGTTTTGAGGTGCTTTATTCTAAGTAGGGACTTAAAATAAAAAGGAAGTTTAAAAAAAAAAAAAGGAAAAGTTCACTTAACTGCACAGTAAACGAACCATGAACCATGAACGCTTCACTGTACCAATGGCAAACAGAATATTCCTGCTATTAAACTTACTTTCTAAAGACTTTTCTCAAACAACAACACGTTGCAGTTTAGCCCTAAATCCCAGTAAACCAGACAAAAACTAATCAGGTTGGAAAACTCCGAGCCAGCTCTGCTTGTGAACCGGAGGACTTTTGCCAATGAACGCAGTGCAGGATGACAGCTCCAGAGCCCAGACAGCTCACATGGTTTTCTCTATTGGCACGCAATAATCTCTGAATCCCAGGGCTGCTAGCTTTTGCTTTGCAATGTTAATGTTGTCTTGTCTGAAAGCGGTGGCGTACCCCTTCCCCAGAGCCTTGCTAGGGCTGCTCGTCCCATGCTGTCTCTGCCAAGCTGCCCCAGGAGGAGCCGGGCATGCGTTTGGTGCCGTAGGATGTTAACACTTGCCTCCATCTGCTAACGTGACCCTCTGCCTCCCTCCAAGTCTCCTGCCCGTTGTACACAAAGCGTTGCAATGCTTCACGTACCAAGCAAAGCTGGTTAAGCGGGGCAGCTTGCAAACCCACTTACTGGGCCCTTGTTACCCAGCCGCCCTGCTGCCCTGGGAAGTTTGCCAAGGAACCAGCATCAGGGCAGTGCATTTCAATGACTGAGTGACAGCTCAGCATCCCACCGAGCGTAACAATTGGTGGCGTTTGCGTCTCCTGACTGCACTAGATGCGAGTACTGTGGAACCAGGACTTGGTAGCAAGAGTTTAGGGCTCTTTTTGGCTCACTTCCCAGATCCAGTCCAGCTAATGCAAGCTGGACATCTTTTTTGATACGAGTTCTATGTAGTTACCAAATAATTGGCATGGAAAGCAGAACAGTATCTTTCTCTTCCAGAACCAGGCACAGAGTGCTTGGATGATGCCTCCCTTTCTCTGGGAATATGAAGTCTTTGCAGCACCTTCTAGCAAGTGTAGTCCTTGGCCTGGGTCCATGCAAATATTGGCCTGGCTGGTTGGATCCATATGAAGTAATTCTAGAAGGAAAACAGCCCCCTGAGATCTGTATCTTCTGGGACAGAATGCAATGAGCTTCAGAGACTGCATCATCTCCTCTAATATCACACTGACAAATAGGAGGGTTGGGAAGTGTGTCCTTGGCAGCAGAATCCCTCCAGATGATCATGGGTCAAGAGAATCATGCTCCTGATTTCCACAGCTTCCTAAAATATTAGGTGCTAATGAAAATATCCTCCGTTTTTTCCCATTCTGGTATCAAAGATCTGTCGTGGTTTGGTTCTGTGCCTGGCAGTTGGAGGGACATTCCCAAAGACCTATGAAGGGCAGACTTCTGCATCTGAAGAGGCACCACGCTCCCCGTTTCCAGGTGCTGCTGCAAATGACAACAGACTGGGGGAACCAATTCATTGCTCAAATTGAAAAAGCAGCTTATGTGTGGTGGGGAGAAACAGAAGCATTACCCAGGAGTGAGAATTTTTACAGTTCTCTGAAGTTATCATCATTGTTCATTCACAGCAAGTGTCATTTGCAAAAGACCTAGATAAATATTCTGTTTCCAGCCCGTTCTGTATTGTAGCAGGAGAAACTGAATTGCTCACTTTTAGAACATGCTACAGGTTTCTGAGCAGCAATGAAAGCAGATTGCACCCTAACATCTCTAAAGAGGAGTTTCAGCCACCTTTACTAGCTAATTCTGCAGGCTACATGTTCAACCCACACAGGAACATGATGCTACGGAGTAAGAGGACAGTCTGAACTGGAGAACATGATCAGGAACCAGATACGCCTGTAACCACTGGTCAGATTTTGCAGCCGTTGGTCAAGTATCGCCCCCTAGAAGCAGCACAGGAGACGTCTCATGTGAGACCAGTTTCTCCCGTGCACGCTGCGCCTGAAGCTCACGCTATGACATTGTCAACCCAATGCACAGTAACAATGCAAGAGATCCTGCTACAACCGATGATGTGAGGATCAGAGGGCTGCATTCAGGACGATTTCAGTGTCTGCAAATTGGAGGTCACATGGGCCAGAAAAAAATTATGCTGAGGAGCTGTGTTTGGGAAAAGTTTTCAAATGAAGATTTAAGTCTGTCGTGCAGCGGCTGGGTCTTCTGGAAGCTGGTGGAGGAGGTCTTGCTTTTGACTTCTTCTTTTAGGTATTTCTTAATCTAGAGATGACAACTGCTTCAGGGAATAGGGAAGATGACATCCAAAGGCTGTCTGAAATCCAAAACTGGGTCTAATGTTCTCTTCTTAAAACACAGACTGTAAAATGATTCTTCACAAGACCATGAGGTATTCAGTGTTGTGGGTGCTCTCCTCCTCAGGCAGTCATTCCTGAAACACTGTCCTCTTCTTAAGGGCAGTGATTGAATGGGTGGCACCTCCTGGACAATGCCTATGGTGGAGACACCCATACTGACATCCCTCTTTGGGATGGCTGGTCCAAGGTTGGGATGGTGACAAGTATCGTGTTCAGTGCTTCTCCTTCTCCCTGCATGGCCACACCACATAGGTGTGGTGTTTGGCGATTCATGTTACTCCCATCCAGTGGCAGCTGTGGAGAAAGGAAACACATGACACTGACATAATCCTTCTCCCATGCCAACATCCCATTCTGCCTGGCTTGGGGGTATCCATAGTTAAAGGGTCATGATCTCCTTTCCCTTTGACATAAAGCACTCTTCCCTTCCGTCTCTTCTACCTCACCGCCCCCTTTCCCTCCAGAGCAAACAATAATCAAAAGATTTAAGTTGATCTTATTAGTGCTTTGATGCTACCTCAGCATTCTGGTCTAACACATCAAGGACAGACTGCAACCGCGTCCCTGAGACGCGTCATCAAGGGAATGTCAAACACATCAAGACTTAACTCCTCCTAGGATATACGTTACCGCACGCACTCTGCCTTTCACCTCCTCAGTGGGCGTCAGGACCTCACTTATGGACCTCAAGCTGCAGAATAGCTGAACCTTCAGAAGGAAGTGGAGAGGTTGGCTGCCTACTGGCTCTAGCATTTGCTGAGGGGGTGTTTGGCTGTTCCTGCCAGAAGCAAAAGCTGCTCTGCATGGACCTGTTAAGAAAGAGTAAGTCTGGCTGTAAATAGGCATTTCACCATGATCGTGCTGCTTACAAATGTAATTGAGGCGAGGTGACTTCTCACCAACAGACATGCAGAAAGAAGAGAACTAGCCTAGTGTAAACCCAAACGGGATAAAACTTATTCCCAAGAAATTATTTTCCCCAAATGAACATGACAAGATAGTGAAGCTGTAACAGTGTGTACTACATCAAGAACAATTCAAACCAATGTTACTTCAATGAGAAGGTCCTACCAACAAAGCTGGGTAGAGCTGCCAGCCATCTCTGAGGCAGCAGGTTATATCCTCCTCTGTTGCAGTTACTTCAACAAGGCTGAGAAAGACCTGTTGTGACACCCCTTGAAAGGTTCCCAGGTTCCCACTGCCTGTGCTTGTGGTCAGAGAAGACAGCAGTATGAACTCTCTTGAATCATCAGCCATGTTCAGTGTTTGAGACCAATTGAAACAAGGCTAAAAATGTGTTGTTTTTCTATAGCTCATTAGCATCAGAGGATGCCTTCCTGTTCTTCCTGGCAGGCTGCTGACATCATCCAGTTTGTCCTTATGTGACAGAGGTCCCAAAGAGGGTGAGAAGTTCCCAAATGTGCCCAGAGCCCTGAGGCATCCTTCTCTGATGGAGATCAAGTAATCCAGATGTTGATATGGCTGTGGACAGTGAGATGGAGGAGATGAGGAGGCAGTCAAAGTATCAGTAGCTATCACTGTCAAGAGCAGAGTCTTATCTCAAGAACGTAATGACCCATCTGTCACCTCACCTGGAAACATGACATTGGTGGCAAGTCAGGCTAAAGAGCTGGAAGTGGATGAATTGATGCAGCTGCACGGATTGGTCATGGAATAAAGTATAAAAGTTGGCTTAAGTGTGGCATGTTTGTCACCTTCTCTTCCCTTTAGTAACCAAGAGAGGTATGAATCCCTTTGCCCTCCCCTGCCAGCCTTTCTTTGGGCATGCTTGTCAGGGACTCACCCTAAACCAAAATCTGGTCATGGCTAGTGACGTGGGTGAATGATTTTACTGTTTCATGCTCATTCTAAAGGCAGCAGCTCAATGATGGGTCACCAGAACTGACACAAGATGGCTATGGCCCACCCAGCTGCAACAGCTATGACCACCGTGAAGCCCCCAGCCAGTCCTACAGGGACCCTGCCTCAGATGTTAACAGCAATCAAAGCCATGTGGCACAGCTCCTCTGTCTGGGTGCCTCACGTCACTCAGGTGAATCAGAAGGGATGGAGGTGGTTGCTAAAGTGTTTCTTTCCCCATGGGGTGCACAGGCCATATGATTCCTGCTGAATATTATGCTCCCAACAGGAGCACCTCTGAGGTTAAATATGTCCTCTCAGATCTCGCATGCAGCATCTGTAGGCTCTGGGCCAACTCTGTTCTTCATGATGCTCCAAAATAGCTGATACTGCTCATTGCTTCTGTCATTGATGCCAGTTGGACATGTACAACTAATCAAATGAGAGGTTTTCCCATGAAACTCCATAATGTCCCCACTCCCTGGACTCAGATTTTTCCTGCGTGCCAACTGTGAAAGAAATGTTTCTATTTTTAACTCTGAGGTGTTGGCAAGAAATGCAGTGTATGGATCTGCATTACAGTCAGGTAACAGCACAGTCCCTAATCCTGGGCCTCCGTTTCATTCTGCCTGTACCAAGAACTGCAAACCTTGGTGCTTAATCTAGTGCCCAAATACAAACAAGATGGAGCAATAGGTAAGGGTTTTTCATGAGAAAGTGCATGAGGGATTGAGGATGTTGTATGTAGGCTATGTTCAATAGTGTCTGTGTTTAAAGTCTGGAGTGCTTATTCTATCAATTTTCTCCTTTCTCCCTTTCTGAATTTTATTTTCAAACAGGGAAAAATCTTTTTCAAGGTCGCAGAGAGGTTATGTTTTAAGACGTTTGCAGTGCATAGCTTCAGGCTAGGTTAAAATCCCCCTAATGATCGTAACCGTCTTGATGGGGATTCATTTCTTCTGCTATCTTTATCTTATACCTTCCTGAATCCTGTTAAAGCCATGATGCTGCTAATGTGGCACGACACCAAGGACAGAAGACGCTTTCCTCCCCGCACACACTGCTCACCCCCACCCCCCACCCCCAGTAATGTTTTGTTGTCTCTTTTTGTCTTCCTCCCTCTGCTTTCTAATCATTTCTAGTTGACAGAAATGAGCTGTTTAGCTCTGTGGTCAGGATACTGGCAAAAATGCAGTCATTCTCTTTATTCTAGAGGAAACTGGGTACATTTGCTGTGTATTAGAAAACCCATTCCTTTTTTTCCAGTATAACAGACTCCTTTGCTGGCTCACTACATGCCACCTGTGTCATTATTCAAGTTATAACGCCAAAATGGGGCAAAATCACCATCCCACCCCTTTTGTGGGATGAAAACCTAAAGACTTGACTATATTCAGGAATTTAAGGCCTGTGGCATTGTGTTGTGGGAAAATTCACTGTAAATGTGGAGCAAACACATGGAGCCTTACTCCATGGTGCCTGCAGCTCCAACCCAACCTTCATCTCCCATCACAGACTGCTTTGATTATGGAGCCACAGTCTGTCTAGATGGTGAAATGCCTTTGGAGAGGAGAAAGATGCTGCACGCTAATAAATAATGATAAGTGATGATCCTGTCTGGGGTCTAGCAGGGAGGTAAAGCTGCAAATTCAGTGAACAGGTGTGATTTGCATCCCCAGAGCCAAGCATGTGAAACAGCCTACAACTAAATTAATTACTACTGAAAGGCCAAGGCCTCTCGTGGGACAACCAGGGGTACACTTTGGCTTTTATCTAGATTTAAGTTCTTGACTAAGAGACCTTGTCTCCACTCTCACGCTTATAACAGGGGCAGATGACCCTATATTTGCAAGGACATAATACAGCACAGATATGCTCCTGTATTATCTAAGGCATTGAAGCAAAACCACTGGATAATAGGCTGCCATGGCTATTCATTGCATGGGACAGCTGCCAGGGCCCTGCTCGAGGTTCCTTAGGCACTGTCACCTCTGGGTTAGCTTTAGGTGCCATCCATCAGCTGAGCTCCCACACAGCATGGAGTAGCCCCAGCCAGAAATGACTTGTGAGCACTGCTGAGGTGCTCCCCAGACAGGCTCTTGCTGCTCCCACAGCAATGCCAAACACTTCATCCATCTTCCCCCTCTGCCCAGAGTTAATCCTCTGCTGGGATTACTCTCTTCTTGGACTCTGGGTCCCTTCCAAACTGTGGTGAGCACCAGGAGCATCCGTCTAACATGTCTCTTTAGTAGTTGTCCCAGCTTTCATCCCACCAGCTTTGCTGGGACACAGTTACACAGTTGCAAGTGATTTATATGCTTAAGGGCTCCCCTAACTTTCTGATTTAAGATTACGCTTCCTTCCCACCATCTTTGGCTTTGGCCAGTTTGTCCCAGCAGCAACCAGCTGTGTGCAGAGGAACTACTGGGTCAGTAATTATTCATTCATGGGCAAACAACCCCTACTAAGGAAAAGGGTAATTTTGCTCTCTAGTCTTGTGTTGCCATTGCTTGAGATTTACTGCTACTGCCAGGACATTCTATTCTGGTGTCGCCAGAGGAACAGGCAAACTAAGGAAGATCAGGGGAAATCCATTTCTTCTATGATTTCTTGTTCATGTGACCAGAATTTCTCCATTTACAAGTGTATTAATATTCTTCTACCCCTATTTGAAATGCCTTGCCTTGTTCTGACTTTGCCTTTATGCTTCCTCAGTCACAAGCAGTGTCCTACACTTGTCCCTAGGCCAGTGATAACCCCTGTTTCTTCCTTCTCTCTTTTTTAGCCGGTGTTCCCATCACATAGCAGAAATAACATAAACATAAGCACAGTCATAAAATACAAATGAAGAGGATAATGCGATTTCTGCATTCAGTGATAGTCATCAAGACTATATTGGTAGTATTATGCTGTTCTATATCTCAATTGTTATGTAGCTACCATTACCTCTGGTGTTGAATATTATCCCACTCCTGTAGTACAGGAGGGAATTTATACCTAGACGTGTGCTACCACATCAATTTACAGTGTGTACATAGCCTGCCCTTCAGTTACTTGCACTCTGCATCCTCTAGTAAATTCAGCGAGTGAATCAAAAACACAGGAGAATCAAGATACCTGATTCCCCTACATAATGCATCTGTGCTGTGTCCAAAATAAAAGCAGAAAGTAGCCTTGTTAATCTAAACTTTTCAGGAACTCAATACAATGTCTCTATCCTTAATGCTTGCTCTCCCACAAGCAAAAAAAACCCCTATTAACAGATTCCTTGTTCTTTGACATACTTATACTTCTGTTATGCTCCTTATGCCCTGCTGAGACTAGAAGCAAAACTCTAACCAGCTCATGCTGGGTCAGTGACACCAGTACCACCAACAAGGGAGAGTGAAGATGATCATGAAGAGCAGAGCAAGCATCAGTATGTTCTGAGATGGGATGTTACAAAATGTCTGTGGGAGCTGGTATACGTCATTTCCCAGGGGGAAGGAGGGGACTATCTGCACTGCAAAATAGCTGTATTATAACCTGCTAACTGCAGGACAGAATCCAAATTATGTCAAGACAATGATATTAGCTAGCTAAATGCCAGTATCAGCAACAGAGAGCGCATGGGGATACAGAAAGAGCCAAACATGACAATAAATCCTGCTGAAACTGTGTTAACAATTACAGAGCCCGAGGGCTGATGGGATCTGGGTATATTTTAAACAAAACAGTGTAGCGTGAGCAACACAGATCACCACTCACTAGCTGACTAACCTTGATACAAGGCTAACTAACCTCAGTACAAATAAGAATTGGGCCTCAGATGCTGGGGGTTATCTGCAGCATATCCTCCTCTCCTAAGCAGCCTGGGCTTTGATGCAGAAATGGCTTAGAAGAGTTACAGGTCACAGCAGTAGAGCGTATTCTCCAGGTTTCCCAGCTTTGGAGCAGTGGACTTAAACAGGACTGAGACACAGACATGTGGTCCCTGAACCTTCTCCATGGGATGTGGTCACCATGAGTGTACAAGAGAGAAAATTCACACCTCAGACCTTCATTGAGAAGGGAGAAACAGCCCCATTTGTGAAAAAGTAAACTGGGAGACAATTACATGGTGCAGGGGGAAAATTACAGCAGTAGCCAGTAAGGAAGACTTCTCTTAATCATCCCGTATTAGCTCAGTGAATCGGAAAATCGTGGCAAGTCTGCCAGACAATATACTGCCCAAACCTCGTATCAACTGCCGAGCTACATAATATTTAGCTGCTTGGACAGGAAAATGCATTGCTTCCCATAAAGCATGCCTCCCAGAGAATTACAATCTCTTATTTGTCATGCCAAGGTGGGGGTGTGGGGGGAGAGCATTGGAAATAAATGCTACCAATACTCTCTGTTGTGAGTAGGGAGTTAGTTTATCTCTTCAGTACAGAACATAAAGCCCGCAGCTGAGAGTGGAAACAAGGGTTATTTACAGTGCATCCTTTTTGGTGAAAGCCTCCTAGAAGGGGTGAGGAAGGTGTTTCTTCTTCATTACACATCTGACCCTTGCCTTGTGCAGATATGGGAGGAATAAAAAGTGTGAGATCCTTGAAGGGAGAGGAAAAACAGTGTTTTCCCAAGAGAAGTCTTCCCAGGGCCACACTGACAAACCTGCAGTGCTTTTCATTATGGTACCATGGAGCCCTTAACAAATGCACCCAGGAAAATTAATTTCTCCACATCTCCAAAGCCACAGTGGTACCTGTGGTTGAGAAGCCACCAGCAGTTCAGGAGAGGGGCCTTGTGTGTGCTTGGACTGAGCTCTGACACCCACCTGCCCCTCCCATGTATGCCAGTATATCCAGCTCAGCCAGATGTTTATCTCCACACTGGAAACCACAGTGGTTTCTTTGGTCGTACATAACCAGGTAGCTCATAACCAAGGGCTTTTGCAGTGGTTAAACCATCAGGCTGGGATTCAGGGGACAGTTTGCTCTATCTATCATGGATGGGTTGCAGAGCCAAAAGAAATCTCTCTTTCATCTTTCCCCACTGATAAAAACCAAGATAAATCAGCTCTTGGTGAAGAGGGAGGTATATGGTCCATTGATGAAGAACTCATGTTCACATGAAACCTATTTCAATAATGACAATAAAGATTCAGCGTTTCCCCTTCCATTTGGGGAACCTCCACTTTAAGGTGAAGATCTCAGAAATCAAGCGTTTCCTTGAAACAGTCTCAGACCTGCTGGCCCACAATTGCTACTCATGCTGGCTTGTCTGCTTTCACAGATGCTTGTCACTGGAGGAGCCAAGAGCGGAGCCTGGATTTTCTAACACCTCGTCACATATAACCACCAGATGAACCTGACTGTGGGAACTGGTCTGTGGGCAGGATGAATAGGGCTGGTGTACAAGAAAAAGGAATCTTTTGGCAATTGCTTTTGGCTTTGTGGGTGTTCTTGCTTGGGCTTTCTGCCTGGCCACCTTCAAGAGGATTCACAGTTCCTCGTGCACCATGTGTGTATGTGATTGCAGAGAGAACCACTGCCCAACTCATTGACGCATGAGGGGTCCCAGGCACTAAAGGGCTCCCAAGCCTTGCCACCCCTCAACAGTGCTTCTCAACAGGAGCATACTCACTCAGCCTGTATGCACGTGCAGCTGGGATTATGATCTGTTCAGCTGCAAACTCTGCACTTTGGAAAAAAGAGCCCAGTTCCTGCACAGGGATATGACCTGAAAGAGAATCAAGCTCACAGGCATCTGTTTTATGGGAAAGCAATTCACTGTGTCTTTGCATCTGTGAGCTGGGAAACATGATGCTATATCTCATGACAAATTACTCTTTAAAACTAGCTGAAGCATGCGCAAACCAAGGTTTTTGGTTTTGTTTGTTTGTTTGTTTAATAGGCAAGATTGTAAGAGAAAAGCTATTTGATATTTAACTTTGCAAGACTTACAAGAATGTCTTTAGCAATGCTTAGCTGGCCTCTCTCATGAGAGCATCTCGGCTCCTGAAGAACAACTTCAGAACTGCTGTTCTGGAATGTAAAGAACTGAGTTTTGTGGATGGTAATGGGCTTGTAAGAGTAACTCATAAAGCTGGTGAAAGAGTGAGATTTGGGGAATATGCACAAAGGCTTTGACACTCCTTAGTCTCTGGATGGAGCAGCCTATTTTTGCAGGTTTCTCCCAGGAGCCTGGTAATAAGAAGCTTAGGGAGGTAACGCTGTGACAGAGGCAAACAAACTGGTGAGGTTTGTAAGGCCTTTTTACTGCATCACTTGAAGGACATATTTGGAAGATCTGCTGGGCTGTCTGAGCCCAAACCTATCACCATCTGGCTGGGAAAGTCTTCCTGGCTCCTTAAACAACCCTCCTCTTCACAGCACCGAGAGGTGCCTGCTGCCTCTCAACACTTCACACTCGTTGCTTTGCTGCTAATTTTTCCTTAGGCTTCCCCTGGGGCTGTGTCTTGCCCGATAAACAGGGGCAGCAGCACCAGCAACCCTGCAGACCCCAGGGACAGCAGAGCAGCTTGCGCGGGGTGTTCCATACGGCGCTCTCCTTCTCACTGCTGTGGCCTTTGTGACCACATCTCAACCCAAAGCTGCTTCACAAAGTTTGCCTATAGCTGAATCAGGCCAGATGAGCCTTGTGGAGGTTCTTCCAGGGAAGCAAAATAGCTGCCTGCCTCCCTGAGTTTCTCTCTGCTCCATTTACTCAGGCTCTCTGAAGTTCAGCAAAATCCCTCAGCTCTTCTGAAACCAAACATCCAGAGACACAGCTAAGCAGAATAAATTCCTCCTGTCCCAGGCTGTCACTCTGAGTGGTTTATACCAAAAAGGAAGGCATTAGTCACTAATACCACAGGGTCTATCTGTACATTTGTGTATTTTATGGCATGTTTTTCCCATGGTGGCTGTGTATCAGAAGGCCCAGGTGGCTACCAGCTCTTTTGGGACGCCTATGCTCATGCAGAGCCCTGCTCTACCTGCATGTACATACACAAATGCACATTCACACACATCCCTGCTGCTCTCCAGCTGCTGCCTGGGGAATGCCAATAGCATGGAAAGCCCAAGGGGTAAGGCCATGCTAGAGGAGGCAGAGGAATAATCCCACACCTGGCCGTTTTTCCAATGGTGTAGAACATTTTCCTCTGCAAACACTCAAAACCTTGCTCTGGCAGCTCCTGCTGTCCCATCAGCCACCCAGAGCACACGTAGCCCTGGCTTGAAGGCTGCTCGCTCCCAAGGCTGGGATGGAGCTGGGGCTGAGAGGAGAAATGAACACTTGAGAGGAAAATGTGGTCTCATCTCAATTCCAACATTTCACAGCAAAGCATCGATTTGATTCAGGGAAACCCACTTCAGCACAAAAGTCTAAATGAATCACTTGGACTTCCTTGTTTAGTTTCAGAAATGCTGAAGTATTTTATTTTAGGTGGGTAAAACAGGCAGTTCCAACTTACCACTTTAATCTCTTCCATTTTTAACATGTTGCTGTACTGAAATATTGATTCCCAAACCACCTAATTTATACTAAATAGCCACTTAATAATATATGTGCATAGAAACCTATTTAATATCATATTTAATATAAACTGTTTATAATATTTGAAGCTTAGTATAACACAATATAAAAACCGACCGTGTTATAATTTAGTTTCATATTTTATGGTAATGAAGAAGTAAAATGCAAACAAGCCCACATCAGCATTACCTTCAGGTTGCTCTGATTTTTATTCTGATTTATTTTACATGCATCATGGAGCAAAACAACATGAATTGGTCCCGGCACACTTTGAAAAGCAGGTTTGACTGGGCTGTGGTCCAGCAGGACAGGAACCCATCACAAAGCAGCAGCATTTCCAAGGGAAGCCATCAGGCTCTGAAACAAACCTACCCCAGCTGGAAGATCTCAACACAGAAGCACCATTTCCAAGGCCTGTCTAGACAGCCAGAATACAGGGCTAATTGCTGCCTGGCTCTGCAGAGCTCCTCTGGCTCAAATCGAGCTGGTGAGAGCACCAACAGCAAATCCTGCCCGGGGACGATGTTCTCTCTGGGGTCGTGGACCACATCCCGCACCCAGCTGGTCTGACAGATCCTTCTGGCTGCTCTCACTTGGGGGAGATGAATGAAGGCAGCTCAGTCTCAGCTCAGAAGAGAGGGATTGGGGTTTAAACTGTCTGTTAAGAGCATCTAACAAGAAAACTTGCGCATCCAGTGGGGGATGGCGTACAGTGCAGAGAGCCATAAATAATGCATACATCCCTCACACCGAGTTTGCTTCAGCCTTACACTCCTCAGAGAGCCAGCAAATATTATTTTCCTGTTCTCTTTTGTGTTGAATGGTGGGTGGCTCTGGGAGAAGGAAAGGTCACACAGAGGTGCTGTGCTGATCTGCCTTTACATCTTCCTCCTCCTCTCCGCTCCTCTTCACTGCCTTCCCAAAAAGCCTGTGTACCCGAGCGGTGTCAGACCGGCGGCATTGCCAAGCTCCCTCGGTGGGTTGTAGTTGCAGCTGGGTTTGGGAAACAGATTGGCTTAATGTGTTAAACTAAACGCAGATTTTAGAGCACACAGCAAACAGAGCAAACTGCAGCTCAGCAGTCGTGGTGCCTGGGACTGCTGCCTCACAGGAAAATGAAGCAGAAGGATTTGGCTGCTGGGGAATGACAGGAGACAAAACGTGAATTTCTCTCCAGGCTAATGGAAATGCTCCTCTGAAAACAGGTTTGAAACTCCCTGGGACTGTGAACAGGGGTGATCCAAAACTCACAGCTGCTGAGCAGGTGCCTGAAAACATGATTCACTGGTGTTGCCTTTCTGATTCCCAAAACACTGACAAGCTGTTCATAACCCTAAACTGCTAATTACGTGCCTGAGATGTAAAAGGAGTGTCTAGGATGCCTTAAAATTGCTGAGACTGAATTGCTGACAGACTACACAAAAAAATCTGGGATTACTTAATAGTACATATAGTCTGAGTGGATAACTAGGATTTTGGGACCCCAAATCTGCTAAAAAGGTACTCAGGACTCTGGTGCTTCTCTCAGTCCATTTTTTTGGAAGCAGCTTGAGAATTTGAACTTCCACTCCCATGTTACTCTTGGGCTGTCCTTGTCTCTGCTTGAGTCCATCCGTTCAGGTGGCATTTGTGACTCATGGGTTGTCCCAGCTGGATGCAGCATTTCTTCTGAGTTACAGCCACTGTCTGAATCACATGGATCAGCAAATGGAGAGCAACCCTTTTAAAAGCCACGGTGCAGAATGGTGTCACACTGACATGTATTTCTTCTTCTACAAATCATCCTGAGATGACTTCAGTTCTACAGTCTGACCTACTTTAAAGGCAGGATGATTTTGTCCAAGCAGCAGCTGCATTTGAGGGCGAAGACAGAGAAGTAAAAGCTTCTGAAATCCAAGTCCAGTTTCCTGGTCACAGGCTCATGCTCCCAGCAAGATTCAGAGCTGCTCGACTTTGGCATCCACTCTTCCATGCACTCCTTGGCTTTCCTGACACGTCCTTCCCAAGCACATGCTGTAGCCTTGGCTTTCACAGCAAAGAAGAAAGGAAAGCAGTCTCTATTAGCCATTGCATCATTTGCACAGCCATCAAATGGGAGAAGCAATTAACTCAAACATGTTTATCTACAGTAAGTATGAATTTGCATTGCGCTCCCTGTCAATGAAGTGGATTGGGCTCCCAACACTCTCTGAAGTATTTACATAGCCCATGCATTCCCTTTTTCACATGTGTCCTGGATCTTTAGAAGGGCCGCATTCAATCCTGGCTCTGTCTATATCCTTTCTGTCTCTCAATACTCTCCTGAAGATCTGGAACTCCTGGGGTGTTTTTCAAAGGCCGCTCATCGCCATGCAATCAATTTGGTTTGCTTCCATTCTCCACCTAGATGGTGGGAATAGCAACCCAGATAACAAACCTTGCAGTGGGAACAGAGGATGGTGAGATGCTTCAGTGTTGCAGTGACTGAGACTATATTTGGATTTTAAGGGAATTTCGTTAGGGCCCTGATTGTCCCTGGGATTTTCCACAGCACTGGCAAGAAGTGTTCAGTCTGCATGGCTGCTAGGACTTTCTTGCAAGACTCCCATTCACAGAGTCCCCCTCTGTCTCACACCGCAGGCGGTATGTGTCACGTAATATATTCTTGATTTGTTTCCGAGCTTGATTCCTCGCCTTAGATTGAGTTGGAGGCTGCTGGGATGTGGGCTGGCTCTGCGCACCATGCACACTCCCTGGAAAATGCTCCAGTGAACAAACATTCATTAAAAAACAGCGAATGTGAATTATAACTGACTGCGTAAAGGTGCTGGTGAATTGACAACATATGCACACAGTCAAAGCAAATGATCTGGAACACAACAGTGAGAGAAGGAAAACGCTCTCACATCCCAGTCTGACACGGATCTCAGGGGTGATGCTCAGCTGCTGGCTACGGCAGATCCCTTGTGCTTCTGTCCTGCTGCATCTTCACCAGCATGAACCTTTTGCTGCTGACCAGGAGAGACGATTTCAAGGTCCAAGGGAGCTACGGCAAAGCCACCCCCACCCATTCAAATAGCTTTTTGGCTTCATACCAAACATCCAGTACAGATTTACCTTGCTGACTGCATGGCTTAAGCAAAGTATTGCTCCTTTTGCAGCAAGATGAGCCAAGATCTAGCTGGCACGATCCACAGTTCTCCTTTACATCAGGGTAATCCCTCTGGAGATGGGTCATAGGTGAATCTAGCAATGCACCAAAGGGTTTCAATAGAACTAGCTCTCACTGCAGCACAACATGGTGTTAGCAGGGTCAATGCTGTCCTCTGAGTGGAGCTTTGGAGCACAAAATTTAGGATCCAAAAGGGGACAAAATGGACTCAGAACAAAATCCCAGTGCTGGAACTAAAATCAAGAAGAAAGGAGTTTGAAGTGCACATTCAGCACAAAACTGGGATGCCAGTCCCAGATTTGTTAGATAATAGCCCCTAAGTCAACAAGAGTGAGTCTTAATTAGTCCACTTCCAGACACTGGTTTATCCTAAATGCATTCTCATGTGATTTAATGCCAGATCTCTTGCTCACTCACTCGCTCACTCCCTCACGCATCTAAATGCATCTTTCAAGGGAGTTGATTTGCAATTTAAGCCTGTAACGAAACCCTGCAAGGCATGTCTGACGTGGCTCCAGGTTTGCCTGTGAATGTTTCCATACAGCTCTAATTAATAGCAACAACAGTCACTTTTTAGCCATGGGAGGGAAACGCCGGTGGGCAGGGCGAATAACCCTCTAACTGCTACCACAGCCTTGTCTCTCTGGGAAACCTGAGGGCAAACTTCCAAATTTCTTTCCTCTTCTGCTGTACATTCCAGAGCGTGCAGCAGCCCTGCAGGGAAGCCATGCTTTGTAACGAAAACACACAGCATTTGCTCTCAGTTATTTATGGGATAATAGACCAGGTGCTCTGTTTCATGAGACAATAATCAGAGTTCCTGGGTGGATAAAATCAAGACCAACTAACTCATTTCTGCAGAGGGAATGTATTGTTGTCTTTTTACATAAGGTTTGCATTTCTTTCTCTGTTGTATTATGATTACTGGGAAGCTATTGCTCGGAATCAATCTAGCCGATGCTTTCCCCTCTTTTTCTCACTTGCTGCTCAGAGACCCTTTAAATCAGAGAGAACATTATATTATATTTAAGCAATAGAGAGGACAGACCATCTGTCTGATCCATTTTTGTACAATGGCTAATACAAGGAGCATTCCAGGGGCTCACAGATTCTGCATAAATACAGATAAACAAAAATGCCACCACATCCAGTGTCTTGATTTCAGTCAGACTGACCATTATCAAGACCCTCAGTAAGTTCTTACCACCCCTTGAAGGTGGAAACACTGAATAACACTCAGGGATGTCCTTAACTTGACATTATCATGTAAGTTTGAGGCTGTCAGACCAGGGATTGCCTGCAGTTCAGGTGCCGTGCATTCGTGTTTTGGGTAGGTGCTCATAGCAACATGAACGTCCTCTATGTGGGATCATCACACAGCACTGGGCAGGGTTAAGCACCCAAAGGACTTGCACCCTGGTGGACTAAATATTAATATTTCCATCCAGACATAGATGGGCTGATTTAATCAAATTTCCACATCTGACAAGCTGTGTATTAAAATCTTCCCATGATCAAGAAACACGAAATTCACACTATGTGTCTCCCAAGAACTGAGGGAAAGAGCTTTCCAGGACATGACTCTGTTTCTCCAGGTTTCCCAGGCATCCCACCACCTTTCTGAACCCAGATAGGATGTGCCTAACACCCATGATCCAAGTGTACATTCAAACTCTTCCTTCAGTAAAGGAAAATTTTGGTGTGCATCGAATTGGAGAGGTCCTTGAATGCAGCCTCCTGTTACTGGCAACCACATCATATAATCCCATCTGCAAGGGATGATCCTGTTTTAAAACTGGCTAGGCTTTTTATCCCCATTATTCTCATCGAGTAGCTACTTCAGGATTTCATTCCGTCAAGCATTAAAAAAACCTTTCTAACTTCCAGCATAAAGTTATCTATGACCAATTTATAACATTTGCTCCAAAGCCAGCATCATCATTTAGCTGAAATAGCTCAGTTTCCCTCTCAGTGCTTATCCCCTTGACGTATTTTCTACAGAGTAATCACAGCCCTTCACACAGCCTTTGCCTTGCTAGCTTAAACAAGCTAAATTCTCATAATCTTTCCTCCTAGAACAGGTGATTCGTTTCCTTAATCCTCCTCACAGTCTCTCTCTGTACCTGATCCACTTTGGGTTCAGCTGCTTTTGAACACATGAGACTCTTCACTCTGCACTAGCGTTGAGCTCGGCTTTCTCCAGAGGCATTAACACATCCTGTTCCATAAGAAATAGCTTTGTGCATTTGGTTTTTGTGGCCAGGTTTTGGTAGCCGGGGAGGGGGCTACAGGGGTGGCTTCTGTGAGAAGCTGCTGGAAGCCTCCCCCACGTCTGACAGGGCCAATGCCAGCCGGCTCCAGGACGGACCCAGCACTGGGCAGCCACGGTGGTTGTGCCTCTGGGTAACGGGTGTGAGGAGGGAAAACCTGCTGACCTGCAGCTGGAGAGAGGGGTGGAATGGGAGAGAGAGAACTCTGCAGACCCCCAGGCCAGGGAGAAGGCAGGCAGGAGGTGCTCCAGGTGCCGGAGCAGAGGCTCCCCGGCAGCCCGTAGTGCAGCCCATGGTGAGGCCGGCTGTGCCCTGCAGCCATGGAGGGTCACGGGGGGGCACAGACCCCCCTGCAGCCCAGGGAGGATCCCACACCGGGGCAGGAGGATGCCCGAAGGAGGCTGTGACCCTGTGGGCAGCCCATGCTGGAGCAGGCTCCTGGCAGGAGCTGTGGCCCCATGGGAAGAGGAGCCCAGGCTGGTGCAGGTTTGCTGGCAGGACTTGTGACCCCGGGGGGGCCCAGGCTGGAGCAGTTTGGGAAGAGCTGCAGCCATGGGAAGGACTCAGGTTGGAGAAGTTGGTGGAGGACTGTCTGCCCCACTGAGCAGGGGCAGAGGGTGAGGATCATCCCCTGAGGAGGAAGGATCGGCAGAGACAGGGGGTGATGGGCTGACCCCAACCCCCATTCCCATCCCCCTGTGTTGCTGAGGGAGGAGGGAGAGAAATGGGGAGCAAGGATGAGACCAGGAAGAAGGGAGGAATGGGGGAAGGCTGTTTTAAGATTTGCTTTTATTTCTCATTGCCCTTCTCTGATTTGATTGGTAATAAATTAAATTAATTTTCCCCAAGTTGAGTATGTTCTGCCCATGCCAGTAATTCATAGACTCACAGAGTGGTTTGGGTTGGAAGGGACCTTAAAGCCTACCCAGTCCCACTCCCCTGCCAGGGGTAGGGACACTTTCCACTAGGCCAGGTTGCTAAAAGCACCATCCAACTTCACCTTGAACACTTCCAGGGATGGGGCATCCATAGCTTCTCTGGGCAACCTGTCCCAGTGCCCCCCCACCCTCTCCAGGAAGAATTTCTTCCTGGTGTCCAATCTCAATATCCTTCTTTCAATTTAGACCTGTTACCCCTTGTCCTGTCACTACAGGCCCTCGTAAAAAGCTTCCCCTCAGCTTCCTTGTAGGCCCCCTTCAAGTACTGGAAGATGCTAGAAGGTCTCCCCGGAGCCTTCTCAGGCTGAACAACCCCAGCTCTCTCAGCCTGTCCCCATAGGAAAGGTGCTCCAGTCCCTTAACTGGTAAGTGATCCTTTCCTGTCCTTATCTCAACCCACGAGCTTTTAGTTCTATTTTCTCTCCCTTACCCAGCTGAGGAGGGCAGTGATGGAGCAGCTTGATGGGCACCCAGCCTCCAGCCAGCGACAACCCACCATACTTTGTAAAGCTCCTTGGCAAGGTGCATAAAGTTAAAGCAGCCACTTAAAAAAAGAAAAAAACAACCAACCAACCAACAACAACAACAAAAACAAACTAGGCAGGACCTCTGCTCTATCAAAAGTTCCCAGGTATAGACTACTCTGAGCCACCGCATGTATCAGCTGGGATTGACAGGTGCAAAACAAATAGGCAGGGATGGAGCACTAAGAAGGTCTTTGCTCAGCAATGTTTGAAATCTTTGATCTTCAATATACATCTTTTAATGCTCCATGATGGTGCAGTCTTTCCCTACAGTGCAGAGTCCACGGTCCCTGCTGAAGGTTTATCCAACCTGCAGGGGGGACAAAGCTTTGGCAGGACTGATGAGGAGAAAAGCCACCAGTTGTCTTGGGATATATGATGGTTTCATGAAGGCAGGTCTGGCAATAGCAGCTCCCTGCTATCAGCTCCAAAATGCTGTAGTACATGTAACTCCACAGACCAACAGAAATCTCCTTTCTGAAGCTGAGCCTGAGCCGCTCCATGTGGCTCATGCAGGAGAATTCGGGTTTGAAGAGGAAACCTTTTACATTGCACTCTGAGGTCTTAAATATTATTGTTCCCTGTTGAGTGTGGGTTAAGGGAGGAAAATAGTGGCTCCTTGGCTCTTTTGCAGCTCTCATAAAGGCATATAAAAACAATAATGAGGCACTCCACCACTTTAAGCAGTCAGACAATGATGAATGAGACTCGCTAAAACACTTCAGTCTTTGCCAAGGGCACTCTGGATTATGCTTGAACCTGTTTTAACCTTAGCACTTAACCTCCTTTTCCACAAAGTTGCCCTTGCATGGCAACAACCATGATGGAGCTCAGAATAACATGTCAAAGGGATGGTTCCCTAAGAAAGGAATATTTGCATCACAGTTGGGGATGGGTTTTTAAGAAGTGCAATTTATCTAGTTGCTAGACCTCAGAATTTTAAAGAAACAGGAAGATAATTCTGTGTTACTAGTAATGGAGGGAGGAAAGCTATGAAATTCAGCATGGAAGTATTTTTTTATGACAATCTGGCGTGAAGAGTATGGGGAAAGAATAGAGCTAAGCATTATCTCCAGCAGTGGAGGCTCATACAAATGTCCCTCACTCCTTTGAATCCAAATCCTTTCTTGGAGTCAAGATCACACAGGCAGCAGAGCAGGCAGTTGACCTCAGGGTTGGGAGAATATCAGCTGACACCATTAGACGTGTTTCCGCTTGTGCTTTTCCCTGGGCATCTGTGCTGCACAAAGTGGTACAGTTTGCAGAGACCCCAAAATGAACCAGCATCCAAGAGCAGAGCCTCTCTTCCCAAAGGTGCATTCATGTGATGCTGCACTTGGGGACCCATTCCCACATCCCTGGAAAATGTGGTAACTCAAGCAAAAGCTTGATGTTGATCCTACTGCGCAGTGTCTTACTTTTGCTTTGGGGAGCAGAGGAACACACATTTCCTCTCCGTCCTTGGACTCAGCCAAAGACCTGCACATTGTTCCTACCAGTAGAAAGTCTGCCCAGCTCACAGCCACCAGTGTGCTCTTCACACCCAGTGCAAGCTGGTCCAAAGGACCAAAGGCACATCTCACAGCTCCCTGGTGCTGGCAAGAAATGAGCCAAACCTGCCAGCATGGTCCCAAGAGAATATCCTCTGCTCCAGCCCTCTGCCTAGAGCAGAGACGGTAGACTCCCCGATGCCCACCAGGCCAGGCACTGCTCCAAACAGCAGGCTCCCCTTCCCCTCATCTCTCCTTCCTCTTCCAGCTTGCACTGGGTAGGTAGAAAAACCCAGAATGGGGTTACTGGACACTGTCTCTCAGTGTCTTGCTCCTCTCTCAGGAGCAAGACACAAAACCTTCTCTGTGGGGCTGCCAGATGGGAACATGAGTTTCCCTGCGAGTAGCAAGCATCATATGCACAAAATTGGGGTTTGGTGCAGCACTGCTGCAATAAGTGATAATATATCATCATCTGCATCAGCGATTCATCACCATCCTGAACAACCCAGTGAGACAGGAGCCAACATCTTGACTGAAAACCATCATATTGATGCGACCTGAGCGGGACCCCTGGTCACACACCCAATAGCTGGAAAATGTCAAGCCTGAATGTGCCTGGACAGAAAACAAAGAGAAACAACAGAAAACAAAGAGAAACTATTCCAAGTGGGACCCTGAAACACTGTAGGGAGATGGAGCTGCTTGGGCATACAGCTCAGAGGAGGGGCAGAGCGAAGCAACGCAGCTGCATGCTGTTTTCTGGTTTTATTGTGTTTAATGGAAGTGTGCGTGTCTGTTTTGAAAGACAAGTGCGACTACAAGAGCGTACCTGACTCACACATTTATTTCTCCTCCTGATTGATAGAAAAAAGCACAGAAGGAATACACAAGCTAAAAGGGCTAACAATAAGTGTTAACATCACTTACACCTCTTCCCCAGCTTCCAAAATTACTTTGTAAATGGGGACTATGTACGTTCCTGCCTGATTTGCAACAAAATAAACGCACAACACATTTCCCTCTCCCTGGTGACTCAATTGTCCTTGCCTGATCTCTAGAAATAGCTTCCCACATGAATTTACCTGTGGTAGCTGCATTTTACTTTAGCCCCCTGCAAGGGTTACCATGTTTTGAAACACGGGAGGAATATATTCTGCAATTAATGTACCAACAAACAGCCAATGGCACATGAAATGGAGGAGTAGTCTTAGGCTTAGAAATACCCTTCCACATTTAACAGCGTTCCAAAGTGGAAGGGAGGCAGACGTTTTACTTAGGGATGCAGTTTAGCCTGCAGGCGCTTGCAGAAGATATCTGGGGTTTGCAGAGCCAGGAATAGCTATGGACGCTCAGGTACACTGTGTACCTGACTTGCAAATATAGTAAGCAAGGCAATCAAAATGCATCTTGAGTGAAGACTTTCATAGAAAAATCTGTTTGGTTTTAATTCCTTCCAAGAGGGAATGATGGATATTCCTGTCTCTGCACAAAATCATGACCCACATCATTCTCTGAGGCAGGCTAAAACAAATTCCCTCCCTTATTTAATTTTTAATCAATTTTAAAAATAAATGTTTAATAAGAAACACAAACCAGGAAGCCAGTCCTTGCCCCAGTGACCTCACAATTTTATCGCCAATACGAAGGAGGCGTGCGAACGCTGCAGTGACGGCGTATTACCGAGGCTCAGAGCTGGGAGGGCAGCTGTTCCTACCCATGGTCCGGGGAGCACAATGCAAAGCTGCGGTCAGCTCCTGAACCCCAAGTCCTGCAGTGCAGATTCACAGCAGCACTGTTGGCCCACTCCTGCTGCCGGGAATTAGGCAGACTCAGAGTTAGTTGGTTGGAGGGGGAAAGCTGTTGCCCATGGAGTTAATCTGCCAGTGGATCCTGGTGAGACAAAGCAGCATCACCCCACGTGGGTTTTGGGGTCTTCTCCTAGTCCTGCTCAGTGTGGCTACACACACTTTATTCATCTTTAGTGATGAATATCATGGACAGTGGACTGGTCCCTGGGAAGAGGCCTGTGGGGCAGCTCCCACTCATGCCATCTATCCTGTGTGGGCCATGGGCAAGATATCAGCCCTCCCGTTTTCAGCCCAAGGAAATTAGCTGCTGGCTCATTTCAGGTTGGAGATCGAGAACCAACCACCATGGATGCAATGGGACCAAATGAGTAATCTGGCTGTTGAAGAGAAATGGCAGTATTTCTGCTCACAGTCTCCTGTTCGTGGGGTGGAGCAGAGGGCACAGCAGCAGCAAGGCTGGAGGGTTCCATACAGGAGCTCTTTGCCTTTTGCCACCTCTTTTGGAGAGCCATGAGCCACAAGTGCAAAGAAGGTACACTAGGATGGTTAGGAACTATTCAGAATGACAGAGCCCAGCAATAGAAGGTGTTAGAACAGTTTAAACATGTCATTTTCCCACCCTTTCCCAAGCTCAGGAGGGAAGAATCAGATCCATACCATTTGTCTGGGCTTTAGCTTAAAAATAAAAGGATGTCTCCACTCTCCCAGTCCCTCCTCCACATTCCCACTTACTTTCTGAGAGATGAGGTGTGGGCATTTACTGCATAAACCATCAAGCAGCATGAAACTCTGATCCTCCCAAAATCCTCTCAGACTGTGTAGCCCATATTGTGTATACAGCACTGTATTCCAAAGCTATGCCTCAGTGATAAACCAGCATGAGCACCTCTGGATTTCTGGACAACATGGTGGTTAAAAAATCAGGATGCAGCATCTTTGTTCCCAGCAGGATTTACGTATGTAGGTAGACACACGCATGTGCATGTTCTATTTCCCACCCATTCAGCAGCAGAGAACCTCTTCAGCAAATGCAAGTAGGTAAAAGATTGCTTTACATGATCTGGGAAAAACCAAATCCACTAAACCAAGTTGTTTTGAAAAAGAAGAATTAATGAAGCTTGTTTTCCAAAGGATGAGGATATTTTGTCTTCTAATCTCTCCCTGTTCTGTCCCAGGTCTCTTAGGATTCCCACCAGGCAAAAGCAGAATAAGCCAGGAGCGGCTAACATCCACATCCATGTACCTTCACACACACAGAGATCTTCCCCTGGGCTGTTTCTCCAAGTCCCATGGGTAGCACATCCCTATGCGCACTGATTTTTTTTCGTTGTGCTGTCTGTACTGTCAGAAAAGTGTAAGTTGTCTCGTTACTGCCAGGCTGCTTTTGGAGAAAGTGGGGCACATACGTTTGTTGGACAGCTGGTCGCTGTCAGACAAAATGTATAATACCATCGTTGACTCTGCTTGTCCTCAGTGGACTTGAGTTTGTGTCTCTCACAGCTGCCAGTTTTCATGCAACTTGTAGAAACCAAATGTTTTTGAGACTTCTCCTGCTCTTTCAAATGGAGTCAAAATTGCATAAACATTCTATTATCAAGAAATAAGGCTAAAACTGAACCATCTCCAGAAAGCTCAGAGGATGGTCTATCAGAAAGCATCTTGCTCTGCAATCTGCCCTTTGAAAGAGAGGACTTGTCTGGAAGCAGTGTATGAAATCCACCTTTTCAGGGAAAGCCAAATATGAGTTATATAACTCAGCGTTCACACTTACTAATATCAGATGATACCAGATTTTTCCTCAAAAGTCATGTAAAACAGACCCTGGGGTGTATCTGGTCTACAAGTGCAAGATGTAGAGACTGCACATGATGAAATTCCTCAGCTCCAGGTGATTTATTCCAATTCAGAACTAGCTGAAAAGCAGAACATGCATTTAATGAGACATCCCGGAGTTTCAAGATTTTATTTTGTCCTGAGATTTATTTTTAATTAATTTCATGGAAAATAGAAATGCTTTAAGACAAAAAGCTTTCATTTTTCTCATGGGAAATTTCATTCCAGTCAGTGCAACTTTAGAAAAGCAATTTTTTTTTGCATTCAGAAAACATTTTCTGATGAAAAGTTTTCAATGGAAATGTTCAGACCAATTCTAGGCTCATCAATCTGTGTTTCAAAAACCCATGCTTGCTTCTGGTCAGAATTTGTTTTTCTCTGAGCCAACATCACGGTTCTGCTTCCTCATGCCATAAACACAGTTTTCTTCCATTTCTGTCTCACCTTCCCTCTTCCTCCACTGCTCTCCCCTCATCCCTTTTCCCCCTCATTTAATTTGTCCCCACACACCCTGCACAGCACCTCAAGATACACAATACAGATTGAGAACAAGGAGCTGGGAGCCACAACTCAACCTGACTCAACATGCCAACGGAAGCAGAGATGTAACACATGTTTCTGAACACCAACATACCCAGCAGAGAAACACTTTTTCAAAACTATAGAGTCCTGGCACATTTTTCTAATATCATGCTTGAATACCATAGAAAATCCTTTCTCTTGATTTATTTTTCCCTGGAGAGATGCAGATGTAGAGAGACATCATCACAGGACTGACCTCTAAGTCTTTTTGTACTACCAAGTGATAATGAGAAGAGAATAATTTTTCCAGGGATGAATTCAATTGTGGGGGCTAACAGCATGAGATCACACACATTAACGTCTTTAGAAGACAAACTCCACTGGCATTCAATGGAAGTAGGATTGGTTTGTCAGCCTGGGACTTGCTTTTTCCCACAGCTCATCCTTAACTGTATCATTGCATCTTCACACTCATGGCATCCCTCCACTTCCTTTGTGTCCCTGTAATCACATGCACCCTACAAGAAACCTATTGCAGTTGGTGTAGAGCAGCAAACGGCACTCATCCCAATTCAACTGCAATCCGTTGTCACTGCCTTGACAGAAACAAATTCATTTGTTATTCATGTGGATGTCACATGTATTTCAGGAGATGCTCCATCATAATTTAGCATTAGTTAATGGCCACTTCGGGTGTTCCTGGAGCGTCTGTAGAAGGGATGGTGGCTGCGGGATTCATTACCAGGGTGGAGTACAAAAACTTGCAGTTCAGTCTACAAGTATGAAGCTTAATGTTTGGCACAGCAATCCTTCTTTTAATGCGAACGTGATATCCACACCCTGTCTGGTCATGCTACTCATGAAAACTGGCTCAATTTTTCACATAAGGATTGGTTTAGGTAGGAATATTGTTTGAGAATCTACCACAGAAGCACTTTTCACAAAATCTTTTGGGAAAACATTTTATTTCTTTTCATTAAAGAAGGAAGAATTCCCAAACATTAAATGCTTCAAAGACAAAAATGATTACATCAGGACTGTGTGACTGGTATAACCAGCCACCACGTCCCTAGCAGAAGAGGAGACAGCATGTTATGATCTGGGAGATATAATCCAACCAGTGTGTGTCCACAGAAAAATGGGAGTATGGTGAACTGAAACTGCAGTTCCCAGCAGACTTCACCATCCTGGTTCATATTTTCTGGTGCATATTTTCAGTGAAAAGAAAAAGAAACTTGGTGGCAAAAATTCTGTTCTAATCCAAGCCCCTTCCTCAAATAAATCATCACTTTCCAGGTGGCTTAGAGTCCCTCACATCTCCCACATGTAACAACACTACCACACATTTGAGGTCAAGCTGAAGCCTCTGATATCCTTGTTCAGCTCTCACATGTTTCTTCATCACTGGAAAACTGCTGATGAGTTAACAGCGCTGCTGACGCTGCCGCCTCATGCATGGTAAGCAAAGATGGATCACACATGCTGCTCTTCCAAAGCGTAGCAGGTGGTGGTGAAGGAAATACAGAGTCTCTAATGGATGTCTCTATATATACCATCCATTTTAGTGCCAGGGAGCAGTGGAGTGTGGTGTTGAAAGTTTAGCTAATTAAGGGTTAAGCTTACATTAATTCCTCCCACTGGTCATTAACTCTCTGCTGCAATTAATTTGATCCTTTATTGTACCGACAATGGCATACTGCAATGATGTTTTCTTGCCTGCCATTGAGCAATCCCATATGACAATTATACTCTCCTCTCTCCTGTACCACGGCTTCAGCTCATCATTTTCTACTTGAAATGGAGGAAGTAAGTCACCCGTCACAGTGGCAGAGATCTGAGGCCCTAAATTATCCCGCTCACAGTACATGGAGTTAAGTCACCAGAGAGCATTTGCTTGGGTTTATTGATTCTCTTCTCCTGGCCTAAGATTAATTTCCCTCAGATGTTCAGGTGAACAAACAGTTTGAATCACTGTTGTGGGATTCAGCCCCATAAAGTGAAGTCCTTGCATGACTGTCCTCCACCGCATGAGCGTGGGATTTCAGAACGCTAGGAAAGAACAAGGATGAAACATGAAACAAGAAAATGTCTAAATGGGTTGTTTTGACTTTCCTCCTCCAATAACGAAAAAGCTTTTTAAAAGGCAAACACATTTTGAATGCTTTTATTTTCATGCCCACATTTATACTACGTACATTTATATGTCAGTCTGCAACATTGTCTGAAACAGCATCATGAAGATTCAGATTTTTAAAGCAGTTAAACTTCATCCCACTACAATTTTTGACCTTCGACCTGTTGGCTTTGGGGTTTTTTTTTCAGATATGGAAGGAGGACAGACTCAGGACTATTGATTTCCCGAAGGACAAACTCCATTTCACAGCAAACTCACCCTGGAAGTGAAATCTGAGCAACCTTTGGACTGACTGAAAGGGAAGCCCAAAGGCTTGGCGTAAAGCTCCCACCACTTGGGCAGAACCTGGAAACACCTTCTTGGTCAAGGTTAAACTGATCTGAAGAAGCATCTGGCGAGTAGATTGAATTTGTCTCAGTCTTTCCCATTTCTGATTTTCTCTTCAAATTCCAGTCCCTGAGGAAATCACAGCACAGAACTGGCTGATCTGACAGGAGGAGACAACTGAGCAACTTCTATTGCACGTGAAAAAGCTCTGAATGCCCAGGTCCCGCCGTGACAGGCTTCTCTCTGGAAATCTAACCAAGCGCAGACTAAACCTCCTTTCTTCTATCTCACCCTGAGCAATTTCCATGTGCTTTTTCCATTACTGTTCACTTCTTCACACTCCCTGACTTAACACACAGGCTAAATCCTTTCTGCAACAGCAGCAACAACAACTACAAATGATCAAAACAATTCAGCTTTCCTTCAGATAACGGAATGTGCTTCAGTTGTAAATATTCATGGGTGGATAGAAATTGTTTCTTGATGGGCCCTGAGCATACTGGTGTCAATCTGTTTAAATGACTCACAGTCGCTTTTACCTCCAAGGGGCAATTTTGTTTTTCTGGTCCCAGACTGAAAGATTAATCCATGGCAGATGGGAGTCAGACATGTCCACCTCATGTAGCTCATTTGCCATCTTAGACTGTTGAGCTTGTGATCCCTAGGAGGTTTCCTCACAGCTATTTGCAGGTCTGGAAATCACAGTGAGCTTTTATAAGACCGTTCAGGTTATGCTCATCCCTCAACAAACCAAATATACTTAATGCTTTTTTTTCTTAACATCTCAGCAGATGCAGGTGGCAAAATAGCCACTGATTTTTGCAACCCGCACATGCGGGCACAGTTCATGTTTTCCTTTATCTGGAAGACCTACATTCTCCACCCCGCCCCAGCTCTCTCATAGCTGTGCTCATCTCAAGCAAGAAAGTTTGTAATGGATCTGTTTTTCCAAAGAGCTCTTCCTATGGAAACCTGCATGAAGGGTCACATCAGCCCAGTAGGCAAAACACTTTCTATACCTTTTGAGTACTACACACAGAGGCTATAGCAACACATCCATCTGGCACCCCGCTCGAGCCCACCTTAGCACGCTTTCTGAGCAATATATTGTCTGTTATTGCCCATACCCTGACCATGTGCCCCCTGACAGCCAATTAATGTGTAATCCTGCCGCACCAGCCAAGCTGAGTCTGGCTGGCACTCCAGGTATAAATTCCTTTAACAAATGCTCTTGTGAAGGCGTAGGAGGGACTCACAGGCGCTGTGCTCTGCCAGAGGAGATGGAGATGCCTCAGATGACCTCACTGTCCCTGCTGCTGTGCAGCCGGCTGCACTCCTCGGAGCTGCGAGGCACATTTTCTCAGTCAAGAGGAGCTGAGTGATGGATTTGAGTTTTTTTACAGGGGATCTCCGCTGTCTCCTCCTAAAGCAAACGGGCATGCTTCCAGGAGATGGAAAAGGCCAGGGGCTTGCTCAGAGAACCTGTGACAGGTTCATTATGGAATCAGAGCCGTGAATGCCTTGGATGTTCAATGCAAAGTTGTCAACAACTGTGTGGTTTAGGCCAATTTATTTCCTTAGGTCAATAACGCAAACTCAAAATTGTACACAAGGCTCACAAAGGGGAAAAGTAACCGTCTTCCAAAATGTGGTCACATTTTTCATGTTCTCATTGAAGACTAAGTTGAGCATGAAAAAATGAGACTACCAAAAAACAGCAAAAGGGAATAAGGCCCAGAAGGTATGCACCTGCTTTTTATTATAGAATTGTAAAATCATTCAGGTTGGAAGGGACCTCAAGCAGCCACCCAGGCCATCGCTGAAGTCAGACCTGTTTTCTCCTTTAGTCAAGTGAGAACCCCTCCTATTTCACTGTGTGACCACTGGTTTCGATTTGCACCTGTTGCCTTCCATGGGGATCAGGGACACTGAACCGCTGTGGTCAGGTCCTTGCAAGGAGTGTTTAGAGCAAACCCACAGAGTGGTTTACAGCAGTCACATCATGTTTTTTTCACATGGCATCACTGCACTTGGTCAGATAAGCACAAAGATTCTACAAGAGGGACCATCTGCGAGGTTATTTATTATTTGTCAGGAAGTCTCCAAGGGGCACTTGCATGAGGTGTATGGAAGAAGGGCACGACAAGCTCTGTCATTCCAATTTACCTGTCCAGATGGAAACTGTGCTGTTTGTTTTATAAGTTCCTGGTCTTTCCTGGCCTTCACTCACAGTTCTGGGCATGACTAGACTTAAGTCTTGTTCATATAGAAAGAGCACAAGAACATTTGAATGCTTCCCATGGTTTCACCCTTCATCCACTGCAGACAGCGAGCTGTACCCAGGAGACCTCTGTCCAAGACCAGTTGTCAGGGAGACCCTGTGAGATTAAATGTGTTAGTTGCAGAGAACCACGGACTAAGGAAACATCAGGACATGGTGGCTGACAGACATTTATCATCCTTGTTCTCTGTTTTTTACAACCTTGCCTCTCCACAGCTTTCCAGCACTTTAGTTCTCAGTGTCTCTCTGGGAGAAAGGCTATTTGCCCTCTTTTGCAGGTGGGAGATTTGAGGTGCAAGAAGTTGGACTCAGAGTTATTTCCAATGCAAATGAAAGCCTCATGCAATTCCCAGGACAATTATGATAAAGCCTTGCAGCCCTCAAACATCTCCTCTGTCCTTGCAACTATACCAACATCCTTCTTGCTCAGCATTTCATCCTCATCTCAAGGACAGTGTTTGGATTCTGCTTCAGTTCCAGATGCTGTTTTGAGTGCAGATCCCTCAGCAGGTGTGGTATGGAATGAGGGAGAGAGGAGCTCTCACTTGGCCTCCTGATGAATAACTGTGATGAATGGGAATCACTTAGAAGACAAGAGGGTTTCTTGCTCTCCCTCAAACGAAGAGGCCAGGTGCATGGCATAAGCCGAGGCCACGGGCAAAGGAAGGCTGAGCCCACAGCTGGCTCTTACGCACAGTAGTGCTTTGTCTTTCCTCCTCCAGGCCCCACCCCGTACCCCATCTCCCTTTGCACTCACAAACCTCAGATCTCCAGCTGTCTCTGATACTTCAGCTGTACTCATTTCTGAGATACCTCAAACCTTTAGATGATTTTCCATCCCAAACCCCTAGTGAAGGAGGACAGTGTGCCTGGTCAAGAAATAGCTCAAACCAGAACAAAACACAGACCTTTTAAAAGGTAGTTAAAGTTTACCACTGTGCTGCTAAGGTTTTGCATCAGACCAATGAGAAACATGGATCACCCATGTCCCAAGGAAAAGGCCTCCAGGCATACTCCTGAACTTTCTGTCCTATGGGAGTTGTTTCATCCATAGGATCATTTAGGTAGGAAGAGACCCTTAAGATCATCAAGTTCAAACAGTGTGAATAAAAGATTTAAAATTGGATTAGTCATGAAAAGACCCCACTGAGGTTCTACAGCCTTCTCTTCATTAGATTGTAACTCCAATGATGATTCAAGACACAGGAAGCTTTTTTAACGAACAGGGGTTCATCACATCTGACATCCTCCCATGAAACATCCTGGTGAATTTTACAGCATTATCCTACCATTTTTTGATAAATAAAGGAAATACAAAGCCTATCATCTACATAAGAAGCACTACCGCATTAATTTTACAGCTAAATTCTTATGGGAAAGAGAAACTTAGTCCAGGCAAACGCTGGGTAGGATGAGGGTCTCCATTTCTCAAGGGCATGGTTTGCACATCAGCCAGATACGTGACCCAGGAGCCATCCACCTCATTTTAGACACAACTGAGTCAGCAACAACAGCAACATGATAACTCTGCACTGCCTCCTGTGCCCATGCACCAAAACTCAACTGCACGTGCAAACTGAAGATGTTATTCCCAGTCTTTGTGCAGACTGGGAAGGCTGCACAAAGATTTGGTCTCTTCCTGCAAGAACTATCTATTTATGTGAAAGGTACTGCAGACCTCATTATGGCATCTGAGATTCTGGGGCAAACTTTGGAAGAAGTCATGATTTCCCTGAAAAAATGTTGAATAGAAAGAAGTAAAGTTTTTCTGAATCAGGCACCCACCATTGTGATTTTTTTTCTTGAGGAAAACGGGAGTTGTATAAGAGGAGATGAGTATGGACTAATCAGTCTAAAAAGCAAAAGCTGTTTACTGAATAGTGGCCTTGTGGGCACACTAGAAATACTGGGAGAAGAAAATATGCATGCAGAAAGACAGATTGACAGAAATTTGTGTCCCAAAATAGAAATATTCACATGAGATACTCTCCATTATATGGACACTGTCTGTCTGTAGGAATGTGTATTGAAAATAAATGAGTTATATCCTTCGAGTCATGGCCACTGAAAATAAATAGACATCCAGCAACGAAGGCAGAGCAGGCACAAGCCAAGTTACTGTGTTACCTGTGAAATGAATTGGATGTGCGAGGAAGCACAGGCTACATATTCCATTTAGCAAATGACCCAACTGAAAAACATTCTTGCACACCAGAATGCACACCCACTGCCATTGTCTGACTGTGTCTGTCAGGGATTGGCTGCTGGGGTTTATTTTCTCAGCAAGGTGGACTGGTCCCACTGTCCCTGCTGCACATATTCTTGGTATCTCCCCCCTCGGTCACCCCATCAGTTATTCGCCCTTTGCCCCACAGGCTGAAAGGGTTTTCACAGACTTTTCTCCCCTGTTGTCCCATGCGTTTGCTGTGCCCCGCACAAAAATCTCCTGCAAGGCTCCCCTGCCGTTGCTCAGTTCATCTCATTCTGGGACAGCAAATGATACGAGCCACCCCAACAGGCCCAGGAAAGGGGCTTTGCTCGGTGACACCCACAGAGATACCCAGAAAATCACAGCAGTGTGTCTTGGGCTGATGAGGCACAGCTTTACCACACTCAGCAACAGTAGGATGGGAAGACCTTAATGTCATATTGAGCAGCATGAGCGCAGCTCCTCCAGAAAAATGCCATCTGCGAGGTCATTTTCAACCGAGGCCTCCTGGGAGGAGCAATGCACAAAAAAAGGAGGGGATTTCCTCAGTTGCTGCTGTTACCAGGCTTCCCTCCTCCAAATACTCTTAAGGGAATGGGTTTGCTAAAGCGTGTTCTGCCAATTTTCTGTTCTTCATTGCTTTGCCTACAGCAGAGGTCTGCATTATCTTATCTGCTGCTCCGTGCACTGCAATGCCAGCTCAGGAATCAGCACATATCCTGCTAAGACCTTGCTGTTCCCTTTGCATGTGTCTGCAGAAAAGCTTAGGGGACTCACTCCTCTGAGCAGACCATAATACAGGGAAGCAATGTCTGAGAAGCATTAGACATTATCCTGGGGAGAAGGAACAGAAAGCCCCAGGAAAGCACAGCTCAAATGCTGTTAATAAATTAGGGACAGAACTGAGAAAGGGAAGTGGAGGAGGAAGGAGGATAAAGTCACATTTTCAAAGTGCCATTCCAGCTTCTGCTTTCCCAAATGGCAAAAGCCAGTTGTGCCTTATTCAGGGGACACACTGCACACACCACACAGGTATGCATCAAAAGGTACGGCTTACCAGCTGGCAATACTGCACTAGCTTCTTTAGCAGCGCCTGATTGCAGAGTTAACTGCTCTGATGCAGCCTCCTACTGCAAGATTCCTGCCTCTTCAGCTCCCAGATGCATGAGTTTGGGCAGGTATAGATAAAGAGCCGGAGTTCTTCACCATGATGACATATTACAAAACTGCTCTGGGATTTACACCCTCTGTTTCATGACAGGAAAGAAGTCAGGCTTCAGTGATGATGCTTCTCCTCTTTTTCCAACAGGTAATGCAGCAGAATGGATGGGCTGTCACAGAGTCAATATGCAGTTGCAACAGGTCGTTGGTGATTAAATACAAAATTCATCCAGGACATGAGGTTCTGATTCAGCCTGGAGGCAGTTCAAAGGCCTTTACAGCATGCTCCCTGTGGAAAGACCTGCTCAGCTGTCAAGCAGGCACTTTTTGCTGCCTTTTATCTCTGAGGGGTAGTCTGGAAGGAAAACAGGGTTGTTGTGTCCCTTTGGAGTGCTGCTCCCTGGATTTCCGTAACCCGAGGGATTACCTGGAGCCAGTGAGACTGAAACACCTGCCTCTGCTAGAAAGGCACATGTTGTCTCCTGGATCATCCAGGAGCTGCTTTGCAGAACAGACTGAACACTGCCCTGTTTCTGCATCTCTACAGAACTTTGACAAGGACAAGCACTGTCAGTCCATAATATTCTATTTTTTCTAGCTGGCCCTAAGCTGTTCGAGCAGAGCAAGGGTTTATTTGGTAGACAAGGAATATTTAGTCTTTCTGGAAACTACTGTACTCCCCATGGGAAAAAAAAATAATCATTGTTTCAGAAGCAGCTACCTTGAAAAACTAAATGGCCAGGGAGATGACACCCCACCATGTCCCAGGGAGGCTGCCAAAAAGCTCACGTCTTATCTGAGAAAAAGACCTGCTTTTTAAAGTCCTGCAGATGTTTTGAATGTGCTGTTTGCTTGCTGGCGTTGAGGCTTTTGCTTTTGGCTGGTCTTTACTGCATTATTGGAAAGCTCATGGGCAGAATACCTCCCTCTCCCCATAACCTCACAATGGTTAGGGGGCGTCTGTCCATCCTGTTGGGATCTGTCCTCACTCCCCAGGTCTTCTGTCCCCTGGACTTTTGCATCTGTTTCTCCTTTCTATCCCGTTCTCCGGACTTGGTCACACATGGCTTTTCCTTAGCAAGCTCTTCTCTTGCAACACCTTCCCGTGATTGCATGGCCCAACCTCTGCCCAAGGAGCAGAAACGAAGGAGCAGTTTGCCTGGATATCTAGTTTGAAATGGGCAAGGCATCAGGGTTATGTACAGGCAATAAATGAGGTATAAAATTATATGTTCCTGCTCAGACATTTAAAGAGAGCACAGTCCAGGTGATGGCAATGACTTTGTAGCATGAGTCAGTTGGGCTCATTTGCTGGGAGACCCAAAAGCAGCAATCATAAAATATTCCCTTCTCCTAAAAACAGACAAAAATCCTGCTGACAAACCAGACCATCGCAAAACCTGTTATGGCACCTGCCTATCTGCAGGACAGTGACTAGTGAGCAGAACGAGCAGCATCAGTCCCAGAGAAACAACCAGCTGAAAGCTGTAGCCCTACTGATGGCTCCAGGATTACCAAGCCCCCGACCCATCTCAGTTGGTGTGGCAGGACTGGCCAGTGTGACCTGAGAGCAATGTACAACTCAGCCCAGTTCCCAGCCCACACACCCACATCTCTTCCAGGACAGGACTCCAACCACCAGCCTGGGGGGAGTAGACCCCTCTGCAGCCCCATGGCCAGCTCAGCTCCCTCACCTTCCCCAGCCACACCCTGAGGACATCACTTCGTCCCAACAACCTACTTTTTGTTTTCATTTTAAGCTGATACTTTCTGCCAGCCAGACTACCCGGGCCAGCCTGCACTGCCATCAGGGTGTCATCCAGAAGCTGTAAACTGAGCAGCATCTGCTTCCTTCAGCATCCTCAGGCTACCCAGCTCACTCCACCTCCCCGCCAGCTTCAGAGCAGACTGGGCTCAAAGCACAGCCTGATTTCTTCTTCCTTTTGCCCCCCTACTCTCTCACAGCAGCAGGAAGGGACCCAGCTGCTGCCCACACTGTGCAACAAACCAGAATTTATGAGCCAAGACCACCAGGAGCAAGCAGAAAAATTTTCCCTTCCAAGATCTCAGCAAGGCTACAAACACCTGGGGAAATACAACTAGCTAATGGACGTCACCCAGACCATGCCTTCCTTGCTGGCTCTGTCCAGTCCTCTCCACTTTCTTCAGCTGGCTAACATTCACTGGCCATAGCAAGAGACCCCCAAGCTCCCTCTGACACTCAGCAGGACTCATCTGATGCCCTGGTCTGACACCAGCAGACACCTGGGAGCCGTCGGCCTTATGCAGGATGGAGGCTGAACCTGCTGCAAGCCCCTTGCAGGGCTGGCCCCACACAACCCCCCATTAGCACTCCAGCAAACAAACTTCAACTCAACAGGCTGCCTCCTCCTCCTCTGCCACACCAGAGCCCAGCAGACACCGTTCACTCATCATACCATGCCCACACAGGTTGGCCAGTGACCTCCAATGCTTTCCTCGTCCTGCAACACTACCACCGTCTGCACATCCAGAGAATAGAAAAGCAGAGTGTCTGCTCATACTCACAGTCTTGAAGTCCTCATGGTTGCACTCTTGGCCTTTGAATTTGCAGTACAGCATCATATCCTTCAGGTCGTGGCCAACCCGCGCCAGGAACTCCTGCATGTTGAAAACTTTTGGTTTATACTGCTTAAAGTTGGCCTTTTCTTGGAGGATGGCTAAGACAGCCGGGTCAGCCAGGTGAGGGTTGGGGATCTGCAGGTTGACATCAAGCAGAGCCAGGAGCTCCCCAGCGTGGTACAGGTCGTTAGTGGTGAGCCGGGAAAAGCGAAATTCGTTGAGGTTACAGATGGTGACAGCAGGGAAGACCAGACTGTTTGCCACGACCTCATCCACTTTGGTCACATGCTGGTAGGAGAAGTAGAAAGCCACCCGGTCTGAACTCTCAACCAGGAGGAGACCCAGTGAGCCCACAAAGGCCAAGGTCCAGAGCAGGCGACGGATGGTCACTGGCCCGTAGACAAAGACGTGACGGATCCCGTGGAGCGTGGAGGTGTTGGCAAAAATCTGGATGCTGGAAGGCTGCAGGCTGCCCATGCTGCCCTCGCTGGTGCTGTCCTTCAGATCCATCAGGGATAGGTAGTTAAATCCTGGCACTGCTTTTTGGGTCAGTCTGTCGCTGGAACTGGGATCCGGATCTCTCCCCTCCCCTCTTGAAAGTAATGAAACCCTTTTGGGGGTGGGAGAGAGAAGGAGAGTCTCAGGCCAGCTGCTGCGAGTTTATCCCACAAGCTGAGCAGTAGCTTCGTAGGGGTAAATATTTATATAAAATCCATTCAAACTCTCGCTCTTGATTTCCTCGGTGCGATAAGAAGGGCTGGTTTTATTTAGGGAGACACCAAGGTGATGTGGAAGAGATGTGGGTGGGCAGCGAAAGCCGAGCCAATGGAAATAAAGTCCTCCCCTTACACACACACACATGCACACACGCACACGCCGAACGGAGAGGAGATTAAGCGAGAGAGCGAGCTTAAAACAGCGGAGCCAGCTCGCAGCCTGGTAACTAGTGCGTGAAGCCCGAGGATGCCGCTTCCCAGAGCTGATCTCTTGCAGAGCAGGGCGGCTTTCAGCCCGATCGGGCGATGCTCCGCGGATGCGAGCTGCTGGATTCAGGCATCTCTCCTCCTCCCCACCCCTCCATTTTGGGCAGGGCTCCAAGAAATACCACCCCAAAGCCCCCACTCTGTGCTGCCGGTGTCATTTCCGAGGGCTCCTCTCAGGGAGAAGTGGGCAGCTAATTCAGCAGGAGAAGTGCGAGAGGGAAGGGGCAGGGAAAGGCTAAAATAAAGCGGGGGTGGGGCGGTGGGGTGGGGGGTGGAATTGCTGCTCAGCTCCAGGCACACACACGCGGAGCAGGGAGAAAGCAATAGCGTGGAGCCCCTCCTCTGTCGGGCAGCAGCTGGGAGCAAAAAGCCAGACAGGGCAGGATTGGGTGGGGAGAGGCGGTGGGAGGAGAGGGGCTGCAGCATCCCGCATCCCTTCTCTCTCTGGCTCAGCGCTTCCCGTCACTCCAGGACGCTCGAGAGGGTGAAGCGCGGAGAGCCGTGAGTCACGCGTGGACCTGGAGCCCCGCGGCAGGGCGAGAGCCCGGGGGGGCAGGGAGAGGGGGCTGCGATCGGAGACCCCCGGCTCCTGCCTGGGGCGAGTCCGTAAGCGGCCGTGCCTCGATGGGGCCCGGGGGGGGCTGTGCCCAGCAGCTCCCGTAGCCCCCGGGCTCAGCCCCCGGACGACTCGGAAGAGTTTCAGCCCGCGGCATCCCCAGATGTTTGTTTGCTGCTGAGAGGCAGCTGTGATGGATGCGTTTGGGGAAGATGCTCCCAGATGTGCGTTCAGCCGGGAGGGTGGAAGGAGGAGGCGGGAGGTGGGGGTGGAGGCAAACGGGAAAAGGTTTCCTAGCCAGGAGATACCGCAAAATCCTGTAACGATGCCTGATACATGAGAGCATCCTTAGTGCACGCTGCAGATGGGTATGAGCAGTGTTCAGCCCAGAGATGAAAGGTGAGCAGGGTGCGGGGTAACTCCCACCCACATTGTCTTTGTGCATAGCAGTATTTTTGCCTGCTTTTGTTCAAATCCAGAAATAAAAAAACCCAATGGTTTCTGAGTCTGTACAGCACCCAGCACTATGGTAGGTGAGGGTCCCAGGGGTCATGGTAGCACCCAGGAGGTGACTTTCCCATTTTGGATGAGGTAGGAGCAGAGGGTCAAGCACAGCCAGAGCCTGTCACAGTCTGCAGTGCAATGCCCAGCATCTCTCACCCACTCATGAATTTACCTTAAGGACAAACCCAAAGATTATCTGGGAGAAAATGAGACCATTTTTTTAATTTATAACCCCAAATGTTGTTTTCATGAGAGCACACCCTGAAAGAGCCTTTGCACTTTGCACCGTTTGGCCCCTTCAGCACTTCAGGTACTTCACCCTCACTGATGGACCTAAGCCTCCTCAGGGACACCAGCTGCCATGGCCATGAGCCATCCTGTCCTCCACTGACAGTTTTCCCCCTGAGATGAAGCAGTTTCATCTTTTACAGCCTCCAAAGCCACATTTGGCCCTGGCAGCCAAAGGCAAGTCCAGCTGCCCAGCTGTGACATCCTCCAGCATAGAGCATCCAACGGGAGCATCTCTCAAGCTGAGCTACTCATCCCAGAACTTCTATATGGCATCGCAATGCTATTATCTCCATTTTATGCCAGGGAAACTGAGGCAAAGAGAGGCCAAAGGACTTAAGAGCAGTCACCTGGAAAGCTTGCAGCATAGCCATGACTTGAATTTACTAGTAGGTCTTTCAGTGTACCAGGTTGCTGCTCTAAAGCTGGACCCTCCTTCCATAGCCAGAAGGCTCTAGGACTGTGCCAAGATCATGGTTGGTCCTCACAGACATCTGAGGTGCAGAGGAAGCAGGACCTGACACCAGAGACTGGTTTTGTCTTTGTACAAATGTGCATCAGCCCTGAAATGCAAAAAATGATCCCTCCTCCTGCATCTCTGCTCCTGACTGAAAGCCAGGCTCTCAACGCAAGCCCACTTGTGGCTAAACAGAGCTGTGCCCCTTCTTTATTAAGCAGAAATTCAGCCAAGGTGAGGCCTCACAAACCTCCTGCATCTTGTCATGCCCTTTCCAGGAGGGAGGAGAAGGCAGTGCTGGGCAGACCCAAGCTGCGTGTGAACCAGAATTAAAGCAGCTGAGGACACAGTGTCCACAGCACCTGTTCCTGGGCTCCAGACCTCACTGTCTGTCTACACGTTACCACCATTTCCATCCTAAAAATTTCCTGGCAGGCACGGGCTCCCTTTCCCACCCATGACCAACCCATCTGCAAATCTCCCTTCTCTCCCTGATGCGTCTGCATTATTTGGCCTGGTGCATTAATGCTTTCATTTGTTCACCATGCACACTGCCTTTACAATCCTGTTTTCTGTAATTCATACCATATACCATCTGCTGCCTTTTATTATTTAACTGTGTAAAGTGCTTTGGCTGCAGTTGGGAGGAAGAAGCACCATGTCCATCAGTGTTGCCTGGCACTGGCTCGCCAGAATCTGCTCTACTGCTCGTGGGGCTGGGGACAAACCAGGGAGACAAACGCTCTCTGGTGAGTGGCTGTGGCTCAGGTTGTGCCCAAGAGCTGGCATCGGCCACTGCGTCCTGACAGCCAAGGAAAGCAGCTCTGGACGTGCCTGGGATGCACTATGGGATGACAGCAGCAGGGATGGGGGAGATGGGCCGTAAGGGATGGTAAGGGCTGTTGGCAGCTCTCGCCACCCATGTAAACAGCCTCTGCAGCGGGATGCGCATGGCAAGGACAAAGCAGCCTGGCTGGTCCCATAACAGCTCCTGAGGTGGCAAAGCCCAGCTAAGGAGACCTGCACTGCCCTTTCCGGGGGACAGGGGTTGGTGCTGCATCCCTTGGGGTATGACGTAGATGTTTTGGGAGCTCATAGACCAGCCTCAACCCCTGAATATTCCTCACAGACCTCACTGCTTCAAATCTCTTTTAGAAAGAAGGACAGAGGAGCCGGCAGGGCCAGAAGACATACCCCTCAGGAAAATCCTGGCTTTGCCCCCTTACAGAGATGGGGTGGTGGAGGGGGGACAGCACGGCCAGGGTGGCTGAGGGACAGAGGGAGCACAGCCGGAGCCCTCTCTCGTTTGCACAGCCTGTGCCTGCCCTCTTGTGTCTCCAGCTCATGCTGCACTGCTCAGCGGAGGTTTCCCAGCCCTGACACACATGCGAAAGGGGTTTATTCAGGGAGGGAAAAGAGATGAAGAGGGGTCCCCCCAACCTGTGTGAGCCCCTCTGCTGCTGCAGCCCCAGCTGAGCCCTCCCAGAGCATGTCCCAGGCAAAGAGTTTGCACTGGGAAGGTCAGGACTGGCCTTACAGGCAGAGCAACGGGTCGTTTTAATAATAAAGGAGATGCTTTGGTCCCCTGTGTGGTTCAGCATGGGGTCCCCAGTGGCCTGGGCCACAGTTCTCCTCCTCCTGCAGATTGCTGCGTTTTCTGCCAATTTCTTGGTGGTCCGTTCCCCTGTGGGCTTGATTAGGAAAAGAGAAAAGAAGAAAAGAAAAAACAAGGGTGGTTGCAGTCCAGGAGAGGTGTTTGTCTTCCCTGGACCATCTGCAGATCATTTGTGTGAGTGCATTGAGCTCCAGGGAACTATCCCCATCTATGTCCCACTGTGTTTTCAGTTTCACAGGATGCTACTTTCCATGAATTCATGGAATGGTTTGGGTTGGAAGGGACCTTAAGTATCATCTAGTTCCAACCCCCCTGCCATGGGCAGAGACACCCTCCACTAGCCCAGGTTGCTCCAAGCCTCATCCAGCCTGGCCTTGGACACTGCCAGGGATGGGGCAGCCACAGCTTCTCTGGGCAACCTGTCCCAGTGCCCCCCACCCTCTGCGGGAAGAATTCCTTCCTGATGTCCAATCTAAATCTCCCTCTTTGAATTAAAACCCATTACCCCTTGTCCTGTCTCTCCCTGCCCTGGTAAAAAGTCCCCCACCCCCAGCTTTCTTGTAGCCCCCCCAGGCACTGGAAGGGGCTTTAAGGTCTCTCTGGAGCCTTCCCTTCTCCAGGATGAACACCTCAACTCTCCCAGCCTGTCCCCATGGCAGAGGGGCTCCAGCCCTCAGAGCATCTCCGTGGCCTCCTCTGGACTCACTCCAACTGGTCGATATCCTTCTTATTTTTGGGGCCCCAGAGCTGAGCGCAGAACTCCAGGTGGGTCTCTCATAAGTTTTTACCTCATCTCTGTGGGCTTTGCAAGACGGACAAGAGGCACTTGGAGGGGAAGCCATGGACCACTTGGCCCATGATGATGACACCTGGAAGAAGGAAGTCTTTGCTCAAGATGATCATGGTCCTGTAAGTGTCCCTCCATTTCTCAGCCTTTCCCCAACCTTTTTGCACCCTCTTGTCACCTAAGTGCTTATTGACAGTATCTTTGAGCTGTTGGGGACCCAGAGCTCCTCTTAGCAGAGAACACTTGGCTACTTAAATGAGTCTGCCTTTCCAAATGGGAACATAATGTTGAATGCTGATGTTTCCCCTGAAATTAAATCCAAACTCTTTGAAAGTAGCTTTGGCTCAGTTAAATGGCTTTTAAATCTATATAGAAAATTGCAATTTTGATTGGATTTCAATGTATTTAATATTTTGCTTTGATTTATAATGGGATATAAAATGAAAGCAATTAAAGCAATTAAAGAGAAAAGAAGTCTCTTTGAAAGAAAACCAAAAATATTCAAATATTTGCATATCCTTCTAAAGGAAGGTGTCGGAAAACAATGAAATGCTTCATTTCAATACCCATACTCTCCAAAAAAAGGTGCTGATAAAAACATCATATTGTCAGAGAGCTGAATCAGCATTTTCCAGTGGAAGAATGACTGGGGGGGAAAGATTTCTCAGGCAGCTGTGCCTGCCATCCCTCAGCAGCAGAGAGGACACTCTGAGATGCCGCCCTCCTCCTCCTCCACTGCCTGCAGAAACATTAAAGCATGTTAATAGTGCAGTGGTGGTAGAGCTGAGCTTCCAGCCTCCAAATCTGGCTGCTGGGGGGGGGGTGGGGGAGAGGCTTCCCTGGGGCATAGAGATTACTCTCAGCCCAAATCAGCCCAGAGTCTGCAGACCGAGTTATATCTACAGATTTTATTATAGAAGGGGAATATTGGATTTGCAGTAGTGTTTTTCGGCAATCGGAGCCTGTCCCGCTCGCTCTGACATTCCTGACTTCTCTCCAATAACTTCGATTTATCAGCCCTCTCTCCGGGGCCGTGTTTATCAGCCGGGGTTCAAAGATGCCCGCATTAGCGGTGACTCGCATGGCACCTGCTCGGCGTGCAAAGTGAGCAGGCGGGATTGCAGGGGCCTCCGGCTCTGTCCTCGCGTACCATTGCTTCGCTGCATGACCCTAAGCAAGCCACAGTGTTCTTTCATTCTATGCAAAATTAAAGTAATAGTGCTTCTGTCCTGTGCCTTGGGCTTAGAGATTTGAGGATGAAAAATGCAGTACAAGAACAGCATTTTCCTTTGTCGCCTCCTCATTTAAATAGGTCTTGAAATTATACTTGTTCTCTGTTAAGCTTTACACATTTTTATTTTGACTTATATGCATTAGCTCTGCCTGATACTCTTGTTCCTCGGAAAGACTATGAAAGCACTTTGCATTACCCACGCATAATTCAAGTTTAGGACCCATTCCAGGTCCTTGTTTCTGGATAACGCCAGGCATTTGTTCCTGTCAGCACATGAAACAGGCCAGGAAAATTCACCAAAATATATATTTTTTCTTTCTTTTGCCCAAAAATGTCTTCATCAACTTGTATTTCTTTTTAAATTCTCCTTCAGTGGTAGTGCAACTCCCAACTGAAATTCTCCAAAGAAGGTAGTTTTCACTGGATTACAATTCTCGGAATAATTAAGAGAAAGAATCCCACAAATTAAGAAGTCATCCTTTCATTGCTATGGCAACCCTGATTGTCCTTCCTCAAGTGGCTGAACTGTGAAAACAAGGAAAAACAATCTAAAAGATAATTGCTATCCTGCTTCCAAAGGAGCAAAGCTGGGAGGTGAGGTGAGACAGATGGTCCCGGGTGCTCCCAGGTGAACCGGTCTGTGCCATTCCCATTTGACCTCAAGCATGGTACCCTGGTCACAGTGCTGGCTTCTGCCACCGGGGCACAGCCTCAGGATGAGCTGATTTAGGTTCATGTACTGGGTTTGTGTGGACAGGTTTTGGTAGTGGGGGGCCTACAGGAGTGGGTTCTGTGAGAAACTGCTGGAAGCCTCCCCCAGGAGAATGCCAGAACAATGCCAGCCGGCTCCAGGAGAGACCCAACGCTGGGCAAGGCAGAGCCAATCACAGCCATAATGCCTCTGTGATAACATGTTTAAGAAGGGGGAAAAAAAACCTAGAAGAGGAGAATTTTTTGCAGACAGACAGAAAGAGATCAAGATGTGAGAGAGAGAACTCTGCAGACCCCCAGGCCAGGGAGAAGGCAGGCAGGAGGTGCTCCAGGCGCCGGAGCAGAGGCTTCCCAGCAGCCCGTAGTGCAGCCCATGGTGAGGCCAGCTGTGCCCTGCAGCCATGGAGGGTCACGGGGGAGCACAGACCCCCCTGCAGCCCCAGGAGGATCCCACACCGGGGCAGGAGGATGCCCGAAGGAGGCTGTGACCCCGTGGGCAGCCTGCGCTGGAGAAGGCTCCTGGCAGGAGCTGTGGCCCCATGGGAAGAGGAGCCCAGGCTGGAGCAGGTTTGCTGGCAGGACTTGTGACCCTGGGGGGGCTCAGGCTGGAGCAGCTGCTCCTGAAGGACGGCACCCTGTGGGGGGACCCACTGGAGCAGTTTGGGAAGAGCTGCAGCCATGGGAAGGACTCAGGTTAGAGAAGTTGGTGGAGGACTGTCTCCCATGGGAGGGACCCCACGCTGAGCAGGGGCAGAGGGTGAGGATCATCCCCTGAGGAGGAAAGATCAACAGAGACAGGGTGTGATGAACTGACCCCAGACCCCACTACCCTTCCCCCTGCGCTACTGGGGGAGGAGGTGGAGAAAAGTGGGAGTCAATTTGAGTCCAGGGAAAGAGGGAGGGGAGGAGAAGGGATTTTAATATTTAGTTTTAGTTCTTCTTTTACTCTGGTTTTGATTGTTGACAAATTACAATATGTTTTTTCCCCAAGCTGAGTCTGTTTTGTTTGTAACAGTAGTTGCTGAATGATCTCTCCCTGTCCTTATCTTGACCCAGGAGACTTTTATCGTATTTTCTCTCTCCTGCCCAGCTGAGAAGGGCAGTGACAGAACAACTTTGGTGGGCACCCAGCCTCCAGCCAGGTCAACCCACCACAGCTCCCCAGGTTGGGTTGACCCAATCTCCAGTGACTGCGAAGGGAGTGGAGACACCCAGCACACGGACATCATCACATCTGGGGTGTCCTGATGCAAACATCCCCCATCGGGGCATCCCCCATGCTGACGGAACATTTGCATAGAGAAGTGCTATTGACAGGAAACTCAAAACGTCTTTGGCACAGTTGAATGGGTTGGGCAAAGAGGGATTTACCCCACCATCATGGTCCTATGAGGAGAGGAGAGGAGAGGAGAGGAGAGGAGAGGAGAGGAGAGGAGAGGAGAGGAGAGGAGAGGAGAGGAGAGGAGAGGAGAGGAGAGGAGAGGAGAGGAGAGGAGAGGAGAGGAGAGGAGAGGAGAGGAGAGGAGAGGAGAGGAGAGGAGAAGCTGCTATGTGTCTAAACCACTGCACACCCTCATTGAAAAGCTTATCCTTAGGAGATTTCCAGCTTGAAAGTGGGATAGTTTGAGCAGAGAGAGGGACTCAGCTCTGCTCCTGGCACACCACAGTCCCACGCAGCTTTCAAATCCAACTCTAATCGCCTCCGTGTGCCAGGAGGACACAGCAGGGTTTCTCAGCACTGATTGGTTTCACAAAGCCAGCATGTAGAAAACTTTTGTTTGCATTTGTATAAAGATCAAATCCCAGCTTGAATTAATTAGAGTGCAATAATGAGGCTGTCCAGGGCTGTCATCACAGAGGTGTGATCCTCACCTCTCCCTCTGCTTCCCATCCCCAGTGCCAGTGTTCTCCCTGGGCTATGACACTGGCAATGCTGGTGGTGCAGTGGTGCTCAGCCCCAACTGATGCAAATGGAGCTGAGCCAACATTACCATGACTTGTGCTCAGCCTCTACCCTTCCAGATATCTCTGGACCTCGGGGTTCATTTAGCTGGCAATGCATTGGAGGACAGGTGTGAACTGAGACCATGCCAGCCCTGGGGTGTTTATTTTAAGCCTGTTTCAACTACATTTGACTAGAAATGTTTACTTCCATTTCCATAAATCTCCTCAATGGAGTTTTGGGGAACTGCAGCTATGCATGACTTGACTTAAAGAAGTTCTAAAAAACCTCCAAGAAACACTGTTTTTTGGGGGACACACGGATACACCAAGGCTGTGTCCCATGACACTGTTAGACCTTTCATTAGGGAAATCAGAGCAGTAGATAAGGAAGGGGTGAAGTTTGCTGGAGGCCAGCTGAGGTGCATGGTGGCTGAAAACACATCATTTAATTTGTTTGTGTTCCTGGTGTGCTGAATGGACCTAATCCTTTCCGTTCCTCAGGGATGATGGATGGGTTAGTTAATGTTTATTCAATGGTCTGAGAAGCAGCAGGGACAGGAACACACCAGATTATGGTATTTACCCTTCAATAAGCTTATATCCACTCCAGAGAAGAGCTGTTCCTGCACTGATAGAACAAGTCTCATCTTAAATCCTTGCCCTTTCTGAGGGGGAAGAATACATGAAATTTCTGTATTCTTTTTGGATATAAGTGCAAAGTGACACAGTAGTAACTGCACAGAGTTTTTCCTTTGCAGAATTGAGCCGCACAGGCATTGTTGCTCTATGGAGCTGCCCAAGCTAAACAGATCCCTTCAAATTGTCTAAGAAGTGACAGAAGATGGTCTTACGATGAGCACTTCGCTCCCATGATAAGACATCACAGGGATGGTACCTGGATGAGAAGAAGGGCCCAGAAAAACTAAAGGAGCGTTTTGCCTGCTTTCAGTAGGGAAAAAATGCAGATGGGCCTCAATAGATCTTTTTTCCAAGCTCATCTTTGCCTTTTCAAATATTGTGTGTCCAAACTTACAAAAAAAAGTACTTTACAAATGAAAGCCCAAATGAGAAGGACCCAAGAACTAAATTGAAATGCTCTGTTCCATCTGCACTTGACCCTTGCCACTTGATGTTCAAAATTCCCGAAGAAGTAAAAAAGAACTCTGGCATCTACTTGTGCAATCTGGGTTTCATGATCCGGTAGTAAAAGGCTTTGTGAGGTTACTCTTACCTGACCAGACAGCAATGTTCACCCTCACCATGATGAGCCCATCGCTGGCAATACATATTGACTGTGATGATCATTCCCATATGCTCATCCAGACGGGATCCTCCCTCTCTTCCCCAGACCCCAGGACCTGCAGGCACAACCCCCTGCCAAGCGCAGAGGAAGCAGGGCTGAAGATGCTGATCTCCCACCATGTCATTTTGGTTTGGAAAAAGAAAGGCAGAGCCATACGTGTATGCATGCGTGAAGACATCCCCTGCAAGCACATCCTTGCTCATTCCCATCTGCAAATGCATCATCAGTTCTCTACCTTGGCATCTTCGCTGGTTTCCTGTCTACAGAAGGACAGAAAATTCATTAGAGAAGATGAAGGAAGGATCTGTTTTCCTTGTTTTGATGGCATCAGAGGGAGGAAAAAACCCCTGGTGAGCACTCTCTATGTGTGGGTGTGAGGTTTGCTGGCCTGGCTGGTGAAGCAGACTGCTACCAGGTTTGTAGAGACACGAGTGACTCACTGCTCTCACTTGGCAGAGCATTTAAGATGAATTATCTGATCAGTGGAAAAGCATTTTCAGGTCAGCCAGAGCTATTTGTAATGAAGCTGGTGAGTGATATCTGGGGAAAACAGGCTGCTGGAAGAATCAAATGAAAAAATGTAAACCTTGTGTAATGACAACAAAAAAGTCCAAGCAAAACCAAAACATTGAGATATTTTTGTTGTTGTTTTAAAACAAAGAATTAAAATTAGATCAGACTAAACATAATAGAAGATTAAGATCCCCTTTCCTCCACCACCTTCCATGCAGTCCTTCCAGCCATGTCTAGCAAGAACAAGATTTCTGATTTGGGATTTTATGGACAGAGAAAGCTAACTTGAATGTGGGTTTCTGCAATACAAATGCAATACACTTAAGAAGTCCATTACTTGATTTACAGGTAGAGGAGATCTGGGCAGTGCAGCAAGGCAAAGGCACAGCCCATTACCTGTCAACTGCCTTTTCTCTGCTGGTCTGAATTACAGCAGAGCTGCCCCTTAGGAGGAGGGTCTCTGAGTCTTTTTCCTACAAGACCCTGTTGTGGTGGCTTGTAACATTGAAAACTGCCAGGTTCGGGGAAATCCAGGTGCTTTATTAGCATTGCTGAGAGTGCTCGCATCCTCGTCAGAGACAGAAGAGTCCAGTTCCCTGCGTTCATTGGCAAAGGTAACAGAGATGGCTCTGTAGGCAACCTGATTTAAAGTTTTAATAACAGTGGGTGAGGTTCAGAGTCCCATCTTTGCTTTTTCCATTATTCATGGTTTAATACAGCAACATATAAACTTTTAATGGAAGAACAACAGAAGCTTTGCTAATTTGGCTGCTGCAGCTCAGTGTCTGGCCATGATTTTCTCCAGGTGGGATGTAATGGGAGGTTTGCTGCTAGCAGAAAATTTGCCAGGACTCAGATCCCATAAGCTGGTCAGGTTAGTGAGGAAGCAGCTCTCTGGGGTGGACGGAAAACTTCAGAAACAAACCCCCAGCCAGCAAAAAATTGTCCATCCTTCATCTTCATTTGGAAGCCAGATGTGATAGCAGTTACAGCCAGAGCAGCAGCTCATGCTTTTAAGGTTGGAAGAGCATTTCAAGGCTTTTGCCCCTCACGAAGTGGTGAGGAAAGCCCTCACTTACCCTGTGCTTAGTGAAAATCAGCATGAGCAGCGCAGAACAAGGGGGCAGGATCCCCACTGCAGCCGCTGTACCTGACCTGGAGAGAGCAACAGACATGGAGGCAGCACAGGAGGCTGAAGCATCTCCTGAAACCATCTTCCTGAAACCACCTGTCATGATGTCCTCAGTCCAACCCTTCAGAGACCCACCCTTGCAATTATCATTTCTGCCATGGCACCAATAGGGAACCCCCATCCCCAGAAACCTGGCTGGGAAGGAGCTGTAAATACAAGAGCAAATGTCCTTAAACAGAAAACTGATTCGGTAGAGTGAACCTTGCCAAAACCCTCTTTGTTTCCTCCTCTCTAGGAAACTGCTGATAACTGTGAGACAGATGCAGGGCTGACACCCATTAATCAAAACCAGGACAAGGCAATGCAACCCATCCTCTCCCGGAGCTCACCGTGTCGGGGTCAATTCATTCCCCGGGTACGCATCATTTACAGCACGCAGGGACTGCCTGATATGGATGGCCCCGGGCAATGGGGGGAGTCATCTTCAGCATGCCATGATTTTCCGCTGACTTTCCACGGGAGGGCTGCTCTGTATTTGGGAAGCTGAGGAATTTCCATGTTTCACCCTCTGCCCAAGTTTTACAAAACCAGTCTTATTTGAGCAGTGTGATGTGGACGAATCTGTCTGAAATGGCACATTTCCATTTACCTTGTTCCAAACCAGTTTAAGCGGAATTGACACAAACCCACTTGAAAGCCAAGTCAGAGCCCTTGCAAAGCCCTCTGGTGATGTGCATCATCCCCTCTGCTAAATCACTGTCCTCCTGCAGTGATGAGGTGTAAAAATCCCTGATAGGGATTCTGGGATTCCCAAGGCACAAAACCTTTGGGCGGTCATGTCGTTTTGTCACTCATTCATTCAAGGACTGCTTTTTATTTGACAAGTATCAAATTCAGAAATCAAAGACCTGTACACAGAGTGTATGTCTTTGCCAAGCAGCAGGGGATGCTCTTGGTATGCGTTAGTCAGCAGACCCTGTTGCCTCTATGCACTTCTGCACGTTACAGTGAGAACAACTTTCAAGTGCATAGTAATTGCAGAGTAACTCTGTGCGAGCGCGTTTATTCCAGAATATAAATGCCTTGCTCTGGGGAAGGTTAATTTGGTTTCAAAGGTTAAACCAGAACAAGACTCTTCATCGCGGTTCAAGAGCATCCAAATGGAATTATTCCAAGACCATTTATTTTTCAGAAAGACATATTTGGAGCTGTTTGGGAGCAAAGTCAATGTCAGCAAAATGATACAAGTGTGGTCTCTGACCAATACAGCACCTTTTAGCAAACGGGCTTTAGTCATCTGCTGAATGGGAGGTTTAAAAAGAGAAGCCAAGTCCTTTCCAAGAGCCCCATAACTTTTTGTGGACTTGCTGAGTTCAGCTCAAAAGGAAATGGGCAAAAAGACTTTGGAAAAGTTAAGACTCTTTGACACTTACAAAATGAAATGTCTTGATTTTTCATTGCTGTGCTTTCATCCCAAAGACTGCCACAATTGGGAAAACCAGACAAAACCAGAATTTGAAGGCCTTTTAAAGTAAGTAGAAACATTTATTTTTTGTTGAATGCAACTTTCTGTTTCGCTTACTTCTGTTTTTAAGGTGGGTAGTAGTTTTACTCTAATATATTTTAGTTCACCTTTTAGGACAAAATTATGCATTTCAAGCAAAAGCAAAGCAAAGCAAAACAGTAATTCCTGATCCCAGATAATAAATATATTACTATTTTAGTGTTTTCATATGATTATTTTCCATTGCACGTTCAGGAGGAGGAAACATTACTTTAGTTTCATTTGCAGGCAAAGGGTTAAAGTTTGTTAATTCAGCCCTTGCAAGAGACTTGAAGTCTCTCAAACCTTTCATGTTCATTCCCCTCTCATTCCAGTTCTTCCCAAGTTTTAAGAATAAATGGCTTCTAATTAAATCTGGCAGAAACCAATATATTTTCACCGAAGCCATGGAAAGAAAATGCATTTTTCATGAAATCATCTCTGGCTGAAATAATGTCATTTTATTTCCACTGCTTGAAACTTCTCACCTGTGAACAAACGGTAGGGATGGAGGGCTGGCCCAGATGTCTAAGGACCAACGCTGCAAACAAACTTGGAGTGCTCTGCCCCACGGTTCACTCCCCAAAAGCATCTCAACCCATCACTACCCCATACTCAGGCCGAGACCATGAGTGGGCTGCCATGGGATGGGGAGGAACAGGGCACATGGCACAGCTTTAGATCATGCTTTACTAGGCCATTCTCTCAAAACTCTGGACTTGGGAGCCTCTGTTTTCTTCTTTGGGAAAATCATCTTCCATTTGAAACCAGTGTTGGAGGAGTGTCACAGAGCAAACAAAACATAAACCTACTTAATCTGTGGTAAGTCACATTGCTCCCTCTTTACCTGATTTTGGGGAAAATTCCAGCACTCTGAGAGGAAAAGCAAGTCCTCCAGCTTTGCCTGTAGCCCTTGAAGGTATTAGATCTGAAGGTCCTTGGTTAAAGTCATGGCATGATCCAATCAAATGCTGAGACACTTCACAGGAAAGGAAAAGCCAGCCTGGCACTAACGAACCTCTCCATTTGCACCTTCCAGTTTCACCTTCTATAACTGATCCAGCAAGGGGGCTCTGGGAGCAGGAGGAGTGGCTCTGGCTCAGCAGAGACCTCCTGCACCACCATGCCAGTGTTGCATCCTTTTGTAGGAATTCATATGAAAAATTATCCAGATTGTAGAAATATGGAGAACTTTTAGGACTAAATAGGTAGGGTACCAAGCATCAAAGGAGGCAGCTTGTCCAGGTGGAAGGTTCTGACTCTGCACCTCTCAACAGCCCTCTTGTGAAATGTCCACACCTTTGACTTGCTTGGTGTGCGGTTCACACACAAGCCTCCCAGGAGGTGCTGGTTTTCCCTTTCCCTCTCCCTTGCTCACGGCTATCCTGCCTGCCTAGGTCATGCAGACTGGGTCAACTTCAAAAGCCAGAAAGTGTCCCTTCAGTGTGATCACTTTGCAAATTCCCTTTTAGAGACAATGAATCCAGTAGCGAATGTTCCTGTCATCGTGGCTGTAGAAATCATGCCTGCTTTGAGAAATGTTTGCAGTGGTTAAGAAGAATAAACAGCTCCGTGCAGTGGCTCATTTATTAAGCACCAATTATACCACCAGGTCCAATGATCAATTGCAATTGCAAAATAAAATCCAAAGGGAAATCTTGAAGTTCCAGTGTGCTGCACTAGATGGTGGTGCCTGCTAATTAAAAATCCCAGAGAGGCTCTCTCCAGGATGGTCAACACTGGGCAGCACATCTGTGCACCTCCAGGTCTCTGCCCCGTATTTAGGGTGAGGTATGCCAGAGCACATTCCCCCCAGTGTGCAAGAGGACAGGATTCGGACCTTTCTGGCCCTGTACTGCTGCAGACAAGCTTGCCAGCATCAGATAGAAAGCACACAGCACTATGCATCTAAGGAGAAGACAAAAGAACCCTTCCAAGAAAAAAAAATCTTCATCCTGCAAAGTGATGGACAACCAAGAAATAATCACCCCTCGCTGAAAGTGTGCACCTTTCAGCAGTAAATCTCTTAGGTTTTCTCAAAGCACCACAGCAGTGTGAGCTTCGTAGTATGAATGAAGGAAGAAGATATAGCGGAGGGGAGGAGGGGGGGGATATCTTTCCCCAGATTACCTCCCTGGCAATGAAATGATGATATTCTGCGTTGCAGGAGATGTAGATGATGACAAAGCTGCATATGGAAAAATTCAGCTGCCTTTGGGTAGTGGCTCTCTCAGGGTTGTGCTGGTGTTTGTTCTAAATCCAATTACGGGAGACCCAGGTACATCTATCCATCCTCTGCCAAAGACACAGGGTACCAGTGCTGCCACACAGGCCAGCATGAACCCTGCAAACTTCTGTCACTGGCCGTGATTCACAAAGGAAGAGAGCGGCTGGACTCCAGCAGCACAGGCTGAGCTTTTGGAGATGGGAGTTAATGAAAATTGTCTTGTAAACCGCAAGCTTGTTTGCTCTAGAGTCACCATCCAACAACAAATATTGCTGCCTTCCAGCCTAAACCCCACCATCTGAGAGCTGTGGGGTTGGGGAAGAAATGTGTTATTTCAGCAATAGCCAATTCCCAGGGAATGTCCCCTGCTATGTCAACATTAATAATTCATTTGGTGAACAATATTTTACCGTCAGCTTTGACACATTTCCCTGCAAAGGGATCCCAGTCGCCCCACATTGCCATCTTTTTTCCTGTGAAGATCAGCACTCACTTAAAGAAGTTTCTACTTCTGAACTCTGTGTCATCAGCTGTAACATTGGGGTGTCCAGTGAGGGCAGAAATGAAAGAAAAAATAACCAAACAGATCCATTTTCTTTGCAAGTTGATCATTTAACCCTGACCCGCTGGGCCCTGATGTGCTGCCCCACAGTGATGGGGTAGAAGAAGTGGGTGGGGACAATTGGAAGTTCACACCTCATGTTCCTGGCCCCCAGTGATGGACCTGGCTGGACGTCCTCACCCTGTTCCCAAAAACAGCCATCTGTGAAGGCCTGGAAAAGACCAGAGCTTGTTTTAGCAGGAGTTTTCATGAGTAGTAAATGGGTATTAACGTGCTTCATGGTCTGAGCATCTCATAAACAACCCAGCTGATGCATTTAATCAGCTTGTTTCCCTTCTCTTTAAACAAAAAACCCAAAAGTAATTGTTGGGATGCAGGGAAAATGCAAGCATTTGGAAGACATGGAGGAAAGTGCTCAAGTTTGCTTCTGAGCAGGCCAGCAAAGGGATCTACCAGAAACGCCCTTATCATAAGGCATGGGCAATTCCCACGGTCACAGACAGAGCAGAGGGGTCTTCTGGTGCGAAAGTCTCAAATCTCTGCTCCCACTTTTCACCCTAAATTGATTTACATTTCTAGAATTCAGAAATTCCTGGCATTTGCCTTGGAAATATCACATTGTTTTGTTTTAATAATGTCTAAAGGTTTGAGTAAAGAAAAAAAAAACCAAACTGTTCAGTGCTCTTAAACATCTGAGTATATTAAAACTCACTCCAGTACATCTTACAAAATGTATCAAAAATACCAGCATCAATATAACAGTGTAAAAACGTAAGTGGAACAAGGAAGGCAGGGATTTTCATTCTGTGGGAGTAGGTCTACACATTTTTTTTAAGCTTTCCCCCTGTGCTATGTTATCCAACCCCGTGTGTTACTATAAAACATTTCCAACAGATTTCCACTTGCAAATGAGGGCAGCTCCAGTTAATTTTGCATCTACTGAGGGTGTGATATAAATTTTGCATTTGTAGGTAATCAACTGAGCAAAGTGTGGGGAGCAAAGTCGCATCTTTTATTAGACTAGGTAGCATAGGTGGAATTAAATAAAAGATTTGGGAGCAGCAACAGAACTGTCACCTAAGCAATGCCATTGCTCTCTTGTTCAGTTTTATAAGATTGAGCCAGTAAGTTCATTAAGTTCATGTATTTTCTTCCTTGGCAAGAGCCTATTTTTCATATGCAACTCCTACTCAAGGCTAGTTTGCTGTGACTTCTCATCTGCTGAAAATTAAACAGGAAAATTGCTCAAAAAAGGATTTTTTTTTTCTCTCCAGAAAAGTTCAACTGTGGAAAGCCAACCTGCTCAAATTTCTCCAAATCACGATGGTTTCTAGACCAACCCACAGCATCTTCAGACCAGATCCATCGAATAACTCAATCTGTCCTCAGAGAAAATGCTTTGATATTCTCTTGAGGGCTAAATGGGTTGAAGTAGCAAGCTGGTGTTGGTGTTTCCCACCACAGTGACAGAAAGCATGAAACTGAAAACTTCCTTTTCCACCTGTTCTGATGGGAATTTTCAAAATCCAGGTAGAAACAATTCCTATGCTGCTCTGTAACATCAAGACCCATGAGTTACAGAGCCCGGGAACAACTCTGCTTGGTTTCCCCCTGCCTGCTGACAGCCAAGGGGTTATCAGCAGGTCCATCTACTCCATGCCACCAGACCTGGGCAGCTCATGTCCCGTCCCTGGGTCCGCCCAGAGCCAGTGGTGCTGGGGGAGAGCAAGAGGCCATTTCCCAGTTGAGGGCTGTGCTGTTGAGGTCTTAAGTCCTTCAAATGTGGGCAATCCTGTTCTGTTCCCCCACCCAAAGGATGAAATCCTTGTTATCGGTGTTGTTGAATGGTGATGGCTTGGCATTAATTTTCCTCCCTTGACTTTAATTCCTGCAGGGAGCATCCTTTACAGCCTCATAGCGGGGAACACAGTTGCGTGTGTAGCTGTAAGGAGCCATATAACGTTTACAGACCTGAAAAAGAGGTGTGTGCCAAAAGCTTCTCCATTTTTATATCTGTCAGCCCAATAAAATGTACTCCACCTTTGCCACAACATTTATGGTGTCAGCATACAAGGCTGCATATTCTATAGCATCAGGCAGGAGCGCTGCCACAGTGACCACTCTGCACACGTGCAATCCTCAGCGACACAAAGGCAATCTTACGCAGCTCCTGCCTGGAAGCTAATATAAATGTGCAGCCCCTTCAATACTCCCTAGCCTGACACGTAATATAAAGCTATCTTGTTGTCAACAGGAATCAGGGCTAGACATTAAGTAAACCCCTGACCATGAAATAGGCTCTGGGATTAGGGATTTGTTGAGCCACAGAAAAGGAAACTCAGCGGCTCGTGAGCAGAGGGACCGGGTACTGGGAGGGATGCTGGGGTGGTTTGAACTGTCACCAAGATGCAGCTTTTTCCACTATCAGAAGATCTGCCAATTTTCTTCTATGCAGCATACATTTGCAAAGCCTGAAATGATTTTTCTCTAATTTTGGGGTTTTTTTTTTTTTCCTGTTTCAGCTCGAGGTGAATAGTCAGAAGTCCAGAATTTTTCACAAATTAAGAACCTGAATAAAAGTGCAGAAATTTGGGTGCTATCAAGTGTTCCCTCATCATTATTTTTTAATATGTGTTCAATTTCTGCTTTATATAAATTTCCATATTGAAAGAAATTTTGAACCGAAATGGAAATTATTACTTTGATCATATCAAAGCAAATAGCAGATAGTCTCAGAATTTCTTTTTTTTTTCTCCCAGCTTTTATTATAAATGTGACCTTTTCCCACAAGTAGCTGTGAATCCATAGAGGAGGCATTTGGGGAAAAGACTTTCAGCAACAGATTCCCAGCCAGATAATACTCCAGATGCGGAAGAAACGTGATGTGTCTTCCACCCATCTCCAACTGCCCATTCAGCCTTGCTACAAGAAGTCACACAGAGCTGCGTGCCCCATTTCCTACATTAATCCAACAGCTTTTCCAATCTGTTGTAGTCCAGCATGAGTTATCATAGCATTACATTTAGCACCAGATGATCATGCTAAGGCTCAGACCTCGATAAGCACAAGTATTGGCCAGGCCAAGACATGAATCCCTTATTTTATTTCTGCACGTGGCAACCTCCGGCTTTTTTTTTTTTTTTTCTCTCCTTTTTCAGCAGTGAGGCTGCAGTTTCAACAGCAAAGGGCACAGGGATTTATTGCAAGCAGAACAAAAACTGAGTAGCGAAGGGAAGATTAACAGCAGCCCGCTTGCTGAGTCCTACTATCTGGGACCTTATAATTCATTGGCTTCTCTCAGCTTCATGCCTTTAGTGGGATACACTGAAGCAGCTCAACAGAAACCAGCCCTAGAGCGAGCATAATAGATGGGCTCTCTGCAAACAAGTATTGCAGAAATTGTAGAGGGGAAGTGGGAAGGTGCAAAAACTTCCTCCATGTACCCTATGAGGCGTTGCTGGCCAGGCGCAGTGGCCAGGTGTGGAACAGCTATGCCCCATGAGTTCATTTTCAGGTGGTCCCTGATGGGTCCTTGAGTTTTTCCTTGAAGATCAGGCTGGCTGCACAGCAAATCACATGACCTCGTTGTAGATTCTTTGGAAGGCATCCTTGGTGTGAATTTTGGTAAGGGTCAAGGGGATGCTTTGGCCATCAAACTGCCCCACCATTGGAATAGTGAGCTGTGAGTGGTGTGAACTGGTGGGGCTGGTCCCAGCTGGGGAGGGATTCCAAGCTGCAGAGATGCTTGCTGAACACAGACTCCTGGGATTTCCCTAGGCTGAAACCAACCTAAATTGACTCAAGCAGCCAGGCTGATCCCAGTCCCAACCTTATCTTTATCTTTTATTCAGCAGGCTAAACATTCTTTCCAGTGGTGTGTCTCATGTTGCAGCATTTGCTTGGCCACTCTATGCCTCATCAGCCCTCAGGATATAAAAAAAAAATAAGCAAACCAGCCTTTCCCTCAGTCTCTGGGCAATTTGCTATTCTGATTCAGCAGTTTGTTTGGGTTTAATTGCAATTATGTTCTTGTGTGTTTAATTAACCCGGTGTGTTTGTTGTTGCTGCCAGGCTAACAGCAGCACAGAGACACTGCAGAATCAAATGTCTTCCTGGGGAGCAGCTCTGGCAGGTGGGAAAGGAGGGCAGCTGGGCTGTGCCAGCCACACAGAGATGCCAGCTGTGGAGTTTCTGCCTTGCTGTAGGCACAGCCTCACCATACCCTCTTCCCACAGCAACTCCCACCTCCCTTGATTTCCCGCTGTCCTGTGCTGGACCTCCACAGCCATGCAAGAACTATGCCTCCCTCCTGCCTTTCTCTAGAGCAGCAGAGCTCCAACCCAAGGGTCTGGAGCACAAGTCCTGTGAGGAGCGGCTGAGGGAGCTGGGGGTGTTCAGCCTTGAGAAGAGGAGGCTCAGGGGAGACCTTATCGCTCCCTACAGCTCCCTGAAAGGAGGGTGCAGAGAGGGGGGTGTTGGTCTCTTCTCCCCAGTGACAAGTGATGAGACAAGAGGAAATGGCCTGAAGTTGTGCCAGGGGAGGTTTAGATTGGATATATGGAAAAATTTCTTCATGACAAGGGCTGTCAGGCATTGGAATAGGCTGCCCAGGGAGGTGGGGAAGTCACCATCCCTGGAGGGATGTAAGAGATGTGTGTATGTGGCCCTTAGGAACATGATTTAGTGGTGGGCTTGGCAGTGTTGGGTTAATGGTTGGACTTGATGATCTTAAAGGTCTTCTCCAACCAAAATAATTTGATGGTTCTAAAAGTAATACACCCCTTGGGGTCATTTTCAGCCAGGATGGTTTTATAGAGTTATGCTCAGCCAAGTTCCCAGCAGACCCACAAATGGTGTTTCCATCCTTTTCTAGCAGTCCAGGGCCACGAGTACGTGGATAAAAGAAAACACTGTGGATGCAGAAGAAAGTGGGGACAAGGAAAGGGTAGACAGCATCATCTTGACATGGGCCTGCAGGTGTGGGCATCTGGCACCCAGCACCAGCCGTCACAGCTTTGCTCACACAGACTCAGGCCACTGCATTTTCTGCTGCTCCAGATCACATGCCCAGTAATGCATCTTGTAATCTGCCAGCACTAAAGACAAGCTGAAATTTCTCATGAAACAAAGCCTCTGAAAAGTGTGACAGGTATTGACAAACCTTGAAATGCTTCACCTTGACATGGTCAGCTGGGTCCATTCCAGCAGCAGCCGTTCAACCTGAATTTTACAAAAGAAGGAGGAAAGCTTTCAATTCCCACTTCAATCTCTTTTCTGACAAAATCAGTTAATTCAGGGACATGTTCTAGTTTCTTTAAATCCTTATTTTCAGCTGAAAAATAGAACCTGTGGGGGACTTCTAACCATTGGTGTTAATTAAGAAGAAACTCCTTTGGAAAGCAGAGGAAAGCTGCCCTTTGTGTAGGCAGCAAGTTCAGAAATGTTGCACACAACAAAAACGTGCAGATTCCACAGTTCCCTGTCTGGTTCATAGCAAAGCTCAGGCCTAACATTGGTGTATTTTGCCCCATTTTTCTCCAAGAATATTGATTTTCAATTGTCCCTAAGCCATCTTCTGGTCTGGCCAAGGGAGTGTAAAATTTCATGCTCTTTCTTTTCTCTTTTATTTTCTTTTTTGGCCTTTAATACTTCTATTTCCAGTGTTCTCACATGTGTTTAGCTTCTTGAAGTAGCCTTCCCAAGACAATTACCAAGTTGCAATAGTTCAATGTGCATGTGGTGGTTCTATCTCTGTGTATATAACAGAAATGCAGTCGCCCACAGCCAGGATTTTAATCAAATCAAAGAAATAAGTAACTAAAGGCTATTAGCCTGATAATGATGCACAAAGTCCAGGGAAATTAATCACAGGGAGCAGGAGTCCTCAGAGGTGGAGACTCTTGGTGGGAGGGTTGTCAGCGTTTGCAAAAGCCTTGGTCAAACACAAGGACATGAGAATCTGGCAGCAAACAAACACTCGTTTTAACCTTTTCTTCATGTAATTAAAAAGCATCGAGTTTCTGCTTCCTGATCTCTCCAGCTATCAAAAAAATAAAAGCTTCATATTAATCACACTCTGAGTTATTAATTTCTCCAATTTTCTGGCTTGTAGTTTAATAAATTAAAGACTTTTAAAATATACCCCTGCCTGTTTCTGCCTCTAGATAATGTTTCTTCATTTAAGGAGTATATTCAAGAGCAGAAATAATCAGCTGGCAAGAACGGGTTGGCTCTTCAATTGAAGCTGAAGCAAAATTGTATCAGGATTTTTTTTTTTTTTTTTTTTTTTATGGGCATATAGGCATGACCTGCTGTGTTTGTTTCCCTACTGCTTCAAAAAAGCGATGGGAGGAAAAGGCTGTTTCCTACATCTGAGACAAATTGAGACCATTAATACATTGACATTTATGGGCAGGCAGATAAGAGAACAATTCACAAAGTAGAAAAGTCTTTTAATTATGTTTAATATTCAAATTGTGACTTAACGTGGCTTTCTCTAGCTGTACTTAGAATGATTGCTGTCAAAATAATGGATCTTTCTTTTCAGGGATCAAGTAAAAAAGATGAGGAAAGAATAAATAACTTTTGGGCAGGTCCAGTGCCAAATCCTTGTTCTGTCTACAAAAATCCCAAACCAAAACAAATAAAATAAATAAAAATAATTTTAAACCCACACCAACAGAAAAAACCACCAACAACAACCTGCTTGCTTTGGGTTGATGAAAGCATTTTTCTCAAGCTGATGTGAAATATTTTCTCCTCATTTTCAGACTCACCTTTTGTTTTAATTTATCCAGAGAAATGATAAATTGATTTTGTTCAAAAAACCCACCCCAGAATAAAACATTCCACCTGCTTCCATGCAAATTCAGAGGCTGCAGATACATGTGTACACATGCCTTGCATTCCTCCTGCATTGTTACCAAAAGTCATATTGCTGTAAGGGTCGCAGCTAAGACTGTAGGGGTGATTTTCTCATTCCTGACTGCAGTGTTTGCCTACTGTATCTTCCTAACAAGTTGGTATCATCAGTACTGCTTGTACTGGTAACACAGATCCTTTATCTGAGGGACCGTGCAGGTACACAAGAAGAAAATTAATCTTCAGCCTTGCTTGCCTTTCCCACACATTTACTGGCATATTTATATCCCCCTCTTCTCCAGCAACATTCTTTGGCATAACTCATAGAATCACAGAATGGTTTGGGTTGGAAGGAACCTTATAGATCATCTAGTCCCACTCCCTGCCATGGGCAGGGACACCTTCCACTAGCCCAGGTTGCTCCCAGCCTCATCCAGCCTGGCCTTGGACACTGCCAGGGATGGGGCATCCACAGCTTCTCTGGGCAACCTGTCCCAGTGCCTCCCCAGCCTCTCCAGGAAGAATTCCTTCCTGATATCCAATCTAAATCTCCCTCTTTCCGTTTAAACCCATTACCCCTTGTCCTGTCACTACAGGTCCTTGTAGAAAGCTCCCCCTGCCCCTGTCCCAGCAGCTTCCTTGTAGCCCCCTTCAGGCACTGGAAGGTGCTATAAGGTCTCCCCGGAGCCTTCTCTTCTCCAGGCTGAACAACCCCAACTCTCTCAGCCTTTCTTCATAGGAGAGGTGCTCCAGCCCTCTGACCATCTCCGTGGCCTCCTCTGGACTCGTTCCAACTGGTCGATATCCTTCTTATGCTGAGGGCTCCACAGCTGGACACAGAACTCCAGGGGGGATCTCACCAGAGCAGAGTAGAGGGGGGAGAATCCCCTCCCTCACCCTGTTGGCTACACTGCTCCGGATACAGCCCAGGATACAGCTGGCTTTCTGGGCTGCCAGTGCACACAGGCAGCTTTTCATCCCCCAGTACCCCCAGGTCCTTCTCCTCAGGGCTGGTCTCAATCCATTCTTTTCCCAGCCTGGACTTGCATTTGGGATTGCCCTGACACAGGTGCAGGACGTTGCACTTGGCCTTGTTGAACTCCATGAGGTTGGCACAGTCCCACCTCTCCAAGCTGTCAAGATCCCTCTGGATGCCATCCCTTCCTTCCAGTGTGTCACCGCACCACACAGCTTGGTGTCATCGGCAAACTTGCTGAGGGGGCACTCGATGCCATCGTCCATGTCACTGACGAAGATGTTAAACAGCACTGGTCCCAACACCGCCCCTGAGGAACACTGCTCGTTACTGCCCTACACTCAGATATTGAGCCATTGACCACAACTCTCTGGGTGCGACCATCCAGCCAGTTCTTTATCCATCAAGCGGTCCATCTGTCAAATCCATGCCTCTCTGGTTTAGAGAAAAGGATGTTGTGTGGGACAGTGTTGAAGGCTTTGCACAAGTCCAGGTAGATGACATCGGTTGCCCATCCTTTATCCACCAAGGTCGTGACCCCATTGTAGAAGGCCACCGTATTTGTTAGGCATGATCTGCCCTTGGTGAAGCCGTGTTGGCTGTCACCAATCCCCTCCTCATTCTTCATATGTCTTTGCATCGTTTCCAGGAGGATCTGCTCCATGATCTTGCCAGGCACAGAGGTGACAGTGACTGGTCTGTAGTTCCCCAGGTCCTTTTTTTTCCCTTTTTAAAGATGGGGGTTGTTTCCCCTTTTCCAGTCAGTGGGAACTTCACCAGACCACCACGACTTTTCAAATATGATGGATAGAGGTTTCGCAACCCCATCCGCAACTTCCTTCAGGACCCGCAGATGTATTTCATCAGGTCCCAAACCCATTTTAAACCCATCACCCCTTGTCCTGTCACTACTGCCCTTGTAAAAAGTCTACCCCAGCTTTCTTGTAGCCCCTCCATGTACTGGAAGGTGCTATAAGGTCTCCCTAGAGACAGAGCCTCTTCTCCAGGTTGAACACCCCCAAATCTCCCAGCCTGTCGCCATAGCAGAGGGGTTCCAGCTCTCGGAGCATCTTCATGGCCTCCTCTGGACTTGCTCCAACAAGTCCATGTCCTACTTAGGTTGGGGGATTAGTAGCATTCAAATAGCTGTAAACACTTGTTATCTGGTTTCTTTTACCTTCTCTAGTGAAGTCCATGAACTTACTGCATTCATTGGTTGTGCAGTGAGCAAGAAGCATTCTTCTCCTCTGCCTTGCACTTTTTTGCACAAAGCACAAGCTTGGATCAAACAATGACTTTCAGGAAGGTGCATTAACTTCCACAAACTGTTTTCTAACAGGAAAAGAGTGGAAATGTTTTAAAGATGCCAGGGAAAAAAAAATCTTTCCTCCTCACTCCCCAATTAAAAAGTCATTTTCCAAGCGAAAATGACATTTTCTTTGGAACATTCTTCTTTTATCAGAAACCAGTGGGGAATAGACTAGAAGACGTGCCAGAAGAATTGTCTGAGCTGAGGTCCAAAAAACACTTGTTCCAGCCAAAGTAAAGTCTCATTAAACTCTAGATCAACAAGTATATTTTAAGTAATCATTCTGGGCAAAATGCAGACAAAAATAAAGATGATGATAGGATGTCAGAACTATCACTCAAGTGAGGCCACTGGTTTTGACTCAGCCCTATTCCTGCCCCAGTACCAGGAGCCCTGTGCTATGTTTCCATCTGTCACAGTGATTTTCCTGCCCTATAGCTCTTACTGGCCCTGTTACCCACTGCTGGCTCTTCCCTGCTTCGAAAAGCCCAACAAGGGATCCGTTCCGCTATGGATTCCCACAAAACCCATTGAGATGAGGCCACCCCTGCCCTGCAGGAAGGCTGTGTGCCCAAAGCCTGTCCTTTCCAGCTCCGCTGAGGCCTTTAATAAGAGCAATACCCTCGCCCCATTGCCGTTGTCTTGGTTGGACCTGACACCCGACATTTTGTTGACTAAATTTCATTGAGTTTAATTCCATTTCAGTGACTTAGACTGCAAGAGAGTCATGTAATTTTTAATGCATGAATAATTCCATACAAAATACTTTAAAATTAGTCACTTTGCAAATCCCAGGCACTCAGTGATTAGGGGATAGCAGACTTCTCTGTTCATTAAATATTAATCTGCCCGGTTCATGCATATCCATTCTGATACAGCCTCTCATTATACAAACGCACTCTGCTTTTTTCCAGAGTCCCTGCCTGGAATTGTTATTCCCAAAGAACAGCCCTGAAAGACATTAGGTCTGCCAAGAAACTGCTCATGATATTTCATTTTCATACAAAATGTATTGTAATGCCCCTTCCTAATCCAGCCCTTTAAATCTGTCTTGACAATAACACGACTTGTTTTACAGAAAATAAATCTTGTTGTGCCCTTAATAATAATGACAATAAGAGAAAATAATAATCCTAGGAGAGAGGAGAAAAAGCTGCCACAGCAGTTTTGTCAGCTAATTTGCATATATAGAAAATGGTGGGGAATAAAAGAAATGCGGGTGTGAGCTCATCTGTTCCACAAAAAGCTTTTCTAAGTGCATATCCATGATGGAGGGAGCAGCCCCGGATGTGTATTTTGCCCTTCTCCTGTACTGCTCTCTGTTTTGATGATAGTAATTGAGAAAGGCTTCAAGTAGGAAGAAATCATTCAGACTCTTCAGGTTCCTTGGCAATATGTGCAACACCAGCCTGTATCTCATAAAAGTGCACGGCAGAAAGGCTTAGTATGCTGATCCATTTGAAGTTTGAAAACAAAAAGGGAGAAAAAAGTATAATTAAGCTTTAACTTCAAAGATCTAAGTTCTCTGAAGGCTTTCTTGGACATTGAGAACTGTGTTTGCTTCCTCAAGCTTCCCAAATAATCACAGGGCTGTGGTTCATAAACCCTTTCCTAGTTTTAGGTCTAATATCCAGCTACAATCATGAGGCTGGAGCAGGTAATAAAATGTATTCCCAAGGCAGAGCCAGAGCTGCCACCCTGTTTCAGTGACCAGAATGGTCTGTGCAGTCTGTGTCCCAGCAGGGAGCCCAGTCCCTGGCTGTGCCATAGCCTCTCCCACAGGCACCGTGCTCTTCAGCCTCAGTCAGATGAGGGACAGTCACAGGACAGAAAGCATCACTGATATTTAGCACCTATAAAATGATGTAGCAATTGGCCTTTCTGCACAGAAGCACCACATTCAGGTCTCCAGAACCCCAGGTAAGTATCCTGCAAGCCAGAAACCCATCTGAATAGGCATGAATAGCTCTCCTCCAAATTGCAGCTATGAGCTCCACAGCCACAGCACTTTTCCAGGGTAATTCAAATACAAAGAGGTGAACCAAGCTAGCCTGGCAGCCAGAACGAAGCTGGCTAATTAGACATCCCCAGCAGAAATGGCTCGGTCTTTTTCCAGGTAGTTGAGAAAGAGTTAATCTGCCTCCACCACAAAGGGTTGTGGTGAGAAAGTGACAAAACTTTCCAGTATCAGGTGAAGAAGCTCATTTCAAGGGGCTCTCTCCCAAGAATTCAATTCACAGGTGCCAAACCGCTTCCTCTGTAACCTTGGCTCAAGATAATTAGAGAGCATTTAAAGCAGAGCCTCTGACTTCCCTGAGCTCATGTGGTGCTCTGACCCAGGATAGCAATTCTGCAATTTCCATAGGTAGGTATTTGCTTGGAGGCTAACGAAGTCAAGACAGTGTTATTGAAACCACAGGGCATTAGTTACAGGGCTAAGGAAACAAATCTCACAGCATAATCCTGAGGTGCCTTTCATGTTCTAATTAAACCTATATATAGAAGCTGCAGGCAGGAAAAATTGTATGAAAAATTTCTCATCTGCTGAGTATTTTTCCATCCTCCACACACACACACACACACCTCCCTTAACCTGGAGAGGGGCTGAAAGAGATCCCTTGCACTGATTTGATTGAAAGAGAGAGAGAAATGCCAGGCAGATAGAGATCAGCAGCATTTCCATTCCCTGAGCCCTGTCTGAAAGACAGAGTCCTGCCAACACTCGCTGATAAAACCGACTTCTCCCTTGATAAGGCAAGGCCAGCCCAAGCTGCTCACGATGGGACGAGCACAGCATTGTAGGCATCTGTTTTTTGTAGGCATCTGTTTTTTCTCTAATGGCAAGGCAAGGCTGGAGATGGGACAATAAACTTGAGGAGCTGCGGAAATCACGAAGGCTGTCCAGGAGAATTAGTGTTCAGCAAAGGGTGGGAGAGGGACAGGGTGAACCTCACTGCCTTCCAATTTAGGAAGGGTCACAGGAGACAGATGAAGAAGGAGGGCAAAAGCCTGCTGTATCTTTTGCCAATTAGTAAAGTCATCAAAGTGATGGATGACGATTTGGGGAGATAGGAGACACTTTGCACTGGCAGAGGCTGTTTCACTGGGATGAGAACTGCTGGGACAGCAAGGACACCCCAGGATCCTGGTGTCTGCAAGGTCTTGGTGTTGCTCAAGCTGTTAAACTTTCACATCTTGCACAAATGGTTGTTTCTCTTGTATTTTACTGTCTGTGTTTGGAGCTGTTCTCCACAGTGCAGCGCACACACAGGTTCTCATGAAAGGAGCACAGGGACATGCAGTGAGGTTGCACTTCCAGGCTTATGCAACATGGGGAGGCTGAAGTTACTGTGAACTGTAAATCCTGAAGAAAAGAATCACAACACTAGCTGAAACAACTTCTAATCATGTCAAGTATTATCCAAAGCCTTTTTTTGGTCACTTATAAGGAAAGTATCTGCTTTAGCAGAGCTTTCATTAATAGTCACAATGCATTTTGGGGTCCCACTTCAGGTGGGAGCTCCCTGGGTTATCCATGCTCTGACAGACAGGGCAGTGAGATCCTATTTCATCATGTCAGGGCTGTCTGAGACCTCTTGCTCCTTTCTCTTAGTTCCCTTCACAGGGTCCACTTCAGAGCTAACAGCCAGGAGTATCTTTATCCCTAGGGCAGCAGAGTGAAGGACTGAGCATGTTGACAGAGGCAGACTGAGATGTTCATTACCACCCTTTCCATGCCACAGGAGACCCTCCCACAGCAGGAATTAATCTATAATTAGCTTAGAGAATAAAGCACTTTTAATTAAGGACTGGAATTCAGCAGGCCATCTGCTGGTTTTATTTGCAAGCAATAGGCACCTTCTGCTAGGAGCAACATTTTTCCTGGTTGCTCTGTCCCTAAAAGGGTTTCTCCTGGGCTGAGATCAGGACTGAGCATGTGGGCTGGAGCACCCGCATCACATCCACACTGCCCAAGAGCGCACTGCAGTTTGTTGGTTACTGCATTGCAAAGCCGCTCTCACAGACATGTCAGCAGAGAGGGCATCTTGCTCTTACAGTCTTGCCACCACTTCCGAGCTCCATGGCAGGGCCTGATGCAACAAACCGACCCAGAAAATTTCAGCAGAGAATCTTTCCACTAGTTCCTGGATAAGCCCTTTATTCTGCTCTGCAGATACTCAGTGAGCCTCAGAAAAGCCAGAAGCACAAACTTGCCTGAAACTTGCCTGTCTTGTACAATTGTGGGATGTAAAGCAAGTTGGATGTCTGCTGCTTCGGAGGCCAACTTAGCCAACCTGCAAAAATATGCAGGAGCCAAAGGGGCTCCCACAATTACACAACACTTTTAACCCCTCATTGCCTTTCTCCATATACTCCATGGCATTTCCAAATCACATGGAATAAGCCATTTCTCTTATTTTAGTACCCTTTCTGTAAGTGCCATCTTGTACTTCTTACTCACTTGAGCGGAGGTGAAGCAGCATTTCATGGTCTTGCAATGAACACAGAAGAGACATTTCCATTTTGATAATGCTGAGATCTTCCATGTCAATCAAAAACTGTTAAAATATTTTGGCATTTCCAAAAATATTTTTTTTTTCAATCCCTCTGAATTTCCCTTTATGATGTTTGTGGAAATAAGGGATATTCAGCTTGGCTGTGCAAGAAAGAGCAAAATGCTAGAGTAAACTCTCAGTTCGAGGTTTGGATCCCACAGGAATGCCCATGGACACCTTATAGCCGGGAAAGACCTCACTGACAGATGCTTTCCTGGTCCTGCCACATTCACCTTGACACACCTTCAATACCTGCAGCATAGCAGCCAACACAGCAATATGTCAGGGTAGTGGAAAAGAAAATCGCAGACTATCATCTCCTCTCCCCATGCCATGTCTCTGCCTTTTGGTTCCTTCTCTAGGAGGAGAAGGGCAGGGGGATAGTCATTGGCCAAGTCTGAATTAGGATGTTAGGAGCCATCAGCTGAGCCATAGGGCCTGATCACTTGCAGCCATGAAGATGGGCTAAATGGACCTATTGTATTTCTTAGCTGGGCTGATTAAGAAGGGGCAAGCAGTTGAGTGCTAGGTCTTAATAAAAGGAGAAAAGCTGTTGATTTGACAAACTGAGACTGACTATTCCCAGAATGAAAGCCAGCTCATTTTGTAGCAGACATTGGATCAAGTCCACACACAAGCTGTTAACCAGGGAATCCAAAACACCTCTGATATTCACATGAATTTATCCAGATCCATTCAGCAACTACTCACCTACACAAGGAGCAGTGCCTTGTCAATGAATCTGCACCGTGTTCTACTGCCAAGCCCCACCACCCAGCCTCATCCCTCCTCTTTGCCCTGCTGCCCACACCTCATATCCTAACTGTGTCATTCTAGAGGAGATTTCTCATGAGGATGAAGTGAAGCATCCCAGACCTGAACATCTCTGAAACTCTTTGGAATATCTGTCATCGGGACTTAGAGGCATCAAACAGCTTTTCAGTGCCAAAAGATAAAAACAAAAATCAGTCTGCCAGTGATGCCTGATCTGAAATTCAGGCATCTGAAATAACAGGTTCATAAATACATTCAACCAATTTCGGATGGTTAACTAATGCACAGGAAACACACTCTGCTTATTGTGTGAGGACAGAGGTATGGAACAAATCCATCTAATAAAATATCTCCACAGACCACTCAAACAGCTCACAAAAACATCTATCTCACCAGGCAGGCTTTCAGGCAGGCAGTAGTATTTTGTGTGTTTTAGTAGCACAGATGTTACTCTTTATTCATTTATTTATTTTCTTTACAAAGGAGAACAATTAATTTTTAACCAGCCCATTATTAGCTTTCAGCACCTAATCCTCTGATCAAAAACTGCTTCCAAAGTAATGCAAGGGAGGAATTATGAAACACACAATAATGAGAAAATCAGACAGTCGGTGACTTAGGCTTGAAACAGATGATCCCCCTCCTGAATTTAAGAGCTGGTACTGACAATACAGTGAAGGTATGAAAGTAAAAATTAAACAAAAAATTAAAAGGCAGCTGAAAGCTTTCCCTGTTGAGAGGGGTGTTTGCAAAGCACTTTCCACTGTCTGTCACAGTGACAGCTTCAAGAATCAATAGGAGAAAGGAGAAAATAGCATGTCAAGATATTTTTGGAAACTGGTGAGGCTTACAGGGAAATTCCTTTGCAGGCAAAGAACAAATATTTATTGCCCTTTCTTTATTTCTTCTGCCCACTCCAAAACACAGAGGGCTCTTGCTCAGATCTCAATAAACAAGGGCTGACATACATCCTCTGATCTTCTGCCCAGTTTCAGATTGGTGCTGAAAGTCACCATGAGCATAAGAGTTTTTTGTTTGTTTGTTTTCATCTGGGGGGCATTAGAGGAAAATACCAGCATTAGAACTGAGGGAAAAGTGTAATTAAGATTGGGTTTTGTCACAAAGTTTGCTGAGATTCCCAGACAGGGATATTGAATGCCACAGATGAGAAAGCTGGTCATTCCTGAACTAAATGTCCAGCCTGAGAATCTGCTCCAAGCCAAGACATGGAGAGATGCTGGGCAGATCTGGTCCAATCTGAAGGTTGTTGTTCTGACAATTTTTTCTCCTCTTACAGTGGAAAACTCAGCAGAATTCAGTGGCCAAATTGAGTTTTACTCCTATTTAAGCCCACAGGCATAGTGTGAAACCCGCAACCCATAGGAGTTGACATGGGTGTTCATATGGCCCTTGCAAGAGCAAAAGGTGAGCTGGTCTTACACTGGAAGACCATGGATCACTCTGTCCCTAACCCACTGCTGCCCAGCTCACTCCCATGAGTGCCAAACACACAACCAGACCCAGCAGCAGCAGACCCATCAATTGAGTTTCTCTGCCAGGTAACAAATAGCAAGGGTAACCTTCTTCTGCCATCAGCTGATAACAGCAGGGCAGTGTAAGCTATCCAATAATATAAATGTAACCTGCATCTTTCCTTTGTGTACATTAAGCCTGTCCCTCAGACATAGTATCAAGCTGGTTATCTTCTGTCATGTTTCTGCTTAATAATCTGTGTATCAAATGCACAGGCAAGAAGGCTTGCATTGAATTCATGGCAATCCTCCTTAAAAGCTATATTTGGACATTTCCCAGTGTCCACATCCTTCTCCACACAATAGCATGGGGTCTTTCAGAGACCTGTGTTATTCCTTTGACAGTCTACAGTTGTGTTGCTTGCTAATCCAGTATCTAATTGCTCATTGCTCACCCTCAGTGCCCTTCTTATTCCAGTTGTACAGCTACAGCCAGCGTTTCTCAGACCATTGCACAGCTTTGACAAAAGGAGACAGAGTCCCAGTCACAGGAACTGGAAGCAAGTCCATGACGTTGCTGGGAAGGGATGAAGACACCTCTGAAGGCTTCAGGGACACATAGCACCAGAAGCAGAGAGACAACCGAGAGAGCAAGCCAAAAAGCTTTGGAGAAGGGGCCATGCTTGTTCATCCATGGGCGAGCTCTCATGGTTCACTTGGTGTTTAAGGCTCCTGGTCTGCAGAGCATTAGGGACAAGGAAATTCCTGGAAGCCAGAAACAGCTTTTTCTCCCCACAACCCATAGCTGCCAAGCTCCTGCCTCGTTCAGGTGAGAACTGTAAGCAGGAGCTCAGCCTTGCGGCAGCTGCTCTTTGAACTTCTTGATAAGCTGCAAATCCCGAGTACCAACTAGGCACACACTTGTAACTTGGCTGCTTGGTACAGGCAAGTCTATCCATGCTTGAAATGCAGGTTTCCTCCTTTTGCTTCTGGCCAGCATGATCCCAATTCCTGATTGCTCCTCACAGCAGTGTCTGATAAGCTTTGCTTCCCTCATCCTGCCAGGCCCCCTCAACGCTCCTTTGGTTCTCCTTGCAGCCACACTCATTTTAAAGGGACGCCTGTGGCCACCGGAAAGCACAAGTTTCTTTTTGTTGTTGATTTCCCAAGAGGAGGGAAATCTCTGGAGCACAAAGCAAAGGCTGGAAAGGTCACAGCTCAGGGGGTTCCTTTCACAAATGTAGAGAAATAATGAGATAACAACTTGCCAAACACATAGAACAAGTCCTCCCATGGCTGAGCTTCTTTCATCCTCAGAAAGAAGCATCTTTAGGTGAGAAGATGAGGCAACAGGGGTTTTCTTGCACTGAGGAATAGTGTTATCAGATGTTTGGAGCTCATCAGCACTATCCTTTCTACAAGCAGAGTACCCCCGCCCTTTTGCTCCAGACCTCAGTTTCAGGTGTAGTTCTACTAGAACAAAGCTTTTCCCATCTGCACCTTGCCAATTTGCATAATTTCTGGCACCTCTCCCAGCTGCCAGACCACTGCAACAGCTCAAAGCAGTGGAGAAGAGCACCCCTATCCCAATTAGGCTGGCAAACACCTCTAACAACCTTGATGGGAAACTGCTGCTGAAGTACTATTTATTCCACTGTGAAACCCACCCTCACTTTCAGGGCATATTCAGCAGCAGAGCTTTCAGCAGCTCTGCAGTATTCAGAGTTGTTTCTGTGTACTGGAATAAATGCAAGAAGTGCAGTCAGGAACAGACCTGCATCCCATCGTGTTTTGTTGCATTTTCTTACGTCACAAATTCAGGCACTTGAAAGCCAGGAGGGCTGAATCCTCCTCCTTGCCTTGGCTGCCAAACACAAGCCGAGGGATCTTGTCCACTTGTTTCTCTTACAGACTCTGGGTGATTTTTGTCTCTGGCAGCCTACTTCAGAGGTGCGTACATAGCAGATTCAATGCTGGGAGCTGGCACAAGGCGCCTGCATGTGTGTCAGCCCATGGGGTTGGTGTCCAAGCTTCAGCTGCAGAAAGGCAGTGAATGGAACAAGAGGAGTGAGGCAGCTCACCAGCCACATGGGCTTGTGGTTGTCTAAGTGGAGGTATCTAGCCCCATGTTAAATGCAACAAGATACTCAGGCTGTCTCTTTCAAAGGGTGCAATATTTCCACTGGTCCTGTATTATAATTTCCAGTCTCAAGGACCTCACAGGTGGCTTGCAGTACCTCAGACAGCAATAGCCACCTGTGTTTTGGCAACTGAACTCAATGTGTCTATTTTAGGCAAACTCTATTGAAGCCATGTGGCACAAAGGAAGCATTCCTGACCCAAAACACTTAGAGGTTGTGCTGAAATCCTTCCATTTTCTGCCAGATACTCTAATTCTACAATTGGTATCCTCCCAATCTCAAAACATGGCATGGGAAAACACCCTGTTGCCCTGGCTCCAGGTGTGTTTTGTTTCTTTCTAGCAATCCTCTGGCCTCATGTTCAGCTGTGTCTCAGATGAGGCTACAGGAGGAAGGTGATGGCTGAAGGCATGGTTGTCTTTGGTTTGTGCTCCACAGCTTCTGAGCTGCTGAAATTTGTGGTTGTCATGCGAGGAGCATCATCGTGCTCAATGGCTGGTGGGCGGCTGTCTGGAAGCAGCGTGGAAGTTGTTTGTGGAATATGTAATGAGGATTATGTATGTATGCAGTTCACCCGGAGATTGGCTGAGCTTGGCATCTCATGAAGAGGCAACCTCCTTCTTGTCTCATTTTGGTTTTCTTAACTGCAGGAGAAACTGGGAAACTGGGATTCATCATTCCTCTCTCCATCAAATTGAGGTGACTGATTCAAGTCACAATGTTTTAGAAATGATAATGGGCTCTGGGTGTCTTTTCACATTGCTTCTTCATTTTCTGAGCTCAGAAAAGTAAAGATTTCAAACTAAACTGCAAGCACAAACCATAACCCCCCCTGCTTCCAACTGCACTGGATTTCTAGCACCATCCCCAATTGGTTTTGGAAGGGACCATCGAGTTTTGTGAAAGGAAGAAACACAGATTTCAATTTATTGTCTGTTCTCGGGGCTGCAGTCTGATATGTCAGAGCAGCCTTACAAAAAAGACAGTGATGGCAGAGAGACAGTTGAGGTTTGGGACTGCAGGCAAGCAGGATTAAGGCATGCCTGTGCCCATCATCCAGCGTTTCTGAAGAGCACTTTGCTTCCTGTGACTACATTTGCAAGTAGTTGACAGGAAGAGAAAAGTAAGTTTTTTTCCTCAAATGTGGAAATCAGTCTGAATTTGCAGAGCTGCACTGGGACACCTGAGTCCCTAAACTTCACAATGCGCCTTTTTGGGCAAAATTCCATTTTAACTTGGAGCTGCTTTTCTCCTATGTTCTTGTATGTATATAGGAAGGGGCACAGGATCTACCCTACTCCCTTCCTTACAGCCTGGATGGCACTCTGTGCTCACCCTCACTTGAGGTACCTGAGCCCATGCCAGGACGCCCACTCTGCTGTCTCCCATCCTGCTTCACAAATCCTTCATCCCTCCGTCTTTGAACTGGGCCTCTAGGTAAGGGCTTGCTACAGAAATGTTGGCTCAGGATGGAGAAGTGGGGAGGGTGAGCCTTCACTGGGGAGGACATGGGGATGGGATATCAGCAAAGGGGTAGAGGGAAGAAAAAGGCAGTAGAAAGACAAGGTAGGAAGGATGTATTTGTACTTTCTCCTACAAGTTTCTGTTTTGTTGACCATGAAGATCCAGTCAGTAGAAATATAAGAGAATAAGGTTTTTACCAGTAAATCAGCTGCATATCCACTACAGCACAGGAGTCCAAGTTCCCATTCACTCAGCCCTCCTGACCCTTGGCAAAACAATTCCACTGAGACACACGTCCAGCAGCAGCAGAAGTGCAGCTGTTCTCACATCCTTAGCCCTTAAATCTGACTCTGGTCAGCAGCTGAGGCAGGGAGGAAACCTCTGAGGTGTCTGCTGAAACTCAGTTTCATATGTCAAACAACCCTTCTGGCTGAAAGGTGTTTCAGAGATGAAGCAAATCTCACTATCCTGGGCACGGGAGTTATTCTGGCAGCCTTGGATGTTCATCCCTTCCTCCACTTCAGCTTTTTGCTAGGGAGGGAGTATGAGATGTACAGCCTTCCCCAACAGGAATGAGTGAATAGTGGGATAGTTACTCCATCAGCCCTGTTTCCTTCTTCCTTTTCATTTAGCTTTTCCTGGAGGCTTCAGTTTCTCACATAGTGTGCTATAAATGATCACTTGGGGCTTTAACGTGCTCTGCGTAATTGTATTATTTCCAGAACAAGAGTCAGAGGTTGCCGTTGGTTTTTCTTTTAAAGTCTTTTAAGAAATAGCTTCCTCTCTCACAAAAACACTGGCCATTTTTTTTTCCACTAGGAACATTAACTGGGTTATTTCCAGACTCGTCCTTTGATGAGGTTTCATTCCTCTGTACATCTCCAAGGAACAGACACTGGCAGTCTTGAAAAGATCTCCAATAATATTTATTTTTTATATTTGTGAAGGAGCATAAAAACATGGGTGTATGACATGAAAGAAATAAAATACTTTTCAGTCCATTAGCCACTAAGGATGTTGTTAAGCAACACCTGACAGGAAAAAAATGATATTTATATAATTTCAATTTGGTAATCTGAGATAATTTTCGTTCAGGAGTCTTCAAAAAGATGGTCAAGGGGTTCACCAGCACATGGATATTAAATGCTAATGAATAAGAAATCCTTCTTATGGGAGAACTTGCAGAGGTTGGTGGAGCATTGAGCAGAGAAGGCAAGCAGGATGGCCTAGACCACAACACATTCACTAAACAGGTGTTGGTTAAGGGCAAAATAATGGGAAAGTTGATCATGGGATTCAGCTAATTGGGAACTAAAGGGTGGGAACATCTTGCCATGTATGGATTGCAGCTGTCTCTGGTCAAGTGGGTTTTTCAGTCTCACACTTATGGTTGATAAAGGTACCTGCCCTGATACAGTAGGTTTTGATTTCTGAAAGTCCTTTGGCTTAGTAATGATTGAACGATTAGCACAAAGCCCAGAGATTACTTTGCCCAGCTGGACTGAGGAAAGACATTACCTTTCCTGACAAAGCCTGGCTTGCCCAGTGCTAATGAAGCAGATGAATAAAGAGCTGCCAGGAGGAAATCCCTTTTGAGTGGTATGTTTCTGGTGGAGTGCTGAGGAACGGCAACCAGGTGATTCCCTGCTGTTTCATCACCATCTTCAGAGCAGATAGAAAATTACATGCAATAAAGTCATGTGTTAAGCTTGATGAATTGGTGAGTAGCAGAGAAGACAGGCCAATGATTAAGTCTCCCATACAATAAGTCTGTTTTAATCCATCTGTTTATACACCTTCCTTTCACTCATCTCCTCCCAGAAACAAACTCTGCATCAAAGGACAAGCCAGGCCTACCTATGGGTGTCTGTATCTGTATTGAATTTCCATGTCCAGGTTTTGGTGGAGGCGGGGGGTGGCTACAGGGGTGGTTTCTGTGAGAAGCTGCTAGAAGCCTCCCCCACATCTGACAGAGCCAATGCCAGCCGGCTCCAGGACAGACCCAGTGCTGGGCAGGGCTGAGCCCATCAGCCATGGTGGTTGTGCCTCTGGGTAACGGGTGTGAGGAGGGAAAACCTGCTGACCTGCAGCTGGAGAGAGGGGTGGGATGGGAGAGAGAGAACTCTGCAGACCCCCAGGCCAGGGAGAAGGGGGGCAGGAGGTGCTCCAGGCACCAGAGCAGAGGATCCCCAGCAGCCCGTAGTGCAGCCCATGGTGAGGCCGGCTGTGCCCTGCAGCCATGGAGGGTCACGGGGGGGGCACAGACCCCCCCTGCAGCCCAGGGAAGACCTCACACCAGAGCAGGAGGATGCCCAAAGGAGGCTGTGACCCTGTGGGCAGCCCACGCTGGAGCAGGCTCCTGTCAGGAGCTGTGGCCCCATGGAGAGAGGAGCCCAGGCTGGAGCAGGTTTGCTGGCAGGAGCTGTGACCCCAGGGGGGGCCCAGGCTGGAGCAGCTGCTCCTGATGGATGGCACCCTGTGGGGGGACCCACTGGAGCAGTTTGGGAAGAGCTGCAGCCATGGGAAGGACTCAGGTTGGAGAAGTTGGTGGAGGACTGTCTGCCCCACTGAGCAGGGGCAGAGGGTGAGGATCGTCCCCTGAGGAGGAAGGATCGGCAGAGACAAGGTGTGATGAACTGACCCCAACCCCCATTCCCATTCCCCTGTGATGCTGGGGAAGGAGGGAGAGAAGTGGGGAGCAAAGCTGAGCCCAGGAAGAAGGGAGAGGTGGGGGGAAGGAGTTGTAAGATTTGGTTTTATTGCTTATTATCCTACTCTGATTTGATTGGCAATAAATTAAATTAATTTTCCCAAAGTTGAGTCTGGTTTGCCCTTGATGGTAATTGCTGAGTGATCTTTCCCTGCCTGTACCTTGACCCACGAGCCTTTTGTTGTGTCTTCTCTCCCCTGCCCAGCTGAGGAGGGCAGTGACAGAACAGCTTTGGTGAGCACCTGACCCCCAGCCAGGGTCAGCCCACCACAGGGTCCTGGAATTCAGCAGCTCAGAAAATGAACCAGGCTACATAAGCACCAAGCACCAGCCTGGCTGAAAGGGCTGGAGGCAATACACATCTGCATTAGAGCCTAAAATGGCCAGCTCATAAATATGGGGTTCCCTGGCTCTGCCTGCCTGGGCAGCTGAGGTATTGCCAGTATCTGGGGTCTTTAAGAGAATGTGAAAAATCAGAAGAGACTGAGAGCAGAGGCCAGGCGTGATTGGACACCTAGGGAAAATGTTATACTGTGGGAGATTTAAAGAGCTCAATCTGGTTAGCGATCAAAAAGAAGAAGAAGAAAAAAAAAGGAAAATAAAAGAAGCTCGATTGAGAGGTGATTTGATCACAGTGAATGAGTGTCTCCCAGCAGAGAAAACACAAGGTACTGAAGTGCTCTTGAATGTAAAGGAGAAGGAATCAGTGGTGAGCATCTGAACCCCGGCAGCTTTGCATTGGAAATGAGGCACAAGTTTTTCTGCAATGAGCATGACTAATCCATGCAACAAGGCACTAGCCATCCTTCTGTTGTTTCCAGAGCAAAGCTGGATGCCTTTCTAGCAAACAGGCTGTGTCCAGCAGAAATGATCAGGCTCAAGAGCTCAGTGATGTGAAAAGTGAATAGTGACTTTGCAATCCCATCTGCATGTAACAGGCAGCAGCGGGGCTGGAAATCAGGAGCTCAGCTATGAGAATAAGCCCATGGCTAGAGCAGCCTGAAGCTGGATTTATCCAGCAGAAAGGCAAGGTCCTCAAAACACACTCTTTATTCAAACTTAGGCATTCTGCAGAAAATGGGAGATATCCCAGGTTTTGTCCTCCAGGTGAACAGCAGTGACGAATTAGACTCTTGACCTGTGCTGCAGTGGTCCAGGTACAGGCAACTGGACATTGATGTGTGTGCCTACTCCAAAAAGTCTGCGGAGAGCAGACGGAGTCCAGCTCCTGCCTCTAGGTTCCTCAGGTCTGAAACATGGACTTATTCCCAGATTTATCCTCAAACAATACACACGCCAGGTTAGCTCCTGCTGAGCGAGTACCATCCTGGTGGGGGATACACCGCAGCCGGTGGCTGGGAGTGACTCAGCCTGAGTGGGAGAATGTGCTGAGTACATGGCATTGGGGGGGGATGACTCACAGCGCAGGAACGGGGGTGTCTGCAGGTCCGAAGGCAGCAAAGGGCTACACCATCCCCAGCACAGGTGGATGATATGACTCAGGCACAACTTTACCTTTTTCACCCATTAATGAAAAGTAAAAGTGGGACAGGTTTGAAATACCTGGAAATTGAAGCCCTCCTTACGCCGGGCTGACTCAAACGCTGATTTAGCTCATTGCAGCTATTGGGAGCTTTGCTGCTCCTCAGAGTATTTCCCTCCACCCCTTTGGAAGTGGCATCTACAACAGCGGGAAATTCCTGCAGCCTCTACCAAGGACAGCTGCCAGACTGCACCAGTCTCCTGCCATTTCAAGGAAAAACATTGCTCCTCTCCATGCGTCGCTTCCCCAGCACTGCCTGCCGCACTCCGGGGACTGCCCGACAGCCTCTCCTAGTCCTGAGGACTCTTAATACAGTTAAAATAAGATGTGTGCCACTCCTGCAGCAAAAGCAAGTCCATCAGATACATGCTAGAAGCAGCATAAAACTTCACAAAGGAGCTAATATAGCCCCTTCCGGAGTGCCGTGCTGTTTAAATGAAATCTTGCCGACTAATTAAAAACCCTTCATCCATTTCATAAACATCCTGGAATCGTTTTTCTCCCTGACTGAATTATTTAAGAGTTCATTCTCTCAGGATTCAAAATGATTGTTTTAGTGTTACATTACTGCAAGTTCAGTGTGGTGAAAACCCTTTGGCCTCTAAGGAACTTTATTTGTATAATAAACCAATAAGGAGTCACTGTTGCTCTGCATTCAGATGACTCCCTTCGATGAAACCTGCCACTGGTCCTGGAAACCAATAAGGCAGAGCCTTTAGGGACACCTCTCCTGCACTCGTGCTGGCAGAAGTACGTGAAAGAAGATGAGAGAAGGGGGCAATTCAAAGCTTCAGTCAGTTCCCCCATCCACTTGCCTAAGCAGACCCAGAAATGGCACCTCCAGCACAACCAGGAGCCTTGTATGGGACTGGGACTGAGGAAGGGGGTGAGAATGAGACAAGAGCTGATTAATTAGACACTCCCACCATGGAAAATGACCCTGGCTTCACGACCATCTGGGTCACCAGAGACAGCTCAGGGGACCTGTAGGATGTAACTGCACAGTTGAACAGGGGACCCTCTGCTAAACTGCCCCCGCAGACTCACAGGTTGGTCTGTTCTGCATCTCCAGTTGCATGTCAACCATTTAGAAGGTGGCAGCTTGACACAGTAGGACACTGAGGACTATCAGGGCTGGACGAAGTCTCCAGCAACCCTGTTTTGGGGGTCTGGAGTCAGATCATACCTGCTTGTATGTGATGGTGATGTGATTTAACCCCAGCCAGCAACTAAGCACCACAAAACTGCTCGCTCACTCCCACCCAGTGGGTTGGGGAAGAGAATCAGAAGCGTGAAAGTGAGAAAACTTGTGTCTTGAGATAAAAACGGTTTAATAAGTAAAGCAAAAACCGCACACACAAGCAAAGTAAAACAAGGAATTCATTCCCCACTTCCCATGGTTCAGCCATCCCCAGGAGAGCGGGACTCCGTCACATGTAACGGTTAATTGGGAGGGGAAATGCCATCACTCCAAATGTCCTCTCGTGCCGCCTTCTTCCTCCAGCTCTGTATGCTGACCATGACATCGTATGGTGTGGAATAGCCTTTTGGTCAGCTGGGGCCAGCTGTCCTGGCTGTGTCCCCTCCCAGCTTCTTGTGAACCCCCCACCTACTTGCTGGTGGGGTGGAGTGAGGTGCAGAAAAGGCCTTGACTCTGTGTAAGCACTGCTCAGCAATAACGAAAAAACACCCCTGCGTTATCAACACTGTTTTCAGCACAAATCTAGAACACAGCCTGGGAGCAGCTACTGTGAAGAAAATTAACTCTATCACAGCCAAAACCAGCACAGATGGTATTGCTACCATGAAGCCCATGTGCTGCCCTCCTCTCCTGGACAGAGCTGTCACAGAGGGCTTTCCAGCCTGCAGGAGCAGAGCCATCCATAGGGAAAGAAATTTCTATACTTATGGCTTAAGCTGTATCTTTACCTATGGCTAGATTTCTTGCTAGCCCAGTCTTTCAAAATCTGTTTCAAAATCCTCCCCTATACCTTTTTGTGACCCTTTTGGTAGGTCTTGACCCACCAGCAGACAGAGGCTTTCAGTTCAGGCAAAGCTCCACACCCACAGCAAGAATGGGCGTACTTCATAGGAAAGAGCAAAGCACTTCCCATCCACTTAGCTTTTTGGCACATGAATGATGTCTTCAGCGCACACATTGCCTGGGTCAGGCAAGTCTGTGCCAATGGCAAGGAATGACGCTTCCAAATGACTTTAATAATGTGGAGAAGTGACTGAACAAGGCATTTCACATAAGCACTATCACTTTGCCTGTCTCACATTCACTCTGGAATTGCTAATCATGATACATCAAATGCAATTTAATTTCAATTACAATCTCTTTGATAAAGCTTATGGCTTCAATCCCCATCCCCCTCTGCATGCCCTCATGCACTCTGCTCTCACACACACAACACAGCACAAAGCACTTTCAGAGAGGAGAAGATCCAATATATTTCTGTTGCATTAACAAAGGCTTTGTGCTGGCATTATCTCCCTGCCATGCATATATAACATATTGAGAAAGTAGGAACATTATTAACTAAACATTGTTCATAACATTAGGAGTTAATAGATTCCCATGGGAAGGAGACACAATTCTGACTTCAGTCTGACACTTGGAAGGTATCAGAAGGAGGAACATTCCTTTATTTGGCTGGCACTCGGCTTCGAAAGCTGCAGAAAATTGTATTGATTTCACTGAGACTGTAGAATCATTATGAAGGCTCTGGCTAGAGCATATAATGGGTGTTTATCTATTCTGCAAATGACATCTGCAAGCCTTCGTATGCTCAACAGAAGCTGGGAGAGTCAAGGAAAGAAAGGAGTGTTAGGCATCTGCACAGCTCTAAGGCAGCCCGGGGCTGGAAGTCCAGGGGGATGTAAGCAGGGGGGAAGCACACGGTGAGCAAGGGAAGGTAAAGGATGGAGAGGGCAGTGATTGTCCCCCTGTACTCAGCACTGGTGAGGCCACACCTCGAATCCCGGGGTCAGTTTTGGGCCCATCACTACAAGAGGGACATTGAGGGTCTGGAGCGTATCCAGAGAAGGGAACGGAGCTGGGGAAGGGTCTGGAGCACAATTCCTGTGAGGAGCGGCTGAGGGAGCTGGGGGTGTTCAGCTGGAGAAGAGGAGGCTCAGGGGAGACCTTATCACTCCCTACAACTCCCTGAAAGGAGGGTGCAGAGAGGGAAGGTTGGTCTTTTCTCCCAAGTGACAAGGGATGGGACAAGAGGAAACGGCCTCAAGTTGTGCCGGGGGAGGTTTAGGTTGGATATTGGGGAAATTCCTTCCCAGAAAGGGCTGTCAGGCATTGGAACAGGCTGCCCAAGGAGGTGGTGGTGTCACCATCCCTGGAGGGATTTAAGAGACACGTGGATGAGGTGCTGAGGGACATGGTTTAGGGTGGACTTGGCAGTGTTGGGTTAATGGTTGGACTCGATGATCTTAAAGGTCTTTTTCAACCAAAACAATTCTATGATTCTATGAACTGAGGGGGGACAACCCAGCGTGGGAATGGCCCTCAAAGTGGGAGCATTGGAGAAAGCCTGGAAATGACACATGGCACAAGGCAACGGCCACTGACAAGTTGTCGTTTTTTTCTTGGCTGTTAGGCATGGTGTACTCATTTTAATGGTCAGAAAAACTTCCAGATGATGGAACTCCCTCTGCAATTCCCTTCTCCTCTATCTGAGGCCTGACACATGTACACACATATATGTGTGAATTCCGTAATTAGTTCCTACTTTTAGCCCAGTGGGGCTTTGGCTCTAGCACTTTCCCTTTGTTTTTCCTAATTTTGCAGCTGCTCCTGTCTGCTCTGGAAACCCAGTTCGCTTTGGAAAAGAACTTGAAATGTGGAGAAGAAAAAAGCAGCAATTAGTCACATGGCTCTGCACACAGTCATTACACCATGAGAGACCAGAGCCTCCCCCCAAAGAGCAAATTATGGTTGGTGGCTTTGTGGGGGCAGAGACTCAGCAGCTTCCAAGGCATGTCACATTTGGGGTTGTTTTCATTTCAGTTCCTTTTCAATTTATTGCAATTGACCTTGTGTTGGAAGATGCTGTTTAAAAGAATAATAAATGGGAAGCCCTAAGTTTGCAGTCAGTGCAAGAGAAATGGTAAAAACTATGTCTCTAGGGCTGGAGGCAAGCTCAGATAGCTCAGGGCTGTGTTCTCATGGGCTGCTTGAACCCAACAGCTTGAACAGGCAGAGCCACACCAAAAATAGCCTTCGTCCTTCTCCACTGCATGGGGCAGGGACGTGTAGGCTGCACCTGACTGGGTCCACCCCAGTGCGAAAGGATGGCTTTTTGAAGAGGTTACTGGCTGTTGTATTGCATGTCAGTGAAGCACTAGAGCCTTCCCAAAAACTCCCTAGGTGCTCCAGAGGTGATGGATAGGAGGACAATCTCATAATTTGTCTCTCTTCCCTTCTGTACAAGAAAGAAATTTGCATTTCTCTTGCAAGAGACTGAAGGGAAGAGAGAGATTGCAACACACTGCTTTCTCTCTCACCCCTGTGTCTCTTTTTCACCCTTGTTCATTTTCTCTCTAATTCCCCCTCCCTATGGTACCTTGTTCCTTCTTCCTCCCCTCCCACTACATGTGCTCCCAGTTTACAGGACTTGGCCCTAACTGGTTCCAGCCCTTTGGCACTTCTCCCTGAAATAAGCCTTTTTTATTTCATATGCAAATACTTTTCAAATTGCAGCAACCCAGGCATCTGCCTGCAATTGAAAGAGCTTCTCAGAAATGTGTCTTAAGCTGAAGTGTGAGCCCCACCGGAGCTCAGTACCTTGCAAGTGAAAATGGAAGTTGTCAGGAGACAATGAGATGAAATCTTCATGAAGTGTGAATAGCCAATGACCAGGCTGCTGTGAAAAAGACAGGGTTGAAGACACAAATTGCTTCTAAATATCATTTCTACAGATTTTGAAGATGAGCTAAAAAAGAAAGGGAAAGGGAAAGGGAAAGGGAAAGGGAAAGGGGAAGGAAAAGCAAAAAGGAAAAGGAAAAGGAAAAGGAAAAGGAAAAGGAAAAGGAAAAGGAAAAGGAAAAGGAAAAGGAAAAGGAAAAGGAAAAGGAAGTTATTCTTTCACAGAGGACATTGGGGTCACCCTCCTTGCTCCCCAGTGGCATGATGTGCATGGAGCTGGTGAACACAAACCCGCCCATGTCTGAGCCAAGGAGGTGATGGCATGGGTGTCCCCAGACACTATCCTTGATGCAGAGATGCAAGCTCTTCTAGGGACACCCTTTGGCTTGTATCAGGATCCAGCCCTAGGACAAGATTGCATGGTTCCCATAAGCCCTCCAGACATCCCTTCCAACGTAAATTACCATCCGATTCCCCTTGCCTGATGCTTTTAGCCAAATTCTTACAGGAGGTACTTTCCTTATTAAGCCGCTGAGTGTTTTTCCAGCCCACCCTTGCCCAGAAATGAGTGGTGCTGGAAGAGGACTTGAGTAGGAATAAGTCCTGACCTGTGGGTATGTGGGGTCTGCTGTATATGAAACCAAAGCTTTCCACTCTTACTGTAATGAGAGCTGGGTTATGAGCAAACAGCACCTTAAATCAGCTCAGTGATGCTTGAAGGGACCCTGGGGTGTTGGTGCCAGTGGGTGCAGTGAATAGGACCCTGCTGCTCACTCCACATGCTTGAATGAATTGTTTAGCTCTGTCACCAAGCTAACCCACGCCTGCTTTTCGAGAAGCTGTAGGAGAGCATCGTAAAGAGAGCTTGTGGGAATTGACAGGCCATGGACATCGGAAATTACTTGGCTGGAAACACTGCCCACAGCAAGGTCTGGGGCAACCTCAGAGGCCAGGGCAAGAGTGACAACACTCACTTAGTCTACTCCTGGGACTGTCTCATGTCCTCGGGCATGGCATGCTTCTGTTAAGTCAATTAGGTGTAGAAATGCTCCACTTTCTAATCCAACAAAGGTCCCCCCAGGCAGTTCCCTGGGAGCAGAGCAGCTATCACAGCCGGTCCCACACTGCAAACAGGCCTCTGCCGACCTACCTCCCCCAGGCACTGCTGCTGGACTCGGGAGCTCTGCCTGTCTGTCTGACACTGCCAGTGCTTTCCATCTTATCCTTTAGATTTGCTCTTTGCCTCCGGCAATTCCCTCTGCAGCGGCTGCTGTGCTGTCAGCCTGGCTGAGACAAAGCTCCACGCTGTTTGCAAGGCAGCTGCAGCTGCCTGGAGAAGTCCATCCATCCCAGCCCCTCTTGGAGGACAGCCCTGTGCGGTGAAGCTCAGCCTGATACTGTCCCATCTACATCAGAGGAACAGTTGTCACCCAGTGATGTGTGCTGGTTTGCAGTGGGAGCATGAAATGCCCACTGCGTGCAGGGGAAAAGTGGGGTCCAGTCCTTGAAAATGCCAGACGTGGCTTTACATGTGGCATTGGGTGCTTGTTGGGGCCCCAGCCCTGCTGGGGGTGTAGAAGAGGACAAACTCAGCCTTGTCCACCTCTGCTTTCAAGGTTTGGATTCTGCCTTGCAGACAACTCTGTCATGAGTAGAGATGCATTCAGTTGCTACTTGGGCCCTCTGAATCATTCCCCATGTCTTCATTTCATCTGAATCCAGCCAGTCCAGGTGGATGAAGGATGTCCCCTCCTTGGTCTGTTGACTACAATGACCTGCTGGTTGTCAAACATCTTCCTTGCGAACACACCATGGTCCTTCAAATCCTCACAAACAGAAATAACAAACCTCTGCACATCATAGTGGAATGAAAGCCTGCTTTTTTCCAGTTCACATATCACGCTGTGCAATGTGAGAGCCTTTTTTCTCCTGCTGGTACCAACTCTCACATCTCCAGGGAAAAGCTGTTATTGAAATAGTGGAGCTGGGGAAATAAGTTCATACATACCAAGACACATAAAGGCAAAGAGAGAGAGAGAGAGAGAGAGATCTAATTACTTTTTTAGGACCAGCCCTTTTGCTGGTAGGATCTGACTAAGATTTATTGGCTTCCAGGTTATACTGAAGAGCCCAGTGATGTGCTATAGCTCACCAGCATCCCCCAGACCAGATTACATCCTGCCTGGCTGGTTTTCTTCACCTCCAATATTCATGAAGCATCAAAGCAAGAAACTCCCCACAAACCCCCACCCTCCAGTTTCAGAGCAAATAATGATCCAAAGAACGTACTTGACACAGCCAGGCTATCTCCTGCTGTGGGTCAGTGCCAGTGACTCTGGTTGTCTTTTTTCCCCTTTCTGAGGTGTCTCGGTGTCACAGCTGAGCACAGGGAACTTCTTTCTAGCTCTCACTCATTCATGCTCTCTCCGTGCTGCTGCATTTAAGTGGAGACCTAATGCACTGCAGCAGGGAGATTGTCACAACATATTAGCAGGGTATCTCGGGATAATTCCCTTCCATCAGCTCAACTATATCTCATTTTCCAGGAAGACCTTAGGAAATTTTTGTATGTGTTACACAAGGCTCAGCAAATAGCTCTGACTTGCTTTGCAGAGCTTTCACACAGCCTGGCTGGTCCTTCACTCGATGTTTTTGATGCATTCCTTGGGCTGATTTTTTTCCCTGACTTTCTTCCCTCTTCTAGCTTTGCCTTGCTGAGGGCTTGATTCATCTGACCTAATGCAGATATCTTGTTTGGGGTGGGAAGAAGGGAGTTTAAGGTGACCAGCCCCAGTGTGGAGATCTCCACAGTGACAGATGATGACCTTCTCCCACCAAGCAATATAAAAGTCAAAACAAAATTAACTGAAGGAACAAAGGTGAAAGATGTGGTTTTGCTTTACAAAATGTTTCAGTGCCTTAAAAAACTTCTCCCAAGCTCAATACCAGGATGCCTTTAGGCTTTTCCCCAATAAGCCCATGGAGATCGCTGTTTCCCACTGAACAGCGCTTCTCAGCCCCTGAGTCATTCTGTGCTAAATAACCCCACTCACCATTACGGGGCTGGTTAAATGGCAGGCAAACCTGCCAAATAGATCAGTCTGTCTCATCCTTACAGCACGGTGATTACATGGAAGATGTATTGGCTGGGTAATATCCACAGAGCAGCCATTAAGCTGTCTGGGGGCTGATCCAGGTCCTTTGGCTGGAATAACGAGGTTAATCACACAAACTCATTTCATGACTATTACTTTTGCAGCTCAAGCTCCCCATGCACCTTCATCACAGCAGCATAAGCACAGTAGAGAAGCCACTGGGCACGGCATTAGCAGATCCAGGCTCTGGGTTCCTCCCACTGTTAGGAAACAGGATGATTTCAGCTTCCAGACGCCGGATTTAGAGATGGAAAACTGGCTGAGCCATTGCCATAGTCCCAGCATCCCACAGCCAAACCCGTGTCTGCATCAGCAGGACTTCTCTTCCTGACTCCTGATGGGAGCTGCAACCCTATAAAGTTCATGTTAGAGTAAAATCTAAGGCACACTCAAGCTCTTACAGATTCACATAAAATAAAAGCAGCCTGAAGGGAGCAGAGCAATGCCAGGTTCTGATGGGATCACAGGGAAGAAGTGCTGATCTCAAACAAGATGCAGAGGCTACTTCTCCCCACCAAGCTAAGCCAAGTGCTTTTGGCCCCTGACTAACTGAGTGTGCTAAATGATGATAACAGAGTGAGAATAGGAAAAAACCCACACGTGGAAGGCGTAAGAAAAACCACAGCTCATCAAGATATCTCTGGTCCAGGCAACGCTTAAAACCCAGTTAGAGCTTTACAATATTAACATTTCTCTGGGCACCTGAGGTCCTTGGCAGAGGTCAAACCAGGGCTTTTTGGTTTGTGGTGGTGGGCCTCTGCTCTGAGAACCAAACTCCACTCTCTGGTGCCTGTCAACACAACGCAATTTGCCACTGTAACCCCTTGAGCTTGCAAAAGCCTACAAAGGTCCTGGATTGCCTGAGGTTAGGCAGGATTGTATCAACGATGCTGTCTTATTGCAGCATAAACATAATGGCTGTGCACATTAGTTCTATTCCTGCACATTTTTCTTCTTCCCTTGCTAAAACACTATGTGTGCAGAGACCAGAGCCATGTCTCAGCAGGTGAGAGGCCATTTACTCATCTGTCTCTCTGTACTCCCTGAATATGGCAGGACATCCCCGTCATGGCACCCTGTGCCAATCCTGGCATCCACGGTAAAACCCAAGCTTGGATGAAACCTGCTGAATGGCAGGTATAGCCTGAAATACAAAAAATCCATCGAACGACTCCTGGGCCACCAGTGAGCTCTTGTCGGCTAGCTGAGCACACATGTGAAAACTGGCTTTGTTTCTGGGTCCCCTATTTTGGTCCTTCTGGGATTTATTTTGTGAACAAGAAGGCACTGGAGTGAGGTTTTGTGTGTGTCCACTGGGTGACACCTACAGACTGTGTGTGACCGTGCCCACACTGTCCCCACTGGGGTGACAGCCCTAGGACACAGCCCCACACCCAGCAGCAGCACGCTGCCTCCCAAAACCACTCGGCCGGAAACAGACAGCATTTCCCCAGGAATACCCATTTTCTTAAACTCAGCACAACTCTTGTCCTTGGGCTTGAAGCTGGCTGCTTGTGTCTTTGGAAGAGACCCTGTGAAGTCCCTGCACACACATTGCATTGGGGTCCTGCTCTATAATTCACCCTGTTAAAAGCATTGATACACCCTGCTTTGCCTCTATAACATCCCTTACAATCTGGGCTTTAAGCTTAGTTTGCAGTACGGGAAATGAAAGCCCAGAGGAGCTCCTGGTTTGCCCAAGCAGAGAGTTCATAGGGCTGAAAAATGCTGGAAAAATGTCTGATTTCCCAAATACTGGTGCTCTCCAGCAGACATAGGCAGAGCAGGTTGCATGGGGTGATGCTGGTTCAGATCCCTCTCATGACAGAGGGGTTGGCCTTTGGGACCCCCATTTGTTTTAGCCCAATTTTCAAAAGATTCCCATCTGCCTGTGGTCTGCTCTTCCAGCCTTGTCGGTCTGCTGCTGTCACTGCTTCCCTCCCCAGCACCTTCCGCTGTTTTGTCAGCCTTCCTCCTCCTCCTCCATCTCCCCACGCTCCCTACGTGCCTCCCTGGAGCCTGTCCTCATCAGCCTGGGGACCCCAGCACACTCCCAGCCAGGCTAGTGGCAGCTGCGCCTGTTTGCTCTGCCCAAACTGGGAAGGGGAAAGGGGAACCTCAGGAAAATCCCAGTTCTTAAAGGCAGTAGCTGAGGAAAACCAGGCAAGTGCATACCCCTGCAAGCAAACCTTGGGTGGACTAAACGCACCAATGTCAGATTGCAGAACCCTAGAAATAATGCTGGAATTTGTCCCCCCCACTGGAGAAGGTCAAATGTGCCTCAGAGAAGCAGCTCTCTGACCTACAAAGCTTCACTGGAGGGCGGGATTTTGTCTCAAATGTGCTGCCTGTATAGCACACGTGAATTTGCTTGGGAGGCAGTTCACTACCCTGGGAAGGGACAGGGTGCAGCAGGCTCCAGCGTTGGCTCAGCACGTTGGCAGAGTGACATAAATCACCGCTGCTCTCCCTGCCCATGCTGCTTTGTCTGCTGAGAGCGCAGGATGCGTGTTTCCTACAGGTGTACCATGCAGGATAATAAATGTCCAATCCCTGCCCGGAGGCAGTGATAGATCAGCGATTCATTTAGTTCTGACCTCCTCGCACACGGCAGCATTCAGGAGCTGGGGATTCAGCCACGGTGGAAGCCATTCAGACATAATTTGGCCAAGGACAAGGACACATCCCTTCTCTTTCAAAAAATTTTACCTTGCTAAGGCATTTCTTGGATCCTTGTTAGTAGGTATCTAAGGACACCAAGACCTTAGAGCATCCCTCCCTCTGAGGCTGGCCCAGGCTCCCGTCCTCTTGCAGAGCCTTGGCTATAAATGCCCAGCAGCTCAGTGTGCTCATGTAAAACCCCAGTAGCCCGGAGAGACTTTTACACTGGTCCCTGCAAGCGTGGCTTGGTCCATAGGAGCAAAATGGATCTGTGGAGGACACCCTGACCTGAGCTGCTTGTACATGGAGAGGAAAAGAGACCTCTTGGCAAACCCACCACTTACTAGATTACTGATCCTGCACAAGCCAAGCTTCAGGAGACAGGGCAGGTGATGCTAAGAGAGCTGGTGCACTTCTGGCCTGGGATTAGCTGTCAGAAAGATTAATCAGCCCTAGAAATCCCAAGAACAGTGGAGAACCACAAATGATGTTACTGGAGACCCAGGTGCACAGCCCAAGCAGCCGCTGCCTTCGTGGCCTGACCTGCTTCCCCCTGCCCGCTCCCCTGCCTGCTGCTCCACAGCTAATTTTAGGTTAAAGGCCTTTTATCAACTGCCAACCCTCCAGCACGCTCCAGGCACTCAGTAAGCACCGAGCCTCCTCCCTCTGGCTTTCCAAAGCGAAATATTCGCTAGGTTTTGAGGGCACAGAAGTGACAGCTTCCCATGAAACAGCCATAGCTCCTGTGATCTGCCCTTGGAAGTGCCCAGGAAAAATATCTCCTGGACCAAAACGTCTAAAAAGGCATTTCTGTGCCTCTCCCAACCTATTTTGGCACCTTCAGCTTCAGCGGAACCTCTCACCTGCTGCTGAATGAATCACCCTCACTGACTGGAGGGGCCCCCCAGCTATTAAAAAGCCTAAATTTCCATGTGGTTTATAAAATATAAGAGATCGACTTTGCAGTTCTTACCCTCCTAGACTGGGTGCCTTTGGGTCATGTTTTCTATCTTTCTTTTCCTAATTTTCCTCTTTGAATGGAAGTTGACCATTCCTGCAGGTTCCAGATCTCAAGCCTGAACACAGACCAATATTTTGGGACCCACAGTAAACCTGAGCAGCACAAACACCTCTCTGCCTAGAAAGCAAACAGAGCCAGTTCCTTCCCACTGGGAGGAATTCATGGACATGGCAATGACACTCTTAGCAGCAGCAAAGCTTTCCAAGTGCAGAGTGCTTCCAAAGGTAGCAGCTTACTCAGCCTTAAATGGGGCAAATTTTGCATTGTGCATCCTGCTGAGCACACCTTCCAGCTGGAGGTAGCTTTGAGCGCACCAGTGCACTCAAGTCCCAAGCTGGAGCCAAACCTTGCAAAATTAGTTAATTTAGATGCTTATGCTCAAGTTAATGGGAATGTGGAGGCTTTAGCTGTGTTGAGTCATCCCGTGTAGCAACAAAAACCCAAGTAGAAAAAGACCCACAAGACCACATCCCTGCTCCAGAGTGGATGCAACTGCCTTTCTGTAAAGCTCAGGCACTGGGACAACGGACTGTGCCTGGCAGAGCTGAGTGTGGGTTTCATCTGCTCGCAGGTAGGAGAGCTGCCAGCGCACCTTCAGCTGGCACATGAAGAAAGAGGCAGCTCCAGCTGCTGCCCGTGTCCTTCCTGTGCTTAAGATGTAAACCTGCAGTTATCTGAGCGGCTGATTTCCGAGCTGCTTCTCTGGTAATTGGCAAAACACAAGCAGGAAGATTGATTGTAGAATTCAATTAGATGCTGAGGCTGCTAGCTGCACGTCCTGGCCCTGCTCAGGGGTCTCAGCACCCTGGAGTCTGTCATCTCTGCAGCAGGCACGAAAAAACAGGGGAGATGAATGGGGAGAGAGGAATGAGCTATAGCAGACATCTGTCAGTGCATCCGTGAGGCTCTGCTGCTGGATTCAGTCCCACTGAATTGCAGTGCTGAGAGATCTGGGATGGCACCCTGTCTTGAGGTTCAGCAGACCCAGTGCCAAGTGGCTGGGACATGGCAAGGGGGAACTGCCCTTGCCCAGTGCACACCAGAACCATGGCGTGGGCTGGTGCTCGCACAGTCTGAAGCTGACCATGGTGAATTGGGAGATCAGGCTTTTCTGCAGCCCAGCATCAGTGCAGGTAGAGACTGACCCAGACTGCTTTTACACCAGTGAGCATCATTCCTGCCATTAGGCATTCCCTGGTAGCCTGAGGTCAGAAACACCTCAGGCAGAAGCCTGAATGCAAAAGATGCCTCTAGCTTTCAGACCTGGCTCTGTCCCAAATAGCCTAGGACATGCACCGGGGAGGTGGAGGAGTGAGGATGCAAGGAACAGAGATCTGCAAATAGGGTACGCTGTTTTGCAGAGAGGTGGGAAAGAAGAAAAGCAGATCTCTTCTCTTCTCTTCTCTTCTCTTCTCTTCTCTTCTCTTCTCTTCTCTTCTCTTCTCTTCTCTTCTCTTCTCTTCTCTTCTCTTCTCTTCTCTTCTCTCCTCTCCTCTCCTCTCCTCTCCTCTTCTCCCCTCTCGTCTCCTCTCCTCTTCTCCCTTCCCCTCCCCTCCCTTCCCCTCCCCTCCCTTCCCCTCCCCTCCCCTCCTCTCCTCTCCTCTCCTCTCCTCTCCTCTCCTCTCCTCTCCTCTCCTCTCCTCTCCTCTCCTCTCCTCTCCTCTCCTCTCCTCTCCTCTCCTCTCCTCTCCTCTCCTCTCCTCTCCTCTCCTCTCCTCTCCTCTCCTCTCCTCTCCTCTCCTCTCCTCTCCTCTCCTCTCCTCTCCTCCTTCATTCTGTTTTCTCTCCCTCATCCAGAAAAGGGAACACACTGCTCCAAGGCAGCTCTGCCCTGTTATTAACTGCTCTGCAGAAGCAACCCCTGCAGTTGCCACAGCAATGCTCCCTGTGGGTGGAGGGAGGCGCGGGCTGCCACGAAAGACTTTCCCATTAACACATGATGCCCACCACAAAGACATTCAAAAACATGTGCTGAAGAGGGAAATCCATCCCCATTCAAACTCGAGCCCTTTTTGCACACCAGCTTTGTGATTTCCTCTTCCCCCTGTAATAAACTGCAGTCCTTTGGTTGACCCTCATTCAGCAGTTAATTATTCCTAATGAAGGAAAAGTCCTGCTTGAGCAACGATGGAGTAAAACATAATGAGAAACACAGCAAACTGCCAAGGACCTTAAACTCTAGGGAATGGAGCATTATAGATATATTAATAATCTCTGTGCTTCTCATGGACCGAGGGACTTTAAAAAACAAGAGAACAGACCACAAGAAATGCCCAGTAAATGACTGTCCTTTTTCATAGTTCCCCAGCTGAAGCAGTGAGGATTTACAGGATAGCATACATCTGGAGAAAAATGTTTGGTAGAAAGAGGATTTTTATCTATGTAACCAAATTATTTTGTCACTGCAACTAGGCTTCCCATCACTTCCCACCTCATCTGCCCACAGGCCGTAGCTGGAGGATCAGAGAAGGTGGAAAGTTTTTGGACCCATCCAACATCAGGAGATTGTCTGTGAGACTACTGTAAGGAAAAATGCACCAACACCCCGAAACACACAAAGAAAATGGGCTGAGAAGATACAAAACTGGCCAACACCTGGCCAGACTGTTTTTGTCTGCACGTGCAAACCATTTTGTACCAACACCATCCACAGTAGCCAGGAATGTTATACGAGAGCCCTGTTCTTGGGCTTAGAAAGACAGAGGAGCGTGGCTTTAGAGGACTAGTGATGCAGAACCCTTCAAACAATGGCTGAGCCCATTTTCAGGTTGCGTTACCCTGGAAGCAGATGGAGACGGGGCCTTGTATCAGCCTTGAGCTTTGAAGGGGGACATCCCCATTTCAAAGCTCTTTCCCCACGAGACTGCCAGTCACCATCGTGCCAAACAGCGTGGTTGCTACAAGTAACAGCCGGCACCACCTCCAACACATCCACCGTCTGGCTTTCTCCCATCTCCAAGCGCAATGGCCCAAGCTAGCTGGTGTCTTGGCACGAACCCACCCTCTAATTAAGACATAGGGAAGGGGAAACCTTCAAAGAAATCCCACCAACAGCCCTGACAGGAAAGCTTAAGACCTGCCCAAGCAATAGACTGATCAGAGTCCCCTCATACCCTTCCCGATATGGTCTTGCTCAGCCTCCCAAGCCCATCTGCCTCGAGGACACCGTGTCACTTCGTCTCTGCCCTTCGTGTCAATACAGACATGCATTTTATAGAATTTCACATTATGTTTGGATTTTTATTTTATTTTTATTTTGCTGCTTTTTGCTCTCTGCATCAAGGCCCTGTGCGTCATTCCTTCTGGGTTTTATTTGATTGCCTTTTGGAGATGAGAAGATTAATATTTCATCAAGTGTACAGGGAATAAATAACCGGATTTGAAAGACATCCAGAATCTCTCCTGTCTTGACTGGCATTTACAGACCTGATGAGTGGGGAAGTATTTTTGCCACAAGCCATTTCTGAGGAAGTCACACTCCTTGTCATGATCTCTGCAGGATATTTCCATCACCCATGACACATCCATGGCCATGATGTTGTGGTCATGCCCAAAGGAAGGCTGTATCAGTCACAGTATATGCAACACTGTGGATGTGGCCATGCAACTGGCAGGTCCCCAGAGGCACAGGCATATTCCTGCACCAGTAGGGCTCCGCCAGCCATCATCCATGCAACAGCACCATGGACACCCGTGCAGCTCACGTGCATCCATGCAACAGCATCATGTGCAATGCTACAGCACTTTGCAAAGGAGGATGGGTCCCTGTGCTGCTAACACAGACACAGCCACGAACAGGATGGCTCGATGCTGGTGGGGTCATGTATCTCTCTGTGACACGGTGCATGAAAGCAGAGCACTTTCAGCTGGGATCAGTCTCCAGAGTAAAACTGTGGAGCTTTTCCCAACCACAAACTCCGGGGTTTTGTTTGATCAGAAATGCCAATCTGCTGATTGACAAATTTTGGGTGTTTTAGCTAAAAGCATTTTGATTGAGGAAAATAATAATTATGACTATTTTTATTATTAGTTTAGCATTCTGCCTTGAGGTTTAATTAGCTGTAAAACAAAAGCTTTTGGGTTCTGTTCTATTCAAAATTGACACTTCCTCCCAAAAGAAATTTGAAAAATATGACAAGCTATTTTAAGAAACTCAGAAATCAACTGAAACGCTCGGTTAGATCCCAGATCTTTACAGGTTTCTCAGCTTCCTTGAGTTTGCGTGTTTTAATTTGCAGTTTTGGTGGTTTTGTTAACATAATACCTCCTATTGATGCACACAATCTGGGGAGGGGAGAAGGAAGGCCAGGAGGGATTTCTCCTTGTACTGAAGGAATCAGTCAAAGCAAAACCCAGCCCAATGCATGTTTGAGTTAGGTTTTCCTTCCCCCAGCAGGATGCTTGTTTCTCTCCCTGCATGACTGCATAGACAACTTCTGCATCTCCAGCAGAGTTTGATGGGATGAACAGGGGTCTGAAGCATCCAGAGGCCACCCAAACCTTTTGCAAGGTCTTCAGGACCAAGAAACCTTCCTGCCAGTGCAGCTCTAAGGTAACAACAGTTCAAGGAGGTTGTTGATTGAGTAACAAGCCTTTGGCTTCCCTCCCTGCAACGTTTCAGTGGGTCTGTGGTTTAAGACTTCCTGCTCTTCCTTTCAGGGCAGCTGTAAGGCTTGCAGGGAGGAGGCAGGCTATATGGAGCGGTCAAATACAACACAACAACCCAAATTTGGGGCACGATTATGTGATGCATTGACCTGGAATCAGGGAAACCTGGTCCCAGCAACCACTTTCTTCTGTCAAGCAGAATTTGAGAGCGTGTTCCTCCCCTCACTGCAGGTCTAGGAGGAGGGAAAAAGGGTCAGACACAGGATGGAAAGTCTGAAACTGGATTTTAAAACCAGGTCAAAAAGCAAGTTCCCTTGAAGAAATGTGTTGTGGTGATTTTTTCTCAGCCTGCAGTTGCTAACACAGCTCCACGTGCTGACAGCACTCCCTCCACCAAGCACTGCACTGAAAAGCATCCTCAGCTTCTCTCGATTTATGCAGGAAGAAACAGCCCTAACACACAGGCAGGGAAACTGAGGCACGTTGCTGATAGCTGAGAAGTCAAACTCCAGTCTTCCATCAACCTGATCCTTATGTCCCTGACACCATGGATTATTTTTTCCCTGTCATTGTCCCACATGGAAGCAAAGCCGCCATGACCCACACGGATACCAATGCCTGGCACAGGAAGTGGGGGCATATGTGCCGCATTGCCCTGGTGCAGGGACTGGCCCCATGCTCATTCCCACTGTGTAGGATGGACACATGGAGTTGCATGTTTTTCCCAAGCCAGGGGAGGGAATGGCTGCAGGGGACAATGTAGGAGCACTGCGGTGGTGTAAGTCACCCAAATAGCCCCATGGAGCAGCTGTCATGGAGCTGCTTAGAAACAGGAATGTCAAACTATACAGTTACATAAAATAATAATAATAGTATACAGAAGGCAGATAAAGTCAGGCTAAATCGCTCCTCTCCTCCCTTCCTGGAGATCAAATATTTCTCTTCATTCTCCCCATCCCTAATACCCATCTCCCACGTTTGTCTCAGCACTGCACCAAGGAATTTAAGATTAACCATGACGAATGGACTGATTTCCTTGTCTCAGGGACTGTTTTATTTTTCCTTTGCCACATCTGACATGTTGCATTTTACTATAAATCCCCTCAATTAGGCCTTTCAAACAGCACTGCAGCCGTTTCCCTGATATATGGGGAAGGAATTATCTTCATGTCCCTGGCAACCAATTCCTTGACTAAAAATAGTTGACGTTCACTTTTGTTTTTCTCCCATCACCCTGCACTCTGTGCACCTGAGAAGAGTGTGGCTATTGCATGTGTCCCACCTGGTGACCACAGGGAGGCTGAGATGGCCAAGGACGAGGCCCAGGCCTGGAGGATGATGCCTTAGCCTCCTGTTTTCCTGGCATTTCTCACCAGGACCAGCACATGCAGGGAATGGTGCTGCAATGCCTTGCACATGGCGTGGGAGCAAGGGGACCAGGTCAGACCTGTGGCTACCTGCAGCTGTGGGAGAGGGACAGATGCTCATCCAAACCTGGCCCCACAGGGATGAAGAAGCAAAACTCAACACCCACTGAGCCATTCTCACTTTTACACTGTGTGAAGTTTGATACCTAAAACCAGCCTCCACCAGGGACCTGAGTTTGGGGCATGATGTGGAAATAGGGTCTCTGATGCTCCTTACTGCAAGGGACCTCTGTCCTGGGGTGCACCGAACCCTGAGCAGCCCCCAAAAACCAGAGCATGGAGCTGTGTCCTAGACCCACGCTGCGCTCCCTGAACAGGCTGATTCCAGGCTGCTCGAGGGTGCAGGAGCTCTCTCAAGCCTGTTTTAGACAATTTTGCATTTTCAATTGGGCTTATTGAAGTGAAAAGTAAGGCAGGGCTGGCTCTGGAGTGTCTCATCCTGTCACTTGTCAGGGTAGGCATGTTAGAAGACCTAAGAAACAAAGAGTTTCCTGAATTTACCAGAGCTTTACATATTTTCAAACTTCTTTGCCAAAGCAATGACACAGTTGATTAAATCCAGCTAATGCTGGAATATTTATGTCTGTGTTGTTTATTCCTTTTAATTACTGGGCCAGGAGTGTTTACCCTTTGGGGTCTGGGCTGCACCACTGGTTGCCCCCACGTGCTGGGATGCAGCCCTGGATGGTCACTTGCATCTTGGTCCAGCTGATGCAGGAAGGGCCTTGTTCCCATGCTTTGGAGACAGAAAGTGGCTCAGCAAAGGTGGATGGAAACTTTGCTGTGAATCCATCAAAGGACGCTGCCCTCCTATTGATCTGTCTGTGATACATCGTGGTCTGCAGCCCTTCCCAGAGGCAGAGGCTGTGGTTGGGATGAAGAAAGGAGCACAGTCCAGCACCCCTTGAGAGGCTGTTGGTGGGTGCAACAGCATCACGTAGTGAAAACATCTTTGCTCCTCCCAGGATGGTGACCCCAATGCCAGTGTCTTCCATTGTCACCATCCCAGCAGCACACCTTGGCTCTCCTTATTTCCCCAAGGAAAGAAGAAACGGTAACTTGCTGCCTGTCTTTCTGCTGCCAAGTCACCACTGGCCGGTGGAGCCTGTCCCCAGTGTGGGTGCAGCAGCTACAGCTGGGATGACCCCCCCAAGCTCCAAGCGGGTGCAGAAAGGATGCCCTGAAACTGTCCTGGCATGGGAAGCAGGTTTCACCCACACAGATGTTCATCCTGTTCAGATATGGACCCAAGCCTGGCCACGCACCACAAGAGACAGTGGGTATGGGGACCTCACCCCAGGAAGCCCAGGGTGGAGGCTGGTAGAGGACAGCAGGAGATAAGATAGAGGCACAACAGGGAGCCCTCAACGTGTGAGGGTTAAACTGGGGGGGGGAATATCATTAGCCAAGACCCTAGGAGCATCATTCAGGCTCCCCTGCATCACCCACTCCTGCTCCCCACCCTCCCCAGGACACATCTCCCAGAACAGTGCCCCCCTCCCCTGCCAGTTCAAGCTCCTGCCCCACCCACCACCATCCTACAAGAAAAACCCCCACCTCCCGCGGCACTCAGTTTCCCCTCAGGTGCCCCCAACACAGCGCCCCTGTATGGAAGGACCCACATCCCCGTCCCCTCTTTGTCTCAGGAGCATCTCCCTCCCGAGGAAGGTGTCAAGCCCGTTCTGCCCCATCCCTGTGGGAAGGGGACAGGAGCTCTGCCCGCCGGTTTGCGGGGGGGGGGGAGGGGGGTGTGAAGCGGCGGAGCCGGCACCGCGGCAGGAGGGGAAGCCCCCCCTTCCCTCAGTCCCTCTGTCAGAGTCGTGGAGCCAAATCCCCGAATACATAAACCCTCCCGCAAACTGCAGCCCCAATCCCTTTGCACAGACACATGGGAGCCCACAGCAAAACGGGAGTGCGGGGGGGGAGGGCCGGGGAAAGGCAGGGGGGGACGAGGTGGGGGTCCCTGGGCCGGTGGGAAGTTTCTGGTGCTGAAGATGCTGAGGGAGGGAAGGGGAAAGAAAAAAAAATAGAGAGTTGGAAGGCACTAGGGAGGTGGAGGAAGGAAAAGGGGAGGAGGAAGAGGAGGGGGGAGAGGAGGGGGAGTGGGAGGCTGGCGAGGAGGGCTGTAGCCCATCGCCAGGCGAGCTGGAAGGTGGACCGGCTCCGGGGAAGGTTATAAAAGGCAGGAGCGGGTCGCTGAGCACAGGGGTCGGCGAAAGGTACCTGTCCGCCCCCGTGCAGCCCCGCAGGGACCCGGACACGCTCGTCTACCCGAAGCCCAGAGGATTCCATCCCCGACGGCAGCAGGAGCGGGACCGCTGCCAGCCATGCCCCGGGGCTAAGGATGGTGCCCAGCCTCCGTCCTGCCCTCCTCCTCCTCCTGCAGGTAAGGTGCTTTTGACTCCTCTTCGCCTCGAAGGGCCCTTCTGCCTCCCTCCCCATCACCCCTCCGCACCCCGCACCGCTCGCTTTCTCCGCAGTGACTTTTCCATTTCTTTGAAGGAAGGGAAAAGTAAAAGGAGAAACCGCTACACAAAGAGCCCTCGGCAGAATTCCTCCGGTCGAGGCACGCGGGCTTGGCAAGAACTCGGGATGCCCAAAAACTATCGGGTAGGGGGCTGGACTCGGAAAAAGGATCATTAAAGCCGGGGGGCCAGGTCCTCCCGAGTGCAGCCCAGCTCTCCCAGCAGCACCCCACCTCACGCCTCCCAGTGAAAGCAGCTGCCACCAATTTCCCTTAGGCTGCGGGGAGGAGGTGGCCGCTGTGGGGATGTGATGGATGAGGACAGCACAAATGCAATGCCTAATTGTACCCCCCCTTAATTGATTTTTCTAAAGAAACCTCTTCTTTTTCCCCCCCACCCGCAAAGCACAAGACTTTCCTCTCTAAATTGCTCGCTGTGGAACTGTAGCCACTGCTAATTTTGCAGCTCTGCACAAAATGCAAATGCTTTGTCAGAAGCAATATACCTCCTCCCTGAGGGCTCATCGAGAAAGAAAATGATCCCAGCCCAAAGCATGTTTAAATCCCGGAGAAATGAGAAGACTAAAAGGTTTCCAGTTATGTAGGCAGTTAAACAAAATGATCAGGTTTTTGATTAAACCTCTGTGTCAAGGTTAAAATTAAAAAGAAAAAAAAAAGTCGTGTTTCTCTGCAAAATGCTGTCTCAGTGGCCCAGTTGTGACTGCAGAGTTGAAACGGCAGAAAAAGCAGCGGGTTAGCCCTTCCCGTTAGCATCGTTGCAGTTCGCACCCACGGGCTGGTTTCTCACGGTGCACTGCCTGCGGTGAGAGCAGGGAGGAGTATTTGGCTGCACCTTTGGGGTAGGGAAGTTCTCACCTAAGTGATGAGAAGAGTTGATATGCACCAGGCGACCCCCTTGCCAAGTTGGTGCTGCTTTTAAAAACTCCTCTTCTGAGCAGCTGCTTTCTCCCATAGCTGCACACCCCTAGTCCTGTTTTGTTGCAGCTCTTCTGTGGTTGTATTGCCCGGTTCAGGTTTTGTTTGGTTCTGATGTAAGAAATGAAGGTGACACAGGGCAGGATCTCTTCCCCCCAGCCCAGGCCGTCCTTGGCCAATGTGTGGGGACACTGTTGGCAAAGCCACAGACCTGGTGCAATAGGGGCTGGGTCTGAGATGAGGACAACTAAGGGAGCATGACCGATCCCAAAGCTACTGTGTGAGTAAAAAGTGGTAAGAAAAAAAGCCCAAAGGTGCTGAGACACAGCTCCCATCCTCTGCTAAACCTTCTCAGGCTCAGGGGGTTCCCTAGCCATTCCTAGGTGTTCCCCAAGGATGGTTTCCATGTGAAGAAGGGGGAACAAATCCTCAAAAAACTTCCAGAGTTTGAAAGCAAAGCCACCCCTGCACCAGGGCTGGGACCGGGAGGGGGTCACAAAACCCAGCTCAAAGAAAGAGAATTCTCTCCCAGCCAGCTCCAAAAGGCAACATCCACTCTACAAACTATCTGATTTTTCTTACAAATGTATGCATTCAACATTCCGACCCATTTCCAGCATGATCCCAATCCTCTGCTGGGAACAGCATGGGCTACACACCACGGAACTCCAGCCTTAAGAGAGCGTGTCCCTGTAGCCAGGCATATCCACAGCAGCACCCAGCCTGCGAGTACAGAGACCTGCAACAGCCCAACTCCAAGGGAGAGCTCAGCAGGGGCACATCTCCCCTGCTTGGGCAAGTTCTGCAGCCTGCAGGTTGCTGGGCTGGCACAGCTAAGGTGTTCCCAAGCATCTGGCTAGCAGCTGCAGTGTAGCATTGTCTTGTCCACCTTGCCTGGCCAGACAGACACACCAGGAGACAGGCCACCAAACTTGCTGCAAAACGCGCTCTGGCAGCCTGCAGGTCATTTCAACAAGCTAAGCAAGTGGTTAAAAAGAAACAGTTCACCTGCACCTTCGTCAGGAACTGATGATGTTTCTGGGGCTGGTAAAACTGTTTGTAAAAGCTTTTTGTGAAAAAACAGAGTTTGATGCTGGGGGTGGGGTAGTTTCCCCTTTCCCGTGGTCAGCTTCAGCAGCAATAAGCCCAAAAAGCAGACCCCTACCCCTTCACTGCTCAAATCCTTGGATAAGAGACGGAGCTGCAGTAACATGACATCCTGACCCTGGGGATCTCTCCCAGTCCGCGCTTTCCTTAAAAGCCAGACTTGATTCAGTGTGTATGAAATCATCCCCGTGGTTTCGCATCTCTGGTGAAGAAGTGAATGGAAATGGCACAGCCTCTTCCCAGAATAGCTGCTCTATCGCCATAGGATGACTATACAGCAATACGATGAGAATAGCCTGCACAGCCAGCTCAGCCCTGCCCTGAAATACAGCTCTGCTCACCAGAAATCCTGCACAGGGCTGGCCCAGAAGTTTGTTGTGAATGAAAAGTTCAAGCTGAGGTCCGAGTCTGCAGCATTTAGAGAGGCTGCATCTGTGGTTTTATCTTGGAGAACAGTATTTGGACCCAAAGGAAAGCACAAAACCTTAGCATGGGGTTCCCTCAACAAACAGAGCCCAGGAGCTGTTGTCCTGTCACTCATGAGCGGGTGGCTCTTTCTGAAGATGCTATAACATACCCAGAGGCCCATCTGTTGTTTTTCCTTTTTTCCCTAGCTGTATTTTGAGCTAATAGAAGAGACCCTCCTTCTCTGCAGTGTCCTGCTGTATCAATGAGTCACCCACCCAGAAGCAATCCCCTCCGTTCAGATGACAGAGGGCAAAGCGTGTTGGCCTTTTGCAGATCATAGTCCCTCTCCCACCCTGAAATCCTGTACTACTCACCCTGGGAAGGCAGTGGCAGATGCAGCTTTGGTGTGGCCAAGCTTTCCCTAGCTGTGCGTGCAGATAAACTGGAGGAAAATTATAGGTGAATTGAATGGTGGATGTTCAGCCCAGGGTATGAGCCTAAAAAGGTGATGGGTCAAGGAGGGAGCTTGGGGCAGCCAAGATGTGGTCTTGGGAGGCAGCTGAGGAAAACAAATCTCCAAGCCCCAGTGAAAATATCTATGAATGCACATGTACAATCTGCAGGAGAGTTTAATACAACCACCTTAGATAAGCAGCCCTCCCCTGGGCTTGTGTCCATCACTCCAACTCTTTAGCAGCCTTTGCTCTGGCAAACACAGATGCCATAGGAGCTGCTTTGATTCACACAGTGTCCCCTTCCCCTTGTTCGTGCCTGTAGCTTCTGAAATCCAAATGCCATTATTCATTTTTTCACCTGTCCCCAAAAATCCATGCCCTTTTTGATAGATAAAGGAAGTCAGAATTATTTATGGCAATCAAGAGAGAGACCGGAGCGTAATCCAGGAACACCTTTAATTGCTCATAAATGAGGTTTTACAGGGCATTCATTTAGCCCTGATTGATATTCTTTTGTTAGGATCTGCATCCAGCACACTCAGAGACATGCTCCAGACAGAATAAATACTCACACCAAAGCCTCTGTCTACACACAAGGCAGGCTGGCACTCTAATATGGCTAAATTCGTAAATTCACAGATTTTAATGCCAGATGGAGGCGTTCTCACTGCCTGCTCTTCCCCTGAGGAACATCAGCCACGGAAAATCCCCCTGTGGTTCTTGCATTGAGCCTCCTTCTGCTGCCTGTGCTTTGCCTTGGTGCCTTGACACTAGCAGGGCTTCTGATGTGGCTTTGCACAAAAGCAAGTGAAGGAGCGATCGGCAGAAACCCTGAGCTCAGGGGGTGGCAAAGCAGGTCACTGTCAGTGTTAAGGCAGGGGGTGTAGAGGGGGTTCTTCATGGGCCAGATGCTCCCTGGGGGTTTCATTTGTGGCTTGGAGCGGGGATGGGATTTATCCAAGGGAAAGCCCTCGAGATGGAGGGGGTAAGAAGCTCACCAGCTGCAGAAGTTGGTGCCTGGAAGTCGGAGGACACAAGGGCAAGGGAACGCCCTCCACAGCAGAGTCAAAGCAGGAGATGGAGAGGGCTGGGCAGCAGGGGCTGGAGGCACCCTGGCCACCTCCAAGAATGTTTGAGAGGTCAGCTCTTTCAGTAAGAATTTTCAGGGCCACCTCCAGCCTATGGCTGCAGCGTTGGCAAGATGTGCTGCTCTGTGCCCTCCCTTCCTGCACTGCTGATGTTGCTCCGCCATCCGAGGTTGGCATCCAGCTCTTTCAACGTTCAATGTATTTAACACCCAAAGTCTGGCACCTTTTTCTGCAGGCTCAGGGCCAAGAGCAGCCTCGATCCCAGCCTAACACCCCAGGGAACCTCAGCAAAGTCCTGGGCAGAGTCTGCCCAGCCCTAACCCTCTTCATGTGTCCCAGGAGGTCTTTCTTCTTCCACACCAAGTGTTGCAGAGAGCAGCGAGCCCAACCAAGCCGGGGACCAGAACTGATGGGTGAGAAAGGTCCCTACAGCAAGAATGACTCCAGGGTGGCTGATGTTGACCCCCCTCCCAGGGAGGTCTCAGTGGCCATCACCATCCGTCAGTCCCGCTGACCTCTCCAGCTTTGTGCAAAGCCAGTGGTTCACACTGCTTCATCCTGCTAATCGCTGCACTCTCCAATTACAGCCCTGTTGGCAGTGGAAAACCCAAGGCCCATTGTAGTTTGCTAATTAGGCTACGGGCCATCTATCTCACTGTTCAGAGCTGTCAGCCCTTCCTGCCATGCAGATCTGATCTTGTTTGAGGCAATAAGATACCAAGCGGGGACAAGCCTGTCTCTGGGTAGCACAGTGTGGGGGGTTGACGTTTGACTCGGATGTGGATATATTAATTAATATCTGTGGATTGCTTTGGAGAGGGAAAGCACTGCAGGGGGACATTAATTTCTAATTGTTATTAATTGAATTTTGCTGCTAGGTCAGTGGCAGGTTACAGAGACTGACGCTCTGTGTGTGTGTGTGTGTGATTTTGCTGCTCACACCCACACCAGCAGCGAGATCCCCATCCTCCTCATGCCAAAGAGCAGACACTGTCTCAGCCCTCTGTGCTGCATCTCCTGGCCCAGGGGACCTGCCACCTTGTGCCCTTCATGGGCACAGGGAATGGCTCCAAAAAACTCGGTGGCATTGCATCAGGACGCGGGTCCTAGTAGGTCCAGAATGGAGCAGCCTGTCCCACATGGTGCAGCACAGCCTGACTGACCTTAGGCAAGTGGTACTCCGTGCCTCAGTTTCCCTTCTGGGACAGCTTTGACTTGGTGGGTGATGGGACACCGACTGCAGCTGGTGTTTGCTGTGTGTGGGAGGCAGTAAACACTGCCCCACCATAAGGTTTTGATGTCTGAGCCATTCAGCAAGGACAGTGAGGGCCACCTGATCCTGCTGCAGGAAAGGAGGGGACAAACGGAAGAAGCTTGCTGCTCCATGAGGTCCGAGGTTAACCCACCACCATCAGCATCTGCGGTGATGCCTCCATGTGTGTAAAACGGAGACCTAAGCAGAGCCTGAAAGGGAGCTGGTGGATGCTGAGGCAACAGCAGTGGAGCCATCGGCGGCTCCTGTTGGAGGAGAAGCTGCTGCTGGAGTGGGGCCTCATGGGGCCCATGCAGCTCCCAGCAGAACCATGGACCCCATGGGAGCAACTCCCTGGGCTGACTGGGACCTCTGTGCAAAGTGGCTGCTTCCAGAAAAGCAGACTGCTTTTCTTTCCCACGCAGCTGAAGCTCTCCGGGTTTTTGGCTGTCTGAGAGAGGTCATGGAGGTGTTCTTCACTGCAGAGCATGATTTGCTGTAGCCTGTGTTAAAGCAGGGCTGGGAGAGCAGAGGGACATGGCCCTTCTCTGGCCCACGCACGACCCACCGCCGTTTCGGGGCTGCTGAGGTGTGCTTGGCTCCAGCCTGACCAGGCTGGGACCTGCTGGGTGCCATGTGGCATCTTACGGCAGTGATGCTCTGGCATGCAAAGCTCTTCAAGGACGGAGCTTTGACCTACACTGTCTGCAGAGCCTGGGGAGGGTTTAAAGTAACCCATAAAGGGCAAAATAAAGGAGAGCCAGACCATCAGGGTACCTCATCAGGATCCTCTTGGCTTGTGCAAATCCACTTGCAGCTTCCACCTTCCCGAGCTTATCCCCCTCGAGCCGGGGCTGACGGCGGTGGGGAAAAACCTCTGCCTCTGTCAAGAGCATTGGCCACATGGCAGTAAGACAAGACTCAGAGCCTGGTAAAAAAGGCTGTTAGGGTTTGTTGTTTCTTGGGGAACCTGTTTTTTTCTTTCTTTCTTTCTTTCTTTCTTTCTTTCTTCCTTCTGTTGCTGTTTCAGCTCATTTACAAAGCCTGCAAAGAGCCAGAGAGCACACTCCATCTATACCCCCCTCTAGCTGTAGCTTGGTCCATGTTGCTGCTCAGTGCCAAGACCTCTCCCTGTGTCTGGAAGGAGAACGGGTACTGCCATGCTGGAGCAGGCTGCAATTAGGAGAAACACATCCAATTAACACTTGAGAGCCTGTTCAGGTAGGGAAACCATCACGCCCCCTTTTGGGAGGAACCCTGTTATCCCAGCTATCCCTACAAAAAGCCACCAGGTCTGGTGGGCACCAGCTGTGGGCATCAATGCAGAGGAGAGCTGACTCTGCTACAGCTCTTTTACCCCATCACTGGAGTTTGGGTGGTCTCAGCTTTCGGCAAAGAGACCCAGGAGGTGCCCGGGTCCTGCAGGACCAGCACAACAGGAGCTCTGTGCAGCGCCCCTGCTCAGGGCAGGGTTTTGCTGCCGGATCCCTTGTGCCATCTGGAGCAGTCATAACATGGAAGCTATTCTCAGCTCCATTTATACGTCTGCCTGACATCTCTCTTTCTGTCTAAACCAGCTTCCCAAGGCAGTAAATAGTTGTTTGGAAAAGAGCAAGTGGGTGCTGAGCTTGTCTCCGTGTCTGAATAAATCCTGCTAATGCTTTGGTAAGGTGCAGAGGTTTGCTGGGTGTTCCAGCAAGAGCAGCCAGCGTTTAAATGGCTAAAGGGCAAGAGGAGGACCATCTTCTCCCTACACAGAGCAGTTTTGAAGGTAAAAGGCACTGGAGAAGGGAGATCAGGCACTAGGGACCAGCCTGGCTGGTGAGAAAGGCAGCGGTCGGTGTTCAGCACAGGACGGCGTCCTAGCCCACCACCCTGGGGAGCTGGGAGCTTGCTTGCAAGCAGAGGAGGCTGCAGCCTTTCCTGCCTCCAGGCTCAGGTTTGAGTTTCCCAAGGGATCTGTATGTGGTTGTATTTCAGTGCACGGCTCTGCCGTTCAATCACTTCCAGTGAGCTTTCCTCCAAGGGGTTTGCTCAGTCCTTGCAGTGCAGGCTTGGCTTGAGAGAAGTGGAGTTCAGCTTCATCCACCATTGGCATTCATCCCCTGAGTAGAGGGGATCAGCCTGTGACACTGTGTCACCCGCCTCTGAGCTGGAGGAGAGAGTGGGCAGCTGCTCTGGTTGAAATCTGTTTTGCAAAACAGCAGGTCCCCTCCTTCCCCTATCTGCCTCCCTGGTGAGCCCTGGGTCTAACAGCACCATCCCTCTGCCACGTTCCACTTGCAATTGCCTTCCTTGGTTTGAGTTTCCCCAAACTCCTGACAAGGTACAATAATTCAGTAGCAGCTTTTCAAAATAGATCCCTATGCAGGGTCACTTGTAGCAGAGCTGCTGAGCTGCCTGGGAGCTGCTCTGGAGAAGGAATGGGATAGATCCTGGTCAGTGCTTCCCAATGCAATGGGAATGTCAGCGTTTGTAGAAAAGCCTTTCTCCTGAAAATTGCTTTAGCCGGACCTGGTTTACTGTGGATCAGATCTCCTTACGGACATGCATGAACATCTTCCCACTGACAGCTTACAAGGCTGTGATTTTAATAAGGTATTGAAAATCTGAGCGTGGTGTCAGGCTCATCATGTTTCCCCTGTCTGCTCTCAGGATGCAAAGATGCTAAAGCTAAAAGTGTTGATTAAATTGCTAAATAGCAGAGGCTCTGCACCCTGCCAGGGGCTGTGCAGGGCTGCAGTATGGTTTGCTGAGGGGGATGTTTGGGACAGGAGAGGATCGGTGGGTAGGAAACAGAGCAGAGACCATCAGTCCCACAGCCCCAGGTTGGATAAGCCCAGCTCCTCTGGGCTGGGAAACCCATCCTGCAAATGGGTACGTGTCCTTCATGCAGCTTTGGGGGTGGCATCCACCATGACATGGACAAGCTCAGATCTGACCCACCCGCTGCCATGTCCAGGGAGGGACTGGGGGCTGGGGAAGCAGCATATTGCACATATAACCCTGCCTGTGGTCTGCTCTCCCCCTGTGCAGGCGTTTCTCCTCTGGGATAGCCCCGTTGCAGCCTCCATCCAAGAGCAGTACTGTGAGAGCCTGCCACCGGTCACCAACCACACGGGTGAGTGTCCTGCATTCCCAGCCCACGCTAGCCCTCCCCAAGGCACCCCAGCAGCAGGGATGTCTGGAAGAGGGTGTAGGGGGGTTTCTCTGGCCTCATCTGCAGCTGCTCAGCTCCTTTTTGGGGTGTGGTGGGATGTGCTGAGGCTGCGTCACAGCCCCAGGCTGGCTGCTGCAGCAGCCTCTTTGCAGGTGACGGTTGAGGCAGGTAGAAGATGCAGAGCTCAGGGGAGGTAGGCAAAGAGACATCTGCCCAGCCCCTGCTCCCATTCTTCCCATTCTCTGCCATGGCAGGGGACACCAGGACCTTTGTCACCTATGCCACCCCCCTCTGCCATCCGCTGCCTGGGAGTGACAACTCTCAGCGGAGACCATGTCACCAGTGCAGTGTGGCCACCATGTGCTCAGGGCTCAGCCATCCTCCATCTCCCAGCACTCCTAGATGTCCCACTGAGCACATCAAGGGAGGCCACCAGCCACGAGGAGCTTCTGGGGACATGGCGATGGCCAGGGCTGGCTCAGCAGAGCTGGATGGGCAGCTCACCCCTACTCAACACCTTTACAAGGTTTTGCATCCAGCCATCTCAGGCCTGAGATGTGTTTGTGCCAAAACTGGCTTTTAGCCTATATTCAAGACGTGACTTGGATGTCACCTCAGCAGTGACAGGTCAGGTTCAGTGACACATTTTGGGGGAGGAAAGGTGTCTGAGGAAGAGGAAAGGAGCTCACAGGGACAAGGAGAAAAGTCCTCCCCAGCTCAGGAATGCTGCAGAGTTCATTTTCGCACAATTGAAAGAAGACCAGAGCAGGCACCAAGCAATTGCCCGTGAGGGTAATTGCTCCACGAGGGTGACGGACCGCCTTGGAGTCCGGGTGCTGATGCATGGCTACCTGCCACCCAGCTCCCATTAACAGCAGCATTAAAAAATCCTTCTTAAAAAATTACAACTTGCCACCAGCTGATTTAGTGCCTGGCTGAGCCCAGGCCACCACATCCCTGCAAGGACCATCCCCAGAGCATCCCCAGCCCAAGAAATGGAGGCAGAAGGCCAAGGGAGAACAAGGCGGACAGTGGAAATGGAAATGCCTGTGTGTCTCTGGCCTGGGCATGGTGCAGACAAGCAACATGGTCATTACTCATGTGCTTTTCTCCCTGAAGGTTTCATCACTCTGCTCAGCAAGGTGGTTGTCCTTGGCCATGTTAGGCTGTGATAAATAGAATTCATTTTCTTCTTACATCCCCTGATGCAACATGTGGGCTCTGACCCACAGAAGCACCAGCCAAGCACTGCAGGACCCTTGTGCGATGCATGGACCAGCTGGTGGGACAGCCCAGGGCAGCAGGCAGGTCCCAGAGCCTCCTTGTACCCAGCTCATGGCCTTAGCCACCCACCACTGGAACCTCCTGAGCCCAGGGGAGAGGGCTGAGAGGAGGGAGAATTTCTTCCATGGCTTTGCTGACGGAGATGCCCTGCAATCACTGTCACCCTCAAGCAATGGGTGCTGCTTTCTGCAAGGATTGGGCTTTGCTCAGTAGGGTTTTATTAGCATGAATCCAAGCAGGATTTAGTGCACCTCAGTGGTCATCACCCTGGGACAGGGGAGCACAACGTGTCAGGCTTCAGATTTGCAAAATCTCCCGTGCCTCCATGCATCCATCCTGTCATCCCTGAGTAACTCTCTAATTTGGGATGGGGCTGGCACATGTGAGAACTGGTTCCAACTCAAGGAGGGGGCTTAGAACAAGAGGTAGAGATGAAACTTATTGTCTTATGTCTGTTGCTTGGTAAGTGGAACTTAGTGCCAGCCCTCATCCTTGGGGTCCATTTAAGCCCTGCCTGATTCACGCAGCGATTCCTAGGGAGGCATATTTACAAAGCTGGAAACTTTGTTTTGAGGCTATTTAACATGGAGAGTTGTTAGGATGACACTAATGAGAATTGCAGTGAGGCCGTGAGACTTAATTTGTTAATGTCTGCATAACCCTTGGGAAACGGCACATGCCAGTAACACAAGCCCAGCGGTCCTCCAGCACGCAGCTCAGCGGGGCATCAGTTGGATGCCGGAGGAGGGGTCCTGCCTCGTGCCCATGTGCAGCATCCCTCCACCAAAAAATAGCCCAGCATGGGCTCTCCTCCTCTCTCAGGTCAGCAGTCCTTTCATTATTTAATCTCACACTTTTTAATGAGGATGCATGGCTGGACAGTGATATCTCCAGAGTGCCAGCACTCTTTGAGGCACAGGCACTGAGCTGGAAAGGTCTCTGCTGACAGCAGTGTGGTGGAGACAAACCCAGAGCAATGCTGACAAGGTTCATGGAGTGCAGGCATTCCTCATCCCAAGAAGCGGAGCAGCTGAGCCCCACAGCGCTCCCTTGTCCTGCCCTCTTACCCGCATTGATTTACCCATCTTCCTCTAAGCACATAGTCCCCAACACAGAGCGATGACCCTTGGCATTCAGGCTCCCTGCACAGGCATGATGGTCCAACCTGATATTTCAGGTATGCATCAAAAGTACCTCTCAGTGAATCTCTCTGATTCTGGTCAGTGCTGGGACACAAGGGCCTCCATGCACAATCAGCCACTCCGTCAGAAAGGCTGCTTTGCTCAGGAGCACTGACTATTTTCTCCTCTGGGCAGAAATCATATCCGGCTGGACTTGAGGTCAACATAGTGCTTTAGGAAAAGTCGAGTCAGCTGCACCCCCAAACACCTGGAAGCCAACAAATTTCCAGATTAGGCTTGAAAAGGAATACAGCAAACAGCAGCACCCTTTGTCCAGGGCGAATAGGTGTCTGTCCCAAGGTCTCCCAGCCTACAGATTGCCTTAGACTATGAATTTGTCTTCCTGCTGATTTCAGCTCCCCGGGGCCTGTGTGCAGCTGCTTCTCACCTCACCCTGCCATGAAGCCTGTGGGGGAAGGGACAAGGTCATTTCACCCATTGGGGCAAAGCATCCCCCTGCAGCTGCAGGACCGCTTCCCATCGTGCCACCTCCCTGGGGAAGGAAGGGGGAATCTGAGCAGATGGGAAAGCCTCTTCTTAATTAATAGATGAGGCTTTCCCAAAGCAGCCCAGCAGAAAGCACTCGAGCGGAGCGAGCTCAGAGCGCTCACAGGGGTGTTTTGCCGTTTGTAGCATTCAAGCCTGGGCCAGCCCAAGGAATGGGCACCCAATTGCTGATAGCCCCGGCTGGTCCTGGCTGCACCATTCAGTCCTTTAAGCTATTAAACTCTTACCACAATAAATTGTGATCCTCAGTTCTGTGTGTGTGCTCAGGAGTGGCGTGGGGAGGGCACAGCTGATTCATTCCCAGGAAATAAATGTTTCCTGCCACTGCAAGTTCACCTAAAAAAGGAAAATGACACCAAAGCTAGGCAGAACTGGACAGAAATGTCTTTGATTTTTCTTTAACTGGAGTTTTTGTCAGGGAGGGGAAGAGACCGTAGCTTTGCATTTAAATAAAGCAAATCAAGTTGGTCCAGATAGATATAGCAAAAGCCTGTGGCTGAGAAGCACAGGAGAGCAGAGAGTGATGAGAGCGTTTCCTTTGTGGGCACTTCATCAGACAGGTTTGGAAACATGTTTCACAGCCGGTGACAGTTTGAACAAGAGACTTTTCACCTGCTCGAGCTCAGCTCTCCAGAGCACTGATGCTGCTCCAGCAGTCCCTTCTCGTGCCGCTGCTGTTTCGTTCTCTCACTGACTTCCCTGGGGAGAGACTGGAATTTAAATTAATAAAGGTCAAATTAACAACATCAGCGCCTCTTCTCCCTTCAGCCTCATTGGCATCTCTCCCACCAAGGCAGAAAAACTAATAAAGGATCTGAGCAAGGGCTAAAGAGGCAGCAATGAGTCCTGGCAGGGACTTAGCACCAAGAGTTGAGCAGTGATTCTGGGGCAGGTTTGGGAACCAAACAATGTGAACTCACCTGTATGGAAAATCATAGTGGTTTAAGTGTATACTAGTATCAATAAAACCATTCCGGTCCATCATCTGGGAAACGAGGATGTCAGTAGAAACGTGCTTATATTCATAGATTTCATTGTAGTGGAGCAGGGAAGAAGGTGACGAGGTTTCTGGTAGGAAAGTGTGTCCCGGCACATCTCAGCATGAGCAGCAGCTACGGCAGTTAAACTGTACTTTGGACTGGATGCAGTAAAATCGTTGCCAGCTACTCAGTTGTAGCCAAACTACAAGTCTTTGCTAGGAAAACTCTGCCAGCAAGGGATTATGCTGCAAAGCCCAGCCGATAGTAGGGAATAAACCACTTGCTGCTACCCTTGCTAATAATACAACTCCAACCACCCTCTGGGTCATAGCAGGAGAACAAAATATACCCCAAACCCACCATGAATATTATATATTCAATAAATATATATGCTCCACAGAAGCTTTACGTGGATCAGTCTAAAGTGACAATGTTGACCAGATGCATCAAATACCAATGGCAGAAGCTGGGTTTGATGCCTCTTATTTATTCCTCTCTAGAACAGCAGCTGGTGACCCAAAGGGACAGTCAGCGATGGTGAATAGCAACAAGCTGAAAATTCATTACAAGGACACTTTGTTAATGCTTAATTAGCCTGTGTAATTATTTTACATCAAGGATCATGGAATTTGAATGCGTGGGAGGATTGCTGGGTTTTTATTAAGAACTGGACTCTTACAGAGATAAATAGAAACACCCAATGCCACCAAAAGCAGTGTTGGAGGTAGGGTGTGAGCAAGGATATAAGTATTTTGAGACAATCAAAGCCATATTGAATACCCAACCATGATTCAAGGGAAGGCAAGCAGCTCCACCACCCCAGTTTCAACCCTGTGTTAACATAAATTGTCCCTCAGTGCCATTTCCCTAGATGCCTCAAGGTGTTACTCAAGGATTTAGCACCTGAGTTGCTCTGCAGCTGGGATCGAGCCACTCCTTGGCACACAAATACCTTGAAGTAAGAGCATCCCCCAAAGGCCCTTACTTTGGGGCAATACGGTGTAAAATAGCTCCTTCTGCTGCACCGCTGTGGTGGAGCTGCCTGGGAGGGACAAGCGACCTTTTGTGCGCTGACTGAAGCACGTATATTTTGATGATATGTGGAGATGAAGCCCTGATGACCAAATGCAAATGCTGCAGCAGGGACACCCTCAAGGAGCCAAAGAATTCAGCCTGCTCAAGAGGCAGCAGCAGCAACACAGTCACCGAGGACATCAGGCGTGGACAGAGATAATTGTGGTTGAGTAAGAGCTCAGGTAGAGATATGAGCTAACACCTTTCAGCCTCCTGGGACACCTTATCACTAACCACATCACTCCCAACTATGGGAATGTGCCTGGGATTCAGATGTCCACCATCTCCCCTGGCCCCTTCGCATTGCACAAGGGGAGTGAGGCTTCGCCCTTCAAGCAGCCGTACTGTTGCTGGGGACACAGCAGGAAGCTGGGATGCTGGACTGGTGCACAGCTTTGCCCAGTGTGAGATGAGAACGTGTTTACCAGCACCGTAACATCAGCACGAGCTTTGCTTTAGTCCTCTTCATACCATCTTCACAGTGGTTTGATGGTACAACAGCACTTCAGACCTCCTGGCATCAGCTCGGAAGCGCTGTGGCCACACGTCTGGTGGGACTGGTCCAGGATAAACATGCTCCATCCTCTTTAAATTTGCTCAAAATCTTTTGGCAGATTAGCTGGGACTGGAGAGCTTTGCCCTGCCAGGCTTCACACGGCTGCATGGCTTTAGCTTGGACCCGTCCCAGGGGCCTCTGCAAGTGGTGGAAGCAGGCTGGAGAAGGATGTTTTGTATAAACAGGAGGGATATTGCTATCGTTATCCCGAGACAGCTATTGTGATACAGTTGTCTCAGTGTAAGTCCCTGGACAGGTGTTTTTTTTTCCTTCAGAAGAAAGGAAATGCTTCATATTGCTTCAAAGCAGCACAACACAAAGCAAATAGGGTGAGGAGGGATTTGAGTGACTTCCCCTGTGCCACATTCCCCATCTCAAAGCAGGACCAGCTCCTTCCTACCCCAAATGCCATGTTTCTGTGTGGGAGGAAGCCAAATCAGAGGAACTGGGTGCAGGTAGGAAATTCATTGACCTTTCTTGCTGTAAAGCTGCTAAGACCAAAACTGTCTGTGCAGCCAACAGTGCTGAGAAAGCTGGAGCAGACGCCTGCAGAACCTGGGAAACTAATCCCCCTGCAAATACAGGTGGGCCACAAAGCAGATATGGAAGCATTTAGCACTGATACATATAATTTCCATGCTAAACAGTGCTCTCAGCGCTGGGAGCCACGTGCCGCTGGGGAGCAGCTGGAGCAGACATCGAAGTCGCAGCCCTCACAGCACTCTTCGCCTTTGCTGTTTTACTTAACCCTTCCTCAGCAGGAGATTTTTTTCTGCCCTATATGCTAGAGAGAGCGTTTTGCAGCTTTTCTTCATGAAGCATTTCTCAGTGTAAGCCCAGGAAAAATCTTACAGCCACCCACTAGATTAAAAACCAGTGGGACAGACCTCAAAATGCTGCCTACAACAGTGCTGAGGTGAAGCCTGCCACGCACAGGGTGAAGTCCCAGGAGCCTCCTACAGCCTGGCTGAGCCTGACCTCTGCTGACCCGACTGCAGCCCCCGTCACCCCACACCACAACCCCAACCCATGGGCTGAGCTGCTGGTGTTGCTGCTTCACCTTCACCCTGTGTCCCTGCCATGGTGGGACCGCAAGGCCCATCCACTTGGTTTGTCACCTGGTAGGTGTCCTTAGCGCTTTAAGCAGCATTAAATCAAGTGCCTTGGAGAAATGTGGAGATACTAAAACCAGACTTGAGCAGATGTATAACGGAACAATGCCACCTTTGTCTGACCACATCATGTCCATGAATCTATCTTAGTTTTGGTTATTAATGCCATTGCTGTGGTTTTGTTTTACTGAAGGAGGGTGCTGTTGCTGCTGCTGTTTGGCTCTGCTGACTTTCAATTACTGAGTCTTCATGCTTGTCCTCCCTGAACAGTCTGCATCTGTGCCCCACTACAGCCCTGGGGATGCAGGAGGGAAACTGAGGCATCAGAGGATGGGGAGAAAATGCAGTTTGTGCTCAGCCCCACCGTTCACAGGGAGGATTTTTGATGACTGCATGAGCTGCTCTGGGCATTAGCAGTGTTCAAGCCCCATTTTTCTCTACTGGGTAATTCCCAGTGAAGCTTTTGCTATTCCAGGTATTCACACAGCTTCTCATCTGAGTGGATTCCCAGGTGGCTAACAGGGAGAGCACTCGCAATTTAACTTTGTCCTTAGTTGAAGCAATTACCGGTTGTCTTTTCTCCACCTGGATGAATATTATCATAAAATTTTAAATAGGGACTTCATTTTCTGTGACCCTCTATTTCTCTGTCAGATTTGGGTCAAAAAAACTAAGGAGCTCAACAAATGCTAATGGATGCAGATAAGCACAGGCACGCATGCTACACATGATTAAATGCACCTTGTTTCCTAAGAAATACATGCTTAAAACAGTTAATTTAAAATGGAGGTTGCCGCAGCAACCATACATATTACCAAAGCTGAAAGCAAAGGTCATTGTTAAAATTAATTTCTCACTACAAGCTATGGAAGGCAGAAGGTAACACTCACCGCACCCTGATGCTTCCCCAGCTCACATGCTTGGAAGTTGTTTCCCTCACAAAGATGTTTAAAGAAAACTCTCCTTTTCTTTGTACTGAAGATTTGCTTTAAGAACATCACAAGAAACCAAGGAGCCAATTTTTCAGATAATCGATGAAAGCAAATATTCCCTCATGAAAACCCTCATCATATTAATGACAGAGTATTTTTCTTTTTTTGTTCAGTCACTCTTCAGCCAGCTCTATTCATAGGTAATTTCAGGAAAAGCATTCAAATAACAACCGGTCTGGGTGGAGAGGAAATGCTGTGTTCTTGCACCCAAAGAGCTGTGAATTGGGGTGGTTTGTGTTAGGAAATGGCAGTGCCTGTCTCTGCGGCAGCACCAGCATCTTTGGTACCCAGGAGTGGTTTGCACTGAACTCTGCCCCTTCCAGGGTTTGCTGCCATCCATCTGCTGCCTGCCAAGGATTGTATTATGGGATATGACACCCATTGTGCTTCCTACCTCACTTTGAGATGTAGCTAAGACATATTTAGCCACAGTACATGTTGTTCTAAATATACACAAATTATACATAAAAAAGCCTGCAATCTGGCCTACCTAATGCCTACGTTAGCACACTTGTGTAGCTGGGAAGAACACACAAATCCCGCTTGAAATCTGAAATAGCAGCAGCAGACTTGGAGTTTTCTTCCTGGGAAAGGCTGAAAGAGACCAACGGGGAAGAGCTAGGAAGGAGATCTTGCAGCCAGGAGGTGTGAGAGAGTTGCAGGGGCTCTGAGGAGTGTACCACCAGCACCAGGCTGGAGTCACCTCTGGGAAAGAGAAAATTTGGCTTGTTGTGGGGCTGAATGCTGAAGTCATGCTGAAGGAGCAGGGCTGGGAGACAGGGAACCCCAAGCTGACTTGGGAAGCCAGGCCAGAAAACCAGGCTTGTGCCAGAACTGGGCTTAACACAAGTGCTCAGACAGGACCAGGGCAACAGTCATGACCAGGATGGATCACCCAGCCCTTGCGGAGTCTTGGCACAGACCCCGTTTGGTGTCTGCCATGAAGGCCTTCTGGGGGCTGAGCTGGCAGAGACCCATAAGCTCAGCCAGGACTGCAACCCCAGCTCTCCGGGACAACCTTCCCCCTTCCACAGCCTGGAGGTGCCCTGCAGTGGCCCACAGACCTCCACTAACCCTCTACCCTTGTTCCCTGCAGGTCCCCAGTGCAACGCCTCGGTAGACCTGATCGGCACGTGTTGGCCCCGGAGTGCAGTGGGACAGCTGGTGGCTCGCCCCTGTCCCGAGTATTTCTATGGCGTGCGGTACAACACCACGAGTAAGATGAGCCGCACTGGTGGGGACATAGTGGACAAGAGATGGGGGAGTTCAGAGAGCCACATGCATCAGGGGCTGTGGGGGCACAAGTGACAATGTATCTCTGGATACAGAGCTTGGGGGTGCTCTGTGGGATCCATCAACCAAAAGTGAAAAAATCCCTCATATCCCAAATTTCACGGAGGGTGGTTTCACAGCAGCAGCTTTATAAGTAGGTCCTCCTGGACGTGCCCCTGTGAAGGGGAGGAGAGCTGATGTCCCCATCCTGGGGACAGGGGAAAAGGAGTGAGCCTGCTCTGCTGCTGGAGGTGGCACAGAGGTCTGCAACCCCCATCTGAGCAAGGACTGTGGGACCTTGCAGCTCATCCCTTCCTGGCACAGGTGACTGCGTTGTCACTGCCAGTGACATGCTGGGAGCAGGGGATGAAGCGAAGGCACTTGAAAAGTGCTCAAAGCCATTCCTAGCACACGGTTGAGTTTCTGACCACCAAGTGCTGCTTTTGATAAAAGCAACATCTTGCTTCCCGCAGAAAACATCGATTTTTCCATCCCACATGTTTCTGGAAGCAGTGGAAGATAGCGTGCATACACTTTCTGGTGCCTCTCATGCCGTTGCAGGAGTCTCTTTGCATTAATCCATACTTGTGCCTGCCTAAAAGCCATTCCCATCCCTGTCCCATCCCATCACCCAGATGATGATGAGCCCTCTCCTGTTAATAACAGAAGCCCAGCACCACCCCAGTGATGGCATCACCCCGCTGCTGGCACTGATCAGAGGTTGCTCTGGGGCCATTGCAGCCGTTCCTTCCCAATTAGCCTTGCTGCTCGCTCTCCTTGCTGGAAGGCGAAAAAAGCTCCTAATTCGGGGAGCAAAGTGAAAATTTCACACTGCCGCTGCAGCAGTGCTCGCAGGATGGCATGTGATTTCTCAAGCAAACAGCGTAGAGGAGGGGAGGAGGAGAGCTGAACTTGTGCTGCTCCCACTGCATCTCAGTGGTGGGAGGTGTCGGGGTCTCCCAGTGCCAAGGGGCAGAGCTGGTGCCCTTGAGGGGGTCTGACATATTCCAGGGATTTTGGCTCTGCAATTGCAGCCAAGGCAGCATCTGAGCTGGCTTCAGGGCAAACGATGCCACTGGCTTGAAGCCAGCAACCCCTGCATTAGTGTCATCAGGCCACATCATTGTGCCCATCCCCACGCACCATTAACCCTTCAACGTGCACCCTCTCTTTCAGATAATGGCTACAGGGAGTGCCTGGCTAACGGGAGCTGGGCAGCACGGGTCAACTATTCCCAGTGCCAGGAGATCCTCAGCGAAGAGGTAGGACCTCAGTAACCCCTCGGACGGAGTCTTGGCAGGAGGGTGAGGGACAGACAATGGAGTTTTGAAGGGCAACAGCATCCAGGTCAGGAACGGCCCAAGGGAGCTGTGGGCTGGGCATGCAGCATATATTAGCCGTTCTTGATTTGCATTTTCATTCCCTGCCAAAAATAAAGCCACGCCTGTTTCCTTCCCTGTTAAAAATCCACGAGGATTTGCAGTGTGAGGTCGCCTGGCCACAGGGCTGCTGGGTGCATCTCAGCACGCCCTCCAGCCCCGTCACCCTCCTCCAGCTCCCTCCTGACACAAGCACTCACTGTAAACCCTGTCCCTCCCTGCTGGCAATGAAAGGAGATGTTTGGGAAGCTGAAAGTAAAAAAAAATGGGGACCAAGAATTACAAGCCCCTGAGTAGGTCAAGCCTCCTCTCAGAACAGAGGAGAAGTGATACAGGCTGTACATTTGCAGTTGATGCCACCTCTGGTATTTAAGATGCTGATATCTCTTGCCAGGAATGGTTTTCTCACTCAGTTAATTGCTAATTCACAGGTTGGATGAGTGCCTAACAGCAGGAGTGATCAATTAATTTAATTATCACTCACACCTTCCTGAGATCCCCTGCTCCTCTGCCCAAATTCATCCCAGCCTTTCAGCTGCCCCAGGGCAACTGAGACATCAGATGTCACGTTGTCAGGGAGCTCGGCTGAATTACAGCAGGATTTCCCCAGACGTGGGTCAGGGATGTACCAGTGCTGAGCAGGAGTGATGTAGGGGCAGCAACCGTGAGTTGCCCTGGCATGGGTAGGATGTGAAATGCCTGAGCTCTTTGCAGGGCCAGGTTGGTGCCCCTCCTGTCCACATTAGCTCTGTCCCCTTCCAGCCCCATCTCCACTGTCCTGCACCAGGTGGGGTCCAGTTGCCTTTGGAAAAAGGGCCCAAAATTTGGGGTGCAGCTCTTGGGGGTGATGGTGATGCACCTTAGAGGAGGAGGCGGGTTTGTGATGGTACCCAGGGCTGCTGCTGACCCCCTCCCCATCTCCTCCCCACCAGAGGAAGAGCAAGCTGCACTACCACATCGCTGTCATCATTAACTACCTGGGGCACTGTGTCTCGCTGGGGGCCCTTCTCGTGGCCTTTGTCCTCTTCATGCGCCTGCGGTGAGTGACCCAACCTGCTGCCATGTTCCTGCGGGGGGGACGAGCCTAGGGAGGTCACCCCATAGCCCTGGGGCTGGGGACAGACCCAGCCCCTGCATTTTGCAATACTCTCCCCATGGCCATTGCTCTCCAGTCTGGAGGGATCATGCCTATCTCAGGATTATTAATTATTATTAATAATCTCAGGATTTTCCTCCTGCTGCTTTTTTTATGGAGGCAAGGGGATCCACCTTGGTGCCTTCCATTTTCTGGTCTTCATCCTGCCCACCTCACTCAGGGCGTGGCCCCAGAAGCTCACCCTTGGGATCCCAATAAAGACATCCAGCTCCACAAACAGCCCTGTCCCCCAGTTCACACGTGGCCAGCCCCTAGACACCCACCATGCTCTTATGGATCCTTTGTGCCCCCCTCTCCAGGAGCATCCGGTGCCTGAGGAACATCATCCACTGGAACCTGATCACAGCCTTCATCCTACGCAATGCCACTTGGTTCGTGGTGCAGCTCACGATGAACCCGGAGGTGCATGAGAGCAACGTGGTAGGTGCAGCTCTGTCAGGCAGCCAGTCTGAGCCCAGCCCTGAGCACGTGGGGTGCATGGGGTGCTTGAAGATCCTAAAGATGAGGCCACAAAAGCAGCTTGAGAGGCCAAACAGGGCTGCCTGGTGCTTGGAGGACAACCCAGACTTTGTAAGAAACATGGGTTCAGTTGCTCTGCTGGGGTCTGTGTTGCTCTGTGTGTCAGTTTCACCACCAATGCAGAGCTCTGCTCTTCACCCTCCATGTCTCCTCCTAACCCCCTTGGCAGGTCTGGTGCCGCTTGGTCACTGCTGCCTACAATTACTTCCACGTCACCAACTTTTTCTGGATGTTCGGCGAGGGCTGCTACCTGCACACGGCCATTGTGCTCACCTACTCCACGGACAAGCTCCGCAAGTGGATGTTCATCTGCATCGGCTGGTGTAAGCACCAGGATTTCCCCTTCACCCACCGGGTACCCAGGGTTTTAGTGATGGGTGATGCCCGCTTGCATCCTCTGGTCCAGCTCTTCTTGCACCCAAATAAGCTGCAAAAAGGCTGCCAGGAGCACGAGGCCATTTGCATGACCATATTTTCTCACACGGTGGTTTACTTTATGTGGAAAATCCCTGTTACAGTATAATTTTGTGGCAGTATTGCACCCCTGAGACTCCTCTGTGTGTTCACCTGCAGGTATCCCTTTTCCCATCATCGTCGCCTGGGCCATTGGGAAGCTGTACTACGACAACGAGAAGTGAGCCTCATTACTCTCATCCCCTATTCTCCTTTCTATTCTGATTCCCTGGAGATAGTTGTGCCAGGGGCTGTGGCACGCATGGATCCTGCCCGGAGGGTCTGACACAAGGCAGGGTACATGGAAAGGGTGGGAGGAAGAAAAAGAATGCTCTTCCATTCTTTCTTTTATCCCACCTTGAGGCTCTTTGCCACGGAGCCCTGCCTGCAGCCGCCTGCTGCTGCATTTTTCTCTTCAAAAGGCAAAGGAGATTTTTAAGGGGGAAAAGGTGAGATTAAGCCAGAGCCCCTAAAACGTGTTTGCTAAACGGAGCTGGGATTTAATCTACCAGCAGAGATATAAACTACCACCATCTGAGCCGTTTTCTCAGAGACTTGCTAATGGAGGGCTTAACAGGCACCTGGGAGTTCATCATGCAGACAGTGACTTTAAAAGGAGCCTCTTTAGATGAATGGCAGCTTGTCCTGGTTTTCAGTGCTAGTCTTGCCCCTTGACTTCAGCAGCCCTGTGCTCCACACACAGGCACAGCACTGATTTAACACCCAACAAGGTGCTCTCAGGACACGGGGCCACCTGCGTGAGCTCCTGCAGGGTTTGCTGGGGACAGAGCCAACCTGAACCCGTGTGCATGTCAGGTTGACCCTGCTTGTCCTACAGTAACCAGTTCCCACATCCGTACAGGACCCATAAACACCCCTGCAAGTCCCCATGCAATAGCGACCACTTAAGTTGTGGTGCTTTCACCCTATGGGGAGTGTTGTACAGAGATTGTGTGAGGACAGAAGCAAGTCCAGGTCACTCACACTGCAGGCTTGTCCCTGACACTGCTTGTCCTTGCCTTGCAGGTGCTGGTTTGGGAAGCGAGCAGGAGTTTATACCGACTACATTTACCAAGGCCCCATGATCCTGGTGCTTCTGGTAAGAGCAAAGCAACTTTGCTTGTTAAATATAGGGTCCTTCCCATCCACATGTGGGATAAGACTGTTCCTGGGCAGGGTCTTGCCCCTCCTTCAGCAGTGCCCCGCTGTATTGCCCCACAGCAGCAATGCCGCTTGCCCTGCAGGCCCAGATCCCCTCACCCAAACTGCACCTTGAGCAAATGTGGGCACCTAACCCACAATGAGAAACAGCGTGCATGGATCCTGCTGGCTTGGGAGGGGCTAGAAAGGGAGCCACGAGTCCTCGCTCTGATAGGGATGCGGCCAGCAGCAGACTCCCACGCACATCGGTAAGTCCCTCCATCCCTGTCCTGGCATTCTTTGGGTGCAGGTGGGTGCTTTGCCAAGCCTGCATAGCGGCCTGGGGATCTCAACTCCATTCCTTGATCCACATCACTTTGCTCCCTGCCCTGGGCTGAGCAGCAATGCTTGAACCAGGGGTCATAGGGAGCACAACTTGCTGAGGCTTTGCCCTTTGTTGGACAGGACAAAGAGGGGCAGTAGTGGTAAGTCACAAGCAGCAGTGCTAGGGGTCCAACCTGTGTTTGTAGGGGGGAAGCCATGCACAAGGTCCCACAGCACCTCTTCTGCCCTTGCCCAATGCTGAGAAAACACAAAGCAGGATTAATCACTGGCACCAACCAGCCTCACTGAATAATTGAGCTGGCTTCTCATTTCCCAGCCCATCAGGTAGCCAGGCCACTTCTAATTTGTGTCAATTGTGCTCAGCTCCCAGGGCCATCTTCCCGTGCCCTCGTTAGCAGTTCGGCCAAATGGCTCCTTGCTGTGATGACTGCCACTCTCCCAAAATCCCTTCGGCTGCCTTATAGTCCTCCTCCCCCTCCAGCTTTTTCACCTTCAGCCCCTTCTCTTAACACTTGCCCTTGCTTACTTATCTCCTGGTGTGCCCTGCTGCCCCACTCCCTTGGACAAATGCCTGAATCTTACTGCTAAAGTGATTTAAAAATGAAAATTACAGATGTCCGGTTCCACTGCATGGAAGGTGATAGATCAGGATCGAGATGAAACATTCCCATTTCCCCTGGTATGGCCCATTATCTCTGCTGAGGAAGCACTGGGGGAGCAGACACTAACCAGGTGCCCTCTTCCTTCCAGATCAACTTCATTTTTCTGTTCAACATTGTCCGAATCCTCATGACAAAGCTCCGAGCTTCAACCACGTCGGAGACAATCCAGTACAGGTAAAAGTGTGAGCAACCCTGCAGAAAGCAGAAACCTAGAAACTGAGTTATCATGATTAGGGGCAGAGGAACAACAGCCAAGTATCAAGGGGATGTGAGTGTGGAGAGACATCTAGGAGCACCTCAAATGCTTTTCAGAGACATTTGGCTATTGTACCTGGGGTTGTTCAAAAATCATGTCTAAGGAGAACTTTGTGTTGGAGAGTGTGGAGAGCTGGATCTGCCTTTGAAGAGAGCGTTGGGAGCTGAGTCTCTTCACAAAAACCTTTTCTGTTAGGACCAGGTCAGCTCACCAGGCTCAGAGCTGCAAATCTCAGCATGGAGGTGAGAATTAAATCGCCGCATGGTAGCAAAGCAAAGGGCAAGAAAGGAGAAATTAACTGATGCCACCCCAAACACCTCCCCGTGAAGCTGCAAGGAGAAGGCAGCTCTCTCAGCAGCACACGGCAGGAAGGTTTAACCCTTCCTGGCTGTGGAATATATTGCGGACAACTTGGGAAGTGCACAGTCACAGCAGCTCTCCAAAGTACCTGGAACAGGAGACAACACCTTGATCTTCATCAGTGCTTCTCTCTCAGTCATTTTTTGGGCAGGAATCAGGGAATCTCACTGTGTTCTGAATCAGGAGAAACAGGTTTGGAGGATGGCTTTTTCAGCTGAGAATGGAAAAAATCAGATGCTGTCATTGGGAAATGCCATCTTTCCTCATCAGAGGGTATTGAGCTGGGAGGAACAATTCAGCCTGGGATGGGCAAAGATGAAGGTTATTGAAACAGGCTGCTTGGCCTCAGTGAGCAATTCTGAGAGACTTTTGGTTTTCCAGTATTTTCCTGATTTTGGCAGAGAAGGTTTTTCAGCCTTTGGGCAGAAGAATGTTTTCATGTCCCAGAAACATTTTGTGGGACAGGAAAACTTGGAGAGCTTGGTAGGTTATAAACTGTGCAGCCTTTCTTAAACCAGGCAAGGGACTGCCCTGAGGGTTCCTTCTCACCTTAGACAATGGCTTTTGGTAAAAACCTGATGGATTCCACTGCTACCATAGCTGCATCACCCCCTGGGGAAGACACACTGGTGCATGTGCTGTCCCATGCTCCCTGAAGGTGCTCATGTTCTCTGTTGTTTCCAGCTCCTCCGTGCCATCTCCCAGTTTGTGTCAGTGCCTGTGGCTCTCCTCCAGGTCAGTGATGTAGCACAGGTCCCAGGCCCTGTCCATGCCCAGCCCCCACCTGCCAGGGATGACTTTTTCTGTGTTCAGCTAATGTTGGAATCTGTCCATTAACAGGATCTTTAAGCAAAAAGTGTTGACTTGGCATTGTTCTTGTCCCCTAATTCAAATGAGTGAGGCACCAAGCCCTGATCCTTCCTGCACTCCCTTGCATCAGCACTATTACTTTTCACAAACCTCACTTGTAATCTCATCAAGAAGATATCAAATTAATTAGCTGAGGTAAGTTTTTCATAAACCTGTGCTGAAGGGTGTGAATTATTTCACCCTTCTTAATGTCTTTTTAATTGAGCCCTAGATCAGCCAAATAATCATTTCATGCCAGCTCAAGGTCAGGCTTCCACTATCCACTGCCCTTTTCTGGATGGAGAAACCACAGAAGGTGCCCAGTGCTCAAACCAGCCCTCTCACTCAGGGATGGCATTAGAAAACAGCTCAACTCTGCTCCATCCTCCTCAGTTACTGGTTTGTCCAGACCCAGTCAGACCAGTCCCTGCCATGCTGGTGCTGGGAGAGGGATGGGGAGAGTCCCAGTGCCCATGGCTGCACAGCAGCAGCTCAGGTCCATGTTTTCTCTCCAGGAAAGCAGTCAAGGCCACACTGGTGTTGCTGCCCTTGCTGGGAATCACCTACATGCTGTTCTTTGTCAACCCAGGGGAGGATGAGATCTCCAGGATCGTCTTCATCTACTTCAATTCCTTTCTGGAGTCCTTCCAGGTATGGTCCTTGGCACTAGCTTCTATCCCAGTCCCCCCACCAAGGGATGTGGAGGAGCATGTCCTGTGGCTGATGCCTCACCCTGCTCCTGCCCCTCCCTAAAACAGACATCCCCCAATCCCAGGGTTGCTCGAAAGCTCCTGAGCCTGGGGGTGGCTGCTGGCCATAGCTCTGCAGTGACTCTGCTGCTTGTCTCCTTCCAGGGCTTCTTTGTCTCCGTCTTCTACTGCTTCTTAAACAGCGAGGTGAGCACCGGGGGCTAGGGGTGCTTGTTGGGGACCTACGCCCTTCCTTGCAAGCAGACACAAATTCAGCCCGAGGCTCTGCCCCTGCACAGGGCTCAGAGGGTGCTGGCACCCAGTGCCCCAGCTGAAGGCATTTGCCATATAGTCAGTGCATCACCTCCAGCTCCAGGCAGATCCACAGTCACAGGCTGTGCCCAGGTGGAAGTGGCTGTGGCCAGTCTCCAACTTTGGAGAAGTAAAATCCACCTCCAAGAATAGATGCTTTGGGGGGGCATCCATGTGATATGGTGCAGCAGAAAGGCCCAGGGTCCCTCCATCCCTGGGAAATCCCTTCCCAGTGTGATCCCTGAACATGCATGGGTACCCAGCACAAGGACGGGGACACCTCCTGGGCTCTGACCCAAAACACAGACAGCTGAAAGCAAAGGAGATGAGAGTAGAGGCTGATCCTGGGGCTGATAATTTATTTGCATCCTCCCAATTTCTTTTTCACCTTTGTCCCAGACAAGCTTGCTTCATTACCAAATTGTAAATATGAGATGCAGGAGGAAAAGGGACTGGACCAGGGATAGCTGGTGAACCAGGAGCATATCACACCATGCAATTCATGGTCCTTCATCTCTCAATCCCACCTGGGCTGGCTGGGGATTTCGATGTTCACCCAACCACCCCATCTCAGCTGCCTGTGTGCCCATCTCCCAGGGCCATCCCATGCTGCAGTCAATGAAAAGACATTTATTCACTGTTTACCTGACACTTGGGCTGTTGCAGGGCAGAATTAATGTTGAAGAAATGCCACTAGCATGAACCAGACAAGCCATAAAACCTCCCCATCTGTTGCTTACGCCTTGCAGCATCTGATGCAGCATGTGAGGTGCTGGCACTCCTGCAGAGCCCCTGCCCAGATTTATTTCTCCCTCTTGTTTCCATTTTGCGCTCAGAGGCACCATCAGTTGAGTTCATCTCTCTTCACAGCTGCAAGGGCTGCGTTTCACTGGCATCACATTAAACAAGGCTCAGAGCCCTCGGAGGTGACAGGGGCTCCCAGGAAAGTCCCCGTCCCTGGGGAGCTGAGCATGATTTCAGTACCATTTTTGGTTGAAAGACTGAGGATGAGGATGGCTGGTGCCTCTGAGGAATTTCAGAGAGCTGTGAGGTGACTAAACACCGCCCCCCCCCCCCCATCTCACACCCCCAGGTCCGGTCAGCTGTACGGAAGCGGTGGCACCGATGGCAGGATAAGCACTCCATCCGCGCCCGCGTAGCTCGTGCCATGTCCATCCCCACCTCCCCGACCCGCGTCAGCTTCCACAGCATCAAGCAGTCCACAGCTGTCTGAGCCAGGAGTGAGCTGCGCTACAGGATGGGGGAGCTGGTGTAGCTGCTGTGTGGGACCCCTGACGAGGCACAGCACAGGAGCCGGGTCCTGCCTGCATCCACCAGTCTTGCAGAGGACGTACAAACTCGCTGCAGCTATGGGAAACCCTACAGAAGCTCCTGTCCTGCTTGCTGGAGCAGAGCTGTAGGATAGGACAGCTGAGATGCTGCTTTGTTGTCTCCTTGGCTGTGGTGTGACTTGCTGGGGTGGCAGAAGGAGCCAGAGGAGCCTGGAGAGGCTACAGCAACCTCCCTGCCTGCTTCCATCCTGGGAACAATGGGCCATGTCCCATTGCTGCCTCTCTTGAGTTTGTCACTGCTTTGAGGTGACAGGACACCAGGACATTGTTGCGACATCTTATTGGGCTAATCCCTTGTGAAGCTGTGTCAGCCTTCCAGTGAGTGCATGCTGGGATGCTGCTCAGGGAGGCCCAAAACCCTCTGTGGGGGCCAAAGCCCTCTGGGTTGATGGAGGATGGATGGAGAGCCCTGGACTGAATGCAGACGTTGACTGTGTTTTTGTACCACTGGGGTTATTTGAGCCCTTCCCCTTGCCAGGTCCCAAGGAGGTCCTGTAACTGCTGCTTGATCCAACCTGGTCACTTCTCATCTTGACACTGAGGATGTGAGGCAGAGCAATGGGGTGGGACAGGGGAGGGAATGGGTGTGGGTGCCAGGGGCTCTGAACAGCCACATTGAAGGGGGCTTGGTCTGAAGGGAGACACAAGGTTTAGTGAATCCTGTGGTCCAGCCCATCCCAGCTGGGTCTACAGGTCTTTGCAAAGCCCCTGGACCTCAGGTTGGCTCTGTGCCCCTGTTTGGGGGTGGAAAGATGAGGGAGAGCTGCAGCAAAGCAGTGGCTCAGCTCCCCAAAGGCAGCTACCATGAGGACATGCCATGGATTCGCTCCCCTCCTCCCTGCCCCGCTTTTACCTGTGCTGGCAAGCTCAGTGCCAAAGCTGCTCCTTGCTCTTACACAGGGGATGGGGCCAAATCATGCCCATGCTGGGCTAAGTGCCTTGGAGGAGCGGCAGCCTCCCTCCCCGTGCTGAGGACCACAGACTGTCTCCCATGCAGCTCCCAGGTCCCACCGAGTCCCTGATCCACCCCCACTGCCCTGTTTCATGTGGTCCCCAAAAGCAGCTGAGCAGAGAGGTCCATGCAAGGTGAAGGGGTTTGCCCGGACCTCCTGGGAGCCACACTTTCCCCACCCTGTATGAGGTCTGGGGATGCTCAGGCAGGGGGGGATGCCAGAGGGGTTATGGGCCAAGCCTGCCCTTGGCATCCCAGGGATTTTGTCACTGGGGCCCTGCAGGGTTTGGTATGAGTCCCTACACACTTTCATGCCTCAGTTTCCCCACTATAAAGAACAGTCAAACATATTTCCCACTCTGGGGAGATTTAAGCATCTTGAAAATTGTAGTGGTCTGTAATTTCCTCAGAATACACCACCAGAAAGGAATAAAATGCTACTTCTTTTTTTCTTTAAAGCAAGGCATGTGCTAAAACCTCCAGTTCTTTCTTTAAATGTTCGAGGAGTTCAGTGGTTTGAAGCAAATTCCTCCCATTTCCCTCCCATTGAGACTTCCCACCTGCATGTCTACTGTCCAGCCAAAACCAGAAATACTCCTTTGCCTCCAGTAAGGTGCTGAGAGCAGCAACAGCTCCCAGTATGATGGAGTCAACACAACGAGGACCGTGTCCTGCACATGGGGCATGTTTTGGTCCTTGTACAAGCTTTTCCATCACCAACAGTCCCAGAAACTTCCCCTTGTCCAATATATGGGTGAGAAAAAGACCCCCAGAGTTAGGCAAGGTGAAAACTGCAGCTCCCAGCTTTACAGATGCTTCTGGAAGGAGCTGATGCCCTACAAGGAGTAGACTTGTGTGTCCCCACCATTGGTCAGTTTGATTTCTCTGCCAGGTACTTTGGCAGGAGTTAATAAAGTTCTGCTGGCTGCGGAGAAGGGGAGATGCCCCAGGGAGCTTTTTCCATTGTACATACAAGTGATGTTACCAAAAAGTGCTGCACTAAATGTTCGATTTGGACTTTTCTACAGTGGGATCATTTTTGGTGGAAAAGAAGATAGAAATTGAAAAACCAAAGAAAGAAACCCAAACATAAACATCTGTGTTCACATCACTGTGTTTTCCTTCTCCTCTCAGTGGTCTGCTCCAACTGACATGAGTTTGCTTTCCGTAGCTGGAGAGATGCGTGTGTTCTCGGCCTTGTTTGATTAAAATCAATTCAATTCCTTTCACAAGGACTTTTGGGGCATGTTTTATCTTTTGGAAAAGACAACCCCATCATGGCCCCTCCCCACGTTTCCCAGGAGTATCCTCAGGCTGCAGTGGGCTCAGCATCCCAGAGGCACCTGGGGCAGCTGGTGGCTTTTTGTCCCCTCTGTGCCCCAAGTCCCCATGCCCACACCATGGAGGTGGGATACAGGCTCTCCATGAAGTTACCAACACCATCTCATTAAAGGGGGGTGAGGAGCACCCCATGTGTGTCTCCCACACAAGCACATCAGGGCTAGAGAAACTCCTCCAAGTTTCCATGATGCTTCCTCTCACCAGCTGAGCCAAGACAGAATGAAAACGTAATGTGTTTCACAGCAGGAGGGAGGGCCAATTAAATCTGAATTTCATTTCATACATCAATGTTTACGAGTGAAATTCAGACACAAACATCTCTTTCTGGTCAAGCTCTTCTGTTGCAGAATTAATTTGCTCATCACACAGAGCCTTGGAGAACACTGTAATTTGGTAAGCACCATGCACATAAATAATAATTACAAGTTCCTGCTGATTACAGGATTGTATTTAAAGTTATCAAGTAATTCCAAGATTAATGACTTGCCAATCCTGTGCTTTTGACAAGGCTGTAGCCTCTTGAGATAATCCTGCATTAACCCTTGATGGTATCCTGGCACCCCTCAGTGCTGGGAGAGGCAAAGTTTGACCCCAAGGATGGGAACTCATGGTGCTATGGGACATCCCAGGCTGGGAGACTGAACAGGACCCTCTCCAGCACAGAGAGATGGAATTTAATTTAGCTTCTTCATCTGATTAACACACAAAACCTACCACAGAGGTTGCCTCCAGCCCTGGAGTTGCTTCCCGGCCTCAGCCCCACCACCCAGGGCCAAAGCTGGCTATTCTGTGCTACATTGCCAGTACACCAAGAGCTGGCAAAGGAGAAAAACTGCTGTCCGGAGCCTGAACCCAGGGAGGGAGAGGAAAGCTCATGATCCTGACCCTTCATGCAGGACCTGAGCTAACATACCCATTGACTGAGCCACGACCTCCCAGTTCCTACTCTACCCTCATGGGCATGATACAGTGTCCGTCCATCCGAGGGTTTATAGCTTGTATTTAAAGCTAAACTGGGACTGTCATTCCCCTTCCTCCATCCTGGCTCAGACATCACATATCTATTGGATTGTCCACAGCTTTGGGCCATTCCTGGATATTTAACCCTCTTTGTACCTTCTCAGGCTGACAACAATCCTGGAAGGGGTGGGAGGTGGGGAGGGAGAGGACATCCCGTGATGATTTATAGCCTGATGGGCTCATTTGTGGCTTTCAGCGCCGTCCGCCCCAAACGCCTCTTGCATGTGTCGTCCCTCCAGTGCTGCCAAACTCTCAAATAAATATTTCATCCTTTAATTCCGGTGCCCTCTCCCCTCAACGCAAGCCTCCTGCTGATATTTGTCACTGCAGTCACAGTTAAATGGCTTTCAAAAACGCATGGCAGTGAGAGACAGGCAGCTCTCTGCACCCTCATGAAATTTTCAAAGGGCTGTATTTTTCCAGTTTGGTGAAAGATTAGAGACGCAAGCACGGCTTCCCCTGATCCCATCAGAGAGCCTGTCTGTTCAGACCGGGAGAAAAGGCTTTTCTGGTCGTTCCTTGAGGAGCCCCAGGGCCGTGCCAAAGGCAGCAGAGGTGTGTGCATCACACAACGTGTTGGAAATGGGCACCTGCAAGTAGCAGGGATGGGTCACATGACCACAAGTCACTCATGCTTGTGGCTCTGTGGTGTGTCACCCACACCCAAGTCCATCCTTCCAGCTGAAACCCTCAGCAATGTTCCCATAGGGATGTGCACCAAGGGTTTTCCAGGTTTTCCAGGTGTGTTTGGAAATTGCTTGCTCTCTTGCAGTCCCCGACAGCTTGCTGCAATCACAGCACCCGCAGAGCCCCTGCAAACACCATGGCCAGGCTCCGCTGCCCTGCCCTCCTCACCGATGGGCAAAGTTCCCATAGGAAACTATTGCTTTTAGGCTGCTCAAATCTGCTGCTGAGTCTCCTGCTAGTAGAGGAAACTGAGGCATGGATTTGCACCGTGTTGCGTCAGGAGATGCTGGACTCTGCCTGCTGAGCACCATCCTGCCAGACACCTCTGCTGCAGAGCACCCTCCAGCCCCAGTCACCCAGGTCTGATACCTGCTTCAGGAGACATCAGTGTGATGGGGGCATTGGGACCCTCCTCGGCAGCCCACAACCTACTTCTACCCTGGAGAAGAAAGCCCCAGCAGGACATACCCCATCCTGACCCGACCAGCAATCGTCAAACACAATTGTTTTCTGCTTCAACAGCATCATCCATTTCCAGCCAGCCTGCTGGTATGTTGAGCTGCCCTTCCTGGCTCTTCCAGCAGGGTACACTAATGTTGGGTGCAGCAGGGGGAGGGTCACAGCTTCCTTCACTCAGCGCTGTGCACACAGAGACCAATGCCTAGTGGGGTCTCCCAGCAGTGCCAGTGGCAAGTGTTGAGATCCAGAGGTCCACTCCTCTCGTGGCCCCTGGCTGCTTCCTTTGCTGCCTCCCCATTTTTGCACGGAGGCAAACCAGAAACCACTGGTCCTCACCTGCCCTTTCCAGCATGTGGTGTCAGTGACACGGCAATTGCAGCTCAGCTGGCACAAAGTCTGCGGGGTTTGTCTGCTGAGTGTTGGCTGAGCACCGATCATGAGGTGTCAGGGCTTGTGGCTCAGTCCCAAAGGATTGTCTCCAGCTGCCAGAGACTATTAGCATCTCTGTGCTTCCAGCAGGGGTTCAACTTTGCTTGGGATGAAACCAGCCTTTAAGAGAGCAGATGACTCAGCTGTGTTGCAACTAGGAAGGTCTCCTGTCCTGTGTTTGCCACTCCAGGGGTGCTGGGAGAGGCCTTGGAGGCTGGATGAGGTCCTTCTTGCAGATGCATCACTTGAGCACAGTGGCTGGAAAATCCCAAGGAACATAGAGGACAAGAAGGGGAGACCTGGTTAAGCACTTGCAGCATTCCCAATTGCAGAGGGCTTGTTGGCACAGCATGAGCCAGAGACCTGGAGAATCACAAGCAAGAAAAACGACAGCCTGGGAAGCACATGTGAACGAAACACACTGCAAACACAGCAGTAGGATCTCAGTACAAGCCAGGAAAAAGCAGTGTGACTCTGCCTGCTGGTTAGAAAGGAAAATAAGATGAGATATTCTGGAAAAGCCTTGGATTACAGGCTAGAACGATTACATCCCTATTGAAGTTTGACCGGTGCTGCATCACTAAACCAAAGCCGTGGTAATAGAAATGCTTATTATTCTGATTAAAATTATTTGGGTGGCTAATGGGAGCTATATTTTAATGCATTAATATGGTTAAGATGTGCTTAGAGACTGCAGATTGACTAAGCAGATAAAATAGCCCCTTTTTTGCACAATGGGGAACAGCCCGTTCTGTAGAGCTTCCCATGCAGGGATCTTTCTGGCTGCTGCCATTGTGCCAGGTGGTGCAATGGGAAACTCATCCGATTACTAGCAATAAAAGATTTGCAAGCTGAACCCAAGCAAGCGCATACACGGTGACTGACAGGGAGATGAACTGGGCCACTGCAGCTTGTCACCAGCATGCCCTGTTAGAACAGGGTCTGGACACTGCCCACCCTGGTCAAAAAAAGCCGGCGACCACAATTTCTGGGCAGTCTTCAACCCACATTGGTGTGTTCTGTGCAGGTGCAGCCTTGAATTAGCTGCTACCTCTCTACCCTGCTGCACGAATGCTGCTGGGACTGCTGGTCCCTCCCTGTGATAGCTGGGAGATGCCACCATGTGCTTTTTCCCATTCAGCCTCAACACCCCCAAGGATGGCCCGTCACCAGTCAGATTCCAGGATTTCTGTGTTTCAGGTCCATCTCCCCTTTCCCAGCCCAGCTGGGACCCAAAACATGCATTACAAACTGGATTTAGTCCTAGAATTATAGAATTGTTTTGGCTGGAAAAGACCTTTAAGATCATCAAGTCTATCCATTAACCCAACACTGCCAAGTCCACCACAAAGTGCCACATTCACACATCTCTTAAACCCCTCCAGGAATGGTGACTCCCCCACCTCCCTGGGCAGCCCATTCCAATGCCTGACAGCCTTTTCTGGGAAGACATTTTTCCCCATATCCAATCTAAACCTTCCCTGGTGCAACTTGAGACCGTTTCTTCTTGTCCCATCACTTGTCACTTGGGAGAAGAGACCAAACCCCCCCGCTTTCTGCACCCTCCTTTCAAGGCATTGTGGGAAGCAATCAGATCTCCCCTGAGCCTCCTCTTCTCCAGCTGAACACCCTCAGCTCCCTCAGCTGCTCCTCACAGGAATTGTGCTCCAGACCCTTCCCCAGCTCCGTTCCCTTCTCTGGACACGCTCCAGCACCTCAGTGTCTTTTCTGCAGTGAGGGGCCCAACCTGACCCTGGGATTCGAGGTGCGGCCTCACCAGTGCCCGGCACGGGGAGACAATCGCTGCCCTGGACCTGCTGGCCACACTGTCCCTGATGCTGGCCAGGATGCCATTGGCCTTCTTGGCCACCTGGGCACACACTGGCTCACGTTCAGCTTCTGTCAACCAATACCCCCAGGTCCTTTTCTGCCGGGCAGCTTTCCAGCCCCTCATCCCTAAGCCTTGTGTGTTTGCAGGGGGTTGTTGTGGCCCAAGGGCAGGTCCCGGAACTTGGCCTGGTTGACCCTCATACAGAGGCCTTGGCCCATGGATCCAGCCTGTCCAGATCCCTCTGGAGACCCCTCCTGCCCTCCAGCAGACCAACACTCCCGCCCAACTGGTGTCATCCACAAACTTACTGAGGATGCACTCACTCCCCTTGTCCAGATCATTGCTGAAGGCATTAAAGAGAACTGGCCCCAGAGCTGAGCCCTGGGGAACCAACCCCACAGGTGACCGGCTGCCAGCTGGATTTAACTCCATTCCCCACAACTCTTTGGGCCTGGCCATCCAGCCAGTTTTTTAGCCAGTGAAGACTGTGCCCGTCCAAGCCATGAGCAGCCCTTTTCTCCAGGAGATGCTGTGGGAAACAGTGTAAAAGGCTTTACTACAGTCCAGGTAGGCAACATCCACCACCTTTCCCTCATCCACTAAGCGGGTCACCCTGTCACAGAAGGAGAGCAGGTCAGTCAAGCAGGGCCAGCCTTTCATAAACCCATGCTGACTGGGCCGGATTGTCCTGTACCTGCTGTGTGATAGCACACCCCCACCGCCCAGAGCAGCCCGGCTGCTCCCATGAGTGTCAGGTGCTCGCACCATGATTGACTCCACTTGGCTGTTTGTCCCCAGCCCCTTATGGAAACTCTCATTAGCTGCTGTGTTTCAGTGGCAGGGAGGCATTTAACCCCTTCCTTCCTTGGTGTTAGCCCTCACACACAAAACCACCATGAAGATGGGCCAAACACACATACTTTAATTTGGCTCTGTCTAGAAATACTTCATCCATCTCACTTGACCAATGGGGGAAAGGTTTTTTGTTTATATACTAAACCCTGATTGGTTTTTATTAACCAACAGTAAGGTGTGTTTCCTTCCCCTAACATTTCCCTTCTGTGTGTAATTCCCATGCTTCTCTCTTTCTGAAAGCAGTGCCCCAGTACGCTGTGATAGCCAGGAACAAAGCACAGCCCAGTCCCCAGAGATTTTCTCATACAAAAGCTGCATCTCAGGCACGTTGTGCCTAAATTGCGTGGAGAGATTTGAAGACCCTGACACAACCCAAAGCATTGCAAATCCTAGCCTGGCAAAACAAGACACGAGTCAAGCACCACTGGAGAGGAGAAAGTGTGGAGCCAATGCCATGGCAATCAAGGAAAATCTATGCAAAATGGGTAGCAATTAAATGAGAATTAACCAGGTTGCAAGAGGAGAAAATTGCTTCTTTCAAACCCTCTTGATTATAGAGCTGCAACGGCCCAGAGCTCCCATGGCTTGTTGCTGGCGTGAACAGATGAAGAGGCTGTTAATCAAGATTGTCAGAAGCTTTTCCAAAGCCAAACATCCTCGCTGGAGTGAGGGCTCGGCAGGGACCTTCGCTTTGCTGCAGATTCATCTGCTGGGCTATTAACCTCAGAAGCACTGGTCAGAGAAAGCGGACGGCTTGTTGTTTTATTCAAAAAAGGGCTGGGGATTTCACGCTGGTGGTTGAGAAGGTGACAGCTCCGGTGGAGTGGGATGAAGATGGACCCTCCACAGCCCATCCCCACTCTCATCAGCACCGCAGCGCAACAGGCAAACAGGATGTTTTGTCAGACTATCTCGCCAAAAGCCAAGCCTTGACATGGGCTGATAAACTGCCAAGGTGAGCTGGGTGCCAGGGAATGGCTGGGGGTGGCAGACCTCTGATTCTTCCTTCTGTCCACCCCTACACCCCAAGGCACAGCAGCCAGATGGACATCTGACATCCACAGAGACCTGGGGAACAAAAGGCTTTGGGAGAAGACCTGCATCCCACCAAGGTCAGATCTGCTCCTCTGACCCCCTGCTAGGATGGATCCCAGCTCCCCCAGTCCTGCAATTCTAGGAAAGGGCTGGGACATCTCTCACCACTCCCCTGAACAGCTCTGGGGTTGAAGCAAGGACAGAGGGTGGAAAACTGCTTCACATTGCAGCTGAAGCAAGCAGGGACCATGTGTGGGTGCACAACCAGGGATGCACAAGAAAACCAGCCTGTCTTGTGGTTGGAGAGGTGACCAGCAGCTGACCCTTCTCACTGTGCTCAGATAAACCCCAAAATATGTGCCGCTTAGCGCTCAGCAGCTGAGCTGCAGCTGCCTTCTGTGCCAATTACATACTTACACTAACGCCACAGTGCTAATTGCATTAATAGGAGACTAATCGCACACCTAACGGATGTAAACGGGAGCTAATTACCTGACAGCGACACCATGCTCGGTGCAGAGCTGTCTGTCTCAGCAAAGCAGTTGGCTGCCAGAAGCATCCCACCAGCAGCCCCGGGGCTCTCTGGGCACCTGAGCCGCAGCTCCGGGCAAGCAGTGATGAATCACAGCACGTCTCTTGTGTCTGCTCCTAACCCCCAGCAGGAAGAGCTTTCTCATACCTCATCTGATTCTTCCTGGGGCAAATTAAGCCTGTTGCCTTGGCTAGGAGATGTGTTGAGCACTCCAGACCACCCCTGATGAAGCTGCTGCCAAGTGTCCATTGGGGTCTTGCCTTTGTCCCAGGCCACCAGCACCCTGAGTATGACCAGAGGCAGCGGGTTCACCCTGGGGACACCCAGTATGCATAGCAAGAGGGTAGGAAATGGGTTATTCCTGGCTCAGGGTCTGCTCAGGTGCTGCGAGGACAGGTGTTGCACTGTGTTCACACTCCTGGTGTCTGACCCTGTGCTCCCCGTGCTTCACAGTGACTCGCTAATACCCATCCCTTGGGCTCCTCCAGCTCCCCTGCCTCCGGCACATGAAAACTGAGCCGGAAACTTTGCACACCCCCAACCACTCCTACTCTTCTCCGGGAGATCACAGGCCGGTGCTAAGCAGGCAGCCAGCAGGATGGTCACGCAGGCTCCTTCTCCGCGGGCTGTGTGCCCTTCTCACCCTCACTGGAGGGTAATTAGTGCTTCTTGGCTTGACGGTGTGATAAACTAGCAGCAACAGTGGCTCTCTGCAGTGGCACAGCACGGGCAGGGAAGCAGCCAGGCATTAGGACGCCCGGCTTCAAAATCCAGCCTCAAGCGAATGAGTCATCCTCTCGGGGTTTTGAAATGAGTTTAAGTACATTTGGCCACCCATAGCACTACGCTAACGAAAGGCAGGTCACTCAGGGATGTTTAGACACTGTTATAAGCCCACCAAGGCATTGTGGTCCTCCAAACACCCTTAACTGCTGTTGTGATGCTGTACAGGAACTAAAGTGTTTGAGAAAGTAAAACATACTTGGGAAGAAGGGAAAAAATGGATTTAGAGGTACCATTTCCAGATAACTGGAGAGCCTGTTTAGCAGGTGGGCTAAAATCCACTGAAGCTGTTGGGTCAAGGCAAAGATTCATCAAGGAAGAGGCTGAACAAGGCTCTTCCCAGGGCACGCAGCGTAATTAAGGCCGGGAGGTACACTAGGAAACCATGCACAGGAGGAGCTTAAACAGTGACACCGTTACAAGCAGGGGAGGCAGTTTCTCCAACAAACTTCTATTATTATTTGCAACTTTCCCACAGCCTAGCCTGAGCAAGCAGCTCTGCGCTGCTGCAGGCAGAGTGTGCCGGTGCCACTCGCTGCAAGCGCTCCTGTGCTGCAAAGCAATTGTGGAAAAAACCCCAGCTGGGCTCTCACTGCGTTTGGAGAGGGTGATTGCACTGCATGAGAGGAATCCTAATGGGATAGCGGGTGGCTGCGGCAGCGTTTGTCATCTCAGCAGTCTCTCCCGGGGACTCAGCACAACGCTCAGCGCATGAACAGTGTCGTGGGCTTCTTAAAACGAGCAGGGAAGACACTGGGTTCCCAGTTTTTGCTGCAGCATAGTCCAGTGCTGCTCCACATTGACCTGGCAAGCTTGGCCAGCCAAGCCACACTCTGAAGCTGCACACTTGCACAAGTCAAGAACATGGCAGGGATTTAGAAGAGGGGGAAAACTCAAGGAAAGCATTTCTTTCTCCCCCTTCCCCAGCACTGACTTTGTTCTGGGGTTAGATATTCCTCAGGGGTAAGAGTGGCTGTGCAAAAAAAAAAAACAAAACCACAAACCCAAAAAGCACCACACCTGAAAAAAGGCTTTGGACGTGAATTTCCACCTAAATCAGTATCCTTGGAGGGATCCACATCATGTAATTTTGAAATATCACAGCAAAATATTTCAAGCTTGAAGGAGAAAAAAGTCATTCTGGATTTTAGGGTAGTCTGACAAATTCCACCAGAAGCCCTACACACCCTGGTGTGTGCCAGCACTGCTATAACACCAAATAATTTTGCCTGAATACATATTTCCAGCCTCAAACAGACATTTTCCAGTGGGTACAGACCTGGGCAGACCAGCTGCGTTTTCCTCTTGGTGGAACATAATTTATTTTCCCACCTGCTCAAACCTTTGCGGCTACGCCGCGCTGCCGACCTCTCTCTAAAGAAGGGGCTGCATTTCATTAGCCAGGGGAAAGCATGCAGCTTGCAAAGGAAAATCAATACCTGTCATCTGTATTTATGTATGAGCTTTTATTAATGTGGACTTTGGAGTTTGGCTGATGTTCTCTGTATCTGTCCCTAATACCCTCTGCTCCGTGCGCTCTCCCCGCTACAGTCAATAGCCATTCCTGTTTCCAAAGAGATGGCACTTTAAAAAGCATCTGCACCACTTACTTTACCCAAAGGAGTGGGATTTTTTTCACCAGTTCAATAATATTCATGTACAATATAAATGAATACAATATCCTTTGATGCCCTGGTCAGGTTCATGGTGTTTTTCTCTTTTCTCCATCTTCTCTTTCCTACAGTAAAGGAAAAAAATTAATCAGGGCTCATCAAATGCTCTCAGTTAAAAATATCTATTTTTTTCTTGAGAAGCATTTGGGGATTGATGACTGTTTTCTTCTTTAATAAAATAGCTATTTCTTTCTTGTTTTTCTTTCCCACTGGAAGACCAAAACCCCAAGCATTATTTTATTGGCAAAGCTTTCAGCTTTCAGTTGCTGAAAACCTAAGATGTTTTGGCCTGGAACCAAAATCATGAAAGTCTTTCCAAGGAACATTTTAAAACCTCGAAACTCTTCCTAGTTTTGTAGGTTTTCAGTTAAGATTTATTTTTAACAAGTCCTGGAACAGATGTCGGATGGGAGGGGGTTGTGCCTTCATCACCTCTCTCTACAGGTTGCGTCTTTCACCACGCTCACGTCTACTGCAGGGTCTGAGCTGAGGATGCCTTGGCACGTTCCTCCCCATGCCAGTTCCCCCTGCACAGTCACTTCTGGGTTAATTTGAAGCTCTGAGATGGTTTCACCTCCCCTAAGCCCAAGCAGGGATCCCAGGATGGTACATATTGGCAAGGTGTATGTTTTGGGTAGCAGCAATGCACTACCAAGAGGCAGCTTTTGAGCTCGGCATTTCTCCACAGCAGCAGTGAAAAATAAACCAAAAAAAATGACATGAGAAGAGATGAGAAATCCAGATACTTGGGTGCCTTCTGCCTGTGACCGAGCTGGACCTGCCTTTCCCCTGCAGCTCCTGAGGATGCATTGAAGTCCTGCACCCTCGCTGGATCCTCTTTCTCTTTTCACCTCATTCACTGCCCAGGAGTGGATTTAACCTGCAGAGTTGCTGGTTTCCCTCTGAAGAATTATTTGATTTAAGCCCTCTCATCCCCCGCTCCTCCCTTTCCCTCCAATCCTCCTCCTGAAAAAAGAAAGCTATAGCTGGAAATCACAGGAGCAGCACTGCTGGCACTGGCCTTGGCATGCATGGCACAGCACGGAGCAATGGGCCCTGGCAGCGTCGGGAAGCTTGATTGCCTTCAAATTGAAAACTAATGACTGAACTTCAGTGCCTCAGTGCTGGAGAGGTTTCCTCCTCATTTACTCAAAAACAAAAGGGAAAGGCAAGGTGAGCTTCACTCACACATGTCCTTGGTGAAACCAGAGAACAAGGAGCTTCTCGTCACTGTGTCACACGCCAGAAGAGGGGTTTCTTCAGCAAATATTGAATGCTGGAAAGGCGGTGTGAGCATGGCCACATTTCACCTCCTGGTGCAATTCTTACAAAATTAGTTCTTTTTAATTCACCTGGAAAACCCCCTTCTGCTCCTTTTACCTGAAGGGAAATTGCTGGCGAAGCCTCACAGCCATGAAGGAAAGGCTGGGGCAGACCCAAGGCACCCCATGGGCTCCTCTGGGGCATTTGCCTGCCAGGAAGCTCAACCTCTATTGCAAATAGGTTTTCCCAAGCTGGTGGAGCAGCTCTGCTCCATTGGGACCTGCGCTGCTCTGCAGCATCAGGAAGTGTCCTGCAGCTCCTGGCTGGTCCTTGAACTTCCCCTGAAGTCAAAGCTCCCGTTGAAACAGCAGCAGTCAGAACAACACATGGATGATGTGTACTGGCACGGTCAACTGTTTGAGGATCCAGGACAGGAATAAATAGGATAAAACACCTTCCTGGTTGCAAGCTGCACAACCTGGGTCACAGTGCCTGTGCTGTGCAGCTCTCCTGAGAGATGAATACACAGAAAAAGAACAGAGCCATGCTGCTTTTAGCCCCAAGACAGAGCCTCCGATGCCTGCTGGGACCCCCACGCCTGAGGACCAGCTGCCTCTGAGAGCCATGAAACAGTTGCCTGGCTCAAAATGAAAAACGAGAGGGCAAGCAAGCTGCTGACCCACAGCACCTAAACACAAGCAGCTGGGCTCCTGTGAAAGGAGACAGAGACCTGCTCATTTTTTAAAGCACTGGATAGATCGGCATGCCTCAGAGAGTTCAGGCAGATCAGACAGTTCCTCTCTCCATGTTTTGGAGAGAGAAAAGCAGAAGTAAAGCGGATTCCTGGCCCTGGAGGCTTTCCCTGCACTGTAATTTCATCACGCAGACAGGACGAGCATTAATCGGTTGGAGGTGAACACCCGGCATATTTATTGCAGCCTGAGCCAGATGTACTCTGCGCAGAGCATCTTTCCTCCCAACGCCGCGCTTGGAAACGCCTGGCTGATTAACAGAGTAAACAGCCAAGCGAGGGTGCCTGGAGATGGCATCTAAAGTTAGAAGGGACGGCAGCAAAGCTGAGAGGCAGTTACGAATAACAGAAGCTGAATAGGAAAAGGAGCCGAAAGGGAGCTGAAAAGGAGACTTGTGGAGAGCTGGAGGTGGCATCAGATGGAAATTCCCCCTAGGATTGCAACCAGCCATGATTTTATCCAGCTCCTGCTGCCTCCCCAGGTAACCCATTAATTCTGTGTGGAATAATCAGGTTTTCTAGTTTCGTTAACATGCAAAGACAATCTCCATGAACTCACTCCTGCCCTGCAGCAAGCTCCTGGGAGAGCTGTGCTTGTGCACCTGCAAAATTAAAGTCATCACATTAATTCAGCATCCCCAGCGCTGGGGAGGGCATGCGGATGCCTGCTCCCCTCTCCAGCCTAACGCCAAGTGAGAGCATCCACGTTGCACAGCAGCATCAGTCAGGCAACTTGCTTTTCTCTTACTGGTGGTCCTCTGAGGATGAAGCCTCTGAGGAAGCCCAGCATGGTCGCAAGTGAGATGGGGCGAGGAGTGCAGCCAGAGCCTTCCCACTCCAGCCATGTGCATAGTTGTCACCAGCAAAGGTGTCAAGGTTATTTCAGACATCTCCACTCGCAAGAAAAATGGGGCTTTGGCAGGTGGGTCTCCTGATACTTCCAGGCCAAAGCTGCAGCAACAAATCCCCAAGCTGTGGGAAAAGCCCTGCAATGCTTCCTCCGGGCTCGAACCGGCCACAGGTGCTGTGTTCAAACCTCTGAGGGTGAGGCTGCACCTCTCTGCCAAACCAGCTGGATGCTGAACACTGCTGTATCAAATGTGCAGGCCCATGCAGAGCCATCCATATCCCCCCTGCATTCCCAGGATGCTGGGCATGCTCTGAGATGCAGGGCTGTGAGCAGAGAGAGAAATTACCTTGTTTCTTCGCCAGTAAGGGGTTTGGCAGGGGAATCTGTGACAACTTTGCTGACAGCTGAGAAAAACCGCTGCTGCAGTCGGTCGTCCTGTTGTTTGCACAGGGACAACAGAGTGTTTATTGTCAGGCTGGTTTTTGTTGACTTCTTCCCTTCCTTCAAGCAGGAGAATGCCAGCGATGCGAAGATGCTGCAGGGTCTTTAACAGCAAGTTAAATATAACAAATTGCAGGGATCTGTGAAAATCCATTTGGGAATTTATGTTATATGGGTGGAGAATTTCTTGGCCTGCATGGAGTCATGGGTGAGTGTGACAGAGCATTAAAACTCTTCTTAGAAGGGTGATAAATAGGAGATGGAGCAGAAATCCAGATTCAGCATGAGTAGCTTTATCCTAAAGACACTTTACAGGTACCTTCAGCTTCCTCCAGTAATTACTGAATTTATTAACTTAGTACCTCTGGTCATTTTCAGTTCCTCATTCTCCATTTCTTACAGATGAAGTTTATCTTCAAAACATCCTGAACCTGGCCATTCAGGCAGATGTTAATGCAGAAAGGAGAAGGACTGGCCATCGCAGTGTGGCCAGAGGAACGCTCTCCCCAAGGCTGCTCTCCCTTTCCTGCCTGGGATGCAAAGGATTTAGACCCAAGCATGAACTTCTTTCTGACTCACACTCCCATGGGAATTTTTTTGCCTTCTTGTTCTTTGTTCACAATTATAAACTCAGAAAATTCTTGCCGCAGTCCCCCCCCCCCCGCCCCCCACCCCGCCAAAACGTGTATCTTGCAGCTTCTTCAGCAGGTGATCAGCAGCAGTGGGTTGCAGAGGTTTCATGTACCTCTATCTACCTCTCTGTTATGAGTGTGCTTCACTGGGTATACTTAATGTGTTAATTACAATAACCACTGCTACCTAATTTTTGCCTTATTATCTATTTTTCACTGGGGCTACATAAGCTGCTAGCAAATGGGGTTAAGCTGGAATTGATTTCACAAGTTTAATCAGAAATATGAGAAACTCCCAAAGGTCTACCAAGGAACCCCGCAGCAGTAAATGCTCAGCAGTTCATAGTATGTGGGTACACATCCATGCTGGTGCTCTGTAAGTGCTTTTAAGGTTAAGGTGTCCAGTACTGTCCCACTTTAATCACCATTTTTCCATGGCTAGAGGAGGCTGCTGCTTGAAGACAGTGTCCCAGTCGTGCTACCAAATGGGGCTGCTGCTCTTCTGCTCCCGTACTTGGCACAGGTGTAACCAGAAAAAAACACACTTAAAATCCATACAGAAGCTGTGGTGGGAAGGAGACAGGGATGCCTTTGCCACCAGGACAGTGCTTGGGGTGTTGAACCCTTGTCCGATGGTACAGAGCCATCCCCTGGTCCATGGGATTGAGGCATCGGAGCCCAGCACCTGAACAGATGCAGGCTGAGTTTGCAGTGTCTGTTTTTAAACAGTTCCTCCAAAATACCTTCCTACAGAAGAACTACGTTGAAAGAGTCACATGTGCAGGTGTTTTACTCCAAACAGCTGCCTTGGCTTATTTCCCAATATTCTGGGAATTTCAGCAGGAACTGATTTCAAAGCCGTGGGATTTGCCTCTGAGAAGGGCTCCAGTTCCCAGTGCTCAGGTCCAAAATCAACTAAATGCTTCTGAAAACCTCCTGCCTTTCCCTATTCAGTAAGAATTTGCTGTTTTGAGGCTGGATCACCTGCCAACCCTGGCAGTCACCTTCTTATCTGTCTCCCTGGGGCTTTCCAGTCTCCTGTTCCTCTGCACAGGGAACAGTTAGTCCACCGTGCTTAAGGCTTAATCTGTGGGCCTGACTCTCTTTTACCCAAAACAACATTAGCAGTGGGGAGCAGCACTGAAGGGAGAGATGTCTTTGCTCAAAAGCATCTCAAAACTGCCAGTCAGGACCAAAAACCAGAGTCGGCCCTGGTCAGGCTCAGCCGGCCAGTGCTCCCACTCTGTGCTGGCTGCCTCCCGAAGGTCCCAGCCAGAAGGAATTTGCTGCAGGTCTGAGTTAAGTATTTTGTTAACTCAGCTAATCTTGGCTAAACCCCTACCTAGCCTGGCTTCTACTTGATTTTATTGCCTTACAGGCTCATTGACAGGAGCCTGTTGCTGTCTGTGTTAGCAAATGGATCCTGCTCAGCTGCTGCCACGGGATGGGCATAGAGAGTGGCCAGGAAGGACTGGAGTTTGGCTTGTTGTCTCTGATGGAAAACCAGAGTTTTCCCAAATAAGAACTCTGGTGTCCTGGGGGCCAAAGCCAAGGTTTGCAGAGGTTAAGCCCAGTCTTATCTAACAAAAGCTGTGTCATATCTTGTTCAGTCTGTCAATGTGGGGGAGGTCAGGATGGTGTCTCCAAGAGTTGTGGCAAGGAGATCCAGCTACATCTGCGGGAGTATAAGGGGGACTAGATAACCATGGGGAAGGGAATTCACAGAGTTACTACACAGAGAAGCCACCCCTGTCTCCCAAACTCCCTAAGCCACAACTAGCTGGAGGCTGGGAACACACCTTGGCGTGCTTGTCCTGCTCTTTCCCCAGCGCTCGCTTTTGGTCACTGACGATGTACTATGTGGTGAGGAAGACTTCTACTGCGATCCATGAGGCTGCTCTTACACTGGGCAGGAGCACGACTGCGTCGTGGGGACATGAGCTCATGGCTCAGCCATCCATCCGCTCAATCCCAGGGCCCAGTTCGAGCTGCCTGTGTGGCTGTGTGAGCACTGGGTTTGCCGGAGGAAGGCAATGCAGGAGCATCTCTAACGGCAATGTAGAGACTCACAGGTGGCAGCAGCATCCCCCTCCTGGTGTTAATAGGTCTTCAGGCATCAGGGTAATAACTCTGACAGACAGGATCAATTCTTCTCTTGCTGGAAATGATGAGGAACAGGAACAGAAAGATCCTGAGCCTGCATTTGACATCAATCAAGTATGCACGGAAATAGTTTGGTGGTGGTAACAAAGCAGCAGGGAGGAGGAGAGCAGGGAGGTGCTCATGAATCATGAGCCAAGCATGAATCAGGGGTGGTTGGCTGAGTGGCTGAAAGCAGCAGCCTGAAACCTGCTCCCCGCTCGGTCCTGGAGCCAAGCATGGGGCTGGGCTATTGCCCACAGAGTCCCTGCATCCTGCCCAGCATCGCTCTGCCAGCCTAAACCTGAGTGCTGCGCAAGCAGGGTGAGAAGTGGGGAGGTAGACAAGAAGCTAACAGGCAGTAATGAGCACCTCCTCGCCACTGCCTAATGGGTTGTGCCTGAACTAAGAGGGAACCGTGTTGGACACCCCAAGGGAGTGAGCAGATGCTGTGACTGAAGCCAGCAATGCACCTGATTTAATCCTGAAACTCTCTGGGAAGGCTCTAAATGAGGAGAGCTTGGCAGCACCATCCCCATCCTCAAGCTCTGCAGAGCCACTCTGCACGGGTGACTGCAGGAGCTGCCCCGGACACCAGGAACAGAGGCAAAAAAACAACGGGTCAACCAAACCAGCCCAGAACATACAAGTGGCCCCCCAGCCTCTCCCACTGTGGCCTTCGCTGATCTCCAGCCATGCATAACCTCCACGCTCTCCCTGGCTTCTCTCACATTAGTTTCACGCCATAGCCTCTCTCTCCAGCTCTGCCACCACTTTGCACATGGGTTGCAGCACCGCTGCATGTCCATGTGCTTTCTGCTCTCTGCCTGCTCCCACGTGCAGCTGCAGAGGACCTGCAGGATCGTGAGGTGGTGGAGAAGTCTTCAAGAGAGTGCACACCGGTGCCAACTCCTTAATAAACCAAGTGGGTTAGCAGGGATTCAAAATAAGAGCTTCTGTCGGGGGGAAATGATTCTGGGTCCCTCCATCAGGCTGCTGCCCAGCAAAACTGATACCCACGGCCCTGAACTGACTCTGCTCCAGTTCATCTGCAGTCCTGCTGCTGGGACTGTACTCAGAATGAACGTTTTCCTTCGCAGTAGCAAGAGAGAAAGCTGCGAAGTTTCACTGAAATCTTGTGGTTGCGAAATCTTCAGTCTCCATTGAACAGACATTTAGATGTAAACACCCTCCCGTGGATCCAGAGCTGCTTACAACAGACAGTTGATGGGGATTGGGCTCTTTATGGCACAAGGCTGTGTTTTATTTACCTGCCTTGCCAATAAAGTCTGGAGGTTGTTCAGCAGCAACAGTTCAGCAGCAGTTTCTCGTTAAAACTGCCTCACTCACCTTTGATTTTATTCTTTTGTGTGCATGCTTTCCTCCCCGTACTCCTGTGAAGCCACCAGGTTGGATGCAATAAATCAGTGATGTCAGTGATGCAAGGCTGATTCACATCAGCTACGGTTCTGTCCTGCCCCATGTGTTTGACTTCCTGGAACAAAACAGTAAGACTTACGACTTCTGGAGGAAGCCATTATCGAATGATGGCAGGATGTGTCATGAAACAAGGGGATTTTTGTGATCTATGTGAAGAATGACCTCTCTAACTTCCTCAGTGCAAGGTCACCAAATCAAACGCACATCAGGGACACACACACCCCCCCCCCCCCCCCTTTATGTGTGTTTGCAGAGTTCTCTGCAGTTGTATGCAGCCAGGGACTGTACATCTAACAGAAACATTTCAGCTTAGAGCTTTCCATTAAGAAAAAACACACGAAGTACCTCTTCAGTAACAAATCTGCTGAGACAATCAAGTCCTCCTATGTAAGTTGTGATTATAAACCTTCATCTAGATTTCACTGCCCCTGCGCCACCAGACAACAATTAGGATGAGTGGCCAAACACCCACCAGCGCAGAGAGCACAAAGAACCACCGTGTGCGGCTTGATGCTCCCAAGCATCCGACGCTAACACACAGCACCTGCAGAGCAGCGTGCCTGGGAGGCGCTCCAGTCGAAAGGAAACATTTGGCGTGACCCCACAAAGCCTCGGAGAGGGGCAAAGGGGGAGAGAGATGGAGAATTGCCCCCAACCACCAGCTCCCCAAGGAGCACAAAACCCACCATGATGGGGGAATCTCCATGTATGTGTAGGAGCAAGGATGGATCATTCATACGTGTGATGATGGTTTACTGGCTCTCTGTGTCCTCAGTTTCAATCCTTCAGTGTTCGTGGGTGTATTTTTCTCTCACTGATGGCTTGTTGAACCGTTTCCAGCTGCTGTGGAGCAGGTCTGAGCATACAGCACCTGACACGCGGGGCACACCCTGGTACGCCCAGCCAATCCCCACTGGCCCTCACCCTGTGCTGTGCAAGGCTGAATGCTGCAGTGGCTCATTGTGTGCTGCCCAGGAGCTTATTTAAAAGGGGACAGAGCTCCAACAAACTCATTTCATGCAGGTTAGAAGGCATTTGCAGGTGGCAATAACTTTCACTGTTGGCCTGGATGGGGTTGAATCTGGACTCCCACCCCATTCCTCATCCCCCATCTTGGACTTGAAGACAGAAATTCCCAGCAACAAGAAGGCCAAAGATCCCATGTCCCCATTCATGGTGGCTCGGAGATTTGCAATGAGCAGATGCTGGACCCTGCCAGCTATCCTTGTAATTCCTCATGTCCTTGTCTTTCACACCACTCCAAAAGAGATTTTAAGGCAGACCCTGCTCTTGTTACAAACTCGGTGTTCTCATGGATGCGGTGCTTTACACAGCAGTGGGGTGTGATTGCACGTCTCTCCTCCCCACCACTGCTAATATCACCCAGGATGCAGTCAGGTTTTCAACAGTACAAGCAGGTTGCCTGAGGATAGCTTTTCCCCACTTCCCAAACTGAAGGTGATTCGATTATTTACAGGAAGAGTTTACAAAAATGTACTGAAAATTACTTGAGATTAGGTGAGGCTTTCTTCAGTAACAGGGGCTCTCTATCTCTGCCTCTATTGATCCTGCAGTAGAAATAAACAAACACCAAGTTTGCAAAAAGTTTTCAGGTGTTTTGGTTTTTTTCTCAAGCTTCTGAAAACTTCAGCTCCAGGGAGGCAAGAGATGTGAGCCACAGCTTGGAAAGCAAATGGGGCTGATGATAGGTGTGAGTATGGTCTTGGCAAAGCTGCATAACAACACCCCACTGTCCCACACAGCAAATTTGGGAGGGGAGGACTTTTTACAAGGGACTGTAGTGACAGGACAATGGGCAACAGGTTTAAACTGAAAGAAGGAGATTTAGATTGGACATCAGGAAGGAATTCTTCCTGAAGAGGGTGGGGAGCACTGGGACAGGTTGCCCAGAGAAGCTGTGGGTGCCCCATCCCTGGCAGTGTCCAAGGCCAGGCTGGATGAGGCTGGGAGCAACCTGGGCTATGGAAGGTGTCCCTGCCCATGGCAGGGGGGTTGGACCTGGATGATCTTTAAGGTCCCTTCCAACCCAAACCAAACCCCAAAAGGGGGTGGTGTTGCTCTACAGATCATCTCACCAACAACAGACACGAGAAGGAGGATCTCAAGGGTTTTGTTTCTGTGCTGACTCCTGGCATTAGAGACTAGCTGGTTATTGGACCAGGACCCCAGTGGAGAACCCAGAAGTCTTGCTGCTCCACCACCAGTAGTCACAGCTCGGGGATGTGATTTTCAGTGTAAACTTTCAGCTGAAGGTCATTTGAACTTTTTTCTAGCAAACAAATCCTCCAAGGAGGGGATTTGGGTTTTTTTACTACTGTTCTCCAGGGAGAAAATATCCCTGTGGGTGTTTGCCTCCCCATCCCACTGGAAGCTGGCTCAGCTGCCAGTTTTGCCATCCTCTGGATGTTGACAGGCTAAAAATAACCTGTGTACAACCAACCTGCCACCCATTAGCCCCCGGCGATGGCACTGACAGGTGCTCACGAGCTGCAGCGATTTAAATGAGAGCACCACCAACACAAATGAGATTTTAGATGTCTCGCTGTGCTGCACAGCGAAACTCCTCCACAGTGGGCAGGGAAGGGCTTTCAAAGCCTCTGGGAAGTAATGCCAAGCAAATAAATGTCATGCAGAGTGGGGTGCACTGGTAGATGGCTGGTGCTGGGCTCTTCTCTGGTGCAGGACCTGGATTTATTTGTGCTGCTCAGCCCTGAGGACTGGCTCTGTTCAGTGCACAGGAGCCCATGGATGGTCACAGTGAGCACAGCTTTTTGCATATAACACTTCTTGTAGCAAAATGAGGATGAATCAGGGAGATGCCATGTCCCTAATCCCCTAAATTATCAGCACTGAGGGCAATTGCAGGGTCTCCACATCCTGAGGTTCCCTTTACAAGTCCACTTCTATGCTCCTCTGACATATTTTAAGTGGCTACTGGGGCAAAGGTAAAATCTCAAGGGAATGAGAGTGCTCCATTAGCTGGATCTGCTCTGATAGCAGAGGGGTTTTGAGGATACCACGTTGTCTGTGGCTGCCAGCATGGGTCACATGAATTCCATCTCATGCAGAGTACCAGCAGTCACCCAGTGGGATTTTTCCTTTTCTAGAGGAAAAAAAAAAAAAAGTCTTTAAATCCATGCTGCTGGAGAGAGGACCTGACTGCAGCAGCCAGCGAAAGCAGTACTGTTCACCATGTAGTGGTGGCCTGGCACCAGTTCACATGTCACAGTCACTCCTGTTGTCACCCACTCAAAACAGTAACAACTACTGACAAGAAGAGATGCTCAAAATGCACAGAATACCGTATTTTGCCTGGCTCTTACTTTATTAGCAGACAAGTTAACTGATTACCTGGGATATGGAGAAGGCTGAAGTACTCAACAAATTTCTGCCTCAGTCTTCAGCAGTGTGCTGAAGCCACATCACCCACGTCACAGAAGGCAAAGGCAGGGACTGGGAGAATGCAGAACTGCCTGCTGTAGGAGAAGACCAGATCTGAGACCATCTAAGGAACCTGAAGTTGCACAAGTCCGTGGGACCTGACGCGGTGCATCCACGGGTCCTGAGGGAACTGACAGATGAGGTTGCTAAACCTCTATCCATCATATTTGAGAAGTCCTGGCAGTCTGTCGAAGTTCCCACTGACTGGAAAAGGGGAAACATAACCCCCATCTTTAAAAAGGGGAGAAGGAAGACCCAGGGAACTACAGGCTAGTCAGTCTCACCTCTGTGCCTGGCAAGATCATGGAGCAGATCCTCCTGGAAACCATGCAAAGGCACATGGAAAACAAGGAGGTAATTGGTGACAGCCAACATGGCTTCACCAAGGGCAGATCATGCCTGACGAATCTGGTGGCTTCTATGATGGGGTCACGACCTCGGTGGATAAAGGACGGGCAACTGATGTCATCTACCTGGACTTGTGCAAAACATTTGACGCTGTCCCACACCACATCCTTGTCTCTAAGTTGGAGAGGGATGGATTTGATGGATGGACCGCTTGGTGGATAATGAACTGGCTTGATGGTTGCACTCAGAGAGTTGTGGTCAACGGCTCCATGTCTGAGTGGAGTTCAGAGGGCTGGAGCCCCTCTGCCATGGGGACAGGCTGGGAGAGTTGGGGTGTTCAGCCTGGAGAAGAGAAGGCTCTGGGGAGACCTTAGAGCCCCTTCCAGTGCCTGGGGGGGCTACAAGAAAGCTGTAGGGGGGACTTTTTACAAGGGCCTATAGTGACAGGACAAGGGGTAACAGGTTTAAACTGAAAGAGGGAGATGGAGATGGGACATCAGGAAGGAATTTTTCCCAGAGAGGGTGGGGGGCACTGGGACAGGTTGCCCAGAGAAGCTGTGGATGCCCCATCCCTGGGAGTGTCCAAGGCCAGGCTGGATGAGGCTTGGACCAACCTGGGACAGTGGAAGGTGTCCCTGTCCATGGCAGGGAGGTTGGAAATGGATGATCTTTAAGGTCACTTCCCACCCAAACCATTCTGCGAAGTGTCTTTCAAACTGCCAGAATATCTTCAAACTTCCAAGGGTCTATCTGTACCAACTCTTGCCAGCTCTGCCTGGGCTGCCGAACCTCCCAGACCCCAGTGAGGAAGCAGCCAAGGAAGATCATGAAACCAGGAATGTGGAATAAGGTACAGATGAGACCCAGCACGTCATGAATCTGTTGTCATGCAATTGTCCCTGTGAAAGCTCGTCAGGTACAGGAGAGCAATAGGTCTATGTTGTTGTGAACGAAAGTGCTTTGGTTCCAGGCATTGTGATTTAGACAATTTAGTTGTCACAGAAGATAAAGAAGTGACTTGCATACAGTGGATGAGCATCTTCAAAGGTGATTATACCAGATTCTGAAAAACTTTTTCATCTGGTAGAGAAAAGGCATAGCAAGATGTCAAATGGTTGGAAGGTAAGTTAGCGCTGGGGCTTTGCCAGGCCTGGTAGTGACCTGTAAAGGGATCTGCTGCCCTCCCAAGTCCCAGGGGCTTAGTCGGTGTCTGCAGGGGCCCAAACAGGTCCCCGCCACCCTAGTGGGACATGTTAACTGGACCAGTGCTGGACTCATCCCTTTTTGCTGTCATCAGACGGAAGCCAGCAGTGGTCCTGGCAGTGAAGGTTTCATGCAGTACACTACGGGCTTGTATCAGGGCACAAGCTGACATTCACAGATTCATGGAGTGTTCGGGGTTGGAAGGGAGCTCTAGAGATCATCCAGTCCAACCTCCCTGCCAGAGCAGGATCACCCAGAGCAGATCACGCAGGAACAAGTCCACGGGCTTTGGAAAGGCTCCAGGGAAGGAGACTCCCCCCTCTCTGGGCAGCCTGTCCCAGGGCTCTGTCACCCTCACAGGGAAGAAGCAGTTCCTCATGTTCATGCTGAACCTTTTCTTTTCCAATTTATGGCCATTGCCCCTAGTCCTGTCACTGGGCACCACTGAGAAGAGCCTGGCCCCATCCTTCTGACACCCCTCCTTTAGCTATTGATCAGCATTGATCAGATCCCCTCAGCCCCCTCTTCTCCCAGCTGAACAGCCCCAGCTCTCCCAGCCTTCCCTCACATGGAAGGTGCTCCAGGCCCTTCATCATCTCAGTGCCCCTGCGCTGTAGCTCCTTGTCCTCCTGGAGCTGAGGAGCCCAGAACTGGACACCGCACTCCAGGGGAGGCCTCACCAGCACAGAGTAGAGGGGGAGGAGAACTTCCCTCCACCCGCTGGCCACGCTCTGCTTAATGCATCCCTCCCTGCGCTGTGTTCATCACAAAGTCAGCTAACAGAATTGATGTAAGGTGTAACATGTAGGAGCACCTCTGTGGGTTGAACAGCTTTGGAGTTGGTCATCTGAAAACTCTTGACAGAATTATAAGGTAATCTCTGCCAGAGAGAAGCTGCAAGAGAAGCCACATGCCTGGCGTCTGCTGTGAGCTTGCCTGGCGTCTGCTGTGAGCTTACCTGGCTCCAAACGTCACAGCGGAGCATGTAAGAAAAGCTCCAGGGTGCAGACTGCCATCGGCACCTGCTTGTCCAGTTCTCAGCGCACCCCTTGAGATGGTCATCATCGTCACTGAGATGAGTAGGGAGAAGCTGGAAACCAAAATGCTCTGGGTGTCTTGGCTTAGCTTTCTTCTCTGCTTTGCTTTGACTCACTGAACAACCCCATCTGGCTTTTCCGAACAGCAGTGTTGCTCACCTTGCACTTTATGCTTTCCTGGGGATCAGTGATCATCATCCTTTCAGTCGACAATGAAATAGCAAGGAAAATTAGCAGCACTTCTGCCACGGGCTCAGAGCCAGTAAATCCCAGAGAAACATCGTGGCACTCACACAGGGTTCAGACAGCTGCTGGGACTGATCCCCCTGTCTCCATCTTTATCTCTTTACCTGTAGCTATTCTTCTTCCTGGGATGCTGAAGGATGTCCCTGCTGTAATACCAGACCCGCAGCAAAATCCGTCTCAAGTGGCCCAGCAGCAGCGGTTTGTGTCCCCAGCCCTCCCTGCCAGCGTGAACGTGATTCATTTCAGAGCAGTGCCCCCACAGGAAATCTATTATTTCCTGTTCCTCGAGTGAGTGATGTTCCTCCCTCTAAATTGAAGCTTTTCACAGAAGCAGACGGCTCCTCCATGTATTTCTCACCTTAAGGAGACATTTGCAAAGCTTTAAAATCATCCACATATTTGGTTTCAGCTGCTTTGAGGTGAAAAGCCAGTTTTCTGGTTCTAAAGATGTTTCGGCACTAATGGCTAATGATGGTAAAACAAAACAAATATTTGGATGCAAATGGTCCAAGGAAAATGAGATGTCATGAATTACTGAACTGTTTGATTTTTATTTTCTTTTTTATTTCTTCCCAGTTGGAGAAAAGTTCTGCCTTCTCATCCTGATTTTGAGCATTAACACACTCTGAACATCCAAAGTGGTCAACTGTTTTCCATCCAGCCTTGGAATAAGTCCATTGCTGTAATGTGCCATGGTTTCTACTACAGCTACAGTGCCTTACTCCTTACGTAGAGGAGGCACGAGTGCTAGGTGATTTAACTCCTCCATCCTGGGGGGCAATGAACGGACACCAGCAGTGCTGCTGCAGAGAGTTTTAGTCTCAGTTACTGACACAGTGGAGGGAGCTTAAATCTTAAAATTGAGAGCAGGGAAATCTCTAGGAGGGAACCACGTCGAGCCGCAGCGAGGCAGATCCAGCTGGCTTTGTGATGACTCAGCTTCAGGGAGATAATTGCCATCTCCAAATATCAAGGGATGTTGCTGCCAAGGAAGGAAAGGAAATATTTATGGTGGAAGAGAGTTCAAAGGCAGCATGGCTGAGCTGCTTGTGTGAAAACAGAGGTGGGATGATCCAGGCTGAGCAGGAAGGAAAGTAGTAGCCTGTGACATTAGCCTCCTGAGTGTGGAAGAGTTAGAAACGCCATCATTTGGGATGCTCAAAATTATACCAGACAAGATCTGAGTGAGTTCCCTCCAGGGAGCAGTCATGCACCAGCTGAAGCAGATCTCTCCTGCCTCCCCACTTCTGCATTGCACTACATTTTCTCATATAACTGCAGGTGTCAGTAAGGAAATTATTAGATCCATGTCCCCAGTGGTTCCATGATGCCTCCCCTCAGTCGGAGCTACAACTCTCCTGCCAACAGGCTGTGAGATGGCCCTGCCAGACACGTGGGATTGGTGTCCCCAGGGCTGTTTGACCTCTTCAAGAAGGGAAATTGGATGCACAGCCTCTGCATCCCTCACCAGGCTGGCAGCACACAGGCTGCCCCGCATCATGTGGGGCAGAGTTACCACAATGCTGCCTCTGCCTGCAAGCAGCTCCACACCAACTGCTTGAAGACAAGTGAAGCAGTTTGGCACCACTCCTGCCCTGGCACCACTAACCTCTGCACCGTGTTGTCAGGGGAATGGATGAAAAAGAGCAGGGAAGGAACGGGACAGCCAGAGGTTCACAAAGGAGCTTGGCCTGTCAGGAGCCAGAGAATAAATGCAAAGGCTTTCCCTGAAGAGCTCAAGGATTACAACATCTGTGCTGGGGTGGGCAGCATGAAGGCTGGCAAAGGTTGGACACCACCAGATGTGAAAAATCTTTGTAGAGGAAAAGCCTCACCATCCAAAGAGAGGGAAATAAGAGCTTCAGCTCTTGACTGATGTATCTGCAGTGAGCAGCAGAGAAGGTGCCCTTTGCTTGTGCTGCCAGCTTTCCTCCAGGAAAAGCAACAGAAAGAAGAAAGCTTCACCGCAACACTGCTGAGATGGACAGAGGTCAGACTGTTCCCACACCTACACAGCAGCTCCCTCCTATGAAAAGCAGACACTGTTTGCCACCTCTGTGCTATAAAAGCCTGCTGCCACTTTGGTGTGACTCCTCCCCACCTCTAACCTGATGTGCCTGGGCTGCCTCATGTCCTCTGCACCTTCCAGGTGCTCTCCTGCGGCTGGGATGCTGCATCACCTCCCTGCTGTAGCTGGACCCTGTGTCTTGGGTGCTGCCTGGTGGGTGGTAATGTGGGAGGACCTCGATACTTTCTGTTAAGAGAACTGATCGCATCAATACCACAGGCATCTGCACCCGTCTGGTCTCCTGGGGCCAAAGTCTTCCTCTCTCCACACTCTGTAGGGATTGCTAGATGGTCTACTGGCATCGAGGCCAGTATTTGGTACGTGAATTTGGCAGAAGATAGGATTCTTATCCCAGTCTCATAGATGGAGGAACTGAGAGACAGAAAAGTGACTTGGCTGGATTCATCCAGGTCATCTCAAGCAGAGCACAGAAGGAAAACCACACTTTCCAGCTCTGAGCAGATAACACAGTCCACAGATTCAACATTTCACCCTGTTTGCCAACCACTATATTTTTGTTTGTTCTCACTTTCAGGGAGAGACTAAATTACCCCAAATTACAATTCAGGTTAGAGGAACTGTGGCTTCTTCAGCCATCAGCACAGAGAAACCCAGCTGGAAAGGACAAGGTGCTATCAGCTGTGGCAGAGATTCAGATCAATTTTTTCTCCCCATGTTCCAGAATATTTTGACATCAGAATGAGGCCAAGTGAGGAGAAATTTTCATCCCTGAAGAGCAATTGTTTGCTTTAAAAAGGTATAAATCTTCTGGAAAAGAGACTTAAATTTGAAGTGACCATTTAGCCATAACTGCAACTTTGCCAGCAATTTGCTATAACGTGGGATGACTCAGAAATACAAAACCGAGGGGAAAATCTCTTCCTTTGTTCAAGGGGAAAAAGAGATGTATCCCTCTTTAAAACAGAACTGAAAGCTCTGCAATATTAGGTTGAATTCAGAACAAAAGCTGCAGAGAAAATATTCCTGAGTACCTGGTCCCAATTCTATTGCTGTCTCCCTATAACTGTTAAGACTTGGTCCTGTTATTCACAACATGAGGGTGTAGAATATGGTGTGTAAGTCAGTAAAGAGCCAGATAAATCAACTCTGAAAATCACCTGCACACTGTTATTTGTGTGGGCCCGTGAATGAGCCCCTCTACAGACAGACAGCAGCAGCCTCACAGTCACAAACCCTGGTCCTCATGGGGGACTTCAACCACCCCGATATCTGTTTGGAGGGACAGCACGGCAGGGCACAGGCCAGCCAGGAGGTTTCTGGAATGACAACTGGATCCTGGTTTCTGGATGACAACTTCTCCAAGTGACAGAGGAGCCGACAAGGAGGGGTGCCATGCTGGGCCTTGTTCTCACCAACAGGGAGGGGCTGGGGGAGAATGTGACCCTCCGGAGCAGCCTTGGCTGCAGTGACCATGGAATGGTGGAGTTTGAGATCCTTACGGAGGCGAGGAGGGTGCGCAGCAAGCTCGCTACCCTGGGCTTCAGGAGAGGAGACTTTGGCCTCTTCAGGGAACTGATGGGCAAGGTTCCTTGGGATGAAGCCCTGGAGGGAAGAGGGGCCCAAGAAAGCTGGCGAGTGTTCAAGGACCTTCTCCTCCAAGCTCAGGAGCGATGCATCCCAGTGAAGTCAGTGAAAAATGCCAGGAGGCCTGTGTGGATGAAGAAGCAACTCCTGGACAAAGTGAAGAAAGAAAAGGAAGCCTACAGTGGGTGGGAGCAAGGACAAGGGACCAGGAGGATTACAGACAAGTTGTCCAAGAACTCAGGAATCAGGTTAGGAAAGCCAAAGCCCTGAAGAATTAAACCTGGCCAGGGACATCAAGACCAACACAAAGGGCTTCTGTAGGTACACAGGGGATAAAAAGAAGATCATGAAAAATGTGGGCCCTCTACGGAAGGAAACAGGTGAGCTGGAGGGGACTTTTTACAAGGGCGGGTAGTGACAGAACAAGGGGTAATGGGTTTAAATTGAAAGAAGGGAGATTGAGATGGGGCATCAGGAAGAAATTCTTCCTGGAGAAGGTGGGGGGCACTGGGACAGGTTTCCCAGAGAAGCTGTGGATGCCCCATCCCTGGAAGTGTCCAAGGCCAGGCTGGATGAGGCTTGGAGCAACCTCGGCTAGTGGAGGGTGTTCCTGCCCATGGCAGGGGGCTTGGAACTAGATGATCTGTAAGGTCCCTTCCAACCTAAGCTGTTCCATGATTCTGTGATTTAAAAGATTTTCTTTGTAGAGCAGGGAACAGCCTTAACTCTGCCCTGGGATACCCCAGGTGCCACCATACCAGGACCAGCCACTGCAGCTGTTCCTGCACAGCACCCAGAGCTCTGTGCCCATTTCCACCACCTAAAGATCATAATTTCCACCCCCAGGTAGAGCCTGGGAACAAGCTGGCACACACAGCCCCACTCGGCCAGCTCTCTCATGAAGAGGAACAACTCTATTTGGTGTGCTGACATGAGCCAGTAGCTGGGGCCATCTCCAAGCCGCTATAAGGGCAAAGCAAAGCATTGAGTCTGACATGGATCATCTGCATCTGCAATAAAGCAGGGAGACAGATTGCCCAATAATTAGCCCTGGGGTGCTAATGACAGAGCATTTACAATCATCCCCCTGCCCAGCTCCCTGCATTAAATGGGGAATGCATGCAAAGGGCAGCAGGAGACCTTGACGTGTCAGATGTGAAGTCTCAGCTGGACCGGCTGTGCTGGTTTGCAGTTGCAAGGTTGTGAGCAGGATTTAAGCACAGGGAATGGCTTTAAGTCCTCCAATATAAGTGCAAAGTACTGCTGCACTTTTGATTTGTACTTGGTTGGTTGTGTCTGTAAGCACGAAGGAAACCTGCTGCCCCTCTGAACGAGTGAGACCAGATGTGGCCCTTGGAGGGTACCCAGGGAAGGGAACGGGGGATCTCCATCCTTGCAATCTACAGGCACAACGCCACAGCAGAGCTGGGCAAAGTTCTGACCTGAAAGGTTAGGAAGAATCTGCTCAAATAGCAACCAAGATGCAACATTGCTACCATTCCTGGGAAATGAAATCCCCACACAGAGACATTTCATTTGGTGAAAACCTTCCACTCTGATTATAATCAAAGCATCACATTCTGCCTCGCCTTCTCCCTGGCGGTGATGGGGTCACTGGGGATATCTCAGCAGGAAATTTCTAAAGGAAATGTCTTTCAGAACAAGCCTTTGCGGTAAGAACACATCCATCTTATCAAAACGCCTTGTTCCCTGTTTTATTTTTGAACAAAGTCTGCCCAGATGTGCACTGTGTACCTGTACCAGCCGTGCCTGTGGCTCTCACCAGCCCTGCAAGGCCAGGAGAGGAATTCAAGCGTTTGCTACCCTCTGCTGTCCTCCTCCTGCTATTTCACCTCCCTCTGGCAGAGGCCACTGCTATTTTCCTCTCTCCTTACGTCCCTGTGTCACCTGCCATAGAGGCATCATCCTCCTTCACATCAGAAGACACTGAGCCTTTCCAGGTGCCTTCGGGCTGAACCTGCAGCCCCCCTCAACTATCTGCTCCCCCAGACCACTCAGACCCATCTCCCAGCTATTATCATCTCCATACACAGAGCAGCTGTGCTTCCCTCCGTCCCCTTTGGCTCACTGTCCTTTCTGCCCCTAACCCTACCCTTGTGCGGCTCCTCCCTCCGCATCGCTCACAGATATGAAACAGCTCATGGGAGAGCTGGACTCTGACCTGACGAGCACTGGAAGCCCTTCTGAGTGTCTCACAGAACAGTCTGGCAGCACCAGGGTTAATTCTGAGGTGCTATCAGTGCAGCTCCTGCCTTTATTAACACCCCTTGACTCTTCATGGAGGAAAACAAGCCAAGAGATAAATGCCAGCCTTGTTGCTTTGGTGCCTACGTTGAATATTTATCACACGGAGAGAGATCAGGACATAATTCCTTCCTAATGAGCCACGTTCAACTGACTCCTGATAGGATCTGAGGTGTGGAGTCCCTTTCTCTGAGATCGGTTGTTTACCGCAGCTGCCGAGCTGTGCCGATCTCCCTCGAGAAGCCACACGCCGCTGCCTGTCCCAAGGGCTGGGGTTTCACAGGGAGATAAATGTGACCCTGCGCTGCTCACACAACTTGTTGGTTGCTTATGATGAGCAGCGTTGCTGGCTTTAGCAGAGGGTGCTCCTGGAGCAGAGTATAGTCACCAAATCATCAGTCCCAGTCTGAAACCAAAGAACCTAGCAGCTATGGTGATGTTTCTACGTGGTGCTCCTTGGATCCTGTCTATGTGTTGCTCTGGAACAGTGGGAGCCCAAAGGATCTCTTTAGGAGATCCTGATCTCAAGAGCTCCAGCTCTGGCTTCCACAGGCCCTCAAGGAAGGCCCTGCAGAGAGGGGCATGTTCTCTTTGTGCTAAACAGGATAGAGGGATCAGGACCTCATGGCTGGGGGTCAGCCACGGTCAGAAAGCACTTGTTTCTCTTGTGGCCTTGCAGCATTTTCCTGGATGCCCTTGGGGAGACCCCAGGGGACCGGGGCACTGTCTCATTCAGTGCTGAAGCTGGTGATAGTTCTGACAAGTTTAATCTCCACCAGAGATCAAACTTGGGCACCTCTGTCTCCTTGTGAATCTGGACCTAGATGTACCTCAGCCTTAGCCAGCGGTAACTTAATCCAGGTCTTCCCAGTCAAACAAAGCCAGTTTTAGGGGATCAATGTGGGAACATACAGACTGAAATCCTGGGAGGTCTGCCAGCAGGGGACAAGGAGGGACAGTGGGAACAGTGCCAGAGGCAGCAAGCGGGTGTGTGTTTGTACAGCAGGACAGGATGCTTCTCCATCCCTGGGCACTGCTGCAGTTTATACAAGCCAAGGGAAAAGGAAACCTCCATGATGCAGAACGCCCACAAATCCAGTGTCCCTTCCTTCCAGCCATGTAGGGATGCAGAATCTACTGAGACGCTCCTGCATCAGTTCTTACCTTTAAGTGGAATTTGCATTTGGGTGTGACTCGTATCACTCTTTTGGAGGGAAGGAGGAAGGTTAATTCCTAGTCAGAACAATACAGGGAATGATCTATGTACTTACTGGAGCAGTGGTTGTGCTCTCTCCAGCATAAGCAAATGAATAACAAATGCTATGAGATGGTAAGAAAGTGAATCTGTATTCTTGGCATTTTACTATAGATACCCAAGTTCAGCTTCATACGTGAGCCCAAATTTTGCATTTCAAGCAAGATTCCAAGCTCTTTGCTATGTAAGAAGGGTAACCCTGCTCCTGACGCTGCAGCACACGTTCAGTTACTGCTCAACACATTTTCTGAGAACTCACAAACAAGTCCCATAATGAGCTGATGAGTTAAAATGATTGCAAAAATAGGAAATCTCAGAAATGTCACGCCTGCTTCAGATCATATGTATTTTTAGCCTGGTTCCCTCAGGAAACGAGATCCATGGAGTCGTTCAGAGTCTGGCCTGGCTGGCTGCCCTCTTCATAATAACTTCTTAACACGAGTTTCACACAAACGTGACAGAGTGGAAATCTCAAAGATACTATCAAGCTCCTACACGTTTAGTAAAAGGAGGCGATCAGGAGAGAGGCTACAGCTGTGCCATGACTCAGTTGGCACCAGGCAGGAGGCAACGCACAGCCCCACACCATAAAGCCAAAGGAAACCTCATTCCTTCTGCTGCTCGCACTAGTCTGTGTTTCTATCCCAAGCAATTTCAGGCCAGGCTTGCTTTATTTATGCTAAAACTGTCAGAGAAACTTGGGAGCTGGGGTGTAGGGGAGGTATTTTTTATCTTTTTAAAGAAACACTAAGGTTTCATTCATCCCATTATTCACCAGTGCGAAACTTTCTCCATAGGCACAGCCCGAAAACAAACAGCCTCCGGAGATGCTTGCTCAGCCCTGCCCTTTCCTTTGGCTCTTGCTAGGACAGAGGGGCGAGGTTGCCCCCACTGGATTTGACGCCCACCCCTCCTGGCCATGGGGCTGGGAAACGTAAGTTTTTTCACTGATTTTCTCATGATTTTGTCATTCTGGGAGGACAGGGAGGGAGGGCCACATTCACTTGCCATGATTTTCCCTAATTGTAATTGCTGGTCCTTTCTACTGTCTCTGAGTTGCTGCATGCTCTGTGTTTCTGTTGTATCTTAACTGAAGTGGTGGGTGTTTTCTGATTTCTCTTGTTTGTTTTTTTTTTTTTTAACTTGTGCTGTTTTCTCATGTATACATTTTTTTCACAAGCCAGTAGGAGGATTTGAACATATTTACTCCAGAAGAACTTCTCCCTCCCCCTACACTTCGCCTCCAGAAACCCTGGTACAAGTGAGAAGGAGTTTTATCTTTACTCTTCCCAAGTTTCTGGCTGTCCATATATTTTAACTGCTCACTTTTAGTTCTCAGTGGACAATCATAGGAACCTAAACCCCATTTACAGGACAAACAGGAACATTAAGAAAACACACCCTATTTAAGAGATTCTGATCTGTACCAAGGGATTACCTAAAGTGTCCCAGGCTTGAATCCAAACTTCCTGATGGAAGCTGTGGGCTGAGCTCTTGATTAGAATGCGCCCAAGCTGGCAGAAAATCTTCCCTGGTACGTGGCCACATCTTGCTCTCCTTTGCTCAACAACTTCTGCCATTTCTCCCTCTGAGACCTTTGGTGCATGCAATTTCCCCTCAAAACCACAATTTCCTATTTTCTTCAACACTTTCTTATTCTTTCAGATATCCTCTACAGTCGTTTCTAGGTACCCTCCACAGCAGCGAACCCTGGTGCCTCTCTCTTGAGTCGCTCCCAAGCTAGGCTTTCTGGGTTTTTCCTGCCTCTTGGTTTCCTAGGATTTCCACCAAAGCAGCCTTGTATAGCACTCTCCTCATCTATCTCCTCCTCCTTCCCTCTGATCATCTCTCCTACCATGTCTCTTCTACTAGGATGCCCTCTGCTACATCTCCTCTAGTGCACCTTGCCCAGATGGTCCCCAGATGGAGGGTTCACAAAGCCCAGACCGAGGTGGGCAGGAGAGCTGCCCAGCCTGTGAGCCATCACTAAGGTGACAGGGAGAAGCAGCAGATTCCTTGTTGCCATGGAAACAAGACATTCCACACTGCGCAGCGGGGCAGGATGGTCTGTGCTCTACATGTCTGCCCAGACCCTGGGGGATCCAAGGTGTTAGGGACCATGGGGATCCTGACTTTGGTGCTTTGTAGCTGCTCAGGTAAAACATCAGCGTGGAAGCAGATATATTCTGCTCTGAGTCCTTGGAGGGCTGGCGGGAGCCTTGGAGACCAGAGTGAGGTGAGCACCCTCCAAGCTGTGCCTGAGTGCTGTCCCTCTGCTTTCCTCCTAGGACAGCCAGCATCCCTGCCTTGGGACCTGCCAGCCATCTCCAGCTGGGAACATCAAGGGAGTGAGATCTGCAAAGCTCTCCTGATGGATCTCCCTGACCCACACACGCTCCTCTTCCCTGGGTGACGTAGTCTCCCCATCCAGCCTGTGTCCAGGCGTTGGTCAGAGGACCCTCTCCTCGCTGCCCACTCTGCCAACAACCTGGGCCAAGGACGTGGTTTCTCAGTCACAGCCAGCATAAGCAGAGATGACCCATCTGACTCTGGTCTCCACCAGCTGTGCTCACCACAGTCTCGCTTTTTGCCACTTATTCCTACAGGTTCCAGCATTTTCTTTCTTCTAAGCACATAAAAAACATGAGGTCTTCCTGTAGGATGGAGCCCAGTGGGGCTGGGTCCATCCTCATGCCACACAGGTTCCCAGCCTGTTCCCGTGGCTTCCCATCCCTCCTCTCTCCTTGGCTCCATGCCTGGTTTTTGCAATGATTTCCTGAATTTCCTCAGATGTATCCCCAGCTTTTGTCTCTCTTTCTCTGCCCTAGGCCTTGTCTTCATCCACACTGAGAGCAGCCTGTATGCACTGCCCTGCAGCCCTTTTGAGATGGAGGTGGACCAGCCCACCTACCGCTGGGTGCAGGACAGGGCAGGTAAGGTCCCAGCACCTCTCAGCTGCACAGTCAGGAGCAAGCAGCTCCGAGGGGCTCTGCTACGCTGAGGAGAGACAGGGGTAGGAGGGGAAAACAGTCACCCAAGGAAGTACCAGGTCTGTGGAGCAAGTGAGGGCCACATGAAGACTGGGGTCTCATGAGATGGCATGTGTTGGGGGTGCTGAACTGCAAAAAGGACATGAGGTTATGGGGTAATACTGTATGGAGTAACACTTACCCCTTCTGTCCTAATAAGGTCTGAGAGGTTTGGTTAAGAAAGTTTTCAGGCAGCCAGATGGTTCTTTTGCAGATAGCAATGTTTCTGGCAGAGGAGAGGGCACTGGGTTTCTTAACTTCTTCTTCCCTCTCCCTCAGTAACTTATCAGAGAGAAGGGGAAGAGCAGCTTTGGGAGTCCTTGTAGAGTCTCAGCAGTGGTTTAAGGAGATCAAATCAGGGGCAGTCCAGGAGAGATGACACAGCCACCCAGGAACTGGGCCACCATAGGATAGCCAGCTCCTGGCAATCACTGTTAACTCCTGTCTCCTGCACAAGCCCCCACATTGTTCTCAGTCACCAAAGACGGACATCTCCTCTTCCAACACTTAGAAGCAGGCAACAGCGGGAAATACTTCTGCACCATCTCCTACAAGAAGCACGGGATCCCTGGGTCCCAAACATTTCACTACATCATCTTTGGTGAGTCCAGCACCATGCTAACATGCAGGGGGGCAACCCAACAGGGGCAGGAAGGGTGGAGAGGCCATGGGGTGAGAGGAGGGCTGGGACCACGCTCATCTGTCTGGATAAGGGAGCTCTCTCCTTGTAAAGGGGAAGAACCAGGCACCTTTCAGGGTTTTCTCCCACAGGCTACCACATGCTCGGAGGTCTGGACACTGTGCTGCTCTTCCACAGCAAGCTCTGTGACAATGAATGGACCAAAAGGTTCCTGTGGGGTCTACAGAATAAGCTGAGCCAGCTGGAGATGGAGCAGCAGTGCAAACTCCAGCTCACTGCCACCTTCTGCTTACCCTCGCTCAACAACCCTTCAGATGAGTTCATCATGCAAGTACAGATGGAAGGTAGAGCCCCGGGCAGAAGCACCACAGCAGGGGACAACAGTGGAGCGAGAAAATTTCAGGCATCACAGTTTGTGCTTGCAGGGGGAAGAGGGAGGCAGCACAGGGCTGAAGGGGGTGTTGTGAAATCAGGGGCTCTTGGAAGACAGTGGTAGCTAATGGCTAGATTTGTTCAGGGCTCTTTGCCCATCTCCTGCTGGGGCTGCCTGAGCTGCACCGGTGACTCTCTGTGCTCTAGTTTCCCTCTTTGGGCCCAACTGGGATGAACACTGCCACCCCCAGGACACGGAGATGGTCACAGACTGCTACCACAGAACAGTCCAGCACAACCTCGGGCAGGTAAGTCCTGCGGCCAGTGTACCAGCAAAGGAGGGAGTGTGACTGGGGGGGGTGTGGAACCGGGACACTCGCTCAAGGCACAGCTATCTTCAGCAGTGCTGGAATGAAGAAAAGCACCCCCTGGGGGTTTGTTCAGTCTCCCTGGGGCCCAGGTAGAGCTCCCAGTCAGGCTGGTGTGCAGTGCCTGTCCCCCTCGGCTTACACACTGCAGCTCACGCATTATGCTGCTGGGAGGACATCTTCTGCGCAATAAGGTCTCAGCTTCCCTCCTGGACCCCAACATGGCCCTACTGAGCTCTGCCTGCTCTGCCTTCCCCAGGTCCAGCTCGCCCTTACCAGGTTCTTCTAGGAGCACAAGTCCTTCCACGTCACCAGGGCTGATATCCCCAGCACCAACTTCACCAACAAGTTCGTCGGCTTCTTTAAGACCAGGCAGTGCAGTGGGGGCTACGGGCAGAGCAAGCAGCTGCGAAGATGTCTCAACTGTTGCAGTGAGCTAAGAGTTCACACCCCTTTAGTCCCCTCTCTTCTCCTCCCCACCCTCCGCCCTGGCTTGCCTCTTTCCCTCCCCATGCACACCCAGCCCAGGGAATGTGGGAATGTGGTGGACAGGGAAATCCTGAGCCCTTGCATCAGGACTCAGTTTCCCCGACTGTTGAATACAACCAAGCAGCCAGTGCTCAGAAAGGCCTTTCTACATGTCCTCTCCTCAGTTGTATGTTCACCAGGGATGTTCAGCCCAAAGAACAGTGAGTGCTCCCTGTGCCCTGTTGGGACCTACAGCCTGACCTACGGGGTGGCATCCTGCACTACCTGCGAGGATGGCGTGATCACCAGGACACCGGGTGCCAGCTCCATGACAGACTGTGTCAAGAAGGAAAGGCCCCAGCAGGGTACACAGATCATCTGCTACTGAAGCAGGGCAGGGAGGGGACTGGGTTACTCTGAACAGAGGGCAGGCACTACAGTGGGACCCCAGAGCAGCTGCCCCAAATATGTTGGCCATGGCAACTACTGTAGCCCTTGGAGGACTCTTTGGAGACAGTTAGTTCGTGTTTCTTCCACCACCATCCCTGAAGAGATCACAGCTCCCTCACTGCTCCTCACACCAGGCCAATACTGAACAATCTGATTTCTTTCTCTCTGCCTTGGTGTCCCCAGCTTGCCTTGAGCTCTGACAACCTCACTGCTAGCAATAATGTAGGTCACATCCCTAACTGTCACTGCAGCTGGGGAAAATTATCACCAGGATTATCTCCAGGGCTTTTAGCAGTAGAACTTCTTCCTTTGAGTCAGTCCCACCTATTTCTTTCCCCTCAGCTGTCTCCATTGTGCACAGAATCCCACTCCTGCTTCTTATCTTGCCAGCATTACTAGTCGTCAATTTGCTCTTCATCCTGTAAGTCTGAGCTCCTTCTGCCAACATGGGACATTTTGGGGGGAGATTATTGGTATTGAGTCCCCCAGCTCTACACTCCTCCTCAGAACAGGAGATGAAGCTGAGCCCATCACTGTTACCCCAGCAGGAGATGGCATGCCAGAATAAGGGTGCAAGACACCAACAGCTGGGATAATCTTTGGCAATAGCTTACACAGCCATACAGGGAGTGGTGGGGTATGGCCCTGGGGAATCCTGGCCCTGAGGGCTGGTGCTGGGTGGCTGCAGGTGCTGGATCCTGGCACTAAGTTCCCATTTTTCATTATGGCCTTAGTCTCTCTGTAGCAGCTCATTACTGGTTCTATCGAGAGTACCAGGTGTCATCTCCGAAGGCTTCCAGGAAGTGCCATGAGGATGGAGACAGTGACCAGCTTCTTCAGGACCCCTAAGCAGGGCCCCCAGGCTGGCCCTGATACTGGACCTGCCAGTGACACCAGTCATCTGGACACCAGCACATCTCAGGGGTGTGATGAGGAGCACACACATGGAGCACCAACCCCTGCCATGACCTTGAACCTTCCTACTATGACTGACAAGACAACTCCTGCACTGACACTGGATGACAGAAAGAATACTTTTTGAGATTCCCTCAAGGTGCACAAGAATGTTGGGCGACAGCATCCCTCCAGCCACTGCTGTCCATTTTGTCTGTGTCCCCAGCCACCTTATGCTGGCTGAAATACCCATCAATAGAGAAGAAAGATACACTTCTCCTCTCTGAATTTTTCTTCCCAAATAAGTCTGACTACAACCACTCCTTTTGCTAAAAAGATTGGCTTCTACTTGCATCTCTCTGCAACACTGGATGCTCCAGACACAGCAGGGCTGGGGGGTTACAAGAAGGGGACCTTTCATACAAGTTGAACATAGTGTTTGTCTTTAGTCATGGAAGGCATCATTCCCAGTCAGCCTTGCCCTAAGGAATGACTCACTTTCCTTTCTAAACCCCTTTTTATGCACCCCTGAACAAGCAGCCCCTGGGCAGAGCTTAAGCCAGAGCATTTGCTGGGGTCAAGGTTATATAGCACAGGTCAGGAGAAAGCTGAGCCTCAAATTTCTTCGTTTTCAGAGCCAGGGCTTGCCATGCGAGGGTCACAGGGCTTCGGCAAGGATTCCCACCTTCCTGGCCTCAAAGAAGATACTAGCATCTGGAGCAGAAACTTCCCTGAGCCCAGCGGCTGTTGGAGAGCCCAGGAGAGGGCAGCAATGCAGTGCAGGAGGCTCCACTCCAGCACAGAGCAGTCTGGGCAGGGTGGGTGATTTTTAGCAAAAATAGGTTCTGGATACAAAATGCAAGCAAGAGAAGGGGCTTGCTCTGCTTCTTCGTGTGGAAGAAGCAAAGAGAGCAGGGGCATTGGTCCAGCTCCAGGTCCTGTGTTCAGTTTGGTAGTTTCAGGGCACTAAGCTGTCCCAAAAAACTTAGCAGGAAGCGTGGGCTGGCAACTGTTTGCTGAGGCCCAAGGAAGGATGAAGCGGTGCGATTCATCCATTGCCTGCAGACTGGTCAACCCATCAGCGGCCAGTCCCCCGGCGGGAATGCAGAAACTGCTTTGGAGGGAGAAGAATGAAGTGTCTCGGCAGAGCAGGGTCAGGGGAGGGGGCTGTGAGAATTCAGGTGGGACATGCAGGCAGGAATTACAGCAGGGGCACTGATTAGCTATAAAGCTCCATGGTTCTGCTTCTTACAGCTCTTCTCCAGCACACAAGGCTCTTCTGTGGAACTGCAGTGAGTGATTAAACACAGGTTTGGCATCAGCGAGGGTGAAGGGAGATGGAAGAGGCAGGTCAGTTCTGGGCCCATCACCTTGACATTGCTCTGCCAACCTGGAGGTGAAATCCCTGGGGAGAGATTGTGCATAGAACCCTGAGACACAAGGACAGAGCATGGGGACTGAGGAGCACTGGGGCTCTTCCCTTCTGCTCTGGAGTCTGGATGTGCCCAGCCTCCTTAGTCGCTCTCAGCTTCTTCCCTCCACAAAATCCTAAAGAGGGCTGCGCACCCCTTTTTGAATGACCCTGCGTGCCATGCCAGTGGCGCTGCAGCCCAAACCACAATCATGCTAATGAGGCAAAGCTAATGTCCCCCCAGCCTTGAGGAGGTTGTGTACAGAGGGACCCAGCAAAATGCAGTAAGACTGCACCTTGGCACAGAATGGGATGAGGAGGCAGTGTCAGCTGCTGCCCAGCGTAGCTCCGCAGCCCAGCTTGGAGGGAACAGATTCCTTCTGACTAATCTTGAGACGAGTGTAATTAGCAGGTCTGTGGTGGGGGCTGTGGGCAGGAGTCACTGTTGGCCCTTGTTCCTGGCTGTGTGGGCTGTACAGTGAGTTGGTGTGGAAAGGGGTGGGAGGAGCTGGCTCTCAATCCAGGCTGGTTTGCCCCTGCAGCCAAGGGTCGAGCCAAAAACCTGGCAGTGAAATTCCCCATACCCAAGTCAGTCTCCTCCAGAAGGGTTCCAAGACCATGGAAGGGGTCTGGGCAGAGCAGGGCAGGTAGCCTGGAGACAGGCAGATGATGTCCAGCTGATGGCATGGCTACAAACAAGCATGGGTCTAGCACACACACCTCAGAATGCTGTCATGGGGCGGCTAAAAGCCTCTTTCAGTTCATTATGTTTTGCAGGTTCCTAGTTCTTTCACAACATGGCAGAGTTTAATACCCCACTGCCTTCCTGGTGCTGCTGTTCCACATGAACACGAAAAAGAAAAGGCTGCTCCCATTCTGGGTTTAATTCAAAAGTCTGTTAAGCACCCCAGTTATTTTCAGCATCCAGGGAGGTTTGTGTCAGCATGTGTTTAGGTGCTTCCCTGGACTGGGATCTAAGAGAAAGACTGAGGTCATTGGGTTTCTGGACAACCAAAGGGACTTTTGCTGTGGGGTGATAAGGCACTAAGTGGCAGCAACACAATCATTTGTAATCATCTGCCCACACTGCTATTTAACCAGCCTGAGATAAATAATTGACCATCAAACAAGTATGCAGACTTGTTTGAATCCAGACTCATCCCAGCTGGGAGGTACAGCTGGGTGAATGAGAGTTAGGAACCAAAGCCATATTCATAGCAAATTCTAATTTTCAATTGCCTTTTCCTCCATGGTGCCTCCACAGATCCCACATAACAGGGCAAGGGAGGACAGGAGAAGCAGAACAGTGCAGAATTGGGCCCTCAGTTGCATATTGGTATCCATGACAACCTCTCATTTCTACTTGCTCACAGTAATTGCCAAAACTCTCCTCCTGCACCAGAGTAGCCCTTGCGGGGGCTGCACCCCCTTGATGGGGGTCTGAAGGAGCCAAGGGACTCCAGAGTGTCTGCAGTGAACACACAGTGTGATGAGTCGGGGACGGCAGGGGCGCGATGCTCACAAGGACAAGAAACTTTCCATACCATGCCAAGGTTGTGAGTGTCTGGCGTCGGTGGTGAAGGACAGACCCTGCAGAGTCACTCCATCCCCGCATCTGCCTTGGGCTCCGGAGACAGCCCCAGTGAACCCCAAGTGCAGAGCAGCCAGCCCACATGAACATGACAACTCTCAGGTGAGCTTGCCCTCGGCAAGCAGCCGCGTCCCACATGCACTGTAAAACCATCAGCTCATAGCTGCCCTTGCAAGCACAGCGCAACTCCGCAGCACAGCAGGAGCCACCCTGGTGTCAAACAGCAACAACCCCTTCAAGTGAACCCCCCTCGGGAGGGACACCCCGAGCTCCAGTACTAATGCAGTGCTGTTTTCCAACACCGAGGTCTGCAGACTCACAGGCCCACTGGTTTTAATGACATGGGGAAATTTCCTCTGCACAAAGGACGCGAGCAGGGGCCTTTGAAGTCCAGCTCCCTTCCCCAGTCAACACCAGCAGGACCACTGGTCTTATGTGATGGCTCATTAGGTAGGTCTCCTGGGCACAGGATGTGTCCCGTGGAGGCTGCATGTCAGCTCCAATAATGAGGCAAATTGCAACCCAAACCCCTTTGAGGCAGCCGCTCATGCCAGTAGGACCAAGCTTGCTGAGAATCATTAAAGACCCCTCCCCCCATCTGGCTCACAGCCCTCCTTCCCCAGGATGGGGCCAATTTGAGGGCAGAAAACAAAGGTCTGGCTTTTGATTAGCACGTGGCACTGGCTGGAACAGCAAAGGCATGGTGGGTGGGTGTAGGAGTGTTCGCTCTGTCTGTAGCTGTCGGTGACAAGCTCACTGCTCTCTAGTTGCACAGAAGACCCCGAGAGAGGAAGGGGGTTTTTTTGCAGGATTGCAAGCAGAGCTTTCCTTAGCTTTCTTTGCAGGCTGCCAGGCTTGAGCAAGGGCTTGTCACCAAACGGTAGAACTACGCCCGCAAACAGCCTGGAGCCACCTGAGGGCTTCTCAGAGCCGCAGTCAACAACCAAATTTTACCATCCTATGAAGGATGACTGTGGCCGGATTCATGTGTTCTTCAGCGTGAGGAGTTTGCTGCTCTGGCTGCTGGGGGTGGAGGAGATGGTAGTGCTGTGGTTGCTGTTCCCAGCCCCTTGCCACCCACATCCACACACCGGCGCTTCTGGCAGCCATCAGCTGAGCTATCCTGAGCCTGGTACAGGCAGGGCACAGGGCACCAACACTTTGAATGGGTGAGCTCCATCCAGACATCCTCTTCCTTCCCCCCTAGTTCTCCCTGTGCTGGAGGACAGCCTCCTGCATGGCCTGCAGCACCAATGCGGGAGAGCAGCCTCCAACTCTGCCCTCACTGAGGCTGTCTGCATCTGAGCAAGCCCACAGGTCTCCAGACCTGTCCTCCTCCAGACATGGCTCATCCAAGCTCCTGGCATGAAAGCCTTGTGCCATGAGTCTGTTCCCTTTCCCTGCAAGGCTGTCTGTGCTGAAGGGGCCCATCCTTTGCAAGCCAGGATGGATGCATGAAGGTGGAAGCAGGAGAAGGATTTTCCACTGCTAAGGAAAAGATCTGCCTCTTTTATGGTCATTTTCTCTCCTTCTCTTCCTCAGGCTTTGCTGCTGCTTCGCTCCTGGTGCCCCTAAAACTTGGGGGCTCCCAGCAGCAGGGTAAGCCAGGTGCCTGCAGGTGACAGACTACACCTTCTCCTCCAGATTCTGGTACTGCTGAATAAAAGCACTTTTAAAACATATCTGATCACTTGGTACACAAATGGAGGTTTTTAATGAAAAAACACCAAAATCGTTATGAGCAAATACCTTGATTGCTGTTGTTTGTGACAGTTTATAATACGGTTCCTATCTCAGGGTAACTGTAAGTTCAGTTTGCAATTTGCAGTTCCAGTGCCTGCTTGTGCAACCTCAGCCTTAAGCAAGACCTGCTTTGAGTCCGAGCATCAGGGATTGATTGTTTCTTGTCAAAGCTGCCTCAGCCGATGGAGATACAAACGCCTTGTGTACACTGCAACTCCAGGGGTATCTTGGATCCAGACTATCCACCACACAGCAGTACCCCTGCACTTTGGCAAACAGCATACAAACAGGGATCCAGCAGGAAAATCAAGTGGTTTCTTCTGCTTATGCGGTGTGAGATGGACTTCATCACCACTCTCCATGGACCTCGGCTAGGAAAGAGCATGTCTCCATCCCTGACACATGTTCCATCCCAAACCATGAAAACAGCCTGCCCAACCATGGCATCTCACCTAGTACCTACAAGGCGATACATATCAATTAGTTTAGGGGCAGTTGGAAAATATGGGAGCCCCCAGGGAGCTGCATCGGGGGCTGGCTCAGGCTGTTGTCTCAAAGATGAACTCCAAAGGTGGCAGTAGCTCCAGGATCAGTGCTGGCTGCAGGATCCTGCTGTTGGGTCTGTCTTTGGCAACCTGTGCTCTCTTGCTTGGTTTCCTTTACAGTCCCCAGTCCAGATGCTGCTGAGGAGGACTCCTGTCTGACCCCAAACCAGCTGTGATTTCCAGGACAAAGGTCTGTCCAAGATAAACCGTCGTGGTAGCACCTGCAGATGTGAGCAAGCTGGCCTTGGGCTGGGGGTCCTGGTGATACAAGAAATGAGCAGGCTCCCTGTTGCAGGCAACTTCCTACCAAGGAAGCGAGAAGCCCAGTTGTGAACCCTCCCCAGAGGAGAATGTCTCCCTGACAGTGCTTTGATCCCTGAGCTGGAGACTGCACTCTTTGAAGAAACGAGATGTAGAGATTTTTCTCTGCAGACAATAAATCACAGAAGTGATTCACTTTGATCTTATTCAAAATATTAATAAATACAGAGCTGTTCCACCGTCTCAGGTGGAGTACAGAGTTAACTAATTGAATGATGATGGGCAAAGGGCTGTCTTGCCAGCTGCTGTCAGTATGCAGCAATTAAGTAAAAGTGTTCCTGTGTAATTTTGCATATCTTCTCTTTCAAGCCCAGAAAGACCACTATCAACTTGGTCTGCTCTTTCTCCTCCAAATTACATACCTACTATCATATGCAAGATGCAGGAGGTAATTAGTGCACTTTGCTCACTGCTGATGAGGTCTCAGCTGGAGACTGTCCACTTTTGAGCATCATGCTTTAAAAGATGACAAATTAGAGAGGGCAGATGACATCTGGACCCCCTCTGCAGAACTGAGAGTTCAAGGGTATTCAGTTGAGATCAGAGAAGGCTACCAGCCACTGAAATGGTGCTGAGAAAGGGCTGTCCACATCCACTGAAAGGCAAGCAAGCAAATCAGCATAATTCACAGCCCAAAGGCTTTAGGCTGTATATGAGACTATCAAACAACAAGTATTAAGTTACTGAAGGAGGTACAGTTGCCTTCACTGGAAACCAAACAGCCATCTGTTATCCCAAGGCCCTCTTCCTTTGCATCGGCTGGGAGAGAAGGGATGCAGGGGCCAGCCGAGGGCAGAGCCCAGCCCAGCTGAGCCCAGCACTGGGGAAAGGCCCAGTACCGCAGTGGTTTGTCCTCCAGCAGAGCCATGGCTCTGCAACACGGTAGGGATGTGGGCCCTACCCAAGGCTGTGATGCTCATCCCCAGATCCCTGTGGCTGTGTGTCTGTCCTGCAGACTCCAACCCACACCACAGGAGCCACGAACACCCACCTGCTGCAGAAGGCCATTTTGCAGAAGACACTTCACCTCCCAAGTGCCCCAGCCACCCACCCTCCCCTCATAAGTTCCATTCAAGTGGGACACCCCAGTCCTGGTGTTTCCAGCTCTCCTCGGGTACATCCACCCTCCTCACGGAAACTCTCTCCCTCTTATAATGCTGCAGCAGAGGCTCTCCCAGACCTGCAGCCTCCAAGGAGCAACAAGATCTACCACAGCCCACTCCAGCCCTTCTGCCGCTCCCCTGGAGCCTCCCCTCAGGAAGCTCTCTGAGAACCACAGCTGTTTGTCTAAGAGGAAACCACCTGGAATTTGAGTTGCCGACCCTCACAGCAAGTGCCAAGGCGGGTCTGTGGTTGGGAGCGTGTTCTGAGGCAGCTTTGCTGAGAGCTGTAGTCGTCCCGGGCAGGAAGGTGCTCAGTTTCTTTGGCAGGCCACTTAGGGGCTGATTTTTTGCCCTGTGTGGTTTGTTTTCATCACACAAAGCTGTGGGGGGATCAACCAGAAAGGAGGTCTGATGGGGCCTGTGAGCTGGCTGAAGGAAGGAAAGGCCACAGTCATCAACAGCCTTCCCATTTCGCTGTTCTTTTGTGATCTCTCCAATTAGTGCTGAGCAGTAAAAGCAGTCACAATTAAAATAGTACCTATTCAAGATGAAATTATAATTAGTGTGGGTTGTTTATGCAAATTTGGCAAAGCACATAGGAGCTGAACATCTGCCCTGAATCTTCTGCTCTAAAGGCTGTTCTCAACCATAGTTATGGCTCAATGCAATACCACTTTCACCTTTCTGTTATTCTTTTTCATTTACTGCCTCTTTTCTGCTTTTCCTTGTTTTTAGGAACAGTTGTATATGGCTAAGCATGCTGTGAACTCTCTTGTGATTGCTCTTTAGGTGTTGAGAAAACCACTTCCAAGCAGTTAAGAGTGGCAGAGGGCACACAGCTGGACCTCCCTTGGCTTTAGTCGCCGGGCCATGCTGATTTCCGTGGTGCTCAGCTAGCTGGACAGGCTCGCATCACTGTAACTGGAAGGTGGTGCCAGCATCAGGCGCCTTCTGAAGCATTCTTCAACCAGCTTTTGAGTTTCCTCTGACACATCTGAGCCATTAGATCTAATGCTTCTGGAAACAAATTCCCACAAAGCAACATCTCCTGTAACACAGGCAAGGGAAATGGATGCTCTTATGCCAGGGGCTGGCAGACTAGGATACTCAAGCCTTTCCCCATGCTACTGTCTACCCCCACCTTTTTTTTTTTTTCCTTCCATGTTCTTGTTCTGAGCAAGCTGATGGTTTGACTGCTGCGCATTCCTGCATTTGAAGCAGATGTTTCCGTGGTCACACGAGGCAAAGGGGCAGCCTGGCTGGAGGATGTTGCTACCAGCTAGAAAGCATCAACATCACACCACTTTCTCATTTTTTTATTCTCACTTGACCTGACCGCTTGCTTAGAAACTGCTTAGCAACGCCTTCCTCACTGTGAGGTGTGTGCAGGTCCCCCAGGCTTGGTGGTCATGGCTGTACGTTTGAGAGCCTTGACTTGCTTCAACAGAAGGGCAGCAGAGTTTTTCCAGGCTGTGAGAAATGGGGAGCTCAACTGATGGGACCGAGTCACCCTGGCCTTGCTCTGCAGGTCAGGTGAAAGCAGGGTGGAGCAGTGGGGGAGGCTGCGGTGAGGGTTATCCTTCAAACTCTGAGCCATCCCCAGCTAGCCAAGGCTGTGCATCCTCGCTGCCCCTTCCATCTGCACTGATTCTGATCTGCGGCAGGTGAGGAGATGTTTACATTGAGAAAACTGCAGGCCAGTTTGACATCCCTAGCAAGAAAACCATGGCTCCCATCTGGTGAGCAGGAATGTTCATTCCGTAGGGTAAGAAAGTGCAGATACGGGTCTTGCAGCAGAAGGTGCAGTTGCAGTCTCGCAGGAGCAGTCAGGGCGGTAGGGAATGTCTCACCCTGGCTGATGGACACAGGCTCAGCTCTAGCAGAGGCTCTCAAAGTATTCAGATGGGAACTGCTTTTAGTCTGCTAGTGTAGTTTGGCCCCCTGGGAAGCATCAAGTTGAAATGCAGCACTATAATTAACAACCGACAGCTTAAATAATGTAAGGGAGCTGGGAGGCTGGAAACGCATCCTTTCTCCCAGTGGAGGCTGTGGGAGTGGGCAGGCAAGGCAAACACTGCCAGAAGGAATTAGTCCCTCAGACGGGGGCATGTCAAACAGATTTCGGTGCAGGTTCCGGTCTGGGGCAGATGACTGCAGGGAGGAACACGGTCAGCTTGGCACAGAGGTGTCATTACTGATGTTTTCCCATTCCATGGAACAGTGTGTACTGGGAAGAGGTGATACTTTTCTCCTCTTTTGGGAAGGTAGAAAGGATTCCTAATGGATACAGCTGAGCTGTGATGAGTTTCCTTTGCGCTGACTGGTGATATAACATTTGACTCAACTTCCCCAGTGACCCTGCAGCAGGAAACCAACTGGCTGGGGTTGAGCTGCAGCCGGGCCACAGCAGTTCCACCAGCAGCAGAGGTTTGTGTTGGCCAGAGTTCCCATGAGCTTCTCTTCCCCTTCACTCCTGGGGTTGTGGGTAGGGACTTGGACCGTGAGGAAGAACTGGTTTAACCCTGCAGGTATGGCCATCGCAGTTGATAGGCTTTTCCATGTGTGTGATGGTCAGGTTCACGTCCACAGTAATGTCTTTCATTCCTTTTCCACCCCTGCATCACTTTTGTGACCACCTGCAGATGCATCTCTGTTTCCTTCAGCCAATCCCACGAGGAAGGAGAGAAAGCTGTGGTGAAGCCAAATGGTTGTATTTCACTTCGAAATAAGCAGATGGAACAGACAGATGGGAGAACAAAGCTGTATATATATTTTTATTGCACAGATATCTAATAACCAATAAAATGGGTCTGGGACCACAAAAATCTCTGGCATGGTTGCCATGGCAATATGCACACAATTCCAGTGAGATGCAAAAATCTTTTGTATAGTTAGGGAGCTTTCTAAAATAAAAATAAATTAGATTTAAATGAATGATTACGCCTGCCTCAAGGAGCACCTGCCAAAAACTCTGGGCCAGACCATCTACCAGAGTATGGCATAGGTTTCTTAAAACATTGCAACAGTGGCAGAGCGTCCTTTGGAGCCAAAGCTGCGGGATAACAGGAGAACTCACATTTCAGGAAATTCTACATGTGAGGGGAGCTGAGCTGTGAAAGTCTTTGTCTTGTTAGGATGGTAGAAGTTTACATGAATTTAAAAAGAAACTAGACAAATTCATGGAAGGAAAATCCACAGAGAATTCCCAGTGAAACCACGGCCAGGTCAGAAAGGCTGAAAATAATTGGGAGAAGGGGGACTACAGGAGGAAACAGTCATTCTTGGTTATAGAGGTATCTGCCCGGGGCCACTGAAATACTACTCAGGTCACAGAGGGTTAAAATTACAGAGATTAAATGACACGAAAGTAACAGATTTATAGGGATACAAGCCACTGTCTGCCCTGCCATCAGTCTGGCACTGAGCTGATCGCTACTAGCAGGTAAAATGCTGCATTTGGTTCTCTATGAATTTTTTATAAATGAAGTCCTGGGAGGAGGCAGCGTGTTGGATGATTCCATTTGTGAGTCTTGAACATGGAGTTCATTGGAGAATCATGTAATGCCAGCTACCCCTGCAAGAGACAGAAATGGGATAGCAGTGTTCACAGTGTCACCAAGTCTGTTCTAGCAGTCGTAATATCAGTCTGTCATCTTCCATATCTGGCCCTGCGAGGGTCTCCATGTGTGCGTTCCCCAAATGGTCAGTTCTCTCTTGCCTTTCCCCTGGATTTTCACATCTCATGTTATGCTCCAAGGGCTGGAGCCCCTCTGCCATGGGGACAGGCTGGGAGAGTTGGGAGTGTTCAGCCTGGAGAAGGGAAGGCTCTGGGGAGACCTTAGAGCCCCTTCCAGTGCCTGGGGGGGCTACAAGACAGCTGGGGGGATATTTTACAAGGGCAGGGAGTGACAGGACAAGGGGTAACGGGATGAAATTGAAAGAAGGGAGATTGAGATGGGCCATCAGGAAGGAATTCTTCCCACAGAGGGTGGGGGGCACTGGGACAGGTTGCCCAGAGCAGCTGTGGGTGCCCCATCCCTGGGAGTGTCCAAGGCCAGGCTGGATGAGGCTTGGAGCAACCTGGGCTAGTGGAGGGTATCCCTGCCCATGGCATGGGGGTTGGAACTAGATGATCTTTCAGGTCAATCCAAAGCATCCTATGATTCCATGATTCTATGATTACCAGTCCCCACAGGAGCAGTCCTTGTCCTATTTCCTGAAAAACTTGTTCTGCATATTTCACAGTCAAAGCACTGTTACCATGTCTTTGCTTATTTGAACGTGTCCTTTCAGAGCAGGTTGGTGGTCTGTGTTCTGGGTGCTCATGATCAGCACGTTTCCTTCGTTAGGGACCACTTGCCTGAGTCCCAAAAGCAGGTGAGAACTGAACTTGCTCTTAGCTGACGGCTTCAGTTTCTCTGAGATGTCTCAGGGGAGCGGTGGGTCACTGAGTCTCCCACCCTGGTGCTGTGATGTACTGCTGACAGGCAGCTTTCAGGAAAATTGGTTGTTTCTACTCTGGGAATGACTAGGTCAAAATCCACAGCAACCAAGGGCGTTTGGGCACTGCCAGCCCTCTCTGTGTCAAGGAGCCAGAGAGGAGTTGGGACTCTTCTCCAGGGAGCCACAAACCACCTGCTGTCCCCAAAACAGGCATTTTCCCATGGTTAACACAAGTGATTCTGAGAGGTGGGTTGGGATCTGTCTGGGACCAGATCACCAGGTTGGCCCTGAGCACTGCACCCTTTGGTGTTACCACCTGGGAGCATCTGCCTCTGCTTTCCCTCACTCACCAAGGAGTGAAGGCTCTGGTGCAGCTTTTATGCCTCCGTGCCCTTGGTGGGAAGCAGGACACAGCTTCCCAAGACCAGTGTGGTATGGATTAGACCTGCCGCACCCTCCCTTGGGTGCGGGGGGGCAGCAGGTGCCCCTGCCTGCCTTTGGGGCAGGGCCCACTCGCAGTGCAGTCCGGCTGGGGATTGGGGGGCAGGCAGGGAAGCAGTGTTTATTCAGAGCAAGGAAGCAAGCTGCTGGGTGAGCTCTGCGTGGGAAGGGAACTGTGAAGTGTGACACTTTGGGTGGATGAATTCTAGGCAGGCTTTCCTAGAATAGACCAGGTGGAGGTGAAGGGAAGTGAATGCCGTGGAGATGCATTGTCCCTCCCCTCCAGGCTGAGCTGCCAGGGTTTGGGGGGCTGTGACACTCACAAGTGCCTGGGTCTGGTCTCTTCTGGTGGGTTTCTTCCCTCACTTGCATGTCCGCATGGGTGCCCTCTCCATCACGCCCGTAGTTTGCAGACACTCACATTCTCATGCAAAGCCACCACCAGTGCCTCAGTGAGTGACGGGGTTGCACCACTGAACTTGGTGCTGGGGAGTTTTGTGCCACACTCATCTGCTCCATGACTGCTTCCGTGAGGAAGAGGGGAACGGCTTGCCTTTGTGAGCATGTGGAGATGACTGCTGGATGAGAGTCCACCCCAATTCTTCAGTGGAAGGCACCCACTGAGACATTTCTTCATTTTTCCAGGGGTGCAAAATGCCTTCATCGGCAGAAGAAAGAGGTTTTGTGCCACTGCACCCAGGGCTCCTGTAGATTCCCAGGGAACAGGAAAAGAGAAAAATCTGTCAGATACAAACCAGACCTTTTTAGCAGGGAATTTTCTGCCTGAGCCCCCCAGCTCTCAGAAGGAAGTGCCAGGTATGGCTGAGCAAGCACCTTTCACTCTGGAAGGTAGGCTGGGAGCCTCCTAAAGCTGAGCACAAATTGGTGAGCAGACTGCAGGGATCCTACGGCCCCATGCAGGGCTGCAGGCATTGCACCATGCCTTTTCCCAGCCCTTAGCAAGACTTCTTCCCTCCACGTGGAGAGGCATCAATACCGGGCCCTCCAGGATATCTCTGGGTCGGGGACCCACAGGCTTGCAGGCGATAGTGCTTTTTCACAAAATCTCATGTTACAGACTCAGTAGGAAATCTGAAAAAATTGTTCTGAGAAAATCCTTTAAAAGCTGACATGCTCAAATGCCTATCGGCTAGCAACAGTTTGAGTCGCAGTATTCCTTCATGGGCTTTGTTTCCCAGACTGCGTGGGCCAGTGTTTAATGCACAATCTGGATTTATCACTGGTTTATCTTAATGCAGGAAATTGTCAAAATAAAAAAAAAAAAGGAGGAATGGGGAGGAGGGCTCATGACTGTTGGCAGCAAATTTTAATTTGGGTTTGGCAGATGAGGGGAGCTATTCATGGAAATCTTGTCCCGAAATAACACCGAGCCTGCCCTGCGTCAGCCAAGGCAGGCAGGCACACACGGAATTTTCTCCTCTTCCCAGCCATGGGGCGGAGCAGCACGCGGGGGGTGAGAACAGGCATGCTGGGTCAGACCAAAGGGCATGTGGCTTGGTAGCTGCCTGCAGGCAGTGCTGTGTCTTGAAGCACGTGAGTAATAGGGCAGAGAGAGACGGCCTGGCTCTGCTTGTATGTGGTCCCCCACCAAGAGCAAATTAGGGATTGTTTTACGCTTAAAGTGCTGGTGAGGATATTTCAGTGAGAGCATCACACCCCACGCCGAGGCTGTCGGTGGCTTTGGCTCCTGCAGACAAACGTGAATCCTGCGGTGTGCAAAGGCACTGCCGTGTATTTCTTTCACGTCTGCTGATTATTCATTTCTTTTGAGTTCCGCCTTTCTGGTTCTTGAAGAGTGAGGAGCGAGCGGTATTTGCTCCCCGGTCACTGTCTGAAGATCTTATAAACCTCAGCCGTTTCTCTCCTGTCACTGAACTCTCCTACAGGCTGAAGATTTCTAGGCTGGTCCATCCCTGTCGAGGAGCTGTTCCACACTTCTGATCTTCGATTCCTTTTAATTCTGTTAGAAGCTGCAACACAGACACCACGTCAGTCCGCCATCCCTTCTTGCACTGCCAAGGGAGAGAGGCTGAAACCATAGTATTCCTCTGCCAGCAAAGCCAGAGCACCTTTTACGGACTGTGGGTCTGATCCATGCTACAGGAAGGAGTAGGCAGCAGTAATCTTTGACAGGGATTACGACTGTGCTGCACAGAGGCTTCTAGGATGATTCACACACCGGACAGTGCTGCTTGTGCCCAACAGGAGTTGTGATAGCCCAGAAGCACCAGATCTTCAGTGTGTGCAGATCAATGTCCATTGTATGCTCATGTTTTCCTGTGGGAAGTCCCAATACATAGGGACCATCTTACGCCCTTCCTGCCTGCACGCTGTTGCAAGGAGTCCTGCGTTAATGGAGCTGCCGGCTGGCAGGCGGTGGCTCATTCACAGTATCTTCATCCCAAATGCTGTTTGGCAGACCCCTGGTACAAGTTCAGTTTCTCAGAAGCCTTTCACAGGGAATCAGGCAGGAACTTTTCCACCATGGGAGAGGACAGTGTGTATTGCTGCCATCAAAGATCCTGGCCTTTTGTTTCCCTGTAATGCTACAAACAGGAAAGAAGTGTGGTAAGGTCCAGAGACCAGTGAGGGGAATGGAGTCACAGCCAGGATCAGACCAAGGTCTACAGCACCACAAACTGCACTGCTTCTGCAGGAGCTGACCGGCACTGACATTATAGATGGGGAAACTAAGGCACACTGCCTGACTGAAACCACTTGGTTATCAAGCAGCCCAGAGCCTGGTGGAAATGATCCTGAGCCCTTTCTGCTCCAGGCTGTCATACTGTCTAACCAGGATTGGGCTCCAGCTGCCCCAAAAAAACATGAAAGAACCTTGCAATGACGAACAACTGCATTGCTTCAAAACATGACTTGTTTTTTACATCGTCTTTGCTCTGGTGTAACCAACTGGCTGTTTCATTCAAAACTGGCTCTGTTTCATTCAGGGTGCTGCAGGATTGGGACCTGAGATGCTGACCTTGGCCAGGTGATTGGCAGTTCCCTTCCTGCGGAGGCTTGCCCTCTTCATCCGGTCAGTGCTGGAGGGAGCTGTGCTGCAGCGTGGGAGCCGCGTAGGCGGCAGCTCTTTCAGAAAGGGCACGGAGAGCTGAAAAATAGACAAGTGTCTGACTGATCTTATTCGAGCCTCACTCTTGCCAGCCTGTTGCATCTGAATCAATGTGGGTACCACACAGGAGGGAAGGGAGGGTCGAGCAGGTCTAGCTTTCCTGGGATAGGCAGGAGGCCACCCACTGGGAATGCTCCCAGCCAGCTCTGCTGAAACAGGAGGCGGCTGTGTGAAAGACTGCTGCCCTGCCATCATCTGCACCCAGACGTGCTCCATCTGGCCAGCCTGTCCAGCAATCCTGCTGAGCACACCCACTGCCGACCAGCCAGCCTCTGGCCTCTGACCATCTGGCCTGAGACAGCCCAATTAGGGAACAACCCACACGTCTCCAGGATGGGATCCGAGCTAGTGCTGGAACGAGCCATTTGGTTTGGTGTGAATCTTTGGCAGCACATAGGAAGGGAAGAATAAGAGCAGGGCGGTGCTTGGGCTGTGCCATGTAGGGAACCACATACCTGGCTGAAAAGCTTCTTACTTCCCAGGTCTGTAGCTTCACCTATTTTATTCTTCTTTCTAAAAGGACTTCTATGAGGCTGCTCTCCTGCTTTGCCTGAGGAGGTAAGGTCAGTATTAGAGTCATTAGCTTCCTTCCTTCTCTGCTTCCATCCTCCTGCCCTGTTTCTAGTGGGAAAGAGCATAGAGGGAGGGGCATGGAGTAGTTGGAGGAGCTTTCTGCTTAACTGACTTCCCAGTTGCTTTGCTGCCAGCCTCAGCCCCATCCCAGGAGACAGTTAATTCTTTCATCATCCAGTCTGCAGGGTGCCACATCATAGACCTGTGCTGTGGAAGTGCTACTCAGGGTAGTCCTGATAAAGGCAAAGAATGGGAAATATCAGGGACCTCTACAGCTTAGAGCTCTGCAAGGTGGGCTTAATCCCACCGTCCCACATGTCACCAGAGTCACAGGCGAGCCCTCATAGACTTCCTCTGTGTCTCTACAGACACTTTTCCAGGTTTGGGACAGTTGTCCTTAGTGTATGGCAGCATGGAGAGGGATGAAGTCCTGGGCACTGTCTTGGAACTGTGTTCTCAGAGCCCTGCTCTCACAGGACCCCTCATCTGCTCTCTGCCAAGCACTGGGGACACAGCCCTGTGAGAGGCCTGACCTTGTCACTGCTCCACCCACCAGGAAAGCATGAAACCTGGAGGCTGAGCTACAGGGACCCCCTGAGAGGTGAGAGGTCTCCACCACCACGAGCCACAGCTCAGCAGCTCAGAGAGTGCTGGCTCCAGGCACGACGCAGCCTCAGCTCTCACTCCCTGACACCTGGCAGCAGATGCTGGCACAGGGGAGCTGGACTGGTGCCTAGCTCTTACAACATGGAGTAAATTCCCCTGGGGACAGGCAGGCGCAACCACAGCAGTGAGCAGCCTGGGATTGTTTCCTTTGCTGCTGCCAATGCTACCTCTCTGGGTAAATAAAGCCGGGTCATGGGCTGGCATTGTTTTTACGAACTCCTACACATGTGTCTCCCTGCGTAGCAGAATAGGGCTGCAGGAAGAAAGACCAGAGCCTTCTATGGAGGTCTGAAATGCCTCCTGGTCTGTGCTGCTGCTTGGAGGAAATGGTGGCAGTGCCCAGCCCCTGTGTCTCCCACCTTGCCTTGCCCCTCTGCAGTACAGAGTGCCAGCATCCTATCCTGCTCCCCCCACGGTGCAAGTCTGGCTCCCGTGGGGAGAGCAGGAAGGATGCTGGCACTGGAAATAGCAAGCGATTTCCATTTCAATGCTCCTGCTGCGGGGAAGGGCTGGGCCTGGGTGTGTGGGTGCAGACCAGCTCTGTTTCTGCCTCTCCCTACCTTGTGCTGCTTCTCCACAGAATTTTCCTGTCATTGGATCTGCCCTACTCCCTCGCCTTCGTGTCTGCCCATCACCATCTCTTTTGCTTTATTCTCCTGAACCATCTTTACATGAGGCTTGAGTTACCCCTCCCAGGGCTTTAGGCAGCAGCGAGCCAGAGACCCCAGCACAACACTGGCCCAAAGCAGATGCAGCCAGCTGCTCATCCTTCACATAGAACCTCCTGGTCCTCAGGGCCATGGGGCTGGAAGCTGCTGTGCAGAGCCCTTTGGGGCTCCCCAGGCCCATGGGGGCTCCCAGCTCACAATGGAAATGAGTCCAGCTCATAGCTCTGTCACTTAGTGTGACACCAATTTTTCACCAGCCTTCTGAATTCAGTTTCCAGTGTTAGGAAAAGAGCTTCTGGCTGCCTTAAACACAGGGATCCTCAGACCCTTGAATTCCGAGAGGCTCTTCCTCCATCATAGGCAGGGACAGAGAGGAGAGCCATTGCTGAGTTGTTCTAAGTCCGTATATCTGTCCAACCCTTCTCATGTCTCCACCCGCTGCCAAGGCAGAGGAGTGTGAGATCTCCTAGTGGAAAAACAGAGGGAGAAGGGGGAGAATTGCCAAGTGCAACAAGGCAGAAGCAGGAGGCAGATAGACACTGTGCCAAACAGAGACGTCAGTCACTCCTTCCGCACCAGGCAGGCTGTGAAAGGAGCTGGCATCCCGGCAGCCAAGCAGTGTGGCAGAAGCAGCTCTCTCCCATGGAAACAGAGCCTGGAGCATGGAGCAGCAGCCACCTGCATGAGCTGGTGTGGCTCAAGCCTGTGTCCCTGTATGGGGCCATTCCTGCTTCTTCCAAGGTACAACCCAAGTGACAGCAGTTTACAGTCACCAGCTTCTCTGTGTTCCCCTTCTCTTGCTGAAGTGTGCTTCCCTCCCTACTGAATTTATACTGTGTGTCAGGGATCTAGGGCTCCACCTCTCACCAGCCCTCCTTGAACATCGCCATTATGTTTGTGCCCCAGGAGGGGAGGCCAGTGGTCCCTTGCCCAGAGATACCGAGTGACATGTGCAAAGACAGAAAAGAGGCAGTGGCACTTCAAGGAGTTTCAGAAACTGGCTTTCATCAAAGCTTTGGCTTGTCCAGAGTCCTCCATGTGCAGTTAGCATTGGATCTGTGAGAAGAAGAGCCAGTATTGGACACTAGCTGGCAGAAGGAGACCCTGGCCTAGTTTTCGTGGCTTATCTGGGTCTTTGGGGCAAAAGAAAACAGACCAGGCCAGCAGTCAGTGTGGGCAGGTTATGGGAGGCCATTCAGTGGCTGCACAAAAGCAAACACCCCACCTCAAGCACCAGTCCAGTTCCAAGCCCCGTCTTTGGCACAAATTCCTGTAGGAGAAGGCCTTGATGTAGGTCACAAAGCAGGAGAGAGCTGGGGGAGGAATGTGCGTGAGGTGGCCAGCACCTTGCTCCAACCTTCTGCCGTCTCCTCAGCTCCGGCGCCAGCCGTGTGCTGGCAGCACACACCATCTCCAAACACCGCCTCCAGCGCAGGAGACAGCAGAGGAGGAAACACGGAGGTGACATAAAAAACAGCAGTTGCTTTCTTGGCCATCTGTCAGTGTCGCAGTCGCCTTCCCAAACACATCCCAGCTCAGCGCTGGCTGGTAAAAACAGGGAGGTATTTTGGTTCATCAGCACACAGCAGGCGCGGGACGGTAGGTCCCACGTAGCAAGCAGGCAGGCAGTGTGCGGCATCAGGACTGCTGGCTTCGCTGCTGGGATAGGACACAGCACCCTGTGCACCCTGAGCCACTGCAGGCACTGCAGAAGTGTGCACCAGCATCTCTGCTGCTCCGTGATGTGTGCCCAGCTGCAGGGCTTCTCCCTCTGCCTCGCTGACCTCCACGATAGAGAGCTGATTTGAAGATTCGGCCGTGACCTTGAGGCTGCACTCAGGGGGATGCAAGCCACTGCCAGATGGAGGATCCCATGTTCCCATTTGTCTTGCCTGTGATAGCACTGGCAGCAAATGGATCTTCCATGTGAGTCAGGTCACAAAAACCCCCCAGTATTCAGCCACATCAGCTCCCTGATCTGCCTCACTGATGGGCACAGGAGAGGGGATGGGAAGAGGGAACCCCCTTCTCTCGTAGCTGCCTGCACTGCCACTGGTGTGCAATAGTGAAGGTGTGATTTCATAGAATCAGAGAATTGTTTAGGCTGAAAAAGACCTTTAAGGTCGTCAAGTCCAACCGTTAACCTGACACTGCCAGGTCCACCTCAAAACGGTGTCCCTAAGTGCCACATCCAGTCTCTTAAATCCCTCCAGGGATGGTGACCCCACCCCTTCCCTGTGCAGCCTATTCTGATGCCAACAGCCCTTTCAGTGAGGAAATTTTTCCTAACATCCAATCTAAACCTTCCCTGGTGCAACTTGGGGCCGTTTCCTCTTGTCCCATCACTTGTCACCTGGGAGAAGAGACCGACTTCCACCTCTCTTCCAGCTGGTGTAAGCACATAGTGCAGGACCTGATTTAGCTGAGCAGGGCTTCACACAAGGGACTGTGCATACTCAGAGCCTATTCTCAACAGCTCAGTGGGTTTCTGGCTGCCCACAGACAAAGCAGCAAGGTGCTCGGGGCCACTTTCAGCCCCAGCACAGCACAATGGGCTCCCTGTGTTCAGCCTGAATGTAGCAGCCATGCCAGAGCTCTCCGGCCTTCAGGAGATGTTTTCCTCAAGCCCTGCTCTGGGCACACTTCCCCCCTGTCTTCTCATTTTCCTAGTCACGAGGCAGAGTCCCCAGAGCAGACATAGCAAAGGCTGGCAGAGTTTTGACACGTCTCATAAGGAGCATTAATAGCACAAATCTGGAGGCTGTTCTGATGGAGGGCTTCGGTTCCTTCCATATTCATTTCTCAGGCAATTCATTACCCAGCTGAAATTATTCCTTGATTAAAAAGACAGGTAATTCTCTTACATTGAGCTTGGGATTTCAGAAGGAAATAACGTGCAGGAGACCCACACAAAGCAAACCATGACAAGAATGGCTTAGAATTGGTTGCTCTAAGATATTTTGAAGTGCAAGCATTTCCTTGGAGTAGCCTGGGATTCACAAAGAGATTTTCCCAGCTGGGCAAAGGGAGAAAATTTGGAGGAAAATGGGGAGGAAAAAAATTGTGGAGGGACAAGAGGAGGAGATTAGATGTTTTGACATAGGCAAAGTGAAAAGGGCCAATTTTGTAATAAAAAGTTATTTTCTTGTCTCATTGCGATAAATGGGGACTGAAAGGAGGGAGAAAAAGCCTGAGAAATGGAAACAACATGTGGCAGCTGGACTGAGGCAAAACAAGCCAAGTTTTATCATGAGGTTTTCATGTTTTGTCTCTTTCTGTTTACTTCCCAAGCTCCAAAATTACCCATCAGCAGGAAACCAGTGCCACATACTCCCACCATCTCCATATTGTAGATCCAAATTCAAAACAGGAGTAAAAACTCCGGGCTCCACTGCAGTGAACTGATCTACACTGTAGAGTTGGTGCTGAGTAAAAGAGCAAGAGGTCCCATGTAGGTTGCTTTGGACAAATCATTTATTACTCAGATGGTGGACTTGGTGGCATGCTACCTGTGTTTCCCAAAACCACCTCATCGTACCCAGAAAAGCAAAGCAAGGGAGAAGCTACAGAAAACAAGGGGCTTGTGCACAAGAAGCACTGTTTGGTGTCTTGAACAAAGGAGACCAGGACATGCAGTATGTTTGCAGACACCCCAAACTGGGAGGAGGGGTGTAGTGCAAGAGTTTGAAAGGAGCCCAGGAAAACAGAGAAATGGACCCAAAATAGTCCCTGTGATGGGGTGAACTCGGAACAACTGCAGAGTTCTGCAAGCCTGCATTAATCATCAGCTACACAAATTGTGGATGCGGGACAAGGAGCTAGGCAGCAGCTCTACAGGAATGGTCCTAGGGTTTTCCTGGATCCTTCTACAGCTGTTTTTGGGAGACCTTGAGAAATACCTTTCACAATGACAGCTTTTCCCTCCTCTGTCCTGTGGCAGGACACATGCCAGCAGTGTTGCCTGGGGCTGCATGGTGAACCAGAGACATGGAAAGCTGTGGTCACTGTTAGTTCACTGTGGGGTGATCTGGTTCCCAGCACAACTCTCCTGTGTGTGAGGTGGGGAGGCAGGAAGAGACAGCAAGGATGCAAAGAGCTGGGGATGCTCTAAGCTGTGGCAGCCACAAGCTTTAGCACATGAAAGCACAGTCCTAAATTATTCCCTTCTCCAGAAATGGCCATAACTGAGAGGCTCAGCTGGGCGTTTCCTCCATAACAAAGAGGGGAGTGCTGATGCTGGGCTTTGGCATTGCTGTTCTTCAGTTTCTTCATCCCACAGTCCCCTGCACATGAGGAGGGAGCTATAAAAAGGGACTTTGGCCCAGTGCATCTGAATGGCCAGCTGTGTTTCTTTGTGTTTTGTTGCCAGGTGCTGTTCCCTCCTGTCTGTTAAAGGATAACCTGGTATATACCTTGCAGAGAATAATGGAAGTATTAGTCAACCTAAAGCCATGAAATAAGACACCTGCAGGCAGCAGGCCTGAGCCATTTAAAGTAACTATGCATGGGGCAAATTCCTAAGCAGCTGAGGTTCTTGCTAATTTCTCTCTCCCATCAGCCTTTGCTGCTCCACCTATAGCCAAGAAGGAGCTGGGTTTGTTGTGGCTCATCCAGCAGTGCTGGAGACTTCATCTCCAGTGCAAAGTGCTTTGAAATCGGCACCTCAATCGCAAGAGCAAGGTGGGAGCAGACAGTGCCATTCATACCATTGTGAAATGTGGTCAGTGCAGAGGAGTACTTTGGAATTGCTTTGCAGCCCAAGGGAAGAAGGAGGCGTCAGGTCTTGTCTTGAAACTGAAACATCCAGAGCACCCAGCCACTGCAGAGCTGCCTTCTTTCTGTTTTCTTCCCATTCATTTGGGAAGCACATAAAGCTGGAAACGGTTTTAACCCCAAACCAAAAAAAATATCCCTGGTGATACAGCCCAGGCAGATGGAAGTGTGAAAAAAACCCTGCAAACTACAGGAATGGTGCAAATGTGATTAGTACCTTCCCTCTGCACCCCCTGCCCCCCTCCCCCCCCCCCCCCCCCCAGTGATTATTACATTTCTGTACAACGAGATGACGAACAGTCAGCACCGAGTGAAACGTGTGTGTAATTTTTCAACCCCCCCTGCCTTGTTTCCCCAGGCACTTTATAAACCACGTAATGAAATGCAGCCACCTGGCACACAGCACGCTGCCTCGCAGGGAGAGAGAAGGGAAACTTGAGCCAAGGATGCAGGGTAAGTCCAGCTTTTTGCTAGGCACGACCCTTCAAGCACTGTAATGAAAAGAAAAACATCATGTTTGTTCCTACCTGTGCAACATCTCTGGACCATCTCTGGCCACCGGGAAACGGCCATCTGTACCAAATACCAAGTCTTCGCTACCTGAAACAGGGATGTGGAGTCTCACAAGGGACTTGCTAGAAAAACTGTGTGCACCTGGGCAAAGCTGAAGCTCCTCAGCCAGAATGATTGCTTCACTTTGCCTTGTCACACCCATGGTGGAGGTGCGACCATACGTATGGCTGACCATACGCAGCCAGTCTCTGAGGCCAGCCAGATGCTTGCACCTTGTAATCACGATGGAGGCAAATAGAGATTAAACCTATTGTCCTTCCCAGCTGTAATCTTCTGGCATGCTGCAGATGGCCAGAGTAGGTCCTATCACACTAGGATTGTTGGCATTGTGAGGTTTAGTGTCCCACCGGCTCCCTGGTTTGTGAAGTGTGGGATGAAGAACAATGAGCCTTGCCCTCCGTGCAGCCCTGGGGGGGTTAGGGGCTTTAACATCGCTCTGGAGATGAGGAACTGGGCCCTGCAGAGCACTGTGGGAGGTCAGTGGGTAGCAGTGTTCCAGTCCAGGCTGGTCCTTGTGCAGTGGTGTGGCAGCTGGCATAGCACACACCAAGCTGGATGGCAGTCTGTACTGGGAATTCATTGCAACCAATTAGTCCCATTTTCAATTATCTGAGAGAACGAACTTAGCTAATTAAAGCCTAATTACATTTTGCCTGCTTCTTCAGCTGTCTTGTCCTATTAAACCTGCATTTTGGGACTTGGTGAGGCAAGAGGGGAGTGCTCACAGCTGCACAGAAACCTGTAAGATGTGAACACTTGTGGGGCCTGCCAGAAAGGGTGACTCTGGATTTAACCCCACATGCATGAAAGCTTGAGCCATGCCAGGGCAGAGCGCCAGCATCCAGCACCAGCCAGGCAGCTGTCATGGAAAGGGAACTGAGCTTGCTTTCATGCACACCTTGTTTTCCTGGAAGATGCAGTGTTCTGCAGAAGCACCTGCATCCGTCCTCACACCCACTTGTGTACCAGGCTCAAACAACAGCAGCAAAGACAGTAAAGTCAAAAAACTGTCTCTTTAATGAGGAAGCAGAGCTGTGTACCTCTGCAGCTCCAGTCCCTTTTCCAGAAAGGTCACTCTAGTTGCCTGCTGCCACAGAGTAGATGTTTGTCCTGTCTTTTGTGGATTATTGCCTTGGTCATCTCCCACTTCCAGTGTCACACCCACAGCCAGAATGAGGTGATAGCTCATGTCCTCACAGTACTGGACCCTTTCAGAAGAACTGGAGCATCACAGGAAGAGTGGATCTTGTCACCTTTCCCCCTAGAGTCACTCAGAGCAAACCCAAAATGCTGCTTTTCACCAAAGGCACATATCAGCAAGGCACACTTGGTGCTGCATAAATCATAAACAGCCAGTGAGCCCACATGGAAAGAAAGGGCAGATCTGACAAGGCATGCTGGTGCTGTGTCCTCTGATCTCACAGCTCCTTGCTAGGACAGTAAATCCACCTGCAGTGCTGGTGTCCTCAAAGCTTGTCACTGGGACAAGGGAACCCCATTCATCCGAAAAGCAATGTTCACACAGGTCTTATTAGCTCAAAAAGAAGAAACTTGTTTGATTTAATAGGTGCTCCCTGACTGCAGCCCAACAGAGAGCACTTTGCCATGGCCAGAACTCCTGATCCTGACCAGCTGAATACCATGGGCTGGCAAAGAGGGGCAAAAATGCTGCTTTCACCCTGAAGCCATCTGTGACCTGCAGCCAAGATTGCCGTGCAGACCCACCTCTCAGCTTCTTGCGTTACTGTGCTAAAATCTTGGTCATTAAACTGACATTTTTGCTTTGTTGTTGATTAACCTGCCTTAAATTAATGATGTGAAAATGTCATGCACACTAACAAGCTTCTGGGAAGGATGAGAGCTGCGAAAGCATCTCTGAAACTAGACCTGTGTTATGCTTACAGCCTGAAATACATGTAGATGAGCAACATTTTTCAGATCAGAGACAGTCATGTAGTGTACATATTCATGCCTTCGAGCATTGCCAGTGCCCCCACCACTTTCCAGCACATTGACAGCGATATCTTCGGGGATGTGCCAAACCATACTGATTGTTGGCAACATTCTGGTTTTCTCTGAACTGAATTTTCCATAATCATGTGCTCATAGAACAAACTCCAAGAAATTGCCTGTGTCTAGAATCAGAGGAGCACAAACTTGATCAGACTGCTGGGGAATTGCTTGGTTAAGTCATCTTAATGGGAGAACTGGTATGAGTCCAAAGATGTATCAACACCATGGAACAGGCAGTTGTCAAGGATATTGAGGATGTTTTGTGCTTGCCTGCCTTCACTGTTTTACCAAAGACATACTATCCAGGACTAAACCCAGGGGTTTCCAAGCCCTCATTCATGCTTGAGAAAACTGGGCTGGATTCAGAAAGCCAGACAACTGCTTTAGAGACACCTACACTGGCAATAAATCCCTCAGAACTCATGAGGTGCTCACCCTGCACAGACAGCGTAGTCCAAGGCAATGTCCTTGAATGCACTGTGGTGTTTTAACTCTGTCATGGTGCCACTGCCCAGGGACTGTTCGGGTCAGGTTGTTGGCACAGGTCTGAACCTACCAAGAGCCATTCTCATGAGTTAACAGCATCATCCGTCAAGTTCCTGTGCCCAGGAGCATTCTCGGAACTGTTCATTTTCCTAGTACAGACGGAGCGGTAAGGTCCATGCCTTACGCTGAGGACCCTAAATGCTTGCACAATGCTGTAAAAGCTCTGATTCTGCAAAGAGCAAGAGGGACAACCGACATTTATGTGGAGGAGAGGAGCTTTCTGTGCCCCAGGCGTTGCGGTGGGTGCCAGGTGCTCTGCACACCTCAGTAGGGAGTGCGCCCTGCGCCAGGCTAGCAAATCCAAGCAGGGGGCTAGGGCAGCAAGAGGAGGTCTGAGGAACTCCAAGCCAAAAGGCCATTAGCAGCCACAGCAGCAAAGCAGCTGGGAAGACACAAAACTGGAAAAGGTTTTCTTTTCCAACAGGGAAACTGGTAGGCAATGTATCCAAAGCTTTGAGGCAATGCTGGCTGTTAAATTCTGTCATCATTTGGCCTCAGTTCTCCCTTGTGTACCTGACTTTCATGGCATCAACTTGTCCCTCTCTGGCAGAGCTAATGGGCTACAGAATGTTTGTCTGGAGGCTAATGGCTCTCACACAGCCGATACAAGAGAACCACGCTGAGCTGCAGTGGGGATTTATGGAGTGATGTTCCTGAGTAATTGCACTGCGTATTTCAAGCCATCTCTCTCCTAAGTGAACTCCTACATGCACTGCCTTGGCTTCCTTAATAGAAAACGGGCTCACAAAGCTGCTGGTTTAACCAGCACCAAATTAAGGTTCAAAACGAGGATCAGTTGGACCAACCTGACATGCTTGCTGGAGGGGATGGCTTGGGAGGGAAGATGGAAGTGGCTTTTTGCCCACTGATGGAAGGGAAGGAGGGAGACACAGGAGATTTCTCTTCTGGCCTGATGAGTGACCCTTTGGGGAGCACAGCAGCCTGGAGACCTTACCAGAGCTCAGGGAACCTGTGTTTTCTTCTTAGGTCTGCCACATGGCTTTAGGAAAAGTGGTTCATTACCTCCTTTCCATAAGTGTCTCATCTTGGAGACAGCTTTGGGACCTTCATCACTTGGGATGCAGGTAACCATAGGCAATCTGCAAACTGGGATCACAGCATCCTTCTGTGGGCTTGGCTGGATGAGGGCTCACCCATGGCCACTCTTGTGTGCGTATGCTTGAAGAGACCCACGTGTCCTTCTTGTTAGCCAGCTGGGGACACTCCTGAAGCCAGGCTAGACATCTGGCAGGGAAATCAGGTGGTAACAGAGCATCCCAGAAGCACCCATGGTCCATCCCCTCACCCCCATCAGCACTCAGTCTCAGACCCATGGAGATCCATTCCAGCTGTCCCCCTTTTCAGGGCAACGTGTGTCTGCAACAGCCTGGTTCCCTCCACCTACCTACAGAACAAGCCCAGAACTGCCAGACGAGAGACAGGAAACTGCTACTTATCTAATTTGATTTTATTTTATTTCTTTTTTATGTTTTGGACTCTCAGAAATGTGTTCAGTCTGGATTGAGGTTACAACCTGGGTAATGCCTCCCTGCCTAAAAAAACCCACTGTTACCATAACAACCTGACTCTGCGCTTCATTACCATGGCAATTCTCAGAAATTATTAAATACTGTGTATGTTTGGTGCATGAGCTCCAGTACATCTGGTGCCAGGTTGGGATCCTCCCTCCTCCCTAATCTGTTTGTCTGTCTCATCTTGTTTAACTCTTTCACTGTCCTCAGCCAAGACAGTGCAGGGAGAAGGAGGTGGGTATCATGTGGGACTTGGTTTGGTTTTGCCCCACCGCAGGCAGGACTGTGTGACCAGGGTTTCTGGGTTTTCTCAGGTGGGTCAAGCCACTTCTTTATTTCTCCAATTGTAAAATCAGTGATGACAGAGGTAGAGGATTTCTCTTTGCAGGCAGGCTGCTCAGCAGGGGGAAATGCTCTCACAGTTGCTTTTCTCTGCTGTTTCCCTGCTCCCTGTCTAGAAATAAGCAATTCTAGCTGGAACAGCATCGCTGCAAGTGGTGAACAGCCCAGAGACAGAGAGCTGTTTCTGAAGGAAGATTGTGAAGGTTCAGTGCAGGCTGCTCTATGTGGAGGTCAGTAAGCCGTTCTCCATTAGTAGGATAACTTGACTGACCTGTACTGCCTAAAATCATGATTGTTTTCAGAGAAAGGATGCAGACTAGATAGATAGGCCAGTGGCTCAGACCAGTGTGGCCAGTCCCACAGGATTGCACTGGTATCTTCTATTCCACTGCTAGGAGATGATTTTAAATGAGACTCAGTGCCTGGTCCTCACTCTGCCACTTATGTGATGATCCACCTAAGCATGTCCCTTCCCTCCCTGTCTCTCTGCTGTACTTTATAGCCAGCAGTGTCTCAGTCATACTTGCACAGCTCCTGGCACCCCAGTGGCACACTGGAAGCTGACATACTACAAGCAACAATTAAAAAAATAAATCAAAATAACATTAAACCAGCCTTGTTCAAAAACAAAACCTAAACCCTGCTTAAATTTTCTTGAGATCCAGTACCCATTTTCGAGCTTAAGCTAAATGAGTAGGTGTGAGATGAAAAAACACAGCTAATTGTGGGGAAAGGCAGGAGAAACAGCCGTTATGATGGTCTGCTTTTCTTATGCAAGACTTGGAGTAACCACCTCATCCTCTGGCTGCAGGGCTTGTGCCTCTGGGGCAGGGCAGCTGGGTTTTCAGGGTCTTAGATGGAAGCTCTTCCCCTGCGATCTGGGGAGCATCACAGTGCCCTCACCACCCTCCCTTCCACCAGGCATGAACTGCACTGGCATCTGCTCTGTGTGAACAGGATGAGGCAGGAACCAGGGCAGCTAAAACAGTAACCATGGCTTCACCTCAAGAGGGTCTTTAGACCCCAATCTCTAACCCTCACCATGACAGTCCTCCGTTGCCTACCTTCTGGCCTCCCCTTGCCATCACAGTGCTGACATCAATCCTACAGAGACCTCCTTTTGCCCAAATAATTCCTCTCCTCAATGGCATAATGAGCCTTTTATTGGGAATCTAACAGGACAGGAAATTGTGTGCAAGTGCTTTAAACCCACTGCAGAAGCCCAGTAACCCCACAGGGACACAATGTGTTTTGGTAAATGTGCTCACCAACTCCTTCACGCCGCAGACCCACCTCTGCTGGTCCACACGACCTGGCAGTGTAGAGGTAGCCCTTATGGACAGGGAGGAGACACAGCACGACTAGAGTGTGAATGAGCCAACGTAAAGTTGGCCTCTTTCCCCAAGAGACCATGTGGGAAGTCTTCCCTCTCCTATTTGACTCCAGAGTAAGCTCCATCTGTCTCAGCAGGTGCCCAGCTCTGATTTCTGGACATTACATTGCCCCACACCCCATGTGTACATGACCCTGAGTTTTCTCCTTTCCTCTGGAAAACTCCACAGCACAAAAGGGATGAAGACCCCCATGTCCCACTCCTGGATGTGGCCTCTAAGGACACTTGGTGAGTTGGTGGCTCTGTGAGATTACAGAGCCATGTTTCCCCACTGGGCAGTAGGACCCCCCAACCCACACACCATGTCTCATGGGCCCTGGCAGAGCAACGCAGGCAGGGACAGCTGAGACAATTTGACCCACTCTTTCACTGTGAGCATCACTGCAGGTCAGAGTTAAGGTGATTTTGATGCTTTTTTTTGGATTAGAACTTTTCCTGCACCTTGCTTGCATTGCTAACACTGGACAGTTTCTGCCGTCATCTCTGAATTCTCTGTTGCACCAGAACCACAGATGGTGGATGGATTGGCAAGAAGGACCAAATGCCAGCTTAAAGCAGAAGCTGGATGGGAGTTTAATGAGTACATCCAGGCTGTCCTCTGACCGCACAGAGACCTGAAGATGCAGTTACACATTTAGGTTGTAATGCAAGTGCACTCCTAAGTGTTTGCAGAGCAGGTGTCCTCATATGCACTGGGGTTACTTGCACCATGACCAGGCTGTGCTCCCACAGTGGAGCAGTTTGCACTCATATGCAAAGAGCTCAATGGTCACAACACCCTCTTCAGCAACAGGGACCAAAATCCCCTTCCACGCTGCCATGTGAAGCCCCTGTTATATCTGCTGGCAGGGCAGAGAGCCGTCGGTGCTGAGAATGCTGCTCAGGTATGCAGAGTTACAAGCTGCTCACAAAGATCAGAGCCTTGCCTGTTCAGATGTTTCCCTGGCACCAACAGGACATTTCAGAGCTTTAAACCCCCATTTCTGGTCCTGCTGCCACATTGCCTTTGTGCCCTTAATACGTTGCAGACAACAGGTCAGTGGCAGAACCCATGACAGCACTGCACTAGTCCTGCTCTGCATTGGGTTTAGTCCACCAACACCCTGTGGGAACCTTGAAAGAGGTGCTCAGCAAATATTGATTAATTACCAAACGTACTGTAATCTTGTTCCTCCCTCTGGGAAAAGCAGAGAGCTGTTCTTCTGGATTTACAGCCAAGTAGATCAGACCATCAGCTCCTCCAGTATCCTGGATTGCTTTCCCACTACAGAAGTGGACCCAGCAGGAATATTGTTGGTGCAACAAAACTCAAATAATTTCCATCTCACACCCACGGACAGAGCGGTAATTCTTTCACAAAACAAAGGTCGGGAGTCCTCCTCCTCTCACATAATTTAGTTCTGACAGCTCATCAGGTTCAGAGGAGCTGGAGATTTTAACTCAGAGACTGCAATCTCGCTTTGCAAGAGGCACTCAGAGCATCTTCATGAATCTCTGCTTCAGTACTGTGCAGGCATTTAACACAAGCTCAGAATATGCAATTCCTGACAAATTTATTTGCTAGTGGTAACTGAGACTTGCCTGTGAAAAATGTATGGTTGTTTCTGCTTTAAATACACATCTCTGATTGGAGTTCTATTGGAAGGTGAGATTATTATATCTGGAACTAGGACTGAAATACCTGAACACGTGCACACAGAGAAAGAAAATGAAGACAACACCAAATTATTTTGAAACAGGTTCTTTTGTTTTTTGGTTTTTTTCCCTGAATGCTCACCAGTTTTCAAAAAACTACAAAAACCTCAAGGACTGTAACAATGTAGCACTTGAAAAAAAGGCTGTTGCGTACAAAACCAAGCATGCTTTTGTTTTGGGGTTGGAGTGGGGTTTTGTATTTATCTGGGTTCTTTTCTTCCTTCAGCTTAGTGTGAAAGAAGAAAGTACTGGTTTATTTAACAGGATAGCTCAGAAAAATAAGGAAGAACATGCTTTCCCCATCACAAAACTCTACCAGAAGATGCATGCTTGAGGTCCGAAACACAAACAGACTGACACATTTTGTAGCATGCAGACTCTGTTGTACGACCCACACAGCACTTCCCCTGCCCCACGGTCAAAGATGTGGTCCATGCCAGGCATTTTACTTTCCCTTTAGTTTGTGGTTTTTCATTTGTTTGCTTTTTGCAGTGAGTTATTTGCCACCTTTTTTTTTTTTTCTTTTTTTTTTTTTTTAGCCCTAAATCCCAGGTAGCAGTATCCAAGGTAACAGCAGAAAAGAGTCCAGATCTGCACATTATCACTGTTTCTGCAAGTTTCATGCAAAACTTAAGCCATTTCTGCATGCAACACGATGCTGGTCATTTATTGTGCTTCATACAACTCTGGGGACCTTTCCCCACTTGCACGACAGAGTTTGTTGACTGGGAAGCGCTGATCTGCTTTCCCATGGACACAGACACATTAAAAGAACCCTCCCCACTTTCCACTCCCCCTCAGCTGCCCCAAACATATGGGAATCTGCATCTCAGCACCAGGTCCAGACAGTTCACTTGCCTACAAAAGCCCGGTGGCTTCAGTAAAGTCCCATGATTGCAGCTCCCACATCCTTGGAAGGTCTTCGGTCCTTCACCAGAAAGTTAATCATGCTCTCCGACTTGATGAGCAAGTTGCAGCCCAAAAAGAAGATGCCGAACATCACAGTCAAGGAGAGGACACAGAGGACAGCGATCTGCACCACCCGTGTGATGTAAAGGCTCCTCTCGTCAGGCGCCAGGGCAGAGGAGCCACCGTCAGTCGCCAGCACCGAGCCGGTCCCATTGCAGCAGGCCATGAGTATCCCCAAGCCCTGGGTCCTGTTGGGGTAAGCTCCCTGCTCTAGGAGAGTCTGGTTGAAAAAGGATCCATTCATGGTCTATGTGAGATCCCAAATCTCCAGGGAAGGCACGAGGAGGGCTTGCTGTCCCCCTGCCTGCCCCTCACATGCCAGGGCACAGCGCCGCAGGCCAGTGGGCTCCAAGCCACCTCCTGCCTTTCTTGCTCTCACAACGCCTCGGATGGAGGATAAACTTCCTCGAGGCTGCGAGCAGGTGGGAAGCCAATTTGTGCAGCCGAGGGATGGCTCGCTCCCGGATCCCTCCTGGCACAGGCAGCGTTAGCACAAGCCCCCAGACAAGCAAAAAGAGAGAGAGAGAAAAGGCAAAGGGGACTCAGGGGAGAGGACGGCAGCTGAAGATCGCCCCATGCCTCCTGCCCTTGCTGCTGCCCCGAGCGCAGGGCAGCACAGCGATGCAGCTCCTGCCCCCGGGCGCTCTCCCGCAGGAGGGAGAGCCGATTCCTGCCGGCTGGAGCTCCACAAATGCAAGTTCCAATCTAAAGTCTTCACCGTGTTCGAAGAAAAAACAGCAACTCCACCCCCTTCCAGCCTCCCCCCAGGACCGCCTTCCTCCCCCTCCACGCTCACCCAGGCTGCCCACCCCTTCCCCACGTGTGTGCACCCCCCTCTGCCCTGCCAGGGGTGCCTGCACCCACGCCTGTGCCACCCCCAGGTGGGGGCTGACCCCTAAGGCCCTGTGGAGCAGCACCAACTCATCCTTCTTCCAGCCCCCCACCTGCTCCTGAAAGCAGCCCCCAAGGCCAGTGTTCGCATGGACGGCTGACAGGTCCCTGTCCCCCTCTCACGCAGACTCCTGTGAGCCTCAGGTCAGTGCTGCTTGCCAGGATCCCCGCTTGCTTCTCTGTGCCACCCACTCCTCCTCAGACAGCGCTGGCCCAATCCAGCCCAGTCCACCCCCGGCTCTGCGCAGTGATGCCTGTCCTGTGGCTCCAGATGAGAGCTAGATCCACCCCCTGCTGCATCCTTCTCTTCCTCTGGCTGGGGGTTTCCTCCCTGGGCACCTTTGTCTTCCTCTTCTCCCCCTCCTGCTCCTTTAGCCCCTCCAAAGGGGAGCACTGCGGTGCTGCACCCTGATCTCTGCCTGGTACCCCCTCCCTGCCCTGTCCCCAAGCTCTGGGTCCTAGAGCTGCATCACTGCTGTGCCCAGGGCTGCAGCATCACAGACCGTCTCCCTCGGCCCCACTGAGAGAATCCCAGGGGAATTTTCATTGTCACTGACCTCTCCTTGTCTGCAGAAGCCCCCGAAGTGAAAGCACGAGTCAGGGTGTCCAGCCACGTCTAGCTTAGTCCCAACCCTGCACGTCCCAGGGCTGTGCCCATGGAACTGCCATGTCCCAGCTTCCCCGGCTTCGGTGTTTGCCTGGAAACGTGTCTGGATGGCACAGAGCAGCAGATCACCCCCACGCCACGAAGTGGGGACCTTGTCCTGATTTATCTGTGTACATCTTGGCTCGCTTTCTTTGCCCAGTCCCCAAAGGGGATTTTAATAAACCTAAAATGAGAATTGATACTTTGCAGCTAAAGGCAGGAGCTGAGGATGGAGCTGGCTTGGTACAGAGTGTCAATTGATTTTCCTTGTAGGCAGCTGGGACCTGTGTCTCTCTTCTGCTGCTGCGCCTTCAGGTGCTCAAAAACTAGTTTGGGTTTTACTTGTTGCTTTTTCTTCCTTGTTGTGCACCTGGCGTTTCTCTCCCTGAAGGGCTGCCCGGTCTGTGAGGGCGTTCTGCAGCAGAAGTGCTTGCGGGAGGGAGGTGGAAAACCCTGATCGAACAAGAGCATCTGCTCATATTTAACCTGAAGACCGGGAGAAACATCCCCAAGGGAAACCAGAGCATGCCCGCTGCCCCAGCCCGGGTGGGAGCTCCTCTTCCCGGCTCGCTCCCAGACCCAAGGAGTTTCTGCTCCCTCTGGTGGTTCCAGCTCCAGGCTCTACTCCTGGCATCCCTGCACGGATTTTGGCTGCTGCACCCGTCGCTCCTGGGACACAGCCTGCGGTGATGAGGCAGCCGAGGCCGTGGGGCCACTTGGCTCCCAAACACTCCTCTGCCTGCTCCTTGCCTTCATCCATACAGGTATCCAAACCCAGAGCGTCCCATGATCTATTACGTGGTGCCCAGAGTTAACATCGCAAGGATGTTTTCAGGACAAGCAGCACCTTCTTGCAGTGGGCAGGGAAATTCAGTCCTCGTGCTGAATTAAGTTCATGCCATCCTTGTCCTCAGGCAGGACAAGAGCTCAGGTGGGTGCAGCCAGCTCAAACACTGCATTTTGTGATCTTTTGCTTTCTTTTTCAACATTTTTGCACCGTGCTGGAAGGAAGGGCTGGCATATCCCAGCTCATGCAGGGCAGGTTGTTCCAGGACACACAGGGCTGCGTGTCCCTTTGGAGCCTGCAGTACTTTCTGGTTTGGGTAGGACGAGTCCCCCAGCGAAGAGGAGACCTGCGAGATCAATGGCAGGTCGGATCCATGGGGTGTGCAGAGCAGAGCGGAGCTCCCCCATTTCTCTCTACAAACTTAGACAAATTCATCATCCCTTCCATGAAGCGTCAGACACACTTGCAGGGTGATCCAGGGGGACAGGCTGCCGTGTGGCCAGAAAGCCCTGGATGATGGGGAAAGGCTACACAGGCAGCATTTCCAGGGAGGACATGTGCAGGAAAAGCAGGAATTAAAAGTGGCCAATGGGGTCTGCAGTGAGAGATGGCTCTGGAGTGGGGCAAGTCCTAGAGGTCCCCAGAAAGCATGTTTGGGGGTTGTTTTGATATTCCAGCCAAGGTACAGCTCTTTTTTGACACTGCATGAGAATCGATGGGCTCCTCTTTACCAAATCCTCATTAACAAGTCTTGGGGAGGCAGCTGGATCCCAGGAGGAAAACGATCCCTCGCTGAGCAGAGCCCCCGCAGCCGCAGGAGGGCAGCAGCATCCCTCCGGGACCGTGGGGCCGTGTGGGGAAGCAAAGAATCATCAAAACTTCTTTTAAAGTCAAGAAAAGTCCCCAGCTGCCGAGGCAGAGTCTCCATCTCTCCCTCGCCAATACCATCACCCCTCGTGAGAGCCGCACGGCTCCGGGGCAGATGCCGTTATCCCCATCCCTTCCGGCGTGGGGCTGTGGGTCTCGCACAGCATCTTGCACATTGCCCCGCAGCTTCCGGCACTGCCAGGCCGCGGCTGCAGCGCTCAGCACCCACACGGGCTCCTCTTCCACTGCCTGGCATTTCCTTGTGTTGGATCGTCCTGACCCAGGGTTGTGTTGTCACTGTCCCCAGCCCCTGTCACCTGGTGGGAGGGAGCAGTCCAGGGCTCCAAGGAAACAGCCCGTCTCTCCCTTTGGCCCTCCAGCCTGTATTTTTAGTGCCTCAGTTTCCCCATCTCTGCGTAGGACCTTGGTATCGCAGGGGAACAAGAGGTTTATAAACCCCCTCGGGAGGCACCCACAGGCAGCTCAGGCATTTCAGTGGGACAATTCCTGTTCAGGTCTGACTCCCAATAGTTGCTTAGTATGGGGGCAATTTATGAGGACACTAAGGGGGAACACATTAGAAGAGAGAAGAAAATTAGGTCCAAATTATCTGACCCAAAGCTGAACTCCCTTTGCTCTGTCCAGGTTTATACCCTAACTGCTGGCTTCACCAGGTCCAGTTCTTGGCTGGGTCTCGCTCAGCTCCCGGCTCTGTTTCAGCAGAGATTCCCATTTGCACCAGTGCTCTGGGGAGGGGAGCTGAGAACATTCACATCGGTATGTATTTGCTCTATTGCCCCTCAAATCCCTGAACTTCGAGGCAGCTCAGGCTGGGTTTAGAGTCCAGGCTGCCTTTCATGCAAGAGTTAATAAAAGGAGGGAGGTGGGTAAGATTTTGCAAGGAATTAAACCCAGGCAAAAGAGCCTATGGCAAAGAGCCAGCTACCAGCCCCAGGGCTGTAGGTCTCCAGTGCCATCTACTTGCTGCCATCGTTTATTAGGTCCTGCCTGAGCTGAGAGGGGGAAAAAAACGCGTGAGGAGCTGAAGGCAGAGCGGCGGGGGCACTCCCTAATTCAAACTGAGTGACAAGCCAGCGGTTTCCTCCGGCCGGCCCCACTCTCCATGTGTCGTACACCCACACTCACATGATTCATCTCCTGGACAGCTCAAAACCTCCGACTACCCCAGAGCTGCTCTCTATCGCTCACGGCGGGGCTGGTCCAAGCAGCCCCCCACGCTCGGGGCTCAGAGAAGAAGATGGGAAAACTCTACGTGGCTCTCTGGATCCTCATGCTCTGCACTGCTGGCGCCTGGGGTAGGTTTACAGCCCATAGCGCTGCCGCTTGCCTAAAGCCAGATCATTTAGGGATTCTGTTGCCTGTTATTTCCCAAATTCCCAGGACATTCTGCATTCCCAGGGTCTGTGATTTCCCGGGAAAATCGCTTGGAGGAGGAGCTGGCAGGCTGAAAGTCGTCGCGGTTCTCAGCTGCAAAGCACCGCTCAAGCCGGTTGGGCTTCGGCTGCGTCGGGGCCAGGAGGGTTTCTCAAAGATGTTATAGGGTCAAGACATGGTTTGCTGCGTTATTCTCGCACTGGGCGCGGCAAGTTTATTTTCTCTACCTACGCTGTGTTTGGCTCTGGGTACTGGTTTGTAATGGAAAGACCAGGGTGTGACTTGGGCTCTGTCCTTAATAAACAGAAAATAGGCTGGGGGAGATTGCAGGGCAGGTAGTCACTGTATCCATGTCATTTTAAGGGCATGGAGTGTATTTAAAGCAGCATTGATGTCTTGGGGTTTTTTTATCATGCTATTTTGGTGCTTTTCTTTAACAACTCTGATTTCTGGCATCAGACAATTTCAGCACAAAAGTAGTTTGTATTTTAAAAAATAATTTCCAGTGTCTGAAGCATGGAGAAGCCGCCTAGAAAAGGGTTCCCTCCTCCCCAGGTGTGGTTCCGAGGCTCAAAGCAAACCTTGCAACTGCAAAATGGTGTGTTCAGCTCCTGATTTACAAATCAGTCCCATTTTTTTCGAGGCCCCACTCGAGGAGGTTTGTAGGGCAACATTGTTCTGTTTAAAGAATTCCAGACTTTGGTGAATTCCCACGAACAGCCTGAGCCTCTGCTGCCGGAGCCTGTCATCAGTACAGGACATAGGATAACCCCTGGAAGAGTTTGAGATCAGCCAGAAAAGCCCAAATCCTTATCACTGAGTCAGAAAGGCCAGAGGGGATGTAAGTAGGGATGCATGGTTTGTATCTTTATCGAGTTTTCTCACATATCTTTCTCAAGTTTTCTATGTGCACATTCCTGCTTAAATTGGCAGGGGGATGGGGAAACAAAGTCTGTAGTTGGCTCATGCGGTACATAGAGGTTACTTGGAGTGCAGATTGGGGACTGAGTAATTTTCTCCAGCCCAGGAAGGGTGATACTCAGCCACAGACGTCTAGGGTATTTAAAGTGCATCATTTCACCTCGCTCGGGGCCACAGCGCTGCCCAGCCCCAGACGGGTGGTTCCCATGCTGCCCAGTTTCTCTCCTGTTTTCCTGTATTTCATATGCTAGGATTTATTTTTTTTTTTTAAGACTGAGTGTTTAGGATCAGACCGTTACATCAGACCAGCTGCTTTCGTAGTAAAAAAATGCAGCTTTTATACTTTGGTTTATTGGTTCTATGGCTGGAGAAACAAGCCCCCCACCCAAAAATAAAAAACCAACTAAAACCTAGAATCTATTACTTTTGGCTGTGCTGGGAACTTGTTAACCTGCTCACAGCCAGGCACCACCCTGAGCCTGGGAAGCGCAGCCAGGCGCTCACAGGGCCACAGTCTGAAGGGGCTCAAGCTGCAGCATCATCTACTCTCCTCCCCCTGTGCTTTTACTCATACATCACCTCAGGGTCCCGTTCCCCACCTCCCTCCACAAACCCTCCTGACACCGCACCCTGTGTCCAGCCGTGCAAGAGGTGCTGGAAATGCCAAAATAGAGAGGTTGTCCCGCAGGGAGGGGGTGAGGCTGGCTGCTCACAGCGGGACGAGCCGCAGGTTTGGATGGCGGTAGCTGCTCTCTGGTAATCACCACTGGCCCATGAGGATTTCAGCCCCTTCCCAGAGGGAAGGGGTGGCCCTGCTCTATCCAGCCCTGGGTTAAGTGCAGCCAAGAATGGTCCATATGGTGCTGGAAGCTGCCGAAGGGTCCTCCATCCCCAGGCACGTGTCTCAGTCATGGAGTGATGGAGACCACAGGCACACCCACCGGCTGGGGAAGCCTGAGGGGCAGGTACCAACATGCAGGGACCCCCTGGGTAAAGCCACCGCTGATGGCAATGGCATGGTGGCACAATGTGATGGCAGACCCCAGGGCAGCCTCAGGTATGGCAGCATCCCTCATGCAGGGACCCTTCGTGCTGCAACCCCATCTAATCCCACGCACTGCTGCCCAGCCATGGGGCAGCTGCTCTGCCTAAGGCAGGACAGCCCGGCTCACGGCCATCATACCAAAATCAGCCAAAAAATTGGGATTACATCTCTAGCATGAAGGGAGAAGGGGAAGGGGGAGGGGGAGGGCAGATCAAGTCTCCCCTGGGCTGTGGGGTGACAGCGGGAGGGGAGGAGCGGAAACCACCATGGCCAAAAGGCTGCACGCAGGCAGGAGGTAACATGTACCAAATCCTGGGGAGCAGAAGAGCTCCCCAGCCCAGAGGGACAGTACTGGGGCTCATTAGCCCCAGAGGTCACGTTTTGCAGCATGAGGAGGCAAAGCAGAGGCAGACAGGGGCTTGGCTGGCAGACATGAGCTTGGAGATCCTCCACATCGTGTTTCAGTGCAGTCAGGTCTCACTGAGACCAGGGTTAACACTGCACAGGGGAAACTGAGGCAGGGACCGGCTGAGGGACTTGGCTCATGTCACAGACAAATCCTGTTTGAGATAGGATTTGGACCAGTGCATCTCAAGCACAGATGCTGGTGTGAGCCCTGGGTCCTGTGCCCAGGCTGGAAGCATGGCGGGGGCACCCATGGGTGGCAGGGGCCCTGCCAGCTCTGTGCTTCCCCAGCCAGCTGGGTGCTGGGGCAGAGCCAGTTGACTAAGACCCAATCCTGGGAGAACAAACCCTACACTGGCATTAAATAGGAGTCTGGGACAGGAGTGTTACTGGTGGTACTGGTGCCGTAACCCAACCCCAGCCAGGGCTGCAGCCACCGGGGCAGTATACAGTGGGACATGGCTGTTACAGGCAGGGACGTGAGAGTGGAAAGCAAACTCCTGGCACAAGGCAGGCGGCTATCTGGCACCTCTCCCCAAATCCCGAATGAGCGGCTGTGGTGCTGGGCCAGGTATCAAAACACTGGGGCTCCCCAGGGACCTGCAGCTTCGGAAGCTGCTTCCATGGTCAGGCATGTGGCCCCCAGGCTGGCAGCTCTGAGAGTTTAATCCTGAGCACCTCGAGCTGCCAAGAGATCCCCATCCAGAGGGCTGCCAGGGTAATGCCTCCTCTGTTGTCCCCGCAGGGCTGAGCCGCTGCCGACCGCGCTGGAACTGGCTCCCAGTTGCAGGGCACAGTGCAAATCCAAGGCACGTGGCCTGGCGCTGGGCTGCAGCTGCTGGCGCTTGGCAAGGCTGAAGGGATTTCACAGGGACGCGGCAGGAGCAGGCGTGAGAAGCGGGAGCCAGTGCTGTTGGTACCGCTGCTCCCATGGGAGCCCTTTGGCTTCCCCTCGCCAAGCCCCGGCTGTCCAGACCTGTCCACCTGAGGTTGCAGTATTGCTGCTAGCACGTTGCTGAGTGTCCTTGGTGCAGCAAGCACCAGACATCAACCTGCCACCCTGCTGGGCTACACTAAATTTAAAATCTTTCCCATCCTCACATGCTGCGGCTGGGTATTTTGGTGTACGGAGAGAGCTCTGGGAGCGGATGCCACCCCTTTGCTGGTGCTGAGCCAGGCAGTTGGGGTTTAGCCTCTAGTTTAGTGGGACAAGTGAGGAGTGCAGGTGGCAGAGGTCCGATGGGCACACCGGCCCCGCTGCGCTGCGGCACGACCCCAAGCAGCCACTGGCCTTCGGGACAGTCACAGCGTGTCCAGCTCAGCCTGTGACACCACGCTTGTACAGACACGCACATCCATGACACACTGCACACACAACTGACATGCACACGCATGCACACCTGCCCTCCCAGGCTGTGTGCCAGGGGAGATGAGTGCACAGTGTCGTCACTGTGGTTCTGCCCAAAGACCTGATGACATCGTGTCACCGTTTCCTCTTTCTGCTTACTGTTGCATTTCCTGCAGCTGTGGAAAACGCCGTGTTGTCTGCCTGCAGCTGCTGGGAGAGCCTCGGGCAAGGACAGGGGGATATGAGGAGACTCCGGTGCCCACTGCTCCATCCCCCGGGCTGCCCAGGCTGCAGCATTCCCCAACCAAGCAGGCACATGGCTGTGGTCTGCTCTGCTCAGGGAATCCTAAAACTCTGCCAAGACACTTGTGCCATGGGAGGGAGGAAGGGCGGAGGGTGACACCACCGCAGCCGTGCCCCCAACCACTCACCGCACCAACCATTCACATCAGGAACTGCAGAGCCACACCGTCCTGTCGCTGCCGAAGGAGCTCCTGCTGCCCCGGCAGCCACTGGCACTGCCCTGGGGCCCCTGCGGGCATTCTGGGGCCCTTTAATCCCCCAGACAGACCCACTGGCCTCTGACCCTCACAACTGGTGCCAGCGTGTGTCTCCCAAAGTCCCCACTGCCACTTCCACCAACAGAGCCCAACCTTTGCCCAGGGCATCGGTACAACCCGCTGCCAGCACGTTTCTGGACTCATGCCCTTTTCCTCCCCTCCTTTCCCTGGGTTTGATCCCAGGCCAAGACCAGCTGCTGAGTTTAGCATCTGCACAAGAAGGCACCGACCACCCTGAGTCAGTGGGAAGAGGCAGCAGTTCCCCAACTGTTGGCAGGGCTGTGGGTACCAGACTGCACCCCTGGGAATTCACCCCATCCCCTTCCCTGCTGCCCCAGATTGTCTCAGGGAGGCAGAAGGGGAGCTGTCCTTCGCCCCCCACCCCCAGCGGTGGGTCTTCACTCCAACACATGCGTGACATTGCAGGGATGGGGGGATCCTTTCAGAAGCTGGCAGGTGGGAAATGATGCTCAGTCCTGGCAGGCTGAAGCCCAGCTGGGGACGTTATAAAAGGGGCAAAGAGGGAGCACCTGGGGTTTTGGGGCTGGGATGGGTGTTAGAGCAGAGTCCTGGTGGGATGGGGTCTGTGTCTGCTCATGAAGCTGCTGGCTGAGCACTAAGACTTGAGCACTGAGACTTCAGCACACATGTGGATTTGGGCTCTGCAGGTTCTAACCACTCTGTTTTGCTGTTCCAGGGGGTAACATCTGCACTACCCGTGGGGTGAACTCCTGCAAGCAGTGCCTGGCCGTGAGCCCACTCTGCGCCTGGTGCTCTGCAGAGGTAAGAGCTGGGGGGAGGGTGAGCAGGGCTGAAGCTTGTCCTGGCTTAGAACAGGGGATGTGTAGGAAGGGGCGAGACTTTGGGCTATGGGACGAGTGCTGGTCCCTGTGTTACAGCCACAAGATCGGTCTCCATCTCTTCCCACCATTTCTAAATGCATTCCTCGGTGGCATCTGGCTCTGACCACAGCTCGAGATGCACATCACGGGGCTCGGTCTGCCCATTCCTGCCTCCCTCTGAGAGTCTGCCCCTTATCTGGGTGTGCTGGCACAAGTTACGTGGAGATGGCTGATGTTTCCCGTGGGAATTCACTTTGTCTTTCAAAAAATGTACTTTTGAAAACTTAGTTTACTTTTAGTTTGCTTCTTGAAAACCCATTGTAAAGTTCTGGCTAAAGGAGTTTAATTGCTGGAAAAGGAAGGAGGCCTGGAGGGAGGAAGAAAAATACTGATTAGAAGTTAGGGTTTGGGTTTAAAAGCCCTTTCTTCATTGAAAAGCAGGGGGAAGGAAGAGAAGGTGCCTGGTTTTGGTTAGTGAGCTAATGAGGACATGAGAGCTGAGCTGTGGCTCTGAAATCACCCTGTTTGGGTAGGTGAGAGCCTGGAAAATTTGCCACGTTCCCCTCCAAAAATGCTGCCCCGGAGGCTGGTCCATCGGGGAAGTCACAGGAGGGAGTTTCCCAACAGAAGGGAGAGCAGCCCCCGGGGGAGGCAAGGGGAGGTGAGGCTGGGCTGGGAGAGGTGATGAAACCTCCTTCGGGGCTTCACAGCCAGGAGCAGTTCCCCCGCCGGCAAGGCTTTTCTCCTCTCTGCTTCTCCATCCATGACATCCCCTCTCCTCCGGCTGTGCCCACAGTGCTCACCGGGACTGGGAAAAGGTGATCCAGGCTGGAAAACGCTGTTGGACCGTGCCTGCATGGCCCAATGCTTTGGGGTCAGTGTGTCTGGAGGGGATGCCTCCACTTGTTGTGCCCATCAGATCCCGCCGGGATCTTGGTGTGGTGTGAATAAAGATGCTTGGGCGGATTAGCTTTATTAGATTAGCCTTATCTCCTGCAAGGAGTGGCTGAACTTCGCCGTGTGATAAGGGGCCTCCCTCGTCTTCCCGGAGGGGGAACAGCCCGGGCTCGCTCCATCGTAGCCCTGTTCCTGGGCCAGGCTGGTGTCTTGATGCTGCAGCAGGGGCTGTGATGGGGTCGGGTGTGTTTTTTTCCTCCAGATCAGCACAGGTTTCCAAAAAAGGAAATATTTCCAGTGTTGCTTAGGGCTGTGCTCATGGACAGACGTGACAAGCAGCGAGGGAGCCGTCCTGCTGCCAGCAACCGGCCCCTGGAGAGCCAGGCTGTGCAAGCGCTGCCTCCAACATCTGGACCACATTGTCTTAATTCAGCAAATAAGGGTTTTTTTCTGTGGGTTTGTTTAATTTCCCTGGGGTGGGGGAGGTCTCTGATGCTGCCCCCTCTGTTTTTTAAAGGGACATTACCCTTATTTGAGTTCCTTCTGCTCATGCTGCCTTCCTGAGGAGCCAGGGGTTATCAGTTACTCCTGCTCCACCCTGGCTTTGGACAGGAGGCGGCTTTCATTTCATATGACCACTGACCCCACCGAGCACTGATGCAGAGCAGAATTGAGGTTTATTTATTTATTTTTCAGAAAACTTGACCACTCTTAACAACATCCCTTCGTTTTTCCTTTTGGAATAAAAAGCCAGCCAAGCCTTAACACTCAGACGTGGCTCTAAAATCACTTTGAAGATTATCGTGGTACATATTCCAGTGTCCCACCCACCCAAAATGTCACCCCTCTGGTTCCCTTGGAGGAAAGGTGGAGGTAAGGCTGGCCCAGGGATTGATTTAGGGAAGTTGCTGGGCAGCTTTAGCTTAATCTGGGTAGGCATCTGTACTTTGGGTCTTCCTGGAGCTCTCCTGCGGAGAAGCTGATACCACATGTGGTTGCCTGCGAGCTGAAAACAGAGATGCCCTGGGGATGCATGACTTCGCGCAGCCTCCCTGCCCAGCAGTGAGGGAGCTCGGGGATGGACCCTGGCTCTGCCAGCACCCTGCTTGACCCTGTCCTCACTCACAGCGTTTGGAGGCAGCAATCGGGATAAATTCATCAGATTTCCCATCCTGGAGGGAGTTTGAGCAGATGCTGAGTTGAAACCTCCTTCCCTGCAGCAGGACAGAGGTGGAGCTGGGGAACATCCCAGTCGAGGGCTGTGGGATGGCTTGTGACAGAGGAGGTGGGGACACGTACATCCCTGCGATGGGGAGCTACTGCCATCTGGGCTGTGCTGACAGGGAAGTGGGATTTGCTGGGTGTGTGCCAGTGGATGAAGTTCCTTGCTGTCACTAACAAGCCTGGGCTGCCTCCGGGCCGTTCCTACCTGGGGCTGTGCCCAAGTTGCTCTGTCTGTGAGTACATGGAGACTGGGGGGGAAAATTCATTCACACAGATTCATTCCTGGGTTCAGCCAGCCTGAACCTAGGGGAGGTGATATCCCAGATGAGGAACCTCTCCAGTGCTGGGACACTGCAGCGTTGGGATCCAGCTTCCCAGAGTATGGGAGTTCCACTGATGGCACAGTAACTTTTTCCTTGGCCTTTTTCAGTAGTTCTGCTTGGTAGGCCCTTGTGCATCCTGAGTCAATCATCATGTTCAGACCTCCAGGGTAAAGGGGGTTGGAACTAGGTGATCTTTAAGGTCCCTTCTAACCCAAACCATTCCATGATTCTAGAGGAAAGGGGAATGATGTGGCCCTGGAGTTAAATAGCTTCCCCATGGGAATCTTGCTGCAGGATCTTGCTGCTAATCCCATAAGGTGCTACATGGCCTTTGAGGTCCTGGGATCCCCGGGATCTCCAGGTATTGCCCAAGATCCCAGCACCACCATTAAAAACCTGTCTGTCCAGCCTGCTTTTCACCCACATATCTTTTCAGTAATTTCCCTGCCTGGAACAGGAATGTACGTGATGATTGATGGGATCTGAAGTAAACCAGGCACATCTTCCTGCAGTGGGGAGCCCTGAGGGGCGGGTCTGTGGGGTGGGTGGGTGGAAGGGATCTAATTTAAAGGGATGACTTGTCTGCTACACAGACAGCAGGCTGTCCAGGCAATGAGGGTGGGAATGGGAGGCCGCGGGGGAGGAACACGCCTGCTGATGTATTTTTTGGTTATTGCTTGGCCACCATTCCCAGAGGGCTGTAGGCCAGCCAGGACCTCCTCACATCGTCTGCGTTTTTCTACTTGTTTGCTTAAAACACACAAATTCATTCCTGGGTTCAGCCAGCCTGAACCTAGGGGAGATGATACCCCAGATGGGGAACCTCTCCAGTGCTGGGAGGCTGCAGCATTAGGATCCAGCTTCCCAGGAGGAGAGAGGGAGCTGAACCAGCCCCACCAGGACTTGTGCCACCCCCTTTGCTTCAGGGAAAGGCTGTGCTGATCATCTGCTGTAGGACTTTGAATGTAGAAAGATTTGGGCTGTGGGAGGGAGATGGAGAAACCCTTTGGAGCAGAGGATGGCTGCTGCCTGGCCGGGAACACATGGCAGCAGTTCCTGGCAGTGTAGGGCTGGGAAAGAAATTCTTCCCGTATTTGTCTTTGTGACAAACCAAAGCGACAGGAGCTCTTCTGAATGTGCTGTGATAAGGGTGAGGAGCCAGGAGGTTTCTAGGAAAAGAGGGACGGAGCTGGAGCCCCACCGTGACTCCACACTTTGTGCTTCCTGCCCCTGATGGGCACTTGGTGGTTTCTCCTGCAGCCTCTTTGCCTTTTCGCTCTTTCACTCCTTTTTTGGTTCTCCCTTCCCCCGGCCAGCTACATCCGGCTGGAAGCTGGAGAGCTGGAGATAAGCCTGAACTGTTCTTGGACAGGAACTGAGCACCTCTCTGTGTGATGGGCTCACCCACAGCAGGGCTGTTCCTTGCTCACAGTAGCATTTCTAAGGGCACCCGTCAAAAAAATGAGGGGAAAAGGTGACTTGTCTTTTGCCGAACTCTAGAAAATAATAAAAAAGTCCCAGACTGCCACTCATTCCCAGACTGCCATGTTCACACCCCACCTCACCCTCTTCTAGCCATCCCACATATGCTTTCTTATTACAGAATAACAGAATCACTAAGGTTGGAAAAGACCTATAAGATTATCCAGTCCAACCATCAACCCAACACGACTGTACCCACCAGACCATGTCCTCAAGTGCCATGTCTACACATTCCTTGAACACCTCCAGGGATGCTGACTCCACCACTTCCCTGGGCAGCCTGTTCCAGTGCCTCACCACTCTTTCAGTAAAGAAGTTTTGAAAGAAATAGCCGATCTAAACCTCCCCTGATGCAACTTGAGGCCATTTCCTCTTGTCCTGTCACCAGTTACCCGGGAGAACAGACCAGCACCCGCCTCCCTGCACCCTCCTTTCAGGGAGCTGTAGAGAGCGATCAGGTCTCCCCTCAGCCTCCTCTTCTTTAGGCTAAACACCCCCAGCTCCCTCAGCCGCTCCTCATCAGACTTGTGCTCCAGACCCTCCCCCACCTTTGTCGCCCTTCTCTGGACATGCTCCAGCATCTCTGTGATGTCCTTCTTGCAGTGAGGGGTCCAAGCCTGAACACAGCACTCGAGGAGCGGCCTCACCAGTGCCCAGTACAATCCCTGCCCTGCTGCTGCTGACCACACTGTCCCTGATGCAGGCCAGGATGCCGCTGGCCTTCTTGGGCACACGCTGGCTCATATTCAGCCACCATCAGCCAACACCCCCAGGTTCTTTTCTGCCTGATAGCTTTCCAGCCCTTCGTCCCCAAGTCTGTAGCTCTGCCTGGGGTTGTTGTGACCTAAATGCAGGACTTGGCACTTGGCCTTGTTGAACCTCATCCAACTGACCTCAGCCCATGGATCCAGCCTGTCCAGGTCCCTCTGCAGGGCTCTCCTACCCTCCAGCAGATCAACGCTTCCACCCAACTTGGTGTTGTCTGCAAAATTACTGAGGGAGCACTCAATCCCCTCATCCAGATCATGGATAAAGATGTTAAAACAAGACCAGCCCCAAGACCAAGCCCTGGGGGACACCATTTGTGACTGGCCGCCAACCGGACTTAACTCCGTTTACCACAGCTCTCTGTGCTCTGCGCTCCAGCCGGTTTTTAACAGAGCAAGGAGTCCATCTGCCATGAGCCGCCAGCTCCTTCAGGAGATGCTGTGGGAAACCATGTCAAAGACTTTACTACAGTCCAGGTAGACAATACCCACAGCCTTCCCCTCATCCAGCAGGCAGGTCACCTGTTCATAGAAGGAGATCAGGTTGGTCAGGCAGGACCTGCCCTTCACAACCCCAGGCTGGTTGTTCCCGATCCCCTGGTTGTCTTGCACCTGCCGTATGAGCTCACTGAAGATGAACCGCTCCATAATCTTCCCCGGTACCGAGGTCAGGCTGACAGACCTGTAGTTCCCCGGATCCTCCTTCCAACCCTTCGTGTAGATGGGCATCACGCTGGCAAGTCTCCAGTTTTCCAGGACCACCCCTGTTAACCAGGACTGCTGGGAAATCATGGAGAGCGGCTTGGCAAGCTCCTTCGCCAACTCCCTCAGTACCCTCGGATGAATCTCGTCCGGGCCCATGGACTTGTGAGTGTCCAGGTGGCATAGTAGGTCATTAACTGCTTCCTCCTGGAGTATGAGGGGTTCATTCTGCTCTCCATCCCTGTCTTCCAGCTCAGGGGGCTGATAACTGCTCTGGCTATTACAGACTGAGGCAAAGGCGGCATTCAGTACCTCAGCCTTTTCCTCGCCCTTTATCATTATGTTTCCCTCCTCATCCAATAAGGGATGGAGATTCTTCCTTTTGCTGCCAACGTATTTGTAGAAACATTTTTTGTTGTTTTTCACAACAGTGGCCAGATTAAGTTCCAGTTGGGCTTCAGCCTTTCTAATTTTCTCCCTGCATGACCTTACGAGATCCCTGTACTCTCCTCAAGTTGCCTGCCCCTCCTTCCAGGAGTGAGAAACTCTCCTTTTTTCCCTGAGCCCCAGCAAAATCTCCCTGTTCAGTCAGGCTGGACATCTTCCCCAACGGTTTGTCTTACAACAGGACAGCCCGCTCCTGCACCTTTAAGACTTCCATTTTGAAGGACAACCAGCCTTCTTGGACACCTTTGTCCTTGAGGACAATCTCCCAAGGGACTCTCTCAACCAGTGTCCTAAATAGACCAAAATCTGCCCTTTGGAAGTCCATGGTAGCGGTCTTGCTGATCGCCCTCCTTACTTCTCCTAGGATCGAGAACTGTATTATTCCATGGTCACTAAGCCCAAGGCAGCCCCTACTACCGCATCCCCCACCAGTCTGTCTCTGTACACAGCAGGTTGAGCGAAGCACTTCCCCTAGTAGGTTCACTCACCAGCTGTATCAGGAAGTTTTCTTCCACACACTCCAGGAACCTCCTGGACTATTTCTCTCTGCTGTGCTGTATTCCCAGCAGACGTCTGGTAAATTGAAGTCCTCCACAAGAACAAGGGCTAGCCATCTGAGACTTCTGCCAGCCGCTTGTAGAATGCTTCGTCTGCCTCCTCATCCTGGTTGGGTGGTCCATAACAGACTCCCAGCAGGATGTCTGCCTTGTTGGCCTTGCCACTCACCCTTACCCACAAGCACTCAACCTTACTGATAATAATAATAATAATAACCTTATTATTAGCTTTGCCAAAACCCAAACCTGAGGCTGCAGCTGCTAGGAGTCAGGAGGGGGTTTGACAGGGTTATGTTATCCATCACTGCTTCTTGGCAGGGATTGCTGAGCTCCCCTGCAGAGCACAGCAGACCAAAACCCGCCCTCAGCCCTAGCAGGACTTGCTGATCCTGGATTCCCTCTGCCACCTCCTTCGAGCAAAGACTGTGTACCCCAAAAATCCTCTTATCCTGGTCTTGCATTAGGTGATAAAGCTGTTATTCTCCATGGAAAAGGGGCCCTCTCTCCTCCTCCTAGCATAACCCCGGGGGTTCCCAGGGGAGCTGGCTTCTGACCATGTCCCTCTCCCACAGCCCTTGGCACAATCATCCCCCCGCTGTGACCTGCACGCCAACCTCCTGCGGAACGGCTGCAAGCAGGACCACATCGAGTTCCCCACCAGCACTGTAACCATCCTGGAGAACCGACCCCTCAGCAACAAGGGCTCGGGGAGCTCCACCACCACCCAGATGAGCCCCCAGAAAATACAGCTGAATCTGCGGCCAGGTGAGAGCCCCCAGACTGCGGCGGGAAGGGGAGATGTGGTGGCAGTACCCCAAAGGGCTAAAGCAATGGGTGAGGCATTGTCCTGTTCCACTGGTCAAGGCTGTCCCATCAGGGCAAGGCCAGGCTGGGGGCTGCACTGAACCCCCTGGGAATGTCCCCAGTGAGAAGCGGGGCTGTCTGCAAGCTGATTGCTGCTGTTAAGTCTTGGTTCAACCCTGCGGTACCCCAAGGGGCAGGATGGGATGCACCTTCAACAACACATGGGCTTATTTTATAAAGGTGTTTAGACCTTAGTCACTGCTGCTTCAGTGCCATGGTGCTGACACTTGGCTTTCTCAGAGGGGTTCATTATAAAGGGCTTTGCTGAAAAACACAGATGCACATATTCACATTTTACTCCCCCTGTTTTGTAAACCAAGGGAGAACTGAGGCCCCTGGAGCAAAGCAGCTTGCTCAGCATCCAGATCACTAGGGCTGCGAGTTCTCAGACAGAGAGAGCTGGTCCCGGCCAGGAGACTCAGGCCCTGAGTGCTTTGGTGAACGTCAGCTCATGTCTAATGAGCTGTAGAGCAGCTGGTAGGTTGGGCTGCCAACAGGTCCCTGTAATTTCCCAGGCTCGTTTCAGTCAGGCAGGCTGGAGCTGCCTGGCTATGGTCATTTGCCAGCACTGAGGAGTTTCAAGCAGTGGCAGGCAGGAGACAAAACTAACGGGTGTCCCTTGCCCAAGGTTACAAAACCGGTTTGGGGAATGTGAATGGTGTCATCACCATGACTGTGCTCTGCCCCACGCATAGCCCACCTCAGCCATCCACTCACGATGACTCTTCCAGTCTTTGACTCTTCCAGGCTTGGCAGGAACAAATTTTGGTTCCATGTGCTCATTAAAGCCCTGGGGCCAGACATCAGTCGCTGATAGCACAAGGCATGCTGTGCACATCCCTGGACGTGGCCACAAGGAGTCCTGACTTGTCCGAATGACAGCAGTCTGAAGTGTTCCTGCACAATGGGGACGTGTAGCTGCTAAGTGGCTCTTGCTTTATTTAGGTCTAAAGGTATTTGGCAGGAGAGAGGTACACATGTTGGTCTGGAGAGGGACAGAGGCAGCATGCAGTGTTCTAAGTCCCTGTTCCTTGGAAGCAATAGAAGAAAACCCCAGCTTCATCTCATCTCTGCCCAGCCAAGAAGGCTTATCATAGAATGGTTTGGGTAGGAAGGGATCTTAAAGTCCACCCAGTCCCACCCCCTGCCATGGGCAGGGACACCCTCTATAGCCCAGGTTGCTCCAAGCCTCATCCAGCCTGGCCTTGGACACTTCCAGGGATGGGGCATGCACAGCTTCTCTGGGCAACCTGTCCCAGTGCTCCCCACCCTCTCCAGGAAGAATTCCTTCCTGATGTCCCATCTCCATCTCCCTCTTTCAGTTCAAACCCATTACCCCTTGTCCTGTCACTACAGGTCCTTGGAAAAAGTCTCCCCCATCTTTCTTGTAGCCCCCCCAGGTACTAGAAGGGACTCTAAGGTCTCCCCAGAGCCTTCCCTTCTCCAGACTGAACACCCCAACTCTCCCAGCCTGTCCCCATGGCAGGGGGGCTCCAGCCCTCGGACCATCTCTGTGGCCTCCTCTGGACTCGCTCCAACCAGTTGATCTCCTTCTGATGTTGAGGGCCTCACAGCTGGAGGCAGAACTGCAGGTGGGGTCTGATGGGAGCAGAGCAGAGGGGGAGAATCCCCTCCCTCGCCCTGCTGGCCACGCTGCTCTGGATACAGCCCAGGATATGGTTGGCTTTCTGGGCTGCCAGCGCACACGGCTGGCTCATGGCCAGCTTTTCATCCATCAGCACCCCCAAGTCCTTCTCCCCAGGGCTGCTCTCAATCCATCCTCTGCCCAGCCTGTCCTTGGCTTTAACTCATGAATCAAGACCAAATGCTGAAGGATCTAAGTAGGACAGGTCACAGCCCATATCCCTCAAGCTCAGAGTCCTTGTTTTAGCTCAACAAGGAGAAACAGATGCTCTCTGAGCACAAAATTGGGACCCCGGATGACGTGGTGGGGCTCAATCGATGCAGCTGGAGCTCTTTGGGTTCTCATACACTTTGAAGATGCTTTTTCCATCTTTAAAGTCAGAATCTGATGTGCAGATTTAGAAGGAAATATGAAAACAATAACCATTTAAGCTCAGTTAAAACTTTTTTCCTCAACATTTGAGGTGTTCTGAGAAGGCTGCAGCTGTGCCCCAGCTTACAGTTCAAAGAAGCCGTTTCAATGAACAGCAAAGAAAGAACCTTTGTCTCTTTTTAAACAGCAGACAGAAAAGGTCAACCCTACGTGTTTTCAGCACTTTTTTTTTTTTCTCTCAAAGTGCAAAAGTCATCGAAACTGGCCTGTTCCCCAGAATATTCTGTCTAAGGAGGGTTTTGTTTCAATGGAAAATATTTCAGCAAAAATTTCCAAGAAGGGGCTGGGAGGAGCCAAGAGGAGAGGGAAGGAACAGGGATGGAGGAGGTCCTGGGAGATGCTCAGAGAAGCCTGAAGCAGCCATGCAGCCCCCTGGTAACCCCCGTAAGCCCTGTTGTCCATGCACTGGTGTCTCACTCACTCCATCCAGCATGTATTGGTCATGCTGTTCATGCTGGACAGCTTGGGGGGTCGGCTCTGAGCTTGAGGATCTGCTCATATCCTGGTAATGAGAGGCTTGGAGAACAGGAGCTATAAGCCACATCTGCCATCTCCAAATGGACACAGCATCTCTCCCATGCAAGGATCCTGCCCTAAGGGCTCTGCCCCTTTGTGTCTGTTTAACTGTGATGTTCTCCCAGCAGCTTTACACCATCTCCTTGGGTTCCTGCTGACGCCGTAGGTTGACCTTCTCCCTAGTCCTGTGGTGAGCCCCCTTTGCTCCTCCCAGGAGAGGACTTCTCACTCCACTGCCCTGTCATATTACAGACGACTCCCAGATATTTCGTGTCCAAGTGCGCCAAGTGGAAGACTACCCCGTGGATATCTACTATCTGATGGACTTGTCCAACTCCATGAAGGATGATCTGAGGAACATCCAGAACCTGGGCACCAAGCTGGCCAGTGAGATGCGCAAGCTCACCAGCAACCTACGCATCGGCTTTGGGGCCTTTGTGGACAAGCCCATTTCCCCCTACATGTACATCTCTCCTCCTCAGGCCATCACGAACCCTTGCTATGAGTAAGTCCCAGGCTGTAGGAGTCCTGTAAGGGCCAGAGATTAATGGGATGCCACTGGAATGTGGCTGGAAATCCATGACAATGGATTTCAGCAGAGTTGAGGGTCTGATTTTGGGCAGGGTTTAAACCTTGGGATGCTGCATGTTCTGTGGGCACAGGGAGGAGACTTTGAAGTATCATTGTCACTGGAAAGCTCTTAAGGGAACAAGCAATTTTACACCATTTTTCAGGAAAAATATTGAGGCTCAAAGAAAATGCCTCCTAAAAACCCCAGCAGGACCGAGCCTGGGAGCTGACCTGACCCCAGCATCACTAGAATATGTGATTGATTTTTAAAAGGTCCTTCCCTACCTCCAGCTGTGTCCTCAGACTCCTGAGGTAGCAGAGTGCCTCCCGCACATCCCGGACAGGACCACGGGACATGGGATGGTTGCAGGGTGGAGGTGGGAGCTCCCTGTGAGCCTCTTGCCCTGACTGCTGTCTTCCTGCAGGATTGGGGAAACCTGCCTGCCCATGTTTGGCTACAAACATGTCCTGTCGCTCACGGACGAGGTGACACGCTTCAACGAGGAGGTGCGGAAGCAGAGTGTCTCACGGAACCGTGATGCACCTGAGGGAGGCTTCGATGCCATCATCCAGGCCACCGTGTGCGACGTAAGGGACAAGAAGTCCTTGGTGGGGCCAGGAAAGGGTCATCAGGCTGGGTCTGGTGGGTTGGCAGGGACCACCCAACCCCACCAAGACAGAGCTGGAAGCTCTGTGGAGCTGCTGCAGGGCTGAGACCTGCACAGAGTGAATATTCAACAAGGTCATTTCTAGGCTAGTAGCCAAGGCAAGGAAAGAGCAGGACTCTAGTGTAGTCCTGGGAGGAGAGAGGAGCAGAGCAGGGATTTGGGGACTGATCCAATGTCAGCCCAGAAGGGACGACATCTCCTGTACCTGCACCTTGATTTTGCTGCAGATGGGAGAGGTTGCAAGGTAGTCATTAACTACCTTGATTAACACTCTAGTAAATTAAGACCTACCATTCACCTGTATGAGCAGTCCATTCCCACAGCCCATACACCCACCCCCGCCCCACCACTTCCTTGGGAGAATGATTGTCCTCAGTTCCCTCTGCAGTGGCCAAGCCATGACCCGGGCTGGCAGTGAAGGCAGCAGTGGGGTGCTGGCACGTGGGGCTGCCATTGACACACGCTGCCGCATGACTGAGAGCTGCAGGACTGGGAGCTGCCTTTTGCTGCAGGAGAAAATCGGCTGGAGGAATGATGCGTCCCACCTACTTGTGTTCACCACGGATGCCAAGACCCACATTGCGCTGGACGGCAGGCTGGCTGGCATTGTGCAGCCCAACGATGCCCAGTGCCACATTGACAAGGATAATTTCTACTCTGCCTCCACGACGCTGGTAAATCCTGACCCACGTTTGGGGTTGTGGAGCCCAGAGCTCCTGTTGAGGGTCCCCATGGGATGGGAAAGGTGGTCCAGCCATTGTTGGAGAGCGTGATGGGGACCAGGATGGTTAGAGATACATGTTCCCAGGGTACAGCCTCTGCTCTTCCCCAGGACTATCCCTCTCTGGGCCTGATGACTGAGAAACTCTCCCAGAAGAACATCAACTTGATCTTCGCTGTGACAGATACAGTTGTTGGTCTCTACCAGGTAAGAGCTGCTGTGCAAAGCCACCTTCTTTGGCAGCTGGTGGGTCCTGAGGAGCACTCTTTGCAGCTGGCCATGGGTGGCTGGGCATAGCTTGGTGATCTCCTGGCATATCGAAGCTCCTTGAGAAGCTTCTATGTGCCCAGTCAGGGCTTGGCCCAGTCATGGCACATTCATCTGTCACAAGTAGACCATGCTTGTGGTATTTCTCCAGAACTACAGTGAGCTGATCCCAGGCACAACCGTGGGCACCTTGTCCAGAGACTCCAGCAATGTCCTGCAGCTCATAGTGGACTCCTATGGGGTGAGTGTGCAGTGTGATGGCCCCACAACAGCTCTCTCCCTCCCAAAATAGCTACTGCTTCCCACTGCAAACAGCCCACACAGATTTGGCAGCTCCCCCAGCCCCGAGCATCCTCCCTGGACCAGCTGTGAGCACTTGCCTCCACCCACAGGTGCGGGAACCCTGGGGAAGGGAGATCACAGTGTTCACCGCCTGCCCCTTCCCATGCTCAAAGGCATTTCCCTCTGGGGAATGATGTAGCCAAATCCTGAGAAAGACTCAGGGCACTTGGTTCCTTTCTCGTGTGTGTGGGAACATCGCTGTGGTGCTGGGGGGGACCCCTCCCCAGAACTGAGCACTGCCCAGCCTGTGCTGTCATCTTCATCACTCTTCTCTCCTCCCATAGAAAATCCGCTCCAAGGTGGAGCTGGAGGTGCGTGACCTCCCTGAAGAGCTCTCCCTGGCCTTCAATGCCACCTGCCTCAACGACGAGGTCATCCCTGGGCTCAAGTCTTGCATGGGCCTCAAGATTGGGGACACGGTGAGGATCCTGTTCATGGGCTCAGTTGTTCTCCCCCTCTATGTAGCAGCGTTGCCAGCCTGTCTGATGCTCCCCACCAGCACTGTCTGCTTGCCCCACCACCTCCTGGGAGACAGACCCTGTAATCTTTCTAGGGGAGAGAGGAGTCCAGCTGGGTGGGTGCAAGGAGGAAAATGCTCTTTTGAGTCTGGTGGATGCAAACTCTGTGATCCTGTAGCTCAGCCTGGGCTGCTGGCCACAGTGCATGGGATTTAGCCTGGTTACTGTGGCAGGAAGGTGCCCTGGCCCACACAGTGCTGGGACAGCTTTGAAAAGCCCAAAGAGACCCAGTGGACCCCATTTCTGGGCTCTTTAAGCTTGGGCATGGACTGGAGCAGGTATCCCAATACCGTGCTCGTAGTACAGACACCCAGACGCACCTCTCTGCCTTCCAGGTGAGCTTCAGCATCGAGGCCAAGGTGCGGGGGTGCCCACAGAAGGGGCAGAAATCCTTCACCATCAAACCTGTGGGCTTCAAGGACAGCCTGACGGTGGTGGTGAACTTTGACTGTGACTGCTCCTGCGAGAGCCAAGCCGAGGCCAACAGCTCGTCCTGCAGCCGAGGCAATGGCACGTTGGAGTGTGGCGTGTGCCGCTGCAACCCTGGGCGCCTGGGCTCGCACTGCGAGTGCTCAGAGGAGGAGTACAACCCCTCGCAGCAGGACAACTGCAGCCCCCAGCCAGGCCAGCCCCTCTGCAGCCAGCGCGGCGAGTGCATCTGCGGGCAGTGTGTGTGCCACAGCAGCGACTTCGGGAAGGTGACGGGCAAGTACTGCGAGTGCGACGACTTCTCCTGCGTCCGCTTCAAGGGCCAAATGTGCTCGGGTGAGTGCTGGGCAGGCAGCTCAGGGCATTTGCACTGCCTGAGCTCATGGACAAGGGAGACACCAGCTATTTTGTGGCTTGTCACGTGGATTGTCCCCACCTCTGGCTTGCTCAGCAGTGGCTCTCCCTGGACTAGCCATAGGTCTGAAGCAATGCCAGTGGGAATTATTTGCTTTTTGGCAGCTGCTATCACCTTCTGTGCCAGAGAGCTGTGGCAGGGTGATGGGCTAGAGTGTTAAAAAGCAGACCTCAGTCCCTGCCTAGACTCAGGAGTCCCATCAGGGGGCTGGTGGGCACCCAGGGAAGCAGCTCTGGGGTGCACAGGACAGGGACTCTGCCCAAATCACAGCCCCTGACACATCCGAGGTACTTCTCTGCAGGTAGAAAGCCCAGGGTGGAGGGGAAGGGATGGGGAGAGGCAATTTTTATCCTCCATCTGGTTCTTGAAGACTCCTTGCAGGCAAAAGCATTGGGGAAGCAAATCCCCCTACACACCTTGCTGGTCTTACAGCATCTCCCCTCCTGAATATTCACCTCTTCCATGTGCTACCCGACTCCCCCCTGCAGCCCTGCTGCTGCTGCTCTCAGTCCTGGGGAGAGAGGACCAGGTCCTTGACTACTCCTCCCACGCCAGGGGCAGGGGAAGGAGCCCCTCTCTGCAAAACACTCATCCTGGAAGAGGTTTCACTTGTCCTGATGTGCCAGGGCCTCTTACCATCAGGAACCCCCACCTAGGGTTTTTCCCACCCACATCTCCAGTAAGCACCGGAGGGCTGAGTGAACCCTGGCACTCTGCCCCGTCTCCTGTTTTTCCAGGGGATGTGAGAGGGGTGGCAGTGCCCATGGCTGGGGCATGAAGCTGTGGCACATTCCCTCCAGAAGCTAAGCGCTCCAAAAGTGATTCAAGGGGAAAAAGCTGATCCCAGTCTGCTGGAGCCCAGCGAGGGGGAGATGAAACCTGCTGGCCAGATGACACTGGGTTCCTGCTCCCCGATGTCGCCAGATCGAGTTTTTGGGACCTCACCTGCCCCTCAGCCCAACTTCCTGGCTCACAGTTGCTGGGGTTGATCCTTTATCTTAACAGCCTGCTGATAACGGGGAGCCAGGTGCCTGTCTCGGCTCCCACTGCCTGTTGCACAAAGGCTGCCGGGTCTGGCACTATGGGCAAAGGGCGATGATGAATGTTAATTAACCCGATCTGTCTGACCCTGTTGACATCAATCCCGTCCCATTGAGCCACTTCTCCCCAGCCCTCCCTGTCTGGTTCCATGCCTTGTCACCCAGCACGGCACTGTTTTCCTGTGACTCAGCCCTAGTTCCTCATTAACGGGGTTACACATTTATTTCTCATTCCAGTGCCTCCAAGGCCATGGCCGGGATGGTGTCTGGCTGATCCCCCGCCGGAAGCAGCATTCCCAATGTGCCCCAGTGCGCTCGGGGCTTGGGATGGGTCGGCACGTGCCAACTCCACGGCATTTCCACTGCTTACTACGTCTTGTCTTTGAGCTGGAATCAAACCACAATCCAAACAGCTCCAGGCTTTGGCAGGATTTGAGCACGTCTGTCTGTCTGATCAAACCAGTCTTGGCAAGCGTGAGGAGCTTTGTCGGGCTTTTCCCAGCAGTCAGCTTACCCTGACTGGGCTGGGGCTGGGAAAGGAATGGGATTTTGTGGGGTTGACCAGACGTCCTGACTCAATCTGAGATTAAAAGCCAAAGCCAAAGTTTGGCCAGCTGAGATGGATCTGGCTGAGCATCTCCAGTGGCTGCTGCCAACCTGCCACAGCTGGGCAGCTCAGCCTCAGATTTGGCAGTTTTTACCTATTTGGGTGAAATAAGAGGAGCACTGGGGACACGGCAAAGGTTGAGGTTTGATGTCAGCTGCAGTGTCCCTCACCCCAAAGACTGTGGAAGGGGGCTGTCCTGGGTGGCTGATCTGCCTTGCCATGCCCATGGAGGTGGAGCTGCCGCTCTGGGTATGTGGGTATCCCATGTGTGTTATTGCTGACGGGATCTATGGGGTCACTTAAGGGTCCTGATGCCCTCTGGGTTGTCCCCAGGCCACGGGCAGTGCAGCTGTGGGGACTGTCTGTGCGACTCAGACTGGACCGGCGACTACTGTAACTGCACCACCCGCACCGACATGTGCATGTCCAGCAACGGGCTGGTGTGCAGCGGCCACGGCTCCTGCGTCTGCGGCAAGTGCGACTGCACCCAGCCCGGCTCCTACGGCGACACCTGCGAGAAGTGTCCCACGTGCCCAGATGCCTGCACCATCAAAAAGTGAGAGAGGGCAGAGAGCTGGGACAGGTCGTACCCCGTCGGGGAGCCAGCAGAGAGCTGGGATGGGTCATATCCCATCAGGGAGCGGGCAGCAGGAGCTCTCAGCAGCTGCAGCCCAGTTGGGTTGGGATTGCAGCGATTTCCGCAGCCTGAGACTGGAAGGTGTGATGGTCCCTTGGGGAGAGCATGGAGGAGCTCACGGTGCTTCCCTTCTCTTCCCCAGGGAGTGTGTGGAGTGCAAAAAGTTTGAGCGGGGAGTGCTGGTGGAGCAGCAGTCCTGCACCCGCATGTGCCGCGATGAGATTGAGACGGTGCAGGAACTGGGTAAGAGAGGAGGAGACCCAAATCCCTGCCTTAAAGCATGGAAATCTGGATGGCTATGTACGCCGTCCACTTTCCCTTCCACATGTGCATCCCCCTGGCACCTGGGGCTCTGAACCTCTCGCTGTGGCAGGTGATAGGGGCAAGGACGCCGTGAACTGCACCTACAAGGACGAGAATGACTGTGTGGTACGGTTCCAGTACTACGAGGACTCCAGCGGCAAGTCCATCCTCTACGTTATCGAGGAGCCAGGTAAGCCCCAGCTGCTGCGGTCGGGCTGGGTGGGTGCAGAGCATGTGGTGCTGGGTTTCCATGCTGAATGGGCGAGATTTTGTGTCCCTTCTGTAAGTCCCACCACAGCCAGGCTCGTGGGGCACTGCAGTCAGGGGCTGAGAGGGGTTAAAGAGCTGCTTTGTTCCCTGCGCTGTGGCCATGATTTCCTGCCTGTCTCACATTTCCCCATCGTGTTGCTTGGTTATTTCACTCCCTCACTGAGGCCAAGGATGGGGACTTAACCTTCCCACTGCCCTGATCTGACTCCAGGGGTGTGATTTTTCTGGAGGAGCAGGTAAGAGCTGGCTCCCGTCATCCAGGCAGGAGCAAGGTTACAGCTGCACCCCAGGGCTGGGACATGGCAGCCCCCTACCACACACAGCAGCCCTGGGGTCTCCAGCAATCTCGAGGTCTGACTTCCAGCTGAGCTGGGGGCTGCGTGGCCACAGGTCCTTGGAAAGCAGAGCCACGAAAGCAGCTGCCAGCTCTCATTACAACTGCCTGCCAACGGCAGGGCTGCAGCCCACCCTCCCCAGCCCCTGTGACCGGAGGGGAGAGGCAGGCTAGGGCTGGGGTGGCTGCCAAGCCCCAGGCAGCATGCAGGGGGAGCAGGGAGGGTGCTGAGGTTTGTACTAGATCCCACCACCCTGGTTTGCTGGCATGGTGTTGATGCACAGATGGAGAGCAGGGACGGTGCAGGGCATCAGCCAGGCTGGTGGTTTGGTGATGGTCTTCTACCAGCCCAGGGACTTGGTCTCTGGTGTCATCCCCCACCATGGATGGGACCTGTGATGCCATGACCTGGACTGCTCCAGGCTTGGGTGCAGAACCCCACCCTATAGACAGGAGCTCTAGGATCTCTATGTATGCACCTGTGGGTGGGATCCTCCTTTACAAAACCAGCTGTGCTCAAGGGGGGAGGGTCCTGCTCCCTAACTTGGAGGGTGAAGCCCTTCTGAGACCAGAGGAGTTCCATGTACCCATGGCAAGGCAACCCTAGAGCTGCTTTAATTGCCCTGTGGGTGCTGAGCCCCCCCAGACCCTGCCGTCTTCCCTCTGCCAGACTGTCCAAAGGGGCCAGACATCCTGGTGGTCCTGCTCTCGGTGATGGGTGCCATCCTGCTCATCGGCCTTGCTGCCCTGCTCATCTGGAAGCTCCTCATCACCATCCACGACCGTCGGGAGTTTGCCCGCTTCGAGGAGGAGAAGGCCAGGGCCAAGTGGGACATGGTGAGGGCCGGTGGGTTGGGTGTGCTGGGCAGGAGGCCCTGAATCCCACAGCCCCTGTGTTGAGTGGATCCAGAACCCAGAGCTCCCAGCACAAGCCTGGATGCTGTCTGTGGTCCCAGGACATGGTCCTTAAGGACCAGCTTGCCCCATCCCTCTCTGAAGCATGGCACAGTGTCACAGACAGGACTAGAGGTGACACTGCCAGCCTGGACACCCCCTCCCCGAGCCCTCTGCGATCCCAGGGGCTGTGCACAGCAGATGCCCCACATGATTTTCCCACCTCCAGCACATCCCAAGCACTTGTCACCAGCGTGACCCTCTTACTCACTGCCCACACCAGCGTTTCCATCCCGTGAGCAAGGTCTCTCCTGCCACGGGATGCTGGAAGGGCTGAGGCACCCAGAGCACAAGGGAGGGGGCTGGGATGGCACTGGTGCCTGTTCTGCACCTCCACAGAGGGAAGGGATGGGGTGGGATGGGCTGGCTCTCTCAGAAGGCCTCTCTGCTCCTGAGTTCCTGCTGCCTTTACTCTCCTCCACAGCAGCTTTTCCCTGCTGTACCCCATGAAACCTTATGGGGAGCTGTTAAACTGTGCAGCCAAAGCCTTGAGCGGAGACATGGATCCATGAGTCACTGCTGAGATAGTGCCTCAGTTTCCCCAGCTGCGAAGTAGAATGAATAGCGACACCAAGCACAAAGTGATGATGCTCTTTTTCCTCCTTCTTCCAGGGCCACAACCCTTTATATAAAGAGGCTACATCTACCTTCACCAACATCACGTACCGTGGGAACATGTAAGGATGCCACATCCAGCGCTGGCCGTGGGATCAGCCAAGGATCTGTGGGACCTTCTGGAGTCTGGTTTACAGAAGAGCTTGTGTGTCTGCGTGTGTGAGTGTGTCTGTGTGTAATTTAACAATCCTTCGACTGCCTTCGAAACCCTGTTTTCCGTCACCCCACTGTAACTGCAGGGACATGCTTTCCATGGCAAACTTCTCACCCATACCTCGGCGGGTCGCATCGCAGGAGCTGGCGGCCCCTCCATACACTGAACACAGAGAAATGGGACTTTCTCTGCCTGGCAAGTCTGTGAACTGTTAGGTGCTCATCAGGCCAAGTGGATTTTGGGAGCAGCAGTTTGACCCGAAGGCCGAGCTGTGCTCTCCCCTGTGGCCTGTGCTGGTGAAGCTGTGCCCGCTTGGAGAGTCCCTCATGTGCTGGACAGATGCAGTCCCCTGGGTGAAGGAGCCATCTCCTCAGGGAACAGGGCAGTTACGCTCACTGCCAGGAGGCAGGAGCCACCACATGGCTTTGTGGGTAGAGGACACCCCACGAGCAGCCTGGCAGCCCTCTCCTTCATGCAGCCATGCATTTCTGGCACTGCTGTGGCCTGGGACGGTGAAAAGCAAATGCCCTGGCCTCACAGTGCCCTTTCTCATGTCCTCCATGGGCACTTTATTTGCACAACCAGCCAACTCTTGTAGCATCAGCTGTGTCAGTCCCAGCTGCAGCCTGGATCAGCCCCTGGGATGGTGCTGAGCTCCCCCTGTCCCCTTCATGCCACAAAGCACATGGATGTGCAGGCAGCAGCCTGGGGATGGTTGTGATGCCCATTACCCCTTGAGCCTGGCCACCTCTCTCCCTTTTCTGTGCTTTCTGGGCTGCGTAACTGCATCACAGTTGGTTTTCTGTGTAGCTCAGGGTTCCAGAAGAGCAGGCAGAGTTCAGGCCACATCCTGGGGCTGTGGTTTGTCCTGTGGGAAAACCAAAGAAATGTCCCGGTAGCAGAGTTTTGCTGTAACAGTGCAGCTGCCTGGTCACTGCTGGTCACTGCTGCAGCTGGAGCATGGTGGCTCTATTCCCCTCGACCGCTCCAAAAAGCAACAGAAACCTTGTGCCCAGCGTGGGGCTGGCCCAAAGGGTCCCAGCAGCGTGTCGGCTGAGCTGGTAGTGGTCGTGTGTCCCTGCTCCCTGGCTGGCCTGTCCCCAGAAGCACGGGAGCAGGGGCTGGCTGCAGGCACCAGTCGCTGATGCTGGGGTGTGAGCTGGGGCTGAGCCCCGGAGGCCAGGGGGGGAGGGGAGAGGGGGGGGGAGGGGCAGCACCAGAGCAGCAGCGATTCACACCACGAAAATAAAACCAAATAAAATGGAAAACCTCAAATTGCTACTGGTGTTGGTGTCCACACCAGCGGTCTGTGCCCTGGCTTCCTGTCCCGTGGGCAGTCCCTGGCACCCCAGCGTCACTCGGGGAGCTGGTCTGAGCCCAGAAGGGTTCAGGGATGGCAGAGCCAGTGCAAGCAGGGCTGTGGACCCCCCGTGGAGGTCTCCACTCTGTTACTAGTGCCCTTGTGGGGGTGGATAACACGTTCAGGGGCACAGGGTGGGTCAGAGCCTGCTAATGTCTGTGGTACTCTGGCAGCCACCTCACTTTGTTGCAAGTGGGGTGAATCCCAGCAGCACCCCCATCCTGCCCCACAGGTCCCATGAGCCATCCAGTCTGCTGGAAAAGCCCCTGGGGGAGAGTAGCTGGGCTGGCTCTGTTGCAGGACCATTCCGGGGACAGCTGGGCCTGAGCTGAGGGTGAAGGTGCTGAACCTGGGGAGCAGAGTCCTGCCTGTGCCCCCACCACCCAGCTGTGCACCCACTTGGCATCACACCAGCTGCAGGGACACCCAGTGGCCACCCTTCAAAGCAGCATTTTGGGACCTCAGAGGGTGCTGGAAAAACTGTTTGCCTGGCTTTGACACCCCCATAGCCTGTGCAGCGTGATCCGGCATTGGGACAGCACTTGGTGTCCCCAGCTGCACCGGCCGGGGCTCAGGGTGGGTGTTGACAGCACTCAGGAGGGGTTGGGTTGGGTTCAGCTGAATTTTAGCCCCAGGAGGAGCATCTTAGCCGCAGGGTTGGCCAAGGAATGGTCTCTTCTCCCAAGTAACAAGCGATAAGACAAGAGGAAACAGCCTCAAGTTGCCCCGGGGAAGGTTTAGATTGGATATTAGGAAATACATCTTCCCGGAAAGGGCTGTCAGGCGTTGGGAGGTGGGGGAGTCACCATCCCTGGAGGGATTTAAGAAGTGTGGATGTGGCATTTAGGAACATGGTTTCGTGGGCGCGTTGGCAGTGTTGCATTAACAGTTGGACTTGATGATCTTAAAGGTATTTTCCAACCCAAAGGATCTGATGATTCTGTGAGGGGAAGGCAAGGAGGTGCCCAAGGCAGCGCGTGGCTGCAACACAGAGCAGGATGAGACAGATCCCAGGCTGGCTGGGGAGGGAGGTTAGGGCATGGGGTTTTCGGCTGAGCCCTCTCTGCATGCCCTGAAGCAGTGTTCAGAGACACTGCAGAGCTCGTGGTGCCACATGGGTGTGGTGCCAGACCAGGGTTCAGGGCAGCCACCTCCTGGGTCGCCCGGCCTGGGAACCTGCCCCGCTGTCCCCACTAAGCCCGGACAGTGAGGGTCCTGCCCATGGGTTGCATCCAGCCTGCACAGGGGCTGATCCTGCACGGGGCTACGGGCATGGCACAGGGCCCAGTGAGCAGCAGCCAGACGGAGGCAGACTTGTACTGAGGCCCTTGGATGTTGTCCCCATCCCTGTGACACCCTGTGCCTTAGAGACCCCATTGGACCCTGCCCCAGCTCAACACATGCTGGCAGTGAGGAGCTGAGCCCAGGAATGCCACCAGAGCCACCAGGTGCTCCGTGACATCAGACAGATCAGGGACAGAGAGGTGACACCAGTCAGCAAGCATGGTGACTCGCCCTGTGCTGCCTGGGTGTACCTGAGGCCACCTGGGCAGTCACCCAGAGGGTGAATCAGCTGCAGGGTTCCTGGACCAGGGTGAGGGGACGTGGGGTGCTGGGCGGGGTCTGCTCTGCAGCACCATCTTGCTAGGTGGCCACTGGCATCAAAGTCACCTGCTCTGCCACAGACACAGAGCCCAGGGTCACATCCTTCCCAGCTGTGCCCTCAGCTGCATCTCCGCTGGGTGTGGGACCCTGGGTGCCAGCAGGGCCCCATGGGTGCCCCTGTTCTCAGCAGGGCTGGGACAAGGAAGGACTGCAAGTCGCTGAGACCGTGTGGCCCCACAGCCACTGCAGCGCAGCAGCAGCCACCATGGTGTGGCTTGGCAGAGTCAGGACACATCTACCTGCTCCTGAGCCCCATCACCCCCCAGGACAGTGTCCTTGTCCAGCAGGACCTCCTCATCCAGAGGACTACCAAGTGAGTGAGGGGTGCCTCCTTGGATGGAGGGAGCCCACATTCGCCCAGGTTTCGGGAATCCTCATGTTCCCATCTCATCCTCAAGGCAGGAAAGCTGCAGGACAGGGAGGGGACAGTGGTGGGAGACAGTGCCAACATTACAGGGGGGCTGCCCCACGGTGTGTGGTGCTGATGGCCAAATCGTATCCACCCAGGCAGGCGGTGTGCAGGAAGGACATGCTGCAGGCAGGTAAAGCAGCACAGGTGGGGGTGGGCGGTGCCTTTGCCCATAGGAGAGTTCTTAGTGTTGTAAACAAACTGCCCTTGTGGCGAGACATGTAAAGCTGCAGCCAGGAGTCTCCCTGCAAGTTCTTGTCTGTATTTTGGGCTCTCCCTCCTCAAACATATTTCCCCGTTGACTAAGCTCCATCTTCTCCCATACCCCAGGAGGCACGGTCAACATCCAGGACCCCGACTCCAGTGTGCGCACCACGGAGGTCCCCTTAGCCAGGGAGGAGCTAGAGGAGCTGCAGGAAGCCAGCCCTAGAACACAAGAGGTGAGGACCACTATTTCCCTCCTTGCTCTCTCCTCCTACATGGCCCCTCCAGCCAGCGACAGGAGCACAGAGAGGCTGCTGTGTCTCTGCAGCTCATGTTTGGCTCATGGCTGGTGTGGGATATCCTGTGCACTCAACAGAGGTTAAATTCTCTCAATTTCTCCCCTCCCTTTAATCTTACATTTTTGGCACAGGGGGCACGGTGTGAACTCTGGGTGTCTCGGCAAGAAATAAGGCCTATCAAAGGAGAAGGGTTTGTGTCTAGAGCGTGTTACACATGGTGCAGCATGTGGAGGGGAGGTGATGGGTGATGAATGGCCGGGGAAAGGGAATTTAATCTTTCTTGGCCTCAGCATCCCACCCTGCCTGGAGGGGGATAGAGTTTCATTGCATTATTGTGGCTACAGTCCTTTAGATCCCGAGATGGAAAGGGTAGGTGAAAGGCAAAGGAGTCTCTATTATTATTATTAATAACCTTTTTATGCCAAGTCTCTCTGCACTGACTGCCAGCATGCAGAGGAGATTTCCAGCACTTTCTTGTTACAGAGGGAACAGCCACTGCGGGATAATCTGGCTCTGACCTGGCCACGGTGGAGATCTGCTTGACCCTGGAGCTGCCGGAGGTGCTAAGTCTTGCTGCTGTGGATGGTGTCTCTCGGGCTGCCCTTTCGCTGCCATTGCCAAGGCCTGAAATCTCACTGGAGAGACAGTCCCCACTGCTGGCAAGACGCCCTGCTCCACTGAATATAGCTCGGGCCCTACCTTAGGGTGCAAAGGGGACACCCAAGACCTCCACTTAGCCCTAGGTTCCATGACCAGCAAGGTCCACCTGACCTGAAGAAGCTGGAAGACGAGAAGCTGGAAGTCTTAGGACACATGGAAGGTAAAGGTCTGGGGGCTGCTGGGATCTCTGGTCCTTTTGAGCTCTCTGAAGGCAAGACAAGGTTAAGTCATGGCTCTGACCACTCTCCTCCTCTTCAGCCCCTGGAAAAAATTACTCAGGCAGCTTTGATTCTGTTGATGCCAGAGGAATCCTCCTCTTCAAAGTTGTCTTGTAGCTGGTGGAGTTGGCAGCTCTTCCCCAGAGAACTCTGGTTTAGATTTTCAGGTGAGCTGCCTTAGCTCTGCGAGACTGAGAAGGGCCCTCCCCATTTCACTGGGACATTTGTGCCTTGTATAACAAAATATACAGAACACGGAGGTCCCAAGATTTCCAGAAATGTTTCACATCTAGTTGGGCATCCAAAAGCATCTGCGTAGCTCAGGCACCCCCTCTACAAAGACACTGTTGTAAATGCCACCATGTGTCTGTCACACACCTTTGCAGTTTAAATATCCTCACATACCCGGTCTTTCTAGACCTGCCGGTGCACGGCTGCCAGCGCTGAGCGGGGCCCTGGGCTGTGTTTCACGGGACAATGACGCCCTCTTTTGTCTTCTGGTTACTACCAGCAGAAGCTTAGGGACTGCACTGGCCAAAAAGCCTGGATGGATCGTGACTTCCTCGAGTGTTTCAGAAAGAAACCTCATAGAATTAGGAAAAAGCCAGGTGATCGTATGCCTGCCTTTGTAAATGCTGCCCACGTCTCAGCCATGAGCAGATGGGAGGCAGCAGCTTATGTGGAGCACCCCAAAGGTAAGGCTTGCACGCTGTCACTCCCACTGTCCAAAAGGGAAGTCACTGGAGCTACAAGGGTGAAAACTCAACTGGGGCATTTGCCACAGCTGCTTCTGTTCCCTCCTGGCACATGGCCGCCTCTGCAGGGAGAGAACTGGTGCTTCTGGTACTGAGTTCAGCAAGGCTCAGGGTCAGCCTGGTGTTAGCACACCTTTCCCAAGGTAATTCCCACGCGGCTCACAGAAAACAGAGCTGGAGTGGACCTGAGGAGTCCATCCAGCCCAAACGCTTCCCAGGGCAAGAAGCAAAATCAAACAGTTGTGGCAGGTTCTGCTCCAGGGGCTTGTACAGGTGAAGGAATTGCTGTTCAGAGGTGTCTGTGCAAGATGGCTGCCACGAACACCCCATGACAAAGCATCTTGCAGTGCGTGAGCTTGGGGTTACCCCAACACCTACAGGCTCCTCTATGCCATGCAGTGCTGCAGATAAAGCACTCAACACCGCAGCCAAGGCCGTGGTGTGTTTGTGGATCTATGCCTGCTAACGCGGGGCATGCCGGACAGCAGCTCCTGTCACTCGTGGTTCAGAAGAGTGAGGAATTCAGGACTCACCCAGGATTTACTGAGTCCTTCCCGGCGAGAGGAAACAAATCAAGAGGCAGGAGGCAGCTGGCGGTTGGCCGTGCAACCTCTGAGTCTGTTTCCTATTTCCTTTAGCCCTGCGCAGGCATCCATCTTCCCGCTGATTTCTCAACAAGACGCGATGACACTGGCGAAACCAAAAAAGGCTTGCAGAAGGTGGCAACGCAGAGGAAAGAGCCAACCACTTTATTTGAGAGCCAGTTCTTCTATGAGAGAAATGGGGGACGCAGGAGGCGACAGAGACAAGCGATGCTCTGGCTATGGGACAGTATCACAGGAGGTGTGGGACAAGCGTGAAAACCCGTGCTTTGTTTAACCAGGCAGCTGGCCTCGAGACTCCCACAGAAAGCAGAGGCACTCCCCTGATGTCAACACCGGGCACCCGAATGCACCACAGCCTCTAACAGCCAGCCTGGGCAAGACACAAGCGAGGAGCGTAGATGTGTCGTACGGGGACTGCAATTAGAGCAGAACGGAGTGTGACTGGTCACTCATGTCACCTACACATTAACTCTCTGGTGAGTGTTTTAACTAGACGCAGGTACTACAGCGCAATTTTGACCTAAGTGCGAGGAAAAATTAAACCAGAGGTGTGATAACAGATTACTTGTTCATTGCTGTTAATCGTCAGCGTGAACTGGTTGTAACCTGCCAGCACTGCATCCCAGCGTGTCACTGAGGTGCATCTTGGCTGGTACACGGCAGGTGCTCCCACCCGGGCAAAGCTGTGCGCTTTCCCCCCACGGCCCTCTGCCTCCTCTTTCCACTCCCCTCCCTCCGCGCCTAGGGCCCAGGCAGCCAAGCGGCACCGGCGCAGCCCGGCGGGGCCGCAGCCTGCAGACGGGCAGCACGCGCTTCCCTCACACCTCCGGCACCTACATCCCTCACACCCCTGCATCGCGGGGGCTGGCGAGGGCTGGCGAGGGCTGGCGAGGGCTGCCGGCCTCCGCAGCCAGCCCGCCAGCCCGAGCAGCCACGGGCGCCAGGCAAGGGCCGTGCCCGGACACGCCCGGAGCCCAGGGGCCGCTGCCCTCACCCCGGGCTATGAAATGCCAAATAAAAGCCGGGAAAAGCGTTTTTAAGGCTGTGGTGCCCCTTCCCCGCGCGCCGCCGCTACCACCCCTCCCCCCCCCACCACCGCGCGCTTCCCGCCACCTCCCCCACGTGAGAACAACATTCCTCACGTGACCAACCCCCCCTCCCCGCCCGCCTAGTCCTCTTTTGGGTCGGCTCACTGCGCGGTGCTTCCGGTTCCGGTGGCACTCGGCCTGTCATGGCGGCGCCCAGGGAGGCGCCGGAGCGGCGGCCCTTCGGGAGGCGCTTCCTCACCGACCCCGCCCGCCTCTTCCAGCACAACGCCTGGTGAGGACGGCCGCCGCCTCCTCGCCTCGTCGGTGCCTGCTCGGGATCCCCGGCCCCTTGCTGCCCACCGCGGCGTGGCCCGGGGAGCCGGCTGAGGCGCTCCGGGGCGCTGCTGCCCTGTGGTGTCTCTCCGCACCCGGCCGCGGGGGTTGGGGGGTGGGCTCGTCCTTGCCGCCCCGGCCTGCCGGTAGTCTGTGTGGCGAGGGACTGCGTAACGCGGCTTTTGGCAGCCGGGGTGGGTCCGAGCTGCCCCGCTCCTCTTCACGGGGACCCGGCCACAGGCATTGTTCGCGCTCCTTTCCTAACGTGCTGGCCCAGCGCCCGGGCTCGTCTCTGCAGCACCCACCGGGGCCCGGAGCAGGCGGGGGGGGCCTGTGGTGCTGGCGGCCAGGCAGCGAGGGGGGCTTGGGGCGGGGGACTGGCACCTCCGGGCTGGGGCGCTGCCAGCGTGGCAGGCGGTGCCGAGAGGGCTTGGAGGTGCGGCAGGGCCCTGCCCCTCTCGGCCGGGGCGCGTGGGTGCTAGTCCCCCGAGAGTCCCGAGCCTTCCTCGGCCCCTCCCCAAGCAGTCGGGTTTCCGTAGGCTCCCTCGATGTTTCAGGAGAACGTGTTGCTTTGCTTGGTAGCAATTGTTTGGTTGCTGTAGTTAATAAATGATCGGCTCTCAGAAATCTGTAACCTTGCTCCATCTCTGTACATTAGTGACTAACGTATAATTTGAACAGAATCATTTTGCCCGTCTGCTGCCACACAGTGCCAACAGTGAGGTTGTGCTAGGTGTTAGCTTGGAACAGGAGGTCTTTGGTTGGAGAAAGCTGTTTCAAGAGATTTTAAGCCTCAGATTCGATGGGAGCTGAAGATACTTTGCATTTTTGAAGTAAATATGTCTGGCTTTGGTCTCAGGCTGCTAAGCCCTATTAAGAATTGAGTATGTTTAACTTGTAATAAAACAATATGTGCATGTATTAGCTTGTCATTCGTTTTGGCACTCTGCTGTACCAAAGGTATGTTACAAAAGCATATCCTCAATAATATTTCTCTGCAGAAACTTGTAGTAATATGTTTTTTTAACAGACTTGACATTTAAGTCTTTGTTTTGTGAGTTAATATCAAGACTAATTCCTCCTGAGGCCAGAATAGTGCTTCTTGATCCTTGTAGTCTGCTTTTCATTCACTTGTTTTAATGAAAAAAAGGTCAAGTGAATCACTTTAATGAGTATACAACTGTGTATGCACATTTAGGTTATTAATAGGTTCTTAATGCTTTAAATCTTCCTGAGTATTTTTCTCATAATTGGATTTAATATTAACATAACACTTTACCTTCCAAATAAACCTACTGACTTCTTTGTTTTAACTTGAGAAAGAAAGTGTGGTTTTCTAAGACAGCTAAATCAAATGGCTCATGTTGGTGACCTAGCTGAGTGGCAGCACACAAGTGCGTACCTGTCCGTCACCTGCGTAGGAGCAAGTGCTCTTCACCATGTGAGAATGGCAGTTCCTCTCTTAAGACCTGTTTTTGCCCAGTGCCCTCGTAGTTTTATAGTAAGGATTTATTTCCTATAAATTTGGCTGAGCGTCACATAGGGAAAAGGATTAGGGGAGAGATGTGGTGTCTCTTGGACGCCCAGTTACATCTTTTGTAATGCTACGAGTGCAGTTCATTCAGAACTGGGAGCTGTACATGCTGATAGCTGTTGTACTGCTGCTGAGCTAGAACTAGAGATGGTGGAAGAGCTCCACAGCTGTAGTTTGGGGAGCTGACTAGACCTTTCTCTTTTCTGTCTCTGCCCTACCATTCTCAGCTGAGTAGTTCATCTTATTTTTTACAACAGGGATAATGTGGAGTGGTCAGAAGAGCAGGAAGCCAGTGCCAGGAGTAAAGTTCAAGAGAACAGCTCACAGCTATTGCCAGAAGATAAACAAGGTACTTTTGGATACTGTGGTAACGAGTCTTAACTTGTTGGTACAAGAGCGGAACAGTCTGGCCAGAGCTGCATATGCATCATCGTTCCTTCCTCCCTTCCTCCCATCTCCCGAATCATTCAAAATTCAATGTAGTGATTGATAATGAAAGATGGAGGAGGAGGAATCTTTCTGTTCTTAATTTACCTCTTTGTGACTTTCCCATCTTTGCCAGAGACTCATCATACTGGAACAGAAATATCTTGGCTGGCAGGAGTCATCTTGGGTTGAGGTTCTTTGTTCATGTTGTGTATGCTAAATACTTGTTAGTGTTCCTTGTCAACAACCTTCTTTCGTTGTAGGGCAAGACCCTCATTTAGTCTTACTTAGGCTGCTTGCTTTTGCTCTCTAAAACTTAGCTTCTGACAGGCAATCTGTTTTTCGCTTGCACTGTGGAGCTATCCCTAATGCAAGCTGGGTTTTTCTCTTAAGAGGGTCTAAATAGTGTCCGTATTCATCTCTAGCAGGTCAACAAGCAGCATGATAATGATCAAATCAGAAATGAAGAAAAATTATTTTATCCTGATTGAAACGTTTATCATCAGAGAGGCAGAAAAGGGATTCCAAAGTTTTTGTTTCCTCAGACTTGGCTTAAAGGATACTTACACATCCCTAAGGCAAAGCTGACCTGAGTCTGACTCCAGGTAAAGGTGCACAGCTCTGCAGTCAGATAGTACGGTTGACGCTGTTCGGAGGTGGTTAATCATCTTTCCCGCACACCTGTTAGATATCATCCCGTCCCTTACGCGATGGTGAAATGGCTTCCTGTTCTTTGGTATGATAAGAGACTTTTTTGATGATGATCTTGTTATATCCTGCTGAGCTCTAGCATGGATCCGCTCCTTTTGTTCAAATGAAATTGAGTGTGTCATCTGCGAGGCGGTGCTGAACACTATTGGAGCTATTGAGACACTTCCCATATAGCTTCCAGTTGTGTTCACAATAGCAAATTTAATTATACCAAAAGAGCAATCCTCCTAATTTCTTGGCTTCCCAGAAGTATCCAGCAGTTTCTATTGTGATACCCATTGTGTTGAGTTCATTTTAAAATCTGGTTAACATTAAAGGATGCTGTCTGTCATGCTTTGAGAACCTATATGCAACTATGAAATTGTGGAGCAATTTACTGTTAGGGCAGTTTGTCAGGTCTTCGTGATGTATTTCCCAGACTGAACAATGGAGGCCAGTCAAATTTCGATGGCTGCTATTCAGTGGGAAGCGTGTGGAGACAATGGGATGGCTGAAATGTAGGGAAGCCAGCCCAGCCAAATGTGCCTGCAGGGTCTAGTAGTTTGAGAGTCAGTAATGTCCAAGCAGAAGAACAAAGGCAGGCTATTGGTCATTATGGCTGTATTATTCTGTAGACTTCTTGGGGCTGTCAGAATTTGTTCTGAGGACGGAGAGAAGTACTATGGGGTATGTTGAAGATGTGTCTCCTGGCTGGAAACAAAGAAAGAGATGGAAGAGTTTCTTGGTTTCCTTTTGAGGCTCCATATTTAACCCCCGTGCAATTCAGGGGGTTCCTGGTTCTCTTCCTGTATTTTGTAAACAGTTACTTTTGTTTGCACTACTTCTGCAGTGTGAAAGGGTGAGTATGGGCTTGGCTTTGGGGGTGTTCTTACCAAGAGGAGCAGAAAAGTGGGGAGTCCTTATCAAGAAAGTCTCTGGAGGAGTCTGGCTCGCACGCCGATGTCCCCATGAGCTAATACCACAAAAAGGATCTTGAAGCAATGTTATGTGAACTTTTCTGGCATAAGCTGAGCAGGAAATCAGACTGAAAAATTAATATGGTCATTTTTTTGCTTTAAATCTGTTTTTTGCATGATCATTGTCAGCTGGCCCTTCATTTCTTGCATTTATATCGTTACTGATCCTTTATTTCAGTGCTTTGAAAACACTCGGCTATGAGAGAAATGAGCTTTAAATAAAGCTTCCACACATGTGGGTTGGAGCATAACAGCTGTTCAAAAGCATCCAACGGAATTTCACAATGATTTAACACAGGAAGAGCACAATGTCTTGTTCACTGTTATACTGTGGCAAAAATGTGCGTAATCCAAAATGGCTGGGCTGGAATTTTGGCCCAGCGTGTCAGGTGAGCATCCCATTACAGCCAGGCTGTCATGGGATTGTTAGGGACCTGCAGGGATCAGGACTGTATGTTTTTGTTAGGTGAAGAGCGTTTCCAGCCCCAGCAGCCTTGCGTATCTCTACTAGTGCATGGAAGGAGTGAAGTGCCAGGGACTGAATCAATCACCCTTCTTCCTCTGACATGAGCAGTCACTGAGTTCTCCGTACATAGTAAACCTGCTTGACCCTGCTTACTCTGAGCTGTGGTGAGATCTGGCACAAACTTACTGCTCTAGTCTAATATCAGACATTACAATTTCTTTTGGCTTGGGGTTTAAGGACAAGGTTCTTAAAAGAAGAAAATCCTTGTTGTTGAAGTAAAGAGATTATTTTTATATATAGCTCTTTGTGCTTTAAGGGGTAGATCCTACTAGAAGTACATGTATGGCTGACTTCTGATTCTTTGTTAAAGCCGTTTTTGTCTGTATTTGGCTGAAGCTACATATTTTTTCCAGGTGTTCTTGGTATATTTTACTATCTCCCCTCAGATATCTTCTAAACCCTGGTATGCTTTTCAGAAAGATTCATAAATGAACTGCAGTTCGGATGATGATATTAATCTCCAGTTTTAAGATGCCTGCTTGTTCTCTTAACCCTGCTCTTGGCGCACATCAGAGAGAGGTTATCCATTCTCACATACAGTCGTCAGCTTTAATTGTGGGAGAATCATTTGCATTCAGTACTGCACTTGTTGCCCTGCAAAGATGGCTAAGGAGCTATTGAAATGCATTTGGGATCCCTGGCCGTGGATGTTAATGCCTCATGGTGATTACAGGCATAGGATGCTATAATTAGCTTTTATTTCCCAGGACGGAGAACTCATCACATTGATGAGAATTCAGGAAGCCAGTTGGATTCTTAACTTCCCATGGAAAAAATAGTTCCTCTAGAACTGTACTTGGTCTGAAATCTGTGAAGGTGTGTGGAAATAATTCTATGGGTGATTCGAATTTCATTAGATCACGGCTTTGTAAGAGTTGTTCCAGCTTTCTGCAATACTCATCTTGCTACTGGAATGTATCCTCTTGGCGTGAAAATGATAATGCTTGCTGCTGACGTTAACTCCTACCATCCTGAGTCTATTCACCTTAGCTCTCTGCTATTACTTTAATGACCACTGTCACTTCTGTTGGTTCCCCTCTTTGGTTTTCCGATGATGCTCTAACCTGCACAGGACTGTGGAAAACAAAGCGCTGTAAGCTCGACTCTAGCCATACTTGTGTAAAACACGCTGTCCTGTAATCTTGGAGCATTGCACAAATGCTAATTGAGCTTTCTGTCAGGCCTATATCATTGACTAATTTTTCTTGTTTCTCCACCTAAAAAAAGGGGCAGCGTGTCGGACAGGAGCTCTTCAGCTCCAGGCAGCTGTCACAGAATTCCTTAGAAGTTGTAAGTGCTTGACACAGTGTCATGAGGCTCCAAATGAATTGTGCCAGTGAACCGAACAAGTTAAGCGTTAGAGATGGAAGTAGAACCTGGATTTCTTTATTCCACCCTTCTTCAAAGAGGCCTTTTCTGTTGCCAGCTTCCTTTAAATCCTACCAGGACACAAAGAGTTTCCTCTTCTATCTCTTTTCCATTTTTTAGCCCTAACATACTGGCTGTGAGGAGGCAGGCTGAGTGTTTATGTGGGATGGCACAATTTAAATAAAGGTGATTTTCAGTCAATAACCTTACTTATTAAAGTAGATTGCTGAGTAGATGGCTGCGGTGATCCTTGACTGAACTGATTAAACTCTGAGACCTTCTGATGTGACTGCTGGTGACGATTTTGTTTGTATTTACAGAGGAATATGAGGTGAATGCTAAGCGGTACTGGGATGACTTTTATAAAATCCACGAAAATGGTTTCTTCAAGGACAGGCACTGGCTGTTCACTGAATTTCCTGAGCTGGCACCTAACAGGAACCCAAGTCAAAATGGGAATTCTGTACATGAACTCAGTAACAAAGAAGAATCCAACAACGAAGGGCTGGGAAGATGTGAAAACGGACATTGTTCATTAGGAACCAGGGCAGAGAATCAGTTAAACCTGATAAAAAGCACAGCCAAGATCTGCACAGAGGAGTTGGCTGCACAGAATTATAGTGAGCTGAATCACAGTGATGGAGATTACCCAGGATCATCTTCATCTTACCGTATACTAGAGGTAATAGCTGTAAAACAGTCACACATCAAACAGTCCCTTGTGTTGGTGTTAGCGTGACTGGGGCATGAAAATGCGTATCATTGGCAAATGGCGAGTGAATGGGAGGATTGCCTTAAGTCAGTAAAGTGGGAAAAACAGAGGGCAGCTTAGAACTGAATGAAATCTGTTGGGATTCTTTTGGTTCAGACTGTGAATTGGCAGAGCACAAGGACCATGAGAAGTTTCTGGGTTTAAAATACAAACTATTACTATCAGATATTGAAACAAGAATTTAAAAACCATCTTTTGAAGAAGCTGATTCTTGTCTGCATAAAGCTTTCCCGTGTCATTATGTTTTGCATGTTTGTGCTGAATCGTTTGCCTTGGGAGGTGTGAAACAAAACAACGAAACCAAGCATGTGAAGATGCTGTTTGCTTTGTTCCTTATGGCCCATGTAATAGCAGGGAATCTCAGACTGATACAGGGTTTGTCCCAGAAAAGTCTGTAGGACTTCTAAATATTTGACTCCTGACAGCTGGTAACGACCTTCTGCTCTGCCACTTCTTGTTTGTTCACTGTAGATATCGCTGGTTTTGTGGAATGCTTCATGTTCTATAGAAGTTCTGCCTTTCCAGGCAGAGTCAGTATGAACTAACTGTCCCTTTGATTTTTTAATTCAATCTGAGGCTTCGAGGCTTCCTCAGACTTTCATGTTCTTGTGTCGTTGCGGCTTTCCTCTCTCACCTGAGTACTTTGAGTAATACCTGTCACTGCAAACCATCAGTGGTGTTTTCTGCTCAGTCTGTTCCAATTTTACTGATTCCTTAAACATTCAGAGGCAAATTCCCCAAACCCAGTTGTGCGAGCCGTCTTCTCTTCAAATGGGATCAAGTAGAAGGAATAAGGTGGCAGAATCATTGTAGGCTTAGTTGTGACTTGAGGAAGAGCCATCTAGAGAAGGAAACTCTGGAACAGCAGGATGTAATTACCGTAAAACAAACTTCTTTCTCCATTCCTCTGATTTTCTGTGGAAGTGAACGCAACTAATCCGTGGCCTTTGCCAGTGCTTCAGTGGCTCACAGTGGTTGTTATGCTTGGGATTCCAGCAACAACAATTTTCTACCTGGTCTAGTGAAGGGTGTCTCTGCTCATGGCAGGGAGGTTGAAACTAGATGATCTTTAAGGTCCCTTCCCACCCAAACTGTTCTGTGATTCTAAAGAGCAACAATATATAGCTTGTTAGTGAGATTTCTATGAGAACTGGCTTAGGGGTTTCCCACAAATGCTTATATGTAAGCCTACTGCTCAGAGCTGAACGTACTCAGACCTTGCAGCAGCATTTGCAAACGGTTGCTGCTATGCTCCGTTGCTACTCATGAGTTGCTCTTTGTTCCATGATTGGGAAGATATTTTATTTGAAATTAGCTGCATGGAACATACTGAAGAAATGATTTTCACTATGTGTACGTCTCCCTTGTTTGCACAGGTTGGCTGTGGTGCTGGAAATACAGTCTTCCCAATTTTACAAACCAACAAGTAAGTAGTTCGCAGTAGATTTTTACCTGCATGATATGTCAGCCTCTGAAAAACAACTGGAAAAGTGTAGTGTGTGTTCTTAGTTGAGACAGTCTCTGTGAAGAGCCAGATGCAAATAGTACATTTTCCGTCTGCAACTTCAAATGATTGTTTTGAGCTTGGAAATCTTAGAATGGAACCAACAAAATATAATGCACATTTACATACAGTCATAGAGTTGTTTCGGTTGGAAAAGAACTTTTAGATCATCAGGTGCAACCATCAACCCAACACTGCCAAGCCCACCACTAAACCATGTCCCTGAGCACCTTGTCCACATGTCTCTCAAATCCCTCCTGGGATGGTGACACCACCACCTCCCTGGGCAGCCCATGCCAGTGCCTGACAGCCCTTTTCATGAAGAAACTTTTCCTAATACCCAACCTAAACCTCCCCTGGCACAACTTGAGGCCGTTTCTTCTTGTCCCATCACTTGTCACTTGGGAGAAGAGACCGACCCCCCCTCTTTGCACCCTCCTTTTAGGGAGCTGTAGGGAGCAATCAGGTCTCCCCTGAGCCTCCTCTTCTCAAGGCTGAACACCCCCATCTCCCCCAGCTGCTCTTGGCAACCTGGGCACACTGCAGTCTCATTCAGCCGCTGTCGACCAACACCCCCAGGTCCTTTTCTGCCGGGCAGCTTTCCAGCCCCTCGTCCCCAAGCCTGGAGCATTGCAGGGGGTTGTTGTGGCCCAAGGGCAGGACCCAGCACTTGGCCTGGTTGACCCTCATACAGAGGCCTCGGCCCATGGATCCAGCCTGTCCAGATCCCTCTGGAGACCCCTCCTGCCCTCCAGCAGACCAACACTCCCACCCAACTGGTGTCATCCACAAACTTACTGAGGGTGCACTCACTCCCCTTGTCCAGATCATTGCTGAAGGCATTAAAGAGAACTGGCCCCAGAGCTGAGCCCTGGGGAACCAACCCCACAGGTGACCGGCTGCCAGCTGGATTTAACTCCATTCCCCACAACTCTTTGGGCCTGGCCATCCAGCCAGTTTTTTAGCCAGTGAAGACTGTGCCCGTCCAAGCCATGAGCAGCCCTTTTCTCCAGGAGATGCTGTGGGAAACAGTGTAAAAGGCTTTACTACAGTCCAGGTAGGCAACATCCACCACCTTTCCCTCATCCACTAAGCGGGTCACCCTGTCACAGAAGGAGAGCAGGTCAGTCAAGCAGGGCCAGCCTTTCATAAACACGTGTTGACTGGGTCTGATCGCCAGGTTGTCCTGCGTGTACGGCATGGTGGCACGCAAGATGATCTGGTCCATAACCTTCCCTGGCACCAGTGTCAGACTGACAGGACTGTAGTTCACTGGATCCTCCTCCCGGCCCTTGTAGATGGACATCACATTGGCTAACCTCCAGTCAATGGGATCTCTCTGCTCCTAAAGCTCAGCATTTCTAGCTCCCAGTTCTGTGGCCTGTGCATTTGAGACACTTCTGTAATTCCTGTGGAGCATTTTTATATAATTGATGACAGTTTCTTTTATTTATTTCAGTGACCCAGGCCTTTTTGTTTATTGCTGTGATTTTTCTACAACAGCTGTGGATCTTGTCCAGGTAAAGTCAGTGATGACCTATGCAGCTAGGCAGTACATGGTGCCAACGGCACATTAGCACAGATACCTCAGAGCTGCCACTGCCTCTCTAGCCGTGCTGGCAGCGTTCTGTTTCAGCTAGGCCTGTTGCTGACCCTTGTACTGGTACATCAGGAAAACGAGCCATGAAAGATTGTAGAAATGAGGGAAGTTGGAGTTCTCCAAATGTCACATTGGCAGCAGGCGAGTCAGCCAGATTTTCTTTCCGTTGGCAGTACTTTTCTAAGTCCAGTGCTGTTTTAGCTGAGTAACTCCTGAACCTTGAAAACATTCAGGCTGTTTTTTAACAGGAACTGAAGCTGGTTTTGGTTTGTGTGTGCGTTACTGTCACTGCAGTTCTGGGAACGTAGTCTGAATGCATCTGCACAGACAGCTGATGGAGGATACGGTTGTCTGTGGAGCAAGAAGCTGGAATTTAGTCAAAGGACAAATACTGCTAACAGATTTCAGGTCAGAACAGAACTGAGAATATATGAAGTATCAAATGTAATCAGTCACTTCATGAGATGAGATGGGGAGCACAGCAGCAGAGGCAGCATGCCATTTCATCCTCTGAAGCAGACACAAACTGTTTATAGAGGCTACTGCAGTCTGTAGCGGCAGCTTTAGAAAAATGCACAACTACTTGTAGAAGTCTTAAGCGTGATTATTCAGAGCATAACTTTAGACAGCCAGGTTCGATGTGTGTGGTATAGGGAGTAGTGTGCTTGTCGAAATGAATATTGATTTCAGTGATGCAGAGAGGGACCCTGACACTCTCGCTTTTGTAAAGATTTCCAGTTTAACAGTGTAAATCCCTCACTTCTTACCACCATTAGTGCAAAGTCTGACCTTAAAATGGCAATAATCCCTCGATCCAGTTTTGTTTGTTGGGCAGTGCTGATTGTCTGAATGTAACAAGTCCAAAGCTCTTTGTAAAGCTCCCACATGTACTTATTTTTCACATTTCACCCCTGTTCCTTGTCAGACCAGGGAACCTACCTGACCCAATCTGCCTTAGTCCAGTGAGGTTGAAACAGATCTTTGGACACACCACTTTGTTATGTGAAAGTTAAAATGCTCCCATGTCCAGATAATTTTGACATCACAGTGTGCTGCTAATGCTCTAATTTCTCTCCCCTTAAATATAGAACAATGCGGAATACGATTCTTCTCGGTGCTTTGCCTTTGTCCATGACCTGTGCAACGACCAAAGTCCTTTCCCCATGCCAGATGAGAGTCTTGACGTCGTTATTCTTATCTTTGTCCTCTCAGCAATTCTCCCTGAGAAGTAAGTTTTAATATGTCATTTTGGTTGCAGAAGATAATGCATATAGAACTGGAGTACTTTAACAGCAGGTCCCCTCAATCAAGGAAAATTAAAGTTTATTCTGTGTCTGGCCCAGATTTCCGTTAAACCTCTGAAAATGAAATTTGCAGGTACTTGCTGTTATAAGAAATTCTGGACAGGATAGGTGTGATTTGGAAGTGCTAAGTGGCTATAGGTGGCATCTTGCTGCGCTCACAGTTGCTCACCTGTATGAACCCCAGCCACACTGAGCACTCAGCACCCGTTTGTGGAAAGTATGCTGCTAGATTTTAAGGCTCAAAGGCTAGACAGATTTCTCATATGGGAGGTGGCAAGAAGGGAGGGAACAGGTTCAGAAAACAGTTAAGAAAAGTGCTGAAAAAATCTGTGTGACTGTGTGTTACAACCTACACTAGTTTCTTGTTCCCTTTGGTGCTATTTGACAGCATTTTTCAAGTTCACTTATTACTTGTTTTACAGAAACCAGTGGAGATACTTTTGTAATTAGCAAGAGAGAGCAGTTAACGCCTGCTGTGGCAGGCCGAGTTATCGTTGTAAGGAAAAAAAAATCAGAATCGAGGAGTGTCAGAAATAAGGTGGCCAAATAAAAACCCACCCAAGTCTGATAGAGTGCAGAAAAGTTCTAGCTTCTGGTAGCTCTTTACGTGGAGTGGAAGCATATATAAAACTTCATACCTTCTCTTTGGAAAGTCAGCTAAGGAAACAAGCATCGTTTTGTAGAGGCATTAATAGTTCTGTCTTGTTCTTTCCTCAGGATGCAGCACGTCGTGGACAGACTGAGTCGCCTTCTGAAACCAGGAGGAATGATTTTGTTACGAGACTATGGCCGTTACGACCTGGCCCAGCTTCGGTTCAAGAAAGGTATTTTCCTTTCCCCTGGGAAGTCTTTGTCAGGTCACTAGTAATGATGCTTCTCTGGAGTACTGTCTCCCCTGTCCAGGAGGCAGTTCATTAATTCCCCTTAAGCACAGCATGTGCTGGGAGAGGTGCCCCTTCATGCGCAGTTGGGTGGCAGTTGTTGATTGTTAAATCCTAGCTGGTAACTGTTTAAATCCCCCTTGCCCTTAGGTCAATGTCTGTCTGATAACTTCTATGTGAGAGGTGATGGCACCAGAGTCTACTTCTTCACACAAGGTAGGAGGCTAGAAAACATCCCTCTGATTCTCCTCACCATTTTGTCTGTGTGCCCCCCCTAGCTCTTTCCAGCCTGTCTGTCTTGGAGCAGCATGAAATGTTAAGTGTCTTCCAATTGCCCGGGTGCTGGGGCTTGTCGTTTACTGATGCAAATGTGGCATGGTGAATTCCATAGTGGAAGATCCTCTTAGAGAAAGACTAGTGTGTTTGGTACACTGGGAGGGGTGGAATTGGAGGAGCTCTCCTTGATTCTTGTTGCCTGGGGAGGATGGAGTGAGATGGACACCACTTGAAGGAACTTCTCTTAAGTTCACTGTCCTCATGTGAGGAAATCAGAAGGGTGTGGTGCCGCAGAGTGCTGCGGCAGCCTCTCCACTTCTGCCACTGGTGTTCAGCGGGGGTTGTATTCTCCCTGCTTATCACCAATCGCATCTCCAGTCGCTTCCACCACGGGCCCCTCTGCATGGTCAGTTTTAGAGCCGTGGCACAACTGCAACAGACTATTCCCTTCCCCACCGCACGAATCTGTTTGTCACAACAAAATTCATGTTTAATATGTGTTTGGCAAACACTTCGCGATGGCAAGCAGCCGATAAAAGAGCACAAGCTGGGACCTGTTAGCCCTTTTCTGCAGAAACTCCATACGAATCACGTGCTCCAAGGCTGCAGTTGAACAAGCTCTCTGCTGCTCAGCGGGACTCGGTCTGGCTTTGCCCAGGGCCGGTGTGCTGGGGCACTGTGATCCTATTTGCTTGGTCAGGAATACCTGCCAGTCTAAGTGTTGCAGCCTGCAGGGCTCTTGGTGCTTTGATTGGGCCCCAGCAGGGTGTGGTGGTGTAAGGAATTTTTTTTCCCCAACTTCACCTTAATGAATCCCATTCCCCTCCAGCCTATAAAGCACAGACCTTATTGCCACCATTTAAAAGCTCTGATGCCGTTCTTTGCTCTTGCAGACTGAAATTCCTCGGGAGAGAGGGGGGAGGGGGAATGAATGGATCTGTCCCTACTTGCCAGAAGATGCTGCCTCAGTCAGTTACTAGAGGCAATACCCACGTCTAAAACTGCTCTTTTCTCTTTGTCAAGTCTCCATAATAATGCTTGTCCTCCACATTATTCTGGCCTTGGTAGAAGATAAACTCAAGGGCAACTAGAGAAACTGTGATCCTAACCCCATCGTAGTACAGCAGTTAAGTCCTGTCTGATCTTTACGTTGCTCTGCCAGAGTGAGACCGTGAGTTTCCTCTGGCCCATCTTTCAACAGGGTGTAGCCCTCAGTGTGAGCAGGTATTGGTTGAATGAAAGCTATGGCATCCTCAGTCTCCTTCTCTCTGCTTCCAGATGAATTACACGATCTCCTTACAACAGCCGGGCTGGAGAAAATCCAGAATCTGGTTGATCGGCGATTGCAAGTGAACCGTGGGAAACAAATGACAATGTACCGAGTGTGGATCCAGTGCAAATACCGCAAGCCTGCTGCCGCTCAACCCTGAGGAAAGGGGGCATGTCTTTTAGGTTGGAGCCTTGTTGTGGCCATGTACAGTGTGTCCTCCTGGTGAGATGTGATTTTATGGACTTCAGTGCACGCAGGACCTCAGTGCCTTTTACAGTGCCTAGTATAACTTCAAGTGAGTTTTGCTAAGGACAAAAGCTCCAAGAGGAGACCAAGCGGTATTTTAGATGTCTTGCTACTGGTCTGAGTTTTTAAAATGATTTATGGTTTTAACAGCTTAAGAAATGGGCAGGCTGTCTTACAGCAGATGAGCAAGCTGAGTAGCAAGTCACTCTTACTCTGTATTTCCGGTGGAAAAAGGGAGGCTTCAACCTTACCTCTGTGTTGTGTATTCTTGTCTTGGGCACAAAAACCATGCAAAGGGTAAATTTGTACTACTTTGCAGCCGATCACTAGGCCTGATGTGGATCCCTTAGCCAACTTATCTCATGCAGTTCTCTTCTAGTCATTCAGGTTTGTGTAAATCCACAAGTTAAAATACACTGATAAAGGGCAGGAACTGAGAGGATGCTGGTTTCCCTGTGCAAGCTTCTCCATGGATGCTTCATGGTGTGCAGATAACCTGTGGAGAAAGCCGATGACACTGCCTTGCCCTCGCTGTCCACAAGGTTGTTCATTTGGGACCTAGCACGCTGTAGCTCAGGTGCTATAAATTCACATCAGGCAAGGTTCAGGCTTTCAAGGGTTTGGGACTGATGCTATTTTTGGGCACATCCAGAGCGCATAGTATCACAAGCAGCTCGCAGGACCAGGGTTTACACAGAATTACCTGCTTTTTCTGCTTGAGCAGTGAGAAACTGTTCTTGCTGGCTGCAGCCCCCAGGTCATGAACTGCACTGCCCTGTCACAGTGGTGTGCTGACCAGGTAGACAAGACGCCTCTCTGATAAGAAACCTGAAGCATGCCTACCACTCTTGTTTAATTTCTTGGAGGAAGCCAACATTGTGGCTTTCTGAAGGTATTTCCCCACCTTTAACAGCAAATATATTTTATCTCAGCTTGTTTTCTTTTGTTATTTTTAGGGTGTGGTACAACAGGTATTAGAATAAATTCTGTGGTAATGCTTTTCAAGGCTGGTTTGATTAGTATAAATCAGGCTTCCACAGAAACTCACATGCTTCTGTGTGCCTGACCTGAAGGATTTGGGCCGCCGTTAGGTAACTGCAGCTTGTTTCCTCTTATCACGAGTCTCAGTAGTGCCTGCTCTAGTCTCTCAAGAAGGGAAAGGATTGCCTTATATCTCCTACCTTGTTTTAGTTTGTGAAGCAACAACGTCTGTTGTGTGTGCGTGGCTGGGTGAAGAGCCGTTCATGCTACACAAAGCATGTGTATTTTAGTAGCTGGACATTTGTATTTGTAGCTTACAGTTGCCTAAGAATAACTGTCAGCTATAGAGACATGCAGGTTATGAAATAACTGCTGTCTTGAAAGAGGGGAGAAAGGGTAAAACGATGAGGAAATGTCATTGCTGCCTTTGGAGAGTCTGCAGGAGACCTGGGAGTCTGATCAAGAGCACCCTGGTTGGTAAAGCGTTGGAAGGGGCAGTAGCAATGCTCTTTGCCGGGCATGTGGCAGCATGATTGGTTCCTAACTTCCATGTCACTGTGTCACCCTGCAGGTATTCATGTGTCTGCTACCCAAGGGCTTCTGGGTCGGGACATTTCAGCCCTTCCAATGGAAAGGTTACCCAACAAAGCCATTCACACCACAAAGGCAGGCTGCAGTGCTGGGGAATGGAAATGTGCTCTTGCTTTTTTTTTTTTTTATGTAACTAGCTCTTTTAAATAATGTTGAAAGAGAATGAAATCACTGGGAAGAGGATTCTTGTTCAATTTGTTGTACTATGTTTCCTGCAAGACTAAGAAACTTCGCAGCGTCTGCAGATGACATAGGAGGAGATTAGTCTTGAAGCAGCTGGTTTTGGAAAGCAGAAAAATGAATGGCAGATCATTTTGCTTCACAGCTACTGCGTGGCCTTTTCTGCTTCTCCATCCCTGTCCTTTTTTTGTAAAGGCAGTTCAAAAATCACACCTTGCTACTGACCTGCCCTTGATACATCTTCACTAGGGTGCAGGGGGCAAAACAGCACATGGGGGGAGCACATGTTCCTTGGCTCTCCAGTTTCTGCTGGTCAGCATGTTGGCTTGAAAAAGCTGAAGGGAACCATAGTGCTGAAGTCAGGGAAAGCAGGAGGAAGTGTCAACAGGGGTCTAAAATTCTCATTCCGTCCCGCCCACTTGCCCCAAACACATTTGGCTTCTGCTGGGCACAAGGCTGACTCAACCCAGAAGCTGTGCAGCTGCTGGTGTGGTTTTGTGCTAGACTGCAAAGTCTGGTCCCCTGGCAAGGTTGGTACCTCAGGCAAGGTCTAGGCAAAACACAGGCCCCTGAGAGCTGAGCAATCTTATGTCTCCTCATCTTACCCAGGCAAAGAGTCAGGCTTAGCAAAAGGAGTCCTGCGAGTGTTGGATGTGATGTGACTCATGCTCATTTTCAGTGAAAGACCCTCCCATATGTTACTGATGCCTTAGGCAGTTCCCTGGAGTCCTTGTCCTCGTGGTCCCTGGAGGGAGACCTCCTCCTGGGATAGCTTTATCTCCCTGGAAGAAAAATTATTGACTGGGGTAAACAAGCACCATAATTAGTGTGAATTAAAGTAATTTGAAAAATGCCTTATTAATCATCCAAAGGCTTGTAAGCAGCAAAGGAAAATATGTTTTTAATTATAAACATGATTTATTTAAAGTTGTTGGACTCCCCTTTAGGTTTAAACTCCTGAGTGGAAGAAAATGAAGACTAGTCACTATTTGTTTCTACTTTCAAGGCTACATCTCAGTTGCCTGCCTGGTTTTGACTTGGGCTTCATGCAAAAACTTGCAGCCCCGTGAGCCTGCAGCCATTGAAGTGGCTCTTTGCCTTTCTGAATGCTCGTCATTCTGCAGGAGTATTTAAGCAATCGCTCAGCATGAACCATGCTGGGCAGACATGCTTTTGTTTCCAGTCCTGTTGGTGATGTTCAGAAAGCAACAAGTTAATGGCCCTGAATTGAGCCAGGCCTCCTACAGATACTTGCTGTCTGAGCTCCCTTCATTAATCTCCACCAGCTCCCGTTCTCTGAAGCTGCTGCTCTCCTGCGACTCCAGGCCTTGCTTCCCACACAGCTCTGCTTGGGTACCTTGGTCCTGACTTGCAGCAGCCTCTGCCATTCCCACCTTGGCCTGATGAGCAGGCTGGGTTGCACAATGGCTGCCTAGCGTGTTCAAAGGGAAACTCCAAACTGACTTTCTGCTATATTGCAAAGCCAGGTTAAGTGCCTTTATATTTCTCTTCCCCCTTCCCCCCCGCACCACCCCACCCCTACTTCTAGCAGTGTGACATTGGCTTTAAAGCTGTTCTGAACATATCAGCTCTGGTTCTGTTCCCAGCATTCCAGTCCTGTGGTCTGTGGCTGCCAACGTATCTTGTCAAACCTCCCAAGCAGAAGAGATGATTTCATAGCTCTTCAGAGGCACTGCCCCTGCGATTCTGGAGCCAGACATTGTTACACTTTGGAAAGTCTGCTCCTGGCACTTTCCAGCGGATGGTGGATTTCCTTGGAGGTTCATAGATTGTTTTGGCTGGAAGGGAACTTTATCATCACCTATTGTGACCCTTTGCATAACCCTTTCATGTAGGGATTAGAGCATCAGGCCTGTGACTTGGGCTGAGCCAGAACTAGGCCTTCAGAAAGGCTCTCAGTCCAGCCATGGTGCTGAGGGCTCCATTGAATGGCAAAGCACCCTTTGCCTCCCCAGGTACATTGTTCCCCTCACAGCGTCCCGATTCCACAGATTGGCTAGAAACTGGGAGGCAGGAAGGCAACGGGAGGTCAAGGGAACGAGAGGCTGAGGACTGTTGCTGATGCCCTCACTTCAAAAATAAATAAGCTGTAGATTCCACCGAAAATTGGAGCTTTCTCAGGATCTTTCTGACAGCACAGGAAAGCTGGAAACTGCAGCCATCCTTAGTGATTTTTATTGTCACAACAGTAATCATCAAATGCTTCTGACCAGAAGCATGTGAGACCAGACACAGTTGTTTTCTCTCCTAAATACTTCACCTTCTCAGGGTACGTCACCACCATGTCTAATTCTGGAGTTAATTGTAGAGCTCCAGGATACATGAGACCTGATTATTTCCAGTAAAACAGAGGAGCGAGCAGAAGGAACCTCCATGTATTTATGCCAGTGGCTTTTGGCATTGCATTGTAACTAAAGCTGAGAGCGCTTCCTTTTGTCGTTGGCATTGCGGTGAGGCCTGGCTGCTACCCAGTTGGATCCTCTGCAGGAATCATGGACCCAAAGTGAATTTAACTGTTTTTCCCGAGCACAAATGAAAGGTGCACAGCTTTCAGTGCCTAGAATTGAGGGCGCAGATGAGCACCCTTTAGAATGCTCCCAAAAAGACGGATGGAGGGAAACTGAGTCACACAGTCATCTTTGTTCTCCTGTCAGTCAACTCGATCTGATTTGTCAATCCGTGCAGTGCCACCACTTTTGGGTTTGTGCCATACTGGTGGAAAGTTAGTCCGGAAGAGAAGATGCATGATCAGGATCACTTTTGCTATTGGAGCTATTCAGCTACGTGACAGGGGTGTGTGCGTGGCACGTATCTTCTGTCGAGTGTCCGTAGGATTCTGATTCTAACAGTGTTGTGGCGTGTGCTTTCAGGGCACAACAGAAACTACTAGAAAAGTGAGGAGGAAGGAGGAATTCTTTTGGAAGAGACTTCTGCAAAGCAAGGTGCTCTAGAGGGAAAAGAATTGCCAGCTCTATGCTTAATCAGCAAAGCTCTGGAGTTTGTGCTTAGCTCTTGCTGAAGGCAGTAAGTTCCTCTGCGTCAGTGCCTTGCTGAACAGGAGCTTGTATTGCCGAGAAAGTGGGACACAGTGCAGGAAATTACCGGCGTAGGCAACAGTGGGTGCTAATTTGAACTAAACAGGAGACAGCTACCTTTGTTATGGGGAGCACAAACCAGAGCTGGTAACTCGACTGGAGCACAGGCAGGGTGCAGCAGTGTGTGCCTCTGCTCTTGCCTTCTGCCCAAAGGCTGTGTGGTGCCACAGGAGGTGGCATGCCAGCGAAGGCTTTTCACTTGAAAATACGGTCTTCGACCCGCGGTTGGATGAGTGGGAGCTGGCTGTGGTTGGAAAGCACTGATGGCAAAGATCACTAGCAAGTCTAACGTGTCCGCACCTGCCTGGAGCTCCCAGCCTGTTGGTCCATGGCTGTTTCCAAGAAGGAAGAACATCCTGGTGAGGTTTGGGCCCTGCTGCTCTGAGCTGTGCTCCCTGCTACTGAAAAACCCCAAAGTGCCTTCACTGCAAGCGCCAGCACTGCGTGTGAACAGCAACTTGAGTTTGGGGAGGAGAGCTAGTGTCACTGCTGTCTTCAGGTTGTTTCGATGTTTTGTAGTCCAACAGACCCTTCAGGCTCTCGCATTTTTCTGCTGTTTGGGGGTTGGAGAGTTCTGGGGGATTGCAGCCAATCCTTTGGCCTATGAAACTTCCTTTCAGCTCATGTGCAGTGGGAAGTTGCTGTTTGCAGGTCACAGAGGCCAGGCTCAGCGCTGTGGGGGGCGTGGGGGACACTGGGAGATCTCCACAGCTGCAAGTGGAGAGGTGCCCTGCCACCCTTCTGCAGGGGCACTGGCTGTGCCTTTCCTCATTTAGAGAGAGCATTGGCTGATCTCCCCTCAGACTACTGCTGCATCCGTGGGATGTATTACGAGGTGCACTGCTGGGCCCCCTCTCCTGGGGAGCACCAGCCAGGCAGGTACGCTCCCCTGCAGTCTGCAATTACAGAGCCACACGGCTTTTTCCACATCCAGTGCCAAGGGTGGATGTGAAGAGGTCAATCAAGGTTGCGTGGAAAACTAAATCTGGCTTTCCCTCAACTTCAACTGACTTCTTCCCTACCGAGATGAGCCTTGTTAGGAAGGTTGGTATGTTTTTACAGACATTCACTCAGAGGCTGAATACGCTTACAGAAATACGCATGCAGTAACTCCAGCTTTACAATAGGATGTTGATTTAATTTTCCTCTTACACAAATCTCAGAGCGGTTTGTTTAATTGAGGCTTTCAAAAGCCCTGTAAGGTAGGGTGTTATTATACCCGTTTTATGCAGGAGGAAGAGAAGCAGGGGGCAAATCTTGCCGAGAATAATACCCTCTTGTATTCTAGGAAGCTGGTAGCAAGTGAGGTTAGGGAAGGATTTTGTGGCACATAAAGGAGAATCACATTGTTTCGGATGCATGCAGAAGGAAAAACAGCGGAGTTTGGTTCCCCTCGGCAGGGCCATGGGGGTTCACAGGTCCAGGTGCCCTCCGGCAGGCAGGACACGCACTGCCTTGGATCAGGGCACTGCTCTGAGGCTGTGCTTGTCTTGCTGCATACATGGAGGCTGAGCGACCTGGATGCTTTCCTACTGGGTTCGGGTATCAAAGCCTCCCTAATGGGATACCTGAAGGTGTAGACAGAGGGAGGGGCAGGAACAACCTCCGAGATAAACCCCATTGTGTGGGAGGGTGGAGGCTCTCTGAATGGCCTCAGGAAGGAGTCAGGTGATGGCATGTTATCTTTGAGTAGCTGAGACACTAACTTTCTCCCAGTCTAATGAAAATGAAGAGAGACCTTTTTAATGTTCCTAGTGAGGGAAAGGCTGTGCCAGGAGCCCTACCCTTACTAGACGCTCAGTCCACACGGGGGTGAGATGTTTTGAATGCTCCATCACCTGCGAATCATCCCTCTTTAAGTACACCAGAAGCTGCACTGCAGACAAGGGTTGGCCCCTCTTGGATGTGATGCCTAGAAGTGAGATGATCCCCCCAGTGCCAAAACCTTAAGAAACCTGTTGAGAGCTGAACACTATTGGTATTGGGGTTTTTTTTCCTCAATGGCTGTAAAATTTGAGATCACCGATGCCAGCTTTTACAGTTTAAAGACTCTGGCTACTCAATGCTTTTCTCAAGTCCCCAGCTCCTGGAGTCCTGCTATCACTGAGGAATCTTGGCTCTTTTTTTATCTATGTGTTACATTATGTCAATGCATTTCTAGACCTCGTGGCAGTACAGAAATGCTAAGAAAATACACAATCTTTCACAATTTCACAATCCTGGAAAGCAGAGGCAAAGGAAACTCACCAAAACACCTTAGAAAGATTAGGAGCTTGACTTCTGGCATTTTATCTTTTCCAAATTCAAGACAAAAGGACTTGCTACGTGCTATGTTAAAATATCTATAAATTCTTACCTAATTTTGGTCAAATGTAAGATGATTTAACGGTGAAGCTGTGATGCAAAGGCAGGGGTTTGCCCTTATTTTGCTAAGCACGCTGTGCTGGCTCGAGGGGAGCTCTCAGAGGCTGCTCAAGTCGAATCCAGTGACAAAGAAAATGGCTGCGGCAGCTGAGTGGTTCTTCAAAACATGATACAAGTGCAATGTGCCAAGGATATTACTGACATCCAAGGAGACCAGTGCAGGAAGATGAGAGCTGCCACGGGGGAGGTAATAGGAAGCATTAACACTGGCTGATGGCAGACCTGGAGAGCAGGATGCCGTACAGGAGGAATCTGGCAGAGACGATGGTGTAGGAGGGCTGGCGTGCCCCCATGGATGAGATAATACTTGGGCGGCCATGTGCGTACCGCATTGCTCATAACCATCCCGTCGCCAGCTCTCACACCAGCTCCTCTAAAAGGTCCAGAGCTCAGGGGTTCTTATGAAGTGGATGAAAAAGGGGGAAAACAACAGTTTTTGTGTGTCAAGTGTGGGCTGGAAGGAGGAGTTTTCCTGCACAAGAATTCTTGGGAGATCCAAATATTCTCTTTCTGGGCCTGAAAGTCAAACATACCAAAACCATTCACAAACTGTAATGCTGTGGGGAAAATAATTGCTTTAGTTTTGATGCTTTATCAGCTTTTAGAAGTAATATCGTACAAGTTGACATTACAGTTTTTAATTAAATCCAAAATTTTCCTATACAAAATGTTTAAATATTTACATATTCCAGCCACTTTGAATTAGAAAACTTTTCCCTGTAAAAACAGAAGGTCACAAACCAGCCACTTCTTGCCAGAAGCACAGTCTAATAACGGGGCATTTCTTATTTAGAATTAAAAAACCCCAACAGTCTACCACTTCTGCTGAGTCCAAACCTGGAGGATTAGCTCCTGCTGGAGATAACACAATAACAGAGTCTGAGTGCGCTGTGTCCTATCACCCGTAAATGTGTTTCTACCTTAGAGACCGTTGCTGTTCCAGGGAACCCAGTTTCAGATGCACTGGTGCAGCGTGCTAAGAAGTGAAGTACCAGGCTGGGATGGATGGTGCATCCCTGCTCAAAGCAGCATCCTGATGGGAGTGTAGGAGGAAAACCTCTGGATCGCTGACTTACAGGCTCTATCTGCATCTGGAAATCCGTCCAGTAACTGACTTCTTACCGAGGCAATTGAATGAGCCTGTCTAAAATCCTCTTGTACCTGCCTGGCACTCAGCAGACAGCAAGCGGTACCAGTAAAGGCTACTCCAAAATTTCTGCTTACGGCCAGGAATAGAGTTGCAACTTGTTGATTCCTTTCCCTCTGTGCCACAGGCAGACAAGCTGCCTTGTCCTGCTCACGTGAGCTGCTATTTTGACATCTCAGAAGGGAAACTGCAGCTGACAGTGTTGCTCTGAGCAGCTCTTCAGAGGATGAAGGAGAGGACGGTAGTTGAGTTTGCAGCAGACAAGTAGGGAAGGATGCGACTGTATCCTAAGCAAGGCTAAGAGGAAAGTGTTTGTAAGTGCCTGCAGCTAGCTGAAATCCAGGAGCAGTGCTGGTAGGGTTCTTGGACCCCAAGCCGCAAGGGCTGTCTTCCCAAAGTTCCCCCAAAACATACGACGGGGACATGCTCCATCCCTGCAATCGCAAGTGAGAAGAGAAACCCAACTGTCTTGCCAAGCACAGAGGAATGTGGGGCAGAGAGGGGCAAGTCACAAGAGGATGGTGCAACATCAGCTTGTCGGGTTCGTTATCAGGAGTCACCACGCGCTGCTCCAGCCTGACCCGGGCAGAGCCCAGGACTGCAGCCATGGGTCCTCTGTCAAGCCCGTAACTCAGCGGTGCATCGTGGGGTGGCTTGGGAAACATTCCTGTCTGCAGTAAATACCCCAGGAGACTGTTACCACCCTGGGCATCTGGTTGTGCCAGAGAAGGGAAGAGCAGGGTCGCTGATGTCTGACTTCAGTGAAAATGATGGCAAGCAAAACGCTGTTGGGAAATTATAACCTGGTGTCCCATGTGGAAAGATTGACGGTGATGCGACCTCTGGCACTGTGGTGCCGATGTGATCCCTGGCGTTGCGGTCCCCAGCAATGCGTAGCAGAGCCTCGGCCAGTTCCCTCCAAAGAGCCAGAGAAAAATGAGATTGAAGTGGCCCCCATCACCCCTAAACCACAAAGCTGGGGGGATGATACCATCGGTTCGCTTATGGCGTCCGGTTCCTGTCCAGCGCTCTGAGGGCCTGCACTGCTCCCTTTGAAGTTGGAGGTGTTTCTAGGTGCAGTGGCGGGAGTCCAGGAGAGCTGAGGGGTATGGGAAGCCGGTCCCTTTATTGGGTGTAATGGCTCCCAGATCTTCTCCTCCCTCCCACCAAAATCAAACAGAAACACACGAATGACACACCTCCCCAAACAATGTTAACTGCAAACGGTACTAATTAGCCCTCCCCTAAATGGCTGTGATTAGTTTACCAGCTGATGGGATATTTACTTTTAAAAAAACCACACACACACAAAACGCTATTTATTTATTTATTTATTTTACAAATTCCTGCCGCTGGTCGTGCTGAAAATTCGACTCCCGCAGCGGGAGCTGCAACTGGAGTGGCTCTCCTACCGAAAAAAGAGATTAAAGCACAGGAAGCACAGCTTGCGAGAACAGGCAGGCGCTTCAAAAGCCATTTGCAACACCGAGTTAACAAATGACGCCGTGCTCCAAGCGCGACACGTTAACAATCTTAAAATCGCCCCAACTTCTCCCCGTCGCCTCGCGAGAGCGGTTTCTCCGTGATGCTCCGCCAGCCCTTCTCCACGTCGCCGCTCTTGCCAAGCTGGTAGGTTCCAGTTCGGTCACGAGCTGCTCGGTGTCGGGCGTGCAGTGAAACGGGAGGCGACGGACATCCCTTGGCTTTCCCTGCCCCGGCGTTCTGGAAGGCGAATCCTTCCGTAGAGCCCCAGGAACCTCGGCTCCCATCGCTAATCCGCGCCTGCCTCCCCTTAGACAGGCCCGGCCACTTCCTTTCCCAACCGACCTTTCCTTTTTCCGCCCCTCTTCCCGGCTTGTTTGCTTTTCGAAAAGCTGATTCAGCCCTGAACCCGAGCGATGGTTTGCGCTCGGCCCCGCCGCCTGCGAGAAAGGCGAATAAACGCCGTGTAGTCACTCGGCGGCCGCCAGCACGAGCCCTTCCTTCTATGATTTGCAGGGGTTTTGGGGGGGGGGGTGGCTCTTCTCGCCAGCCCAGCCCTAGCAGGGTGAGGGGGGACCAGCGGGGAGCTGCGGGGGCACCCCGCGTTGTGTTTCGCACGCCATAGCCCATCAGCCAGGCCCCCTTCTGGGGGGGTTGCAGGGGTCCCCAGGGGGAGGGGGTGGGCGGGGATGGGGAGTTTGGGGGTGCCCCTGCACCCTCCCTGGGGGAGGGGGGTGGTCTGGGGAGCGAGGCCGCTCCTGGCTGTGAAAGAGGGAGTGGAACACCCCCTCTCTGGGGACACCCTTGGGGGGGGCAGCTCCACCTCTCCTCCCAACGGGCCAATGCCCCCAGGCTTGCCCTGGCCCCCTTGGTGCTGGCAGCCCCCCCCCCCCACCTGCCCTGACCCCCAGACCTGTCCACACTCCAAGGCTGCATCTGACCCCACCCTGCGCCTGCAGCCCCCCCCCAGCCCCACCGGACCCCCCCAGGCATCCTGACCTCATGGTCCATCCTGACCCCCTGCTGCCCCCAGGCCTATGTGCCCCCCCCCAGGCCTGCCCTGACCCCCAGGGCCTACTGACCCCCGCTGCTACCTGCTGCCCCCCCTACCCCGTGCAGGCCCCGCCCTTCACTGTGCCCCGCCCCCGCTGACCTGCCCCCTCCCCCCCCCCCCGCGCTGACCTGCCCCCCCGCCACTCCCCCGCCCTCCCGCCGCCGTGCAAATCTCGCGAGACGCCGCGCGCTTTCACCAGTGTGTGTGTGCACCAATCGATCCGGGCCGGGCCCAGCGCCGCGGGGAGGGGGCGAGCACCGGCCCCGGCACCTGCCCGCGCCCCGCCGCGCCCCCACCCCGCAGCCCCGTGCCCTCCCCACCTGCCCGGGCGTCGCCGCCCGCCGAGCCCTCCCTCGGGCCTTTGTCCTGCCGCGAGGCCTCGCGGTTGCCGTCGGCCTGCGCGCACGCCGCCCGGGCGAGGTTTCCTACGCGAGGCCGGGGATCCGCGGCCTAGCCATCCCTTCTCACTCCCCCCACGCCCGCCTCATCTCCTTCCCCGCCCCGGAGCCGGCGAGGGGCGAGCCCCCATCCCCCCCCCCAACTGCCGCCGCCGCCCTTCTCCCCCGCGTGGAGCCCGGGTGCCCGCAGCGGCGGCGGCGCCTGGCTCACGAGAGGCCGCGGAGCCGCCCCTGGCCTCCCCCTCCCGCTCGTGCTGCCGCTGCCGCCGCCGCAGCAGGTTCCCTCCCTCCCTCCTCCTCCTCCTCCTCCTCCTCCAGCTCCTGCCCCCGGCGGCGGCGGGATCCGAGCGGTGCCCGGGGAGCGCTCGGCCCGGGCAGGAGGGGAGAGGAGCGGCGGGGCGGCGGCAGGAGCAGCAGCGGCGGCAGCGCCAGGTGAGAGAGCCTGGGGGCGGCGGGGGAAGCGCGGGGACCCCCCTCGCCTCCCTCCCCGGCGCTGGGCCCGAGGCCGCCCTGGGGGCGGCGGGGCTGGGGGGGGGCGGGGGGGCCCCAGGCCGCGGTGGCGGCGAGGGGCGGAGGCTGTTAAACGATCTCCCCAGCGCTGGCTGCGGCAGGGCCGGGGTCACGGCGGAAGGGCCCGAGGACTGTGCCCCGGGGCGGCGGGAGCGAGGCCTGGGCCGCGGGTGCCCGCCTCGCCGGGGCACGGTGCAGGCCCCGCGGGCTCGCAGCGCGGCCCGGCCCGGCGGGCGGGGGGTAAGAGCGGGGCGAGGGGGCCCGGCCCGGCCCGGGGGAGCGCGGAGGCCCCGGGGCGGCGGGGGAGGTGAAGGGGTGGGCACGGCCTGCGAATCCTCGGCCTGGGAGTTGAGGCGGTGCTGCCTGGGGTGCCGGGGAGGAGGAGGCAGGCCGAGGCGGTGCAGCAGCTGGCAGCGGGGCCAGGCTGCTCACTCGCCGGCTCCTTGGCCAAAGCGTGCCTTGGTTTCCCCGGTGGGGAAGGAGGATAGGAGAGGGGTGCTGAAAATCACCCCGCGGAGGAGTCGGGGAGGGTGGGCAGGGAATGCCATCCCCTGCTGGGAGGGATGGAGGGGGGTCCAGGGCAGGCCCCGGGAGGGAGCTCGGCCCTGAGCTGGAGGGTGGGGGGAGAAAGGCTCGGGAACTTGTGGCAGTCCCTTCCCCAGACCAGCATCCCTGCGTAGGGATGCGATTCCCTCCTGGATGGTCGCCCTGTGCCCCGTAATGGGGGCGAGAACCTGGGAGCACTTCAACATCTTTGCGATCACGGCTTGCCTGTCATTTTCCTCGGTGCACAGATTTCCTGTTTTGAAAACTGGGCTGGTACCTTTGCTGGGGTTTTAACGCCAGTAGTGGAAATGGGGCTCTCCAACAACCGCATCTCGTATGCTTTTAGTTTCTGAGGCTTGTTACCACTGTGGGAGAGCGGTTGTAAGTGCCCCCGGATGGATTCACTTTGCCCCCTGTAACTTGGGTCTGCAGTGTTTGGAGGAAATGGCAGGGACAAAATGGACAGTTCATAAAAGGAACAATTGTATACTGCCTGTTCTAGAGGGCACTTGCTGCCCTTCAAGAACTTTCCTCATCGCCTATGCTCTTTATACAGCAAATCTTTATCGGCTGTCGCTTTTTCCCCCCCCCACCTTAGTCCAGAAAATGAAACTGGAACAGACATTTCTGGAAATGCACTTGATTGGTGCAGTTGGGAAGATGTGAATCACAATTATAATGAACGTTGAAATTTGTCCCATTTTTTTGCAGTTCAGTATTCAAACTGTAGATTTCCTGATTATTTTTTTTTTAACCTGTTTACACAACTATGCAGTGTGAGGTTTTTTCTTTTTAACCCTTCAAATAACAGCATCCATTGTGTTTTATTTCCAAGATGCACCCCAGGTACCTCCAGTAAAGAGAGCCAAATGTTAACACTAAAGGTGCCTGATGCTTTATGAAGTAAAAGGTTTAAATGAGAATTATTTTCTTCTTATAATCCCTTTCTGTGTTTGGAAGAACCAGAGCTGTTGTCAGTGAAATCTGGAGTTCAGGGAGATCTAGTATTTCCAGGATTGGCCAAAAATAAACTATGGGGTAAAGAACGCTGCTTTTTTTTTTCTCCTAGTCATGCAGCACGGATGAAAAGCTCTGAAGCTTTTAGTCATAACACTCTGGTCCCATGTTTTCCTTTTAATAAAGCATCCAGTGGGAGAAAGTGACATAATTGGTTTCTTGGATTAAGAGATCTTGAAATGGCTGGTACAACAGAGAGAAGAGGAAACTCTCCAGCAGGGTTATGGTTTAAATACAGTAACGTGGTGGCAAAGTCATGTTGTTACTGCATGGTAATCTTGCATTTCTCTTGCAAGAAAATGCTTTCTACATGGTTATGCTGCAGAACAGGCACTTTTGAGGCTCGTCAGTGGCACAGAATGTTAAACCTCTCTCCTTTCCTTGCATTGCATAATCTGAATGTTGTTCTCCCATAGCAGCAGAAATGATGGAAGAATTGCATAGCCTGGACCCACGAAGGCAGGAACTACTGGAGGCCAGGTTCACTGGAGTTGGGGTTGCTAAGGTGAGTATAAGTACCTTTGGCAACAGGCATGACTGCTTATCCATCCTGCGCTGCGCTGCACTTCGTTTTTTTCGTTTCTGCGTTGATAACTTTGCTTTGCTGGCAGAACGTTTTCTATCAATAGTTGTGTTTTGACCGCTAATTTGCCTGAAGTGTGTTTAAGAGGAATGAAAATGGGATCTCTATGAGCAGATGTTTTGCTATGCAGAAGATGTTGGGTTCTAAGTAAGTTCTTGGGAGTTCCTCCATCTTAAGGCTGCTTGCACACCCCAAAAACCCCTGACAACTTTGTCTTTGCAAGTGGGAATCTCCTCTGTCTCTTGTTTCTCCAAGAAGGCATTTGATAACTGAATTTGGCCACTTGGTAGATACAGTTTCAAGTTTACTGTGTTTGAAACGAGTAACAAGCCTTAATATATCCAGGAATTTGTTCAGTTCTTGGTGGGTGCGGTGTGCTAAAACTGTGTACTGCGTCGCACAGGACACGTGCACAAAACGTATTTGAAGGTAAGCTTTCCCGTATGTGATCCACAGCCTGCTAGTAAAATCCCATCTTTGTCCTCACGTACAACTTCATAACTGTTCTGCTGCTGCCTTTCTCGAGTAAGGCACTGAAATAACACCGTGTGGTTGCTTGATACGCTGGCGTTAAGCTGCTGGTTCTGCAGATGTTGGTGGGAGCGTCAACTGACAGTCTCTCTGAGCAACGAAATGGTGGCAGGACTCAAACTAGGTCAGTGATAAGGAGTTTGCTTTTGAGGGAGATCCTGAGTTTGGACAAAATCAAGGTAGATGGTAAAACAACTTATCATTGCTAGGTAATTTCCAGAAACCTCTCAGAAATATTTAGGGAAGGAACGTCGTAGATGTTGTGTTTCTTAGAAGTGCTCAGAGCAAATCTGAACTTGAAAAAGGGTTTCATTTGAGTTCGTGCTTTCCTGTCCGATCTGCGCTTCAGTCAGGACTCAAGCAGGGTTAAGTCTTGGAAGGGAGTGTAAGTAAACCGTTCGGCTGTAAGGTGGTGTAGCAGGGAAGATTGACACTAGAAGTTGTTAAGGGCTAACAGTTTGTTACTGAGATAAGAGTGGGGGGCTGTTTTGATCTTTTCCCCCACCCTGAAGACTTCTCTTTAGTCTTAAGGCTTTTATAAGCATGAAACTTTATAATACGTAACGTATTTATGAGCTGGAAAGACTCGTTTGATAGGACTTCACAACTTTTTATGTACTTTTTTCATGTTTCTTGTATCTTCCCCACGTACATCACTTTAACATCTGCAGCTGTACCAGCAGGGATACAGCCAAACAACTTTCTAGAACAGCTAAGGCGTAGAAGCAGAGACGCTGTCATCGCTTTAAAACAGCGTCAGCATGCTCAGCACTCACAAAGAACATTAAACTACTCCTTTTAAAGGAATAACCTTTAAAAGATACAGGAAAGCAAGCCTTAATTATGTTTTCAGCAGGCTCGGAGCAGAAAGTACATGCCCTTTCTCTGTAGGGTGAATATCGAAAAATCTTCTGGGCTTCTGTAGCATACCCAAGTGAAAAAGCCTCCTTTCTTGGAGGCTTTGAGCAAAGCTATTCTGTTACCGAGTTTTATTTTTACCTGTCGTTACGCAGTATAGTGTTTCACTTTGTACTAGTCAGTGAACTGTTAGAGTGCATTACTCTTGTTTCGAACGATACCTGTTGACTCGCATACTTGCTAATTGGCAGTAGATCAGCCAACCATTGATATGAATTAGCATGACTCTACTATGTTGCAGCAAATCTTGGTTGCAATATTAATCTCAGATACTACGTTCCCTCCCAGGTTGGTGCTTCAAATTCCCTCCCTACCCCCCCAAGTCTCCGTCCGTCATGCTCCGCACTGGCATTGGTAGGTCATTGTCTTAAAGGGAATATATTGGGAAAGCTGTGATACAATTTGTATGATTCAACTAAGGTTTTTAGCTCTCTCCAAGTAAATGTTTAAGGAAGGCTGCGCAGAGTGAGTTAGTGCCATCTAGTGGGACTGAGACCGGCTCATCCTCCTGGGATAGAAGGTGTTGTGTTGCTGTTTATTGCATAAAAGGAAGAAATGTCATCTTAGGTGCTCTCCTATTGGGTGAAGGCAGCAGGCAGTTGTGTCTGAGCTTCCTGCCTTCCACCCACTGGGTGCATCACTTGGGTAGGTTTCTTTCGTGTTGAAAAATACAGGGTGTGTTTTGGGCCTGTGTAAAACTAACGTACTCGTTTACATCCTTAATGCAACTACAGCTTTAAAGCCCACTTTCCCTCCCTGTTGGCAAGTAAAGAACTAGACGTATTCTAGATCAGCTTATTCTTACTCATTTTCCCAGAAACATTTTTAGGCTGGAAACTAGGAAAAGAAGCTTCTAGCAGTCAGAGTCATGGGATTCTGGAAGAGCTTTCCAGTAACAGTAGTAGAGGACAGAAATCCTAAACTGTTTTGGAAACAGCTGTGTGCTGTCACCTCCGGTGGTAGCTGAAGGCACAACCCGGTGACCGAGGTCATTTGCAGTCCCAAATGTCTCAAAATTTTGTTGCAAGTCTGTGATGAATTATCTCACTTAGTAGCTGGAGAATAAATTTCTCTAGAAGCTTGGAGTTAATACATGGAATCAAATCTAAGAGCAAGGAATGTTTCTAGGCAACTGCTATACCCATGTGGTTCATCCAGGTCACTAGATAGCTTCAGAAAGCCAGTGATGCCTTAGATGTCTATTCTTGCCATATGGTAAAGTGCCGTTCTTCCCCAAATTCGCAAAGCAAGTCCCTGAATTAACACATGACTATCTGACACCTACCAGTATTCCTGCTCGTTTAGCTCCACTTTATGTTTACTTACGTGGGGAATTCTAAGCGCGTGCACTTGAGGCGTTACTCTGAGTAGTCATCTCGGACGTCTCCCTCGGGTCGGTAGGTACGGAAGGCAAAATGTAGTTTGTTTCTCTAGATAACATGGTTTAATTTTGTCTGGTTTCATCTTCCACCTCTCTTCGCCCTGTCTGGGTGCCGCCTTTAAGATACCAGGTGGGTTAACTCCAAAGGATTTGCGTCTTTTCCACAGGCTTTTCCTGGATGAGAATTGGAATAGGTGACTGTGATGGGTGAACCTGTATTTGCACATGGCTTGTCTGAGACTTCCTGAGGGTCGACCGTCACAGCAGCGCACACATCCACAAGTTTGGTCTTTAAAGGATCTTCAAACCCCGTTGTGTGTGCCACTTTATTACAGCAAAACTGAAAGGGCTGAAGTATTTCTAGAGAGAGTAACCTCCTCTGTCATGCTGTAACAGTCTAGATCCAGATGACTAGAATGAGAAGTATTAGTCTTGGTGGTAGGTGCTGCTCCCTTTCCTCCCTCTTCAAGGCATCTCAGAGGGAAATTAAAATAACCTGAAGAGTGTCACTTACACTGCACAACATCTGCCTCCAAAAAGAGAAGCTCTTGCAGAAAAGAACAGCGTTTATGGGTATTACTTGGTTTTCACCCTTTCTCTGTCGCTCTAGCAGCCTTCATCAGTTCGGTACCTACCAGCTGTGTGGTCTGCTCAGCAACTTTCTTAGCAGCAAAGTCACCGAGTTGAGAACTGATGTTTGAGAGTAATCGTGTCTTCCTCAGAGGGAAGTGATGCTGCACAGCGACAGCCCTTAACACGTGTCACCAGACGAACTAGTTAGGAAGAGCTGTGAAACTTAGAAGTGAATTTTTCAGCTACCACAGAATGTGCCAGGACTTTATGCCAGATACTTGAAAATGGTTTGGATGCTTCCGTGTGCAACGTTGCTTATTTCGAATGTGTTGTCTGGCTGCTAGAGCCCAGAAACAGTTGTCAGATCTCAGTTCCATTTCTGCCCCCCACCTGTGAGGGTTAGGGTGAATTGTGTGACCCTTGTGTCTGCTTTGCTGTCGGTAAGATAAAAATACTAGTTTTTCAACCTGAGAGAACTCTTCAGGCATAATGGAAGCCAAGCAAATCATGTTGCAAATCTGCTTACCTACCTGATAACAGTGGAGGTTACCCGTGAACATCTTGATAGTAGATTAACTTCTCATGGCAAAAAGAGCCTGGTGATTCGGGGATTTCATTATTGGCTATAGTACAGAGCTTTGCTAAAAGCCCAGTGAAGAAGCAGGCTGTAATTCTCATACTTACGTGATGCTTGAAATAAGGTAAGAATATGTTAATTAAGCCGGTCTGATACAGTAGCACTGGACCAGAGGAACTGGAAAACCGTTCAACCATTTCACTGTTGTAAGCCTGTGTGGAGTCAGCACTAAGTGGTAGTGGAACTAAGCATCGACTTTTCCCTTTGAAATCTCTTGATTCGCTACAGAATTCAGAACTGGGTTACCTTGGCTTGAGGTAATGAAGCATGTCTCCGCCACTGAGCTAGCAAGAGAATTTTGCAATGCATGTTGCTGTGAGTCCGGGTTGGATACCCTGGCTAGGCAGCTTGAGTTCCTAGGGCGCTCTCAGTACGAGGAGGTGGAGAGCGCAAAATGGAGACGAGCTGCAGACAGGCCTGAGGGATCTTTTCGGGGAGCTTGGAGAGGCTGAGGAAGCGCACAAGTCATGCGAGGCAGCAGATAGGCCTGAAGAGATGGGTAAGGGCGGTTGAGTCAGGCTTGCTCTGTTATCAGCTGTTATCAGGTGAAGTTGTTGCTGTTGAAACTTCAGCCATTGTGCCTCGTTTGCGGCCTTTCCAGGGCTCTTGCGAAGGGAGAAATGACTAACCAGCTCGTGTGAGTGGACAGATTCTCAATTCTTGCTTTTGAGTAGGAGTCTTGAAATCATCTGCTACTGTTGCATCCACTCCTCAACATGGAGGTTTTGTTGTGCACAGGTAGGTCACGGACTCAGGAGCAGCAGTTGATAGGTGAATCACAAGGGAAAAGAGCATGCCAGCTTATCTCAGAAAGAAATTCCTTGCAGAGGAGGAAGTGTGCGCTGTTCTTGTGCTTGTCATTTGGGTAAACACTATAGAAACTATTAGCTTATTTGAGATGACCCACGTATTTTGAATTTTTGCTGAGCCCCATCACCAGTTCTCTTGACAGGGTACAGTGGATGAGTGGGCTGTAAGTGGTAGCAGAGAAGTGCGGTATTATCCCAAAGTAGGCTGTGCTAGAAAAGCCAGATGCCAGTGCAGATGACTTCTGCAGGAACTGAATTTAGAAGCCCTTTCTGTGTAAACTGTTGCATTGTTATTATTCCTTACTGCTACTTCCCTGGCAATACTCTGATGTTAGTGTTCCTTGACACTGCTTACTTGTTTTTTTCCAAAATTCAGGTTTGTTCCTTTAATTCCTTCTGTGTCGTGACCGCTTATAGTGGTACGCTAAATTAAGTACTGAGCGTTTATCCAATGGCAGTTGCTGAGTTAAATATAAACAGTCAGGAATGATAAAACATAAATTTGAAGGGTTTTTTATACACACACTCCCTGACTCTTAGTTGAGAGGGAGATGCTCAGATGTATAATGTCTCCTATCTGTTGTCTGAACCTGTTGCTGTAAGCAGGTGATAACGGGGTTACGTGTGAAACTGGAACCTGGCTGGCTGATCGGGAAAACTTGCTGCTGCTTCCTCTTGCACAGCTGCGTGAGGAGAGGTACAGGCCATGTTCCTTAATCATCCTAGGTACTGCATCTTTATGGCTCCGAGTACCACACGTTCTAGCGAACAGTTTGTGTTCCCATAGCTGGAATACCTCAAAACAAGACTTTTTTTGCCAACTTTGGCATGAACGAGATGCTTCGGTTCTTTGCCTGTTAGACAGGCCTGTTACTGCAAGAGCAGTGCCAGTGAAGGCCCTCTGGAAGGTAATGGAGGGAAAGGAAAGCTCAGGCAGTGGGAATGGGTCAGGACTCGCCTACAAAGAACCCACGCTGCATTTGTTCACAGCACCCGTGCGTATGACAGTGAACTTGCTGGATACTTGTAGACAACTGCTGAGCTGTTCTTTTCTGGTTCCATAACCAAGTAGTTAGTTCCTTTTCACCCTTTCTAATACTGCATTGAGTTCAGTTTTAGGATTTTGTCAGTGTAGTTTCTAGAGGAAGTTTTAAAGTAAAGGGAAAATAGGTGTTGTGTTTTGCTCTTTCTGAATCTGTGATCAGAACTCAACCACTCTTGTTGATGCAAAAAATGGGTTTGATTCCTACTGCTGGAGCTGTGAATTTCCCATGCAGAGTGGTCGGTGCAGGTAGTTGTGGTACTGGAAGTAAGAAGAGCATTGTGGATTATGTACTGGGCATTTTCCCAGCTGCTTGCCTTCCAAAACTTTACATTCAGGTGCAAACGGAGCGGGTTTTTTTGTACTGGAAAGGATAAACTTGTATTTCTGAAAAAAATCTTGGGTCGTTTGTAGATGGCCTCATCAGGTTGTTTCTCCAGGTGACCCTAGAATACAGGTCTGCGGCTGAAACGGTGGCCTTCGTACGCCGCTGACGTACCCTTTCAGCCAGTGTTGCCGAAAAGCTCGAATGTGGCATTTTGGGAGCAGCTGTTCCTGTCATTTGCTATCCATGTGCAAAATGGAGGCAGTGCGACTTGAGCAAATGTGGAAACAACTTCCACTTTCATCTTTATCATGTCAGAGCCCCAGTGTGTCCATCTGAGACCAGCGAATGCTCGTTTGTTGAGATGCTCTTGCCCGTAATACAGCTTTCACGCCTTCACACGTCGATGTCTTGGACGTGCTGCTGGGGTTGGAGTTCACGAGAGGAAGCGAAGGGTTTTAGGGGACAGCATTTGTGTGGTTTATAAACGAGCTTTTTACATGGGTGAAAGGGCTAACCTTCTGTTGCCACTCGCTGCCAGGTACTGCATTTCTTTCATCAAGGAGTCCTTGGTGTGGATGTAGCTAAGGGTAGTGTGGGCACTCTGTTAAGTCCTGTCGGCCACGGAATAAATCCCTCGCGTAACCAAGACTTGGACCCACGCGATTTGGGAGCCGTCGCGTTGGGTGGGGGGAGCCTGCTGCCTTGTTTGAAAAGCAGCTCTTGCTGAAGAGTTAAGGTAAAATACCTTTCTGGTCTTGAGCTACTTGTGTGATGAGTTGAAGGTGTAAATTAAGTTAAATTAATTTGCTTTTAAAATGGAATATTAAATGTAGCTTCTTCAGCTATTCAGGTGTTTGGGGGTTGCTTTGATGGGTTTGTTGGGTTTTGGGTTTTGCTGGGTTTTGTTTTTTGTTGTTGAAGGAACTAGCCATGGCCTTTTAGGAGAAACAAATTTGGTAGTTAACATTCACAGTGTAATACAGAAGGTAAACACCTTTTACTTTCTGTGGATTCCTGCTTGGGAATTGGGGTTAGTAATAGCTAGGTTGTGTCACAAGTTTAATTTGGTGGTGGTGTTCGTCTCATAAGTGGGGAAGGGAGAACTGCTACCCTCAAAAATAATTACTGTGGGGTTTCTCTGGTGTTAAGGCTTCACCACCCCTCCCATAAGTTTTCTGCTCAAGTATGTAATGAGAAGTGGCTTTGCCTTGAGGAAAGATTGATTGGTGAGAAATGGTTATTGCGAAAATAAGAAGGCTAAAATAGAATGAATCTTTGGGAAAAGATGCTCACAAGTTATTAATGGAGAGGTGGCTTTATCATGTCATTCTTCCTGTTAATACATTCCGTCAGTAATTGTGAATCTTGTTTTTGTATCTTTGTCACATTTGTCTAGATTTCTTAAGTTAGATCTGTGGGAGGATACTTTTGTGTGAGAGCACTAGGCTAAAACACAGTGACTTGGCATGAATCACTTTCCTTTTAAAACCAGTTTTGATATGGATTTTAGAAAATAATTTTCAAAAATGCTTGGATATGGAAAAATGCAGATGTGTATCCAGCAGAGATGCAGCAGACTCTTGTAGGCTCCTGGATGGTTTTTTGGTAAATCTATTCCAGCCTCTTGAATTTGTGCTTTAGCTTGGTAAACTGTTTTGTTGGCAGGTCAGCCACAGGTCCATAAAATAGCCTAATGAGAGAGATGGTCTTATGGGTGCCAGTTGTACTGCTGTTAACGCAACTTTCACTTGTTCACTTTCTTAGTGTTAAAAAAAGCATAAAAAATACTCATTTAAAGCAAAATCAGTGGTACTGCCAGCATCTGATAGCAGTAATAGCTGCCCTGCCAGATGGAATTCTTAGCCCAGGGTCAAGCAGATGCTTGCCTGAAGAGCTGAGCTTGGAACTGCTGCTACTCAACAGAGCAGAAGTTTTGTTTCTCAAGCCAGTTGTCTTGGACTTTGATGAATTCTGCCTTGGCTGTTTTGTGGATGTGGTTAAATAGGGCAGTCAGGATGTACATTGATACAGGCAAATCACTGCAGAGCCTGGGTCAGCATGCAGAGAAAAGACTGTCGAGCTGGCAGCCCAACTTCTGTCTTGCTCCAAACCACTTCTAAAGTATTTAGTGCCCCATCATGTGTCTAGGTATTTGACCCGTGTTGCTGCTGTGTTCATGTGACTTAGAGCAGCGTAGTTAGCCCAGAGATGCAATGTTTGATAGGACGTGTCTGCCTTGTATGGAAGTTGTTTCTAACAGTCTGCTTGTTTTTCACTAGGGTCCATTAAATAGCGAGTCTTCCAACCAGAGCTTGTGCAGCGTGGGTTCTCTGAGTGATAAAGAATTGGAGGTAAGCAGGCACAAATCCTCACGGTAACTGCGTTTAAGGTGGACATGACTGAACTCAAAACATAGAAGGAATTGTGTGAGAGTGGGTGACAGAGGGACTAGTGGAAGTATCTAGTCTGGATCTTAACCGTACGGTCTTTGAACCATGCTGTGAAACAGTCCTCCTTGAAGCGCCCCACCACAGCAGGCAGACTTTACCCAACCCCAGAAACACAGCATTTGTAAAGATCAGCTTAGGAAAATGCTTTCAGCTGCATTGTGATTTTGTTTGCTGGTTTTGGATACAGTTTTGGCCAAATAAAAAGCCAGAGAGCATTAATGGAAAAGTTTGCCTTACTTATCAAATATGTGAATTTGCAGAAGTCTGTGCAAAGCTGAGCGTTCTTATGAATCGCTCCGTGGAAGTGTGGGGAGGTGAAAATTGATGCTTTGTCCCTGTTTAATCTCACTGCTTTAGGATTAACTATTTCAAGACACTTGCTAAAGCAGCAAAACAAATTGTAGAGTTACATTCTTACTTCAAACTTCCGTGTTAGTAGATCAGAATCTCAAATCTAAATGCATTTTCTTACGCATTCAAAGAACTCTCCACACGGTTGCCAGGTAAGTTTTGCATCGTATTTCCATCTATTATGTGGCAGTACTGATGGGAGGTGAAGCTAAGTCTTTTGAGAACGCAGTATCTCAAACTCCATACGAGTAGGTATAGCTAATGGTGGAAAACTGAGTATTCTTCTTACTTCACTTGGGTTTTAATTGATCAAGCTGACATAATCACATCTAACACTCCTTGCTTTTTCAGTCTGTAACAGATAACATTATGTGTAATTTTTGTTATGTAAGTACCTGAATGGAAAAACAACTTGAACTGAGTCTCATTAATATGCTCACAGTTCCATGGAGGCTGTGATGGAGCCTGTGGTGTTAGTCACGCCAACGCTGTTCATGAGTTGCTCTTCGCTACGCAGCGAGGAGGCTGTCATTGACTTCTACCGTGCAGGAGCTGGTACAGCAAGTCCCTGGGTAGTTAGGGAGTTTCAGTCCCCCGACACAATAGCCACCTTTGTCTTAAGGTGCCCCCATCCTCTTACCAAACCAGGGACGTGCCCAGCTGGTAACATGGCACTGTAGATGTCCAGCATCCACTGGGGACACAGCCAGGTTTAGATTCTGGCTGTGTCAGCTTTATCCTTTTTATCCTATTAAAGGAGGTAGGTTGATTTCTGTGCTTACTCTGTGCAAGTCTTTTGGCAGAGATCTTTACACAGGGTACTTTGGACTTTGGTTTCCAAAGAGCATGAAGCTTAGGTTTACCACAAACTTTCTGGCCATGAGTTTCCCTCCCCCAGAGCTGTTTTTTGCACACTGTGGTTTTCATCCTGCCCCCAGGCTACAGTTTAGTGGTGGTTGCAGTGACTGTAAAGCATATAGCTCGTAAATGATTTGGGACCCTTTGGGGTACGAGATGTTTTTAAAAACACGTTGGTGATGGAAGTGACAAGGTACCTTTCTTTCCAGTAACCTCAATAAGCTGCTTCTAGCTCAGTGCTTCCTAATGTTTTCTGCAGGTTTGGCCACACAGGAGACTGTGGTGATGGGGGAAGCACCATGCCAGGGTCTTCTCCACTCTCACGTGTCTAGGCTTGCCAGCCTCGTACAGACGCATAGGGATGACACTTTTTGAGCCTTCAAGCCTCCCACCTGTCCTCTGCATTGTGCCTGTGCATAAATATGTTGCTGCCCACTGATAAGCTGCCCCTCAGGTCGCTGGTTGCACGCAGAAACGGCAGATGCAGCGGACCCTTGACTTTTTAATGGGAGATAAGTGCAGATGAATTGCTGCATCTGTGGCAGCTTTCTCCTGGCTGCCATCTTAGGGAGCCCTGCCTTGCTTTGTGTGAGACTGCAGTTGTGCACGAGGAGACAGGATAGTTCCTGTAGCCGTCTGCAAAGGGCTTTGGGAAGAAGCATTAGCTGCAGGCAAGATGAATTGTCCTGGTAGATTGTGACTAGCCACTCGACTGCAAATTGGGATGTCTGTACTCCAGCCTCTTGTCATTACTCCTCTTGTACCAGTACTGTGATCACTGTGAGATGGTTTACGCAGGTTTTTCTAAGCGTTTGAACTTGTTCTGCTAACCGTGTGAGGTGACTGGGCGGTAGAGGCTGGCTTGCTGCAGCTGAAATAGAAAAAAAATTAACCTCCTTCCTAACCGTGCTCTCTCCCTTCTGCAGCACATACGTCAGCGGTAGCAGCTATTTGCGAGCAGTTGTTTCTTTAAGTACCAGCAGCAGAAACAAATGCACCAGAGAAGTGAAATGGCCACTGGGGATATGGAGCAGATTATTGTGTTTTGGCATTTTCTTTAAATCTTGGAATAACTGCAGAAATGTTAATTTTGAAGTATTGTTTAACAGACTCCTGAGAAAAAGCAGAATGACCAGCGGAATAGAAAAAGGAAAGCAGAAGCATACGAGACCAGTCAAGGTAATTCCTTCTCCTGACCCTGCTGCAGGATTTCTGAACGGTTGGTAATTTGTGCACGTTTTGCACAGTCAGTGTCCTAGGAAACTAATGGCTCTTCTCAAGGGTGTGTCAGGCAGCTTGTTATAAACTACTCCATGATGGTGTTCTCTTCTGGGAGCCTTGCTGTCCTCGTTGGCAAGAAAATACTCGTCTTCGGCTTATTCGCACAAACTGTTGCATTTTTACGGGACAGGCTGCCCAAAGGCTTAACATGGCTTCTCTCAAGCGTTGTTCTGGTCCCGTGTCACTACATATACAGCAGCCAGGCTCCAAAACACAGGCTGTACTCTCTTCCTTGCTTTTTGAGATGTATGCCTGCCTCGTTAGAGTAAGTTCTCACCACAACAAACAGAGAACAAACTGTGCTCAAGCATAAAGCGGGCAGTGCTGCCTCAGAGTGCTAAGAAAGACCCAGCGTGTTCAAGTCCAAGCTCGGATTTTCTAGCAAACGGGCATGGGGCACATTTTGATTGCTTTTATTCTTCAACAAGAAAGTAACGAGGATTGTGTTGACAGAATTGCTTTGATAATATTATAATAAGAGGAAAGGGCTAAGTTTTAATGAGCTGGTATTAAGCCGCCACTAATTATCTCTCTAACTCTTCTAGGAATGCTTGTGAGAGAGCTAATGTGCAGTAATTTACCTGAAGGCGGAGGAATAAAAATACCCATTGCTCCATCCTTATCTTGAAGGAAATTTTGGAGAACCTGTGTAACATTTAATCACTTTTAGTGTTTTCTAAGTACTTTAGCAAGTGCAAATGCTGTTTGATTAGATCTGACATGTTTGGAATTAAGAGTTAATTGAATTGTCAACTGTAAACCCTCCCAACAGCAGCACAAGAGGTGTAACCCCGGGGCAGTCTTTTGTTGTGCAGAAGCTTTTGTTGTAGGTGTTGCACCTTTCTACAGGAGTAGTTTTCTAGAATGGCGTTGTAACTTCTGTTCTTAAAAATACCAACTCTTATTTTCATCCTTTGTTTTGCTTTTCAGGAAAAGGCACTCCTAGAGGACATAAAATTAGTGATTATTTTGAGGTAAGCATCTTTACGTTGCCTGCTTGGGTTCACAATATGCAGAATCCGTACATGGAAGTCTGTAATGTGACTTCTGTTGCTGATCCACCTTTGGAGTCATTGATTGACGTTGTTAACCTGATAGGCTCGAATTGATTAGGTAGAGGATAGGAGATTTTTGCAAGCTGGTTTTTAAATCAACATTTATTGGAATTGATAAAGCAATTTTTTGAAAGAGCAGCCACGTAGGTATAGATTTGGGGTTGATTTTTGTTGGAACCTGGATCTCAGATGACGATATCTCTGAGTATGCAAACCTGGTTTGGTACAGGTCCGGTGCTGCAAAGAACCTGCTGGCAAAGCCCCACTGGTTTGAGTAGGAAGTTGTTTACAGGGTTCCCTCTTTAGGAAAGTGTGCCATGGGAGGCTGGCACCACACTGGAGACGAAGACCCTGCCCTAAAACAGTGATGGACACTCTGAAAATCAATACTCTCTTTAATTGCATAGCTTCTGAAGTTCTCCTAGGTCTGCACAATCCAGGCCTCTAGCTCTTCTCTTTAGTTTGTTCTTTATTTTGCTGAGTAACTAAGAGTTAGAAATTAAGTGCTTATTAGTGCTACTAGTGTTAACATCTGTCCTGGCTAAAGGCTTTTTGTAAGCGCGGCACGCCGTGTGGTGCAGGAGCAGAGGTATTGCTGTACCAACCAGACCAGTTGCCCAGCTGCTTACACGGGTCTCGAACAGTGACTGCGCAGGTGCTTCGGTGGGGGTGTGCGTTTCTTACGCGCTGTGGAGCACAGTTAGACGTGTCTTCTCACGGGGAACGGGCTTCCTGATTCTGCACAGTGAATAACTGGCCTACATCCGAGTGTGCGAGTTTGTATCTTCTTGTGTTAAAGAGAAAAATGTGCTCAGTGCAAATGTGAATGTCTGTCTGAAGTACTTGCTTTTGCTGTTATTTTGAAAACTGCGTGAAATTTTAACGTTTTCAGTTTGTTTAAATGAAATTCTAAGGTTTTCCTTAAAACCTTAAAAACCTTGAAAGGTTTCCTTAAAACCTTAAAAGCTTATATTGTTTGTTTAAATGAGACCCTAGAGCCTTTAAGCTTAATTTTTAAGATGAATGTGTTGCTTCTGTCTCTTAAATTTGCTGAAATATACTATATCTGTGGGATTACTGATGATCGAATCTGTTGCTTTGGCCAGTTTGCTGGGGGAAGTGGCCCAGGAACCAGTCCTGGTAGAAGTGTACCGCCTGTCGCCAGATCATCACCGCAGCATTCCTTATCCAACCCCTTGCCAGTAAGTGTTCTCCTTGGCATGGCACTGGTTAGGTTGGTGACCATGCTTCAGACAGGTAATAACAGGTTTTGAATAGGTAACAGGTGTCTCCTGGGGAGTGATTTGACTTATTCTCTGTTCAATTCGGGTTTTTTTAAATCTGAAACTCGGTTCTGGCGGCAAAGGCAGATGTCTACAACCCTGTACCAACGGCAAGGCCAGTGGTAGCTGATATGAATGTCTGAGCTTACAGCATGCAAGAGCCGTGCTTTTAGCGTGCTGTGTGGTTACAGATAGATCGCTGTCCTTAATAAAAGGTGGAACTGACATATTAGTTAACTCTCTTGTAGCTCATTAACTTCTCCATCGAGCTGGGAGTATGTAGCATGTTTGCATAGCACTAGTACAACGATACTCCGATCTTGATTGGACCCTTTGGGTATACTGAAAAATGTTTATACCATGGTTGTATTGGGAAGGTCTTCTACGTCTGTCTATGTGCGTGTGACTTGTAAGGAGCATTAGCAAAAACTTGCAAGGAAATGTGTATACATGCACATCTGTTGCTATTTTTTGGTTACGTAATTCTATTTTGCTGTCGCAGCGTTTCTGCAAGATCTGAATGTGAAGAAATAACCAGTATTTTTAAGCCATTTTAGCACAGGGTCGCTAAAGAAATTTCTTTCAACTAGCAAAGCAGTATTCAGAGGCTCTGGTGTCTGATCTTTAGTTCTGAACATTGCCTGGGTCTCTCTTTAAAAATTTTCAGCGTTTGTTGAGTGTCACAAAAATACAGAGCATTGTGGGAAAGGTTACTATTCCAAAAATCAAATGGCAGGTCTTTACTGATTACATTATTCTGCAGAGACCTTTGCACAGTTCGTGGATGTGTACTGAACTAAAGCCCAGCACTGAATGCTCAGAATTCAATCTATGTTGTGGTGAGATTTTTGAAGCTTTTAATGCTGCTTTAAGGAAAATGTCAGATATGCTTCTGGATGTTTTTGATGTTTACAAAAATGAAAATACCTATGGTTAATTGAAGAGCCCATCCTCCTGTCGTATTAATTCACTAATGCACGTCTTTAAAGAGAAGTTAATCAAAGAAATACCATCTCTGGATGTTGCAGATGTGTGGTATGTTAGGGTCAGTTCTTTATCCCAGCAGATGAGATACCCTACAAACGTTTGTGGTGGGACAAGTTGATTCTTCCTTCAGTTTTGTTCTACACTTGTATGTGTTGAGTATGAGTAGGTAAAAGTTTGAACAGAGATTTGCTCATGTGGTAAAGACTGGCATTGCAGTTAGTTTCCCAGTTTGTCTTTCTCCTGACACAGGTGCTCTTTGGGTTTCTTATCTTCTGTTCTTTACTCTTGCAGCTAAACCTGTAATGTTTGCTTACTCATAATAAACTATTCTATGCATTTGCAAGATCTGACCTCTTACAAACTGAGTATCAATGGTTTGAGCTAAGCCCTAAAGAAATGAGGGGATGAGTGAAAATTGGAGATTTGTTATCTGACCCATTACAGCTGCCAGTATGGCCTAGGACGACAGCAGAGCGTTAAAATGTCTTTCACAACAAGACAAACCTCCTCCAAACCTGTGAGTCTATCTGTACTGTACTGGAAATTTTCTGCAATCAGGTCTTGCAGAGGAATTGTAATGGCTTCAGGATGTTACTTCTTGTCTTCAAATCTCTTGACTGCTTTGAATTGCCTTGCTTCTCCTTTGATCAGAAGAATGATCTGCAGGTCTTCAGACTCTTGCAGGGTCACTCTCGTGTACAGGCGTTCTTTTGGGGAAGAAAGCACACTCTTGACATTTGTAATATTAGTCAGAAAATATGCTTCAGGTTGCAATTTGGGTTTTTAAGAGAAACTGAAGCCTGACCTGACTGTTTACTTTCTATGTGGCGTATGCCTGGCCCGGAGTTACAGCTGGGAAGGACTTAGATGATTATTACCCAGACTGCCAAGTTTTAGCAGTGATGGGCTGGCTTTTAAAGCAAGGGCAATGAGATTCTGAGTGCTGTAATCAGTGTAGCTCAGATGATTCTGATTCTTAGTGAACTCAGTTCCTGTATCGCCGTTGGAAAATGAGTCTACTGCAGGAGAAAGGAGCTGGCCTTTAAGAGATGCGATGGATGTCTTAAAGATTTTTGGAAATGCATTAGTACTTTGCTGGTCTTGCAGGAGGTTGGTCACAGCTATAATGACAGAAATGAGGTTACGGTGACGTCTGGGTCCTAGTGATGGTTAGCTTGCTGACATTTAGCAGTTCTGACTCAGTTTAGTTCACCAGAATAACAAATGTATCGTGGCATTGGCTGTTTTAAAATGAGTCCTTAAAAAACATCAAGTAGTATCATTTTAAATGCATTGACCAAAGTCACAATGCACTAAGATTTTTGCATCTACAACCAGTTTTGCCCCATTGGCTCTGAAAACTGTGTATTTGCAAAGAAGGGGGGGTGTTAACTGACAAGGAATTCTGTCCTGTGTGTTCATTTGTTACCTTTTTTTTTTTTAAGTTGTTAACTTCATCTACTTTTTGATGTCTGCCATTGGAACAATCACTCCAGGAGTCCTGTTTGAGTTATCAGATCCTCACCATGCTGCCTGCTCATTCCTGAGCTGCTGCTTCGCTGACAACGGTTTTGGCAGAGTCAGAGAATCGCTTTTTTTAAAAAAAAAAAAAAGTTCATTGTATTTTTTTTGACTGTGTTACAGCGGCGAGTGGAGCAGCCGCTGTATGGGGTAGACGGCAGCACAGCAAAGGAACCACAGGAGGAACACTCTGCTCTGCCAACGCTGATGTCGGTGATGCTGGCGAAACAGCGGCTAGAGAATGAGCAGCTGGCACAGAGGGGAGGTGGCCTCTGTTTTACTTTTGTCTCGGTGAGCAGCTCTGAAAAGATTTGAATCCTAAGGGATGTTTCTAGTTAAGGGATGGGGAATTCGAACCTTTTCTGCTCAAAGACAGTGGTTCAAGTGCAGCCTGGTTTATTGATGGCCATATCTACCATCTTCTGGTAAGTTCATCTTCCTTGTGGAGAGTTGTAGGTCCCAGGCTTTGCATGTTTAATAAAATTACGTGAGTTTTAAGTTAACAACTCAAATCTTACGTAAATCAAGATAATAGCAACTGAGAGGCTAATCTGATAGATGCAAAAAAGCAAAAGAATGAAGTATAGTCTTGCTGTGAGAAGTGTTTGTTTTGGCCTCGCTTAATCTCAGCTGACATGAATTATATTAGGCTTATAAAAGCTTTGTCTTTTAACAGGTTGGGCCAGACTTCTTGAAAGAAACTGACTCTCTTGTTTTAATGAAATAAATCTCTAGAGCATTCTTAAACCTTAACGTCAAAGTGTGGTACCCCGGTCAGGCTGCACCTCTCATGTAAAGATCATCGTATCTGCATGGGCACCAGTGGTCGTGCTGAGGGCGTATAACAATACACTGACTTTCTTTTGCAGGCCCAGCAAGGCAGCCCATCTTCTACCGGATCAGGGAACACTGAGCATTCCTGCACTTCCCAAAAACAGATTTCCATCCAGCACAAACAGTCACAGGTATAGCTCACTAGATGATACATCTCTTGGTTATGAGATTGAAGCTTGATGCAGCTTGTCGTCCACACCAGACGATGTCACTTGCAGTAGACACGATTTTTCCAGTGAAAAGAGCCAGTGGTCCCAACTCAGTCTGTAACTATTGTTTGAAGTGAATCACTCAGAACTCTGTTCCTTGCCCTGTAAAGGATGCCTTTCAGTCGCTGCTAATCTGTTTCAGTTTGCCTAATCTGTTACTGAGGCGTTTCTGTGTGAACACTGTGGGCAGTTCTTCAGCTGCGTGCAGATGTGCTGAGGAGAGGAACACCTTAGCTCTGTCCATGTCAGTTCTGTTGTATCCTGAATGTTCTTCCTGTCTCCATAAGTGAAGATATGAAGGAAACCTGAGTGGTAAATTATGAATGCCTCTCCAAGCACTGCGTCATGGGTGTGTCCACAGTGCAGTAGTACAAATATCCACAGTCTGGCTGCAAGTTCCTTGGGCTCTGCAGAGTACATCCATGGCATAGTTAGTCCTGTCAAGGTGGAATGTGATGTGATCCTGGCTGCTTCTCAGCAGCTTCACTGACCTGGAGTCCAGAAGAGAAGTAGCTCTTCTGACTGTGCTGCTGTCTTTTTGGTGCCTTTTAAATTGTTAAGATTTTTCTTGTGGCTTTATGGCAAGATTTACTTGTAGCTGTGTCGTCTTCCTCTGTTGCTCATAAGGATGTTCAGCTTCATCTGCAGTGCACCTCTCCAAGCCTGCTTTTAGTCTTTTGATTTTCCTCTCTGATTTCTCTGTGACTGACCCTTCCCTTGAGTGATTTTTAAACAATCAGTTTTGTGTCAATCATTTTCTCGCATCAGTCTGTCGGAGATGATTTTATTGCTGGGGGAAGTTCGTTCTCCATTTCCCCAGCAGGTGGTACATGTTCTTTGTGCATGAACAACAACACTTCTGCCTCTGGGGATACTTAACTAGCTTAAGTCTGAGCTCCGTTGTGTCACTAGGGTCGCATCTGTTGAATGTGTTGTTAAAATGCTGCTCTGTGAAAGTCCCTGTTTCTTGCTAATACGTGGAGAATTCTTGTGCGAGAATGAGGCCACAACTCAGAACCTACCAGGCAGAACTTTCAGATTTCAGTCTTTGCTGTCCCAATGCCAGTGCTTAAGAATGGTCCCTTCTGGAGTGAGCAAGATGGCTTTTATTCTCTCCTGTGCTTAGCATGCCCACAAGGTCCATCTTCCTTGAAAAGGGTGATGTTATCTGAGTGTGCTTTCTGCCAGTGCTCAGCTTCATGGAATTCTCTGGAGGTCTAGATGACGCTGAAGGCAAAGAATCCAGGAGGATGCCTGACTGCATGATGAGGACATGTATACATTCTTGCTTTTCCCTTCCAAACCTGTTTAGAGTTGATAGGGTTAAAAAAAAATCTTGGGTGATTTCCAGTTTGAATCACTTCTGGCAATGCCAAAAGCACGGCAGTGTGAGCAAGGTTTTTGGTAGTGTTTTCAGTCAGTGCTAAGGCCCTCCAAGTGCTCTGAGGCAAGGTGAGTTGGGATGAAGTCACACGTAAGAGCATGCATCCTGAAGCGTGACTTCATCTGACACAGTGCAAGCATGTCTGTGTTTGGCAAAATGACATCACAGTCACTGAAGAAACTTTCTGCTGTTTGACTAGTGCAGCCTAGGTTATCAACAGGCAGCCTTCTCGGCCTTCAGTGACAAGCTGTTGTCGCGTGTGCTTCCCGCAGGCTGTCAGGAAGCATAAACCAAGTTAAGGCAGAAGTGAGGTGACCTGCCCAGGCCTCCGCCTTGTCTTTTGGGATTTAGGCTCATCTTGCTGATGCGCAGTGCTGGCAGGTGTTCTTTTTGATCTTTCCCATACTGGGCGTATGTAGAGAAGCAACAGTCCACCAAGTTTCTCTCTTACTTCATGGTATTAGCTTCCAGGGAAGCCTGAAATTTGGAGAAGTTACATAGCAACTCCACAGGTAAGTTTCTGCTAACTCTTCTCAGAACCAGGGTGGCTGCTTGCTAGCCATAAATGTGAAATCTGTGTGTGCAGTCATGGAGCAACATTCCCTTGTGTTGACCTGGGTTTATTTAGATGTTGTGTTCGTACCGACTTCTTCCCCTCTTCTTCCCCACCCGTGAATCAGAGTGTTTAGTTTGAAATACTGCCAGAGAATATAACATGTCTTCTCTTCCTGGGTATAACTCTCGCTTGATTGGTTGAAGGTATTTGAGATGTGCTGCATCCCATAAAACTTTCCAAGTAGGTTTCACTTAAGAAGGGTGAAGCTCCTCTCCCCAATAGACTCTAGTACATCAGTTTGACAGAAACAAAGACTTGTGCCTAATATTCCTGCTGCTAATCTGTTACAGTATTTTAAAACAAAGACCTGTGTTTTCTGTCGAGACCAACTTCTTGGCCCTGCCTTCTGTCTAGCAGGTGGTTGGTTGTGCCCATGAGCTATCTCATAAATTTGATATTCCAGCTGAGGGGTTGGGAGTTGGTGGGGTTTTTCTTAAGCCTTTTTCCTGGACAAGCTGTGTTGCGCTGCAGGAAAGGGCAATGAATGTCAGAAACCACCAAGGAGTGCGCAGAACTCAACTATAAAAATAAAATTTGCAGGACGTGGAGGATGTTGTAGCCTGTTTAAGTGTTACCAGTTTGTGTTCTCCAGAGCAGCTTTGTGCTGGCTGACTGAACCTCCTATCCCAGAGCAGCCCACCATGTAGTAAGAAATTGAGGAATGGAGAGAGGCCCCAAACTGCTAGGATACAGGGGATCAGTTCCCTCTTCAGAGACCTGACTGGTCAGGGAAGGTTATGCTGTGATGTTATGTGCTGGCTATCTGAAATATCATCTGTTTTTCTTAAATGTGGTTTATGGTGATTTTTCCCTACAGTCTGACCTCACAATGGAAAAAATATCTGCACTAGAAAACAGTAAGAACTCTGACTTGGAGAAGAAGGAGGGGAGGATAGATGACTTATTAAGAGTAAGTATTTAAAATGGGACAACTCTTCTAAAAGCTGCTATTTAAAGATGCCTAGGATGCATGTGCCAGCTAGGCAGTAGAGCAGGATTTTCTATGCCATTTGTAGAATCAACATTTGCAAGGTGAAACAAATCCAGCCATCCCTTACTTGCAGGATAATTGTCTGGCTTGTAGATACTCTGTTTGGGCCTGCTTGAATCCACAAGCAGCATAGCAGTGACTGTGGCTATACAGTGCAGCGTCCTTGTAGCTCAGGTGTTTGTGTCCTCAGCAGTGTTGTTGGCTTTCTTTGATCTGTTGCACAATTGTGTATTTTTCTAGCTAACCTAACATGTTTCTCTGCAGAATTAGTCCCCTCTAAGTGCTGTGGAGCTGACTCTGCTTTTTGTTTAGCAGCATGTTCAGTAGACTAGGAAGTTGTATTTACAAATGCTCATTCGTGAGAGTCAGTGACATGTATAGAGATGAGGAGAACATCTTTTGGTCAAACCAAAGGAATAAAGCTTCTCTCAACACATTAGTATTCTTCAGGAAGAGATAAATACCTTTAAATCAAGGATCTTGTCTTAGTGGAGCAGTTCTAATTGATTTAGCTTTCATCAGCTGGAGAGGCATCTCTTGTGAAGTGTTGAAAAGAATTAGAAAACACACTGAAGGGAGAAGAAGGAAGGCTTTCTGGGGGGGTGTGTGTCTGGTCTCAGCACCTATAAGAGCTAGGACAGGCTCTTGGAGACATACCCAGAGGCACGTGTGGATTTGTGGAAAATAATCCATGAAGCAGGAAATAGATTTTTATTATTATTATTACTATTTTACCATCTGCTGTTTAATCCCAGGCTATCAGTTGGAAGGGGGATGGTTCTATTGCACTTTTTATCAATTAAAATGGTTGCAAATAAAATCCTGCTGTACGCTACGGTGGTGTTAACCCAGCAGCTGTTGCTGGGAGCAGTCTGTATAGCGGAGCTGACAGAGTAACACAAATGAGAATTTAATTGAAAGCACAGAGTTATCCCATCCTTTTCCTCTGCCAGTATTGTGGCTAAAGAGGGAGGATAGTCCAAGGATGACTAAGCTATTTTGAGACTTGGTAGCTGTGGTAAGGTCTTATAAAAAAAATTCCTTGTACTTGTGTTTAGTCTCTTTGTACCTTAGTTCCTCATGTGTACCCCAGGATGATAGCACTTCCCTGTTCTGGAGGGGTGTAAAGATTTGAGTGGGTTAAAAGTTGCAGAGCTTGGCTTGGATGTTACGGTAAGTGGAACCTAGTCTGTTTTTCTTACCCTGCTGGTTGGCTTTCTTTAATCTGATGCCTACAGCTATCTGGAGAAACTTCTTCCTAGGTGATGCTTAGTTTGGCTCTGAGTGATTTGAAGTCAAGGGCTTTTTCTTCTCTCTTAGGCCAACTGCGATTTGAGACGGCAGATAGATGAACAGCAGAAGATGCTGGAGAAGTACAAGGAGCGGTTGAATAGATGTGTAACAATGAGCAAGAAGCTTCTTATAGAAAAGGTGAGCAGGGGACTGTGCCCATCTCTGAAGTCACCGTTCACGCCTTTGTAAACTGCTCTATCTTTTTTGGAGCAGCAAAAAACTGCTGCTATTGCTATAGTGATAAAAGGCAACTGGAATTCCATCTTGAATGATTTCCCTGCAGATATGAATGTATTGCTAAGACTGAAATGGGTCAGAATATTTTAGTTGGGTTACTTTTCACAGTCTCAAAGAGCGATCTCCCTTGCTTAAGTGAAGGACTCTGAGCGCTAAACGTAGCAGGCATTATTTGATTTGGAAACTTTTACACCTGAAAAGCAACATTGTCCAGCTCTGGCAGTACAAGCGCAGTGTCCCATTGTGCAGTGAAATTGCCAGATATGCCCAGTGACACAGGCAGGTGATTTAGACCTTCCCTTCTTTCAAATGGCAAAGTTGGAGATCGTTGCTTTGTGTAACACTCAAAAACAACACATTATAGACAGAGGGGAAAGCGCCAGGCTGCTGTTTACCCGCATCCAGCCTGCTTCAGCGTTGACAGATTTCCAGATTTCCTGATGGTGAACAATGCAGGGGTTGATTGCTCTTTCACCTGTTGGCCAATTACATCTATTGTTTGTGGGCACTGGATGGGCAAAACTACCAGGGTGCTGGCCAGTACGTGCCGTCTGTTTGAGTTGATTTTGTCACAGAGCTGATTGTTCCTGGCTGAATGGGACTCCCCTGCCTTGGGAGGCTTTGTGACTCTGGGCTAGGTGTTCTGTAGACCTGGGATTCAGACAGCTCCAGTGAGGAGCTTTGCTGGTTCACCATGAATCCTGACTGACTGAAGCTTTCCTGTTCTTGTCTCAGGCCTTGGAAATTTCCTCTCACTTGCCACAAATGCTCTGTGACAGACACCACCACCAGTTTTTATGCATGTTGGTGACCTAATTGAGATTGTGTCACTCCTGGGAGTGGTGCAAGTCTAGGACTGAGCTGGCTAATCACTCTTAGTCTTTAACAGTGATTCCGGGTGCATTTTCTTCATCTCCTGTTCGAGTGAATAAGGGCCTGACCAGAGCCACCTCTGTAGTCTAGCTAAGCTACTGATATAAAGGGATAGTTTTATTCCTCCTGTTAGGCTGATTTCAGCTGATGATGGAATGGGTGTGAGCTGCCCAAGCAGTAATGGAGAAGGAAAGATGAGGCTGAAATGTCAGAGGAGGCAGACAGACAAATGCCCTGTCAGACCAGTGTCACCACCAGCAATAATTTGATCAGTGATTTTTCAGCCGGGTTTCAGATAAGCAGTACTGAAAGAATGAAAAGTAGTAAGAATCGGTAGTGATTTAAAACACAGCACAGCTCTTAGCTGCTAATTTGTGGCTTGTATTTTAACGTGTTTTATTTTGTTTTCAGTCAAAACAGGAGAAGATGGCATGCAGAGATAAGAGCATGCAGGATCGATTGAGGCTAGGTCACTTCACTACGGTGCGGCATGGAGCGTCTTTCACCGAGCAGTGGACAGATGGCTATGCCTTCCAGAACCTCATCAAGTGAGGGCAGAGTTGTCTTTAACTTCAGAGGCAGAGACGGAAAAATTAAGCAGTTGTGTGTGATGTCTTGCGTGTCAAAATGTGAGAATGGTGTGACTGGTGCATGAAAGGATCAGATAGGAGCTCTGCTGCTGACAGTGGGGAACGTTGCCATGCTGAAGTGAGAAATATGTTTCCACTTAAACCTCCAGAGACTTGCAACGGGAATGAAATTGTTTGAGTTGGCCTCTGGGTTGGAAAGCAATAGGCTGCCCTGTTGGGTATTCTCAGCGCACCTACCTGGCGGTGTAGTGCTTAGGGCGGAGGAGCGGTCCAAATTCTCACGTGTATCTTGAGTCAATCAATTTGATTTGGATACTTGCATATATTAGTCAAGGAAGACTAATTAGCTCTTTCTTTTTTTAAAGTAGAAAGTAGAGAAGCTTGAAAGAGAAAATCCATACTATTTAACTATTTTTTGCCTCCTGGTGACAGTGATCAAAGGGGCTGCAGAAACCTGGAAATGAAGATCAGAGACCCTTTTATGCAGGATGCTAATGGAAATATCCCGTAAATTCCCACCTGGCCTAGACCTTCAAGTAGGACTTGGCAAATTAATTGCGTTAGGGAGAGCTATGTGTGATCCTTTAAAATCATACCACTTCTCTGTAGTCTGATAGGGAGGTGCAGCAGCTCTTATTAGGTCCAGATTAAGGACTTTATTTCCTCTTCAGTTTGTGCTGCGAGGCATGGGAGAAATACTTCTGGAGTATCTACCTGCAGTCTGTCTCTCTTAGAACGTGCATTAAGTATGTAAATGCTCAAGTCATTTAGACTGGAAATTTCAAGAGTGCTTTTATCACTAAAATCTTTAAGACAGTTGTTTTATCTTGGAGGAGAGACTGCTTTTTTAGTGAAATTGGGGATGGTCATATTTCAGAGAACTAAGGATGGTTTAACTGGACCCTTGAAGTATAAGGATACTTTCTCAGACAGTGCCTGACTTCAGGAGTAGTTTTAACAGGAAAGTCTGAGATTTAGAACACAGCCTTCTAGGAAAGAGTGTGTGGAAAGTTAGTGACTTACCATGGATCCCTGGGTTTTCCATGAGGTTAGCAACTCTTGGTTTTGGATATCCTCTGCATGAATAAAACCTTTCACTTACTGAAAGGTTTCTGCGGGCTGGGAAAAGAATCCCCTTTTATGTAAAAATACCTTTAAAAAATCTGAGTTATAATGTTTGGCCCATCCCCCTTTTCTGTACAAAAATGTTTTTTAGCTAATCTTACAAGTTTAACTGATTGGAAATTCATTGCTACTGTCTGTTAAGAGCAGATGCTGAAGACAACTGAGTGCATACCATTAGTTACCTGCTTCATGGGGTTTTTTCTACTCTCTTCTTTCCAGGCAACAGGAAAGGATAAATTCCCAGCGGGAAGAAATAGAAAGACAACGAAAAATGTTAGCAAAGCGAAAGCCACCTGCAATGGGACAGACCCCTCCAGCAAGCAATGAGCAGAAGCAGCGCAAGAACAAGACCAATGGAGCAGAAAATGAAACGTAGGTTACGGGGCTGCTTTGGTGCCTTGCAGGGCCATGCTTTGATTAGAGCACAAAGTATCTGCTGGGAAGCGGGATCTTGCCCTTGCCTGCAGGCTTCACTCCATGCACAAATGAATATTGTGGAATTAGTCTGGCATTCAGCAACATCTGGCTGCAGTTCTAAATAGTTTTCACTGGAGTAAAACAAGGATCATTGCCGAGTCCAGACTCTGTATGAGCTTAACTTGTCTGGAATGCAGTAACTTTCAGTATTCCAGTTGCGCTGAGTTTGAAAAGTGGTGTCGTCTTCAGTGTTGCAACTTCAGAATTGATTTTGGTATCACTGTGTGGTATGTGGTGTTTTTTGGTTTTTTTTTTTTAAAGAAAAAAGAAAATTACGCATTTAGAAGCCTTTATTTCCATGTACTTTCTGGTGGTGCTTTTCAAACAATTGATTTAGTATATGGAGGAAAAAAGATGCTCTCTATAAAGACAGTGCATTAAGCATTGACCTGTGTCTCCAAAGTGGTCCTTCACAGATACCTGAGTCAGGGAAATGGAAAGGTAGTTGAAGTACTACTCTTTGTTCTTACAGAAGACTTCCTTCCCCCCACCCCCTCTTTTGAAGTTACTGATGCTCTAAGAGTTGTGATGTTCTTGGAGAGGAAAGCTGTGTCTCACAAGAAATTCAGAACAATATTTTTTTGGAAGTTTTTGTGAGTTGGAAATACATTGTCAGAGATTTTCCCCTGCCTTTTACCAGTTTCCTTGACAGTCTTCATTTTATTGCTCTTGGCTAATACCAAAACTTTTAATGGCACTTTGCTTTTTGTGCTGTTAAATCTCCTGGGTATGGCTTGACCTCAGAGTTCCTGCAGCCCTTTGAGTTTTTGGTCTTGATCTTTAAAAGTGCCTGTGAAGCAAAAGCTCCTGCTGCCTTTTGCAGTCACAGCAGAGAAGGCAGATGACTGGGTGAATCGTGATATTCAGCGTGCTCTCGGCAGCCAGGGCGGTGCCCCCAGGTAGGATGCTGGTGCCTGTAGATCATGCGCGCTGTAGCGGAGGGCACTGTGCTTTCTGCACACCAGTACCTGGAGTAGACACATTTACCCCTCCTTCTGGCCGAGCAAGCTGAAAAACAGCTAAATAAAGTTTTAAAGCTGTCCCTTTGCATTGCAGCGTTTGAGTTGGGAGCAGTAAACTGAATATCTGCGCAGGGATAATTTGAAGCGTTGCTGTTGGTTGTGATATGATGCTGTAGGCCTGTTGTTCCCCAAGCAGACTGGGGCAGCCCTAGTGTGGCTTATTCTGCAGGCACAGCAGCCCAGGCCTTGGTGTACCTGGAGATCACAATAATGTCCGTGACACCTGGCGAGCTTCTGCCTCTCTGCTGGGCCTGCCTTGACGTACTCTCCCGCCTCTACCCGAGTTTACTAGTGAGCCTTTTTGTGCTACCAGGTCTTTTTCTCTGTGCTTCTTGCTGGTTTATAGTTCATCACTGATATATTTCAGGGGTTTATCTTTTGTTTAGAAAAGCTTCTTGTGGTGTTTTGATATAAACTGCTTGCCAGTGTATGAATGTGGTTCCTGAGGAGTGTTGAAGCTTATGAAAACATTGGGTTTGCAAGTCAGCTGAAGCAACTGTGCTGCCTGGCTACTTGCTTAAACATTAGTTACCCAGTAAACACATTTGTTGGACCGGCGTGTATCAGGTATGAAACTTTCTGGGTTTTGGAGGGAGGGGTTTCTTGTGAAATTCTTACAGAGGCTGTCATTTAGGCAGGTTGAATATAAATGTTTCTGAAAGTTGAATGAGAAGCAGCCAAATTCTTTCATTTGATTTTTGTTTCCTCTTTGGTTCATGGTTGTTGCTGTGTGTTAAAAAGCAGAGGAAAGTCCCGTGATACAAATTCAAACATACGCTCTCCTGAAACTAGCTTCTAGCCGGTGAATGAGAAAAATATTTTCATTCAGGAAGATTAATCTGCTGGGGCTTTTTGACGTTTGTTGGGGCAGCTTGGGCAACCTTAGAGCTTCCAGCTGCACTGAAGTAGTGTATTTCAAGCACGTTTCTGTGAAACAGGGCAGTGTTTGTCTTAGAGCCCCCTTGATTTTTGCAGTTCTTGCTGCTCCCAGGCAGCTATTTTGGGCAGTGTTAGTCTGGAGGTACTCAGTGCATCTCTTAACGAGCGGAATGTCGGTGTTCAGCCCTGTGTTTCTTTTGTGCCCAAGAATGTGTAGAGAGCTTGGTGCTGTTTATTCAGTTGTCATTATTCCTTATACAGCAACACCAACCAGAGACCTAAACTTTTGGGACAGTCTTCTAGGTTAGCTGAATCCAGGCTGGCGGAGAGGGGGTTGTGTGTGAATTACCGTGCTTTTATATCAGTTGAGACAGTATGTAAGCATTATGGTACGGGCGTGTTTTCTGCATACCTTTAATTGGTAAGAAGCAGTTCCTTATGGTCGAGATCCTTTGAAAGGGAACTTGGCTTGGAGTTTTGCATTAAATTTATCAGCTAACAACTGCTTTAGCAGTTATTTCAACTGTGCAGCCCCTCTGCATTATCAACAGTGGAGGGATGTTGGGGCACTTCAAGATGAGCATTAATCAGCTGAATGCTACCTCCTCCAACTCGCTGTTTAGTGAGCCAGGTCCCATGGTGCTGCGCAGATACAGGACTCGGTCCCCTCCTGAAACTAGTTGTGGTATTGATGCTGTGGGCACCTCATACACTAACCTTGGTACTAGGTACTATGCAGAGCATAACTGGTGCAACAGGAATCCTCCTGGGATATGCTTTGAACTCAGCTGAGGTTCAAAAAAATTTATATGCTGTCACATGCGGATCTTGTTTACAAAGTGAATGGATGCGGTTGATACGGGCTTCATAACTTTGTGTTAACACGTGTGATGTTTTTACCACACTCCTTGTTGGTAGTAGTGAGAGAATTAATATAACAATTCGTTTTTCTACCCTTAAAGATCTCAGCACATCACTGCATTTCAGTGGCGATGGAATCTGTCATCATTTCAGTGTAAGGATGTACTTTGCCTCTGACCTACATGGCACACTGTGGCTAATAAAAGGCATCAAAAACATGACCAAACTATATTTTGACCAGCCATTTAGGATGGAAACTTTCCATGTCATTTACCATCAGTCTAATGGGGATTATTCCCCTTATCCCATTGCTTCTCCTAACTACACATAAGGTCAGTGATACAGTAAGGTGAAGTAAATTTCCCAGGGTTTCCCTGCAAGCCACTTCACAGACCCTGAGACAAGAAAACGTTCTGAGTCCCTGGACGTTGCTCTGTTTGTAGTGGCTCTGTGGCCAGATGTACTGCTAGTCCTGGAGTGAATAGCTGGGTTGAATTATCCAGCTTCTATTACAAACTAAAAATTGAAAAGGAGTCAGTAAAGCAAACTTTAAATGGAAAAATAAGCTGTAGAGTACTTGTGCTTCAGTGCCATGTTTAGGTTATGGTTTAGCTTTCCTTGTTAAAAGTCAGTCACTGGCGTAGATGGGTGTTTCTGGGGACTTGGATTTGAAATCAGTATGTGTTTTATCAAGGTTTGAGCTTTTTGTCTCCTTTAGTTTGATTAAGTTTACCTAAAATACCGCCCGCCGGTTGTTGACACGCTCTGCGTAGTTGTCGCTTCCACTGGCCACGTGCGTTGTGCAGACTGTTACTTCATCACACGCAGCGTAACTAATGCATTGGATCTGTCTCTTCTCTGCAGATTAACGTTAGCAGAATACCATGAGCAGGAAGAAATCTTTAAACTCCGACTAGGTCATCTTAAAAAGGTAAGAACAAACTGCAGAAAAGGCTTTTAGGTAGTTTTTTGATTGTGTTCTGTGAACAATACCCCTTTTCTGTAGATGTCACTACTGTGTGATAATTGAGAGGGGTTTGTTGCTTGAAAAGGATGGCCATGGATTTTGTAATCATTTTTTCCAAGGCAGTGCTATTCAGGAAGGATGTTCTTTGCTTCAATAAATAGATTTCGGTGTCCTTACAGTTATGATTTCATGCAGGGAGTTCTACTGTTCTGAAGCATCTTACTCCGTCACTGTGGCCTGCCTCGTGCTGGGCTTTGCTCCTGTCTAATACGGGGGAAGAGGACGGGATGGACTAGGGGAAGAAAATTATAACAACACAACAAAACCTGCAACCACTGTTGGCTTTCCTGTTTCTTTGCAGTATCAAGTAAACAGCTTTATTAGTAACACTGATAAAATCTCTTGGGCTTTTGGAAACTGGTACTGTTCAGGCAGTTGTAATGCTCGTTTGTTTTCAGATACATTGGCTTCGGGAGGAACTGTACGTGCAAGTGAGGTTGTAATTAGATAAGCTGTTGGTTACCTTTAACGTGATTGCAACAACCTATAAATAAGTTTTCTGGGACATTTCAACAGATGAAGTACAGAAAAAAAAATTAAAAAGATGTCTTCTGCCATTTCCTGGTTAGCTGTGATCTCTGCTAAGGGCAAGGAGTTTTCCTCCCCGTATGAAGCAAAGAGGAAGCGTGCAAGTGCATTGCTGGAGTCCCCTTCTCAGGCACTGCCTGAGCTCTACACTTAGTTTTTGCTGTAACCTTGACACACGAGTCAGACGCAAGGCCTCATTAATGCTACTGTACTCATTATTTTCAGCGGCAAGGGAAAGTTAATGCACGCATGGAATCCGCTGGCACTCTGCCTGTTGTGTTTTAGTGACCTGTGAGCACAGATACGTGATACAGGCAGGAGTACGCTGAAGGCATGCCTGCTGTGCAGCTTCCGCGTTGCTGGGGTGGATTCACTGCGGGGCCATCTCTGCTGGCATGCGGTGTGTCACCCTGGAACAGAGGAATCCATTTGGAAATGGTCCTTAATGGAAAATGAAGTAATGTTCTGGGATCGTGGCATTGTCTGAAGCTGTGCTTATCCTTCCTCCAGTTTTGGAAAGTGGCTCATTCTTAATACCTAAAAATAGAACGAGTTGAGAAGGGAGGGAACAGAGTTACCCATTTGTCTTGTGACTATGTCCCTTGAGTCATATATACCAAATAATGCAGCTCAAGGCGCATGTTATAATTGCAGTTTGCAACCCTGTCCAGAGTGATGTGAATTCTGGGGTCATGTTTGAGGGCACTAGAACTTCCAGCTCTACAAACAGCACACCAGAACTTGCATGTGGCACTATGTCACACTCTGACCTGTTCTACTGCTTACCGCTGATAGGATCCCGCGTTGTCCTTTCACGTTCTCTGTCCTCTTTGGATGCTGCCCTGTCCCCGTGTGGCATCGTGACATCCCTGTTCTTACTTCTGAGGGCTGTCCTCTTTCTCTTGTCCCAGCAGAGGCTGAGTTCCAAAAACAGCTGCATAGTACCGAGTCAGGGAAGGGCTAGGACCAGAGCAACAATGCTTCTTAATTACAGAAAATCTTAATACCAAAAAGGCGTAAAGATACGTCTGTTCCTGTCTGTGCGTAGGTGTAAACAAAACTGCCCAGGCAGTTTTCATTCCCATCACCTTCCACCTGACTCGTAGTGGACTGACCATCTCTCTAATCCCCCAGACAAGTTATTTACCAATAACTTTTCACAACTGGAGTTACATTTGTTTCTGTAAATCAGGCAGTAATGCAAACTGCACTGTCTTACACGGCGTTGTGTTTTCCTTTGGTTTTTATCTTGTGCAGGAAGAAGCAGAGATCCAGGCAGAGTTGGAACGGCTAGAGAGGGTTAGAAATCTACATATCAGGGAATTGAAACGGATACACAATGAAGATAATTCACAGTAAGCACATGGGATTCAGGGACAAGAACATACAGCAGTTTTTTCATTTGTTCCCTTCATAATGGAAAACACTTAATTTTTTTTTTAATATTTTTTAAATTGGTGTTACATCTTAGTATCACTTGACCGGGGCAGGGGAGGGTGCGAAACGGTGATATAACTTGATGTAAGACAAAGGCTTCCAAGTACATCAAGGTACCATTATATAGTCTTCCATCAGCGCAGAGTGATCAAATAGTATTAAATCTGTCAGTTGTTAACACAGTTTTAATACTTTTATGTCTTAATATAAAACTGTTGTTTCTAAGCTGTGTAGTAGCTGTAATTTATTGTGCATTATTGCATTATTTCTGTCAGTGTTAACTGTGTCTTTCTCACCAGATTTAAAGACCATCCAACGCTAAATGATAGGTATTTGTTGCTACACCTTCTGGGTAGAGGTGGCTTCAGTGAAGTATATAAGGTAAATCTGAAGTGGCAATCTGTGGTGTGCTCTGAATCTGCCATGAGATGTTGCAGTAAGCGGAATTTTTACACTTGTTTTCTCAGTGGTGTGTTGGTTGTGGAGGGAAGAAGGGAGAACAAAGCACATGTTGCATCTGGCTTGCATTACACAGCAGGCTTGAGATTTTTAGGTTCTGCCCTTGTCGGATTTCATGCAAACGTGTGTTTCAAGAAAACGTTGCACCAAGTCTGCAAGTTTTGTCAGGACGGAGAAGCAAACCACTTGTGTCTTCCAGTGCTACACAAATACCTTAAGTAGCAAAGTTCTATTGAATATGACATAGCAAGTCAGAACGTCACTGTAAATAAGAGAACATAACGCCAATAATAAGAGCAAAGCCTTCATGTCCTGGGGGTAGAAGGCTTTTTTATTCTGTCTTTTGATGCTCTGAAGTAGCAAACTGGGTGTTTGTGGACTTCCTTGGAACTGGAGATCATGTGTCAGCACTCTTGCATGGCCGAGACCTGTGATACTTTGGTGCTTGCTATTTGACTGTTAAGCTTAGAGCTTTTTCAGTTATAAATATTCCCCATCTGTACCCACTAGTTCTTAATTCATGTTGAATTTGGCTAGAATGAAAATAACTCTGCCAGTGCAAATACTGGAAACTTCATGGTGGTTTATTATTTTGTAGTACAACAATAGGTATCTAAACAAGGAGGGGTTAGACTGCCCAGGTAGTGAAAAGAGTGTGATCTGCATAAGTACTGGGAATTGCTCTCTGGAGGATTTGCTGACTAAGTAGAAAGTGTTGGCTCCACAGATGAAAGCAAGCGGGTGTGAATGCTTCATACCTGACCCTGCATGAGAGTTGTAACTATGTTATCAAAACAAATGCTTAGCCCTTCTTTTCTGGTGTCTTGGCCAATCTGTGAGGCTTTAGGAGTGAGGTGTACAACTTTGGAGATGGGCACAGTTTACCCTTGTCTGCTTACAGTAAGACTTTGCCCTGTTACCTGTAAACAAAGTAAAAGATCTCTGCATTTCTCCAAGAGTCCAATCCCAGCAGTCCATTCCTTAAAGACTGCCTAAATAGCAAGAAACTGGAGGGGAAGAAACACAGCACAAGACTTACACAGTTCTGCCATTGAATTTTCCAGCTTGTAAGGAAGCTGAAACATTTTGCTCCAAGATGGAGAGTTGAGCTATCGGTGGGAACGAAGTACTAAAAATGCTCTGTATGTTTTGGGCAGAGTATAGAAAATGGGTTAGGTGGCTTGGGGCAACAGTGGGCAGTGTCCTCCCCATGTGAGTAACTGACCATATTTTGGCCATTTGGCCTTTCTGATGCCATTGCAGCTCTGGTGGTAAAATGTCAGAACAAACGTGGCATTAGTCCGATCCCATAGGGAAGGTCAGATCAAAGCAGAGAATATTCAGTTGTTTTCAGAGTTGCTTGGTTTCATTAGTGAAACTAATTACATCAAAACGTGGGTTTGCTTTTCACTCTGTATGTCGTAATGGTGATTTCCTGGGTGGGGATATTGGTTTGTTAGAGCTTGTCTGGTTTTGCAGTATTAACTTGAAGTTGTGATTCCTGCTGATGTTCAGTTCTTCTCTCTGCAGGCTTTTGATTTAACAGAACAGAGATACGTAGCTGTGAAAATACACCAGTTAAATAAAAACTGGAGAGATGAGAAGAAAGAAAACTATCACAAGTAAGCAAGGCCGTAAAGCAGACAGCCGTGTTTCCAGACTCCTCCTGTATTTGGTTATCCACTGTCTGTGAACAGGCTGCCATTTTCCCCACCGCCCTGTGCTTTGCCATTTTCAAAAGCCAATCTGTCCCACTGCCTATTTGCAAAAGTTAGTCAGAGTAGAAATGTCTTAATCATGTGCGCACCCCCGGGTTTGTGTAAGCACGGCTTTAAAGCACCAGCAGTGCTCTGTGATGAAAGCGTTGAAGTGGCTTCTCCTCTTCGAAATGTCTAAGCTCCACTCTTGTGGGAAACAGTTGTTCATGCCCATCTTCCAGGTAAACACCTGCGTTGTGGTCCCTGAAAGCCCTCCCCTTCCCTTTGTTTCCTAAAATACTTAATGCTTTCACGGATGATTAGGCCTGTACCCATGCCATGGCCTAGAGGGGAGTTGCAGGAAGCCTTTTGGTGTTGGTAACACTTGCTCCCTAATGCTGTGGATTAGATAAACTCTGCAGAATGGCAGCCAAGCCTTCTTGACAGAACTTCAAAGATAAAGCTGTGATCTTAATTCCCCAACAAGTCACTAAACTGGATTTGAAGCCTGGAAATTGGGCTGTTGAGCATCACAGAATTTTTCTAGAACTTGCTGATTCTTGTATTCAGCTATCTTGGATCCCGTAACGATTTATTATGAGGTTATTCTGTTTTGGCAAGCAGTACCACTAGTCAAGATTAGTTATTTTGTAGCATTGCCAGCGTTTGAGATGCGCTCAGATTCTGTGGTTTTCAAGAACTGTTCTGCACAGATCCTCGTTTGCTTGTCTTCAGCTGTCTGAATAATGTGCATGGGTTTGACTGAAGTTGGACTGCTGTGTGGTATGTCTGGGTTCACTGTATGCGGAACTTAGAATTAAGTCACTTGTATGACTAATGCTCAGACTTCCCTGTTTTCAGACATGCGTGTAGAGAGTACAGAATTCACAAAGAACTGGATCATCCTCGAATAGTTAAGCTATATGACTACTTCTCGCTGGATACTGACTCGTAAGTTATGTTGCTGTGTCCTTTGACTTGGTCTGACCCATTCGCTACAGGCAAAGTGTTTGCTCTCCTAAGACTTCCCAGGAGAGTCCAGAGAATGTCCGCACCGATGTTACAGACTGTACTGCAGAGATATCTGGGGCGGTTTCAACATAATTGGGTTTCTAGAAGCACTAGCTCACGCACCACTGTGCTGTATTATGGCAGATGTGGTGCTTTGCTAGTAAATCCTGCACGTTCTTGGCCTGGGCAAATGCTCCAGCTGATACAGCTTTCTGCTGCTGGGTCTAGCACTTCATGGGGAGTCTCTGACCTTCGCCCCATTGAGCACTGAGGACTGTGCTCCTGGCAGCTTATTTTTAGAAAGGGATTAATGGGCTGGAGAACTTTTAATTTAATATATTGAACAAATAGGTGAGTCTGACAGACAAGCAATAACAGTGTTCTGGTTTCAATCAGGTGCCTTAATTACAACAACTACTGTTTTGTCTTCAGGTTTTGTACAGTGTTAGAATACTGTGAGGGCAATGATCTGGACTTCTACCTGAAACAGCACAAGTTAATGTCGGAGAAAGAGGCGCGATCCATTATCATGCAGATTGTGAATGCTTTAAAATACTTAAATGAAATCAAACCTCCCATCATACACTATGACCTTAAACCAGGTATGCTGTGCCGCTAGCTGACGTGCTTGTGGATGCTCACCAAAGGTAATGGGTTGAAGTAACGTGGGGAAGCTTACTTTGGTCCAACAGCAAAAAGGAGACAGGGCTGTCTGGGAAAACTAGGTTGCAACAGGAAGAAACCTAAATGCATAGAACATGCTGTGAAAAGGGTATTGTCTCCCAGAATTGCAACATAAAACAAGGAAATAACTTTCCAGAAAAAGTAGCCTCCTTGTGTGGGACGAGCCCTTGAACAACCAAGTGTCTGTGTTTGGTTTCTTGTTTGCTTTCTTCTGCTTGTATTCTGCTGTTGAGAGCTTCTGTTATTGCTTCATAAAGGTTCCCATAATTACCAGTGTGTTTCATGTTCCCATTCTTCTGGCTTATTCTTTCTGTAATCATCTGCCTGAAAATGTGGTGGCAGAAGCTAACGTGGAAGTGTTGAGTGTTTTGTATCCTGTGGCAGCTCACAAAGCTGAGGACATGCCGGCACACTCTTTGCTCAGGGGTGCCTTGGAGTTCAGTCACATCTGCCATGTAGAAGGCCCTCTCCAAATGTGGTTGCGGATTTCCCTTTATCATTGAGCAGAGTCACAAGGGGAAAATGGAGGTGCCCTCTTTCGGGGTGAGGCATGTTGGCTACGTAGCTTTTTTCCTAGTCCAGGAAAACTCGGCCGCCTCTCTGGGCAGTTTTCCCTGGCTGGTCTCCCTGTACTGGTGGCACTTCATCAGCATTGTGTAACTGGGATGTGATGTGGTTTATTGCATCAGCGTGAGGAATCTGTACGGGAGGTGGTGCTGTTGCACTAGTTCTAGTGACCCTGTTTCTTCCCCCAGCTGCTGACTCCTCTGTTGTCTGAGCATGCAGCACAGCTCTGCCTACGGTTGTCTAAAGCTGTGATTCATCCGCTGCTGTCACGCACGATTCTGCTGCTTTATTGTAGGCTTTGAGAAAAACAGTGATGATCTGACTTCTTGATCCTTGATGGATTTGGACAAGACTCTTGCCTAAGCAGTAATTGTCCTTTTTGAGCTTAGAAAGCCACTGGGGAGCACTGCCAGGAAGGAGAGAGTTCCTGGCTTGTTGAGAGGCCAGGGCAAGTCAGGACTTCTGGGCAGAATGAGTCATAACTGTGTATGTGTACTTCTCTCCTTAATCCTCCTTTTTGACTTGCCCTTCCAACGGGACCTTCGGGAGGGGTCAAAACACCATGGGCATCAAACTCATTTGGCTCAGAGGGCTCAGGATCTGGAGGCTCCAAGTAATGTCAGGCCACTGGGTCATTCAAGGATGGGCACATGAGTTCTAGCACTTCGTGGGAGCTGAGTTGTCTCAGGAGCTCAGGGTATTATTGAGTGTTAAAGCATCTACCCCAGGCTGCTGCAGCTCGCTGCCTGGGTTCCGTGTCCTCTCGTGCAGAGTGCCAGAGCTCAATTTTATTCTTGTTTTTCCTGCTGGATGTGTATCCTAAGGGGCTGTTTCCTTCTGTCTAGGTAACATTCTTCTAGTCAATGGTACTGCATGTGGAGAGATAAAAATCACAGATTTTGGTCTTTCCAAAATCATGGATGATGACAGCTACAACTCTGTTGATGGCATGGAACTGACATCGCAGGGGGCTGGTACTTACTGGTAAGCATTGACTCGGGCACTTGCAAGTTACAGGTCAAGAACAGTTTATAAACAGCTTTGGATCTATGTCAGCTCTGTGTGTGCTACCATTGTCTGTGACAGCTTGAGACACTGGAGATTTGAGACCCTGGAAGCTGCTCTTGTCACACAGCTCCTTTTGAGGCTGGCAGCTTTTTACTTTCCAGTGGGTTAGTGTTTATACGTTTGAAAACCATCTCTTATCCGAAGAGCCTGGTGAAAAACTGCATATGCTGCTGAGATAGCAAGCTCTGGAGTCGAGCTTGGCCGCTATTTCACAGCCCATAATGGCGCTGTCTAACAGTTTAAGCAAGAAGGAGAATACCCTGCCTATTTAGAAATTCAGGTGCATCAGGGAGATGGAAAGAGTATTCCACTGAAACGAGGAGGTGAAAACCCGTAGTTTGCTCTCACAAAAGATGTAAATCTCACAGTGCTGTCTGTAGCCAGACTTTGCTTTTGAGTGTCCTGTGAAAGATGTTTGCAGCAATACCCTCAGGGCCAAGTGTTGTCACTGCGTCACCCGTGGCTGAGAGCACGACCCACGGTGGGTGCCCCTGAATGTGGTTCTTAGATATTCCCCAGGCTGCAGACTGTCGCTATGGGCAACAGTTGTACAGGAACACTTGTTAAGGCATTCTGTATTGTACAGTTTTGTTCTCTTTCTGAAAATGAAACGAGCTGTAGTTTGAGTGAGGCTGAGTGTCTCTAACTAGGACGTGGCATCTGGGGTTGTATTTCTAGAAATATGTATTTTGGCTGTGTGTTTCTATTGTGGAATTGTTGGCCAAGCCCTTTGAACAACAAATACCAGTTCTGAAGATAAAAGAAAATGGGATTATTTTACATGCTTTGGTGAAAAGAAGCTGACTGTGCCGACTAGCTCAGACCATGAGTGCCTGGAGAGTCCTTGGGATCCCTGTTCCCAGAAGGGCTCTGCATTGGTAATCTTGGCCCAAGGATGCACAGGAATGAAATTGGGTCCCCTGAGCCCCAAGTGCATATCTGGTCGCAGGAGCTTGTTCCTTCCTTTCTAAAGAAAATGGTCAAAAGTATTGGAGGTGCGGCTCATAACCTGTTGTCGCTTCCTTCTAATAGGTATTTGCCACCAGAATGTTTTGTGGTTGGGAAAGAACCTCCAAAGATTTCAAATAAGGTTGATGTCTGGTCAGTGGGAGTCATCTTCTATCAGTGTCTCTATGGCAGAAAGGTAAGAAGGTGTTTAACTCCTTTCTTAGTGGTGACTTCCCAAACGTTTTGGGAGGCAGCCCTGGCTTCTACTTCCTTTTCCTCCCCAGGTTTCCACCTTGTATCCCTGCCTTGTTCCAAGGCAGAGTCCATGCTAATGAAGTGGGGAGAATTTACCAGGTTGTGTTTTGCTCTACATGGCAGCAGTGTTCTGCAGAACATCTCTTTCCACTGGGCATGTTCCCCTGAGGCCGTTACAGGCAGGACAAGTGTATGTTCAGGGCTAGACACCCGAGGCTCTTGGCCTAGCATTGTTTTGTGATGCTTTCATTGTGCCACATCTTTGTCGAGCCAGATACTCCTTAACGGCTGCAAGTGTTTTAGAAAAGTAGGTACAAAGGCCCACTCTAGAAGTTTTGGGAGGGAAGAGTCTGGATCAGGAAAAGATGATTTGTCCTGAGAAAAGGTAAATAGTTTTATGACAACAGAAGAAATAGGTTGGAGCAGGAAAAGGATTCTGTCAACTCTTGTTTTCACGAGTCCTTGGCAACCGTGTGTTCTGAACGCCTGGGCTGGCAAACACACTGTGTCGTTTAGTGGTGGCAGTCAGACAGAAGGTGGGACCAGCCCAGCAAAGATTGAAGCGAGTGACTCTCCTGCCAGCTTAGACAGGTGAAGGCCCTCTCTTACACATGCCGAAGCTGACCTGCGAGGGCTGGATCAGGCAGGGATCCCTCCTGTCTGAGCGGGGACACACCAGATATATTCCAGCTTGGTCCCTTGTGTTCAGCTTGAGCGTGGGAGCAACGTATCCTGCTCACCCGGCTGGAATCTGCAGCACCTTCACTGCATTCGTGGGCTCCTTGCCCGGAAAAATGCTGATGTCAAGTGATGATAAACAGTAGCGTTACGGGTTTCTTTAAGGCCTGTCACCGACCTTTAACAACTGTCTTCCACTTTTTTGGTAGCCCTTCGGTCACAACCAGTCACAGCAAGATATTCTGCAGGAGAACACAATTCTGAAAGCTACCGAGGTGCAGTTCCCTCCAAAGCCAGTAGTCACGCCAGAAGCAAAGGTAAATCATCTTGCAGCGAGCTGGATCGCACTGTGTATGTCAGCGATCGGCGCTGGCAGTTCCATCCTCTTGCTTTCCCTAAAAGCAGCAGGAGTCCTGTGTTTAGCGTGTGGCTCCTGCGGAGCGGCCAGTGGCTTTTCGTCGTTGTAGTTCTCGGGCTGAGGATTGAACAGTGCAGCGTGTGCCTCTGCCCGTGCTTTCTCCTGATGAAAGATCAGCTTCTGGTGTAGGAGCTGGGCTGTCTCTGTGCTCACTGGGGAAGGAATTTCAGCGCTGGGGTTGTCAGACTGGCCCCGCTCCCAAGGACTTAGCTGTCAAAGCAGGCTTCCTGTTTCTGTCCGTCTACTAATTCTTGTTTTGCCTTTGGGGTATCTGCAGGCATTTATCAGACGTTGCTTGGCCTACCGAAAGGAGGATCGGATAGATGTTCAGCAGCTGGCCTGTGACCCATACTTGCTGCCTCACATCCGCAAATCTGTATCCACAAGCAGCCCAGCTGGAGCTGCAATTGCATCAACCTCTGGATCATCCAATAACAGCTCTTCAAACTGAGACAGAGTAATAGGCCAAAAACTGCTTGAGAAACCGGCAAAAAGACTTTCAGAAACAGCTTTGGAATAAAGGAATCCGCAAGGGTCTCAAGAAACCTGTACTAGGTGCTTTTTTTCTCTTGCTTTTTTCCATCCATAGAGCATGACAACATCAACTCTCATCAAGAAAACCTTCGGCATCTAGGCCAAGCCATGTGGATAGGAGATGGCTTGAGGTTTATCCAGTAAATGACCACAAAAGGATGGCTGCTCTGAGCAAGGAGGGGAAACTCAAGAAAATACAAAAAGACATGGTTCCTTGTACTGTGAACTTCTGAACATGCAGCCTTGGGGAATCCAGGACGCCGTGTGTGCTTCATATGAAGAATGTGGACTTTGGAAAAAGACTGGGCTAGTCCAGTGTTGATATTTAAACATTGTTCTTTTTCTTTTAATAAAAAGTTTAGGTAACATCTCCTGAAAAGCTCGAAGCACCAAGGTTCAGCTGGGGATGGTATATGACTCTTTGCCCTTTGGAGGGGAAAAAAGTTGATCCTGCCTGTTCATGGCACTAGAGTTAGTGTTTTACCCCTAATTAATTTCAGTTTTTTAAAAATAACAATTTTTTTGGAAGAAAGCAGTTTTCTGGTCTCAAAGTGAAACCCGTATTAGCAGGTTCATGGCAGTGTCCATTCTGCGGACGGTGCAGCTCTCTGCTTCCTTGGGGTGGCCTCTTAGGAATAACTCACCTTCTCAGGAGGGCGGTGAAGCCCGTAGGAGAACAGGCCTGCGTAGATCTCCAGTGATCAGAGTGGATCACGGCTCCGACTGTCACAAGGTTTTCAGCTGCTGCTTCACAGATCTCAACGGTTGCACCTTTTTAATTTATTTGAAGTGCTGTTCTTTTTGAAATGACACCCTGATGTGTTCACGACGTGCTCTCTGCTCTCGTGAGCATGATCTCTGTTGACTGTTGAAAAAGCAGGCAGCGAACGGGAAAGAATGGGAGCACAGCTCAATTGATCGCAGGTGTGATCCGTGCTCACGCGGCGCTGTACATATCTTGTTCATGTTACAGAAATCCGAAGCTGAAGACTTGTCTGCTCTTCTCAGTGAGGTGACTTGGCAGCAAAGCTTCCCCTCTCCCTTAGCACTTTGCTTTTAAAACTTGCTGACTCCTAACTTGCCATCGCTGCATCCGATTGCAGATGAGGGGGGATGGAAGGGAGTGAGCACCCTAATTAGTGTTTTTGTCTCCTTTCTGTGATCTGCCTGGAGGGGTCTTACACCTTCAGCTGGCTCTGCCCGCTGTGAAACCAAGCCTCTTGTCCCTGCTCTGCCCCCTTTTTCCCCCCACGTTGAAGGAAAACTGAAAACACACACAAAAAGCACAGCACTTGAACATGTGGCAGCCAGGTTGGAGTGCTCCGAACATGTGGCAGGAATTCATAGCCAGAAATATTTAAAGATGCAGTGTTCAAGCGCAGGGTTTGTCTCAGGAGGGAGCGGAGTGGTTCAGGGTGCTGTTTAAAAACAAGTTACCCTGCGCCCACTTCCCAGCCCAATGCCCAGACCCCCGAGCTGTGGCCTACCCAGGGTTGTACCCGCAGCTCCGGCAGCGCGTGGGCTCCTCGGGGCGCTCGATACCCAAATGGCATTCTTGAGGCAAGCGATGTTCTCGGTCCCAGGCTTTCAGAGAGAACTACCGCCCTTCTGCCTTACTGTCAGCCGTCGTCTGCACGTTACGCTTAAACCAGTTCAGGAACTTTGAGTTAACTGAAAAATGGAGGAGTCTGTTGAGATTAGGCAGTGGACCTGGGAAGTGGAGAACTCTGCCACTTTGATTTTTATTACTATTTTTGTCGTGACTCTTGGGCTTTTAGTTGGATGTATGCACTTGCAGCTGCGTGAGGATGGGCTCTAAACTGAGGCTTTTAAACAAAGGAGAGAAATACTGCATCTTTAAATCCTCAGCCATCATTTCTTAGCCCTCTCCATCCCTGTTGCTCTGTTCCAGAATTTAACTGTTTAGCAAGCAGCACTTCAACACGTCTATTCAGCCTCTGTCAGGTGAAATCGGGGTTGGTGCTTCTCCCGTTTGCTGAAACATGATTTGGTGTCTGTTCGCATCGGGGAGAATTCTAAAAGGGTTTTTTCTATCCCGGTCCTGTTGTTTCTTGGACATTCAGTGTGTGCTATCTCTGTGGGTGTGATTAGTTTTGTGTCAGATGCATTTATTCCTGCTGTGCGACACCCATCCAGGGGCCTGGGGACAGCGTCGGCCTTTCCCGGGGCTGACAGCCGTGAAGAACCCTGGTAGAATTCTGGCTGCGACACCTTCCTCGTTAATATGGGTTTCACTTCCAGTAACAGACCCTATTGCCACACTGTTCATTTACTTAAAGAAAAGTGTATGAAGAATTTGTAACTTAAACCAGGCCAGACTGTTTTGGCTCTACCCAACAGATGAGACATGGATATTAAAATAAGTTTTAAGAAACTGATTTGCTTGGCTCTTGCTGTTTTGCTCTTCACAGCGCTGGCACGGGCTCTCTTGCAGTGGCTGCGTGGAGGTGACGCGGGACAGGGTGAGGAAGGATGGAGGAGGGTTGTGCTCAACCGCTCAGAGCAGTGAGCTCTGCATCTGAGGCAGGAATTGCTGGAAATTACCAAGTTTACTTAATTACTGGCACTGATCTCATTCTGGAGCATCAGGACAGACACCTGAGGTGGGTTTGCCCCTCATTTCCAGTAGAGAAGCAGTTGCCTTTGGCAGCTGTACATGTTGTGGACACAAACCCCACCTTTTCTTGTGTCTGTTGTGAAACCGCGTTGAACTCCCATGCCCTGGCGGGCTGGGCCGAGAGCCGGTGGCCACAACCCGCCAGCGGCTCCCCAGTCCAGGGCTGCCTGGGGCTCCGATCTCAGCCTCCCGTGATAACCGTGATGAGCAGCTCAGCTCCTTCAATTTCTTACGGCTGAGTCTTGTCAGCTTTAAAAAAAAACACACGATAGAAAATGGGGAAGGACCTTGGCAGCTGGAGATGTGGAGTCTGCCCGCACTAACGCCCGGGGAGGGTCACTCGGCACGCCCGGCTCCTCTGCCGGCGTCTCCCAACCTCTGCAGGACAGCCCCGCTGCGAAGCAGGATGGTACCTGCTCCTCGGAGCCTGGTTCCTCGGGAGGAAGAGTTGCTGGGGACGGGGGTTTCTCTGCAAACCTGATGTCGCTCTTGGCGCACTTAAAGCCAGTTTGCGGCTGAGCGTGAGTGAAACCGAACACCGACAGCAGCTCGGCGCCCTCCCCGCTGCTGCAATTGATTATTTTTCGGCCCCCCGTGACAGACTTGGGCGGGGGGAGGTGGCGGCAGTGTTTTGGTAGCAAATGCACAAGCATCCTGCGGCAGTGGTCAGGCCTTAGGGCCAGGTACCCCCCAGGCGCGCGGGACGTATGTGGGATTACGCTATCCGCTTGACGCCAGCAGGAATGAGACTTGCTGCGGGGCTGCCTCGCTGGACGCTTCGCCACCTCCGTTAGCGCCCGGGAGTCACGCTGCGAAACGCGCTTCCTTCTGCCAAATGGGCCAGTCCCAGTTTATTTTGTGTCTTGGCAAACCCTCGGCACGAGGTTGGCTACTGCTGCCAGAGTCTCCCTGGGGTTTGCTGATGGAGAGTGTTATTTTCTGGGTGCTGCACGAGCCTGGCTCAAGCAGCCTTGACTTAAACCTTCCAACCTCCAGTGCAGACGGAGAGAAGACGCTTGCAGCACATGGAAGCAGGACCCAGCACAGCCCAGACTCCCACCCAGCCCGGAAGGTGCCTTTTCTACCACGCACCGATGAATCTTGGCACCGAGACCCGGAATTTCCACTGCTGCACGTGGCTGTGTGGCCCCGGCACTGCCTGTGGAGCCCTCGGGGCAGCCGGGTGTCCCTCGGCCATCACCCTGGGTGGGGGCAAGAGGCCAAGCAAACGCAGAGCTGCTAAGCCTCCCCTCGCCACGCTCACACCCAGGAACAAGCGTCTTGGCCACAAGGACACCATTGTCTGTGCCGGGTGGGGGAGCAGGAGCCAAGATAGAGACACACTCATTTCATGCATTCACTGCGTGGGGATGCGAAGGACGGGAAAAGCTGCCGGCGCGTGCTGTCTGGTGAGGAGCTGAGCGCTGCTGCCAGCACCCCACACTCCTCCGTGCTCCTCTTTGCTCCCAGCCCTGCATCTTGCCCTGGGATGGGTTGCCGCAGCCTTTCTTCTCCCTGCGTCCATCCTTCGGCTGCAGCTCAGTGTTTCTTTTGCTCCGTTACTCCTCGTTTCCAAAAGTTGTCTGGCTGCCGGGTCAGTGCAGGGAAGGCTCTGTGCTTCAAACTGACCCAGCAAAGCCCCAAAATAGGGGTTAGCAACTGTCTGCCCCTCCAGTGTGGGATGAGCCTCACCGGTCTGCAGGCAGCCCTGGTCCGGAGCTGCTCTCCCATCTGCTGATACTTCGGCTGCAGGAATGGGGCAGAGGGCTGCAAGGGTCCAGCTGGAGCTAAAAAGGCAGAAATAGGGTTAAAAATGCAGGGATGGTGTGAGGAGCAGCAGGGTGAAGACGGGGAGACTTGGCCTCACATGCAGGCTGGACCTCCCATCCCTGATGGGGCAGCCATGGGGAACGCAGGCGGTGGGTTTATCAGGTGCTTGGCTCCGCTTGGCATTCATGGGAAGAAAAAGCCAGTGCTCTGCTCAGCCCTGTCCTCTCTTCACTGAGGCTGCCGCCTGCGTGGGAGCCAGGAGCACGCGCTGGCCGGGGGCTGTGGGACAGAAGCTGCCGTGTCGGCACCTCCTCACTCTTGGCCTGGCTCAGCTCTGCATCCAGATCAGGGCTCAAAACCTGCCTTGCTCAGCGCTGGCTCATCCCAGCTCCTGCTAATCCTGAAAATCCACCCGCTCACACCCAAACCCAGGAGACCGGCTGGGATTGATGCCAAAGGTCCCCCAGGCTAAAGGGGCTGGCGAGGGATGGAGGCAGAAGGGGACGTGCCCGTGGCTACGAGGCAAGACAATGGCAGAGGTGGAAACGAAGCATCTGGGGCTGACTGCGTGGCTGCTGGACCACTGCTCCCGCTGGAAAGGGCCATGAGACAGGGTGGGAGCTCTGCTTCCCGGTCCCATCCCCGCTTCCGGCGGGAGGAAGATGCCGTTTGCGATGTGCTGTCCTCTGCCTCTCCCCAGCTGCCTTCCCTCCCCGCTCGCAACCTGGCTCTGCTAATTCACTCTTGACTCACGCGGAGAAAGTGTTTTTCTAAAAGGCCAATTTCTTGCAAATGGCTGGAATTCCTCTCTGTCCCTCTCCAGGAGCTCTGGGGAGGCCAGAGAAGCAGCAGGCTTGGAGGGCAGCACTGCTCCCCGGGCAGCCCCTGGCCTCGTCTCGCCCCCGCGGCGGAAGGGCAGGGATCTCGGCACTGGCCCTCCCAGGGCTGGAGCGCCCTGAAATTCCTCGTGGCAGCTTTGAGCGAGCACATCTGGTTTTAATAAATTATTTGCAGCTTGAACTTGCCTGACTTTCCAGGGCTGCAGAAGAGAAACCAGCAAAGAGCTCCAAGAGCTGCAGCACAGGGCACCCACAAAGGGACCCCCTTTGCAGTGCTGGGAGCCAGCAGGGTTGGGGAGGGGGTTGAGGGGAGTATCTGGGGCTGACCAAGCCCCTGGAGGGACCCCAGCAGCTGGCAAAGCCCTGTCTGCTCCTTGCAAGAGCAGCGGGGACAGTCAGTATGGAGGTAGAGAAACGGCCCTTCTTTCTGGCTGGGATCCCTCTACCCGCAGCTGGGTGTCGAGCAAAGCTGGGGCTGACCTTAAATACTGTGTTTCGGGTGAGGAGCACGGGGAGCAAACTGCAGTGCAGGTGAGGGTGCCTCCCTGACACCCCCCTCCCAGTGCAGCCCCGGCCACCAGCACTGAGACCCCTCTCCCAGCGCTGACCCTGTCTGCGCTTGGGAAAACCAAACCCTCGGGAGCATCAGCATCACCCAGGCACTCGATGGCCACCAACACACCTGGGGCCGTGGAGCAGCTGAGCCCCTGCACGGGGTCCCTGGGCTCGTCCTCGGAGGGAAGGGTGCAAATGCTAACCGGTGCCTTGGGGATGAGACCCCTGACGTACCCCCATGTGGGTTCCCCACTCTGCTGGGGGACGTGTCAAGCCCCAGATCCCAGTGAGGGAGCTGCCGACCACCCTGTGACGCAGAGCCCGGCAGTGGGCTTTGGGGGGAAGCCCTCTCCATGGCTGGGGCTGTCCTGGTCATCTGAGGCGGGGAGAGCGACGTGGCCTTCCCCCGCTGCTGGCGTGGGGGAGAGAGGAGCCAGCAGACGCCGAGACGGCCTCTTCCCTAAGCAGTGACCTCAGCACGGCGGCGCCTGCCAGGTGGGTGTTGATCTTGGCCTGGCTGGTCCCATTCAGGGGCCAGGATGAGGCCGAGGCGGCGCGGACGGAGGTCTGAGCTCGCGTCGGAGCCTGGCAGGTGCTGCCAGGCCCAATCTGCCATTGCCACGGCGAAGCAAAGTCCGTGGCACCGGCAGCCCCTCAACAGCTGCTGCCAGCAGGTCCCCAGCCGCAGCCAGATGGTCCCCAGCACGGCTCTCCTAGAGCCCCTCGGTCCTGCAGAGAGCCATGGGAAGGAGGGACAGCCTTGGAAGGGCACCATCAAGCAGGACATGCAGCCTCCCTGGTCAGATACAATACCCCTGTGTCCTCCCCAGGCTCTAAGATAGACCCTTTGGACCTGCCAGTTCTCAGAGGTGGCTGATGGGTTGGTGTGGATCCTTCCAGCAGAGCATCTGCCCTCAAGCCTGGTGCTACGGACACTGCTCTTGTGGTCCACAGGTCCCCAAGTCCTGTCCTCTAACACCTCTGGCATGAGCAAACACCAAACGTGCCCTGTATCAGCCCCAAACTCAGTAACTCGCAGGGTGCCTTGCTGTCATTGAGCCCCCCAGCTTCAAATCTGGGCTTTTCTTCCCCCCTGCCCGAATGGCTGGGTCCCACAGCTCCTTGGCAACATTTATTTTCCAATCTGTGGGCGTCCCCTACCAGAGCGTTTTCTGCCGGTGCTCCCCACCACGGCAGACCTGCAGCCAAAGGTGGGCGAGTGGCACAGATCCAGCTCCGGAGATGTTATCTGAATGCTTCTGCAGGGTGACTTTCACTCGAGCTGATGCAGTTGCACCCTGTTCCACTGCATCCCCGCATGGTACATATTGCTTCAGCCAAAAAAATAGCATTTCTTTTTTCCAGCTTAGGGCACAGATGCTCCAACTGCGGGAATTGGCCACAGCCAGTGGTGTCCCAAGTGCTGGGTAAGCCTGGGATGAGCCCGTCGCTCCCATCCCTCGGCCTGTGCTAGGAGCTCTCCCGAGAGCATGGCCAGCAGCGCAGTCGGCTGTCCCCTGCACGAGGCCGTGTCCCCTCATCTGGCAGCATCTCATTAGGGCCAGAGAGGTCAGACAGCTTGGAAACCTCCCAGGGGAAGGGAAAAATGCATTTCCTCCCGATCCGCTCTGACAAGTAGCAACTCAACTGGTACTAAATCTGATTAGGAGGAGAGTAGGTGAGAAGCTGTTGGAGGAATTAATTATTAGGAAGTGCTAATTATCTTCTAATCACATGCAGTGTAGGGGCCTCCATATATGGGATGAACCAGGCCAGGAGGCAGCAATGCTCCGTGGATTCTGAAGTCTTCATGCCCCCTCCTTTGGATGGGATTTGCCTCCTGGGAAAGGGATGTCAGGTTTGTTGGGGATGGATGGAGCGTCCCATGAGCGGGACTTCAGAGCTCCATGTCCAGCCGCTGGTGTCGCGATGGGTGGCATCCCCCAGGGGTGGCCTCCAAGGTTTAGGATGGGAGCGAGGATCCGGGCAATTCCTCCGGGCTGTCAGATTCACTCCCCTCGGCAGCCCCCGGCGCGTCCAGCCAAGGACAGTGAGTGAGACTGCGCTCCCAGCACTGCTTTAATTAAAACATAATCCCTGGTTTAAAAAAGCCCAACAGCCCAGATGCTGATGTGCTTAATTGGCCCCCCCTGGAGGGTTTGCATCCCCAAAGCCCGTCCTGGCACCGGTCTGCAGGTCCTTCCTGCCTTGCTGGGAAACAACGGATTCATTTATTTGTGCAAGAACAGCCAAACAACACGTGGTGAGCTTACACGCGTCCCCCCGCGTCATGCCATCTTGGGGCCAGATCCTGCTCCCCGCTCGAGGGAGTGCTGCCAGTCTTGGCCTGATTAAAAACATCATCTTGACTGAATTTTGCATGGCAGTCTGTGTGTGGAGGTCTGACGTGCCTCCCCCTGCGCTGCCCAAATCCCTGCAGAGCTTGAGGAGAGGAGATGAGGCTCCCACATCCTTGGGATGCTGCCACGAGATGGGCACCGCAGGCATCACCTTTTCCACAACAGTGCAACCAAATCTTTGCACAGTGCCGCGTTGCCATGGGTAATGCCAAGACAGAAGTGGGACCCCTTCGGCCATCAGGCAAAGGATGAGGTTGCTGCTTTTCAGATGGCTCCGAGCACAGCCCTCCAGTGCGGGGGCACAGAGCGCGTGCCAGCCTGCACCCATCCCCCGGGGCTTTCCAGCAAAATCCTGAGCAAAGGAACTCGATGCGCCCAACCCGGGTCCCACCACAGTTCCAGATGTTCCCACCTCCCTGCTGCAAGCTTTCTTGATGGATGCAGAAATGGAGGAGAACCGCTCTCCAGCAGGCCGCCAGGGCGATGCCCGGGTGTGCCACTGCTTGAGCCGTGCCCGGCTGCCCCACGGGGATGTGTTTTTACCCAGCGGTGCCCGTGCCTATGCAGCTCCTGTTGCAGATGGCCGTACGAAGCTGGGAAAATGCTGATTTCCAGCCTTTTCCACATATGCTGCCTTTGGGTGGCTTTCGGGGGGCCGGGCAGCCCTGCCTAGTGGGGAGGTGTAAAAACCGAAAAGTTTGAAAAATATTAAAAGTTTTTAAAAGCCCAAATATTCAGCTCTTAGATATGGGATGTATCTACCTCGGATACTGCGTGATGCTCTTTGCCCCACGCTCCTCGTCAGAGTACCGGGAAGCCAGAGCGCTGCACCCCCACAGCTGGAGGGATGAGGCTGCTTTCCGGGCAGGGTGGGTGGAGGGTGCAATGAGCTGTGTCTGACCTCAGCATCCCCCATCCACCGGTGAGACAGGAGCTGCCCAGCTCTGTGCCACGGGGATGGATGGAGGAGGATTCGCTGGGTTGGCTCAGCAGTGCTGCACTCGGGATGAAATAACCCCCCCGAACACCCAGAGGTGCCACCCAAACCACGTGGCAGCAGCTGGCAGCAGCCCTGGGCTCCTCTCGCCGTGGGGTGGCCATCCACGCTGAGGTTTTGGGCGCTACGTGGGGCTGGCGGCACCGTGGGCAACTCCCACGCACCCTCGGCCTCGCTGCGGGGGGCATCGGCCGCCTGGGGTGCAGGGGGATGCGGCGGGGCCCTGTGGGGGGAGCCAGCCCCCTCCGGGGGGCTGCGGGGACGCACCGGCCAGGCTGTGCACCGCTCCTGCCATGCCTCGCCTTCACCCCAACCCCCCCCGCACCCCCAAACCCCCCATCACCCCAAACACCCCAGCTCCCACCAGCCCGCCGCGCCCGGCAGCAGGACGGGCAGCTTGGGGCGCGGCCGCCCCCCTCGGCGGAGCCCCCGGCCAGCCCCAGCCCCCGCCCCCCCGCCGCTGGTTTGGGCTGGGCCCACCGGCCGGGGCCGCGCGGTCCCGCTGACGCAGTGTCTGAGGCCGCCGCACACACTTCGGGGCTTTTAATTGAATTTATTTTTTTTAACTTTTTTTTTCCCCGTCTCCCCTCCCTCCCTCTCTCTCGTCTGTGTCCCTCCTCCTCCTCCTCCTCCCCCGCCGCCGTCCCCCTCCCTCCCCGCCCGCCCCTCCGCCGTCCCCCGGCCCCCGCGAGGGAGCAGCGCGGAGCAGCGCGGAGCGGGGCAGCGCCGGGCATGGGGCGCGGCTCGGCGGCCCCGCGGCCCCTCCGCGCCCCCCTCTGCTGCCTGCTCGGCCTCCAGCTGGTGCTCGGCGCTGCGCACCCAGGTGGGACCCCCTTCCTCCGCCCCCCCCAGCCCCGCTTTCCGCGGTTTAACTGGGGAGGGGCGCGAGGGGTGAAGCCGGCGCGGGGGGAGGTGGGGGAGCCCCCCCCGATGGGCTCGGCACCCCCCGCCCGGCTCCGCGGGGCGCTGCCCGGGGAGGGGGGCGGCGGGACCCCTGCGGCGGGGAGGGCGGAGGGCCGCTTCGCTCCGGCGCGGTTCACATCGCTCCGGTTTATTTCCTCCCGGGATGTTTTAGTTGGTTTTATCGCCGTTTGTTTTACTTCACCCTCCTTCGGCCGCCGTTCGCTCCGCCGCGTTTTGTTTTCTCCAGTTTGGCCGCATCGTGTTTTCTCCCCGTTCCGCCGCGTTCTCGCTCCCTTTTATTTATTTTTAGTTTAACTCCCCGCGCCGGGCGGCCACGCAGCGTCTGGCGGGCCCGGCGGAAACGCTTCCCGCGGCCGCGGGGGGCGCCCAGGATGGCTCCGGGGTGGGGGCGGCGGGGGCCAGGGACGGCCACCGGCCCGCTGCGCCCCGCATCCCCGCTCCGGCCTTTTGTCTCCCCCGGGGAGGGCAGTCGGGAAGGGGCCGAAGTGTTTTGTTGGAGGTTTCCTCCCCCTCCCATCCCGATCCCCCTTCCCTAGTGTTAATCCTATAGAAAAGTGCCCCCGCGGGACCGGGGCCCGCGTGGGGATTTGCAGAATTCCCTGATTTTTTTGGTAACTTCTCCCAATAAAGTCAACGGCTGGAGTTCTGTTTTCTTTAAACCTTCCGAAGACACCATGTGCCGGGCGCCGGAGGCTCCTCGGGACAGGCCCTGGAATTGCCATTTGAGACACTTTTACCCCAGGACAGTCTAGCACAGACGCAGGGAACGGCTTTTGTTGCCTTGGCTTCATCTGGTCCTACTGAGAAAGCTGGAAAAAAAGACCAAAATTGGCTACTTTTGCCTGAACAATAACAACCCTAAACCCTTGGCCTATTTCATTAGAGTGCGTTCAGCAAATCCGAAGCAGATTTGGAAGCGGCAGCGTGGAGGGCACTGTTCCCCTCCTCCCTTGCTCCCCATTTTCCCCTCTCCCCCATCGCAGGGGCACACCCGGGGTTGCCGTGGTGCGATGCCGTCGGTGCCGGTTCCGTGCCAGAGGGGTGAGGGGCCGGATCCGAGGTGCCCAGCCAGGAGAAGCTGCTTGTCTAAGCCATGGAGGAGGCGATGGGGATGGAGACCCCCGGGGTGGCCAGGGGAGCGGTGCCAGCGTTTGCCGTTGGTTGGAGACAGCTGAACCCCCAACTTTCCGTAGCTCAATTCCCGTTAAACCTCCCCATAATTTCCTTAAGGGCCATGAATTCCTCCTTTTTGCTGGTTTTAAGGGGGTTACTGGATTTCAGCAAGGCTTAGCTACCGGTAAGGACCGATTCTGGCTGGTTTGCCCTGAAAAATGTCCGTGGGATCCAGGTCTGGCGAGTCCCCCTGCCCGCGCGGGCCCGAGGACAGAGGCACCTCTGTCCTGGCGGTTCACGGTGGGGCGGGAGCGCGGTGGCAGCGGACCCCGTGCCGGGGCAGGGCGAGGAACAAGGCGGCTTTGAGCCTGTGGTGCTGTGCTCTCCCACTCAGCGTCCTGCTGGCCAGCGGGTGCAGACACCCCCAGCTCTTGCCCCCACACCCCATCCCCAATTTTCTGCTGCACTCCCCAGCATCGCCCCCGGCTCAGACCTGGCACCTGGGGCAGGGGATGGCACCGAAGGAGGTGTCACCTTTGAGGTCCCCCAGCTCCGGGCTGCCTTTGCAGCCCGGAAAGGATCCCGAAAGCTGGGATTTTGGGCCTGGGGTGGGTTAATCCCAAGCATCCCTTGAGCGAGGGCTCTCAGTGGGAGCTGGCTCAGGAGATTGTGTTGCTTTCCCCAGGGAGCCATCGCTTCCTTGAGGGGTTCCTGCCAAATCCTTGCCTCCAGGACAGCCGGGAAGCTGGAGCCAGGCTGTTGGCAGCGGGGTATCACCACCAGTTGCACCGTCGCTCGAGCACCCGTGTGCCTGCCTTGGGGAAACCGAGGCAGCGGCTCCGGTCCCGCTGCGGCTCCAGGTGGGCGGAGGTCCCTGCGTGGGTGCAGGGACGTGGCAGTGCCGCTGCTTCGGATCATCTTCTCCGCCCGTCCAGTGCCCTGCGCGGGACCAAGCGCCCGCGGCCACGGGCAGGAGCTGCCGTGTGGGCTTTGTGGTGAGGGGAGGGAGCGAAAGGGACCTGGGGAAGAATTTACAGCCTGTAAAACAAACAGAGCAGCCTTTGCGTGAAGCTCCCTCCCCGTTCTCTTTGCAATGGAAACAGCTTGTTGCATGGCAAATACAGCCCCAAGAAATCGTAACTCTGTCGTCTTTGGGTTATTTGGGGAAGAGAACGGAGGTGTCGGCTTTGCTGCTAAAAGCTCAGCGGCTCCGTGGCGGGCGGGGTGCGGGGGACAGCCGGGGACCTCGGCGCCCCGGCACACTCGCAGCCTCAGCAGCCAGCCAGACGGGATGAGGGATGGCTGCTTGCGCAAGAATTACAAGTATGAAAAGCAAAAAGATTGAGCTTTTGGTGGGAAAGTGTCCCCTTCCCCCAAAGCCACCCAGAGCGGTGTGGTGGCCCCGGGAGGTGTCCCACATGAAGGTGCCGCTGGGACATCTTGCTGGCACACAAGAAGGTGTTCCAGGCGTGAGGTCCCGGCGATGGGTGAAGCCACATTGCGGGTGTCTCTCTTTGGCTCTGTTCTGGCTGGGTTTTGCCTCTTTCCCTGCAGGGCAGAGGCATGCTCCTGCCTTCCCTCTTCCTTAAACATTTTCCAGGGAAACATTTTGCCCCCAAATCAAAGCAAATGGCTGCTGAGGGGGTATAATTGCTGTCTGCTAAATCATCTTTTCCGGCTGATAGATCTGTAGTGGGAGACTCTGGCTCTGGTACCTCGGCCGGTGCTCGGAGAAGGGCAGCGAAGGGCCCTTCATCAGCAGCTCTGCCGGAGGTCCCGGTGCTGCTCACTGGCACATCGCACGCTGCTCAGCACCCGATTCTTGGGCGGGAGTGGGAGCGCGTGTGGCGGCCGCCCTTGCAGCCCACTCCAGCCCGTCCCGACCCGGCCGTTTCCTCGAAGGGTCGTTTAAGCAATTTGTACAATTTTGTTCTTCACGTGCGGCCGAGGAGCAGGATTTTAATTAATTTGAACTGTGCCGAGACTGCGGAGCATCAACATTTTTCTCATTCTTAAGATTGCTCAGAGCCCGAAAGAGACCCACACGGATGCTCTTTTTCTTAAAGGACCCATCTTTAATTAATTAAGGATTAGAAAATGATTAGTGGGTTGACTTGCAAAGTCCTGGGAGCATTCTTTAGCCCAGGAGCAAAGGTTTGGGTGTTTGCAGGGGACACAGGGCATTTTCCAAGCACGATGCTGCCTATGTGTCCCCAACCCGGTGAGAGCTCAGTCCTGCGCTGCACCTCGTGCTGTCGCAACAGGGATGTAAATGGGATTTTCCGTGTGAAACAGCATTTTTGCAGGGTGGTGCTGAGACCAGAAATGGGTTGATTGAGCCCTTTCCTCTGTCTGAATCCAGACACGACAACTTTGGGCTCTGCAGGGAACAGCTCCATTTACCCCAGTCTTGCCCTTGAAGGCTGGGCACGAGGTAAGCAGGGAGCACCTGGAGGGCAAACCTTTGTGTTAAACATCATTTTAATTAAAAAAAAAAAAGCTTTGGGACACCAGGGGCTGATCCTTGCTGTGCCCATGTGCTTGGTCTTGGTGAAAAAGGAGGATCCCCAGTCCTGAGCCACTGATGGTGCTCCTCGGGGTGTTAATATCAGGAGTGGTGCAGGAGAAACAAGGGAGGGGAAATCTCTGGATCTAGTCTTTTATTTCTTTTGGGGTAGGAGTTAGTAATGTTGAAAAATTTGGTAGTTTTCAGCCAACTATACTGGAACCACATCTATGGGGGACGTGAGTCGGGGCTGTGCTGTACGTCACGTCATGCCCCCGAATGTGGCCGCAGATTTGCTGGCCAGGGTGGTCCGTGGTGCTGGTGGGCACTGCTTTGGAGTGAGCAGGTCAGGGGCAGTCGGATGAGCCGGGGCCAGAGCATTCCCCCGGGACGTGGCCGAGACTGCCACTGCCAGGATTTTGTGGCTGGGTGAGAAGACATACGTAGGACGGGACAGTCGCAGTGAGCCTGGGCACTGTGTCCCAGGAGGGATTGCCTGACCGGTGGCAGCTGGGGAAGCCCCATCCATCGCCACTCCCCACTGTGCCCTTGGTGGGTCCATCACACTCCTCCATCCCATCTGGAGCCCGGTAGATGGATGGCATTCTGCCTCTCCCTGCGTTCCAGGGAGTCTGCAAAACAGGGATTTCCACCTCTGGATGTGTGCAGCCACTGCAGGGCTGGAGGCTGGAGTGGGTCCGGGGGAAGTTTGGGGAAAATTTTCATCCTTCCACCCTTTGCTGGGTGCCAAAGGGCAGATGCTGCGGCTCCTGGCTCCCTCATCCCCTGCCACGGCTGTGGGCAAGTCACTGGAGCTGCCCACAGGGCTGCCCACGGGGAAAGCGCTTATTTCTCTGCATCCCTGACAGGGTGTAGGGAGAATGGACTTCTAATGTCTGCAGAGAGGCTGAAATGCCGTATGTGGGCCCCATCCAAAATCTTTGTGAGGCAGGAGAGGGTAAGCAGGGTGGTAGGTAGCCTTCGTGGTCACAGCCAAGTAAGGAGCTCATCTCATACGGCTCCCACTGTATAAACAGTGGCTTCTCTCTGCACCACTGGACGAGCCAAGGGGAGTTTCTTGGCTCCAAGTGCGGGTCCGGGTGCTTCACGCCCCTACCAGGCCATCAGGAGCTTCGCTCTTTTCCTGTAACAAGAGATCTGCTCCTTATTCCCGAGATTTATTTTTAAAAAACCAAAACAACAAACCCCCTCTTATTCTTGTGCCTGGCTTGGAGCACCCAGAGCTGCTTCTGGCTCAGTCTGGCCCCAGCCAAGCCCCTGGGGACATCAGGCAGCATCGCTGTTTTGCTGCAAACCTCTAATTTAGGAGCATGGGAGGTGGGGGATTGGTGTCTGCCACCAGCCCTCGAGCAGACGGGAGTGGTGCTGGTTCCCCTCCTGAGACAGACACTGCTGATCCATCTGCATTTCCTTCCCTTTTATTTATTTATTTTTAATCAAAGTTCCTCTTTCAGGGATTGCATAGAGTTATCGCTGCCCAGAAACAGCGGTGGAGCATGATGCCCTCCCTCCCAGTGGGCTGGGGCTGCTCTGGGACCCCGTGGTCGATGGCAGCAGGGATTCTCCAGCTCTGCTGTCGGGAGCTCCCCCGGGTACAGCTGCTGCTTTTCTTATCACCCCTTCCCCTTCCCAGCCCGCAGAGGGATGCGCAGGCTCCTTCCTGAGGCCAGAAATTGCTGCTCTTTATGGCAACAGCCAGGCTTTTTCTCTCTCCACACTGAGACCTTGGGCATGGCATCAGCTTGCCTGGACTGGCGGCTGGGGGTGTGGATGCTGGGCTTTGCTGGGAACTTCTTCCCAGGAAGAATTTAAGATGGAGCTGGGACTTCTCTGTGCTCCTGCAGCCTCCGTCAGCTGGGCACAGCACCGGGGTGCAGCCCCAGTGCAGCCCTGGGGTCCTGCACTCCCAAACGTCACTGAGGGGTGAATTTTCGAGCTGGGTCTCTCCCCATCATGGCAGTTCGCTCCTCCCTTGCAGGGCTGTGTATGCTGAGCCCGGCGGCTGCTCGCTTTGTTGGGTGAAACCCTCCTGTACTTGACCAGCAACACTTCTTGATTCTTTTTCTGTTGTTGTTTATTCCAGGGCGTTTTGCTTCTCCCTTGCTGATCTCCCCCTGAGCCCTGTGCATCCCCACCTTGTTTATTGGGACTGAGCTGCCACTTCCCACAGCTCTTCTTCCACCGGTATGGTGCAGGTTTAGGAGCTGCTGCTCACCGTTGGGCAGCAAAAATGCGCTGAAAAGCCAGCATTTTGGAGCAGTTGGCTTGTGGCTGCTGTGGCCTGTCTTCTAGTGGGTGAGAGCACATGGACCCGGGAGGTCTGGGCTGGAAGGAGGTTTCGTTACACACCGTGTGAGCGAAGGGTGGATTTTTGGTGTAGGATGTTGCTGGTAAAACTTTTGCCTGGGTTCCCAAATCCAAACAAAGGCGTTTGTTGGCTGGCTTGCTTTCCTTGCACGGGGTCGGCAGCTCCTGAGGAGCTCCTGGCTCTTGGAGCCCTGAAGGAGCCCGGGTTGCTGCTGTGGCTGGGCACCACGCCACGCTTGGAGGATTTGCTGCCTTTGCCGGGTGGTTTGGAGCAAACCACATCCACAGCCGTGTCTGCAGCACAGAAACCTTCGAGGAGGGCATCGTCCCCATCGCTCTCTGCATGCTGAGCTACACAAGCGGGCTTGGAGCTGGGTTCTTCAGGACACCCCAAATGAAGGGCAATCCCAAGCAACAGCACCGGGCAGGGCGCATCTTTGTTGGGGTGGCTGCAGGAGAGGGCTGAGCCACAGTGCAGCCCCGTAGCCGCTGTGAAGGGCTCTGTCATCAGGTGGGTGCCACGATGCGCCTCACAGAGGAGCCAGGGGGGTGACAGGGGATGTGGGCACAGAACAGGAGCGGCACTGCCATGCTGGGGCACGTGTTTGCTTTCAGTTGTGGTCCAGTGAAATTGCGGCCAGAACCCTGGAGCTGCTCCAGGTTGGGATAAGCAGGGCCAGGGTCTAGCTTCAGTCCTCTCTTAAATTTGCTCCCCGTGTTTGTTGCTGGTGATGGGAGGGTGACAAATGCAACAGAATGGGAGTGCTCTGGGTGTCCTGCTGTGGGTGGCTGGGCTGGGCTGCTGTCGGGGCAGGATGGTGCAGAGGACACCCATCTGCGCCGTGCGACAGCGCTTCCTACGTCTGCCACCGCCAACGGCCACCTCTGTGCCCTGGAGCCTCCCCATCCCTGGTGCCTCTCTCATGTGGTGCTGCCCACGTTCCCCAAAATTGCAGGTTGCGAAGCTTTCCTTATTTGCCGTGGAGTGGTGAAGCTGTTGTGGGAAGGGTTGAGCTGAGTTCCCCTCAGTTCAGACTTTCTGCTCGTTAAAAACTTGATGGTTTTAATTAAAAAAACCAACCCACAACCTGGAGGCAGGCACAGGGTGTAAAACCTCCCTCGAGGTCTGTCCCAAAGGGTCGCAGCTTCTCCATCTCTGCAGTGTTCAGCTGCCAGTGCCAAGGACGACTTCTCCCACTGTACCAGAGTGTGAACATCCCGGTATTTCCCATGTGGGAGAGGAGAACATTTCCTTGGGCAGAGCCAGCCCCAGCTCCCCACCATCCCCACCATCTCGCTGCCCCGTAGCACCGGCTGATTTCCATGCTCATACCAGTAAGCCAGCAGCAGCACCCATGTGTCCGCATGACTGGGACAAGACAGCATCCTTGCTGAAAGCGTGGGGTTTCGCTTGGCTTTCACACTCCCTCCGCAGGGGAGGAGCAGGACATGATGTAGCACAGCTGCTCTGAGCTGGCCCTGCTCAAAAGATGTGGGATGCAGGAGGAGAGGCGTGGGGTGTGCAGGCAGCTCCTCTTAGGGGCAGGGAGAGGGATCTGCCGGTGTTTGCCATGGGTTTCCATAGCCAGAAGCTGGTTGGGAAGCTGTGCCATGGGGTTTTGAGTCTGCAAGTGAGTGCAGAAACCCAGGAGCATCTCTGAAAGGAGTCATGTGTAGCTGTGCCCTGGCTGCAGAGGGCGGTGCAGGAGAGGGGGCCCTGGAAAGGATGGGGACACTCGCAGTCCCACTCGGATGCTCCTCTGGAGCTGCTTCCTGCAAGGGTTGGGTTTGCTCTGCAGGATACCAGGTTGGGAGAAAGGGATTTGTTGATACAAACTGTCCCATCCCACCCAACTCCACATCCATCCCATCAGCAGCCGGGTGGGAGCAGGGAGAGTTCACTGGGGCGCTTGGTTTCGGTGCTGGGGATTGCTGGTGGCGCTGGACCCGCAAGCGTCAGCTGGGAGGTGGTCGGGGTGAGCCCGGATCAGCAGAAGCAAGGGTTGCCACGCAGAAAAAGATTGGCAGACCCCTGGGGGGCTGTTTCCTCTGTAGGTGTCGAAGCCCATCAGGCTCAGCATTGCTGGGGGTCTGGGGTCCGGGAGGCTGAAAGCTCCTTTCAGTGGATCAGGGACTGGACCAAGCGCTGTTGCCGATGTCATGGACACTGACGGGGTCAAGTCAGCCCCGAATTCCCTGTAAATAAGTGAAAGAAGCATATTTTGGGTGAAGGACAGCACGTGCCTTTGCTGACATGTGTTGAGCTCATGTTGGTTGTCCCCCCCAGCTCCAGCCTCGCCCAGAGCAGCTCCCCACTGCCGGTGCACAGTGGGTTTTGCAAGGGAAGAAGGTGGAGATGCTGGGGAGGTGCGAGGGCTGAGCCAGTGCCAAGGCTTTCCTGTTCCTCCAGCACTCTGCAGGGACCAGGGGGGCACATTTGGTGCCCTATTCTGTCTGCTTTGGGCACAGGGGCCGTGGGCTGAGCTGCCTGTGGGCTGCGGGGGCAGCCCAAACCCCTTAGCCTATAATTTCCTACCTCCAGCTCTTTTCCTTTTAGAGTAAAATTATATTTTGTGCTTTTCTGGCCCCAGGGCTGCCCCCCCCAGTCTGGACAGCTTCCTCTGAGTACTGCATTGCCCTTGCATGGTGCTGCACATCCCCGATGTGGTGATGAGCAGCCCAACACCAACTCCTGGGGGTGGCTTCAGGGTGTTCCCAGCATCCTATTAATTTTTTCTTGCAAAGCTGGGTTAGCAGGTAAACGGAGAAGGGTGTCCCATTGCTGACCTGCTGCTAACGACCACGGTGGTGGTCGTGGTAGAGCAGCTTTTTCTATTCCTAGTACCAAAGGGCTGGTGTTTAGCTCCTTGCAAAGCCCAGTAGCATCAGCCTGTGACCCAGGGAGGCCTCATCCTGCCCAGGCACTGATACTTGGGTCGGTGGGTCTGTGTGGGAGGGGGAGAATGATGGGCTGGGTGATGCCATGGGCGATGCTGGTGTGTTCAGTGCAGGGATGAGCTGGTCTCCTGATGTCCAGGGTCATGATCAGGCCAACTCCAGTTGGGGAAACACCAGCACCAGTTTAAGGGACCTGAGCTTCAGCCAACCAAAATCATCCCCATCTGATAATTTCTGCTTATTTTCTCCCTTGCCATGATTTTAAAAATATTTTCTGAGAAATTAAATGTTTTTTCTTCTAGTTGTTGCCTTTTTCTGTTGCATGTGCACAGGGTCGGCTCCCTGGACACCGCCGTGCGAACGGGCTCCACTTCTGTCTATTTGAGGTCATCACTGACATCATCTTGGTTGGCGAATGGGCCTTTTACATCGTTTCTTTTCTGGAGCCGGGTTGATGCTCGAGCTCTGAAGTGAAATGGGGGTATTCTTCTTTCTCCATGTCTTTTTTCCTGTTAGAGACAAGTCAGGAAAGTTCACTGAGCCGAGATGTTTGCTGCTCGAGTGTGCCAGAGCTGCCTGTAACAACAGAGCTGGGGCAGGGTGAGGTTGTGGAGGAATAGGAAATGAAAACCTTTTCAGCTCAAAAAATTCTTACAATGGCAAAAAACCAAAGCAAACCAAAGCTAAATATAGCGGGGCCCGTGAGTTTGCTTCGACTTCTGGCGAATGCTTGTGGTGGGAGAAAAAAAGGGTCATTTTAAAATAAAAAACCCCCCCACAGAAGTCGTCTGTTGATATGCTGCTTTGGGCAGCTTTTTGCTGGGGTGTTGGGGCAAGAAGCGGCTGTGTGGAGCCCTGGGAGCGGCTTTTTAGCTCAGAAACATGCGTTTGAAGAAATACTGTATCTTTTAAAAACAACCCATCAGCTGGAGCAACATGGCCCCGGGTAATGTCTCGGGTTTACTGGTTTATACAGGTTTTGAGATGGATTCACATGCCGGGGTGGCCCTGGGTGATGCTGGGGGCCGGGATTGCCACGAGGATGCAGGGTTGGACCGTCACAGTGGGCAAGGGCTGTGGGACGTGTGTCGAGCAGGGGTTGAGATCAGCCTTTCTCCCCTCTGCAGCTGCACTAGTGCTTTTATCTGCTGGCAGCAATTCCCGTCGCTCTGCTCCTGCCTCCCAGTGCCTTGGCTGGGGTTTCGGAGGGTCCTGACGCGATGTTTCGTATTTGCTGGGGCTGGGGCCGTGCCCACGGGAACCATGGGTGCGTGCAGGCGTTTTCCATCACACCCTGTTCATGCACTGGGAGACCTTCCCCTGGAGTTCTTGTTTGCTTCACAGGTTTTTTAACAGGTCCCCAAATACACATAAAAATGACGGATGTGCGCTCTGTTTCCCTGCTCTGTTTTTCTCCACCCGGAGCAGATGGCCGGTGCCGAAGCCGTTGGCGTGGGCTCCTCCGGCGCGGGGCTCGTTGCGATGTCTCGGAATGCTGTGACCGGGTGCTGCTAATGGGAACTCGATTCTGAACGGCTCTGCTGATGCTGTTAGAGCTCTTTGCACCGGCACTGATACCCAAAAGCCACTCACTGGTGCTTCGCAGGGATGCCACACTTGGTGCAAACACCCTTGTCGCCCTGCCCGGAGCCTGGAGCCCTGAGGACGGGCACCGGGGCAAACCCTGGGGTTGTTCCTGCAGGGAGGCAGTCATCCCCGGCCTGCCAGGTGCTGCGTGCAGGGATGCACCCCGAAACTTGCTGCGCATGGAAAGGGAGCCAGGATGCTCTGGCAGGGCTGGGTGCGACACATGGAACAATGCTGAATCCCCAGCGATGCTTTAACCCTCTCCCTCTGTTTTTTCCCAGACTCCAGAATCTTCCTCGTCTACAACGCGGGCGCGCAGGGCTGCCTGGAGACGAAGGACTCGCTGGTGAGACTCGCCAAGGGCTGCAACGCCAGCGCCCCGGCCCAGCAGTGGAAATGGGTCTCACGAAATCGCCTCTTCAACGTGGGGTCCATGCAGTGCCTGGGGGTGTCGTGGCATGGGGCCAATGCCACGGCGGGGCTGCACCCCTTGGCCACCTACGAGTGCGACCGTGAGTCTGTCAACATGCGCTGGAGCTGCCGTGGCCTCGGGGAGCAGCTCTCCCAGCATCTCGGTGCCCGCCCGGGCAATTCCTCCCTGGACAGGGGAGACCAGGCCCGCGGCTCGCAGTGGAGGACATATGGTACCGAGGATGATCTCTGCTCCGTGCCCTACTCTGGTAACGCCTCCATAACTCAAACCAACCCCCAGCTGAGGCTGCTGTGCTGCAGCAATCGCGTCCTGCCTGGGGAGCTCAGTCCCAGCTTTCTGGGGCTGCAAAACCAGGCAGGATTGGGGTGATGGGGAGTGGGCAGCCTCCAGGCACCCTGCTAGCCCCCACACCAAGCCAACCCGCATCCCTCACCCAAACCTCCCTCCAGCCCCCTGTACACAACAGCCTCAAGCAAGGGCTCTTCTTTCCCCCAGAGATTTACACCATCCAAGGCAACTCGCACGGGAAGCCGTGCACCATCCCCTTCAAGTACGACAACCAGTGGTTTCACGAGTGTACCAGCACGGGGCGGGAGGACGGCCATCTCTGGTGCGCCACCACCCAGGACTATGGCAAGGATGAGCGATGGGGCTTCTGCCCCATAAAGAGTAAGTGAGGGGATAAGCAGAAACCCCCTGTTCATCCCTCCCGTGGGCTTTCCTGCCTCTCCCCTTCCCTCCTTGCTCATCCCTACTTCCATGAGTCAAAGCAGCCCCACTGCCTTCTCATTATCTGGATTTTGGGGGTTATTGGGGGTTTTTGGAGCCACAGATGGGGCTGCATTGGGTGCTCATCCCTGCAGGCAATGACTGTGAGACCTTTTGGGACAAGGACCACCTCACCAACAGCTGCTACCAGTTCAACTTCCAGTCAACGCTGTCATGGCGGGAGGCCTGGAATAGCTGCGAGCAGCAAGGGGCCAACCTGCTGAGCATCACTGAGATCCATGAGCAGACCTACATCAACGGTGAGACGATGGCAGCCTGGCTCTGCACCCATGCCCCTCGCCCAGGGTAGAACTGGTGGCACTGTGGCCATCGCTGGTTGCTCTGCCTGCCCCAGGGAGTTGGTTTGGGGATGGTGACAGGCTGAGGGTTGAGCTGGCACTGGGAGAACTGATCCTGCCCCTCTGGCTGTGTTGGTCCCAGGGCTGCTGACGGGATACAGCTCCACGCTCTGGATTGGACTCAACGACCTGGACATCAACGGAGGCTGGCAGTGGTCAGACAACTCACCCCTCAAGTACCTCAACTGGGAGAGCGGTGAGATGGGGGTCATGGTGATGATGGAGGGCTGGGGAACAGCCTGTGACCATTGGAGATGGCCCCATGGCAGGGGAGATGGCACAGGCTGCTGCAAGGTGTCCCCTTGCTGCCTGGGGACAGAGAATGCCATGAGGTTGTGGAGCAGACTGGGACATCCGTGGAGCTGGAAGGGGGATGTAGGATGCTGGAGGGGGAATTGTCCCTCTGCAAACACTCGGCAGCCCTACAGATAGCCTGGGTCGAGCACCCTTGGTTGTTGCATCCCCCCTTGGTGCTGGAGTGCGGCTGAGGAGTGGTGCCCAACCACGGACACCCGTCTCTAACCCTGGGGTGCTCAGGTAGCAGAGGGACCTGTGGTGAGGGCTGCTCTGGTCAAGCTGGTGCTGTCACACAGGGTGCTGGTGGGGACAGTGTTACCCTACGAGCAGGTTTGGGGACAGGCAGGGACAGTTTAGGTCTGGTGCCATGTTCCCCCCATCTGCCATCCAACGTTTGTGGGTAGAATAGCGATGCTCCAGGTCTTTGTGCAGCGAGGCACAATAAATGATCCTGGGCATGTGGGGTCACGTCTTCATCGTGCAAAGTAACAAAAGAAATAGGTCTTTACTGGTGTTGGAGCAGGGAGAGCTGCACCCTGCCACTGCCAGTTCTTGCGCAGGGCTCTGCCTGTGTGCGCAGCGTTGGTGGCTCTGCCCCGGCCCCGCCAGCTCCGCAGCAGTGTGTTCCCCTCTCACCCCCTTTCCAGACCAGCCAGACAACCCCAGCGAGGAGAACTGCGGGGTGATTCGCACCGAGTCATCTGGGAGGTGGCAGAACCGTGACTGCGGCATCGCCCTCCCCTACGTCTGCAAGAAGAAGCCCAATGCCACTGCCGACCCCTTCCTGACGGGTGAGTAGGGGGATGAGCCACACCGGGAATGGGCAGCCTTGTTTCCCACCTGGGTGTGCTCCCATCCCAGTCAGGGGATGCTGTCCAAGTGCCGCAGCAGCCCGTGGAGATGCTCACGGTGTCCCCAGCTTGCTGGTGTGCTGGGTGTGCAGAGCAGTGATGGAGCTCTCGGGGGTGCCCAAATTTGAAAATCCCTCCCCAAGGAGCATCCCCCGAGAAGTGCTCAATGCAATTACAGGTTGGGTGGTAGGGGGGGAACCAAGAGGAGCAGGAGGTCCCCACAGTCCCAGGGGACAGGGTGCTCTCTGCTCTGCTCTGCCATCACTCCTCTGTGAACAAAAGGGTGTTTGTTTTGTCCCTGGAGTTCCAAAGGCAACGCTGCCTGCACCTTGCCATTGCCTGTTACATTTTGGCTGTAACTTTCCACCGATGCTTTGGTTTGGTCTCCTGAGCAACCTGTGGGACTGTGGTCCCTGCCTGTGGTCCTCTCCCTGCCAAGGAGAGGGTTGGAGAGTGGGACAGTAGCCCTCAGGCTGCCTTGTGTCCTGCCAGACTCGTGGTCGGAGGTGAAGGTGGACTGTGAGCCCAGCTGGCAGCCCTTCCAGTCCAGCTGCTACCGGCTGGTGGGAGAGAAGAAGAGCTGGCAGGAGGCGAAGAAGACCTGCCTGCGGAGTGGGGGGGACCTGGTCAGCATCCACACCCTCTCCGAGCTGGAGTTCGTCACCAAGCAGATCAAGCAAGGTGAGGGGGAGCTTGCTGTGCCCGCAGCACCCTTCCCGTCCCATTTTGTGGTCTGTGGAAAGGGCACTTCTATGTGATGGAGGCTGTGAAGATTAATTGATTCGTGGCTGTGAAAGGATGAAGGCCCCAGGCTGGGGCAGGATGTGTTTCTTGGAGGAGCCCACACCCCGCATGCATCCTCCATCCAGCAATAAAAAGCCACTCCTGGGAGTCTGCAGTGTGGAGGATGAAAATACGCAGCTGCAGCTGGGCATGGCACTGGTCCCAGGTGGTTAATGTCGAAAAAGATGGGAAAAAGTCAGGCTGAGCTTGCTGGAGGAGGCTGCACCTCATACTGCTAAATCTGCCCGGGAGACAGGTCTGCCGTGCAGCAGGCCAAGCAGTGGGGGGATGCCTGCCTTTGGCGTCCCAGGTTTCACCCAGGGGTTACACCCGATGGGGTTGAAGTTTCCCATGTCAGGATGTGCCTGAGCTGGGGTCGTACTCGGGAAGTTTCAGCCCGAACAGTCACACAGTGGTACAGCGGAGCATCTGTGCCACCATCCTCCAGACCCCACTGTGGCACCCCTCGTTAGGGTCAGCCTCAGCTCGGGTTTGCTGTTCCCACACGAATGCAGTCCCTCCAACCAAATTACGCACTACCGTGAGCCCACAGCACGTCCCTGCTCTGCAGGGGAAGAGTCTGGCAGCAAAACCCACAAGGGGGTGTTGGGGGGCCCAAACTTCAGCAGGAACAGGGGAGGGGCTGGGGGCTGAAGGGTGGAGGAAGGAGGGAGATGTGTTGGTGCTCCAGACAGGGATGGGATGGGAGGGAATAGTTTTGCCAGGTGCTTTGCAGAGATGCAGCCCTGTCACAGGGGCTCATGTGGAGGGGGCGTTCTGCAAGGTTTCAGCCTGGCACAGGGAATGTCACCCCCTGACTCTCCTGTCTCGGCAGATGTGGAGGAGCTCTGGATTGGCCTAAATGACCTCAAGCTGCAGATGAACTTCGAGTGGTCAGATGGGACGCCCGTGAGGTTCACCTACTGGCATCCCTTCGAGCCCAACAACTTCCGTGATAGCCTGGAAGACTGCGTGACCATCTGGGGGCCGGTGAGAGCGCAGGGCCTGGGCGGCTCATCCTGCACTGCCACAGAGAGCACTGCAGCATCCCCATGGCTGGGGAAGGGATGCCTCGGGGAGCATCTCTGGCTGGGTTTGAACCTGGTTCATCCCAGGTGTTGGGATGGGAGGGATCCAGCACAGCATCCTCAAGGATTTGATGAAAGTCTGTGGACCCAAGGTGGGGCTGGATAGGCTGGGGAATCCCCCAGGCTGTCAGGTAGGCTCAATCCTGCTCTTCTCCATGCTGTGCAGGAAGGGAGGTGGAATGACAGCCCGTGCAACCAGACCTTGCCCTCCATCTGCAAAAAGCCTGGACGGGTGAGCCAGGAGAAGGAGGAGGATGACCACGGGTGCCGAAAGGTGAGGAGGACCTGGGATGGGAGGTGACTGGCTGCTCCGTGGCTCTCTCTGATGCTCGGGGCTTTGGGGTCATGGGGGATCTCTTCCCAAAACCATTTCAGGGAGCCCTGATGAGCAGCACCCAGAGGGGTGCATCTGTGCCCAGGGGCTGCCAGCGTGGCAGAGCGTCCTGGGCTGCTGAGCCCCTCGCTTCCCTTGCGTGAGGCTGCGGGAAGTAACTGGGACAAAACGTATGTCTCCATTGTCCAAGATGGGCTGGCGTGGTTGCCCTCCCCCTTGGGCTAGCTTGGTTGCCAGCAGGGACATTCATTTTTTTCCCCCTGGCCTCTCTCCGTGCCAAAACCTGGCAGCAAAGCTGCTCCGTGCAGGAGCCTGGCGGGACGGAGGCAGCTGCCGGCCCTGCGATGGCAGGCTGTGTCCTCTGAGCAGGATATGGGCGTTCTGGGGACATGGCCACCAGACTGGTGGGTTCTCACCCAGATCACGCTCAGCCTCAGTTTCCCCAGCTGTTGAGCGGGGCTGAGGCTGCCCCATTCCCACGCTTGCTGGGAAGTTGCTTTTGTGCCTCTTTGCAAAGCCTTCGAGAGGCGAGCCTGGCATCGCCGCTGCTCTTGAACCTCTCCCAGCGTTTCACAGCAAGCCAGCTCGCGCCCAGACTAGCAAGCAGCCCCTCCGGGCTGGCTCCCAGAGGTGCTGCCGGGCTGCGCCGGCGGCTCCTCCGAGGTCTTTACCCAGTCACAGCAGAGACAAACCCCAGCAGCCGCTTGGCTCTGCGAGAGCCTGGGGGGAGCAGGGCAGCCGGGTGAGCTGGCATGCCAGGCCAGATTCAGGGGGCTGCCAGCCGGAGCCGGAGGAGCCCCAGTGTTGGTGGGTGCTGGGGACGAGGCACTCCGTGGCAGTGTGCCACCACCACCCGTCTGCTTGTCCCCGCAGCAGGCCTAGGGTCTTGTAGGATGTCCCAGCGCAGATTTAACTCCCTCCTGCCACTCCAGCCACAGTCTTACCATTGCCCTGAGTGCCCAGCAGAGAGATGCACCCGCTGGGAAACAGCCTGGGAGGGACAAATGAACTGAGGAAAGGCCTTTTCCCATCCTTCCTCCCCCTCCTCATCCTCAGTGGGACCATTTGCCATCTGGATACAGAGGCTGATGGAGAAGAGGCAGCATCTTGCTCCGAGGATTGACACCTGTCCTCTCCAGTCACCATGCTGGTTTTTCTTGGTAGCTTTGCTGCTTTTTCTCCCCCTCTCCAAAACTCCTTTATTTTTGGAACAGCCTTGAAGGAAGCTATGGGGGATGAAGGTTTGGGTGACAGGGAAGGCAGAGCGGGAGAGAGGTGTGGAGGCACGTGGGATCGGGAGATGGAGGCAGCTGTTGAGATTGGCAGTCCTGTCCTGGCCCCTTTTTGGAACATGGGGTTGCTGTGGTGCTCGGTGGATGGGAGAGCACCCGTGTGGTTTTAGTGATGCTGAGGCCCAGGGCTGGTTGAAGACCCCTCTGGGGACATCCAGACCCTTCTGGGGACATCAGGGACTGGCACTGTCCCATGCTGGGTCCCTTTTGTCAGGGATGCTCAGGGGCATCCACGCTGTTTCTGGTGGGACCCAGCCAATGGGTCCATACCTGGGTTTGCTAACTTTGGGGGAAGACTGCAGGAGCAGGGTTTTGTGGAAAAAATATGGTATTTGGGGTCATTTTCCTCTTGGTCTCCCAAAGCTGCTTTTCTACTTCCCTCCCGACCGTGCTGATGCTGCTGCAGATGGCGTATGTCCCCCACTGTCCTTCCAATGCCTGGGGGACCTAGGGCTAAAACCCCAGTGAGGCTTCCTGCCGTGCCAGGAGGGTCCCTGAGCCGGGGGCCACGTGTCTCCCTGGCTGAACCCCTTCACCCTTCCATCTCAGCTTGCTCTTCAGTCACACGCGTGTCCCCTCTCGCGGATGAGCCCCCACATCTCTCCCTGTTTGCTGCCAGCCCTGGGGCCACCCCGGTCCCTGCTCTGGCAGCAAACAGGCACTATTGTGTCTCCAGCCCCAGAGAGGCTCCAACATCAACAAGGCAGGGGATTAAAGCAGGCTGCGGTGGACTCGCACTGGATTTGGCCCTGCGGCGTATAGAGGAGGATTGTGTTCCCCTCCCCGCGCCCTGGCCAGGGCTGGACGTTGGCAGGGAGAGCCATTTCCCCGTCTTTGAAGCTGCCTGGGTGTTTGTTTTCCTTGCAGCCATGTCCTCTGGGGCCAGGGGCTTGTTAGAACTCAAAGCTGAGTGGGGTCAAGCCGGGGCGGCCGGGGCAAGAGACCTCCCAGGAGAAGGTGGAGGCGGTGGCAGGGGATGGGGGATGTTGCTCTTGTCCCCATGCTGGGGAGGGCTGGGGCGAGCAGTGGCAGACGTCCCCTGTCACCCGTCCCCAGGGCTGGAAGTGGCACAGCCCCTCCTGCTTCTGGCTGGGCGAGGACCGTGTCTCCTACAGCGATGCCCGCAAGCTGTGCTCTGACTACGGCTCCACGCTGGTCACCATCACCAACAGGTCAGTGCCATGCCAGCGGTGGTGGGTTTGCCCCCAAATGAGCCCCTCCAAGGTGGTGTGACCCAACAGTTGGGCTTTGCACACAAGGCCTGGGGCATCACTGCTGCTCAGCATCCTGGCTCGCAGCATCGCCCACTCTGGCCACCCCTCCAGGTTCGAGCAGGCCTACGTCAGCAGCCTCATCTTCGGCTGGGACGGGGAGTATTTTTGGACAGCACTGCAGGACATCAACGAGACAGGCGCTTTCCGCTGGCTGAGCGGTGACGAGGTCGTGTACACCCACTGGAACCGCAACCAGCCCGGTAAGGGGGTGGCCGTGGGTGGGATGGGGATGTCCCCTCCCTGTGAGGCAGGTGCTGCGCCTGGCACGGTCTGAGCCTAAGGCTGGCATCCTCCCCACTCCTGTGAGTGCTCCAGGTTACAACAAGGGCGGCTGCGTGGCCCTGGCCACCGGCAGCTCCACGGGGTTGTGGGAGGTGAAGAACTGCAGCACCTTCAAGGCCAAGTACATCTGCCGTCAGAACCTGGGCACCCCGGTGAACCCCGAGCTGCCTGGTCCCTACCCCACACCCAGCCTCACTGCCACTTGCCCCCTGGGATGGAGCTCTGACTCCAAGCTCCGCCACTGCTACAAGGTAATGGGGGCTGGGGGGCTTTCCCTGGCCATTGTGGGGGTGCATGTGCCTCCCCAGTGGTGTGGGAGGGGTGTGAAGGAGCATGTTTTTGGTGCTTGCAAAGGGCAGCCTGAACCCCACGTGCCTGGTCCGGGCTGTGTGGTGGCAGCATGCCCCAGGATGCTGTTACCTGCAGGGTGGGGATGATGCTTTGCTCCTCCCCGGTGCTGAGCCCCCTCCACTGCCGGTTTCTCCCTCCCCAGGTGTTCAGCTTTGAAAAACTGCAAGAGAAGAAGGCATGGGTTGCAGCGCAGGAGTTTTGCCACGAGCTGGGGGCCCAGCTGCTCAGCCTGGGCAGCTACGAGGAGGAGCACTTCATCGCCAACACCCTCAACAAGATTTTTGGGTGAGAGGCTGGCTGCGCCAGCGCAGGTCCCACTGTGCAAATGCGCTTGGCACAAGCTCACACCCATCCCTGTGCTCTGGCATGCCTGGACGAGGCACAGATGTGACTGCCAGGGTGAACGTGTGTATGGAAAGTGCATCTGTTGGTGCTGCTACACTGAAGAGGCGATGCAGAAGCGCAGGAAATTCAGTGTAATTTGGGGATGGAGCTTGGTTTTAAAACTGCTTCAGCCCTGAGCTGGTGTGCAAGAGCGTGTGTGTTATCCAGACTCCTGCCACACAGTGTTGTGGGGACGGCAGGCTGCAGAAATGAACAAAGAAAGGCCAGATTGTAAATATGTATTTGTACATAAACATAAAACCCTCCAGTTTGTTTGGGGGGGTGTTCTCACTCTTCCCCCTGGCTCCCCGCAGGGAGTCAGAGCCGGAGCTCCATGAACAGCACTGGTTTTGGATCGGCCTGAACCGGCGGGACCCGGCGGGGGACAGGAGCTGGAGGTGGAGCGACGGGCTGGGGGTGAGTCCGTGCGGGGCGGGTTGTGGCAATACGATCCCACTGGTATTTGGGGTGCACGGGGGGCAAATCCAGCGCTGGTGGAAATGCCCAACACCGCCTGTCTCTCTCGACCCCCAGTATTTCTACCACAACTTTGACCGCAGTAACTACGATGACGATGACATCCGGACCTGCGCGGTGCTGGACCTGGCCTCCCTGCAGTGGATGCCGATGCAGTGCGAAGCCCAGCTGGACTGGATCTGCAAACTGCCCAAAGGTACCCGCGAAGAGACCCCCAGACCCTTCAGCTTTGAGTAAGCTGGCCAGAGGGTGGGCTGCGGGACAGTGGGGTGGGTGCAGAGAGACCCTCTGTCCCCTCCCTTCCGAAAGCTATACTTTCATGGGAGGATGAGTCCCAGTTCAGGGGTTGGGAGAGCTACTGCCATCCCAGGGGGATTCGGGAGGGCACCTCGCCTGCGGGCAAGCATCAGCGGGAGCATCCCAGCCCCACATCCCGCTGACAGCCTCTCCTTGCCCTTTCACCAGGTGCTGATGTGAAGGAGCCAGAGATCACGACCCAAGGTGCCTTGGCACAGCCGCGTGTCCGTCCAGTGTAGACTGTCCCCATCCCCCCCTACCCCTGCGGGCGAGGCACGGTCCCTGTGGGGCATCCCTGCAGCATTATCTGGAGAAGGATGGATCCTGTGTGGGGCTGCCAGAGGGAGGGGAGCCCAGGCATCCGGCTGTCCCTTGCTGCATGGCATGGCTGCAGGGACTGGGCAGGATCCGGCCCCTCAGCTGGATGCTGACACTGTCCCTGCGGGAGAGGGGCAAAAGCAAAGCTGACCAGCCTGCAGGGGACCAAGGGACGGGTGGCAGGCGCGAGGGGCTGCAGCAGGGGCGGCACTGCCACGGTGTGACGCCACATCCCTGCCTGCAGGCAGCAAAGAGTGGGTGAGGTACCAGGAGGCTGAATACAAGTTCTTTGAGCACCACTCGACGTGGGTGCAGGCGCAGCGCATCTGCAGCTGGTTCCAGGCAGAGCTGGCGTCGGTGCACGGCGAGGCTGAGCTGCGCTTCCTGGGCCAGAACCTGAAGAAGGTACTAGGGGGACAGGGACGTCCCCGGGCACTGACAGGCTCCGCTGCCTCTCCGGGCTGCTCCCTCCCAGCATCTTCCAACCTTGGCCTGGGGACAGCCAGGCTCTACTGGGGTCAAGATGGGTTGTGGTGGTGGGTCCCAGTGCCTGGGTGTGGGTTTGGGGCTCAGCAAGGTGATGCCTTCACCCCAGTGCAAGCTGGAGGGGGGCTGACCAGTCCCTGTGCCCGGGGTGGTCATGGCTGTCCCTGAGGACGTGCAGTCCCTGTGGGCACTGACGTGTCCCCTCTGGGCGTGCAGTTCTCCAGGGGCCAGGAGCAGCACTGGTGGATCGGGCTGCACACCTATGACAACGACGGGAGGTTCAAGTAAGTTGGAGATCGAGCCCCTGCATCCCCATGCCACTGTCCCCAGCCCGCAGAGCACCATGGCTCAGCAATTCCACCTTGGGGTGGGTGGGGGTCCATCCTGGCATGCCAGGATGGAGGTTCCTCACCCAAGAGAGGGCAGTGGTGGGGCACACTCCCAGTTAGGGTGTGTGACTGATCCCATTCACCATCACCACTCGGCCTCGTGCTCCCGCCGGTGCCTTTCCCAGGTGGTCCGATGGGTCCCTCCTCAACTTTGTGTCCTGGGCACCAGGCAAGCCCCGGCCCATCACCAAGGACAAGAAATGCGTGTACATGACTGCGAGCAGAGGTGAGGGGCCAATCAATGGCCGCACTGGGGCTCTGAGGGGGCTGGGGGCTGCCGGCCAAGCGGAGACTCCCTTCCCCCAGTGCGGCGGGAGGGTCATGCCTGGCCTGTCCCTCCCCACAGAGGACTGGGGAGACCAGAAGTGCCTGACGGCGCTGCCCTACATCTGCAAGCGGAGCAATGGGACAGCTGCAAAGCCTTCCCTCCCACCACTGCCCGCTCCCGCGAGTGGGGGCTGTCCCCGCGGCTGGCTGCCCTTCCTCAGCAAGGTACAGAGAAGGGATGGGGATGGGGGGGACACAGCCAACTCCTGGCCTTCCACCGGCCCCACTGAGGGGCTGGGCAGGGATGCATGCACGTGTTTTGGGGGAAGTGCTGGGGTGTGCATGCACAGGGATGTGGGAGAGGTGTGCTGTGGGCAGGGGGTGCAGAAGCGGGGGATGAGGGTGCATGCACATGGAAGCTGGGAGAGAGGTGCTCTGCGGGGTGCGGAAGCAGAAGGGGTTGGGGGACTGACAGGCACGAGGGCGCAAAGGAGAGAAGGACTGCTGGGGCAGAATGGGGCTGTAGAGGGTGGGTGAGCAGGGAGGGCTCAGGGCTTGGGGTTGTGGGAGATGGCTGCACCCACTGGACTGTCCCGTGTCCCTGCCCCTGCAGTGTTTCAGCTTCAACGGCCATGACAAAGCAGAGATAGTGAAGTGGCCGGAGGCAAAACAGGCGTGTGAGAGCCAGGGTGCCGTCCTGGCCACCATTGACAGCCCCCTGGAACAGGGTAGGTCCCTCCTGCCCCCACCAGCCCCACTGGCTGGGGACCTGCCAGGGATGGTCCTCAGCACCTCACCCATCGCTTGCAGCTTTCATCACATCCATGCTGCCCAACATCTCCTTCGACCTCTGGATTGGCCTCCACGATGCCCAGAGGGAATTCCAGTGGGTGGAGGGTGAGCCTCTGCGGCACGTGAGCTGGGCACCTGGCGAGCCCTCAGGCTGCAGCACCTCGAGCCCCCGCGACAAGCCGGTGAGCGAGATCCCCCCCATAGCATCCCCCATCCCCTGGGAAGGTCTCAGCCCCGTGTCCCACCACAAGGGTGGAAGGGTTTAGTATGCCTGTCGGAAGGCAGAGCAGGATCTGGCCTCCTGGGGTGGGGGTCCCTGGGGTGGAAGTATCCATGGGGTGGGGTGACCGTGCTAAGGGCACTGCTGACCTTGCGGCTTGGCTGTGCAGACCAACTGCGTGGTGGTGTGGCATGGCTCGCCCCCCCACTTCACGGGGCGCTGGGACGACCGGAGCTGCGTGGAGGAGAAGCACGGCTACATCTGCCAGCGGAGCATAGGTAGTGGGGGACAGTGGGAACAGCCCCAGTCTGCTTGCTGGGGACCTGCCACCACTGCCCTGTGCCCTGTGCTGTGGCCAGGAAGCTGTGGCCAGGAAGCTTGGGGTGATGGTCTCAGCTTGAGGGTGGAGCTCAGGGCGTTGGGGGTCTTGGGGACTTGGGCTTGACTTGCCAGGGAGTCCCTGGTCCCAGCAGTGTGTGGGGCACCCATGAATCTGCACACTAGTCTGGCTCTGTGTGTCCCATAGGGATGTGCATCCTGACAGACAGCCCCAAGGTGGGGATGGTGCCAGGGTGTCACTGCTCATTGCCCCTGGGGACGTGGCCTCTCCACCCTTCCTGGCTGCACCGGGATGTCCCCAGGTGCCTGTGCCCCATCCATAGCACTGCCAGGGCCACTCTGGCTTGGGAGGGATGGACAAGGGGGTAACCCTCTGGGACGCAGGAGTGTCCTCCCTGCGCTCTGACTGTGTCTCTTTGCTCCCCCAGACCCATCCCTCAGCCCCGCACAGATGCCGTACCCCCCCTCGCCCACCGGCACCCTCTTTTACCACAACAGCACTTACCGCATCCTGCAGAAACCCCTCAGGTGGCACGAGGCACTGCTGCTCTGCGAGACCCTCAATGCCACCCTGGCCACCATCCACGACCCTTACAGCCAGGCTTTCCTCACCCAGGCCGTCAGCAGCCTGCGGGCTCCGCTCTGGATCGGGTTGGCCAACGATGAGGTGAGGGAAGGGGTCAGACACCTAGGGCAGGGGTCCCCAGTGGGTCACAGCAGCCTCCCCCAGCTTCTCCTTCCCTTGGTTCTCCAGGGAGGCCGGAGCTACTCGTGGCTGACGGAGGAGAGCCTCTTCTATGCCAACTGGCAGGACGGGGAGCCCCAGCAGGTCACCGGCTGCTCTTACATGGATGTGGATGGGAGCTGGCGCACAGCCGGCTGCGACACCAAGCTGCAGGGGGGCATCTGCCAGCTCCGAGCAGGTGCTGGCCTGGGGGGGCACAGAGGCTCAGCACAGGGTGGACAGGGTGGGGAGTGACCAAGGGCTGGGGATGGCATCCCATCTGGGACCATCTGGATCTCTGTGCACATCCTTGCGGGGCTGGGTGTCTCAGTGTGCTGTGGGACCCCACACCCTGTGCCCCTCACCCACCTCCAATGCACCGTGTGCTCCCAGGTGCCCCCCGCACGCACAAGTGGAGCTACAGCGGCAGCTGCCCCAAATCGCTGGAGGACTCGTCCTGGATCCCCTTCCGGGACCATTGCTACACCTTCCACATGGAGATCACCCTGGGGCAGAAAGAGGCCATGAGGAGGTGCCAAAAAGGTAGGGGGGGCTGTGGTGGCCGGAGAGGGGTGATGTGCTTTTGGAAATGGAAGAGGATGGGGTCCTCAAGATGCCTGTGGGTGCCTGAACCTGTCAGGTGTGTGACCTGTCGCTGCGTCCATGTCCAGCCTTGGTCACACACCGTCTCCTTGCTGGGGTTGGGGTTCCCCAGCTCCCATGTGGTTCCTCAGCTTTGTCCTCTCTGGCACTGCTGCTCCTGAGCTCCGTCCTCTGAGCTCTGGGCTCTTCCCTGACACTCTTTCCTTGGCAGTTGGTGGCGCGGTGTTGTCCATCCAGGATGAGATGGAAAACGTCTTTGTGTGGGAGCACCTCCAGGGGTACGAGGGCCCGTCCAAGGGAGCCTGGCTGGGCATGACCTTCAACCCCAAAGGTACAAAGGAAGGAACAACGTTTTACCCCCTTAGGTGACCCCATGGATTCCCAGCAGGTTTGCGGTGAGCAGAGGAAGCCCTTGGTGGTGGCACCAGTGGGGGGCTCATGCCAGGGTGTCACCAGGGGCCCCATTGCCTCAGGCCATGCTGGATGTGCCACCGCTGTCCTCTAGCTTGGTGGGATGGGAGTGGTGGCTTTCAAGCCCAGGGCCTCCTCCAAGGTGCTGGAGCCTGTGGGTTCAGGAAGGTGCCCTGCAGCCCCCAGTCCTCCCCATCACCCCATCACACCTCCCCATCGCACCTCCCCATTGCCACATCACCTCCTCATCTCCCCATCACACCACCCTGTGCTTTCTGAGCTGGGGCAAAGATGGGGTGTCCCCTTCAGCTTCCTCAGACCTAATTCTTCTGTTTCCCAGGTGGCACCCTTGTTTGGCATGACAACACCGCTGTGAACTACTCCAACTGGGGCCAGCACGACACCGGGCCCAGCATGCTCAGCCAGAACAGCTGCTACTGGATCCAGAGCAGCAATGGCGTGTGGCGCCTGGGCTCCTGCACCAATGTCACCATGGGGGTCATCTGCAAGATCCCACGAGGTAGGGCTTTCCTTCACTCCCTGAGGTGCCTGGGCTGATGTGGGGTGAGCTGGGGGTCCAGGCAGGATGCTGCAGGGCAGAGCTGTGTCCTGCTGGCAGCACCACCCCTGTGTGGAGGGTGATTCCAGTGCAGGGGGATATAGGGGCTGGTGCCGGGGTCTGCAGGCTCCCACTGGGCTCAGTGGAGCTTGGGTGGGCTGTGCATGTCTCCATGGCTGGGTGAGCGCCCTGGGGCAGGATGGGGCTGGTGGGGCAGTGGTGGAGCAGAACCGCAGGACCCCTGCAACTATGCGTCACCCAGCGTCTGCGCCCTGTGGCACTGGGAACAGTGGGGGATGTGCAGCTGGTGGTGCCGGTGCTGGGGAAGAGGGGAGGGTGTCGTGGCTGTGCACTTACCTCTCTGTGTTGCTGTTGCAGTGGAGGAGAGCAGCTTTTCCAAGGCAGGTGAGTAGCACTGTTAGCCTGGGCACAGCAACAGGACCAGGAGCTGGTGCTGGGTGGCCGTGCTGCAACCCAGCTTCTATTAATTACCAGAAAAATGGTGTTTGTGGGTGGGAAATCCCATTTCCAGGTACCTTTGGCCCTGGGTTAGGAATCCCCAGCAGCAGGAGCCATTCCTCCATGGAGGAGTGTGTTTGGCCAGCCCCTTGCTGGGCTTTCCTGCCCTTGTCCACACTGCCTGGCCAGGCTGAAGGGGGGGTACATTGCATCTCCTGGTGGGATCCCAAAGATCCATCCCAGGCAGCTGCCAAATGTTCGCACACATCAGGAGCAACCCAGAGAGGCTGCCTGGCCCTGGGAGCTTTGCCACGGGCAGGGTGTCCCCAAAACACCAAAGCAGACCCCAGTCCTGTCCTGCTCTGACCCATCCTGCCCAAGAGCCTCTGCCCAGCTGGAGACCCGCCAGCCAAAGCCCCTCTGGCAGGGTGAGACAGCGGGAGACAGCAGACTGCCCTTCACTGCCTTTTCCTCTCCCCGCAGCTCTGCCGGAGAACACGACGGCCATCGCGGTGGTGGTGCTGTCGACGCTGGCGCTGTGCGCCATGCTGGGCATCGCCGTCTACCTGTACAAGCGTCGGCGGAGCGCAGAGCGGGGCGCCTTTGAGAGCGCCCGCTACAGCCGCACCACCTCCAACCCCAGCGAATCTGCCGAGAAGAACATCCTGGTGTCGGACATGGAGATGAACGAGCAGCAAGATTAACGGCAGGGGGGACGCTGGGGGACAGGGACTTGGGAAGGGGGGAGAACAGAGCATCGCACACGCTATCCCCACGGGGCAGGGGTGGCAGCAGGACCGTTGCAGCAGGGCAGGGAGAGGGGCTGGGTGTGGGGTTGGGGCCGGCCGGGGGAGCGAGCGGAGGGGGCTGGGTCCCTCCTGCCCCACGGGTCCTGCTGGGAGTTTGCCTGCAGCAGCCGTGGAGGCAGTTTCAGGGCTAAAAAGTTTTGAGGAAAGTTGCCCCCCCAGTTAAAGAACTTTCCAGTGGCATGAACAAGCTCCGAGACACCTTCCCCTTGGGAGAAGGCAAGCGCAGGTGTTCAGGGCCCTGCGACGGGCTCGTTTCCCCCAGGAACTGAGTTGGTGTCCGAGAAGACATCCTCCTGGGCAAGAGGTCTCCAGCACCAATCTACCTCCCCTCCCCGCGCAGCGGCGAGGGCCCTGCCAGCCCCCTGTCCCCGCCACCGTGCTGCTCCTCTCCCCCGCCTCAGCCTCATCCCCCACCTCCAGCAGAAAGCAGCGGAGATGACATCGCAGCGATCCGAGCATGGACCCCCCCGGGCATCAGCGACGGGATCCCCTTTCCTCCCTGGCACATCCCTAGGGCTGCATCCAGCCCTGATGAGGCTGAGGCTGCTGCCCCCGGGCTGGCAGCCCGCGCCTGCCCCGCTTTCTGTTTTCTTTGGTGTGCGTCCCCAAAATAACTGCATGGGACAGCACCAGAGCGAACCGCCCACCAGGCCCCTCTCCGTCAGGAGCGTCCTCGGCACCCCAGGCCCCACGGAGGAGCTGGGTGCCGCGGCACAAGGCACTGCTGGAGAGGCAGGGCCACTCTGTCCCATGCCGGGCAGGGCCGGCGTGGGGCTGGGGTCGCTCGCTGCTGGTTGCCTTGTCGGGGCCAGAAGGATGAGCGTCAGGGCTGTTGGGTGGGGAGCGACTTGGAAGCGCTGGTGGTTACTTTGAAAGTTTGGTGGTTGTTGGTTTTTAAGGCAACGATAGCTTTTTTTGCTATACTGTATTGAGTGCGTGCCGAATATATACGTTCTTTCACACAGCTGGCTGGGGTGTTTGTGGTTGCCTGTCTTACGTGTAGGGTGTAGTGGAGGAGGAGGAAGGTGGTGCAGAACTAAGCCCCTGCCTGGCTTTAGGGCTGTGGAGGAAGGAGCGGGGGTGCCCTGGGGCTGAGCCATCCTCCATCAGCTGCCTGCAGCAGCATCCCCATGCCAGGTCGGGACAGCGGATGCCTGGAGACAGCTAGAGACGTTCGGGCCCCAAGGGGGGTTCCCTGCTGGGAATGGGACCCAAAGAGCCCCTTAGACCTCTGAGTGGGGTGGCACAGCCCCTACAAGAGACATTGCATTTAGCCCTCTGCCTCCAAGGCTCGAGCTGGGGTTTTTTTGTTGTGACGACAACAGGAACCAGCTAATTTTTGTTACTCTCCTTTTTGACAGCTGTGCGGATGTTACAATCTGTTGTTTTCACTTAAGCTGGACATTAAGTGTATAAGAAACTGTTGGGGGGGTGGTATGGGGGAACAAGGGATTGTTGGGGTTTTGTTTACTTTTTGGCAAAGTCCAAAAGCCGCCACAACGTTTCAGGGCGAGCAAGAATCTGGAGCACATGGAGCTGCCCCGACTCCGTTTCTCTCTGGGCTTTCTCTGCATTTATTTCCTGAGGTCCTTTCTGGTTTGAAGCTGTTTGTTCTGTCTGTGGGCCCTTGGCCTCCTGACGTGGGTGCCAGATCCTGAAAAGCTGAGCGTGAATTCCTCCTCATTCCCAGCGGGAGTTGATGTACCAAGCAGGATGCTTGGACCTTGCTGGCATCCCTTCTGCAGGGATGGCTGGAACAGCAGGAGGCATGCTGAGCTGGAAACTGTGTTGCTGGTGGGGATGGAGGTCTGGGATTAACTCTTCCTGGATAAGCAGAGCTGTTAGGAAGTCCTGAAAAATAAAGGTTGAGGTTAGGATTGGTGGGAAGGAGTGGGAGAAGAGCGGTGCTGAAGTCGAGGGGTGCAACTGGGTGGGATTGGGGCTCGTTTGGAGACATACATGATATCCCCGGAAAAGCGGGCACATGGGGGTACAGCTGGCACGGTGGTGAGTTCCTGGTGCTGGAGGAAAGCCTGTGCTGCAGAGACGTGGGGTGCTGAGGGTTAGGAAGGAGTTCCCGTAGCCGTGCAGGAGGGATCGTGCCTGGCTTTCACAGCTCTACCTGCCAACACCTCATTTAAGAGTTGTTTGGTTTTTTCTCCTTGATTAATTTGTTCTCTTTTCTTCTCCTTTGCTTTCAAGAAAAGAAATCTGTACAGTCTAGGGGAAATTTTGTATGAGAAGAGTTTTGTCAGCTGTTGGCAGTGATCAGGATTACGGGAAAAGCGCATATATGGTTAAGTGGTATCTCCTATCACCATTAGAATAATGTGAAGAATTGCTTAAAAGGACCCTGTCAATTATATATATATATAATATATATATATAGTTTTGCATTTTTTTTACTCTCTGTGGTTTGTAAGTTCCTTTTAGAAGCTTGGAAATAAAATTTCCTTCCCCACCTATTTTCTTCTTTTCTTCTTTTATTTGGGAAAAACAAAACTTGTCTTTCCCTGTGTCCCCAACAAGTAACAAGCATAAATCTGAGATTACACCTACCTGTCTCTAGCGGAGGAGTCTCAAAGGCTGCCCAGGTGAGGGGGGTGTTGTACTCATTCCTGGCGCTGCTTGGCTGTGTCCCCTGTGGGTGTGGTGGCTCTGCTCTGCTGGTCGTTGCTCAGAAGAGGCGGCGAAGATGAAGGATAACAGGCAGCGTTTACTTGCAGATGACTCCTGACTTCCAGGAAGGTGTCAGATTGAGCAGGAGCCCTGGAAGAGCGCTGGAATTTCTGTTTCTCATCAAGGTTGGGTGATGGAGCTGCAATCCAGCTGAACCTGCTCTGTCCCGTAACTCATACTGGAGCGGTGGGCAGTGCATGCCACTGTCATAGCACGCAACGCCCTGGCCGGCTGCAGCATTCCTGGGCACTGCTGGAGGAGGAAGACCACAGGGTGAGCTGCACCAAAGCCATGGCACAAGAGCACTTCTGCAGCAGGACCAGCGAGCCCAGCAGCGTCCTGCGACCCCAGAGCACAGGTGTCACGCTGGGAGCAGCTGCCGGCAGTGTTTCCGCACCCCAGGCTTCACCGCCTTCGCTCAGGGTGCTCTTCTCTCGCCTCTCTGTGCTTTGGGGCTTTCCCATCCCTTCGGGACCTGCCCGCAGCCAGCGGTCCCTTCCCTGGGGGCAGCCCTCCCCCTCCCACCATGCTGATGGGGTTGGGGGAGTTGAGATTTCAAGGAGGTTTCGCTCAGGTTTGCCAGGGCCGTTCGATTTTGCCTTGCGTTGGGTGATGAGCTCGGAGCAGGCACTTGGAGCAGAAGTTGTAAGGAGGAACAGCTGATTTTTCTCCTGTTTCTCACCCCAGAGCTGAGAGGGGCTGGCAAGGAGGGGCTGGCAAGGAGGGGCAGCAGCGGCTGCTCTGCTTAATTGCAAACAGCAGTGGGAATAATGCTGAGCAATGCTGCACTGCAGCAGGGAAAGGACACTGGAATCATCATTGTTCTGGAGCTGAAACACTCTCAGGGTGACCTGACCTGAATGCAGGTACGTGGTTTCCCTTCAAAGGAAGCCCAGTAAAACTCCCACTGCTGATTTCAAACAGTGAAGTGCAGAATGCGCTGCTGGTTTGGTTTGTTTTTTTTTTTTTAATTTAAAAGAAATGCAGCCTTTGGAGAAAATAGTAATTTGTAGTAACCAAAGGCCCTTTCTCACGGAGATGAGGAGTCTCTGCCTTTTATCTGCTCTTCTAAACTCGAACTGAGCACGCCCATTTTAAGGGAATCATTAGAAAATTCCATGAGCTCTGGTTCAGGCTGGGTTCATCTGGAGAAGGATATGAAATAGCCTTGTTATTTTAATCCCCTTTAATTTCCCTACTGACTACTTAGGTATCAGGCAGAGGGAAGGCAACACCTCTGAGGCAGGCGACCAGGACAGTAAAATTCGCCACTGACAGGCGTGCTGCTCGCCAGGCCCTGGATTGCCAACCTCAGGTTTATGTTCAGAGGCAGTTTACAGCGTGTCTGAGTGCAGCACACCACACCTACGCTCCAAGGTGGGCTTCATCTAAATCTGAGTCAGCCTGGGCTGCTGGCACAGCCCTAGGCTCCCGCCGTAGGCAGCTCTGACGCACTCTCTGGGCACTGGTCAGTCCAAACTGGGTCAGATGAATGGTGACCTAAAGCGCCCTGTTCTCTCACACACAAAAAAAGGCGGCTGGGGAAGCTGAGCTGCGGCATCTGCATCGCCCCTGATGATAGGTGAGCAGAATCTTACCCTAAGAGGATAATTCCCTCATTTTGGCCTGCACTGATAGGTAAAAGCAGACCTAAGCTGCTTAGGACTTGCTCATCCTCTGCAGTGAATACTTTTAGCCGTGCACTGAGATGCTCCCAGTATCCACAGTGTGCGGGAAGTGCTCAGACATACTGGGGAGCCTTACGGTAGGGGCAGTGCAGAAGCCGTTGTGCCACGCTTGGCTCTGCTGAAGGCAGGCGGCTGTTTTGTCGGCAAGCTATAGCAAGCAGTGTGCAGAGAAAGGGTGAGGAGCCAGCTGGGCTGAGCCTGCTCCTCGCCACTCAGATCCATGCAGCAGTGTTTGTGAAGGTGAGAACTCAGTGCTAAACTGCCAGGAAAAAGACAATGTGCAGTGGCTGTTGCCTATCAAAGAGCAGGGCTCCTCGGAGCCGCAGATGGGTAAGGACTGGGACCAGTGGACACTGCCCTTTTGAAGCAAATTGCAGTTGGCAGCTGTTTTCATTTCACCCCACGGTAAAAACCACTACTCTGAAAAGAACCAGTTTGTGCAAAACGAGTAACCACAAGATCTTTGTTTCCTCATTCCCAGGATCCAGGCATAAGTCTGACTCAGAAGTTATTAATCTTTGCTGGATAAAGGAGGAATGCAGCGTTCCATGAATGCAGTGTCTGCTTAGTAAGTAATTTTGTTGAGGGATAATCACAGACACACTGGGTGCTCTTCACTTGGGATGGTTATCGGTCATATTATCATGCATAGGTCATGTTTAATAATTACCTTCTAATTCATGCAGTGAGTACATGGTTTGTGAGGACCAACTTTGAGACTAGTGAGCACAGCCACGCATGCAGATCAGGTTTCCAGTGACGGACAACAACCAGCACAGCGTTAGCAAGCAGTGTAGGGGGTATTAAGTGCCTTAAAACTTGCAAATTTATACCCTCTCATCACACACAGTAAAAAAATGTATAATTTAAGTAATATATTTCAAGTTTATGTGGAATTGAGACATTAGGAAATGTGTTAATCAGGCAAGAATTCAGAAGGTTCATGTGTAAATCTGTGTGTAGCTTAAAAAAATGTATACAGCAAATTTGTACTGATCAATTTTTTGCTGAGTTACAAATACTCCAGCCTTCTTGCTGTACAGTACAGTGAGGCCCTCACGCTCCTTCCTATCTTCATTTCCAAACAACAGCAGTATTTTCCAGTTGCTTTACACGGATTCAACTCAGTGTCTATATGTCAGTATTCAAGTCAAGTACCTTGACTTCAGTAACTGGTTTTCTTCCGCCTTCATTCTCCCCTCTAAAACAAAGGAAAAACCCATCTTTGTTGAGGCCATGCTGGTTGTTAAAGAGAACATTTAATGCAAGAACCTCACCAAAAGTTCGCCCCACTCAAGCTGAAGCAAAGCACTCGATGGTTTGTTGTCACGTGCAGTCAGTCACAGATGGAAAAGCGCGCTTTGGACCCCTTGCTGTAAGCTGTGCGTGGGATCACGTCCCTTTACAAGCCCAAGCTCTAATCAGAAGAAACCTCAGAAGCAAAGAATGTCAGTATTACATGTGACTCAAACACACAGTAAAGGAACCACAGGCATGTCCATCGCTTGTGATTTGAAAGGTTAAGGGAGGTCAGTTAAAACCCCAACTTACCGGCCAACTGTTTCCAATTAGGTGAGGCAGTTTTAGGACATAATCAATAGAAATGCCATGTCGACTTCGCTACTGGTTACCTTGACCTATGGTCTTTTAAAGTCATTCAGTCAGTGTTTGGGATTTTAAAGATGTCAGTAGGACTACAAAAAGGAATGTTTGACATAAACACGCTTGTTTTGGCTTTAATTAAAGTAGGAGAAAAGTGGGGGTATAAAAAACAATGAGAAGGGTACTCGCTGTAAAGGCTTCTTGGTGGACTTCCAATGTCATGAGAGTTTTATCTGTTCTTCTCAGCCAGGCTCTGTAAATGAAGAGAGAAGGGTGTTTTAGAACACCTGTCTTCATCAACAAGAAAGATACTAACTGAACTTAACAAGATGAAATGTCATTTCTTTTCTCTTAAGCCGGGAAGTAGAGAACAATCACTGAATAATTATTTTGATTGCCAATTATCTGCACTACCAGCCTCCTGTTCTGCTCTGAGCGGCACCCGTGCAGTCCCTTCTGAACTCGGTTTTGCTGCCCGTCTGAGGAAACAACAGCTTCCCCAACACTCAGAAGATATTTATTAATTAGCACAGCCTTTGGATTTATACAGTATGAATTACTGTGGGAAAGCATGGTAAGGGGGAAAGCACAGTCTCCTTGTTGCACAAACATCTTCCAAACACTGTGGAAATCCCTCAAGTGCTCAGTGCCTCAGCATCTTCTTTCCTAAAATGAGAATTTTGTAATTCTTACAGTACTGTTGTTAAGTTTTAATATGTGGAAAACCTTTCCAAGTCACTGGTTTACAAACCATGCAAAAAATGCAAAGTCCTGCTTTCTTAGGTCGCCTTGAGTATCATTTAGAACACAGCTGAAAATGCTGCTTTCTTTTTGATGGGTTTGTCAAATCTCTAGCATTTGAGTTAAATACTATATAAGGAGTAAGTTTAGTCTGCTCAGTCAGGTAACTGGCAGATGTGTTTCTTCTGGGGCACAGTGGCCATATGGGGGATAGTGTACAAAGTAGACAGCGTGCAGGAAGGACTCTTTAAAAGCAACACTACCACTAATTAATTAAAGTGTCTGATTCAAAGAGTGGTTTTATATTCTAAGGACGTGTCAGCATAAGCAGGTGAATTGCTGTTTCCCAGTGCTTGACCCTGTTCAGCTCCAAGAAGGGGCTCTCATGGCGATTGAAGGCGACGCGCCGGTGGCCCACAAGGCAAACCCTGCTGTGGATGAAAAATTTCTTACTGGGGAGAGCCTGGGAAAACCTCAGCTGTAATTAGCCCAGCAGTTACTAGGTGTCACTGTAGCCCCAGCTGATAGAGCTGAAGGAGCCCTGCTCTGGCAAAAACGCATGGAAGTGGAAGCAAGGCCAACAAAGAAACCAACTTGCTCCAGCTGGGAGAGGTTTGCCATGAGAACATGAGCTGTGTTATAAACAGAAGGGCTGAAGTCTTCCTCTACAATGAAATAACTCATTTGGCATTTAGCATTGTTCCCAGGCATTACAAGTCTTTTAAATCCTGTTTATATGTGGCATTTTTCCTGTAACTGGTGTATTGGAATCCAGAGAAACCTTTCTTTAGCAGCAGCATCACGGTTTCACACCCATCATCAGCTCTGCGGTAAACGGATCTGCCAGGCAACAAATACCCGTCATTCACTGGTAAAGCATCTATTTAAAATAGACATCCTCGTGTTTCTGTTCACTAATCCTGGACAGTGAATTGTAAAAGGACCTAGAAGGTGGAGGAAAAGTGGCTGTCTTGGCCAAAGAAGGCAATTTCACATCTCTGGAGACTATTTACATATAAAGGTTAATAAATGAGTTACCAGAGAAGGTTTGTTTACCCTTTTATTCCCATTTTATTTCCACCTTTGAGAGAAATACAAGTCTTTCCCATTGGCTGAGGTACAGGAGTCCCTGTTCTGTACTGCAATTCAGCAGACATTGACAATCAGAAACAGGGAGTTCATCTCTTCTTAGCCAGTAATTGTCATCTAGGCAGCGTATCTAAATATGAGGTTTACTTTGTTTAAATACTCATTACAAAATCAGAGTTGAGACAAAAAAAAATATCTCTGTAATGGAAAACGGATAAAATATCTCTGTAATGGATAGTTTAACTCTGAGGTCAAAGTCAAGGTTGTGGCTAGAAACTTTGGAGGGAGTAACTTTACAGTTACAAGGCAAAGAACAAATGTCAACGGAGTTACTCTCTGGTATGGGAATGAAACCATCCCTAACTTACCAGGTGATAGCAAGTAACTATCAATAAGCAAATAGCTTCAAATGAGTATCCTAACTGCCTTCTAGAATGGTGCTTTCCTTCTCATTAATTCATTTAAACGCCCCATTGTTCACAGAAGATGTTCTAGGGCAGATACTGCTATGAATATAGGATTGCAGATTTTATTTATTGTGACTGATGGTCATGTTCAGGAAAAAGCTGCAAGGTGATAGGGAGTGTGAAAGGGTGGGAAGAGGGGGCACAGCCTGAAACGTTTTGTTGAAGAACAAAGACTGGTTTCACACTGCCAAAGACATGTTTTTTCAATCAGTGGTACTAGCACCTCTTTAAAATTCCTCCCTGGAATGTTTCACTAAGGTAAGAAAAATTAAAATTGGGTATTATTTTTTTTAAAGCAGCTTAGTAGGAGTCCCAACCTTTTTTTCTGATATCCTCCTGAGCCCAGCGGGGGTGGCCACCTAAAATCCAATGGCTTAATGCGGCTGTAGATCTTGAACCTTGAAACACCAGAAACAAACACAGGAAACTTTCTCAGAGGATGAGGCTTCACTTGTTGTTTGTTCAGACACTGAACCTGGTGTGGAAAACAGCTTCAGGCTCCTCCTCAATATTTGATGTAGACGTGCTCTTTGACATCACAGGGACCAGCGGCGTGACTAAGCGCCAATTTTCTAACCCACAGAATCCAAGATTATTTTGCAAGTAAAAGCAAAGCATTTTCTTACAGTCTGTGATTACACCTTAAAAATAATCCAGTTCAATACCATTTTACATATGTCAATGTCTTGCTGTTAGCGTTCCTCTTTTAAAACTGGACGGGTATGTAGAATTTCCTGATCAGCTCGAAGGAAAGAAAACACAGTGACTTTATTAAAACAGAACTAGATGAAAACAAAAGCCTTATTAAATGAATGAAGTCTTTAACAAGATGTACCAGCCTTCTTTTTAGACGTTCCAGAAAAAGCTCATAAATGCTGGTAAAGGCAAGTTAACATCTTATTGAATCGCATAATCAGGGGGAGGGCTAGCACACCCAATGCGTAACGAATCGAGTGTTACTGCACTAGACTTTTAAAGAATTAAAGGACTAAAGCCCAACAGTAGAACTTGTACACTGTGGGGCTTTTCTTTTTTCTTCTCATTGCTCATTGTTTTTGTGGGGAACTTCTATTAAATCTCTTTACTGTACACTTGATATCATGTAAATTTTCCTAATTTATGAAACTTGCATTTCCTGAATTTTTTCCTCCCCCTTTTTGATGTTTAATGTGTCTCTTTTATATCCAAGTCCCTCTTGCCAATTCATAAGATCTTGAATATTTAATGAGAACAATTAAAGAATCTTGTAAAAGTGAGTATTAAGCTACAAAGCTTACTTTAATTTTCCTCTGCTTTAGGCTGTCTTGAGCACTAGGAGAAAGGCAACCAAGATTAAGAAAGCTTTCCCGTTTTAACACTGATTAGACATGTGATTCAATATAGCTACAAACAGCAAAGAGAATGCTTTAGAAAAATGAAAGCAGGACAAGTGAGGAAATTGCTTTAATACTTAAGATACAGTAAAGCTTTGGATTACTCTCAATATCAAAATGACTTGTAAACAGACATGACTGTCTGGTTTGTCATTAAATTTTACTCAATTCATCTATATTTTATTGTATTTTTAAAATACTTGTTTTCATTTAAGTAGCTAGTCCTAAGACAAGAAAACCTAAGGTTGTGGCTTAATTCTTATAACTTCTGATATTTTAAAAATTTGTTGGTTTCTAAAATAAAATTTATACATGAGGAAAAACTACCAGACCCTCAGAAGTTTATAGGCATTTAATTATGATTTTGTGCTACTAATGCTCAAACTTTCAGGAGTACGGCTGAACTCAGACCTAGAGGTAACGTGTTCTTTTGACATACACGTGGGAGAGAGCTTGGCATCTGGAGCTAGTATTCTTCATTTCCAAATCCAATCCGAACTGAGCCTTTGAAAGCAGAAAGATGCAAGAACATGGCATCTCGCTGATGCAACTTGTGTGGTCGTTTCAGCTAAAGGTCTTTTGGCTCTTCATTGCAGGATGGCACCCAGAGTATGGGAAAGTCTCTGCTGCCCCTTTGAACTTAACGGTGACCCTGGGGGGGCGGTGGACAGGATTTTTTTCCAAAGCCCAAAGGTGTCCTTTAGCCGGAGGCTCATGCGTTTCCCTTGCTGTTCCCCTTCAAAACCATACTAACGCGGACCTGCGTGGGAGGGAAGGTTAAACCATGCAAGCAGCCCAGCAGCAGAAGAGCACTGATGGTAAACGTTTGACAAAACAGGATCACAGACTCGTTAATTGTCCATCAGTGATGCAGCATGCTCCACCTCTGTGCCACCTTGGGGGGACCGCTTGTTTATTTTTCCTGCTATGATCTGTTTACATCAAGTGGGCTGACTCAGCTATCGAAATGCATACATGCTTCAAAAATGAATGTGCAAGATACTGTATCAAAATATTTGAATGACTAACTAATGAATGATTGTGTAAAGGCTTCACTGAACCACTCCTGTGGGTCTCTGTTTTAATTCAGTATTGTCTCTGAAGTGTTTGTTTGAAACTAGTTTCTCTTTCATGTTTGCCTGTTGCTGATAGACTTCTTTACGAGAGCTTTTAACAAGGCCATCTGTAACCTCTGACTGCTGCAGCGTTTGACACTAAAGCTGTCACTTCAGTTCCTGAAGGTTTTAGGAAAATGATGGCAAATAAAAGTTTTCAGCATTTTGTACTATTTATCCTGCTTGCAGTAAATGTCCCACATCAGATGAGCTTGGCTTATATTACAGGCGAGGGAGTTAGACTAATTTAGAGCACATTTGACCATGTAATGCTGAGCCATTAACAGATAATTGAGGTTGCTCAGAAACCAGACTCATTCTAGCTGTAATTCCGTCCCGCTACTGCACCGTGCCAGAGACCTACCCACAAGAGCAGATTCTGCACCTAATTCTCTCACTTGTTACGTGATTTGGTATCTTGGACCTGAACGTGAATTTTCAGAAGTTGAAAATTTTGCCTGTGGCTTTGCCAGTGATTTTACAGATTCACAGATTCACAGAGTGTTTGGGGTTGGAAGGGCCCTCTAGAGATCACCCAGTCCAACCCCCTGCCAGAGCAGGATCACCCAGAGCAGATCCCACAGGAACAAGTCCAGGGGCTTTGGAAAGGCTCCAGGGAAGGAGACTCCCCCCTCTCTGGGCAGCCTGTCCCAGGGCTCTGTCACCCTCACAGGGCAGAAGGGTTTCCTCATGCTCAGGGTGAACCTTCTGTTTCCCAGTTGATGGCCACTGCCCCCAGTCCTGTCACTGGACACCCCTGAGCAGAGCCTGGCCCCCTCCCCCTGACACCCCCCTTTAGCTATTGATCAGCATTGATCAGATCCCCTCAGCCTCCTCTTCTCCAGCTGAACAGCCCCAGCTCTCCCAGCCTTCCCTCATATTTTAGGTGACTCCTTTGACTCACCTTTACAGTAACCAGCATGAACCACTCTGACCATGACCTGTCTGCTCCACTTCATGTCTGCAAATAGGTGCTTCCATCTACCCTGCTCATGCCTTTAAAAAGATGAGGGTCTCTACAGAGAGGCTCGTGTGACCAGTTTGTCATCATTCCCAACGTAGGATGAACCACGTGCAGAATGGAATATTTACCTCAGACTTGCCTTTTTCTCTACGCAGATTATAACAAAATTGTGGCAACTGATGTTGACTGTGTAAGGAGGATTTCTAAGATGGTCAGAGATGAATCCCCCTTCTTTTGCCTGATTGATTGTTGAAATTGTGGAATTCTTTGCTCACTTCAGCTAGTACAGTAGCTGCATTCAGCTTTCTGAATGGCACATGGGAAGTTTTAAAAATTATTAGTATAATAATAGTCAAAAAGAGAGGTAGCTAGTGGAAACACGAGGTCCTGATGTACCTCGGAGAGGTGGTTTATGTGCTACATCCAAGAGCAGTATTTTATTTTTTGTTTTCTCATCTGTTGTGATGATTTGTCAGGGGAAAACTGTTGCTTAGTTCTTTGGTTTGGGTTTTTTTGAGTTGTTTTGTCTTGTTTTTAATGATGTTCAGCCATAGCTAAGCCAGAAATACCCACTAATTGTAAGGGTAAACATATCATAACAACAATAGAAGAAAAAGAATTATTCTTATCACTATGTCAGTATTATTTTAGACTGGACATTTCAAAATGGCAAGGCTAGAAAGGAATCACAAGAATCCAGCGTCCAGAGCCTGGGTTCTAATTAAAATCCCTCCCAACCTCCAGACAGCCAGGACTGAAAATCACTATTCCTGCAGTTTCAAGCTGACTGATGAAAGACTTCAGACAAGCCACAAGCAACCACTGGATCAGTTGATGTGACCTTTTTTTTAGATCAGCTCAACTACAGTCATAATGCTCCAGTGAAAAGATGTTCTGTGAATTTAAAAATATCAACAATGTCATTCCAGAGAGCTTTGCAAGGTGCAGAACACAGTCCTAGTCTTGTGTAGGGTTTGCCTGACAGTTAACTGGAAACTTTCAGGTGCAGCTTTGCAATTCGTGCCAGGCTAAGGCAAGGGATGTATGCTTTAATATGGCATGTCCATAGCTCTGACCCACTGACTCGGTCACAAACGACAGCACCACAAATGTATTCTAACTCTTCCCGTCTGCACGCCTGAAATGAGTGGCATAATGAAGTATCTCTCAAGATGATGGAAATAGTATTTACCTACAGCCAGGAAAACCTTTCACATGGGGTGAGTTATTTACCATTAGGAGCAGTGCTGGCAAAAAGGCCTCATCAAAACCCTCATTGTTACCCTTAGTTTAATTAGGATTCCCTAATGCATTGCTGCCGAAACTATGGAATGGAGCTGGTGACTAGTCGACATCAACCAGAGAAGCTGGTAGGGGTAGGTCTGTACTCATTTAAATCAGCACTGTTGAAAGAGTCATCACGGTTCTCAGTCCTTAGTCACTCCAGGTGCATTTTCCCAGCATATAGTCCTCTACAATCCCAAAAGTTACTCAGGATCTCTTCTAAAATTTTTTTTTAATGCAGGGTGAGCAGGGTGAGCACAGGTGACTTTTATGATGCTGCCAAAACACTGAAGATAATTTAAATAATTGGAAATCAACAGGGAAATTAAGCTCCTTGCACTAGGCTGCGGAGAAGGATGCAAGATCAGGTGTGATTACAGTTGACACCTGTAAGATGCTGTACAGCAGAGGCTTATTGGCTCGTTTCTGAAAGTGAGGGCTGCTTGGAAATACCTTTGCTGGCTCTATGTGGCTTGAGGAGCTTGACCACTAGAGGAATGGTAAACTGCTGTGAGTCTCAGAAGCAAGCAGTGAGGATGGGGCATAACTACGAGGTAACTGGAAATGCTGTTAATTTTGCAACTTTTCTTTACCCTTTTCCTGGTAAACAGGATGGAGTTCAGTCTTGTGAGTTATGCAAATCTCCGTAAGGGTGATGCAGTCCAAGACAGAGACCTGAATCTGTTAGTTTGTGCTGTGCCGGTATGTAAACCCCAAACCTGTGTTTTCCCTCTTGGTGACTTGCCTTGTGCTGAGCTACACAAAGATGCTAGACCTGACCTAGGTGGTGTTGTTGTGGTGATAACCTGTCTAGTGGCTGGGATCGGCTGTACAGTTATCTATTTCTGTGTTTAATCGATCTTTCTTACATTCCATAACTAAAAAGCAGGTGCTCTGTGGTTAGATGCTAAGCATGGGAGCAAGAGGAGCACAGGGCAGCCTGGCCGGCCTGTGTGGGGGCTGGCTTGTTCCAGCATGTGGTTGGAAAGGCATGGCCAAAATCAAGGCACTGCTGTTCTGGGGCATCTGCGTGATGCTTAGTTAGGGATGCATATGTATGGTCCTGTCACAACTCAGCAGCTAGGACATGATTTTGCTTTTTATACCTGGTACTGTAATGGGATTGGAGCCTCAGGAAACAGGCTAGGATGGACGGGGTGACCAGAATTACCAAACGTGTTGCTGTTCTTGAGGGGCCTTCAGAATGAAGGAAGATGCATGTGAGCCATGTTCAGCCAAAAAGGTTGTGCGTTATCCGATTTGCTGAATGCGATTCACTTATTGCCTCTGGGTTACTTTCATAATTAACGTTGTGTGTACTGATCTTTCCGGCAAGCAATGCTCGCAGCTGTTGGCCTACTGGGAGGATTCAGCATCCTCGCAAGGCAGGGAGGATGTTTCCTTAGATTTCGCAGAGTCCTGGCCTGCAAAAATGTGTGATTGCCAGTTTTACTGAGACAATATCCTGTTAAAAGGGAAAGAATGAGCATTTTGAACATCGGTGACTCAAAGTCGACATTTAGTCTGGCCTCCGGTATAAAACGGAGCATGGGATGTTATGATGTATAAGCACAATACCTGTCCAGAATGGAGCTTGACAGGTCCCAGCAGAGAAATGGGTCTATTCCAGTCAATATTAGTAAAGCTTGGTATAGTTCACCAGAAAGAAAGCACATGTGAAGTGCTGATTTGACACGAGCAATGGCAAATACCGAGTAGCAATTAAAAGGAAAAAAAGGTGGTGCAATTAAAACTACAGATGTTCTAGCCAGAACTGGGGGGGGTGTGGTTTTTGGGAGGAGGTGGCTGCTTTCTTTTTTTTAATCTAGACCTGGTACAATGTAGATAACAATCGCTAATATGAAAAACAAGGAGTGAATTTTCTGCATTCCTAGATGGAAGGTCCCTGAGGAAAACCCTGGCACTGTGAGGAACCAGGTGCAGAACTAGATGGTTTTAAGCTTTCCTAAAGCAGATCATGAAGCAGGGATGAACCGCCTCTAAAAGTGCCAGTTCCCAGTGAGATACAGCAAGTGATCTTGACCTGAAGATTTCATGGCACTTGTAACTGTCATAAAATAAAAATGCAGCATCCTGGCTGGGTTCCACTGGGGGTAATTGATTTTGCCTCCCCAAATTTCCACTCGATGGTTCTAATTGAATGCTTTTTTTTTTAAACAGTGAATCTAATCAACCCTCAGGACAAAACACGTATTTTGTTTCGCTCTTGACAAACAAGTGTTTTGTTTGCATTTTGCCTCTGTAATTAAAGTGCCAGCTGCCAATAGTGAAACGAACTATAGAAATTAATAATTATTTCCCCTGTAAATACACTGTACAGTATTGCTGGCATGGAAGAGTAGCCCTCATTCCAAGTCAGAGATGGCTGTATTCCACTGATTAAAGACAAAAAGTGATGTGTATGTGTGACTGCATTTGGGGGGGGGGGGGGGGGGGGGAGTGGGAGAAAGGCAGAGAGAAGGGGAGGGATTTTGGTGTGTTTGCTGTTACAGAATGCACACGCTGGATGCTGAATGCAAATCCAAGCTTGATAAAAGCTACCTTAAAGGCTACTAATAGTGTTCATGAGAAGTACCATCATTTTTTAAAAAATTAAGAGTAGGAAGAGGCGGGACCAGCCAGGTGGTGAATGGAAGCAGCATCACCCTTAACCTTGAATTCAGCCTATTCCACAGGACTGTGATCAAGACACCTTTTTTTCTTTTGTTTTAGATGGTTTTAGGGTGCTGGTGTTTCCCTCTCATGGGTTAGGTATGCTGGTACGCCTCGGAAAGGCGGTAACTGCGTTGGTGTATTCTTTGTGCTACCATATTCTCTAGCATGTTTATAAATTGTTCTTTTAACTGCTGCATCTTTCTCCACCCTTTTCCCCTAAATTTCTATGTTCCTTTCAGACCTTTCAAGCCATGATGTTCTTATCCTGTAGGCTTTCAGTGAGTGTCTGCCAATCTCAGCCTAAGTAAAAGGCTTTCTCTTCACATGTATCTTACAGCATAGTGGCAAATCAATCATCTATAAAATAGTTTGCTGGTGAACACTTCTGTCAAAGAATTCTGAGAAATCATTTACTTTTTTTATGAGTAAGTAAGGCCTGAAGGCATGCAGATGGGGAAATATACACTGTTTACTGCAAATAATGTGAGAGAGACACTTCTACCAGATTGTGCATCTTCTCCTAGTTGATAGGAAAGACTCTGGCACATTGAATTATTTATTTAGATGAGTAGAAATGCTGAAAAGGGCACCTAACCATATGTTTTAGAAGCTTCTAGCATCATTAGGAATGCATCACCAATAATACCTAAAATTACAGCAGTATAATATGCTACAAAACACCTCAAGAAAGAAACAGAGCCTATAATCTTAATTACTAAATACTCTAGCAATTATTCACCCTTGCAATTCACCTCATTTTTAAAATGCCTGGAGGGGGATATGAGCCTTACTGTTTCTCCTTTGGTGGAACATGTAAGCACGATGCGCTGAATTATCAAACTCGACTCCAATACAGGCATCAGTTCAGTTCCGCGAAGTACTTGAAAGCTTCAGAATTGAACTGTGTGGTTCTTGTGCAAGCCTTGTTACTTGACTGCTAGTACTAGAAAGGCTGTGCAGAAGCGGGGACTGAAACTCCTAGCAGGCACTCTGAGAAAGCCAAGACATTTGCAAGACTTCTGGAGTAAGGCAACGTTTACTGCGACTTGCTAAAAGGCCTTGTTGTAATACCTGATTTCCTACAGCTTGCACACTGGGGTCCTGTCCATGATTTGAACTCCCTAGGGTCACGGAAACTCATCAGTAACAATGAAGTAATAGAATTTGTGCATTAAAATTCAAGAATAGTGTTCTGAAATCTTACCAAGAAGATTTTCTTTGGTTGCTGAGCGTGTTGATTTTTCCTCAGCATTAGCATCACGTTATATTGAAATCAACACATCTGCCTTTAGTAAGATTAACTTCTCAGAAAACAGGGTGCTCTTGGCCACCACTGAAAAAGGAAGCTCTTAGTTTCAATATTTCAGGCCCTCATTCCTCTATTTCTTTATAATTCCATGTTTATTTAAAAAAAGAAAAAAAGCCTGGCGGGAAGATGTTTGGTTCTTGTGTTGCTTAGTTTGCTGAATTCTGCATTTTACATGATGTTGTGAAGGACAAACAATGAAATCCTTGGCTGCTCTCCCTTAATCTGCTTCTCTCCTGCAATGTTGTATCTACATGACAAACAATGTTTTCCATCGCCACGCTTAATTACAGGTTTTCTCCATGCAAAGCCTGCAGATATCGGGCAGTTCGGGAAAAGGCTCTGGGATTATACAATCCAAGCCCAAGATGAATAAAGTCTCTTTACATTTCCTGAAATCTGCATAAGTAAGCGTATCTCTTTCTCGCAGTTTAGCAGGTTTCAGTTGACGCTGACGTTTCACTGCACGCTGCAATATTGCAAGGCAGCAGTATCAGGATAGGATTAGGAACTCTTATCTGAAGAGAGGCAGATTACCCGTGACTGTTGGCTCTTTCTGAAATACGCATCCACGTTAAAACTGCCCACATCAATTACCAGGTTCTGCTCGCAGAGCTCACAGGTCTTCACAGCCTCCAGATCAGCCCTTGCAATAAGGCAAAAAACTAAGTCGTTAACCTTAAACTGCATCATGCCTGTTATAAAATTGGAACGAGGAAATGTTTTATTTTAAAGCTGTCTTCCACTGATTGCTGTCTTTTCATTGGAACTCCTCTGAATAATCTGAAACCACGGCACTTCTTATACTGAACACATGCAAGAGTAGGGGTAACTGGAACAGTCTCCTGTTAAATTCTGCGCAGTGTGTGACTGCGCTGGACCTTAGTTTGCTTTTAAATGACAAAAGTCTGTAGCTTGTGTGGAATAAAGCTGCAGGGATCATGGTTGCACTGATATAAACTGCAATAATGGACTCGCTATGTAAACCTCCATCTAAGGCCTTGACAGTACCAACATAGCCAAGGAATCGCCTGGAATTGTTTACTTGTGTCTTCCCCTCGTTATTTTTAAGACAGCAGTGAATTTCATTTGAGAGCCACAAAATAAATGGATACACTTCACCCCTATAAACTGCTTCTCTTTTCCTCTTCTAAAAGATGATGTGAAACAAAAACTTTTAAAGGGGAATGTGCACAGATGGCCGGCTTAAAAAAAGAAAAAACCAGCCCAAACCAACAAATAAACAAAACCCCCAAGCAGGACTTTTGCTTCTGGTTAGTGAAGCGTGTGGGGAGGGTTTCTTTGTTGTGATTTGGTATGTCCTCAAATGTGCTTCTTGGGACAAGGTTCCACTTAGTTTTTTCATTGCTTATCATACCACCACCTCTCCTCTTGTCCTGCCTCCCAAACTACCTGAGGAACTCTGAACAGGTTCATGTCCCCGTATGCTGTCAACTAGCACTGAGGGAACACTTAAGTTATTCTGCGAGGACAGGGTTTGAGGAAGGCTTGGGAAATGTGACTCACTTCCCCAAGCTGGGGGCAAGCCAGGAATGTAAATGAACAAGGCCTGGCAGGGAACCAAGTACGCAGGATTTCACTGATACATCATCTGCCTTTTAAGACTGAAGAAACAAAGCTGGCATAAGCTATCATCTTCCCACGTACAGGACTGGTATTTTGCACAGTCTACACTAGGTTAGGGGGTGTGTATATATATCATATACCTACTTATAACCTTTCTGGAGGTTAATTCTCTGGCCATTATCTGATGGCAGGCTTTCTTTAATTTGTATTTTTAAGTGCTTGCTTACAAGGAGTGAGTTGAAAGGTTATACAACTTGCTCAGGAATTTCAGGAGCTGTAGTATACCTGAGCGCTTAACAAACACTGTGGAATGCGTCTTTACAAAAACCAAACCAGCTTGTGTTGTGATTATCTTCAATCTCTTAATAAAGATAGGGTTCATGTTGTGAAAATGCGCTTGCCACCGTACAGTGGGATAACATCGCTGATAATCTCCATTCAGATGGGACTAGAAATGGCACAGTAAGAATAGTGCTTGGAGGGGGAAAAAGGAGACAGGAAAAAAAAAAACAGGCATGCTGACATAAATGAGAGTGAAATTAAAGAATAATCAACAGGACTGTTCCCCAGCTGGGAGTCACTTTCCTGAATGTTAAAATTCATCCTGCTCCTATTACTTCTCCCCTCCCCATCTGCGTTCTTCCAACACTTCACACCTCTCATTTTATGTTTGGTTTTTTTTGTCATTGAAATATTTCTCTTGCCTATTAGACTTACATGTGCCGTTTATGATCCCTGCAAAATGCGATGTTTGCCTGATACTACTAATTGCTCTAGGTTGGCCTATTAAATCTTTCAGCACTTAAAGAATTTGTTTTAATGTAAACCAAGGACTCGGAAATTATGGGTTTGGTGATCTACTCACTACATACCAGTAGCCTCGTCAGACATTAATATCTACTGTTATTTCACTGAGAATGCTTTTGCTGCTAGGAAAATACTACCGTGGCGCTCAAGCTATGCATTAAATGTGTCCTTTGAGTAAATGTAAAGGCTTCATCTTGTTCACCTCTGTTAATATAGCGGAATGAGCTCAGAGGTAAATCTAGCAGAAGCATCTCAACAGAATGTTTTCTACCTCGTGGGTCTCTCTCTCTCACCTGACTTTATTTTAGCTTTGAGCCATTTTTTAAAGACATTCCTGATGAACAAACTGCAGGCTTCCCACACAGCCACATGGCTCTGGCGGTGGGTTTGTAGGAGAACCTTCAGCAACCTGACAGGTATGACACTGATCTCCTTCCTCTTCTGAGTCTGCTGCCAGGAGACTATTGAGATGTAACAGAGAAATCAAACACTGCTCTTGGCAAAGTCTACAGCTGAATAATGGCCAGTATCTTTGCACTAATGTTCTAGGATTTGGAGAGATTTTACTAAGGACCTTTATCACGTGATGGTGACCTGAAAGTAGAATATCCAACAGTTTAGAGTCAATATGTACCTTAAAGCTGATAAATGTTCAAAGGAAAAACCTTACAGTCTCTAAATCCCCTCTATGCTTTTGTGCGATCCACGTCTGATGATGTGTTGCTGAGAATTATACAGCTACTGCTCTTTGAGAAGAACGACTGTGTTTGAACACTGCCTGTCAAACGTAAGAGGAGGTGTCTGCTGGATAGTCTCCCCTCTCAGCTGTGTTGGCATTACATGAGGTTTTGATACTTGTCCTGAGTGGCTTTCTATCTGGAAACCTTTCTGGATCTGTCGTCATGCAGGGGAAGCTTATTTCTTGAAGAGTGATTATTTTAACCAAACAGGGAAAACATGCTATTTAACAAAACGTTTTGGTGGCTTTGCATTTATGACTGATGGATGAAAACATGCGGAGTATTAACTGATTATGACCTAGTGTTTTTTGTGTGAAGTCTAATGAGCAGATGGGGTTCCTGTTTAACAAATATAATAATAAACAATAAAAATGTTGAGCCTTGGATTGGACTCTAGATTAACTAATACTGTGAAAGTATGAAAAAGAGAAAGGAATTTCACTTTATCACTTCACACTTGCAGCCCTTAATTACATGGAGTTACATCTCCATCCTTAACCTTGCCTACTAACACCCCGAGGTGCTACATACGTAGCGCCTCAGAAAACCAGATTCCACAAGTTAATGTCACCAGCAGAATATTGGTTTGGGTTAGTGCTGTGGGTTTTGTTGTTGGTTTTGGTTTCCTTTTTCCCATCCCCTCCTAGCCGTGGTTGGGTTTGCCTAAATGTTTTGTGTTGAGGAAGAAGGAAAAGGTTTTTGTCCGAAAGCTTGAATAACAGGAGGCCTGTTTACCTGTAGAGCTTCCGGTTTCTTTTTAGTCTGCCCTTTGGTTATGTTTTCTTCCATTGTCTGTCTCCCTACATTCCTCGGACAGAATGACCATTACTAACACCAACTGATGTCATCAGGAGACTGAGGAAACTCAAGAAGGGAGGCTTCCTGTTGGCATAGCAGGGAAGTTGAGTATTTGCAACTTTTCAGTGCAAAATAGGAAAAACCTCTAGATGTTCCTTCCATCTAAGATGTTGCCTCCACACAGTGTGGCACCCCTAGTTCCAAATTTCCTGAACTCTTGGAAAAGTTTCAGTCTGAACCTTCTGTCTAGCTGTCTGCCATGTCCCCTGGGAGAGCTGACGAACTCTGAAATACAGACAGTTGGGTTATTTGCACTGAAGCTGGGAATAGAAATGTTTTTCCTGATCGCATCTCTGAATCTAATTGCTTAAGCAGTTTCTTGAGACAGAGCGAGCAGCTTGTTGATTACAATGAGCAGCAGGGAAACCTATTGCTCCTTCATCCCGCCTTTATTTCAAAGTCTCTGCAGTCAAAGAAATTACTGTATTTAGACCACAGACAGAAAATAGGACAAGTGAACAATTAAAAATAACTTTGACGAACAAAGCTGTCTCTTAACTTGAACTTCTGATTATGGTTGGCACACATCAAGAAGCTGAGCTTAAAGGACTCAGTGCTGGTTAAATGGGATCTCTCCCAAAGGGAAACCTTATGAAGGAATGAAAGGGCGAGCTCTGTGACTCTGCTATTAGCCATGTATACTAGTGCCCAAAGAGCCCGCTTGTGGGTTGTGGTGGACTCTGTCATGCTGAGCAATCTATCTTTTTTTTTTTTTCCCCTCCAATTCAGTAACACTAAACCCCACAGATCTCCCTCACATCTCTGCCCAAGAAAGCTTGGTTAGAGCTTCAGTGGTGTTTGTTCAGGTTCAGGATTAAAGCACTTGAGTGTGTGACTTGTAGAAGTACCGTAAAGCAAGCACCATCTCCTTTTTGAGTGGGTTTCAGTGTCTCAAGTAGAACCAGCTGGAAGTCACATGTAAATGACAAGGATGGAGGCTTAAGTTAATAGTTCTTCCACCTATTTTTGTATGTTTCCAACTGCTTAGAAAACTTGAAAGAAGAAAAATGTAGCCCTTTCTTTACAAAACAAGTCAAATATCAAACCAACCTATGATAAAAATAGAACTTTGAAATCTTGTCTTGAACTAGCAGTTTCTTGTAATCCATGATCCAGATACCATGTGTTTATGTATAATTCTAGAGTTTGCATATATATGGAATATACTCCTCGCCCTTCGTGTTGTTCTGAGTTTCCCTTGATCTGCCTGTGGTCTCTTCGCTTCCTCTGTGCTTGCTGAACGGGAGATCCTCGTGTTGCTTATTGTGCTGCTTTGGGCTTGTAAACAAGGGATGCCAGAGAAGTCCATGGCAACGGGTCATGCAAAACACAAGCAATGTGAAGGTCAGGAGTGAATCTTGACTGAAATAAAGATAGGCTGGAAGAATCTAGAGGTGAAGACCTAGGTGAACTCTAAGTTTTCCCCAACGTATAAGGCACCGCTGGAAGATGAAATGTTCCAGCTGTCACTGATAATATCCTCCAGGAAGCTGTTGTCTTCAGGTGTATTGTGAACAGGCAGTGAAGGATCAAAACCTCCTGAAGTAGAAGAGTCCCTATAGTGTATAAAGGACAAGGGACGACGCGTGCTGGGTGTTGAACTATCACACAAAGCCAGCATTTGTGAAGGATCTCTTGCTGAGCTCCAGTTTGCTGAGGACTGGGGTCTGTGCAGACTGAGCCGCGGACCCCGGGCTGTTAGGCCCAGAGTGCGTAGTGGTCTGGGAACAGCCGGCAGAACTGATGTTACAAAGCTACCTTGACACCTCTGATTGCTTTCATAAGAATGCCATTCTTTGCAATAAATATGGGCCCAATCTCTGTAATTAGCATGGTTAAGCACCTTCTGAATAGATTAATTACTTGGCATGTCTTCAGATTCGGAATGATCTGCCTCTTCTAGACAATTCCCATCTGAAGAGTGTAATCTGTCACTGTCCTCAGAATCTGCCTGCTGTAGTTGTTCAGTGATGACCACCACTCTGCTCTCTTAAAGGCCAGTGGGAAGATTTATCCCCCTCTTGATAATGCACTGTCATTTATACCTTCTTCCAAGCAACGTTACTCACCTTGTGCTAAATATATTTCACTAAACTTGTTTCTGTGTCCCAGAACACTAGAAAATTGGCTAATGCTCAGGGAAAGACTGTTCTTTGACTGATTGGTGTTTTCAGTATCTTCCATTTCTTTAAAGGAATCTTCTATGGTTAAATACTAAATAAAACAAAAGCTCTCTCTGGACCTAAAAGGTGCTATTCTATGGTGCAGAGGGATGGGCCACTCGATTTGTTTGCTCTGGAGGAACCAGCTGACCCTGAGAGGTCAGTGTGGATGACTGAGCTTGTACCTGTGCAGGAAAAGTTCCTATTCCAGGTTTTGTCTCAAGGCCCCTGTGATCTAGACTGAGGTTAGAGGATGGTTATACTCCTCCTCCTTTGAGATCTCTTCCTGTTCTCAAATGCAGTTTCACTTGATAAACTTGTTGAACTCCAAGATCTGCATTCAAAATACACAAATACACTCCCCCCACAAATGCCCAAACTGTCAAAATAGCATTTTACTTCTGTATGGAGTGTTCAGCACATGTTTGGAGTGGCTTAAGGATATAGTCCTGGTATTGATGTTATAGCACAGTTATTGGTATTTCTAATTCTAGTACGTTTCTTGTTAACACTATGAATTTATTCATGAGCTTCTCTAGAATGCAGACAGAAAATCAATGCTGCTTGTCTGGTAGGACATGTGTATGAACATGTGAAGAAACACTAATAGATGCTACTAAACGATGCAGTGGCACCTAGAATGCCAATTAATATGTACCTCCTTCCTGGAACGCATTCTGGCCCACCTGGCCCTTGCTTTGTTGAATATGTAGTTTTGGAAGAAACCACCTCTATGTAAGCAACAGGAATTGCATTGCCAGCTTGTCCGAGGGCTTTTTATTACGTAATGCAAGAGATGGGCTTTTCAGTTTTAAAGATTTTATCGCACTTGCTCATTACACAGCAATGTAAACTTTCAGTGAGCACTTTGATCTGCCCCAGTTTAAATGTGAAGCTGCGATGACTTTTTTTTTTTAATGTGTACTCTGGGGGAGGCCTGCTGCTTGTTCTGATCCTCAAGGGCACCCTGCAACAGAACTCGCTGTGTGTTAACATTTATACACAAAACCATATGTTATGGTAATTAAAAAAAAAAGTTTTAGAGATTCGAATCATTATCTTACAAAATAATGTCACATAAAACATTAGGAAATGTGACAAATCTCATGAGATGACTGCAAGTTCTGTCATCTTGTTCAGCATAAAAGTGTAAGTTGGCTGGGTAAGACCAGCCTGCTGGTGCTTCATGATAGATCGCTGGCGTCTCAGCGAGTGAGAGGCAGCCTACCTTCCTGTCTCTCCTGTGGAACTGCCTCATGCGGTACAATCTACAAACCACTGGGAAGAATATAACTTAAGGTAGAGAAAATAATCTCTCTGACAGACTGATTTAGCTGAGGGTTAGATCACTCAGATCAAACCCACACCACTACCTTGGTAGACGATACTACTGTACTTGCTCGTGTGGAAATACAGCCTATGGGATTCTCCCGGCCATGCTTTGTCCCTGGGCTGTTAAGTGTGTGTTTGCCTTTTCTCCCAAGGAGATACTTGGACTGCTGTTCTGCTTGGGCGCTCTGCTCGTTCATACATCATATTTTTAAATTGCTTGGGGCTGCTTTATCATGTTTCTTCTTGCTACATGGGTGCACTTGAATGTACTTATTTCTTATTTCCAATTGTAAAGCAGTTTTAAAAATACATGTGCTCTGTCCGTGATTGCTGTCCCGTATTTTACTGTGGCTACGTCCTTCTCTCTGCTGGGTCGAGTAAACCGCTTTTACTGCAAGAAACCATGCAGAAACTTAGGAGCAACTTAAGAATTCATGAAGACATGGTGCAGAAGGCAACACTTCCTGTTGTATTTAGTTTTTCTTGTACTTCTTTTGGACTACTATACCCTAAAATATGCTCTAGATGATAAATATTTCACCTCTAACTCCATGGCATCATGAAAAAAAAACAACGTAAGAGTAAACTGGGGCCATAGCAATCTCATTGGTCTTGACAAGTTTCTTTCTCTTCTTCAAAACAAGATGTTTACTCTCTGGATAGCAATTTGAGAGTTCCTGTATTCGATGAAAGTGGTAATCCCAGGGTAGTGACAGCAAAGAAAGAAAAATGCCCGTGTTATTTCTCACAGTTGCCTCATTGCCCATGGCCTCAGCAGAAACAGAGCTCTCCTAGCCTCACAATGTTTTGAATGGTAAACATAACTGGTACTCAGGACCCTCATGGAAGATGGTTGGGATCAGTTTTGTGCTCTGCTAAAACTGATTTTATAGAAATCACTTACTATCCCTTAGCTTCTCACTCAAATGTACATAACCCAGGAGTGCTGTAAAGATAAAGACCTTAAAATGGTGGAGGACACTAAGAAACAAACTGTGAGGGGCAGATAAGTATGTAAAATAATCAGACAAGCGTGCCTGCACGTATGTTAAGGATGTCAGAGAGAAATAAAAGACAAGGATAAAATATATTAGGAGTGTGATGGGCGAGTAGGAGAATATATCCTCAGTATGGAAGGAACAGACAGGAAGGCCACAGGGATAGGCCTTTAAAATAAACTTTCCTTTGAACTACTTGTTGCTGATAAATTAAAGGAAATTTTTAATGTGTTTTTCCCTACAAACAGCAAGTTACGTGCATAAGAATATGACTCCACAGTAATATTTAATGTTGGTTTATTTCTATGCTGCTCTCTATAATTTTTTCTTTCCTCCTGGCTGGAAGGACAGGGAAAGACAACTGGTCCTACCCTGCAAATGACTGTCTGACTGAGTAAAGGCAGCCCTTTACTCGGGAGACTCCATGTTGATGTAAGTGGAGCTTGGAATGGAAATAAGATTTTGTCCTTACACGGTTACAAGATCAGGGCAGCAGTTAATTTTGACTATACTTTTTCCCCAAATACCTGAGGCCTATTTTCTGTTCCAAATTAAGTCAAAGACATGAAATAACGCTGATGTAAGTGGGATTATCTCAGACCTACATGAATGTACACTTAGATGGCTTTAACCTTAATTTAAAACTACTTATTTTTGCTGAATGGTGCTGGTTTTGAGTTGGTGGAATACAAATATGCAGTAAACCAGAATTAGGAAAGGACCTATTCCATTTTCTCTCTAAAACCTTAAAAAACCCCAACACCTGAGTCTTGAATAGTCAATGGCGTTCTCGATTGTGTGCAGAGCCCCAGTTTAATTATACATGTCAAGAACAACATCAGAATAGTTTTGTGTTTATGCAAGCTATTTCTAGCATGATATAAACCTGCAAAGATGGTCATTGCTGCAAAACTCTGTCTGTGTGGGCCTGGCTTTTGTCTCCAGAGATGTAGCTCTATTCCCACATTCTCCCTCAAGAAGAGAGAAACCATCCATCTGCTATGATATTAAGTGAATAAACTTAATAAACTTTGTTCTATAAATATTGGAAGCTTTGTGCTTAAAAATGGAAGAGCACTTTAAAAAGCAACTTGCTGGCATCCATGCTGCCTGACTTCACCAAAACAATAAACTGATTAGCTAAACCTGGCAAACTTCATATTGTTTTCTGAGAGTTTACTCATGCACGTTGTTAGGTTGGAACTTGTTTAACGGCTGCTATGTAAATCATGGAGGATTTATTTGTTGTTTTGAAAAAATTAACTATAATAAGTAACTTTCCTACTTTTTTTTTATTTTAAACACAAGTAATTAATTTTAAATTACCCTACCAACTGCAAAGTTGCATGAAATGTGAACTTAATCCTGTCCTCATTAAAAACATCGTGAGCATGACTGCAAAACTTTGCCCACACCCCAAAGGAAGCGGGTCATTGGAAGATGTGCTTTATCTCTGGCCTTTGATCCCATGTTTCACCATTAACTGAAAGGCACGTTCTGCAGATTCTGTGACTCCTTATGCCAAACCTAAGTTTGTTCTGAATAATACCACTAAGCCATTTCATTTTATTCACTAAGACAAAGTTTACGGTTACAAGTATAATTCCAACCCAAATTTTCCATGGTGTAGCAGTTTAAAAATTACCAACAATGCGGGAATGACCTCTACTTTGCCTTATTTTTTCATGTAAGCAAATCAGTTTAATAACAAAGTTTCAAAATAATGTAAGGTGATTAGGTTGCAAAGCATCCACCCAATGTGTTATTTCTGAGAATGGGACAAATGACTGAATTTAATACACCCAGTACTCACCTGAGGTGACTTTATTTGGGTCAAGTACTCTTTCCTTGACTTTTTTAAGCTTATGTTGTGTTCAATTTCTGTTTGACTGATATCTTGTCCATAACAGGAAATTTAAGGCCTGGTCTGTTCCCAGAAGATGTGATGACAGATCCATGTTTGCTTCCAGAACTCTCATTTCTGAAGGTCTAGAAAATAAAGAGCTGACTGAGCATCACTAACTCTGAGGCAAAATAATTTGCAAAAATAGCAATGCCGTATAAGAACAAATCTTCTAAACAGCAGGAAGGAAACACAGGCACCATGCATAAATAGAACCCCCTTTCTCCTCCACTTCTCTGATCTCTCCACCAAGTTGTAACATGCACTGAAATCAGATTTTTCCACATAATGTACTATGTTGTTCAATGTTTTTGTTTCCATTTTATTCATTTTCTGTTTTGTAGTGTGGGACTCTACACAAACCAAGGCCTTCTGTTAAAAATCTTTATTTTGCAGATGACTTGCCAGAGTGATATCAATATTACAAGAATAAAACTGAAAGCTGTGATTCTGAAATGTAAGAAAGTACCAACATAACAAACCGATATACGAGCGAGCGTTTCCAGTTAAGTTGATTAGATCTGTTAACTTGCAAGTCTAATTAGGACTTGTGACCTTTCGCGTGTTCCTGTCATCAGGGAACCACAATGCGAGCCATTCAAACCAAGCCATGGAGTTCCATTCTGAAACGCTTCACGTGTTCCTGTTCCACAAAACAATTCTGCCCTCTGTATTCTAGAGGACAGGCACGACCTTTGTCAGTATTGTGTTAGCATTTTTCATTTAGATGTATCTGTTTGTCGATAATGCTCGGAAATGAATTCTGGTCTTTAAGGATTCCTTGTAAAGAGACATAGTAACTTTTAACGTTACTGGACGCTCAAATACCACTATTGAGTGCTGAAGACTGAAAATAATTTTCAAGTTAATACATCTCAACAAAGCTTACACAGTTTAGGGTAAGACTATAACAAGCTTTTGGAGATCATACAGCTTCACTCTTGCAATAGCTACCCTTGAAGCATTAAGTCTAATGCACAAAGAGAAGAGGAATCGCTACTGTACCAGCCTTTCAACATTTGAATTCAAAAAGCCATGATAATCCAAAGTGAAAAAAACTTAACATCATGTAACAAACTTTCATGCGCATCCAACTTTTTCTGTCAGTCACAGACCAACGTGTTTAGAGAATTTGGCTTAATATCTTTGGATGCACAGAAGCAGCTGACAGAAGAGGCATGTCACGTGTCGAGACAGGGGCTTACTGGGGGCGTCGAGTAATACTTACCAGTTCATGACTGGTTGCATTGACCTGCTTTGTGAGCATAGCACCTCTTTGGATTGTTCTAAAAGCAGTAATTGAAAGTAAAATCCCTTTTTCAGAAGCTTGTATAAGGCTACTAACCTAACATTCTCCAGTATAAGCATGTTAACCTTGCTTGTTTTAATCAAACGCTACAAGGAACTCCTAAAGCCCTTTTTCTCTAGCAGGTTCAGAGAGTTCATGTATGGCACTGTGGAAAGTTTAGACCTACACTGACTCCATGAACGATCATGGGTTTAAAAAGAGAAACATATTCCTACTCCATACATCTGTGTGGGGGGAGAGGAATGCAGAAATGACTCAAATGTGGACTATGCTGATGGTCTTCATTTTAATGACAGTAAGGGTTTCCTTTCTCATCTGCTTTCAGGGACCTTTAGTACAGTGAGTCGGAACCGAATGTGCAAGAGGAGGGTTTGGGTTTTGTTTATATGTACATAGACAGGCTGAGCCAAAGAGCTGTAGCATGTACCAACATATCCATTACTCACACTCTGGCAAATTCTGTATAAATGTAATCTTCCTCTTTCGCCGTATAAAGAAAAGATTACTGAACCTTCTTTAGAAAGAAAGAAGGACAACTTCTGTGGAAGAAGATAAAACCTAAGGATCTTGCAAAAAGGCCAGTGTAGTAGCTGACATTAATAACTAGAGAGAATCATCTTCCTGTTGGGCCAGTCAAAATGGTGATAAGTATGAAAACACCTCAGAATGATAATCAATATTACTGTTAATTCTTCCCAAAGTGCTGTCTCCGAAGATCTCGCTGATCTGATTTTTCCAAGTACTTTCCGGATTATGATTGTTTCCTGTAGTAACTTGCATATTTTAATGAGGATTATTTCATTAAGCTGTATCAAATTGTACATTCAACGTGTCATTTTTTAGTACTATAGTAATGTTGAATCAGAAGCAGAAAATATGTTGTTATACAGATTAGGAAACTGTTCCTGGTATGTTAAAAATATGTTGATGTGACAAATCTTGCAAACCTTGTATTAGAAGTTTAAAGTAAAAAATACTGCAGTAAAAAGGATTAGCACACCATTATTGTCATGAAATAGGAACCTAGACGACAAAACGTATACGCGTCTTTTAATTTCACAGAAATTCCATCTTAGTTGATCATTGATTGTTGGCAGATAAGGCCAGTTTTCTTAAAAGTATTCAGATGCTCTTTGAGTTGTTCGCTTCATTCTTGGAATATGATTTTCTTTCTAAGAAGCAAAGGATATTATTTTATTCACCAGTCACTGTGTGCTGGCAGGTAGCACAGCGGTGGAGGAGATAACCATCTACTCTCATATCCCCCAGATCATCTACAGAGCTCAAAGCACTGAGGCAGAAAGTGGAAGGGACTTGTTGAAAGATAACACTCCACAGCAGCAGAACCTAAATATAAATTGACCTTGCTGAAGTAAATGGTATTTCTGCCACTGAGCTCACAAACTCATTGCTTTCTAACTTTGTTTTTTGATTATTTGTGCTGTGTGGTGTTGGCTTGCTTGGAGAGTATTTTGTTTGGTTTTATGTGAAGTTTTTGTGGTCTAAATATTATAATTTAGAAAGGAAGTCATATCTTATTTAAATATTCTGAAGGATGGAGTGTTTACCGCAATGTTAACGACTTGTTCAATGATTAACCGCCTATCCTGAAAACTTTGCACATTGTCTTCACATTTTACTACTGTAACTTAAGCTTTCAGCCACAGACCTTGCACTCTGACAAATACAGCAGCTACGAACAGATAGCTTCTTTCTATGTAGGTTCTCCACCAGCTGGAACGCTCCCCATCGGATAGTCTGGTTTTAAACGCGTGGGTACCCAAGTAGGTCTGTAGTACACCCCGCCATAGCTTTGCTCTGTTTAAACACCTCGGGACGGTCTACATGTCCCCTCGCTCGCTGATGCGGGGCTAGAGCTCTCCCGCAAAGTGTTTGATGCAACTGCGAAGCGTTGGCCAACGCAGCTGTAAGTGTGAGCGGGCAGTGAAGTGCAGTATAACTTATTGTAGCGTGTGGTACAAATAAGGAACAGAGTAGGGAAATTCTGGAAAGCTCCATGTGCTCAGTTGCTAGCTTGGGATATAAGCTTTAGCCAATAAAGACAAATAAGTGTGTTCTGTATCCTCAGATTAGAAAATAAGAACCACATTATTCAGCTTTGAAATGATTTAGGTTCTTTTCTCAGGGGCATTGTAATTTCCTTTCTTTTTACCCAGATACCTTTAATGTTTGTTTAAGCTGAGACCATAAACGGTGCATAATCTTCTAACCTCGGTCATTTTAACATATTTAGTTCCACTGTTTTATTCCATTCGGCTTTCAATTTGGGATAAAAATTATAAACCCTGGATTTCAGAATGTAGAAGTGAGACACCAAGATCAATCTTTGTGTTAGTGGGAGACTTAGCTTCGATTCCCTGTTGGCAACAAATAGAGCAGAACAAAAACTAGAGGGAGCTGTTGTTCACAAGTAATTCACAAATAATCTCCATTATCTTTTATTCTAAAACAAATTAGAAAACTGTTTTTCACAGGGGGTAGATTACTGTCCAAAAGATGTAGTAATGAGAGAGGAAGGCATATAATTAAGGCAGAAATATGGACTACCTGGTCTAATGGAAGCACTTATCTACCTGTATCAGGGAGAAAGAGAGGAAAGCGAACGTGAGAAGTGAAAGACTGAATCTGTCCTGTTGTTTAAAGATATAAATGTGTACATTTTCATTCAGTTAGCAATGCATAAAACATTCTCATTCCACTTCTGAAACAGCAGAACAAAAGCCCAGACAAATACTATACCTTGGAGATTACAAATACTGCAGCTTTATTTATAAAGGAATGATAAACCAGTAGATAGCTCCATGCACTGAGAGGCTACTGAATTCACTCAATAACTAGAAGAAAGCTTATTAAATAAACCGAAATGTTTTTTCTGGAAATAAGTATTAAACAATGCAAACAACCTGAATCCTCACCAAATAGTTTTGAAGTCAGATAAACAGCAGTATCTGGGGGGTAAGCTTTGTTTCACAAAAAGCTGCATGATGTAAAAGAATTATCATGTAGTATCATACAAGAAGTATGTGCAAACCAAATATATTTGTTGGCACAAAAGTCCTCTGGCATATTGAAGTCAAACATCCACATATTTTAGGGGTTATCTGCTAAGACTCTTGTGAAACTCATCGGTCATCAGATTGCTCTGGGCTGCTGTCTTTCATTCTGTTCTAATCATAAAACAACTGTGAATTTGCTCAGTTCACCACCCTTTCCTGTGAAATACTGAGCAAACATAATGTTGTGTGTTGATACAGTCTGTCAGGGGATAGGGAGAGACAAAAAAGGCTTGAACCAGCAGACAATCAACCAAGGGGGTTTGTGTGCTTGCTTCTCTAGAACCAAGTTCAGTTACACTAGAACACTTCCTCAGAGAGGTTACTCTGTGTAACTCCACCAAAAAGAGCATATGCAAGTATTTATTTACTTTTCATTTGAGAATCTATCTTCATGAGTGCAAAATCACTTCACAGAGATTAGTGGTCTCACTGTGGACTTCACAATTTTACAATTTCTAATATAATCTTTGAATATTCATGCATTAAATATGAAGAATCGGTTGGTTTTCAGTATATACACACAACAACAAAATTGCTATGTACCCCTGCCTTGTCTGCACTGTGCTCGGGGTTGAAAAAATATTTCTGGTAAAGCTCTTTGAATAGAAGATTGGTACGTAGCAAAGAATTCTTTCCTGCAAATTATGTTTTCCTCAATGTGTTAGTCTGTGTTAGACAGACGGCCTTAGTCTGTCCTTTACCTGAGTGAATACCAGCAACACCACTTCACCTGGGAACCACCCACATGAATTTAAACACAACTAAGGACTGACCAGTGCTAAGAAGAACCAGTCACCAACCCACCCTAAAAAAGCAAGCCTACTGAAGTGCAACTCAGAAGAGTCATTTAGAGGATAGAGGGTGCATCTGCAGTAGCATTTTGTTCAGATTTGGGTCTTGTGCTTCTGAAACAACTCTATAGTTGCAGTCTGGGAAAGCACATACTAAAATTCCTTTCAGATGAAACTTAACTGGCAGACAGGCTCCAGCTGGTCCTTAGCATTCATTCATGTGATCAGCTGTTCAATAGGCAGGAGTAAAGCCTCTTAAAATGCATATAATGTGAATGTCATGTCCTTGACTCCAACTCTAACTGCTTCTACCAAGCTGCGTTAATGCCTGGTGAAGATGTAATCCAGAGTTACCTGAAGACCAGGCTAAGATGGCACAATGAACTTCCAGGAAAGTAGGGCCAGCCACAAACCCTTTGCTAACCTCCCTGCCAACACCTGGATGTTCATTTTGACTTGATCTTCTCTACTATGAATCCCTATCATTACAGGCTTTGGACAAGGGAAAAAACAAAGGGGGGGGGACAGGAGGAATAAAACCACTGTAGTTTGTAATTCTGTCACTGGAAATATGATGGAAAAAACCTATGAGTCAGAAGTCGTAATTGTGTATTATTTTGTTCACCTAACACACTGATGATGGCAGTGTAGCAACCAAATTAGAAGTGAGGTTGGGAAGGGAGCAGCCTGTTCAAATTACTATCAGAAATATGCATCAAACCCCAAATATAACTATTACAAAAGCAATGTCACTGAAAAGAGAAAGTGTATGGGAGAGGCATGCACACCCAGCCAAAACATTCACCCAGTGCATGTTTTAAGGTTTGCCAAGTTCAAGTAAGATCACTTTGCTTCATAGAATAGGAAAGCCTGAATCCAGCCAAGTCAAAGTAATATCCTCTGCATTTGCCAACAGTATGCACGTTAGGGAATGACTCTGACCTAAATGGAATGACCTGATTTGAGAACAGACTCAACCACATAAGAGAGTGCTCACTCTATAGGCTGAATTTCACATTGTAGAAGACACAGTTTTTCCACATCTGAAATGCTGTGACTCACACCCTTTAGCCCTCTCTGGGAAGTATGTTCACTCTCTCTCCTGTAACACAGGAAAGCATGGAAACAACATCCCAGTCCCATCTTTTCACTAAATAGTGAAAAGTTTGGTATGTAGACTGTTTACTCAGGATGTAGAGAACTGGGTTTGCTTCATCTTCATATGAACTCTTTAGCCACAAAGCTGTCATCTCTGGGGAGAGGGGGTGAGGCTTGAGTTTTCCTACCTACAGTGTTCACTTTCCATGGAGTGTAAACACGTACTGCTAAGGAGGAAGTTAATGCAGTTGTAAGCTAGCTGCTGGGGACTGGCGAAGCAGATCTGTTTTAGTAGACTGGAACCAAGGTTCCTCCCCCTTTTTCTGCCTCAGTGAAATTTCCTCCCTCAAACTCCATTACCCAGATGTGTAGGCTAGGGGGGTATGTAAGGGTTGTAGCTCTTGGGAGGGTTTAGTGAGAAATCTAACTGTCCTGAATGCTCAAGATACAGCTGGGCATGGTCAGTATTGTTTAGCTCTCTGGGGAACATTACTGGAGGGTTTAGCCCTTCTTGGCTTTTATTCTCTAGACTGCTAGCTGGTAAATCAATAAATAAAACGGTGATTTCCCAAAGAACTCCTTGTGTTAATATACTTTGACCATTTTTCCAATGTCTAAAGTCTATCACACAACGTTCAAGGGTACTTTGGATTAAGACGAGTTCAATGGAACTACCAAATACTGTTTTGGAAAACAGATTAACCTTTGCTATGAGCCATGTCTGTTTTGAGAAATACCATACTCTGATGAGAGATGCAGCACTAAGTTTTCATGTTTAATGTATTTTAACTCTGAGAGTCTCCTTATGGTGATGACAGCAAATGGAAAACAGACTATGAACAGCAATAAGCACAGATATCCTGATCTCAGCATATTAAAAGGTATTTGGGAGATAGCATGATGACTGTAGCAGCAGTCTGCGTCCTTACGATGTTCTTAGGAAAGCGGGTATCTGGTGAGGTACGGTGGTCAGACGTGGTGTGCTCTAGATGGTCACCCTACATGTGGATGGAACAAGTGGAAGTTGCACTCCTCTTGTTTACAGCTATCTAACTCTGAGACGGGGTTAACTTTCACCCATTGGGCTCAAACACACATTTTCTAGCACCAATATAAGATATCCCTAGATTTTCTGTAAGAGAAAACCAGAGGATTTCCCTGGTTTGTTTTGAATCTCTAAGAAATCTATTGTTTTCTGTAATTTCTAGCCTGTGAAACATAGTAAAGTGGTAGCCGGGAAAGCTTGGCTTGCACAAAACCTGCATCAAGGGAAAACACGAGTTGTGGCAGCCCCTCCATCCTGACTTGTTTTCAGTTAAACTCAAGACTAAACAAAAAGTTTGCTTTTCCCTGATGGAAAGACAAATGTTGACGTAGGTCAATACGCTGTAACCATTTGTCTTTGCCACCTGTAATACTCCAGAAAAGTTTATGGTGTGCACTCTTCTGTGAAAACACTTTGGAAATGTTTTTTTGTAATCTAGTTTTATAGAGGAACTGATTCTTACGTGGTCATAGCCAGGGTTTTTTTATGTTAGTTCACCCTTGCCCTAGCTTTCGTATTATGGATGAACACTTGTACAGGGTAGAACCCTCAAAATAACTAAGTTTCCATTAGAATTGTGACAGCTGGTGGCTATGGATGGCTGAAACTTTATTAATACCTCATAAACAGTAGAATATTTGAGTTATCAGTGTCTTACACTAAGAACTAGTTCAAGCAGAAACATAACCAAGCTTCTTTTGATGATCAGTAAGACCTTATCCCAAAATGCCAATATTATGAACTGCAGTTCTGGTCCACAAGATAGTGAACAAATGTAGAGTGGATGATGGAAAGATAATACAGGCAGCTCTGTATCAGTACTGCATTAGTGGGATCCCTTGGACTTACTGATGCTAATCCAGTTGTTACACAACTTCTTTTCTAACATGTACGATGGCTTCTTGCCTTGTTCAGCAATAAGGGGGTTAGGTGAGCTTTATATTTTCCTCATTCTGCTGTAGAAGCACAGCACAGCTTTGTCATGAACACAAATCTGATCCGTGCTTGAGAATCTGAAAGATGCAGTGGGTGTAGGCACAGCTGAAAAATATATTTGTTACCTGAGTTAGTTTTCCTCAAATTAGGTCTCATGGCTTTTTTACTGTTTTTCTTTTGGATTTTTAAGGTAGGCGTTCTAAAATGGAATCTTTTGCATTGCCAGTTCTGTATGACCCCAATTTAGTTACCTGTCTGATGACAGGTGTGTTTGATGGCCATGGTGTGTCATAACTGCCTCTAGCAAAGACGGAACTTTGGGTTTCCCCACTCTGTTTTCCCTTGTGTGGCGTTTAGCCGGCTCTCTGTTCTGTTTCTGTCATCTCAGACATGCCTAAGGAACAAAACATATTATTTGGCTGGAATAAGAGAGGCTTTTCTGTGCTGTGCACCTGGATGATATGATCTCATGTCTGAGTATTCATAATCGGTATTTTTTGAGGTACACCACGTGACAGACAAGTCAATCCACTGAATTACTGAGCTTACCACTGATGGGAATAATTATCTGACCTGGTAATGCAATAAGCTTGGTAAATATAAATAACAGGCACTGCAATGGTTTATTGGAGCTTAGTATTGTATTTAAGGATGCCCACTGCCAACCCCAGAGTGAAAAATCTATAAAATGAGGGAGCTAATGCTTCTCATGGCATTTTTTATTCTCGTTACCTTACTTGTGAGGAAAACTCATCTTGGACAATAAAAATTGGTTTTATTTGTTTTCCAATTATTCTCATGCCAAAACACTGCAGAAATACTGCCATCAAGGCAAGTGGTCTTGCTGTGCAACTGCGCGGTGGTCTCAACCCGTCTGAGAGCACAGCTATTTGGTTTTTGGTTTGGTTTTCCTATCTTAATGCTGCCATCATTCGTGTGATCAAGAGGAATGACCGGAGCAGTTAGATTCATCCGCTTCAGCATTCTCCCAAGAAAAAAAGGACTCCGGCTAATATCAGTGTCATACAGCAGCCTCTATCCTCCACATATTCCCTCCTTTTTCCTGGCACGGCGGGATAAAGGGGGGAAAGGGAGCAAGGCATGAAGCCTGTTGTCAGAGTGGCCTCTAAAGCCGAACTATTATGTGCCAGGATCTGAAGCACTGTCCTGCCAGCTGTAATAGGTGTAAAGGCAGTTGCTGTTTGTGGCCGGTTAAACCTTTCTGAAGAGCTGCTTGACTGGCCCAGCCAGCCCGTGACTGGAGACTTAGTGCCAGACAAAATCACCGTGACACTGAGCACACTGAGAATTTGCACACTATACAAACGTATACTTTCTGTGTTACTGTGGCTCTGAAACCAGAGTTAATCTTTAGTGTGCAGTTGCTATGAAAGCTACTGTAGAAGTTGAAACACTCTTTCCACTGAAAATCAGGATGCTAAAATACTGCTCAAGTCAGAAAGCAAGTTCTCCTAGCTTGGGCCTTATGGACATGCATTTGTATGGTGCATAGTTTGTCTAGGCTCTGGATCTTGGCTGGGACTCATCACACCACCCCCAAAAGAAGGGAATGAAAGCAACTACGCTCTTCTCACTGGGTCGTTCTTTCAATGTATGCTACAAAGTTTGCCCTTGTAGCACTTAGTCTAGCTTGGTCAGAACCAAGGTTTTTCTGAAGCGAATGGACACACTTAAATTAGATCCAAGTCTTCAAAAAATGCTGATTCCTACAACCTTTACTTACTGAAAAGACCTTTTTCTGCCAGAAATTGTGCAGCCAGACTCATGTTGCAAGTCCCTTACAGATCAGCAGCTGTTTGCAGAGGGCGAAGGGCTATAATGAAGTTGGTGGTAACAGTTCTGTATACCTTCTCAAAAATACAAGCAAAAGATACACAGTCTTGCCCATATATATTATAGTTTGCACCTGCTTGAGTGAGTAGACTTGCCTGCCAAAGAAACTATCTTAATTTGCATACTGGAGACAGACTGTATGGTGTGCTATTCCTAACAAAAGCCCCATCACTGCTCAATTTTCCCTCCTCCCCTTCAGGCTTTGACATTATTGACAACAGGCTGCCCAGAGAGTGGGGGGAGTCTCCTTCCCTGGAGCCTTTCCAAAGCCCCTGGACTTGTTGCTGTGTGATCTGCTCTGGGGGATCCTGCTCTGGTAGGGGGTTGGGCTGGATGATCTCTAGAGGGCCCTTCCAACCCCGAACGCTCTGTGAATCAGATAGCAGCTGCAAACAGATACACTTATTTCAGTATAGCAGTATTATATTCTAGCGTTCTTTCTGGATGTTTCCTTTATTGCTTTAGTTTTCCCATTTTAGTTAAAGATCTATTAAAATGTAACAAGTCGATGGACAGACCGTATAAATGGCTCTGCAGAGTTCTAAATTTACTTCCAGTGACTCCATTTCAAACTGGCCCAATCTGCAAATCAACAGATGATTTAACTGCCATCTTTACAAATTTCATCTTGGCTCTAAAATTCATAATGTGATCTCTCTGCCTCTTACATAATTACCAGTAATAAAGACTAGCATTCAGAATTTAGCTGAGAATTATTTTGATGATGCATGAAGCAGAAGAGGCTCCAGATGCTCTCTTGAATAGCTATCGCTGCTTAGTAAGCAATTAGGAGTAGTCACAGACTTTTACTGTATTTAAACAGCAAGTGGGCTACTGGGGCCTAATTCTTATAAAGGTTTGTAAGTGTTACTGAATTGTAAATAATATTTTAAGGCTAGGAGCAGGAATTCTACTTGCAATAGTGCAGTAAGCAGATAGGGCTTTAAGGATCCATTTGAAACACCTGTATTAAAGTACTGAAAGATTATTAAGTCCTGTATAAAATAAATGCAGTTCTGTACAGAACAAGGATGCTGATGGAAAGACTTTCTGTTGCTTTTTACAAATGCTACAATGAAATAAAGGTTACATAATTCTGAAATAGCCATCTTAAAAGAACTACTCTCAGACTTAATATAACCAAGGGGAAGTAACTTTTAACGTACACTGTAGTGGTCTTCTCTATTGTTTCCTGGCCTACCTGAGACTCTGAACCCATCTGTATGGCATTTCCCTCACTGAGCATTGCTGATGAACTTCTCTCTTTCCTGTGCTTCATATCTCACACCAGTTGATCAAAGCCTGTACACAAAGAAACTATATTTGTTTTCCTAGAATTGATTCTATTCAAAGGGAACTGCTGTCTTGTCATTGGTGGCAAATTAAAGCTGTGCTTTAGTAATTGTGAACCTTGTAGTTGCAAAATTGCCCACTACCTTAAATAAGCTTGGTCTATTCATTAGCAGGAAATTAGTGTCACCAAGGTCTAACAGAGTATTAGTGTCATAGACAGGAAACGAGGAGTCAGTAACGTAAGATATTGTCAGAACCCCAGATATACTATGGACAGAATTAGTGTTCTTTTCTGAGCAATCTCCAGACCCGGATGACTCATCAAGTCTTTACTAAAATAATACATTGATTCGTTCTAGGCTTAGTGCACTAGCAGCTGTCTTCAGCCTCAGCGCAGTAACGCAGGGCGCAAGCTAGAATTACGGAGACACCAAGACCACTCGAGGATGGACAGCTTCCTTCTGGTGAGCTTGCTTCAGCTACAGTGTTACAGCTTCATGGCATAATCCTGTTTTTCATCTTTATTCATTTTCACTCTGTTTCTCCTTAGAATGATCAACACGTCCTGGTATTCATCATTCCAGACTGGATATAAAGATTCTTTTAACAAAATACATTGTTATGCCAACACAATAATTTCTGTAGTTGGTTTAATTCTAATCATAAAAGGAGTGTGTGTTCTGTGCCAACTATTACTGAAGACTAAATCTTGTCTTAACATGTCTGAGAATGACATTACACGGGAAGTCCAATAACTGGATGACTCAATATATGCAGAACAAAACCATGTTCCTGCCTACAGGGAAGGGTGTGGAAGAGGAGAGAGGGGGTACCTCCAGACAGTTTCCCTACGGTTGTTTGAACCATACAGAAATGGCTTGGCAGCTTTGTGGGTTCGTATCACGATCTCCTCTGTACAAATCGGAGGGTTGGTTAATATGCCTGATTTACTTTGGGGATGTTAAAGTTGCTAATACCAAAGCATTGTCTTTCTAAACTGAAAAACCTGGTCACGTCAGTGCAACTCCACCTTGCTCTCTGTTTGGAGCTGCATGTTAAAGAGAGAATCCATCTCCGTGTGCTTAGAAGCTCTCTGCACACCTGTCGATTTATTTGCTGCCCACTATACCATCTCACCTTCAGAACATATCCAGAACCTTAATCACCTGAATTCACCGACACTGCAAACAAAGGAGAGGTAGTGTGAGAGAAAGGCTTAGCAGCATGATCCAAGGAGCAGCATGCAAATTTCTGGAGAAAGTATTCCGACTGGCCTGTAAAAATAGATGTGTTCCACGCACCAGAGGAGATAACGTGAGCTATACTCACAGAGAAACTAGGGAGATAAATCAGAAGTGCTGAGAGCAAAACTCGTAGACTATTGAGCACAGTGCAGTCTACGAAAGTACCATGACAACATTTTTCTGAAAGAATCAATGATATCTAAGGGATGTCAAAACCAAAATTTTTAGAGACAAAATGTGTATTCTGAGAATGTATTTTAAAAATTGATATCACAAATGATCGAAGGAATCAAGAAAGCTGATAAACTCTTAGTTAGCAACCATCTTGAATGACTTCTCTTGCTGCCTAAACTATTCTGCTACTCTAAAATGAGAGAAGTGAACCCTGTTGTAGCCTGTGCAAACAAGAGATGAATAATCAGCTTGGATATTCTGGTAACCAAAAATGTTACATAGACTTGCTAATAGCTCAAGAGATTATCAGAAAGAAATTGTTATAGAAAATAAAGCTATTTCTTTTCTGAGGGCAAAATCTAAAAAAGTTGAAACCGGATGACTAATTGTACACCTGCAACTCCCGCTCTGCGAAGGACACCACCTATTCCTGTTAACTTCGTCTCTTTCGTTCTGGGCAGTCATGAGCCACAATCTGTAAGAGTATCTCAAAACCCACAACCTATGCAAGTTTTGCTCTCACAATTTGTCATAAAAAGCTCATAAAGCATTCTCATACTTTTGCTGTTCTCAAGCAATAAACTGCAATGTCACCCGTGGAAAAGGCCAATGTAATATTGATAAAACGTCAGCTAAGCAGTAGCAGACAAACAAAATACCTCTCTCTCTGGCATAAACTGATTGCTTGTTGGCAATCTCAGGAAATGAAAACAAGGATTAAGAGAGATGTAAAGAATGACCTTATGCTTTCCTTTTTATAACACATTGGGAAGATAGTGTGGACAAAATTCCACTGATTCCGATCGCACCCTACATCTTTAATAACAGAATAAAGATTTGGTGTTTTCTGTAGGATTAATATTTAGATACAAAAATTAATTATGAGCTTTTAGAATTAGAAAGAGAAAGGTAGGACTTGTTTCCATAAAATTAAAACCATGCTGGCTAACTGTAAGTGTATGCCATTCAGCAGCGATGTTGAAAATACATGACACTGTTTCTGCAGTTCATCAGCCTCCGTGTCTGAATGAAAAATGCAAGGTTGGACTCAGTATAGCTACCGGTGTCCGATGGTATTGCCCCTTGTAAAACAGGTTCTCCAAAGGTAGGCCTCGTTTGCAAGGAATAAGGAAAGGGAAGAGGTGAAGAAGGAAAAGGGAGGGGAAAATACACGCTTGGAGGCTGAATGGTTATTTGAGAAGAAGAAAGGGCAAGAGACTCTGAAGCCAGATGCTACGATTCCCTCCTTAAGACACTGTGTTTACGTGGGCATTTTCAGTGACTTAAAGTCTTAAGGACTGTGACAACCAACGCTTGAGAATATTATCCATCGCAGATAGCCTCAGTCACCCTGCTGAAGTTATTCCCCAAGTGCCGAATTCAGGCTTTGCATCACTGAGAGTCTGTTAAGCTGGTCTGTATGCTGGTATTAGGGAAAGGGGAATATAGCTTGGAAAACACAAATATTTTCCATTTTTTCTCTTTTTTGAAGCTGATGTTGAAGACTATCTGGAATTCAAGAACTGTCCATGTTTAGACCATATCCTGCAAGACACATTAAAGCATAACTTAATTCTAGTCTTGTTCACAAATTAAAATCAAGTGGTTTGTGGGATTTAGGGTTTAATAATCGATCATCATAAAAATATATACAAAACTCTGTTGTAGTATCAGATATAGAGACAATACCATGCTCGTAGTACCGTGTATGAATGTTCTTCCATCAGGAAGACAGAAATGAGAGCTAGGTCTGTCAGTTGTCTTGGGACTTAAGTAACCCTGTCTCCGTGTCTCTTGCACGTGCAAAGCCTGCGATCCTATATGTGTATCTGTGTTGTACATACTGGTATCAACAGAACTACCCACAGGACACCAGAAAATACAACAGATGAGAACACGGATCATATGGGTCACTTTCTCTCTCCCAAATGATTATGAACTACTAAAGAAAGAGTCTACTCTGGCTACTGCATGTTAAACAATGAAAACGCTGTACTGCAAGAAATTGAAATCCTCTCTATAACACATTGTTGCCTCAAAAAGAGAAGAAAAAAATAAAAAAGCTTAGGATGGTCCTTGAAGACCCCAAAATGAATATTTTTGCTTCTGCTATGAATTGATGAGATGAGAAAAAAGGACATAGTATCTGGTTTTCATCCCTTTTCTTGAAGAAGGATGTGGAAGAGAGATGAAGAGAGTTCAAAGAAGGGCCACAAAACGATCCAGGTCCTGGGAAACAAGCATTAATGATGTAAGGTTTAAGGAGCTTAACTTATTCGACTTAATTGAAAAGAAGGTTAAGAGGTGACTTGATCACTGTGTGTATCTACACACACCTTTAACAAGCACCTGATAGAGGATGGCTTTGCAACAGTACTGACCAAAGCAGAACAAGATTTACTGCCTGCGATGTTGGCAGGCAAGTTTTTAAACAACCACAGTCACACAATTACCTAGTGATGAGGATAATAGAGCAGTGGAACAGCTTATCAAGTGATGAACTCACCGGCACCTGAAATATTCACAGCTAGTTATATACTTAAAAGATATTATTTCACCCCTCTTCTGGGATAAATCATGTGGTCTATGAATGTGAGGAGATGGATTGTGCTGGCTGGTTTTCATGGTCCTTTCTGCTCTTAGATCGTGTGAATCTGAGTCAACACCATTCAGATTTCAGGCTATCATCTGTTCAGCCATGGACTGAGCAAGATTGACCCTCGCCCTACCCCACGACTGGCAAACCTTACTCTTAGGACTATTCGCCTTCTTTCTAACTATCAGAGGCTGGCTAAAAAGGAAGGGGGTGGCCCAAGCAGGGCTGATGCAGCATGAGAAATGGCAGAACAACTCATCTTATTTGGTGTCTGGCTAACCTTCCCACTTCATATGATTAAGGCCAAACTGATTACCCGATTATATTTCTTCAGGCAGATTATTGTAGGGAAGCTGTGTTTTAACGCAGGGGCAGGGCTAGCAAGCTGGGAGCATCAGGGTACTCTCTCCCATGGGTGTTGCTTGCGGCGCTGGCTCTCCTGGTTTCTCATTTGTGCCTGTGACGCAAATTTCTGCAGAGCTGAAAGGCTTAACGATAGCCACAGCTTAAACAGAGGGCTGTGAGTGAAACGTGTTGTATGTGCAGTATATGCACAGGGGAACAAAGAAAGTTTTGTTCACCTTGGCTTTACGTAAGCGGGAACACGGGGCAGCTGAGCGGCGCTCACCATCACCTGTCCTGCCGCCAAGTTGCTGCAGAGGTTCCTCCGCATTCATCACGCTTTAATCACGCTTTAATCACGCTTTAATCACGCTTTAATCACAGCCATCTCCTGCCACGGCCAGATACGTGCCAGCCCCCGGGGGGAGCGGCCCCGCAGCCGGGGCAGCCCGCGGGAGGCAGGTGGAGCTCGGTGGGGCAGGTCGGGCAGCACCTGGGGCTGGCAGGGAGGAAGGAGCGGCGGGAAGGCGGCCGGGGCCCGCGGGCGGAGTGCCCGGCCCGAGCCGTGCAGGCCGTTTCCCGGCGGGAAAACACGCCCGTGGGTGGGTGAGTGAGCGCTGCGGGCGTCGCCGCCCCCCTGAGCAGCGCTGCCGGGGCGGCCTCCCCGCTGAGGCCGTGAGGAGGCGGCGGGGCCCCGCGCGCGGATAGCGGCGCCGGCGGCCGCTCGGCTCGCGGGGTGGCGGCGGTCCCGCGGGCGCGGGACGGCGTCTGCCTGTTGCCGCGGTAACCGGGCCCGCCGGCGCGCGGCCAGTCCCCCTCACTCCCCCCTCTACGGCTGCTCGGGGGGGGGGGCTCCACCGCCTCAGCTGCCACCCGTGGGGGGCTCTTCCCCATCGTCCGGTCACCCGGGCTTTCAGCAGCGGGGCGGCCGCGGCCTCGCGGGGAGGGGAAGGCCCCTTTGGGGATCCCAGCGCCCCCAGCATCGCCAGGCCCTGAGGCGGCGGCCGTGCCGCCTCCCGGGGGCTGACCAAGGGCGCCTGGGCCTGTCTCGGGGTGTTCCCAGCCCCTTTGCCCGCCCCCCGTGAGCACCCAGGGGCTGGGGAGCTGGAGGGAACCAGGGCCTACCCTCCCGCCAACTCTGCGAGGGGTTTGGGCCTGCCGCGGCGTCTGCAGCGGCCCCCGCGGCGGGGTCAGGCGGCCGCTGGCGTGGCCGCTTCGGTGCTGGCTTGGGGCAAGGCCTTGGTCACGTCTGGTGGTGTTCCGGGGAGAAACCTGCCCGGGGCGTCAGATACAAGAGCGGAAGGGTGCGGTGAGGTTTCTGTTCTCGCTTCGGAGACCGCGCTTTGGGATTTGTGTGTGTGTTTTTGAAGAATGCTTCCAGAAGGCTAACCGCAGGGCTGCTGTGATGTTAACTCTAAAGGGAGGCGTGATCCAGACACCCCTGTTGGTTGTTTGCGTTCCCGCTTGCTCATCCTTCGCAGAGTGCAGCACCAAACCTGGGCTTGTAAGCAGGAACGGAACTGCACGCCTTCCTAAAGGCAGGTGCGTCTTCTTATTTTTCGATATAGAGAGGAACGGATAGTTTGAAACACTGCAATTACCGTGGTGCGGCAGCAGATGTACCCCAGCGCTCCGCTGCAGGTCGTGGCACAGACACTGCTCCCTGACTCTGGCTGGCACGTACTGACACTTTGCGGGTTTGTCCTGCTAACAAGGACAAACAGAACAAAAAGGCAAACTAGATACTAGCAAAACCCAGTTATATTGAAATCGTTTACTTTACCCTTAGTTCATCTCCACTGTTCTTCATATTGTCAGGTTTCCAGAGCTCGGTGGTGTCTCAATTTGGAATTTCCTTGTTTGTTGAGGTCAGCCTATGAGGCTTGTTTTAATGAGGTTTTTTTTACTGTTCATGCAATCTCTTACTGCAAACAGGGAAAAAAAAAAAAAGATTAAATGTTGAAAAAAACTAATTGGGCAGAGAGGGAATATTGCCCAGGAGTATCAGGTTTCGGAGTCACAGAGATGTCTTCTTGTGTCAGCGTAGCCGTGGCTATTTCCTTCACTTATTGCTGTCATTGCTCTGGCTTTGGTGCCAGCGCTGCGTGTGGATTTGTGAAGTATGGGACAGTAAAGCACTCATAGCCCTGGAGAAGTCAAAGACACAACCTCAGGAGCATCGCCAACTGCTGTGATAATACAACCTAAGTAAGAGGGGTCGCCTTGCTGGGCATTCCTGCCACTCCCGTGTGACATGTACTAATATGCTTAAATCCCCGAGTACCCTTGGAGAGCTGGCCCGTAATCTGCAGCGCACAAGCTGTAGCGATCTGGAAGCAACATCTGCTCAGGGTGTGCACACCAACCACCTCCTAATAGGTTACGGCGCCGAGTAAGGACCCCACTCTCCTCTTCCACCGATATCGGGCTGGTTTTGGTAACCGTGTAGGTGATCACAGACTTAATTCCATCGTGGATGTAGAATTGACCATTTAACTGATTGTTTTGCCTTTTTTAAAATTCAGTCTTTAGGTGGTTTTTATGTTTTTTTTTTACCTTGTCTTCCCCTGTAGTATTTCAGGAGTGAGTTTTCATTGCAGACTCTCTTGCTAATGTCGCAGTTGTGCTGGGCAGGTGACAAAGGCGAAGAACTAAGAGCTGAAAGCCAACTGGTGTTACCCATATCATTTAAAGTTGCTTTTTCTTTACGTAAGCAACGTGACTGAGGTTGCTGTTTCAGCTTGCTGTATCCCACCCATGAATCTCTGGATTTACGTGGCACTGTGTTCTGCATTACATCTTTTTCCATTTTTTTTCCGTGTGTGTGATTCACTATAGTTTAACATCATAAAGAGAATCTCTAGTGTGCAACACGTGTAAGTCGGAGATACCATTATAAAACTGCTGTCCTGCAGTGCATGTAATCAGGAATATGCCCTGGGAGGAAGCTTTGGCTTTCCTAAGATGCTTTTAGAATTCTTGTGTGGCAAAATATCTCCAGCGTGCCCCTGAGTGAGCAGTATCAAATGATTTTTTCAAAGCCTGGGTTTCTGCTTTATGCAGTTTTATTTTAGGAATAAACACTGCAAATTCCAGCTCAGGGCTATGACAATGGGAAGGTCTCAGCCTTATCGGTCCCTTTGGAATGACATGTATTTAAAATGTTGTATCAGGGTAATGGTTATGAGATTCATGACCTTGTTTGCAAGGGTGTCCTAAACTAACAGTCAGCAGCGCCTCACGCAGAGTTGCAAGTTTTGGTTATAAATCACTATCACAACAGTATAAAATCTCCCATAACAGCAACAAACCTCACCTGACTCACTGAAGAGTCACATTTGAATTCAGATTATTTCTGAAGTTGAATGCTTGGTTGTCCTGTTCAGAGTTACAGCGTGGCCACGACAGAAACCTGAATGAATCTGAGCACAGCGGTCTTTGGGAAAACCGGAATGTCATGGTATTCCTGTTCATCCTTTTTGCTGGCCTTCACACTGCCTAAGGGGGAATCTTTTAAGAGCTAGATCTTCACATGAAGATCTGATTTCATGTTTTTTCACCATCTGGGAATTGATATATTCTTAGAGGATCGCGACTTGTTTGTCATGTTCTAAAGCTGGATTCTCTTGCATGAAAACTCAAGTGCAAATATAAATGAGAATAGATGGAGTTCAGAAACAGTGGAGATGAATACAAAACAGAACAGCAGCACTTCATCACAGGGCAGTGTAAAATCGGGTACTGCTGGCTAAAACCACAACTACGTCTTGGTACTTTAACCATACTCATCTTAAACTTCAGACAAGACGAAAGCAAAGAGGGCACAAGAGTGAAGCTGATTTTAAACCGTAATTCATTTCAGTACAAGGCATAGTGTTTGGAATTAAAAGAACTGTGTTTATTTCATGTATATCTCAAGGTAATTAAAGTGAATCAATGTTTGATCCGCTGAACTCTATCCCAAGAGTTTTTGTTCATTTTGATGAATAAACTAATGGAATGCCGTGTAATTAAAACGTGGAAGTAGTTCCATGGAGGACACATGTATAAATAGGTTGAAGGAGGGATCCCAGAGATGAAGAGAGGATAGGTCCATCAGTTCCTGCTGCATGGCAATGGCCTTAGTGCGACCCGCAGCTCTGGGAGCCTGCTAACGGGTTGTTGCCAGAAGCAGGAACGGCAGAGGAGTGAGGGCATCTTTGTGTGCTGTAGGATCTCTGCTTTCTGTAACCACAAGTAGCTTTTGCTACTGGATGTAAACAGAACGGTGGGCTTGGGTGTATGTGCAGGCACCCACCGCAAAACCTGAAGTTGTCGTGAAGAGCCTTTATTTGTCAGCTCTGTGACCCTTAATGTGATAAAGGTCGTCTGACCAAGTTTGATCACAACTCTAGTATTGCAGGATTGAAGCAATGAAGGCTCTTGGGGTTTGCTAATTAAAGCCAAAAAACTTATATGCTTCAATTTAGATGACTGACACTTGGCAGGTCTGAATTATGCAGCTGGAGGAGCTCCAACACTGTTGGACTCCTAGATACAGGCTAGTAATTGCCTCCGGCCTGAAACTATCTTTTACCAGGCAAAACACATAATTTGGTGATGCTTGTTATAAGCTATATTTTACTTTGAAAACCACAACAATCCGTTGTCCTCTGAGGAATGTAGAGTTGCATTTGTGCCCTTTTGATGGGGTTTTCTGGTTTTGCCTTTCTTCTTGGATTTGCTGTGCAGGTTAATGTCTACTTTGTAAGGATGGGAGCGTGTGGGTTGGCCCCGAGCAGCAGGCAGCCCGCATTTGTGTGAGCCCTGCAGCAGATAAGGGACCCAGTTCAGACCTTCAGTCTGTCCTCTGGTTAAAGAAAAAATAGCCATGGTCAGTCCTCTGTAAGTAGCTATTATGGGTGGAAAACTGAAATGCAGAACCATGTCCTCTTCGTACACCCTCACTTACCCTGGTGGGGGTCAGTTGGGAAGTAGAACTTCTTCAAAGGCTGTTTCCATCTCTGTGCCGTTTCCTGCGATGGGAATCCCCAGTGCAAAGACATTCTGCTGCGTAAATCAGGACTTTATTGCCTGGTGGCTGTAGCAGGACCATGTTATAAATGGTGATGGTGCAAGTACAAAGTGAACTCCCCCCCCCAAGTCCTTATGTTACAGCTGACATATTCGCAGTGTATGTTGGAATGGCCTTGTTACCCTGGTCTGACTGCTGGCAGATGCTGTACAGCTGATGGTGTCGTTTCTGTTACTACATCAGTTGTTAAGTGGGCCAGAAAACAGCCTTTAAGATTAAAGTTTAATCAATCCAAGTGTTCTGAGAGCAAGCAAGTATAGTCTTTATTCTTCCTGAGAATTGCAATCTACTCTTTGAAATCCCTGGCAGAGATAGAATGTTCTGTCAGAAAATGTCTCCAGTGAGAAATAGCAGGCAAAGAATATTTTCTGTGGGATGGCATGAGCAACCTGGTACTTCAGAGCTGGTATATTAATTGCTTGTTAATGGGCAGCTTTTGGCAGAATTTCTTTTTGGTATGGCCTCAAGAATTTTAATGGAGCATAAGTCAGTGGGTGGAGAAAATACACTTTAAAAACAATAAACAGTATATTCAGTGGTTGTGTCAGTTTGTGACACTGGCTGAATCAGTCACGTTCTAGTTTTGCTCGGTTATAAACTCCACATTAACGTCGTGAAGAGCAGAACGATGCATTGTATTGTTCTGACTCCAGTGCAATATGTTTTTCTGGATTTCCGCCCCCCGCCCCCGGCCTGACATGTGTTTTCAGAAAGGTTATAAGGAGCGGCAAACAGAAACGTTAAAACCCCTGTGGATGTTAAGGAGTTCATTTTCTGTGTCTTGCTTACAGGCCTCTGAAAGTGATTCCCACCATGTTTTCAAGCTCGCTGAACATTTTGTATGCAATGTTTTCACAAGCAGAGAGGCTATTACAGGCTTGAGCTTACAGGTGCAGGAGTGCATGTATGTAAACATGCAAAAAAAAGCCCTTTTCTTTGGAAAAAAACCCATAACCAGTCTATTTATCCTGTATTCATGGAAAAAAAACAGTGCGGGGGTGATTGAGCCTCTCAGGTTTGATTCCTGTGCTTTCCCTTCTTGGGGAAATTGGGGGTCATTGGTTGAAGTGTCTCCCAAGTAGGGTATTCTTCCCAGAAAAGAAGGGAAAGGCAGCTGTGTTTAACAGCATGCCTTAAAGCAACCGAAGATAACTTGGGGAAAACCCCCAACAGTGGGAAGACTGGACAGTGCAGAAAAGCCTCGGCTTACATTGGGCACAGCCGTTCAAGAGTCCTCTGCAGGGAAAGGTCTTTCTGTACCAACTGCGCTTTCTGTGTCGCTGCCTCCTGTGTTCTGGCCGCCTCCCTGGAGAGGAGGAGGGGGAATCCTGAATTGCCGTGACTGGGATTGGGCTTTAAATTCTATCTGACAAATTGATGCACGTTTTGGCAATCTGATAACTCAGAGATGAGAGCACAGAGCAAGTTCTCCTTTCCCTGATCTGGCCTGTTCCCGTTCCAACTTGCTAAGCACCATTCCCTGAAAATGGCAGGAGTACCTTCCCCTGTGGAGCAAAGGAGGGCTGGGTCTTCCTTTCCCTCACCTCTTCCAGCTTCGCACCTTGTTACTTCTGTTTCCAAGAAGTAGGTGCAGCAACAGTAATTCTACGGGACACATGTTGTAACACAGGGATTGGCAAATTTCCTGGGGGCAAGGAAAGACTCCAGACTGTCTTTTTTCTGTCCCAAATTAGATGTTAAATGCGTGAGGAGAAACTTAAGAGGAAGTTAGACATTTTCTTTCAGAGAGGAAAGATGGTACTGGCCATTTCACTAGTGGCGTCTTGTGAAAAGCAGAGTGTGCCTGTTGCTGTCACACTTCAAATTCGACAGGAGTGATCGCCCCTCACAGCTGCTGCTCTTGGGATGCTGCAGTTCTTGGGTCCCGGTCCTGCCCTGGCTTTATTCTGCCATTCCAGGTCTGTCTTGTGATGCCTTTTGTGTCAGTGCCAGCAACTGCCAGTCTTCCCCCACCATCAGAGCACGTAGTTTCATAGTATGTGTTCAGTAGGAAAATATGCTGGGGACGACTTTTTCCAAGGGCAGGGAGTGACAGGACAAGGGGTAACGGGTCTAAACGGAAAGAGGGAGATTGAGATGGAACATCAGGAAGGAATTCTTCCCACAGAGGGTGGGGGGAACTGGGACAGGTTCCCAGAGAAGCTGTGGGTGCCCCATCCCTGGCAGTGTCCAAGGCCAGGCTGGATGAGGCTGGGAGCAACCTGGGCTAGTGGAGGGTGTCCCTGCCCATGGCAGGGGGTGGGGCTGGGGGGGCTTGAAGGGCCTTTCTAACCCAAACCATTCTATGGTATTGTGGAGCCTTTTGTATTGCTGTATACCTGACACAAAGTAATGCTAGGAAGAAACTGGAGAGTTAAACAACTTAACAGATCCTGCTTTTCACCTTCAACTACACACCTTGTTGTATAAACATAAGTACTGTACACACAGCATGCACTGCAACCTTAATTCTGCTGTGTCTTTGTCCTTCTGTACACTGTTATTGCTGGCTTGTATTTTCCTTAATGCCAGAGGCTCTGCGAGCTTAGCACAGAAACCAGCTGCTGGAGGATCACAGTGTAACAAAGGTTTTATGCAGAGTGGAGATGAGAGAAAGTTAACGTCTTCAGGCGGCACAGATAATGCTGTAGTCAAGGTCTTAGTCTGTTGTAGCGATATCGCTCCCCGTGAAGAGGATTTTAGGTTCAGTCATCAATTGTGCGTGTATCCCGCTCGCTGGGGGAGGGGCACCACCAGGTTAGTGAAGGTTCCAAATTAGTGATGCTTTTGCATGGGCGGCTTCTGTTTGTCAAGTCTGCCCATGTGGCACACAAGATTTTACCCAGAATGTGGAAAAATACCTGAAAAAAACCCCTTAGCATCTAGCTTTGCACAATAAATCTACTCATTGCATTGGACCTGTTCAGGGTCTTCCTCTCCCTTGAGTTCTGATGTCTGGGAGAGGTTGTTACGTAGTTAAGATTAGGACAGCTGAGGCTAAATTTTAGCTCAAACCTAATCCCAGCAGTTCCTTCAGAAAGCTACACAGAGGGGAGACAAAACCACATGGAAAATACCATAGTTTGAAACGAATCCCATATGACTAGATGCATAAATCAACATGCCTGCGTTACTGTATTTATTTTCAAATACCAGTTTATATACAGCTTTAAAATCCAGGTTAGCTATTGGGTATTTCTCATTCAAAATGCAAAGCAAAACATCCACCAACCACGCCGGGGTTCGCTTCACCTGGGCATGTCCTTTGTTTAAAATGTCCTGTGTTGCTTGGTTCATCAGGCTCTTGCTCCATCCCAGTTTCACCGAGGCGCTCCTGGGCGCACTCTCCCCGTGTACCTTCACAGCTCCTTTAGCTGCCCAGCTCCTCAGTCCTGTACAGTTTGTGATCCTTCTCTCCCTTTCTCCCTCCCTTCTCGGCTGTTGCTGGCTTTGTGCTTTTCCCTTTGTTCTAAGCCTTTCCATGTGCTTGGAATAGCTGTCCAAGCAGAGTTCACAAAGACTCATTTTTTTCCTAAAAATGGTGCTTAAGACTGAACCTATTTCTAGCCATTTTCCAACTCAAAATGCCATACATCATCCTGTGTGCGTTTCGTATTGATTTGTGTGCTCCTTCGGTGCCGTTAGGCTGAATTTTCGGAGCTGACTCTTATTTGTACAGCACATTTCACCTCGTGCATGCTCTGCTCATCTAAAGCTCTATATAAATAATGAAAATGTACAGGGCTTGCTGGCACAAGTCGGCAGAGCTGCATTTCCTGAGGCTCTGCTTCAGAGCTCTGCTTTGTTTCCGGGAGCTCTGCTTTGTTTTTGAGGCGGTTGTGCAAGGGTTTTACATAAAGCTTCATGTGAGCTTCAGTTCGGAGGCTCATCTGTCCTGCAGCTGGGTGAAGTGCACACAGACCGGTGCTGCAGCAGAGTGTGCAGAATGCAAAAAAGGCTTAGACAGCTTCCTTTCTGCTCCCCTCTCTTCCCCAAATGCCGAAATAATGTAACTGAGGACCCTGCCTAGAGCACGGGAGTGAATATTCCTGTCCTGACAGCACGCAGAGCGGCGTGAGGACGGTGTGTCGCCAGCCCACGGAACGGCTGGTTTTGGCCAACAGGCACAGGTGTGAATGAGCTCTCCAGAAGTACCTGCTTAGAGTGACTGGAGTTGTAACTGTAGGGTAGAAAGTGAATTCGGGTAGAAGCAGTGTGCGTTGATGAAGGAACCCGTTTGCCGTACGAACAGTGTCTTAAGGCTTGGTCAGCGGCAGCAACCCTCCTGGCTGTCCGCCAAGTCGAGTTATTTTTGCATGGTAAAGTGCCTTCAGATAATCCTTCTGAAGGGTGCTATATAAATAAAACAACTGCCTGATTGATTTAAAGTGAATCTCTTGAATTTTGGCTCCCCCTTCGACAAATTACATGTGTCTAAATTTCCCTGCTTCAAAAATTAAACCAGATATATCATGGGTGGAATGAGATTAATTTTATTACTCACAATAGTTCATTAGTGAAGTAGGAGCAATTTCATGTATTTATGCATAGCCTGCCCAGAAGTTTTGTACTGCAGCTCTTTCAGATGTAAATAAAAATATAATGCTCATTGAATTGCTTATTAGACAGCATCCAGCAATCGAAAGTGTTTAGGGTATTGTGCTGTAGGTTACACTTCAAAATTCGTAGGGAACATGGGGCTGGAATTGGCGCTGGGGCCCGTGATCGAGGGCTGGCATCTCGGCCGGCAGCGTGGGCTGACCAGAACAGCTAGAGAGGCTGAATCATTGCAGCCTGGATCCGGGCTCTGCAGTGTGCTGAGCAACGGTTGCACGTGCCCCGTGGAAAGCAGGAGCTCGAGCTCAGCTCTGGAAGCCCCAGGAATTGAAACAGAAGCTGAGCCTTCGCAGCCCCCACCCTGACCGAGTCCCGTGGGGACTCGAGAGCTGGAACCAGACATCTCAGCCTCTGCCTAGTGCATAACCGAGAGCGGCAGCGGGCTCTGCGCTGGATGCCAGCAACGCAGCCGTGTTGCGCAAGGTCACGTGGAGCCGTAGCCATACGTTCGTGGCTGCTGACCGAAGAGCCTCCCTGGTTAAACCGCGCGAAGTGCCTGTGCCTGCATCTGGTTTTGTTGAGTAGGTACCATATGTGAATATGCTTTTTCCTTTTTTTGATGCCACAAGTCTCGGTGTACCCAGTTTATTCCTACACACACAGGAGCAGCTGGCAGCTGGATGAGACTAGCAGACCTGTTAATGTCAATCCTGAGTCAGTCAGCAGGATCAATGTTTCCAGGCAGTTCTGCCTCCCAGGCGGCTGATCACAGGAGCTGCACAGCGATTTCTGCTTCTGGAACTGAATTCTTTTTCATTATGCGGTAACGTCATGTCGCAACACAATTAGAGGAGCTATTCCTAATCCTGCCTGCCTTTGCTATTATTTTCAGATCTTTTTCTACTTGGTAATACATACGTGTCCTCTTGAAAGACACGCAAAAGGTGATGAGGAGATCGTATGTTTGCAGCTAATGGCAGCATAAACCTGTGCAGCTGTGCCTGGTGCGGTTCGCGTCCTTTGCTGCTCAGAACTGTTAGGGCTGTGCAAGGTGATGTTCTGACGGGAAGCGCTGTGCTGTGGCCATCAAACCCGCCTCGTGTTGGGCCACAGAAGAGCTTGATCTGTGTGTTCGGATGTCATTACTGGTCCTGCTAAGCCCTTCGGACTCACTTGAGCACTGTTATAGAGCCTTTATAAATCTGATTATTTCCCTTAAAAAAGATTTGTGTGTTTTTACTAAAGGAATAAAGTGGACATTATCTTCCTAAAAGATACAGCTAGGGAATGGTTAAGCTTTTTAATATCCCTAGGTGGGAATTAGGGAACAAGAATGGATGCTTTGTAAGGAATTACTGGTTATTATTACAGACTTCTGAAAAACAGACACGAAATTAACAGTTGTGTGTCATTTCATTACTGCTTTGGCAGTCTGCTTTCTTTTTCGTTAAGGGTAAGATGGTTGCTAGGGCTTTGTAGTGAATAGCCTTTTTGTGTTCAGCTCAAGGCGGAGTATAATTATTTTATAATTTTGGTTCGTGGGGCCGTTTTAGACATTTTCAGGATAAAAAAAAAAAAGCACTCTGCTTCTGTTAACCCCCCTCGTACTAGGTTGCCAGTCGTTGGTGTGTCACAGCAACAGAAAGGGAAGCTCTGTGTCTGGCCTCATCATTTGCACTTGGTATTTGCCTGAGGATCTGGCTACCACCAGTGAGCTGAGTGCAGACTTGTCGTCGTTACAAGCTGGCACTGACTGACTTTGAAAAGTGAAGGTCTCTGTCAAGGTATGTGTCTGGTTCAGCGGCGTAATCGCTGCGCAGAATTGCGCTGGAAGTCAAGGCATTGCACGTTGGGTTAAAGCTGACACCCTGCAAACCCACGGAGCTCTTGGGCTTCAAGGGGGAAACTTACTTCTAGGAGTCAACCAACGTACTCTTCCACGTGGTTCTAGTAAGCTTCCCCCCGTATCAGACTGTTATTGAGGACATGACAGGTTTTTAGTCAGTCAGTCGATGTGGGTGTGTTACAGCTGCGTACAGCGGGGCAGTGAGATGGCTTAAGGATCTGTCGGATCAAAACTGGACATGGCTGTCTCCATCTGAGCCACTTATCCTGGGTCACTCAGTAGTCCTGGAGAGCAGGTTCACGGTCTGTGGCCCAAAGGCGTGATTTGTCCCATCTGTCTGCAAGTCGACCCTGCTGGGTCAGCTAAATCACGCTTCAGCCCGCAGACTCCGTGAGCTGTCCTGTGGGCTGAGATGGTGGCAGCTGGCTCCCTCGGATGCAGACACCTCGCAGGGTGGGCTCCTGCGGTCAGACAGATTCCAGGCTCCGGCTGGCCTGCGGCGGCACGGTGAGCTGCAGCATCCCTGCCGGAGCGGGGCTTCCTCACCGCATGGCCTCACTGCTGCGCCTGACCTCCTGCGCCTTCGCCCTAGCGCACGTCTGCTGGGTGCTGCACCCTCCTCTTTCTGCTCATTACGTGCAGTAAGAGCACAGCTACACGTCTGCTGCGTGTGGAACCTTATGGTTTGGTGCACTGCTTGCAGTCCTGTGCTGCAGACGTTACGGGCTTGTCTTTTCCCTTGCTAATGGCTGTACTACATGTGCTGCAGTCTCAAACGTGAATGCTAACCCAAACCCCGTAAGTTAGCCTTGCTGGGAGCTAGCTAGAATCACAGACTACATGTATTTATGGGTTGGGAAGTGTTTTGAATGTGAGGAAACATATTCTTGCTTAAGGTGTGTCTCTAACTTGGGATCCATCACTTCTGCGTGTTGCCGTAGCAACGCTGCAATGGCATGGGAGATCCTTTTGTGGCTGGGGCCGGCGGGCTGTTACCAGGCAACCCCGTCCTCTGCTCCGTAACTAGGAAATGCAGCCGGCACTCTTTAATATTGCCCATGATTCGGATCATACCTTCATTCTGTCAACTTTTGTCTTTTTGGTGTGAAATAATTCCTGTGGAATATTGAGAAAGATCCCTGTTTCATGGGGATTTCCCCCCCTGCCCCGCTTCCCCTTGCTCGAATGTTCAGGGTGGGAACATTCATAGGAAGGCAAAGACAATGGTCCATTTATTTAAAAAAAGTGTTCTATTCGACACGTGATGCTGAAGAGTAATTGAAGTGACGCCATCTGTATCCTTGGCTTCCCAGGTTTGCAGCTGATGAGGTGCCGTGTTTCAGGACAAGCCTCCCAAAGCGCAGGTGTTGAAATGCTTTTGGAAAGTTCCTGCTCTGACACTGGTTCCCTTTGTGGTTTTACCTCCCCTGCCCTTCAGCAGGCTTTTGATAATAGCCTGCCTCGTGGAGTGGGATGTGAGTGCGTAAAGCTTAGGGAATCATTGCGAAGGTGGATGATGAAATTAAGATGCAAGGTTGTGTTAACTGTGTATATTGTAGTCATATCCTCCCCGAGGTTGCCTGTCAGGACCCCCCGACAGACAGACACGAGAGCACAGTCCATGTTGCCAAGAACAGTCAGTCCCCTTGGCTGGAGCAAGGGGTGGTTTCTGCAAGGATTGTCAGGCACACAACCCCTCCCGTGAAAGCCAGCAGAACTGGGGATGTGCTTGGAGTTGACTTTAAGGACTTTGTTTTATCAGAGCCCTGCCAAGGGCAGGTAGGACAGGCTGGAGACAGGGCGTCAAACAGGTGTCTCTTAGGAGACCGCTGAAGGGCTTGTTGCAGAGGGGGGATCCTGGCGAGGTGTGGAGCTGCACAGCCACGGTGGAGGGTGAACATGGAGCCCGTGTTCAGAGCAGCAGAGTAAGGCTGTGCTGAAATCAAGGGAAACACATTGATTTGCTGGTTTTGAACTGTACTGTGGATTTCCTTCTATTTTGTGGATTATTTTACCGCTGGCAGCTGGGGAGGAGGAAAGAATGTGGCATGTTATCCCCGGGGGCTGCAACCTGCCAGTGTCATCTTTTGAGCCAGCTCCTAAACATCCACCAGCAAGTTGACTGCACGCTTGTTGTGGCTGCCTTTCGTATGGAGTAATGATCCTTCTCATTTCATGTGCAACCCGTGAGTGCATAGGATCTTGGAAACCACAGGGGCGCGTATTTCAGCCTCCCGGGTGGTTAAACGTGTGATGCTCCAAGGAGGTAGCCAGCAACCTGTTGTGGTGGCGATTCTTTCTGGCCTCTGAACAAGGAAAGTGAGCAGAGAGGACTTTTTTTGATATGTTTGGTGTTGCAGAGAAATTGGGGCTTCTTGTCTCTAGTAACCTTCCTGGGGTGTGTTTCAGAGCACAGCGTGGATGAGCACAGAGAGGCTCTGCAGCGGTTTGGATTGCTAGGTACTGTTTGTCCAGGAGGTCAGAGGTCATCTGGGAAGCACCAGATTTGGTGTTGTGTCCATCTTTCCTGGCTCGCTGGCTCTGGTACTGATCAGTGCTTTTAACTGGGGTAAAAAATAAAGGAAAAGCAAACAAAACTTAAGGCATCTGTTTGATTTTTCAAGGGCAAACCCCACCCTAACCTCAGCTGTAGAATTCCTACATCCCAAAGCCTGAGATTAATTTGTGCACATACTTCTTGAAACAGATGCAAACATTATTTGTGGTTGCACAGTTTTTGTTGTGCTTGGTGGTTTTTTAACAGCATGTAAGAATTCATTTGGATACAGCAAGACAGGATCCTAGATGATTTAACTTGGCATCACTCTGCTGTCCTGAAATGGGCACTACTAACTTGTCACACCAACTGTAGATGTGGCCATTCGTATCTTGTATCAATTTTCTTTTAAATAACAATCACACCTGCCCACAGTGATATTTAAAATTACTCAATCCTTGTAAAAAATGACAAACTTAACATCAGTGCTAAATCGACTGTGATTAGTCACATATGTCAACATTAACAAACGATGACACTTAAAAATGCCCTCTGTGGTTTTTATTTCAAATTTTCTGGGTTTGTGCTGTGTGTTTACTATTCCCCCAGGAATGCTCATTGTCAGGAGAAGTGATTTCACGTCCCACCTATTTAGCAAATAGCCTGTGAAAGTTGATCTTTATTGTTTTGAGAGATTTTATCACCCTGGAAATAAGTGACCATCCTTATTTTAATCAGGTGTGTGTGTCCCAGCCGTCCCTGAAGCAGTCCAGGTTCTGTCTTCATACGTCCTACGATTTCAGTCCCGTCTGCTGTCAGCTGTAACTGGTTCTTTTAATCTTGTAGTAAATGTCAGGTGAGGAACTGACAGTTCTGAAGGTAACAATTTCCCATTTATCCACTGTCTGTGTAATACATGAGTGGATACTTACTGCCTCCGAATGACCACTGCTGTCAATCTAATTTAAAATCTGTTCTTTTCCGTACTTCTGCAGGGATTCTGCCTGTATAATTTACCTGCAGATTATGAAGGGTAGAGTGGCAGTGAATTAAAGTTTTCATTCAGTTTATTAGCTCAGTTTTAAATATTCGATCGCAGTGAGGCTAAAGATTCGATACCAATGTGATGTGGTATGATTGTGCATTACAAATGGCCGCAGTATTTGGAATGGATGACGGAAAAAAAATTCCTTGCATTTGAAAGATATAGCTACGTGTATGCTGCGTCCCAAGCCTAAATATCCTGCACTGCTGACAATCTAGGAAAGGCATCTAAGCCTGCGGATAAGAAAGAGGAGAGAACTTGGTAAACACCCGCAAATAGCTGGGGTGAGGCAAGAAGAGAAGGTGTACCTGGGCTGGAAGGTGCCTATGGGACTGGCTGAGGTGTGGAGACCGCCGGCTGGGGTCAGGGCAGAGGACCGGTGCTTGTCTGTTGTGGTGGTTTAACCCCAGCCAGCAGCCAAGCAGCACACAGCTGCTCACTCACCTCCCCACTGCCCCAGCGGGATGGGGGAGAGGACTGGAGGAAAAGGATAAAACTTGTGGGTTGAGGTAAGAACAGTTTAATAACTGCAAGTAAATGAAATAAAATAACGGTACTACTACTGGTAATATGTAATTAAAAAAAAAGTGAAGGAAAACAGGTGATACAACTGCTCACCACCAGCCAATCAATGCTCAGCGAGTCCCTGTTCAGTGGTTCCCCTCCTGGCCAACTCCCCCAGCTGATACACCCAGCATGATGTTTGCTGGCATGAAATGTCCCTTTGATCAGTTTGGCCAGCTGTCCAGGCTCTGTCCCCTCCCAGCACCTTGTAAAGCAGAAGCTGGGAACACTGGGGCAGTATCAGAAACTGCAGAAGTCCTTGGCTTGGCACAAACACTCCCTAGCAACAACTAAAACCACCAGTGTGTTATCAGTGTTCTTCTCAGCACAAACCCCAAGCACAGCCTCATACCAGCTACCCTGAGGAAATGTAACTCTCTCCCAGCTAAAGCCAGCACAGCTGCGTACCTCCTGGGGGGCCTCTTCCTCCCGACGTGGTGCGGTGTGCCGCGCCGTGTGCTGCAGGATGAGGTGGCGCCTAACTGTGCTGTCGTAGCACCGAAGATACAACTTGTGTGCTGAACTCTTGAGCACCCGCAGCTCTTGTTCATAGAGGGAAGCTTTTCATTCTTAGTTCTGTTCCGTGCACTCTTTCTGCACACGCATGAAGGATCAGAGCTGAAATAAGGGTGTGAAAAGGCTTCCTGTATGGAGCAGGCCGTGCCTTTATTACTGTAGTCCTTCCACCCTGCGTGTGCGATGAGCTTCATGCTGCCTCAGGTGGCCGCCGGCCGCGTGTTTGTAGCTCGGTCCCCACACATCTGCAGCGCTGTGTTCTTTGTCTTTCCTCTGCCTGTATTCCCATTGGACAGCAAGAACCAGATTTCAAAAAAGACACCAAGCATCTAGTAAAATCAGGACTCTCAGGGCTGATTTTAAAATACTTGTTCCTGAGTGTCGTGGATTTCCCGGGCAGTGATCACCGTTGGAAATCCGTCCCTAATGTATTATGCAAATGATGCCATTAGGTTAAACGGATGCGCTTGTAAGTTACCACGCTACCCAGTATGTGTTATGCTGGTAGAATCCACCCTGGTAAAGCACACACTTGACTAAATTATACTTACGTTCTCTGCTCTCTTCATGTGATGGCCATCCCCTGTGCATCACCTGAATGCATTCCAGGTTATGGGGCAACCTCTTCATGGCCAATTGTTGATTTAATGGATTTCGAGCAAGAGAAACACCGCATCAAAAGCCCAGGCACACAGGGAATAAGTGACTGGAAATAAGTGCTTCATCTAAGGAAAAAAAGAACCAGGACTATTTATCTACTGTTTTGTCAAAGGATTCCTTTTCTTCTCAGACATGAAGAAATCGGTGTAAGACAAACATGCTAGCAGCTACTCGCCGTGTTAGCTCCTTTCTGTGCTCAGTATGTCAAGGAAACAAAAAAAAGATTTATGACTCACTATTTTCCAAGGATGCTGCTTCCTCTGCAGATATTTACAGGTTGTTTTTTGGGAAAACTTACAGTTTACAGGCTGCCCACTGAATTTCCATTTTTATGGCAGGGTCATGTTATTACTGCATAATTCATCACATAATCACATAGGTTCTGCATTTAATGCTCGATTACGGAAAAAATGCGTTAGCTGCTCTCGGGTCATTATGTCTCTTACCACAGGAGGTAGTGCAGCAATACAACCTGTGTCTGTGCACGTTGGTAAGGCTGGTGTTCTTCCACCCCACTGCTCAGCAGAACCTGGACGGTGTTGACATCCCCTCGTGGAAGCAGTCTTCCCTTTCTATTCTGGAACATGGCTGTTGGTCCTGAGGAGCTCTAGAGTCGTCTTTGGGGCAGGAACCTGACATTTTGTACTGAAATAGCCTAAAAACAGCCTCAGGGTCATGCTGTCACTTTAAAAAGTACCGCATCAGACATTTCACACCTGGCAAGTACTGCAAGTGTTACTTTCAAAGCTGAAAGTTCCTTTCCTTTGGAAAGTGTTCCAAAGCTTGACAGTGTTTCCCACACATTTGTACTGTGTTCCAACTGGAAAAAATTGGAAAATAGTAGTGAAGTGTGTGCCTGTGTCAGGAGGGAAAGCTCACTCTACAAAAGCCTGAAAACACGTTTGGAAGCAATCTTTTTCCACATACAGTTGAAATGAAACCCTATCTTTTTTCTAATCAAAATATTTTTGCCAAAATATTCTGACCTCGTCAGGTTCTCCTACTGCTGCTGAAGCATGGTGGAAGGAAAAAGAATTTGCTTTTCCTATTTCCTCTGAACGACAAACCAAAATATGATAGGAAATGACATTAAAAGGATGCAAATGGTGTGAGAATCGCAAAGCCAAGGTTTTAAGCAATAGGAAATGAGGGGATTGAGGCTGCCATTTGATTTTATTCATCACTTATGCCTGATCTGTCTTTGCCACGGGCCCCAATTTCCTTTGCATCGCCTATCGAGCTGTTATTAACACCAAGGCAAGTATTACTTCTTTAGGAATAATGTAAGTTGACTGCACAGGAATGAGTAAGTGCATAAAGCAGAGGGAACAAGGCACTGGACTCGTGTCTTCCAGCTGTTCTCTTTTGATTATACTGCAGTTTGCCTGCAGTTGTGTGTTTACACTGTGCTGTCAAAAGCCCCAGCAGTAGAGCTGCCATAGTTCCGATGGAGCCGTGGCAGACGTCGCTAAATTACTGGTGTAAAGAACCTTTGGCTTTTTTACAGCACTGACTAGATTTGTCATGAGCACTTAGCAAAAAGAGCATCTGGAAGGCCAGTTGGAAGCAAGGAGAAAGGGGCGGACCTTTACTGCACGCGAATAAAATGGTTAGCTGCAAGGCAAAAATCTCCTTATATTGGCAGCTCCTGCCCTCAACAACTGTCCCGACAGCTCAGCCACACTCTCTGCTCAGCTTTGTGCCAGACACCAGGATTTCTAGTCCTGTTGTTGCTGATGAGGTTAATGTATAGCTCATGGGAATGGCAAGTTCTTGAATATTCCCCAGAAGGTTTAGCATTTGTTTTCTGAATAGAGAGGAAAGCCAAAGGGAACGCTGCTAAAATTGTCCCTGGTGTTACAATGAAAGCAAACAGCTGCAGGAGCTCTGGCTGGCTTTGATGGCCGGTTGTAGCTTCAACCGGGGGTGAATGTGCCCCGCTCTCACCTAGAGGTGTTGCTGCGGTGGATTAAACCACCTGTAGGCAGTGTCGCTTGCAAGGAACAAACGAGGTGCGTTGGAGTAGGGTTGGCTCCATAAAGGAGTAGTTTAATGGCACCCACTGGAGAATGGTTTTGTCAATGCCAGTAATGCTCCGGTACTGTAAATAAGGAGAGTTTGGGCATGTAGCATCAGCGTTTGTCAGATTATGGATTTTTTCCTGTATTGAAAGGGAATATAAAAGGCACGGGGTGTTAAAAGCGTGGTTTGGCAGGACATTTAAAGCCTGGTTGCGTGGCTGGGAGGCATATGATGAGGAGTGGGTTGCACGGTGTTGCCTTTATCGTGTGGCAAAGGCAGAGGCTACCTTGGGAGGACGAAGTGCCTAACCTTAGCCCACATCATCTCCGTTCCTCCTCCGGGAAAATTACCTCTGGATTTTTACGGCCAGCTGTAAATGTGTGTTTGAGAACTTACTTTGGAGATCTATCCCTAATTTTTGAAGCTTGCCCGTAGGGAAAGAAATGAGCATTTATTTTATTTAGCCATTATTAAGCCTATTTATAGGGTGGCCATTCAAGTACCCCTGCCTGGTGTACAGGAGATGCTCTGAAAGCTAATTAACCAAGGAACTAGAGCAAATCCACCATTAGGTATGCGGGGAAGGTAATGCTGACAGAAACCAGCAACGTGGCGAACAGTTAAGCAGATGGACAGTCGTGCAAATGACTCAGGAATTTACAGTGGGAATTTACAGCTTTGAAGGCAAGGGAGCTTTCCTGTTTGTGTGAATGGAGTCGGGATTTCACCTTGAGCTTTTGAGGCCAACAGGGACCACGGACGTATCCAGTGTGAGCTCTTGAAAAACCTGCATGCTAGAGGGTAGATGGGCTTACCTGGGGTGCCAGACCCCTGGAGAAAAGAGTTCATAGGATGCATAAGCAGGAATATTCGGCTAAGGTGGAATCTGATTAGGGTCATCCAGCTTTTTGTGTGTGTCTTTTCTTGTTCCTGTCTGAAGGGGAGGAAAAGGTTATGCTGTGCCCTCAGTCTAGTCTGGCTGAATCACAGAACAGTTTGGGTTGGAAGGGACCTTAAAGATCATCTAGTTCCAACCCCCCTGCCATGGGCAGGGACACCCTCGACTAGACCAGGCTCCAAGCCTCATCCAGCCTGGCCTTGAAGACAGCCAGGGATGGGGCATCCATCCCTGAAGCTACATAACCTGTGAGAAAGGTTCATTTGAACATAACCATTCTTTTCTATACTGTGATACAAATAGTTTTTAAAGCTTAAGCCCTTATTTTTAGGATCAACAACATGCAGCTCTCTTTATTGGCCCACAAAAAAAGTAAAAATAGATAGATGGGGATTGTGCAGATATATGTGAATAATTCTTGGCAAAACCTGCCAAGAATATTACTCCTCAAATGCTGAATCTTAAGACATTTCACTCTTTCTCTCATTTCCAGTTACACGTTTTGCTGCACTTCACCTTTTTTTATATATCATTCTCAAATATTGCAGTTTGGAAATGGTTTTCCTGGTGCTAGGCGCTTCTTTTTTCCTTTTTTAAAAGCTTTTTGAGTGTCAGAAATATTATTTCCATAGCTGAACATCAGATGGATTTACTCAGATTAACAGTGCCCGCGTCCTCTGTCGTTTGCTGCTGTCGTGCTGTGCCCTCCCTGGTGGGCTGTGCAAAGCACGTTTGAAGAATGTTTTCCTCTTCAACTCAGTTTTTCTGTTTGCACATGCAGGTTTCACAGCTGAAACTTGCAGCATGTTTTGAAGGCAGCCAAGAAGGAACTTAAATGGCCCTCCTGGAAGTTGTTCAAAAACCGCTCCCACTGACTGCGTTGGACATTGTCTAAGGCCCCAAAAGCAGTGTCCAGGGAGGTGTAAGGTACAGGATGATAACCTGAATACTACAGACCTGCATTAAGGATGCTTTTGGAAGGTGACATTAAAGCTTCAAACTGTATCTTTTGGCCATACCAAAAATGTATCTACATCTGAAACTTTCTGGGCCAGTTTTCTGGTTAGTTTGGGTCCAACACACACAGTACCCTGCTCTGTGGCTTTTCAGTCATTCTGGTATCCCAGCCACTGGTTTAGATAGTCCCTTTTCCCCAGGGTGTAAGAATTATCTGCCTTATGCTTGGAAGAGTAAAAATCGAAAAGGTATTTCGAACTGCAGCAAAAACTGGCCCTTTGTGAACTGGCCCTCACAGTGAACCTTCTCCCTCCCATAAATCCAGTGTGGGCTCCCTGGACCTCCTGTCAGGGTCTCACTGTTCTCCACCAAAGAAGACTCATCCTGCTGCCTTGACAAATGACTGTTTCCTATCAGAGTTGCTTGGACTGAGGTGCTTTTTTATGTTTGCTTACTTTTTCCTACTCTAATAAATCCAGCCTTGATCAAATCACGTCACCAAGCTGCGAAGAGGTTCTATTTATTACCCGCGTGTGAGGAACAAAGTGCAAACCAGAGATAATGCTTCACCCGGACATGCTGGAATCACAGCTTGTTTGCTGTAGGAATATTTAGTTCCTGCTCAAATCTGAATCCTTAAATGCTATTTCATAGAATCATTGAATGGTTGGGGTTGGAAGTGACCTTAAAGATCATCTAGTTCCAACCCCCCTGCCATGGGCAGGGACACCCTCCACTAGCCCAGGTTGCTCCCAGCCTCATCCAGCCTGGCCTTGGACACTCCCAGGGATGGGGCACCCACAGCTTCTCTGGGCAACCTGTCCCAGTGCCCTCCACCCTCTCCAGGAAGAATTCCTTCCTGATGGCCCATCTCAATCTCCCTCTTTCCATTTAAACCCATTACCCCTTGTCCTGTCACTCCCTGCCCTTGTAAAAAGCCCCCCCCCAGGCACTGGAAGGCTGCGATAAGATCTCCCCAGAGCCTGCTCTTCTCCAGACTGAACAAGCCCAATTCTCTCAGCCTTTCTTCAGAGCAGAGGGGCTCCAGCCCTTGGAGCATCTTCGTGGCCTCGTCTGGACTCGCTCCAACCAGTCGATATCCTTCTTAAGCTGAGGGCTCCACAGCTGGACACAGCACTCCAGGTGGGGTCTTACAAGAGCAGAGTAGAGGGGGAGAATCCCCTCCCTCGCCCTGCTGGCCACGCTGCTCTGGATACAGCCCAGGGTACGGTTGGCTTTCTGGGCTGCCAGCGCACACGGCCGGCTCGTGTTCAGCTTCTCATCCCCCAGCACCCCCAAGTCCTTCTCCCCAGGGCTGCTCTTGATCCATTCTCCACCCAGCCTGGCCTTGTGCTGGGATTGCCCTGACCCAGGCTGCTTCTGTTCAGGAGCACCTGAACTTCAACTTTAAGCTCTTGAATGCTTTGGTTTTGGGAATTGTTTTCTCTCTCAAGTTAAGGGTTCTCACCTTTGATTTAACTTCTAATCTTCTGCACCCAAACTCTTCCAAGACACGAATCCTGAAGCTGTTGTTCCAAAAGCTGGACTGCAAGGTTACTTTTGCCTTCTAGGTCACACTCTTTTGCAGGGTTATTAACAATATGACCTCAGGAACTCCGGGAGTCAATCATTAACTCAATATTAGAACGTTAGCCACCTCTCACGGAAGTTATTGCTGAGGGTAGACAGCCTAGGAGGTAGGAGAAAGACGAAGCACTGTCCGTAGAAGAGGACTAGTGTTACAGTGGGGTTATGCTCTCAGACCTCTGGATGTAGGGAGAACTCATCATGACCAATTCCAGGTGACCTTTGTCAGCCACTGGTCCTGCTGAGGAGGAGTCCTCAGCGGTTTGGTAACACGGGTAGGTTATACGTTTCCTGTTTGACCTTGCCTCCGTCTTGCCCTTCCCCTTGTTCCAGCCTCCGCCTTGGGCCTGACCATACTCTGGTAGTGTTTGTTTTGGTACGGTCAGCATTCCTGTGCACCCTAATCACGGGTGCTCGTGGGAACCCAGCGCGCCGCTCTCCTCTCCTTGACACCGTGGCCTGGCTGCTGGTTTTCATTCACCAGAAGCGTGTGAATAATCTCCATCGCTTAGAGAAGTGAGCATAATTTGGGGCTGGGGAAGGTGAATCTACAGGAAAAACAGGCTGGTTTTTAGCATCTTTCTCCTGATTCTGTCTGGAACAAACTAGTCAGGGGCGTTTCTTGTCTGGTTGAGGTCCAGATGAAGAAATTATGTTTATTCTCCTTTCGCACCCAGCCTAGTCAAGGGAAATGTCTTTGCTCTGCAAGTGGCAGAAGAAAGCTGATATCTTTTCATTTTGCATGGAGGGAGGTTCCTTGGTGGAAGAGGAATCATTCCCTTGGATTATTTTCATCTCTGCGTGCTTAAAACTCGCTTTTACCACGTCTCACCCTCTGCCCAGCCTTCGTGTTTCCTCGTCCCCTTTACTGTGATTTTCAGTGTTCAACTCCTATTTGAAAAATAGCTCGTAAAATTGAGAGGCCGGAATGCTGTTGGATAAGCGTTTCTGCACTTCTGGGAGAAGTATCCTAGTGTCATACAGGCTTTACGCTCGAAGCAAACTCTTGACAGTACTTTGTGTCCCCGTTCTGTCTTTATAAACCTGTCGAGTGTGTGTTTGTTAGCCCTGCCTTACAGATCTCTGCACCCTCACGGTCTTCTCCAACTTGTGCTTACCGCTGGGGAAAAGACCGACGTACTGTGTGGGTGTTAGCGGAAAAGGTGAGTACTGAGGACTTCTCAAAATGTTGGCTTCTCCTCTGCATCGGTTGTTGGAATCCTTTGGGCTGTACTGCCTCGCTTCTGGAAAGACTTTCTTCTTAAAAGATTTAAGTCTGTCTCTAAATCTGCTCCTAAAATAGGAAGAATTATTCAACAGGACAAAGGTATGAAAGAAAGAAAAGCAAGAAGTTGAGTGATGTTTTTTGTGAGGGGCTGTTGTTGTTGAGTGTGATATTTGTACCCAAAGAAGAGGTGGAAAAAATATTATGACCTTCTGCTATGCAGACTGAGTATAGAAACATTCTTAATTGCAAATTGGAGTGGATACAAAGAGCAGCGCCACTTCCAGAGGCTCCTTGGGGGAACCAGTTTGCCGTATGCACTTTCACAGGAGAGGCAAAACCTGGCTGGCGTTTCTAGACACAGCAGCCAGTCTCCTTCCTTCAGCTTACGAGGATGTCTTTGGGCAAGTCATTATGGCACAGTGCACTGCAGGCGCTGTATAAAGGGTACTGCATTACCCTGTTGGCGTGGGTTTAGTGTTTTACTGCAGCAGAGAGATGGTTAGGAAGTTCCGAGGAAGAAACCCGCTTCAGCTGCGCCAGGTCCAACTGATACAACAGCAGGTGTCCCCGCGGCTGTGGCTGGGTGGGGGCTGTCAAATAGTGGTGCCATTGTTTATGGCGCTTTAGCGGGGGTTTGATGTCTTTTTTTCTTTTGCCATCCTTTTGCCCTTCAAACTGCCACCCCGGCTCTGCCCGGGCACTTTCAAATGCCGCCAGAACATCCGGTGTAGCCCCACGTGTCATAGGCACAGTGATCACCCCCGATCGCAGCACCGTGGTGGAGTTATGGTGGGGTTTTGGCTTGGTTTTTTACCTGTTTGTTTGAAAATGGCATGCAGATTACTGGTGAATCACTCATTTTGTGTAACGTGAATAGTCCCTCCGGTTCCTCACAACACACAAGTGTTTGGTAACACTTCAGTTTCCTGAAGACCTTGTTTCCATAGACAGAGTCTCCTCACACTCCATACCCGTTCTGATCAGAGCGACAGTTTCTGAACCCTTCATAGGGGGGGTCAGACATGTTCCGGTGGTGATGCTGCTCCCTTGAGAAATGCCATGTAAGCAGGCTGCTGCATGGGCTCCTCTGCCTCCTCGTGGGGTTGCTAAATCCACTACCCCGACAGCCGAGGTGGCTGCAGCTCCCTTTTCCCAGTGTAGCCAGTGGCAGGTCTGGGTGCCCTGTTTCTCTAAGTCACTCCCTGGAGGGGTTCTCTGCCCGTCAGGTTTCCTCTGTGCTCCTTTGTGTGTGCGAAGGTGGGCGTTGTATCCCATAACCGAACGATGCAGAGCTTGTCCGTGTAACACAAAAGCACTTGCTTGGGTCATCTCCTGCAGTACCTGGACGTCCGCGGTCACAAGGACGACGGTGAATGGTCGTAGGTTGAAAACCCTGGACTGAGTTGTGCTGCCAGGAAGAGTTACCAACCACTGGCCTTCCTCAGCTGTTAACCTCTCTCTGCTTAGAGCTGTTTAGTGGCTCACTTCAAAGGTTTGTGGAAGAAGAGCCACGAGCTGTATGTGTCGTGGCACATGTGCCTGAATATTTCAACGCAAGAGCGTTGTGGAGGTTGCATTACCGATAGCACACCGGGTGCCCAGAGCTGACCAAACGTTTTCTGTACTTCCTTGCTGTGCTTTGCTTGAGTAATCAGGACAATTCTCTGTTAGGCATAAAATGAAAGTAAATTATTAGAATAAAGATGTGCTGAGCTACTTGACAAGACTTGAGTACAGGGTACAGAATCTGTGGGTGTTTGGCACAGCCCCAGCACTGCAGATATTTTAGCTCTTGCTTATTTTTGATTCTGTTCAAATATGACTTACCTTAAAAAAATAACTGCAAAGTATCTGATGTTACACAACAGATATTCATAATGGAACAAACGGTGTGACAAAGCTACAGGCAGGAGTTGTAGGGCCCAAGTGGTGTTCTGAATGATCCGGGCTTCAACCCGTTCTGGAGCGCTGGGGCAGTACTGGTGGCATACAGAGTGGTTTGTTCCACCAAATCACCCTCCTTCCAAGAAGAAACCCCCGAAAGGCTGCAGAGGCAGGAGCTGCACAGCCGTGCTGTCACTGGTTCTGTTCTCTTACCATCCTTTGCAGATTTCAAAAGCAACTAGGATGGGATGCTGAGGCAAGCAGTAATATTCCCACAGGGATTTACACATGGAAATCCTTCCAAGGGACAAAGCAGCAGAGTACCTCTAGTACATCCCTGCCCCAGCCCCCAAATTCCCTTTTCTCAGGCTCCCTGTGAGACAACACAGTGATGCAGAAACTGCCTGCGGAGGGTTTTTTGCATCCTAAGGGATCCCTCTGCTTCTGGCTGAAGTAGTAGTGACAGGGCCTGAAAGCTGTGGCAGAGAGCCCTGCCCATCCTGCCCATCCCAGGATGCATTTTAATGCAGATAACTTGGAGGTATTCCTGGGGTCCTCCCCAGCAGGAGAACCCAGAGAGGCCGGTGGTAGCAGCAATCTGTAGCTCTCCAGGGCAGCCTAGTGAAGCTGTACGTCTGTTAGCAAACCTTGTTTCTCAGTTGCAGGTCTAGGCTGCAGGCGTCATATCTGGACCAAGAGGAAGAAATGAATTGTGTGTGGGCTGCTGTTGAGCACAAGAACCAGGAGATGAGAAAGAGGCAAGGGCTGGGATAATAACTGCTAGCAGGCAGCTGGGATCAACTGGAGTAAGAAGGCCGTTAAAAAGGAACTGCAGCATCAAAGCATCATTTTTCACTTTGTAAATTCAGCTCAAGTATGTCTATAGTGTCATTTGTCCTGAAGATTTGGATTCCTGTGCCGCATCAGAGTGCTAACGTCTCTAGTGAGGGACCTATCACCGAACTGCAGGCATCGCTGGGTGTGAAACAGCAACAGCTTGATGGCACACAGCAGCGGTTCAGGGAAGCACAAGAAGTTGCAGTAAAATAACAGAGCAGTTGGAGAGGGCTGTAGGAAGGGTGTGCAAACAGAACACAGCGTGATGGGCCAAGCAAGCTGCGTCTTGATCACGGTCTTGCCTGTAGGATACACAATTATGAAAAAAATTGCCATTGTGTTACCAGTACTGCACTGGTAACTGAAGAGAGAAGCTTTGCAGGTCCTTACGGCTACCACCTGGTGAGAGGAAGCTGTCAAATGAGACATGCAGTAATGGTTACAGTAGACACGGTGAAAATGATGGGCTTTCTCATGAAAGGAAAGACCCACACCCCCTTTCATAACACGAAAATCTCTTGAGTGTAGCCCACACATGTTTCAGAGGCAGCTGCTTTGCTGATTGTTGCAAGCCAAAATGTTCTATCGGTACACACCTCCTTGACAATGGCAGTTGGGCTAGTGAAGAGAAGGTTACATTTTGGTTCACTTGCCTTTTGGAAAGTGGAATAAACAACCATCTTTATTCCCTTGGGAGGAAAAAAAGTGCAAATTCTGCCAGCTGGTTTGTAATACGAGAATGCTTTATGTGGTGTATTTTCACAGCTGTCTTATCAGTTTCCTAAAATGAATCAGGGTGGAGCAAACAGTTTAGGAATGTCATGAAAAAAGGATTTGGAGCTTTGCTGTGGTTCATGATAATGATGCCCTCTTGGGATAGTGTATCAGAGCTGGAAGATCCTACTGGAGATAGGAATAATGCTTTTAAAATATTCTCACGCAGAGTTCAGCAGCTATTGTGTGTAAATGGAGGCATCCTCTTCGCTCTTCATGGTAGTTTGACTTGGAGCAGTTTTCCCACATCTCCTGCTGTGGGAGTCACTTCTGAAAAATGTGGCTGTTTCTGTCCCTGTAACTCGTTCCAGTGGGAGCTGAGGGACCTCCAAACTTTGTGGACCTGGGTGCTTGCTAGATCTTAGCTGAGATCATCAGCTCCATCTAAACCAACCACTACAGGTCAGGTCTTTCACCCACTGAAGGCAGCGGGAGAACCCTGACTGATTTCAGTCGTTCAAGTATAGTAAATAAACCCCAGAAATAGAGGGAAAGAAGCGTTTCAGTGCTGTTATGTCCAGAAAAAAGCACTGTGCTGTTTCCCTTTGACTGGTGTTGCTGTTCAGTTAACAAAATAACTGCTCAGACCAGTGCTCTCATACAGTGCTTTATGATTTTGGTGTAGGCAAGCAATAAAACCAAAAATCTATACTGATTTATTGTGTGAGTTGCACAGGAGACATGCTCTGCTGGAAAAGAATCGGATGTGTTCTGTTAGCACTGCTAGGGGTTAACACAATGCATGGACAGTGTTGGCGGTTTCACTGGATGCCCTTCATTCCACCACTGTTGAAAGTTAGTGGAAAGTTAGTTGGCAGAAACTGGGTGAACCAAAGCCTTTTCCTTTCGTAAAGATGATGACTAAAACTGCACTCTTTAAAATACAGCACATTAAATCACCGTAACAAACTTCGGACAGTTTTACTTCAAGTAGCCTTATGTATTTTGTTGGCTCATAAAACACTTATCGCTGCTCTACAACTGGTATTTTTATGAAGATTTCCCAAGCCTGCTTGTGGAGGTGAGCAGTGTTATCTTCCTCAGGTGGCTGCTGCAAATTGTGTCAGTGGCCTACTAACGCGTGCGCGAAGGAACGTGGATCGTTTACATCTTACAGTGTCACAGTTAAATGTTTCAAGGATAAGATTCTTGATCGTCTGGGAGAAAGTTTGAGAGTTGTTCATTTTCCGTATGCCTGAACAGCTTAGGATGGGCTGATCTAGCAAACAGTTGTTTGCAGCAGGCCTCCGGTCTTGCTTCACCCTGTGTGCAGAACGCTGCCGCTCAGGTGTGTGAGTTGCGTTTCTACTCGCAGGCCTGCTGTGGATTTCACAAGGAATGCCCAAGCTGTTACCCCAGTACCCCAAATCAGGCCCAACTGTACCTACTTTATGACAAATGCTTACTGTTTGTACAGCTCTCCACCTACGGCGACATCGCGGTCCGTACACGCAGTCCGTTGATGCTTAACCATCCTTGCAATTAGTCCTGAATTCCAGTCGCAGTCATCCTTGCTGCCTTGTAAGCCCTTGTCCTGCTCGTTGTACTCAAGGAGAACAAACGGCTCCTTGCATCTCCTTTGACCATTGCATACGTCAAGGTGGTTGTCGTCATCTTTTCTTTAGGCTAAACATGCTAATTTGCTTATTCTCTCAGAGGATAAGGATAAGCTGAAAATAAAACAGGAACTGGTTGTCTTTTTCTGGCACTGCAGTTCGGACAAGATTATTAGTAGAAGTAATTTTCTGAAACTGGTTGGAGTAATTAGAACTGTGAGGCAAATTTTTGGGGTGCACAAGCCTTTAACAGCAAACTTTGGCTGAACTCTGCAGAAGTAGCAGAAGTTTTAAAAATCCCCCAAAACCAGAAAAGCTTTTCTAATTTTACCAGCTCTGCTGGTTTGTCTGCCACCGAGTCTTGTCCTGCCTGTGTCTTGAGACCATCCAGCAAAGTACCGTGTACAGTGTCTTTCCAGAATGTTGGGACACCACGTACAAAGGGTAACGTGCTGGAATTTTAATTAATGGACAAACTGGAAATGCAGTTGAGCTGCTCTCAGTGTATCTGTGTCTTTATTCAGGACCATAAACATCACATGTAATCCAAAATTGTTACAGTGGCCTTTGAACACAGCCTATAAATAGCTGTGCCAGAGCTGTGGAAGTGGTGTGAAGCTTTTCCTACCCCAAACGAACGTTTGTCCGATTGCCATGTGCAGTCATTAACAGGGATCTGGTGAACTAACAACACAGCGGTGTTGGTCCTGGCATCATTGCGCAGGGAAATGCCAAAGCTGCTGTTCGTTAGGTCTGTCCTATATACAAATTCTGGGGTCTCGTCTGCAGACACCCCCCGATTCTGTGACGTTACCAAAGCAGGCGGTACAGTTGTGAAGATTGTTCGTTGTTGACAACTGAGTGCCGTTTGCTCTCTGATCACTCTACCCCGGTGTGCCAGGGGTGCATTCTTTCAGTCGAGATGCCATGGTGGTCCCATGCAATCGCGAACGCTCCCGTAGTGCCTCTGGAGAGGGAAACGGTGAGATGGGTATTGTTGCCAAATTATGACCTGCACAAATACATCCTGTCTTTCAAAACTGCGATTAGAGTTTGACATCCGATATTTGTCTTTTAATACTGAATGTTTTCTGTTAAACAGACACAGAATTCTGGACTGGGGCGTGTGCATTTGGTTGGTGGATTAAGGACTCTCAGCTACCTGTTTTCCAACAGAAAACGTGAGAGAGCAACAGGCAGTGTTTGAGAAGTTTTAGGGGAGGAGGAAACGCTGGCTACACACTATCATCCTGCTTAAAAGCACTCTTTGCTCTCTGCGACTCAGGCAGCGCTGACACCTTGTGTAACGCCCTTCTTTCACGATGTCATGTCTTGCACTGTTCTTGCTGAAAATTTCTTGAGGACAGTGGGCAAGACCTTCCACGAAGGGTCTCTGGTGGCACAGTTAAACGCCTCTGGAGGTCAGTAATCTCCCCTTCCGACAGACCTTTGGCACGGCTCATCATCCCTTGGCCAAACGCCTTTTAACTTCATGTAAGACTCTGGCTTTTTTGTTTCCTGTCCTTCCATCTGCTGCAGGAGGGAAATGGGAACGGCTGCGAGTCGCTTCCTGTTACAGGCAGGGCCGTTTGATGTAGGTGTGACAGGCTGTGGCATATGTCACCAGCTCTTTGTTTCTACGTAGCCTTTAACATTCTTTTTCTCAGTGTCGGGGGAGTTTTGGCGTTTGGTTATCTGTATTCCTGAGGAGACGGAGCTCTGCAAGCAGAAAAAGTTTTCTCTTGTTGGCTTCTGTTACTGAAAGAACTAGAACTTGGGTATTAATTCCGAGATTCCCAAAATGCAGTTCCTTTCACGTTGCCTCTTCACCTCACTCCTAAACAGGTGTATACAGGAAAATAAAGCTATTTTTACTCATCGTCTTACTCGTTTCTTCTCCGAAGCTCTGTTAGCAAGCTCTGGTCTCAGCTGTTACTCAGCTGAAGGGTAATGCTGGCGTTAAAATGCAACCTTGGTGGCAGAAGGGTCATAAAGCACACATTTATTTCGCTTTGGACAAACCAGAGTCAGTTATCCGCAGCTCAAGATGCTCTTGCCAAAAATTGCAAAAATTAAAATTAAACAGCCAGCAAAACAGAAATCTCCCGTTCCTTCTGCAAATAACCCAAATCTATTTCAAAGCTCCCCGGGCTACACAAATAGATATGCCTTTCATTAGTTACTGAAGGGATGGCAGACCCCGTGTTCTTTTAGACTGCTGAAGTGTGAAGAAAATTAGTATCTCACATTTACAAGATTATACTGGAATATTTTCTCCACAGGCATATACTTCTTAGATAACAAATACTGTAAGCAATATTTATTTTTTATATGGTCACACTTAATAGAATCCATTTAGGGGATGATCTGGTGGAATATATGATTTAAAAGATCGAGTGTTTGTGTATCTTCCTGTAGGGATTCTGGCTATTTAAGAGACAACATCTTGTTCATTACAGCCAAACATCTTGTTCATTACAGCCAAATTTTTTCTCTGCTGTTGTGCAAACTTCATGTCAGCTTGCAGTACAACCACAGAAAACAGAGTTGGTTGAGGGTTGATGTGAAGGTTTTGGCTCCCCAGTTCACCAGAGATGTTGGAATGGGTGGTTGGAAGGCTGAGATGTAACAAGGTGTGGAAGTGACCAGAATGGGACTTGGGCTGGGTTTCTGGACCAGAGTCGGGAATGGTGACACTGAAAACTCGCCCTCACTCCTCAGATGATCTTTGAAGACTGTAAATGCTATAGGTGACTTGTGTCGATAGTCCTGAAGTGCCTATAGATGTGCTTCTGCATAGACCAACCCAGTCTTATAGGTCTGGGCAGGTTGGTGCTTTATTTATACCGTAGTCCGAAGCGTGCCTGTGTGTCCCAGGCAGCATTTCTGGAGCAAACCCTCTGTTTCAGCAGGATCTGGCTCCTTGCAAAATGCAGGGGAGGCTGTCATCGGTGGGGAGCAAGGGTGCTTTCTCATCCATCCTCTCCCCTGCCTCTGGCACTTCAAACCCGAGTATGGGCCTGGAAGAAGCTCCTTGCCTACTTGGGTTCCACTCGGAAGGCACCAGCTGTGCACAGAGCCTCCGAGTACTTGGGAGTCGCACCTGTCTCAGCAGGTCCCAGAGCCATGAATGTTGTTGACTGCCACAGGATTTTGGGGGAGCCTTTGTACCTGGGGAGTCCTTTCTACTTGGGGGAACCTTTCTTCCCGCCTGCCTGTGCTGAAGCATCCGCTTTTGGCTGTGGCCAGATAGAGCAGGGTGGGAAACGGCCCCTGGGTGATTGCTCGTGTGTTCTCACGGTGACTAGCACAAGTTCTGGATTGGATGTAAATGCATATTTAGGCACTGTGGCTCCTCTCTTCCTATTTGGAAGCTGCTCTTTTGCCATTATCTCATTCCATTTGACTTCTCAGCTCTGTACTGGAAGTGTCAGATCCTCCCTCTCTTTCACGAACCTATGTCTTGAAATCTGTTTTCTTGGAGCGATATGGGTACATATGTAAAGCAGTTGACATCAGTTCTGAGAATATTTTCTTGTAGGTGGAACTATTATTCCTCCTTGGTACTGGAACTGCACGCAGTCAGTGATTTGCTATGCTAATAAGTCGCTGAAGGAAAAATGGGAATTATTCTGGCTATTCCCCTCTAGTGCATGTGGTTTAAGAAGACCAAAGGGCAATGGAAGATAAGCAATTACAGGAACCACTGCTGCTGGAAGTAATGGAAGAGACAGGAGGCTGCAGATTTAGATGAAAATGTTTCTGGAAGATTTCCCTACTGTGTTTTTTTTAGTTTATTTAAGTGCTTGTTGCACTGTTTTATGTGTTGCCACTCTCCTATGAAAGCAAAACCCAAGGATTGCAGTGATGGATGATAGAGATGACATATACTCATTCCCTCTGATCCAAGCTTAATTCCAAAATTTGGCATCTTGTTTATCAGCTCCGCTAACAAATACGCATCAAACCCAAACCAGAGCTCCTTCAGTTTTTATTAACACTTCCTAGGGAGGATTCAGTGTATTTTTTGTACAAGTCATTTTCTTGACTCACAACTGAAGATTACCCTGTTGCTTCATTTATTTGGTCATTAATTTGGCACCGTGGGCAGATGTGATGTAAAGGTCTTAGCCCTTCTGGGGTTAGATGGAGGCAAGTCATCCGCACCCGGATTTAACGAGGCATCCATCCCAAGGGAGTGTAAATACTTTTAATTAATTTAATTAAAGGGAACACTTTGTACTGGACTAAAAAGATTCTTTCGTTGAGTAAGACCTAAATATTAGTTTTGTTAAAGGGAAATAATGAGATAAAACCAAAATCCTGTTTACCGTGTACTTTTTTGTGCAAAAATAACTTTGATTCTTCACGATTATGAGAACCCCAGGGTTCTGTCACTGTTGTATTTAATTCACGGTGAACAATTAGGCAGATAAACTGGCCAGGTTGCTAGCTGCGGTGTGTGTTTCTGAAGCTATTTACGCAGTTCAAATAAATGTTTGTATTAGCGGTAACAGGTAACAGAGCTGGTCTGTGCGCTTGCTTTGCACCTCGCTTCCCTGATCTCCCGCAGGGGGTGATGCGTGAAACGTTTAGGTTTTCAGGTGTTATTCCCAGAATTTAGAACCTAATGGGAGGCCGTGGGGGTGTTGTCGCAGCAGGGATGTGCCCGCCCGGACGCGGTACCTGGGCCCAGCCCGGCAGCACACGGGCACTGGGGCCGGCTGCGGTGATGGCGATCCCATCGCCTCCTCACGTGTCATCGCCAAAACGTCCCTTCGCCCAGCCCCGGCCCCTTCCGAGCGGTACCTGCAGGAACAGGTTCGGGCGGCTGTAACGCCCCGGCCCTGCGGGAGGCGCTGACAGACGCCGGAGCCGCTGGAGGTGCGCTCCGCTCCGCTCCGCTCCCCGCGGGGCCGCCCGCCGCCGCCTCCCGCCGAGGGCCACGGCATCCGCCGCCCCGCACGCGGGAGCGGCTCTGCCACCGCCACCGCCACCGCCTCCCCTCAGGGCCGGGACCTGCGCCCACCGCCTCAGAGCTGGGGGTCCGCGCCCACCGCCTCCCCTCAGGGCCGGCGCCCGCGCCCACCCCCTCAGAGCTGGGGGCCCGCGCCCACCGCCTCCCCTCAGGGCCGGCTCCCGCGCCCACCGCCACCGCCTCCCCTCAGGGCCGGGGCCCGCGCCCCTCACAGAAGGCGTTCGCGCCGCCACGGCGCTGCCCCTCACAGGCGGGGCGGGACCCGCCCCGCACACGGCCCCGGCGCCGCCACCGCGCTCACCCCCCCCCCGCGCCGCCTCACGGGAGGGGCCCGCGGCCCGGCCCCGCCCGCCGCCCGCTCAAGTTTCTCCCGCTCGCCGGGCGCGGGCGCTGCTCTGGCCCCGCCGGAACCTGCCGGCACCCTGCAGCTCGATCGCGACCGGGGTTTATCGCAGGCGGCGATCACGGGTGTCTTTAACGCTCATTCCGCAGCGGCCGCGCCAGGTACGAGCGGCGGGAGGGAGCGGGGCCGGGCGCTGGCCCGCGCAGACCTCGGCGCCGGCTGCGCTCAGGCGGAGAGGGGCGCGCGCTTTGCATGGCCCCGCCCCCTCATGAATAACCAAGAGACCCCGCCTCTCCCCTCCCCCCGCCCGCCCGGGGGGGGCGAGCGCCGCACGCCGCTCCCGCCCCGCCCGCTCCCCTCCCCCTCCGCGCGGCCCAGCGCGCGCGCCCGGGAGGCGGCGGCGCGCTGCGAAGCGAGCAGACGGGGGGCAGAGGAGTGGGGGGGCCGCGGGGGAGGCCGCGGCGGGCGGGCGGGCTGCGGGCAGGGAGGGAGCAGCGGAGCCGGCGCCGCCGAGGAGGGGCGAGACCGGCCGCCCCCCCCCACCCCCCCGCCCCTCCCCTTCGGGCGCGCGCTCAGCCCGGCGGCGGCTCGCGGCGATGCGGTGAGCGGGAGGCGCCCCGCGCTCGTCAGCCGCGGCCGCGGGCGGTGCGTCCGTGAGGGGGGCGCGGGCCGCGGGGAGCCCCGCCACGCCGTCGCCTCAGGTAAGGGCTCACCGACCGCGGGGCGCCGCGTGTGTCCCCGCCACCCCCTCCCCCGCGGCTACAGATCGGGGGGGGGCGCGGACCGTGAGGGGGCGACGCCCGGCGACATGGCGGGGAGGGGATGGGGGCGGTGGGCAGCCGTGTCTGGGTGGAAATCGCGATGAGAACCCCCCCCCCGCCGCCACGCCCCTTCCCCCCCCCCCGCGGTGCTGCACACGGGTGGGGGCCGGGCAGAGCCCCGCACCGCGGCGGCGGGAGCGGGGGGGGGGGGGGGGGCAGGTACAGCCCCATGTCCGTGACAGCGGGGCGGGGGGGGGGGGGGGGCGGCTCGCGGTGGGGTGGGCCCGGGCAGGACGCAGGTACGGCTTCAAAAATAACACCTTTTCAGTTAGAAATCCCCTATTTCTGAGAGTCTCGAAAGGTAAGTAATTAATATTCCGCGCGCAGGTTGGGATCCATCCCCGTATCCCCCGGGGAGGCCGTGGAAGGCGCGTTCCTTGCCGAGCGGCCCCGCAGTTACCGGGGCTGGGGTGCAGGTAGCCCGCACGTGAGGCGAACGCCGCCCTGCTCCCCGCCTGGCGCTCCGCCGGCGCGGGGGGAAACGCGGGCTGAGCATCCTCCCTCTCATTCCTCCCGCTGGGTGAGTAAGGAGCGTGGAGCGGAATGACACACAGTAGCTGTCTGTTGCAGGCGTGGGTTGGTTGTTGGGGGCTAAAATGTGGAAAAGCAATGAGAGATGATGAGGCAGACAGCTCCTCTCGGATGCATGTTTTGCAAGGAAAAGGCAGATTCTCATCCCTGTTTCTGTTGGGAAGTTCAGGAGCGTATGTCGGGCGGTAAGCTGGTTTGGAGACTGATGCATCGGTGTGGGTTTCACACAGGTGAAAATAGCGTAAGGAAAACAAAATATCTAGAGAAATTAAATAAATTATGAAGGTTAATTAGTGCTGCTGGGGAGCGTGGCATAGCTACGGTATACTGAATGAAGGCAAATTAATGTTGAAATTGGAAGAAGAAGAAGAAATACAGCAAATGTGCCACAGAGAATAACAACATGGCCATGAAACCCTGCCCGCAGCATTGCCCAGGCTGGAGCTTGGAATGATGGCTTCAAAATGCGAAAGCTTGGGTGTTGTCTGGCTTTTGTATTCAATCCTCAAAACTTAAATACCAGATCTGCAACTGAAAATGTCCGTTCCTAATGTGTGAACTAAAAAGAAAAAAGAAAAGCATAGAGTGAAATAAGTGCCTTTTGGTGAGAATATATTGAAAAGAATTTGCTGGCTGCAGTCATGCGAGGCATTCTTACTGGAGTGGTGAGAGACACCTTAGGTACCGATACTTTGTGTAGAGGTATGTTTATCCAGAAAATGTGTGATGAACATGCAGTCCAATTAAAAAAGTAAAATATATTGCAACTTGCCATAATCAACATCCCAATTTTTTCTCTGTGACCAGACTGTTGCAGGGGGCGGGGGAAAGGCAGCAGTGCTTAGGCAAAGACCTAAACTGTTTGGGGTCTGTGGCCGTTATGATTCTGGGGCATCTAAAAATCCAAACAAACTACTTAGAGTTGTGCTTCTTTTTTGTAGTAACTCTTGCTAAGTGCGTCATAAATGCAAAAGGTTCCATGGACTCCAAACCTACCACCAATTTCATGTGAGCGGAGAGGAGTGGTAGGGCCCTATCCTGTTTGGATCTAAACTGTGGTCATAGAATATTGAAGCGTACTCATATGCGGATGTAGACTTGTAATTACAGTGTGAATTACTGGTTACACGCTCAGTATAACCGGATGACTAATATAATTTTATAAAATAAACTCCTTATCGATATTGATTGCGTTGTAGCAATTCCTGTCTTGTTCTCATCTTTCTGTCTTTTCCACTGGTTTTTCCCATGATCCTGTGTGAGCTCATGGGTTTTGTTTGTTGTTTTTGGTTTTTTTTTAATTGAAATACATATTCTAAACAAAAATATGTCTTCTAAGGAACCTAATAATTACCTCAGGTTACATACACTAGATTTACTTTCAGTTAAACGTTTGGAATACAAGGGATATATATGTTGTTGTTGAGAAATCATAGGATCATGGAATGGTTTGGATGGGACGGGACCTTAAAGCCCACCAAGCCCTACCCCCTGCCACAGGCAGGGACACTTTCCATAGCCCAGGTTGCTCCAAGCCTCATCCAGCCTGGCCTTGGACACTGCCAGGGATGGGGCATCCACAGCTTCTCTGGGCAACCTGTCCCAGTGCCCCCCACCCTCTCCATGAAGAATTCCTTCCCGGTGTCCCATCTCAATCTCCCTCTTTCAATTTAAACCAATTACCCCTTGTCCTGTTACTCCCTGCCCTTGCAAAAAGTACCCCCAAGCTTTGTTCTTCAGGTACTGGAAGGTGCTATAAGGTCTCCGTGGAGCCTTCTCTTGAAATCCATGAGCATATCTCTTATGTGCAGTGAATTTTTAACAGATTAATTTTTTTAATGCAGCATTACAGACAAGCATGCCTAACCTTATGCTTGTAAATTCTCATTTATTAATATTAATGTCCATAAATGCAAACTGTATAAGGCCCAAATGTGCATCATGTAGAGGACTGTGCGCTCGGTACAGTCAGTTCTGCAGGCTTTGGCTTACGTTTGTATTTCCAGAAGAATACTTTATCTGCCAGGCCTTCTCTGGTTTGCCTGTGACTCATTTATGTTTCGTTAGTATAGAATCTTACATTTTCTTTAATTTCAGGATGCTTGTTCAAATTGGTAATAGTATATCTTACTTTTTATTAGGTAGCAAAAGGAAAACAATAAGAGGGCAGCCAGAAAACTCTAAAACAACCCCTTGGTACATTAAAAAAGAAAAACATAACCTGCAACCCTCCCAACTTCCTGCATGGTTTTTCTTGTTTGAAGAAAAAAAAAAAGTTTCTCTTTATTTTATCTAAGTTTACCTTTTCTAGAGGTGGTTAAACTTGTGATCAGCTGGGAGGCTAGCAACATCTGTAATTCCACATCGTGAAATATTTATAAAAATCTTTTGTTTTAAAAGTTTTTCTCAAAAACCAAATCCTGATTTCATGTCTTTTTGACGTATAAAGCCTCGACTATACACATCGATTACTTTCCTTTAAACTTTTGTGTATGACTTTTCTTTAGAGCAGTATGATATGGCAAGATTTCCTTTGCCATCTAGACAACACGTGGCTCTAAGGGTAGTTTCTTGATGAGATTGAGCTGATTCTAGGAATGGTGCAGGATCAGTGACTCGTCCCTGTTCTCCCACCTGCAGCGTGTACCAGCTTAAATGCCTGAGCAGCTGCTGGGTGAATGGAAACTCTTTATTTTGCAGAGTTCATTTCTAGCTGGATCAATAAACTGCCCTTGACCTGTTGAACGTGAGGGTGACAGGAGGAGGATGTAGGGGTATGAAATAGGGTGGCGGGATCTGTCCCTCATGGCAACAGTGAGCTCTCTGAACGGTTGATGCCAGCTGTGAACTCAGACCTGGAGTGCTTGCATGAACTTTAAAAGTGTGTCTGCACCTGGCCCTTTCCACTGGACAGCGAGTACCTTTCCCAGGGTGTGTCTTGTTTATGCTTAGTACTGCACAATGAATACTCACAGCCTTACGTATGCCATTGATTATAATCCTTGTGGTCAGCCTGATCAGTAATCTCAGGTTGTCTTGTATTTTGCTTCCAGTATAATCCATGCCAACCACTAGGAATGTTTTCAGCATCCGTAGAACGTGGAAAAGCTGCATGGTCATACAGGACGTGATGACGTTCCAATAAGGTCCGTGGGAGGTGACCACGGTCTTCAGTGAGAGCAGAACTGAGCCTGACCCTTAGAATTCAAAGTCTTCATCTTAGAGCAACGTGTTCATTTTAACTTGAAGGTAGAGAGTATGCCTGTGGCGCTCACTGGAGATCCAGTAGTGTTCAGAGCTCACTGCACCTGCAGATACTTGCCGTGGTGAACTGGATCATTCATCTCTGGTTTATTTGCCAACTGGATTTTGTGAGCTTTAAAACACCAAATTTTAGTTATGTTACTTAGAATTATTCCAGTTCCCTTATTTTATGGGCATAAAATGCAGTTGTTTGTTTTACATTCATTTAAAAAGTAATTACTTTCAATACAAACCCAACTTTAATTAGAGAAGGCAATGGCTTGTTCTGTGTATTACGTTAAGAAGGCAGAAAGTGGGAATTTAGAGCCCGGTCTTGAAATTGTCCCTTGTGAAGCTGCCCCATCTGAGGTTCTGCTTACGCAGCCTGTGATGAAAGGGTCTGGTTTCATGATGAGGATGAAGGACAAATTGGAGGGGGATTTAGCTTGTTGACCTGGCTGTGGGGATTCTGATGGGAGAGCAGAAGTGGCTTTCCTGGCTTCTGAACAAAAATGCTGTATGTTTTGGGTGCTGTGTTAATGGGATGAGGGTGTTTCACGTCTTGAGGAGGAGAATCCTTCGGGCAATCTGCAGAGTTCCCTGAATAGTCTGGTGTTCTTCCTGGGCAGTTTATTACCTAGCTATCCTTATTGCCATCTTTCCAGCATGTGTGAAATAAGTGAATTTATACTGTGGTGTGAGAATCTCCATCTAGAAAATACTCGTTAAGAGAAGATTGTTTAGTACTGATATTACATAAAAAGTGTAGTATGCTTGTTTGATTCAAGTTTGGTTTGTGCCACATTGCATGACTGTTCGATTTCAAAGGGATCATTACTTATTCATGGTGTTTATAAAATACATTAATAGATTTTTTTTTTATGTATTCTGCATAAAGCAAAGTTTGGTCTGAGTTTTGCTTTCTCAGTCATTTTTGTAGGTTTTTTGGTACAGCTTTTTCTCGCTTGGAGTGAAGGGCTTATTTGCTAAAAATGTTGTGGTTTTGGAATTTAAAATTTGAGTGGCCTTTTCTTTTTCCTTTCCCTCCTACCAATCCTGTTGCTTCATAAAGATGAGAATTATTTAGCTTTACCGAAGAAGTAACCCTAGGTAGTAATCCTTAAGAGCCAATTTGGCAAGGGCCCACTCGGATACTTCAGGAACACGAAGAATCCTGGTGAGTTCATGTTACTATTCCTATGCAGGCAAGTCTCCACATGCTGCCGCCTTCTGGAGCTGGGGCCCTCGTGCTGATGAGGAATGATGTTGTATGAGCTAATGGGTAGGGAAGTAATCTGTTAGAGTGGTGTTCTCTTTTGAGCAGGCATAACTAATGAAGAGAGTGATGAATCATGCATGTTGACATTTCAGCTATTACCAGTATTTGTTTTTTATTTGTCCTTTATGAAAAGAACATATTGGTGACTGAGGGAATATCTTCAGAGCAGACTGATAGCTCTGCGGCATGAAGGCTGGAGTTGCTGTTAATTTTTGTTTGGCTGGGGAGTGATTTGTTGTTAGAGATCTTCCATAATTCAAAGTCTTGGAGCGACTTGTTGCTCATTAGTTGTTCGCCTGTACATGAGCAAGAATAAGATGGTATATGTCCAAAGTGGCGATCCTGGTTTGTATGAATTATCCTTTCACCACAAGCCGTTCCATTCATGCTGCCCCGTTTCACGTAAGTTATTGAAAAGTCATCTGCTCAGTGTTCCTGACCGTATGCTCATCAGAGCAGGGGAAGCTCAAAGCTGTGCTTGTTCCTTGCTGTTCCCAAGTGTATGCAAGCAGCCGGTTTCTGTCTTCCAGTACCCAAGCCTTTCCAAGGCTTGCAAAGATGGAGACAAGCCTTCTTACTCCTCTTTCCTCAAGCTTTTCATCCTGGAAGTTTGTGATCGTTTCTTCTAGAGTAGGTTGCACGTAAGACAGCAGAGGTTTGGTCATCGTGAGTTCCTTCTCTTCATACCCTGTTTTCCATAGCTTCTGGGGTTTTTTGCTATCGAAATAGGTGACTTGGTTTTCAGAAATTGATTTCCATTGGGTAATACTTAAAACCTGAAGCTTGTAGGAATACATCCCTAATGAAATTCAGCTGAATAGTTAAACTGCATCTTTCACCCTAATCTGTAGGGGATATTTTAAAGGTTAAAATAGGGAATAGCTTGAGAGAACAGTTGAGGTAAAATTCCCAAACAGTGGTGAATAGGGTGTGTCTCTGAGTCCCTCACTTTAGTGTTGAATATTCTATTGGCTAGTTTTCACTTACATCAGCTTTAATTGGTAATTATGGTTGAAGTGTAGTGATCTCAAATTTGAGATTTGTAATGATCTCATTAGTAAAAAGGTATTTTGAACAGGTGAATTCTTATTTGCAGTACAAGGGATTTGTTACTCTGAGAGTTTGCTACTAAATAGCAAGGGTGAGCAAAGAGGTGGTTAATTTGTATTTTATGACAGGGTACTTTCCTCTTTACATACTTACTTTTAAGATATTTTGGGTGTTTATTTCATTTTTCCCTTCATGCCTGCATGATTTCCAGGGCAGCTGGAACAATATTTTGGCAGATTGCTGCTATTTTTCTATATTGAGATTATTTAAGTAAAATGCTTTTGTAAAGCAGTCAGTAGGAAACATCACTGCTGTGATTTATATTTTTTAGATGCCTTAATGAGTGTGGCTTATGTAAGTGTGTGAATAGTTCCCCCCTTTTTTTACATGTTCTTTTCAGCTGGCTGTCTTAAAAATTTGGGTTTCCTTCTTAGTTTGGATGAGAAATTTGATGAATGCATTTGAAAAAGAGAAACCATCAGTGCATATGAAAACTATCAAAATGACAGACAATGTAAAATGCCTCTTCAGAATGGGAGTGTGAGTATTTATAGCATTTGTGGCTCCAGAAAAGTTGTGCGTTGATTCCAGTTGCTGAACAGCATTAACTAACACTCTTTAAAGTGTCTGAATGTCCTTAACCTGGAGGCAATTATGGTCTCTTCATTCGCTGCCAGTCACCTTGCTGGTAATCTGGAGTTCCTTGCAGGTGAATTTTCCATCCTTGAATTGCAGAGTGTTAAGCTGATTGAGCTAGATCCTGTGGTCAGTGTTTTAATGGTTGGCTTAAATTGATAAGCTGTATTTATGGGCTCTTATGTCATGCTTAGCATTTTCAGTGGGCTGCTTCTGTCTGAGTTTGTGAAGTATTACTGTTTCCAATGAAGTTGAGAAAAAATACAAGGAAAATTGGGTGAAGACTGTAAGGAGAGAAGCAAATGCGCATTGAGTAGCTTTCTGGTCGTGTATCTAGCAGTGCAAATGTTAGAGTATTTAGATCCTTTTTGCAGTTGTGAAGTGGAAACTGGTTTATTGGCTTTATTGTTTTAGGGAAACAAAGCAAAGCAGAAAAAAGCTTATCTTTTATTGCTCTTTGTAGAAGTTGTACCTGTCTGAGCCGTCAGCCAGCTGTTGATCCCTGCTATCTTCATCCCCCTGCTGAAAGCTACCTGTCTCCCAGCTGTGCTGAACCAGGTGTCTAGGTGTAAGGTAAAAAGAATAATCCCATTTTACTGCCTTCCTCCTGGTGTTCCTGCCCTGAAATTATTTACTGGTGGAGTTAGCAGTCCTGTTTTGTCCCACCGGTCTGGCACAGCACATCTGGTGGTGCCTTTTTCCAGCAATAAAAGTGAGTTTCTGCCATCTTCTCTTCTTGGGTTGTTATTCCTTAAGGTTAGTATTTTTAATGAAGAAATATCCGAAAGTAAAGGAACAATATGCAGCCAGAGTGCAGTGTCCTTTTCTTTAGGTTTTCCTTTCGCCTTATCTCCAGTTCTGTCCTGTGGGATTATTCCTAGTTACTAGGAGAGGAAGGTACATAGGGCTTTTGTAGAAACGAGGTACATGTTTTCAATGCTGAGAGGTGTCAGCAGGAAAGCCTACACCTCCCGTAGTTCACCAGGGGTTAGGGGTCACTGAGGGGATGGTGCTTGTTAACTTGAAAGACGTTGGTCAAAATAGTTATGTCCTGTCAGGCCTAAACCCCCTGCGTCCACTCCTCTCTCTCTCTAGGCTCCTGTAACAGTATGTAGATTTTTAGTTTCATCTCTTGGCCCTCTGAGTGGTTCGTGCATGTCTGTGAACATAAGGGGTCAGTGGCTGAGTAGATAATTGGGATAGGCTTAGGCAGGCTGTCTTGTGCTGCGGAAGGAGGCCTTCAGCACAGGCGAGATTAGTGGACAAACAGACAAACAACTTTCCCTCGGAGATTTTATGGACTAGGGTGTGGAAGGGTTCTGAGAGAGGGAAAACCAAAGTAAAATCCTGCAAGGATTAATTTTTAGAAATATGCGATGCTTGGAGAAGAGAGCCAAAAAGGAAGCCTGTGTCGGACTTCATGAGGGTTGTTAAACTGGGCCTGCGGAGAGGTGCAGGTGTAAGTGCACATAGTGCTTTGAATGATCCAAATCCGTGTTTGTGCTCAGAGATTTGGCTGGCTTGCCCCAGGCTTGCAGGCCATGTTGTTCTTCATGTGACTTTATTTTTAAGGTTATTTGCAAAAAGATGTGGGTTCATGTGAATGTGGGTTCGGTTATATCTGCATGTGTATGTATATAATGACATACATTATATATATTTTATATCATACATACATATAGCTGTATGTTGCTTAATCTGTTACTTTCTGTAGTTGCTTAAGGTGGGGTCTAATGCTTATTACCTTTTCTAGCAGCTTTCGCATTTCTAAATAATCATAATTTAATAGATAATTTATATTTCATGAAGGGAGAAATCTCCTATTTGCTAATCTAATAGGGGTTTTTTCCTCTATTCATTATTTATTATTCCTAGTTTTTCCTCTTATTCAAGTAATCCTATTTAATTTCCAGTGTAAGATTTCATTAGAGGACCCCAGTGCAATGTTCCGCAGTTTCACACAGTTATTAGTACGAGATACTCAGTTTCACAGTTAGAGCATTAGTGTTTGCTTCCAATCTTTGTGAGCAGCTTTCCATTGGCACCAGCCCTTGGTTAATACTTGGGCGTGTGTCAAGCCATCCCTTGCTTTTTTGTCTTCAGGAGCAGGGATTTTGTGTAACAGGCACCATTAAAGAAAGGAATCTTGTTCTTTAAAGGCTTAAGCTGTAATGGAACTACATATGCCCACCTGCTTTCTCTTCAGACTGGTCAGATTATCTGTGTCTTGATACAAAAAAAATGAAATGAACGCATTGCTGACAGCAGGCAGTGCTCCTCCACCTCCTCAGCAGAGGTGGAATATACCATCTGGCACTATGTGGGTAGTAGCTATCCCAAAAAGTAATAACAGTGGGAGTTCTTGCCAGTTACAAGTTGTGATCACAAGCCAAATGGTGTAGTTCTAAATTAGTGTACGTTTCCAAAGAGAAAGAGATGCAAGTATTTATTTTTGCGAACTTGAGAAGTATTTTCAGTCATGGGGGTCTGTGCTGAGGTTTCGGTTGCTAGCGGTTGGAAGAAAGTGTGAGGGGAGTAAGTCAGGGGAATATGGGCTGTGATGCCTGCTAGACCATCTTCTAGGCACTAAAAAAAGTTGGATTTTTGTTGTGTTATGTAAGTCTCAACTTGGTTAGTACATGCAAGGCTGAAACAGAGGAATTGTTTTTAAAGAGTGAATAATGGAGTGGTCTATTGATTTGATTTCAACTTTGCCGAATGGGAATGGAAAGAGCTCAGTTCTTCATCCGTTGGCACTACTCACTAGTCTAGAACAAAAGGCTGCTACCTGCTGTAAGGAGACAAGAAAAACTTAGTTACGAAGTGAAAAATGCCCTCGATTGCTTTTAGATGTGCTTTTGATATGGTGGCCTACGGTATTTTTGTCTGAAAAGTTAGATGTAGCGTAATCAAAACCGTGAAGTGGATGCAAAACTGGTTGTTGGCAAGTTGCTTAGTAACCTGGGTGATAGAATCAAGAGTGTACTCGTAAACCTGTCGATGACAGCAGGTTTCAGGGGGTTGTGAGGATAGGAAAAAGGATTGGATTCAGAAGGATTTTGAGAAATTGGGAACTTAAAATGTGAACAAATTAATTTCTCAAGAGTTTATTTTGAATGAAAAGAATGGGCAATAGCTTAAATACAGGGAAACGGGAACAGTGGAGTTTGGAACATGCAAAGCTCTGGAAAACATCCAAAGTGAAAACGTAAAGACTCAGTGTGATTTGCATGCGTGCGTGCATGTGCACAGAGCAGGGGACATTCGAGGGATGGGAACTGCTGCCTTTTCTTCAGGTCTGGTTTCTTACTGCAGACTTGCTCAGACTGCGAAAGTGCTGTGCATCAGTGTGCTCAAAATCCATGCACAGACACAGGTTTTCAAACAAGCCTTTTGTTTTTTCCCAAGTTATTTGGGTAGGTGATTTAGCTGCTCCTAGGTCAGCACATACTGTCTCTCTACTAGACTTTGCCAACATCTTCTCCCCCCCCGCCGCCCCCGGTGTAGCTATAACTGCAGGGGTCCTCATGAAGTACACAAGCTTTGTATCTGACTCTTACTTTGTGGATGTTTTTTACTGCTGCTTCCTCTTGTGAATGTCCAGAAGACTACCTAACAGCTCTGGTCAATAAAGACTTTGTCTGGTCTGCTGAATGCGCCCATAGTCCTCCCACTGAGTGAGTTTCCCATGTTGTGTTGCTGTCGTTTTGATCTTCGGAAATGGAGATCAGCACTGAAGCTGGTGAATGCATGCACAATTTGTGAAGTGAGTTAATGAATGTTATTTAGTGAGCGCCTGAATATGCTTGTTTCATCTCTTTACCAAGCTATTTCTCTTCAGAAATATAGTTGAAGTCAGATACAAAGGCACGTTATTGATACAGTTGCCTCAATTAGACATTTTTTGTGAGAAATGTCAGCATCCACAGAAGCCAAATCCATTATATGACTTTTACATACAGATGTAACTATATACAGTTTATTCTCTTTTGTCTCTTGGTTACAATTAAAATTTAGCATTAAAGACAGCTATTATGATTACCTTCAAATTATTGCATTTGTCCTTTCAGCCACCCAGTGTTGCAGTCAGAAGAGCAGATAAGGCACTACACGGGCTGCGTTTGCCGCTTTGCGTGTGCCATGTGCTTTTGTGTAGTGAAAGTTTTTCACTCTACTGTAAACACTGAAAGTCATAGATGCAAATTAACGTTCTTCATAAAGGGAGGTGAATGAAAAAGCTCTCCAAGTTTGGAAAAAACAATAAAGAAGGAGTAGGTCATATGACATAAGATTATTTAGGTATTCATCACTATTGGGAAACAGAATAACTGTAAAAACCTTCCAGGTGATGAGTCTCTCTTTACATGAGTACGGCTTGGGTTGGCTTTGTTCACCTTGAGTAATACTATATGGGGAGTAAGTCTTGATGCATTAATTATTACCCATTAGCTATGGCTATAGCAGAGGTGACTCTGGTGTAGAGGAGGGGATTTACCCTTCTCACATATCACCTGCTGCCACCTGTGTTCTCGCATCTGATGCACGCGAGTGCTTGCTGCAGGCTGCAGGTTCGGACTTCGGGCAGCTTACAGACGCTTGACAAGTAGAGATTTATTATAAATCCCCGGATCTATATCTGGTGGCAGTTTGCTCATAGTCTAGACTCTTGTGCTGAACTTCTGCACGGAGCTAGTCCTGACTGCTTACATTCAAGAACTCGTCTTTCTGTATTGTATTAGGAGCTTATCCATATGCTACGAGCTCCAAGTGCAGGAAGTCTGCTGGCAGCAGTCCCGCTATTCCATATTCTGATCTGTAGCTCTTTGTGGATCATCAGAAAAAAAAAAAAAGTAAGCATAAAGCATGACAAGTTGTTGGCTGACTGATTTCTAGATAAGTTCTGCAAGAAAATTTGAATAAATATTAATGTTACGTGCAAGAAGTGATGCGGCCTGGCTGGCTCTGGTGTGGACTGCAGGATGCGATTAAAGATAAGGTTGAGCAGTGCATGGGGGTCAGTTTGGAGAACAGTCTCCGCTCTGAGCCTCAGTAGTGCCGGTGTTTAGGAGCGGAAATAGTGGCTGTTGGTTGGCGCGGGTCAGGGTGCCATGAGAAACGCTATATGTATTTCCTTTTGATGATGGATGTGCTTTGTCATTTATCATTTACTGTCATTAAAAAGAACATCTGATTTTTGCAGTTACTTTGGATCGAGGAATATTTTTGATATGTTGTCCTGCTTTAGAACTTTGTAGGAGCGGTACATAAAAATAATGTGTATTTAATAAAGATTCTAACTTTTTTTTCCCCAGACATCTCTCCCAAAGGAAACAATCATTTTAGTTTCGCACAGGTCATAAACAGTGACTGTTGCGTTCTCTGTAAGAAACAAACCCCAAGTCTCCCTGAAACTATGGCTGGCAAATCCATGGCTGCAGTGAAGTATTTATTTCCTGACTGTCAAGGCTATTCTTGTTTGCGGGGGCTTCCCAAACCTGCCTAAACTGTCCAGTGGTTTTGGGTTTCTGCATGTTTTTGTTATGTTTTGGCACCAGCATAAAATGGGAAACCGAGCTGAAATTTGTTCACTTGTGTCCATTTTCTTCCTAATGTGACTGGTTTACAACAGTTTATTTGGGCGCTTTGACACATAAAAATGCTTATAAATACTAAAGCTGTAACTTGCCAGTATTAAGCATTGATTAAAGTAATCAATGAGAGGTTAAATTCTGGAGCCTTCTCCAACTGTGCAAGGGCAGTCTGGCGACCTGGACGAAGGGATGGAACGGCCTCGCAGCAAGTTTGCTGCCCATACCAAACTGGGAGGAGTGGCTGCCAGGCCAGAAGGCCGTGCTGCCGTCCAGCGTGACCTGGCCAGGCTGGAGAGCTGGGCAGGGGGACATCGGATGCAGTTCAATAAGGGCAAGTGTAAAGTGCTGCATCTGGGGAGGAACAACCCCATGTTCCAGGACAGGTTGGGGGCTGATCTGTTGGAGGGCAGCTCTGGGGAAAAGGACCTTGGAGTCCCGGTGGACAACAGGCTGACCATGAGCCAACAGTGTGCCCTCGTGGCCAAGGCGGCCAGTGGCACCCTGGGGTGCCATAGGGAGAGTGTGGCCAGCGGGTCGAGGGAAGTTCTCCTCCCCCTCTGCTTTGCACTGGTGAGGCCTCCCCTGGAGTGCTGTGTCCAGTTCTGGGCTCCTCAGCTCCAGGAGGACAAGGAGCTGCTGGAGAGGGCCCAGCGCAGGGACACTGCGATGGGGAAGGGCCTGGAGCCCCTTCCATGTGAGGGAAGGCTGGGAGAGCTGGGGCTGTTCAGCTGGAGAAGAGGAGGCTGAGGGGATCTGATCAATGCTGATCAATAGCTAAAGGGGGGGTGTCAGGGGGAGGGGGCCAGGCTCTGCTCAGGGGTGTCCAGTGACAGGACTGGGGGCAGTGGCCATCAACTGGGAAACAGAAGGTTCATCCTGACCATGAGGAAACCCTTCTGCCCTGTGAGGGTGACAGAGCCCTGGGACAGGCTGCCCAGAGAGGGGGGAGTCTCCTTCCCTGGAGCCTTTCCAAAGCCCCTGGACTTGTTCCTGTGGGATCTGCTCTGGGTGATCCTGCTCTGGCAGGGGGTTGGGCTGTATGATCTCTAGAGCTCCCTTCCAACCCCAAACAATCTGTGAATCTGTGAATAATAGGCGTGACTAGATCAAGCTCAGAAGAGTTTAAAAAATAAGCCATAATGTTACATGTAACAGTGTCTTGGACACATCTCTGTTGTGTTTGGGGAGAAATTGCTTTTAGTGTGATATAGTAGGTGCTTGTATACATTAAGGCAAAGAACCATTTTCAATTTTTCTGGAGTGCCGTGTAGGAAGGGAAGTTCAGTCTCAGTCTGGCATTGTTTCAGATAATTCAAAGCAACTACATCATTGTTATGTAGGAGGACTTTTTTTGTATTTATAAGATGCTATGTAACACATTATTAAAATAGAACTAAAAAGAGCCCAGTGGAAAGCGCTGCGTGTCAGTAGACAGAGTTTACATTCCTTCATGTTTGTTCTGGTGTTGGAGCTGTTGCATCTGAAACGCATGTGCTAATGGGAGTTGATCTGATTTTTTTTTTGATAAAACACAAATAGGAAATGATTATTGAAATTATAAATACTTTATAAGAAATTAAGTTTATGATCTTCTTCCAAATAAGAAACTGCTTAAAATATTAATACCTTTGTTTCCATGTCTAATGTGCCTAGTTTAATTGAAAGCGTCAATATTTATAGTTGGTTTCTTGTAGATAAAAGAAAGAAGTCTCCAGGTTTCATATTGTGTTATTTGTATACCTCTGTGAATTCGGTGTTTTCCTTTAGGAAATTGCTTTTAACTCTCTGCAGCTTGCTAGCAGGGTTTTACTGAATAGAAATGTTTAGGAATACTGTAGGAAAAAATGTGAAATACTCTGGGAATATTGTAAGAAAGCTGGAGAGAGAAGCCGGTATTATTGCAAGTGTGTTTTGTTTGTTTTCCTGCTGGGGTTGTGTTTACCTCTGGTATAGATATCAGATGGTGAGCTTTTGCATATTACTCATTATAGGAACATCAGGTTGGTTTTCCTTCCTTTATTTGTGCTCTTCCTCTTCCTCCTCCCTCCCCCTTCCCATCCTGCTGTTGTTTTATCTTCACAGCATTGTTGAATTGGAGTAGTGGGGCCAGAAATTGATCTCCCGTCCCTCGAGTGTAGCATGAGCCGTGTGCTGGGTTTCGGCAAAGCTGTGTGTAGGATCCGGTGTACAAATACCATTGATTTCTTTGCTGTTCACATGTGGTGAAGTCTTGTGAACTGAAACCTTTCGTATGAAATGAAGTCCCCCGCCTTTCCAGGCCTGGGTGATTTTTGTGGTGCTTCTCATTAGGAGTGGGAAGGATTTAAGTACATGATCACACACACAAATCCTCCTTCCCACTTCCCTCTTCCATCGATGTGGAAAGCTTGCTGTGTACTTTCAAATGATTAAAAAATGGGCAAATGCAGACATGAAGAAGTGTTTCTACCTGATCTTGAGACAACTAGTAAGTGTGTGGGAAGTAATTTTTCTTGCAGAGAGGCACCAGTCTCTGCTGGTGTAGAGGCCCGGGAGGCCCGGGCAGTACGTTACTGTTTGCAGTGTGGTGTCGCAGAGCAGCTCTGGGTTGAGCAGGTCTGTGCTGGTTGTCCTTCATGCTGTCAGCTGCAGCAGCTACTGTCTCCCCACAAGGTGCCTGGTTGGCATCCCCATTAACCAGGGTTGTTTTTTGGGAGCGCTGACCTCTGCTCTGTGTCATTCAGTAGACTGAAAGGAAATCTTTCCTAGGATGGCAGTCTCCATCTTCTTCAGTGTCCCTTGGTAACCTTGCCTCGTGAGATCAGCCTGGGGCTGCGCGTGTGCCGAGTGGTCAGGGGGTGGCCGGTATATCAGGGCGACATTATTTGCCTTTCCCCTGCTGTGAGTTACTGATGTAGGTGTAGATCTGTAAATAGCGGTTTCTGTTTCTCAAAACTGTCTTGTGATTTCTGAGGATGAAGGAAGATGTGAAAATACATTATTGGAGGAGAACTAAATTAGTAAAGATGAAATCGAGAAACACAACAGCAACAAGATGTTTCTGAATTTGTAAATGTGCTTCCTGAATAGATAATTGCATGTAAATAAGTATGCAGATAGGCTGGTGGGAAGAGCAACTGCAAAGTGGTGAACTTAGTACGAATGTATTTTGAAAAGCTTGTATAAAAAGGTTACCGATCTCATAATGAAGAGGTTAGAGGTAAGAAAAGCTTATCTGAGGATTAAAACTGGCTTGGTTGAGTGGTTTAAAAGCCAAACAGGCTTTTGACACATTTATACCAGTGCTACTACAGACGACAAATCAACCACCTTTGGAATAGAACAGGTAATTGCGTGTACGGTGACTGGTTGTCCAAAGACATGGATGAGTGCAGCTACTTTCTCCTTGAATGAATGTGTATCACCCCTCCATGACAGCTTGGAGTAAACATTTTACGAATAATTATCTTAATATTCAAAGAAAAGTGAGGAAAATATTTTAAATATCATTTAATATTTTAATAAGCATTTATATCAGCATTATGTATATGGGGCAGTGGCTGAGGGAAGTAGGGATGTTAGTATTAATGCTGCTAGGACTGAGTATTCCAGGATAAGTTCAGTTCCAGTTGTAAGGAATGTATTTGTGTATTTGTTTCTGGTGAATATTGGCTGATATTATGGATGCATTTATCTTATCTGTGAGGTTGGCAAACCTGAGATTGAACCAGAATGCGAAGTGGCATTATCTCTCTAGGCATCCTGGTAGTAAAGATCCTATAGGTCATGTTTTGCTCTAAGCAGCATCTTTCCAATGAGTTTTCACATCTGTAATTATTAGCTCAGTATTTAGAAACTGGTAAATCTTCATGACTATTTTCTTTCAAGCCCTTCTGAATTTACCACATTGTTCAGGTATACCTGTGTTAAGATCTTTGGAACTCAGTGACTAGGTTGACTGCAAACTTTAATGCAGAATTTTACATGATTTCCCTTTCTAGCAACTTTATTTGAAATTATATATATCTCTCTATATATATGTGTATGTGTTTATAGCCGTCATTTTTATTTCACTGTAGACTTGGAAAAATGTAGCAAGGGCACAATTAGAGAGCACTAAATAGCACTTCTTAGATGGCAGTGTGGAATGTGGTAAGTTATCCTTCAGTATTAGACATTTATCTGTCTAATTGCTGCCCGAGTTTTCTACAGATATTTTAGAGCAAACTAATAAAATGTACCCTGACACAAATATTTTCATACAAACAAATGTAATTAAGAATTAGGAGCAAGGGCTATTTCTAACAGTATTAAAATTCATCCCTTATCTTCCTCTGTTTTAATTACTTCACTGGTGTAGTTATTTTAATTTTGCTCACATAAATGAAGCTTAAGTGTTCAACTTTACTGCCAAGTGTAGTTGGAGTGCTTAAAGCACGTGGACGTTGTAGCAGAAACAACGTGTGAAGAAATTTTTCCGAACCTGCTGACAATTCTTATTTATGCAGTGGAGTCACATAATAATAATTTTATAGTAGTAATCACTTTCTAGAAAGATTTGAAGTTATGGATCTAACTCTCTACTGCTAAATGATCTGGAGGTAACACTGACTCTGGATTACTTCTATAGCATACTGACACGTTATTCAGCACGATGTGGGGAAAGTACACTTGTAGGTATAGTTTATTGTGGTAGCATGTGAACCCCGTCTGCACAAGTCTGGCACGAGCAGTAATAATTCAAATGTTCTTTTTCCTGTTGGTTTTGGTGCTGTGGTCAGAGCTGTTGTATAAAAGAATAACGCCTTTGTCTCTTCGCAGAGAGATAATACGCACCTCCTCTATAAGCGTTCCTTTGTCTCTATCTCTGTTCTGTTCCAAGTAATGTAACGTGCTGTGCTGCGAATGAAACTTTTGCATCTGAGTCTGCACAAAGCTGGGCCGTTTCCAAGCTTATCTTATGCGTGTCTGAAACATCAAGTGTCTTGTATTACCCTTTTAAAGATGATACTCAACATTAAAAAGTGTATCCTAGGATTTGGGTAGGATTCATACACTAATGTGAGGACAAACTTCAGCTGCAGATGGATGGAAATGGTTTCATACGGATAGTTATGCCAGATAACAGTTCACGTTATACGTAAAGAGAAAGTGGCAACATTTAATTGCACCTTTAAAACCAGAAAGTGGGAAGAATTTGTTATGTTCTCTGGCAGTAACGTTTCTGAAACAAGCAGGCTGGTGGCATCTGAAGTAAAGATATTCTCCCCCTGAAAGAGCTGTTATTTTGAACTCACAGCGCATTCCATTAGAGCCTTTTAAAACCATTTCAAATGTTGCTCCTCTTGCACAGATAACGTCTGCGGGGATGGTTTTGGAGGGCGGGTCGTCTGAGCGAACAGAATTGTACTGCGCTGTTGTATTTTAACAGGTGAAGTTTCACGGAAGCTTGACCAGGCTCTCGGGAGGCACCCCATGCGCATGTCGCTGTTAATCTTCAACGTGAGAAGGGGAAGACGTGATCGGAATTGAAGTTAGGGAAACCGTTATGATTTTACTCCGAAATACTATTACTTACGGTATTTCCCTGTCGTTCACTGGTACTTCTAGCGCGTAGGAAGTCGGAATGGTGGGCTTTGACATCATTCAGTGTCTGTGCACACACATATTTTGGTGTGGCCTTGATTTCATGCTCGTCCTGTTAAGTACCGCGTCGTCCTTGCTATGGGCTTCCCAAAGAAAGGCGTAGATAGACTGAAAAATTTAAGTCTTGTTGAAAACGTTGAGCGATTTGGTAGCTCGAATAGTCTTGATGCGGGTTCCAAAGGGAACTGTTTTACTGCCTGTGGGGGAGGATCAACGCAGAGACTTGGGGAGAAGAGCACATAAAAGGGAAGGAGAGATCATAATGAAGCAGATACAGGTGCAATTGTTGAGGAAGGTTATTTAAATCGTCGTCCCGTACACCTTGTGTTTTCTGTTAAAAAACCAGTTAATCTAAACGTGTGTCACCCATGATAGTTACAGAATTGAATTGAAGGGAATAAAAACTAAAAGCCAGAATATTGTTCCAAGAGTAGACCAAGCTTAAAATTTATTTTTGTGGGTATGTACCACCATTTAAAAATGGAATACCAACCGCCAATTCTGATTTTTTAATGACTTTTTTCCCAGACAGCCAGTAGTAGCCATAGAGATAGGCTGAATGCTCAGTTAGGCCTTGAAGTTCCAGTTGTCAGGGTAATTCAACTTTTAAAAATGATTAGTTACCTGATGTGTTTCCTAATATATATGTGCATTGATTTTTGCTAAGGATATCTCTGGTAAAATGGTGAGGGTTTTCATTTTAATAATGAAGTAGCTTCCTTACTGAATTTAAACCCCAATCACTCCAACCAATCGACTGGAATCGCTCAACTTCCAGGGGAAGTAGGTGTTTGTGTAAGGACAGGCTGTCCTAAATCGGTGTTTAGGAATATCCTTTGGATGTGCTTTTGAAAAGTTGATGTTGCAGCTGGTTTATCTTTCACCTTTAAATACAAAATACATTTCAGGAAGCCTCTTACACGGATGGAAGTGCAACCATCCATATTTTTCTCTCAGGCTGAGCACAGGGACTACACCGAACCCTTACTATTTGTGCCTATATGTATTAGCGTATTGCAAGTAATTCCTGTACAAAAGTCACTCATGAGTGACTACCTTTTAACAGGAGGGACCTCAGCGTGAAACTGAAGGAGTAATTTTAGGTTCAGTGTTGACTCAGTTGAGGTTTTCTTTTCTTTTTTCTGTTCTCTGATGCTGTGTGAGTGTCTCCTACGAGGGGCTGCGAGAACAGTGGAGGAAATGGACTGACTATACCCGGAAAACCAAAGGCAAACACGGTGCTCTCAACTCTGCACAATAAGCCAAGTGGGAGAAGGAAGATGTGTTCTGCAAGCTTTTTGATAATCTTAACTGCCTGGACTTTAGAGAGGAGAGAAACGATTTCATAGTTGGCAGTTTTCCTGTGTTTTGCCTTATTATTTTGGTAGTTAATGGTTTCACCTTAAAGGAATTTTTGAGATGCCTATCAGTTATTATGGAAGTACATTGTAGTGGCTCAGTGGTTTGGTTAATCTGAAATGACTTGATCTTATAAATAAATAAAGGCAAGAAATTTTTCCTCAGACTTTTATGCCTTTTCAGTTATTTTGTGGGACTTTCAGTGACGTGCTTACTTGATTTAGAAAAATTTGCAGTTGTGTTTTTAGTGAAACTTAGTGTGAAAATTACACTTCTGTGGTTTTTCTTTGGAAAAAAACCCCCCGTCTCTGGCACACCCATCTGTGAGAGCCTTGTTTCCATGGAGCACTGGCAGTGCGAAGAGCAGCACGTTGCCTGTGGTTGTTTCCACCTCTGATGTGTGTGAGGCATGGCAGGCACCACCGAGGCTACACCCTGTGTAAGCAAGGAGAGCTTCCTTGGTTTAGATCCAAAGGAGAGAATGTAGTGAGAATACTGTGTGTTTACCAGGGTGGGACCATGTTGTTGGTGAGGATAAGCAGATGGGGTCAGTGTGAACATCTGAATGTGTCCTGATTGAGTTTAGGTTTTAAACTTAGTGGATTTTTGTTTTTAAGTGAAGACCTACGCTATTGTAATCCTAACGGGCGCCAAAATATCAGTTGTAATTGGTGTAAGTCATAACACTTCCATTGCTTTAACTTGACTCGTACTGCGTTGAAATGGGAGCTTGGTTGAATTCTGCCGGCGTGGTCGTGAGCAACCGTGAGGACAGGGGATTCCGGACAGGTCATTGGGTGGGTAACAGTTCTGGGGGCTTTTAATGGTCAAGTGATTAAAGAAATTAATAAATTTCTTTAATAATTAATAAAGCCTTAAAGAAATTCTTTAGGATTTATCAGTTTCTCCTGGGGAACTGGGAAGTTGTCTTGGCAAACACAAGCTGTTCATCGGGTTTGTTGCTTCAGAAGGATGGATGTCACGTACTACCTCACGTTAGTGTGTTCCTTCCTGCTGCGTGAAGGTGCCAGCTGGATAAACAGAGGAAGAGTCGCCATGTTTTGTAGAAGGAGTTTCTGCTTTATGAACTACGCAAAGTTCTCTGAAAGGGCCAGCAAAGGAGAGGATCCAGTTGATATCATCTACTTGGACTTCCAGAAAAGTTTTATCCCAAGTTTTTCACCAAAGACATAATAGAAAACTGAGCAAGCACAGCATGAGAGAGAGTGTCCTGTCATGGAGAATAATGGGCTAAGATAAAAATGGGGATAGAAATAAATGGTCAGCTGTCACAGCAGAGGGTTGTTACCTGGCGAACTTGGCACTAGGCCCTGTACTGAAGATCACGTTAATTAATGGACCCAAACACGAAGTAGGCTGGAGGTAATCAGTCTCACCAGTGATACACAGCGCAGTAAAAGCAAAGGACGATTGAAGGGTTGCAGAAGGGCCTTAAGTCTTTCACTAGACAGTAATTAATGAAATGCAATGTTAAGTGTTGCATGTGTAGGAAAAACAAATCCAAAGTTATAGAGAATTAGGATTCTAAACTGATGATTACCACTCAGTAGATAATCTTGGGATTACGACTGGTAGAGCCATGAAAACATCAGCTCAGTGCTTGGCAGCTTTAAAATCCAAACAAAGCAAACAAAATCTCAACATGACATGTTAGAGATTAATAGGAAGGAAATAGTGAATAGAGCCAAGTGTCATCGAGCCATGTCTTGAAGACTCTGAAATTTGGTCTGCTCATTTTCTAAAAGGTATTTCAGAGGTGAGAAGATTCAGAGCAACCAGGATGTTCAAAAATGGGGAAGGACTTCTGCCAGAGTGCTTGATAGACAGGAACTATCTAGGAGGGGAAAGAGATGTGTTTTAAAAACAATTATTTGGAAAGGAGTGAATTAAGTGCAAATTTCAAGTGAAATGTAGGCAAATACCAGGTGTATCTCTCAGAACACTTCTGCAGACACCCTTAAATCCTCATTTGCAATATGGCCTTTAAATCGCTGCTGAAAGTAAGGTCATGCCAGTTTTCTTCGATGGTTTTGTATACGCGTCCGTCTTTTTGGCATGGCTACATTCCTGGGAGGTGTTCCTGAGCCGGCGGGTGGCTTCACTCATGGGTTAATCAGGGATTTGCTCGTGGGTCTTGTGATCTTTGAAGGCTGACGTGCTAAGTGAACACGGCACATAACTGGGCAGTCGGGATTATGAGTACTGCTTGAATAGCAAGGTTCCAAAAGCCAACGGCAGAGTTCTTCCTCCTTCACTTTCCTTGCGTGTGTTTACACAACATGAAAGAGCTTTCTGTGGTAGTTGAGGAAATATGCCTTTTTTTGGACTTGTGGTAAGAATGTTCTTAAGTGGTTTCTGCAGGATTGTTTGCATTATTTTGCTTTAAAAGCAGTAAACTTTGGAAAACGTGATATCCATACCCGATTTAGATTTAAGATAATCCAATCTAGCTACAACACTGTGAATGTTAAACTATTTTTCCCTTTTCAGACTCATTCTTAAAGAGAAAAGGCTTCCTGATACGGATGGTAATACAACAGTAGAGATTACTGCGTTTTCTGTAATGCATCTTGATGTCAGAAATGTTTTCCTGCAGAACTTGCCTGAGGAAATTTCAGCCCATTGTTTCTTAATAGACATTGTTCCAGAGCGTAATGAAGGTGAATCAGAGCCTCTGGCTTCGTTGCGCTGCAGTGAGGGTGACAATATGCTGCTTTTTAAGGCTAAGACAAAAGCAGTGGGGATGTATATCAAGGAGGAGGAGGTTCCTCAAGCCCTAAATTCTCCCAGCTCTGGAGTAGAAGTGGAGCGTATGTACGGAGGTGCATGTATATATATGGCTATAGTATCCAAGCGCTGCTGTGAATATACTCCCGTGAGGAAACTTCTCTACGAAGGGAAGCTTCAAAGCCCTGGTAGCCCTTCTGTTCTGATCCTCCTTGCAGGTGCTTACTGTCAGGGTGGCGTTGTGAGTAGTGATGGTGCCACAGCAGAAAGGAGACATAAGTAAGGGTCAGGCTTCGGTCCCCTGCTCCCAGCAGGACATCTACCCAATGGCTTTAGAGAGAAACCGGGTTTGAGTAGGTATGTATTACTGCTTGGCTGACTTTGGATGCTGACTATTCAGATGCTGTAGGCTTCAAAAATAACTGGTTCTCTTTCCTTCTGCTGTTTTTTTCCTGTTTTCTTTGGTTGTGCACACTCTTCAATGACAAGGGTTTTCATTTAGAATTGGGTAGGGTCTGGGATTTGCCTCAGTGAATGGTAACAAATTGTTCTCGATTTATATATGGCAATTGCAATCATTTATGCTCCAAATGTAAGGAAAAACGTACATCCCGTCTCTGTCTCTACAAGACATTTAGATTTCCTCCATCTGACGGACTATAGATAGTAGTTACAAAATTAAATTGTTTTTCTAGTTATGCGACTTTATGAAGAAATCTCACTCTTCACTGCCCAAGTTTTACTGAAGCTAAATGCGGGAGGGGGAGAATGCTTTGTCTAAACCCCAAACCAAATCAATCCTGCGGTATTCAGCTCTGCTGCATCACCTTTTATGTGTTGATGTGCTTTCTGATACTGTCTTGACTCCATCCAGACAGAGTCATGGGTAGAGCTTTTCCATTCCCCCAGTGAGAGAACAGTGTCCTCAAGCACTGCAGTACTAGGGAGACTCAGGAAAACCTTGCTGCCACTCATCTTTACCTGGCTCTCTGAACGGACCTAGCAGAACAGAAGGTAAAAGTTTCTCACTGAGCAGAGAAGAACAAGTTTCAGGTCAGGTTTTTCAAACGCTGCTGTGCCCGTCTTTTGGGTTGACTTAGGTACACCTGAACCAAGGGCAATGGCTCTGTGGGCTAACCTGTCTTATTTGGATTCGGGGTAGGTTAGGAGGATACTCCCTATCCTCAGCTGACTTTCAAAGCCATGCTGATGCAGTGGGTTTCAGGAGTCACATCGACAGTAACCAAGTCTGGGGTTTGGGCAGTGCCCAGCTCACTTTGGTACTCTCACTATGACTATTTTCTGCCTGCTGCTCTTTATTTCCTCGTGGCTTGAGCTCTTCATGGGCCCATAACTGTTTGCTTTTAGGTTAGCTGGTGTCTGCAGTGAAAGGGATCTCACTGGGTTTTCAGTTCTCACTTGCACAAAGCTAAGGAGCCACAGTAATGCGTACCAGAACCGTAAGTCCTCCTGGCTACGTTTTTGCTGCCCGTTGCAGGGTGAAATCAGAAACCTCGGAGTTGTTAGCTAACAAGGACAGTCTGAAGCAGAGCTCAGATGTACAACACTGAGTTCTTTTGAAGTATGCTATGTGCTGTAATTCAAGTGTGCTCGTACAATGGCTGCATTTATAACTGCTTGTAGTTGAAACACATTGTCTTAAGTAGTCGGGCCTATTTTAAATATCACTGTTATATTTCATCAAAGATAAAAGGTGTGTATATATTCCCTTTCCTTCAAGTACTTACTCATGTATGTGTTCCTTGTTGGAAGGTTTGAAGAAGTGACTTCAAGCAGAATATCCACTTCTGCAAAGGCATGGACTGTAGTTAGCCAGCTACCAAAAAAATGAAAGCCAAGTGAAACAAAATATCACTGAAATCCCCTTTTCATTGCTCTACTTCATTTGACATCTAAGATATGGTCTGCAGTGTGAGCAGGTTAAGTTAAGCACACAAAAAATGCTGTTCTTTTTAATGTAAGTACGGTGTCACACATGTAAGGTATGTTTTCCCTTTCTTTCTGTATTTCCTCTTTTGTTTTACCCCAAAGCCCGAGTTGTTTGGTTATGTTAAACCTCAGTATTATTGAGTATATCAAATACAACAAGTGTTCAAGAAAACCTGGGCCTGTACAGTATGTTTGAGTAATGGACTTTTTATAGGGACATACACTTTCACTACACAAACTGTCACTGGGATGTTACTTTTGTGTCATTCAGCTGTAGATAATGCTGTTCTCGGGCAATAAAGTATTGAAGCTACTTCTGATACTTTTGTTAAAAATCCAAGACCCAAAATGCCTCATTCACTGCTTTTATTGCTCTGTTCCGCGCCCCCAGGTATCTGTTTCCTGACTGTGGTGTTTCATGTCGCTTGCAGCACATGAGATTCAGACAGTCATGGACACGCATTACAGTGAGAGCATCGTCATGTTCCTTCTCGCAGCAGCTTTCTGTCCTGAATTACAGACTAATTAGGTCACCCGGCACCGGTACCAGCTGAGTCTGCTAGGTGCGAGGCAGAAGTAGGTCTTACTGTCACATGCAGTCACCGGCACGTGCAAACACGCTTGTGTAGTGACTTCCCTTTACCTTCTTGCAAGTTTTTTCCTAGATTCTCTTTCCAGAAGTGTTTTTTTGGTTATGATTACTTGTATGCTTTGTGTTCTTTCCTTTATTTTCACTTTTACCACTTACCTGGGGTTTTGCATCTTATAATCTGTGACACTTAACCCGTCTGTCCTTTAGAGATTCTGTTCTTCCCCCTCCCTCCCCATTCCATTTTTCCAATTCCTTCCCCCATCTGCACTTGCTTCTCTCTCCTGGAAATGGTTTTAATCTTCGCGTTTTTCCACACCATTTCCCTATGGGTGTATGTGCAAAAGGCAAAACAGGCTGGGGGGAAGCACTGTGTTTCAGAGTCCTTGGGTTCTGGTTGCATGCTTCTGCAGGGGCTGGTTAACAAGTTTGGAGTGGTTATTTGATATCTTCAATGTCCAGGAGTCTTCTGGGATGAAGCAGCCCGGGGCAGCTATTTAGATGCCACCTTAGGACCAACGTAAGTTTCCCTGCTAGAGGGGATCCCATGCAAGTGTCCTGTCTGCGCTCCAGGAGAACGTCAGACGGGGCAGACTTGTGGAAACAGCACAGTTCTAGCAGGAGTTAAACTAAACCGAGAAGAGAGCAGGGGGAGGGGGAAATCTTTCGAAGTCCGTTCTGGCAGGCATCTCCAAAAGGCACCGGCTGATCCCTGCTGCTTTCTTACCGTGGTGCCTGGGCGGCATCAGCCATGGCGGTGGTGTGCGGACACGGGAATGGGAACGTCGTGTGCGAGAAAGCTGCACTGTAAATAGCACTCTCGGCATTTTAGTCATTTGCTCCTTAAATTTGTTAGCGTGCTTATGTTTCAGCAGCGTGGTCAGAATTTTTTGTTCAGTTCTCACTGAAATCCGTGGCAAAACCTTATCAGCGTTGGAAAGATTGGGATACGTTGGGGATGGTCAGAATGACTGCAGTGTTAGAGGGCTGCTCAGTGTCACGAGGGAGGTGGGCCTTTAAACCTCCTCTGCTAGTTGTTTGCTAACATCCGTTCAAATGGCAGATAGTTAAGTAAGTCTCCGCACCTTGAATCACTTGAAGGAAAATACTTTTCTTGGTGCACGTTTAACGTAACCCAACGTTTTATGGTCACGTCGGCGTGAGTATTACGAGTGCAGTACCCAGAGCAAGGAGTTAATAAATAGTGACCAGTCTGTAGATAAAGCAGGGAGGGAGAACAAACAGGTGGTATTTAATGTTATTAAACATGTTGTGGTAATTAGTGTCTGAAGGCATTAGGAAGGTGAGGGCTTTGTAGCACTAGTCCTTGTAACTAAAACCAATGACAGCTCCTCCCCCCACACCACTGTGCTGGGAGGGAAGCTGGTAAATTTTGATAAACATTATTAAGGTGCTGAAACATGGGATGCTCCGTTAATAGCTTGGAACTGTTTGTTGAGCAGGAAATAATATGGAAGTTCGTTATAATTTTCGTATAAATCCAGCGTTGTTAAGACAGCAGAATGTGTATGTCATCTGCATGTAACACGAGGTGGTTTGGTGGGTTGGTTTGTTTGTTTGTTTTGGGGGGTTTTTTTAGGCACATGGGGTGAGCAGAAAAATCTTAATTTAAAGCATGAACAGTTTTCTGATTTTTAATTTTTTTCCATAATTCCATTGATGTCTGGATGCTTTCCCGTAGTTATTTAGATTGGTGATCATGAAGAAACTGCTGCCAACTTAGAACATGGTAGAGTGGATGCTTGCTTAAGACTGTTGAAAATCAGCCAAGACGTATGTAATTATGGACTGAAGCTTTACGTTGTATGGTTTTATTTGTGAAATTGTTGATTTATCAGTGGTACACGTTCGTACCTAAGGAACTCTGTAAGTATAGTAATTGCATAGGGTAACGTGCGATTCAAATCTTACTTGTAATTCAAGAATAAGTTGAGAAGACAAACTCGTTATCAAGATGGGAACATGAGATGTGTTTTCCAGATCAGTCCCTAATAAAGTGAGGTCGGCCATACGTACATTGCTGTAGGCTGAAGAATACTGCCTTTTCCCCGATCTTTGATTTGCTAGATGACAGCTATTATTAAAGCACACATTTTGCTTAAAAATGAATTGATGTGAGTTAGAACTGGAATCGAGACTATTTTTTTGTCAGTATGCATTTTGTTTCCAACATGTATATATGTGCAAAGAATTTAAACTGATTTTATTTGGCTTTTAGAATACCATCCAAGCATACTCAATTTATCAGATGAATACCAGCTGGTGCAGCTGACAGCCAAAACTAGAAAAATAACCTCATTTAAAGATGGAAATCCCTATTCATGAGACCATTTCAGGGATTTTTCTTTCCAACCAGCAGGACTGGTTGAGCAACATGTTCTGATCATTGGTGTAGTGTATGGTTTTCAAAGACAGATGGTCATTGTGTTTAATGTCTGCGTATTAATGTTCTGTTGATAAAAGTATGAGTAAGTTGTTAATTTCTCCGGGAAAATATAATTAAACTGTTGAGATCAGGGTACATATGACCTATACTGCATTTGGTTTAGAGGCTTCAAATTCAATTAGCTTTGCAAAATTGCTGTGCATTTGTACCTGCTCAAATGTACTGTCTGCTTGCTTAGATTACAGGGAAAAGATTCCTTTGTTTGCTCTAGGATGAACAGAAAACTACTCTTATATTTCATCCTGTTCACTGAAGTTTGCTCAGCAGTGCTGTTAAATATTTTCAGTTACAGAATGGGTGGTGTTTATCTCTGGATACCTCAACAGACTTCTCAGACTTGTTACTGGCAATCCAGCGTCCTACTGTCACGTCGTACTGTGCCTCTTGACAGCTCTCGGCCAGGGAAGGCAGGTTTTCTGTTTTGAGTCTTAAACCCTAAAGCTGTAAGTCTTCTTTCTGTCGTGGATTTTACCTTGACAGGAAAGCAGCAGCTGGAACATGCGTTGGTGGTGTTTTTTTAACAGTCTTCTGCAGCAGAGTGCAGCAGTTATTACCTACGCAGGTAGAACCAAGAAATTACTTGGGACTGCAGGTTTGCAGAGGGACTGCTTTGTGCCTGAACTGCTGAACTACCTCATCTACTGAGCATGCGAAACCTGACTGGGGTGTGACTTGGCTTTGTGGCATTATTACTAACTTGGACTTTTTAATAGCATTTCTTTGTTTTCTTATGTTGGAAATTCCGTGATGTCCTTCGTTCACTGCTGTGCAAGCAGCTTTGTCACCACGTGTTCATTCAGAAATGGTCTGAATCAGTGGAGAGGTCCCAAATGCCGAGAGCTACCAAGGACGATTTAAAGGGGACTGATTGTGTTCTGCTGGGGGAAGGTGAATCAAGCGGTGGGTATACTGGCACTGCAGGCGCGGTGTAAGAAGCCTGTACTTGAACTGAGAGTGCTCTGGGCTGGTGGTGGTTCAAAAGAAAGCAGCAGTTGGACACAATGCCGGTGGCTGCTGATGGTGAAGGGTTTTTTCTTGCTGTTTTGTATCCCAGGACAGCCTTCTGAGATTCTCAGTGTTTCTTTTTTCGGTTTGTGTTGTTCCTCATGTAAATTACCTGATTCTGTTGACAAAAAGCATTCCTTTTTTTTTTTTTTGCTTGGCCTTGTGGAACTTGGGAATATTCCTATGTCCTGCTCTAAATTTGCAAACCTTGGTGGCAGTTGGAGGTTGAAGCTGGCTCTTCCTAGTTGGGTTTTGTGGACAAAAATCCCAGTTGACATTAATGGGCTTATTCATTGATGGCCAAAGGCAGAATGAATGCAAAGACTGCACGGCCTTTTGCCGTTGGTAGGACGGTGCTGGACAGTTGTTCTGCGACTCTTTGTGCCTGGGTTACAGGCACCCCACCTTGTGCTGCTGGGGAGCAAACAACAGTCACTCACGTGTGGTGGGTTTGGAGGTGAGTAAGAGTTAAGCAGTAGGACTGTTACCTTCCCGCTGCCAAGTCCAAGAGAACTGGCTTGGAAAACTAGGCTGATACAATAACATATTTTTTTTAAATTACTTTTTTTTATTATTATTACTTCCAACCATACCACAGGACAAATGTTTTAAAACCCCAAACTCTCAGGATATCTGGAGAAATCCTGACTGATATATGAGATTGATTAAAAACATAAATCACACTTATCAAGAGGAAATAATTATAAAATTGATTCCCCTCCCCTCAAGTGTTTGTATATTAGTCTCTAAATATATTTGTTTTGCTGCAAAACGTCAGAATTTAACTTTCGTACAGTTAAGTAGCGGAATTTATAAATATAATTACAGGGTTAAAGGCATTTAAAGAATAAAAGCACTTTAATGACATTCAGTTTTTATTGACAACCCACTAATATCTGCTGCCTTCACATAAAGATTTCTAATGTAATAATATGAGCAGATGAAAGCTCTGCTGTTTAAAAGCTCAGTGCAGAGCACGTTCATCGAATCTGCTTTCTGACTGCAGATGGAAAGTTAGTGAGCCAATTACGGGTAGTCAGCACTCGGCCGCAGCTTACACCGCATAAGCCATATCCTACTCTTTGTTTTACAGGGTATCGTATTAGGAGCGATCTATTAAGAAGATAGATGGCAGCAAACTGAAACATTTATAAGGAGTTATTTTTAGTTATTCCAAAACTCTGTGTGTGTGTTTAAGAAATTCTAACCTTGCTGCCTCTGAAAGAAAAAATTCTCTTTACTCCATCACCTGCTGGAGGCGTTTGCAAGTATCTGGGCTTTGACCAGATAAAAGAATTGTGGAGAATGCCAAATAAATGTTTTAAGATCCTTTCTTTAGGATCTAAGAAATACAGAGGGTTTTTTTGTGAAGTAATGCCTACTAAAAATCCTCCTTGATCTGCACGTGTTGGGTTTGGCCTCCGTGCGGGCTCAGTTGACATAAGGTCCATCACTGTGGTCTTTTGGTGTATGTGGTGGGACGCTCACTCAGAAAGGTTTAGCTGGGTCTTTCTAGCGATACAGTCTGTGCAGAACACGGACGCTCGGGCAGCTGGACGGCGTAGGGCGCAAGCAGCAGCTTGCGGACCCCGCGAGGGAGTTTGAGGAAGGGATGTCCTAGGGCAGCGACGCAGGGCAAGCCCGGGTGACGCTGTGACTGAGCTGGAGGAGGCTGCGGCAGGGGTCAGGCAGCCAGGGACAGACCCTTCCTCCCGGCTAGAGCAGAATCACTTTCACTGCTGTGGGGTTAGAGCTCTACGTGCACATTTCCCTTGCATGACTGATTGCAAGAGCCACGAGCCCGGTGAGCGTTGTACGCTGGTTACTAGCTGCAGAGTTATTTTTTCCACAGAAGTGATAAATTGGATGCAGGGAGGTAATTGGCAACCCTGAGAAATAATGTAGGGTCGCTTCAGGAATTTATGGAATGTCTTAGTTTTATCTACCAAATTATTCATATAAGACCATCTGAGAAGTTGCTGTTGAGGTTCTGGAGAGCACTGTGGATTACAAGTTAGGCTGTGAATTACTTTTCAGTGTCCTCTTGTGGGAGAATAAAAAAACCTTACTGAAGTGGTTGAATATTATTCTATTTTGCTTTAAACTTGCAAACTTAAGGTGGTCTCAATTTAATCTGATACTGTTTGCTTGTCTGCCTGATGACAAGCGAGGTGTCTCTTTCCTCTACTTGCTGTTCTGGGGTGAGATTTCGAAAAGCCTAGATGGTTGAAGCCTCTAACGCAGTGTTGTGGGCACAGATAAACACACATGCCGGTACTCAAATGGGTGCTCTGCTCTTTGTCATGAAGTAGCAAGATAGAGTTCTCGTTTGCTGATGACTTTGTTGTAAGTATGTGATGACAGAGCAAAGGGCCAAGTACTGAACTCTCGATTTAGTGGTGAATTCCTTCATGGGAGTTGTGTTTGCGTAAGGATCGAATTTAAAAAACACACTGAGGGGAGGTTGCAGGAGTTTAGCAAGCAGGCTTGCTAGGTTGGAGGGAAATATTTGGATGTAATACATAACTTCTTAAAAAGCATATCTATGGTGTGTATCGAAGGAAAGTGTTGTCTGCTTTTCTCCTCCCATTTCTGAAGTGGTGGGTGGGGAGAGCGAAGTGGCCGAAGTCAGTATTGCTAAACAGATTTAAAAGCATGAGCACTAACATTTTAATTATGATGATAAGAGTGGGGGGCTCATACTGTAGGAATCTGCAAAGGTTGCGGGCTTATTCCTGGGGTGAGGTCATTGTAGTTCCATGCACGCAGCGAGGGAGTATGGGACACAGTGGTGTCTTGAGAAGATGCTACTAAATTCTGTTGGGGTTTTTTTGTCTTTCAGGACTTGCAGTGAATGGAGGAAGACGCTTTTTACTAGAGATTTGACGTGTCAAAAGATATCAAGGTAGGAGAAATTTTTTTTCCCCATTCTTACTTTGCAGTCGTTACTTAATTGTTTAAATGAAGTCGTCCTCTGGAGCTGTTATTGCCTAGAACTGCAACATGGAGCACGGGCACTCTCATGTCAGTTTTACCAATTTTTAACCTGATTGTTTCTGTATTGAGAGAAAAAGGTGTCATAGCTTTCACAGATTAGTGTTTGATCATTCCCTGTCTTTTCCTACTGGAGGAGATCAACAGGAAAACTGATGTAATAAAAATGTTTCCTTATGTAGGATTCTACACTATTTGAGTTCACTCTAACTGCTAATTAAAATATGTATAATCTTTTGTTAAAAACATGTATAACTGACGCAGCATTCTATATAAATATACTTTGGTGTTTCAATTTTTCAAGTTTTGTAAAATCCAATATCTTCGGTGCTGTGAGGAAACCTCCAGTGCTTGCCAACGGCTTGAACTTCAGTTCCACACTGAATATTCTTGAGACTTGAGCAGGTTTGCGGAACAGGCTTGCAGCAGCTCCTGAATTAGATCTGTATTGTCATATGTATTTTTGATAATTTAAAAATTAAGAAAATAATTCAAGCTTCCTTTAATCTATCAAAGAAGTCAAGTGCTGTAACATTTCCTACCGCTTTAGACATTACCTAGTTTTTTGTTTTCATTTTCTGCTATACCACTGTACCTTCAGAATTAACTGAAGAATGATAGCAACCTCAAATAGAACATGCACTATGTAGCTGGTGCGGGGTTTTTTTGAGTGATGGATTTTTGGCTGCTTCATGTCATAGCTAAAAGCTGAAAGGCAAGCAGTTCCTGATGGCGAAGCTCGCTGCGCTTCAATCTGCCGGTGGTTTGGGGCAGAATCAGGATTGTTGGTCCTGGCAGAAGAAGGCTGGTTGATTCCAGCTGTAGAAAGTGCCCTAAGATTTCTTCCAAGGCAGACAGTTTAACCAGACTCAGCTTCTGCAGAACTGTGCCATGTTTTATTTCAAGCTTACATACCTGGTTCAAATGGTGGTTGATGGAGACAGCTACTAATAACATTTAGAATTGAAGCAGGAATTTTATCTGTTCCGGGCAACACACAAGATACTTAAAAACACAGGGAGGGTGGGGGGCACTGGGACAGGTTCCCAGAGAAGCTGTGGGTGCCTCATCCCTGGGAGTGTCCAAGGCCAGGCTGGATGAGGCTGGGAGCAACCTGGACTACTGCCTGTGGCAGGGGGCTTGGAACTGGATGATCTTTAAGGTCTCTTGCACCTAAACCATTGCATGATTCCATGATTTTATGAAACACTGAAGATGAGTTGATGAAAGTGAGGTGATCGTATTCCAAACTGCTCAGTTACCATTTTTCTCAGAGGCGGTGTAGTTGTGTATGGAGAATGTAAGTGTCCCTTATGAATTTAGGCTGTATCATAATCTAGAATTAGAAACCGGGTTATGCAAAATGATAAAGCCCTGTTCAAAATTGAATTTCCTCAATTTCAAGGTCACCACATTTTCACATTCAGGAGAGAACTGATTCTGATTTTTGACTGCCTCCTCTTGGGTGATTGCATTCTTTCAGAAGTGTTTCCGATCTCATTTTAAATAGCTGTTCAGTTTTTCTGGTGTTAAATCCCAACACTTAAATAAAAAGTTTTGTTGGAGATTTTTTTTTTTTCTCCAGAAGAATAAATTAAAACTTTGATCAGCCAGTTAAGGTTGCAAAGTGTATTAGTCAGTATTCTGTGATCAGAAGCTCATCTTACCAGAACTCCTGGTTATCGAGATTCCGAGCAAATCGTAAGCTATCAGCAGCATATCTCTGTCTTAGCAGTCGTGCTTTTGTTCTTCATCGTTGTTACCACAAGTATGGCTATGTTCTAGACACGATGAAAACCAAACGTGTCCTGTTAACAGAGGAGAGGCTACACAGGCTACATCTGGGATGGAGACTTGCACCTCTCTGGTGGTGCCCTCCTGCTGCTGACAGCTCCAGAAGCAAGGAGCTGCTGCAGTCTGCCACTCTTGCCCAGCTAATTAGCCCCCTGGACGTGCTGTTTTCCAAGCACGGTACCAAAATGAGCTGTTCCTCAGTGAGTTGTATGGGTTTCCATAATAATACAGTATTCCTTTCATTCCTCTGAGGCTCTGACTGTATGAAAGTTACTCTGAACACAAACACCGCAGGCTTTAAGTGACATAATCACCACAGACTCATCAAGAAATAGGTTTGGCTGCATTCGCTTTAGGGCTGTTGTTGGGAACTCCACGTACATGGGAATATTATCGTGTTATGCTCAGAATTACTTCTCAACTGGAGCATTAAGTGTTGCTTTATTTTGCTAAAATGAAAGCAGAGATTGAAGCTGGCTACCTGCTTCCTTGTGAAAGGTTGTCCCGTTGACCTGCCGCGTCTGTCCCGCGTGAATGCTGTTGGTTATGTGTACGTGTAGCTCCATCAAGGGTAGGTAGAGAAGCAAAGGCTGTGGGGGTGTATCTGGCTGGTCACTGGAAGAAGAGAGAGAGCACACGTGGGTGCTCCTGTGTTGTGGGCATTGGTAGCAGGATCTGTAGGAAAGGCCACGAGAGGAGGGGCCAGAGGGGATGGACAGACAGCCCTTCACATCAGGCCCCCCCGTTATAACGATCAGTGTTCAGGCTTTCGTGAGGGAACATAAAATGATGAATTTTTGTTCATATTCAGTTGTTCTAAAGCCTATTATTTTAGAGAACTTTGTCTAATAAACTCTTAATTGCTTAAAACCCTGTAATTAGTAGGATTTAGTCCCTTTTAATTCCTTCTTTGTTTTCCTTTTCCCAAATAATCCTAGGGGTTCTTGGCATTTGTGCTAGATTACAACAATGCTTTTCTTGTTCCTAAAATTCTGGAAATATTTAATCTCTAAATTCTGCTCCTGTGTTTTTAAATATACATGGATCAAGCTTATAAATATATGTTTCCTTTGACTTCAGAGTTGTTATAAGCAGTTTTTCACCCTCCTGTTGTGTGTCAGAGCTGTTAGATGAAGCAGAGAATATAATGCGTCTGATAGTCATGAAGTTTGTGGAGCTTCTGACATACTGACAGGGATCAGCTACAGTGTGTGGCAGTCTAGTCTTCGGAGAACGTTGAAGCACTGCTGAAATGTGCTCTTCTGGGCTACTAGTCCTCTCCAAACACCCTCCTGAATTTCAGAGCAATTGAAAATACGAGTGTAGGTTAAACTTTGAATAATTTATTTGGGCTGCATGGGAAGTTTCAGTCTAACAGCTGTTACGAATGAATGTGGAACAGATTTCTGTGTAGAATATACATTATACATGGAGCAAAAGCTTGAAAGCCTAACTCTGCCTGTGTTGTGTCTCTTCATTTTTCACCGTCTTTCATCTTGTGATAATTAGTGTAATAAATCTGTCACTTGCTTTAAGAAAGTCCTTGTTACCTATTCCTTTCTGAAGTTCGAATGCTCTTTGAAAACAGTTCACTAATTTGTGAAAGGTTAGATTTTTGTTCACAAAATATTAATTTACTCTTTACATGTTGTTAAATCCTGAAAACTTAATATTCAGAAAGGTACCTTTTTTGGCATCTTAATATATGCTTCTTATTATACACAATTCTTAATTTCTAATGTAAATGAGAGAGAAGCAGATGAGTAACCAGCGAGATATGGACTAAACGTTTTCCATGGCATTTGTCAGCAATAGGGGAATTAAGGCTTATCTAAGGAGCTTGTTTTTAAAACTTCATTTGTGTGGCCCATTGACTTGGTGCTGCCAAGTCCTGATTCCGTTCACAAAGTTTTGTTTCATCTTTAACGATGCTCCGGTAGAAATGAGGTAGGAATGCCCGCCTTCCCCTGCACTGACTGATCAACAGTGGGTTGTCACAGCGGGCGTTGAGCGTTGACGATGGGCTGGCACGACACCGCTGAGCGGTACTGCCGTGCTCCCATCTACAGCTTGGCACAGCATTGCGTGGAGGTGGGGTGACCTAAGTTTTGAGCTTTCTTGCGCTTTCTGAATTTTGGGAGTGGTTTGTCACTGATAGATACCGTGATTGCTCATTGAAAAATGTGTTTTTATAGAGGTTTGCAAATTCTTGTTATAGCTGTCTATAGATGTGTTTTGAGAATTTTTGACTAGATAGTGTCCATAAAAATCTGAGTGTTATGAAGGTTCTGGGAGTAAATTTTATCTTAATTTACTACAGTAGGAGCTGCTGCCTGAACCGGGCAGTGAGCTAATGGTCTGGCACAGAGGTGTTCTTGTTTACAGGCTTTTCCTTCACTTGCGTTTCAACCACAGATTTATATACCAAGAGGCAGATGACAGGACTGTTGAACCACCTCCAGGTTGGAGGTACGGGCTTCTTTTTTTTTAAATTTGCCCTTCTCACACATTCAGTTAAAGCTCTGCAGCGGCTGCGCTGGGATTGCACTCCCTAGTCTGGCAGTTGAACTGCTGCAACCTGTGGGCATCGCTGTAGTTCACAGGCACCTTCGATGGACTGGGATTGCAAGGAGGAAGATTGTGAACTTGTATAAAGAAATCCGTTTCTTTCAAAAGGTTTGGAAGACCAAAATGTTTGCAGTTATTTTACTTCCTGGAAACAACCTTTGCAGTGCTTGTTCTTTTACTTGGATTTTCTCTCTATGGAGGCAAGGAAGGAACTGAAAACTTTAGGGGGAAATAAAATTCTTAAACTCCCTGCATTTCACATATGACTTGGATTATGTGGTGTTAATACTTCTGTACTTAGAAACTTTCATTATTGGAAAAACCGTAGATTAGAGCTCTACCCTGAAAAGCGTATGTTTAACGACTGCTCATGCTGGCTTGCACAAAACTTGACAGCAGTGGCCAAGCAATGTTTGTACGTCTCAGTGGACATCAAACATGTTTTTGGGAAAGAACTTAGCTCTACTAATCAGCTTTATATAAAATATTTTTAGTGAGGTGAGCATGGAAGAGGAAAACACTGGGATCTTTCAGTGCTGGTATAAGGGGCAAAAATAATCTGCTTTGATTTCCAAATTCCATATCTGACAGTATCTTTCCCTAGGCGATCTCTGAAGAGAAGCAGAAAGTACTTCTGTGGGCTCTAGTGATATGCAGCCACCCAAAACGTGAAGAATTGTTTGCAGCCTGTTGTGCTGGGGGTGTGTGTGGGGGGTTTTGGTAGCCGGGGAGGTGCCACAGGGGTGGCTCCTGTGAGAAGCTGCTGGAAACTTCCCCGGCTTCAAGTCAGTTGGACCTTGGCATGGCCAAGCCAGTCAGCACCTCTATGATAGACATGCTGAAGAAGAGGGGAAAGCAAAGAGTCCTGGAGCAGACAGAGGGGTGGGATGTGAGACGGACAACAAGGGGGACCCTCAGGTCAAGGAGAAAAGAGGCAGGAGGTGCTCCAGGTGCCAGAGCAGAGGCTCCCCGGCAGCCCGTGGTGCAGCCCATGGTGAGGCCGGCTGTGCCCTGCAGCCTTGGAGGGTCACGGGGGGGCATAGACCCCCCTGCAGCCCAGGGAAGACCCCACAGCGGAGCAGGGGCGGATGCCCAAAGGAGGCTGTGACCCCATGGGCAGCCCACACTGGAGCAGGCTCCTGGCAGGAGCTGTGGCCCCATGGAGAGAGGAGCCCAGGCTGGAGCAGGTTTGCTGGCAGGACTTGTGACCCTGGGGGGGCCCAGGCTGGAGCTGCTGCACCCTGTGGGGGGACCCACTGGAGCAGTTTGGGAAGAGCTGCAGCCATGGGAAGGACTCAGGCTGGAGAGGTTGGTGGAGGACTGTCTCCCATGGGAGGGACCCCATGCTGAGCAGGGGCAGAGGGTGAGGATCCTCCCCTGAGGAGGAAGGATCAGCAGAGACAGGGGGTGATGGGCTGAGCCCAACCCCCATTCCCCATCTCCCTGCGCTGCTGGGGGAGGAGGAAGAGAAATGGGGAGCAAGGATGAGCATGGGAAGAAGGGAGGGGTGGGGGAAGGGAATTTAAGATCTGGTTTTATTTCTCATTATCCTTCTCAGATTTGCTTGGTAACTAATTAAATTGATTTTTTCCCCATGTTGAGTCTGTTTTGCCCATGACCATAACTGGTGAGTGATCCCTCCCTCTCCTTGTCTCACCTCTGAGCCTTTCCTTATATTTTCTCCTCCCCATCCTACCGGGGAGGAGTGAGTGAGTGGCTGCGTGGGGCTGAGTTGCCAACTGGGCCTGAACCGTGACATTTGTCTACAAACTCTGTCTTTAAATGAAGAAAACCAAGAAAGAGGCCTTAGTCATCCAGGAGGATTTAATGAGATACTGCAGACTTGTTCAAGCTTAGCATTTGGTGTAAGGTTGCAGCTCGCAACGTTCAATCTGTCTCTACTCCCTTGCCTTTTTTCCCCTATTGTATTTATATTACTGCTTTCTCATGCTCCACAAACTGTGTTTGTTTGTGTATTTCATTGAAATCGAGCTTTGTTAGAAGATAAAACAACATGTGGCACAGTCTGTCTGTACATAACCCAGAAGATTCTTGAGCTGTTTTTCAAAAAAGGCGTTTTTTTGCGAAGTGATGCTAGAAGGCAGAGTTCATAGAGATAGTACTTTGTTATTTGCCTGCTGCTACTGCTTGGAGACTTCTGCTCACATAATAACTTCCGTTAAATTTGGTCGAGTTACAGGTGACAGGCCAAATGAAAAAGAAAAAGGTAGTAGCTCTGGGTTGCCTGATTTGATGATAGAAGGATCCCATGGCAATGGGAGTGCAAAGGATTCCCAGCAGCATACTGCGCCTTTGGCTTCTGCTGACTCAGCTGCTCGTGGGACTGGAGAAAGAATTAACCTGCACTCTGAGATGTACTGAGGAGCTCGTTGGGGTAGGAGAAAATGCCTGATCCAGCTCCTCCTAATACTGTAATACCATTTGCTATTTAATCCTTCTAATTCCATGAACTAATATGACCAACAGAATTTTTAATTTAAAGTTCTTATTCTTAAATATTATTTCTGGCTTCCAATCAGCTAAACAGAGGAGCTGCAACCACACTTGGTCAAAGGCATACAATAACATGGTTGTGCATGCAACAGAAAAACAGCGGTTGATTTTGGTGACCTGCCGATTCTGCTACACTATATTGTGAAAACCTTAACTAATCAGGGTATAAATTTACTGAGGACTCACAGAACTACAGCGTCGTCTGTAAGATGCAATAAGAAACCTCGCTGTGAGTTGGTGCTAAAGTGGGTGTATTACTGAAAAGCCTCTTTGCCATCTCCCACCCATGCAGGCCACTGATGCTCCAGCAGTCCTCCAAGGCTTCACGGGGAGCTCTGAGAATATGGAACTAGTCCTTGAGGTGCCCCGTGGCTGGTAATTCAGGGTTTTAATGCAGGACATCAGTTCTTTCTCTGCTCCACGGCTCTTCGGGGCAAATTCCTGGAGCCCCCATGTATGCCCTATGCAGAGGGTTCATTCTGTAGCAGCACAGCAATTTCTGGCACAGTTTGCCAGGGGAAGGCAGGGGTAACCATCATTAGCAAACTCTCATCCTCACCTCTGACACTGTTCAGGCTCAGTGCAGTTGGCTCCTTCAGCAGAATTAGGTGTAATTAGGTTATACCTCAGCACTGATGGCACAGCACCGCTCCATGCTGTTCTCGGTGAGAGCTGATCTGGGGGTAGTCCCCAGACCTTCTGCTTAATTCATAGTAGCTTGAAGTTTTGGGCTGCCCACTACTGCTATGAGTGTTTAATTGTGAGGCAAATGCCATTACAAGGATTGATTGTCCTTCCAGACTCAGAATGCATACCTGGAGAGCTGCTTTATGAAAACAAACAAATAGACAAGTAACAAAAAGAAAATACACTTTTCTTTAGTGCAATTTCAGTAGGATCTTCACCCTCATCTCACCAAATGCTGTGAGGTCATGGTTTACCCTCTTTGTACCTAAATCTGGACAGACAAACAGAATTTTACAATCCCCTTTTGCCCTTGCAGCTGCATTGGCTAACTAGTACATCTCCTCAGGTTAAAAAATGAAAAACAGGACCTTATTCTTGGCTGGTGGCAGTGGAATTGTGGTGTTCCTCTGCCATCAGCAGTGGAGGTGATGCGGGTTTACTTCAGCGCAAGTACAGAATCAAACCTGTAACGTAAGCACGCAGGTTGCAAACGCTTAATCGCTTCCTTCACTGGAGTCGCACACTGGGGGTACGAGTTCCGTGGGAACGTTTTTCCGGAGACATGCCTCGGTGGCCACTGCACTGCGATGGTTAGGTCAGGTACGTTCGCTTTGGGTAGGGGAGCTCCGTGCAGGCTGTGTCACCTGCCTGCAGCAGGGACACATTCCTAAGGAGTTAGCCAGCCCTTTGCTCCATTCCTCCCTGTTGCAGCTACGCTTCTCGAAGTACCTCAGCTTGCTTGGTCAAACGGAGCTGTGTGTCCTTGCAAGCATGATGTGTTGGTGCGCGTCGTTATTCACCCTGGCAGCTGGTGAAGCTTTTCTCCTTGTTTTTCCATATTACTGTCACAGAGTGCAAAGAAACTACCACCTCTTGTTTTGCTGGTCTTGGAAAAACGTTGGTAGGTGATAGTTACACTTTTCTGTTCCTAAACTTTCAGGAGAAAGGTAACTGCATTGTGGCTATGACTTTGGCGTAAGGTAAGAACCACTTGAGTCTGCTCGTTCTAAAAAAAGGAAACCAGTGATGGATCGAATGTGCACATCGTTGTCAGCATAGAGCTCAGTGTTGTGGGGGAGGAGATAAGTCACATTCAGACTCCAGCAGGTCTCCAGGTAGTAGCAGGAGGTGTTTACTGCTGTCTTGCTCAAAGCCTAGATAAATGCATTTGGATTAGTGGGACATTGGAGGGATTATTATATTAGCGTGTTCCAAAATAAACAACACTTTGAGTTCGGTTGCCGCCTCCTTACATTTAATGTCTACTGCCCGTTTTCTCTTGATTCACATGGGCTGTCATGTATGAAGAAGTTTATTAATAACAGATTGTAGGAGAGGAAGGATATGTAACCCCAGAAGTTCTTTCTGTGCTGTGAGCTGGAACGTAACAGCCATCTGAAGAAACTACATAAACACAATTCAAATTGAAGGCAATTGTGTTTGTGCCCAGATGGAAATTCTTTTGTAGTCGTGTACCAGTAGGATGCTTCGAAGAGGGGCCTACGCTTTGTTTAGGAGCGCTGGGAGTAAGCTGAAATACTGGCTCGTTGTGCTTTGATGTCATTATGCAAGGCCTCAGAAAGAAGCCAGATGATATTCAAGTGATTCATAGATGCAAAGGAAATACCAGTACTGTATTTTCTGTTTAATATTCATGCATGCATACATACGTGCATGCAGACAAACATACTCCCAAATCTGCTCGTGGAATCTAACATGGGAATGGAATCTCCTGAAAGACAGGAAAGGCTGAAGTTGAGGTCCGCGTGTGCTTACTGCTGTCTGTGACGTATGCGCTCTGGCTTGCTGCCTTGGAGTGGAAGTATCTCTCCCTAAGCAAGTTGTATCACACGGATGTTCAGTGCCTTTAAATACACGTGTAAAGTTCTTTGAACTGGGTATTTTTGTAGTAATATGCTTGAAAATATTGGATAAATGTGAAGAGGCTCAAGGTCATGTTTAGTGAGCATCCTCCAAGAACCACCTAATATTGTTGCAGGAAAAACTTTGATGATATATTTCTGTAAGGTGAGTATGTTGCCTTGTAACTATGGAATACCATGTGTACAGTAGAAGGAGAATTGTAGTTTATTATGTGTCCTGATCAAAGGCTCTTTACTCTTCTTTCCGTCTAGTTATGAGCTGCTTTTGGTGCTGCCGTTTTGATGGTTTACCTGCTTTAATGAGAGGATGTTCCACTAGAACAGGCTGTCAGCGTGCCTGGTGAACCCAGAAGCTCATTTCTTTTATCTTCAACAGCACAGACAAAATCTTTTTTTTTCCAGAGATGTATAGAGCGAGGAAAATATATGGATAATGTTTCTGTTTGATTTTTTTGCATCAGTTAACTTTGGGTTTGAGTGGCTTTCCTCCTCGTGACGATTTATTCAACTCACAGAAGAACTTGACAGTCAACTAGCCCAGGAGCTAAAGACAACAGCTTTTGTAGTCTGTGGGTTGTTGTCAGCAAGACTGACGTTTTCCGAGCAGCGTGAGGAGGAGCAGCCCTTGCTGTTAGGGTTGGCTTTCACAGTCATGGGAGAAGCAGACACAGAGTTTGCTAAATGCTGACCTTTCCCAGTTTAGTGGGAAAATCGCTTGGTCAAATGAAAGGAGGTGGGTCACGCTAGCAGTGCTGAAAGCGCGTTGTCCTGGCAATAACCTGGATGGATGAAAGCGAAGGGAACCATAGGCTTTATGCGCGCGTTGATGTCTGTTGTCAGGAAGTGCACTGGCAAAATAATTTTTCACCGTTCTAAGTTTTTGATCTTGTTTATTGCCCTTTCTTACTGTTTCTCTGTAATGTTTTCCTGTTGGCCAAATGGGAGTGTTGACGTTTCACACCTATTGTTCTCTCGCTTTGCACAGTTTTTGGGCTACACAGAGTGGAACAGGATCGCCATGTTTCGAAACAGTCTCAAGATGCTTCTTACAGGAGGGAAGTCAAACCGCAAAAACAGGTCCAGTGGTAAGTAAACGTCAACTCCTCATGCCTGTGCTTTATTTCCAGTGGTTGAAAGTATTCCTTTTATGTGTGCTTTGGTCTTACTGGGTCTTTTTTCTTTTTAATGAATACGTGTACTCAGCTGGTGATCTTGAGACTCAAAACATCATCATGGGTCATTTTAATACTGGGCTGTGATTTAATATGTACAATTATTTTAAATCATATGTAAATCATAAGCTGTTTTTATTGAGGAGATAAGATGTAGGGAAAACCAAATAATAGTTACACATAATCCTGTAGTAAACCAGCGGCCAGGTTCATGTTTCAATTATGGAAATAACTTTTTTTCTTGAAGCTGACTGTGATAACTTGTGGCAGCGAATCCCCTTTGTACCAGCGGTATTTGTGATAGCAGCGGTAAATATATTTTTAATTTTTGAACAGGAGGGAGAGAGAGGAATGGGAAAAGATGGAATTAAGGAGAAATTGTCCAAGTTTAGTCATAATTTCTGTTAGTCCCCTTTTTCTACCGTGCCAGGAAAGGAGTTTACAGTTAACACTGGTTCCTATGGCTTGGCCTGGTTGATCCATGACGGAGGTTAGGAGAGATTGTATTTGGGAAGTAAAGCATCACGAAAACATTGATATGCTTTAAAAACATTCTTATTTAACTTCTGTATTTATTTCCAAAAATGGAGTGCTGGCAGTGTAAGAGCTTTTAATTAGATCTTTCATTTTTCTTTTTAAAGCCATCTGGCAGCACACTTTGAATATTTTGGGATACGGTGTTTGTTTGTGCTTGTGCGTCTGTGTAAATAGTGCGTATGTATATTCCATGGGAAACCACAAGTGAAGATAGAGTGATACAAAGGTGAAAAATGCAGTGGAAAACACTGCTCTTTTCCCTTGCTTGAAACAAGTTAGCACGCATTTCTCACAGAATTCACCCCCCTCCATTAGTACCCCAAGTATGAAACGGGAGAGGGGAATTGCGTGTTTCAGCAGCACGGCTTTTCTGTGCCCTGAAGTTGCCGTGTGGTAGTGCTGACTTCCTTTTGGTCCTTAGGCATCAATAATCCGGGGCTCCCACCAGTACCCAGACTGACAGTTCATGTTGGTTGATCCTGAAGATAAGAAGCAGTGCGTCATGGCGTTGGCTTCCTTGCACTGGTTATTGTAATTAGTGTGTACCTCGTATAGTAGGAGCAAAGGCACCCTTAGTAATTCCAGCCTGAGGTCGTGGTTGTCACTCACTGCGTCTGTGAAGGAGATCTTTGTCCTTATCAACTCCTTCGTCTGTTGTTGCAGGAGTGGTTGATCTCAGGGAGGTGCTACCTGCATAAAAAGAGAGGTCGGTTTTGGGAAGTCACACGAGCAGATGGCTCTGTCCTCTTGTGATTTTGTATCTCTGTGAAGTATCACATTTACAGTTTAAAGCTCAGGAAGGTACAAGTCCTCTGATGATACTTACAACCTTTGGAAAACCGTACTTAGACAAATAGTCTTGAATTGTGGTTTCAGTACAAAGCCGTGTCTTTGTCAGATGTTCTGTTATCAGTCCCTACTATTCCTTTTGGCTTATCTCCCAACGCAGTGTTAAGCATGTTGTGTATGCAGAGCTTTGTAAATAGGTGTTTCTTATTTTGTGAATGAAAAGTGTCAGTTCTGAAATTGGATTTGGTATGGCTGTGCTTCTGTCTTTGAGCAGAACAGAGAGAGAGAGGTGGCTCTTGACAACACTGTGACAGTATTTAGCAGATGAGGTTTTCTCTAATGCCTAATGACTATGCTGTATGTTTAGTATAAATTTTGCAATTCTGCCTTTGAAATAAATTGCGTTATTGAGAAGTGCTGTTTGGCATTCTTCAGGGGAGGAGAGGGAATATAGAAAGGGGATGATAAGGTTTGTTATATTGTCTAAATGGAAAACATCCCTCTGCTGGAAAATACTTTGTCATTTAAGGGTTGATCTATCAATGTGTAGCATGACATTAGATGAATTCATTGCTGCCTAGATTTTTTAATAAATACATTGAATGCTGTATTCCTTTGCAACACAGTAAGGAAAAAACATCAATAATCTTCCATGCACATTTCTAGCGTACAGTATCGTAAGCCTGAAATTTGCGTTAATTTATTTGCGTTGCAGTTCTGGCGAAGTACAAATCGGACGCTTTAAAACTTGATAAAAAGGGGAGGGTATGTATCTAATAATGTAGAAAGGAATCTGTGACCTTGTCACTGACAGCAGTCCTGCGCTGGTCTGAACAACCTGGCTTGTCACTCATCATCTCACGTGTTTGCTTTGCTTACTCTAAACCTCTTCGTCCTCCCTTCCTTCCTACTCTCTTGGTATCTGAAGGGAAGGATCTTGGGGAATCCTCCTGCCCCTTGAATAAACATACGTGAACAACTAGGTCCAAGAGATTCATTCTCGCGGGGAGTGCGTACCTTCAAGTCACCCACATCACTGCTGCCTGCACAGTTAGCATTTTGCCTGGGCTGGGGTTTTTTTTCTGGTCAAGTGCTTAAAAAAAGTAGGTATTTAATTTTTTAAATTGTATAGTCATTAACATGATTTCAATAGTGAAATAGATGTTGTCAATGAAGCTTCCCTGATGGTTTTGGGGCTCTGATTTGCCTCGTGGCCTCAGAAGCTGCATCATCATGGGGTAGGGGCAGGGGAGGGAGCATGAGCTGCCCCGACAGCAGAGACAAATGTCTGTGGAACAACCTGGGTTCGCAGGGGAACTCCAGCACAGCGCTACACCCATCTCTGGGAACGAGCTCAGATCAGAAGTTCTGTGTTGTGAAAGTAGTCCATTAGAGGTTTCGGGTCTGCTGTTGATTCACCTTCCATGTAATGATTTTCAGTTACGTAGGTGGGTGACAGCCCACTCGGGTGTCTCTGGTGCTTGTGGGTTTGGATGAAATTGCAGTGTGTGTATCTTAATTTCCTACACTCCAGTCATTTTGCATTCCAGTGAGGGAGTGAACCTTTGAAGCAGAGTTAAAGGTATTGTGGTTCTTTCTTGGGGAATCCAGGAGAGCACACTGGCCTTTGAAATGACTGTTCTTTGCAGTTCCTTTCATTTGCAGTAACACAGTTAGCAAACAGGGGCAGTGAAGTCAAGCTAACATCCCTAGATGTTGTGATGTGGTTTGGATAATTCTTCCTGATTAAAAGAACACTGGCAGTGGTAACAGTAAAAGCTTTCTTCTTATTCCTCCTTCAGAAACTGCTTCTCTGAAGAACTGTGGTTAAAATTTATTTTGACTGAGCTGGGGTGGGATTTTCATTGGTACTCACTGTATGGAATTGTGGTTCAGGAACACACAAAATATTTATAAAAGAAGAATACCAATTACATGTGTGTGAATGTACAGTTACCTGCAGTAATGCCAATTAAAATAAATGAATTTCTACTGCAGCATCAGATTGTGTAATCTCCTGTGGTTAATTTTGTGTGTGTACTTTCAAAACTCTACTGATCGGATTTCATAGCAGCGTTCCGAATGCAGTACGGCGCTGTGTGTGTGTTGTATTTGTGCACGTCTTTAATCTCTTGTCTTAACAAAAATTCTCTTGCGACTTGAGGGCACTCAAGATATTTTACAGTAATGCCTTGAGGACACATTACGGCTGCAGTAGTATTTTGATTAGGCTGTATTTTCCTCTGTTGTAAATGGATATTCCACAAGCTACCAGACAACAGCTCATTTAAAGCTGAAATGTGATCAGAGCATACTTAAATATTACCTTTATTTTTCTGTGCTAAATTAATTTACAGACATGTACGTTTTCTGACTCATAATTTGTATCCAGGGTTAATTTACCTAGAATATGTTTGTTTTAAAGCATAAAAGAACCATACTTTGCTCCATCCTTTTATTCCTTCTGGCTGAAGCTCCTGCACGGTGGTTGTGGCCAGAGGCCCTGTGGCTAGGGCGAGCAGTTGCATCAAGACTTGCAGGTAGGCACTGCTGCCTGCTGCTGCTTGTCAGAAATGCTTCTGAGGCTTCTTTCCCCTAATTCAGCCCTTCCAGGGCAATTCTGCTCTGAGTCCAGGGACTATAAGGTGCTCCATTGTTTTCATCTGTTCTGTCCATAACCTGTCTTGTGTTTATCTACAGTTTGTGTGCTTATACTAAACATTCATTGCTCTGGTTATGTATTTATTTAGTTTACATCAACAACCTGCTAATATATTCATTCCAATAATGTGTTAGTGAAATAAACCTGTGTAATGGATCCAGTCTTTCTACCTGTTACAGTTATCTGTGTTTCTTTTCCAAGCAGACAATTTCCTTCTCACATTATTGCAATAAATTATTACTACTGTAAGAGCTCCGATTCCCTTTAAAACCTAGTAAAATTCAGCTGCAAAACTGCACTTTTTTTGGGTTTAGATCTCATTGTGAGGTGTAAGTCCAGGAATTTGTGCCTTTTATTTCTGGCAGAGGCAGATTCTTAAAGTGCTCTGGTCTTTTTTTGCATGTTAAATTTAGCTGAGGTATGTAATCCTTGATAAACTTGCCCAGAGGGTCTGCTTTTTTCTTCTGAATTAGTTCGGAATTGGATCGTACTTGTTCTTAACTGATACAATGAGCACAGTTTTCATCCAGAGCTAACCAGCCAGGAGCCTGCCTGCCATTCGTAGTGTTTTTGGTGTAGGATTTTTAAAGCCTGTTCTTCTTTCCTGCTTCACATGAGAGCCAATTACTTTGCACTTCCAATGTATTTGTATAGGGCCTTTTGGAACCTGCCACTTTGTATTTTAATTCCAGGACTAAAAGAGCCCCTGTCAAATGTTCTCTCTTGATTCTTGCCTTTCTAAGATGAAAGGCATCTCTGTGAAGGTCTCCTCACGGGTTTGCCAGAACTCCGTGCAGTTTCTTACCTATCTGATCTCTTTTGGAAGTCTTAAGTCTAATTTTTACTGCAGAAGAGTTTGAGGGTCACAAATGCTTTTTGGAATTAATTTCTGAAAGAAATTGCTGAGTGATGAGATCCAGCTGGTGGCTCCTGGAGATGTTGGGGTAACTTAATTTGAGGAGATATTAGAAGTGAGATACTAAAAGACCTACCAGACTTACAGCATGGACTGTGGTACTGAGCACTGAAGGTATCCACATGGTCAAGGTATTCCATCCAAATAGTAATTTAGATAATTTTCTTCCAAAAAGTTGGCTAGTTTTTCATAAATTAATTTTTAACAAAGTCTTGAGTATGTTGATGAATCCACAGCTCCTCTGACCACAGGGAAGTCTTGTCCTCGAGTTTATTAGAATGAACTGACCCTTCCTGGGAGTTTGTCTTTCTTTTACATAATTTCGTGTACTACTTCTTAAGAGGGAAATGCATTGGTAAGGTGTGTGTACACAGACACACATTTTTCTTCTGAGTAAGGCACATTTACTGGGTCAGAATCGATCTTGTTCATATACTAAACTCTCTTCCAAAGACAAATAAGTGTGGACAGTAACACTTCGGCTTCTCTCCGGCGCAGCTGGCTTAGAGGGAATTTTAGCAGCTAGTGCCCGTGTTATTCTAGCATGGTTTTCTTTACCGCTGATCCACAAATACCTTCTTTTTAGTAACACCACAGATGTTAACCCAACTTGCTCACAAGCAATTCTATCTGACAGGTCTGTTCAGTCCTTGACTGTGTTGATAATTTTTTTTAATTCACTGACTCAGCTGTTCCACTGGGGTGTATCAACCTGATTGTTTTATGCTTCTGCGTGTGAGCGTATGGGGGGAGCGGGGCATATTCCAGCTCTGTCAGCCTAAGCCTTGCCAGCATTTTCACAGGTTTGAACATCACCAGCTGTAACAACAAGCGTGTTGACCGCGGCTGCCTCCATCCTGTTGGGAGGAACAAACACTGGACATCCTCACCCCCTCTTGTGTTTCCAGACCCATAAAAGTGACTCTATTACCTGAAGCACCGTGCAGTGAGTTTTGTTCCCACATCCTCTTCGTGGCTTTTTCACCCTCTTGACATTTAATTTATTGCTTTAGTCTTTGTATCTCTCGTTCTCATCGGATACAGATGTATGTACCAATCTTTTTCTGGCGATGGGTTTTTAGTCCTTTCTCAACGTTTCCTTTCTTATGGTGCTGTATAGTATTCTTAAACGATTTGCATCTGCAGAGTTTTTCAGAGCCACATTTTAAGCCTTTCTCCTTGCTTCAACCCTCCTCTTCCAAATTCTCTTACTGTGGTACAGTTAAATCTCCTTTTTTCCTTCGCCCCCATTTTCAGACCTTACAATGTGACTCTCCTCCATTCTTCACGTTCAGCTCACCAGGTTCCTGCATTTTATGGCATTATTTCTGGAATCTGGGCTATTTCAACTTCTTATGTTTTATTTCAGTTAAATCTTCTTGAATACTCTTATCGTTCTTCTCAGTATTCCCAATTTTTTGGCTGTATTTTGGGGGGGGGGGGGGTGTGTGTGGATTGGAAGAATGCTGTGTTGCTTAATGTCAGATTTGAATGACAGAGCAGCATCTGTGTCTTTGAAATACTGTATTTTGGGCTCTTTAGAATGAGGCTTAAATTTTGGGGACTTCTAAGTCCTTTTCCCCCTCTTGTGCTGTACTGTTCCCTTCAGTATGTGATACTGTTGGAAAGGCAGGCTCTGTGTATCAGGTGTAGTCACGGTCTTGGTACAGGTGCAGTCCTTATTTGGTTCCTCCCTTTTCAATAGTAACCTGTATCAGAGCTTGAAATGTTCTTTTTTTTTTCCTCGCCCAAGACAAAATGAATGAAAGAATTGTCAGACTCTGTCCCTTTTGTTCCTAAGGGTTAAAGTGTGAAATTAGGCACGTGGGCTTGGGAAGGTGAGAGAATACAGTCTGATGGATTTCTGAGCTGATTGCTGCCCTGGGTTCAGATAGCTGAGAAAGAGAGGAAGGCGTGCCCTGAGTATCTGACAGGATTGGATCCTTTACAGCTGCTGGGAACTGTTCCTTTTCTCTTTCTGGTTTCCGCATTCTTCATTCCTTTCAGTGCACCTACAAACACTCTTCTTTCCTCACTCATCTACATTTTATTTTTCAGAGTTATTCCTACTTGCTGGTTTTTATCCAAGATGTAGCTCTAGGTCAGTGAGCCCATTCTCAAGTTCTTCTGTATCAGCTTCGGCCCTTCGCAAACCTTTCCCTTCATTAGCAATTCTACAGATCTGACTGCTGAGATAAATTCAGAATTAGAAGTCCCTTCTAATAGCAGGGGCTAATTTGTCCTCCTGCTCCACTCCGGATGCTGCTTCCATTATGCCAGCCATCTCCTCTTCTGTCCTCGTGTGTTGTTCTGAGCTCTTTAACATCCAGAGAGTTTCTTCTAGGGAAAAGAAAAAGGCTTTTAAAACCAGTCCTTTATGTGGGCATCCATTCTGCAAACAAGGGAATCGATTTCTGAAATTGAAGGGGTCAGGGACTGGCGATGTTTGCAGGTTGTGCCATTTCCCCTCGGAGCTCTGCCCTTGGGCAGCGATCGGCTCTGCTGACACGGCACCCCCGACCCCCTTCTCTCGCTCCGAACGTACCTGAAAGCCTTCGCTGTATATGCTTGGGTGTGAGCTGCCAGAGACTACAGGAGCAATGACTCGCCTTTGTGGGTCGAATGCAGCGCCTTCCGCTGAGTCTTGTGCCGGCAGAAAGCAGCGTTTGCCCAGAGCTCCTGGAATTCACCGGTCATCTGTATAAGCTTTGCAGGAAGGAGCAAAGGGTGCTGGTGCTGGCTGCCTGGGATGGTGAGTATAGCTGTGGAGCCTTGTGATTCTCACTGGAGAAGGAAGGTAGGAGGCTTGGAAGAAAAGAGGGAAACACGATGTCTGGATTATGTTTCTTGCTCGCGTTACACGGTGTGTTTCTCCTGCCTTTGCCAACAGTTTGAGCAGAGCTGCACAGTGCATGTTGCAAGAGACTTTAGAAATACTTTAAAAAGTTCTTTGTAGATACTTGTTTTATCAAGAAGATATTTTTATAAACAGAGCTGTCCAGTTGTGCAACCTAGCTGCTTTGATCCCTCTTGACTACCTGCTGATTGCTGCTTAGAGAAAACTGGCGTTTTACTGTACTGATAACTGCTGATAAATCTTTAAAGAGCTTTGAACGGCCTCTTCATGCAAAGAGTATCAGCGCAGATCGTGCTGTGTGAAAGCTGTAGCAAGGTGGTGGTGAACTGGAGCTCCCCAGTCCTTCTCCAGTTCCTTCCCACCACAGCTTGCTTCTGGCGTTCCGTATCTTCACAGGAGAAGGGAAGCAAGATATGTGCCAGGATACGTGAGGAGGTCCCCGGGGACTGGGAAGAGGCAAGCGATACACCCATCTAAGGGAATGAGGCGGTTTGGGGACACACAGGCTTGACAGCCTCCACTCAAGGCTCTGTCAAAGCCATTTCCTGCCTTGAAAGACAAGAATGTCATTGGCAAAGGTGGCGCAGGTTTGTCAAGTGTGAATTGTGCTTGAGCAGCCTGGGTGCCTTCAGGGATGAAGCAATTGGCTTTGCTGATGGGGCTGGAGGGGTGGACATGGCTTACCTTGACTTCAACCAGGCCTTCCATGCAGCGTAGGATCCTTGTAGCCAACTGGAGGGGATGTGTGCTCTGTGGGTGGACTGCAGCCAGGCGGGAAAGCTGCCTGGGCTGTCAGGTGTGAAGAAGAGTGATGACAAGTTTGAAGTCTCAAGTGGTGGCCAGTTATGAGGAGCATTCCTCAGAGGTTGATACTGGTGTCAGTAGTATATGGCATCTTCAGCAACAGGCTGGACAAGGGATGGAGAGCATCCTCAGCAAGCTTGTGGGTGATGCTGTCCTGGAGGCAGTGTGACATGTTGGAGGGCAGGGGCTGCCAGTCTGAAGGACCTCAGTGAACTGGGGAACCTTATGGAGTTCAACAGGGACAAATGTCGCGCTCGTGGGACAGACTAAGCCCGTGTGCAGGGCACGGTTAATGGAGTGCCATGCTCTTTTGGCTGGGTGCTCACAGAGAAGTGGGGTATCAGGGTTCCAGGCCTTCTCCTGACAGGTCTGTAGTTGTCACATGCACAGAAGTAGAAGCACGTTGGTAGGAGCAGGCTGAGAAGGCAATTGCTGAATGTACGGAGGAGCAAAGAATGGTCAGTGCTCTCAAATCCTGGCTTTGCAAGGATTGAGGTTCGGTGCCAAAAACTGGTAGAAACATTGTCTACAATCTGTGTGCCTCAGATTTGCATTCACAAAGCGGGATAATCCCTCGTCCCTCACCCCACGAATGAGCAGTCCGTTTGTGTAAAACACCTGGATGACGAACGCTGAAGAGCTCACAGCAGTTCCCGACGTTGTCAGTCGTCTTACAGCGTGCTGTGTGAGTCAGCGCGCCGAGCCTCAGACGCAGTACTGCACAGTGCCGAGCACGTCAGAACCATCCAGTCTGTGGGGGAATCTAGCAGGATTCTTTGGGCCGAGGAAATAAATACGCGGTCAGACTGCAGCAGCACGGCTGTGTAAGGGGGTAGAATGAGGTACGTGGAGTGTCCAGTGTAATTTTGGATACATCTGGGGTGTCCGTGGCGTTACATGTAGCAGGGGGATGTAAAAGCTGCTTTAATCTGGCAGAACCAGTAGAGGGAGTGGCAGTTTTCTGACAAATCTGTATCAAAATCTGTGCTGAAAGGCACCATCCTGATAACCGGAGGAGGTAGGGTTACATTTCGCCCTGTCAGATGACCTTGGCTTCTCATACTCCTCAGTAAAAACAGCTTTCTCCTACACAACTCAAAAAGAATAAGCACTCGTGATTCAAAAGAAAATATTATAATCAATTTGAGGGATTTGTTAAGCCAAACTTAATGTGGAATGTCCTGTTCAGGATGTCTCAGTAAGCATTATTTACCAGATCTATAATAGTTTTAAAAATGCAGCAAGTCAATGAAGAACAAAGGCTTATTTCTGTGAATACACCTCTTTCCTCCGTAATGCCTAAGGGCTGATCTCTGGCTTTCCCTCCTGGCACCGGCCCCAGTTTGTAGGTAACCCGCAAACTTGGATTCCTTAACTTAAAGCACAATTTAAACAAAATGCATAATCTGTAAAAATGGGTTTCTGTTTTTGTACAAGCACTCGGAAAGCAATGCTGTTTGCAGCTCCGGAAGCCCAGTAAGTATCAAATGTTTCCACATAAACTGGTTTAGAGATCTTCAACGCTTGCCTGTGGGTTGTGTCCTTTTCCCTCAGCGTGTTGGACCTGTAAGGTCTGTTTCCTTGTGACCAGAACTTGATGTGGCACAGAAATTGGCAAACATCATCATGTGCAGGAAAAAGAATTCAAATGGAGGAAAGGCCAAGCTTTGTGTTTGTGTTCTTTTTGAATGTCGGAACGATAATTTCGCTCTGCAGTGCGGTTCTACCTGCAAGGGTTTCAGATCAATCCATGTCAGTCATAGAAAGCCAGAGGTAATTTCCTTTACCAGTTAGCTTGTGGATGTTCACATCGTGTGATTGGCACGATTTCAGGAAGATTTTCCAGGCAATAAGTGACATGGATAGATGGACGGGGCGGATCTCTCTCATGGTACAGCGTGCAGGTGTGCAGGGCTACAGCCGGGGCCTGTGACGCAGGGGGCAGGGGAGCTGAATTCAGCCTTAGGAAAACGTTCTTTCAGGGTGGCTTTTCACAACTTCTAGTACTAAATTTAACATTAGCAAGAGATTTATGACAGGCTTATACTTCAGTGTCTTTTCTCTGATTAACTTGTAGGAATAGGTTCAGTGAGACCACGGGAGAATAATCATTTAACAACAACATATACATTTTTATGCAGTATGGGAAACACAAAGAATATGAAGTGGAAACCGAGTGGCAGAGCATGTGGCACAGATGCTACAAAGCACAAGTCATGCATTCTCTATTTGTATGGGGAGAGGGAAGGAAGTTCTTCTAGTATCCCTTGAATATTATAAATTCTGTGGAAAGAAGAAATATTAACTGCCGTGTGGGATAGTAGGAGTCGGTACTCCCAGTTCTATTGTCAAGTATCAGTGCAAAATAAGCCTCTTGTCTCATAATCTAATTTTGTGTTCAAGCTCCAAAATGTGATGATAAAAGTCAAGACGAGACTGTAACTGGATGGCAGAAGGTATTATTAGGCTGTTACTTCATTGAATTTCATTTTTGATACGTTTGATTTTTCCACTATCCCAGTATAAAGTAAGCAGCAGAGAATAACGGACGAGACGGATGAGGTGTGCTGACAGGTCCGGAGAGATGTGGCTGTTGCTCTGAAAGAAGTGTTAGAAGAGCTCTGTGTGACAGAGAGAGCTTTGAGTGCAGAGATTAATGTACTCTGGCTAGAAGGGGAGCTGAACTTGCGTCCCAAGGTGGTTCTAGCTGGATAGGGTCCGAAATGCGAACCCTGAAGAGCTGCTGTTGGCATAGGGGTTGAAGCGGTTTTAGCAAAGTCTGTCAGATGGCCGTGGGGCTGTGATGGCTGTGGGGCAGTTCCTGGTGTACTGCCAAGGCGGGGGGTTGGTTTGGATTTTTAATTTAATTTTTGCATTTAATCACAGTTAAGAAACAACCTGCAGTTTCATAACCTTTCACAAGAAGGAAGGTATCTCATGAAACACTATAGAGACAGGATGCTGATTCCATGCTCCATGTGCAAAACAGTTTTTTGGGTATCAAGCGCTGCTGTGCGAGCTGGAAGCGTTCTGTCCTACAGCGTGGGGGGAATATTCCTGAACAAACGAAACAAAGCCCACTTCACGAATTACTGTTGTTTGATAAATGAAAGGTGCATTTGGCTTGCTTGTCCAGGTGTTGGTAGGGAGGGGGCTACAGGGGTGGCTTCTGTGAGAAGCTGCTGGAAGCCTCCCCCATGTCCAACAGTCAATGCCAGCCGGCTCCAGGACGGACCCAGCGCTGGGCAGGGCCGAGCCCATCAGCCATGGTGGTTGTGCCTCTGGGTAACGGGTGTGAGGAGGGAAAACCTGCTGAGCTGAAGCTGGAGAGAGGGGTGGGATGGGAGAGAGAGAACTCTGCAGACCCCCAGGCCAGGGAGAAGGGGGGCAGGAGGTGCTCCAGGTGCCAGAGCAGAGGCTCCCCAGCAGCCCGTGGTGCAGCCCATGGTGAGGCCGGCTGTGCCCTGCAGCCTTGGAGGGTCACGGGTGGGCACAGACTCCCCTGCAGCCCAGGGAAGACCCCACAGTGGAGCAGGGGGATGCCCAAAGGAGGCTGTGACCCCATGGGCAGCCCACGCTGGAGCAGGCTCCTGGCAGGAGCTGTGGCCCCATGGAGAGAGGAGCCCAGGCTGGAGCAGGTTTGCTGGCAGGACTTGTCACCCCGGGGGGGGCCCAGGCTGGAGCAGCTGCACCCTGTGGGGGGACCCACTGGAGCAGTTTGGGAAGAGCTGCAGCCATGGGAAGGACTCAGGTTGGAGAAGTTGGTGGAGGACTGTCTGCCCCACTGAGCAGGGGCAGAGGGTGAGGAGGAAGGATCAGCAGAGACAGGGAGTGATGGGCTGAGCCCAACCCCCATTCCCCATCTCCCTGTGCTGCTGGGGGAGGAGGGAGAGAAATGGGGAGCAAGAATGAGTGCGGGAAGAAGGGAGGGGTGGGGGAAGGGGTTTAAAATTTGGTTTCATTTCCTGTTATCCTTCTCTGATTTGGTTGCTGCAAGGGAGGGCGGTGAGTTACCCCATGGGGCCAGGCTGGTGCTGCTCCTGTTGGCCCAGGCTGAGTGAGCCCCTTGGCTTGGACCGCTGCTTGCTGCTGTGGGTGCACCCAGTGGGGACACCCTGGGTGTCCCTCAGGTCTCTGGAGCCTGACTGGGGGGCAAACTCACCTGTTCCTCTGGGCTGGGGTGGGTGTTTGGAAGGTTTGTCTTCAGTGTCGTGTCCAGGGAGCTGAACCCTCTGGCTTTACCTGGCTGTTAACCAGGTCCCTTTTTGTCACACTCGCCTCAGTTTTATTAATCCTTATTAGTCAAAGCATGCCTTTGCTTCAGTTTCCACTGAAGATGTGAGATTTTTCCATATCACTCTTTTTTTTTAGTTGCTAAAGATAAATATTATTTATATTCAGTGTAACTTATCCATGGGAAGTGTTGATATAGATTCTTGCATTTGTTTATTCATTGACCGATCTCAAAAGTGTATCACGTATGATTCACGTTTTGATTTTCGAGGGATTTGTGTGCACTAAATATTGGCCAGCTTATATAAAACCTGCTGATCTACAGCGAATTGTTCTAACGTGTGATGTATACAAATACCATCAAACGCACTTCAGTAAAGGTTAACATTGGCTCCCTTCTGCATCCTCTCCCCAGCCTCCAGCGTTGCGATACGACTTTTTTAAGGTGGCTTTTTCATGTGGCTTCTGCAGCTCCGAGCCCAGCCCTAGGCATGTAAAGACACTGGTTTTGTGAAGACATATGTTTAACTGCGTTCATACAAGCATCTCTTTGATGCCTGAAGTACCTGCACTGGCGAAGCAGTGTCTGCAGTGCCCTTGTTACCTGCCCTCTGTTGGAGCTGCGCTTCCTTTTTTCTTTTTTCCTTAAGGATAAGCCAGTATCTAGTACTGACTAATGTTATTAATGGAAAAGTTATCTTTTCTTTGTAAGAGGATTGACTTTTAGGCTATCATCTCTCGAAGTTTCTCCTCTCCAGACTGTTTCTATTGCATGCACAGAAACTTCTCCTCTCTCAACATTCATATCAGGACTTTTTCTTAATGTTGCATGTATTTTTAGATAACTCGTGGATAATTTTCACTAAAGCTTCCATTTTTAAATGACCCATTTGAGGGAATGGTGGAACCTTTTGCTGCAAGATATTTCTGTTGTGGAAGGATTTATTTTTCCTTTTATATAATCATTTTCCTTTTGAGGACGTCATTGGTAGAGACACCGATCCGTACTGTCCTAGAGCACAAAACCCCCCAAAACCTAAGCAGTTTAGGGACGTGATTTTAGAAGCAGCTCTGAGAAGGTGTCCGGATCTTAGCAGGAGGTGGTTTGGGCTGTTAAGCAGGTTTGAAAATCAGCATCTTGTGTTAGGTGAATTATGATGAAGGGGCGCAGGAAACCATTTGTTACACTCCAGAATGGTTATCAGCCACCAGCGCTGCTCTGAGACCCCTGCGACTCGCTGCTGATAGACAAAAAGTGATCTGGTCAGCTGCACCTTTGGTCCTTTCTTAGGGTAAGAAACGAAGATCCTCAATTATCTCGTGATTCCAATCTGCTGATTTTTAAAAAAGGCATTTAATGTATATTTGAATTGTCTTTTGTTACAATTTCAAGTGAAGCATTAATACATGAATTGATTTTTATACTGAATACATATTAGTCTGCTTTTGGCTTATGTTAAAACACTTTCACTGATGCCACAGGACTTAATAGTGCATTTAAATGACTTATTCATCACGTTGCTCTTGTCTGATTCAAACGACTGAGTCATCCACTTACACTTTTTTTAAAGTAATCCTTGAAGTTGTTTACAATGAAATATCCCATTCTGATCACTGAGTTGCCAACACTGTTTTATTAAAAGGAATAAAACGCTATGGGAAGCATTCTTGGTGGTGGTTCTGCTTTTTCTTGGTTAGAAATTCAAAAATGCATCTCTCTTTTTAATTAGCATGTTACATGAACAACACTTGTTATTCAATAACACAGCAGCGCTGTGTTTTTAAATACATCCAGAACGACTTCAGCAGGTCCAAGTTCTAAAATGTAAGAAACATCTGTCTTTTCATGCTGTCTGCTGGTCCAAACGGCTGATAAATGATCCAGGAGATCTTGCCCTGAAAGCTGACCTGCAAGAGAAAAGCCCACTAACAGTTTGTAAGCTGAATACCCAGCTATTCGTTATCTTCTCTTTATTGACAGTTAAAGCAAGGAGGAACATGGTGCTCACTGCGTACGCCCGAGACACATCCTTGCTATGAAGCGGAGACGTTTGTCTCTGTGGGTTGTGCTTTGTACAACCGACAAAGTTTACCTGTCTTCTTGACACGCTCCAGAGGGATGATCATCACTTCAAAACAGACGTCATGTCGTGAAAATAAAACTTCATTTATTTGCTGAAGCAGCCTGGGGGGGCTGTTTGTTCATAGCTGGGCATGACCAGGGTAGGGTAAGTGCAGGAGCTGCAACGGAAAGCCCTTCACTAAAAGGTGAAGGCTGGGACAGGTTGCCCACAGAAGCTGTGGGTGCCCCATCCCTGGCAGTGCCCAAGGCCAGGCTGGATGAGGCTGGGAGCAACCTGGGACAGTGGAGGGTGTCCCTGCCTGTGGCAGGGGGGTTGGAACTGGATGATCTTTAAGGTCCCTTCCAACCCAAACCGTGCTGTGATTCTATGATTCTATAAAAGTACGGCACGGTGAGACCAAAACCACATGAAGCAGAAGCTACTTGGTACGTACGTAACACTGGGGAGGCCAGCCGGGTCCTAATAATTTCTTTATTGATTCAAGTCGGTTTTCTTAATTTTCTTCCTGTTTTCCGAAGGGAGTGTTCCCCACACTGCCCGCCGTAGCGCTGCTGCGGTGGGGGTTGTGGAAAGGTACCGTGTACTGACTTGGAGCGTTTTGATCCTGTGCGTTATGCACCCCTGTTTTAACAAATCTGGGATGGCTGCTTTAGTCACAGTGTGACAAGCTTAAAGTGAATGAGTAATTTTAATGTCCCTAAACAAATTGATCCAGTTTTTAATTGGGATCAATAAATTCTTTGGATGTGGGCAATTTAAAAACAAAGTATTTATAGCTTACTTTTGTCAGATTGTCTAGGAGTTCTTAAATATTGAATGAGGAGGAGTACATAGGCTTCTTAGGCACTTCTGCATATCCTGTTGCGTGCTTACCTGCATTTTGCCTGACTAGATCACGTTCATTGGAAATCTAGTCCTCTGCCTACTTCCTTTTAAATTCAGTGGGATAACAGGTGTATTCTGGAAAATGGAAGAAAGGGTTTTTTTTCAGATTTATGCAAACGTAATGCATTCATGCTGCAATGTCCGTGTTACACCGTTGTTTCGTGGTGTTTTGGCAGTGGGTGTTTTGCAGCCAGCTCTCCAGGCATCGCGGCACACAAGCGGTTAATGTCAACTTTGGGTTTTTTCTTTCTTTTCAAGACAGAAGGTCTGTTAGTATTTTGTAACTATACTTGGCAGCAGCAATGATCTATCACAGGGTGCTTTTTCCAAATGTGTCTCTTTAGGACACTGTGCATGAAAGAAATCCAGGCGGCTGGCCCTCCTCCAGCTGCTCCAGCAGAGAGCATGAATAACGGCGCAGCTCCGGCCAGGGAGCCCGATTAATCTCCTGTGAAAGGAAGAGGGCTTTCGGGCTTCGGAGGGAAGAAGCCAGGGAGAAAGGAGACTGGTAGAGTCGCCTTGGCTATGTGCAAGGTATCCTTCTGGCTTGTGCTGCTGCTGGCATCGTTGCCTTTGCCATGTGCTGTGGATAAAACTGTGTTGACAACGGAGAGGATGGCTTGGCCATTAGTCTTGGCCACTACAGCAAGAAGGGAATTGTGAAAGAGCTCCTGCCTTTTACTTCCTTAATTGTAAAAGCCCCTTTCACTGAGTACGGGTAAGCTTCCATGAGTAAATACTGTGTGCTGTGAAAGATGTCCACAGATCTTGGATGCGTTTTTGGTTGAGGATTAAAGAACTTCATTGTTGAGCACAGTTTCTTCGTGCTGATGCTTTACTTGCCCCATATTTGCAGGTAAGCTGGGGAGTATCTTCTGAAGTATTGTCGGCTGAATCCGAGATGAGCATCTCTGTAACAGGAGAACGGCTCCCGCTTCTTTCTGGACCGGAGGTTTCTGAAGCAATCTGAAATTGTGACTGTACAGGCAGCTGGTTCGCAAGCAGTTCTGTGTAAGAATTGTAATTAAAATGCTTGTGGACCTACATTAACTTGTTGTTCTATTGATGTGCGTATGAACATCGTGTATGGACAAAAAAACATGTAATTATCAAGCAACCAGTAGGTTCTTGACTGAAAGTTACGTCTTACCTTGCCTCTTCTCCTCACGATCTAACAAGTGTGGATTCCTTGTTCACATAGTAGTTAGCATATCTGTGAACTTACAGCCAACTTAAGGTAGCATTGCAGACTTGTCAGTGTCTTCATAACATTAAAATCAATTAAAGAGATCTGTATTCTGAGTTAAAACTAATTTTAATTTCCCAGTGCATTTTCCAGCATTAGAATCAGCCCTATTCCATTATGTTCCACGTTTGGTTGTGTTCATCACGTGTTCTGTTTGTAGTATAAATGCTCAGTCACATGAGCAGCTTTTCGGGCTGGAAGTGTTTTTCTAATCAGTGAGCGCTTTGTGCTGTGGAACTTGGCTTTGGTTGGGCAGTGATGTAAAACAATGGCAGCAAAGAGGGAAACCCATAAGAATGCTCCATTTTCAGGGCACAGATGATATCAATGCACCAAACATCCTCTCTGAAAATAAATTCACAACCTCATCTCCTAATTCAACCTGTACATTCCAGAAAATGTGGTCATTTTCGGATACTGATGTAAAACAGGAGTGAAGCCAAGAAACCTTTGCCAAGGGTGCTTTGCTGCCAGCTTGGTCGCACTCAAAGACCCCTTGTATTTCATATCATGTAATACTGATATTAAAATTGCAGCAGTTGCTTATGTGCAGCAGAGATAGTGGGAATGTTCATAAAACGTGGAAAGTGACCGTTACAGTAATTTAGTAAAGCGTAAATAGAGTGCAGGCTGACTGCGATGCTGCTGCTGCTCTGTCCGTACAGTGTCCCAGGGCTCTGCAAGCCTTGGGCACATCTGGAGCCCGAAGTTGGGGGAGAACTGCTCAGCAAACCTGCCGGAAAGCAAAGGTTGGTAACTACCAGAAAAGTGAGATTTCAGAAAGCTCCTGAGCTGCCTGTGTGCGAAGCACCCAGTAATTGGCTATGTGAGGAGCCAGACCACTGTGATTATGTTGAAGCAGTAATTAAATCCCTGTAAATCTGCATTATAATTAGCAGTCCGAACTCAGTTATCTAGTTTCCTGTTTCATTTTGAAAACGAAGTTAAACATGACGTACACAAACTTGTGTTACGAGCTCTGAAAGGGCAGGTTAAGACGAGGCTTGTGTTCTGAAACGGCTGCGTGGCCTGGAGCGCTTGGCGTGGGTTCGTGTGGTGGCCGTGCCATGTGCCGAAGCGGGAGCGGCTGCGGGAACGCCAGGAAGGCCCGAGTCTCCTCCGGGCACAGCGCGCAGCGATCCGTGGCTGTCACGCAGGAGGGAGGAGGGGAAAGGACCCATAAAACCTGCATTGAACTGGATTTGTAGGTGTGAAAAGGACACACGAGGGTCTGGCTGCTGTTTGAAATGGTCACGTTGCTGTTGTGTACCGCGAGCGATGAAAAGCAACAGCATGGACAATGAAAAGGTACTTAAGATTGGCCCCTGAGAATGTGTTTAAAATGCTGTTCTGTACAGAGGAACTGTGCAGGAGTTTTCAGCGTCATTTTCCTAGACTTGGGGCAGTTTTCAACAGCCGTTACACTGAAACGTGGTCATAAAATCTGTAGCGTGAGCCGTAGCGCCGGTGTGTTGGGACAGCGGGGCGGTTAATCCGCAGAGCGGGTAATCGAGCCGAGTAATGATCAGAACTGAATTGTCTATTACTAATCTTCAGTACAGCAATTCCAGAGAGATAATTTGTTTTAAAGGGGGGCAATTACAATCAAGCACATTCAGGAGGAAGGCCTGTACAGCAGCTCTGTAAACAACTCTAACAGCTTTGTGATAATTCGCTGGCCAAGTGAGAGTCTGCCCTCCTGTTATCTCAAACTAATTATTGCACTGTGCTGGTACAGAAGGTAACAGGACTCTACGGGTTATTTTTCAATCTAAAAAGGTCAGGATAACCTTGTGTTTCATGCTCTTTACTGCTATCTGTGACTTTCTTATAGCTTGGAACCAAAGGGGCGATACATAATGAATGTGGAGTTCAAAGGAAATCAGTTTCACAGGAGAAGGATTCTCTGTTGGGTGGTAACAAATGGCTGGTGAGAACCTCAGCGATGGGATGGGTGACCTTTTGCAAGGGCAGGGAGTGACAGGACGAGGGGTAACGGGTTTAAATGGAAAGAGGGAGACTGAGATGGAACATCAGGAAGGAATTCTTCCCGCAGAGGGTGGGGAGCACTGGGACAGGTTCCCAGAGAAGCTGTGGATGCCCCATCCCTGGCAGTGTCCAAGGCCAGGCTGGATGAGGCTGGGAGCAACCTGGGCTAGTGGAGGGTGTCCCTGCCCGTGGCAGGGGGGTTGGAACTGGATGATCTTTAAGGTTCCTTCCAACCCAAACCATGCTGTGATTCTATGAAAGCAGCACAGTTTTTCCTCCAGGTATTCATCTTGTCATGGGGGCATCTTCCCACATTAAAAAAAAAGCACAGGGTATAGTTTCTCATTAACATACTCATTACACAGTAAAGTGTCTCTAGACAAAATAGTGACTTGTTATCAGAAGAGAGAAATAACAGTGCCACTTTTTCCACATGAAATAGGTAAGATTAATAGCATCCCAGATTAGATGTACCTGTTTCTTTCCACTGACAATAAAAGGGTTGAGGTGATTAAGGTATAAATATCTCTGTCGCTGATGCCTGAACTTATTTAGGGTTCATTCAGCTTCGAAATAACCCAAATGTCAGTAAGAGTGTGTACCTGGACATGCCAGGCAAAACCCCCTTGTCCTTGTGTCTAAAATCCATGGGAAGTCACGCTGACAGCGTATCTTGTAGGAGTAGGGCTTAAGCTAATAAATTTATTATGACAAGAGTTTTTCTTACTGTGTTTTTGTACAAGCTGCCAACACAGTAGGACCCTCATTTCAATTCAGGCTTCCAAGCTCTGCAGTAGTAAAAACAAACACAAGCATACTTGCACAGGAATGAAAAGGTTGGTTTTTTTTTTTTAATTCTGCAGCTGTTCTTTGGGAGCCTTGAGGCCCCTGGCCTTGTGGGTGGGTGTTTTGTGCTTTTGCATAGGCAACATGGGTTGTTAACCCAGGGGACCCAACAGGCAGGCGGCGTACCGCTGCATTCTGAGGTCCGTTTGTGGAGTGCGTGTGCTGTCCTACGCCCTTCCAGCAAATGGACATTCCGTGGTCCTAAAGAGGTGGAGTCCTTGCCATAAGGAGGTAGCAGGAGGATGGGGAAAAACAAACCCTCGCCACCTCTTGGAAGGTCCTGAGGCATTTCAGCAGCGCAGGCACTTGCTGGGTGACGCTTCCCGTGTTCTAGCTCCCCCGGTAAACGCACAAAGCCATAATTCCTACTCAAATGACCTTCCTTGGTGGGAGAGGAACTTGTATGATAAATGGATGGACTTAAGGCAGTTTATGAATTGCCAAAGCCTCTTAAGCCAAATTGCTATTTTTACTTCATTAATTAGAATGTCTCCATATTGCAAACAGTGATGGTTTTACCCCAAAACAGATGGCTTCCTCCGTAGGAAATCTAACAACGTGAAAACACCAAATGCGCTGTTCGCTGATTAAAGTTTTACTTACGCTTTTACACTGAATGAGTTTGCATCTCTTTTCCATTATAAAATATGAAAAAGTACAGTTCCATTTTAAATAATTTAATGGCTGAGGCGAGGCAGAAGAAGTACAACGTGCGGCAGTCTGCCTGGCGTGAGTCTGTGGGGCAGGGCTTTCTGGCTTTACTTTGTGTGTAACAAAAAGTCATTTTCAACTTGGTTAATTTAAGAAATCGGAAGCTGCCAGGGCTGCAGGGATGTGGGAGTAGGATGTGCAGCGGTGGGTTTGGGAGGCAAGGGCAGACCCAGAGCTCTCGTGGGGCCGGGTCCTGCCCGGGCTGCGGGGCTCCTCAGCGCCTGGCTCCAGTATCTCTGCCCCGCTGCCTGCCTGGGCTCAGAACCGGCCGGGGGGGCTTCCAGTTCGGAGAGGGAAAGCCTTCAGCGTGATTCAGAGATGGGTTGGCACGGCGGAGGGATGGAGGGAGCACGGAGGAGAGCTGAAGAGGTTCATACTGCCTTTTCCCTCTGGTTTCTCTGCTTGCTTCAGGACGCAGTTGTAGGTGTTAGAGCACGGACGTTTAAAATGTTAGAAGCTGTGTGGCCTTTTCCTGAGCTTAAAAGTGCGTGCAAGTGTGGTTCCTCTGGTCCTTCGCTGCATACCAGGTGTCCTGTGCAGACGTTGATCTGCATGTAAAAAAGGGTTGTCTTTGAAATTAGTTATGGCAATCAGATACAAGATTTTTTTCCTTTTTAACATGAAGCACACCCTCATGTCTCCTCATCCTTTCTTCCTTCTCCTCTGCAGCTTTTTTGTTTGTTAGTTCGGGTTTGTGTGTGTCATGACGCCAGAGAGAATTAACTGAGGAGTCTCGGCTGAGATGTGGAAAATCATGTGAAGGAACATTTCATATTTTATTGATAAGCGTGAGACCCTGTTTAGTTTGCATTGAATAACAAGGCTTTAAATTGTTACTGGCTTTCTCCTTCAAAAAAAATATTCCTGTCATTTTCCTTGTCAATATTGTCTGTCATTGCACCCTGAGGAGGGAAGTCGGGAATGGGATGGGGGGTCGTGGGGATCCCGAGGACACAGACATGTGAAGGCTTGGGTGAGGCTGACGTTTCACATGACGGTGCGCTTACGTACATATATCCGTTTAACTGTATCATCTAGATCATTAAGCAGGGGTAGGAATGATGCTGCAGTGGAACCTGTTAACGAGCGCAAGCACAGTTCAGCCGCGGCCTCGGCGGGTCTGTTCCTCCCTTGTGCCTTTCCTAGCGAGAGCGGGGTTTGGGCTGGGAGCACACGGAGTTCACAGGGGGTTTGGGCTAACACAGTGCTGCTCCAGAGGCTTCGGTCCTGGGGTGCTGTGAGCTGGGGGGAGGGTTTGGAGAAGGGGTGAGCTCCCTGCACGGCCGGGAGCTCCGTCACCAGCTCTGTATGGGTGTCACTGTGCCCCGCAGCGCACGGTCACGGGGAGAAGGTGCTGGACACGACTTGTGAACCTCTTGGTTTCTGAGAAGGTGTCTTATCTGACAACACAGGACAATGCAGTATCTGCACAGCCAAAATGGGGGGGGATAGGTATTTATTGCATAAGGGCTCTTCCCTTGCGGCTGTTAAGGCTTCACTCCGGAGAGGGAAGGGAAAGCGAGCAGAGGGATCAATGCCGTGAGGGTTTGTGCGTGTGTACGGGCTTGAATAAACAGAAGGGGTTTGTTGTGATGAAGGTGTTGGCCTTAGGTCTGGGTAGTGCTTGCCCAGACAGTTTTAATATTGCATCGAAGGAGTTTGTTTTATTTATAAATGGCTGGTTACATGTTTTAGTATTTTTACTTTGGTTACTGAAGTACAATCATCTATTTATTCATGCAGTTTTGTTCTCTTTGATTAATTTCTCATGCATACCTGTTCCCCACCCCTTCTTTACTGCAGCTTTACTATAGTTTAAGGAAAAAATGCCCCAGTTTGAATTTAATGATGCTCTGTAGTGCTTATTTCTTGGTTCAATTAAATATCCTGAACAAAGAGAAAGACATCCTGCTTCCTCTGTGTGCCTAAATCATCATTTTTTTCAGGTGTCACTTACTAGTAACTCTGGTATAAAATTAGGATGATGCATCAGATCTATAGGCGCTAAAAATAATTTACACGAGCAGCGAGAGTACCTCTGAAGGTATCTTCTGACTATTGTTAGAAATCTGCTTTCCTTTATTCTTAGCCGGTTCACGTCTCTTGGTCGTTATGTAACTGAGATCTGCAGATGAAACAAAGGTGAATGATCCCCATCAGAGTACAGCAGTAACGAGTTTATCTCTGTTCTCACGCAGCTCTGTGCAGGAATGGACTAGTTCTGTTGTATTTAAGAGCTGAAATGCAGTTTAATAGTCATGATAGCTTCAGTTAGACATCTCCTCCAGGCTGTTACATCTCCCAGTTTCTTAGCTGCAAGTATCCTGAAAATTTCCATCTTAGTCCTTCAGGGGGTCACTGCACCGCCCAGCATCCGCCGCGCCACCAGCCGGTACCAGTCGTGTTCTCTGGGTTATGTGGCAAAGCAAAGATAAAGGGCTTGAAATCTTCCAGAAAAAGAGCAAGTTTCAAGTTCATCTATTAAGCGTGAAAGGATCACAACTCCCCGAGGTTTTTTTTCAGCGTGGGCTGATGAAAAGCCTTGCAGCAAAGGCAGAGGCTCCTGAAAACAATTTTCACCGTTAGTTTCAAAAGTATTTAAATTTGACTTTAGAAATGTGTCATTTGGGGCTGCAGTGACACTTTGTACGAGAACACCTGGTAATTGGCAGTGGGACAGCAGGATGTGGCAGTCGAGGCAGGTGATGAGTTGTTCTCTCTGCTCCCTGTTGCGGACACCCTTGACAAGGGGGAATAGTGCCTGGTAACCTTTGCCTCTCGGTTATTCCTGGTCAGCTGGGCCAGCGAAACACAGCTCTAACGACTTGATCAAATGAGTGCTCTCTTCCCGTTAATTGGGAAGATAAAAAATAGTAGCGGTACGGTGCAGCTGCCTTATTCACTTTGGAATCACGGCATTTCAGCCCTCTTTAACACTCAACTACGGGAGCGTGGAAACAGCGTAGGTACGTTAGTGATGGATTTAATAAGGAACGAGGAATCATCTGGTTGATTCCAAGCCAGCAGTAGTGGCTCAGAAAAGTCAGGTAACAGTCCTATCTGAGCAATATATTTCCCGTGATAAAAATCAGCCGTTACTGCTGCGTTCTGCTGCTGAGCTGATTTTTCTAACTTGTCTGCGATGCTAGCGGAGAAGGCGGCTGGAGCCAGCTGTTTCTTGGTGTTACACGCCGAAAACAAAATGGCTGGTCTATATTAGTGCTGTGAAATTGCAGCTGAAGAGCTAGCTGCAATTAAGTTATTTCTGTTGAATAGAAATTAAGCAAAATACAATGATTTTGACGGGTTGTTGGGCAGCTGTTATTGGGATGGAAGAAAGGGAAGCAGCCTTAAATTGAGTAAATTTGCAAACAAGTCTGCAGTTACTGCTGAAAATTCAAGTTTTTCTCTTCAGAAGTAGATGCTAGATGTGTTCTCAGCCACCCAATTAAGGAATTAAGTTGTGTTCTTACACTCCTGCTGACCGAGGCGCAGAGCTGGGTGCTCTTGCAGAGAAGATGGTGTGTACGGTGTGTATCAGAAATGCTTCGGTGCTTTTTTTTTACGTAACATTCCCTTCCAGCATAACTGTCTTCCCTTTTGGGAAGCCTCTGCCTAGAGGTTTACATGGCCACCTTCTAGACAGCTGATCTTACACCCATTGCAACAGAACAGTCATTCCTGAGCTGCAATGCCAAGAGTTGGATGATTCGGGATGAAAAACTTCACCTTCAGTCTGGGTCCATCTCAGATGAATTTGATGATTTTTTTGCTCGATATCCATAGATTGAGAGCTGCAGCTGAAGTGGCCTTTTTTTGCAAATGCTGCATTTGTTGAGTGTATAAACACTTCAGCCCTTGCACATGCTTTTATCTACCATGTGCTGAACAATATCGTTTATCCTGGTCTAAGGAAATGCATAGTTTCCCAAAGGATAAATAGAAAAAGGTGGGAGAATCACAGAATGGTTTGGGTTGGAAGGGAACTTAAAGCCCCCCCAGTCCCACCCCCTGCCACGGGCAGGGACACCCTCCACTAGCCCAGGTTGCTCCCAGCCTCATCCAGCCTGGCCTGGGACACTGCCAGGGATGGGGCACCCACAGCTTCTCTGGGCAACCTGTCCCAGTGCCCCCCACCCTCTCCGGGAAGAATTCCTTCCCGATGTCCCATCTCAATCTCCCTCTTTCAGGTTAAACCCGTTACCCCTTGTCCTGTCACTCCCTGCCCTTGGAAAAAATCCCCCCCAGCTTTCTTGTAGCCCCCCAGGCACTGGAAGGGGCTCTAAGGTCTCCCCAGAGCCTTCCCTTCTCCAGGCTGAACCCCCCAACTCCCCCAGCCTGTCCCCATGGCAGAGGGGCTCCAGCCCTCGGAGCATCCCCATGGCCCCCTCTGGACTCGCTCCAACAGCTCCGTGTCCTCCTGCTGTTGGGGGCCCACAGCTGGAGGCAGAACTGCAGGGGGGGTCTGCCCAGAGCAGAGCAGAGGGAATCACAGGTATTGCCACTGTAAAACACTACCCGGTGGGTGCTGTACCTTTAAGGCTGAGGTGTTTCAGAACATGAATTATGGTAAAATATTTTTCTTCTGAGTTTGTTTTATGCAAAAGTGTGGGCACCAAATTTATGGGGCTGTAAAGTCAAGAAGAACGATTGAGACTTTTGTAATAACATTTCCTGTAATAGCCCCGTAATGTGAACTGTGGAGGTTCTCACGGTGCCTTTGATATTTATCCCTTTTGATCTAAAAAGTGCAGCCTATATAAAGACTTCAAATTTTAAATGTTTTAATATGGAATGTCCATAATATTGTAAGCTTTAATTTATTTCAAAATCCTCTGGAGGGCCGTGTGTGTTTACAGGAGAAGCAGAGCCTGTTAGTAATAGGGAAGTGCTGTAATTGCAGGTGAAATGATTTCTTAGGTGTGATTCTCAGTGAATTGTGAGAACTACGTGATATTTAGGTGAGTGAGATACAGTTCTAGTATTTACTGTGAAATATTTCTATGCAGACGATCAGAACAGGGATTATGTCTTTACCATCACTCTGAGGAGTTGATTTACTGCTTTCTGCTGCTCCGATAGTCACATTTTACGTGGGCAGTATTTTTTAATTGTAAGGAATAAAATAAAAACTAGAGATTTTCAAAAGAGTTGTAACATGCACTGAGAAATTCCAACAGCCGCACTGCTCAGAAGGCGTTGAAAATTTAAAACCAGAATCTATGGAAGTGCCACTGTAATGCTAGGTAAATATCTAGCATGTGAAATGATTTTCAAGCTCTAGTAATGAAAGCCATAATATAGGGTTACTTTCTCTGGGAGATGCTGATTTAGTGGGATGTAAGGCAGGAAACTCACCTTTCATGTTACTGTAGTGCACTGTAAGGGTAAATCAAGCATATATGATTGAGAAATAGATCCTGGATGCACCCTAATAAACTCACCGTAAATATCAAGGCACCAGTGATAGGTATTATATATTTAAGTTTTTCTTTAGTTAGAGTCTGTCAAAATAATGTAAAAATATATGTTTTCAAGACTTCAGATTTACTTGAGGGAGAAAATGGGTACATCCACTTTCTTAGAACAGCAAGACTTTCATAACAGAAAAACTTCAAGTTCAGCTATCTTGTCTGGGGGTCCTTAACAGTTCTCTGGGCAGCAGTTTCTTAATATTTATTATTGATGTGATCTCTGAAATGACAAGTGCAGCACATCATGTCGCTGTAACATGCCGAACCATCACTCGGTAGCACACGTTCTGTTGGGGCAAGGCTTCAGCGTTCAGGTGTGCAAATTGGAGATTAACCTTCAGCTGATGGTGTCATCCTAATGCTGTGAGACTTCTGTAATAGCACCTTGGTACTTCCAACACCTCGGCTGGTTTTCCCGCTTGGAAAAGTTTCTCCATCTCCTGGTGGTGCCCACGTGGCCCTGACCGTTGGTGCCACGTAGGTGTCTTCGCCGGGTGCTCCACCTCCTGCCCAGGGAGCACGTGCTGGAAGGGCAGCTCGCCCACGCCGCTCCAACGGCTGGACTGGGGATGGGCTGGACGTGTAACGGAAATGTTCATTGTTTTGTGTTGCCGGGATTACTGCGACTTTATGAAAATGACAGCAGAGGGCATGGTCATTAGTCTGGATGCTTCTTAGCTACTGAGATGTGTTTTATAAAAGCTTCTGTTGCAGGCTTCCATTGTCGTCACAACAGTGTTGTCGGAGAGTTTTGCGGATGGCCAGTAAAACCTGCTGGGCTGGGAGGTGGGGATGTTTCGATACAAATAAAACTTAATTTGCCCAGTGGCTAGTGAAGGATTGTAATTAGGATCATCTGGAATTAAGAATGGCTGGAATTAAGAATGGTTTGGCACGAAACCCTTGTCACCCTGCCAGCCAACTCAGCAGGAGATGGAGCCTGCTCACCCTCCCGGAGCAGTGGTGTGAGGGGCTGGGGGCAGAGCCCATGGAGGTACCATCAGGGGAACCCAACAGGAACTCGCCTGGAGACCTCTTGTGGAAGCTGCCCTGGTTCAGTTCACATCATCCAGTACCAGTCAGTAAGGCAGAAATCCAAAAGCTTTTCTTACAAGGGCTCTCGGGACAAAGTATTATCACTGATCAGAATGGGATCAGTGGATGAGCATTACTGGAGAAGTGTATTTTTTGTCTTGTGTTTCGTGGTCGTGAATTAATCATCCAGATGAGAATCAAAGCTTTAGCATGGTGCTAGTGTTGTAACCATTCCCTTTTTCCTCATTTAGAGAGCTGTGGCTCAGCTTTATGCCACAAACAGCTCCAGATTTTAGTTAGACTCCCCAGAATTGGACTTCAGGTCATCTGCCTGACCAGTGCCACCAGCAAACTTTGCTTCGGGATCTTACTTCCTAGGGAGCTTAGCCAGAATGGTGGTCTGGGACAGGTTTCAGGGTGTGTGGGGCATTTATCTGACCTGATAAACCTGCAGTTGTACAAAAACCAACCAACCAAACCCCAAAATCCAGTCTCGATACGGACTTTCTTAAACACAGGTTGCTGGGAGGAAGGATTGCCCCTCCTTTCCCGGGTGGCTGACGTAAGCAAGAGGGCAGACACCTGCTACAGCAGTAAACAAGTCTTTGGTTTAATCTCATGCAGTGAAAGTTCGTGTTTCCATGGTGTCATAGTCTTGACCTGCCGTGAGCCCACGCGGGGAGATGGGGTGTTTCTTGCTGACGGTGCTTCCCTGAGACACCCCGGCATCGGGTGGTGCATATCCCACCTCCTTGTGCCTGCAGTGATCAGGTTCACGTTGCACCCAAGCTCTGGTGGGTTTGAAGATCACGTTCCGTAGCGGTTCATGGTCTCGGACTGCCACATGTAGCACAGGGTTGTGTTCAGTGTGACCTGGGTCCGGAGGAGGTGCCCCAGGGACGGGAGAGCAGCTTTCTTCCGGAGCATCGCAGTGCGCAGCGTGTGAGCAGCCAAGCCGTGCCCTGTGCTTGTAAGCGGCTCCTGTGCGGAGCTCCAAGGGAACGCTGGTCCGTCCAGACGAGAAATGCCGGAACAATCCCTCTGTTTTCATTCCCTGGACCCGATAAACCACACTGATTTCTGGGGGTTGTTGTGGAAGATGAGTAGGGACTCGGCAGGGTTTTGCAGCAGAGCTGCACGAACAAACCATGCTGCCCACCAGAAAATCATACCCAGCAAAAACCTTCACCACGGCGGGTGTTTTGTGGTGGGCACGGTTGCTTCGAGGTTTTGCTTATTATTTGCTGAAAAGGTGATTTTGTTGGTTGAGTGGTGAAAACTAATGGGGCCCCAAGGAGCAGCTTTTCTGGCATCCCAGAGAGCTCGAGATCTCACTCACAGGTTCCGTTTGGACAGGAGATGCTTGAGCACGAGTGTGCAGGCTTGATTTTTAGTATTAGAAGAGGGGGACAAAGAGGTGATTAGAAACATTGACACCTTACTCATTAGGTGGGCGTGTGGAACAGCAAGCCAGCTGGGAGAAAGCCTGTGGAGGGAGGAGAATACGGAGCGGCAGTTGGGAGCAGCAGCGCGTCCTTCGGAAAAGGAGTGAGGAAATACGGGCAGGTTAGGGGTGGTTATACTGAGGCCAAAAGAATGGTTTCTTTTTCAAATAAACAAACCAAAGAAAGTGCTGGTAATGACAAAAGAATCAACAAACTCCACAGAACTTATACATATTTTATCTGCCCTCCAGCGTAACACTTCGTGCATCAGTTGAATTTTATTTTCCCAGTAGCTTCACGTCTTGCAGCCATCTCCTTTCCCTTCAGAACAGCAGCAATCCTAAATAATAAAAGCCATAAAAAGGGGAAAGCCCCTGATCCGTACCATGGCACTGTAAGTTGTTCACATTCACCTACACGCTGTAGCCCACGAGTCTGGGTCTTCCCTGCTGCAGAGGTTTCTGCTGGCACAGGCGTCTCCGCGTGCTGCGGCTGCGATATCTGGTGGTCACTTGTTCTTTAAAGAGATTTCCTGGAAGTCATTTATCTCGGGAAAGCTGTCAGAGCACATAGTTTTGCTGCTGTTTCTGTAGACGGCCCTGCGTGTGCTCTGGGGAGCGTCAATGGTGTTTTGCTGGGGTGGGGGGGAGGGGGTGTGCGCAGAGGACAGCCACCGGCAAGCCGTGCTGGCACTTCTGCTCCGTTGCCCCGCAGCTCTTTCAAGTGTTTGTCCTTCTCATCGCCCCCAGTGGGAGCAAATATCAGAATCTGTTTTTGGGAGGGGGAAAACACCCCCTTCATCTGCTGTGAACAACACTTCAGTGAGCGTCACGAGGTAATGGAAGTGGTAAACCGTCACTGCTCTAAGAGGACGGTGTGTTTGTGCATGGCACTGTGTGAACACAGATGTGGGTAATCGGACCACTGCTCGAGGAGGCCAGCTGCTGCGTGGAGGTTACAGCACGTGCATTCGGTGTACGCAGGGCTCCAGGTGTAGCACTGACTGAACGTAGATCTTAAAGGATGTGCAATGTTTTGGTCTGGTTGTCCAGGCAAATACAGCAGGTATATACAAATACATAGATAACTATTTCCCTTGTGTGAGATTCAGCTAAATATCTGTTGGCAACTCAAGACCTTGATTCGTCGTTGTAGGATCGTCAGTGTTTCTCTCGGGGAGCGCTGTTGTCTTCAGCACCGTGTGCAGTTACCCTCTTTCTGTTGGGGGGGAAAAGAGGGATTCCTTGCTGAAAATGAAACTGGTTTGGGGGGATTCTTGGGGATTTTACTAGTAAACCCTTTATTTATTCTAACCTGAAGTTAATGAAAAGCTCATGCTTTAGTGGGCATAGTGTCTCACTTGTGAAGGTTTAAGAATAAGCTAATCAAAGCACACACTTTCGGGTTTTGCCACATGCAAATGAGTTGCTAATTTGAATATAGACATTAGAAAAAATTACCTGTAATTTGGTATTTTATTGACAGGGATTTGCTCTGGTTGCTTACCTGCTCCGGACAGGTTCGCGGGGCTCAGCTTTGGCACCCCAGGGGCTGCAGTGGGACCCCTGCAACGCCTTGTAGTGTCAGCAGCTGCGGACGTGGATCTCTGCTCTAGGTTCTTTGGCTCAGCAGGCTGTTTAAAAAATGTTTGAACCAAACAGAAGGACTAGTTAGGCATCTCCTTACTAAAGACCATGCCTTATTCTGTTTTGTTCAGAGTATTCTATACATTGAGAAGCCAGTTTAAGGATGGTTCTCTACTGATCAGCCCTTTAAAGTCCTCAAAAGACTTTTGTCTTTTTGAAGGTAATCAAGATGTAGCATCAGCTTTGAAATGTTTTGAAAGCAAAACTGGTTCTGTCTTTTTTTTAGGAGTGTACGATGTGTTGGAGTGGGGTTGACACCTAGATTCTCCCCGCTGACAGGTCGAAAAATGCATTGTCACCCTTTAAACTCCGGGCTGGCTATTGATGTGTGCTCCGCTTACGGGTAGCAAGTACCCTTGTCTGTATGCCTGCTAGTCGTCATTACGGGTGACACGTAGTTACATCGTGGGAACAGAAACATTTCCTTTGAAATCAGAAGTTTCCTTGGAATATAGATGAGCCCTGTCTGGTGGAATGCAGCTCGGTTGCCTGGGGCTAACGCACTGAGTAACTCGGGCACATCGCAGGCTGTTTTCTCGCTATTGCTTTGATGCATTTGTGAAAGCCTTTCTGTTGCTTTCTGCTGTATGCATTTACCTTTGGTACACATTGCCGTATTGACTTGATCCATAAAAAGATAAGGAGGAATGGCAGGTGCCTAAGAAACTCTGGCTTGCTCTGCTTTAGTGCCTTTTAAGTTCATTTGGTTGCCGCTCCAGACATAGTTGGAAGCTTTCCTTCCAGCTGTGGCTGTAAAGGAAAAAGGTGAGTCATGCTGTAACTGTGCTTCCTCCGTGCAGGTTCTCATAAACATGGGACAGAAGGATAAAACCTATGAAGAGTACAGCTCTAAGTGCCCTGGTCCAAGTCAGTGTTGCTTTGAGTAGGAGGCGTTGGACCTGCTGAATGGCAGAGGTCCCGGCGTAGATCGCGCTGTGAGCATCAGTCGCTGAGGTCAAGGACATACAGTCCCAAAGTACTTCACTTAAAAGACAAGCAAAACCCTCTTAGGTTAAAACAATAACAACAACATACATTTGTAATTCTCCTTTCTGTGGCTCAAGAAGAGAATAAGCAGAGATCTGTTCAAATAGAACTTTTTTTCCATCCTAAGTGGTTTTTCTACAGTTTGAAGAGTGAAATGGAGCTCTAGAAAAGGATTCAGGGATTGATTTGTTCTTGTTGTACTAGCAGGAGTAATAAGGAATCTGTAGACTGAACTCTGCAGCCAGTCAGTATCCCTCTGTCCTTTAATGGCGATGAATAAATATAATTACTGGCCTGGTAATGCTTGATGTCAATTAAGAAGAAAGGGTTGAGCTGGGTTGTGTAATGTATTTGACTGTTCTAGCTAACCTAAATAAAACATGTAGCTGTTCAGAAGACTTAATTGCCATTAATCGCTCAAGCAGCTGTGTGACTTGGCAAATGCCGGAAGAATTAGGTATAAGGGTGATGCTATTTCTGTGTAACACCAGATACACTAAAACTGAATGTGCACAGATTATTATTTTTCCTTGTTATCTCCTCCCCTTCGACCCCCAGAGAACTGAACACGTAGCAGTAATATACTATGTGTAGAATTTAGGAATAGGATGGATCTTCTTAAACCACAGGGAAGGGATTTTTGTCCCTAAACCCCAAAATAAGTATGTTTTGAAGGGCACTTTTGCCTGGATAGCAACATTTGCATATAGCTTAGATGGCTAAACCCACTCCATTCCTGTTGGATTGTGAATCAGATGTGCAGGACAGACGTTTCTGGAGCCCTTTGAGCGGAAGTCCAGCTCCTAATGGGTATTTACAGAATCAGGCTACAGTCTCCTGGAGCTGGAGCGTGCTGGAAGTGAAGCAACGGCTTGCCTGAACGCTGGGTCTGGTGTGATGCTGCGGGGAGCGGTTACGGGTGCAAGGGATAGCGGTGCTCTTGCAGTCCACTGCCTTTAAACATGAACCATGTGTGGTGGCGGGATCTTAACCCACGCACTGGTACTTCAGCAGGCTGCCAGAACCGCTTGGCTCCTCGGTTCACAGCTAGCTTCAAAAGCAGTAGGTAACTTGCTGTCCGAGGCTATGGCTGGCGCGGTCCGTAGCGTGCAGGGCGAGCAGTGCTGCGGACGCGGCAGGTCCGGGTTCGGTGACGTGCGTGAGGTAATGGGTGTTATGCAAATGGCTCCCCTTGCCAGACAACCCTGGGCTGCTGTTTTGTCCATAAATGTCGATGTAGGGCTTAAGTGTGGGAGGTCTTATCTCTGCAGAATTGAATTCTCCCAGGCAAGCAGTTGGACCGTATCACGGCAGTGATGCCATTGGATTACAGGGTCTGTTTACTGCGTAAGCAGTTTAGTTCCATTAGAAGGATTGGGGTTTTTCTGTTGATCCTGGGAGAACAGCAATTTATCGTTATTTGGGGCTATGTTATTTACTGGAGATGTTGCCCAGCTGTTTGCCTCTGACGTCCACAAAGATGGGGCCGTGGGTGAGTTTGCGTTAAGGAGCAGAAGCGGCAGCGTGCTCGCGGGTTACCGTACGAACGACTTCAGTCTTGATTGTTCAGTGCTATTTAAATTGTGAAACACCACGCAGTGACTGTGGAGAAGGGGTTGATGTGTCAGCGTCGGTGTTTAAAGCCTGTGTGAACAGATTAAAGGTGTGTGTAACTCCAGCAGAGTAACACAGCGCAGGCGCGTAGCTGCCTCTCGCCCTCCCACCTTGCGAGGCAAACTGCTGCTGGCTGGGCACCCACAAGCTTTGCCCAGGGCTCCCGCGACTGCTCTCCTTCCGTACAGCTTCCCCTTCCGCCTGGGTCCGGATGAAGCCCGTGTGTTGACCTGCGAAGCAGCACGCACGGTGGGGGCAACGGGGCATGACCCCGGCCTGCTGGTTGTATTCACGCATACAATCCCATTTCTGTGGTGGCTGTAGTGTCGTTCAAACCATCAGCACAGTGCAAGGTGTTTGCACTTTACGGCTAAATTCTTTCACTTCCCCCCACTTTCACCTTTTGCACCATCCTTGTAAGCACCAGGCTGTCCTGACCGGGCTGCCGTGGGGGCGCTGGGAGCTGGCTCAGCGGCAGCTCTGCCAGTGGCACAAAGCCCCTGGGCGTGAAGTGCCTGCAAGGCGACAGGGGTCTGTAGCTCTCCATGGTGCGCCGGCTGGGGGATTTTTGTTGGCGCAGGAGGTTTGGGCTTTACGTTTTATTAAAAAGGATATTTCAACTGGTCTTTCAAGTGGTGTGAATTGAAGCAAATGTCTGGAAGTCAGAATTAACGCAAAGCCTGACTGATGGTCCCACGGAGCGTTTTTGCTGGGGTTGTGTATGGATTTGATTTTGATAAAAGTCACGTTTTCGGAGAGTGCAAGGCGAGGTAAGTTGGGCAGAGGGGGTGCAAACTGGTTATACTATCAGTGGGATAATTAATAGTAGCTAATCAGCTTTGAGGTCATAGACACAGGCATGCATGCACATACTTGCAAATGAGAAAATAATGTCTTGGACAAGAGTGGAGGCGAAAAGGTTGTGTTTCCAGTTTGATCCTGTGACAGGAAGGGCTAATGAAGTACAGGAGCAGATGTGCAAGACATTCTTAAGTAGGACGAGAGAGAGCATGGGGTTTTTATGGCAGACATCGGTGAGGTCAGTAGTGCTCTGCTGCAGTCAGTGCTGATGTCAGCGTTTCAGAACAGGGGTTGCAAAATTTGGGAGACTACAGAAAGCCACAACGAGCTGCAGGGTGTAGGAATGAAGTGTCGCACCCTGGGAGATGAGGAGTTCTGCGTGGGAAGGTTGTCGGGAAGGGGGGAGCTGACGGAACTGTGCTGTACAGGACGTTGATGGGAGTACAGGTACCGTAGGGGCACTCAGCCCAGTACAGCGGTGCTTCACACAGAGCAGGTAACACAAACGGAGATGGGGACTGGGAATGATGAAGAAAGGCACCGTGCTTTAACGACAAATAATCATCGGTGCTCAGTGAATGGAAGTGATTTTTTGGCAGCAATGGAGCAGGTGGCTTCGGTCAAACATAACTGAATGAAATGACATGGTTTCTGCGCTGCAGGAAGGCAGGCCGGGGCGTCTGACGGGTCCTGCCGGGCTCTGACGGAAGCTGATGCTAAAAGAGAAATGATCCTCAAATGGGAAACCAGCAGTATGTGTCTGTGTACGTACACACACCTGTGTCCATATACATTAAAAAAAATCAGTCAGTTGTCTATGAGGAAAAACTTTGGGAATAGTCTTGCCTGCTGTAAACGTGGCAGGTGCCCGGGCTGGCTCCTTGCTGAGGACTGTTGTGCCTTCTGTTCCAGAGAGGCTTGAGAATTGCCTCTCAGAAACAGGTATTTGTTTGCATTAGCTTTGCAGTCCGCTGTAGCTCTGGGAGAAGGAGGTACAGTGTTCCCTGATGTTTCTATTACGATGCACAGAGCTCTTGAGTTATGTGTTCATTCTTTTGGAGAAGCTGGATCTGTGAAAGCCTGAGAAGAATTATCTAATCAGGAGAATTTGTACCTGCTCATAAAAGCAGAATTTTTTTTTGGACATATGACTCGGTCATTATGTATTCAGGTTAAGTTTCCCTCCTTTTGACTTCTGCTCCATCTTTGCAGGAAACCTTTTGAGTTTGTTACTGCCGTATCAAATCTTGTTTCATCTTTATGACTAAGCTGAGCTTAAATGTGCAGCAGCCTATCTCGAGGCATTTGCATTTTCTTCTCTTGACCTGACAGCGCTGGCTGACAGCTCACAGCTCTCTGCTAATGGCCAATAATGCCCACAGCCCAGGGAGAGGCTGATACTGGCCTGCCTTCAGCCTGCCACCATCTATGGAGCTTTTTTGGGAGCATGAGGAATAAATTGGGACAGTCAGGGGTTTTTTTTTCTTTTCCTTTTTCTTTGCTTCTCCACTCATGACCTACCATGAATTTGGAAATGGAGTCCAAAGCTGAATAACGAGCTCTCCTTTCATTTCATCAAGGAGATGTTTTTGTGCATTCCTAATTTGCTTGCTCATTCAAATTTTCGGCTAAGTCCAATTCATGTATCATTAAATACTCTCCTAACCTGCGGTCTGTAGGTTGCTTTCAGCCAGGTCATGGTGTTAGGAATTCTTCAGAATCTTGCATCTGCATCTCCAAACAAATAGTAAATTTTTTTAAAGTCTGAAAGCCATTTACATTAACGGATGGTTTGAATTCTGCTTATAGTTTCACGTGTGTGTGCGATACGCTGCGCCTCTTCCTCCGCTTTGTGACTTTTATGCGATCGGCCTGCCTGGCTTTGCACTAGCCGCCTGCTCGAGGAAGCGAACAGGAAAACTTAGTCATCATTTATCTAATCAGCAGAACAGCTGTTTCACTGCAAACTTTCATTAATAAACTTCAAAGTTTGTCTACGTAAATAGAATAATTTTCGCCCTAACAGGTTTCTCCATAATCTCCTGTATAGCAGTAATTTTTAAAGTGTAATTATTTTACATAATGTAATGCGATGCAAAACTTGGCCTCATTAAATTAAATGCTCAACAGTCTCAGGTTTAAATTGCCAAGCAAAACAAAGATAAGTATAAACAATTTTTTTTTTTTTAGCAATAATTTACAGCTCATGCAGGTAGTTGGGGCAGCATGAGGGAAACATAACAGCTCATCAGGCACTGAGAGCGAAGGCAGACGAGCCCAGCGTAAAGCCACTGCTGAGCCTGGTCACAGGCAAGATTACAAACATCATTATCAACATAAATCAACACAAGAGAAATGTGTCTGTGCACAGGGGCTTGATTTAGTTGAAATCCTAACTCTTGGTTTGGGTTATGTTGACGTACTTTCAGGTGAAAATGGCTTGTTTTCATGGCTTGTTTTCATGGCAGTAACTGGAGCGGTGCTGGCAAGGGTGTCCATACCTATGGAATGGGAGTATCTTCAAAAGTTTATCAACAAAATTATTCTGGTGAAAAATTACACGCTCAGACTTATATAGTCATACTGAAAGAAAAGCTGGCTAGGATGAAGAACAAAAATAAAACATTAGCCAAGTAGGATGGGGTTAAAGGGTCCCTGTGCAGCACCCGCAGGCAAGAGGGGGCTGCAGAGGGGCTGCGGAGGGACCACGGTCCCGAGATTTTCCACTGGGATTTAAGCTCACGTTTAGCCTTGAAAGTGGGTTTCCTCAGCCAGGCTCTGGCCTGTTTTGTGGCTTCTCATCACGCTGTGCCCGGAGCTGCCCGGTCGATGGTGGGTGTGCTGGGGCCGTGCTGGGATGACTGAGGGGTCCCTGCTCCGCTCGCGGCTCCCAGTGTTTTCCCCAAGGCCACTCCGTGCATGTAAGCGTATGGAGATCACTTGTGGGAGAGGATGGAAATCACTTAGTCTAACCAAGTTCTCCCAGATGAAATCCTCGGATTAACGCTCCTTTCCTTGCCAAATCCTGCCTGAACTGTGAACCCGGCTGGGAAGGAGCGGGAGGAGTTTCTGCAGCAGCTGGCGACACCCCGGCGGTTTAACCCACCGAAATGCATCTCCACTGATAGGGCCTGAGCTTCTCTGTTAATGGGCCTGTAGTCCCAGCTAACTGACGTCACTGTACGGAGCAGGAGTGGTGTCAGGACTGAGGCCCACGGAGGAAAATCTGTGTGCTGCTGAAGTGCTGTGGAATGAGGCTCGAAGGTCCCACCCGTCCTTGGATGTCCAGTCATGGGTTGGTAGATCATAGTTTCACCTCACACGTCTGCCAGTCTCTGCCGAAGCCTGCTGCTCTTCCCCAGAGTTTTCTGGATCCGGGGCTGTGCCAGGTCACTGGGGCAGTGGGTTCTGCTTTTCCCCAGGGAGGGAGGGAGGCAGTTTGCATGGAAATGTCGCAAATGCAGCCAAACACCCCACGGCCAGTGGTTCTGGGTTGTCCTGTACCTCCTCTTGGCTCTCAGTCTGGTTCCCCGTGTGGAGGCGCAGCCGTGTTTTGGGAATTCGGCGAGCCTTTGCCATGTTGCATGTGTTTTGGTGGGGTACATTGTCAGGAATGCAGTTGGGGGTCGATGCCGTATCCCTGTTGCCGCCCCAGCCGGGTGAATTCTTACTTCTTCTGTCTTTTCCTTGCAAAGTTTCCTGACATTGGAAGGTTTTAGGTAACCTCTGACACGGATTCTGGGTTTGAATTTTGTACCATCTGCTGTCTCAGATGCTTCTGCGGTGGCAAGATGCAGGCAGAGCATGCGAAAGCAACACTCAGACTGCATGTACCATTTTTTTAACAAGAAAACGGTCAGGGTTTTTGCCAATGCAGTTTTTTTTAAGGCAATTACTTTTTGCTTTCATTTTAAAACAATTTGCATTTAGGTTATTGATTATTTACCATGTAAATAACTTCTTAATTGCTTCTGATTACATTTACTATCTGTAAGAATTTTCATTTGTGGGTTTTTATCTCCTCTCTAGTCAAGAAGGGATTTTTTTGCTGCTGTATGCATGAACAGCACTATATGGTCATGGTAAATCCCCGTTTCTGGTAGATGCTTGGCTGGTTATCGATCTGTGCTCCATGACTTGCATTTCTTTGAGGAGTGGCTTTCTCACTCCTTCAAATGGATAGCCTTTGTAGCAGCATTTGCTGCAATATTGATGCAAGAGAAGTTCTGTGGTTCTAAAATTGCTTTCTTTCACCCTAGCAGCTTCTTGCCCTTGTCTGTGAATATTTCATTCTCCTTCAAGAATGATGGAGGAGATGGAATGTATTCTTGCCTTCTAGGGTGTGAGCAATCCACAACTGCATTTTAATTGACAAAAAATGTTTATAAGCCATCACACAAAATGTGCTACTACTAGATTGATTGTACCTCCTGGTTGATAAATCAAAAAAACTTACTATAAAGAGCTGCTGTAAATGTATTAATTAGCGAGATTTATGTCTGGTCTCTGCAAAGCAGTTAGCGATGTGCGTACACCTCAACAGCAGCTTGCTTGGGCTGGTGCTGCAGCGACAGGCTGGCGCAGCATCCCTTGGCCTGGGCAGGCTCTGTCCTGGGCAGCCACGATGTCCTAATGCTTTGCTGTTCCTCCATTTCCTTTTCTAGAGCCTTTTGTGTTGTTCCTGACTAAATTCAGCATCTGCAGTACTTGAGATGAGCCTTGCTTGGCGGTGGGGATTGCTGTGTAACGTCAGACTGTGTGGTGTTGTGAAGTGCCAGCTAGGATTAGTGTAGGAACATCTAGAAATAGTTCAGTGGGGAGGAAACCTGCTACCGGTACAAAGTGGTACTGCATGTATCTGCATCGCTTTGCCTTTGATCTTTCCGGCAGAATTTCTTCAATACTTAATTTTTTAAGCCCCGTCTGTCAGTATTTGTACATGTGTACGTGTGTATGTGTCGTGGTTTAACTCCGGCTAGCAAAATACCATGTGTATGTTACTACTCCTTGAGTAGTATGTGGAAAATAATTTTTTAGAAATAATTACTCATTCTAATTACTCTCAAGGCTGAGAGGATTAGGCTTGTTCAGCCTAGAGAAGAGAAGGTTCTGGGGAGACCTTAGAGCTCCTTTCAGTGCCTGGGGGGGCTACAAGGAAGCTGGGGGGGGACTTTTCCCAAGGGCAGGGAGTGACAGGACAAGGGGTGATGGGTTTAAACTGCAAGAGGGAGATTGAGATGGGCCATCAGGAAGGAATTCTTCCCGCAGAGGGTGGCAGCACTGGGACAGGTTCCCAGAGAAGCTGTGGATGCCCCATCCCTGGGAGTGTCCAAGGCCAGGCTGGATGAGGCTGGGAGCAACCTGGGACAGTGGAGGGTGTCTCTGCCCATGGCAGGGGGTGGGACTGGCTGGGCTTTAGGGTCCCTTCCCACCCAAACCGTGCTGTGATTTTATGATTCTTCAAACTGTTAACCTCTTTCCATGTTTTACTGTAGGAGGTTGGGTGGTGTTTATGATCACGGGCCGTAAGCTGTGACTGCGGCCGTCTGAAGTTTTTGCTGTTGCCGTATAGAGCCACAGGAGCCGTAAGGAAGTTGACTCCTGAGGAGGTTTGGGTTGCATTATTCCTGCGGTGGTGTTTAAGCATAGCTTTTAAAATGTAGTTGTTTGGATTCCAGGAGGTAACAGACTGGAAGAAGGGTTTTGGTTGTTTTTGGTGGAAATACCTTTGCAAAATGTTTTAATTAGTTCCTTAAGATACTGGTAGTGCATACGCTGGAGATGGAACGGAAGAATTCATTCAGCTGCAGAATGCAACAAGATCTGGTAATGGAAAATAATCCTCAGGGTTGCATCTGGTTGAGAAAACAGTGAAATGCTAAGAAATACAAGGTTTTCAGATGGGATTTTTTTGTCTTCTTTTCCCTTTTGTTTTTCCTTGGTTATCTTACGGTAGTTTCTCCAGCACATTCAGACCCAACCAGTAGTTAAATGATTTTCTTCAGTATTAAAAACCACACCAGACTGGTAACACTTTTCATACCAGCCTGTCCGAGGATGTTTAGTTGCGACAGTACTGCGGTGATCATCACATGCACACTTAAAGCTGGAAGACCTCCGCTTCAAACTGCATGTTAATTGTGACAAATCCGAATACAGAAGTGCTGCTACACCCTGCCCAAACCCCATTTCCTGTAATCGGTCATCGCTGAATCAATACGGTTGGCCCGGGTAATTGAATTATGTTCGTCTGGGCAGCAAAGCGTCGCAGTTCGCAGGTGGAAGCAGGGATGCACAGTCTGAGCACTGCCGCGGTCACTGATGCGCCCTGGGATCTTGGGAACATCATTAGAGGGGTGTTAGCGCCAGTGCCTCTAGGCTTGTGTGGCGGAATTAACACTTTGGTACCCGTGGAGCTAATTAAAGACGTCAGGAGGACACGTTGGCCATAGCTGCTCTAACTATACGATACGGTGTATGGCGTCGTGCAAGGACAAAACGTTTTGAGTTGTAAAACCAAGGGTAACCTCCACCTTTGCAAGTATTTGAAATACTTGGCTTGGGGTTTGGTAGGCTGTGCCTGTGCTTTGCTGGGAGGTAGGACAGCCACAGAGCTGAGCATCTGGGGGGCAGCAGCAGCAGATGTGGCGTGCAGCGCTCCCATGCCTGTGCCCCGGCATGCGCCCGTTTGCTGGCCCCGTGCAGGTAGTGCCTGCTGTCCCCCGGCGCTGTTCCGTCACCTGGTCGGTTGTGCTCTGGTTAATCCCCTGGGGGAGAGCTAATCCCCCAGGGAAAGATGGCATTGGTGTTCCCGCGGGTTCGGTCAAGGCCAATATAATGTTTTTAACATGGCACTTATGGATTTGGGGGATTTCAGAGCCTTTTTCCTATGGAACAGGGCTTTGAATCTGTAATAAACCTCTTTCTCTGTGCTCTTCTGCCGTCGTGCGGGGATCGCTGAGTGCTCGCAGCAGAGTGCCTGCCATCAGAGTAACCTATTTTGAGCTTCAGTCACTTGGACCAATTTCTCAACGCATTTTAGGACAGATGACCACTAAGCCGTCCTAAAAATGCTGTTTGAACTTTTTAATTGGAGGAACACACACAAATGCAAAGACAAAGTTTGCCCTGTGAAATAGGTAGCTCTGGTAGCTGTTCAGAAAAGCATATGTTGTATATAGTGTTAATTGGTTTTAGTTAATGACAGTTGAACGTGTTCAGTCAGTTGGAATAATTAGTATATCTGTCATGCTTTTTATTTGAAGCTGAAAATGCTTGTGGTTGGTAGGTCCCAGACAGCCCCATTCGGGTGTACAAGTACTTTCTAATTTACAGATGGAGAGCGAAAGCATGTTGAGTCAGTGATGACGAGGAGGGAATTTGGAAGTCAGTCACCGCTGATCCTCCCTCGCTCTTGTCCCCTTCCCTTGTCGCCAACACGCGGCCACTTCGCCCAGGCACCGAATGCTCTCGCGTGCAGAACAAAGAGTTTCCCCACCTTGGTCACTTTTAAACCTCGTTACAACCGTACTGTCTGTGGAGTTGTTCTCTGACCGCCTTTTGAAATATTCTGGTTATTTTTGTGTTTTCCTACCTCCTTTTCCCCCCGATACATGTTTATTATTCCATCTGTTCGTGTTGGAAGGAGTAAGGATTCGTAACTCGCTCTGCTTGTGTGCTAACAGCAGGTTTAATTCTGTGCTAATTCAGTTTGAAAGTGAGACCTCCTCCTCTCAAAACACAGGAGACCACATCTTGCAAGGGGCTGGAAGGATGTTTTGTTCTGCTGCAAGAAAGGCACCAATTTGTGCTTTAGTGTAAGCGAAAACACGTTTGTTTTCATACCTTCCTGTTTAACTTGTAGCTCTGGGTCCTGCCTCATAGGAGCACATACTGATAAGGCTGACGGAAGCTGTTTCGCCTCCGTGGAAGCTCCCCTGGGCACCGTGTCTGAGGCACGTCTGTGAGGAGGTTCCGACCCGAGGCACAGTTGGGCAGAGCGGGACAGAGCCGCGAGCGTGTCGGAGCAGCTGGGGCGGCCCGTGGGAGGTGGGGGGTGTGGGGAGAGCAGGGCGCCTGGAAGGGGTGTGCTTTCTGCTCCCCATGCAGTTAGGAAGGGGGTTTCCGTTTCGCCGTGGTTGAAAGGGCGGAGGGCTAGCCCCAGCAGTGAGCAGCTGCGCTCTGGGGAGGAGGAAGGGCGAAGGGATGGGCCCATCTCTTCTCCCTGGGCCGCAGTAGGGTTGATGCAGTGCCCGGGTGTTGGCTGCTTCAGGGTGACCTCACCACCTGGCTGGGTCTTGCCAAATACCTAATTTGGGGCATCTTTAACAAAATTTCTTGTAACTTGGTAACTCCAAGCTACAGCTTCTGCTGCGTTAGATCGAAAATGCTCTGCGGCGGATCCAACCGCCGCCTCTGTCATTCGTAGCAGCAGCAGGGAGCAGGGTGTGAGTCCCCACGTCTCGGCTGGGAGGGTGTCCTCATACGCGGTCTCCAGGCTGCGTCGGGAGGTTGGACCCAAGGTGCGTTCCTCAGGTCGGAGCTACGTTTTGTTGTGTGATGTTACGCTGATGCGCTAATGAAGAGCCTGCCAGTTGTGAAAGAGCAAGGCCTGGGAGAGATCCCTGGGGCTTGGAGAAAAGGCCCGGGGGGGGGGGGTGGTGCAGTTTGCTTTTAAGAAAGAAAAATTTGGGGGAAAGGAGGTCCAGGTGAACAGTCAGTGGAGGCAACAAACCTCACTTACCTGTTCACCTCGGTTATCTTCTGGGTGTCACACGGTTTGCTGACAAAAGGTTGTCTTCTGCTTGTCAGAACAATAATAGAAGTTAGACGTGCAAAATGGTGCAGTAATACTGTTTCACTCAGTGGTGCTCTGAGTCACCCAGTGCTCTGATTTTGATAGCAACGGAGATATTTGGTCTGAAATAAATGTCTGGGTTTTCCATCTCATGTGAAAGGGTAAATTTTAAATTTCTTCCAGAACCATTAACAAAATGCTATTTGGAGTATTTGCTCACAAATTCTGAGAAAAACATATTTTCTATCATCACATCAATACTATGTCCAACTATTAAACCTATTTATTGTCTTGTAAAACAGACAGTGCTTGCCTTTAACCACGTCAGTGAAGTTCTCTCTGACTTTGGTGGTTTGATCAGCTTCCTCCAGGCCGTCCGTCGCGGTTCCTCAGCCTTTATTGAGGGGGTGGGTAAAATTCCACCCCATGTATCCGCGTCTGTGTTTCCTTACAGTGAGTTCTGAGAAGGCGAGTGCTTCTTATTTTTCTCCTCTCTGAAAGTTGTTACTGTGGGGTTTTTATCTGCTCATCCTGGGTCATTCTCTATTGCCCCCATAGGAGCTTGGAACATAATTTCAGAAAAATAATTATAAGTTGATGCATGTAGATTGCTGCAAATTAGTACCTTTCTGATTCAGTGACAGCAAACATTACATCCAGCTGATTACTTCCTCCACTGCCCCATTAACTTTTAAGTAGTTTCCAGAAAGACCTGCCTTACACTTATTTAAATGATTAAAATAGTGAGGCTACTTCTATCCCTTTTGGTAACTCGATTGAAAGGGTGTTCATCAAAACGGTTTCAGGGACAAGTACTGAAAATTTGCACGGTAAATCTAAACAAAATTCCTCCGCGAAAGTGCGGCGAGCTTAGATGGCCGATTTGGCCGAGTGTTTAGAAACACTGATGTGATTTAACCCAAATCTCACTGACAGTGAGTGGGACATAGAAGTCACAGCAAGTCTAGTTCTTTTGAAAATCTATTTGCTAATCTAATTTTATATTGAGTCTGGGTCCTGTCACTTTTTCTGGTCCTGTTTTTGAACAAACGTGCTTCTCTACAGAAGAATTACTACAGTGTGTATTTGGTCAGTTTAGGGATGTCTACACTGGAGAAACTAGGAGTTATGGTGACTTTAAAGCTTTATTCTATCTAAAGATTATGGATGCTTCATATTTTTTAATAAAGAAGTTATGGATAAAAATAAAAAGAAGCCACCAAAGTGTTCAGCATGAACACGTATGCTTCCAGTATGTGTGGAAAGGTATGCTTACCTTGAAAATATGGATTGAATAGGGGTACATTGACTTCTGGGTGATATTTTGTGTTTGCCTTGGCTGTTTGCGTCCCTGTACGTCTGCTTTTACCCTTTCTGACAGCCATTTGGAGAAATTAAAGAACGATGGTGTCCCTCCAGAATGCTTTCTGTGCTTGAGATCGTTCCTTAATGAGCTCGAATACCGTGCAGGTACTGAGGGTAGCTGGCCTTTGTTTATAAATTTAGGTAATGTACTTACTAATGCCATTTTATAGTGCATGAGGTATAAAGTGCACACACATTTTTACAGTTATGGATAAAATCTGTAATGTAATTTCATAAGCTTTAATGGAATAACCAAGCCAGAGTGTGCACTCGTATCCTGGTCTTTAGGTGTATTAACAAAGTAGTTGGCAACAACACGGGGTTTCTGAGCTCCATCATGTCCTGTTACAGCCATAACTCCAGAAATAAATTGTTCATAATGTTGAGCATTTTATGATATTCGAGGGTATTTTCAAACCAGCCTCAACTGGAGTCAGTGCCCACCGTGTGTCAGCACTGACTGTTCCTTTGCTTGCTGCTCACATATCCCGTGGGACTGCGTGTAACACCCAGTCAGGTAAACCCCTCGTCCCTGTTAAACGTGCCGTCATCTTCCACTTTCAGCTGAAGCATTTCAAAACACAGCCTGGCATTTCCATTTTCTTAAATACCAGCCGTTTGCAGAAAGGGAAGGAAGGATTTTGGGGGCGCTGGGTTGTTACTGAGTACGGTATCGTATTTATGAAAACACTGCTGTGACTTCCACCGCCCGTTGCTCGGCGTTGCAAACCGCACATGGCTGGAAGGCTGCTGTGGCTTGGGTGGGTGGTGGGTTTTGGTGTGGTGGGTGGGTTTTGGTGTGTTGGTGTCAGGGCAGGGCTGTAATCGAGGTGGGCTTTTCCTTTTTGACATGTTGAAATCTCGCTGCTCACGCTGCTTTTGGGGCGTGCTCTCGGCCACTGGATGAGATCCGTGCATCTGGTGTGCGTGAGAGTCGAGGAGCTTGAAGGATGCGTTCGGCATTCTCTTGAACGCTAATTGCAGAAAAATAACTGCACAGACGTGGTACGTCTTGTCTGGCTCGTGTGATTGGTGTGAACTCTCAGAGCTGTTCGTAAGGAGTTCAACATGCTGGGGACCTCTTTGTTGATGATGCAGTGCTTAATACGCCAGGTCTGTCCTATAGTTCCACCACTAAAAATCTTCCACCCTCAACACCCCCGAGTACCTCCCCCCCCGCACCCCAGCACTCCCTCTGGGGAGTGACTCTGGCGGGGGGGGGAGGGTAGATACTTCATTCTGTTAGTAGATTAATGCAGTTCTTAATTTGTATGATAATACTTACTTTAGCACAACGGTACTTTCGTACTGGCTTTCTGAAGCAGAAGACCCCCTCCCACACTCAATAATCAGGAAGAATTTTTGATTAAAATGATTCTTTTAAGCGCCAGGCTCAGCCCGCCGCTCCGTTTGGGTACATTTTGCCTCTTTCCAGGCACAGCCAGCCCCTGGGAGAGCAGCAGGCTTGGCACATGTCCTTCCTTGCCTGGCTGGAATCCATCGGGATCGCTGAGAGCGAGATTTGCAACTGCCGCCCCGACGCGGGGCTGAGCCGCTGCGGGCTCCGGAGACAGGCTTCTGCAGCCGCCGCGAGGGCTGGGGCCGTCCGGCTGCCGTCCCCCCACGCTTCGATCCGGCCTGCTCTCCATCCCCGTGGAAAATTTGCTATTCATTTGGTTTTTTCCCCTGCGCCTGTGTTTGGGAGCACGATGGCAGTTGGGAGCCACATCGCCTGACGTGCCGCGCGCAAGGCAGCCCTTCCCTTCCGCAGGGATGCCGGGCTGGGCTGGACTGGGAGCAGCTCCGAACTGCTGGACTGGCTTTGTGTGAGTCTTCTGCGTTTTCCAAATAGCGTTTGGGTGCCGGGCAGGGTTCAGGTATTGATTTCTGAGCTGTTGCAGCAGGGCACACTGTCACTCGCTGTCAGAGCTCAGCTGATGCGGTCGGTTCTTGCCGCAGATCTCCCAGCATGCGTGAAGCAGCCTGACCCACCCTTTTATTTTTCTGCCTTAAAAATTGCTTTGTCAGAGAAGAGAACCGGGAAGATGTTTGGTCACGTTGTGTGGCTTACACCCTGGTTTAATTAAACAGGGGAAGAGGAATCTGGGGCTGGTGGCACTTCGTTTTATTTAAAACTTGTTGTCTTTGCCTTAAATGTGAACGCCGGGCGGTGAGGTGATGCTGAAGGTGCTGTGCTGTTTGCTGACACCAGATCGTGTCGTTGCAGATGCATCTCGCTCGGCTTTGCGGACCGGCTTCACTAATTGCGGCGCAGTGCTTTGTGCAGTGGATTTATTTGGGGGGCTTGCTGCAAGGCTCGGGATTTTCTTTTCCCTCCACGAGCAGTTCGTTCAAAGGCGACAGTTGTTCTGTGCCTTGGGGAGGATTTGTTGTGTCACTGGTTTTAAATGAAGAACTGGTAAAATCGGGGGGGGGGCAAGCAGGCGAGGAAGCATGGGAAGCAGGCGTTTCTCAGACCCATCTATGGTAGGAGAGACTGCTTTTCTGAAGCTGTTCCTAAAGACGATTGTGGGAGATTGCTTAATCCCTTGTGATTGAGAGGAAGAATTAATAGCTATTACTTGTTTGCTGTGCTTGCCACACCATCGGCCCCTCCGACGGCCCTCGCTGGATTCCTGACCCCAGTTCCCGGCGAGTGCAGTCGGGGGGACTGAGGTGCGGATGAGGCAGCATCCTTAGGAAATTAAATCGTGGGTACATCTCTTAACACTAATGTATTTAAAATTAAAAAAGTAACCATGTTTCCCTTTCTCTCATCGCTAGACACAAGAGAATATGGATTACTGAGTCAATATTTTACTGTGTCATTGATTTCCCTTGGGACCTTTGTAAAAAATAACTTATTTTCTGCTTTTCGTGTCACCTTTTGTAGAAGCTCCTTAACCAGGTTTACCTGTTCTGATTTTCATTTTAAATTAACACAGATATCTGTGCTTTCTAGCAATGGTTTCACAACCGATTTACTTTTGGTGACCTCTTTTAGATACTGTATCTGAGGCTTTTTCAGGAACCTGTGGTGTTTCACCATGTGGACAGTCAGCAACTGAGTTGATTGCACTGCCAGGAGTGATATGTCTACAAACTGTTGTCCCAATAGTAGGTCATGCCTATAAATAATAGGTCTCGCTAAAGCAAATACTAACTACTGCCTGAAATCGTGTATAAATAGAATAACAGTGTTGCTGGAAGGACGGAGTCCTGACATGCACAGAGGTGAACACTCTCAGGACTGTAAACCCAAGTACTTGGAAGTTTGAAAACGTGAGAATTAATGTTCCCTTAGCAACAGTAATTTGCCCCTTTTTTTGCATGTATATTAAGATAACTCTTTAATTATGCATGGTATTGTTCCCTAGTAACCTTGTTCCTCCACTGCAGGGAGTGGAGTGTGCTCAAAATTTTGATTTGTAGCAAAGAGAGGAAAAAATTAAATAGTTCAATCCTTCAGCTCCTAACTGCGGGCTGTTCCTTATCTTCCTGCACTCTTCTGCCTTTTCCCCATACAACTTCAATTCTGCAGGTACAAGCCTTCTCCAACGCCTGGTGTTGATTTGTTTCTATTTTTTCATATTTCTATTGCAATTTTTCATCATTTCACAGTTCCTGCCCACATGGGGGAAGGTGCCCGTGCTGCCCCGGGGGCTCCGTCCTGCCTGCTTTTACTTGAATATACAGGGCACGGCAGATGGGGAGGGTCGGTGGTCCGCCGGGTAGAGGGGAGGGGGCGTTCAGAAACAGCCCTCGCTTGTCTGGCTGCCTTACGATGTGCATAAATAGAACCACGGGTTCGCTGTGAGTGTGCGAGCGACAGCGTTACACCGGCTGTGCTTGTGCTCACGCTGTTGCTCATCCAAAGCCCCGAGTGCTCTGGAGGGTGCCCACTCGGTCATGCCGTGTTTCTCCCCTGCCACAGCCTTCGCTGCAACGGCACCAACTGCAGCAGCAGCGGGTGAGCGCGAGTGCACGCTGACTAACGACGTAATACGTGCTGAGTCATCAGATTAGTTTTTTGCCTTTCCCACCCTCCTACATTGATTTGGGAAGTTAATTTACTGTGATCTTTCTCTCCCCCTTAATATACTGTGTAACTCGCAGATTACCTGAGAAATCCATAGCAGACAGAGTCCTCGGCAGCAGCTCCTCAGACCTAACGGCTTTGGCAGCGCGTCGGCACCGATTTGCACCTTACCATGGAGCGCTGGAGAGCAGGATCAGCTCTGCCGGCCCTCGGCTCTGCCGGCTTGGTGGACTCGCAGAGCACGAGTACTGGTTTTGTTCCAGCCAAGTGACTAGAGGAGAGATCCCGTCCTTCCCAGTGATCTTGGGTAGATTAATCCCTCCTTAGGCACGGAGTATTCCAGCAGCACGGCTGCCGATGGGCTGGTGTGGGAGGGCTTTGAGCTCCCATCAGCTGTTCTGTAAATTCACGTAGAAAATACCTGTTTCACTTCAGCAGAGCAGCTGGCTTCTGAGCGACCCGAACCCTCTCCCTCTGGGCTAAAAGGTAGCAGGTTTTTCTTTAAATCAGGAGCACGCTTGTCTCCAGATTTGGTCCATTGTAGAAAATCCAAGTAGGATGTAGATTCCTGGTAAAGCTGTTGGGCAGCAGCCTGCTGTCTTCCAACCAGCAGCGTGTCTTTCCTCCCTACCAAAGGTGGTGTCAAGGAGGAACCTTGTTGTTCCTGTTAACGGGGGAACCAAATTTTGGAAGAGATGCAAACCAGTTGGGATAAACTGTAGGTTGATGCTTCAGTTCCACGGTTCCCCTGTTGCCCCTCATCTCATGAAAGCAAGAGACCTTCATGTTCCCACCTCCAGCACTGGGAGATGGTGGCTCTTGTTGCTGAGAGCAGTGCCAGGTCCCCAGAGAATGATGTTTTCTTTCACTGATCCTCGGAATGCCAGGGGTCGGGGAACGATGCCGGATGGCGTTTGTCTGAAAGACGTAGGTCTGAGACGGGTGGGAGTTTAACCCAGCTGGGCGAGGAGGGTGGAGGACCTTGGGAGATCTGCAGGAAGGGGAATGGGGCTGAACTGGAGCAGAACCATGCTGGGGATGCAATGCCTACGTGTGCTTTTTACAAGAGCCCAGTTTAAGGAAAACCAGAATAATTGGAGTGAGCACAGTCCATACTGCGTCTGTTCCTTCATCTCCAGAATTTACCCCACCCAGCAGCACTGAGTGGAGAGGTCAGGCATCCCCCTTGCTATGGAATTATGGTTTAAGGCCAATTTCGTCCTTAAAGCCCTTTGTCTAATTTGCAGAACTCTTCCCTCTCTGTCAGGCATATACTGGGAGTTTGGGGGAAATATGTAGCTTTCTGAGATGAATTAGAATAAGGGCATTTGAAGTTAATTTGGAACATCTGTTTATGGTAGTGAAACACTGTTATTAATGTAATGAAATATCAGCTGCCTTCGGTGTTCGAAAGTACGTGACTGAAGTGAGAGTTGCGCCGTTGTCTAAATCTCGCTGCAAAGCGCTCAGGGAAAAGTTACTCCATGAATTGAAGAAAGCAAACCAGCTTCATGTCTCCAAACACTCCTTCGGTGTGCTGTAGTTTTAAAAGCAAAAATAGCGTTGGATTTTGAAGTCCTATTTCAGAGGCTTTTCAAAATGTGATTTAACCCGACTGTGCTGCATCCTCTGTCCACGGGGACCTGCTGGGTTGTTCCCAGGGCGGTTCGGGGCCGTGAGGTCCATCCCTGCCACGTAGCCGGGTTGTGGCACGTGTGCTGTCCCGCCAGGTCACATCCTGCAGCATCTCCCAGTTGGGAGTGCGCCTCCAGCGAACCAAACCCGCCCTCTTCCCTGCTCTGTGCGGGTGGGGAGCGGGTTGCCAGGGCCCGCCTGGGGCTCACCTGGATGGGCCTGGCAAGGTGCTCGTTTAGCATCACTCGCAGGAGCTGTGCGAAGACTGGGTTTGTCTTTGGGTGAGGCTTATGTGGCTTTCGATAAATACAGGGTTCTGCTCCTGATTTTAATACTGTGACTTTCTTTTTGTAACACCTCGTCTTTTGAAACTTTCAGTCCCTATCATTATCTTGCACTGTGCATCGATGCTGGGAACTCAGAGGTTTTTTTTCTTCGTAACTGAAGTGTCGTCCGCGCGGGCTCGTCGCCCTCGGCGATGGTGACTGTGTCTGTACGCGCAGCAGCGTTCAAAGCCAACCTTGTGTATGACAAGGAAGAACGCAGAGATAGTGATCTATTAATCCTCCATGAGATTAATGCTCTTCTGTGCCAGCCGGGCTGTAGGAAGGCGCAGTGGAACTAACCCCAAGAGGGAATCTCCAGGCTAAGAACCACTTCTGGAAGGCATCAGAATTGCCGTCGTATTCGCAATGTCGCACCCCTCTCACAACCAGAATAGCAAAGCGAGCAGGGAAATGCCGCGCTCTGTGGCCTCCCGGCACCTGGCAGTCAGGGCGGCTTCCCGGGGCACGCGCAGCCCATCTGACGTGCAGGACTTCTGGGCTGCTTTAGCGGGCTTTGGGATGCTGACCCCAGTGTGCAGCTGCTGCGTGACCCGGGCAACCTGCAAAGGTGACTGGAAATCACATTGCCGGCACCCATTCGAGGTGCCTGAACGTTGCTGAGGGAAACTGAGGGCTGGAAGCGTTTTGCCAAGGGAAAGGAGACAACCCCCGTAGCCTGGGCTGTGATCCTGCTTTTCTGGGGGGTAGCGGTAAACCCAAATGTTCGGTCGCTTGATTAGTTCAGCTGTTGTGCGCCAGTACCCAAGTTGCCTTTCAAACCAGTGAGAGGTGTAGCTCCCAGGGAGTGTGAGCTGATAAAGCTGAATTACGGTATGGCATAGCAGCCGTCTGTAGATACAGACAGCTATATATATCTGTACAGACACACACACATATCGGAGTGCAGCTGCTTTTAGTATAATCAAAAAGTATAAATGCTGAAATCAACTATTGAATTTTTAAATGGCTATTTAAGAATTCCGTTCTTTCAAAACTATTTTTAAAGATTCTAAAAGCTTCCCCTTCCCCTGCCATAAGGTGTAATAGCCTCTGAAACACAGCCTGCATTTTAAATGCCTGCTTTCGCTTTTTCACGATCTGCATAGCTCGACTTCTTTTTGCTCTCAGCTTGCGCAAACCCCGTGTGCTCAAGCGTCTGTATTGATGTGCATATCTATTGTTTCTAATCTGGTCAGTTGATCGATGAAGAGCGGCGTGTAATTAATTGTATAATATTGTGCACAATGTCCCGCTCTACATTTATCCAGATGGATTTGTTATTTGTTAGCTGTAGCTGCTTTCCTAAACAGCTTCAAGAGGACATAATAAGAGTGGTTTTGTTCTTCCCTGCCTTCCCGTTTTTTAGCTGACAAATAATTTTAAAGGGGAACAATTTCAAAGAATATTCCTTTGTAAAAATTTTTTAGCCTGGATCTCTTTCATCATATGCTTAATATTTTTTATATATTGATATAACCGTCCAAACTGGAGATGCACAGTTTGGTTACTGTTTCATGCAGCTGTCTGTGGGGTCAGTAGTGGAAATTAAACGCCTGCTTATATCCCGAGGACCCCACAGATTTCATTTGCAGTGAGCCGGGGAGAAACTGGAAGGAACAGCAGAGCAGTCAGCAGTTTGCCCCGTTTCAGTCTGCAGGAGGGACCTTGGTTGTGCTGTTCCTGCAGGATAGGTGATGGTACTCAAGGAAAAGTTGCATCTGCCTGACCTGTCCACTATGATGTTCTACTTCTGCTGTTTTGGTTCTCATGCAGATGGAGGGAACGAGGAGCCACCAGACCGAAGACAGGCAAGTGTAGACTCCCGTCAGAGCCGATCTGGGCAAGGTAAACCTTAGTGTTGTTCTGCCTCAGTGACTCGTTTCTCATTTGTCCACCTTTTTTATATATATATTGTGTTTTTCATGAGGCCATGCAATCTTTCAGAGTTTCGTGACTATCGTTATTCTCCACAGAGCTACAAATCTACTAATACTCACAAACCGGATTATTTGGTAGAGGTTGAAGGAGTTTAGGCTACTTTGTGGTGCAGCACAGGCCACGTACATGCAGAGCGCAGGGCATCTCCGTGTTGCAGACGGAGGGACGGCGCTCACACAAGGGCGGTTGTTGGAGCTGATGGTGTAAAGCCTTCAGCACACACCAGCACAAGTCAGTGGGCCACTGGCGTGCGGTCACCGCTTGCCTTCCTCCCCGACTGCGAAGGGGAGAATGCGACAGGTTCTCAACGACCAGGCTATTCTTTCCCCCAGCCCCCGTGATGTGATAGAGGTGGCATCTGTGTGCTCCTCCTTGGGGGGGTGAGCAGCCACGGCTTACGGCTTCTGCTTTGTTTCACCCGACAGGAATATGGCGAAAGGTCCTAGGAGAAGAGTAATGAAAGTAGGTTTTATATTACTTAAATAATGATTCTACAAACTCCTTTGTTGAGCATCCCTCGTTCACAATAGGCTCGGTGGTTAAAACCACCGTGTAACGGGGATTTCTGTCACTGACAACAGCAGCTCTTAGATCTCTGCTGGCTTACGTCTCCTTTGAAGTAGCTTGCTGAAAGTTTTAAGCACTTGCTCGCTTGGGAGAGTGGTGAAAATGCTGGTATTTTCACACGGCTCCTGAGACTGAGAAGCATTTTCTGGAGGCACAGCTCTAGTAGGTGCTGTGTGCATTGACTTATTTTCTCTTTGGGATTGCAGCAATAATTTTCCTTTCATTTAGGTTCAAGCCTGTTGTTGTCATGGTGTCCTAATGACTTATTATGGAGACATTTTCTCCAGAGCATTGTTCCTTTTTGGCAGTATTCCAGCGTTGCCCGAGCAAAATTATTGCAAGTGATTGAAGCCTGTGATCAGAATTAGGGGGATCGGAATTTAGAGTGGAAACCCTGAAGCCCAGGGTCAACAGCTGAAACTGCTCTGATGATCTGAGATCTTTTTAAATAATAAATTTTAAAATAATAATAAATTTTTCCTATTTTAAAATCTATTATTTTATATTGTCTTATTTTAAAGTAGAACAGTTAAAAGTAGGAGAGAACAAGGGAATTTGAATTGCATACGCCGTGATAGCTTGCATGCAAGTAGCATTTCTGTGCTTCGAGAACACAGAACGAATGGTTTCCCTTCTGCAGACGCTGTTAGTGCAGATGAAGTCGCTGCTGTGTTAGTTCTGCAGCCTGGGCCTTGTCCGCTGCTCTGCCGTCAGTCCCTGTGATGTCCCTTCACCTGGCTGGGCTCTGTCCCTCGGCTGGTTGCTACAAGGCACAGCAGCTCGGGTGCAGCTGCTGGTGGGAGCTGCCTGCTGCGTGTCCCCACGGTTCTTTCAGACCCTGTTCTCTCAGGTTACGTTTCAGCCTATTTATTCAGCATCTCGGCTGCTGTGGAGAAGCACCAGTTCTGGGCAGAGGACATGGGGCTTTTCTTGCAAACACTTGCCAAAGAATGACGAACATACAGCTGTTTGCCTCAATGAGTCTGACTTTAGGAGTTGCAGGAGCTAGCAAGAAGTTTCAGCATGAGAATGGACTAGAGGGGGAAACGTGAAAAATTACTTCCATCTTCTGGGAGCAACCAGCTTCCACATGAACTGTTTGCACTGGATCAATGGATGTGACTGTAGACACAGGCTTTCTGTGGCGTGGAAGAAGCCTCTTTGCTCCATGAAAGTGTTATCTTTAACTTTGCCCCGTCCTGTGCCCCTACATTGCTGTCTGTCTGCACATGGTACTGTGTATTTTTCATAGTGAGGGGCTAAGGGGTTTTATTGTGCTTAGATAAACCAGCCAGCAGAAATGCGGTGGTTGTCTGTCTTGTGTTTGAACTTCCATGTTGCTGCATGTGATGCCCAAGTATTACAGTTGTCCATAAAGTTTTATTGTCTTGGAAAACGTCAGGAAATAGTTGATTAGCTCAGACATACACTTTGCAGTAACATTTCATTTGAATATGTGTTACAGACAAGATGTCAGAGGTCCATTTCAGCTGTGAGTGATCCCTAATTTGAGGGTTTGATAAACCCAATATTCTTTCTGACTGAAACAGATTTAAGGCTGTTTCAGTTACGTTTGTGTGTGTGTTCGCTCCAGCAAGGATGAGACAGAAATATTGACATTTGTGGAATGAAAATAGTACGTTGTGGATGTTTTGTGAGTTCACCTGTTGTAAACCATTTGAATTCTAAGACGGAAAATATTCCTGAAGACTTTGCAAAGCTATCATCACTGGGGTTTTTTCTATACAAAGTATTGCCCCAGTTTCCCTCGGTTTCAGGTAAAGATTGGTCAAAGATGCTGTGAACTTACACCACAATAACCAGTGAAACGCGCGCTGACTTTGAAACCTTTCCCAGACGTTCTGTTGCAGAAGATACCTAGTGTTACAGTTCCCTTAATACCTAAAATCTAGCCTGAGGAAATCTATTTTTAAGAATCAAAGTCAATGATGACAAATCTTTTGGGTTTTGGTGTCTGGTTCCAAATGTATTTTGAAAAACCGTGGTGGCTTGTTCCTGTCGGTGCCAATGCCAGTTTTGGCACCGATGCCCGTTTCCGTTTCCTGGCGCTTGCAGGTGAACAGGTTTGCAGAGTCAGCAGAGGTGTTCAGCTCGCAGTAACCCTGGAAAAAGCGAGGTCCTCCATCAGCTTATGTCACGTGGGCTCTACAGGGAGCCAGTAATTATGGTTGGCAATGCACAGCTGGAAGAAGTCAATTTTTTTTGCTACATTAGCAGCGTGCTGTCCATTTATCCCCTTCTGGAAAAATTATGCCCTAGTGGATCCATTGCATTTTTTTGGGTGATTAGCAGCAAAAACTTAGAAACAAGATCATCAAACATGAGATAGCGAGCACTGCTGGGCACTAGCACTGTCCCGCGTGTGGTGGGACAGACTCAGGCTTGCTCCTGAGAGCACATGCATGTCTCCAGCATACCTCGTGTGTCCTGTCCGCCTGGTGTGCTGCGTGCGGTGCGATGGCAGGGGGTCTGAGCTATGGTTCCCACCGCTGAAGCTGAGGTCGTTGTGCGTAGCTGTGCTGGTCAGGGGCCTGTCAAATGGGAGACCCCGGGGTGGTGCTCAGCTGGCTGAAGGTGGCAGCGGAGCTGCCCATCGCCCTCGGCTGCTTTGTAGTCCATGGAGAGGTCATGGATGGAGTCAGTGGAGTGTCTGGGGTGGGATTCTTCTCTTCCTGAAGCAGAACTGTAAAACGTGTCATCAGATAATCTTGTCCTAAACTCCCTGCCTTCTAGAAGCACTTCTAGACAGCCTGCTTGGCTGTCAACACCTCTTGTGGACACCAGAATTAAATGGGAGGAGCGCAGTTTCAGCACACCAAAGTGCTGCTGGTGTGTGTGAGCGAACAGGAGCGACGAAATGCTTTGGAGGTGGACGTAAGCGCAGACTCCGTGTCTCTAAGGATGCGGTGCTGAGGGTAGGTGGATCACGGTTGCACACGGAGCCTCACTTGGTCGGTCTCAAGCGAGGCTGAGCTGCTGCTCATGTAGAAATGGTAATAACAGCCAGGGAAAAGGGGTAAGGCAGCAATTCTAATTTTCTCTGACTATAGCCAGAGCGTGCACACGAGATTTGGCTATCTGGGTATAGAAGGCATGATATTGTCATCAACAGCAGCTTTTAATACAGGAAAAAAAAGACTAACAGTGATCTCTTCCCCCTTGAAGGGATGTACTCCGTTGGAGCTTTCGTGTGCACACTTAATTAAAGCAGCGTGAAATGAATAGCAAAACATCGGTGTCTGGCTCATAGTTTGTGGCAATAATGACAATATCTCTGATGAATAAAACATAGCCAACTGTAGCTTACTTACTAGAGCATACGGAAGTTAAAAACATCACCTCTGTAAAGATTAGGCTTGGCATGTGTGCTCAGTAAACTACTGTGCATGTGGGAAGCGCTCTGTGCGCAGGAGAGGGGAAGTCATACTTCGAACTGTCAAATATGGTGTATCCGTAAGGCGTGTTACTGCTTGCTTGGGTTTCGAGTAGAAAATGATGCAAAAATGCTGGGAGGATCCTGAAAGTTGGCGTCAGGAACGGGTACATTTTAGCCCCAAATGGTACTACTCCCTCTTAGTCCACTTCTGGAGCTTGTCCGAGTCTTTTGACAGTCATTCCAATATGGGTTTTTCCTCCAATCATAAATAATATGTTGAGCTGTTCCCACTGTCCTTTGGCTATCATGGAATCTGCTTTGGGTGGGAAGGGACCTTAAAGCCCCCCCAGCCCCACGCCCTGCCATGGGCAGGGACACCTTCCACTAGCCCAGGTTGCTCCCAGCCTCATCCAGCCTGGCCTTGGACACTGCCAGGGATGGGGCACCCACAGCTTCTCTGGGAACCTGTCCCAGTTCTCCCCACCCTCTGCGGGAAGAATATTTGGAATAAAGTTAGTCCATGGCCTCCTGAAGTGCCACGTGTTTGAGGCATTTACCCTTTTGTTTCCTCCCCCCTCTCGCCTGTCTACCCTTCTGCTAGCAGTTACGTTTTCTCTTTCAAACATACTCACACAAGCCACTGAGAAGCACACAGCTACCCGATGGAAATCGAACCATACATGTCTTTGTGGAGGGAAAACATCAGTAGGTCCTTAAAGCTACAATCCCTCTGCTGAAGGTGTGGCAGGATTGTAATCTTCTTACATTATCTGTAATGAAATATTGATGTTAACAGTCTGGTTTTGCGGATGAATTATCAGTTGTCTGCGTTAGGTAGATCTTACTGACCAGGGGTTCCTACCAGAGGTTTCCATGTTCGGCAGCTCACAGGGACCTTACAGCTCCCAACCCCTGCCGATCCAGAGTACCTGCCCTTCGTCTGTCATTAATGTTTATTGCCACAGTTACCAATATCTGCCTTTATTGTTCTGTCTCCTCCTGTTGACATGTTACTGGGTGTCTTCCATGTGGGTCTGTAGTGATGTGACCCCCACAGGCTTTGTGGGGCTCTGGGTGCTTCTCTGTGTTTGTTAGGGGAGAGGTGGGGGCAGCTTTGGAGGGTTTCTTCTTCTGTTTTGGGTCTGTATTTTTTTTTTTTTACGCTGAAGGTCCTTACACTGAAATGTAATTCAGCTGGGTGGGGTTTTTTAGAAATACACAATCTAAACTTATTAGCAAAAGCATTATTGCTTTGTGGAAGTTGTGTTTAACGCTGGTGAATCTGGGCTTCTGAAAGACAAAACCATCAAAAGGCATTCTTCAGCTATGCTGCTGATAATGTGGAGAGGTGTGCTGAGCTGCTGTTCCAGGAATAGCTTCTCCAAGAGAAGTGTCAAGAGCATGTGAGATGAACAGGAGGCAGCAGCCGTCCCTGCGGGTCCGGGAACAGCGTGCAGCGAGGTGGCTCTGGGGCTGCGCTCGCCCCAGCCCCTCTCTGGGAATGATAAAAGCAGGAGACTCCCTCATATTCTGACCACTTCCTTTTCATTTTTATATTCCCACCAGGCACCTCCACAGAGAACGACTGTGCTTTTGAACCAGACTACGCTATTCCGCCACTCCCAGTGACCGAAGGTATGCAGCACATTCGGATTATGGAGGGCATGTCCCGCTCCCTTCCATCCTCCCCCTTACTCACACATCAGTCTATCAGTGTTCGGCTCCAACCTGTGAAGAAGTTAACTGGTAAGGACTTTAAATAAAGTTCAGTGGGGCTTTTAAGGTCCGTTGGTGCAAAAATCTGTAAGAAAACGCTTTGAACGAGCTTCTGTGTACAAGTCACCATTTGTTTATTGTAGCAGCTACTTCGGTCGAACCCAGGAACGGGTTGGATTTCACACCGACAGAGAAATCTGTTCTGAAAATGATCTCTCTGTTTTACAAATACTCTCTAGTTTTCTGAGGCGTTTCTCGCAGCGTGTGTTTCAGTTCCACTTTGGATGGTGGTTTATGCACAGTGAAAGTGCTACAGTAACTTGAAAGAACTCTGCTAAAATTTTGAATGCTGAGAGAATACATCAGAGAAGTGATAACTTACACAGCACAGTGATCTTTGATTTTTCATAGTTCATGCATATTTTTTAACTGTTTTGTTTATCTAATCTGCTGGGATTGTGGTGTGAACAACTGGAGGTTTTAAAGTAGTTGGATTTTCAGAAGCGCTTGGGGTCTAACAGCCCGTTAAAAGCCTGACATCGTTGTTTCTCCTGGTAGCAGTTTTGAGAAACTTGCTTCTTGCCTAAAATCTGACGTCCCTCCGTGTCTGTCTGTGAAAACAATCAGGCGGCGCACTCACTGCGTTTGTGCTGTGAGAAACCTCCAAGAAGAATTTTTACCCGATATTATCAGATCGGTGCTTGCAAAGGAGAGTTCTGATACGCTCTGTACCTTGTGTTTGCCCTCTGGTGAAAGGAGAAATGGAGAAGGACAGGAGGAGAGATTCCTGGATCGTGACGAGTCACTTTGCGGGATCTCTTGGTGGTCTGAGCCTGTTCGGTCCAGTGGAGCTTGAGAGGTGCAAGAGTCAGGCAGAAGGAGATACAAAAGGACGTGAAAGTAGTTTAAGAAAGAAGTCAGTGCCTTACTCTGCTGTCTTCGGCACCAGTTTCCCACCACTGAGAACTTCAAAGTGTGGCTGAAGTTCTGCCTTAAAACGTGAAGCCCTAAACCAGCCTTTTAGCGGAAATGACAAGAGCTCCGTTGTTCAGAGGCTGGTTCTTCGGGAGGGTTGGTGATGTGACACTTGGGGGGTTTATGGCGTTTTGGAGGTTTTTGCAACACCTCCTTTTTAGGAGTATCCTTCAGCCTGCAGTCCTGAGTCAGGGCTGTGCAGCTGGGGGCTCTGACCCCCTGTCCGTCTGTCCGTCGGCATTCCCTTCTCTTCTGCGGCACAGCTAAGGGCACGGTGTGTTATGCTTTACCAGAGTAGTACCTGAAGCAAGCTGCCTTTAGAAGTTTGGTTTTGACTTTTAGAATAATAAAATTCAGTAGCAGATGACAAAAGGAGTTTCAAATTCAATTAATTTCAGCTTAGTGTCTCTAAAACCTTGTTAGTTGTTATTCTAGTTCCCAGCACTTCCCTCTGGTATGAACGCGCTGCTTGCAGTGCCTTGAGGGGTGGAATTCTGTGTGCTTGTGATGAACTCTTTTTCCGTTGTCGTGCCACATAGCAATGGGTAGGTGTGGAATCCACAACCCTCCTGCCACGAAAAGTATAGGTTGTGAAAAATGACAGAAATAAATCAAGGCTATTTTTCTCCTCACAGCACGTCTGTACTTGGTTAATTTGGTGTGTAGTGTATAGCTAGTTTATTCCTGCTTTTCCTGTGAGTTTTCTGGCATGATCTTCACAATCGTCCAGTTCATTTTCCTTTTAGTGTCTGAGTTACTTGTAGGGACTTGGTGGATAAAGGAAGGGAACCGATGTCATCAACCTGGACTTGTGCAAAGCATTTGATGCCGTCCCACGCAACGTCCTTGCCTCTAAATTGGAGAGAAATGGATTTGAGGGATGGACCGCTCGGTGGATAAGGAACTGGCTGGCTGGTCACACTCAGAGAGTTGTGGTCAATGGCTCAGTGTCTGAGCGGAGGGCAGTGACGAGCGGCGTTCCTCAGGGGTTGGTACTAGGCAGGTGCTATTTGTCATCTCCGTCAGTGACATGGATGGTGGGATCGAGTGCCCCCTCAGCAAGTTTGCTGACAACACCGAGCTGTGTGGGGCGGTGACGTGCTGAGGGAAGGGATGGCATCCAGAGGGACCTGGACAGGTGGGACCGTGCCCACCGCATGGAGTTCAACAGGGCCAAGGGCAAGAGCCTGCACCTGGGTTGGGGCAATCCCAAATACAGGGACAGGCTGGGTGGAGAATGGATCGAGAGCAGCCCTGGGGAAAAGGACCTGGGGGTGCTGGGGGATGAGAAGCTGGACACGAGCCGGCCGTGTGCGCTGGCAGCCCAGAAAGCCAACCGTACCCTGGGCTGTATCCAGAGCAGCGTGGCCAGCAAGGCGAGGGAGGGGATTCTCCCCCTCTGCTCTGCTCTGGGGAGACCCCACCTCGAGTGCTGCGTCCAGCTGTGGGGCTCCCAACAGCAGGAGGATATTGACCAGTTGGAGTGAGTCCAGAGGAGGCCACAGAGATGCTCCGAGGGCTGGAGCCCCTCTGCCATGGGGACAGGCTGGGGGAGTTGGGGGGTTCAGTCTGGAGAAGGGAAGGCTCTGGGGAGACCTTAGAGCCCCTTCCAGTGCCTGGGGGGGCTACAAGAAAGCTGGGGGGGATTTTTTCCAAGGGTAGGGAGTGACAGGACAAGGAGTAATGGGTTTAAACAGAAAGAGGGAGATGGAGATGGGCCATCAGGAAGAAATTCTTCACGGAGAGGGTGGGGGGCACTGGGACAGGTTGCCCAGAGAAGCTGTGGATGCCCCATCCCTGGGAGTGTCCAAGGCCAGGCTGGATGAGGCTTGGAGCAACCTGGGCTAGTGGAGGGTGTCCCTGCCCATGGCAGGGGGTGGGACTGGGTGGGCTTTAAGGTCCCTTCCAACCCAAACCAGTCTGTGATTTTATTATTTTCTTCTCTGTTTTGTGTGGTTTCCTTAGTAAAGGCAGGTACTATTAGCCAGTTCCATAGACCTGGGTTGTTTTAGTTAGAAAAGGATGAAAAGCAGTGTTTTTTAAAATAGTTTAGGCCTTTGTAGTATCTTTGTCTTAGTCATCACCCTTCTTTCCCCTTCTTTGGCTGTAATCCTTTGTGGGTTTATGCTCACCTGTTGCAGCTGAGCAACATTACCTTCATCTTCCTGAACAGTTCATGACTCGTTGGAATATTTGCTGGGAGTTTGAGCTGGACCCCATGGAAAGAGCAATTCTCCTTACACCCTTGCAGCTCCATTTCTCTAACAGCTTCCAGCCTGCTCAGCAGGCTGCCTGGGTGTAGATGTGCTGCACCTCTGGCTTGTCAGCAGACATTAACCTCCTCGCACTTCTCAATCCCAGTTTGGCCCAGCACATTAAGCTCCATGTATTCGTAATTATCTTCTTCCAGGTGGAGATCAGACCCCATTTAGCTCCAACCTCAGAAAGCTTTGGTTGGATTTGGCAGGGCTGCTGTGTGAAGCATCCCGCTGGTTCCTCGAAAGAGCAGATACTGGAATTCGGACAGTGGCCTTTGCAGGTAGTAACCCAAAGAAAGGGATGGTGATTTTTGGACGCTTCAGGGGTTTGGGAGCTCGCCGAAATGTGTGCTCCAACACCAGTGAGGTGGTCTTGCAGAGCCGTGCTGTAGACCTTTGGCTGGTGAAAATGCTCCTCTGTCATCTGGATGGGAAACGACCAGTGATGAGATCTAGACCTGAGTAGGGTGTGTACAAACCAGGATGACGTCGGTGAAATGCTGGTGGTTGTTACACAAAAGCAGGAGAAGAAAAGCGTAGGCTCCTGGCTTGGCTCGGGGGTCTGTTTCGGGGCCGCACACAAGAGTCTGTTGGAAGTGGATGGGGAAGATGGCTGCGTCAGTGTTCTTGCATATTCTTCCTTTTCCATCTGGTTTCAATATCCCGTCCTGGCTAGACCCAGTCCGGTATCGCATGAAGACACGTGGTAATGATTTGCACGTACACGTCCTGATGGTTTCAGTGGAGCTCCCCAGGCACTCAGAATTCAGAGTGCGTTTCAGTGCGTTGGTGGATTAGCATGACTTTTAAAATTCTTAGTTTAATTTACTGTTGATATTGTAAAAGGAAGGTGTTTATTTTACATCCTCATGCAATCATTATAGGGGTTTGTTTGCTTCCCTTAAGGTAATGGGTAAAGGAACTGGGAAAGCAATGCTTTCCACTCTTTGTTTTCCATAGTATTTATCACGTTTCTTCCACTGTTCCTTATCGTCTGTCTCTCTTACTCACTACTAATCTGAGAGATTTGAAAAGCAAAAACCCCTCAGCAGCAGAAAGAGATGGCCGTTGAATGACTGACCATTTACTTTATCAGCAAAGAAAAAGGGTGGTTTTTCTGCTGGGGGCATCGCCTGGCAGCTCGGAAGGACCCTCATTTTTATGCATTCGTAAGCCAGCGTGATCTGTAGACTGAAGAACGTTTGGAGACAGCAGTTTGCGAAGACCAGTTCCCACCCCGGCGCTGCTTTTTGATGGATTTCTTCCCGATTTCGCCCAATAGCCCTCTCTGACTTTAGAGAAGTCTTGCGTGTGCCATCGTGGCGCGCTCAGCGTCTGGTAGAATTGATAAGCAACTTGATTGACAAAATCCTCCTGTGACCGTGGGAGCCATCAGGTCAAACGAGGCAGAGGCTTGACAGTAAATGCGGAGTCTGGCAGGCTGTGCTGGTTTCCTTTCTGCTTTGTCTCGTTCTGCCGTCCAGTTGTTAATCCTACACAATAACAGCAGTGATTCCTTTCGGAGCAGGCATGAGGGTGATTCTGGGAAACCGAAGTATTACAAAGAGAGGCTTTTGTCCCTCTGACAGTTGCCACATGGATTTTTCAAAGAGACCTTCAGAGCATAGAAAATTGTTGAGAAATTATCCAGTTGTAGGGGCTTTTTCATGCTGTTTGCTTCTTACATACATTCGTGTGTGACTAACCCGTTCGTGTCATGATTTCCATATCCGCAGAGTGGTGGGGCAGCGGAATGGTGCCGTTTGTTACACAAAACGCTTTGTTGTCCCATATATATGTATTTTTTTGTACTAAAGATTTCATTCCTAAGGCCACGTGCAACACAATGTGACTGCACCAACTACTGGATTTACACTTTCTGCAGTTATTCAGAGATGAAAATTTGAACACAAAAGACTTTTCAGGCTCTTCACAAGATGATTTGCTCACGTTCGAGGGCTGAAGTATCTCGGGTCATTCTGGATCTGCAGGCATCCCTTCCCGTGCTGTAGAGTAGGTTTGCTAGCTCCAGTGGGGAGGGGAGGAGGGGAAAGCAGCACTGAGATGGCCCCTTTTCATCAGGGGGCGTCACGTTAATTTGGGGTTTAACGTAGCCCTTAAAGAAGGAAAAGAAACCCTTACGGTGCAGAGGAACTTGCCCAGTAGAAACTGTGATGCTCTTGGCCTATTTATTTATTAATCACTTTAGATTATCATCTTTGAAAAGTTCTTAACCTGGCTGATTTGTAAACAGGTCAGCTTTTCACCCACGGAACCGTTAAAATGCCCACTTTTGGTAAAAAGCCACAGCAATGCGTTACGTTGCTTTGCGGAGGAGCTGAGGTCACTTGCTAACGTGTTGGTATCGGGGTTTGCTGGGGGGGTGGACTTGGCTGGATTCGGGGGCTGATAAATATTCAGTACGGTTGCAATTTTCACTCTGCTGAATAGTCTGGTGATTAAGAAAAACTAAGGTCATTGTGGCTGCAAAGGGTGAAGGAGTAGTAAGCATAAGTAATCAGCTCTCCCTGCCCCGCCTGTGTAACCCATTGTTCAGCAGCGACTAAGAACGTATCGTAGATCAGCGTGTTCAGTTTATGCAGTTTAATGATTTTTGTATAACAACAGTGGCGTTATGAGCAAGTGTAATGAGAAAAATACATAATTAAAATAAAATTAAATTAAAAAAACCCTACCAGCCCAGGAGAAGTATGTCAAAGACACCATTTTGATTCCTGTCTGGAGTAAAATTAGCGCCCCAAAGTTGCCATGCTTACTGCACAAGGAGAGCAGCCATTTCCAAAGCCGTTGGGTTGAATATTCTACTGCCCCTCAGAAGTGTGTTGCCGAGGAGCCAGAGCCATGGCCGCAGTGAAAGCGGCGCTGTATACCTTCCTCAGGAAAGCATCGCTGTTCAGGAGGGTGCTTAGGGAGATGAATGTCTCCAAGTGCTTTCCTGAATCGATGCCAAAAATAGTAACTCAGGGTTGTATTAGGTTAAAAGACGAGATATTGGGCTGAAAGACTGCTCCAACGCTTTACTCCTTCTGTGGCACCTACCACGTGCGAAGGGTTGCACAAAGCCCAGTGCCGCACCTAACTCCTCCTGGGGAAAGGTTTTCCGTTTCCAGGCGCAGGGATAATTTTATTCAGTGCTGTACTCGCCTATTTCTATTTTTTTCCATTGAATGACAGATTGCAAGCTTTAGGATTCTTTTAGAAAGAGCATGTGTGTGTGAGTGCCCATACGCACAGCGGGGAGGGGAGAATGCTATCCAGCAATTTAGGCAACAAATCACGTTTTTCTAAAAGTGGCCTAGATGTTTAGGTTGGGATTCTCAGAGGCCTCATTCCTCATGTGTCCAGCGTGAATTAACTGCTTCGGCTTCTTTGCAGACATGGACCTGAGGAATCGGTTTCATTGCAGACCCCTCGCTTTGAGAATGTAGGATCGTTCTCCTTGTGCTTTGGGAATGTGGGAGCTTTCCGTAAGAATAAACTTCACAGAAGCGTGTAGGAATGTCCCTGGGTATATTCAGGCAACCAGTGGCATCCTCCTTCCTAAAGAAAACCCGTGTTCAACTCGATCCCCCAAAGATGGCAAGAGCAGAGCGAAGCAGGCTGGAGACTCGCTCTTCCCTGCGACACCAGTGAGGAGCCACCATCGTGGTTCTCAACACCCTCCAGATCCAGCCGGGCTGGGGACATGTCCCCCGCGCCACCAGCCCCCATGTCATTTGTAGTGCTGGGAAATGGGTGATCTGGGGTCTTGTCCTCACCCCGTCCCTCTGCATCCTCCTTGTTCTCTTGGGAATACCCATAAGGATTGTTATTTCTTCCTGCTCTGTATCTTTAGCAAATGGTTAAATATTCTCCATGCTAATTGTAATTATGGGACTGAACAAGCAGAGACCTCTCTGCTCAAACTCTAATTGTTTCTTGTTTAATAATGACAAACCCAAATGAGTAATTGCAGCCCTCGTTCTCGAACCTGATGCTGGGTGTGAAGGTGAAAGGTGATGAGGCTGCTGCTTCAGGGTGTGAGTGTTGGAGAAGCTGGCCATACTGGTACCTGTTTGTTAGATAAAATAGCTTAATAGATGGAATGGCTTTTTAAAAGTATAAAATCTTGATTGCTGCGGAGGGGCTTCAGAGCTACAGCGTTGTGTCGGCTTTTGGTGACATAGTTGCAGTTCTGATCATGGTACGTTGGGTATTTGAGCGTGCCTTAAGTGAAAAGCATCTGGTGATGATTGTGTAAAAGCGTGTTTGTTCCCTCCTGTGTTAGCGTGGAATATAAACCTTGGTCTTGTTTATAGCTTGCTATGGCAACCTTAGGTAAGAGTTGGCTTTCACTGCACTGCTTTAGCTGGAGATGCTTTCGGGGCGCTGCCAGCCCTCGTTGCACAACAGCGGCTGGCTCACAGGTTAATTCCGGGATGTTTTGCTGTCTCCAGGAGGAGTGGCTGGGTCTCTGGTCGGTGGCAGTGCCGCTCAGGCAGTCAGCCACCTGATGGTGCTGCAGTTTGGTTCATCTCAGGCTTGCTCCCATAAAGACAGAGCTTACCTGCCCGCAGCTGCATGATATCTGTGGGTCCCATCGGTACCCCCGTTTTCCACAGATGTTAGTTTGGGTCACTGTTAGCATCCTGCCATTTTCCTTCTTTAATTATTTCAATTATTTGAAAGCAGTGCAAAATCACGTTGTTTTCGTGTTTTGGTACGATGCTCCCAGTGCAAACGTGTCTTGGATCGATGTGGTTGTGTGTGATGATTTGTGCCGACTGCTTCAGCCTGAACAATGAAACCTGTATCCCACTGAGGAGAGGGGGATGCTGCAGCTTTAAAGCATCCAAAGGCTTACAGCCTTTTAGTATAAATTGTTCCCAGAATCCATGTCACAACTCCTTATATGGTGCTGCTTTTTTTCTCTTAGTTGCCATGACAACAGCAGCACTGCACCATTCATCAGCTCTGGTCCTGGGCTGCATTGCTAGCCCTTCGGCTTACTCCGAAATCTTCAGGAGAGCATCAGTGAATCATTCACTCTGCTACACTGCGCCATTATTTACCTATTCTTTCAGCAGTTTGCTCCATCAAAAGAGCAGATTAAACTGCACCAGAGAAAGAAACCGTAAAAATACTTCGTTTTTCCCATAAGGGAGGCGTTTGGTCTACATTGCTGCAGCGTTCTGGAAGGAAAGGCTCGTTAATGCCTACACGACGAGAGAAAGCTCTGTGAGCTTTTCCGAAACCGTCTTTGAGGCTCCCTGGGGACAGAGAAGATGCAGAGTGATGTTTGTTAGGGGCAGTAGGCACCGCGGGGAGATGGTGGTTGTGCTTTTGGGAACGGAGCTTGACATCAGCAGCGGGAGGTGTCACCTGTAACATCATCCTGACGTTGCGAGCAGCAATATGGAGCTGGCGCTAGGGAGAGGTGTGGACCAGAGGAGCATCTCTGCTGAAGTGCTGCTCTCAGGGCATCGGTACCCATGAATTCACAGGCTTGCTGACCCTGCTGCAGGATTGCACTCTCAGGTGATGGGGAGAGCACACCAAGCCGTGTGAGTATTTGGACGCTTTGTCTTGCGTGGACTTTGATTTAAATTGTGTTAGGCGTTCCGCGGCCTCCGTTAACTCTGCAGAGAATCGATGTGCAGTAAGGGGTTCTGATGCTCCTCGTTTACAAGGAAGCCATTAGAAGGGTGATAGTGTCGGTAAGGGTGATGCTGCTTGGTTTATTTTTCCTTTAGTTGTTGCAATACTTTTACATAATCTGAGTTTGTCTCCTGCTCGGTAGGATGTGCAGAATTTCACATATAAACCGTAAAATGAACGTGCAATGAAACAATTCTGCTCTTCAGCATTGCTAAAAGAGAACTACTGGGGAGTGAGTTGAAAAATACTACAGATATCAGGAGTGTTTTGTTTTTCAAATTTTAGAACAATGGGATTGAGATAAGGTTTTCCTTTTGACCAAGGAAAAAGCCATCAAAGCCAAATGACCACAAATTAGATTTGAGTGGATTATAAACCCCCTGTGTGCTGGGAGAGAGATATTTGCTTCTCACTGAGAGTGAGATTTTTAATTCAGTGCTACTAGAAGAAATACCTTAAAATGATTGGTTATATGTTTGTATAATACGAGGAGAAGCTGTTCAAGTGCTTAGTGCTTCTGTTGCATCTAATTTTTGAGGGGTGTTGTGCTTAATATTGTTGGTGTTGGGACAGACTCATCCTTTTTAGGTATTTTCATATCCTACTGTTTGCAGTATGCTTGCATTTCCTTTTATTGCTGCTGTAAGTGTCACCCTGTCAGCATGACATTGATCTGAAATTCATGTTTTTCATGTAGGAGTGGAGGTTGGAGTGGAGGCCCACTCTTGCCTTTCCAAACTGCACAGGAATGACAAGGGCTGAGTTATCTGTAAAGTGCTGTTAGATTCAGGGTTTTTTCAAGATGTGTAATATATAATATTTCTGGGCATAATTAATTTTCCATTTAATTTTCCCCAATGCGTTGCTGTCCGTGGCTATCCAGAGGTTTAACAAGTAGAAAACTTGTATTGTGTCAGAATTATTGAGTTGTCCCTTTAAAAATGACATAAACACACACAAGGCACGTTTCAGTGTGGTTTTGGCACCTGCCTTTTCAGTCCCAGCCTGTACCCCAGTGTGGCAAACCCTAATGTCTCCAGCAATGAAACCTGCTGGGAAGGAGGATCCTCTTGGTAAATGAAAGATGTATGCTGAATATTTTTTTTTTCCCATTGTGTGAATTCTTACTATTCATTTTTGGGATGCTTCATGCATTATTTTTGGACTTGTGATTTGTTTTGACAGGCGTCTACTTAAATGGAAACCAGCCGGGCTTGCAGAAATAAAACAGGTGGATGAATGTGTCTCTGGGTACCCACGTACCTACATTCATCTTTATTAACCAAACATAACTCCTGGTTTGAGACGGGTAAATTTCCCACCTAATTTGTTTGTGGCTCCAAAACTGTCCTTTAAATTGAGGCAGACAAATAATATGTTGATTTGTAACTTTTGAATTAAACCAAATCCTGTGTCGAGAGCTCTTTGTTTGTTGGAGACCTGTCCAGCTCGTGACATTTCTGCACTGGTTTCAGGATAGTTCAGGTATAACTTTTCGTTTTACATGGAGGGAAGGGAAAAACTGGCATAGCTTATTTATTGGCTTCTGAAAGTCACTAGCAGGGATTTTCCCAAATGCCGCTTACAAGCCGGCCCCGGTTCTGCCGTGTTTTGACACACAACTGCCTTCCGTATGGACAGAACAGAAATCGTGCTAGAGAGATGCAGAAACCACCCCCAGCCTTCCCCTGCTGTTTGCCCTGCGAGGTTGCCGCCTGCCTGCCGGCCCTCGGGGCCTTCACGGTTTGCTCTTCCCCAGGGTTTTTGTCTTGCGCTGGGGCTGTCGAAGTGCCCAGACCTGCAGAGGATGGGGTAAACAGCGCCGCGCAGCACTGAGCTGGGAGAGGTGGTAGCAGCTTCTCCGTTCGGCTGTATATGCTTAAACAAAGGGAGAACGCCAGAGGTTTATGTCTAGTGCAGGGAACATTAAAAAGACAAACAGAATAGCCCTGAACCTCCGTGGCTTTTCAGCAGCTCAGAGCTGGAAGTCTGTCCTTATTTCACACTGGTGCTGCACAAAATGGAGCATCTGTCACGGTTACACTTCTGGTGTGTGAGAATTTTAATTTTTAGACATAGCTAAGAGGTTTCTATTGCAAGAGAAGGTGGTGTAGGAAGCCTCCTGTGGAGTTAAATCAGGCCATCACTCTTCCCATTGCTACATCACTCCCCTCCTGCTCCTCGACCGTGCGCTCAGGGACGGCCTGTGCACTTGATGGGCCACTCTGTGAGCAGCGGGGCCTTCGTGGGACACACTTTTGGAAAAAGCCCTTGACTCCCACTGGGCTGCTAGCTTTCTAACCCTTTCCTACTTCTGCAACAACCAGGCAACCCTTTTTGGAAACTCTTTCCTGTGTCCTGCCTAATGACGCTGGGTTGCTGGGAGGGGTTACCTGCCCGAAGACTGACCATTACTTCTGCAAAAGTTAATTTCTGCTGGGAGCTCCACCTGGTTGCCTTTAATTGTGTAGGAATTGGGCAGGCTCATCAAGACTCACAGTATTATTGCCAAGTTTGGAGTGATGGCACGTATTAAAAGTTCCCACAGCACATGTACAGCATTATGGGGGGGTCGCATTGCAGAGCTGCATGGGTTTGCATCACAGATCCCTGACCAATGCCCGGAGCAGGCAAAGTCGAGACTTGAGATGGATCCATGGCTCTGGACCATTGCTTTGGCGCTTGCTACCTCTTTCCTTGCTCTGGGTGACTTCCCTGGTGCTGAGTAATTCCGTTCCTGGATATATTGCCGATTGCACCAGATGCTTATGATCTGGAGTTGTATCAGAGATGTCTTTGGCCCAACACCCAAGCTGCATTCCCATATACCTCTGTGCCTGCTGTGGACAAACCTTTACCATAGTTCTTGCATGTCAAAACATGCAGTAGTATGATCCATCCCTCTTCGGTGCACTCCGTTAGGGATTAACACATCGTTTGTTACCAAGATACAGTTCTTGATGAGGTTTTTTCCAAGCAGATAGTACATATATGTTTCTAAATGAGCTGCTTTCTTAAACCAGCATCAGCCTTGTTAACAGCTTAAACACTCACCCTTGACATACCCGGGTGGTGGGAGAGCAGCTACAGCTGATGGGCCTGAGGATTTTGTGCTGCGTGTGGAGATGGGCATTCTTTGCTGTCAACAAAGAAGAAACACCCTGCAGCTAAATGAAATGAGGAAACAAATTAACCCAGACTGTTCTGAAATGGTGCTTTCACCAAAGGGGAGGGGAATAAAAAAATCTTAGTTTCCAGTGTTTATTGGATTGAGCCTTTGTACTTATTAAACCAGATATTTAGGGTCCTGATGTGCCACGTTGTAACTGAAGGCCATACAGCCTGGAGACGTTAATCTTGGAGAGCTCCTTCATCGTGTCTCATGGGACCCACAGGTCTGGTCCCTGTCTGGCACGGTCCGAACTTGGCTGGGACATGCGAGGGCTGCCCGAGTGCCTCTTCCTCGGGACTTTGTCCCATGCAGGTGCTGAGACTCTGATGAGTTGGTGGGTACCAGCGTGGCTGAAGATGGCAGATAAAGGCCTGGTTTCACCAGGTGGTTTGGGAAGGGTTCCCGTTGGCTTGTTGGGGTGTCTGCTGGCCATGGCAGGGTGCACTGATCCCGATGCCTCACCGGGCGCTGCTTTAGGTCTTGACAGTCAGTTTTTCTTCAGGATTTTCTAAACACACAGTTATAATTTCTTTGTCCTCCCGCTTCTCCATACCCTCAGTTAGAAAAGAAACTTTGGGAATTCTGTTCCCAAATCAGCCTGGTTACATAGGCAAGAGCCATGGAAATGAGAAATGAGCATTCTTCTGAAACATTAGAACATCTCTAAAAGCTTTTCTGTTTCCTTGTGTTTTGCACAAGAGAAATGAGCAGTGTGGGTCCGTACCTGTTGCTGGCACTGCTCTGGAGAACAGACAGATTCTTGCTGCCCACTTAATCCGAGGGCAGGTTACATAAGGGGATGAGAATGAATAACTCCATGTTGTCTTCTAGTCAAGGAATCACCGCTACAGAACACATGGGCTGTTTTAGCTCGTACCATATTGTTAAGAGTTTATATTTGGACAGAAGGCGTTTCTGCAGGTATACATACATTGCCATGTTCTTTCTGACTGCCGAATACCCAACACTGCTATGAAATAACCATCGAAAGGCTGCACATTGGATTTGTTTACAGGCATGGGATTAAATTTCTGCTTTCATGTTTGCATCAAAATGGTATGTAGTGTTGTGTTATAGGTTGATTTCAGAAACAAGTGCCTTTGCCCTAAAATATTTCATTGCATCTTAGTCATGCAGTTACAACTTAGCTTCATGTCAACTTTGTTCTAAAGCAGTAGTGCCCTTTGTTTTGGAGTCAGATACCATAAAATTTAAGCAGAGGAAATGTATTGCTCAGCTTTTGTAAATCTGGACTGGCAGATGCTAATTTAAACCTAACATTGTTCTCTCCTAGTGTTTTAAAATTTCACCTCTTGAAAAAACAAAGGCTTGTTTATGTACCTTTGTTTTCGGCAGGATATGTTTGAGTATCACATCAGTTCATGCAGAGGTGAAAGATCAGGGCTGTTGCTCTTCCACATTCTTTTGGGTTTGCCTGTTTTATTCTCTTACAGTGTTTCTGTGATTTTGCTCCATAAAGGCAATAGACAATTTTTTTGTATACAGATTCCTGTCTACCCCGTTTCTTTAGGAAGTAAGACTTACTCTTTTCTTTCTGTTCAGTGGCAGAACCTTTCAGATCAAGATCTATTTAGACAAGTTGGTGGTTTAAGTTCTTGTGGGGTTTTTCCTATCAGAATGCCCAATTTTCTGTTTAATGAGTGTATGACTACAGGGAATGGTTTCTGAGTGCATTTAAACAGCCTTTTAAATTTTAGCTTTTGTCAGAGGTTTGCATCTTCATTTCATTTCATTAAAAAAAAATAAGAGTAGGCACTTTGCTTTCTGCAGTTCTTCCTAGGGCATGCTTTGAAATTTCTAGAAACAGTTGGAACAGGTGAATAAGCTCGTCCAGCACTTGCTTCATATTACTGGTGCTCTTAGGAGCAGTGTGAATCTAAAGGAGCTCTGCCGAAAAGGCAGTAAATCCAACCTCTTGCCAAGCTGAGTTTCTACTATAGCCATGTATTTGTGAACAAACCAGTTCATTTGTGCAAAGAAAATTTAGCTTCAGCAGAACCAACCGTCTCCCTCCAAAGAAACCCCAACCCTACCTTTAAATGAATGGTGATGCGCACTGTAATTCCCTGTTCCAGCTGTTAAATTATTGTTGTCGGCAGTGCTGCCACTGCTGAGGGTAGCGACTGACAGCTGGGGCAGCTTTCACACCGAGTGCCGAACTTGAAGACTCTCCAGCAGTGAACACAAACCCCAGGGCTGAGTGGTTGTAGGTGTGCAGCCGGACGCCGCACCAGCTAATGTCGGTGTAGGGAAGGTGGGCGCCTCAGGAGCGAAGAGCCAGGGCCGTGAGCTGCCGGACGTAGTGGGGGTTTTCCTGTTGTCTCAGCAGAGGTTTTGGAGCTTTTGTGTTGTATTTCTGTCTCTTTTCATCAATTCTGTGTCTGCAAAGTATCGAATCTCTTTAGAGGGTGGGAAGGAGGGCTGTGAAAGCAGCTCGCCTTCTGGCTTCTCCAAACGGGCAGCAGGCGAGTGAGCAAAAGAGAGGCGGGACGGTGGGGGCTGGGTGGAAGACAAAGGCATCAGCGTTGTGAGGAGATGGGATGCTATCAGATACCGTGAAAGCTGGATAGGGAGAAAGCATGGATGGAAACAACGAAGCTTCAATTTGGAGCTGGGGAAAAAGAGCACTCGTTTGGACAAAGGGTAAAGATAACGCGAAGAAGGGAAGATAAGGGCGCTGACGATGCAGAGAAGAACCCGGGCAGGTGCGAGCTGGGATAAGGCAGCGCTTTGGAGGCAGGTTACGAAACAAGTGTTTGTTCTGGGAGTTGCCTTTGCGGAAAATAGCACGCTCAGAGCTTACGGAGGAGCAAGGCTGTCTCTGATCCTTTCCTTGGTAACGCCCCACTTGAAAAGTTCTGTGATGGGTAGGAATATGGCTCAGCAGAAGGAGGAGGAGCAGCAGCATCCATGCCATGGCATCAGCAGGTCTCCAGGTGTCAGAGCTGGGCCAACCGTCACTCTTGCATTACAGACTAATTTTTAAAATTTATTTATATTATTTCCCTTCTTTCAAAACCTCTTTGGCCGTAGTGGAGCCTGATTTTTTCTCTCAGGCACACAAGTGGTACCCTTGGCTATATTTTATACCATCAGCCAGCCACCACGCGTGTTTAGACCCGGGGATGGATGGCGTGGCGCCGAGGGAGCCGTGGTGCTGCGTGTCTGTGATGGAGTGCAGCTCCTTGGTTTGGTACTGTTTGCAGGTTGTGGAAGGTTGAAAATTGGAATTGCTACAAGGTTTTTCTCTGTCAAGATGAAGCCAGGCTTAGGAAAGTACAGGGTGGTGGGGTTTTTTCCCCTGTTGTACTTTTCTTTGTACATTCTCAGTCATGAAAGTGAAGAGGTGCAAGTGAGAAAATGTTTTTTGAAGTGAAGTCACAAGTTTCCTTCAATGAATGATCACTGGCCTTGTTGTATACCGCGGCTGTTGCTTCTTCAGCTTAGAGATGTGCATGGAGAGCACTGCCTTCCCAGCAAGGGTAATGTTATTTTCACTTAAAGCAGTAGGCAGGAGCCGGTGCTCCATGGGACATCACCAAAGCCTCGCAGATTGTTGGGTCTTAAATCCCATCACACTGAGAACCGTTGCTCTCCTGTGTCTGTCTGCATCATTGACGGAGGCAGGTCCAGTCGGTCTCTGTTCACACAAATAATCACGTGTTCATTAGATATTTTAATTAAATCATTTAGGCATGCCGTGTTTCCTTGTCTCTGTTCCTCTGTGGAAGGAAAGGCTGATGAGCAGTCATCACTTCTCAAAACAGAAAGGTCTAACAGCTCATTTACTTCTGCAAGTAAAGAAAGAATTTTAAAAGCAAAGAATAAACTACTGAAAACAAATGGTGGTTGAATGGTAACAATTTCCTTGGGTAAAAGCCCACCTTGTAAACACAGCATAATACAGTTTTTCAAGTGTTAACAAACAAGTTCATCTAATTCCGGCTTGTTTGTAAGCAGCTTTGTTTTAAGGCTATGATATTCTGTGAAGCTCCTACCAGCAAAGAAATATGGATCCTAAACACAGTTTCGTATCAGTTGAACAATTATGCATACATGTCAGTGTAATTACAGCTCTGCCTTTATCAGCTGAACCAACTAAATGAGTTGTACATAGCAAAATCTGGATGACTGACACATAAATAAAATCACCTTATCTACTCACATCTTTCGCCCTCATTTTAAATGCTGTTATCAAATAGTGAATTTACATGAGCTTGTGTGCTGTGTAGCCCCGGTCATGAGCAACGGTGTTGTGTAGTGAACAGGGTCTATACACGCGCTTTAACGTGGGGTTACTTGGCCTTTGAGTGGCAGGGAATGTCACGATTTAGCCTTCTCTGTTATCGTGGTTACAGTATCTTGGTATGATCTGAAGGATGTGGTGGGAGACCGAATTCGGTTTGGTTTATGTGTAGTTTAGGCTTACTCCCGGCCCCGCCCACTTCTGCTCAAATTGAATTTGGCTGTATAATTTGATGCCTACCTTTGATCATTCTTGGCTGCTCGTAAAATACTTAAACAGCTTTCCTGCAGCAGTGTCTAGAGTGAATAATTCCTTTTTGTTGTTCTTTCTCAGATCCCTCCCAAGCACAGTGCAGTTTTTAATTCTTTACTGCTATAATAACAGGGAGCATGAGAATTCGGAAGAGCCCAGGCTCACACGCAGCCTTACAGCGGCAGCGGGTGCCGATCTCGTGGGTACAGACCCTGCAAAGAAGGACTGACGGACGGGATGGCAGCAATGGTAGAGCAGGTCATAAAACCAAACTGTGACAAAGCAGGAGGTCCAGAATGTGTTTGAGGATGCTGAATTACCGTCTTCCCTGGTAACCTCTTGTTTATAACTTCCTTAGCACCGGGCAGCTGAGAGGTGGTTATTATGGCATCAAGTACTAAAAAGAGCTCTGAGGCAGCTCTTGGAAAATACAGACCCACTGGCCTGATGCCTGTGTGGAACAAATGAATAGGAAGTGGCCTGAAGGGCAGAGTCAGTGCTCACCTGGATGAGCAGGACACGTTAGGAGCGAGTTCGGGTGAGTATTGCTAGCGGCACTAGGCTCCACCAACCTGTGGGATGGCTGTGGAAGGGCCGTCGCCTGGGCGGAGGGCAGCTCAGTGTGGTAGTGTCCCGCAGTTTTCAGAAAGGAGGTCGGCAGCGTAAAACTGGGAAGTGGCTTATCCAGCTGTGTGTTTCCCTTGCAGGAAGCTGTGCTGCGCAGCGTTGGGAATGCTGAAAATCTTTATCAGAGTGACTGGTTGTACTAAATGAAGATGAATTTGTTGTGGGCTTTGGGGGATAACACCTCTGGCTCCCAAGTCCCTGTGTCGCAGTGTGCGAGGGACTGTCCAGGGCTGTCACCATCCCTTCTCCGTGCTCTTTCCAAGGTGTCTGGTATTCACTGCTAGAGACAGGTTCCTGAGCTCAGCTTCCTCAGCTGTCCTGTAGCATGGCAAATACTACAGAAACTGTTGGTGTAAAGGGCAGAACAGCGATTCTGAACACTTTGTAGCCTAATGTGGCTTCACAGGTACACATCGTGATTCCAGTGTTGCTGTAGTCAAGCCTCAGCTTAAATAAAAGTGGCGGGAAGAGCTGTACAAAAGAGGAAAATGCACGCTACCAGGAAGATCAGCCTGAGTTTGGAACTGGTTATATTGCACGTGCTCTTTTCTTCTATGGGAAGAATCATCACTAGATGGATGGACGAGAGGAAGGCAGTGGATGTGGTCTACCTTGACTTCAGCAAAGCTTTTGACACCGTCTCCCATGGCATCCTCACAGCAAGCTTAGGAAGTGCGGAATGGACCATTGGGGGACGGTGAGGTGGGTTGGGAACTGACTGGAGGAAGGAGCTCAGAGAGTTGTGGTCAGTGGGGCAGAGTCTAGTTGGAGACCTGTGGCTAGTGGCGTTCCCCAGGGGTCAGTGCTGGGTCCAGCCCTATTCAATATATTCATCAATGACCTGGACGAAGGGATGGAATGGCCTCGCAGCAAGTTTGCTGCCCATACCAAACTGGGAGGAGTGGCTGCCAGGCCAGAAGGCCGTGCTGCCATCCAGCGTGGCCTGGCCAGGCTGGAGAGCTGGGCAGGGGGACATCGGATGCAGTTCAATAAGGGCAAGTGTAAAGTGCTGCATGTGGGGAGGAACAACCCCATGTTCCAGGACAGGTTGAGGGCTGATCTGTTGGAGGGCAGCTCTGGGAAAAAGGACCTTGGAGTCCCAGTGGACAACAGGCTGACCACGAGCCAGCAGTGTGCCCTCGCGGCCAAGAAGGCCAGTGTCACCCTGGGGTGCGTTAAGAAGAGCGTGGCCAGCAGGTCGAGGGAATTCTCCTCCCCATTTACTCTGTGCTGGGGAGGCCTCCCCTGGAGTGCTGTGTCCAGCTCGGGGCTCCTCAGCTCCAGGAGGACAAGGAGCTGCTGGAGAGGGCCCAGCTCAGGGACACTGCGATGGGGAAGGGCCTGGAGCAGCTTCCATGTGAGGAAAGGCTGGGAGAGCTGGGGCTGTTCAGCTGGAGAAGAGGAGGCTGAGGGGATCTGATCAATGCTGATCAATATCTAAAGGGGGGTGTCAGGAGGAGGGGGCCAGGCTCTGCTCAGGGGTGTCCAGTGACAGGACTGGGGGCGATGGCCATCAGCTGGGAAACAGAAGGTTCACCCTGCACATGAGGAAACCCTTCTGCCCTGTGAGGGTGCCAGAGCCCTGGGACAGGCTGCCCAGAGAGGGGGGGAGTCTCCTTCCCTGGAGCCTTTCCAAAGCCCCTGGACTTGTTCCTGTGGGATCTGCTCTGGGGGATCCTGCTCTGGCAGGGGGTTGGACTGGGTGATCTCTAGAGGGCCCTTCCAACCCCCAACACTCTGTGAATCTGTGAATCTTCAGTTAAATATATTTTCTTTTTTTCTAGTGACTTGAGATACATTAAGCTGTGTTAAATGTTGAGACAGTCTTTCACAGCCTGACTTGTTCAATGTACAATTTTAAAAAACCCCTTAAAAGCCCCTTTTGGGGACATTGTTGCTACAAGATTTCTTTTGCCCAAGATTTGTCTTACAGTCAGCTTCATACACAAAGGAGGAAAATGGGTTTGCTACGGTAATTCTTTAATCAGCTTCTGATTTCGCTCATGAAAGTTTATCTTGAAATCTGAGCGTTGTGTTTTGATGAGTCGCACTTTATGATTAGAAAATGGGGAAACTGTTTCTTTCTAAACAGTGAATTAACAGTTACCTGTAACATGATTACAGTGCCCAAGCTCTTTGCTCCCTTCTTTAGGATAAATGTCCTTTTCAGTATATCCAGGTCTTTTTGGTTTTGACATTTATTCTTGTTTTCGGTGCCAGTGCAATATTTGAGTCGCTGAATTGCTGAAAGAACTCCAGGATAGTAGGAGATTGAATGGGAATAACACAATTCAGCACTCGTGTTTTGTTGCATTCTTCTCTCATCTGTTTTAAATTGAACGTTTAATGAAATAAAACTGTTGGGAAAAGGGATGTGAGGAGGGGGGTGAGGAGCTCTTTCCCCTCCAGCTCTGCCCCGTCCCGTTTCTGCCGTTTGGGAAGATTCTTTGGGTATTTGAGCAGATATTACGTAGGCTTAAAATTTTGATGACATGCTTTCATCCTGTAGTCCCAGCTCTTCCTTCACTCTTATTCTTTTAGTATAACCAAAGTCTGAAACTTGAAAAGGAAAACTGATTGCATCAGAAATCTTTGAAAAATGTCAGTGGGGGAATTGCTTATTTTCATAACGAGATGACTTGGAAAGCTGGAGCAAGTGATGCTGACTTCCTTTCTCTTCTTTCATCCTCCCTCTTGTACACAAGTTCCTACCTTGAGTCACACATGAGGAATTTCTACCGAAAGAGGCAGTTCTAAATGACTTCAGAAGGTGCTGAAAAGAAGAATTTTAGATGAGAAATGGCGTGGAGAAGTCTACTACTGTGACACAGCTCCAAGGAGTCAAAAACAGTTAGACAAGTTTGAATGGAAAGATGAAAGTACCCTATCCTCCTCCTGCCATGTCTGTGTGTTAATTAAATAACTTGCTTCTCCTCAAAGCTGACTCCCCTACCCGTGTGAAGGCGACTTGGCAGCCCACATTGGAAATAACTTTATCTACAGGGAAATAAAGAAGGTTTTTTCTTTCTGGGATCATTAATAGGAGCAACTTTCTTCCTAAAGGCTTGCCAGAGTATTCTAGGCAGCAGCTGCTCAGCAGATCCATGCTGGGATGCTCTGCCTGGTCTAACCCAAACGGCAAACATTTGGGTTGACCCAGGAGAAGGCTGCTTTGCGGTCTGCTGTCTCCAGCAGTGATAAGCTTGATAACAAATTGCTATTCCATTTGCTCTAAATGGCAGACAGTTGTTGCATAGTAATAAGCAAAATGGAAATTGAGCTAAAATTGTGTCTGGAAGTGCAGACTCCATCCAGGTTCGTATTTTGGTGAAATTATCTTCTTTCTGAATACACAAATTTGCTGCAAACGTGATTGTACTCGCCATTATTGAATGCTTCACACAGAAATGTGTATTACTCTATTCTGTATGGGTTTAAAACACATATAAGCCTTTCAAAACCAAGTCATTTTCTCCCTTGAAAATGGCTTAGGAGTGCTTATTCATACAGAAGGCAATTTTGATCAATTACTTGTTTTTATTTGGGAGAGGTTGTAATAATTTCAGTAAGACGAGTTATAGTTTTATTTGACTAAAATACTGTTCTGGAAGACTCACTCCTTTCTGATGTCATTGAACATCTTTTTTATAACATTACTGCTGTGGCTTGGTGGTCTTTTCCGTGCCTTGTACAGAACTGTTAATCTGGAGAGAGGCAGAGAGGGGGAAATAGTTTTCCAGTATGTCTCTGGTGCCACAGGATCCAGAATTCAGTCCTCCAGAGAAGGTTATTCCTTGTATTTACAAAACAGACCGTTTTCAGAAGCAGTAATGGGCAAAACTTTCATGGTCCAGACCTCCTACAGTTTAAAGAAGAATTTTCAAATGAGGACAGCTTTTGATAGTTGCTTATTTTAACTCTCCTTTTCCCGGGCTGTTCTTCCATTACGAGCTCGCTGGACTCTCTTTCTGCCTTTCCCACCCCCCTCCCTCCTCTGTTCCTCTTTCCACCTCCATTTCCTTCAATTTTCTTGTTCCAGGTCCTTATCTCCTAAACTAAACATGTTTTCTGAAAGTTTTGGAACCAGTACGATGTTTCCAGCCATCACATTGTTCTCACTACTTGCCTGTTCTGCCCTACCCACGGGGCTGCGATAACCGGCTGATGAACGGAGAGAGGCTTTAAATTAAAATTAAAAAAGCTTTTACACTCTCAAATAACAGAAGGGGAACAAAACTGTTACACGGTGGTTTCTGTAAAATAATCCTGGATTATCTAAAGAAGGATGTTAACGTGTAATTTTGCTATTTTAAATTTTCATGGTGGGTTTTTTTTTTTAAAGTTTATACCTAAAAATCCTAATTTCACATAGCTGGTACTTTAGTGCCACAGCAAAACTAATCACGTGGTCTGTAATTTTCTCTTTTCCCAGCCCTTACCTCAGCAAAACAAGAGTCAGTTGGGATCAGAGCTACATCTCTCGTGTTTTGGGTGTAGTCCAGCTGTGTTGAATCTGACAGTTATTTGTTCCAGGAGCCCCGTGGATCAATAGCGCTGCAGCACTTGAAACATTTTAGTAGGAGGGAGACTTCAATGAAGTCGACTCCGCAGCATTACGTAGCCATTGGGCAGGTTCCAGCACGTGAATCAGCCTTTGGCACGGCAGCTGTCGTTATTAACTAAAGATGGGGACGGGACGATGCGCAGAGCGCCCACTTTGGTTCCTTGAAATGCGAGTTGTCTGAGGTTTGCTCTTCAGGCGGGTGCTCCGGCTCCTCCCACCACAGCCTAACTTGGGGAGGATTTTGTAAAAGCTTGTGCTTTTGGGGGATTGCTTCGTCTCCCTGTGGAATTTAGATGATGATGTCGTGGTTAGAAAGTTTACAAAGACAATGGTTAAGTGCAATTCTTAGCTCCTCTTCAGCTGAACCGGTCGCAAGAGGTGAGCGTGCAGGAAACAGCGGTTCACTCGTTCTCATCGCTCGCGGCACACTTTCACCTCTTCAGCCTGTGGCAGAACCAGTAATTTTACAGAGAGAGAGAGCAAATGTCATTAGTTCACCCTCTTCAGGCAGAGGAGGGCACAAAGCACAGGTGAAACTCGTCTGTACTTGTGTGCGTGAGGCGGGGAGAGGATGAAACTGCGCAGAGAAGGTGGTTGTGAGATGAGCTCCTGGGCCGGACTCTGCGCAGGACCTGCCCCGTGAGCGCGGGTCAGGAGGATTCAGGCGTGTGGCCACGCGGTGTTTGTGTTTATGACGGTGGAGTCTGTGAGTCTGAGCAGTAGGAAGCTGTAGAGGTTCGCATTAATGCAGTTCAGGGCCGATACAAGGAGAGGCTCCCGGGAACCCTGGGATGGTCAATCCGTCACTCATGCTCTGGAAGGAGAGTCCGTGTTTCCTCCAGCGTCTTCCTTGCCCGTGGGTAGAGTGGTTTCTTGTGTGTCCTTACGGGTGTGTACACGCCACCAAGGTATAGGTGCATCTGTTGTACTCAACATATGGGCTGAGTTCAGAGCTACAGAAATTACTGCCTGCAACGGCGCTTTGTCAGTTGGGTCATTAGATGTTAATAACTCTTCTTTGGTGAAGCATTCCTTTCAGAGCTGAAACTGAATTTAGTAGATGAAGCCTTTGGTAATCCATGGTAATTTCCTTTAATCAATGCCTTTTCATCTAAAGAAAACATTTTTTTTTAATTAAAATACTAATTCATCTATATATTATGTGACAATGAAATGCTAGTGTAGAAAATGCAATAGAATTAGGAAGCTGGGTAGGTTGAACCGGGGCACAGCGCTAATGGAGATAGAACGGTGCCGCAGAAACAACCCTGGCTTCTCTTCACTTCATTTCTGTTTGGTAGTAGGTTAGATGCTTGGCGTTGCTCACAAGCAGCACCAGAATTGACCCCAGCGCTCGGTGCAGATAAAGGATCAACAGCCGCTGGTGTGTGAAGTGTTTTCCGTGTGGGAGCGGCCGTACTGCTCGTTCCAGCCTCGGGAATGAGATCTTCAGGAATAACTGCTATGGGCATACAAGTTTGAGGAATATCGTGTATTGGGCCGATGGTTTCTGTTCCTCAGGTGGGCATGCGTTCCAAATACACGGATTCACTAGTTTTAGCGACTCTTCCAAAGCCAGGCTGCAGGCGGCTTGACATTGCATCTTCTACTAAAATACCTTCCCTGGTGTGTGTTTAGCAGGCCTTCACTGCAGTCCTGTGCATCTGTTCTCAGCACCTTTGCCTATGCTAGTTAATTCGCACCAGCTGTAGTGTGAGGTGATGAGGTTATTGCTCTTCTGTCACCAGAGGAAAGAAAACGGAGCATCTCCCGTCTCCGTTGATGAAGGAGCGGTGGTGGTGGGCAGCAGGTCTGGGGATTTCATTGAGTTCCCTCCATTGTGGGGCTCCTCCAGTGTAAGAAGCTGCCTATGGATTAATACTTCAGCGCCAATCCTGAAACCCAGATAACGGAATTATTCCTTTTCAGAAGGGCAGTTTCTCTCAAACACACATTTTTCCAAAAAACACATTATAAATGGGTTTTAACATATTTTAGACTCCTGTCTGTCTGAAGACTGGGATTCAGTCGTTGGTGACAGCATTGTACTTACAGCGTCCGTATGGATATTAGGGAGAATTAGCATGAAAACCAAGGAGGAAATAATTTCTATCTTTGCCCGTGCTGGAAGACAGACCGCCTGCTGCAGAAAGTGTCATAAATGAGCCATCTAATTAAACTGTCGGAATGCCTGCCCTGGTAATTGTGTTGCATTACGCGGTTAATTCCTACCCTAGAATAACCGTCGCTTTCCTTGCGCAGGAAAAGCGGCTGTCAAAGTCAAATGAGAATGTTATTTGCACTGAAGGGAAGGATTTTCAGTTTTGCTCTGTTGGCTTGGATACCGGTGGGGATTAATCCCACTAAGAACTGCAGGAACTAGCCCCAGAAATGTGCAGTATTTGTTTTAAATAACTTCTCTAGCTATTTCAGTTCCTGCACTAGTAGTAAAAGTCAGATCCTATGTGACGCCAATGTTGTGTTTGTCGTCGAGCCCTGGGGAGCAGGACTGGCCCGGTGGGTGTACGTACAGCACGGGCGGCTGCCATCAGCTCCTGGGCTGTCGCCGAGGAACAAGGAGGGGGACCCAGGTGACGAGGCTCTGACTTCAGGCTACCTACAATCAGTATGTTTTTCTGAATTAAATGTGCAGTTTGCAGTTCTAGAGCAGACAGAGTTACTAACTACTGACCTCTTCACTTAACTCGTATTTTTATAACTGGTTATTCAAATTTCTTTTTTCCCCAGTAGTTTTGGGGAGAAGTACTGTTCTTTGCTCAAAAACCCCTGCAGTTGTGTAACAGGAAAGGCTGTTCCCATGCTGTTTGATGCCTAGTCAGCCTGTTTCGTACAGGTATAGAGCACTTCAAATACCTTTTTCATACTTTTGTTAGTTTTTATAGTATATGCCAAATGCCTTCGATCATGAGATTTGTCTGTGCTCATGGGAGGATGCTCAGGACCTCGGCAAACTGTTGTGCATGGAAGGTCACTTTTCTAAAAAGATCAATGTTATCCTTTAACATTTGGCTAAAAAATGACAAAACTGATTTCTGAATTTACAACATTCTCGTTTGTTATTTATTCCAGGAGAAAACTATTGCTGGAATACGAATCTGTCAGGATAATCTTCATTTGGACAGGAGTCAGGAGTGCTTAGTTCTTTTACGTGAAAATCCTCCTTTCGTGTAATCAGGTTACATATGAGTTAGGAGGGCTTTCTGGCTTTTTCAGGTTCAGAATATCCAAAATTAAAGAAACTGTAGCTCTGTGGCTTTTCCCCGATCCGCAGTTACACCGGGAAGATTAAATGGACTCGGGCCTTTAAAGTCAACTGTCGTCTTTCAGTCATGTTGACACAGCGCGTCTTGGCTGGTGGCTACACGCGGTTTTAGGACTTAAGCCATGCTTTTTAGGGAACAAAAACGTAAATACTGTAAAATGACGTGTATGGCTAAACTTGCAGTACGTTGAGAATTCACCACATTGTTGGTTGGCTTCGTTGCCCTCAAAAGAAAAATTGGTGGATCAACTTGTTGAGCCCACGACTTGCTCACTTCTGCTGACGTAGGTCGGTTGTTTGGAGAAGGCAGGAGTTACTGGGGCGATGGGGTCAGCTCCTGAGTGAGGAGCAAAGAAGATCCACAAGAGATTCAGCAATAAAACCCACGCTGAAGTGGAGATCGCTGTACTCGATCCTCATGGACGGGAGCTGTTAGGTGCCCATCTGGGGCGGCGTGCAGGTGCTGCATCTGCTGCAGGCTCCGCAGTCGGTACAGAAAGCGGCATAGTGGGTGTCGTCAGTCCTCTCTTTGGTTTTTTAAAATGTCTTCCTCCTCTTTGGGTTAGTAACTCAATCTTTAGTGCAGAGGTGGCAATCCCATTGCAGGCATTAACCTCCTTGAACTGTGGAAACCACGTTGGTTCTGTATTTCAGAAGAAAATGAGCTTTGCCAAGTGTTGCATTGGGTGATGTATGGTGCTAGGGTTAGCCAGAGATGAGAAAGAAAGCAAAGATGAGCTATTTCCAGTACATGTCATAAAAACGACTGTTACTGGGGCAGTGGTAAAACATTTGAAATAAACATATTTGTTAAAACTGCAATTACAAATGAAATATCAGTAGATTGGCCTGTGCAGAATTATTATTCTGAACAATTTCCGTGGCACAGTAATAATCTTCTCAGTATTTACGTGTTTTCATTACATCAGTATCTGGCACAAGATCGTTACCGTGAATAATTTATTCACTGGCCTTGGCCAATTTGCAAACTGATGGGGTGCTTGTGTCTGCGGGGGTGTGGGGGGGTGTGTTGGGTTTCGTTGGCTTTTACACAATCGCCTGCTGGTTTGTGGCATTTAGCAGCAGGTTCTGTGTCTGAGCTGGGCTGCACGCCCGTGAGCTTCGTCTGCCGGTGGGTCAGGGGGGAGAAGGGGGCTCCAGGCTGCCCCTATCTCCGTCAGGCTCTCGCATTCCTCTTGCCTGGCACGGCTCACATTACACTGGCCCCCTCGGCCCCCGTAGCCTCCGGAGGGGAACGTGCTGTAAATATGTCTCATGCTCACCCAGGATTTCCTTGTGCAACGTGGTAGCGTGGTACCTTCTTTATCCCATCAGATCAGGTCTCCTGGGATGGATCATAAGGGGAGGGAGAGTCAGGAGGGTGTTTAGCACCCGTTTTGGCACAGAGAGGGCGTCCGATTCCTTGCCTAAATGCTGCTTCACAGGGACTTCCTATTGAAAAAGCATACCCTAACCTTTATCCTTGCTTTTCCCCACCTCCCGTTTAAAAATTCCCATGTTTGTTTATGCACCAGCTCGGTGCGATAGTTGTGTCCAGCCTTCCTGGTTCCTCCTCACCAGGATTCCAAGCCTTTTCCATCTGCAGAGCCGGCCACGTTGGCTGCGTGCCGGCTGCTTAAAAGCCAGAGATTTACTGCTGCCTCAGAGGGCATCGCTTGACCCGTTGAGCTTTTATTACAGGAGATGCAGGAGAACAAACATCCCCCCCCTTCAGCTTCAGATCCCAAATTTAATTTGCAGGACAGAGAACTATAAGTATGAATCATGGCAACGGAGGCTGAGGAGCAGAGGGGCGTGGAGCACGCTGACCCACGATGCCGTCCGCCGAGCGGCCCGGGATTAGCCTGTCGCTGTAGTGGGCCCGCGGGTGTCCCGTTGCATGTAATACAGTAACGGCTGCGTGGAACTTACTCGCTGGTTCTGTTTCTCCCATCTGGCAGGAATGTCTGTTCAAAAACTCCCATCAATAAAAGCGGTTCAGTGATTAGTGCACTACAAACGAACGTTGCACAGAATTTTGTGTTGAGAATTCAGCCTGTTAGAACGTGCAGAAAACCCCCATTTCTCTAGCTCTAGCGGTCGATACTGCTCTGTTACACACACTGTTACCTTTGCCCTGTTCTTTATTGACGTCTCCTGACTCTTTCCTGGGTTTGCAGGGATGAAAGTGGAGCGCTCCTTTTGTGTCCTGCACAGCGCTGGCTTTACTCTGATCTCGTGTCGAAGCCAAATCTGTTGGGTCAGACATGCAGAACGTTTTGAAATTGCAATTTTAGGTTCAAAGGAAACAATGGCTGAACACAGAAGCTGTGTATTCGTTGTAGGTATTTACAGTCAGATACCGTGTCCTGACGGCTCGGTGTACCTCTGATCTCAGCTTTCCTGCTGTTGCTGAATGCGGGCCCATTCGCTTCCTATAACAAATGTAATGAAGTAGGGAGAAAGGAAGTGTTTAAGAGTATCAAGAATGTACCTCAGCACTCACAGACTTTAAAGTAAGACTGTACGGTTTGAAAGCTTTAACAAGAGCCATCTCCTGGGTAAAGAATGCAGATAACTTTTTTTCTGGCAAAAAAAAAACCTCAAGGGTAACCTGATATGAGTCTGACAGTGTCGTTTAGTTAAGTGCTTCCATCTGTTGCTTGCTATTTCCCTTACTCATGACCTCTCTTTCTCTCTCCCCCTCCTTCTCCTTAGCCCCTTTGAGGAAAGCAAAGTTTGTTGAGAGCCCTCGAATCCCAGAGTCTGAGCTTGGCTCACCAACACTTTCTTCGGCACAGAAACTGGACGTTGATGCGTACTGCCCTGGTAAGCTGCATGCAAAGGCTCTGCGGTAAAGAGGGAGAACAGGCGGTTCCAGCCCAGCAGTATTTTTAAATGTAGTACAGCTCCTTTTTCTAGATGGTTTATTGGACCTTCCCCAGCCAAGTTTCATTGACTTGGAAACCTGAATAAGTATTTATTTCTAATTCATTCCCCTTTACGTTTGTTACTTGTGATTTTGTGTGTGGCCACTCTCCCCTCAGAGTAATTTATAAAATGGAGAGTCGCTTTTGAGAAGATAAAAATGATCCAATAAACATACTTTAATGTTTCATGCTGGTCTTTAGAGAGGCTGGAATAAAACCACGTTTCAGAACTATCATTAAATCAGCTAATGTGAAACGATGGGATCTTGTTTACCTGCATCCAGGAATAGTGCTTTGCTGATTATTTCTTTAAAGAAATATCTTCCAATTTATGTATCCTGTAGTAATTGCTCTTAAAAGTGTATGTCTTGCTGGAGGCCTCTGGTTGAAACATAAATAGAAGTGGGTCGTGTGCCTCCCTGGCTTAACCCCGAGCGCGTCTGAGGGTCCGGGCCGGCAGTTGCACAAATACCTCCGAGCCCAGACGGCCCTCGTGCAGATGTGTGAGCGCCGTTAAAGCTTTATATAGCTGCGTCTCGCCGCCAGCTCCCGATCACTTCCCAGATTCTTCCTAACTTGGAAGTGGCAACCTGGGGAGGGCTGGAGGCTGTGGAGGTGCTGCCCTGGGAGGAGGCTGGGACTGGCGCCGTCTTAAAGCAGCAGCAAGTGTTTCGGTGGATGTTTTGCTGGCTTCTGCGCTCTCCTCCCCTGGCTTTCCCTAGCTGATGAACCAAAGGGACCCATGTTCAGCACGGGCCTTGGATGGGGTAAAAGGATGTCGAGTGCTCTGAAATGGCATGGAAATGTGTGACATCTTCCTCTTACATCTACAGTAGAACAGGGCATGTTAATGAATGACTCTCTGAAATCAGGGTGTCGTTTATTTCTGTGGATGGTGAGCTTAAAGAGCGTTCACCGTCGAAGAAATTAATCGAATGTTGTCCAGATTTTGACAGTGGGCTTTCTTTAATGTATTGTGTTTGAACCAGGAGTTGTCTTGGAAAAAACCCAGACGGTCCCTGTGCTTGGAAGTGCCTCCTTTGAGGCCGTAGTTGCTGTGAAAAGTGCTCCTTCTTTTTCAGCCATCCTGAATTACAATTAAAATCTTGCTGTTGCAGCCCTTTCTTCTTCTAACTAAATAGCTTCTACTGTCATGTTTATAATTGTTAATAATTATAAACTTACTGTGATTGCATCCACAGAGAATTAGAACTGAATTGTAAGTTTGGCTTAAAAAGCACAAATTCCACATTCCCGCGTCTTGCGTTCTGTCTTGCCGACACGCTCGCACGTGTGCTCTCCCCCCTGCCCCAGCTCTGCTTGCCAGGGCGTTCTGAAGGGCAGGACTCCTGCCAAGCCCCGGCGCGGGCTCTGACAGTGGGAGCTGCCATTTTCTTTCTTTGGCTTTTTGATCTCCTTCTCTTGCTGATAGTGAGGGATCTGCCAGGAAAAGCGGAGGTTCCGGCTGCCTTGAAGTATCATTAAAGAAACATGAAGCATCATTAAGGAAGGGGAAAAAGTGAGAGCAGGAGAGTTGTCACAGTACGTGTGAACAGCCCTTGGAGCAAAGGTGGAGAGTTGAGGTGAGGGGTTTGGTTGCTAAACTGTGGGTGCCCCGGAGCTGCCAGGGAGCCCCTCTCCCCGTTGTGTCCATGCATGCTGGGTGCCCAGGGCCTGGCCAGCTGGGCAGCCTGGACTGAAGCTTCGGAAGAGCCCAGCCAGGTTTGCTGGAAGGTGAAGAGGGAACGGAGTGATCTGTTGGGGAAGGGTTTCCAAAGCTGTTCCGAGTTTGTGGCACTCACAGTTTGCTTCTTGCAGAGCTGCAGCTCCTCTTCTCCCCCCAGCTCAGAGCTGCGGCGAGGCGCAGGCGAGCAGACGCCCCATGGATGTTTACTCATCTTCTACAGTAGAGCTGGATGATGCTTTACCTGCTTGGATTTATGGTTCCTGCCATGAAAACTGCAGGAGTGGAGGTTTGGCTGGGCTAGAAGGCTGGATTAAAGGCGCTCAGGAGATGAGAGCCCTTGGGAAGAAGTAGGTGGCGAGGGAAGGATCCTTGTGTAAAGAAGAAAAGCAAGAACAAAGATCTGGACAACTCATCAGGGCCAAAGGACTTTGAGTCTGGGCGCAGCGTTCAGCTCCCGATGGGAAGGTGGAGGAAGAGGGGCCAAGTCGTACTCTGGACTGCGGCAAAGCCTGCAGGCACTCGTGTAATCAGTTTTCCAAGAAAATACAGCTTCTTTCTTCAGTGTTAGGCTTATTTTAACCCTCTTCTGAAACGTGTGCATCCTGTGAAGGATGTTAGCGCACTGTGTTAAATCCCAAGTGTCTCCAGGAATGATGATATGAGTTGAAAGAAGGAAAAAAATAAGGCTGAAGATCTGCTGGAGCCTAGCAATTGAGTGGAGGTGGAGGGGCTTGTAAAGTGATCCCTGACAAGTCATGTAATTAATTACACTCTTAAAGGCAGTTTAAAACACTAAATAGCAATGAGGAGAGAACATTCCCTACTCTGCATATAGAAATGATTATTTCACTTTGAAATGCCTAGAGATGAAATTTTGCTCAATGCTAAAATGTTTATTTTAAGGCTTCAGGCCAGTTTTGGCTCATTCCAAGGAGGTGGTTTCCTGCATAACCACCGTGCCACCGCTTGGCCTCTCGTGCTGCCGCCGGGAATTACTGCTTTTGACATCTTGCAGCGTGAATCAGGGTGTGAGGTGATGTGCTCTGGACACCTTGAGGAAGGAGAAGGAAGAACTAGGTGGCTTCTATCCTTTGAGGGAAGTTCTAACAGCAGGGACATAGTACAGCTTTAAGCTTGGTATAATTTTTTTTCTTTCAGTGATATTCTTTGTTTTGCCAAAGAAGGATATAACATTCTGTAAGATGGATTTAATCTGTTTAAGTGAAAGCAGGAATTTGCCCACATTTTATAGTTGCTGCATTTAAGATGATGATGATGAAGCTGTTTCATGGCTTTGAGAAACCCATTTCTATCAGAATTCTATTTCTGTAGAAGTTTTTGTGGTTGCAGTGGTTGTTTAGACTTCACTCAAGCCCTTTTTGACTTGGAGTGTCTTGCAGTTGTGCCTTGTTTCTTGACTTAGTGGTGGCTTTAAGAAGGTCTGAAAGGAGTTTGATCCATCCTCCTTCCCTGTCTCTATTCCCATCCCACAGACACTCTTTGGCAGAGGCGTTTGCGTTTTCCTTGGCAGACTTCCCAGGACAGTAGGACAGCTGATCACCTGCACGGCCTCATCGCTCTTTAGGGGCGATAACACGGAAGAGCAGGAGTTGACCCTCAAACCTCTGCTGTTCAACTGTTACACCTTTTCTGTAGTGGTCTGGGGATTCACAGTTTAATGTGTAATATATTTTCCCCCAAAACTTGTCACACTTCACGCCTCCTGCCTAGTGACACGGCTTGTGTAGTGAGCGGTGTCCTGGCTTCCTGGCTCTGCTTAGCTGTGTGTCGCGAGGGCATCTTTGCTGCGTTTGGGCTTTAGCATGGTACCTAAAACACGTTTTGACTCAGGGAACCGTCTGAGATGGATGATGCTTTCAGGTAATTGCCTTTTGTCTTAGATCAGTGTTTGCAGTTGCTTTTTGCGTGATTTATTACCTTGTCGTTATGTTTTAAAGGCTAAGTATGTTATGACATTATCTTTTAATTTGATTAAATTCTTCAGAAATTTTGGGACGCAAATCTTAAATGTCTGGTCAGGGGCTGTTTGCTTGCTCCACATGAGGCTGGCAGGCATCTGTTTCCATCACTAATTGAGTTAGGTAGCACAGCAGTGCTGCTGCCACGGAGAGCGAAGGGTGATTTACCATCACAGTGTCATTCGTGTTCCTCTCTTCACTGCTTTTTCACTTTCTTTGCTTAAAGAATCGTTGAGGTTGACATCTGCTTGCTGCTGCTGCTTTCTTTTCATCATGTAAAATGTGTATTTTTCATTTTACTCAAAGCACACGCTTCTCTTAAACACAAGACGTTTCTCAGGTGTTAGAAAAAGGCCTTTAACAGGGAATGCATGAAACAGCGTTGTACTGTGGTTTTTCATGGTAAAAATATAGGCAATGAGCCAAAAAAACCCACAAAACCCCAAACAAATTCAGCCAGCAGGATCCTTGTCCAACCTCTGTCATGTTGGAGGATGATGAATTGGGAGGAAGGCAAGGGAATAATCAAACCATCCATGGCCTGACAAATGGTTTTACTGTTGAATCTTGTGGGTGTCCCAGCATTATCAAGCCCACTGACCTGAAGGGAATGTGAAATCGTTGTGATCAGCCCTAATTGCAGGAGAGAGTCGTGGCAATTCGGTACGTCGGTTGCTATGGAAGCGATTGACTTTTCTCGCGCTCCTCTTGGGAGGACAGTGCTGGTTTCTTCTGCCGTAGTGAGAGACAGAATAAATTCCTGGATTAACTAGGCAAAACTGAAGTCCCCCCAGTAAATCACAACAAAACAACCCCCACCCTGGTCCGAAATTCTGGGAGAGAAATAATAAAGGCGGTTTTAGAGTTGCAGATGTGTTTCTGTTGGGGATTGGGCATAGACCACTTGCCGTTGGATATAGTTGGGTCTGCTGCAGGTTGGAGAGTAGTGGCTGGGGTTACAATTTAAGTTTTACTGGACCTTCTTGTCAAAGGAGAGATACTCGAGAACTGAAAATAATATGAATTCCATATACTATTGCCATGTGTTTTAACTGTTAAAGGATTTCAGGTGACATGGTATTCTTGAAACTTCCTGGTGTGATCTGTTAACAGCCAACTTCCCTTTACAGGCTAGGTTTTGGTTTCATCCATCTGGGGGGGGGATAAAAAGGGAAAAGGGCGGTGGAGGGGAAGGGCTTTAAGTGATGCAGATTCTGTTTATATGAAGAACTGTCCCACTTTGAAGTGTTGTGGCTACAAAAACATCTAACCTAGACGGCCCCTGAACTGTGTTTCACATCAGATGCTTCAGCAGCAGAATTTCCTGCAGCCTGGCACCTTTGGCTGCCCGTCCAGAAGGATCTCGGGGAGTCTAACAAGTTGCTTTGCCCTGTCAAACAGGAGTGCTTGCTTTCCGTTGGCCTGTTGGGAAACAGTAACTTTCTTGTGCTAATACTTTGGCTTACTGAATATTTATAGCTTTCAGTCTTGCCAGTGAGTAAATGTGTACACAACAAACCAGCCCTGTTGGCTTTGAAACTGTCGCTGATGGGCCTGCAAGGATGGGTGTGGAGCTGCCTTTTCTTTCACATCTGAGCAGATGTGACTAGGTGCTTGATGTGAGACTTTCTTGTATAGATGGAGCATCGGAGACTTTCCCGGTACCTGTGTACTTACCCTCTTCACTGCTGATGGACAGCGTCGGACAGGGTCAGATTTCTCGTTGAGCGAGTGACTCCTGGCAGAGGAGTTTTTGTCTAGCGTATTATTTTTAAACACAAGGGCAGCCTGCAGCGATGCTCCCACATAGCACAGCTCGGGCAGTATGGCTGCAAAAGCATGATGGTCTTGGAAGCAAGGTGCTCTGAGTTACGCGGATTAGTCAGGAATCGGGTGTGTTGGAAGCGGATGTGTGCGGTTTGTCTTCGTTGCTGGCGTAGGTCACTGGTTTGCTCCAGGGTTGCATTCCCATGATGACCATCCATGTGGCTTAGCTGACTTTGGGTGTAGAACGTCGTGCTTTGGCTGCAAGCAAAGTTGAGGATTAGCTAAGTTCAGGGACTGTTCCAGTAAGCGATGCACGTGGATCGATTGCGGGTCTTGGACCCTCAGCCCAATACAGACCTTCAGCACTGTCCCAGGGGTCCTTGTGCACCCACATGCCCTTTTACCACCTCGTCTGCAAATGGCTCCATCTTCAATCCCTCGGCTGGCCTAACGTGTCCACCTGTGAAACAGAGCTGCCTATTAGGGATGGGACAAAGACATGGCTAATAGCGAGACACGTCACCGTATCTTTTACCAAGCACTGGACCGCCCAGGGACAGATAACTCAGCTAGAATTTCGGTGTGAAGCAACTTGAGTTCTGGCGTAGATAACAGGACATTGATTTATGTCTAACCTAACGTATTTTTGCAAAGGGACAAAATATCCTGTCTCAGACCAAGAAATCATTCATACTGAAAAGTTGGAATGGAATTTTCTTTTGCCCTGTAGGTAGCAGGTAACAAATCTGTCTCCATGCTTGCCTTCTGCTTAATTTCTTTTGGACTATTTATTATGCTTGGTCATCAAAGGCATCTGCTGCCAGTATCGTCCTACTGAAACCTTCAGCCATTTCTCCAGCTTTAGGATCGCAATTTATTGCTGACAGAATTGGTAAAATGTGCTTTTTGAAACCCCAGCAGTGCTGCTTGGCTGTTGCTAAAGAACCTGGTGTTTCTCAGTGTCCTCATGAAGTGTCACAGGAGCGCTGGTCTGCACTTGCATTTTATAATTGTAAATTCTAGCCAAAACTAAGGCGTTGTCCCCAGGGCTTCCTTTCTTCGGGAGAAAGGACTCTTCAATACTTCCTGTTTGGGGAAGATAGTACCTGTCAAATTGGATTTGGGAAATCATTTCAACTTTGTACATCGTGTGGTAGTTCTGTTTCTGCTCAGCATCTGTCAGGCTGAATTAGCCGTGCATCAGCACGTGGTCGGTGTGAGCTCAGGGACAGCGTCGGGGGGTCCCAGGGCAATGGCAGCCCCGACCTGTCTGTGATAGAGCTGTCCTGGTTGGCTTTGGGCTCCTGCTTGCAACGCTGCTGATGTCTTTACACAAACCTGATCTTCCATCCCAGCTCCTGGATTTCTTGAGGAGTTCTTTAAGCTGAGTTTTATTTGAAGTTAACCTTCACCTTACTTTTATGCCTGTCATAAGTGGAAATACCGGGATGTATTTGATCATTGTGAGGCAAAAAGGAAGGAAATGATGGTTGCTGGAGTTCTTTGCCATGGTTGTGCCGAGCAGGCTTCCCTTTTTCCCCCTGGCTCAGATACACATTCCCAAGTACTTTACAGTCTAGAGGAAGGGGCCAATAATTTGACTTCTTTTATTTCCCCTACAATGTTTTGAGAGACTATCGTTTTGTTTCAACCCTTTATGGAGGCAAACCCCTCAATACTCATTTTTCCAGCCCTAACAGTAGAAGGAGGGGTGGCCGCATTTGTAGAAAACTGCTCGATTCTTTCATAAGCCTTGTTCCCATGTCTTAATGTGCACATGAGGCCAATGGATGCTGTTCTTTTTGTCCTATGCAAAAGGAACTTTAGTGACGCTACGGAGAGCTTCTCCACAGTGAAAATATGCGGCACTCTGAAAGCCACACCATTACTTCTGCTCTCTTACCAGTTGCCTTGACTTCCTAACCCTCCTCAGGACTGCAGAACAAGTATGTCTTTATCCTTAGCCAGCGTGAACGTTGTTCCCCTCGCTGTAATTGGTTTTGATCATCGGTATTCCCCCCACCCTCTCTGTTCCTTTCTCTTGGGCAGCACAGCTGCACTTGGGCGCTGCAGAAAGGAGATCAATTTGCTCGTAACCTTCTGCGCCACAGTAGACTGTCTCCTTTATTAAACAGGATTTTTGGCATTTTATGTCACTAATTATTTGACTCCTAATTGCTTGAAAAATAACTGCTTTGAATCCAAACATGAATATTTTGGCCAGCTGCCATTTCGCAAGTACAGCCTTGCTGGGTAGCATCGATCATACCCCGTATCATCACATCCCTCCAGTGGCCTGTACCTTAGTGCAGGGTCCAAAACTGTTGTATTTGGTCTGAGACTGCAGCAGCCTTCCTCTCAGACTCTTCTGCTTACTCGGAGTTGAGTCCCCGCTGGCTCTACTCTGTGTTCCTGTGGGGAGTCCCTGGCCCTCTGGGGAAGCCTTGCCCCGTGGCATGTGCTTGGCATGTGGCGCAGGTCTCTCGTGCTGCTCCTCGCTGCCGGCTGCCAGCAGAGCCTGCCGGGAGAGGTGTGTTGGGCGCCGTGGTGTTCCTGGGCTCCCTGCTGAATTCCCGTCTCTTCTTGGCGTCCCTTTTGTGCGCCCAGCAAGAGGAGATGCAATGTTGTGTTTGGTTGCCTGCGTGGCTGTCGCCTGTGCCTTCCCTCCCCGGGTAACTTCACTGTTGGTTTTCCACCCAAATTGTATGGGTGAAATGGCAGATCACAGGCTGGGTAACTCCAACACGCTGTGAGGACAGTGGGGTTGCTTTTATGTTTGAGTGGTGTAGGACTTTCATTAATATGGTTTACGCTTCAGAGAAACAACAGGTTTGAAATGGATCTCCCTGAAATGGACAGTAGGGCTTTCCCGCTCCGATCAGTGAAAGGACGGTAGTTGGCAGCGGCCCTAGGTGTTGGCTATAGAGGAACTGAAAAGCATGGGAAACACTCCGTGACATTTATGGTTGCTGCTGGAACTGCCTACAACTGTTAAGTCCACGCGAGTACTGGAAGTGATGGGGTTGCTGCATCTTAGCCCACTGCTGGGTTGCCCGGGAGCATTTCACATCGCAGCGTGCCCAGGCCTTTCGCTTCTGGTGGCATGAACATACCATGGCTCAGCTTTGTGGGATCTTTTTATAGATGCAAATTAATTTATGGCACGAAAAGTAAGAATCAGCCAATAATGCTTGTTATTCTAGTAAGTGGTAACTGTAGCTTATTATTATTATCTGTGGGGTAGTTTTTATATCCAAACAGTACTTCCGAAATCTTATTTGGGTATGTAAGGGCAGTAGGTTTTAGAGGTTGTGGTCAGTGTTGTAAATGTGAAGGTTATAATTCCGTCTGGTTTGCTTTTAATAAAATTTATTCTGGGAAAGTGATAATATATCAGGTATAGTTTTACTATACCTAAAAACTATGACTATACTAAAGTATTACTCTATCTACTATACTATACCTGAAGTATTACTATACCTACCTATTTACTATACCTGAAAACTACAGATAAGGTTTTCCTATACCTGAGAAAAGGCTTTATACTGTGGTGGTCTCTCCTTGCTCTGTTATAAACCCACGACCTCCCCTTTAATGGTTAAAGCCCACAGTAAAGTGTCATCGTTTGCCTTGCTGAAGTTATGTCTCACTAAAGCGAGTTGCATTTTGTCCTGGCAAAGCTGTCTTGGGGGAAGAAAAGGTATTTGGAAACACCCCCTTCTGCATATTTTTCTCCCCAACAATCTCAGATGCTGGAATTGTGGCTGGTGCTGCCTTGGGGGTATGGAAACAGGATTCTCAGCAGCCTCTGCCACTGTTGCAGCTGCTGAGGATGGAAATGAGTATGGTCTTTGCAGGTGAAAACCTTAACGGATTTTATACAGTGATAGAAATGTTACATATGTGTATATGTATTTCTGAAGGTTTCCTGCAACTTTGACTGGCTGCTGTTGGTGGAGCAGGGTTGGCTTGGCCATGAGTGAGCAGGGGCACAGGCTGCCTCAGGGGAAGAATCATGGAACTGTAGAATCTTTTAGGTTGAAAAAGACCTTTGAGATCATTGAGTCCAGCTGTAAACTTAGCACCACTAAGTCCACCACTAAACACCACATCCACACGTCTCTTAAATCCCTCTTGGCATGGTGGTTCCCCCGCCTCCCTGGGCAACCCATTCCAGTGCCTGACAGCCCTTTCCAGGAAGAAATGTTTCCCAGTATCCAACCTAAACCTCCCCCGGCACAACTCGAGGCCGTTTCCTCTTGTCCCATCGCTTGTCCCTTGGGAGAAGAGACCAACACCCCCCTCTCTGCACCCTCCTTTCAGGGAGCTGTAGGGAGCGATAAGGTCTCCCTGAGCCTCCTCTTCTCCAGCAGAACACCCCCAGCTGCTCCCCACAGGAATTGTGCTCCAGGCCCTTCCCCAGCTCCGTTCCCTTCTCCAGACACGCTCCAGCCCCTCAGGGTCTGTCTTGAGGGGCCCAAACTGACCGCAGGATTCGGGGTGCAGCCTCAGGGGGACGATCCCTGCCCTTGTCCTGCTGGCCACACTGTCCCTGGTGCTGGCCAGGATGCCATTGGCCTTCTTGGCCACCTGGGCACACGCCGGCTCATCTTCAGCCACTGTTGACCAACCCCCCAGGTCCTTTTCTGCCGGGCAGATTTCCAGCCCCTCGTCCCCACGCCTGGAGCGTTGCAGGGGGTGTTGTGGCCCAAGGGCAGAACCCAACACTTGGCCTGGTTGACCCTCACACGGTGGCCTTGGCCCATGGATCCAGCCTGTCCCAGCTGCCTGGAGGGGTTCGGTTGAACATCCCCTCTGCAGAGGGCTGTCTACTTCACCCAGTTCCCACCCCAGCAAGCGTCATCCCAAAAAGTTGCCAAGCTTCTGTTGAAGCGGTGTCGTGTCCGGTCGGCTGTTTGCACTGTGAGCTTCTTTGGGCTCCATCACAAAAGTAAAACCTGGCACTGAATTTGCCTGAGAGCAGAGATAAACCAGCTACTGCTTTTTGTCATCTTCCTGGTTCTTCACAGTAGTGTGCGTTTGTGAGATTTGTGTAGGTTTGATGTGAAAAATGGAAGAGGAGGGATCGGGAGAGGTTTTGAAAAACGGTTGCTGCAATTTCAAAAACGGCTCGGGTGGATGCGGTGCGCCGTGCCTAACGTAGCGAGATAAATGTGCAAAATGCTGGTTAAGTGTTTTGCTCAGATTTTAGCAAACATAAGACTTGAAGTATTTGTTCTTTTTTTTTGATGGTGAATCATATTAAACAAACCCTCTGCATCAATGAGAGCGTAAGATACCAACCTCAAACCTGTCTGGAATAAAAGGTCAGTTCAAAGGGCTAAAAATAAATACCAAACCACTTTAAGAGTCAAGGCCTTTGATCAGCCGGTGTTTGGTGGGGGGTTGTACCTTCAGAGCCAGGAGCAAAGCCCCATGTCTGTGATCAGGTGATGTGTTGGAGAGAAAATGCTAAAACTGCAGAGGAAGAAATAATTGCAACTCTGCTTTCCATCAGTCGAGGACTCACTGGGTCGCGTTGTCCTTGATGTGCGAAAGGGCTCTGGAGCCTTTTCGGGGATCTGAGAGTAATCCCGCTTTAGGAGATGTTCCGCATCCCCGGGCTCATCTTTATGGTAGCTGTGGTCTGTTTGTTGTCTATATGTGCAGGGATCAGTGCGCTGAATGTCCCCTCATGTCCCCCATTCCTTCTTCTTTGGTACTTAAATGGGAGCTGAAATCCAGGAAAATTCATCCCAAATGTATGTGCAGAAGGCTGCTTTTTTTAAAATCTAGAACATGAAATGCACCGAGTTAGACTTTTATGATAGCATTGAAATTCCATTTGCTGCCTGGCTCAGCATGGTTTCTGGTTAAAATAACCGTCTTTCTGACAGTCCCCGGGGAGGAGTGTTCAAGCACACCCGCAGGGGCAGGGAAGGACTGGCTACGACACGGTGTTTAGGTGCGGTGCCGCGGGGAATTTCTTTTCTTCGAAATTCTTCTTCGGGGAAATGTCTGTGGAACTCGTGCAAGAGGCTGACTTAGTGGAATTAACGGTAGGGATTTTTGGAGTTTGTTATAGGAATTACTGGATAAAGCAACAGCCGCTGAAGGAAGCAGAGCTGGAGCAGCACGCAGGGCAGAGTGAGTCGGAGCCGCAGGTTGAACACCCACCTCAGTTCAGCGTTAGGGTTTTGGCTGACTACAGGGCTTGGGGATCAGTATACAAGGAGAACACTTTCACTTTGCCACTTGTCTGCGGTGTGATTTGCGTTGGTGGGACCATTTTCTGTTGCTCTCTCGGAATACCAAGTACCTGAAGAGCGGCAGTACAAAACCAGACGTTGAGAGCAATGAGTATGGGGGAGCCGTTGTCCCTCGTTGCTTAAATTGTTAAAAATCTCTTCTTGCTGTAAACAAGGCTAATGAAAAAATCTTCCATTAATTCTGAGATTATGGGGATATGCCCAGACGGTCAAGGGCGTTCTCCAAATATAGCTCGAGTGTAGCCAGAATAATTGCAAGCAGATGTACGTAGCAACGGGACGGATTCGGGTCACGTGGAGAGAGGGAAGTGGTTAGATAAAGCTCCACAGTTATGTAATTGAGGATCAAAGTCATAAACGCTATCATTTATTTCTGGTGTTCCTCAGGTGCTCACTCTTTGCCTGAAACTGTTCCATTTTTACTTTGCTAATATGAGAATTTTTCATTTTTAAGGCAAAACGGTTTCATTTTCAGGCAAATTCTGCGATGGGTGCCACTAATCAACTGTTTCCCAGCTCGTGTTAGACACTCGCTGAAATAGATTTCAGATGTAATGTAAATTATTTTTGATGTCTGGTTTTGGAAGGAAGAGTATAATCATTAAATCAAAAATATTCTCTGGAGTAAAGGCGCGTTGTTAGTGTCTCCCAGGGGCGCAATGCTGCCTCATTTATCTGAACGATCCGAAGACGGTAGCTATCAAACAAGTCACAGAATTACAAAATAAATCATAATGAAATTTCATTTGCTTGTGAGCAGTTGCAGCTGAAATATGTGGCAGATTTCATTATAGGAACTGAAAGGATGGAACAGAAACACTACTTGAAAATGGTAATGTTCAAAAACATTGTGCCTCTTGAATGCTTTCTTGAAAAGAGCAAACCTAGTAACGGTGCTTATAAAATGACATATTGATGTTCAAGGAAACGCTAGGAACGTTTGCGAGCACTTACGAACTCCCCTGGGAAAAAGACACGCGAAGCTAAGCACCCCCAGCCCACCCCAGGTCATTTCTGCTCTGCTTAGCAGCAGGACCCTTTCTAAAAGAACGTTTCGGCGCGGGAGCAGTCGTTGCACGGTCTGGGCCGTGCTCGCTCCCTGGGGAGGCCAGGGACGGGCCCTGGGCTCAGCCATCTGTCTAGGCTCCCTCCTCTGGAATGCAGTTAAAACTTCAGATTTTGGTAAATGGCTTTTTTCTTACGCCACCAAGAGACCATCCCACTGCAGGTGGCATTAACAGAGGGGCTGGGGTTGACCCTTCAAAAATACCGAAGGTATATATAGGTGCGACATCTGAGAGAGCTGCCGGGACCCGTCAGGTCGCTCCTAAAGGGCCTAAATCAGGCAAATTCCAGGGTGAATTGCAGAGGCCTATTTAAAGTGGGCTGAATGTTTTGAAGGGAAGAAGGATTAGAGGTTTTAAATTGCTTGACAAGCTCAGGTTATAATGTTTCTAATTTGCATTTTTGTGATTCAGTTAAAAAAAAATAAATTGTCCTTATCTTAAAAGGATGGAAAAGTAGCTGGGAAGCGTGGAGGTGTGCACCGCTGGGAGCTGGTGGGGCTCTGGGCATTAAATTGTTTCCTTAGGTATCTACATTCTTTTTGAAGCTTCTACATCACTGAGTGCTGGATTTAATTATTTATTACTAATAATTACTTAGGGGGAATATTTGAAAATTGTTCTTGCACTCTCAGAGGGGTGAAGGGCTCTTGGCAGGTCTGTGGCAGAGGGATGCTCTGTCTCCTGCCTCCTCTGCTCCTCTTCCCTTCAGCCCCACGGAGCCCCAGTGACCCTATTGCTCAGCTGCCGATCAATCCCCGCTCCCCACCCCTCCTCCTGGTCGATCGATCGATCGATCAATCCCCTAACCCAGCACTTCAGGCTCTGCCTCAACAGGCTGTTCTGCCCCACAGACCGCCCTGCCTTTGGCAACACAAGCCCTCCGTAGTGAAATGACCTCCCAGCTTTCCCGACCCCTCATCTAATTAACCTGCTGCGTGTCTCCCTTCCATCTGATCCTCTGTTCTGGTATAATTCAATCCAGAAACAAATAAATAAGTAAAAAAACTAGAGTATGATCCTCAAGGGCTAGAGATGGAGAATTCCCAGATTCTCCTTTTCTTTTGCTTCATCCTCTGGTTTCAGGGTAATTAAGTCACATCCATGTTGGATTTTTGATATTTTTTTTCCCTTTACCATGAAGACTGGACTTCTCATACAGGAGCATCAGGTACAGGTACAGAGGGCTGGTGGCTGGTGCTGGTTTGGGGTTTCCTTTCTTCCCTGTGGCTCTGTGCTGGGGAATGGGAAGCTCTTGCCCTGCTGATTTTGGCTCCTGTTTGTTCCACTTCTGCATCGCTGTGTGCGTGCAGCAGTGCTAAGTCTGCGGGCTCTGATTTACTGTTTCCAGCATCCCTCTGCTCTGATAGATAAAGATGCCAGATAGCCTAAACACGTGCAGTATTTTCATCTAAAAGGACACCCTCTCTCATCTCTGTAGGAGCTTTTATTTATTTCTGCCATATGATGCTGCAGTTACCTGTCTCCTCTGAAGATTAAGGATTAAAAGAAAGAAATGTCCTCTAGTATAGCTTTGTGGTGATTCTACCTGAAATTCGACTGCACATTCCATGTTGTCTTTTTAATATTATTCTTTTTAGAAGACGCCTTTAATTTCTGAATAGCTCACTGCAAGAGAGTCTGAATGTCTTATTGTCAAGTTCATTTGTTTTTGCAGTGCAAAGCAAGGCTGGATGCTTACATTTTTCTTACCAAAACCCCCCCCATCCCTGTACTGCCTGGACGAATTACCTCTCCTTCCAGCCAGGGTGCAACTTTTGAGCCTATTCCATCTTGGAGCTGCTCATGGATTTTTATTTAGGTTATTTGAAATAAACCATTCACTGCAATGCGTTTGTACTCTGTGGGCAGTATCTGTGATGGAAGCCCTTGGACTAGTGGCAAACATCTAGTAAATCTCTTGTGGCTTTAACTCTGACTCCAGTACCTGAAATGTTGACTCCAGGTTTGGAGCTCTTGCCTTGGAATTAAACACAACAGATTCCAAGTGGGGAAAAGTTTCTCTGCTAAATTCCTTGCTGCAAAGGGAAATGATTTTTGGTAAGATTCAGAAAAGGCATTTGTCACGTGGGGATCAGTCAGTGCAGCAGTGTGAGCAAAGACGATGTGATCAGGGGTGAATTCACATCCGACTGAAGCTGAGTGTGGGTGAGGTGACTCCGTGCTGCGCTGGGGTGTCCCGTCAGCGCCAGGCAGGCTGGATCCATGCGGGGGGTTTGGTATTCCCTCCCTGGCCCTTGCGCTGCCACGGAGCTCGTCATTAAACCCCCTTGCTTCAAACCCAACAAGCCGTAAGCGCTGGGCAGCGACCAGAAGGTGTCAACTGGCATGAGCATAGGGTTACACAGGCTGACACAGAGACCCCGGTGGGTGGCTTGGGTTCACCTACCTGGAATGTCACAGGATTGCGAGCTGTTGGAATGCTCTTCTTGCTTTGCGTGTACATATAAAAATAAGTGCTTTGGGCTGAACACAGGGACATAAAGTTATAGAGGCTCCGGAACTCCGTGGAATACTCATGCGATGGGTCGGAGTTAAGGGTTTTTTTATTCTTGCTTAAAATCCCTTCTTTTTAAAAATCCCTTCAATTCCCTTTTGAAACGGCTTTCGATACCCGTTCGTGTTTCGGCAGAAGCGTGGGCGCTGCTGTAGCACGGCGGGGCAGCTTCGGACACGAACTGCGCTGGGGTCTCTCGGATCGGCTGACTGCCGCTCGCTGTGGGTGCGCGTAGCTGGGCGGTTGGTTACTGTTTATCCATGTATCGGAGGTTGATTGTGGAGCGTGTTCGAGCTGCTGTCGCTCCTTACGGCAGTAGTGTCGGAATACCTAAAAATATCTCGGGCTGGTTCTGTTCTCAGCTGTGCGCTCCGATTTCCCCGGTGAGGCTGGGGGGGTCGAGTGCACTGAGGTGTGTGTGAAGTCTGGCTGCGGCATGGACTGGGTAGCACACATGGCAAGGGAGAAAAAACCAGTTATGCCCTTTCACTGAACTCAGTGAGAGAGCATTAGGTCTTACTGTCAACCTTGAAAGGCAAGTTACAGCTTCTTCCCGTAATACCCATTCACAGGCATCTCAGAGCTGTTATATCTCTTCTTTGATGCTCAATTAAATGACTGCACTTATTTTTAAAGACCTAAAACCAAAAGAGGGAATAATCCACTACAATAGTGCTTTGCTCAGGTTCAAAGTTATCTGTACTTTAAAAGCCACATTATAATAAAATAATTGATAGTTCTACCCTAAAAGTGCTCTCGGGGCTCAGCAGCTTCAGCTGTAGCTGTTGGTACCTGTGCCCTGAGCAGCATCTCGCAGGTGAATTTGGGCTGTTACTGAAGCCACCAGTCATTATCCTCTACATCTTGTATGTTCTTACGCCGTGACCTGGGATAAGCTCATAAATTGTTTTATTTCCTGGGTACAAGACAGCTTTGAGCTCCTTGGAGATGTTTTAAGGGGAGTATAAAAGAGGGGAGGTGTAAGGGCAAGCTTAGACCCAGCCTCCAAGGAGCAAGTAGTTCTGTTGTGTCCGGGAGCGGTTCCTAACGCTGAGCAGAAGGAAACCGCTGTGCCAGCGCCCCGCAGCCTGCCCCGACATAGCTGGGACCTCTCCCTAATCTTCCCCTTGGTGGGCAGTGGTGGATCCAGCTTCTCCTTTCTGCCAAGGTGTGTAAGTCAACACGGTTTGAGTATGATCAATACCGTGTGTTCTGAAGGCAGAATTGGGAATGCCTAATAGACTTGTAATGATTCTGAAGGGAGCCATATCCTAGGTACGGGTATCTGCGATAAATTCTGGGTCTACTTTTTTTAAAGAAAACAGTAACTGTGGCAATAAAAGCCTATAAAATTTTTGGTTTACATACAAGTGTCTGTTCTGGATTTGACTCCCGCAGACAGTAAATGCCCACAGATTGAATGTGGGTGGTCAGCAGTTCAGAAAATTGGGGCATCCATCTAAATTTGTCTCCCTCTCAAATCTATCCTATTCACGTCAGCTTCGGATAAAGCAGTACAATAGGGATTCGATAACTTAGAAGACAGCTTCTATTATCATACTGTCTAATCCATTTTCATAACAGTGAAGTCACCATGTACAGATGATTCCAGATGCTCATCTCCCAGAGTTGACGGCGCTTATGAATGCGGACTCGGTTGCATGGGAGATGCTCCTGGGATTTTTGTTTGCAGTAGTGCAGGCAAGACAGCGCAAAATTGCTCTAAGCTTCCATGAGATGTACGTTATGAGCTTAAATGGGGATTTCTGGAACCAGCTGGCTTAAATTTTCTGAGGTCTTGTACGTATCCCAGATTCTGTGAGTTGTGGTTTTCAGTTACAGTTATCAAAAAGCAATATTTAAAGTAAGATCTTTTTCCTGTAGCTTCAGGCTGAGCCCTGGAGCACCCCCGAGCCAGGACGGAGCTGGGATATGAAGATCGGCTCTTTTCCAGATTGCACATTATCAGATGAATAATTAACTGTAGACTAATTGCAAATCCTAATTAGTCTCCTAGAACTGCACTAAACACAGTATTGCTTCAGTGTAATGTGGAAAGGACTTGACCTTCAGGCTTTAATGCTCCTGCTGGCGTGAGCAGGGAGGAATTGACTTTCAGAACCTGACTTACCGTTGTAATACGGAGGCAAAACCCTTCACAAATGTTGGTTATAAAAGTAAAAAGATAGGGAAATGCCAGTATTCATGCCAGGTGTGCACTGCTAGCTGGAAGCTGCTGCTCTTCCTACAGATGGAAGAAAAAAACATGAGGAAAAATTATCTGGAATGTTGTTTTGGGCTTATTTTATAGACTCAATGGGGGATTGGCAGGTGGACTTTGTGTCATGGCCCCTGTGTGACTGCACAAGGAAGGTCGGTGTCGGGAGAGCAGGGCTTTCTACAGAAGCGTGTCAGGATCAGCAGATGATCGTGGACAATGCACACGAGTTTTTATAGAATTGTAGAGTGGTTGGGGTTGGAAGGAACCTTAAAGATCATCGAGTTCCAACCCCCCTGCCATGGGCAGGGACACCTTCCACCAGACCAGGTTGCTCCAAGCCTCATCCAGCCTGGCCTTGGACACTCCCAGGGATGGGGCACCCACAGCTTCTCTGGGCAACCTGTCCCAGTGCCCCCCACCCTCTCCGGGAAGAATTTCTTCCTGATATCTAATCTAAACCTCCCCACTTTCAATTTAAACCCATTACCCCTTGTCCTGTCACTCCCTGCCCTTGTACAAAGTCCCCCCCAGCTTTCTTGTAGCCCCCTTCAGGCACTGGAAGGCTGCAATAAGGTCTCCCCAGAGTCTTCCTTTCTCCAGGCTGAACAATCCCAACTCTCTCAGCCTTTCTTCATAGCAGAGGGGCTCCAGCCCTCGGAGCATCTTCGTGGCCTCCTCTGGACTCGTTCCAACTGATCAATATCCTTCTTATGCTGAGGGCTCCACAGCTGGACACAGCACTGCAGGGGAGTCTCACCAGAGCAGAGTAGAGGGGGAGAATCCCCTCCCTTGATCTGCTGGCCACACTTCTGATACAGCCCAGGCTATTTTCTGTCCTGTGCTTTGCCGTTAACCACTTGGGAGTGCAGGTCGGCTGCTCTACATCTCTTGGAGTGCTTTAGGCACGCGCAGCCTTTTTTCTTTGTGGGTAACTTTGGGGTAGTTTCTGTGTGAGAGAAGAGAGGGAGCACTTCTCTCTTCTCCTTTGCTGCTCCAGGAAATCTCATCTCCCGGATGGTACTGCTGGTATGGAGAAAGCGAGGTGCCTGTGTTTGCTTCCATGGGAGGTGCTGAGAATGTAACGAGCAATGAGAGGAGAAATACGGCTAGCATTAGAAGAAACACGTGTTGGCAGCTGGAGCGATGCATAACCTAAAATTATCGACCAGCAAATAATGTTAAAAGCGGACTTGAATAACCTGAAAACCCCGACACTGATGTTGCAGCATGAAAAGTTAGCGGTGTTTGGTTGGTAAAAACCACTGTGCGGTAGCCAAGTAAAACAATTCCTGTCTGAATCTCGTTTTCTTCCTGTTTAGGTGATACTGAGCAGGAGCTGGGACCCCCTCCATCCGTCGATGAGGCAGCAAATACACTCATGACTCGCCTGGGCTTCCTCCTCGGAGAGAAAGTCACGGAGGTACAGCCAGGGCCCCAGTACAGCATGGAGGTGCAGGACGAGAACCAGGTACGACCTCCCCAGTCCCGCCTGCTTGTACAGCACCAACTGCACGGGTTATGATCCAAATGCAGCATGTGAGAGCGCGATTATTTTCTCATCATAGGGCAGCTGAGTGTCTCATAGTGGTGAAATAATTGTTAAGAGGTAAAAGGTTGTACCTCCTCGTTAAAGGGTGAATCATCGTTAGTGATGTACAGCAGTACGGCATTCAGGGATCAGCTGCTGCCGTGTGAAACGGCTTCTGTTGTTTTTCTGTTTCTGCGAATGTTGTAGGAGTGGGTAGCATTTCTAATCAGATTATAGTGACCAAAATAATCTGTACTTCCATGGCGTCTTACATGCAGTATTGCAAAAGGACTTGAGCAGTGTTACATAAAGGCTCCGTTTCCCCAGGAAGGAGAGGTAAGCAGTAATAACCTGAATTCATAGATAGTCACAGTTTTCGCTCATGCCAACAGAACGAGGTGATTTCATGCTTGAAAATAGGGACAGAAAGCAAGTCATAAAGCCTTTATTGTGATGTTTTGTTACGTCCCCTCTGGCTGGCTGAAAAGCAAAATACCGAAACGCTCAGGGCCACAGTGTAGATCTCGTGGAAACTTCTCCTCATGCCTGGCAATATCCACGCTCCCAGCAGTGCAGGTGAAGTGAACTAGGAGACAGTTTTTGCCTTTTTTTTTTTAATTTGCTTAATTGACAGAGGGATAGTCCAGTGCGTAGCAGAAGAGCAGGAAACTCAGAAGCCCACTTCAAATTATCTCTCCTTTTAGTAGTTGTCTCGTGACTCTGCACGTCACTCTGTGTATCTAATGTAATTCAGAGCCTTGACTTAAGGTCCTGAATTCCTTAAAAAAAGAACCAGTGAAAAGTGGCAGCCAAGAAGAGCCCTCAGCACAGGGAGGACACGGAGCTGTTGGAGCGAGTCCAGAGGAGGCCAAGGAGATGCTGCGAGGGCTGGAGCCCCTCTGCCATGGGGACAGGCTGGGGGAGCTGGGGGGTTCAGCCTGGAGAAGGGAAGGCTCTGGGGAGACCTTAGAGCCCCTTCCAGTGCCTGAAGGGGGCTACAAGAAAGCTGGGGGAGACTTTTCCCAAGGGCAGGGAGTGACAGGACAAGGGGTAATGGGTTTAAACGGAAAGAGGGAGATTGAGATGGGCCATCAGGAAGGAATTCTTCCTGGAGAGAGTGGGGGCACTGGGACAGGTTGCCCAGAGAAGCTGTGGGTGCCCCATCCCTGGAAGAGTCCAAGGCCAGGCTGGATGAGGCTTGGAGCAACCTGGGCTAGTGGAAGGTGTCCCTGCCTGTGGCAGGGGGTGGCACTGGGTGGGCTTTAGGGTCCCTTCCAACCCCAACCATTCTGTGATTCTATGAAGATGGCTTCTGTACATTCAAGCTGGATGCCTGTCACGGCGCTGGTGTGAATCTCTCTTCCAACCTGTGCCACTTGGAAGGAATCTCATGAGACAAGTCGCTCCACTGAGCCTGGGGCTGCTCCTGGCACCGAGCAGGGAGTGCTCTTGGCGAGCAGGGTGGAGGGCTGCATCCTGGGGTCTGTCAGTCCCACGCTGTAGACTGAACCAAAAAGGTTTTTGATCTTCCACATGGGCTAAAATATGCTTGAGAGCCAAGAAATGTGGTTTTGTAAAGTTTTTGCCCGTAAGACGTTCATTAAGGTTTTAACGCTTTCATTCCATTTTTTGTGCAAGTCGTGGTGGATTTGAAATGTACTTTACTCTACTTTGTGCTAGAAAATGTACTTTTAACAGGCGCCTATTTGAACTGAACACTTCAAAGCCAAGCTGAGCTTTCTACTATAAATGGCTCCTTTTGTTGTGGCCTTTTGACAGAAATTAAAATCCCATCTTTTCTCTAAAGAAAAAGATATCTTTGGAGAATAAATAAAAGAAAAATCTGAAGAGAAACAGCAGAGAGTTGTCCTCTAAAATAGATTGAGATCTTGGGCTGTGTGCTAATTTTTGCATGAAAAAGTTTTACAGGGCCTTTGAATGCTGCTCGTGTGCTGGTGGAGATAAAGAGGGGCTGGTTCCTCAATTACCAAGTTAATGTTTTTTCTTCCTTTGTGAGCATCTCCCGCTGTCAGCGCTTGCCTGGAATTGCAGGATACTCAGGGTTGGAGGTGACCTCTGGGGGTCATCTCATTCTCCCGCCTGCGGAAAGCAGAGCGAGCTTCAAAGCTGGACCATGTTGCTCAGGGCTTGTCCAGGCGAGTTTAGAAGATCTCCGTGGACGGAGAATCAACAGGTTGTCTGGGCAGCCTGTTCCAGGGCTTGACAGCTGACTGTGAAGGGCTTTTTTCTTCCACCTAATAGAAAATGTCCTTGTTGTGACTAGTGTCCTGTCCTTTCCCTTTCCACTTCTGAGGAGGGCATGGTTGTGTCTTCTCTACACGCCCCCGTGGAAGACTGCAGCGACCCATAGATGTGGTTTAGCCCTCTCTTCTCCAGGCTGAATGAACCCTCTCCATCAGCCTCACTACGTCATAAGCTCCAGCCATCTAATAGTCTTGGTGGCCCTTCCCTGACTTTTGCCACCCACCACTGGTTCTTCTAGGAGAGGAGCCACCCACAAATCCTGTCCATGCTGAAGCTGCTGCCACATTGCAGCAAATCTTCTGAAAACCTCTCCAGCTCTCCTTGCCAAATAGAATTTCTTCAGCTCCCCTAGTTCAAGTAGTGTTGAAAATCATGCAGAAAGACATTTATGGGATTTGCAAAGATTAATCCTTCCATTAATCATCGATTAATTAAAATCTGATTGAGACTTTGACTACTAGTTTGCACTTGAATTTAAAAATGAGAACAATTTTCTGGGGTTTAATGCGCTAATTTACATGGCCTGGGCAAAGAAAACGTTCTTTGTACCAGAAGCTGGGACTCGGCTGCTGCTTGTTATTCTAACCATGCTTTGCCTTCTCAAGCGAGGAAATAATTATTTGCGATCTCACCAATGCTTGAGCTGAAGTGAAGATAAGGAACAGAGGTGTTTTCACTGAAACTGCCCCGATCTGTAGGTCGGCACGGTGCGTTTTCATCCAGTTGCCTTATTTTGAATATGTCAAAGGATATATTCTCTAATCCAGATTGCTGTGAGATGGCGTGTTTTATGTGCTGGCTCCTTCTTAATCATGCTTTCCTTAATGAGAGATCACAAATGCCGAAGAATAAACCCTTTTTCTGCTACTTTTTGGGAAACTGTTTTGTAACTGTGCTGGCTGCCAGAGAAGCACAAAGGACAATGGGACTGTGACAGAACAGTTTAATTTTTCAAAGCCTAGTGAAAATGTGACATGAAACAGCAGCAATAATAATACAGAATGTTCTGTCAATGGAAATTTATATTTAAATCCTGCACAGAGGAACATTTTTCTCTATCGATACAAAAATAAAACATGTCAATCAATGCCAAGTGATATACCGTGTCATTTAGTAATTTCCCGTTGCAAGTAGCTTGTTCTTAAGGAGCTGCATTGATAACAGTACAAATAAAAGAACTCAGAAGGATATCACTTTTGGCATTTCATGAGACAATAGTGGTATCAGCTGGAGGGGAGATGCCATCTTGCACGGAAATTTCATTTGCTTGAAAGTGTATTCTTTCTGTGGTTTAAGGTTAGTGGATGTTATTTTGTTAGATGAGTTTCAGCAGGGATTTGTTTAAGGTAACGGCAGAAACAAGGACGTAGACAAACCTGCCCATAAAGAATTTACAATAGTAATGATGCTGCACGTTCCAAAAGGTCCCGAATGTGAGCTGATCCCGTTTTTAGCTGCTGCAGTGTGAGGTTGGAAGGCACCGCGGGAGATCGTCTGATCCAGCCCGCTGGCCCGAAGCAGGGTCAGCTCAGAGCAGGCTGCTCAGGCCCATCTCCAGTTGGGTTTTGAATATCTCCATGTCTCCTGTGTCAGGTGCTCCAGTCCTTCAGTCACCTCTGTGGTGCCTTGCTGGTCTCATTCCAGTATCCCCATCTGCCTCTTGTACTGGGGAGCCCAGATCTGAGTGGGGTGCTCCAGATCTGGTCCCACCAGAGCTGAGCAGAGAAGCGTCACCTCCTTTCACCCCCTGGCATCGCTCTGCCTTCTGCAGCCCAGGATGCTGCGGCCGCCTGTGTCCTGACCTCAGAAATAACATTACCATGGGCCGGATGCAGTTCAGTGTACTGTGGGTGAGCTGGAGAAAAGGAACACTGGGAAAAACCTAATTGAATAGCTCAGGTGTACGGATGGGTCAGATGTGACCAACCAGAGGAGACAGCCCCACTGCAGTGGCTAGCGCGGTGAAAACATCTGCTTCATACGTGGCAGCCATCCAGAATAGCCCCGTGTTAGGTTGGTTACATGGTCATAGATGTTAGAATAACAATAAAAAGGGGAAAAAAATAACGGAATATTTTCCTTGAATACTGAGACACAAGTAGTTTGGAATTTGGCCACTAGAATTAATGAGTTAGAAATAATTTTGCAAGATTAAAACCGGATTTGCAGAAATCAGTCCGCTATGTAGACATCCGAAAAGTTTGCAATATGAGAAGATGAAAAAGGCTCGTTGAGAGAGAAGGAGCGTGACAGGGATGTAACGAATGTGGAAACCAGAATGTAGAGGGGGCCAGAATTTACGGAGCAGTCAGCTCGCCTGCAGCTCCTAGAAGGCTACTGGGGCAGAGACGAGTTTGTAAGTGCCCAGAACGTAAAAGAATGGAAAACAGCAATAACCCTGGTCCACCAGTGGCACCACAAATTGGATGGGGAGCGGAAAGTGCTGGTTTGCTTCTCCCAAGTGGTGCAAAAGGCAACGGCGTGGTGACACCCATCTCAGTCACCAGTGGATGTTGTATATGGATACCGGGGGGAGATTATAAATTATCATGGCCATACGGGCATGGTTCATTTTCTACCGTGTTGCAATCTCTGTTTAATATATAAACACGCCCGTGGAGCTGTCACATTAACACTCAGTCCCCAGCTTGGCGATGTGCTAATCCACGCTCGGGGTGCTCTGTAATTAAGTTAAGATCGATGGAGTCGTGGTGGTTTGAAAGCAGAGGCGTGGGGCCGAGGGGGGGATGCCTGCCTCAGCACTGCCCCATCCCACCACTGCAGGGGTGCTCCGTTTCACCTCTGACACCTGGATGGTTACACTGAGTAAGGATTTTTACAAGCCCCTTTGGGTTACCTTGGACAAATTAGACCACTTCCCGGTAGCTACACATGGGATCTGCCTTCTAATTTAAAAACCAGTAAGCCTTTCACGTGTTCTACTTACAAAAGTCCATCCCAGGCCTTTTTTCAGCTTCAGGGATGAAATAGTGAGGAAGAAAAAGAATTAGATGTCAAACCTGTTGTGCGGTTTGCAAGCATGATGCTCTGTGTGGTCACCTTGGTTTTGAACGACATGAAAAAGGGAATCCAAATCCATACAGTTATTCGGAAGTAATCACACAGAGTAAAAGAAATCTCATTTAAGCAAATTCCAAAAGGGGAATTAACCTCTGCCTCATCCTTCCTTGGGACCAGCATCATTTTACAGCAGCGAATGGGATGCTCTCCGCAGAGGGTAGCCGCAGAAGGCAGCAGCAGTGCAAGGGGGAGATGACGGTGCTCCGCAGCGTCCCCTGAGCAAGGGGGAAATGCAGTCACCTCCCCGCTGCAGAGGCCAAAAGATAAATGTGAGGGAGGATCATGTGCTCAAAAGCCCATTTTTTTAATGCTTACTTTATGCACCCTCCCCTACCTGAGGGGAGAGGGACCGCTGGCCCGACCCGGTGCAGGGGTGCCTGCCAGTGCACCCCCCAGCGTGAGTAGGCTGCCTGCTCTGGGGCACAGGGGTTAGTTTTGTGGAAGTACTGAAGTTGCCCATGTTAGAGTTATTTTGGGCTGATTGCTCTGAAGTACAGCGCAAGGTCGATTAAGTTGCTATGGCGGGTGAACAGGAGTGCCTTCCCAGCGCCGCGGTCAGGGAGCCATCTCCTGCGCTCGCCATCCTCCGGTGCCTCTGCAGCAGGGTTTGCTGCCTGCGGATGCTCTAGGCTGTAATTCCAGAGAGGAGGACCCTTTGCCGGGGAAGTTTGTGCATCCAGTAGCCTGTGGTTAAAACAAGGGCTTTGTCTTGTATCGCAGCTCATCCCAAAGTGCATTCAAGAATGATTTTGTCATCTTAATAAACTAATCTCCTCGCACAGCATCGGACGTAGAAACTCTCCCAAGCTTCGTGCACAGAGTTTCTGACGGAGTCTTCCCAAAATAACTTTTAACACACCCATCGTTTTTGTGCTGCTGCATTTTTTTGTTCCGTTCTGCCTTTGGAGAGCAGCCTTTTCCCTATTGTGTGCCTTTTTTTTAACTTTATCTGATGGGGAAAGCACGTCCGGGCAGGGAAGAGCAGTCTCGTATCTAGGTAAGGGATTTCGAGCTTCCTCTTTGCAAGAGTGTGAAACGGCTGTTGTTTGTCTTGAATGGAGGAAACATTTACAGGGCAAAATAAAAACTGCAGCCCCACGGAGGTTTCTGAGCAGACGGAAATGACCCAGGATTTGCAGGGTTTCATGTATACGATGTTTCTTGCCATAAGTAAAGGTGAGATCATGCTGTGTACTCACCGCCCTGGAGATCGCCACTTAAACAGAGGCACAGGATTTACCTACCTCTGTCAGAATTTTTGCTTGTTTGTGCTTTTTATTGAATTGGAAGCTCAGTGCTAACAAAGTGATCAAAATTCCTGTACAATAGGCAATCAGGCTTTTGGTGAATCCCACTTTATTTATGTTTCCTGTGTTTCCTACTGAACGTGGAAGCTGGAGTCTCTAAGGCACGGGGCAGAAACAAGCCTGGGGTCTGCGTTTTCCACAGATCTGGGGTGGCACAGCAGACGTTTTCCTTTTGACCAGCAAAGCACTTTTTAACTTTGCCATGCAAAGCAAATCCTCAAGCGCGAGCTATAGAAAGCCATTTCTCCCCCCGCCAGCGACTGGCTGTGGTGAGTGATGTGTTGCCGGTTCCCTTCCGCAGGGCTCGGCGGTGCCGCAGCACATCAGCCCCTGCTCCACGCTGACCAGCAGCACAGCCTCGCCGCCCGCCAGCAGCCCCTGCTCCACCCTCCCACCCGTCAGCACCAGCGTCACCGCCAAGGACTGCACCTACGGCGCCGTCACCAGCCCTACCTCCACGCTGGAGAGCAGAGACAGCGGTATCATAGGTGAGTGCCGTCACCCTCCTCCTTCCCGCCCAGGCAGTCGCTGACTCTGTTGGTTTGACGAGCCGCCTTTTAGATCATGTACAGCGTTTGCTGGTTGTGGGGATGTTCTTGCGTTGCTCAAGTTAACACTGCCGTAGCCAAGGGGAGCTGTTACCCCTCCGGCTTCCATTCATCACAGGTACGTAGAGTTGGTGAAAAGTGGGGGGATGAAGCTGATAGGTAAATGAATTGATTGCAGAGTTCTAGGATTTCGTTAAATGATGAAAGAGGAAGAGTTATCTCTTTCTTCTTCTATTTTTGCATCCCATCTTTACCTTTTTGCAACTTGCACTCCTTCCCAAGGCCACATTTTGGCCTCCTTTAATTCTAGCGAGATGGTTGGGATTTTTCTACCAGGTTTTTCTTCTGTTCCGTATCCTCTCCTCCAGCCACTGTCTGTGCCCATGTATGAATGTGGAGAGGCTGATTTAGAGAGACACAAGCTTTTTCGTCCAGTGGGGAAGATAGGATGGTCTCAGTGCCAGGCAACAGCTGTTATTTGGGTCTGCCATCCCTTCCTACTACCTCTAGTGATTTACAGAGTGTTGGGGGTTGGAAGGGCCCTCTAGAGATCATCCAGCCCAACCCCCTGCCAGAGCAGGATCCCCCAGAGCAGATCACACAGGAACAAGTCCAGGGGCTTTGGAAAGGCTCCAGGGAAGGAGACTCCCCCCTCTCTGGGCAGCCTGTCCCAGGGCTCTGGCACCCTCACAGGGCAGAAGGGTTTCCTCATGTTCAGGATGAACCTTCTGTTTCCCAGTTGATGGCCATCGCCCCCAGTCTTGTCACTGGACACCCCTGAGCAGAGCCTGGCCCCCTCCTCCTGACACCCCCCTTTAGCTATTGATCAGCATTGATCAGATCCCCTCAGCCCCCTCTTCTCCAGCTGAACAGCCCCAGCTCTCCCAGCCTTCCCTCACACGGAAGGTGCTCCAGGCCCTTCCCCATCTCAGTGACCCTGCGCTGGGCCCTCTCCAGCAGCTCCTTGTCCTTGAGCTGAGGAGCCCCGAGCTGGACACAGCACTCCAGGGGAGGCCTCCCCAGCGCAGAGCAGAGGGGGAGGAGAACTTCCCTCGACCCGCTGGCCACGCTCTCCCTATGGCACCCCAGGGTGCCACTGGCCTTCTTGGCCGCAAGGGCACACTGTTGGCTCATGGTCAGCCTGTTGTCCACTGGGACTCCAAGGTCCTTTTCCCCAGAGCTGCCCTCCAACAGATCAGCCCCCAACCTGTCCTGGAACATGGGGTTGTTCCTCCCCACATGCAGCACTTTACACTTGCCCTTACTGAACTGCATCCGATGTCCCCCTGCCCAGCTCTCCAGCCTGGCCAGGTCACGCTGGACGGCAGCACGGCCTTCTGGCCTGGCAGCCACTCCTCCCAGTTTGGTATGGGCAGCAAACTTGCTGCGAGGCCGTTCCATCCCTTCGTCCAGGTCATTGATGAATATATTGAATATTGAATTTGAGAGGCATCTGGTTCCCTTAATGCCATTTGGTCCATAGCCACAGTTCTTTGATGTCGGAGGAAAGAGAATGGATGATGGCATCACGTTCATAGTTCACATACTGTTGGATTACGTTACTGTACACATGGAAGACAGATTACCTGCTGTGCCCTGTGACTGTCACTGCTGCCTTACCAGTGACTGTGCCGCAGACAGGGCTGCTTCTCTTAAGCTCAGCCTTGGGCAGGAGCGGGATTAAGTTAACACAGCTTTCTGTAGCTGCTGTAGCAGGTTTTTCATTTGAGTGATCTGTAGGTTGCAAGTGTAAAGGATCTTGAGAAAATAACATACACAGATTAATTCCTGTTCAATAACTGTAACGGCATAATGGGAGAAAGGTAACGGCTGTGTAAGGCCAGGTGGGATGGTCCTCGCGTGGTTGTCCCTGCCACGTGTTTTATGTTGAGCATTTCTCCACCTAAGAAGATTTTACTTTGCCAACAGTTATGTAGTGCTTAAAAAAGAAAAAAGAAAGAAAGGTTGATAATTTAAGGAGGTTGGTTGTGCTAGTGATTAATACGTCGCTCGGCTGATGGGAAGAGCTGCGCCTTGCTCAGCTCCTGCATGCCACGGCAACCTTGGTAGCACTCTGCCTGCACGATCTTAAAATGCCAATATGTAAGCTATTCTCAGCTGCATCCCGAAGTAGGTTAATGAATTCTGGAAAAAGTCATTGCAGTATCATGCGCCCTTCGTTCTCTGCTCACAAAGCCCCACGGTCAGAGCTTCCCCCCCTCCAACAGCACCCCTTGAGCCTGCTTGGGCTGGGGGGTCATGGTGAGTAAAGTGGATGCTTGATTCCAGCTGGGTCTTACCTCTGGCAGAGCTGTCAGCCAGGTCAAAGACTTGAACGAAACCTGAACTGGAGTGGCAGAATCAGCGAAAGAAGCTCTGCTTTCATGAGCTGCTCTTGCTACGGAGACGCGCGGTCCGTGCTGTGCTGTCGTGTTGGGCTCGTCTGGTCCTCGTGCTTGGCGGGGGCCAACCTGCAGACCAGGGAATCGCCGGTTGCTGTTGTTTCATCTGGAGGTTCCTGTCCCCGTGAACATCAGGGGAGGTCCGGGTGGCCTTTGTGGGACCCCTGTGTGTCAGAGAAGCATCAGCATGATCCCGATTCCTGAGGTGGTGAGGTGGTGAGGCTTTGTGCTCACACTTTCTACACTATCCTTTTCCCAGTAGGGCCTCAGTAATTAATTTTTAAGCCTGAAACACTTTTTTTTGCCCCTCCCATGGAAGAGTCTCTCTCTTAGTGGTTCTTCTGTTGGGAACTTAGATTTTCCCATGGAAACTTTGGAAAACACAAGAAGGTAGCTTATCCCCAGGCTATGTTAATGTATCCCAGATGGAAAAGTTGTGTAAAAACACGTTCATGTGGAGCAGGGAAGCACTTTTCAAGGCTCTCAAAAAGCAAGGCTTTTCCCTGGTAAGTGTTCGCACTCAAAGGAAAACAAGAGCCTCTTGCTCCCCTTCTTTCCTCCCCACCCTATATTTTGACAAGAACAGTTTCAACACCTTCTTATTCCGACATTTGATAGAAGCTGGACAGCTGGAACAACCTGTGGGAAAAAGGCTCTTCTCAAGTCAAACTTTCCAGCAGTGAAAAAACTGGAAATGGGGCAGGTTTCCGCTAAGTCTGTTTTTTCTGTACCTCCGCTGTCTTCTGCCAGCGCAGGGTTGGTGCGAGCGTGGGGAGGCCCTTCCCCGCAGGAGATGGATGCGCAGTTTGGCCATTGATGTCCTGTTGGGATGCGAATTGGGTGTGCAGCGGTTCTGAAAGGTGCTCTCTGCACGACAGAAATTCACTGGAATTATTTTCCCGGCAGAACAGACAAATTGTCCATGTGTAGGAAGCAAAGCCCACCTCGCTCCCACCGCTCTGCGCTCCTCTTTAGGAACACATCAGCTCCTTTGTTTCTGGAGGGGCAGGATCAGGTTTCCTTTTTGGTTGCATTCCTCCTTTATTGGGTACAGACCTTCTTCTACAGATCCCTTGCTCCTGTTTGTTCTCTGCGAGGATGGCTGTAATGGCATGGCTCTTGGTCTGAGCAGCTTCACGTTGTACTCAGAAGTGTGAATCAGTCGGAGATTTCCTTGTCAAAGCTGCTTACATGCTTTCTTGACATTTTCATATGTAGAAAAATCCCATGGCATTTCATGTTTACGGGGTCACGGTCCCTCCTGCTCCTCCCAGATAAGTGATTTAAGCCATTAGCTCTAGGAAGGTGCGTTTTTATAGGAGGCAGCTCCAATATATTTCTTATTCATCTTGGTAGAAGTTAGGGTTTGGTCGTTGCCACCTGTCAGTCCTGAGCTGCAGCGGGCATCACCTCCGAACCGCAGTCGTGAATCACCACCAGATCTCGTCGTTTAAAAGCACAGAGTCTTTAACGTGTCCCAGGAGGTTAACACGCTATTTGTAAAGCATTTGAGAATTAGCGAAGGACAGAAAGTTAATCAGGGTGGGAAGTTGATCCTTACGCTGTTATGCATACCTGCTTCTCTCCCTGTGTTTTTGCTTAGCGTAAAATGGTTTTGTACATGTGAAACTCATTTGACATGTCTGTATCGCTGGACACAGCATCAATTTGTCAAAGTTAAATGACAGTGTGTCTCTTTAGACTCAGAACTGACTGCAGGAGGAGCCTAACGATCCACTGAGCTGTTACAGTGGGCAGTGGGGGTGTAAAGAGCAGACTGTAACCAGTCAGGTTTTCTCTGATGACTTGTCCTCTTGGCGTTACTCCTGTCCATTTGTACGTCACCTCTTATATAATTTCAATTATTAGAGAAGCAGCGTGTCTTATCTCTAATCTGCGCAGCACAGGGACTATTTCATGCTTACTGATCACTTCAGTAAATGCATCACTTGGGTTAGAACAGACTTATTTTAAAATTTCAGATCCTTCACGGCAGAGGGAAGTTCAGTCTACCAGTGTTGAGAGGGTAACAAAAACCTTTCAAGGTCCAGATCTTCAGACACTCCTATTTGTCAAAGAAAAGAAAGGGAGAAGCGGGAGGAGGAGAGAGAAGGTGAGCCAAGAGGGGAGAGAGGAGCAAGTCAGCCCTTTCTCCTGGAAGCCACTAAATCCTTTCCGTGTAGAACAGAATGGCTGGTGAAACTGCTGACCTGACTTTAACCTCTGAATAGCTTCCAGGATTTTTTGGCTCTCACTATGTAAAAGCAGCCAACTGTTAATGTTCAAAATCTGCTACTGAAAAGAAAACTGGTCAAAGAATCACATGTTGCTATGGGAGAACTTTGCACTTCACGTCCCCGCAGAAGTGGACTGTAACGTTTTGCTGCTTGAATGCAGCGGAATATAAGAAAATCTCCAGCGCTCTCATGCAAGCCTGTAAAATCAAACAGACAGCGCTTCTTGCCCCTATGTAGAGCTACCCAAGTGCTTGCGATGCTCGAGCAGCGCTGTGTCATTTAGCAGCAGGCTCCCGGGGGCATTAAAAGAACGGCTGTTTTCCATGTTGGATCTTCCTTGTCGAAGTGCTGGAATTTACTCCAGCAGAAACGGGGCCACGCGTTCTCTGAGTGGGCAGTCCTGTGATGATCTACACTGTGTTCCCTGCTTAATTGTTAGGGGGACCGCCTCGAGCGAGGAAACAGGTAGGATGTTCAAGCAGCTTAGAGGGGAACCAGCGAGCTGCCTAAACCCGCCCCCACCGCTGCCGCAGCGATGGGGAAGGGTCTAATAATCTGGTCCGGTTGCCATCACTTAGATTTTGTGGATTTTTGCAATGCAGAATGACACGTCCCTTCCCCCTGCCCCTTCCTGAGGGTCCCTGGCATGTACCTTTTTTCACTTTCTTTTTTCACTGGTTTTTTACTCTGATTCCTGACCTTTTGCCAAGTTGCTGCTTTATACAGATTTATGTGTTCGTGGGTTGAAACCAGGTTTGTTAATAAATTCATCTAGAGTGCGTGCTAAGCAGAATAGATGCTGTTGACAATAAAACAAGATAGATTTGTTTGCAGGTTTAACTGCTTTGAGAAGGGAACAAAGAGCAGCTCAAAAGGCACATCAAGATAAATTTAACTCAGGTTAAATATTTTTGTGATCTTACAGCTAAAGCGTTTGAATTCTGACATTCTCATCAGTATTATGAAATGCTCTGTTAATAATGAATAAGATTTCTAAGAATTACAGATCTTTCTTTAAATCTAGCCAGCTTCTATTTGGGCTCATTCCCCAAAGGAGGAGCTTCCTGAAAAATGTCTAATATTGATGAACAATGAGCTTTTGTTCACGAAGGCATGTGCATATTGCAGGTGATAGGGCTGACAGTGCAGGGGTGAAAAGGGAGGCTCTTTACCAGGCATCTCATCAGCTCCTGAGCAAAATCAGTGGGATCACAGAATCCCAACCACATGAAGTACAGCAGGAAACTGTCTCTGGATCCCGATTCAGTTCTTTTTCCATTTCATTAAGAGGGCAAATTAAGCAGAAAGGAAACGCTTGCGTGCACGTGTGACAGGGTTCATGGTCGATGTCCGGTGTGAGAAACCATGAAGTCGTGATACAACAGTTCTGCCTTCCCCCAGTTAAGCCACGGAGGCAGCAAAGTTGGATTCGACGCCAGCACCTGGCCCTGAAGTACTGGCTGGCTAATGGGTCAGCCACAAGTGTGTGCATGTTGCTGGAAGAGAAAGGAGAAAGAAGAGTGTTTAAAGCTGAAGGAAGTGGCACAGAGGAGATGTTACACTGGAACCGTGAAATTTGCTTTGGTTTATGGTCCAGCCCGGTAGATGGGAAAAAATGGAGTGGCAAATTGAAAAAAAAAAAACAGAATAAACTGACATACCGCTCAGAAGGCAGCTAGAGGAAAATTCAGTGTTGTCAACTCCCACGGTGTTATTTTGGATGCCGTGATAAGTGACTTGAAAGTTTTCACTGCTGATGGTGTGAGATTAGATGGGGCTCTCAGCTTTTATGTAAAGAGCAGCAAGATTTTAGCCTTCACGGTTCTGAAAAGCTTCACAATGATCCAAGCTTGTCCAAAAAGTTAATACCCAGTATACAAATAACTTCTCTTGTGCACACCCCCTGCCCCCACATGCCTCCTTTCTGCTTTTCTGTTTAAATTTCGACAATTTAAAAACCTATTTAAAGACTGTGATGGTCTTACAGAAGAGAAGTTGTCCTGGCTGATGCTGAAGAAGGAAATAAAGGTAATCTAGACCAGGCTGGATGAGGCTTGGAGCAACCTGGGCTAGTGGAGGGTGTCCCTGCCCATGGCAGGGGGTGGGGCTGGGTGGGCTTTAAGGTGCTGTCCAACCCCAACCATTCCATGAGTCCATGGTGGGACAGGCAAAAATAAAGAAGGATCCTAAATGGTAAATGTGGCTAATACAGGGAGGGTGCTGAATCGGAGAGGGGGTGGGTGTTGATGCGGGGTGGAGGGGATGTGTATGTGCATTCCTTCTGACATCAGCCCCACAGCTACAGTCCCATGGCTACTGCCACTGACATGCAGTGGGGTACAGGTTTGTAGAGGGGGGGGTACACATATGGGGTTGGGCAAGGAAAAGCGTGCGGAGCTGTGGCCACTTGTGCAGCTCGGTAAGCCCTTCTCCGTAATCTCGGTGCATCCCTGTCGCAGAGATGGCACAAAGCCACACGTGCACGTCTGGAGAACGAGGGACATGTTTAAATCATAGTACTTCGGAGCACTTGGGGGTTTTTATGATGCTTTGGTACGTCAGCCATCAAGATTGCTACCTCTGTGTTAGATTTGGAACAGATTCATGTTTACAGAGGTGAGCTGTGTTTCAAAACGTTCACTACCTTGTCTCTGCAAGTGATAAACTGAAGTTTATAACCTAAAGCTGTGCTGCTGTGTCTCACGAGCAGGGTTGGTGCGGTGAGTTGCGCTCTGGTGGTGGGAGTGTCTCGCGCTGTTGAAATGCCGGTTTACCCAGGCCTTACGTTTCTAGTGTGAGCAGCACGCAGGTACGAGCCCTGCGAGGCATTCCTGCCATTCCTCATCCCGCTTGTCAGCCAGGGCAGCGGGGAATTCAGATTTAGAACAGAACGAGTGCAGGGTCAGCGTGATGCTACTGTCAAGGTATTTTTCATTATGTTTCAAGACCCCTTTTGTGCTTGCCATGATTTATAATACCTCGAGGCTTGAAACAGAAATGGGTTTACCTGTTTAATCTCTGTCTTTTTTAGAGGATTGTTTATGTGAACTGAGTCAGTGATTTTTTCCCCCACCGATTTGAGCCCAGCGCTGTAGGAGAAGTTAGGCGTACGATGAACGCTCTGGGTTTTGACCCCAAGCCTTGAGCAGGGCAGACACAAGGGTTTTGTTGGGGGTTTTTTTGCATGGAGAAGTCTTAAACTCACGGGCTGATGGTGTCCAACAGAGAATAATGTTCTTCTAAAAGCACCGAGTGCTCCAGGGACTGTTGGGGCATGGGCTGGATGTGAGTGCCCGAGGCCGCCGCCTTCCCTCGGGAGAGGTTTGGACTGACGCTTTCTGCCTGCCAAATTTTTCTGTTTGGCAGCTGCACTCCCTGGAGCGGTCTGGGGCGACACGGCTATATTTAGGTGTATCCTTCTGTGGCTGAGTTCATGAAGGCTTACATAGATCAGGGTAAAAAATTCATTTCCCTCGTTGCCAGCTCGTACGTGTTAGCTAGGACATCTCTGATGCGGAAAGGCAAGTCGTGGTTTCGGATGTTGCTGGGGCCAAGTGAAGCGAGGTTGACTTGCAGAGTTTGCATGGTTTTAGTACCTGATTTCAGCCCAACATGTATGAAAGTCGCTACTTTGCTGCAGTTACTTCTTCAGAGCAACAAAATCCCTATTTCTTACCTGAGACATTATAAATCTTTACATATAATTAACGTTACACCTGTTGGTCATCATACAGTGATAATTACGGAAAACTGCTCTCTCCTGCAGTTTCATCCGAAAGGTGAACATAAGGGTTGACGTTTTCCAGGCATGATCTCTGCCTCAAGGAGAATTGGATGGGATGGTAAAAATCCCCTCACGTGTTTGACCGGAGACAAGTACAGCTGAAAGCGTGATGCCCCGGGGCATGGGCCGGCTTGCAGCTCAGTGAGAAATAGGATTTGCTGTCCCGTAAATACATGAAACTCACTGGCTGCAGTGACATCCGAGGTGCTGTCTTGGGTGAGCTGCTGCTTTGCTACACTTCTCTTTTTCCCCAAAGAAATAAAAATCTTTTAAAACATGTTATATGCAAAAAGTTCTAATCAGAATGTTTCACCAAGGGAAATGAGCCAAGTTTGAAACTGAAAGCTTGACGTAGGCAAGTCCACTGCCAAGGAAAATGCGGGCGTAATCTTGAATACTGAAAGCAAGGTAGGATTGTGAAATGACTCCAGCATCCCTGGAGCATGTCCCCTTCTGGCATCAAAGTCCACGTGGCTTCAGAGCCCCCCAGTGCTGCTCAATGCTGATGCAGGTAGTGCTGACGGAGCACAGTGTTGAAATCTTGTGGGAAGAGATAGGGCAAATCTCAGTGATGGCCACAGAGGGGAGTGCAAAGGGGCCCCGCCCTGCCCGCATCCGCTCATCTGAGGGTCTTTCCGTGTTGTTAGTCACTAATGTGATTTACAGCGCTCAGATGGAAACCTCAAATTCTGTGTTCGTAGTTAATAGTTTGAGACTGTGTGCCAGCTGAGACTGGAGATTCATATGTACATATATAAAATGTATAGACGTGTCTGTTTACATACGTGTGTATTACTTCAGCGCTGTAGAGAACCTCAGGTGTTCTGCATGGCTGTCAGGTTTCACACGTTGAGCGTGTGCCTTGCCTGGCTGCCCCCGTCCGACACCATCCCCTGCAGTAATCCTCTCCGTGCCTCCACAAGGCAGCGATGTCCCTTCTGCTCCTGGCAGCCAGTGGCACGTGTGGGCTGTGTGGAGGCAGCCCACCAGCTCTGCAATACGGGGGCTCAGGCAATGTGCTGGGGTTGTGCTTTCTGGCTGGATTCAGCGGTGAAAAGAGCCTCACCTAAACACACGTTCTCTAACAGCATCTCTGCAGCCCTTCCCGCATCCCGGTGGGTTCCTGTCGTGGCACCTCCAGCCTAACGTGTCCCATCATGTAGCCTGATGCACTGGGTAGTGTCTGTTAGAGACTCAGTTGAAGGATCTGCCTCCCGGCAGATGTCTTACAGCAAAAATTCCTCCTCTTTGATGGATTTGAGGTCATCAGTTTATCTCTCTCAAATTTAGAGTGAGCTATCTGTTAAGAGATTGCATTTTTTTGAGCTTTTGGTTGATGAGGTATCCTTGGGTTTAAAAATTCCAGAATTATAGAATGGTTTGGTTGGAAAGGACCTTTAAAGATCATTTAGTTTCAACCTCCCTGCTTACAGCAGAGACGTCTTCCACTACAAGGTCAGGTTGCTCAAAGCCCCATCCAACATGACCTTGAACAGTTCCTATGATGGAGCATCCACAGCTTCTCTGGGCAACCCGTGCCAGCCTCTCACCATCCTCATCATAAAAACATTTATTGGACCCATAAGAAATTTTCTGGCACTGTGTGAATGTTTGTTTCTTTTTTTAAACCTTGTATGGCAAAAGTGTCCATTCTGTCATCTCATCAGTGTGGCGATTCCATTGTCACGTTCCGGTTTGCAGTGGCAGGGATGCTATGAGCTCCCTTGGGGACGGGGACTCTCCTTCTCCCAAGGACACCTCATCCTGCAACCCCCGATCCTGCAAGCTGAGATGTTATCAGGGGTGAAACTACCGGGTTTCTTGCGTATGGGTCAGGCTGAGTCCGTGAGTGCTCCTGCAGCTCCTTTAGCACCCGCACAGTGTGAATGATGTGATGTCTGACCGGGGTCTGTGGGGACCTTTCACCGTTGGGAACTCCTTTCCGCAGGCCATCGGCTGGGATAGCCCGTCATGGGTATGAGCTATGGAGCAGCGAGATCTGAAAGGATGAGCACAGAATACTTACTGTGTGGTTTAGACCTTCGATCTAACCAAAGCAATAATACTGGGATTTTAACTCCAGAGTCAATTTTCAGTATGATCTGGTACTCTGATGCTCTCCTCCTCTAGTCTGTGTATACAAAAATCTGCTTGATGGTAGGAATAGGGACAAGGGTGTCGTTGTGTTAGTTCATACCTCTCTTGCATGTTGCAGTCGGCCTCTGTGCATCTGGGTTAAGGCCCAGAATATTTTTAACATGTAGATACGGTTTATGTACATTCATGGTGATCGTCAGCAACAGGAGTGCTGCTGTGACCGCGGGTCGGATGCATCCCGCGGGTGGGTCCCCATTCCCCATGCCGCGCTCTGAGGAGATTATTGCTGTAAAGCACAGTTAATCCCCCGCAGAGTTCAGCGCAGGAGATGATGGGGAGATGCACTCACACACCCGAACTGTAGGAGCACAGACCCTGTCCTGGAATACCCTCTCCGGTTCCGGAAAGTTCAGGGTATGAATGTGGGAAACGTGCAGAAATAATGTTAATTTGCAGATTTCCTTCTTGCTGTGGGTGTTCATGGGCTTGATCCTGTTGGGGACTGACACAAAGTTCTTCCTACCCAAGACAGCTTGGCACTTTCTTTGAGCCTGACCAACTTTTTACCCCTGAGCATCGCACCGCGTCACCCTTACTTGGTGCGGACTGTGGATTTTCCGAGATCAGGTGTTGCTTTCTCCTGTTTTGATCGTGAAGTTGTAATTTCTGGGCAGCTCCCTGGGTTGCGCCGTTGGTAAGCTTTAGTTCCCCCAGGAGACGTGCTCTGCATGCCGGTTCACGTTGCGGGCTCGTAGCTAGCCATACGCTTTTGCCTTTTAAATAAAGTCAGAATTAGTTTGGTTTAAAATAGCTCATAGGAGTGATTAGGTCCACAGAGCAATCGCTTCCAGCCTGTGTAGCAGTACTTATATCATCCAGGGCTGCTCAGGAGGTAAATTAATCCACAGGGAACAACCCTAAATACCTGATTGAATGAAGGGTTTGCACATAAAACAGCTTCAGTGTAAAACAGTGAAAATTATGTTCAAAATGAACACAAATTGGCAATTAGAAAAGGGACCAGCAGGATTTATTAGCTCTTTTTTTCCTCTTTCTGCTTCTTCATTTTGAGAAAACTTACTTTGGCACGTGTTTTTCCTCAGTTTGATGTATTGGAAGATGACTGATTTCAGCTGCTGATGTGTTTCTACAGTGAGTAATTAGACATACACTGAGAAAGGTTTTTAAAATTAATGGATTTTAATAGGTCAGTGGATTATTTTTTGTGTGTAAATAGACAACACAGTGTGCCTAGCACTGCAGACCCCGACTTTGAAATGAAGGGTTTTCCAGAAAACCGTTTCAAACATATTTCTCAGTATTAAACAACTGGAGGGAACAAGAGAAATCTGTGAGCATCTGTTTCTTGTTTTAATCTTATTTTCCTATGCTGAAGTGTAAATGTGTTTAACTGACAGCAAACCTATGTTTAAATGCCAACAAGCAAATACCAGTTCTTAGCATTTGCATGTGTTGGTTTTAGATTTCAAAATATCTTACAAACAACTGAGATTTGGAACGCTCCGAGATACGAAGATTCTGGTCCCACTGCATAGACAAGAAACCTAATGCTGAGAAATAAAACGATAGCGGTACAGGCAAAGGTTGCAGCTGCCTGGAGTTTGTGGGGATGGAGAAAGAACGGGCACAGTAAGAATTACAGGTCTTGATGGTTTTGTTTTAACAATGATTTTGTGATTTTAGATGTAAGCAGTTAATTCTGGTTCCTATTCTAATGTCATTTAACATATATAATTAAGCCAGAATTGCCAGTGAAGTTCATGGTTTTGCGTTGGGGACAGAGTCCAGCGATCAGCACCTCGGTAAGGAGAGCCATCCAGAGCCCTGGCCTTTAAGTGTCATTCATATTTTTTCAGGCCTGTGTGGCTCTTTCTGAGAATTTAAATAACCCTTAACCCATTTGCAGTCAAACTGCATCCTCCTTCAGGTGCTCGCTGGCTGGAGCTTCTTTTCTGGGCTGCTGACTCTTAAAACTTGGTGTAGGAAAAGCTTCAACCTGAAAGCAAGTGAGTCTTTGGAGCAATTTGCTGTGTTTGTCAGTACAAAAATAAATGTTGTGCCGTTTGTTGATGAGACAACATTCCTTGGTTCAGGAATGGGCTTTGGTCAAGGTGAGGAGACAGCCCCTGAGGAGACGTTACGAGTGATTTGTGCTGCAAACAAGAAGCGGTAGATCCACACTGTTGTGTCCGGGGACAGATGGCACAGAAATTAGCAGAGAATTTGGGCTGGGAAAGGTATTTAACAGGACTAAGTGAAAATGACAGATTTCAGTGGATTTAGCAAGTAGATCTACAAGCACAGGACACGACCTGGGCTTCGGCATACTATGGGCCTAGTTGAATTTCAGGGTTTAGAGTAGCACTGGAAACGTATGGGATTGGGGCGATGAAAAATGAGCTCTGGTTTGTGATCCCTTCCTCTCCCCTTCCTCATTTTTTTCCCTAAGCTGGGAGCAGGTGAGTTTGCCACGCTCAGATAAGCTGGTGTGGGCGCTGGGACCTGCTCTCAATACCTTAGAGGTCTGATCCTGACCTTGAACAAATAGGAGGGAGACTAAAGCTCAGCAAAGCAAAGCCAGCAGCCCGAAGGATAACTGCATCGCAGTCCAGAAGAGAAAATACCAGTGGGGAGAAGATGGTAGTGGTGTGGATCAGCAGAGCATTGTTGCTTCCCAATGGGAAAGTCAATATAGCAGCAATCCTGATCTGCAAGATGAAATAATATAAGGGAAAATGTGTGGATTACTGTTAAAGCTTCATGAAAACCTGCTGTCAGTCAAATGAGTTACTGGGTTCAGTGTCTGAACCAAACTAATCCGTGAGAGCTGGTTGCTCATGCAAGTCAGGTGGGGCCTTTCTGTGCCTTCGGCTTCTCGGTGTCGGATGTTGCAAGGTTAAAAACTTCCACACACATTCCCTGAAAAGGTGGTAACGACGATGAAAATTAAGAGATATGAGGAGCACGGATAATGTTCTTTCCTTAATAATTTCTGCTCTTTCTGGAATTGTGCATTCAAATACAAAGCTGCACATAATTTTTAATGCTCTTTGTAAACACAAATAGCTTTTAACAGTATGAGCCGAAACATTATAGCCTAAATGTTCTTTTAGAAGTAGTAAGCAGAAACAGTATCATTAAACTAAATTCCATAATGTCTGATTTATGTGAATGTGGAAAATATGATGAACATCGTTTTTTGGCTCTGGCATTGCACAACTCGGCGTAGAGCAGCGTGTGTGCAAGCCATTCTTTCTTTGTTACTCAGTTTGTTTATAATTTCTTCCTTCAAGCTACTTTGACAAGTTACTCCGAAAATGTGGAACGCACTAAATATGGAGGGGAAAGCAGTAAAGAACTTGGATCTGGAGGAAACCTGAAGCCTTGGCAGTCCCAGAAATCCAGCATGGACTCCTGCTTGTACCGCGTGGATGAGAACATGACGGCGTCCACCTACAGCCTGAACAAAATCCCGGAGAGGAACCTGGAGACGGTCCTGTCCCAGTCAGTGCAGTCTATTCCTCTTTACCTTATGCCACGGCCAAATTCAGTAGCAGGTAAGAAATCAACGTTTTTGCCTTCGGGTCAGAGCGAGCCACAGTATGTGCATGTCACAGCTTTTTTCGTGGTCTCATTATCTGAAGAGAAATCTCCTTTCTCTGTCATCATTGTTAAGCGTGACAAAAATTGTCTTTTCATTTGACTTACTCCTTCTAAATGGAAAATTCCTGTGGGGAAAACTGGTTCTGGTGTTGTTTAACAGCTATTTCAGCAGTCTGTGGTCCCTGTTTTACAAAATCGTACAACTGCAGGATTATTGGAGAATATATTAAAAAAATAAGTTCTTTGCTGTCATTACAATGCAAACAGTCTTGGGTGTAAAGTACCAGGACATCGTAGGCATTCCTGCTGTTTCGAACGATTCTTCATAACTAAGATAAGTGTCTCATCTTCTCTGAAGATCTTAAGAACTTCGGAGTTAGGAGAGTTATGATACTTTCTCTCTACGGAGCAGTTGCTATGGATCTCGTCTCCCTGGGTGGATTTGGCCCTGACCGCCTCAGCGCACGCGTGCGACCGCGCTGGTTTGGCTTTTGCAGCATCTGGGATTTGCTAATGACTGAAACTCTTGGGTTAGGCGTAACAGCAAAATTGTTTCCGTTGAGTTTCGTGTCTGCTGTTGGACAGATTTCTAAATGATGCTGAGACGTATCTTATCGATGTCCTTAACAGTCTGTGAAGTTCCCTCCCGAAGCTGGTAACAGCAGGACAGAAACAAGAGATAGAATTAAAAATACAAAGCTTCACTGAAAAGCTGCTTGCCAGGAGTCGTTCTCCCTTGCTTTGCTGCCTGTGTTCTTTTCTCACTGGGTAACTCCTCTGGAGTTAAACGCTCTTGAGGTGATCCGTGTGTCTGTCTGTACGGACGCGTGGAGAAACACAGCCTTTGTCTTTCTGCAGAGTCCCTGCGGGATTCTCCCGCTGGCTGGCAGCATGAATATTGCTCCAGAAACTCCGGACCGCACGGAGCCTGGGATACTGTCTGTTAAAACAGCATCTCTTGGCAAGCCTGGCTGCATTGCATAACTAGGTTAGGTTTCCTCTTTAATCCCACTTTGGACAGTCACAGGCCAGATAGTGATGTAGAAATGAGATCTAATAGATGCTGAAATACGGGCACCCTAAGCAGGGAGGTACAGCCCCAGGTACTTGCATCGGGAAGACTAAAGCCTGGGATTTCAGAACGGAAAGAGGGAATAGGAAAAAATGTGAGCAACTCTGCTTGCATGCCCTGTTACTTCAGGTTCAGTTCTTACAAATGGCACGGCACAGACACCTTTGGAAGGGAACAGGGCAGGCCAGGTGCGATTTAAATACAAATGTTTATTGGTTTTATTGGCTCTGGAAGTTGTTGACTTGCTGGATGTGTTTAGAGGCAAATACTGTTTCAAGAGAAAACTGTCTAGCAAGGTTTGGGAACACCTTTTCCTTCTGGCTGGTTTGGTTTTCTGGGGTTTTGCTGCTTTTTAGTAGCATGTCAGGTAACACGGTTCATGTCCCAGGATAAATAGTTGTGGTAGCAACTGTGGACAAGAATACAAGACTTGGCTAAACCTTGTAGCATTGGATGGTCACGCGTTATCCCCTGTAAGTTTCTGGCACCATAAAATGATGGGCTTTAGGTCATAGATTTGTAGGGTTTTTCCCCCAGAGCGGTTAACCTTGTTATCTGTGTACTTGAGCGATGGGAGAGGGAAACCAGATGCAGTTTCATGGTTGACTTAAGCCCCTCTGCACAATGCCCCATTGCCCAAAGAGTTAATCCCGCGCTGTCTGCCAACTCTGCGTCCTTGCGCCAGCGCTACACGTTGGGTGGCCGTTTGGTAAACCAGACCAGGAGACTAATCCAACTGAAAATTAACCCTCAGAAAATGCACATTAATTTTGAGGCACAAGTCCATTAGCGTGGGGCAGAAAGCTGCCTTTCGTTTAGTGGTATTCCACATTTTAAGGTAGTCACGAAACCACGGCTTTGCTAAAACAGACTGTTCTGGTCTTTTTTTTCAAATGCAGTTGAACTTACATACAAACAGTCTATGCTTGGGAACCAAAGCATGGCAGTACCTACACTCTGTGGGGATTTTTTCTTTGTTCTCTTGTCTTTTTTCCTTTTTGTTTCAAGGTTCTTCCTGAATATCTTCCAAAATGACACAAAAATGCTCTTTCTTACAGCAGGCTTACAAACAGCAATCACTGCACCCACCAAACAGCTTACCACTGGCAGCAGTTCTCCCAACACATACTGACCTCTTCTTTAACTTTGTTGCATAATATTTCTTCAGAAACAGTTAAAAGCACTTTTTTCTGGTAAATACTTTTTCAAACGACTGGAGGCTTGAGCCCCTTCGAGTGCCCAAGTGGGGTGTTCGATTTGGTAGAGCCCTTGTGGGTCTCGGCACGTCACTGAGGTTCGTGGGTTACTGTGTCTGTGATACGGCTTTTTTAACAGCCCCGTTGTGGGAGCAGCAAGAACACGTCTTTCACGTTGGGAACACGTACGGTGAGCAGTGCTGAGCGAGTTACTGCCCGGAGGGTGGGAGTTGTTAGGCAGTTTGATGGAATCAAGGCAGAAGCAGCTGGGAAGGGCAGTGCTGCTTGCCCGGGCAGCGGGCGCGCAAAATACTGCCTTGGAAAAGAAGGGGGAACGGTGCAGCAAAAGGGTCAGAGCAAAGTGTCCCTCTTGCAGTAAGGGGAGAACTTAAAGGTCTCTGGGTCACACGTAGCTTCTGGACAACACACAGCTCACAGCTTGGCTGCGGGGTGAAGCGCGACTCGCGAATCGGAAGTCAGAGAAGCCGAATGTGAGCAGAGTCTCTATGCACCAATACCGTGTTTGAGAGGAAGAAACATAAGGAAAAGCTTTTCTCCTGATACCCCACATTAACAGCTCCCAGATCCGTGTAAATTAGTGCCACCACAGTTCAGAGCCACACACGCCCCCCTCCCACCCCCTGAAATTCAGCGGGGGCAGCGCAGGCACTGAGTCCGTTCCCCCTTCAAATTTCACCACGTCTTTTGAAAGCTAAAACATGCAGTCCAGCTCCTGAACTTGGTGCCGTGCACCGCCCGCAGACCGTCCCTGTGCGTGCCGGCGGGAGCCCAGCCTGGCTCCGTGATGTCTTTTTTGTCTTTGATACAGAGAAGGTATTTTTGATCTCCATGGGGAATCCTGCAAAGATCATCTTATTGAGTTAGCATTTCCTTCACTTTTTCCCCAAAGGCTGCTGGAGCTTTGCTGAAATATTCCTTCAGCATTTTTGTTACGTCTCTCTGAAATTTCAAGGGTTTTTTACAACCTCAAGATTTTTTTATATTTTCTAGATTATACTATTTCTGCCATTTTTACTTATAAAGTCCCTATCAATTCAGAAAGAGAAGCGGTTCCCCCGGTGCGTTCCCCTTATCTTCGGGGAGAATGCTTGTTGCTGCAGCGCAGCCGGAGAAATTGAGATTTTCATCAGCTAAATTGCATAAAACCAGCTAGAATGGGAGGGTCGTATGGCTTTCATCTGGGAAACTGAAGCGTATCCCGCTCCAGCTGGACACAAGGAATGGTGGCCCTTCGTGGATACTGGCCTTGGTTTCTCAGTCTCCTGGAGCTGGATTTACCTGGATTTACCGAAGATTTTTCATGTCATGGATTTAGTGTGACATTTCACTTAGAGTTTTACCACAGTTACACTGCTTGAATTCGGAGTTTTCAGGTCAGACGGCTGAATTTTCTGAAAAGCTTTAGCGTGTCTCTTCAGGCACGTTGGACATGAAAACAAGGGGGAAGAGGGATGTTTTGCTGTGAGTAAATTTCTGTACTCGCTGCGTTTGGTCGGTCCCAGCGCCTCCAGCTTTGCCACCTGGGCTCAGCCGGGTTTCTGCCGGGTTACTCTCCTTTCGTTAAAGCCCTCTTGAGGCTCTAAACTGGAGTAAATTCTTGTAATCTCACTGACTCCAGTGATCTGAGACAACTTCATGTACATGATGATCTTATTACCGGGGAAAGAGTTGTAAAAACCCAGTTCAGTCCGGGTAGCCTTGTACTTACTTGAAAATTCACTCTATTTTGGTGAACTCCATCCCTAACTATGTAGGGTATTATCAGAATCAGTCACATTAACATTTCAGGATTTTACAGTATTTTAAATCGTTGGCACACAGGAAAGTGATTATGTTTTCTGTTAATATTGTCACTCAAATCCATTAATACACTTTTTTCTTTTGTTTAACCAATGCTGTACTATGCTGTGTTAATTGAACAGGGCGGAAGACACCTACAAAACACAAATTACAAATTCTCTAACTTCTAATTGAGGAAATTCCCTTCCCACGTAGTCAGGATAAGGGAGTGTTGGGAGCCCCGTGTTGCCTCTCCTGAACGTAGCCCTTGCAGCACAACGAAACGGTGCTTCATTCTTCCACTGTTAACAGCAGTTTTTCTTGCTGTGTGGCATTCAGAAAGCATAACCCAGTAATCACCAGTTCTGACTGAAACCCCAAATCTTGAAGCTTTGGGGGATAAGAAAAGGCAGGCAGGAAACGGGAAGGAAGGAAGACGGGGCGTGAAGGTAATGAGCGTCACCCACCAGCACACAAAGCCGCGCGTACACCCGCCGTAACGCTGGCGTGGGGCAGGCGTTGCCAAGGGCCGTCGAGGTGGCAGTGGCCAAGAGTGCAAAGCTAATCTGGAAATCCTCCGTGGTTACGGTACTGATAGCAACAGCAAATTACCAAAAAAGCAATTATCATTCCCTTTTATGTTGGATTTGCCTGTTCTCCAGGGATTTGGGTGACAGTTTCAGAAAGATAATCAGGAGTTGCTAGCACAAGTCTATCAAGAAAAACCCCAAACAACCCTAAAGTGAAAAAAAATCAGTGTTATTTTATTTCTGTGTGGTGCACAGTTTGTTACCTGTCAGCAGAGATGGTGCACGCCCTGTTTTACTGTGGGGAATGAGGGGGGCTGCAGTTTTTGAGAGGTTAAGGTCCAGAAAGAAACACTATAACAATAAACCAGGGTGCTCCAATAATTCATTAGAACTCCCTCTTACAGTTCAGCCCCATATGAGTCCCTTTGCTTTGCTGCCTTACTGTGCCCAGAAACTGAAAGCTTCAAGTGCATTTTCTTCCTCCCCATCCTAGGCAAATACGCACAAACCCTCATTTTTGATACTTAAACATCTTTCCTACCAATCCTCAGGAGATGCTCAGCACGGGAGCTGGGCATTCGGGTTTTTGAATGAGCAGAAATGTCTTAGGGAAGTTTGCATTCCGTGTACACAATAAACGTCTCGTTCTATTTCCATTACCCGTGAAATGAAACGTGAAATCTTGTGTTATTTAGACCACATGCATGGTTTATAAGGTCTGTTTAAATGTTAATAGAGAATTAAAATGCCCTAATATAACACCAGCCCCTCTCTTTTTCCTCTTGGAGAATATAAAATAGCAGCAAATACATTATTAGCTATTAGCTTTAAATTCTTTATCCATTAGAACAGTCTGTCTTTGGAGGTGAGGGCAGAGTTTGCTTAAACACCTATAAATTACGTCTTGAGAGCTCAGCGAGCAGTGGGTATCTCAGGGAGCATCCTGTATCCCGGCGTCTGGCAGCTGGTCCTTTAAATGTGTTTCTGACGGGGACCTGGTGTCTGGCAGACCTGCCTACCCCTGCCTGCACCGCACGAGGACAAAAGCACAAGCTAGTAGTACAAGAAAGGTTTCAAAATGTGACTTGAGAAGGGACTTTCACAAAGCAAACACCTCTCACTTGAGGTCAGAAGACAACAAGGTCAAGCAGCAGTTTTTGAGCAGGTGATGAAAGTGATTGGAAGAAACTGTTCATAAAAATGAGTTTCTTGATGTTGAGACATGTTCACATTTTCCTCTGTCTCATGGCTTCCCTGGAGGAGTCTGGGAAAGGTCATGTAAGCCAGGCGAGAGCGGTGATCCCATCTGGAGTGACTGACGCGAGAGCTGTGAAGCCGCAGGAGCCATTGAAGACCACGCAGGAGGGAGCAGAGCGGATGCTTTTTAAGAATACCTTTAACTCTGCCCGAAGGAATTGATACAAAAATAGTGTGAAGTGTGATGTGAAAGGAAATGCACTGCGAGATGGGGCATCTTCTAGATCTGCCGTAGAGCGTGTGCTTTGCCGCAGACCCTGCAGTGGTAGCTGTGTCAGTGTAACAAAAACTTGCACCTTTCTTCTTGTTATTACTTTTATTATTGGGAATGGTTAAACTCTGAATTAAATGCAGCTCTTCATATTCATTATTCCAAGGAGAGAGAAATGAAGGTGCTTCAGATAAAACTTAGCATTGTCCTGTTTGTGCTTGATCGTGTCTTGATGACTTGGACTAGGCATCCACCCAAAGGTTATGTCATTAAAACTGAAGCATCGTTATTGGTGCAGCTGTAAGGAAGCTGGATTTGGGGTACACGGAGAGTGTCTGAATAACGCAGTCAGATCCATGCATCAGTGAGGGCGGGCTGAATCCCTTGGCTCAGACAGGAGCTTCTCCCAGGTAGACCCAGGCTGCAAAGTCCATCCCCTCCTTGGGCTGCCAAATACCAATTTCAAGTCAGGTTGTTTTGTGTTTGCCGTTCAAATATTACACTGAAACTGAATTATCTTCCACTATTTGTTTGCCGTTTCCTTGGGAGATTTGCATCTGCAGTATGCAAATACTATTTTTGAGGATATACTTCCTTTCTCCCTTGTGTTTTATCTGCAGTCACTGTGTCTTACTACGTAGGATAAGGTTCAGGATTGAGGGGAAGCTTTCAGCAGTTTAATATTATATTTTCTAAGATAAATTAATCCTGCATAATTTTTGAAGTACTGAAGCATATTCTCAGGAAAAATTACTTCTAGTTCCTCTGGCCTTAAATCTCTTTAATTATTCCTCAGTTCTAAATCAGGAAGATAAATCTCAGTTCATCAGCCTGAGAAATGGCAGGATAGTTGTACTGGCGATTGCAAAAATAATCCATGGCGAGATGTGAAAAGGATGTGGCAGCTCACCCTGACTGCAGCTCGTCCTGTACAAGGCTCCTCGGTTGCGGCTGTAGATGATGATGGTGATGGTGGGAAGAGTGCCTGGCTTTGGGCTGCTGAGGAGTAACTTCTCCCTTCTTGTAGGACCAGCAATAAATCAGGCCACTGGCCATCGTCCTGCTCTTCTCTGGCAGCACACAAAGTCCACCCCTGCAAAACATCTGGCCTGGCAGCTGGCTGTTTCACAGACAGGACAGAGGCTGAAATGCAAACTCTGAATAAACAGAAGAAAAACCAAGATAGGCCGGTGGGATTGCGATTCTCCCCAGGAACTGAAACAATTCTTCTTCCAGGAGGCTGCACATGGATTGGAAAGCACTCCGTTGTTTGCTTCAGGAAGCCCTTTCTGCCCGTTTTGCGGTAACTGGTGCCATCGAGCCGCCGTCAGAGCAGCTGGGCTGTCGCGCCTTTTCCAGTCGCTGGTTTGGAGCCAGCCGAGTTGATGCTCTTTTCCTGACGTGTAGCAGACGCCTGACGGCTGCCTTTCTGGAGAGCCGAGTACTGGGGCAGTGTGCGGGGTGGCTCTCAGGCCTCATTCCTGTCCTCTCACCAGAATCCACAGCCCACAAGGTCAATGCAGTTTTGAAAGATTGTGCAGCCCTTTGCATTAGAAAAGTGTTGTCATCGCACAACTCGGCGAGCGCTGGCAAAATGATGTTCCTGAAACCACCCAGAGTCCCGACATTCCTAACCCTCCTTCTCACTCCTGGCTGGCGTGGACATGGGCTAGGAACCACTTTCTAAGGATGCCTCCAAATTCTGGCTCTGTGGTGATGGCTGTGGTGACCAGTTGTCCGTCATTCAGGATCCAGAAATCTTGTCTTTGTGTAGAGAACCTTTCCCTGCAGGAAAATCCTGCAGCCTGTAAGTAGGCGGTGAGAAGATGGGAATGATGTGAGTGAGGCACTCGGCTCTTTATCTATTAACTGTGGCTTTTATGTAAGAGATGAGGTATCACAAGACTCCATTCATCTGAAGCTATTCTGAAAGCAGGTTGTGAGGGCTTAAAAAGGAGAAAAAAAAAGATCAACAGCAAAACCCCCTTAAAAGCAGCCTTCTTGGAAGGGAAAAGTAGAACTGCCAATATTGCAAACTGAGAAATACACCCATGCTGGGTTTTAGCCTCTGTTTTAAAGCAAGCGATGCGTCGGGCGGGAGATACTGTGCTGCATCAGACCAGCTGAGAGAGTCTGAAAAACGGGGCTTGAAAACCCGAGAATACTCACCCAGCCAGTCTCATAGCAAGTTTTATTCCCACAAAGTTTTAAATGAAGGCAATTAGCACTGATTTAAGAAAACTACACGCTAGTTGTGGAGCTGCCACTAGTCGACCCTTGTGAAACGATCAATGCAAGTCACGTACAGTTTGAGAGCCAAATTCGGTTGGGGAGCACAGGTTGTGTGTGGCACATCATCTGTGCCTCCTATGAAGAACAACTGGGCATTTTAAATCCTGTCCAATGGACAGGAGGCTCTGTACTGCCCTGGAGGATTGCAGGTCTTGCTTCTTGAGCTTGCAGCCTGTTTATAGTGCAATATTTTCTCAGTGTGCACAAGATTGGCTTGGGTGAGGGTGCCCTCCTGGAGCCTGACAGTCAAACAAAGCTTGCTAATAATCTCATAGTAAACCTGATTTTCTGTTCATGGAATCATGGAACGGTTTGGGTTGGAAGGGACCTTAAAGATCATCTAGTTCCAACCCCCCTGCCATGGGCAGGGACACCCTCCACCAGACCAGGTTGCTCCAAGCCTCATCCAGCCTGGCCTTGGACACTTCCACGGATGGGGCACCCACAGCTTCTCCGGGCAACCTGTCCCAATGCTTCACTTCAAGGGCCTGTGTGAGTTTTCAAAAAAAAAAATCACGTTATTGTAGTTTTTTCTTGATGAGTAAGTGGGGAGGAAATAATTTTGGGGTTTAACTGTTGTTACATAAATTAGAAAAATGAGCTTTAATTAGTTTGTTGCCACGTTGAATGATCTTTTATAAAGAAATGAAATTACCAGCAAAGTTAGTGTTTCTGGTCATTCTTGATGCAGGTATGTGCTTGGTAGAATTAAAAAGGGACTGGAGTAGGGGAGGAAATATCCTTCAGCAGCTGATAGATATATATAGGGATAGATATATATATCAACACACAGTCTCATATACATGCGTGTCTATTTAGAGATGGAGCATACACAGTCGTACGCTGCTGTGGGTGCTTGCTTCTTGCAGCAAGTCCCATATGGGGAGTTTTGTTTTCTTCCTTTTCTTTGTCAGAGAAGCAGAAGCAGCTTCAGCAGGGTAACTTGCACTGAATTGTGAGGGTATTTAACAGAATTCAGCAAAGCGTGGTGTCTCCATGAGGAAACAGTGGTTCTTTCTGTCCACACGTTTGGTTATTGTAGGCGACGAAGCCTTGGCGCAGGAAAACCCGCTGAGCTCTGTGTGAAACGCTTTCGTAACTCCCATTTGAGGGTAGAAGATGTGCCTGGAAAGGATGATAATCCTTATCTTAATGGTCTTCATAAGCTCACTGCAGTGTCATTTACACATTTAAAAGAAAAGCATTCAGACGTTGATTTGGTTTATTTTTTTTTTTAAGGGGAGGGAATATTCCTTTCGAAACTCTTCCAGGATCAGTTGGCTGGTTTCTGGTGTGGATTTTCAGGATACCCTAAATTCACTAGCCAGTGCTGGCTGGCTGCTTTTCGTCTCGTTGCTTGACAGTTGACTAAAGTGGAAAGGGATTTTTACTTAACCGGGAGGGGTGACTGTTAAGGGTCTCCTCTTCACGAGAAAGACAGCAGCCACGTGTGTGACTGCATCGACCGTACAGGGGTACGCCAGCTGACTGCGTGGCGGGTACGGATGGCGGGATGAAGGACTGGCCTGCCTGACGTGGGACCAGGCTCCTGGGCCAGCGCTGCCTGGGGTTTGTCTCCCTCAGACACTCCGGGTCTGGCTGTGCTTGCTGCAGTAACATCCGTGGATCCTCTGGCTCGGTTCCACTGCAAAAAGTGGACATGAATTGCATGCGTTTTGATGCAAAAGGCACGTTTCATGGGCCGGTGTGACCACAGTGTAAGCGAGACCTGAGCTGCTGTCAGCAGGCTCCGTGCGTTCGCTGCCACAGAAAGTAACCTGCATCCCCACTGAGACCTCGTCTTCCTCATTGCAGCCTTCCGGCTCTACTCTGCTCCTTCACAGCGACCGTCTAATCAACTTTACAAGAGTAGGAGAGCATGAAGGGCTTCCAAGAGCAGCCTGACGGGGTTTATCTCGCTCCTGTTGTTTACCTTTTGTCCCCTCTCTCACTCTTTTTCTTAAAACTTACGTGAGGGTTGAGGTAATTTGAAGAACAGCATTAAATTTGCCGCCAATTTTAAGCCCCTTCTCCCCACCCCTTGTTACAGCCTCTCAGTCTTGCTGGCTTTTTGACTGCAGCATGATCTTGTAAAGGTTTTTACAGGGTCATCAGGCATTGCATGAAACAAAAACGTTTCTCTTAGTTTTGAAATTTTCTGCCTTTCAGTTTTGTTGAATTGTTACATCTTGTGTAGCGTGGCAGGGAGGAAGGAGGCGAAGTCCAGTGCCGTGAGCTACTCCGGAGAGCTGTATCAAAATATTTACTCATTTCACAGCGAAGAATTAATGTCAGCCTCACAGGCAGTCTTTGAAGAAGTCATTTAATTAATTAGTTCAATTTAAAATAATAATCTTGTTATGGTAATTGACCAAAAACTAAAGGGAAAAAGAACCGCATCGGATACAGATTACTGAGCAGCCAAATACGGAGCAGCGTCATTTCCATTGGTAAATGTTTAATGTGGGTTTTGGAAGTCGTTATCAGAACAAGGACAACGCTGGTGATCTGCAAAGACTATGTTTAAGTTTTCTGTGTATTATTTCATGCATTGGAGTTGTCATTCCTTCATTTCATCGTGTTCCGTAAATTACTTGACTGAGAAGGGCTCTGATATGGCAGAAAGTCATTTGGGGATAGTGGGTAAATTCAGATGGAAGGGATGCAAGTATTTTTGTTTCAACTACATTTTCTCCTATTTTCCACTCAATTAAAAAATGCTGTTTCTTGTACTGATCGATGCAGCTTTGTGCCCAGTGTTAGCTCCAGTCATTCCAGAATCGCTCCAGAGGCATTTCCCAACGAACCGTGCTGCACCCGTTGTGAAATTCGGTTGACAAAAGGTGTCATCATCGGGCAGCCGTAGGGGTGTTGTTTAAAAACTCCTCCCCGAAGCGTGCGCTGTAGGTGTCACATCTTGGTAAGAAGGTGCTGTGTGTGAGGTGATGCTTGAGGCCGTGGGGATTGGAGAGAAACCCCTTCAAAACCAGGCTTCTTGGGGACTCCCCAAGAATTCCCCATTTCCCATAATGCCTTCGGGATGGCTGCTTCTGCGGGGCGCAGAAGCATCCCAGTCTTCTGGGGGTGTGCGCTCGGCTACTGGTGGGACGATCCATGTGCTTCAGTTGAAAAATAGGATGAAAAAATAACTTGCACTGTGTTACCTCGTATTGTATTGTATGTATGATGGAGTTGTTTCCGAGGGAGAGAGAGAAAAGTTTCTCACTGCAGTTTCTGTTCCAACCACGGTTATTCCTGTAACGATGGCACCTTCAGCAGAGACCAATAAATTATTCCTATTTCGTGTCGTAAAGAAAACTAAATTCTCCCATGAGCAAGTAGCATTGGAACAGTAAAGTTGCCGTCTTTAGTTGAGATAACATTGTTTTCATTTATTTGTGCATTTTTCCTGGGCTGAAAGTTTAATTTTTCTGCCACTAATTCTGCCTTTATGGACAGATAAATGTTAATACCCAAACTAAGTAGCTCTAAAAAAATGGAAGGGATTGCGGACTTCAGCACGAAATGCACTACTGAGCTGTTCTTTCCGTAGGAGATGTCAGCTGTCTCTGTCAAGTGTTACACACACGCCATTGAGTGAGTTTTGTCACCAGGAAAACTTAGATCAGATGTAACAAACCCCATTTCTCCATTTTCCATGTGTCTTTTATTTGTGAACATCAACAGGAGACCAAACGAGAGCAAATGCTAATGGAGCATGAGAAGAAGTTACCCAAACACTTACTTACACCTTCCTAGGGGAAATTACTGGCTCAGCACTGGGGCTGGTGTGTTCAGCATCTTTTTCAGTGATCTGGACAAGGGGATCGTGTGCATTCACAGTTGGTTTGCCGGCAACACCAAGTTGAGCGGGAGAGTTGGTCTGCCGGAGGGCAGGAGGGGTCTCCAGAGGGATCGGGACAGGCTGGATCCATGGGCCGAGGCCACCGTGTGAGGGGCAACCAGGCCAAGTGCCGGGTCCTGCCCTGGGGCCACAACACCCCCTGCAATGCTCCAGGCATGGGGACGAGGGGCTGGAAAGCTGCCTGGCAGAAAAGGACCTGAGGGGTTGGTCAACAGTGGCTGAAGATGAGCCGGCGTGTGCCCAGGTGGCCAAGAAGGCCAATGGCATCCTGGCCAGCACCAGGGACAGTGTGGCCAGCAGGACCAGGGCAGGGATCGTCCCCCTGAGGCCGCACCCCGAATCATCCTGGGGTCAGTTTGGGCCCCTCAAGACAGACCCTGAGGGGCTGGAGCGTGTCTGGAGAAGGGAACGGAGCTGGGGAAGGGCCTGGAGCACAATTCCTGTGGGGAGCAGCTGGGGGGGTTCTGCTGGAGAAGAGGAGGGTCAGGGGAGACCTGATCGCTCTGTACAGCTCCCTGAAAGGAGGGTGCAAAGAGGGGGGTGTTGGTCTCTTCTCCCAAGGGACAAGCGATGGAACAACAGGAAACGGCCTCAAGTTGTGCCAGGGGAGGTTTAGGTTGGATATGAGGGAAAATTTCTTCCTGGAAAGGGCTGTCAGGCATCGGAATGGGCTGCTCAGAGGGCGGGGGGAGTCACCATCCCTGGAGGGGTTTGAAAGGAGTGTTGAGGTGCTCAGGGACATGGCTTTGTGCTTGGCAGTGCTGGGTTAACGGCTGGACTCCGTGATCTTAAAGGTCTTTTTCAATTTAAACAGTTCTGTGACGGTGTGATCATCTTGGTTTGTCTCAGCTGCATTGACTCAGTGTAGTTACAACTCTGTATATTTTGCTTAAAAAACCCCAAAAGTACAAAAATCAGAGTATTTGTTCTGCAGCCAGGTCTGATGTAGTCGTTTGCTTTCTCATGGCAGCCACCAGCTCAGCCCACTTAGAAGATCTCGCTTACCTGGACGAGCAGAGACACACTCCCCTGCGGACCTCCCTCCGAATGCCGCGGCAGAGCATGGCCGGCGCCCGCACGCAGCAGGACCTGCGAGGTAGGGGCACGTTGGGGGGTTCACCTTTCCCAGGGTTCTCTGGGATGGGAGCTTGTACTGCTGCCGCTTCGGCCACGTCCTCGGGGAAACGCTGGAGCAGGACTGTCGTGCGTACAGGCAGCATGTGCTGCCTCTCCATGAGGATGTGCACCGGTTTCTTTTATTTCCAGTGTCCTTGGTGCCATGGGAGAACTGGAGAGGAAAGAAAATAAATGTAGTAATGAACTAAGAGCTTCCGTCTGGTGGTGGTTGGCCGGACGCTGCTGTGCTGCTCCATGGTCAGTGAAGTGCTGTCGGTGTAACCTTCTGGGGTTCCCTTTCAGGGCTGACCTAGGTGTCTGGTTTGCGAGATGCACGCTGTGTGTAGCCGTGGTGTAACGATCGATTGTGGAGGAATTGTATTACTGAATTGGCCCAAAGTCTGAGCAGCTTCACTTTTTGGGAACGCAAGGACAAATCGGCATATTGTACGTTAAAATCAGGGTGCAGTAGTGCAGCCCCCATGTCGCCTGCCAGAACTGCTCTGTGCCCAGAGTCAGGGTGATGGCCACCTGCCCCGTGATCAGCTTGCCCACCCTGAGCCTGGCAGCCACGTCCAGGGTGATGGGCTGGGCTGGGCTGTGCGTGCCTACGGACAGCCTGGGCCTGAACCTGTACATCCACTACTATACTGGGCAAGGATGTTCCTCCAGAAGATCCCCAAATTCCTCTCCCTGCTTGCTCCCCTCCCAGCCCTCTGTCAGTCACTGAGGCTGCAGGGTAATACTGTGGGAGTTTCTAAAAGATGAGAAATTCTGATGGGCTGCTATGGGTTTTTTTGGGTTTTTTGAAGAAAAGCAAAGGATTTCAGGCCCCGCCTCACAGTTTGCAGCGTTCCGGTGGGGAAGGAGCCAAGCGCAGTGCGTGGAACCACCAGCCCAACGTGTCCCTCTTACGGACGCTCACAATGCCGGTATTCAGGCAGCCCTGTGACTTCTGAAAGGTCTTTTGAGAGGGAAAATTTTTGTGGTTCTTCCTGGCAAATTCCACAAAAAAGACGTTAGCGACAAGAAGAGGAGCCAGAGCTGACATTTTAGTGTTTTGTTTTATTTCCAGGCAACTCCAGCTACATTCACCCCATGTCCTTGGGGCTGCAGCCCACCCCACCACTTCCACCCCCTTTTAATGTGCGCACGGTCTTTGGCTGCATCCTCAAGCGATCACTGGGCCAGCCCTGCATCTGCAGCAGATCGCCAGGATGATGCTTCATCCCCATCATTTGTCATTGCACAGATGGGTCAGTGGCCGAGAAAACTCGTCTGGGACTTTTTCTGGTTGTTGCTGTGCCATGAGACTAGTTTTTCTCCCCTGTGCATAGGGAGCGAGGGTTCTGTTGGCAGAATGGTTAAACTTCCCTTCCTCTGGGGGTTTTTTGAGCAAGTGCCCACTGTCTTCAGGTCAGGAACTGGGGAGCAGGAGGGTGCCAGGTTGGGTTTTCACCCGCAAGCACGACCTGTTACAGCCTGGTTGGGATTTCAGCCGAATGCACGAGCCCGCGACTGGAAGAAGAAGGTGGCTTTGTGTCGCTTTGGATCGCAGTCCGTAATGAAATCACGTTGGCTGGGGAGGCAGTTAAAAAATGTATTAGCAGGCAGCAAGTGAAGAAAGCAAAGTTTGACAGACAGAATTTCCATATGTTGGAAGGGAGCAGCTTGCCAAGGCTTCGTAGTTTGCAGTGATTGCATCCAAAACATTAAACTTTATTGTAGGAACAGTCAAATTGTTTTCCAGACACACTTTTAAAAACCATGTAGCACTACATCGTTTCTTTCTTCTTTCGTTCTCCGTTTTTTTTTCCCTTTTGTGAAGGTTGCACGAGAAGAGCAGCCGTGTTTGGATGTTTTGGGATTTACTTCTGATCCTAGTTGAGGTGCCGTGCTATTTTTAAAAAAAGAAGAGGATGTGAAAAAAACAAACCACCACTATTTGGAAATATTTTCATTTCATTGAATCTGCGAGGGGTTTTTTTTACTACATCTTCCAGATATTACTGTGAAATCGCGTCGATCTGGGCTGGTACGTTCGCCAGCCCCTTGTTCCAACTGGAAATCCTTGGGTTTAACTTCGAGATCTCTACTCTTGGCACTGAGCTGAAGCAGCGAAGCAATTCCTGGCCCTGGATCAGGGGCACACGTTACAGCCCGCCGATTTGTTCCCAGTGTTCAAGAATCCCAGTGCAGAGAAATTAGGTGGGAGACCAGACCATCCCTGCAAGTTCTTGTGTCAATTGGTTATTTCAGCCGGGGGAGCGATATAGCAGTCCCGGTGGCTGAGCACACGCCACGGGTTCGTACCAATGGCAGGTTTCTAATAACATGGGGAAAACAATTTTTGCTTTTATTGTTTTCAGCCAGCGGGACTTACAGAATCATAGAATCATAGAATGGTTGGGGTTGAAAGGGACCTTAAAGATCATCTAGTTCCAAGCCCCTGTCACGGGCAGGGACACCTTCCACCAGCCCAGGTTGCACCAAGCCTCATCCAGCCTGGCCTTGGACACTCCCAGGGATGGGGCATCCACAGCTTCTCTGGGCAACCTGTCCCAGTGCCCCCCACCCTCTCCGTGAAGAATTTCTTCCTGATGGCCCATCTCAATCTCCCTCTTTCAGTTTAAACCTGTTACCCCTTGTCCTGTCACTACAGGCCCTTGTAAAAAGCCCCCCCTCCAGCTTCCCTGTAGCCCCCTTCAGGCCCTGGAAGGCTGCAATAAGGTCTCCCGGGAGCCTTCCCTTCTCCAGGCTGAACAACCCCAATTCTCTCAGCCTTTCTTCATAGCAGAGGGCTCCAGCCCTCTGATCAAAATGACAAAAAATGCATCTAAAATAAAATGTAAACCCGCTAATGAGCTGTGGATGCTGATTGCCAACATAGCTGAGAAAAAAAATCCTGTTTGAAAAGAGAGAAGTCTGTAAAACAGGTGATTTCTGAACACTTTTGGAGTCTTTCAATAACTAAAATAACCAACAATTTACTTTGCATAGCAAAGGGGGACCTATGTGGCAGAGCAGCATGGGCCTTTCTCTGACTTTGCTTCTGCTTGTTTTCAGCCCAATGGCTTTTTTTTTCAATCATGTACCTAATACAACCAGCTTTGGTTTGATTTAATTGAAGTTTTCAGCCACAAAAAAAGAGCCGTAATGGATATGGTAGGTGTTTCAGCTTGGGATTTGAATTTATTGCTTGGGCTCTACAGCAGTTTGCACAGTATTTCATCAAGTCTCATGAAAATTTTGTGCTACCAGACCTCGTTCTGTCCCACTCCACACACGGATTTTCAGGAAAAGTAAGGGTTTAATTAATGTGAAGATAGTATCAGAAGTTCTGGGCATTTCATTGGTACTGTGGCTTACGTTCTATAAAATACTTCATTGGAAAGGAATATAAAACCTGGCGAGTGTTTGACAAATTTTCCAGGATGGGAAGGCAGCTTATTCACATACTTTGATTTTCACAGGTACTAAAGTCAAGTAGCTAATAGGGTTCATCCCGAATGTGTGCACAGGCTGGCAGGAGGTTGGCTCTGCTGTGCTGGTGGTGTTGGAAGGTCTGGGTGGGCAGGAAGGTTGGATATAAGTTGATAAGTGGGTTTGTCTCTTTTGGGGGTTTTCTTTAGCCTTTTTGAGGACAGGATATGCCATTCCCAGGTAATTCTACGTTGTTTGCATCGATCAGACCCTACAGCTCGTTGTCTCGGCCCTGTCCATGTGCTGTTGCTCATGCAATTTGCCATCCTCTGGTGGGAAGCCCATCGGTCCCGCTGGTGCCGAGAGCCGGGCTGGTGCCACAGCCAGGAGCTGTGACGGGGACACGCGGCGTGGGAGCTGCCTCAGCACCGCCAGCTGCCTCGTCCCCTCCCACCGCCAGCGATTTTGCTTCTCCAGCGTCTTCCCATGCCAGCACATCCCGCGGCGCTCGCGTGACTGACCCCAGCAAGGGGAATCAAACGGGCTGCTTGTGAGCTCATGCGATCCAAAAGCCATCTCCGCCCTAGGATAAATGTAAAGCACATTCATCATTTTCAAGTGGGAATGAAAGTACAGCTGCCGTCTGCAGCGTCTTCTGTACCAGTTAGAAAAAAAGATTAAAAATACCTAACGCTTTTAAATACAAGCTACTTTCCCTCAGGCACGTGTGATGTAACGTGGAATCCCAGCCCCTTGATCATCCCTGGTTTCATGGATCAGCTCCCTGGTCAGGTCTGTGAAGGATTTCAGGGGAGTTTGGGCCGTGGGCATCGGTTCCCTGGGGAAGGTCCCGGTGCAGTGCTGGAGTCGGGCGCAGGGACGGGGCGTTGCCGTGGCAGGGACGGCAGAGCCTGGGTTCAGGGGAGCAGCTCTTCCGCTGCTGGACTAGTTCAGAAGGAAGGAGGGAGGTTGGGGATGCTGTGTGGGAGCAGGCGCCAGCATCGTCTGTAGCTTCCAGAGGGAATCAGTGTGCAAAGCGCTGAGCTCAACACAGCATGCTGGTCTGTGCAAAAACCACATGTTTGTATTTCCAGTGAGGTCTCCAGGGTGGTAGCACATCTATAACCTCTTCCCATGGAGATAAAGCATCCCCCCGTTGTAATTGGGTAAACTATTTCCAGTGAGTCTGGTGCTGCAGCATTATCTGTGCCCCCGAGGGCTTCAGGCCGGGCCAGGAGCCTGGGTGGGGATTATCCCACCACCCTCACATCCACAGCGGAGGGTGAGCAGGGGAAGAAACAACAGACCTCGGCAGTCCCTGAATGATCTTTGTGCTTTTTAAGTGTCTGAGGGCTTTTAAAACTTGAAAGAAACCAGTCGGTCTCCACTGGAAGCAGCTCATGTCAGTGATGTGACTGTGCCAAGAGATAACGCTGACCAAACCGATAGTGTTTTTCCTGAAGTCCTTCTGCGTCCTGCTCGCAGAACTCCTCTGCGGCTTCATGGGTGGGATTTCTGTTAAAATACGCTGGGAAGACATTTAGATGTGGTATGGTTGTTGGCGTTTGCAGCGTGCCATATGATCTCAAAATCAAATTGAATTCAGTTTCTGTGATCCCCAGTTCAAATTTTCCCCGCTTACCCCATCGGCTTAAATAGGTGTTCTGCTGTCAAGTACGATACGGGTGTTGCAGCTGGAAGGTGTGTTCAGAGCTGCCGTACCAGGTCCAGGTCTGAAATCGTGTCCCACGGATGTAGCTGCATCCACGTCACTCAGCCCCGACTTGCAGGAATTATGCTCTAAAATTCGACGTTTGCCGCTAGGACACGCAGTGTGACTAACCTCCCCCTGAGTGGGGATCACCCGCTGTCTTTGTGGCCACCTTGTGAAAGCTTTTAATTAAGAAACCGGTTTGGTGGTGAAGTGGGAAGATCCAGCAACTCTCTCTCTGCCAGCACAAAGCGCTTCCATCGCTTTTTAAAGATGTTGTTATAGATTTATACGTATCATCTCCCAGTTACAGATCTCATAGGCAGAACACACCGTATGAGTTGATCTTCCTGATAGCATCTCTGCAGCAGATCTGTGCATGGTCGTTACTCCTTTTAGGTGTGTGTTCCATAGAGGCCAAATGGAAAGAACCTTCTCCCTCCACCCCCAAATGTTCCTGAAAAAGTTTCAAGGCTAGTTTGGGTTTAGTTGTACCTTTTATTATGATCTAATGTATACAAAAATGGGAAAAGCAACATGATTTTAGATCGGTGTTTTCAGACGTTAGCATTGCACCAGCATACGTCATCTGCTGGGGCGGTATTTCTTGCACCCCTTGTGAACTTTATGTTGCCTGGAACACCAGTTTTCCTTTCGAAAAGAGAAGACGTTTTCATTTTCAGACAGGAAAACCTGATCAGCAGTCTGGGTTCTTTTTCATACCTCGGAAGAGTTGAAATAACTCAGTTTGGATTGATTTAACACCTCTGAGTTCTAAGGTTTTTTTGTCCTCACTGTAGGTGAGGTGACCAGACGTGTATATGTATGTTGAACGGACGTATAACACCGTGTCACAGGGGTTGGGACGGCTGCCTTGGCAAGTGGACCGTTCTGCCTCTGGCATGGCCTTTAATTACGGTGAATTTAAGCAAGAAATTGCATTTCTCCAGCTTCATTTTCCCCTTCTGTAAACTACTCTTGCTGTAAAATTCTCTGAACTCCTTTGGTGGAAAGTGCTGTGAATGAGCCAGATGCCTTTAACCACAAGCTTGTGGGTAATAAACAAGCTTGTATTTTTTTCACCTTTTGCCATGAAAAGGTTTCTAAAGAAGATTAAACAGCAATTTCCAAAGTGTAGTTTCACTGGTAGCACTGATGTTTATGTTCTCTCCCTGTGTTTCCGCTTTACAGTACGCTTCGCACCTTATAGACCTCCCGACATCTCTCTGAAACCACTGCTCTTCGAGGTGCCCAGCATCACCACCGAGTCCGTCTTCGTTGGCCGGGACTGGGTGTTCCACGAGATAGATGCGCAGCTGCAGAGTTCAAACGCCAGCGTCAACCGGGGCGTAGTGATCGTTGGGAACATCGGGTTTGGAAAAACCGCCATCATCTCCAGGCTGGTTGCGCTCAGCTGCCATGGCACACGCATGAGACAGATTGCTTCTGATAGCCCACATGCCTCTCCGAAACGTAAGTACAGCAGTACACGGATCTTCAAAAATCAGAGACCTTTCCCATCAGCTTTTACAATGTTTTTGGCTGGAAAGCTCCTATTTCTCTTCAGGCCCAAGAAATCAGCTTAGTCCCTGTTGGCAAGCAAAGGAAGCACCTGTCAACAATATTTATACTGCTCCTGTTCCAAATCTGCTTTTTGAAGAGTCAGAATAGTCTGTCTCTCGTTTCTCTGACTTAGAAACATCACGGATTTTCTCTGATTGGGAAGACTCCAGTTTTAATTGCCAATATTCTACTATTACACATCCAGCCCGGTGCATTCTCCTTCCCATATGGTGTGTTCATCTCCGTTCAGCACGGTGTAGGTGTTTAGGGTGGGTCACAAGCCCATGCAGACGCCGCACCCAGGATTGCTCTGCCTCTCGTGGTCCCATCCGATTCACATCGCTCTGTGCTGACACGGTTGCAGGTGGGGATGACAACGTTTCAGAATCGTTCAACTCTCAGTAAGTGAATATGACAGGACTAAAAATAGTGGGTTAGGTACCCGAAGGTATCTCTAAGGATCTAGGTCACTGTATCTCAGGGAAACTGTAGTTAAATCTGTTACTGGATGCAGCACTCTTAGCCATGTCGAAATGTCTGAAGTGTCACCGAATGTTGGCAGGTTGAATAGTGTCACTTGTCAGAGCTAAATGAACAATGCGTAGTGAAAGGCAGGGCTTGTTTCTCTGTTTTAACTGCAGCTCTGCAGTGCACCGTGTGCCTCCCCAGTCTGCTCAGAGGGATTGTGGAGATTAAAGACTACTGTACTTAACTGTTTCTGGACTAAAAGCTTGGATATTTCAACTGAGAAGGTGCCCTGCGTCTTTCATGGAGGAAGGACGAAGGTCACACCTCACACGCTGGTGTTCAGTTCGTGCTCGGGTTTGTCCCTGAAGTCAGAAGCTGAACGTGTTAATTATTGGGATGGAGACATTCCGAATCAATCCACTAATCTGACTTTATTTCCTAAAGAGATCCCAAGTCCCAGTCTAGCTCTAGAAGGTAGTAATTATCCTGCAAGTTTCTTGGATAAACCTATTGCGCTTAGTAAAAATCTCTGTTTAATGATAAATGCTAATCAGGTGACCTGACTGTACTACAGCAGTTGTGCAGTCAGCATTAGTAGCCTGGCATACATACAGCCTCACACTCTTTTAATTCCCGTCTCAGAAAAATAATACAGGTGAATAATACATGCCCAAAATCAAGAAGGTGCATCACTGCTAACACATTCAGGGTTTAATTATGGAGACAGGAGTCATCCTCCGTCATTGTTAGCCATTAAATGGGTCATTGTTTGCATTATGATTTCAAGTCAAGCTCAAGGATGCATTGCAGCAATCCATTCAGGGAAACGTCTGCTAGTACAGCCTGCCTGTTGCTTTTGAAGCATTCCTGAAATGAAGAAATCAGTAATTAGACATCATTAAGTACTGCCTGTCTTAGTGTCCTTCAGAAATACTCTGCATGAATACCTATGAGTGAAAATAAGAGTGGTTTGAAAATGTTTTCCAAAAAGGCCAGGTGAATGAGCTGTTGGAATCTACGGGTAAAGCAAATCTGTGCTTTGCCAAGCAAAAGAAACAGCTAAACCACAACAGAAAGCAGTTAAACTTGACAGAGATGATTCCAGTGTAATTCATTGTTTGCTTCCAAGCCTATTCCAGATCCTGGTGCTACTCCTGCTTCTCTGCCTCTGATTACATTAATGGGCTTCAGATGGATGTTAGCTGTGCCTCTCCGTTTGTTTATGTTATAAAATAGGCACATAATTTGGAAAATTGGCTGTCTCCACTGAAGGACTCCGATCCAAATTAACCAGCGATTCTTCATGACAAGTAAAGATCTGTTGGCAGAACTGCGGAGCAGGAGAGCGCTGCACTAAAATACACCAAACCTGGAGACGGAGCGTGCCTTCGGGAGCGCACAGTTCCCTGTCAAGGGGATTGATTTACAGTCAGTGAAATTACGGTGTGGATGAATAAGGCAAGCTCAACGCCGTGTCTTAGCCATCCTTCCCAAAAGTGCTGCTTCCAAAAGAATTTCCTTAGGAGCCTCTGGCCTGGCTGGACGGCGTCAGTCTCTCGCTGCCTGGAATCCTAACCAGAGTATTTGTGGGAAGTATTTAACTGCCACTCATGAGCTGCTAGAAGACCGCAGCTGCCTAGTCTGTGATAATAATGTTGGTCGTGCTTGTCCTGTAGTAATTCCTAACCTCTTCCCTTGGGACAGATGTGGACGCAAACCGAGAGCTGCCCTTAACCCAGCCGCCTTCTGCTCACTCCTCAATCACCAGCGGGAGCTGCCCGGGGACTCCCGAAATGCGCCGGCGCCAGGAGGAGGCCATGCGGAGACTTGCTTCGCAGGTACGGCGTCATGCGTCTCAGGGGTTTCGGTCCTTGGGACGATGTCGGTTTTAATGGAACCTGGTGGAAGGTCTCCTGCCTGTCATCACTTGGAGCGCTGGAAAGTGTGTGTGTTCAAGTGCTTACTGGGAGTCTGGAGAGGAACTTCTGGGGCAAGTTTTGTGACTCAAGGAAAGTCGTTTCTGTAAAATGAAATTCCTGTTACATCAAATACACCCCCTTCTACTCTAACTTTCCTTTCCCAGCCATCATACTTTATCCTTACAAATCATAGAATCGTAGAATTCCAGATTGGAAGGGACCTCAAGGATCTTCTGGTCCAACCTTTCTTGGCAAAACCACGGTCTAGACGAGACGGCCCAGCACCCTGCCCAGCTGAATCTTAAGCATCCAGTGCTGGGGAATCCACCACTTCCCTGGGGAGATGATTCTAGTGGCTGATTGTTCTCACTGTGGAAAATTTTCCTCTCGTGTCCACTTGGAATGCCCCCAGGAGTAGCTTGTACCCGTTACCCCTCATCCTTTCCATGTGACTACTTCTTGGCAGCCCCCCTTTAAATGTTATGATGTGACACAGTGATTTTTCTTCAGCACTGAAAACAGAATTGCCAAGTGTCTGACCAGTGTTTATTTTGGAAAGAGCAGGTGTAGGTATCGTTCGGTGGGTGAGGGTGCTGTGTGTGCGCTTAGATATTTGTTGGAAAAGGCTACAAAACAGATCATAGCCTTCTGGGTGATACACGAATCGTTTGCTCTTCTGGCAAGATTTGGGTATAACACTATCACTTCCTGTAGGTGAGATTTACAGCCTGAGTTTTATTGTATTGCCGGGATCTAGCCCTACCGTTGTGGTGGTGGGAAGGTGCCATTAAATTGCTTTGAAATCCGAGGAGCTTGCTCCTCCTACACCTTTTGGGAGGATGTGAGCAGTTAATGCTTTCCTGTTGCCTGCTCCCACTTTGGAGAGGAAAATGTCAAGTAAAGTCTTTGTTCTAAATTATTACCAGGATGTGTTTTGCTTGGCTTTTTATGCCAGATACTGTCTTGTCCTATCTGCTTTTCTGCTGCACCCAGATGGCAAGGCAGAGAGTGTGCGCTATCTGCATAAATAAATACTAAGGCTTGATATCCTCCTCTTCCACGTGGAGTTCTTGAAAGGAATGCCATGGCCAGGTCTGGTTTTGTTCAGGATGCTTTACTCATGGTACTCCTTGCAAATCTTAAGCATTGCAGACTACCAGAAAGGCCAGTAAATTGTGCTGTCTCTGCTTAAAATACCTCATCTATCTCGACTTTCTTCCCCTGAGTGCTTAAGTAATCCTGCTGGATACGTAATTGATAAATGGATACAGTTCTAGCTTCAGTTCCTCCTGAAAGAAAGAAGGGATACGGCTTTTTCAAACAATGGTGTGTCACATCCCCTGCCCAGATCATGCACCAAAGCTTTTTTACGTCTTTGATCACTGGAAAAAAGAGCAAGAAACAATCTGTATAGCCAACAATAAAAATAGGTTGTTACACCTTGGCTGCAGGCTCCTTTAGGAAAGGGTTTTAAAGCCCTGCTCATCGCCTAGCCAAACTTTTTTTGCAAAACAAGCCCTGTGTTTCGCTGTCGGAACGTAACAAATGAGTTAGGAGGATGTACTACCACTTGTGCTAGCAGCAGGATTACAGACTTCTGGTAGGATTGTTAGTCTCCCAGTAAATCTCGGCTGCTGTAAATATAGGCGGATTCCAGAAATAACCATCACTGGCTTCCGAACATTAGGCCTTCAGGAAAAGATCAATGCCAAGGCTGATGAGTTGACCTCAGAGTACTTGGAATCGCTGCTTCTACCCGAGTCGCTGACACAGCATGTGGAACTTCGGAAAAGCTGTGTAGTGTTTAGCAAACAGTTCTGGGATGAGTCAGAGCACCAGCGGCACGGCGTGATTCAGCATTCCGAGACCTTGGGTCTATTCCCAGCTTTGCCGTTAGCCTTGTTGGGATCCTTGGAGAGCAGCATCTCATCTGCCTGCCTGCTTTTCCCCGCCGATTAACATAAAAGTGATCCTTGCAGATAGTGGTCCTTTGATACCTGATGCTGAATACCTAACTGGGTGTTTCTTGGTTTTCTCAGTTCGGAAGAGCAGCTCTCTTCCAGGCAGTGCTGCAGCGTGTGCCTGGATGAAGCCATGTGTTGAAATAAAGCACATGTTTAAATCCTGATTCAGAGCTTCATTTCCTACCACAAAGGGAAATTTTTGGTTTGTTTGATAATTTTTTTTCTGAGCTCCATGTTCCTGCTGATGATTCTTTATCATAAACAACAATTCTGGGTTTATTGCATCAAAGCCTTTTCCAGAACTGCTGTGCAGCACGCTACAAACAGTGAGTTTGATGGATTATCAAGCCTCAGGAAGGGAAATAAAGGCAAATAAAATGGTTTATGATGTTTGTCAAATTGATAGCTGGGAGTCGTGTGCTTAGTGCACTCCTAGTAACCTCCTGAGTAGTACAGCTCAGCATCACCACTGATGAATACTTGCTGTCAACAGCAGATAAATTGATTTGCTTAGAAAGAGTCATGCCGTATGATGTCCTCCTAGATAAAACAAACCCTGACTATTCCACCCCAGCTGTGGTTTTTGAAGTCTCTGAGTGACAGTGGGAGAAAAAGGATTACTGACCTGGCAACGGAATTGAAAATCCATTAAAATAACAGTGTTGAGCTCTTTGTTCTGCATGCGATCGCCTCATTCAGAAACTCCATCACACGCGACTAACTTGCCTGTGAGAGATCATGAGAATTTGTTGTTCATAAGAGACTTTGAAGATGCTGAACAGAGCAAATACACGGAATGTCTTGGTAGATGATGGTAAAAATAGCTGGTTAAAAGAATTTAGCTGCCTAATCTGAATATCTGATGCCACATTCTCCAGCAGGCTTCTTGGGGATGGTTTAGGAAAATGTCTCTCATAGATAAGCTTAAATCTCTCCAAAGTCTCATCTGAAAAAGAAAAGAAGGGAGGAAGGGAAAAAAAAAAAAGGTGGAATGTCCTTTGGTGCAGGAGGGAGAGAAAAGCAGCATTTTCCCTATCAGTAGGGGAATAAAAAAAGAATTGCTGATGGCCTACTTAAAGCAGTTTTTGTTCAACTGACAGAGGAGAAAAGAGCCGAGGGAAGTGAAGGAAAGACTGACCTGTCGATTGGTCTGATTGGAAAAGTATTTCTTGAACATGTGTGTTTTATAGTTGCATTAAGACTAGAGTCAAAACTGAAGTAGGGAGGAAAGTGTTGACAGTGATGGACAACCAGAATTGTCAGGAATCTTTTAGGAGATCTATGAAACACATGTGAGGAGCTAGATAAAGCTGGGTGCAGATGTTCCACCTCTGCTTGCACTGAGCGGAGCAGGATGTTCTCAGGTCGGGCTGTGGTCGTGGTGCTAGAGAAACGCAGGGCGTTATGAAAGCGGATTAATAATACACTAACAGGCTTAAGTAACGGTTGGCGCGGGCTCCAGAATGCTAGTGGGAAGCACGCCGTCCCTCTCACCCACTCCTTTCCTTCTGAAAATGTCACTTACCCCAAAACTCAGAAGTTATGTGTTTATGATGACAGAAATGAAAGGTGAACAGTTGCTTTTCCTCCTCTGGATTCTTCAGGCTTGTACTTTCCTGCCTCTTTTTCGTGCAGTAAGTTCCTGGGGGCAAGGGTTGCTTTTAGCTCTTGTAGTCAGAGATGAGCAAATCATTAATTTTAGAAAGAAGTAGCTGAAGACTGCCTAGCAGGAGCTCCACTCGGTCTTGCCATGCTGGAAAAGAGCAATTTCTAGTTCAGTGTTCATCAGCAAACTAGCCGAGAAGAAAAATGCTTAGCAATGAGACAGTTCAGAAAACCAGTGTCAGGTGGGATTCTTGTCCTGAAAAACCGTGCCAGGAAAACTGGCACAACTCCCAAGAGGCTTGGGAGTTACCTGAAGTTATCCTCACCGGTGGGTCCTAAGAGTAGAAAAACATCAAAACCAGAGGGCAAAATTCCCTTCCCCAGACGCAGGTGGGCAGCTGTTGAGGTTTCGCGTGTCTCAGGGCCTCCCTTTGGTCAGACATGGAGTCTTTTGCCAGACGAGTACCAGTCATGGTAGGGAGGGTTGGACACTTTTTGGGCTTTGCAGTAGTTTCTCCTGGAAAAATGAGAGAAAACAAGGAGCTTAAAACTGAGATTGCTCTGTTGGTTTTGTCGTTTCTCTTCCCAACAGCCCACCTTACTCAGATGTTGGAAGTGGAGGCAGGGTGATTCTGCCGTGAGAGATTAGTGGAGAAAGTACTGGAAGTACAAATAGTGCCTTTGTATAATTTACCTGGAGCGTCACCCCACTCTGCTCTGGCTGTTCCAGCTCCCCGTGATCATTTTGGATATGTCGAGGGAGAATATTTCTAAAAGGGAAGGTTCAGGGCCCTGCAGTCACACCAGGGTCACGTTCAAGGTTGTGGTTGGCGTTGTGTTGAGAGGCGTTACTTGGATGGGGATAAAGAAGCGTGCCAGGAAACTTGAGGCATCAAGGGTAAATGCCTTGCCTTCCATTTCCTTGCAAGGAAAATATGAAGTGTGTGGCAATGTTAACAGCTTCTTAACAGAGATTTCTGTGAATCAATTTCCCGATTTCAAAGGTAACATTAATCCTCTTGCCGGGAACTGAGCTTGGCACAATCCCCTTTTTTCCTTTCACTCACGGCCTTCTCCTGCCGCCGAGGAGGAGCTGAGGCAGTGGCTGCTGACGGACCCGCCGGTCGTGGTGAGGAGCGTAGGGACGTGTCAGACCAGGTTTCTCTGCAGCTTTTTCTCCATCCCCTGTCTCATCAGGCGTTTGTACGGTAGCGTGGAACAGAGACTTGGAGGGAAGGAGGACAAGAGCAGTTGTCTTGCCAGATCTGGCCAACTCTCAAAAGTCATGAATAAAACTACTCACATTGCAGCGCCCATCGTGACACTTGCAAATAGAACATAAGCATTTCTGGCACAACTGCTCGGTTAGTCTTTTGTTTTAACATAGATGCATATATTATGGAAATACGTTTGCAGGATTGCTGAATTTATTTCAAGTCTGCCCCCTGACAAGGAGCAGGCTGCCAGTTTTTCTGCAGTGCTGACGAGTCCAGCTAGACTTGGCTCCTTGGCTGCGATAGATGCATACCAGCTTTCTGGGTGAGCTAGCCACGGGTAGCTGAGTACTTAGCTTCGTGTAGCTGCAAACCCGTCCGCTGCTGTTCAGTGCTTGTAAACATATTGCCTGATATCACAGAATGACCCTAAGATGAAACTGGAAAAAAGAAGTTGTGAATATGAGCAGTAAGGGTTATAAACCCAAGATGCCATAAAAAGGCGGCACTCCACACCTCTCCCATGCTGCGCCTCGTCTTTTCTGCCTTTTGACTGTTCAGTCTTTCAGTCGTTAAAACGCTTCTTGACTTTGCTTCCTCTGTCCAGAGGTGAGTGGCCATCGCTTGGTCACCACTGGGCTGTCCTTGCAGCACCATCTTTCTGTCTCCAGACGATGTTGGGCAATGTATAACCTGGGCTGATGCATCTCAGCTGGAGCACGACTTTGTATCATCGAATCATTTAGGTTGGAAAAGACCCTTAAGATCATCGCGTCCAACCCAGCACTGCCAAGTCCACCACTAAAACGTGTCCCTGAGTGCCATGTCCACACGCCCCTAAATACCTTCAGGGATGGTGGCTCAACCTTGCTTGTCCAGAGCTGGTCCTTCACCTCACAGAAATGAAATGAGAGGCTTTCCCACCAACCCTCGTCTGTGTTGAAAAAAGACTGAGCCACAATACATGTCCTCGGTGACCTTTGCCTTTCAGCGCCGTTCAGAGGTATGGTAGCCCAAGCATCAGTTCAGCTTGAAGGGAGAAGCCTGCACTGTGTCCCCTCTGGTTAGGGTCACCTTCCCCATTTTCCCTGAAGGTTTTATCCTTTATTCTCAGAGGATTTTTAATGGATTGGCTACACAATCTTAAATAACCCATTGAACAGCTATATTATTTGGATTTGTAGATGCTGTGTGGTTGCTTGTGGTAGCAGCACTTAAACAAATGGCCCTGAAAGCCAGCTCTGCTGCACTAATGGGTCGTGCCCTACGCAGAGCAGCTGGTGGAGGAGCTGCGGGTCCATCGCATTAGCACACTCAGCTGGTGCTGAGCACAGCCCGTGGCTTCAGAGGCTCTTCCCCCATCCTCCAAGCCATAAACCAAAGCATCTTTATCATTGCTGCAGGCGTGTAAGAAGAAAGGGAGTACTCCTACCTTCAGCAGAGGTGAAGGGATTTGTTACTTCTGGGCCTTGATGCCCTGCGACACTAATGAGTTTCAGAGGGCATTTACTGGCATACTCGGCTGTGTAAAAGTAACGAACGTTCCCAATAAACTGGGTCACCACATACATGCACAGTCATGTGCGGTGGATAAAATACAGCAGCGCTGACTGCCGTTTACATTATTACGGCCAGCGTTGTGTCTGGCAAATGGCATTTTGGCATGTAAATGTATCGCATTGAATTGATTTAAAGCTATTTTGTACAGGTCACAAAAAAGATAAAGCTTACTAGGTGCAGAAATATGGTTAAACACAACATTGAAGCCCTTTGGGAGCACTGGAGGAACTGGTGTGTTGCTGTGAGCTGGGGGGTAAGCGAGGTTGGTCCTTTTCGGGGGGTTGGCAGGATGGTCTCCTTGCCTGACACGTTTACAGAAGGAAGCCGAGGCAAATCACAGCAGAGGTGTGATGTCAAAGAAATGCTTAAATGGAGGGTATTCTTTTTCACAAACAGTGCCAGAGAACTGCTTAAAATTGTTCTGTCCTATTAAGTAAAAATAACTTATTTCCCTTGAGCCATCTTCAGCCCCTCTTTCTCCTTTGATGTTCACACTGTCCTTCTAGCCTTTCTCATATTACTGTTATCTCCTGCCTCTCCTGACACGTCATCTTCTCCTGCTTCACAGTTCAGTCTCTCCTCTCCCTCCGTACTTTCTAGGTGACACACAATCTCTTTTGTGCCTCCTTTTTCCCCGCGCTGTGCCCTCCCCAGCCTCTTCCTCCTGCCGCGTTTGTGCAGCTCTTCCCCTCCTCTTCCACTGGTGTTTTCCATTGCCCTTGGAATAGCTGTTTTGGTTTTAACACGTGCATCTTCCTTTTTGTTCCAGCAGCTGTTTTCCTAGGCCCTGACATATATGAGGAAGTGTCCCTTTTTCTCTGATTTCATGGAATTCTTCCCTGTTGGCTCAGCTGAGCCCAAGCCAAGTGCGATGGCTTGGGTCTGGCTGATCTCTTGGTCTCTTGACCTCGGAGATCTGGAGCGCGGTTTGCGTGGCTGTGATTTAGAAAAGCGTTTTGGTGTGGGGAGGAGAGCTGGGGGAGAGACGTACGGCGTCTGCGTGTCAGGATGAGATGCTGTTGCCAAGTCCTGCATCCAAAAACGGGTGGGTGAAGGAGTGAACCGGAACGGAAGGACAGCAGAGAGGGTGGTAGGGATGGTCATCGTTACGTGAGGGTGGATGAAGGGAGAAATAGAAGCGATTGCAGCAGAGAGGAGAGGGTAGGATGGCTGAATCTCTTCAGGAAAAGAGATTCCTGAAGACCTACTGGATTTAACACCTGAAGAGGATATGAATAATGTCTCTCATAATTCTGCTTTAGCAGTTAAGCAGATGAAGTTCGTGTCATTTCTGGGTAAATCAGAGTTTTGGTGCTTCTTGACCCCACTCCAGGAGAGAATGGGTCATGTGGAAGGTTGGCCACGATCTGTCAGAGGCAATGCTCAGCCTTCATCATGTCTGGTGTTTCTCAAGCCTTATAACACGTAATTAATGGTTAAAAAAATGGGCTACCAAAAAGCTCGTGGTAAATGTGCTTCTTTGGTGTGTAGCCAGCTAGACTCTCCAAATCGTTTCAGGAGAGGAGGTGATCGTTGGAAGCAAAATATGCATCGTGTAAGTGTGAATTATTTTGCAGCTCCCTTTCAAGCAAGAAAGGAAATTACACAAGTTTGTAACTTTTGGCATTTGATATTTAATATAAACAACATAATGCCTCGGTTTCTCAGCATGGAGTCACTCGACGTGTCGAAACTGCCTTCTCAGCCCTTACAAAAATGACATAAACAGATATTTTTACCAGTTCTCTTGATTTAAGTGTTACTTTTTCCATCCTTCGTTGTAATCCACTTCTTTTGCGTTAGGGTTGCTTATAAGAGTTTCATACTTAATGTTTGCAAGCCAGTGATTTAAATTTAATCAAACTTTTGAGCAAGGAATTTTGTAGCCTCCAACTTGGTAAACACCATTTAATAAACATGATAGCTGAAATAAAGGCTTAAAAACCTTTGGAAGTCGATTTTAGTGTTCATAGTGTTTTGTGCTGTGTGATGACAAAGTTCCAATTGAAACTATGATTAGAAAAATTACACCTTAAATCATATCAGACAAAAATAAATGTTTACTGGTGGCAGCATCCAGGCGTGCCCGTACCTTTGGAAGAGCTGCTGTTCCCTGGTGATTTCATTTGTTGTAACACAGTTTCTAGATAAAATTAAATGTTTAATTCAAGGGGTTTGTTTATGATGAGAGCTGGCTGAAACTTTTTCAAGCAGTTTTTTAAAGTAAAGCATTTGGTTTATGAAAAATGAAGCTTTTATTGAGAGCAGAAGTTATTCAATGAAAAGCTCATTTCCAGGCTATTCAAGTTCTTCTTATTTTATTTTTTTTTTCCCCTTGGATCTCTCTCTTGTCTATTCAAGCAAAAGGAGAGACTAATAGCACCCCAGAGTTACAACTGGCATACAGAGTGGTCATTCCAGATGCAGAGCAAGGTCTGGACATGGTCTCCCGTATCTTAGAAGAGAATCCTAAGCAGTGGAGATGGTAACCCCTCCCTCTTGCTGGATCCTTGAGTAATTAATAAATATATAAAGTGAAATACTTGGAAAGAGACCTTCCCCAGAGAATGGGGATTGGTATTAAGGTCATTCACCTCATACGGGTGAGAGAAGAGGGTTTGAATCCGCCAGGGATGAACCCCATCCACACCAACCCGTTGCTTGTCCTGAGGCCTGTTTCATCCACTTTTCACATTAACCCCGGTCTCATTCCCAAGGGTGGAACAGGGAAATGCTTCAAAACCCTGAGAAGTTTTACAGGATGAGAAAACTGTTTCCCCCCCAGCTCTGGTTGTGTAAGCGAGGAGCCCGGTTTCTAGCTGCTCAGCCTGCAGCACCGGCTTTTGGCAGTCTCTTTTTGATTTGGAGATGGAGAAAATGTCACTGAGAATAAATAACATCAAGATGAAATTTTGGCGCAGTTGCATTTCTGAGAGCATCATAATCCCTTTCCTTTGGTTGCCTTTCCAAAATCTTCATTGCTTACTGGTTTAGCTTCAGATCCACCTGTTAAGCATCACATTTATCCTACTGTCAGTATACCAGCACTAGTAGCAAGAATTTAAGTGAAGGGGCTTAAATTAACTGAGTTGTAACTGTATGCGTGTCCCAGTACGTGACGATGAACATTCCCTGCGTGGTATGGTGTGTGTCCCCTTTTCTATGTCGTGTCTCTTTAGATTCCTGGAAGAAGTTAATCATGTTCTCAGAAAAAGGAGACTTTATTTTTATGTCTACATACCTCTTGTGTAGGAAAGAAGAGCTCTGCCTACAGTGGTGTGGTTTCTGTTACTGGGAACCTGATGGCGAAGGAGGGCCGCTTAAGAACTTTATACTGTGGAATCCACAAGTTATAATCCCCAAATAAATAGGATTGTTGAAACGAAATCACTACCTTTATTATTACTTTACCCAGTGCTGTTCTCTAAGGGAATAGATTGTATTTTAACTGGCTGGAAAGAAAAATTCAGTTAGGAATTTGGAGGTACCCTTTAAAGCTTACACACATGTATTAGGGCTTGACGCTTGAAATAACAGCCTGGCTTTGTCATCGCTGTATGCACCACACCTCGGTTTGACCCTGGAAGGAAATTATTGCATTATACCCCATTGGTGATGTCATATATTTCTATTTAAAATGAAAATCCAGCACCAAGCCAGCAACGTGTGAGGACCCCACAGCCAGATGTTTTCATTTCTCGGTACCATCTTTCGCAGTCGCAGAGCTCAGAGGCTGGGTACGCCGCCCCGTCTGCCTTGGAGCCTGCTGCGAACCCAGGGCTGGTTATTGCAGTGGGAAGCCAGAAAGCCTTAATCACGGCCAACAGCCATGGGCCACATTTCATCCGAGCTCACGTGGCCTCCAGAGAGGCCACAGCAATCTCGTGTACACTGTGTCCTCAATTATATTGTCCTTTCCCAGTTCAGAAATGCGGTTTATTTTGCAATACTTACATACTGTGCTGCAGTGCTCCGGGGCAGCGGTACAAAACTGAGCCCACCTGCCTTGCTGGGATATTTTTGGATACTCTCAGTGACATTTGAAAAGAGAACCCAGTGAATGGGAGCTGGAGAAAAGCTTTTTGACCTGGCAGAGGCTCGACCGAACGGCCAGGCAGTGCCAGCAAGGGAGCAGGAGCGGACCTGGAGCTGTTTGCCGAGCGTTTTACATGCAGAGAGATTATTGAGGGGCTTTTATTGCAGAAGACAACAGGAAAGTTGGCAGACTGGGCTGAGAAGATATCACTGGTTTTCTGCTTATTTTAATAGATGGGCTGAATTCAGTGCGTTCTGGCAGAGTTTGAAGAGGTGGGAAAATCAGGTGACCTGGGAAAAGAGGAAGGTTTCCTTTTTTTTTATAATTGAATTGATTTTCTGAATGAAGAGCAGCATCGCAGTGGATGAGTAATGTATAGTGAGCCTGACATTCCCCCCTGTGCACAGGCATCCGTTGTTTGCAGATGCTCCTTTGCTGTGAGGTGCTCAGCTACTGCTCTCTGCCTGCTCTACAGAGCTTGACATTTGGAAACAGCAGATAAAAAATCAGTTCAAGAAAACAATCACAAGTTATTACTGACGCCAAGTCCTTCAACGGAGCTCGGAGCACAATCCTATCGCTCCCTGCTCAGCGCGGTGCTTCAGCTACGTCAGTTACTGTCAGTGTCCGTCTCTGTGAGCAGCTACAGCTTAATTCCATTTATTCCTCAAGTGGCAGGTCCAGTCATTTTTCAGGATCAGTGCCTGTTTTTACCAACTGATTCATCTGGATTCTTGTCACGGGTAGTTAACGCACGGTACTCTGAAAGACCTCGCCTGCCAGAATACATCAAACTCGCCCAACAAAAACCCGCTGCTTTTAACAACTTGCCCGACTCGTGTCTGATGAAGATGCATTTTTCGTTCTTTCTCTCCTCGCTAGGTTGTCGCTTACCACTACTGCCAGGCCGACAACGCCTACACCTGCCTGGTGCCAGAGTTCGTGCACAACGTGGCCGCGCTGCTCTGCCGCTCGCCCCAGTTCGTCGCCTACAGGGAGCAGCTCCTGCGGGAGCCCCACCTGCAGAGCATGCTCAGCCTGAGGTCCTGCGTGCAGGACCCCATGGCCTCCTTCCGGAGGGGAGTCCTGGAGCCCCTGGAAAACCTGCACAAAGGTACTGGAATGCTGCTTCCCTGAGCTCCCGCACACCCTTTGGTATTGCTGGTTTTTAAACGCTGCTTGGTTGCATCTGCGCTTTTAAATGAAGCGAGGGATGAATCCTCCCGTGTCGTCTTGATAGCTGCAGGGAAGAGGTGGGATCTGGAGAAGCCGAGACTATGCCATTGTGCTTGTTTGGGAGCGAGGGGTTAACCACCCCCCTCCTCCCGAGGTGCGTTTCAGGGCCGCGGATGGAACGCTGATGACAGCGGTTTGGCTTTCCCTTTCCTTGCTCTTCCCACGTCCCACTCCTGGCCTCGCAGTTCTGAAGGTGAAAACAAGAGACCGTTTCTGCACACAGCTCTGCTTATGGCAGCGTGTTCTGATTTATTTGTTTAGGGGTGAATGTTTTTCCCTTTCCCTGCCATTATTTAGTGGGCTTTTGGGAATTTGAAGCTTTTACGAGAAGAGCTGATGCCGCAAAGGTCTGTAGGTAGCCCGTGTAAAGCTTCTAGGGGAACTGGTAACAAGCCTTGTCCTGTAACAGACTTCAGAGCTTTTCTAATTCAGCATTGGTTTTGTCTGCTTTGCTTTCTCTCCTCTTCAAGATCTAACAAATTTGTTGTGACAGTCCCTAAATTCAGGATCTTTGCTCGTTGCCATGAAAACCGTCAGAGCGTTGCGGAGTTCAGGACTGTTGTCCTGCAAAACGATGTTTATTAAAAGTTGGCTGCAAAAATAGTGCCGATAATTTTCTGTTACCTCCCTACAAATGAGACTGTGGAAGCCAGCGTGAACTAGGTGCAGCTTCTACTACATTCAAAGCCCTGTTGATCAAATCAGTTCTTCAAAACACGGTGTCCGGACTCCGAGCAGCAGCATCTGGGTCCAACACGCGTGGTTCCACCAGACACAAAGAACACGTACGCCAGCACAGCTTGGCAGCAGTTGATTTTCCTGGCATGGAGAAATGTCACTGTGGGAGTAGCATGGCCACTCCTTCCTACCAACACTCCTGGCAAAAAAAAGATAGGTTTAGGGACCGTTGCTCTAAAGGAGAATAATTCCTGGTTATTACAGTAACTCCTTGGGAGGTATTCCAGCTCTTGACTTAAGAGCAGTTCGGAGGGTGCTGATTTTTCTTGCCAAGCAGGTCGACCCCCATCTGTTTCTAAGTTCTGGGGGGGCGAAAAAATTTTATATAGAAGTGCTTTTTTTATACCTCTTGGGCTCTCCACTCAACACAGCTCCAGTGGAACCAGTGATCAGGATTCCCATCTTTCAGCCTTGCTGATGGAGAGTGCTGGTGAGCTAATTCACACCAAGTGTTTTGTAACAAAATGAACAGTGTCTGGAAATTGGTTTTAAAATATATAACATTTAAGACTCTGTAAATATATCAGCAGGTCTTTTACAAGGTGCTATTGAAGCTTTAATTCTGCTGGGACAAAATTATTGCGCAGCCGTTAATGGTGAATGTCACTGGGTAGGTTAGATTCATGTTTCTCAAATACATATTTTTTTTTAATCTCAAGGAATCTAAATAATATGTAGGAGAACAAAGTTCTGATTCTTCCCCTATTCCCTGCTTTCTCCTCTTTCCCTCAGGCTTTATGAGAAACATGAGCTGTGGGTATAAAACTCAGGCGCTATATTCACTCCAAGATTTCGTAGAGCCATAAAGTCTATTTTCTGGTGTGCCCAGTAATGTGACTGAGAAGTTAACTGAAAAAAGATCAGTGGTGATTCTAATGCAAAATATGTGTTCCTCATACGGTTTTAACAGAGTGTTAGGAAATAAATGCAACTCGGTAACGCAAGGCAAGGACGAGATGGGCTTTTGATGCTCAGCAGTACCGAACGCAAGGTGTTTGCCCATTTCTGGGACACCAGGCTCATGTCATCAGTGAACATTTTGCGCTGGGGTTTTATAGAAAATTTCCTGATGCAATTTAAAGTCAAAGAGAAAAGCTATCCTGCTATTGGGAATACTGAGGGGTTTGATAGCGGGATTTAGCCATAGTACTGCAAACTTTACACAGAGCAGAACCTGCAGGTCATGTTAGTAGCGTATGCCAACGGTACACTCAGATGTCCCATTCCCCACCTGTGCTTGAGTTTATTAGGCAAGATTACCTTGGGAAAATGCCACTTGAGCTTAAGATGCAAGTCCAAAAGAATCCGTATCATTGGTTATAAAGCTACAGTCGGCTCTCGGCGTCTGACGTAGAAACAGTGACTTCATTGCCTGCATCAGTTTGGTTACTCTAATCACCAGCAGCAAAAAAATCCTGTTTAAAAAGTCCATGATTTGCTTTTGTAGGATCTTTTTTATTCCCCCAAACTTGTTTATAAAAGAGGTTTTGGCTACAGACTTCTGGTCCTTTACATTACTGGAGGTTCAGTTGTTTGGACCAGGCTCTGCTAAACAGGATGTAACCTCCAGAATGGGTGGCCTTTGATAAACCTCCACACTGTTGAATGACCTTCCCCACACATGCAGACTTGGGATTTACTCTCCTCAGATAATAGTTTTGCCTTTGAATCAGGTTTGGTTTTGTTTCAAAACCCTTGCCTAGACCTCAGTTGATCGAGAAGCCAGTGACCAAAGTGCAGATGTCAAAATTGGAAGGATGTAGAGGTGTCGGGGAGGTGAATTTCTTGGTGAACCTTCATTTAGCAGTTGCAAAAATTCAGACCGGCTGACATCAGGGTGAGAGTTTATTACCAAAACTGTAGAGTTCTGCTGATGATGTGTTTATTCAAACCCATCACAAAGATACTGATTCACACCAAATAACAGTGGACTTCGTGGAAGAGGTAATTTTTCAGTAGAAGGCTGTTTTATCTCTCTGTGGGGTATCACAGTTGTGTGTGTCGTAACTAAAATACGTATTTTGTAAGAGTTGAAGTAGCGCATGCCTGGGCCCACCTCTGCGTGTATATGCAACTGATGTGTCGCAGGAAAGGCACTGCTACCGTGTCTTTTTTTTTTGGCAATATCAGATGATGCTGTAAAACGCTGTAGTGACTTTGCAGTACATTATAGTTGCGTGGCTGGCCTTTCACATAAATGCTTTTGCTTTTTCTCTCAGAGAGGAAGATCCCTGATGAAGATTTCATCATATTGATTGACGGCTTAAATGAGGCTGAATTTCACAAGCCAGATTATGGAGACACCATAGTATCGTTCCTGAGCAAAATGATTGGAAAATTCCCTTCCTGGCTGAAGCTGGTAGTGACAGTCAGGACGAGTCTGCAGGTATGCTGAGACCAAGAATTGTGACAAACTGTGTTGTTGTCATGATGGGCTTTGATAAAGAAAATCTTAGTGGATAGCTGGATTTGCTTAAGGCCCTCTATTTCAGGTTATCCTTGTAGCTCTTTTGGTACTTGGTTTTATATCCGTGTTGCCAAGCTCACTCTACAGTGTTGAAAGGATCTAATCCTGCATCGCTTATTCACATCAATACACGTTCATCCGCAGATACTTCAGCTCATTTCGGTGAGACAACTCACAGGCCAATGGGCTACTGCCTCGCCGAGTGTACTAGGAGAGTAGGGCCTGACATCTCTCAGTCTGTGCTGCTCAAGACCGTGCTCTCCTCCTTGTGGAAGGGCGAAGGAGTGCGTGTCTTCATATTCTGCGTGACCCAGAGCATGCGGGAGGGATTGTTTCAGCCTGGGGCAGTCAGTGTTGGGCCAAGCCATTATGCAGCTCAGTGAAGAATTTCTCGAGCAGGTGCTGAAGCTCTAAACTGAATTTTGTTTGGATTATTCTTAAGTGTTTTTGTTTCAGTTTGCAGCTGGGCAGGTTTTTACCTTCAGCCTGTCCTTAGCTACTCACTTAGCAGAAGGATTAAGCTGCCCTTAGTTTGTTGGCTCAACTGCTCTTCTGAATGGAGCGAGCTGGGCAGCAGACCCAGTGACCCAGTTAGGACAGATTGGCTCTTCCAGCTGTTTCACAGTAGAGCTGGTTGATTTCATAGAACAGGATAATCATTTAGGTTGCAGAAGACGTTTAAGATCATCAAGTCCAACCGTTAACCCAGCACTAACAAGCCCAGCACAAAGCCATGTCCCTCAGCACCTTGTCCACACGTCTCAAATCCCTCCAGGAATGGTGACTCCCCCCATCCCTGGGCAGCCCATTCCGATGCCTGACAGCCCTTTTGGTGAGGAAATTTTCCCTAATATCCAACCTAAACCTCCCCTGGCACAACTTGAGGCCGTTTCCTCTTGTCCCATCACTTGGCCCTTGGGAGAAGACACTGACCCCCCCTCTCTGCACCCTCCTTTCAGGGAGCTGTAGGGAGCGATAAGGTCTCCCTGACCCTCCTCTTCTCCAGCAGAACCCGCCCAGCTCCCTCAGCCACTCCCCACAGGAATTGTGCTCCAGACCCTTCCCCAGCTCTGTTCCCTTCTCCAGACACACTCCAGCCCCTCAGGGTCTGTCTTGAGGGGCCCAAACTGACCGCAGGATTCGGGGCGTGGCCTCAGGGAGACGATCCCTGCCCTGGTCCTGCTGGCCACATTGTCCCTGGTGCTGGCCAGGATGCCATTGGCCTTCTTGGCCACCTGGGTACACGCCGGCTCATCTTCAGCCGCTGTTGACCAACCCCCCCAGATTCTTTCCCACTGGGCAGCTTTCCAGCCCCTTGTCCCCACGCCTGGGGCGTTGCAGGGGGTGTTGTGGCCCAAGGGCAGGAACCGGCAGCAGTGCTTGTGGGAATGTTCACACTGAGCATTGGAACCAGGAGCTCAGAGGAAGCAGACGTCAGAGGGACGAGACACGCATTTGAGAGCCAGCTCAGAGCCACTCTTCAGCTGGACCAGCTGCTCCGGGCACAAACACGTCTAAAGCTCTACATTTCTCATTTTTTCATTATTAGCCATTTTTTCATTAGCACAGGGCTGTGCAGTTCATTTTTACTGAGGTCCATTAAGCAGTGTTACTGAAATTTGCTATATTTACTGAGATCCACAGGTTGATTTACTGTGGTTCTCCTGGCAGGGAGCTGAGAGCTGGTTCCAGCTCCATCAAGGCAGGTGGCTGCCGCACGCTGCCTCTGTAGCTGGGAACGGCAGCTGCTCCCCAAGACAGCAGGCACAGGCTCTCTGCTGTTCTGTGCTCCAGTGCTGCTTTTGCTCTGTGACGGAGTAGATTAAACATCATTTGGAAGAAATCTTTTGGTAATTGTAGGTAAATTGCATCCCTGTGACTTGAATCCCTCATTTAATTAGGGCTTTTCAGCCCTACAGTCATCACTGCAAGCTTTAGTTTTACTCTGTGCTCACCCTCTTTCTTTCATTGGAGAACTGATGGCTTCTCCTGCAACTGCCTTGTCCAGCTCCGTCGCGGCATTTCTCCTCGTTTTGCGAGACTGAGAGCCCACGACACTAGAATTTGGTTGGAAAGGCCTTTGATGATCTTTGGTTTATGTTGCACAAGCATCATCAGTGAGCTCAGCAGACGAGAGAATCCCTGGCCACACTACCCTGCAGCAGGCACAAGTATTCATTTTGCACTGGGCAGTATTTGCTATTACGTGTCCTGACGTTTCCGTGCGTTTCCCGGTTGACAGCAGCTGTGTGATACGGCAGCACACTCCTGGGGGGACGCTTGGCTTCAGCAAAATTTCTTCCGGCCTCAGATCCGGCGCCTGGTCGTGCACAGCTCGTTCCTCTGACGTGGCAGCAGAAAGGGTGGTGCGTCAATATGTGCTTGGGATGGGGTAGGAATCACAAGGGCACTGCTCTGTGTGAATTTTCCAGCCCTTTCCATGGATGCGGGACTAGGAACTGTGTCCTGCATTTTTATTTCAGTCATGTTTCACACGCAATCTACTTGATTATAGATGAGATTGTGAGGTCCTGAGGGCACAAACTGCCATCCTTTGTGCTTGCCCTGATGGAAGAGCTCTTCAAGGAGTCTCAAAGGTGCTATTGTAATATGAATTAAGTTTACTTAATGAATAATAAACACTGCCAGCATTAGTACCCTTTTTTTTTTTCCTTTCTTTGCAGGAAATAATTAAGCTGTTGCCCTTCCACAGAATATTTTTGGATAGACTGGAAGAGAATGAAGCCATAGACCAGGACCTGCAGGCATACATCCTTCATCGGATACACAGCAGCTCAGAGATCCAGAACAACATCTCGCTTAACGGCAAAATGGACAACACTACGTTTGGCAAACTCAGTTCTCACCTCAAGACCTTGAGCCAAGGCTCCTATCTGTACCTAAAACTCACTTTCGATCTCATAGAGAAAGGATACCTAGTACTAAAAAGCTCCAGCTACAAAGTAGTCCCAGTGTCTCTGTCAGAAGTTTACCTGTTGCAGTGCAATATGAAGTTCCCAACGCAGTCTTCCTTTGATCGCGTTATGCCTCTCTTGAATGTGGCAGTGGCATCTCTGCATCCATTAACAGATGAACATATTTTTCAGGCCATTAATGCAGGTAACATTGAGGGCACTTTGGAGTGGGATGACTTTCAGCAGAGGATGGAGAACCTTTCTATGTTTCTTATCAAACGTAGAGATATGACGCGAATGTTTGTTCATCCCTCTTTCCGAGAATGGCTTATTTGGAGAGAAGAAGGTGAAAAGACCAAGTTTCTTTGTGATCCTAGGTAAGCAAATGCTCTGGGAAATCAGAGCTTACAAATGTATTCATCTCCTGCTGTTGTCTGAATCGTTTCATTTTACAAGGTTGCACATGGATGCGGTACCTGACTTTGGGCTGTCTGCACTGTAGATCTCTGCATCTGTACGAGTCACCTTAGAGTTTGGTTGTTTGTGGAAAGAGTAAGCACCCCCTGGGCACACAATGGACCCGACAAACCTGATATAGTCACCTTCAGGATGAGATGAGCTGTTCCTCAGAAGGCCCCGAGTTGACAAACCCTCATACAGGCGTCACCAGGGGCGTCTGCATTTTGGCAGATTACTCCTGCCAGCTCAGTCTGGAGAAGAGGAATCATCCTCCCTTTCTCCAATGGTATCAAAACCATGTGGAGCAGGGGGTGAGGCGATGAATAGTGTGGTTACATCTTTAGCAGTTGGCTTCTTTTTGAAGCTGTGTTCCTTGTAGTCCTACTAAATGTCTTTTGGAAAACAAAATAAGGAACAGAATGAGACTGCAGTGGTTTTGGACTGTAAATGCATCAGTAATCTCTGTCCTGATAGCAGCTGAGTTCCTGGCTTAGCTCACAAGGAACAGAATTTAATCACAGTTAGATTTATATTCTGTAAACCCAATGATCACTATTAACAACGTTATCTTTGTTTCTACTGGAGAGTGGAAACAGACACTCTGACTGTAATTCTAGTCGTTGATCCCCATAAGCTTTGCTCCATTTTGGCTGCCCATTTCATAAAATATGATTATAGAAGTCAGGGAAACACTCGGATTTAAGGCCCTGTCAGTGCATCTCCCACATCCTGTGGTTAGTCTAAAGAAAATATGATGGTATCTGCTGAACTGAATAGCCACCTGGCTGATTACAGCAGCGATAGCTGTTAGCTGTGTCAGAGTAAATTACCACTTTAAATTTTGAGGTAAACAGGCAGCAGTAGAAAAACACTGTATAGCTCCTCCCAATGGGCATCTTCTCTGGTTTAGTAGGTTCTGCACAATAGTCCTGTCGAGCAAACCCTTTGTAGAGCATCTCACAGCAGCAGGTGTCTTTATATCAGTCAATGTTAGTTATTTAATATCCTTCCTCGGAGTCATTAGGTGCTCGTCACCGAGTAATGCTTTTCCACCCTGTTTGCGATGCCTGTGTGACGTTTACGCCTGTGGGGCTGAGAGCTTGCTCCCTCCCAGTCACTTCCACCTGGTGCTACTGGTTTTATCTGGGCCCTGTGGTTTTGGCCGCCTGGCTGTCGTCAGCTGGGCAAGGGGACGGCAGCCAGCATGGTGGCAATTAGCACTAATCACACAGCACTTGCCACAAGGAGAGCAACTTGGGAAAATCACTACTTTCCTTCGTTCCCACAAAAACACCGTTAAGGTGCAGGATGCGGACCTGGGGGCGAGGCACCCGGCGTGCGCGGGGTGCTGCGTGCGGTAGCGGTGCCTGTGGCTGGGTAACGGCGGGCTGGGGTTATCTGTGTCCAGAAATACTGCTCCTCGATCTCAGAGCGATGGGTGAGGGTGGTCTCAGGATACCAGGTTCAGAAGGAAACTCGAACGTGCTGCACTTTAGGTGGTTTCACACTGAAACCAGGCGTGCAACCACGCGTGATTTTAGCACGAAGGCACAAATCTGCCTGTGTTCGCTCAACAAGCCACCAGCGACGCGATGGATCTCCTCAGCCTTCGGGTTTGGTTCTGCTCACGAGCGCGTCGCGCTGCCCTCGAGACCATTCAGGAGACTTTCAGGCATCACTTCTCCTCCCGTATGTGCCATTTCACATGACAAATTAATGGTGGCTTTACAGTGTACGGGGAACACACCACGCACTCTGCAAGCAGGGAATCCCTGCCGAGCTAACCCGACTCAGCTCCTTCCCACTGGCGAAAAAGAAGTTACGATACATGTAACGGGCTCCCACTGCCTTGAGTGCGAGTCCATACGTACTGGAGGATTAATAAATATCTCTCATGTATAATGTGCACTAATTGCATTATACTCTGATGGTAGATAATGAAACAGGATACATTCCAGTGATTAATAGAGAGGACCCCCTGAGATTCAGCTATTGTGCTCCTCAAAATCCTCCTGTCCAGCTCTCAGGGAAGAGCTAATATTGAGATGTTGAGCTCAGAGCATGGTAAACCCTTAGCGCCGATTAAGATAAGTAATGATTTTTCATTTTATTCCTTCTAAAAGAAGCGCAGCTTGCCATTGCCAGAGCTCGTAGGAGTAGCCTATGAAAATTTGCCTGCGTCTGGTTTGCCCACAGCAAGTTTGATTTCTTTCTGCTCGCTTGGGAGTTGAGAAGACGTGGCGAGCCTATGGACCGCTCCCAAAGTTCATCGTCCCACGTTGCAGAAATGCGCCATGAAGGTGAAGCTTGTTGACCTTGCCACGTCAATGCCTAAAGAATCACGTTGCTGGGGCTGATTTTCTCCCCAGGAGAAGAGCTTTGAAGTGAAATGTGGTTTTGTGAAGCTGCTTTTAATTGACTTACCGTGACAGAGTGTCCAGGTGCGAGGACGTTACGAAGGAAATTGGGATAATGGGCCTTGTGTCTGCAGCACTGCAGCTGGGATAATCTTCCTTGTTTCATTAATGAGAGTGAGTTCCCATGTTCTCAAGAGTGCGGAAAAGAGGGGAGAGGAACAACACAATGTCCAGAAATGACCACATTTTTCTACACTTTTAAGATACACAGCAGATCTCCATCCCTCAGATTGTTGCGTTAGCCTGTGAGGTGCTAACCCTCCTCTTTGAGCACTCACCGTGTGTTTGCTGTCCGAAGCAAAGGCTAATTGGCATCAAAGGGACGTGCCAGCGCTGCAGGCTCTCCCGCAGGTGAACCCCCCCAGCATCCACTGTTGTTTAATAACAGGGCACCAAAAATGCATTTGTCAGAGTGTTTAACCAGCATTGTAGTAATGACCTCCCCAGCCTGTCAGCGGAGTGCTATTACCAAGCGTCGTAGTTGACAAATAACATCATAAAACATTTTAGGGAAAGACACAATCCTTTGTGACTGGTGCACGGAGGAAGTGGTTATTATTGCACATTCACTCTTACACTGGTATTTCTAAACCTAAATCCTGCTGTAATGCTGTGCTGTTTTCTGCCTTGACTTAATCAGAAACTTCCACACAATTATTTTCCATGCTTTTACCACGGTAATAAAATGTTTTATCCCTGTGCTGCTGATGAGGGGACCGAGAGAGACAGAAGTGAAGTGATTTGCCCTGGCAAGGCAGTAAGAGCTGTAGGCAGATATGGACCCCAGAAGTGAAATTACTCTATCCAGATTTAAGTATCAACATCTGAGTTCCTTGTCTAGACTTGCTTTATAGTCAGAGGAGAGAAATAAGAATGATTCATTTCGTCATGAGCTAAAAGGCTAAAATAGGTCAGACAAAGAGTGCCTGGGAAGCATCTCCTCCTGTTGATTTATGAAGGGAGCTCGGGGTGATGGGCTGCCCAGGAGATGTCTCCAGTACTGACAAATAAAACTGGATGAGATGAATCTGCCCAGGCTGCTCTTGTAACCAACACACATGGTTTTGAGGTAGATTCACAGATTTTCTTTCCTTGTACAGGAAAACTAAGGAAGGAAAAAGACGGCTCCATGCTGTTGCACACATGACTGCCTTTATTTGGGCTTTTGCTCCTCAGGGTGACACTGGCCCACCCAGCATTGTGCATGCTGGTGGTGTGTCCCCTATTGTCACCGCTCCATCTGGAGCCCAGTGACAGGCTTTTAGTCTGCACTGCTCAGGGAACTTCCCAGCATCCCTGGGATCGTAGCAAAACAAAGGTCCTCACCTCGAGTTCTTCACCTCTGGCTTGGATTCATCTCACCTGATTTAAATCCTTGCAATCCACACGTCTGTTCCTCAGGCCGTGACGCTGATCTTTAATACCTGAAGGAATTCTTCTGGCCTGTTTCAGCCGTTCACTTGGGTGGGCTGAATCCCATTCCCAATCCCTCCGCTGCCTGGAGGGCAGTCCAGGTGTCTTGCTCGAGTGTGGAGATGCTGCTCCCGGGAAGGTGGCCTGCGCTGGGCTGAACACGGAGAAGACGGGAAGCTGCAGAGGTGATGCCCTCGGCATAGGCTGGCTCCTGTTTGGTGATCTCTGGAAGTGCAGCCCCAGGTGTTCCTCCCACCCGGAGCTGCAGTGTTGGGTAGGCAGAGCAGAAACTCTGCTGAGCTCGGCTTTATTAAAGCCAGTCTGCAAGTAAGTGTAACGGAGATGCTTGTTGTCTGCAGAAATTAAGCTGTTCCTTAACACAGCGAAGGCTCTGTTCTGCTTCTGGCTCCTTGCGGTGACACACGTTTGGTTCACTGCTCTTACTCTGGGCTTTACCATATGATGAGGGCAGAACCTTTTTTCCTTCCCTAAGAAGAGCGAGAGCAGCGAGGACAGCAGTCACTGGCGTGGAGAGTCTCCTGGTAGAGAACTCTGGCGGAATATCCTGCTGCACACAGGACATTTCCACTGTGCCGAGATGCAGAGCTGTTCTTATGGATACTGCAGATGCAGTGTTAGTCTGAAATCCCAAATATTGGTGGCCAGGTTTCCAGAAAAGCTGAATGCTCGGGTATGGAGAGAGACCTGGAGGTCTTTGGCATCTCTCAGAATCAGGGTGTTGGTGCCTCCTTCAGCAATGGCACTGCTGGGCTGATGGGGCTCTGAGACCCAAGCTTGGAAATACTGCAGGAGGAAGCGATACTCTGCAATAGATGTTCTCTTCCCTGCACCAAGGCTTTATCAGGCAGCTCCTGCTCATTCAGTTTATTAGGAGATACCTAATAATCAGGGATATCACCAAAAAAATGATCAGGGAGAAGTACTGATGGCTCCATCATTGAGGTTGAGAGCATCTCCTCATCTCTTCCCTGCTCTTCTACATCCACAAACCACATCTGTCCCCAAAATCCCAGATAAAGGCACCCTGCGTGGATGAGCCTGCAGCAGCGACCCAGACAGCATCCCTAATCCAACACACCGAGTTGCCATGGTTTCTAGCAGAGCTCTCTTTTAATACAATAAAATGTAGGTATTTTGCATTTTCCTTTTTGTCTCGGAGGCACGCTGCAAGTGGAGGCTTTTCCTACACAAAATCAATGTTTTTATATATTACCCAGCAAATGATAGCGTGTGTACATTGGAAAAAATAAGGGTTGGGGTGGGTTTTTTTCATTTTTATGGAATGCTTAATGTGATTGACAAATAACAATCCCCAGTCAAAAGATAATTACTTTAGAAAGTTCGGAGAAAAATAAGTCGGTGAAAATGATACTTATAAAAATTCAGGGATACAACAAACAGCTTGAAATGGGGGATGGGTCCTTACATTATGCATCAGCTTCTTAAAAATTATCCAGAGTTAGCTCCTCCATACATAGCTCACTTTGTCATTATGGTGCATGGATTAGTGACTTTCTTCCTCTTTTATATTCCAAGATTCTGAAAAGCTCTTAAAATACTCTCTGCTTTATTGTTATTGAAATGATCGAGTGTTCACCAAAACTCGGGCTGTGTCCTAAGTGTTTTCTCTGCGTTCATGTGGGGTGGATTTTACTCAGAGAAGCAAAGGTGCCATTTAAATTCAAGGTGAGGCAAAATTAGGCAGAAAATGAAAAATAACGCAGTGCCCAGTAGTGCCTTGTGAGATGGAGATGAAATAATCAGATTTGCACAAGCGGTCGGCAGCCAGTGGCAACTCGAGGTGCAGCGGGGACCTGAGTGCTGCTGCTTCCATTATTGTTTTGCATTGCTTTACCATTGGAATTACTCCTCTTAGTGGGTTTTTCATGGCTTCAGAGGGCCAGTCCCTCCGCTCTGTGTGTATTGTAGCCCACGGCGGTACCCTCTGGTACAGGTATGTGCCGTCAGCAGAACAGGGGGATGTGTTGTAGTCCGTGGGTTTGCCGTCCCCAGCAGCGGGCAGGATGCCACATGTCACCAAAATACATGAGGTCCATCTTTTCCTTGCCCAGCCTGCTGTTCAGTCGTCTGCACTTGTGCAAGGCCCGTGCTGAGTTAGCACAGTTAATTACCAAATCACCACGGGATCTGGTGTTTGAAGATCATTTCCACAGCTCTAGTTTTGGCCAAAGTGTGGAGCGTGGTGGAAGCGGTGACTTAACCTGCCATTTGAGGCAGATTTTCATCTGTACCCACAGCATAAGAACAACAGTAGGGTCTTTCTTGCTCTTTTACTGTACTCCTCAAGCGGACCATAGTGAGTGCCGTATTTTTGAATCACAAAGATGAATCCATCGTGATGTGCTCCACTGAATTGGAGGGGCATACACAATCTGTTCACCGAGCAGTAGAGACCTGATGGAGTGCTGACTCTGAGAACACAACTTCTAGGCTTCCCATACGACCTCCAGAATGAAGTTTTCTGATTCAATGACGTGTAACCTTACAAAATACATTCATTTGTAACCTTTCAAAATACATTTTGAAATGTAAAAAGAACGAGCAGTACCTCAACACAATGAATGTAGGAAACAGTATCCACATCTCTAGATGTGTCATCTCATGCAGCAATACAGAGCTAAAACCCGATTATTAACGCCACTGGTAGCAAGTTGGGCAGCTGCAACAGGGACTTCTGAGCATCAGAAGCCAATGCTTGTGTAGTCTGGGGTTCGGGACAGGGTGCAGAAGGGAAGGAAACTTGAACGCACTCATGTCGTGGCTCTGTGTCTAGCGGAGCGGTGAAGTGGCTTAGCTGCAGGTTTTTCCTCTGAAATTTGGGCAGGGCTGCAGCTACAGTGTCAGTTGGAAAAGCAGAGGAAAAATGGGAGACAGATTATAAATCATGACAGATGAGATGGAGAGCAGATGTGATCGCTGCCATCATAAAGGACATCAGTAGAGCAGCTTGTTTTAACTGGCTCATTAGACATGCAACCTAAGCATCCGCAGGCAGAGGGGGTTTTGAATATATTTAGTGTCTTGAGTTACTGTCCTCATAAAATCTTTTCTCTTTCTTCTGGACTGTAAACTTCTGTATGCTGTACCATTTTCACATCTAAACGGAAGAAAACATTCACGGAAAATCCATTCTGTGGCACTGAGCCACAGGGAGGAGAGAAGGGGAGTTAATCGGAGGCAATATCGATGCTGACCGAAGAAAGAAATGTTGTTTAATTTCTTACTGTTGTTTCATTCCTCACATCTTAAGACCCACTTACGGAGCAAAGCCATCTTCCAACAGTTCAGGAGGGAGTAGCCCTGTCTTTGTTCCATCTTGCTTCTTACGTGGTCATTCACTCCTGGTCAGAGCGGCAGTAAAGCACTTCCAGATCACATTCCCCATTCTTCTATAACCCCATATATTTTAAATTACGTCAGGTTGAATGGGAAAGGAGAGTGTATCACCGTTGGCCTTTTGGGATCTTGTTAACTGTGTAGTCACTGGAGAGCTTACTGAAAGATGTTGTTATTCATTTTACCCATCCAACATATTTATTAAACATGCCAGCAGCCTTTTCACACTGCTCTTGGACAAGGCTGCTTTTCTCTGCATATAAAGTAATCTGTTCCTGGCAACCAGCAGATCTTCTGAAAAGCCTTATGAGCTGAGCAGAGACGAGGGAATTGCATCTTTGCTCTCTGGATCTGTTTTTTTAAATCTCATTAAGTCAGGGCCTGTAAGCATTTGGAAATGCTTTTTTCCTCTCCTTTATCTTTCCTTTTTTCTTCTGTATTTTTAAATCATTGTATCTTTGGTTACCTTAAATCTGAAGGGTGCCATCAGAGTTGTCTTCTTTTCCTCTTTGCTGCTTCTCTGGGCAGTTCCCAGTGCCCAGCTGTGGTTGTTTCATGTGCAGAGGTTCTGCAGGATCAGCTCCTGACACGGATGCATCTCTTGTCCCAGATAACTGCAGACAAACTCTTTCTCTGTGATAGCCAAGTATGTAACATAATCTGAGGCATGCACTCCGCATCCTTGATAAAATATGGGTGCAGCACAGTTAGTACCTATGGAATTTTTAATAGATGGGCTTGAGAAATAAAAATGAGACCAGGATCGCGAGCAGGTCTGCAGCGTAGTTGCCGTTTCCGCTGAGCTGCTTCGGTGACGACATTGCTGTATCTGTCAAAGTTACTTGAATAAACTTTCTCCCTGACTGATATGGTTGTGGATGCTGTTAATACCCAGTCAGAGGGGTAAGGAGCTTTCCAGCTCATTGAAAATTAGGAGTCATTAAGCACAAGATGCTCTAAAGCATCTCTTAACGCTGCAGATCTTGTTAACTACTGTTTGGTCCTCTCCTGGCTGCGTCTCACGCTCGCTCGATCAGCCTCCCCTGCCTGCCTGGGGCTGCAGACGTGGGGCAAGGAAGCGCTGCCTGCATTTGGAGCTGGTGTTTCTTGAGCACGTCCCTCTAGATGTGAACGGGATTGTAGCTGTGCAGATGGTATTGGTTTTACTGGTGTTCAGTCACACCCTGGCAATGAAGAAACATCCAGCGAGCCTATTGATTTTATGAGATGTCAGAAACTTGTAAGTAAGTCCTCCATCGCCAAGATGCTGTTACTTAAATTAAAATTGCTCTTAAGGATAGGCCAGACGCCGTTAAGTGATTCCATTTCTGCTTTTCAAACACTCACAGAGTGGTTCGTGCAATTCTTTAGCTCTCCTTTACACAAACCACGGGTTTGCTGCTTTTACTGCTTGGACTACAAGAGGCCGCGGGGAATGGTAACGAAGCACGGAGAGTTAGGACGATGGCTGGAGATGGATTCTGTGTGCAATGCTTTGTCTCCTGTAAACCAGCAATAGTCGGTCTAGCACTTCCGCTTGGTGGAAAAACATGGTGGTCGAAATATTAAATGATGGTCGGATGAAGAGATCCGCTTCAGTGAAACGGGCGTGCGGGAGTTGGTATGCAAGTCCGTGGCTCATGCAACTGTTGATGCGTGTGTTGAGCCTCGTCACCTGCTCCACGTGAGCTGAGATCATCACATGTAGCCAATTTGGCATGGAAATCTCATGTTTTGTACCTGAAACGGTGGATTTCTACTTTGTGGTTGAGGCCGTTACGTGTTTCTTTGTGTAATGAACAGCTGTGATTATGGCGTGAGCGGGACGGTGCAAATAAGGCAACTGTTGGGTGAAGCAAGCAAGCAGCAACCGTGCTGGCACGGGTTTCTTGTCCCGCTCATCGGGAAGCGTCTGCGGTTTCCTAAAGCAGCTGGAATTGGTAGCACGTCGCTACGGTGTCCTCAGTTACTTCTAGGCAGGGTGATGGGGTTTGGTCAGCTACTCCACAGCGTGGCTCTCTGCAGTGAGATCCGACCCAGGGCACGGAAAGATATTTTCTTGGCTGTGAACTTGGCTGTCCCAGTTAGCTTAGCAAATTAAGCCAGTGTTTGATTCCGTAGGAAAGAATATCGCGTGCTTAAGACCATTCCCTATTTTGTTTGAATTTTCTTGAGTAAAGTTCATTCCTTCCAAGTTAATTTGCAGTTATAACATCATAGGGAAACTATGTAACCAAAATCAATAAATGAATTTTGGTGATTAAATGATCCTGCAAGAAAGGCTCACCGAGCTGAGCCTGGCCTTTCTGCAGCCTGGACAGACCTCCTTCCGACAGCGAAGGGGACTCCGGGCTTGGTCAGAACAGACGTTATTCTCTGTGCCGAAGTTATCCAACTGCACTCTGCAGACCTGAATAAAATATGATTACCCGTCTCTTGGGAGACCAGATTCACTGGGCACAATGTCAAATCTCTGGATTTTGGAATTTTGGAATGGTTTCATGGGATTAGCTGAAAGAAGGGAGATGTGGATGTAAATCAGGGAATTTGGACTTCGGTAGGTTCAGAAGCAAAAGGGACTGATTCTAATTTTTTTTTTTTTTTTTGCCTGTCTTTTACTCCAGTAGTGCAATGCCTTAACACTAGGGTAATTTTACACCCTTTAAAATCTCTTTTACTTTGCCTGAGGGATAGAGTAGTGTAGATGAAGCACAGATCTGGGAGCTTTCAATATTTTCTTTTGTGTTTCCCCATGCTCCATCACATCTCTTTGGTCACGCTGGTATTTTATTAGTGACGCCTTGTCCCCTTCCATCAGTGGCACAAGGGACAGGGACGCATGATGAGGGACGTGCTTTGAGGTACCACCGCCCTGCGTCGCCTTGTTCTGCACCCACGGCTATACCTGCCTCGGCTGCGGGAGAATGAGGGAGCAGATGTGTAGGGACCCCTCTGCTGAATCCAGCATCCCCCCTTGTGCCCATACATAGCCTTCACGTGCATTAGCCTTCCTTAGAGCTGCTGCACGTCCGCACCGGGTCCTGCTGTGCAGGGGCCTGGAAGGATGAAGGCTCATCTATATGTCTGTATGTGTAAGCATGTATGTGTACATCCGCGCAGGCACCCTAGCCGCTACAGGAGCCGGCACTGACACAGGCAGCCTGCGAGAGCAGACAAAGGCTGCCGGGGCTGAGCTGGCAGCGCTATTAATTTTTCACAAAAAGATATCTTACATTAAAAATAGAAAAATCTCTGATGATAAACTCTGCAGTGGTGAAATTCAAAGCAGATCATTTCACTGAGCGCCTTGATGTCGAAATCATTACTGCCATCCTCAGCTGTAATGAAAAAAAAAAAGGAAGAAGAAGAAAAGCAAAAGAGCCTGTGCTGTTGGAGTCTGGTTTAGCATGCAATTAACGTTGACAGGACAAGTGACTGCAAGTATTTATCAACAAGCCCAAAGCCAAGGTCTGGGAAACATTGCAGAGGTAATGTATTACTCATGAATACTGTACTTTATTCTGGAATAGTTCGTGCATGTCTTATTCATAACAGCCAAAGTCATGCATATAATTAAGTTTGGGTAAATACCCTACCGACTGCAGCTGAAAAGCAGTTTAGGAGCTAACTGTGGAACAGGGCTCGCGTGTCAGTCGGGAGCTGCACTTCATCTCTCGCTGCGAAGAAAAGGCACATTAGAAGTTTCTGGATCTTCAATTTATGCTCAGGATTGCTATAGTTACGGCTCCATTCAGAGCCTTCCCAAACATTTTCGCAGAGTTTTCCATCAACAAGCAAACAAGTGGCATTATTTCCTCTTCACTGATGTGAAAAACAGAGGGAGAGAGGGGTGGCCGCAGGGTCCCTTTGTGCGGCCGCTGCCGGATCTGGAGCAGAAAGCCGTGGGTCATGCTCGCCAGCCCGATGACTCTCCCCAGGGGGAACCGAGCTGATGGCACTGAATGAACATGCCCCACCAACCTTCTGGTGGAGGTAAATGCCTTGGCTCTTCTCCAAGCCGTAAGCACGGCGTCGTGGATCTGATGAGCTGTTGAGATGCCTTGAGTGTATTACAGTGATTATAGGTTTTCATAATCTGGCTGAACGGGGACGGATAAAATCTAGCAATTGCTACGCTCCTTGACTTGCAGCTGTATCTAGCAGTGCTCAAACTGTGTTTCACATTCACTTCTTTGGTCTGTTTCTCCTTTCCTGGGGGTTAATCCGTGTAATGAACAAATAGTTCCGTGTGTCCCCTTTAAAAGGATGTGAGCTGGTGTTCTCCTCCCACTCCAAACATGGGGAACAAAGAGGGGAAGAGCGAAAGGAAGGAAAGGCAGCAAGCTGTAGATAACTTAAGGTGCTACAACCGCTTCCAAGGCCCTTCTGTTTTCCCAGCTTTTCACATTTTGCCCTTCTGTTGGTGCTGGATGGAGAATTCTCACGGCACAGACGTGTGGAAATCAGTGGCGCTGCCCTGTGCACAAGGGATCCGCTAATTTTAAGCACTCAGCTGAGGCATCTGAGCTACATCTTCATGGGCTGAGTCACCATCCGGAAGTCCTTCTCCTTCTCCAGTGATGGGGCACATGGAGCCATGGGATCCCGACATGGGCATCTCACCACATGCCCGGCCAGGGTTGTGGAGAGGAGCTTGACAGGCAAAGCATGCAAAAAAAGAGTTTTCCTTCAGTTTCAAGTTTTAAGCTGAAGTCACCCGAAGAGTGAATAGTACCATCAGTCAATAAAAACACTTCAGACAGCAGTTCAGTATTTGAGTTGATGGTACCCCTAGACATTTAAGTGCATTTTGCAGAGGCACAATGGAATTGCTCACCGGTGAAAGAGTTTATGGTATTACATGTGCATGGGATGTGGAGCTCTTTCACCTATCAAGACACAAGGATCAAGTCCTGCCTTGTAAGAAAAAGGCATTTTGTTTCCCATCTGGCTGCTCCAGCTAGCACGTGTCCACATCCCACCAGTACCACGGGGTCTGGCAAAGCACCATCGGGCTCCACTCAAATAAATCTGTATTATCGGCCCAAAAGGAGGTTCGTTGGCAGGGCCTGGGGCAGACCTTGCCAAACACCTGGCCGTGACACTACGGGTCCTTCGCTTTCATTCTGAGTTTATTTTGAGACGGGGGCGATGGTTCTCCCTGGATGGAGATGGCACTGGTAAATCCCCACCATTGTGAAAACTTCTTGTCTTCTGTAATATTTACTTGTCATTTGGCCATGCAAAGCACTTTCCTGCTTTTCCAAATGATGATGAGCTAATAACATTCCCTGTCCTTAAAAGCCCTTTTAAAGCCACAGTTGATATCATACTCTATTTTCTTTGGCTGGAAGGGGTTTGATTGCTTTTATGTGTAGTCACATTTTTATTGAGCTCCAGGAATGAAGTGGGTTAAAAAGGACTCCCTTGGGAGTATGCAGGGGCTTAAGGAATACAGATTTGTTGGCAAAACCAAGAAAACTGCAACTCCTCAGACCACGGAGGTCCCAGCGTGGAGCCGCCGTGGCGTCTCCCCTCTTTGCCCCATCTCCTGCTCTTGCATCCATGTGTGCCTGCGGCGGCAGATATTTGCAATACTTCACGTTTTTGTACCTTGTGTGTTCTGTGCGTGTATGGAAGATCAGCTTCTCGCATCTCTGAGAAGACCCAGCCACGGTGAACTTGCGGTGTTATAAGCTGGAAGTTTGTATGTTTCAAGTGTCCGTAAAAAAAGTTATTGTCTCTTGTGTTATGTTTTGCCTTGAAAGGGGCTCTGCGCGTAGCTCGGCTAACGCTTTGGTTGTCAGCCTGGTAGGTCTTCCACCAGAAGCATCTTTACTACTGGAAAAGCTGGAAAGTGTGTTTAAGAGGAGTTCTACACAGGAATAAAGTTGCTTCACCCCGCAGGACACGTCACAGGGTGGAGAATGTAGTTGTCATTTAAAGAACGTTTCTCCAAAGTGTGGATGATTTAAATATGTCCTTTTCTAACGACTTCAGGCTCGGTGGCGTGCTTGCGAAGTACGGTTCTCCGCAAAATGACTGTAAAAGTAGCACTTGAGCTTTCATGAAATTGTACCTCCAGTGTTTCCAAATTTACATCTGCTCGTAGAAAATACACGGTTTTATTTTTGCTGCCCTCCAGTGTTGGGTTTGTTTTAAGCTGTAAATGATTACCAGTAGTAAAGGATGTAATTAATTTGTGGTTTACAGGTGAGAATTAGTCCAGCTCCGTTTCCCAAAGCTGGACAAGGTTGAAGGCTTAGCAGGAGCAAAAACAGATGTCAAAGGTTCTTCTGTCGGTGTAACAAGCAAACACTAACATACTCTTCCTTCTGATTTCAGGAGTGGCCACACGTTACTTGCCTTCTGGTTTTCCCGTCAAGAAGGAAAACTAAATCGACAGCAAACTATTGAACTGGGACATCACATTCTCAAAGCACATATTTTTAAGGTAACAAAAATTCAAATGAAGGTTCATGCCAGCCTCATCCCCCTTGCGTATAATCTGGCAGCGTTCGGTCCCTTCTTGGTTTAGGGTTGCTGTAAGAAGTGTGAGTGCTTCAGGCTGCTGCAACGTGTAGAAGTGAGCTTTAGAAAATTGGCAATGGCATATAAGAAATCCTTGAAATTCAGCCGTCCTTCAGACTGTAAATTCAGCAGATAACCTCCTTACCTAAAATTACTCATCTACCGTGAGAGGTTTCTTCCATGTAAGATGAGTTTCTGTAACATCTAGAAAAAATAGATCTGTCAGAAGGAGTGGGTTTGAAGAATCCAGCCCAAGCTTTTGGTTGCAAAGGGAAAACGTGGTGTTTGTTAAAATCTGATGGTTGGTCCATTTTGCATTTCGCACAGACGTTTCAGACCTGGGTAACTGGCAGGCAGGCTTGGCTGTCAGCATCGATATGACCTGTAAGCTGCGTGTCTTTCTTGTGCCTGTTGCTCCGTATACCAGAAGATGGACATGAGAGGATGGATTTGAGTGGTCACAGGAAATACAGAATTTATTAAAACTATTAGGATCTGTGAGTGCTTAACACTGGTAAAAATGAGGCTATACTTTTATCTGAGCTGTATATGACTTTATATACTTAAGAACTATAGCACCCCTGTATTTCTAGAGCAAACAGTTTGTGTCTTGTGTCAGTCCTGTTGGATTGATTTATTGAGTTCCCTGTGCTGAACTCACCATCAAGTGTAGCAGCAAGGTCTCCTCGTTGGGGAAAGCGCTGGCTGGAGCCAAAGGGAGGAACCCCAGATCAGTGTGTAATTTTCAAATTCTGAGTTACATTCCCAAGGCCAGATTCAGCAGTGAGTTTACTATTTGGCTGCCATTTACATTTAATCTGTTTCCAAATCTTCTGCGTTTCACACTTCCACGGTAGAAACAAATAACAGGGTTTCGGGCTCTAAACAAATGACAATTTTCGTTAAGTGGACAAGTTGCCTGTAGCTACCAGATTTAATTGAGCAATATTTACAATAGTAGAAAATGCCAATTAGCATATGAAAAATGTCAGTAGAGCCTTCTGTTTCTAATCACTCGGCAAAATCCTTGGGTCCGCAACACGGGCGGTAAGAATAGCGTGTCTCAGCGACAGATAAGGATAACACTGTTGTTTAGAAGGGCTGTAAAGTTTTGAAAGGGTTTGGATTAGCTGCGTTAGGATCACTGTAAAACGCAGTCTTGCGCTTTTCCTTGAATAGGTTTATCTTTATTCCTTTTTTTAACAAACAAGTGTTTACTGGGGATTTCTGAGTGTTTACGAAGTGAAACAATAGCTGCATTAGGTTTTGAAGGAGGCATTGAGCTGGAATATTGCAGACCACATTTAAGATCTCAAGCATTCTTTAAAGAAAGTATTTCCAAGAGTACATACACAGACTCCTCTTCCCGTTGTTACTGACTGTATTTGTTTCTAAACAACCTTTTTTTTTCCATCCAAGCTTTTCATCCTGCCTGATCTTTTGCTGAAGCCGTTACCAGTATGGTGTGGGTTTTCTGCCAAGTAGGGAGCGTGTCAGGTCATCAGTTCAGTGTGTTTTTCCTGAAGTTACCATCTTATAGCAGCAGCTTTCCACAGGCACAAAGATCCTAATTTTGAAGGTATTTGTGGAGGCTTGATGCCATTATAATTCCATTTTATTTACCCATCATGAAGCCAGAAGAGAATTAGAACAGGGCTTAAGCATGTTGCCCAGCCAGGGAGTACTGAGAGCTGAGTGCAGAGACAAATCATTGATTAAACAGTGCAAAAAGCTTATTTGTCCTTCCCAGTCAATCCCTGTCCGTGAAATCCACCGGCACCTTGTGCAAGGTAATGAGGGGACACTTGGAATTTCCAGGTGTAAAAAATGAGTGATGCACAGACACAAGGTGATGAGCTGAGTGGTAGGTGTGAAGATTTCACGCTCCCTGCTTTGCTTGATGGCTGAGATCTGCTGGTTTTCTTTTTTTAAACACAAACATCCTCAAACAGTTTGGGGGGGGAAAATACCAATGTTTTAGTCTTTTAAAGCAATTACCAGTCTTAACAAGAGCATATGGAAACCCAGCTTGGAGAGCCTGGCAAGGAGTGAAAGGGCAAGAAGAGAAATGTGCAGTAATGATACAAGAAGACCCAAACTTAAAGCCGATGTATGTTTTGCAAATCAACCAAGTCTTTAATTTCATCTTAAATTAGTTAGCTAACATGTCAGTAATCCAGAAATGGGTGTCCCTCATCCCCAGATTGAGAATGTAACGACAATTACAGGCAGAAACACTCCCTTTGACAGCTACGGGTTTGTAAAGGTGTCTGATACTCTTGAAGAACAGCCTTATAAAGATCTTGTGTTGAAGGTGCAATGGCCAAATAGCAGAGGAAGCGCCGAGTGAGAAATCAAGGATGCCGACAGCTGCATACCGGAGTGCAGGACAAACAAAGCGACGCTGTTTGAAAACTGGGGTTGTGTGGGGTTGGCAAAGTTATTCAAATGAAACGTGCATGGTTGGGCCGTGCCTTGAGCTTGTGTCAGATGGTCCCAGTGAAGTGGAAGCCGCTGATGGTATTTCGGTTTGGTGTTATGTCGAGTTGGAATCGGCTTTCGCTGAAGGGTTCAACCTGCTTTACAGTTTTGGGCAGAGAAGGGAAACAGAAAAGGAAGATGCTATGTGTAAAATGAGAAATAGTGCAGTTCTGTTTCAGCAGCTGCATGATAATGGTGCTGAATGTATTTACTCTTTAAAGGATAAATGTCAGCTTTTATGTCTTGCACTAATATCTGAGTGTACATACTCTAATACAGTGGTTAAGATTTTTATAGCGTATGTGATTATCCTCAGATGGCTGGTCTGAAAGCACATTCTCTTTCCCTTGGTCCTGATGGTGACTCCAACAGCTTATTTGTGGGTTTGATAGTATTACAAGTATTTTTAAATTATTTTGCCCGTTTATTATAAAATTGCTTTCCATTTGTTCAATTACACCGTACTGAGCTCACTGAAATTTAATACTGACCTCTAATGCCCTGTACTGTGTCATCTCAAAAGCAGTGTTTAATGGTGGCTAAAATTCCTGAGCTCTTTTTCTGCCTCTTAACACAAGCAGATACTTTTCTCTATTTAGCTCCCTGAATTTTGAAGGAAACAAGCGCATGGAGTTGTTATTTATAAGAACTTGTCTAATCTGTTGCTTCTTTTTATGGTAAAACCATTTCAAGTGACAAATCTGTTGATGGCTGGTGTGATGCTTTGGAATATGTTTCACACGTAGGTATTAGAGGTCCGCAACTGAGTCCAGCAGCGGGCTTGGATCATGATTCCTGCACATCTCTCTGCAGAGGAAACAAATCCCACCTTTTGCTGCTGGTTTTCTTCCCCCCACCCTACCTGTCCGTGTCAGTCTGTCATGCAAAAGCCTTACGAACTGAAATGTGGTCCCGCTGCTCGGCACACATAGAAACGAGCACACGGCCTGTGAGGACATAGAAATCAGCGTTGGCATGTCAAAACAGAATTAAAGATGTCTGTACGGTTTCCATGGAAACAGCAGGCTTTAATGGTAAATCAGTCGCAGAACAGCAACATACAGGGCGTACCCGCAGCACGCGGCGGCGCGCAACATGCTCGGTGCTGGAGCGGCGAAGCCGTTCCGCTCGTCTTCGACCAAGGCGTTTGCTCCCCTCCCTTGGCTGCAGAGCGATTATTGCTCCTTCTACAGGAGAGGGGAAACTTCCTTAGCAGTTCTGTGCTCTGCCGGTTCGTGCTGCTGGACAAAGATGCCAGGCCTTGTGTATATGGCGTATAACCTGATCAGGGACACCAGCCGGAAGGGTTGGAAGCAGCCTGGCATGCGACACAGGAATACTGTTCTGGGCTGCCGTCGAGACCCTTAATTTATCTTACTGCCAGCAGATACTCTCATCTAGTTTGACTGGGTGAATAATAAGGAAACTTCGTGAATCAGTTCTGCAAATTAACACGTACTTCATTAAAAAGAAAAGAAGCAGCGTGCGGTGCTCCTTAGCATGACATTTTCGGAGGTGTTGAACGGATTCAGGCTGCTCACAGTTTAATCCTGCTTTCCTAGACCTTGGAAAGGTACCTATGGTACCTTTGCAAGTTATTTCCTACAAGTTTATTAATTCACTGCAGAGGTCAGATGTGGCAAATTGTCACGTTATCTCGTGTAGAGCTGCGAGTCTCTTGCAACTCTTTGAAGTCCAAAGAGCCAGGAGGATCTGCCCAGTGGAACTGAGCGTATTTGTGAGCTTGCATCTGAGTCATCTTCTCTTTTCTAGGGGCTGAGTAAAAAAGTTGGAGTATCTTCCTCCATCCTGCAAGGGCTTTGGATCTCCTACAGTACTGAAGGTCTTTCAATGGCTTTGGCATCTCTGAGAAATCTCTACACCCCAAACATAAAGGTACTGGAGGAGGAGGAGGGCTGGGGTGGTTCAGAGCTCCCGTGTGATGCTCCCAGCGGCGTGCAGCAGCCGTGCACAGTGTTTGCTGCAGCTGCCTGCCCATGGCAGTGGTCCTGCCCAGGCAGTGCCGAGAGGCTTGCTGGGCGTTCTTCTTGGGCTGGGGAGAGGCCATCACTTCAGCTGGGATTTTGTACCGTCTGGGATGATCCCTCAACTCTTCTACTTTGATCCGTGTTCTCCTTTTAATTGCAGCGAGTGAATAGTGAATTTGTGACTGAGCAAAATAGTTCACTTGTAGTTTTCCTGCCCAAAGATGTGGGATGCGACAAGTGGTGTTGAAATTTGACAGCCCCTAAAGGGCTCTGGCTTAGAGAGGCGCTGACTTGCCAAACACCACGGCACATGCCAGTGCCAGCACTGCGTGCCCATGTGCGCTGGTGAGGATGAATGTGTTGGCTGAAGTGACTTCATCTCGACAGCAAAAAGGATTTCAGACAGTGATACAGATTTCAGATTGTCCTTCATCTGGAAGGATGTTTGTCCCAGCTCCTTCCCATACGGATGAAAATGCATAAAATCATAGAATAATAGAACCACGGAGCAGTTTGGGTTGGAAGGGACCTTAAAGCTCATCTAGCTCCAACCCCCCTGCCATGGGCAGGGACACCCTCCACTAGCCCAGGGTGCTCCCAGCCTCATCCAGCCTGGCCTTGGACACTCCCAGGGATGGGGCATCCACAACAAGATGGGACTGAATATTTTAACTGGGCATGGTATGTCACTTTCTGTTCGCTTGGAAGCATGCAGAGGGCCCTGGTTTAAATTCTTTTGTTGCCTGGAAATAAACTGTCTCTCCATAAGACTCGGCTAACAGGAGCTCTGCTTTCCCTGCGCAGGTCAGTCGGTTGCTGATTTTAGGAGGTGCAAATGTGAATTACCGGACTGAAGTCCTGAACAACGCCCCCATTCTGTGTGTCCAATCTCACCTGGGTTACACGGAGATGGTGGCTTTGCTCTTGGAGTTTGGGGCCAACGTAGATGCCGCTTCGGAAAGTGGCCTGACCCCCCTTGGCTACGCGGCTGCTGCTGGATTTCTAAGTATTGTTGTGCTGCTGTGCAAGAAACGGGCCAAGGTAAAGTGACCACGTTCCTCTAAATGCTGATTTTCTGCGTCTGTGCAAGGCAGGGCACAGGCTGCAGGCAGGAGACGTACCGCTCGCTGCAGAGTATCCTCCAGCAGGCGAAGGCAGGATGGTGCTGCGAGGGTTGGCTTTTCTGCTAAGCTGCGGTGGCTTTGACACCAAAGCTAAGTAACTCCTGGGAGTGGGTAATTAGTATTCTGGAATTCAGGTCTGAGGTAGGAACTGCGTAATCGCACTGGACTGGTGGCCTGGTTCTGGAGAAGTCCTTGAACCACACGAGGTTAAAATGGCAACGTTGCTTTTGCAGCACGGAGCGTTCTTTAAATATCTCCTTGAGACACAATTTCCAAAAACTTCTATCACATTTGTCCTAGAAAAATACCCTTTGTTTAGCTTTGTGGTGAGTGTTTGGAGTTTTAATTGTATATAATGAGTCAAGTTTAAATGTTTTGTTGAAGAAGAAAATTGTGCTGATTTTTGAAGTGGAGCCTCCTGGAAGCAATTTGTGGTATCTCTGTATGTTTAGCTTCAGTTCAAAAAGCAAAACTATGGGTTTGTAAAGTTTTGGTATGAAAGTCGAGATGACTGAGGGACCCATTTAGGTCTTGCTGTGTGTCTGTAATAATGCAAGGACAGCAGAAAGGGAAAAAAGAATTCGGCTTTTGTTGGGATATTTGGAGGGAGTTGGGTGGCTCCCTGGCACTGCTTGGTAAGGAACAGCATTTCCTGTCTGAGGACAGGAATATTTGGGCTGCAAAATGCAATGAAGAGTACCACCACTTTTCCTTGAGCATCCCTAACTGTACTGAGGCAATACCCCAAAACCAGCGGGGGTTTGAAGGCTGAGAAAACTGCAATACTGATTGCTGCCTACGTTAAATGGGAAATACTCATATATTGATAATACAGATGCATTATGAGATTTCTCATATGTATTATATCTGTCATTAATCTTAGCAGAACATATTAATATAATAATTATTTCTCCTATTTATAATATGAAAAGTTAGGTGTTGCAGCGCACGGAAGGGGTTAACCAGCAGGATGGCGGTAGCTGATCTGCCTGTGCTGTTTTCTCCAAGTTACTGCTGTTGGCATAGGACCTACAAATCCCAGCTGGTGTACTCAGGCATCGAGTGAAAACCATGCCCTGTCCTGAAAAGCCGACCAAATAAGTTCCTACAGGGCTGCCAAGCGCGATCTCTGTTTCCCATTGACTTGTGCCTGCACTGGGTTCGCGTTGTGCGCTCAGCTGCAGGCTGAGCCGCTTCTGTGTCTCTCAAATGAAATGGTATCTGGAAAACAAGCTGGTTTTCCCATTGTGGATTTGGATGAAGGAGATGATACTAGTGTGTATGACTTCAGTCTGCGAGAAAACACGGTTGCTGGACTTCAGGACACAAAAGGGAAAATGCTTTTGCAGCCGTTGTGTCTGAAGAAAACTGAAGAAAGCTAAAAATAACGGTAACTTGCCCAAAGCAAACACTTGTGGCCAAGAGGATGCCTAAGCCTGGGGCAGAGTTGCTTTGGGAATGGTTGTTTTCTGATCGTGGAAAGGATAGTTTACCAGAAAAATGCACATTTTGCACATATGGCATTATTTTGAAACCGGGGCTGGAAACTCTGAAGAAACTAAGACTTTTGGCCCATGATTTGGCTTAATTGTATTTTGTCATCTCTTCTCAAGGTGGATCACTTGGACAAAAACGGTCAGTGCGCTCTGGTTCACGCTGCTCTCAGAGGACACTTGGAGGTGGTGAAGTTCTTGATCCAATGTGACTGGACCATGGCTGGGCAGCAGCAGGGAGTGTTTAAGAAGAGCCACGCCATTCAGCAGGCACTGATCGCCGCAGCCAGCATGGGTTACACCGAGGTAAGACCTGCCAGCGCATCGCTGCCTCTGCGGGGTGGGAAACCAAGGGGTCACCGTGCTTCCTAGGCAAAAAGGGTCTTGGAGGTGGAGTCAGTACCTCTGTTTACTCTTCCTCCCCATCCCATCCCAGACAGAAGGGTTCACAGATCCCTTGGCAAACCCTGTGGTCTGGGCAGGCATCCAAAAGAGGAAGCGTAACAAGCCTTCAGGTTGTTGGAATAAACCTTTAAGCAAGGGTGGATAAGCAGTGTGTGACTTACACTGCTCCTCCAGTGCTGTTGGAGGAGTGGGAGACCACGGAGGTTTGGACTGTGTGCCGGGAGGAGAGAAGAACTGAAGACCTTGCTGCTGTCGTACTGATACAGATTGGGGATGTGGAAAATAATGTATGTTTTCCGAACAAGAAGCAAGCTTTGAGGATTTTTGCACTGGTTGATTTCTTTGCTAAATTGAGCTCCTCTCATTTACAGGCGATTTGATTCTGCTTTTGTTAAGCATAATCCATGAAAACATAGGTAATGTGCTCAGATCAGAGGAGCTAATTAAAGAAAGCTGGGAAATTGTTATTAGCTAAGTGACTGTGAGTCGAACTGATTAGAAGCAGATACGACTTCAAAACCCTAAAGATCTGCACGCCAAGGACATAATTTGTAACAGGGCACAGAACCTTTTAAATGGGCATTTCCCCCCCAGATCATACTGATCACCTTCCTACCTTACAGAAGGGAGTTTGGAATTGTTTCATATTTCTCTGGTACCCTAAAAGGTGCTTGGCTGCTATGGAAAACAGTGCAGTTCCCTGCTTTGAGGTTCTTGCAGGCATACGAGATGCAAGCTGATTTGCTCTTTTTCTCCAACTTTGGTGATAAAACAAGTATTTAGGATGTTCATAAAGTGATCTTAATCAGGGGTTGAGCCATGCTGGAATCTCGCTGTGATTATACTCTAGGATATCCATACCAGATGCTTTAGTCAGGCAATACTGTGTCCACTAAGCCGTACAGCACCCAGCTGGGAGGTCAGCCGGGCATCCATGCTCTCCCATCGAGGCAGGGACATACACATAAGGCATCTACTGTGGAAGTACCATGGGTACCGCTTCAACAGCATCTTTCACATAGGCACTCGCCTGGGTTTCTACCCTGTCTCGTGCCACTGTCATTCCCAGTGTCCCATTTAGCACTAGAGCATCACTGGCAGGACGTGGGAAAATGGCAGTCATGACGGAAATCCCTGCTCCCCTGTGCTGGTGCCTCTGTGTATCTGTGCCCACAGGCAGCGGAGCAGGCACGGCTTCCTCCCAGGTACTCAGAAAATGCTGGCTGTAGCCTAGACTCCAGCAGATAATTGTCTCCTAGAATGAGAAAAACGTTTGTGTCCTTCAGTCACCAAATTAAAATCTCCATTTTGTTCTTAGCCTCTTGCTTTCTCACATCATATGATCCAAACACTGAAATTTTCTGCCAGTTTTCAGTCAATTAAATCCTTTAATTTACCCCTTAAAGAAGATGATTTGCTTCTCTGAGGTCTCAAGCATCCACAGCTGGAAGAAAAACATCGTGGAAGTCTTTTTAACACTCTGCTTAAAACCAGTATTTGATAGAAAGGAGCTAATAGTTTCGGGAGGTAACTTCATCTTCGCTGGAGCCTAAGCTAAAGAAGAAGCTAACAATTATAACTGCACCATTTTATCACTTGTCCGTGACTCAGTTTCCCCAGCAGTCGAAGGGGGTGACCCATTGCACCCACCCAGGTAAGAGTCAGTACAGGTGGACACAGGGGTGTTTCCTCACCGGTTACAGCAGCTGCGGATGCAGATGAAGGTGCGTCCAGTGCACACGCCAGGTCGTCTGTAGCAAAACAGACACAGGGCTGAAGGACCTCTTCCTGTGTGGCCATATCACAACACTTGGGTTTGGTGGGTTTTTTGGTTGTACAGGGCAGCATGTTCAGTGATTGATTTCTGGAAGAATATTTACTTGAGCTGGGGGTGCCAGGGAGAGACTGTTCCATTTCCCCTGTGTATTCAGAGCAGCTCGTGTTAAGATGTCAGCAGTTTATATATAACGCATCCAAGTTCGTGAGCTGACATGTCATTTTGTTTTAGATTGTCTCCTACCTGCTCGATCTTCCAGAAAAAGATGAAGAGGAGGTGGAGCGAGCACAAATCAACAGCTTCGACAGCCTTTGGGGAGAGACAGGTGATTTCTGTGGACGCTGTAGCTGCCTCTTGCATGTTTGTGTTGATATTTGTGGGCTCCCTGTCACCTGATGCTTCCCTGATCCCAGCCTTTCTCTTGATGAAGGGAGAAGGATCAGTTCCTCTGCTTTGATTTCGGGTGATTTACAGGTGCCAGGGTGGAGTTTGTACTCAGCTTAACTCAGACAAGTTTGGCTTTTGAAAATCCTGAGCTTCTGCAGCTCCTGGCACTTTTCAGGAGGGTGCAGGCACACAGCATCCCTGACAACCAGGCCACTAGTTTCTCTGAAACAGCTCGCGTTGAGATGGACACAAACTGCTGCTCTTTCTCTTTAGATAATTGACATCCTTATCGAAAGCATCTCCGACTGTTTCTCTCCCCCCTTCCACATTACGTGCACCACCGTGACTGTTAAATTATCCATTGATGTTCTAAAAACTTCTCATTATTTAGCACCTGGTAATTAAACAAGTGTCCTTTTGTGCACTACTAGATTTCTATATCGTTGGGTACGATGCAGAAGCCCTGCTTTCCTAACTTCTACCAAAACAAAAGCAGCCATTCACCTTTCCACTTCACACGTGAGTCGCACTGTTGTCTCCATTTCTTGAGACAGTCGAACTTGGACTTGTTAGCTTTTAACTCCAGTGGCCTCATAAATACTATCCACTGTCTTCTGTACTCAACTCTAATCCGCTTGCACCGCTGGTAATGTTCCTGTCAAGTTAATACACCGCGGTAATGTTCCTGTCTGGGTAACGGAGCACTGATTCTGATTCTGTCAGCGTTGTCTAAACATGACACGATCCGAGGGTACAGGCGGTGGCTGGCGTGTGGCCTGGTGTTCGGGCAGGTTGTTTGCGGTTAGAAGGGCGGGCGGGGAGCGGAGTTATATTTTGAGCTGATTTGTACACTGTACATTTGAAAATGTAGCCTTTATTAGAGCCTTGGAACGAGTGGAGTCTATCAGACAGCATTGCCCCTGAGCTTTCAGGGACAGAGCTGGAGGGATGAGTTGTCCCCACAGGGAGCCTGGCAGTGGCCGGGCAGCTCTGGGCCACTTGTGGGACATGAGGGAAGGAGTCAGCCCTGCACCCATGGGACAGGTCTGAGCAGCAAGCGCGTTGTGCTGTTATTAGCAGAAATAAGGGCAACATATACAAATAAGCAATTTAAAAGTGCCTCTACGGTGTCATGAGAGAAAAAGGATATTGGATATGGAATTAGTCAAATGAAGTGACGGAGTGTTGGTAATAGGACAGCAGCTTTGCTGCCGTGAGCTCACAGTGGTGACCAGGCCAGAGGCAGCTCATCCAAAATGTTCTCTGGTGCTGGGGTCCTGAGGGCTACCTTGTAAATACGGTGGTGATCCCGATGCCTTTAGAGTTTGAGCAAAAGCCACTAAGTTGCCTCCTGCGATGTAACCTCGTAGCAGCAGCAGATACTGCAGATTAGCTCCGGGAGTTAGGATAGTTCTGGGTTGTCTGGGTGAATCTGGCAACACCTGGTGTAAAGCCGTAGGCATTTTCTGACCGGGTGTCTAACTCAGCCGTCCCTGGAGCTCTGCTTTTGCAGCTCACACCATCCTGCTTTCTCCTGCTCAGCCGTGCCCTCCAGACTGAAAGCTGAGCACCACACTCTTCTCCCTGACAAAGTCCATCTCTTCTCTTCCCTTGTTTCCTGGGCAGCTCTGCTATTCCCATCCTGCCCATTGCCTGGAGGACTCTGCCCCAGAAGCCTTTTCCATCTCTGTTACCCCTCTTCCATACCCCTGCCCCCAGCAGTGCCAAAAGCTGGACTCACACCAACAGCTAGGAGTTTGTCTGGGAGGGGTTTCTGAGTAGCTAGGATAGTTGGGAATGTGGATTTGTGATCTGCAAGTCGCACACAAGTGGAGGAGCCATCTCAAAGCAATATCCATGTATCCCATTAAAACTGGTGGTAGGTAGGATGGGGAAATGATCAAAACTGAGCCAGCCACCCAGTGTAGGCAGTCTTGTGTCCTCTCACAGGCAGGACAGGTTTATATGTATCTCAAGACTCCCTTTCATATTGTTTTATGTTTATTTTCCCAAAAGTAAATGGTGAGTTTACATAAATTTAAGAGAAATACTGGTTTCTGCCTAAAAATAGCAATATCTGCTCAAGAAATCTGAATCATGTCTTGTCTGTTTTTTGATACTTGTTGCTTGTGTGTCTAATCTTCCGCAGAGCAGAGCTGACTGCCTGGCTTAGTGATATCAGCCTGATATCATCCAAATGGCAGTGCCAAGTTACATCATAAGTTTAGGAATTGCTGACAGCACACTACAGCCAGCTCCAGATGGAATATTTCCCCCTGGGACAAGACTAATATCAAAACCCAGCCCAAAAGTATCTGAGTCACTTGTAATAACTCCAGCAGAGTTGGGGGTGCAAAGAACGAGTTCATCAAACTGCATTTGTCTTGCTGCCAGGCTGTGAAACAGATACACGTGCCGTATAGGAGCAATTTAATGATTCCTTCTCCAGATAAAGTTGTTTTTTCTCTAAGAAAACAGACACGCTCTCCACAGCAGAGACAGAATGTGCTGTTGCAGATCCCCGATATTGGAGGCTGGGGCTTGTCTGACATCGCTGGCTGATGGAGGGGGGCACGTCCACACCTGAAACTTGTCTCAGGTTTTGTATTAACCATGTCTTGTGAAATGGCAGCAACTGGTTTATGGCGTTTCTGCCAAGACTTTGTTATTGCATGGTGAGTTGTTCTCATGGCACTACATCCTCATGGAAAAGCTGCAAAGTAAAGGTTCCTGTTTTCCAGCCTGGGATCCTGGTCGCTGCTCCTTGGCTGGGCTTGGTGGACTCGCCTTGTTCATGCTGGGCCACAGGAGCTCTCTGGCAGACAGTAAAACTTCAAACAAAACCATTTCCGTTTCTCTCATTTCCTCTCATCACCTTTCCTTGGCTTTTCCAGTCTCCTTTCAACACACAGGCACAGCCTTACCTTGTGGGGGTGGGGGGTTGGAGACTAATGGCTGTTGCAAGGCCCATTGGTGATGTCAGAAAGAGGTTGATAAGTCCATCTGAGGAGTGCTAAAAGGCTTAAATAAGCAGATACTTCTGGAATTTTTCCTGAAGCACTTAATTGAGCTTTTGGGTATGGACAGTTGAGCACCAGCTGACGTCATAGGGCTCTGGGCTTGAGGTAACTGTTGATGGAGCTGGAGCACGGGGTTGTCTAAAGCCACTTTGGTTGGAAGGCAGCCAACTGTCCCACTTCTTACAGTTGGACGGACCACAGATAACCATCTGGTTGAAGCACAGGCACTGATAAAGTCAGGGTGGACCTTGGTGAGTTGGTCTCCTAAGGTCCAGCGCCGCTCACCCCTCGGAGACGTTCTCCATTTCTGAGGGTAACTGCTTAGCTATCCATGCGTTACACAAGACAAGCTTGGATCGGTCGCTCTCAGCAGCAGGCAGCAAATCCAGGTCATCAGTGTGGGACCATCCTGCAGCAGCAAGGTCTGACTGCCCAGTAGCGCAGAAGCTTTTGAGCTTCCCTTGAGCTGGAGCTGCAAAGGTCAGGCTGGAGCTACACACCCACACCAGTTGCTTTCACCCTGAGGAACGGAGTAGGAAAAGGATGTGTCAGTCCAGGTGGAGTAGAGAAGGGTATGGCTGTGGATCAAATCATCCTGTTTCATAAAGTCTTTTCCAAAAAACATTTCCTGGTGAAAATCGCCAAACACTTAGGCGATTTACAGCATTTTCATTGTTGCAAACAAGTCATTTTGACATGAAATACCTCAGAATTAACCTGCAACATTTCAAGTGCAGGCAGGTTTAGAAATAGAACCAAAAGCCCTGCATACCGATCCCTCTGCCGTGCACATTACACACAGTCCTCCTTCTATATCTGTAGCTTACGTTTAAAACCCACATGGATCTGATTATAGAATTTGCAGAATGTTCTGCTTGTGGCAGCAAGATGAATTTTCTTTTAACTCTTTGTGTCTCTCAACCCCAAGAGAAGGAAACTCAAGCGTGATGTGGGACAGAATAGAGAATTAATTAAATCCCCCAACATTAACAGCGTTGCAGTTGGAAACCCATCAACACCTCGTAGTCAGCCATCCCACAGAAATGTACTTCAAAGCTACGTCAGTTAGAAATAGACTCCCACCTTCTGCTCCAACTCCTACTAGCAGCAGCAGAGCTCCAAGCCAGAGGGGCTGTGCTGGAGTGCCCAGAAAGTTAGGGAGAGAGGGGAGGAACCGAAAAGTCTAAAATTAATACCAAAGACGAGCCGAAGGCAGGTCCTGCACTTGGAACTATTTTCAGATTGAATGTGTCTTTTCTAACCCAGCCATACTTTCCGAGTTAACAGAGCACATTTTGTCAGGGATAGAGCTGTCAGGTGTCACTTCTACCCACCTGTAATACTGTGAGCATCAGCAATACTGGAAATGAGAGAGAATTTGGGGTTTGCAGACACCCTTGCTGATTGGATCAGTTCTCGCCAGGAACAAAGCCCAGAATTGGCATTTTTCTTGGAGAACGGGTGAACATATTCATGCAATTTTTACTTTCCTGTTGTTCCCCTGGTTTGAGAGATCTACAGGCCGAAGTGGGATATTAAAAATAAAGATCCTCCAGCTGAATAAGGCCGCTCTGTGCTCATTCAGACAGAGAAAAGCCACAAATCTCTGCTGGCTTGCAGTGGCTGGTAGTGATCTGTCAGTGCCTCCAGCTTGATCCCTCTCTTGCTGTCTTGTAGCCATGGTGGAATGAGTCAAGGACAGGTCGCAGAAGGTCGTGTCAAGACAGCGTGTGCCCACAGACCTGTGCTTTCTCTGGACATTGTGCCCCTGCTAGGGCAGTCTTGCAGCCTGGGTTCTTCAGTAGGGAAAGCTGCAGGAGGCACGGGGGGAAATGGGGAGGGTTTCGTGTGACGAGGCTCTATGGTTCTTCGCCATAGCACCTTGAACCGCAGTCACACGTGCCTGTAGATTATTTTGTGCTTGTTGTGGTTCTCATCTGGTTTCACTGTGACTTGCAGAAAGTAATAAACGCTGATTGTCCCGATCAGCCTCTTTCCATAACGTTATGAGATCTCTTCATGGAAGAGTTGATCTTTGAAGTAAACTAAAATTTCAAGCAAAAGCTAGAACTGGACTGATCCAACCCATTCTCTTTGTCCATTTTGCCCGTAGTGAGATATCTTTGGCATTTCAGGCACCACCACTTTGGTATCCAGCAGAAAGACCTATCTCCAGACAGGAGAAAATCTCTCTGGAGAGCGTGGCACTGTCCCTTCACTGCTTTTCTCTCTCCTGCAGCTCTGACGGCGGCGGCCGGGCGCGGGAAGCTGGATGTCTGCCGGCTGCTCCTGGAGCAGGGTGCCGCGGTGGCGCAGCCCAACCGTCGCGGCGTTGTTCCGCTCTTCAGCGCCGTGAGGCAGGGCCACTGGCAGGTGAGTGGGTTCCGTGCGATGCCAGGATGGGCTGACACGTAGGGTCAGACCACCCCTTCCATCCTGCTGAAATACGGGTGGGGAAGACAAACCCAACTCTTCTGGGGAATGATTGGAGTGAGGAGAAGCAGTCCTGATGCTTCAGCCACCCAGAGCTCTTGCTGGCTACAGGCAGCTTTTGCTTAAGTACCATGTTATCTCACCATTTGGGAAACAATTGGATGCTCTTGACTTAAAAGGACATTTTTCCTGTCTTTATGCCTCTGTTGCTTCTCCTACTCTTGTAGCAGTAATCCCAGAGGGCACCGTGCCTTGGGGTGAGGTTTCGAGGCACGGGGACCGCTCTGCTCTTCCTTGGCTCGGGATTCTTTCCAGCTGGGTCTGTACATACGACGTGTGTTCTCGCTTTGTGTGTCGCAGATTGTAGATCTCTTACTCACGCACGGCGCTGATGTGAACATGGCAGACAAGCAGGGGCGGACGCCGCTGATGATGGCTGCATCTGAGGGACATCTGGGCACAGTGGAGTTTCTGCTTGCACAAGGTTAGAGCATGTGCTTGGAAGTGTGTTGGAGACCGGCCATGGCGAGTCCCACCGCACTGCCTCCTGCACAGCTGGAGTTCGTAATGTCGGGGTGGGGATTGTAGTCCCGTTGCTGGATTGGGCGGTGGGGGAGGTTCTCAGCACCCTATCCTGCTTGTTGGAGAGCAAATCTGGAATATTCATAGTATTCATCTTGGCTGTCCAGTTTGTTGTCTGTGTTTGATGCTCACAGCCTCAAAACCACACATTTGAGTTAGAAAACAAAGTATCACAGATGCTTTGAGCATCGAGTTAAGAATATGCCCTTGAACCATGCTCGAGGCTTTCCCCTTAGACCAAAATCAGCCAACGATGCGATCGAGCCATGGACATCGCCATGGACCAGGCAGGCGAGGCTCAGCCACAGGACCAGAGTCTGGGACACGTTTTAACACTTCCATCTTCAGTGCTCCTGTCGTGGCCCGTGTTTTTGACACTTAACGTCAGCAGGAGGGTGAGGCCCAGACAGGGATTTGGTATACCTGTTGAAAATAACAGAGTTGTTCTGAAGATAGTCTGCTCTTCGGCTCTGCGCTCACCGACTGACTTTGCTCAGTACTTTCAGTGTAATGCCTCTCCTTCGCTGGGAGTTACTCAGTCAACGAACACGTTTCGTGTTCAGTCATTTCTGCTGTACGTGTTTGAGGTGTCAGAACAACACGCTGCTGGAGCCTGTGTGAACACCATTAGTTCTTATTTCTGTAACTCCTTGGATACTTCTTTTTCTTTTCTGACAAATAGCCAATGTTTGTTTGGGTAATATTCCATTCTTTTTTGGCTGGAAATAGCATTTCATTCTTGTACTATTACTTAATATTTTTATTTCAGGTAAGATCCCTGTTTGGGAAGGGATATTTTCTTCATATCGTAAGTGACTGTGTCTGACCTCTTAGCCAAAACGTGAGACACTTCAATATTTTACGTGGTAGTTGTAAGAACTTTTTTTCACTGTAAGTTGCCAGGCTTCCAAGAACAAGTTTCTCATTGCCTGTCTGTCCTGAGCCACAGGCCAGTGGGGTCCTGGCTGCTCAGTGCTGTAACCTGCAAACAGGGGTCAGTTTGAGGCATGGATCTCTTATCAATTAATTCCATTCATTCTTTTATCATAATCTGGGGGGTTTTAAATTTCAAATTAACACTCTTCTTGTTGTAACATGACCCCTTTTGCAGCTTGACTGAATCTGTGTTAAAAGTTTAAAACAAGTGATTTTTACCAGATTTGAGAACTGTGTGTGTTGCTTAAGACTGGTTCAGTGGAGTGAAAATACCAGATAATCTGATCCTGGCTATGGGATCACCAGCAAATGGGCATAATATTTCCCTGGCTCTTTGGACACAGAGAACCCAAGAAGTCAGAAATATGAACATCTTTTTTACTTTAAAAGGTATGTTCTTCTCAGTAGCGTAATAAACTCCACTAAATATGCTGTAACACATGGTCCTCAAAAGTTAGCTCAAGCCTGGGCAGAGTACAGTGATATATGGTGTATTTTAATTAAAGTGGCTTTGACAATCCTGTTCAATGTTTCATTAAAATCAAAGTGCGTGAATCATAAGCCATAAGCGTTAATTAGTGTGTTGCAAAGCAAATCTCATTTGACTGTACTTGATTAACACAGTCAGCGTTTGTAAACACTTTTTATTAACAGAGTTGCAGTCGTCAACTGCATCAATCTGATGCAACAACATCGATCTGAAATCCAAATTTTTAGAGGTACCTACTGCTCTCGCAGTACTTCACCCAGCAGTAACGGATGTGTGAACGGTGAATTAAACTCTCCTGGTAGCAGCTCTGCTACAGCTGATACTATATGGATTTGTGTTACACAAAGCAAAATAATTCTTGATGCTGATTCCATTTGGAGAAAGCCTGATTCTGCATCTCATTCTCCTGCAAAAATCAATCCCTCGATGTTTTTACTACCTTGGGGTACGTGTGGGTGCTGCTTCTCCCTGTTTGTGCCTCTGACACACAACGCTGAGCCTCGTCCCCATGGTAACCCTGCCCGGGCACTACAGCTTCGCATGCATCCTCTGCACAGAAAGGATCCGACCGTCCTGGCCAGTCCTGGCCAGTCCCTGCTGCTTTATGATGCTCCAAGTGTCAATCATTTCGTTGTTTCTCCAGCTCGCTCATTGCCGTGTGCCTACTGGGTAACGTATTAAAACATCAACTCTTGCCTGTAGGCAGTTAATTGTGTTAGGGGAAGAGCAGCCCAGCCCTCCTCAGCACCAAGCTGGGTTTACCCAGACAGAATCTGCAGCAGGGATCGATCCCATGAGCTCACCTTAAGCCGTTTGCCCTCGAAACCATCAGTTTGGTTCATGTCCAACTGCCTCAACGCTCAATAGGTCAGACATCCCCGAAGGAGCGCAAGACGCCTCGAGTCAGGCAGAGGTTCTGGGAGCCACGGCCGCATCGGGAGCTCGGCGTTTCTGAGGAGCTCGTGCCCAGCCTGCCCCGGAGCAGCGTTTTGGCAGTTCTGCAGCGGTGCGCGTTGTCCGCTCGCTTAGACCTTCGGCTTGCATTGCTGCGGGGGTGCCCTGAAGTCTGTGCGTGTCACCCCGTGGTATGGTGTGTCTCTTCCACTGGACTGGGAAAAGAGCGGGAAGGATGAATGATGATATGGCTTTCCAGAAGTCCCTCTTACTGCAGGAGCTTTTTTGCCTGCTCCAGAAGAGTCAGATGGAAAGCACAAGAGAAACTTTGATGGTTTAATGGCAAGAAAGTAGCTGGTAAAAATGAGAAGGAATGAAACGAGGCTTTATCCTGCTTTTCTGAGCCAAAGTTGGCCGTGGGTCGGTTGAGGCTCATCTGGAGGGCTTTCACAGAGCTTCACAGAGGTTCCTGGGTGCAATGTGGGCAACGTGAGAGAAGGCTGGCAAGATGCTGGGAGTTTGTTGTCATCCCTTAGCTGGTGCATTTGGGCTGCTGTGCGCTTCTGTCCCTCCTTGGCACACCACATCACCCCAGATGCCGTTTGCCACCTCCCTCGCTGGCACGACACGCAGTGAGCAGGATGCTGCAGCTGTGCCGAGAGCTCTGGGCGGAGGTTTCCGAACATATCCCGAGTGAATGTTCATGTGTTGTGCTCCTCCGCAAACAAAAACTTGTGCAAGCTGGAAGACCTGTCAGTTTGCTGTCAGCTGGGAGATGTGTGCTAACCAGGGATATGTCAGCTGGGAGGAACGGGAAGGTTCAGGAAATTTGCATTACTCCTCCACTTGCTCAGCTTTCTGGAGCCGGTGAAGGTCTCACGCTGGGCAGTTTAGAGTTTACCTACAGGAGAAAAATACTGCAGCAGCAGTTCATCCCAGCCTGCTGGCAGGAGCATCCCGCAGGTAGCCGCATTCCTCAGAGGAGCAGAGCCGGTACGGATCTCTTCTGCACGCTCAAGAGCCGGAGCCCTGCCTGTGCCATGGCAACAGGAGTTGTCTTCATGCCACGAAGAGGAGTGTTCACTTAATGCTGCCGCTCACATCTCATATGCGTAGCCGTATGCCGTATGAAGCAATACTGACCCGTTGGTATGGCAGCGCGATTTCTTCATCCAAGAAAATGTCAAGTCCCTCTCTCCTTGGCTTGCAGTTGGCAGTAGTTTATCCCAAAATGTTGTATTTATATTGGGTAAAGTTCAGGGAGAAATACTGCTGGAAACTGTGTTGATTTGGGTAAAGGGGAGGGGAGCAAAGAGGGGAAAATACGTGCGTTTTTAGAAGAACTGAGCTGAACTGACTTCGTTCCCCTTGGTACGCCATGACCTGCTGAAACAGCAAAACAGTCTTCCTCTCTGACTCACGCAGGCTGAAATGGGTCTTGATTAATTAAAAAAAAAAAAAACAACAGTTAAAAAGAAAGATTGATGTCTCAGACGAGGGATGTCAAACCCACCCTGCTGCTCAGAAGATGTTTGCCAGAAAAGCCTACGGAGCTAGGTGCGAAAAAGTTTGCAGCTTGGTGTGAATAAACTCGTTTGCCACAGTTCCTATCAGTGCATTTGAAGTTGCTGTGGAGGGTGGGATCCGCGATGGGAGAAACGTTAGTAAAGTAATTAATAATCATGTAGATAGCTCTCTAAAAATAAGCTGTCGTCACTAAGCAGATGGTTTGTTGTATCGCAGTGCTCAAGAACAGAGCTCTTAAGTGAACTGGTGCTGGTTCTTTCAGGTGCCTCCATTTCTCTGATGGACAAGGAGGGCTTGACAGCGCTCAGCTGGGCTTGCCTGAAGGGTCACCTCTCTGTGGTGCGTTCCCTGGTGGAGAACGGAGCTGCCACCGACCACGCGGATAAAAACGGACGCACTCCGCTGGACCTGGCAGCTTTTTACGGCGACGCAGAGGTGGTAAGTGGCCTGTAATACATGCACAAGAAAACCAGCAGTTGGTGTAAAAGCCTTAAAATAGTACAATTTGGCTTGATGTGGCAATAAGCATATAGAGTCCTGGCCCTCCATACGTGCAGGCGCTTCCACAGAGGACAACACATGGGAGTGTTGTACCCTCAGACGCTATAGAGGTGGCTTTAGCCCAGACAGTGTGGCTTTTGCTGGTACATCCTCAGAGGTCTCGCCCAGGAGCAGAACTGACTGTTGGGCTTCTCCTTGCAGGTTCAGTTTCTGGTGGACCACGGGGCCATGATTGAGCACGTTGACTACAGCGGGATGCGCCCTCTCGACAGGGCAGTGGGGTGCCGCAACACCTCGGTCGTCGTCACTCTCCTGAAGAAAGGAGCAAAGATAGGTAGGGACAAGGGGACAATCCGCCGTCAGCTCTGTGCTCAGGCAGGACTCTGAGCAGTGGGGCTGGCTTCCTAGAAAATAGAAGCGTAATGCAGAGGCAGCCTCAGCCCCAGCTCCTGCTTCGTACTCCGAAAGCAGCCGGCGAGTCACGACTGCCTTGTTCTCTTTATTAAAACGGGGAATATTTTTTTTTGCTGTCGTATTCCTTAGCAAAGTTAATCAATAAACCACTGTTTCTTTGGCAAGGTCTTTCCTCTGGTAATGCTTTTTCTATCTTTACTAGTCTGAGTCGAGAAACGTACTATGTCCATGCATTGCTGTGAGCTGCTGCATTCACTTGCTCTGTGTGTACTTTCAGATCTTAGTGTACCTGCACTGCGCCTCACAGCTGCTCACGTTACGTTTTCCTGTGAAAAGGGATTTTGCTGGTGCATTGGCTTCTTTGCTGCCTGCCTCTCACAGCTGCTTTTTTCCTTTCTTTTTTTTTTTTCACCTTCATCCATTTTTTTTTTCCCCTCTCTCCTACAACTTTTTGTTTTCTCCTTTCTTTGAAGGTTGTCAGACGTTACCGAGTCGCCCACGAGGTATATCTCATTGCTGTCAGCATCAGCTTCGATCTGATAGCTTTGTCAGCCTTGCTTTCTCCTGTTTGATTTAGCCTGCATGCGTCCCCAACACCTCTAATCTTTTAATTTACCTCACCTTCAAATAATTTTTTTAATGACTGTTGCAGAGAATAACTTGAACTCAAAAACTAACCTCCTTCCCCCAAAATGTACTGAATCTACTTATAGAATATTGTTGACTTATTCTTCACCCACACTAATGAGTTGTCCCCAAATTCTTGCGCCCTCCCTTCCCTCCCAGTACTAGTCCTTGAGATGACAACTGGCTCTGCACGGGCGGACCCCCGCGCAGAGCCAGCGTGTCCCCGGCCCAACGGACGGCTTCGGCACCAGCAGCACTTAGACACGGCCTTTCCTTTGTCGTATTTTCCACCTTAATGGATTCTCTACTGTAGTATTTCACATCTTGTGAAGCTGGAAATCACAATCCACTTAAACACCAAACGCCTGTCGACAGTCGAACTGCAGATTTCCTAGTACACTTCCAGAGATTTTAATTTAGAAACGCTTTTATGTAACCACTCTGATTTTTCCTTTTGAATACGTTTTGTTCCCCCCACCCCAGCTGGTTCCACAATCGGCACTGCCCTCTTGTGGAAATGGCTCCCGTCATTTCCCAGGCCATCGTGGTGGTGGTGATTAGGATTAGCCTTAATGACTGCAAAGGAAACCCATTGCAATGTGGATGACGTTAATTTAAGTGCGAGAGGAATTGTCAGCTCAATCATTTGGAGCGCTCTGCCCTTTGACCATGCCAAGTTGTTCTCTCCAGCAGAAATTCCCACCCCAGGATATTTTTTCCACCCAGCTTCCTACCACCCTTGCATTGTATGAGTTTTTTACCCATCATGCATCCTGTACACTACAGGTCCAGCAACATGGGCGATGGCAACCTCCAAACCAGACATCATGATCATCCTGTTGAGCAAGCTGATGGAGGAGGGAGACATGTTTTATAAGGTGAGGAGAGTGGTTTTGGAAAAACCGAACAGATGCAGCTTGCAGTGCAACCTTGTGTGAGGTTTTGGGGCTGCTGCCTTAACCCACGGCAAGTAAAAGCTACCGCTCGCAGCATTCCTGGTGTTGCAATCTGTTTGGTTTTGGTTAGTGGGGCTGGGGAGGGGGAGACTGATTGCCCAAATCTGTAACGAGGCTGAGGAAAAGCCAAGTCTCGCTGCATTCTGGGTTTGAGCCAGCACTTCATTTCCTCTTTGAAAACACCAGAACCCAAGTGTTTTACAGAGATTCGGCGTGCTGATGTCATTGCATCAGATCTGGCAGTGTTATCGTTACCTAGCAGACTCACTGCCGTGGAACGAGGCGACAAGATAGTGTATCCCAGAACAACTCGTAGAAGAAACTTTTTGCAATGAAAACAGATTGTCAGGACACAGATGGCTTTGTCGTGTCCTTTAGCCCATGGGAGACGTTCCACCGTTGCAGTTAGAGAGTCTTTTTTGCTCTGTTTATTTTAAACCGATCTTTAAAGCCTGTAGATTTGCACACACACACAAAATGTGTAAGTACAACAATGATTCACTGTTAGGCTCTAAGGGTGAAGCAGAAAATATGCAAAGCTGGCATTGTAACTGGAGTTACCTGCCAGAGATACACGATACAGCTGAGAAACCTGAGTCTACAAGGTTTTAGAGCTTACTGTTCGTAGCTGCAAAATTTATGTCTGGGTCATCACGAATCGCATGCGTCCTAGATCCCATTTTGCCCTCTTTCTTTCACCCGAGCTGCCATGGCTGCCCCCCAGGGTGCAGATCATCCCATCCCAGAAATAGGTGCCCAAAATAGAAAAGATGAGTCACCCTTTGAAGGTGACTGTTGCGTCCCAATAACTATAAAAGGAACCCAATTGACGGGCTTAGATGTAGACACCTAATTTTTAGACGTCTAAAGTCCAGGGAGATGAATCTGAACCCGTTTGTCCAACTTCAGAGCTACTTCGCTGCCATTACATTTGTCTTTGCTACTGCAAAGCCTTCTCTGAGCCCCAGGAACTCCACCTGAAGTCCCACGCTGCGTATTCTTTACCATCCCTGGGGCTTATTAAGCTCTGGGGGTAGGGTGGTCTCCAGAAATGGGTTACTGCTCACCCAGCTCAGAAGTCCATCCATCCAGAAAGCAGATGGCGTTGTGTGAAGTTAACATAACACCGTTTCCGCTGTGTTTCCCGCTGTAGCGTGACAACTCTGTACGAAGTGGGAGAGCTCAACTTGCACAAGGCATCAGCATTTCCAGATCATGTGTTCCCTTGATCAAATGTTCTGGTTTTCCTTTCTAGAAAAGAGCTAAATAGTGAAGTCATGTTACCTTAACCACCTAAAACATTCGTGGGGTTGGTGAGTGAGTTCTCTGCGGTGAAGTAAACTCAACCCAAGGATGTGTTTTGACATATTCTCCTTCTATTAGAAAGGTAAAGTGAAAGAAGCTGCCCAGCGCTACCAGTATGCTCTGAAAAAATTCCCCAGGGAAGGGTTTGGAGAAGACCTGAAAACCTTCCGTGAGCTGAAGGTGTCCCTCCTTCTCAACCTCTCCCGATGTCGAAGGAAAATGAACGTAAGTCTCACTCTGCGTGGCCTTAAGCGCAAGCTGCCAGCTCTGTCCGTGTACAGAGACATGTCCATTCTGTAATCAGGCTGTGACCTCTGAGATCTCTCCTCTAACCTGGTTGTCCTTCACAGAGCACTGACATTTAGTAATTTGACAGGAGTAAGGATTTAATATGCATTTCTGATGATTAAAATTCATCGCTGTGTTTATAGCTTTTTGAATCTTTCATTACTCCCTTTTGATGATGATGTGAATTGGGGGTGGAGACATTTTCCAGATTTCTAGGGCAGCAGTGAGGGAGGAGCCAGGAGATGTGCTCCTCTGAATACCAATTAATTTAAAATGAAGGAGCATATGCTTAGGGGGCTCGCACTTCCCCAGGGCAGTGACTCATGCAGAAACCACCCCCACATACTCCTTCTCCTCCCAGAACTGCCAAATCACTGTCACTCTCCCCGCTCCCATCCAGCAGCATCTAGCGACCAACTCCCGCAGCATGCCTGTTCTTCCAGCAGAACTTCCACCTCCCCCTTGCTCTGCGTGCAGAGGCTTCACCTCTACAACTTAGTCTCCATGGTCTCCAAAAGTGAAATCTCCGCCGAGGCCATGAGCCAGCGAAGATTACACTGGAGGGGAAGGGGGAAAGGGGATTTTTGTGGCACCTTCATTGCTTTCAGCTGTGAGGGAGAAAGATGAAAAGCAATGGAAGTAAAATCTTGGTGCTGGTGAACGAACAACGCAGTTTGTAGAAAAAGTGTGAGCCCTCTCTTTAAACAAGCCGGCTCACAGCTAAACCTGGGCTTTAAAGGCAAGATCTGTGGTTGGTCGTTAACTGTGGAATCCCAGGTTTTGTGCTAGAATACTTCAGAGTGTCTTAGTTGCTCCTGCAGTTTTCGCATCTGTAGATGAGACCATAAAGGTGCCTTGCCTTCATTCCCAGTTTAGTCCGCTAGACAGTATCTCTTCGGTAGCTGCTACTGAAGGTACAAACAAAAGTATGAGCTTCCCCAGACAGGACATCCAGATAGCAAGCTCCAGTGTGGACACTTGAAGGGAGATTGAACCTCACCTTGGGCTCAACTGGCCTTACTTGCTCCTGGGTGGCTGCTCCATGCAGTCCAGGTGGCCATCGTGCAGTCCAGGTGGCCATCGTGCAGTCCAGGTGGCCATCGTGCAGTCCAGGTAGCCATCATGGGCTCACAAACTTCATTTCTAGAAGATGGACTTTGTTTATTGAGTTTTTGAGCAAATCAGGAGTTCTTTGGTGGTTTCTTGCAGAACTGCTCAGGGTCGTAGCCCAGGTTTGGTTGTGAAATGAAAGCCCCTCCACGGGGAGAAGGTTGTATTTGCAAGTGCTGAGCTGAGCTCAGCGGTACATGAAACAGCTGGGACAAGGCAAGGGAGGACAGCTGGCAGGGTTTGCGCCATGGCTGATGGCACTGCCACTCAAAAGCACCCAGGGCAGTGTCCATCCCATGCTGTCACCCTCTCCTTCCTCACTCCCACACGAGTCTCTCAGATGAGGTGGAGGGCAGAGGCCGGGAACAGCGGGATGGATGGCACTGGTAGGACACCTTTGCCAGGCAACTCCTGTTTGTAGCTACTGAGGTATCATAGTCCCTTCATGGGCAGTTTTATTCAGCCCCTTCAAAGTATGTCAGTGTGTTGCAAAGTGGGAAGCAGAGGGCGTGGGAAAGGTTTCCTATTGCTCTGAACCATGGAAAAAAATCTTTCATGAGATTACATTCCAGCCTCTGAGAGACCAGATGTTTCCTCAAGACTGTAGGTTGTTGGAGAGGGATTGTATGCACTTGTTGGGGACACAATCATTGAGAACGGAGCCAGTGGCACGCTGGCCTCTGTGGGTGCTGACAGCATCCGGCATTACAAGAGGACTTTGAGTCTTTGGACGTGCTGTTGTAGCTCTCTGGCTGTAAATGATGTTGAATCCATGTGAAACATTCCAGTGCCATCAAGTTTTCCATGGTATATGCACAAAAAAGTCCATATTAAGTTTGTTTTCTTCCCAAAAGACTGTATATATTTTTATTTCTATATCTATTCAGTTACTTACCTGCACACCTATTGTAATGACAGGATTTTGGAATGGCGGAGGAATTTGCTACTAAAGCACTGGAGCTGAAACCGAAATCTTATGAAGCTTACTATGCAAGAGCAAGGGCCAAACGCAGCAGCAGGTGAGGAGAGAGAGAAATGCAAGGGGCTGGTCTCTTCGAGCCTGGCCACACCGATGTAGGTATCCACCCTGCAAAACTGTACCAGTGTCCCCAAGGGACGAAATGGCAAAGGAACATGCGTTAATGAGATTACAGGCCTCTCAAAAGTCCAAAGTAGCACCCTTCCTCATTTGGTAATTCCTGGAGACAGCTGAATGCAAATGTTTTGAGAGTTTCATCTTAGTTGAACTTTGCCTGAACATCTTACTACACTGGAAACACCAAAGTTGGGTGTTCTGTAGAAAAATACACTTTAGTTCAACCACAGCTTGGACTTGAAGCAAAATATGAGTCATGGAAGCCCTGTGGCCTGTGTTATGCAAGAGGGCAGACTCATTCATCACGGTGATCTCTTCTGGCCTTAAAATCTATGAATCTCCCTGTCCTACGGCACTTTTTGCAAGGCAGGAACTGCTGAGTAGCTGTGCGGTGACTGTGCAGGCAGACGCCACCCGGTGAGCCTTCAGCCATAGCTTCTGCTGAGTGCTGCAACCAGCTTCTAGAGCGCTGCCGCACTGGGACCTCTCTGCAGCTCAGATGGAGCCTGGAGGCTGCCCTCATTAACCTCCCTGAAGGCTAAAAGATGAGCGATTAGATTAATTTCCAAACCGATCGATGCCGTTCCTAAACGAGCAGGAGGGCTTGCTTTAGAGTCCAGTGCTCAAGGGCTGGACACACTCTCACTGCACGTGTCTTGGTTGTAAGCGGCAGCCAAAACGCGTGGCGTGGCAGCGCAGAGCATCGCCAGGAGCCAGGGGGATGTCCAGTCCACCGGTGTCCACCGCAGCTCAGCAGGAAACACCAGCACCATCTGACCTTCCGTGCTGGAGGCGATGTGTGGGTCAGGGCTCCTGGGCCCGCTGACGCTGCGCTGCCGGGTCTTGCTGTGGGAGGTGAAGCCGTGACTTTCTGTTGTGCAGAGAAGTCCTGCTGGCTGAGCCACGCTGACCTAATGCCTTTCCCTTCATGGTTTCCCTCTCCATTGTTTCCGAAGCACTTATAAGGAAGCTTAAGAACCCGGTTCCTTTCCAGATGATATCAGCCTCCCCACACACAAGCATCCTTTTCTCCCCAGGTTTCTCCAGCAGCAACCGTCACCACTTTGGCTTTTCTTCCCTATTTCCCAGCTCGTGCCCAGCAGCATCCCTGGGGTCAGAACGGTCTGGGGGACAGGAGGCTTCTCCGTCCTCCACCTGGCTTTCAGCAGCTTGTGTAAAACCTTAGGCTGGTGTTGGGTGGTTCTGGGGAGTTTTGTCTGTGATCATCCCCCCCAGATGACAATCGTGTTCAAACAGATGGTTTTGCTCAGGAGCAAACAGTGTCCCTGTAAATGACAACCCCCTCCCTGGACCCCCACCTCTCTTGGGCTGGCCGTTCCCTTGCAGAGGCTTCACTGAGGGGCTCGCAGGCTCCCCAGCGTCGCTAGATTCCTGCGTTCTGAAGAAGTTACCCAAATCCATTGCAAAATTAGAGCGGCAAACCTTGCCTAAAGCGCTGACCCGCGGGAGCCCCTGAGCTCCGGAGCCAGCCCTGACGCTGTGTGGTCTTGGCGTCAGGCAGAACTTAAATTTTCACTGGCGTAAGCGGCTGCAACTCCGTGAAAGCTGCGCTTGTTTACAGCAGCAGTGAGCTTGGCTCTTAGTTATCGATGCGTTGGTTTCCCCTTCGCTAAAGGAAGGGCAAAGCTCGTGGTGGTGCCGTGAGCAGTAATTAATTAGCTTGTAACACACTGCAGAGGACAGACGGCTTCGCTAGTCTGGGTTGTGCCATCGCAGGGCTCTGGTCCCCTTTTCCCCAGAATGGCTGGCAGTGTTTTCCTTCAGTTTGGATAAAATAAATCCAAGGGAGGCACATAAAGCAGAGTTTGAGAGGTGCAGCCGGCGGTAGCAATCACAGACATCTCTCTCAGTAACACGGACAAGCCACTTAACCCTCAGGAGCCTCAGAACGGCTCTGTTCAAATCCAGAGTAATTTCAGTTCTCATTTCTGTCCCTTTGTCAAGCAGGCAGTTTTCAGCAGCCCTGGAGGACCTGAACGAGGCCATCAAGCTGTGTCCCAACAACCGTGAGATTCAGCGGCTGCTGATGCGGGTGGAAGAGGAGTGCAGGCAGGTACAGCAGCAGCAGCAGCAGCCGCCGCCGGCGCCGCTCCCGGTGGAGCCTGAGCCCGAAGCCCAGCATGAAGAGCTCTATTCTGTGCAGGATATCTTTGAGGAGGAATACCTCGAGCAGGATGTAGAAAACATTTCCATTGGTTTGCAGACAGAGTCCAGGCCAAACCAAGGGCTGCCCATCATCCAGAGCCCACCTCCATCCCCAGCTCACAGGGACTCAGCCTATATTTCTGGCTCACCTCTTGGCTCTCATCAGGTCTTTGATTTCAGGTCCAATAGCTCCGTGGGTTCACCAACCAGGCAAGGGTACCAGTCCACGTCTCCTGCTCTGTCTCCGACGCACCAAAACTCACATTATAGACCCAGTCCTCCGCACACGTCCCCTGCTCACCAGGGCTCCTCTTACCGCTTCAGCCCACCTCCTGTCGGAAGTCAGGGGAAGGAATATCAAAGCCCACCACCTTCTCCTCTTCGTAGAGGTCCTCAGTATCGCGCCAGCCCCCCAGCAGAAAGCATGAGTGTTTATAGGTCACAGTCCGGTTCCCCGGTTCGTTACCAGCAGGAACCGAGCGGAGTCAGCCAGCTCCCCGGTAGACCGAAGTCTCCGTTATCCAAGATGACGCAGAGGTCCTTCCAGATGCCGCAGCTCCCCGTGGCCGTGCCGCAGCAGGGGCTGAGGCTGCAGCCAGCCAAGGCGCAGATCGTGAGGAGCAACCAGCCCAGCTCCGCCGTCCACTCGAGTACTGTAATCCCAACCGGTGCTTACAGCCAGGTTGCGCACTCGATGGCCAGCAAGTACCAGTCGGCGTCAGGGGACATGGGGGTTAGCCAGAGCAGGTTGGTCTACCAGGGCTCCATCGGTGGAATCGTAGGTGACAGCAGACCTGTGCAGCACGTTCAGGCGAGCCTCAGCGCGGGAGCGATCTGTCAGCACGGAGGGCTGGCTAAAGAAGACCTTCCACAGAGACCGTCCTCGGCGTACAGGGGGGGTATGAGATACAGCCAGACACCTCAGATCGGGCGAAGCCAGTCCGCTTCCTACTATCCGGTGTGTCACTCGAAGCTTGACCTGGAACGTTCTTCCCTCCCCGCCAGCCAGCTGGGCTCTCCAGATGTGTCTCACCTCATAAGAAGGCCCATCACAGTTAATCCCAGCGAAATAAAGCCTCACCCACCGACTCCGAGGCCCCTGCTCCACTCTCAGAGCGTTGGCCTCCGCTTCTCTCCCTCCAGCAATAGCATCTCCTCCACCTCCAACCTGACTCCCAACTTCCGCCCTTCTGCTTCGATTCAGCAAATGGAGATTCCTCTCAAGCCAGCTTACGACAGATCGTGCGATGAACTTTCTCCGGTCTCTCCCACGCAGGGGGGTTACCCCAGCGAGCCAGCCCGTTCCCGGACCACGCCGTTCATGGGAATCATAGATAAAACCGCTCGGACTCAGCAGTACCCCCATCTCCATCAGCAGAACCGGACCTGGGCTGTGTCGTCAGTGGACACTGTCATTAGTCCTACGTCTCCTGGCAACCTGCCCCAGCCCGAATCATTTAGCCCGCCTTCTTCAATCAGCAACATTGCCTTTTATAACAAAACCAACAATGCACAGAATGGCCATTTGCTAGAGGAAGACTATTACAGCCCCCATGGGATGCTGGCCAATGGGTCCCGGGGAGACCTCCTGGAGAGAGTCACCCAAGCCTCCTCGTATCCCGACGTCAAGGTGGCAAGGACACTGCCTGTGGCGCAGGCCTACCAGGACAACCTGTACAGGCAGCTCTCCAGGGACTCCAGGCAAGGGCAGACATCCCCAATCAAACCAAAGAGACCATTTGTGGAGTCTAATGTGTAAAAGACGCTTGTTGGAGTAAGACCCTCATGTTTTCAGCACACACTTCCAAGCTTGATTTCCATGCATATTATTATTAATTTTATTTCTCTTTGGTAGCTACATGACCGAGTTTCTCCAGTACTTTGTGTGGTGGTCAGACAGCCATGCACGTGCTCCAGCCCTTTCGTTGCCCAGCTGACCGTGAAGCCAACATCAGCCGAGCCAGTATCGTTTGCCCAATTCCAGCTAAGTTCCCAACCAGGATATCTTAGTACGTGGTGCGGGGTGGTCCAGAAATATCCCCTACGCAGCGGGAGGTAACCAGCTCATTTCAAGAGACACTCGCGTTCGATATAAATCGGTTTCTTTTGTCTCGATGAGCTCTTGCTCGGTTCTGATGGGAATTCCTAGCGGGAGCAGAGCAGGGATCACAGGAGCCTTTCCCAAGGCTGCATCCGCAGGTCCCCGTGCCAGCCGGGTGGTTTGGCTCTCGGCCCCCGAAGAGCAGATTAGCCGCAGCGAGCAAGGGCGCGATGTGTTTTCATACCCAGTAGCTATGCACAATAACCATCCTGCTTCGTCTGGTTTATAGCGGTTTGATCCGGAGTGGATTCCTTCGTTGTTTAATCGTGTCATCGGCCAGAAAGGGTGGGGATCACGCGATGCTTCGGCACGTCACAAGCGACCTGCCGGGTGCCCCGACGCCGAGTTGCTCTGGGGCGTTGGGCAAGCGCTGAGAGGTTAAAGTTGGCCCTTGGCGTGCGTTGTGATCAGCCGAGGGGACTGGCCGGAAGCCTCCCGCGCATGAACTGGGATTGCAACAACTTCTTCTTCACGCCGTCAGCTGGCGACTGCACCTCACGCACGGCGCCGCGTTTCACCGGGAGGGTTTCATGTTGGGGGGTTTTCATGTTGGGGGGTTTCATTCGGTGGGGGTTTTTTTACTTGCAAGGAAGCAAAAATCTGACTTAGAAAAATGGTATTCAAGGAGGAAAATTGCAATTTTAATTGTTTTTCTTTTAATGTTTTGATGATGAGGATGCATAACGCGACGCGATAGTTCCCGAGGCAGGAAGGGTCCTTCTGCAAAGCCAGCCCTGCAGCATCCCTTCCCTTCGGCTCGCTCCCGCCCGGGGAGCCAGTGCCGTAGCGAGGGCTGCGCTCCTCTGAGGTCTGTTCCCGAAACCTTGGGGAGCGATTGCCGTGCTCTGTACCTGTGAATGGTAGAGACTGTGTTTCGCTTTTTGAGGACCTGTAGTTAAAAGAGAGATATTTATAATTAATTTATGCAGTCTGTTTCAGGACATTTTTTGGATTGTTTTTTTCCTATGATTTTATTTTTTTTAATCAAATGCAAATCACATCGAGACAGTGTGAAAAGCAGGGGACGCTTCGCAAATCCTTTTATAGGATTTTCAATAGTTTTTCAATTGTTCTCTGCATTTTTTTGGGAGGTGGAGGGACTTTCTTTACAGATTCATTTACTACTGGTGGGTTTGTAATCTGCCTTTTCGGTTACTGAGGGCGAAGGGTGGGATGATCGGGGGGGGAGAGCTTGTTTTAAAGCAGAATAGTGCCTGTTGCCCGTGCTGAACCTCACTCATATCAACGCTTAAGGGCGATTTCAGTGCTGAGCGGGAGGGGCGATACCTTTCGGTGTTTCCAAAGGGCTATGCGAATAGATGGCAAGACTTCTTGAACCAAATCACAGGGTCCAACCTCCGCTGGTGTAAATGAGCATATCCCCAGTGCGACATCACTGCAGCTACATCCTTTTACACCAGATAAGGGCTTGGCCCGAAACTCTTTAGCAAACCCTGGCTTTGATGGGGCTTTTTTGTTTTCCTGTGTGTGGATCGGCACACCTCGTTGCTGTTTCGTTGCCTCATTCGCTCAGAGCAAACTGGGACGTGCACACCTCGGGACGACGGAGGCTTGTGTCTCATAGACACGTTGAGAGCGTTCGGGGGGCGATTTCTCCATGGGGTCTGGAGATTTTTCTGCTATTTGGTGTTTGTCCAAGCCAGTATTGGGATTGAGGTTGGTGTTTTCTTTCTCGAGGTGCAACCCAGTGCTGACTCTTCTTTATTCCAGGGCTCTCTAAAGTGGGGTTGACTGGGAGAGCCCTCGGTAGGGTGGACTCCCCGCGGCCGCGGGGACGCTCAGCTCCGTGCACTATCTATCTCCTTGCAAAGGGGATGTGATGATTTTTTTTTTCCTCTTATCTTCTGAAGCAGCGTGTTCTGCGTTGTAAGGAATAAACAATTTCTTCCCCTCCACATACAGTGCACCTGTAGCTAGGCCACGCGTATCTGTGGGTCTGGAGTGGCACCAGTCGCTTTGCTCAACGCCTCCCATCCTCCAGCTTTCTGATCGAGTGAGTGGCTTCCTACCTTTAGTTGCTTCTTTGAAAGGAAAAAGTAACCCAATTCAGCCCCATCCCTATTTTACGTGGCCGAGCGAGACGCGCTACGGCCCTGAGCCGGTTCTCTCCGCTGAGATGCAAACGGGTCGGTCCGAGAGCAGCAATGGGAGAACTGCCCGTGCTTTGCTTTGCTATTCACTGCCTTGTGCTCCCAGTTCTGCCCTTCCGAAACGTCCCCTCACAGCACTTCTGTGTAGAACTTTTGGGTTTATGAAGATGTTTTAAGGGAAAAAGAAAACAGCTCACACTTTTAAACACAAACACCAAGCTGAAAGAAGGCTTAAATACTGCGGCGTGCAGGTTTTTTCACAATACCACGTGTTACATTTTTCACAGGATTCTTGCACTAATGGTTTTCCATCTGTTCTCTCTGTAAATGGGTGCACTTTACTGTTTGAATTTGTTACTATGATAAATACTGGATATTTAAGCGTGAGTAGTGTCTTCATTAGAAAATAGCAAAACAGCTCTTGTCTCTTAGTGTATTTTTAAAAAAAAGGAGAAAAAAAGAAAAGAAACGAAGCAATGAATCATAACATTTATAGCACAAGAACTGACTCTTGTATATAAGCATCAACAGATTGAGTAATTTTTAAATACAAATTTATTTGCAGTGGTTTTAAAGCGCTTCCCCAGCAATTCTCTTAGGGACAGCTGAGGCAGGATGGCTGCTGTCATCCCCGGGTGGGTAAGGAGCACACCTCTCCCTGGAAAAGCCGTTCTTTACTCAGTCCCCCGTGTCCTCAAAGTCACGACTCGGATCTGGCGTGGACGAAAACCAGAGGCCGTTCGGTATGGTGCTGCGCGCGCGGTCCTGTCGCGAAGCGTGCCCCTGCACGTGTGGCTCGGTGGAGCGCGAGGCTCAGAGCTCACCCGGTGGCTTACACCCCGTCCCCTGGGGCGTCGCGTGAGCGCACGCAGAGTTTCAGACATGGTGCTGTCTCATCCGTCCGTGCTACTCATTTAATTACTGTTTGAGTAATTAAGATGTGGGGCGATGCCGCCAGCTGGCGCCTCCGGCCCCTTGCCGGCTGCGGTGGCACCGCTGGTGAGCCCCCGTTTTGCGAGAGAGTAGGATTCTTAGGTGCACTGAGTAAACCAGGTTCTTGATGACGTTGGAACCCCCGGGTTTGGTTCTTGGGGCGCGTTGGGTGGGCAGTGCTGAAGCCGACCCCTGTGTTTAGCTGACCTTCCCACCGGGCATCTCTCGTCTTCTGCCTGCAGCCACTCTGAGAGCTGGGTGTGCCGCCGCCAGGCTGAAATCTTCACGCCGGGTGTCCCTCGGTGGGGATTCGCTGGTTCTTGCTTTGTCTCCCAGGCTGGGAGGATGCTCTGGCCCTGGGGAAGGGACACCCGCTGGGCGGGGGGCTCTGAAGGGGTCCCCACCAGCCAGGCTGGGAATGGCATTGGAGGGCTTTGAAAAGAGTCTTCAGGGCGCACCTGAAGCGCTTTGGAAAGGGAGGGTTTTAAAGAGATCCCTTGGGACCCGTCTCCAGAGGCGAAGGCACCGCACAGCCTGAGCTGCCTCCTCTGCGTCACTGCTCAGGAGGGCGCAGGCTGCGCCAGCTCCCACAGACTGAGGCGTCTGTCCGTCCGTCTGTCCGTCTGCCGCCTGGCACCGGCACCCGCAGGTGGGTCCGTCCGAGCACTGAGCTTTTTGGTTTTTTTCTTTAACCTGGCTGTAAGAAAGGCGCTTGGCTAGTGTGAACATTGCTGTGTGCGCGTGGCGAGTACCTGAGCCGTACCTGGATCAGGTCCGGAACCAGGGTGGCTACTAAATGTGGAGCGATTCAGTCCCCTCGTACAAAGGTTGCTGTGTATTCAGGGTTACCCAGAAGAAGTCTAGCTAAAACCGAAGTGCCAGCTCCGCCTTATCTAGAGAAAAGCAAGCCGGCGTGCCTGCTCGTCCTCCGCCTTCCGTGCAGAGGGAGGGTCCGTGGTGAGCTGTCGTGAGCTCTTTGGTGGTTGTACTTTGCTTTAGCCTTGGGAATTCAAGATAACCCTTCTGCCGGGATTAACGGTGTTGAACCAAGGGCTTAGGGGAAGAGCTGTTGTACCCGCGGGGCCCTCTGCGGATAAATGCCTTCACCCCGTGCTGGTTGCTCTACGCAGAGTGGTTGGGGTGCGTGTTGGACACAAAGCACAACGGTTGAAAGTTAATCTGCGTTTTTTTTCAGAGTTGTGTGAATAATAATTGCTGGATTTTCATTCAATCAAACTCTTTTTTCTAATATAAACCACTAAGGGCTCAATTCTTTAGCAAGATGCGTTCGTGTCCAACTCCTGACTCTACAGCTGGATCTCACCGCAACTGTTACAGACCCACCCGAGAGAAAACACAGCTAGCGCGCCCGTCACCGGGAAGGCCAACGGACACCCAACCCATCCGCCGCATCCTTTCCTCCTGCTCACTTTCTAGCTGTCACGGTACTGGGGAGTCAGCAGCCGGGTCCCGTCCGACGGGATCGTATCCTATAGTCCTGAAAACAGAGGGCTGCTTTGCCAAAAGACTTTGTCCCTTCTGGGTGACGCTGCCGGGGAAGGCGGTGCGGCTGCGGGTCGTCGGGGTGGTGCCGGGTGGGTGGGAAAGCCTCACGCCCGGGGAATCGGGTCACTTCCCTGTGGGTCTGCCTCGCCGTGCACTGATAAGCCAGATGCGGAGAGCAGCACTGCGTGCCACGTAAAGTCCGTTGCGTGGCTACGCCGATAACCCAGAGACTCGTGTGGACTCTGCCAGTACTGCCGGTGTCATCCCTGTCCAGCCTTTTCTTTCCCATAGTGTTGCATTCAGCGTTTCGTCTCCCTTCTGTCTTCACATCCGAGAGGATCCCGGTTTGGTGCAAACACGTACAGTACACACACCTCGTGCTTTGTACAGTTCCCTGGTTGCCATCCTCCGAGACACTTGCTGGGAAGATCTTTAAGACACTTAAATTTTCCTTTAGCTTTTCTATAACTCTCATGTAAAGGACTTTCTCTGTACAGTATATTATTCAGTGCATGTTCTGTTCTCTCTACCGATATATTGAACACCACACAGTTGTGATATTGTGCAGTGGGAAGAGCAGCCCCTGCCGACAGCGGAGGCCTTCGCCTCTCATGTATAAGGAAAGAAGAAAACATATTTTTTCCTTTACTGTATTTGCTTGAGCAGAGTTTTCTTGTCTGTACATGTGAGCTGTGAGATAGATGTGAAAAGTTCAAAAGAATGCATTCCCCCCCCAATGTATACAGATTGTAATCTGTACAATGAAAACTGTATGTATGAAAAAATGTACTTATTTATAAATGGTTAACACTTGGAAACGGCGTCTGGCCTGGCGTTCTTCCCACGCTGCGGCGAGCGAAGGAGCGCGCTGTGGCGTCTCGGCCTGGCAGTAACCTGGGGGCGTCAGGACGGCGCGAGGGTCAGGTCCGGCTCTCATGGGAGGGGGGCAGGAGGGGACAGCGGCAGCGCTGGAAGCAAAGGGCCGTTGATGAAACGGGAGGGTGTGAGCACAGCTCGGTGCTGTGAGCGCTGGAGCCCTGCAGCTCCCCAGAGCCAGAGCGTCTGCTCGCCTCATCCCTGCCCCAGCCCAGGGCTCGGATTGTGGGGCAGCTGAAGGCCCCTCGCAGCTGCCTGCATCCCTCCTTCCAGCCTGGGCCGGGCTGGATGCACGGCGCTGGAAGGACGCAGCGCATTGGGGTGAGCAAAAACCTGCGGCGTGGGCTTGTGCCTTCGCTGCTTTGCGGCACTGGGATGGGGAGCGTCAGGTTTCCAGCGGCTTCACCCGCGTGGCTGCCTGTGCCGAAACCCAGAAGGGAGAGGGGATGCTTCCAGCAGTGGAGATGAGCCCACCTCAGGGATGCACCTCACGGCAGTGGGTCTCCCTGACTTCCACGGGCATATCCAGTGCACGGCCAGACCCTGGAGACGTCCCTGTGGGGTCTCTGACGCAGCCACTGCTGAGGCCTGCGGCACTGGGTGCACCGCACAGGGCCCGCATGGGACAATCCCATCCCGAATATCTGCTGTGCCCTTGGCAGCCCCTCTCCCAGCTGCCCACGGTGCGTGGGAGCTCAGGGGTACCCCAAAACCATGAGCTGGAGGAGGACAGGGTTAGCTGCAAACATTTATTAGTCGGGAGCATCCACTGTGCAGACGACACATTGCACAAGAGAGGAAAACATTTCGGACACGAAGACGCTGAACCTGCGCTGATGCTGGGCTGCTCGGAGCCCCCGGGGAGCCCTTGGAGGGGAGCAGCCCCCGCGCACGGCTGCGCTGGAGGGCGATGGGCTGCCAGCAACTGGGAAATCTGGGTGATGGCGAATGTCCCCTCCGTCCATCGGCACCGAGAACGGGCTTTGGGATTCGGCCACACATAGTGGGGACTTCTAGGCTCTCACCCCCCTGGTCCCCAGAGCAGAGCCTGGGGACCCCCGTCCTTCATGCTCCAGTGATGCTGCCAGGCCCTGCCCCTCCCTGCTGTCCTCGTGGGGCTGGGGGTAGGCTCGGGGGGTCACCAGGGGCTGTGTGGGGCAGAGCTGAGGAGGATTAAGGCCAAGCAAGGCTGAACCCAAGGGGCAGCGTTACACCAACAAGCGTGTCCTTCTCCAGCTGTCCTTGTCACTCAAGCCGGGCAGAGCCCCGAGGTGGGGTACACAAGGACATCCCACAGACACCACGGGGTGCCTGTGCCAGGGAACTGGGGACATCAGTGGCTGCCGCCACCGGGGCTGTCACCCTCCGTCAGGGTCTTGAAGTCCATGGAGAGGGCCAGCTCCTCAGCCAGCGGCGGGCGCTTCCAGTCGTCCCTTGTCAGCACGTAGCCCACCACCAACCCGAAGGCCACCAGCAGCACCCCCAGGGTGTTGGCCAGGACACCCTCGGGCACAAAGTGGCTGTAGGAGTCCCTGCGGGTACAGAGAGGGATGCTCAAGCCTCAGAATACGAGTGGCCTGTCCCTGCCCTGGCTGGGACCCCCTCCTCATCCTTTGAGCACACACCCTGGGAAAGGGCCTTTTCCTCCCAGTCAGAGCAAGAGGTGACTGCCTGGGTGCTGCTCGCTTTGGGGAGGGACACTCTTGGTGACAGCAGAGAAAATGGGGGGCACAGTCCTATGGTGGGGCTATAGGCAGCCCAGCCCCTTCCCTGCCAGATGTACTCCCCTGGCCACAGAGAGCTGGCTCCTGGGGTGCCCCATAGCTGTGCCCCACACTTCTGGGTCTGGGGGAGACCCCAATGAGCAGCTGGGGCCATCGCCGTGTCCTCCAGCTGTGAGGGGACATGAGTGTCCCCGGGGGGGGCTCTGAAAACACCTGGCTGCAGAGAGGTGATGCTGGGTATTTTGTCCCCATCCCCAAAGCAAGCTGTGGCAGGATCCGGCCCTTGTTAAACACCATCGGGGAAGTGACTCAGCAGCAGCTGAAGTCATCAAGTCATAAAGCCACTAAAGGCCTAGGGGCAGATTTAATAGCCATGGACCCACAGTCTGAGTAGGGCCCAGATTCTGCCCCACAGGGCTGGAGCAGCCCTTTGCTGGGGCTCTGGAGGATTTGGGGGGCTACCACCCTCCCCCCCAGCTCGGTCACCCACCTGATGTTGAAGAGGAGCATCTCAGTGATGCCCAGCAAGCAGGTGGCAATGGAGAGGGCAAAGAGGGCGATGCCAAAGAAGACGTGCTGGGATTTGTACCGGCCACGCAGCGAGAAGGAGGCGCCGGGGAACAGGAAGAACCCGCAGCCCAGGAGCCACTGCGGGGTGCAGGGATGTTACGGGATGATGCGGAGTCCCTTCTGCCCCGGGGCCCAGGGGCTCCCCAGCCCTCACCTGCAGGAGGTAGAGCACGAAGGCGGCCATCCCGCACCAGCTGTGCAGGCTGTACATGTCCGGGATGCCCTTGCTCCGGTGGGACTCAAAGACGGCGACGATGCCTGCGGAGAGGAGCCCGTTACCGCTGGGGCCGTCTCCAGCCCCGGCCGCCCATCCCGTCCCCGGCGCTGACCGACAAGGGCGATGACCAGCGCCAGGCCGTGGAGCAGCGCGTGCAGCGCCTTGGTGGAGCGCTTGGCCTCGTGCCTGAAGACCCGGTAGACCAGGAGAGCTGCCAGAGAGAGGGCAGGTGAGCATCCGTGGGAGTCCCCCCACCTCCCCGGCACCCCGCATCTTGCAGGGGTGCTGCACACAGGCTGGGGAGGGTGGGGGGTTCCCAGAGCATCTTCCCAGTGTCACTGGTCACCACGCTGTCCCCTTCGCTCCCCGCCCGGCTGCAGCTCCGGAGGCTTTGAAGGCTGTAGCCGGGTCAGGCCGCGTGTCCCAGGGCTCACCGTCACCTTGGAGGAAAACCATGCCCAGCACCATGCAGAGGGGGTGGACGTTGAACTGGAGCGGGCTGTCCCAGGCCACGCCGCCCCGGTAGCGGCCCAGCCAGGCGCCCGTGGCGGCCAGCAGCGCCAGGCCCAGCGCCTGCGACACGGCTACGTAGGCCGAGAGCCCGGCGGGGCTGGCGGACGGCGGGGCCCCGTCCATGCCGACCTGCGGGGGCGGAGAAGAGGGGGCAGCCGAGCCACCGGGGGGTCCCGCGGGGGAGGGGGGTGCGTCCCGGACGGGCGGGCACAGAGCGGGGTCCCGCCGCCGCCCCGCCCGCACCTGCCGCGGGGCCGGACGCTTCCTGGTGCCGGCGGGGCCGCCGCGTCAGCCGCGCCCGGAGGTGGCTCCCGGCCGGCACGGCACGCCCGGCCCCCCGCCCTCCTGCCTCTGCTGCCTGCTCCTGCCCGCGTCCTGCCTGCCCCAGCGCTCCAACTGCACCAGCCCTCCCTGCCCTCCATCCCCTGCCCTCCATCTCCGTCCCGCCATCCCTGCCCTCCATCCCCTGCCCTCCATCTCCATCCCCATCCCACCATCCCTGCCCTCCATCCCCTGCCCTCCATCTCCATCCCCATCCCGCCATCCCTGCCCTCCATCCCCTGCCCTCCATCTCCATCCCCATCTCACCATCCCTGCCCTCCACCCTTGTCTGTCCAACCCCACCCTTCCAACCCTGCCCTCCTTCCCTGTGCCTCCATCCTTGCCCTCCATCCCTGTGCCTCCAACCCCTGCCCTCCATCCCCATCCCTCTATCTCCATCCCTGCCCTCCATCCTCATCCCTCCATCCCCACCCTTCCATCCCTGCCCTCCACCCCCCTCCCTCCAACCACACCATCCCTCTATCCCTGCCCTTCATCCCCATCCCTCCATTCCCATCCCAGCCCTCCACCCCTGTCCCTCCAACCGCAGCATCCCCATCCCTCCATCCCCACCACTTCATCCCCATACCATGTCCCACCATTGCTCCCTCCCCACCTCACACCCCCCTAGAGCCCCACAACAACCCCCCAAACCCTGCTAGAGGAAGGCAGCACAGGGATGAGCAAGGGACCCCATGACAAAAGCGATGGTCCCTGGGGACCTGGGGCTGAGCAAACCCCCGTGTGGGGCCAGGGATGGACACACGATGTTACCAGCCGCACTGAGGAACTGCCCCACAGCCCCCACAACCCACCTGCACCCGGGTCGTGCTTCCTTCTGGGTTATCCCCCGATGCTCCCTGCCGGTCCAGGGGTCAGCGCTGCCACGGGCACGGCCACCTCTCCTGCTTCCCTGTCAGCCAGGGCCAGCACGTCCCTGCCCCAGGGGCCAACGTCCCACCTCTGTCCTGGCCCCGCTGCGACTGCCTCTGGGGAGGAGCACTGGGCCGGCTGCTGCAGACAGACCCACGGTGCTGTCAGGACCGGGGAGGGCATAGAGGGGGGACATGATGCATTAAAGACCACGCACACACTTTATTCCCAGCCACCTTTATTGGATCAGTCGGATAAGTGGGTTAAGGGAATTGGTTTATCCCATTAGGCTGCACTGCAAAGGCCGCCTGCCCGTGCCCGGGGGCCATGGGATGCTCTGCGGGGACCAGGCCAGGGTGGGGGGCAGTGAGAGGCACCTCCCTGCATCCCAACAGCCCCCCCCCAAAATCCTCACCTCTGCCATGGGGCTACTGGCTCCGCAGGTCTCTGGTGGGTCCCCGTGCAGCCCCATCCTGCCCCCCGCATCCTCCCACCAGATGCAAACATCTGTCCCTGCTGGCACCAGGGGTCAACCCGCTCCTCAACTGCGCTGGGGATGGAGGGACAGGGAACGACCCCAAGCAGGGGAGTGGGCAGCGGGACACCGGGAGATGTCTGGCGGGAATGGGCTCTGAAATGAGCCCATGGCTGCTCCCAGCCACACCAAGAGCTGCAGCAGCTGGGGGTGGCTGGGTCCCTTTGCTGTCCCCCCCAACCCCATCTCTGTGCCCCCCCAGCAGCCCCCAAGCACAGCCCCAGTGCCCCCTCCCAGGGCAAAGCTGGTGCTCCCCACTTTTGGAGGAGCGGGTGTTCTCCGGTTAAACCCTCCCCATGTGGGATGTGCACCCCAGCAGCCCCCCACCATGGCCTCTGGCTGGGATGCCCAGAACCCCGGGAGGGGGGGTCTTGGGGAGTGTCTCTGCTCTCGATGGGGGCTATAGGCTCATGCAGGGGATGGGGCTCACTCCAGCTCAGACCTGGGGCAGCCTGAAGGATGTTTGGAGCCGGGACTGGAGGAAGACACCCACGCAGCCCCCCCCCACCCCCACCCGTGCTCCCTCCAACCCTACCTGTGGGTGCCGGGTGGTGCCGCCTGCGCCAGGCCCAGCGGTGACAGTGTCTGAGTGAGGGACAGGGCCACCGCGTTGGCAAGGCAACGGAGCGATGGCAAAGCGGGGGGGCTGCACCCCCCAGCATCGCTGCAGAGGGAGGATGCCATTGCATGCTGGGGAGGGGGAATGGGGGCTGCAAACCTGGGGGTGGCATCACCGTGGAGGGGTAGACAGTGTATTATGGGGACGGTCCCCAAGGTGCTGGCAGCATCTGTGAGCCCCCTCCCCAGGCTGTGCCAGGCTCTGTCCGCAACCCCCTGAGCCCCCACACACCACATCCCCAGCCCCAAACTAGGCAAGGGACCCCACAAGCTGGCTCTGTGAGCCCCGGGGGGGCCCTGCCCCATGTGTGGGACACATTGGCACTCGTTAACGACCCCCACCCAGCAGCGTCAGGGTGATGAGCCGGCACCCCCGCAGGGCTCCTAGAGGGGCTTGTGGGTCAGGGGGTGTCAGCAGGGTGACGTCTCTGGGACCCCTCTCTCAGACTGCTTCCCCTCCATTCCTCCCCCCGCCCCCACTGGGGGCCCTCAGGCACTGCTGGCCGCATCCTGCGCTCCCCAGGGATGGCCTTGGGCAGTAACAGCCGGGGGGGGGGGGGGGGGGGGGTGTGTGTGTGTGGAGATGGGGGGAGGTCCCGTTCCCTCAGGGTCCTCCTGGCCAGGCTGCGGGCAGCATCCCCCAGAGGATCCAGCACTGTGCAGCGGGGAGAGCAGCGGGCTGTGTGTCTGTCTGCCTCTGGCTGTGTGTGTCTGCCTGTCCGTGTGCATCTGTTTGCCTGTCTGTGTCTCTGTCCGTGTGTATCATGGAATCACAGACTGGTTTGGGTTAGAAAGGACCTTCAAGTCCCCCAGCGCCACCCCCTGCCATGGGCAGGGACACCTTCCACTAGCCCAGGTTGCTCCCAGCCTCATCCAGCCTGGCCTTGGGCACTCCCAGGGATGGGGCACCCACAGCTTCTCTGGGCAACCTGTCCCAGTGCCCCCCACCCTCTCCGGGAAGAATTCCTTCCCGATGTTCGATCTAATGTATGTTTGCCAGTCCGTGTGTGTCCACGCGTCTGTCTGTGTGCTTGTGTGTGTCAGTCTGTCTGTCCGTGTGTGTGTGTGCGTCTGGCCATGTCATGCGCCGCCACTAGGTGTCACCAGGAACCCGCGGTGCTCATCGCCCCGGGGAGGGCCCAACCCCGGGGGTGGGACCGGGAATATCCGCGGCCCCGGACACCCGTGGGGTGTGGGTCCCCAAAGGGTCAGATCCCCCGTGGGACGCAGCACACCCTCACACCCGGGGTCTGGAGCACCCCCGGCCCTGGACCACCCGTGGAGCCGGAGCGGGCTGCGCCCTGGATGACTGGAGGATCCGGTGCTGCCCTGGTGTCACCGCCTCCCCCTGGGCACAGGGCTGCTCCCACAGCCCTCCCCCTCGGGCAGCAGGGGCTGCTCCACCTGCTCAGCCCCTCCTGACCGAAGGCACCCCAAAGACCCCACTGAGGTTCCCCCAACACCTGCTTCTCCTGACCAAAGGCACCCCAAAGACCCCACTGAGGTTCCCCCAACAGCTTCTCCTGACCAAAGGCACCCCAAAGACCCCATTGAGGTTGCCCCAACACCTGCTTCTCCTGACCAAAGGCACCCCAAAGACCCCACTGAGGTTCCCCCAACACCTGCTTCTCCTGACCAAAGGCACCCCAAAGACCTCACTGAGGTTCCCTCAACACCTTCTCCTGACCAAAGGCACCCCAAAGACCCCATTGAGGTTCCCCCAACACCTCCTTCTCCCCCCCCCCCCCCCCCCCAGTGCTTGTGCCATGGGGCACAAACCCCACGAGTTGGACACCCCCTACCACCACGGCGTGATTCAGCAGAGCCGAAATCCCGGTCCAGCCTCGGCGCCTGATGGAGACCTGTCACATCAAGAGCAAAGTCCATCCCCGCTGTAGCCCGGGGCAGAGTCCCAGGGCCACCACCCCGAGCACTCGCCCACGGGGAACAACCTCCCCCCGCAGCGGGGGGCCATGTGTGGCACTGCCATGGGAGCCGCTGCCGCCTCCCAGCCCGCGGTCCGGCCTTATCGCTGTTGGGAAATGGTTTACCAGAGTCCATCAGCTGAGCCATAAAAGCCACGATAAACTGCAAACCTTGAGCAGGCAGGCTGTGCCCGGCTGGAAAGGGCAGGCTGGGCGGCTGGGCAGAGCCGAGGGAGCATTTCCCCACCACGGCCCAGAGGAGACCCCTGGAAAAGCCTCGAAGGGGCTGAGATCTGGGGGTTCATCCTTTAGGATACTCAGCAAGACAAACAGCTTCGCCCTCTGCTGCGAACAGCACTGCTGTAATGCAGCTCGGAACAGCTTTATGGCTGTTTATAACCACGTCCAGCCGAACTGCCTCGACTTTCAGCAGCCAGAAAGACACTGAGCAGCTCTCCACCCTCCACGGTTAAATGGACACAGTTGCTTCTCCCATCCACAGGGACAAACCCAAGGGTGGCACATGGCAGCATCTGCCGAGGGGTCCCTGCACCCGCTGCCACATGCAGGGGGACTCCGTGGCAGCCGATCCAGGGACAAATGAGCCCCTTTAACACTGGCCAGCACCTTCCTCTTGCCGGGGAACAGCGAGCCATTTGTAACCAGCTCTTTAATTAAAGACATTGCCAGGGGCGTAATGGCTTTATTAAATCTGCCTGAGCTTTCCCCGAGCTGGCAATAATGAAATCCTCCCAGCACTGCTCGGATGGTGACATGCTGGTCAGGGAGCAGAGCCAGAGCTGGCTGTCCCGGCATGGACCTGGCTCAGGGATGCTCAGGGATATTCAGGATCGTCAGGGGTGCTCGGGGATATTCAGGGTGCTCAGGGACACTCAGAGATATTCAGGGATGCCCAGGGATGCTCAGGACTGCTCAGGAATATTCAGGATGCTCAGGGCTTCTCTGGGATGCTCAGGGACACTCAGGGATATTCAGGGATTCTTAGGGATGCTCAGGACTGCTCAGGGATATCCAGGGTGCTCAGGGAAGCTTGCCACAGCTTCCTACAGATCAGCGAGTTGAAGCAACTCAGCCCGTGCTGCTCCAGCTCCCCAGCTATCGGCCAAGCTTGGCACCCACTCTGGGTTTGTCCTGGGCTGCTGAGCACATGCGGATCGATAGCAGCATCATCAACTGATAATTCATGGTAAACCCAGCAGTTTCTGCCCTTCCCCAACTGCTCACCCCGCCCTGGCATGGGCAGCTTCCTCCACCCTCCACCAGAGATTATCAAATTACCATTTTGCTGATCTAACCTCTTTTGGTTTGGTTGTTTTTTGGTGTTCTTTTTCCTTCCTAAATCAAGTTTCTATCGCTAAGAAATGCTAATCTGCAGGATGCCTCCCTGGAGGATTGCGATTCAAGAGCCCAGCTGCCTCGGAGGAGCCGAGCTGCTGCCTGAAACAACCCCAGCGGCTGCGGTTCCCCACAAAACCTCAAACCTGGGGCAAAATTAACAGTTTTTCACAAAATACATAAGGGGGGGGGGGGGGGGGGGGGGGAGTCGTGTTGGAGAGGTCTGCGGTTGCCAAGGGACCAGCTGCGGGGTAACTCAGGATTAACCACAAATTGTCCCACTGGGGCACGTCGCGGGGGTTGGTCCCTAATTCCCTACGGTCCCATGAAGGCTGAAAAATGGGTGATTCTCAGCTAGGATGAAGCTTCCCCGGGAACCCAGCTCCTTTCCAGGCTGGAGGTCGGAGCAGCCCAGCTGGAAAAGACCCTGGTTCTCCTCCTGGCAGCAATTAAGCTGCCCTGTCCTCCTCCTCACTGGGAACACAACTTTGCTGAGCCGGGCGGGCGATACGATCAGTGCAGCCAGTGCAAACACTTAATCTCTTTCAGAAGAGGCTGAAGGCGCGTTTATGGCAATTTTTTAATAGCAGCTTGGATAAACAGCCGTGATAACCCGCACCGGGCTCGCAGCAGATGATTAATGCTCCCAGAGCAGTCACGCTCGCTCGCCTCGGAGCTGGGATTGTTTTCAGTTATTAAAGAAGGAAAAAAGAAGGGGGAAATAATGGACTTTGCTATGTTTTATTGGGCTGATGGGTGCGGAGGGAACACGTTGGCCTCTACGCTCAGCCCGTATCAGTGCCCAGCTCTGGCAGGCTGGTGAGGGTGGGGGGATGGAGGAATGAAGGATGAAGGATCCAAGATGAAGGAGGAGGGATGAAGGATGAAGGAGGAGGGATGAAGGATGAAGGACGAAGGAGGAGAGAGAATTTCTACCCAGAAATTTCTTGTTGCCCTGTGATGCTCTCGGCCACTGGGCACTTCTCCTGAACTGTGGCCAGGGGCTCCCCACAGGCCAGCTATCAGGGTCTTGCAGTTATCTACAACCGTGCCAAGATGTGGGCATCATTTAGGAGCCCTGAGCCACTGGCTGCCTTCAGCACGCTGCATTTTCAGGACCTTGGAATGTCATAGCACATCCTCAGGGTGCTGGTCCCAGCCAAGGGAAAGGAGCCTGAGGAGACCCTACGATGGAAACCACATCTCCATCCCCTTCCATCTACCTCCAGCCCCACACCGAACTGCCCAGAGCTGAGGCTGGGGGAAACACATGGTCCTGCTCAGGCTGCCCTGTGCAGCCAGCCCAGCTCACGTGTGTCCCCACACCGGCAGCAGGACCAGCCTCACCAGCGCCATAAACCCTTGTCCTAGGGCAGGTGCATGCTGGGGAGAGATTTTTGTGGGGCATGGTGGAAAGTGTGCCATTAAGGAATGTTTCTACTGCATTCCGCCTCTGGCAAGAGCTAGCTGAGTGTGCACTCCTGGTGATAAAGCAGCAATCACTGCTCCAGGGCCAGGGGTGAGCTCCCCGCCACCCATTGCACCCTGTCCCCATGCAGAGGGGACACACCAGGCTTTAAATATATTCTTTATCCAGGAAAAAGTTGGAAACAGCCCAGTGGTGTTGCCAAAAACCCTCAGCAGAGATATTTTGCAGACAGCAGGACTAGGGAGTAAGGACTCCTGAGTCCCTCTTGTCATCCCAGTCCCCAAGCCCAGGTGACATCGAGGGGCTGCATTAACCACACTTATTTTAATGGTTCATCACTTTTTAGCAATCACAGGTTTGAAATAAATGTCAAAACCTCCAGTTGCTAGGGGTGGTGGTTTTTTAGGTTGTTTTTTTGTTGAAGGATCAGAAAAAAGCTGTTTGTTTAGATGAAAAATTTGGACTAGAGCAGTGGTTTTCCCCCTCTCCCTTATGGCAGCGTCACCACATCTGGGAAACCAGCTTAGCGAATTACACGCTACGATAATTGGTTGAATTCATCAGTAAATAAAGCAGGAGCTTTTAAACTTGGGGTCCAGAGAGGGAGGAAAAACATTCTCCATGCAGTGATTTGTACCAGCCGGCGCCGGAGTCATCATGCCCACAAAAACACAGCCATCAGGAAAAGTAACACACAAGGCTGCAGACCTGATAAAAAAAAGCTCTTTCTGAGGTTTGAATCAGGAGGGAATCCTTTCTCTCCCCTCCAGAAGCTCCTTAGTTGCTCAGAGAGAAGGATCGGGCAGGAGTCTTAAAGCACCCTTGAACACTTTGAGAAATGGGATGGGAAGCCAAAATGTGGCTTATAAGAGAAGAGGGGAAAAAATAGGCTTGAGCATCCCCAGCCAGAGGCTGTGGGGCTGGGATAAACTCCGAAAAACCACCGAATCTTCCCAGCCAGCACCGGGGCCGTCCCCAAATACCTGCTCCTTCTGTGAAGGAACCACAACTGCTGGCTCTCTCCCATCACACCGCTATCACCACGGATCCCTTACAGCTCCCCTAAGGAATATTTGCTGCCAAACTCCTTATTTCCTTATTCTGGGGACTCTGGGGCTGCATCAGTGGGTGCCCCTGCCAGCACTGCCAGCCGCGGGCAGGGAGATTTTGCAGGTCTGGCAAACCAAGGAGCTTATCCAAAATGCTGAGAGCAAGTCATGCCCCTTCACAGTGAGGCATCACCGGGATTGCATCCACCGACACTGCGGTGACGGTCCGGCCGTTGCACACGTATCCACGTACACGTGCCCCAGGGAGGGGGAGGACAATGTGTCCATGCAGCTGGTGATGGCAATGCAAGCCAATGGAAGCATCCTCTCAGCCCAGGGCAGCCACTGGACACTCCACATCTCGCCCAGCATCCCCTGAGCCTGCGTCCCCATGAGTGGTTCAGCATCCGTCTCCGTGGCAACACATTTTTCGCATCCTTCGATACCTCCTGTCCCTCTGGTCTGTGGTGCTGACAGCCCCAGGTACCCTGTGTGCTGGGAGAAGGTGGGTGTCCATCACTCACCCCAGCACCCCTGAGAGGAGTGAGGAGAGCAAGGACTGGTCCCCCTCTCTGCAGAGTGTCCCATGGGTGTCTCTGAGCCCATCCTTGGTGGGTGCTGGGGCTCAGCATGGATTCAGGGCAGCACAGCGGCACCAACGGGCATTTTCAAGTTTGCAGGCATCTCGCCTCCCTTTCTGGGCCCACAGCCACTTCACCTGCAGCAGTCTCCTGGGTGTAGGATGGGGTTTCTGCCTGATCCCAACTGGAGCTTTATAGGAAGGGATGTCACAGAGCTGCAGGCATCCCTGGAGACGCAGCTGTCAAGATGACCAACACAAAGTCCTGCAGCAGCAACTTTGGCCCCTTTTGCACCAGCCTTGGAAGACGCTTATGTGCAAAATGATGGAGAGCTGCCCTTCCCCCGTGGGGTCACCCATCGGAAACACCAACCTTGGAAGAGGCCTCCCTCACTGGGATTTCAGGATACCGGCACCACACTGGGATTGAAAAGCCTGGTTCAGCCACACTAGTCACCCAAGACCCCCACCAGTGTCGGAGACTGCACCGCAATGCCCCGGAACCAGGAAAACCCCTCCCCGGCGCAGCTGGGAACAGGAAGTCTCCATTCATCAGCACTTGGTCACCAGCCAAATTGGAGCCAAACCAACCATTTTTTCCAACTTCCCAGTAAACTGGCGTTTCCAGAGACCTGTGGAAACCTGGGGAAAGGGGTCAGCAAGGGGGGCTGCAGGTGGATGCTGGCTTTGCCCCCAGCTCTGTGATGTCCAGGCTTGCAGGTAGTGCTGTTGCATACCCATGTGGGCCCACGGTTGGGGGGATGAAGGTTGTTTGGATGCCCATGTCTGTCGGTGCCGGTGGTAGAGCGGAGTGGGAAGCTGTGATTTTTGGAGCGAGGTTTAATAGACATCAGAGGGTGCAGGCTCCTAAAATTCATTTCTTTTTCACTTTGGAAATTGCACTGCAGGGTCCCCAGCCCTGACAGGAGGACTCGTCCCCTGTCGAGGGGCCATGCTATCCCCATGGGGTCAGCCTGTGGGCTCACGCTGATGGGCTGTGGAGGTGCCCAGCTGCTCTGGACCACCCAACGGGGCCAACAAGTCAAGGGGTTTCCTTCTGCCGTCCCCCCCAAACTCTCTTCTCCGTGGCAGGTATCCACTGTGTCCCTGTGGGGTGGTGGCCCTGACAAGGGGTGATGGGCTCAGCCAACCCAGGGCCTAAGCTCAGCCCGGGCGCCGCTCCCAGGGCTGGGGCCAGGCCCTGGGGGAAAGGGATTTAGTTAATTAAAAAGAAAGGAACTATCAAGCCCACCAACACAGGTCTGGTTTTCATTTTGAAGTAACTTTTTGTTACTCATTTTTCATCAGCCTAATTCCTCCAAGACCAAAACACTGTGTGACGTGATGGGTTTTCCTTCACAGCCAGCAGAAATTCTCCATTTCTCAAAAAAAATGAGGTCATGCCGGGAAGGGGGTCATTTTGCAAGAGGCAGTGAGAAACGGACCTTGGCTGCCCCCACAAGTGAGTGCTTTTCCCACTGCACCCGCCCTCATGTCCCGCAGTGGGGGGCTGGGCGCTGCCGAGGGGTGTTTGCTGCGTGATGCCAGCGTGGGGAGGGGATGTTCTGCCAAGCACCATGGTCCAGTTGAGCTGGATCCCTCTGCGCTGAGCCGGGAAGGGACTGGGACCCTGCAGGGACGGAGCTGCCTCCCACCCACTCCATCCATCCCAGCTTTTCTCCTCCTTTCTCTTTTTTTCCACCTTTCCCTCAATTCTTTTCCATCTCCTTCCCTCCCGGCTGTCCCAGCCCCTTCCCCTTCCCTGCCGGCATGGCCACGTGCCAAAGGGACTTTGCACCCCAAGGCACCACTCACTCCCCGCTCCTTCCCACAAGCCCGGGAGCTACGGAACGGAGAGCAAAATGCTCCGGTCTTATCTGCGAGGGGAGGCAGGCTCGGTGGGCAGGGTTTGTGCGAAAGCTGCTGGCTTATAAGCAGCCGTCAGCGGAGGCAAAGCTATCTCGCAAGGCACCGACCGGGGCCCCCCCGCTCCCTGCACTGCTCCTGCCACGATGCCCCCAGCGCTGGGGCTGCTGCTGGGGCTGAGCCTGGTGGGTGCCCTTCAGCCCAGCCTCGAGCCCCCCCCGTGTGACCCCACCGAAGAAGGGGCCACCGTCTTCGCCACCGCCTACAACAACACGGCCGAGCTCGTCCTCTTCAAGAGCGTCTCGGCCAGCTGGGATTACTACACCAACCTGACGGCCGAAAATGCTGCTCTGCAGGTGGGTGGGGGGACAAGGGCTATTCCCCCATGGGAGCATCCCCAGCACAGGGGACCGGGAGGGCTGGGACATGGTGGGGACACTTGGCGCGGTCCCCTTCCTCCCCATGGGCTCCCTTCTCAGCATCCAAGGATGCCAGGGCTGGGACTTGTAGCCCAGGAACTCCAGGGTTTTGCCCCAGGTTGGCCCTGGGAGAGGCTCTGCCCCAGGGCAACAGCCCTGGTTCCGGAACAGAGTCTGGGTTATTTTTAGAAGTAGTTCCCTCCTCCCAGCACCTTCCACTTTCCTTTCCCCCTTTCCTGGACTGGGGTCAGGTGTCAACATCCCATCACTGTGCCGTGCCATGTCAGAGTCCTGACACGTCCGGGCTCTGGGGGTTTTTGGTTTGGGGCAGACACTGGGGGCCCAGAGTGTGCACAAGCAACAGGGTGGCATCGGGACCGAGGCTGCCACCCCCCATCCCTGTGTCCCCAGCCCACCGGGACGAAGCCAGCTTCGGGAAAGCACACCAGGCTACAGGGAATTAGACATCAGCCCAGCTACGTGCGGGCAGAGTCCCGGCAGGGAACAATGCTGTGGGCATCCCACAGGGATGTGCGTGTTTTGACGGGGGGGTGCATGTTTGGGCTGGGTTTAGCAGGGTGGGGAGTTTGAGCACAGATGGGCAAGATGTAGCACAGCCCCTGCCCAGCGTGGGCTGGGAAATCACAGTGCCTGGGTGGGCTGCAGAGGTTTCCCCGGCTCTTGCTGTGCCTGGGGAGCTGGTAGCTGTCTCGGGGAGGGGGTGTGGGGGGTGGGGAGGGGCACGGCCATAGCACTGCGGGCAGCTTGGAGATATACCTGCCACCCCATATAGGGTGGATGGATGCCAGTTCAGGGACCCCAGCATCACCCCTGCACCCCAAGGGCTGCCATACAGTCCCAAACTACTCCGGATCGAAGCGGGATGGGGCGGGGATGCAGCATGCCCTGAAGCAGGATGGAAATGTGTATTCCTGCGCTGGGGGAAGACCGCTGCCAGGTCCAGCTGCTGCCAACTTGGCAGGACACCCGTCAGCACCCAAGTGACCCTTCAGCCTTCTCTCGGTGAGCTGACGCGACGTCTGGGCAGGCGCCCAGCGTCTGCTGCAGATGTTGTGGTGAGGCCGAGGACTTTGGGGCAGTAGCATCCCAGCCACACTGAGTCCAAGGTTAGGGCCAGGAAAGCACCTTGCATGGACTTTTCTCAACAGGCGTTTCCAGGAGAGCTTTCACCTTTTCCTGTGTTAATAAATGCCTGAGGACCCTGCCAGGTGCTCCCTCTCACATCAAGGCTCCCAAGCCAGCCCAGGACAAGGAAGGGATTCGGCCCCTGAGATCAGCCCACTGATGGGCAGCAGGGAGGTGTGTGTTGCGATGGGGAGGCACTGACTACTAAAGGGTTAATGGCTGGCCAGCGTGACCTGAAAGGCTGAATTTGGGGGATCTGGAGGACCTTTGGGCCAGACAAACCCCACACGGGTCTACAATATATGAGCCAGCCCACCATAGTGTGTGGTCCTCCAGGACCTGTCACGAAAGATGTCCCCCAAAGTGACATGGAGGGGCAGGAAGCCAAAGGGCGCAGCCCCCAGCCACGCAAGGACAGATAGAGGGATGCTGGAATGACAGACAGGGAGTTTGGCTGCAGGAAGGAGTGAAGTAAACTGGAGCTCTAGGCGAGAGGCTGGCAATGGTGTTTGGGGGTCAGGGGCTGCTCACGGGTGTAGGACTTCTCTGGGTCCCTGGGGCAGAGCAGCCCCAGCACTCAGAGCTGCATCCTGCCCTGCTGAGTCTTCAACCAAGAGCAGGGAGGGACTGGGCTGGGGGGCTTTGGTAGGGAGAACAGGGGGCTGTGGGCATCCAGGATCCTCTGAGTCCCCCAAAGGGGCATCCCCACAGAAACAGCTCCCAGCTGCAGGGGCAAGGGCCAGGGCTGATGGGCACAGCTGTGGCAATGGGGTCTCAGGCAGCGCTGCCAGCCTCGGCTCACTCCACCGGAGCTGTCAGGAGAGTTTAGGGCACGATTTGCCTGACCAAACACAGGCGCCTGTTCAAGGACAAGATGAAACACAGCTGGATTCTGCTTCCTACAGCTCCCCCGGCTCTGCAGCAGGGTCTGGGAAGGGGTAAAGATATCCCCTGCTTAGTGGGGTGATGCAAGAACATCTTGCTCCAGTGCAGAGTGTCCATGGGGCTGGTGCATCCTGGCATGTCAGAGGATCAGGGCTGGTTGGCACCCAGAGGGATACTATGGATGCTAGGATGTCTGAGAGGGTCATGGGTGGGCAGCCAGGGAGACCTAGCATTTTTGGCATCCCCACCCCCGTGACCCTGGCTGCGTGGGTGCCTGCCCTGGCCAGCCTCCAGTCCTGCCGCACCGTAACTCCCTTCCCTCCCCACTGCCAGCTGAGGGAATGTGAAGATTAAAATAAAACAAACCAGGCTTGTTGGAGCCAGGCTAAAAATGTCACGAATAACAGCTAATGAGCTCCATAAATCAGGACGGGATGGCACACGGGCAGCAAACAGGCACTCTGCACCTTCTCACTCCATCCTGCGCGTCACCCAGGCCGGGACACTTGAAAGATCAGTGTATCCCGAAAATATAGCTGACACTGGCCGGGCTGGGATGTGACCTCTTGCAATACACCCTGTCCCAAAATTGTGGCCATTGGCCACGGCTCCAGCTGCCTAAATAACCCCCCCCCCACGGCGCAGACAGCTCCCTGCTGTTCCACGGCCCTGGGAAGAGAGGTTGGGGCTGGCAGGAGATGGGCGACAGTGAGGGACCCAAACCCAGGGGCTGGCTGCAGATGGGTGCCCCTCTGCAAGGTGAAACCCAGGTATGGCACTTAGAGGGCATGGGCTGCAGATAGCCAAAGGAGAAATGTATAGATCTAGCAGGAGGTATAGGAAGCAGAAAAGTGACTGTGGCATCTTTGTAGTTTTCCTCTGGGCTTCTGCAAAGGTGAGAAATGGCAGGAATAGGAATAAAATGAAGCCAGACCTCAGAGCTCCTTCTGAAACTGGGATCTGGCAGCTGCCAAAGTCAGCCCAGGAGCACCCAGACACACTGCCCACATGGCATGGGCATCCCCATCCCGGCATCCCCATCCCACCTGGGCCATGACCCCCTGGAGCTGCCTCCAAAACATTCTCAAAGGCCACCTTGGAGGGTGCTTGCTGGCAGCACCACAGGCGAATGGGGGCTGCAGACATTGCCTCATCAGCTGGAAGCTGATGTCTCTATCTATGAATGTCATGGATTGTGGAGAGCCCTGCCTGCCACCTCGTGTCCCCTCTGGCTCCAACAATAATTTGTGGCTCTGAACCCGGCCCCCAGACTGTCACCTGGATGGTGGCATGTCCCAGGGCTGGTCCTGAGTCCCCATGTCCCCTCTCGCTGTACAGGTTGAGGCATCACTGGAGGAGCAAAACTTCACGGAGGTGTGGGGGAAGAATGCCAAGGAGCTCTTTGGCAGCATCTGGAACAACTTCAGTGACCCACAGCTGAAGAAAATCATTGGCTCCATTCAGACCCTGGGACCCTCTAACCTGCCCCTGGAGAAGAGAGAGCAGGTAGGCAAGGAGCTGGCGAAGCCCTGGGCATTGCTGGTGTGCTGCAAAACCTCCCCAGAGGGATTTTTCCCAAGTCTCCAGACTCCACTGCTGGCCAGTTGACCCTCCATTGCATTTTGGAGGGTCTCCTTTGCCTCTGCACACGCAAGACAGTGATGGAGTGGGGAGATGGGTTGTCACCTCCAGGGAGTGTGGGGTTTCTCCTGGCCCCATTATCCAGCCCTAAACTCATCTTGGAGCTATCCCAGTGGGAACTGGAGATTTCCTGCTTACACGAAGTGGCATTGGGCATCACCTGGAGACCAGCCAGTCTGTGCCTATGACCAGGGGCCAGCTGGCTCTACACTCTCCCTGTTGCTCCTCGGGGATGCAGCCCACTGAAAAGGAGGGTTGCTGCAGCCACCCAGCTGCTGATTCCTCCCTGTGAGCCTAGAAATGCTGTGCCTTGGGGACACAATTCTGCGCTAGGGACATCAGGACATCGTGAGCTTCCATCACAGTCCTGAGCCTTCAGGGTCATTTACCTAAACACAACGTGATTTCGATTTCTGTGCATGAAAATATTGCTCAGGATGAGGTTTGCAGCTGCTTGCCTCTGCACGAGTGCAGGGTCACTGGCACTGCTGTCCCCTCCAGCCTGGCTCGTGGCTCCCTGACAGCCCTCCCCACCAAAACCCTGGCAAAGCCCAGTGATACAAATTTTCCGGAGAAGAGTCAGCCCCAGTTCCTTCCAGGAAACCTGTCCCTACCCTTTCCCAGATAACAGTCAGCATCGCGACTCCTCCCTGCACATCAGTCATGTCTCACTCATCCCCAGCAGCTCCATCTACCACCACCCCCTGTCTCCATCCCCTCTGCCTGGCCGGAGCAGAGGGATGGGAGCAGAGAGGGACGGAGTGGAGGAATTTCCTTCTCTGGGAATGGGCTCCCCGGGCAGGTTCCAGGAAATCTCCTGTTGCTATTGTTTGCTGTTTTTGAAGTTCACAGAAATAAATCCCCCTCCTCCTCCTGCTTTTCTTGTATTTTTTTTAACCCGCTTAGATAAACAGACCGTGCCGCAGCCCCGCTGACAAAGGGTTTTATAAATAGCCCCGCTCCAGGACACTATGAGTGCTTGTGCCGTGTTTGGGGGGGTGTTCGGGAGTGGCTGTGCATGGGTTGACTGTCCCAAAGAGCCTCCCTACTCCCACCATGTGACGGGTGCAAAAACTATGGATGTTAACACGCTTATCTCACCAAAAACGCGCTGTGTAAACACATCAATCCTCCCCCACATCCCTCTAGACACACACTCTGGAGCTGGGAGTCTGTAAATCCCTCCTGAAGGACCATTCCCATCCCCTTCCAGCCCCAACGTCTTTTCTTCCCCCACAGTACAACACCATCCTGAGCAACATGGACAAAATCTACTCCACTGCCAAGGTGTGCCTGGCCAACAGTACCTGCTGGGAGCTGGAGCCAGGTATGATCCCCATCTCCCTGCTGAGCTCCTCACGGCCATGGGTTTGTCCTGGTTCCCACATTCCCAGTGGGTTGGGGTTGGCAGGTCCCACCCCTGGTCCTTGAGGTTGCCCTGGGGTAAGGTTGGGTATTTGGGTCTGGTGCAATGGTGGTGGCATCTTTGCAGAGCTGCTGTGGGATGTGACCTCCCTCTCCTGACCCTCTCTCATCGCCTACTTGTCCCCTCTCTCCCAGACATCTCGGACATCATGGCCACCTCCCGCAGCTACAAGAAGCTGCTCTATGCCTGGGAGGGGTGGCACAATGCTGCGGGCAATCCTCTGCGTGCCAAGTACGAGGAGTTTGTGAAGCTGAGCAATGAAGCCTACCAGATGGATGGTATGAGAAGGAGGGATGATGCAGGGGGTGATAAGGTATCAGGGGTAGGAATTGGGGCTGGCACAACAGCGTGCCCTGCTGTGCTCTCCATCCCACATCCAGCTGGGCATCCAGCGTCTATTTCTACTTTGGGGAAGGGGCAAGTTCCAACTACTGTCCTCTGGTCCCAGCTCTTGGGGCTGGGTGAGAGGGCAGCCCCCAGGGCCTGGTGCCGGGGATCATCACTGCTTCCCTGGCAGGATTTCAGGACACAGGCAGCTACTGGCGCTCCTGGTACGACTCAGCCTCCTTCGAGGATGACCTGGAGCATCTCTACCAACAGCTGGAGCCACTTTACCTCAACCTGCATGCCTTTGTCCGGAGGAAGTTGTACGACCGCTATGGCCCCAAATACATCAACCTGAAGGGTCCCATCCCTGCTCACCTCCTGGGTAAGAGGAGGGACACCCCTCAGCCCGTGCCCAAGCATGCTGGTGGGGCCACAGGGCCACACACAGGGTCATAATGGGACAGGGAGGTCACAGTTATCACTGTGTTTCTCTTCTTCTCAACCTACCATGAGCTCTGCTCCAGCTGTTTTCCCTTCTCAGGCAACATGTGGGCTCAGCAGTGGAACAACATCTATGACCTGATGATCCCCTACCCTGAGAAGCCCAACCTCGATGTCACGAGCACCATGGTGCAGAAGGTGATGATCTGAGGGACTCACTGGTGGTACCAGGGGGACAAAAATAGGGAGTGTTGGCCAAGGCTTGGCCATAACATTGACCCCATGGGAGTGGTTTCTCATACCTGTGTAGGGGATAGCAGAAAAGCCATGTCTGGGAGGGGAAGGCACAAAAAAATGGCCTCACTCCCTCTCTGGCAATGACCAAAGAGGCAGCGGATGGGCACAGAGGAAGGACAGGACAGGGGGACTGATTCCAGTCCCCAGTTTGGGGGCTGCATCACACTGTCACAGAGCTCCTGGGACATTGGCCCTGCTCCTCTCTCCTGCCCATGCTGGGCATCAGCACCACTGTTCAGTGGTTCTTAGGAATGCTCACACCATGTCTGGGGCCAGGGGCCCCCATCAGGATGCAAGGTGCAGGTCCCCGGTCCCTTGCAAGGACCCACCTCATCCCCATGGTGTTGGGACAGCATCAGAGATAATGTCCAGGACGTGGGCAGCCCCTTCCTCATCCATAACCTACTGCCTGTTACCCATCAGGGCTGGAATGCCACCCACATGTTCCGGGTCTCGGAGGAGTTCTTCACCTCCCTAGGGCTGCTGAAGATGCCCCCCGAGTTCTGGGAAAAGTCCATGCTGGAGAAGCCAGCAGATGGGCGGGAGGTAGTGTGTCATGCCTCAGCCTGGGATTTCTACAACCGCAAGGACTTCAGGTACGTGAGAGCATGCAGGGCCCTAGGGCTACAGGGTAAGACCCTCCTCTATACCCCTTGGTGGTGACCATTTTGGGTACCCCCCGCCTGGCCATGCAGCTCAACCTGTCACCTTCTTGGGTTAAGGTCCCACGCTGCCCTGCCTTCCCCTCCACTGGGTCTTTCCCCTTCCCTATGGGGTGCTGCCATCCTCTCAGGGACCCTGAAGGGTCCTTCCCATTGAGGGGGTGCACAGGCATCCGGGCTCCCTCACCCAGCTCAGGCCATGCCCTGTTTTCACCTGGCAGGATCAAGCAGTGCACAACGGTGACCATGGAGCAGCTGTTCACAGTGCACCACGAGATGGGCCACGTCCAGTACTACCTGCAGTACAAGGACCAGCCCGTCTCCTTCCGCAGCGGGGCCAACCCTGGCTTCCATGAGGCCATCGGTGACGTCATGTCCCTGTCTGTCTCCACTCCCAGCCACCTCAAAAAAATCGGTCTCCTCAGCAGTGCCACCGAGGACGCAGGTATGGCAGCCACCCTGAGGAGCGGGGTGACCTGGAGAGCTCGGGCACTGTCTGTGGCACCAGGAAGGGTTTGGGACATGCCAGGGTGGGCTGCAGTCTGCCAATGCAGCCCAGATCAGGCAAGACCCCACAGCTGATGTCTGCCTTTCACCCACACTTGGTTCCATGTATAACCCCTTCTTGTCTCCGTGGGTCCATGTAGGACCCTTCATAGCTCCATCCTCTTCACTCATGAGGGCAGGAGGGATTCTCTCCAGAGCTTGTCTGTGCCCTTCCTTTCTCCATCAGAGCCCCAGACCTGAAAACAGCATCTTAGTTCTTGATCAGCTTTGACCTTCCCAGCATTCTCCCCTCCCTTGCCAAGAAACATTCACCCCAGGAGCTCCTGGTGTAGCTCTGTGGAGGTGGCACTAAGCACTTACGTGCACAGTCACGAGGACTATCAGCGGGTGATGTGTGTGCCTGCCAGCCGGCACAGCAGAGGAGGACTTGTCACCACAGGGCACTGCCCGGCTTGGCAAGAGTATCTCCCCAGCCCAACGTCTCTCAGCTGCCACGTCAAAGCAGCCGGCAGCAGAGGAAACCGAGCGGTTGCAGACTCCTGCCACAGGCAGCTGCTTTGCGGAGGAGGGACAGTCCTGGGATCCTCCTGACTTGTCATTAAGCGTGTTTCATGACAGGGAAGCCATTGCAGCAGCCAAGAGCGTTGGGCCAATGCTGCATAAACACCGCAGAGCAGATGGTCCCTGCCTCAAGGCATCGCTGCCCGACTAACCAGCCCTTGGCAGCCACGCCACCACGGAGATGGCAGCCAACTGCCCCTCAGGGCGGTGCTGCCAACCCGTCTCCGACCCCACAGCTTCAGCTGGGTCTCCAGCCGGTCCTTCTCTAACCATCTCTCCCCAGATTTCCTCGAGGCAATGGAGAAAGCAGATGTCACCATCCCCTGTACTCCCCATGATACGGTGGTGACTGTCCCAGAGTTGACTCCGGTTCTGGGTCTAATAAGAGCCTTTGCAGTGGTGTAATCAAATCTTCACCCCGAGTCCCCAGGGTGAGGTGTGAAGAGGGACCCATTACACTCACCAGAGACCTTCTCACTCTGAGAGCCATGTTGAAGCCAAGGAGACACCGCACTTGCCACTCTCACTGTCCCCACTCAGTAAAAATCATTTGTTGCCCCAAGTAGGAGCTGTATCTAGAGAAACACCCTATGTCCTACGCAGCCTTCTCTAAGGACCAAAATTATATGTTGAAATGCCGTCCCCATTTTTCATCCAGGACTGCTCACCTCTTGCCCACAAAAAGTCTAGTGACCATAGTGTTCTCCAGCCAGACTCCTTCCCAACCTGGTTCTGGCTCTTTTTCATGCAGAGAGCGACATCAACTACCTGCTGAAGATGGCCTTGGAGAAGATTGCCTTCCTGCCCTTCGGCTACCTCATTGACCAGTGGCGCTGGAATGTGTTCAATGGCCGCACGCCCCCGAACCGTTACAACTACGACTGGTGGTATCTGAGGTAGAGGACAGTCACCAAGCGTGGATGGGAGTGTGGAAACTGGGGGTGTGCAAGGAAGGAAGGCAAGGAAGAAGAAAGGAAGGGGGAAAGGAAAGAGTAGCCATGGAGATGGCTGGAGAACCGTGGATAAGTGGGTGGGTGGGTGGGTGGATGGATGGATGGATGGATGGATGGATGGATGGATGGATGGATGGATGGATGGATGGATGGATGGATGGATGGATGGAAATACATGGAAGCACACTTTAATTGTGCAGATTTCTTCATCACTCTGCTTTCCTTTCCTGTTCCCTGCTTTGATTCTTCTGACCTTATTTCCATGCTCTGTTGTCTACAGAACCAAATATCAGGGTATCTGTGCTCCGGTTTCAAGGAATGAAAGCAACTTTGACCCTGGAGCAAAGTACCACATCCCTGGGAATACCCCTTACATCAGGTACAAGTGCTGGCAAGGGGGCAGAGGGTTGAGGAGCAGGAGGAGTGGGGACTCAGCTCTGTGGGCAGGGAAAGGAATGTGTTGTTCCTGCTAAAGACACAGATACCATCCAACTCTTGGGACCACAAATGGTGGGGAGCTGACATGCGGCTGGGTGCTTCCTCCCATGCCCTGGGACTTGTCTGCTTCTCTTTTTGCTCACCTTCATGGGTTTCCTTCTCAGGTACTTTGTGAGCTTCATCCTCCAGTTCCAGTTTCACAAGGCACTGTGCCAGGCAGCCAACCACAATGGTCCCCTGCACACCTGTGACATCTACATGTCCAAAGAGGCTGGAGCCAAACTCAGGTGGGGACAGAGGAGGGTCGGGACAATTGCCATGGGTAGATGTGTGCGTGGAAGTTGATGATGTGCAAAAGGAAGGAAAGGAGAGGAAGGAAGGAAAAGTGGCTATGGAGATGGCTGAAAAAATAGCTTTTCAGATGGATGGATGGAAGGATGGATGGAAGGATGGATGGATGGATGGATGGATGGATGGATGGATGGATGGATGGATGGATGGATGGATGGATGGATGGATGGATGGATGGATGGAAAAAGCTCTGGGTGGGGTGAGTGATCCTCACCAGAGTACTGTCGTTGTCCTTGCCATGAGCTCGCACCCACACAAGGGGTCACTAAAGCACATTTGGTTCCTATTGACTCCCTGGGTGTTAACAAATGCATGAGTATGTGATGGGGAGTCCTCAGTCCTCATATGCAGGGTGGATGGGGGCTTCAGAGGCAGTTCCTGGGTTTATGTCCCACTCAGGAATAGCATCTTCAACCCTTGCTGAGTTACCATCACTGCTTTTCTCCCATCCACCTCCTGGCCTCATGCTGGCTCTTGCTGTCCCACTCCTCTGCAGGGAAGTGTTGAAAGCTGGGTCTTCCAAGTCATGGCAGGAAATCCTGTTTAACCTCACTGGTACGGATAAAATGGATGCTGGGGCTCTCCTGGAGTACTTCAGCCCTGTCACCAAGTGGCTTCAGGAGCAGAACAACAAGACCAATGAGGTGCTGGGCTGGCCCGAGTTTGACTGGCGCCCCCCTACCCCTGAAGGCTACCCTGAAGGCATTGGTAAGGCTGCAGCTCCCTCCTGGGTCTGAAGAGGTCCCAAGGGACATCACTAACCCTCAGGCAGGACAATGCTGAGGGAGGTCCTTGCTGTGGGTGGTGAAGGTCCCCATGCCAGGAGAGAAAAAGAACCAGCTCCATGTGGAGTCCCATAGGGTGTTGTTTCCCAGGAAGCAGGTGCCATTAGCCAGCCCCCTGACATGCCGTTGTCTAAAGCTGTGGCACTGCCGCTGTAGTAATGCCATCAGTCATGGTGTGAGAGGTCATCCTTTCTGTATGCTTTCTGCTCACGTGGGATGGTCTGGGGCATGCAGCTTGTCCGGTTACCCCATCGTCTGTCCAATGGGACACTCCAGCAGTGCCTCTTTGTCCCCATTTCTTAGGCACCTGCTCTCAAGCTGTGGCATCCTTCAATGTACCTGCAGTTCTGTGAAAGGATCAACCATGGCCTCTCCATGGGGTGGTGTTCTTGCAATGAGAAGGACTCTCCTGACTTTTTCCCTTCTTCCCCCATTTATTTCCTCCCCTAGACAAAATAGCAGATGAAGCACAAGCTAAAGAGTTCTTGTCTGAGTACAACAGCACGGCTGAGACAGTATGGAACGCCTACACCGAGGCATCCTGGACCTACAACACCAACATCACTGACCACAACAAGGAGATCATGGTATGGCAATGAACCTGGGGCTGTGTGGGGAGAGGCAACAGCCAAGGCAGGCAGCTGGTACCCAGAACATGTTTCAGATGAGCTCTGAATACCAGGGCAGCTTCTGCCCCTAGCTAAGGGGCACCCAGGAGGTGCCTTTGCCATGAAAACCCTTGTCATGCCATAGGTGCCTACAAGGGCAGCCATGGGGAGATTGTCAGTTGAGGCATGTCAGGTGGTGTTTCTAGTGATGGCCTGCCTCAGGGATCTCCTCAAAGTAATTCCTCTTCCATCCCCTCCTGCCTTTGCAGCTGGAGAAGAACTTGGCCATGTCCAAGCACACCCTTGAGTATGGCATGAGGGCCAGGCAGTTTGACCCCTCCGACTTCCAGGACCAAAGCGTCACACGCATCCTCAAGAAGCTGAGTGTCATTGAGAGGGCGGCCTTGCCTGAGAATGAACTGAAGGAGGTGAGCTGCAAGGGAATAGAGCAAGGTGGGGTGTCCCTTTCCACTACCCTTTGTGAAGACACGGGCTTCTCGCAACTTTTAGGAAATGTCACTGGGGAGCCAGTGATAGTTTCCTACCTTGTACACAAAGCCAAGATCCTTGTTGGCAGGGTTTCGGACCCAAAGGTTGCCTGTCCCAGGCCGCAGTGGGGCCTGGCTGCTTGTGTGACAATGGCACATGGCTTGTTGGTCCCAGTCCCTCTTGTATTGACTCCACATTGCCTCCATTTGGGGTCACACTCAGCCTTGGAAGGGGCCAGAGGAAAACCCCTAAGAACATCTCAATGGGCTGTGACGTTCTCCAAGAGCAGGAGTAAGGATAACCAGCTCACATCATCCAATTTTCTTTACAGTATAACACCATCCTCTCAGATATGGAGACCACGTACAGTGTAGCCAAGGTCTGCAGGGAGAACAATATGTGTCACCCACTGGATCCTGGTAAGATCTGGCAGAGTGACCAGTGAGTCATCTGCAACAGGCCCAGAAAGGAGGGATTTTTTTAACAGGGGCATGGAGAAGTGTCATGAATGGGCCTTCCCTCCTTCTCTGAGATGATCCCTGAGCAACACGTTGGGTCTGGCACTATTACATCAGTCCAGCCCATTCAACAGCATCACTTTGGCTTCACTGCTCTCTCTTCAGACCTCACAGACACCATGGCCAACTCACAGGACTATGATGAGCTCCTCTTTGCCTGGAAGGGCTGGCGGGATGCTTCTGGGAAGAAGATCAGGAACAACTACAAGCGATACGTGGAACTGAGCAACAAGGCAGCCGTTCTCAACGGTCAGTGCTCAACTCCCTTAGAGACTCACCATGGTCTGAAACCCCTGTGAGTTAAGAATTAGGCTGATCATCCAACTGAGGGTCAAAATCTTGAGGGTGTGGAGGTTGCACCAATGCCATGAGATCCACTGCTTCATAGATAGACACCAGGGGTGTCTGGGCAGCAAGGCAGACTCTTGTCCAAGAAGGGCAGTGTCTGACAGCTCTGCTCTTGCCCTACCACAGGCTATGCAGACAATGGAGCATACTGGAGATCCTTGTACGAGACACCCACCTTTGAGGAAGATCTGGAGAGGTTGTACCTGCAGCTGCAGCCCCTGTACCTCAACCTGCATGCCTATGTACGCCGAGCCCTATACAAAAAGTATGGCGCAGAGCGCATAAACCTGAAGGGTCCCATCCCTGCTCATCTGCTAGGTAAGGGCTCTGCTTGAGCAGGGCTGTGTCTCTCACCAGGCATAATTGGCTCCAGGTCATGCCAAAAGTTGAGGTTGGTCTCTGCAGTTCTGGCCAAAGGCCCAAGGCCCCATGAGATGGGTCTGCAGAGGCCAGTCTGCCCCAGGGAAGGCTTACACACTCAGCATGACTTTACCTTTCCTACATGGACAGGCTCCTGCTTGCATCACCCTTGTGCAAGCAGGGCAGGGACCAGGCAGGGTGGTCCACCCTGTGCAGGCGTCAGGACTAACTGGTTGCCTTTTTTCTTTTCTCCCCGTCTCCCTCCTGCCATCTGTTGTCCTCCTGTGCTTCGTAGGCAACATGTGGGCTCAGTCATGGTCCAATATTTTCAAACTGGTGATACCTTTCCCAAATGCCACCAAGGTGGATGCCACCCCTGCCATGAAACAACAGGTCAGTGGTTTTCCAGGCTGCTCTGGGGAAGCTCCTTGGGACCCAGCACCCTTTGGTCATTGCCACTACCCATGTTGCCAAATGTTCTGGTGCTGCCAAAAGTCTCCATGCCTCATCAGTATTGTGCTCTCACCTGGTTATGCCAAGGGCTGGATCCCGAAAAGGTCTCCTCTTCCCAGGGGAACAAGGCTGCCCCCAGTCTCCCATCCTTCCCACAACCCCAGAACTACCTAGCATCCCCCATTGCCCCTCACCAGGTACTCTCTCTGCTCTCTCCCCAGGGCTGGACACCCAAGATGATGTTTGAGGAGTCGGACCGTTTCTTCACCTCGCTGGGCCTCATTCCCATGCCACAGGAGTTCTGGGACAAGTCCATGATCGAGAAGCCGACAGACGGGCGGGAGGTGGTGTGTCATGCCTCGGCCTGGGACTTCTACAACCGCAAGGATTTCAGGTGACCATGGGGAGCAAGTGGTGGTCCCAACTGACATGGTGTCTTTGTAGCATAAGGACATGTGGCCTGATGGCATCACAGTGTGTCCTGCCCTGTGGCTGTGGCAGCCCCACTGTGTCATTGCAAGTGGTACCCAAGATGCTGACACTGCTGGCAGCAGTCCCCGTGGTGGATGAGGGGCAATTAGTGCCTTCCCTGCCCTGCCTTGGAGAATGGAAAAGCTGATGAACTGGGATGGGGAATGGGCAGGGTCAGCAGAAGACGCAGGAGTAAAGAGGGATAACAACCCCATGGAGTAGGACCAGCCCAGCCTGGCATCAGATGTGGGGTGGGAGCATGTGGAAAAGGAGGCCAAAGGGAAAAATAACTCAAGAGGGGGTGATGGTTCTTGGAGATTTTCAGCCCAGCACTGCCCTCCCTTTCCTCCCCAACCCCCATGTGCTGGTCCAGAATCAAGCAGTGCACCGTGGTGAACATGGACGACCTTATCACAGTGCACCACGAGATGGGCCACATCCAGTACTTCCTGCAGTACAAGGACCAGCCCGTCTCATTCCGTGATGGGGCCAACCCTGGTTTCCACGAGGCCATCGGGGATGTCATGGCCTTGTCCGTCTCCACTCCCAAACACCTGCACAGCATCAAGCTGCTGGACCAAGTTGCGGAAAACAAAGGTGAGCTGGCAGGGAAGCAAAGGTGGGGGCGCTGCTGGGAACAGCTGGAAATGCGGAGGGTCAAGATGGGCTGGACAGGGTGGAAGGGGTTGGGGACATGCACATTGGCTTTGCATGCATGGAGGGGACAGGACCTGGCAGGGACACCCTGCTCTTGGGCAGAACGACCCATATGGGGTGGCGAGATGGGTACAGTACTACCTTGCTCACACCTTCCCACCCTGGGCAGAAAGTGACATTAACTATCTGATGAGCATCGCCCTGGACAAAATCGCCTTCCTGCCCTTCGGGTACCTCATGGACCAGTGGCGCTGGAAGGTGTTTGATGGGCGGATCAAGGAGGACGAGTACAACCAGCAGTGGTGGAACCTCAGGTGCGCTTGAATTCAGATCTCTCTTTGGTGCAAGGGCCTCGGCCATCATCCCACTGGGTGTTTTCTCCCTGTGGTCCAATTGGATTCAATGGGACACAATGGGATATGTAACCCCTCACCCTGTCCTCACACCCTGCTGTGTTCCCTCCTGGCTTACCCTACTTTCTCCTCCCCATGCTCTCCGTCTCCACCCAGGATGAAGTACCAAGGCTTGTGCCCACCAGCACCAAGGTCTGAAGATGACTTTGATCCCGGGGCAAAGTTTCACATCCCTGCCAATGTCCCCTACATCAGGTCAGCGTGTAGGGCTGGGGCAGGAGGAACACCACTTGGACCCAGAAGCGGGATCTCCAGATCAGATGCCAGCAATGGCACCTTGTTTCATGGCTGGTGGGATACCTGGTGGTACAATCCTCAGGGTGCTGGGCAGCTCCAGGAACCCTGACAGCCTTGGAGAGGAAGGCTGGATTTGGGGGAATTCCCCCTGTGTGAAGAGGATGGGCTTATCCACCCAGGCAGCCATAAAACACCTTAAAGGAGAAATGGCATCAGCAGATTGGGCTGAGTTGATGCAGCTCCAAAGCCAGTGACACTGATCACTCCAAAGCCAGTGATGCTCCTCCAGACTGGGAGGGTACAACCAGGGGATGAAGGGGGGGTGGGGGTGGGGCCACATCATCTCTTGCACAGCCAGTCCTAGGGTCCATTCCCATGTCCTCATCCCTCTCCACCCCTTCCCCCCAGGTATTTTGTCAGCTTCGTGATCCAGTTCCAGTTCCACCAGGCACTCTGTGCAGCAGCAGGGCACACGGGTGCCCTGCACACATGTGACATCTACCAGTCCAAGGAGGCTGGGAAGATCTTGGGGTAGGTGTGTGGGCAGGGTAAAGCCAAGACATTTATGTCCCCAAATTCCTTCAAGCCAGAACAGCAAGACAGGGGGCAATGCAGGCCCTAGTCATCCAGGGTGTGGGATGGTCTGGTCCCTGGCCCTGGGGTGCGGGCAGGGAGGACCCCGGGAGGGGCACCTTGGGCTGGGTGCTGGGGCTGTCATTGCAAAAGCAGCCGCTAGATGGTAGCTGGGACCCTGGCAGGTGAAAGGCTCCCTCCCTGCCCCTCCTCAGCCCCCTATTCCTTAGGGAAAACAACCCCCTTAGTTCAAGAAAAGCACCTGCAAGGTTAACCCTTTCACCCATGAACTGCTCTGCATCAGGCTGGATTCACTGGAGGGCTTTAATCCATGTAAATCTCCCACATCCCTCCCCAAAACTCCATGCAAAACCTTCCCTGTGTTCTGGGCTGGCAGCTCTGCGGTGCTGGGGGCACAGATTGTACCCAGCGTTGCTGAGACCAAAAGCCCCAAGCCCTGGGGAAAAGGGAAGGGCTGGTGGCCAAGGGGGCGATGGGGAACCCACTGGAGCTGATTTTTCCTGCCACAGGGATGCCCTGAAGCTGGGTTTCAGCCAGCCGTGGCCCAAAGCCATGGAGCTCATCACAGGGCAGCCCAACATGTCAGCTGATGCCCTGATGAGCTACTTCGAGCCGCTCATGACATGGCTGGTGGAGGAGAACAAGAAGAATGGGGAGACCCTGGGCTGGCCAGAGTACAACTGGACTCCCTACACAGGTATGCAGGGCTCGGCCAAGCACAGCAGGTCCTCACCAGGGCCAGGGCACACAGAAGAGATGGAGCTCTCTTGGTGCCCCTGGCCACCCCAAAAAACACAGCAAAGGGAGGGTGGGTCACCCAACACACCCCAACCCAGAGCCACCAGCACCAACCATGTCCCTCATTTTTCCATTTTCCAGCCACTCCAGCCCAAGATGGCTCCGACCGAACTGATTTCCTGGGCATGTCCCTGGCCAGCAATCAAGCCACAGCAGGCGGCTGGGTTCTGCTTGCCCTGGCACTCGTCTTCCTGATCACCACCATCTTCTTGGGCGTCAAGTTCTTCACAGCCAGGAGAAAGGCCTTCAAATCCAGCTCAGAAATGGAACTGAAATAACGCAGCCATCAGCGGGGGAGCACGGACAGGGGGCAAGCATGGACATATGGCCAGATGGGCAACAATGCCCGGGGCACATTTGCCAACAAAGCCATGGGTTTCCACAGCCCAGGACTCCTCTCTCCAATCAGGTCAGACGTTTTTTTCCACTATGCAAGAGCCAAAGCAGAAAAGAGCTATTTATTTGTCAACGTCTGCATCAGGGGAAGAGAAATTCAGGCACCGGCAGGCACGGAGCCATCACAAGCTGCCACTGCGCCCAGAGCTGGGAGCCAGTCCAGCTTGGGCACCCACCAGCCTTCTCCAACCTGCAGGAAAAGCCACAGAGGCTTTGAGTGACAGAGGGCAGTTTGGGGAGGGATGGAGCACTTCCCATCCCTGGTTTGCCCACTGCCGGGCTGTTCACTTGCATGGATGAAAAATAAACCCTTGTCTTGTTACCCCCAGAGCAGCAGCTCGTCTTCTTCTTGCAGGTGGGCTGGGATCTCAATGGCACAGGGCTCTCAAGCAGGAGAGCTGCCACTCCAACCCAGTACACATACAAGCCCCTGGGGACCAGCCTGGCTTTGGGGCAGCCCACATGCAGCTCTCAGCCTCGCCCACCCCTGTCATGAAAGCTCAGCATCCCCTTGCAGCATCCCCATCCTTCCCTAAACGGTGGCTCCCATCGCAGCTGACAGTGCATGGGTTCACCATGGAGCACGTGCGTAAGGAAGGGGCTGAATTTGGGCCAGAAATCCCCAAAGTCCAGGCGTGAACAGTGTAAAGGTTTGGGGGGTCACCAGGCCCACGCTGGGACAGGGCTGGAGCTCACGGCTGCTGTGGCTCCAGTGCAGAACCACATGTGTTTACGTAAGAACCAGGGGGGCTCAGAGGTCAGCGATCGCCTCCAGCTCCTGATTATCTTGGGATCAGACGTGCTTGAGGCTTTTTTCCCCCCCTGTCTTTCTTCTGGTTCTGTAAATAAAACTTCGTATTTGTTCTGCAGTGATTAGGTGCAAAACTAATCCCAAGCTGGGGATTATTGCAGCCTTAAAGAGCCGTGATCTGCTGCAGCCCCGAGCAGCAGGGGAAATGAGGGGATCGGGGATGATCCACCCTTCCCCCTCACATTTGATGGCCTCTGGCCTCGGTCATGCCTTACATGGGGAAACTGAGGCCCAGGAGAGGAGTAGAAGGCAGGTGTCCGCCCACCCACGCTCGGGTTTTTGTTTGCTTTCAATCCTCCTCCGAGCACAACACGCTCACGGCGAGGTGAAACCCCGACCGTTTGTTCTTCTGCCACGATCCCCAGACCTGGGAGCAGCCGCCTGCACTCGCCCCACGTTCTCCCCATGGCTGCAGCCTGGTGTGTCTGCTTTCTATCCTGGCACACTGGGCACCCTCCTCTCCCCCCTTCCTGGCAGCACAATGCCTGCGGAGCAGAGACCTGGCACGGTGAGAGCTGGGTTTGAAGCCAAGTGTATTTTCAGCCTGGGAAAGCAGGCTGGTGCAGGTGTGCTCCATCCAGCTCAGCTCCTCACCAGTGATTTTGAGTCCCGTGGCTCCTTTCTGCCCCATTACTGGAGGAACAGAAGTCTCCAAAGTCATCAAGATCTTACAAGTTTCATGAAAATTGTTTTCTGGAGAGGAAAAAGGAAAAAAAAAAAGAAGCACACTGAGCACTCTCACTCAGGGACTGCAACAAAGCTCGGCCCTGATTAAACATCACAGAGTCCACAGAGGCACCGAGTCTGTCCTGGAATGGACACTGGACACAGCTACAAGGGTGGGAGATGGATGCACTGAGCTGTGGCCTCCTGTTGAGAGATAGACAACCCAAACCCACAGTCCATCCAGAAGACGAGACACCAGGCTACCTTCAACGTTGGGCCAAGGTCACACAACAGATGGAACGGGGCTGGACACCAGGATACCTTCAACGTGGGTCCAAGGTCACACAACAGATGGGACGGGGCTGGACACCAGGACACCTTCAACATGGGTCCAAGGTCCACACAACAGATGGGACGGGGCTGGACACCAGGACACCTTCAACATGGGTCCAAGGTCCACACAACAGATGGGACGGGGCTGGACACCAGGATACCTTCAACGTGGGTCCAAGGTCCACACAACAGATGGGACGGGGCTGGACACCAGGATACCTTCAACGTGGGGCCAAGGTCCACACAACAGATGGGATGGGACTGGACACCAGGATACCAACACGGGTCCAAGGTTCCACCCAGGAGGTAGAGCTGAACACAAGGTTATACCCAGTTCAGAGAGAGACTGAAGTTCTCACCTTGAGCTCACAGGGAGCTGCTGGGCAGTGGGTAGGGGAACCCAGGTGAGGCTTTTCAGGGCAATGAAGGGGCTTTTCAGGGCTGGTGCCCTGAGGGCTCTGCCAAGCCGGCAGCAATGTTTTGCAAGATACCTTTAAACCCAGGATGATTTCCCTTCCTCGTTGCGATAACATCTGGAGAGATTTTGCTGCCTTCTGGCTCCTACATCATGCTTTCGGCTGAAATTAGGAGGCTTACCGAAATTACTCCCTAAGGAGGAAAAAAAAAAAAAAATAAAGGAGCAGAAAAAATAGGAGATTCCCCTCAATTCACGTAACTCCTCGACAGGGACCTCAGGAAGCGGGTGCTCCAGGTTTTGGGGTGCTGCCCTGCACCACCCTGCATGTGCATGAGCTTCCCGGAGAGATTTGCTTTAAAATCACATAAATTTAAAACAAGAAACACCCTGGATTCCCTTCACCAGCTCGGGGACCCTTTATGCACTGTAAAAAAAACATTTTCTTTTTTTTCTTTTTTTTTTCGGTTCATTATCCGCCGCGGGAAGGCGGCTGGGGGGTTCCCACACCCCGCGGGGGCCCGGCCAAGCCAGGTCTATTCTTAGCCGGCGGGTGGCCGGGCAGGAGCAGGCGGGTGCATGGGGCCGCGTTCCTCGCATTCCCCTTCCCCGGGGACAAGGAGAGCCTGGAAATATGCAGCCACAGCTTGGCAGCAGCCGGGGGCCATCAGCGGGGACCACCCCGGGAGGGGCAGGTGGGGGGAGGCAGCGGGGGGCGGTCCCGGGGGGCAGCAGAAGTGCGGCAGGGATGTGGTGAGCCGTGGGAGGGAGCGGGGACTCCCCATCCCCGCCAGCTCCTTACCCGTGGCCTCAGCCCCTGCGAGCCCCGGCTGGCACCATCCTTCCCTCCCTGCTGCTTGAGCGGGGCTCAGGGGGGTAAACGGGCAAGTATGGGACCCTAAAGGCACACCCACACCCCACACACCCCCACCCCCCCCCCCCCCCCCCCCCCAAGCTCAGACTCCCCCAGCCCCATGGTTTAGCTAGAATTCCCTACCAAAGGGGCCAGGTCCAGCCCAAATGACACCCCCACCCACCCCATGTCCCCTCCATTCTCCATCAAGCATCCAGCACCCGGGTGACACCCCCCCATGCCTGTGGACACATTGCACGGGGCACCCAGCTGGGTCCCACCCTCACCAGGGGATGCACCCAGGGGTGCAAGTAGGGCTGACCCCCTCCTCAGCCCCACAGAGTCCCCACCCTGCATGGGCAACATCCCCCACCCTGCTTCCTCGGGGTGCCTCCTCAGCAGGACACCAAAGCAGGATCTGCCTGCATCCTCACACTGTGTTCCCCTGACATGTCCCCAAGCCGTTGGGGACAGTCCCCACCCCTTGGGACTCCCCCTCAAGCTGACACCTCAGCGAGAATGGCTGCAGACTGAACCCTTGGCACTTGGCTTCTCTCCCCCGATGCCCATGAGGTTTTCCAGCCAAACAGACCCACTGCAGCCACTGCCAGCAGCCCCCTCCCGCGGCCGCATCCTGCCCTTCCCCGGCCTTCCCTGCAGCGTCACCATGAGTTATTGCAGCTGCCCGCTCAGCCCATCCATCCTCCCGGCCCCAAGGACTGCAGGTGAGTCACGAGCCTGTCCTGTGCCTCAGTTTCCCTTGCTGTGCGGCGAGGACAGGCAGGATGCTGGTGTGGCTGCCATGAACCAAACGTTTCATGTCCCGGAGCTGAGCCTCTGTGGCTTTTCCTGCCGCTTCCGAGGGGGAAGTGGCCCTTGTCGGGAAACAATGTCCGTGACTTGGTTTAATGTCACCGAGCCCTTGCCAGGTTTGCAGCCTCCCATCACGCCTCCCCTGGGACGTTGTGGCGGAAAGCCCAGGCTGAGGAGGGTTAAGTTTGGCTGCTCATTTAACTGTTGTTTGGTCGGGGTTTTTTTTATACTTGGCAAACAAACAGTGCATCGATGAAAGCCTGGAAAAATACATCAGGGTTTGGAGTGGTGGGGCGGAGGAGGAAGCCAGCACAAGGACCATCCTTCCCCCTGCAAAATTCACTTACAGCCCAAATTCCTCCCTCTCCTTTCACATCCCTGGAGCATCTTCCAAGAGTGAAGGGCAAAGCAGGGGAATGAACCGTGCCAGGCCGTCGGGACACTGAAGCCTGTCTGGGGACAGGCTTGGTGGCTGCAAGCAGCTTTGGGGACCATGAGAGCCCCGTCCCTCCCTGGCCGGCTGTGTTTGCAGTGCGGCTCTAATTACAGAAATGTGGAGAAACGTCGTCTCTCAGTTGGCAAACATTTCTCCCGACAAGCGTCAGCCGGCAGCTGCCGTGCTGGGATTCGAGTGGGCGCCCATCCCCTCCATCGCACACCTCCCACGCCAAATCCACACCCCATTTCACAGCTGTACCCCCCTCACCTGACGCGCCTGAACCTGCCCAGGGCAGCCCCTCACTGGATGGGTGATACATCCCTGCACAGATTAGAAATCCCTGCACTCCCAGGTGGCTCCTTATGCACTGGTGCTGCAGGAGCAAGGGGGGGAGGACACCCTTGGGAAGCACCCAGCTCTCCTTTGCCCTGGAAATCATGTGGTTTCCCACTGATTTCCTGGGGTGTGAGGGGGAAGGAAAGAGAGAGAAAGGAGCAAAACCTCAAAAACGCTTGAGGAGGAGGAGGAAGAGAGGAAAGAACTGAGCAAGGGAGGAGGAGGAGAGCAGGGCAGGGAGAGAGAGGATTACTGCTCAGTTGAATTAGAGGGAGCCCTTCAGCTGCCTTGAACAGCAGGAGAATTTGCCCAGAGACCCCAATTCTTCCTATTTTGGATAAAATGTAAGCACAGGATTAACTGCAAGCATATGCTTAAGACCCAGGGAATTGAAAGAAGTCTGGGCATAAAATGATCCAAGGAGGGCAAGGAGGCAGGGCATGGACTGGCAGCCTCGCCAGCTGATGAACTGGCTCTGCAGGGATGCATTGGGAGGGATTGGGAGAGCTGTAGGGGAATGGAGAGAGTCATGGAGGCACTGGGAGAGCCACAGAGCTGTTGGAAGAGTCGTGGGGGCACTGGGAAGCTCCTGGAGTTTAGTCAATGACAACCTGAAGGGAATTACATGACTCAACTCCATCTGAGGGCTGTGCGGGGAAGACAATCAGTAAGAGAGGCTCTTCCATCAGCCACATGTTGGGATAAGACTTCCTGGCCAGAGAAAGGGGGAACAAAGTGGTCCAACTGCCATGCCCAGAGCAGGTCAAGCCTTCCTGGGGTTACTCCACAGTCCCAGCCCTGGCAGAGGGGCTGGGGACACTGTGGATGTGCCCTGTCCCATGCCCAAAGCCCTGCTGGTGCCCCTGCACTCCCCTCTGCAGACCCGCTCCCCGCTGGGGGGGCTGTGAGCCAGCACGTGCCCTTATGGTCAGACACATCTGTGTCCACGTGATGTGTCCATGAACATCCTGGACTGATTTATGGGATGAGAGGAGGGCAGGAGGCCAACCTTAAATCCTGACTGCCTGGTGATTAATAATCATAATTATGATCATATTAGCTGTAGTAATAATAGTTTGCTTTCCCTTGCAGAACTGGTCATCCAGGAATCTCAGAACAGTTTCACAAGGCCAAGTGACCAGCATCCCTATTTTCTAGCGAGGAAATTGCGGCACAGAGCTGTCTCCCTTGAGTCACCCAGTATATCAACAAGAAAACAGAAAAGGCAGGAGCCTGGACTCCGTGTCCCTCTCCCTCCCCCATGCTATTAAGCTGCATCTGTGTAATATAGAGCAAAACATCCTCCACGACTCGCAGTAAATCATGGCAGAGGCAGTGTGCAGAGTGGATGGGGGGAGATAATGGGTTTTTCACCCTCTTCAACAATAGAACAAGTTTTTTCTCCGCTGGGTAAGGCTGACTTTTATGAGAGACAGAGATAAAAGCAGCACCAGGGCTCTGAAATGGGTCTGAAAGGGCACTTGCCTTTGCTCACCCACTTCCATCGCTGGCCCAGGGACAGCAGGCAACTCTGGCAGGCAACGCTGTGGGTCAAGTGCCCCATGGGCATGGCCTGGTCCCCGTGTGTATTGCTGAGGTGCACTGGAATATTAATTGAAAATCCCAGCAAAACACTCCTGCTGATGATAATGGACCATAATCCTCTTAGACCAATTTCATGCCTGAAAAATTGTGCATAAGAAAATAATAATAGAAAGCCCCTCAGTGGACATTGTCCATAGCAGTGGCCTTGGGAGAAGAGGGCTGGCCACAGGGGATTTCTCAGGAAGGAAAGGGAGCTGGTGCCCTTGGAGTTCACTCCTGAGGGGCATGGAGAGGTGGGCAGGAGGAGCTGAATTTGGGGCTAGGCTGGAACATCTGCCCTGGCAGGACAGCATCGCGGTGGGCCCCCTGTGTCCCACAGAAACCTGGGTACCCACCAGCACCCCTGTGCCCTACGGAGCCCACAGGAACTTCTGTGGCCCCAGAACCCCCGGGACCCCCTGGACCATCCTTGTCCCCCAGGGACCCTCCGTGCCCGCACAGCCCTGTGCCAGGCCGGCCCCCCCCCCCATGCCAAGCCCCCCCATACAAACCGCCAGCGCCCCCCGCCCGCCTGCCCCGCTCAGCCCTTCAGCACCGCGGCAAGTGGACAGCGCCGGGCGCGGGGCCCCGCCCGGCCCGCGGCACCCGGCACCCCCCCAGCACCCCCGGCACACCCCCGGGAGCCCCCGGACCTCCTCCCCGGCACCCCCAGCACTCCCAGCACCCCAGCCCTGCAATCCTTCTTCCGTCCCCCTGCCCCTCTTCTTCGTCCCCTTGCACCCCCCGGCACCCCCTACTCTGACCCCCTACCGGCAGCCTCTCCTCTGCTGCACCCGTGCGCCCCCTCCTCCGCACCCTGCACCCCTCAGCATCCCTTCCCTTATCTCTGCACTCCTGCATCGCCTACTCCGCCCTTGCACCTCCCCCCCCCCTCGCCGCACCCCCTCTCCCGCACCTTAGCACCACCTGCACGCTCCCTTCCAACTCCCTCCACCCCGCACCCCGGCATCCTCTCCTCTGCCACCCCCGGCACTCCAGCGCCCACCATCACCCCCTCCCCCGCCATCCCTCCACCCCATCATCATCCTCCTTCAGCACATCCGCCCCCCCAGCTCCCAGGACCCCCCAGCACCTCCCTCTCCTCCAGCACCCCTTCCTTCAGCAACCCCTCCTCCAGCGCCCCCAACACCCCTCACCTGCACTCCCACCCTCCCCCCGTCCCCAGCACATCCTCCTGTCCCAACAACCCGGTCCTGCAGAACCCCATACCCCAGCCCCCGCAAGGACCCGGCCTCCATCACCCCATCACGCCCTACCCCAGCCCCCCAGGGACGCTGCCTCCCATCTCCCCAGTCACCCCCCGTCCCAGCATCCCAAAGATCCCGCCTCCATCCCTCCCCACCCCAGCCCCCAAGGACCCCAGTTCATCCCCCCCAGGCAACCCCTACCTCAGCACCTCCATCCCCCTCAAGAACTTCCAACCCAATCCCCCAAGGACACCTCCACCCCCCACCCCCCATCACCCCCTGTCCCAGCCTCCCAAGGACTCCGCCTCCAGCACCCACCTGCTCCCCCCCCCCCCCCCTCCCGGAGCACCCCCAGCCTGCGGGGCCCGGTGCCAGGCGGAGCCGTGCGGGTTCCGGTGCCGCGGGATGCCAGGGGGCAGCGGGGAGACCCGTGGGGGGGGCCGGGGGGATGCCAGCTCCCCGGCCGGCAGCTGTTGCTGACGGCTCCCCCGGAGCCTCCGGCGGGCCGGGGCAGCGGTGACTAAGCACTTTGGGGATTTCTCCTCTTATTATTTTATTCTGTTATTTTCTCCCCCTTTCCAGCGGGTCCTCCTCCCTCCCCACCCCCACCCCCCCGCGCCGTCCTCATCCTCCCCGGCCGCCCCCGCCCGGAGCCGGGCGCGGCAGGGCGGGCGGAGGGGTTCCCCCTTCCGGCCGCCGGCAGCATGGGAGCCCCGGCCCGGCTCGGCTCCAGAGCTCGGCCAGCCCTGGGGTGAGGCGGAGCGGGGCCGCGCCGTGCCGGGCCGTACCGAGCCGCTCCGGGGCCGGGCCGCGCTCCCCGCCGCCCCCGCGGGAAGTTCCGCCGCTCCCGGGGAGAGCAGGGCAGCGGAGCGATGCCGGTACGCCGGGGCCATGTGGCCCCCCAAAACACCTACCTGGACACCATCATCCGCAAATTTGAAGGGCAAAGTGAGTACCGCACCCCCCGGGCCCGCTCCCGCTCCTCCCGCCGCTGCGGGCGACCCCCCCCCCCCAACTTCGGGGAACAGCGGGGAACATGGGGCGGGGGGGGGGGACACAGGCGGGAGGGCAGAGCGGGGGCCACCACCCGCAGGGTGTCCCCGGGGAAATGAAGGCGCCCCTGTGACCTCCCGGGGAGGCGGGGGGGGGTGGGGGGAGAGGGGTGGGCGACAGCCAGGCAGTGTCCCCGCGGGTATTTATAGACCGGGCGACCCAAGGGGGGTCGCCGTGTCTCCAGCGCCTGGGGGACCACCGGGCTGGGACCAGCGGTCCCAGCCCGGTGGTCCCCCAGGCGCTGGAGACACGGCGGCCCCCTGCAGTGCCCAGGCTGGGAGGGAGGTCCCCGGGGTGGCGGGGAGGGGGTCCCCGCTGGCGGGGTGGGGGGAGAGGGGTGTACGCCAGCGCGGACGGGCTCGCTGCCTGTTTGCCTCCAACTCTGCACTGCTCGGAGGCACCGCCGTCCCTGGTGAAATGTTGCCATTTGCTGTTGCTCGGAGTAATCCCTTTATATGAATTTTTTGGGCTGGTTTTCGTGTCAAATATAGCGGAAGAGTTCGTGCGCATCGGGGAGCGCTGGGCTTGGCGTGCGGCTGGGTGGGGGCCGTGGGGAGGACGGAGCGGGGAGCTCCGCTACCTGGGCGTCTCGATGGGGCTGGGTAGCCCCTACACAGCCAGGGATGTGGGGAGGGGGACAGGGGACTGGGGTCCCCCCAAAAGCTGTTCCCAGGGGGATGACGTGGGGTGCTGGGGCTGTGCACACCCCGCACTGCCCCAGCTCGCTGGGGTTTTTCTCTGGTGTCCGAGTTTGCCGGGTGGGCAAACGTCCCTGGCGCTGCCAGATCTGCGCTGCCTGCCCTGGCAGTGAGTGACGTGACCCTGGGGATGGGAAGCGAGAAAAACTGTCCCTGGTTCCTATCAGTCCCCGCTGGGAAGCGGCGGCTGGGGAGCAGCGGGGGCACACGGTGAAGCGTGCCAGCGGGGAAGCAGCCAGGCCCCCTGGTCCCTGCCCGCTCCCTGCCTGCGCTCTGCCAGCCATGTCGGGCACCAGCTGGGCTCTGCCGAAACGTCGGCCTGTGCTCCCCCGCGGCAGCTTCGTGGTGTGACAGGTGTTGGGAGACACCAAACCAGCTCCCCCCGCCGCTTTGTCCTCCCCTGCTCGTGGGTGCCCTTACCCCCCCGCTGCAGCTCCTGTGGGTGCAGCTGTACCCGGTGAGTCCGTGCTGGAGCCGGAGAGGCCCAGCGCTTCCCTGCCAGGGCAGAGCCCCGGTACCGTGGGGCAAGGGCAAATCTGCAGGTGAGGGCAGGGCAGAAAGCAAATCCGAGGTGCAAATACCCCCAAGGAGACCTGGCTCCGCCGCTCCTTCCCATCCTGGCCTTGGTCACATCCCCTATGCTCAGCACAGCTTGCTCCGGCACCCTGCCAGCCCTGTAAATCCTGTCCTGCTCCAGCCCAGCCTGGATCCAGGCTGGATCCGGCCCGCGGGGCTGGCGCTGGATGGGGAAACATACATTGCAGGTGGGGAGTGCGCCCCGGGAGCGGGTCTTTGGGGAAGGTCCCCTCCTTGTGCCTCCTTCCAGCTGGCAGAGCAATTTGGATAAAGCATCGGGAAGAGGGAACTGGGAAACATTTGGCCGTGGTGGTTTGTGCTGTTTGCAGCGCTGGCACCGCCGTCAGCCCGGCGTGGGAGAAGGAAAGGTGCCGGGGTGGGAGTCCCCCACAAAGGGCCACCAAGGGCTGTCACAGGGTGGGATGAAGCAGGGCATCTCTGTGCAGAATTTCTGGAGGCACTGGTTTTACAGGGAGGCACCTTCCGGAGCTGGGACTCTGCAGGTGACATTAGGGAGAGCCCCGGTATGCCAGGGAAGGGTCCCTGCACCCCACCAGATCCCGGCGCTGGGTGCCGCAGCCGTGCGGAGGTTTCTCCCGCATTTGGGTGAAATTCCCCGCGCGGCTGGAGCGCAGCCGGGTTCTGGAGCACGCAGGCTGCAGATGCCATTCCTGGGTAATCCAGGAGATTAATTGGGGTCTGGGTTGGGAGGCAGCATCCGAACGGACCCTCTGCTCTGACCTGCCTCCGGCTCCAGCCCGGAGCTGGTGCCAAACACTAAGGGAGATGCTGCTGGGGGGGCACAGCATCCGTCACGTCAGCATCCACAGCCCCCAGTCACATCCTAGCAAACCTTTCCCAGAGAGGGTCCTCCCCAGCCCAGCACCCCCCGATCTTGCAAAAACCAAAAATCAAACCAAATCAAAGCTCCAGCCTGGATCTCCCCAGGATAAGGACGGAAGCGACTCCATCTGGGCTGTATGACGTGTGCTGGGCAGTGCTGCCACACACCCCAGCGTGACAGCGAGTCCGGCCCCAGTCCAGCCTGGATGGCTGCAGCACTGGGAGGGTCTGGGGCAGCACCATTCCCTGCCTCAGTTTCCCCTTTCCTCCACCTGAGCTAATTTCTTCTTAAGCACACGGGCTACGGAGCCCAGCAAGGTCTGGATTTCAGCTTCAGCCCGAAGGCACAATTATCCTATAAAACATTAGGAGAATCATTAATGTGACAGGTTTCACCCGGCTTCCCACGAAGCCAAGCCTCACGCTCACTCCTCCTCTCACCTCTTGCCTGACTTCAGTCAAATCTGAGCAAGGGTGGGAAGTCTCTGAGATAACTCAGGTTCCTGATAAGCTCCTGGGGAGGGACGGATGCTGCTTCCCTCTGCAGTGCCAGTTGAGGACAGATTGCCCATGTACTAGACAGCAGCGAGTCCCCACGTGCGAGTGGTGAGAGGTCAGGGCTCTGTGGGTTTGCCCGTCCGAGCAAAAGCTGCCTTTACTGGGGTCCCCCTGCCCTCACAGTCCCCAGTTCACATGAAACTGGGGGAATTTTCTCTCTCTGAAGAGCATGGCAGCACCCAGAGTGGTGTGGGCTGTCGCCAGCCATCCTCCCCCAGTCCTCTTACCAGTGTCCCCAGGGACCCTGTAAGAGTGCCCCACAGAGGGTGACACCAAAAAACCCAAGCACCCCCCATTTGCCCGGGCTGTCCCCCGTCCCTGTGGGTCCCCACCACCCCCCTAATCCTTGTTCTTTCCTGCCTTCCTGCAGACCGCAAGTTCCTCATCGCCAACGCCCAGATGGAGAACTGTGCCATCATCTACTGCAACGACGGCTTCTGCGAGATGTTCGGCTACTCCCGCGTGGAGGTGATGCAGCGACCCTGCACCTGCGACTTCCTCACCGGCCCCGACACCACCAAGAGCTCCATCGCGCAGCTCACCCAGGCCCTGCTCGGCTCCGAGGAGTGCAAGCTCGAGATCCTCTACTACCGCAAAGACAGTAAGAGTCGCTTTTTGGGGTGATCCGGTGGAGGGGGGTGTCAGCTGCCCAGGATTTGGGCTGTCTGAAGCCGGTGGTGGGAGGTGAAGGGGGTCTGCTGCTTCCAGGGCATCAGGATTGCATCCAGACCCAGGGCTTTGTCAAGGGCGAGTCCACAGTGGCTCCCAGCAGGATGGAGCTGTCTCTGCTGTGATGGGGCACTGGAGGCAGTGGGACCTCGAGCGATGGAAGTTGTCGCCAGGTTATTTGGGAATCGGGTTGTTTGCAAGCCCTTGGTGTCGACTCAGAGCCCCGAGGCCAAGCAATGGCATCGCTCACGGGGTCCCTGCGTCATGAATGAGGCTCCCGTGTGACACCCATGGAGGAGCTGGGCTGGGACACAGGTTTCCCAGTCTGTGCTCTGAGATGGGCCGAGACAGACCCCCATCTCTGCCAAAAACGAGTGCAGCTGACGGGACTGGAGCTGCCTTTCCAGCGAGCAGGATGCGGCTGTGCATGCACAGATGGAATTACGTTAAGATGAAAATGAAGCTTTGATGGAAAATACTGGTGATTAGTTCTAATACTGCAGGAAGTTAAATAAATATTTAGTGCTTGATGCTGCAAACCAGCAGCGGCCGGGGCTCCCAGGGGTGGAGGAATGCAGATCAGGTGCTCGCTAGAGGTTAAAAATATGAAGTATTTCCTTTTTTTAATCTGTGGGGCTTTCCCATGGCTTTAGGTCATGTTGATGGGGGCTTGGCCTGAGCAAGGGGCTGCACCCTGCAAGGGGCAGCGGGATGGAGGAAAAACGACTGGAAGCGAAGGGAAGGAGAAGGCAGGAGTCCTGGCTCTCAGCCTGACACCCTATCTCTGGGGCTGGAACCCGGGTGTCCTGGCCTCCCTCCCAGACCCTATCTTCTGGGCTGGCATCCAGGTGCCAGAATATCGGCCCCGGGAATTATCCGCTGGCAGCATCCCTCTGCGTTAACCTGCATGGTTAACCCGGCAGGGCCAGACCCTGCGCGGTGGCAAGATCAGGCCTCTCACCGGACATGTTTCCCGTATGATTTTCCTCTCATCTTTCCCAAGGGATCCAGTTGAGGCTCTTCCCTGCGGGGCTGGTCCTGGGGGAAGTGTGTCTGGGGCTGGGCTGCGAGTGCCCCCTCGCCTGCTGCGGTTTGCAGGGGGCTGGCTGGAGCCCAGCGAGGCCCGAGAGACACGAGGAGAAGCGGGTACGTGCTGTCCCCCTGCTCCCAACGCCAAGGCGTTACCATGGCAGGGACAGCGCGTGCAGCCCCGTTCCCCTGCCTTGGGACAGTTTCCCCATGCCCGTCTCTGGAGACTGCTCAGCTGGGAGCCTGATCCAACGGCATCCTCCCCGCTTTGAAGCGTTCCCGACGGGCTTGCGGGATGCTCAGTGCTCTCCTCGGAACCCTGCTTTTCCTCTAGGCCACGGGAAACTCTCTGTGCAGCTCTGAGCTGCTTTCTTCTCTTTTTTATTTAAAAAAAAAAAGGGGAAAAAAAGCGCCCAGAAGCAAACCCTTCATGTCTATTTTTAAAACCCAGCCCCACCAGCAATATGCTTTCCAATTGTTTCCCCCCAGCACTCAGCCTGCGACCGCTCAGCCCATTATAAATGGGTCTTATCGGCAAAGAAAAGGCCTTCGCATTATAGGGAGCTGCTGCTTAATTAGCCGGCGGAGGCTCCGAACCCGCCTGTCCTCCTTTTCATACCGGCGGCACCAATCTCCAGCCTCAACCCGCTGTTTATTACTGCGGTACTCCCGGCTCTGCAGCTCGCGGGGTTGTTTCATCGCTTTTCTGGTTGCCAGAGACAATATTTTACCCAAATCTGCCTGTCAGAGTCCACCTCCCCCCCAGCAGGGCCAGGTTGGGATGGATGGAGGTAGGTGGGAAGGGGGGCACCCATGGGTGTCCGGGCAGGTAGCTCTGGCCATGCACAGGCAGGATGCTGTATGACAGGATGATGCATGTCCCTGGGGACAGCCTCGCTGCTCAGTCCTCACCCGGATGCCCATGCTGTCATTAGCTAATTATAAGAGGAGCTGATGGGTGTCGAGGACAAGCGCAGCTCGAGCAGCCGTAACGGAGCCAAGAACCAAGTCCTGGTGGGGGAAGATGGGACTGGCCCAGCGAGGGCAGTTGTCCCTCCCTGCCACAGCAGCCCCAGAAAGGCCTTGGAAAGAGGGGTGAGCCCGGCCCCAGTGCGTGTGGGCTCTAATCCCCCGCTCAAAGCCAGGAGATCAGGGAAAAGTTCATTTCCTCACAAGATGCTGCTCATCTGGGGCTGCCCCAACCGGGGGCTCGTTATGGGATCAGCTCCTGCCCCGTTGTGCAGGGGTGGGCCAAGCCCTCTCCAGCATCCCCCAGGGAGGGCACCAAAGGGCTGGCAGGGCTGAGCTGCATCCAGGATTGGGTTTCTTTCCCCCTCCCAGAGGGTGATGAAGTCACTGGTGCGAGCTCCTGGGGTGCCTGGAGCGTGGCCGGTGGCTGCAGGTGCTGGGTGCTGTGGTGCTGGCATGGCCCAAACAGCAGCAGCTGGCAGCACCCGCTCCCACTTAATCTGCATGAATGTGATGCTTATGAATATGAAAGGAGAGACACGGGCCCAGACAGCCGGAGCAGCTGGTGGGGCAGCCACCGCCTGCAGCCCCAGCCTCTCTGTCCCATCCCCAGGCAGGGCCCATGGCTGGTCCCCTCCAGCAGCAGCAGTTGGTGTCGGTTCCCTGGGACCAGGGATTAGGGATCAGCCCAGCAAACTCATTGCACTGGTGCTGTAAGCGGGGATTTCCCCTGGGGGCTCTGGGAGGAGTGGGATGTCACAGAGCGTGTCACCGGTGTCGCCCAGGATGTCCCCTCCGCAACTTCCCATGGGGTGCCTGAGCAGGCAGCTGCCTGCAGGGCTGGTGGCCAGTCAGGCACGGGTTGTGGGGTGTCACCACACACAAAGGGCACAGAGGGACTCATGTGACATGTTCCCTCTGTCTCCAGCCACATTCATGGCACAGCAGTCACCTCTCCAGCAGCTGCTGCCAGGAAGCCTTGGCTAAGGCAGGCGGGGATGGATCCAGCCAAGGTTTCTCCGTACAGCTTCATAAACAGCAACATGCGACGTGCCCAGAGGGCTCGCTGGAAGCAGGAGGGCAAATCCTGCCGGGAGCTGCCAAATCCTGGCACCGTCGGGGTTGTGGGGCTGGTGCCAGTGACCCCTGGGAGCCTCTGCCACTGCCCCATGGGTGTACAAGGCAGGACAGAGGGGACCTCCTGGGTGGCGGAGGAGCAGGGAGACACGGCCAGCTGACAAAACCGCAACCCCCTTGCTTTTACAAAAACATGTGGGTTTTAAGCCAAGTCAGGGCCATTTGCTTTGCGTTCCTTTAAGGGTCGGGCTCAGCAGAGCTGGGCTGTGACCTCGGGAAGGGGACAGACACCATGGCCCGACTCCAGACGGGGACTTATAAACATCCCTCACAATGACAAACGCTCCTGTCCTGGAGCTCCCACACTGTGGGGCCGATTCCGCCATTCTCAGCACAGCTGTACCGCAGCTCCAGCCGCTCCCGTTGCCCTAGCTCTGCCCCCGGAACAGCGCAATTGGGGCACAAAGCTGGAGAAGATACATTTTCCATCCTCTGCTCCTCCTCGGTTGTTTTGTGCTTTGACCAGATGTCCCATGAACAGAGGGACAGGCCCAGAGCATCCCCAGCACTCCCATAGATGCTCCCCAAGAATTTTTTTCCTGAAATCCCTGCCCCAGCAGAGCCCACCGTTCCCACTCCAACCTCTCCATCCCCATCCTCACCGGCTGTTGGATCCCCAATGGGAGGTGGCCCTCAGAAAGGCCTGACAGCCCTGGGGAACACTGTCAGTGCTGCGGCTTTGGCCACACAGCCCCACGCTAAGCTGGACTAATTCCTGTGGCCAGCGGGGACTTATCAAGGGAAGGACCATGGGCCTGGATGTGGCCGCTTGCTTCTCTTGCAGCAGAGGTTAAGCTGCGTTTTGCTAACCCCCTGTATTGATCCGGGACCCCTTTTGGCTCCTGGGGATTGGAGCATCATCCCACCTCCACCCCAAAACATCCTGCCAGGCTTGGAGGCATCCTTCCTGCCCCACACTGCTGGTGGGTACTCTCAGCCGCCTGATGCTCCTGGTTTTCCCTCTCCGCTGCTTCTTCCGACCAACAGGCTCCTGTCTAAGCACAGAAATCCTGCTGTTCATCACGGTGCAGGGGGTAACCTCCGTCCTGCCGCCGTTACTTAATAAGGTCATTTTAGTGGTTCGGGCATTGCCACACGGAGCATTTTTGCTGCTCTGGTGTCAGAGCGGGTTTCAGCCTCCCAGTGCCCCGTTTGGGTGAGGGGAGAGAGGCTGGTGCAGACCCCATGGTGCACATCCCCTCCCAGCGCAGGGGGATGCAGACCCAGGTGCAGGGTCTCCCCAGAAGCCATCACTCCCCCCAGACTCCAGGGGTGACCCATCTCCCATGGGCTCAGCCCTCACCTCCATCATTTTCCATCCCAACCGCCAGGATTTGCTGTAGGGCCTCCCAGCAATCTGCGCTTCCCTTTGAAGTTTCTCCCCAGCCCTGACGTTGATTTATCCCTGGACTGGAGCAAGGCTCAGCCCTCCCAGGCATCTCCCTGGGCATGCCAGCCAGCCCCGGAGCACAGCTCCGTCCCCATCCCTGCCCACTCCGTGCCCTTCCCAGCCCCTCTCCTCTGCTCCCTTATATAATACCACTATAGATTTAGCCACTCTGCCATGAGACCCTGCAGATTAAATCTCCTGACCGGGGGGAGGGAAGGACTCGGTAAGAGCTCCGAGGGCAGATTAATAGCTTGCTTTTATAATATTCATAACAATACTGGTTTGTGTCCGGCTCTCGGAAACCCCCGTGTCCTGTTGATTAGTTTAATACTGATGATACCGACAAATGCATTAACCACTGGCGGCCACGGAGGATAAGAGGAGGGAGGGAGGGAGGGCCCCCAACGATGACATTTTTAATGTTATTAAGTGCTCGCTTTTATCAAGGTCAGAAGACAAGATGGGTCGGAAAGCGCAAACCTCGGAGCGCTCGGCTTGGGGGAGGTGGGCTGGGTGCTGGGAAGATCAAGCCCAGCTCAGGGTTTTAGGGAATGAGCTGTTTTTCCCAACCCATGCAAACCCATCACTTGGGTGTGGGACCTTCCAAAACAGCATCCATGTTTTGTCCCTCCTGCCGAGCCCTTTCCACAGCCCCCGGGTTGGGTTTTGCTCCGGACAGGCGCATGGGCAGCCCCACGGTGTGTCCACAGAGCTCAGTCAGGTTGCGAATGCCCGCGGGGCTCCTCCAAGAGATCATTTGGCGGCTGGGTAAAATTAGATGGATGGAGACAGATTAGCTGAACAGCTGAAGGGAAGACACAGGCAGATGGATGGGGACAGTTGATCGAGGAATGAGGACAAGAGCACAGGGCTGGGGTCCCTCCCGGGGCTGGCTCAGCCCACCGGCACCACAGCAGGTCTGGGGAGCCCAGGTTTTGGGGGAAGGATGGGGAGGCTCAGCATTCAGCAGAGCCCAGACTGGCTCGCCATAGGGAAACCGAGTCAGGGCAGAGGGTGCTGGGGTCTCCCAGCTGCAGCCTATCTTCAGAGCCAGCGGTACCCCAAAACACAGCTGCCCAGAGACCCCAAACCCTGTGGGACTGCCCTGCCTTTGGGCCAGGCTTAAGGGAACCCGCTGCTCCCACTCCATCACCCCCCTGACACCATTCATGCAGTGGGGCATGGTCTGAGCCAGGCACTGAGCTCCTGGCATGCAGGGCTGTGCCTGGGGAGGGGCTGCTTTTGGGGTGATTCCCCTGGGGCTGCTCAGGCTCAGCACCTCTCAGATTTGCAGGATCAAACCAGGCACCAGCTGCCTCCCAGCCTTCTCCCAGCTGCTCCTTATATCCCTCCAACTGGATGTAACTGGGCCCAGTTTTCAGCTGTTCAGCCTCGGCCTGGGATTAACCCTTTCCATGCCACATAGGCCCTACCAGGATCCAGCTTCCATGGGAAGAACAGCTTAGAGGCCATCCCATTCCACCACTGCAGAGCAGCCTAGGAAAGAAAAGTGAAGGGATGCAGCAGGGCAGAACGTGTGAGCCAGGATCAGGCTGTCTGGGTCAGGATTCCAAGGGGGAAGCATGGAGCTGATGGCTGCCCATGCCAATGAACCCCACTGGGCTGCAGGTCCTTGGGAAGTTGGCAATGTTTTAAAATCACCCGCGAGGGGGGAGAACCCTCATTTTATAACAGACCGAAGGAAAAAGTGCCCAGGGCCACTTGGCATCAGACACCCAGGCGAGCGGGCACACACGTGCACACCCCCTGCACATCCCAACACCAGCACTGGCACCGGCAGAGCTGCAGCATCCCAGGGATGGCACTTGATGATCCCAGGGATGGCACTGGATCATCCCGCTGGGCGTGTGCCACCTTAACATCACACAGGACACCTCACTCACTCAGCATCACCTAAAGGCCACTGCTCACCTTTTAGATCCCTAAAAATGCTGACAAAGGGAGGGAAAAGGGGCTTATTTCTTCCTGTCCCCTCCGGCTCCACACACAGGTAGCCCACAGCGTGCCTGTGCACCCCTTTGAAACCGCTTTATCTGCTGAAAATCCCCCTGCCTCCTCCCCCAGCTCACGCGTTTAAGTGGATTTCCTCTCCCTGTGGTGAACAACGATGAAATAAAGAAAGAAAGAAATAATCCCGGCTGCCGGGTCCTTTAAACGGATTTCACCGTATCCATTTCTTTCCCGTTCTTGTGCGTCTGTGTGTGTGCGTCTGTGTGTGTGCACATCCCTGACGTCAGGGCAGATTTTGAAGTTGCCCGATGCCGGCCATCTGCTCCTGATTACGGGAGGCCCTGAGCTCCTTAAAATTATACGCAGAAAGGCCGACATCCCCCTCCCAGCCGGAGCCCGGCCATGGCGAGAGTGGAGTCACCGGATCGGGCCGGCAGCACATCCCTGCTGGATCCGCTAATCCCTGGTTATCAGAGCACGGGGAAAGGCGAGATCAGGGATCCACACCCGGAAAAAACTGGTGGAAGGTTGCTTTCTCTGTACCGGCCGGGCAGTGGCACCCGGTTACTCCATCGTTTCTAGGAGGTTTTGGGGTAGGAGCCCAGCGGGGTTCCAGGGGGTTTTGTCAGCGAGGATGCGACTGTGGCACGTGGGCTCCTGCTCTCACCAGTGCCAAAGCACAGGAGACAGCTCAAGGAAGGGACCCATAGTGATTATACCTTTGGGAATGGTTTTGGAAAGAATTTTGGGGAATGAAACTGGCAAGGGGGGTGAGAGTCCCCCTGTATCCTCCACCTGCTGCTTTGGGAAAGGCCTGCAGGTATTTTTGGGTGCCCCTAATTGCAAACTAGTGCCTTGTTACAGGCACAAGCAGAGCCACGGAGGCGAGCTGGCATCCAACAGACAAATCCATATGGCTTCATGCTCTCTGGCTGTATTTGGGGTCCTCCCCGCAGCCGCCCTCGCTCCCAGGACACTGAGCCAGTCCTTGTGCTCCCCGTGCCTCAGTTTCCTCATGACAGGAGTGAGATGAGGCTGTGCCTGACTGCTCCCTGCCGGTGCCTTTAGAGGATGTACCTGGGGACCACCACACTGATCCCACCACACCGATCCCACCACACCCTGCTGCCTGGGGTCTGGACGGGGCACACGGTCAGGCACATCCCCATCGCCCACCTGCAGGACACGAAACGGCTGAATCAGTCCCCAAAACTGTGTGGCAATTGCAGGGCAATTAGCTATGGCATGATTACAAGCAGCATGCTTAATGAGGTTAAACCACTACCTGGGATTGCTGAGTTCTTAATTACCTACTCTTTAATTGCTGCTCTAAAGTACATCAATATAAATGACTGCCTGGGACAGGAGAAAAAGGGAAGATGCGATCTGTGTGAGCTGGGATGCTGCAGAGATGCGGCCCTTCAGATCAGCTTCCAAATCCTCCGCTCCCTGCCAGCAGGGATTGCACCCGTCAAAGTGCTTAAAAAGATACTTTTATGCCAGTGTTTTGTGCTGGGGGGGTGGGTGGGCAGAGCCCCCCTCTGAGCCTGTTTCTGCTCGGCAGCCTCGTGTTTCCGCTGCCTGGTGGATGTGGTGCCAGTGAAGAACGAGGACGGCGTCGTCATCATGTTCATCCTCAACTTCGAGGACCTGGCACAGCTCATCGCCAAGAGCGCCAGCCGGAGCCTGCACCAGCGCCTGTCGCAGAGCTGGCGCGGAGGTGGGTGTCACCGGGGACGGTGGGGACGGTGGGACGGCACAGCATCCTCGGGGCTATCCCCATCCCATGGTTTTCTTGGGAGCTTGTGGGGGTGAAGGATGAACCGTGACAGGGTGGGATCCTGCGCCATGGGGCTGAGCCCCCCACAGAGTGTCCAGGAGCAGAGGTTTGTGTTTCTGCAGCTCCGCCGCCTCGGGGACTGATCCAACCAAACACTAATTGGGTGAAAAAAGGGCTTTTGAGGGGGCTGCGCTGCCCACACAGCCCCTCGCTGGCACTCCTGCCCACACACACCTCCCCAAGCCCCAGGGACCTGGGGACAGGGCTGGGGACCAATCCCCCACCACCTGATGGGGCATTTTTAAGGCAAGAGCATCTCACTGCGAGCGGAGCCGCTGAGCCCCTCCATGCACCCCCAGCCTTGCTGTGTCCTTTCCATATTTAATGCTCAGAGGTTTTTCCAGCAGCACCTTGGGCCCCTCCTGCATGCCTGCAGCACCGTGTTGGCCAGGGCAGGAGGTGCTGGTGTGGGACAGGACCTACCTGTGGGATCACCAGGGGGGGCCAAGGGGTATTTGATGGTCACCGACAGCAGGGCTGTGCTATGGGGACATCCTTGCAGGCAAAGGGCAAAAGGATGGTTCCGCTGGGATGGCTCTGAGCCTGCCCTGGCTTTGGGCACTTCCCTGCTGTCCCAGGCTCATCCCAGGGTTTGTGGGGCTTTTGGAGGCAGTGGAAAATTCAAACTCCCTTTTTTGGGAAGGCTGGGCTGGATCAAAGGGGAGCTGTGGTGAGGCTGTCAAGGGGATGTGGATATCCAGCGATGCAGACGTTAGACCTGACCTTGGGATGAAGAGCTGTAGCTTCTAAATATCCTCCTGTTACACACTCCTTGGTGCCAATCACTTGTATTTTAAGCAGGGAAATAATCCTACATACATCTTCATGTAAAGACTCCCTGGGGATGCGGGTCGCTATAGGGGTGCTTTAGGCAGGGCTCAAAGTAAAGCTGTGGGAGCAGCCCAGATCTGTCCTCCCATGGCATGTGGGGTGGCACAGCGTGACCGGATCCAGGGCCAGGGCTGCATCGGGGACCAACGAGGACCCTTCAAACTGCCCATTGTGTTGGTACAGCGATGTGAGTTTTAACACATTCACACTCATTGCATATATACATCCCGGAGCCATTGAGGTGTTTGCGTGCGTGGCAGCGGGTACCGGTGGAGATGCTGTGTGTGGTGACGGGTTTTACGTGTCCTCAGGCCAGACATATGCATACGGGACTTAGGGACATATGCGTGTGCATGTATATATAACCTGGGCGTTTGTTCCTATGTCTGTGAAGTGATGAGATTCGTATTTTCGGTGTAATGCTTTGGTACCAGTTAGCCTCTATGCACAGACTGCTGAGGAAATCTGAAATTCCAGTCCCGGTGTTGCTTTGCAGCCCCCTCAGCTCTCAGTGCGTCTCGCTGTATGATGCGTCCATACCCCATCCCACCCCAAGATGTACCTTTGGCTGCAGAAGGCACCCAAATAAAAAGGGCACCTATTGCTTTCCTGCGTGTTGGAGGTTGTGCTGCGCACCCCGAGGGGCATTGCTCGGGTTTCCCACTCCAGCGCCAGGGAGTGTGGAAAGGCCGGAGCTGCTGGCGCCAGCCCAGATCGGTCTCCTGTGCGCGGGTTTTCTGTCTCAGTCTTTAATTACACGGCCGCGGGCAGCTGCGTTGCCGGTCCCTGGCTCACTGGTGTGCAGGGGAAGGCGGCTGCTTTGCTTCTTCCAGATGAAAAGCTGTTCTGGATGGCAAGGATGGAGTGAGCAGGGGAAGCCTGCACAGGTGCCCCCACCAGCGGGGGCGTTTCTGGGGAGCTGGGCAGGTTGGGAGCCTGCCCGAATGGCTCAGCAGTGTGTTGGGGATAGGTGAGGGAGGTCAGTCCTGACAAAACCAAACAGCTCCTCAACGTGCTGCTTCTTCCTAGAGGACAATGCCTTTCCGGAGCTTGTGTCATGTCCCATGTGCCCCAGGATCCCTTCCTTGTGCCATCAGGAGGTATTGCTGCTAACGTATGGAGAAGACATAGGGAAAGACAGCCACAGGATCACCTAATGATGGATTTAGGCCACTTTTAATTTTTAATGTAGGGTGAAGCTGAGCTCATCCAAACCTTCTCATCACGTGGGGTTTCTCTGCCCAGCTCCTGCCTCAGGAGCTCACCAGCTCTGCCAAGGATTTGGCACTGGGGTTTGCCTGGGGAAGGTTTTGGTCCAGTTAGTGAGTACAACTGGTGCTGCTGGGGGTCGGATGAACCCCAGGGCCGACCTGGGCCCTGATGCAGCAGGGCATGAGTGGCTGCTTGTGCTAACCCTGTAGTAGCAGGCGGTCGTAGTCTCCTCAGTGGACCAGCACTACGAGGATGAGTGACTTTGTACTTGTCAGGACTGTGGGCACTGACGGTTCCCCTCCACATCTGATCCTTTCTGCTCCTGAACCTCTTTCACAGCTCCTTGCAGTCCCAGCTGCTCTCACCTCAGTCTCAGTCTCCAGCGAGGTGGTTCCCTGGCCCCCCGTAATGGCAGCAAGGGACCCCCCCCTCTTCAGTCCAGCATTCCTCACCTAAAATCCAGAACAATTCCAGGAACAAAATTCCAGAACTACTTTTTTTAATGCCTTGCCAACTTACCGTCTCTTTTGTCTGGGTTTTTTTTCCACCCCCAAGTCCAACCAAGGAGCTTTAAGAGGCTCGATTTCCTCCACGTCCAAATCCCTTAAGTGGCTTTAACCTCTTTAATTGGCTTAGGGATGCTCTGCACCTTTCCCATCTTGCATCCCTGGTTGTAGGGGACTCCCCTGCAGCCCAGCAGTGCTGGGGTCTCCCTTGAGCACACAGAGATACGACAGTGTAGGAATAGCGAGTGTGTTGGAGGAGGAAGGGCCACAGCGCACCTATGTCCCCCAGAGCCACCCAAAATTCTCCGTAGCCTCTTCCCCTGCCACCACTCTGCCCTGTCTTGCTCCAGCCGTCACGTGCAGCTAGGTTACATCTGTCTCTCTTGTGTTTTGTTTTTCTTTTTAACAAGGTCAAGGTAGGAGGTTGAAGTTTAGTCTCCCGTCCCTGCGGCGACTCAAAATCCAGCGGAAATCTCTGCCCACCAGTGAGTTTGATGGAGTAGCCATTGACTATGGAAAGGTAACCGTAGCCTTTGTCTGATATAAGCCCGTGCCTCAGGCCAGGTCCCAGCGCTCTTCCTCTGCTCTCCCCATCCCGCTCTCCCTCAGCTGCTGTGGCTCGGGCCGTATCCGGCGGTAGGGGCTCCAGCGCTGGGTCAGCGCTGAGCACTGGTCCCGGCGAGGGCTGGTGGTGAGCAGCAGTGCTTTGGTGGCATGGGACAGAGCTAGACGATGCTGCTCCATGGGGTCTGCCTGGCATGGCATGTGCCGTGGCTCACAGGGGGAGCAGGAGATATGCTGAGCCGGTGGGCACTGCGGCTGAAGTTGGGAGGAAGGTCTGGCTCCATAGTGCAAGTTGTCCAGGATGTGGAACTCCAGGGAGTTGTCCCCACTCCGAGGAGGGGATGTGCTGGTGACTGCGGGAGACTGGAGCAGGTCTGCTCTGAGCAGGGACTGGCAGGGACTTGCAGGCAACCCTTGAGAGGGCCTCTTTCCCCGTGTTATCCTGGCCAGGGTCAGGCAGGCAGCGCAGGCAGCTGTGACTTCTCAGTCCTCCAGCAAAGACTGTGCTCTCCGTGATGGAGGGTGGTGCTGTCATTGCTGACATGATGAGACTGGAAAAATGTTGGTGGGTCCTCTTTAGAGATTGCTGTTCTTGGTAGCTTCCTGAGTCTCAAAAGTGCTCAAGGTATCTCCGGGCAAAGACGTGTTGTTTTCTGAAACGCTTCAGCTTGAGGCACAGGGCTGTGGGCAGGAGGCTTTGCTCTGCTAGTGCATGCCCAGGTGCCAGGTTCTTGCTGTGCAGGGTATTATCCAGCCAGCCTGGATAAAGCTGCTTCCAAAAATTACAGATATGATGAGGTGAAAGGTGTCTGTCTTCTCAGAGGTTGTGCTTATGGCAAGTGGAAGACATCTGTAGCGTTATCAGGTGCTCTGGGTACATCACTTCTACAGACACGAGCGCTGCTAAAGGCTCTGGGTACCCCCAGGTTGAAGCCGTTTGGTGCACTGAGGTGTTTCAGGTGTACACACATGGAAGATGTGCATCAAGGACAACTTCATGACCCGCCGCTTTGGTGAAGCTTGGTCAAGTGGGGGCAGCCCAGCTGATACAGGGGCAGCCAGCAGCCAGCCCCTACAGGCACCCCATCCTAAAACCTGCAAGAAGGTCCATAGGGATGGTGAGACGTGCTACAGTCCCTCCCGTGGGTATGACTGCCCTCCCAATGGGCATAGACCCACAGGTTTCTGCTCCAGAAGGCCTTTGCTTTGTACATCCCATTGCAGAAAGTTATTAAAGGCTGGAAACTCTTTAGGTCTCCAGGGAAAAAGGTTTAGAAATGCCTAAGGGTTGCTCTAGGAGAAGGAGGACCACATATGTCAAATTTGCAAGCCCAGCAGCTCCTTCAGTGCTTCCTGGTGCAGAGCACATCCTCTCCCATAGACGACAGCACAGGACCCCAGGCACTGGCCCTCAGTGGTGGCTTGAGCTCTTGCAGCAGGAGAGGGAAGGGCAAGTCCAGTGGTGGGACATAGGGACACCTGGGAAAAGCGCACGGCAAAGCAGATGCTCCAGGCAAGCTTATCCCTAGGGTCTCCTCCTCACTTCTTGCTCTGGCCTGCTTCCCAGCTGCGCAGCATCGCCTTGCAAACTGCCCTGTGGCCACCCAGCCTCTGGTGGGAGCTGGTAGGAGCTGCCAAGTCCCCAGGGACTTGGTTGCCCCACCACAAAGCAGGTCCTGGTCCCAGTTGGAGGTGACCTCAGGAACTGCAGCGCTTTCCAGCCCTCTGCCCCTCCTCTTACCTTCCCCAGCTCCCCTTCCTTCCCCCCAGCACGCGAGGACTCCTTCTAATAAAACGCTTTCTCCCGGCTGTCTTGAAGCCTGGTGGTGACTCCCTGATTTTGAGGGACTTGAAGACATCGCCCAAGGAGAACTGTGTGCAGTCAGAGACCGAATCCCTCCTGGAAAAGGAGCGGAGGCCGAGCCTGGAGGCTGACCCCACCCTACAACACTCGTCCCCGAAACAAGAGCCTCCCTTGCTGGGCCCACGAGGGTCGTACTCTGCCTGGGGTTTCTTTCGGTCTCGCCCTGGGGGCAGCTTCCACAGCCTCCGCAGGGTCTCCTCCTTGGACAACTTTGAGGCTGCGAGGTCTGAGTTCCAGAGAAAATTCAGGGAAAGGAGGGCAAACTCAGGTAGGGGAAAAACCCCGGAGTTGTCGGTCCTACTGCGGGAGTCATGGTCCCGGGCGATGGCCCCGGGCACATCTTGGGGGGGAGGTCTCTTACCCTGCACTGCTTTTCCCTCTGCAAAGTGGAGATAAATTGGGGTGTTCTCCCCAAAACCCGCTGGTCGCCGTGTGATTCCCTGCGTAGGCAGGTCCTGGTCTTTGGGTAGCACCAACCGTGATGTTGCATGTGAGATGTCTGCGCGCGTGAGGTTGCATTTGGCTCTCCACATGAGGGGCATCCCAATGCCGTCCCACCTCTCTGGGAGGGAGGGAAGGGGTCTGCAGGCACGTGCAATGATGTGAGCTGTGTCCGTGCGTTGAAGGTGGCTGAGACACCAGCCAGGCCACTCTGCAGGGCTGGGGGAAACGTGCCTCCACTACGGTGTTCATGTCCAGACCTCTCGTTCTCGTGAGAGATGATGACAAATAACACGGAGGTCAGGCAAGAGAAGCCTCAGTAACTGGGGGTGGAGAGAGATCGGTCTGCAGTATCTGGCTTGAGAAAACGGGGGGGGGGATCATGATACTCAAATAACCACAGGTTAACAACCCTCAGGAAGGGACACACATAGAGGAAGGGAAGGGGAGTGAGCAGGGAGAAGGGTGGCAGCAGGATGGCTGGTGCTAACTGGTCACCTTCACAATGTCTTCAGACACCTCCTACCCGTGACACCTCTTGGGTCAATGTCAGAGTTCAAGGGATAGAAGGGGTAGAAAACTGAAAGTACAACCCTGCCCTGCCTGTAGGAGACAGAGAGGTTGGGACACGCTGGTTATGGTGTTTGGGGATGTTCCTGAAGCCCTGGGTGTGTGTACATGCTCCCTTCCATGACTACACTTTGCCGTAAGCCGGACCATGAATGAACCACCCCTGGGGCTTCCTCCCTGGTCCTGAACTGGGGTGACCCAGAGAGGCAGGTCCTCATGGAGGAGTGCCGGGATCCAGCCCCACTACAGCTCTTCTCCAAGAGAAAGCTCTGACGTCCCTACCTGGAACCCAGGGGTGGAGGATGCCTCCGAGCACGGACATCATCCAGCTCCTGGCGCAGTTTGGTGGTCAAAAACCAAGGCAGCAGCTGAGAACCTAGTTGGTCAGGCTGAAACATGCCAGGGTGAAGGAGACCCACCTCCTTCATCTGTTTTCATGCCAGTTTTGGCATCCCTCCCTGGTGGGCCTCACTGGGGCTGGTCCCCAACCTACCACAGTCTTCAGGGGTAGCAAAGGATATTGGGTGCCTCTGTATTTTGACAGCTGGTCTGAGCCCCCTGGAGGAGGTTTAATGGTGAAAAGATGAGTGATGTGTCTGAAAAGCAGCCCCCTCTCAGGCAGCTTGGGTTGGGCATCCCGTGTCTGAGCCACCCTGAAGAAGACAAGCCTTTATGGTCAGGCAGACACTGGTACCTTCTGGTGGCACCTTGAGGGGGTCCCCAGCTCCTGGATGTCCTACACTGAGGTCAGAGCTCTGCAGATTGGCTCCTGCTCACACTGCCCTTCTCAACGATTCTCTCCATCCTCTTTCAGAGGCTTCCCATGTCAAACCCACCCCCCCGAACTCCACCTCAGACTCGGACCTCATGAAGTACCGGACCATCAGCCAGATCCCACAGTTCACGCTCAACTTCGTGGAGTTCAACCTGGAGAAGCACCGCTCAGGCTCCACCACGGAGATCGAGATAATTGCCCCCCACAAGGTGATGGAGCGCACCCAGAATGTCACCGAGAAGGTCACACAGGTACGTGGGCAGTGAGATGCCACCCAGGCAGCGGTGGGGCGGTGGTGCTGCTTCTGGGGTACAGCCATCCTGTGGGGTTTGGAGGAGAGGAGCAGAGAAGGCAGTGATACCTGGAGTTTCCATCCCAGGAAATGCTAGTATCCTTGTGTTTGATTTTTATCTCTTCCTCTGAATGGTTGAAATGGTCTTTTTTGCCCCTAAATCAGAGTTTCTGGTAATTTGCGGCCGATAGTGTGATGGTGGCCTTGAAGGGGACGCACACGTGGACATTTTTATGCATGCATGTGGCTTCGTTTGTGGGGGAGGCTCCACACCGGGATCATGGGTGGCCATGCCAAGGGCCACACAATCCCCTGGGAGACAGCAGGTGGCACTGCACTGTCACCAACCTGTGTGGCAGTGCCCTGTCACTGCAGGGGACACTTGTGGCAGTGCACTGTCACCGAAAGGGACACGCATGACACTGTACTGTCACCGTGGGGGGACACACAGACATCAGTGTGTGTGAAAGGTGCTGCTTTATCCCTCAATCCCGGGTAGGGAGCTCTTACCAGTGGGGAAACTGAGGCACAGGAGAGCTACGATGTACAAAATACATCTAAGGGCACCTCCCACCGTTGCCAGCAGCAGCTGAGGGACAATTTAATGCATATGCATTCATCAGACCCCAGAAAAGCCACTGGATTGACAGTTTGCTCCATCAGAGCAGGATATTCTGTGGGATTTTTGTCCCATCTTGGTGCCGGCAAACCTTGAGCCTTGCAACCTCCATGCATGGTGGGTGGGCTCCCCGCTCCCCACGGCACGGGGCACTTTTTAGGCTTGTGGTCTCCTGGCTTGTCCCCTTCATCCCAAAACCCGCTTAGTCCCTCTGATCTGGGGGTGACCGCAGTGACCCAGGATCAGACCCTGAATGCCCCAGTGGGATGGTGAGCAGCGTCTATGTCCCCATCCCTGGGGACACCCACACACCAGGGACCACTGCTGCGTGCTGTGGTGATGCTGGCACGGTGGTGCCGGTCACTCGATGCGCGGTCATTAGCTGGCTGTGAGGTGATGGGATCAGAGCTGACAGGTGGTGGGTGCAGGGCCCCACATTGCAGCTGTGTGGCACCCACGAGGGTCAATCTTCCCTTCACCTTAAATCTCCAGATGGGATGGGATGGGATGGGATGGACCTCTCCTCCCCGTTGCATCTCCCCATGGCCTCAGGGGACCCAGGTATCCTGCCTGTCCTCACCCCGACGTCCCCCATGCCTCCACCAAGCCATGACTCTCCACTCCCGGACACTAAATAATTCACGGGTGAGGCAGAGACAGCAGCGAGACACCGCTAACAGCATCTAAAAATACCGGCTGGTGGGCAGGGCATGGCAGACACAGGCTTATAGTGGTGGTCCAGCCCTGCAGTGAGCAGGCAGGGAGGGCAGGTCACAAATGCAATGAATGTGCTGGGCTCAGCCTGCCAGGGCTGCAGCTCTGGGGCACAGCTGGAGGCACACAGGGGCATTGTGGGGTCAGTGCCACTAGGCTGGGGTCCTATCTCGAGGGTGGCACCTCTCTCAGTCCCCCCTGAACTGTCACATGGGCAACAAGTCATGGTGGAGCTGGGCAAGAGGGTGCTGGGTACAGGGATGAGGGTGTCAGGATACGTGACAGGAGGGACACTGAGTCAGTGCCTGCCTGCAGCCAGCATTGTGGGCCTGATCCTGCCCAACACCTTCTGCTGAGGGTCTCCTCGTGGCTCCCTTCCAGCTCAGTGTCCCCTTCCCCTCCCCAGCAGGGGGCAAGGGAGGAGGAAGATGGATGGCTGCTCGGCCCCATGGGGCACGAGCAACAGCCTGGGTTAGCCAGGGCCGTGGGAGCCTCCCCCTCCATCACCCACAGTCCGCACGCACCCTGCTCCCTCCTCCCTTCCTCCTCCTCCCTCCCACTGTTGCCTTGCTGCCTCGCTCACCACCCGGCACCCAGCACCCTGCTGCTAGCACCCAGCACCCCACACCATGAGCCTGCGGCTGCAGCTGAAGCCGGTAAGTGCAGGAGGAAGGGGAAGGAGCACCCAGCGGGATTGTCACGGGGGATACCCGGCACTGCCACCCAGGGAGATTCCTGGGGCCACCCAAGGGTGCCACCCGCAACCCTCCCCATCCCTGGGGGGCAGAGAGGGGCAAGGCTGCAGCTGCTCCCTGGCTCTGTGTTTGTTTGGAGGCACTTTTGGGAGTTGTTTCTTTTCCCTTTTCTGCCCCAAATCTGTGGGCTTGTGAGTTTTTATCAATTCCTGTCTGGAGAAAACAGGGTTCAACCTGCTCCTGTTTCTGCCACAAGAGCCAGGTACCAGGAGCAGGGACAAGGGGTAGGGCAGGCATCCCAGTGTGGAGAGCAGCATTTGGGGGCTCAAATTCAGGGCTGATTCCACGGAGTTGCCCCCGGCTGGGCAGGACGGGGGGGGATTTGGCTGCTGAGGGTGGGAGTGTTGCTGGTATTCCGAAACATAAGGTGCAGCAGCCCATCTCAGGACTGTTGGGCATATCTTGGCTCTGGGTCCAAGTGTTTTAACAGCGTTGTCTTGTCCCCTTCCCCGTTGTCCCCATGGGAGCCAGTCCCCAAGCCCAGCCGGTGCCTCATTCCCCTCCGCAACGATTGCGTTTGGGTCACTTTTTCCAATCCCTCCCCTTTCCGTCCACCAGCGACGTCGGCAGCTCCCACCATCCCATTGGCGTGCTCGTCCCCACGGGGGCCCCAGCATCGATTGGGTTTGATTAATCCACGCTGGGCTCCCGAATGCCCTTCGCAGCCGCATGTCTCCCACCCACCCGGCCGAGTTCATGCGTGCCTGCATGGGTGATGCCACGGCCCCGGTGCTGCGCCCGCCGGGCCGGTCACTGCCTGGGTGTGCGGGGTTGGGGGCCCCCATGGTGGACACCCGGACTTCGAGGGTCAGCTGCCGCCTGGGACGCCGGGCAAGCTGCAGGCAGGTAGGAGCAGGGGGCATCCCCAGGGCATGGGACCCATGGTGGGAGCAGCTGCTCGTGGCGGGATGGGACTGTGGGGCCAGATCCGCTCTGGGTCGCAGCACCAGGAGCCCTTGGGAAGCCCTTGAACAAGCTGGGTGTCAGTGCAGGAAGGATCAGACCCTTCTTCCAGATCTATTGTCAGTCGTGGTGGAGTCTATCACTGCGGCCTCGGGGCATATGGAGCCTCCTTTCTCCTCTCCTTCACAGCCCAGCAAAAAGCACCCTTTTTGCTGGGGGCTTGGTGCCGGGAGAGGGCACTGAGGTATCCCTCGCCCACCTCCACAGACGGCACTGGTGGCCAGCACCACAGGGACACCCAGGGGACAGCGGAGTGGAGGGGCAGGCAGGGCAGATCTGGCAGCCCCAGCTCCAAATAAGCCCCTTCATGCTACCATCTCTCAGCACCCAAAGCAGGACAACCCTCCCGGTCCCCAGTGCCTTGCGCTGTGTCCTCAGGGTGGCTTCAGAGCCCATTGGGAGCTGGCGTTGGTCCTGGAAGGGGGAGATGGGACAGGCCTGGGGCGTGTGGGGAATCACTGGTGCTGTGGGAGTGTGTCCCCATGAGGGCAGACAGACCTGGGGACACATGACAATATGGGAGGGTGTCTGTGCACATGAGACGGTGTTCGCACATTGGTGGCCACAGGTCACCCCCCTCCCAGGGATGTTCAGATGGGAAATGGGCATTGCCCGAGGCCAGGCTTTGCTGAGGGTGGCCCAAGCAAAGGGATGTCCCCAGAGCTGTCCCCAGAGCCCCCTGTCAGGGACACCCAGCAGCTCCCGGGCTGGTGGCACAGAGCTGAGGGCACAAGGAGGCATGGCAGGAGACACTTTCATCCCTGCCAGCGTGGGAGGGTCTGAAAGGTACGAAGGGGGTAAACACCCCAAGGGCGCTCTGGCCACTAGAGATGACAACTTGGTGTCAGCCATCATGTGCAACTCACCTTGTGGCCTCCTGGACAAACACACATGAAGGCCACAAAGGTGAAAAGGATGTAGGAAACCAACTGCATGCTCCTCACTGCCCTACCAGCACATGGGAGCCCCTTCCTTGCTTCTGGCCTTATCCAACCTCTCTCCTGGTCTCCTGTCCTCCTCACACCCATCTCCTGGCAGGTACTGTCCCTGGGCGCTGACGTCCTTCCTGAGTACAAGCTGCAGGCGCCACGTATCCACCGATGGACCATCCTGCACTACAGTCCCTTCAAGGCCGTGTGGGACTGGCTTATCCTTCTGCTGGTCATCTACACCGCCGTCTTCACCCCCTACTCAGCCGCCTTCCTGCTCAATGAGGAGCAGGTGGAGGAGAAGCACTGGGACTGCAGCTACTCCTGTGACCCACTCAACATCATCGACCTCATCGTGGACATCATGTTCATCGTCGACATTGTCATCAACTTCCGTACCACCTATGTCAACATCAATGACGAGGTGGTGAGCCACCCTGGCAAGATCGCCATCCACTACTTCAAGGGATGGTTCCTCATTGACATGGTTGCCGCCATCCCCTTTGACCTGCTCATCTTCCGCACCGGCTCTGATGAGGTACAGGCAGGGCCTGGAGGTCCATCAGGACAGGAGGGGACTCATGGATGGATGGGGAAAGATGTATGGAAGAGAAAGAGAGGGATATGGCTTGATATAAGCGGTGGATAGCTAGATCTGCAAGGAGAGGGGTGGTTAGTCAGAGGGATGGGCGAGGGTGTTATTATGCGTTTTTATTAAGCATTTTGGACTTGGGGTTTTATTGAGTAGGGTCAGAGAGCCCCACCAACCCTACTGCAAGTGCTAAGATAGTGTCTAACGGGACCCACTCCCCTCCTGGGGCTGACCCAGCAGAGCAGGCTGGGAGCTCAGTTTAGGGACTGGCCCCACATGCCAGTGAGGCCAAATTTGGTTTCACATTGCCAGCCAGACTCGAAATGTTGGGAATGGCATGGCTCCTATGGTTACTGCACTACCTGGAGGCCCCACCTTGGCTGAGAGCCTGTGGGGTGGGGTGAAAGGCGGCTGTTTGGGAAGCAACGGTTGGCAAGGTGAGGACCCATCAGGAAACATGGGGTTGGCCTTGGCTCCTCTCGCTTGCTCACCTGTAATCCCAGGGCTTGTTCCCTTTATGGTCAGCGGATGGAAACTGCCCTTTCTGTGGCATGATTCATCTAACCTGTTTCAGATGTCACCTCCAGGACAAGGTGATTCATGCTCTAGAAATGCATTTTTATATTTTTATCCTTCAAAGGGATCACAGCTAAGCAGAAGACATGCCTTTCTTTGGCTAGATTTATGCCCTGCTTGTCCCTGAGGTTTCTCACCTCTCCCCTGCAGACCACCACCCTCATTGGCCTCCTAAAGACCGCCCGGCTGCTGCGCCTGGTCCGTGTGGCCCGCAAGCTGGACCGCTACTCTGAGTACGGAGCAGCCGTGCTCTTCCTGCTCATGTGCACCTTCGCCCTCATCGCCCACTGGTTGGCCTGCATCTGGTATGCCATCGGTAACGTGGAGCGGCCCTACATGGAGCACAAGATCGGCTGGCTGGACAACCTAGGTGACCAGATCGGCAAGCGCTACAACGACAGCGACCTCTCCTCTGGCCCATCCATCAAGGATAAATACGTCACTGCCCTCTACTTCACCTTCAGCAGCCTCACCAGCGTGGGGTTTGGCAACGTCTCACCCAACACCAACTCTGAGAAGATCTTCTCCATCTGTGTCATGCTTATCGGCTGTGAGTGCCTGCCTGTGTCCCACTGTCCCCATCCCTGCTTTGGAGGTTAGAGGGGCTGTTCTGGGGAGAAAAGGGGAGAGCACGTGGGATTTTAAGGGAGCATTTCCCTCTGCCTATGCCTCTTCTGCACAGACAAATGGATGGAGTGATAGATAGAAATACAGGTTTCAGAAACCCACTGTTTTCAGGTTCATGGTGATACTGGGTTTGGGAATCTACTGGTTCCAGGTCTGAGGTAGCTGGACATGCTTCTCCCCATGTCCTGCTGAGTCCTGCCCTCTCATTGCAGCTCTGATGTATGCCAGCATCTTCGGCAATGTCTCCGCCATCATCCAGCGCCTGTACTCGGGCACAGCCCGCTACCACACGCAGATGCTGCGGGTCAAAGAGTTCATCCGCTTCCACCAGATTCCCAACCCCCTGCGCCAGCGCCTGGAGGAATATTTCCAGCATGCCTGGTCCTACACCAACGGCATCGACATGAATGCGGTGAGTGCAGGGTGGGGGAGTCCCCATGTCCTCACAGCATCTTGTCCTGAATGACTCAGAGTCAAGCTCTGGGTCCACCCAAACCTTACCATCCTTTAGACCAGGATGGAGAGAAGGCAGGAGAAGACTTAGGAGGCTGAACACAGAGTCTGTCTGCCCCCTACGTCTCCCTTTCTCCTGCTCTCCCTTTGTCTGTCCATCCTTCCACATCTATCCAGACATTTTCCAGGGCCATGATGGCATTTCTTGGCCAGAGAGCAGGTTTGGTGCCGGCATGCTGGTGAGGAGCTCAGAGCCCGCATAGGCGCCGAGCACTTTCAGGCTGGTGTCTGTTGGTGTCACAGAGACGTGGAGCCAGTATCGATCCAGCTCCTCTCTACACTGCTGGTTGCTAAGCAAAGTGCATCCCGCTCTCGGCAGCAGGGAAAGGAGGGCATTTAAATAAACCTCGATCCATTTTAATTAGAGCCCTGAGAGGCAGCTGTTTGTTAGCAAAGGGGGGATCAATGGTGGAGCCGCGCTGGAGAGGCACCGTGTCTCCGAGCCTGGCGGAGAGACTTGTGCCAATGGCACTGGGGCACTGTGGTGGTGAGGAGGGGGCTCAGTCGGGGAGTCTCAGTCTGGGGCCGGTGTGGCAGAACTCGGCCCACAGCCATGAGGTCCAGCGCACAAACGTGCTGGCTTGGCTGGCTGCAAGGCAGAGAAAGGAATAAGAAAGGATGAGGCAAGGAGAGAAATGGGACCTGGTACTCCCCATCTCTCAGCCCTGGGCAGGCCATTAGCCTGCTCATTCCCAGCTCATGCCCCCTTTTTTCCTAAGACTTGATCCTTCTCCATCCCTGGGCACTAGTGGGACATGGATTTGAATGAATTCAACCTCTCCATCTTCAGCTGCTGCTGCCTCGTTAAACAACTGGGCAGCATGTGGGGATTTGCTGCTGGGAGAACATCGGATTAAGCCTCTCCCATGGAGGAGACACCCTGGTCTGGACATGGGTGGCAGTAACTAGAAGCAAGCCATGGCACCCTACCAAGCACAGGTTCTCCTGGCTTAGTGCAAACCCAGGTCACAAATCCCCTGTGACGAGCTGAGCTTGCAGCTTGGACGTGCCGCCACTCACACCGATTCCTCCTGGATGCTGCTGAGAGGCAATACAATCTAATCAATCATCCCACGGCCCGATCAGTTTGTCCACCCCTGATTTCCCAGTAGGGAAACTGAGGCACTGCCGCCAGTCTGTGAGATCATGGCAGAGCCAGCTATGAGCCACGCTTACCGGCCCCAGCCTGGTTGTCCCAGATCTGGCCACCAGCAAGGAGAGTGAGAAGAGAGGGGGACCCCGGGGCCGTATGCTGCTCTCCAAAAAGCCCCAAACCCAGGTGGATTTTACCCTGGCACCATGAGCCATTGGTGGCAGCGGCTTTCTCTATATTGTGAGTTTTACCTTGATTTTACCTTCAGATTTAGCTTTTGTTCAATGCGAGGTATTTGCCATGCGTATATTTAGCTGTTGCTGCACACAGCTGGCCCATGCTGCTTCTTGGTATTCAGGCAGGTGCTGTTTAATTAGGAGAGCACCTCGTTACCATTTTGTGCTCTCATTCAGCCAAGATTAGTGGGCGTAACAATCAAAAGAGGGATATGCCACCAGTGGGTATAAACAGATTGATTTGTTTATTATTATTTATTGCTCGGGCGTGTTCTCATCCCTGGCCGCATGCAGTACGAGCCAGGGACAGGCAGGCATCGGCCAAGGGAAGATCAGAAGATGTCCCCAGCTTTGGCTTCCTGGGCTCCCCATTTGGCACCACCATGTCATTCCATGTGTCGCACAGCCTTCCAGGGCTGCCACAGCGGTACTTCCTGGGGACGGTGGCATGATGGCATCTCTCCCTTGCTCTTCGCAGGTGCTGAAGGGTTTCCCTGACTGCCTGCAGGCAGACATCTGCCTCCACCTCAACCGCACGCTGCTCCAAAACTGCAAGGCTTTCCGAGGAGCCAGCAAAGGCTGCCTGCGCGCCCTGGCCATGAAGTTCAAGACGACCCATGCGCCACCTGGAGACACCCTGGTGCACTATGGAGATGTCCTCACCACACTCTACTTCATCTCCAGGGGCTCCATCGAGATCCTTCGGGAAGACATTGTGGTGGCCATCTTAGGTGGAAAAGTCCTTCCTTCTGGGACAGTGAGGGGTGATGGACAAAGAGGGATGGGGGATGGTGAAGGGTGATGGCGATGAGCAGTGGACAGAGGGTGGCAGGTGAGGAGCGAAGGACTTCTGCAGGTCCTCGGGAAGGGAGGGCTGTTCCTCAACCTTTGGCTGGTCACCACACCAGTGGACAGGGAATGGAGGATCCTGGAAGATGGCAGGGAGAGGCCACAAAGGAGTGATGAGAGCAGGGCATGGCTCAGCACTACCCAGGCGTCACTGATGACCCACTGCTCTGGCTTGGTCTCCCTTTCAGCGATAGCTTTCATAGCATAATCCCCAGTATCCACAGTCTGGGTTGGGGTTGTTTGTCCACGAGCCCCAAAGTGGGGTCTGCTGGTCCAGTATATCTGGAACTGGGGTGGGTGTCCACCTCCCCCCAATGAGCTCTCTTTTGGCACAGGAAAGAATGACATCTTTGGGGAGCCCATCAGCCTCTACGCTCGCCCAGGGAAGTCCAACGCCGACGTGAGGGCCCTGACCTATTGCGACTTGCACAAGATCCAGCGGGAGGACCTGCTCGAGGTCTTGGACATGTACCCAGCCTTCTCTGACAACTTCTGGAGCAACTTAGAGATAACCTTCAACCTGCGAGATGTGAGTGCCAGGGCTGTCCCAGGGAGGGATGTGGTCAGTGCCTTAAATTTGGCAAGTGGGAGGGCTGAAGCAAGGATGTCAACAGTTGGGTACAAGCTTCCTCTGAACATTCCTTTTAAAATAACCATGTTTGCAATCCGTGAAAGGCTTGGAGTGTTTTTGTCATTGCTGTTTGACTTGAACTTTATGACTGGACTTTGACCTTTCCTGACACTTTTTTCAGAGACACGCCTGGAAAGACAGAAAAGAAAGTCAAATTCCCTCTATGTCCTGTCCCACCTGAGGGTGCTCCTTCCCTCCCCATGGCCCAAACACCCTCAACACAGCCTCAGAGCACCAAGGCCAGCCTTTAGGATCCCCTGAGCTCCACAACCAGTTCAGATGTCATGGGGTGGGACAGGGCAGAGAGAGCCAGAGGTGGCTGGGGACCAGCCCTAGGAGGATGCTGAATGGGCCCTAGCCCCTGTTACACCCAGGGTCATGGCACACATGGATGGGACATGGCACCTATGGATGGGACATGGCATCAGTGGATGGGCCTTGGTACCCATGGACAGGACATGGCACCCTTTCCCTAGTGACCAGCCCCTCTCATCCCTCAGGCAGACAGCGTTCCCCGCTCACCGCTCAGTGAGGAGTATGACTGCACCTACCGGCGGGCACGCCGACGCAAGCACTCCCTTTGCCAGCCCAACAAGCCTGGTGAGTCCCACAACATTGGCAGAGCCTGGCTTGCAGGGCTGGGGAGCAGGATCATCATTTAATTACTGGTCTGGCAGGCACCCCAAAGCAGAGGCGGCTGTCGGTGCCTCCATCCCTGCAGACCAGCCTGTATGTCCCCACCATGGGGCCACCCACATTGCCTTCTCTCCCTCCCTCTCCTTAGGATGCTCCAGCCCTACAGGCACCCTAGAGGGGATGGGGGCTGACTTTGCCATGTGTGGCACTCCCCAAATTAACCTGTTGTGCTGCCCTACAGACCCAGACACGGGCATCTCTGATGCAGAGCAATACCACACCTACTCAGAGCTCACCAACCCGCAGGACCCGCTGAGTAAGGACCAGTGGGACGACCTGGGCAGCAGCACCACTCCCTGCTCCCAGACCAGTGACGATGACACCAAGACTGGCACCCCTATGAAAGCTGAGCCCTTCCCCACATCCAAAAAGGATGACTTTGCTCTGCCCACGCTCAGCCTCATCACCACCGGTGCCAGCGGCACAGAAGTCGGCAAGCAGGCAGCAGGGAGCAGCCAGTCTTATGCAGGTACCCACAGCTGGCAGGGGGGTGGTGAGGGGTGCTTGGGTACAGTGGCCTTGTCTTGAGGCAGAGCCAAGAAATTCACAGGATCTGAGGGGAGCCACGCTTGTGGCCAAGGGTCTTTGCTGCCTTTTGTCCCCTGTAGTATCTGCTCTGTCCCTGCCATGCCCTGCAGTTTCTCCTAGCACCAGGGATCCCTTTGGAGCTGCCTCCAGGGGCCAAATGCAATGTGCCTTCCATAGGCATGTTGGGTGCCAGTGTGATGGACTGCCTGTGAGCACCTCAGATGCTAGGGTGATGGACTCTCCCTGAGCACCATGTAGGTCAGGGTGATGGCTCTCCATGAAAATGTGGTGTGTTCCATAGACTCTAGAGCACCTTCATGCCAGTGGAGCTGGGGGATGCAAGACAGAAGTGCTGAGATGTCTCCCTTCCTTCCAGCCACCCCCTTGGACATCCCCAACATGTTCACCTTCTGGGAGGACCGAAGGCCGAATCACCACCCAGAGCCTTTGCAACACATCTCCTTGGTACACAGCTCGCGGGACATCCCCCTGCACAGCGACTACAGACCAGGGCAGATCGAGTCCAGGCTGGAGCTCCTGCAAGCCCAGCTCAGCAGGTGGGCAGGTCTCTGGGGCACAGGGTTGGAGAGCACCCAGGGGGGCTCCCATCACGTTCTCCTGCTCTCCAGGGGTGGCTCAGTGGGCTCTGTGCAGCAGATGCCACCCCCTGATCCCCTGGGACACTGCATGCCTTGGAGAGGTGGTGAGAGGACTTTGCACATGCAGCAGCTTCTCTAAGTTCAAGTCCTGGCCCTGGCTGCGGCCCAGCACCACATCTGCTGCTGTCCCACCACCCCTGGGATCTGCCACTTTGCCACTGCCTCCAAACTCAATCCAATCGCAGACATGAAACCACCCACGGGCTCAGGACCTGAGTCTTTTGCAGGCCTCCTCTTCCTGTTGCAGAGATGCAAACATCCGCTTGCTTGAGCAAACAAGCCTCGTGCATGTTGTTGCCCTCTAAATAAGAAAAAAGGCATGAGTTTTGAAGGAGAAGGAAGATCCCGCACTGCAGACGGAGGTTTAAAGGCCCCGGGCAGTGCCCACATGAGCGGCTGGCTCTCCCACCCACGGCTGCTGCCCATGTTAAACTCCCTTCACCGCAGAGCCCACACACATATTTTGGTCTCTCGCCTGTGCACCATCCCTGGCAACAGGGCCTGGATCTCCCACCCACTCTGTAAGTGCTGCCAGGACCATTGCCTGCAAGGGGGACTGTGCCCACTCCTGCCGGAGCTGCTCATTTCAAGCACGAGGCAGAAGGAAGGGACTTATTCTACTTTTCCATTTCCTTCTATTCCTCAGTTGAAAATGGTTGGCACCAACCTGCCTTGCTCCCATCTGTCAGCACAGGCAGCTGGCCTGGAGAATTCATCCAGATTAAAACTACCCGTTGCAATTTCCCCCCCCTTGGGGGTAGTTTTAGCTTTGTTCAGTTCCCCGCTCTAGATCCCAGTTTGGCTTCACAAAAAAATTGGGCAGGGGATGACCAAGTGTGGCAGGAGAGATGGCAGGATTGATCTCCCTGTGTCAGTGCTGGTTGGAAGCTCTCTAAAACCCTCAGCAAGCAGCACCAGGCAAAGCATCATCACCCTCGGGCAGCTGAATCGGCACCTCCTCCCCAGTGCCTCCCCTGCCCAGCCACAGGTCTAGCTCTTGTGGGATGCAGCGGGATGCACTGCACTAATGCTGGGCTGCTCTGTCCCCAGGCTGGAGTCCAGGATGTCGTCAGACATTAATATAATCCTCCAGCTTCTGCAGCGCCAGCTGTCCCAAGTGCCGCCTGCATACAGCCCCATCTCGCCGTCCTCCCACAACCTGGCCATGTACGGCATCCTCCCACGGAGCCTGGAGCCGCTCACCCCCTGCACACCGCTGGAGGATGAGGAGACGATGACCCCAGAGCAGGTAAGACCATCCCTCCTGGCTCAGCACTGGCTGAGCTTCCCTTTTCCTGGAGCAGACAGATCCCAGCGGGCCAGAGGTTCCCTTCAGCCTCCCTGCATGCCAAGTACAGCCAAGCACTCAGGGGTCCAGGCAAAGCCCAGGGGTCTTGAAATGGGAGTAGAACTACCTAGAGATGCTTCTGCCCACTGCATCTCTGATTTCGGGGCACAGCTGATCATCTCCAGCACTACCAGGTTGCCCCATCAGTAGGGAGGGGAGTGGGTTCCTTTGCCCACAAAATAACATTTTGGGGCTTGGAGCCTGATGGGGTGAGAAGAGAGCGTGGCTACTTTGTTTTGCTTTTGTCATAACCCAGCTTGTTCCTCCCTTCCCACCAGAGCCCAAGCTACACGGAGGTAGAAAAGTTCCACTTGAAATCCAGGGACTCCTTATCGAGTGGGATGCACCTCGCTGTGGCATCCGACGAAACCATGACGGTCTACTCCGAGCAGGAGCACCATTCCCCACCTCTCCTGAACCCAGAGCCTCCCCACCAAAGGGCACCAAATACCCAGGGACTCTTCCGGGGCTCTCGTTTCCCTTCCCTCCCCGAGCACTTGGAGGCATCTTCCGAGCACCAGGACATTCAGAGACACCTCTCCGACCCAATGCTTCCTGGAAGTTAGAGATGTGGGGGCTGCGAAGCAAGTCAAGAGGAACCTCAACTGCGAGCTCGGTCAGTTGATGTTGATTTTGACTGCAAGGGTAAGACGGAGGACAATGCCATTGGCTCAGGGGTATAATTTGTAGCTGTCTTCTGCCACCGTGAAAGAAAGCGTAGAGTGGCTGGCTTCCAAGGTCAACGTTTTCCAGCGGTTCCCATAGAGTAGGTTTCATTTGCACATCATAGCGAACCCAGAGCAGTTCTTTCTTACGGCCACCAACAAGCTGGCTAGGCCAAACGGTACCCACCATCTCTTCCTCGCCAAGGCTTCCTCTTGAGAACAGCACAAGCCACGGCGACCGGAGGAGAGCAAATCCACGGCTCTTAGCTGTGAGGCCACTTTGCTGTCAGCTCGTTGGAGCAGGGACCATTGGGTTGGTACTGGGCTTAGCCCAGCGGAGCCTGTGGGCATTACAGAAAGGGTAGTCACCAGAGGAGGAGGAGGAGATCTCCACAGTGTGGTACTGGGGGGAGCTGCAGGTGGGAAGCCCAGGACAAGGACAGAAGCTTTCCTTGTCATATGTGACTGCCACTGAGAAACTAAGGGCCAAGAGCCCCTGCCACTTCAGCATGCTTCAGCACGAGTCCTAGGGCACTGACTTCTCCAGCAAGGCTGATTGCGCCTTGCAAACTCTGACACGCATTCCACAACTCCCCAGATAAACCCAACTGGTCACTGGCGTGGGCATAAAGCACAAAACTCAAAAAAGCACAATCCCGGAAAGCCAACACCTCATCCCCAGACCTTCCTCCCAGCTTCTCTCTTTTGATAAAGGTTTGATAGATGCTTCCTCCTCCCCAGCCCTTTCCCCGGCAGACTCCCACAGCATCCCCCGTAGGAGAAGCCCACTTAGCACTGCCGCCTTGCCATTCGGTTAGATGCTGTGACAGTCCTAGGCTGCCTCCTCAAGTAATGTATCGAGCTCCCTTTGAGAGTAGTAAAACTGTGAGCATCTCTTTCTCTGGAGTTTTAGCGTACACTTTGCTAATAAAGATGTTTTTGGCACCTAACGTGGATTACAGCTGTGTTTGTTGGGATCATCCATTAATTCATCCCTGGCAGTACAAAGCACAGGTGCTCATCTGTAAAGACCGCTGAAAAGGCCGTAGTCAAACCCTAGCTGCTTCACCCAGGGAGTGCGGGGCTAAAGAAGCCCACGTACAGGTCTTACAGGATACAGGTGGGCCCTGGGGGGTCTTTGCTTAACAATGCCTTCCCAAAAGGACACATTTCAGGCTCAGTAGCAGTTTGTAAAAGCTTTCGTACAAGGCCAGCCTGCTGCTGTTCTCCTGCGTATGAGAAGCGACACCTCAGGCAAAGATTACACCGAGTCCTTGCAGCAAGCAGGACTTCAGATGAGCACGGTGATGCCTAGAGCCCAGCCTACATCCCTTGCTGAAGGGGACACGGCTCGCGTCCAAATGGGGCCGCTCCATCAGGAGGGCTAGATCCAGGATCACCCATAACAGACCCCGTATGGCCCCAAGAGGTGAGGACAGTCCCCTTGCCCTCAGCAGGGGGTTAAACCTGCCTCTCCCCACCTGATCGTGCTCCGTGGGGCAGCGAGGAGGCTAAAACCAGCCAGCAGCCCCTACCCAGGCCCCAGCCATTTGTACCCTAGGCCAGCCCAGGTTTTGGCTGGTAACAACCAGGAACCCCCTCGCCATCCCCATCCCCATCCCCATCCCATGCCTCGGCCTACAGAACCAGGAGGCCTCAAGGCGTCCCCAGGATGTGCAAAGCACCTGGGGAGCTGTGGGGCTCAGGGGCACCCCCCAGCCCTGCCCGGAGGGAGCTGAGCTGCCCGCAGGGGCTCGAGCCAGGTGCCGAGGCTCAGGCTGCCTCGCTCCAGGCAGGACCAACCCGGGAAGCCGATGCCCGCGTGCGCCCCTTCCCCGAGGAAGGCGGCGGCGCACGTCAATGCTGCTGCGCGTATTGAAAAAACAACCCCCGGCATCAGGCTGCAGTCCATCAGTGACGAGCCCAGCCACTGCTCGGCGGAGACGACACTCCACCATTCGCTGCCGCCGTACGCCTCAAGTGTCCCCCGCCCCCGGCGAGCTGACGTGACTGACACCGCTGCCAGCCAATCGGTTATCAATAAGGGCTCAAGATCCCGCCTCACGCCACTGCGACCCCTGGTAGCCAGTAAGATGTCGAGAAGGACCGTGACCTCCCTCTGGGGCGGGGCCAAGCGCAACGGTAGGTTATGCCAGCCAGGGGGTGAGCGTCCGTTTGGAATGAAGAGCAAGGAGACCAATAGAAGACCGAAAAGGGTCAAACGGACGGGAGAGTTACCAAATAGATACCCGAGATGCTCTAAGTGACAGGCAACATAGCCAACCAGCACCCAGTGGGCGGGCCCCCCCGTGTGGTTTCCGTTCCCGTTGTGTGAGGGGCCGAATCCCAAACGGCCTCCGCGCTGCTCCTGCCGCCGCCGGGATCGGGAGCCGGGCCTGGGGGCGCGGCGGCGTGCGGCGGCCTCCCCTGCTCCTTGCTGCCTCTCTGGCCTCGCTGCGTCCCGGCCGGCCGCGCTCCTCCCCTCCGCCAGCCCGCTCCCTTCAGTCGGGCCCAGCACGCCCCTCCGAGCTCAGCCCGGGGTCCCCCTTGGCCAAGCCCGCTGTTCGCCTCAGCCCCGCCGCTGCCCGGGGCCCCCTCGGCCGAGCCATGTCGCTGCACGGGAAGCGGAAGGAGATCTACAAATATGAGGCGCCTTGGACCGTGTACGCCATGAACTGGAGCGTCCGGCCGGACAAGCGGTTTCGTCTGGCGCTGGGAAGCTTCGTGGAGGAATACAACAACAAGGTGGGGAGCGGCGGCGGGCGGGCCCGGCTCCACCGGCATCGGGCGGCGGGCCCGGGGCAGAGTGAGGGGAAGGAGGGGGCTGACCATCTTCATCCCTGTGGTTCAGGCGGCTCCCCGGTTCTGGGCACGGCCCCTGCGGTTGGTGTGGCTGGAGGGGGCCTTCCTGTCTTGCTCTCGGCACTGGGAGCCGTGTAGAGCCTTCCGATGTTCCCCTGAAGTGCAGAGTGCTGGCCTAGATTCAGGCTGATGCCTTCCTGCTAGTGCTCAGGGGTTGGCAGACCGAGGGATTGGGTCCCGGAAGCGCCATGGGTGCTGCTGCTGGTGCCAGGAAGGTCCCCAAGCTTGAGCATAGCTGGCTTTTCTCAGTACGAAGGGAAGTTTATGGCCAGGTCTGAAGTTCACACTTATCCAGGCTGTTTGAGACAGTGTTGGAAATGTGCCATTGTCATTTGTTGCTGAACAACATTGCTCTTTGTTGCTGCAGAAGAGTTCTGTGTGATAACTCTTTTCATAAGTATATAAACCACTCACTGATTCCTCTGTAGCTTTACTTCTGTCTGGGAACAAGGATGCAGTGGGGCATGAGGTTACATCTTCAGCACTTCCCTGCCAGACACAAGCAGAGAAGCTCACTCTAGTCGTAGAGACTATGTGTTCACCTCTCCAGACACTTGTGCAGTCATTTCTAAACAGACCTCAGTGTGTTGGTCTGGTATCCTGAGCTCCCATAAATAAAAGAGAGATGAGGAAAGGGACATAGCTATAGAGCATCCTGAAATCTGTGTGAAACTAAGGATTTTGCAAATACATCTTTGTGTGTTTTCAGCATGTGGGCTTGTAGCTCTGTCAAGCTGTTTAATGGTGGTTGTGGAAAATGGTGTCAGAAAGTTGGTGTTGGGGATTGGGCTTTGTGCAAGGATGTAATGAGAGGGGGTGACATCTCTTACAGTGGTTAGGTTACTGCACTTGCAGCAGTACTAGACATAATACTGACACGGAGCACTTTGTAGTTCAGCCAGTATGAGCTGGCTGTGTGTGAATTGTCTCCTCATGCTGGTGAGCCCTGGTGTGGTTCTGGGAGTACTGCTGTGGAAAGGCAGGTCCCTGAGCTTGAAAACTTCATTTGTTTAAAGACCAACTTGAAAATGGTTTTGTCATGTGTACTCTGACAAGCTAAAATATCAAACTTGCAAACATATTTTTGTTGAGAAGTGGCAGACTGGGTTATTAAGGGGGTATATGTTTGGACTGGTCCCTGGGGTTGCTCTCGATTGCAGCACGAGCAGGTCTGCTTTTCAGTTCAGGCTTCAAGTGTAAAGCAGTTGAGTCAACCACTCTCTTCTCTACCCTTTACACTCATAGTAGTTGCAGACAGAAATTGTGTAGGACTGCGTGAACTACTGCTGTCTGTAAATATTCCCCAGGGCTTCTCCTGACCTCTGAGCTTCAGGAATGACGCTGTTGACTTCAGTCATATCATATAAGTGCCACGTGCTATGAGACCTATGTGGTATAAAGAAACTAATTGTATGAGAATGAGATGCCAGTCTGTCTGCTGCTGCTACAGAAATAAAGATGATGTGTGATTAAAAATTAAACTTGTACAATAAATGCAGTGAAACATAACCTTCACTTTGCTGAGAGGTTTTGCTGTCTGATACTTCAAAGAGCAGTGGGGGGTTTTGTGGCTTTCACGTTTGTTGGGTTTTTTGTAGTGCTTTCAGTAGAGCCTTTCACTGTAGAAAGGTAGTTGACAGAGCTGTCTTGGGTAATTGCAAGTGTCATTATTGCTTAGAGTATTGGTGTTGGCCCCTTTACTTTGGGAACCAGGACAAGCTTGGGAGTGGTGTTTCATCCGCACTGTCTTGATAGTGTCTTACCCTGACTCTCGCAGCTTTAATCTTTTAGAGGATACTGAAACAGGGAGTAGCTTCATGCTTCAGACTGGGAACTCTTGGACAGACACTGTATGGTTGTGCTAGGTGCACGCTAGTTGTAAACTCTTCCAGCTTCTGGCCATGTAAGTGGTGTAACTGAAGGAACAAAGGGAAAGAACTGAAGTTAACCTGTTGAAGTAGTCCGTAACGTTGTGCTGCCAAGGGTCTGGAGCAGTTGGCTTTATAGCCTGACTTCTGGGGAAAGCAGGAACTGAAGGTTTTTTACAGGGCATGGGTGCAAGATTTGTCCTCCTGCATAATTTGCCCTTCACAGTTGAGATGCTTTATATTGCTAGCTTCTGACATCAAAATACACCGATAGGTACAGTTGGCACTGATTAAAAGGAGAATGAAAACTTATTTTCATTTCAGCTTTCTCTTTGCACTCATAATTTTTAGAGGTTTCTGACAAGCTCCAAACAACACTTCTGTTCCTGATGCTGCAATGGTTTGTTTCAAGTAACTGGCGTTCTTCCCTACCCTTAGTATACTTAAAAAAAAGTAGTCTGGAATAGCAATTCCAGCTTGTTTAAAATCTAACCAAACAGGTGAATATGCCTTTTCCTTACTACACTTCTGGTTTAGGGTTTATTTTAAAAAGATGCCTGTAAGAAGAGCTAATGCGCCAAGTGTTTGTTGCAGCAGAAGTGCTCACTGCGAGGGAATAGCACTGAAAGAAAGAGGAGACATTCTTCTCTCACTTGTCTCTGTTCTATTTCTGTAATAATTACCAGAGCTTGAAGTACTTACGGGTTACATACGTAAAATGGCTGTTTACCCCTCTGTTTTATGAGGAACTCAAATATATTGACTACCAAACCGTAATTTACTGCTGTCCCCAATTCCCAGGTTCCTCTAACCTCTGCCAACCCCCACACTAACAAGCTGTGTAGCATACCAGAGAGCTAGTTGCCAGGAACTGTTTGAACCCCAGAGGAGTTTTGTTTCAGCTTGTACACCTTTGCTGATCAAATCGCTGGTACAAGAAGAGAGATGACTTGCTCCAGTTGAAAGAATTAAAATTATTTGGGGTAGTATTCCCTGAGCTTCTGGTAGTATCTCATGGATCATTGCCATAATGGGAAGGAACAGAAATCTCATAAATCTCACTGTTAACACTGTTCCGCAGGCTCCTGACTATGGATTCACGCGTCAGGAACGGTCTGTGGAAAACAACAGGAAAGGCTGATTTGGGAACCTATCTGCAAGACAAATCTGGAGTCCAGTTTAGAAAACAGTAGTGGGTGGCACTGGGCACTGCTCACTCCCATCCCTGGAACAGACTGACAGGTTGAGACCATGTGCTTCCTAGGTTGCCACCTTCTCCTGAACAGTGCCTCAAACCAGAGAGCATTTAAGGGAGTTGTTTTACCAAAGGCTCATTGGTTTCTGTAAGGTTCAGTGTTGCAAAGAAGAATTGATTGCATTGTGAAGATTTTTGATTGTGCATGACCCAAAAATAATCGTGAAATGTCATTCTTAGTACTTACTAATTAGAATCATAGAATGGTTTGGGTTGGTGGGGACCTTAAAGCCCACCCAGTCCCACCCCCTGCCACGGGCAGGGACACCCTCCACTGTCCCAGGTTGCTCCCAGCCTCATCCAGCCTGGCCTTGGACACTCCCAGGGATGGGGCATCCACAGCTTCTCTGGGCACCCTGTCCCAGCGCCCCCCACCCTCTCTGGAAAGAACTTTTTCCTGGTGTCCCATCTCAATCTCCCTGCTTTCAATTTAAATTCATTACCCCTTGTCCTGTCACTCCCTACCCTTGTAAAAAGTACCCTCCAGCTTTTCTATAGCCCGCCCCCCAGGCAGTAGAAGGGGCTCTAAGGTCTCCCTGGAGCCTTCTCCTTTCCGCAACTCCCCCAGCCTGTCCCCATGGCAGAGGGGCTCCAGCCCTCGGAGCGTCCCCATGGCTTCCTTTGGACTTGTTCCAACCAGTCGATCTCCTTCTGATGTTGGGGGCCCCAGAGCTGGAGGCAGAACTCCAGGTGGGGTCTCACAGGAGCAGAGTAGAAGGGGAGAATCCCCTCCCTCACCCTGCTGGCCACGCTGCTCTGGATACAGCCCAGGGTACGGTTGGCTTTCTGGGCTGCCAGCGCACACGGCCGGCTCGTGTCCAGCTTCTCATCCCCCAGCACCCCCAGGTCCTTCTCCCCAGGGCTGCTCTCGATCCATTCTCCACCCAGCCTGGCCTTGTGCTGGGATTGCCCCGACCCAGGTGCAGGACCTTGCACTTTTCCTTGATTAAAGTAAGGAGATACCACTTTTAAAAGTACTGTGAACTTTTTTTTGCATGGTGTGAGGAACAATGAAGTAAGCTGTTCCCAAATTCTGCATTGTTTAATTCTGTTTCTGATTCATTTGGGTCACGTTGAAGAGAGATGTAGGGTTTTTTTAGAAGTTAAGGAATGCTGATTAAAGGCACTTCTTTACTCAGATGCACTGCTGCAATTAAGCCTTATATTGATAAAGGCTTGGATTATGATGGAAAAATCCTTATCCAATTTTAGCATATCTTGATATATTGGAGAAACAAATAATTGTTAAGCATTCCTACCTACTGTCATAGCATAATTGCAAAACTAATGGAGATCGAACAGACTGGTCCTCATTTTCCCACTGGAATGAGTTACAAGTAGCTGTAGAATGGTTCAAATTGTACCCAGACTGACAGTTGCTTTCCTGGTAGCATCACCTCAGTCCTACCTGCGCTGGACTTCAGGCACTCCTTCGTGCAGTAGCTGGCAGCAGCAAATCTTGCCTCACTTCCAGGAGGGAGAGACCGGGCTCTAATGTAATCAGCATCCTGAAAATAATTCCATCGCTCCATCTCCTCGTGTTCAGCCTGCGATGACAGGCTGAGGATGAATAGAGGGATTCTGTAATCACCGTATGTGGTCAAGTCCAAAGAGAAAAGTCATCCCTTTGAATATGCTGAGCTAGGAAAGAACAGCTTCTCCAGCAGTATTTTCTGCTTCTGCTCCTGTCTCTGGGCAGACCGATGCCTCCTGCTCTGAGTTCAGTCACTGTCAGACAGTGATTCTCAGCAGTTGCCAGGAGCTCCAGTGTTGCTAATGCAATTTTTGTTCTCTAACCTGGCCTGCACCTAAAAATGTCCAAGATCACAAAGATACTGGGTTGCTACACAGTCATTGCTTTTCCCTCAGACCTGAGGAAGGGTTAAACATGGATATGCAGTGCAGGAATGTATAAATTCAGACCAGTGGAAGCGGTCCTTTGCTCTTTGAGATTTGCTTCTGGTTATGAGTATGTTGATTGCTTTGTGTAGGCTTAATACACTCATGTTGGGCTGAAAACAGCATAAGCAAAGGAGAAGAAATGATTGGAGGTCATTTGTCTTCTGATCCTGACCTTGCCACAAGATTTTCTATCGCCAAGGACAATTTGCTTCCTTTGTAAAATCCGCTTAGTATTTCTGATCCCTAATGGAGTTAGAAAGCTATTTGTCAATCGCTTCAGAAGACTGGGAGATTCTTGACCAATTCATGCTAGTGCGAAGGGTAATAAGGAGTAGCTGTAATGACGAGAGTGCGAGGCAGAGAAACGCGGTTTTAAGAAGCAAACTTGGATATGTCTTTTGGAGTTCATACATGATGAAAAGGATGGATTTTCTCTCTGTGGCAGCGAGGTTTGCATTTATTAAAAGCAACTCTAAATAGACTCATAACTCCCGACGTTGCAGTTTAAGATCCACCGAAGCATTTGTTAATGTGGGGGTTTTTGTTTTATGGGGGGAAAAAAACCCCAAAAGGTAGATTTCTGATCTAGTTTAACTGTGTACTTTATTCACCAAATTGCTTACCCCAGAATATTTAGGATTTTTCCAGAAAAGCATCTTGGAAAAAGTCCATTATGCCACTGTTGCCAGGAGGAAGCTGCTGTGTGGAAAGTACTAGGAAGTTCCTGCTGTGAACTGCTTACAAACTGATTGTGGCGAGTTGTCCCCGTAATGTTTGTGTTTGAACAGCGTTTAACACAGTGGGGCTTTCATCCTGTTTAGGTCTTGTCACTGCCGCTAGCTTAAACGTGGCCTCCCAGCTCTGTATTGTTGTGTGAATGCTTTGACGTGTCAATATTTGTCTAATAACATAATGTCTGGGACTTTGAGCATTACTTCAGGTGTTGTCATGACCAAGCTATGTGGAGATAGTTTCTTGTCTGCTGTCTTGTGTCACTCACACAACTGGCCAAGTTAGTGCTTCCTGCTGCCACGTTACTGTGCACAAATCTAATTTGGAATTGTTACCTAGAATCTTTCAGCAGACCTGCTTTCGTGGGGATTTTTTACACAAAATATTTGAATAATTATTTGCATCTTTTGGCTTTTTTTAATTCTCGTTTAATTCCTCACTTTGTGAATCTGTACTTCAATTTTGTGTAGTTGTGACAGTGTTTTAGTTAATGTGAAGCTGAAAACAGCTTGATAGGTAGCTGACGTGACCCATCGCAGTCTGCAGGGTTATGGCCAAGAACTCCATGATATGGGCTCTAATTGTGGGTGGTTGTGCGAACTGCAGCTTGGCCTGCTCTCTGAAGATGACATTGTCAGCATCAGTTCAGTCAAAGATGACTTGGAATAATGTTTGTGCAGTTTAAGTCTGATCTAAAGTAGGCTTTGTGATGTGGAAAAGGGTGGTCTTTAATCCCTTTAGGATTGGATTTTGATTCGTTTGAGATCATCCCTTCAAAGTAAAGCACTGTGGTGATTATGTATACTTCACTTAGCTTACATGCCTCAGCTAAGAAGCAGAGCTTTACCAATTTCTCATTCCATTGACATGATCATCCTTTTATGTTGTTCTTGAGGTTACAGAAGGTGTCCTTCTGAAACACGCTCAGTCTTAATGCTGTAATTATAAATCAGTATTTTGACAAAATGCTTTTAAATATGGCTTCTTGCAGGTGCAGCTTGTTGGTTTGGACGAAGAGAGCTCAGAATTCATTTGCAGGAACACCTTTGATCACCCCTACCCTACCACAAAGCTTATGTGGATCCCAGACACCAAGGGAGTATATCCAGACCTGTTGGCAACCAGTGGTGACTATCTGCGAGTGTGGAGGGTGAGTAAATCCTCCCTACGAAAAGTTAATTGTGTTGCTTATTGATCTCATTTTCACTCAAGACAGGATTTTTTTTAAAGTGAATTGTTTTCCTTCCGGGGTGGCTTGCCCTTGCTGCAGTGTGGAGGTCAAGACAGAAAATCATGTCCGAGCACCTGATAATTTTTCTTAACTACAGTAATGTGACTAAATTTGAAAACTATGGGAGAAGCAGGATTATGATGGTAGTTGCTGGTTTAATCACCTTATTGAAGCTAGAGATGGTGATAGTGTTTTCCAGAGCTTTAGGATGTAAAGCTGAGAGGAAAGAAAACAAGGATTAACACCTTATGTTTTGGAAGTGCAAGTGGAACAAGTCATGTGATGTTGCTATTTAAGTCAGCTGTTTCACTTTTTTAAAGGTGGGCGAAACAGAGACCCGGCTGGAGTGTTTGCTGAACAATAACAAGAACTCCGATTTCTGTGCTCCACTAACGTCCTTTGACTGGAATGAAGTGGACCCTTACCTTCTCGGTGAGACTGAAAAAATGCTGCAGTTTTCAGTGTGGAAAAGACAACGCTTTTGAATTTAATCTGGTGCAGTCTGGGCTCGCTGCTGTGTCACTGGTTAATTTGGTAATTAACCAGTGGATAAACTTCTATGTTATTGAAACTGCCATTGTCTCAGGTTAAAAATAAAAAATAAGAGTAGCTCATGGAGACTTTTTTGCACTGAAAGGTGCCCTGTCCGGTGCAGAACGGGTCACTTAGGTTGCGTGAGGGGTGTTCCTTATTTGCAGATACGGAGTCCTAGTCTCCAGGGTTGGTGAGCTACTGCGGTAGCGCTAAGTAATGATGTAAATGAACTCTGCTTATTTCAGTGTGTGCTGGAGTGGACAGAAATCTGTGTACCAAGCTTTTTCTTTTGTGAAACCATTTCAGCAGCAGGAGTAAAACCAGGGAGCCCTTAATTCAGTTGGAAGAGGGGGCTGAATGCTTAAGGTTTAATTATAGCCTGTGGGACAAATTGTGAATCCAAGATGACTGATCCAGCAGAGGTTTGTTTCCCAGAAGAGTACAGCCATCTATGTCAGGGATTTGCCCAGGGATTAACAGTGATAATATGTCTTAGTAATTATTTACTACATGATTTTTTTTTTGTGTGTTGCATCTCTCATCTCAAGAGCTTTACTGCTAGCCCCACCTTCAGTCCACAAAAGCAATCAATTAATAGTAATAAGCTATCGCAACACTACGATTGAATTTTGGTTTTGGCATGCATGTGAGGCAGGATGGGAAAGTTTATCTCAGTATTGTGTCAGGCTTCTGGATAGATTGAAGTGGACATGAGCTATTTACACTTTATTCCTGTGTGGAAGCCTGTCTCTGCAGCTAAAAGGTTTGGGTCATTTAAATGCATGGTAGACTGTTTGACGTTCTTGAATTCAGTTCTCTGCTGTTCTTGCAGCTATTTTGATCTGTAGATGGCGGAGGATATTACATTTATCTTGTAAGCGATTAAATAATTTATGAGAACATTAATTTTGCTAACAGAAGTGGTTTTGGTTTAGGTACCTCCAGTATTGACACAACCTGCACTATTTGGGGTCTGGAGACAGGACAGGTTCTGGGAAGAGTAAATCTGGTCTCTGGCCACGTGAAGACCCAGCTTATTGCGCATGACAAAGAGGTGATGGCTTTTTTTAATTGTTTACATTGCATATGTTTAAAGTGTTAGAAAAGGAACAGAACTCTTCAGTCTTCCCCCTTTTGCTTGAAAAATCTAGTGATCCAAAAAGATAATTTATTTAAGATACACAGTTTTGAGTACCAAACTAGAACTACACTGTTGGCTAGCAAAACTGCTCCATTTACTCGTCATAGAATCGGGACTTGATTATGCTCCATAATATTTTAGAAAAATGATGTAAAACATCAAACTGGAATTGAAATCGACTACGTATCAGAGGCAATAAACAACTTGCAAAATTTTCGTTTTAACATAGTATTACTTTTCTGCAATTAATATAAAAATCTGAGTCTGGGAAATTGAGATGTTTTGTTTCAGTGAATGATCCCATAATGACATAACCCTTTTCAGTTTCTTCCCCCTCCTTTTGGCAAGTGTAATAACTAAAAACTTGCTAGGAGCATCAAGTATTTGACAGAATATGTTGCAACTAGATCTGCTATCCCTGTGTAAATCCATTTTACCGTGAATTAGGAGGCAGTGTGCTCGTGAAAACTAAGGTTGTGTTTTCCTCTGCCCTGTTACCGAGCAGGTGTATGACATAGCATTTAGCCGTGCAGGTGGTGGGAGAGATATGTTCGCTTCAGTTGGTGCAGATGGCTCGGTGAGGATGTTCGATCTCCGTCATCTGGAACACAGCACCATAATTTATGAGGACCCACAGCACCATCCGTTGCTGCGTCTCTGCTGGAATAAGCAGGATCCCAACTATCTTGCTACAATGGCCATGGATGGCATGGAGGTAAAGCAGCAGCTCATCTTCTGTAGGTTGTGATGTTTTGGGAAGTGGCTTGATAGTAATTAGCAGTCAACCCTTTAAGGGGGCAGCATCAGTACCTGAACTGGAGTGTGATTAAGGACCAATTCCTAGTGCACTAACTTCACTAGGAGTTAAAGATGTAACTCTATGCCTTGTGCACATTTCAGTGGGATTGTAAGAGGGGTCTGCGAGCCGGTTCGGCAATAGTTTACGCACAAAAGCTTAACTGCAAGTGTGTTAGCCACCTTGTTCTTTTTCAGCTCAGCACACAAGGCAGCCTATCTTAGTTTGCCACTTGTGCTGCTTCAGGGAAGGGTAATTCTTTTGCCCTTGTTGAGTAACTCGCAAGCCCTCCCTGAGAGGTGGCTCCTTTTGAGCCACACTAACAGCTAGAAGCTATTCTTTGAAAACAGTGTTTGCTTGCCAGCTGCATCCGTTAGGAAAGGACTGGATTTATAGCTTTGGCTCTAAATATTTGGTCTTCTGAAGAAAAGAAGTGCAGGTTGTTAACGTAGTTTTTCGTCTCTGAAGGTTGTGATTCTGGATGTCAGAGTTCCTTGCACTCCTGTTGCCAGGTTGAACAACCACAGAGCATGTGTAAATGGAATTGCTTGGGCACCTCATTCTTCCTGCCACATTTGTACAGCAGGTAAGTGTGATCTGTCCCTAACCAGCTGCACTGTTCAAACTGAGTATTTAACTGCATTTATAAAATCCTCTCCCTCCAAAAGTTTATGCAGTTCTCAGCCTGCCTTTAGCTGAAGGATGCCTGTGGTTTAGAAGCCCTTTATTAATGACTTTCCTAAAATGTTTATGGAAATAAACACCTACTGGAGCTTGTTGTGTGGAAGTAGTGAACCCATTGCCCAAACTGTGCGTCTGCTTTGGCTACACCGTGTTACTTTAATGTTCCTTATTTTTTTGCAATCCGATTCATAAATGTTTTCAGTTGATACGAGGTCCACTGATAATATTTTTTTTCAGCTGTCCTGGATAATGTATAAATATCCAAGCTTATTTTTTGGGGGCATGGTTGTACTGCTGTATCTCTGGCTTGAATATCCATGGGGACTGCAACAGCCATATGCTATGTGGCTTCTGGGACTATATGCCTGTTAGTAGTCATGTACGGAGATCTTGTTATACCTTGATTCTACTGGTGATTCTCTTCTGTTTGCAGCGGATGACCATCAGGCTCTCATCTGGGATATCCAGCAAATGCCTCGTGCCATTGAGGACCCTATCTTGGCCTACACAGCCGAGGGAGAAATCAACAATGTACAGTGGGCATCAACTCAGCCAGACTGGATAGCTATCTGCTACAACAACTGCCTGGAGATTTTGAGAGTGTAACATGACTGCTTCATGCCACCTTGAGGCAGGGCTGTATAATTTCCCCTCCCCTCTAAAGTAAGAACAACACAAGTCAAGTGGCCAGTATCTGTTGTTGCTTTGCATCTACTGTTACAAGAAACTGTTACAAGAATCAGTGGCAGGTGTCTCCTGTCTCTCCAAGACTCTAAAATGCAGAGACGTGCTGAGCCTCTTGGACCTTCTGGGTTCTGGTTTTCTTTTTTTCCCCTCCCCCTCAGTTAAAGTTCTGTATATTTGTTTGTTGACTGTATTAATAAGCTTGCAGGCTTTTAAGTTGCTGCATATGTCCATGTGTTTGTCAGCCAGCTGAGGCAGCACATCCAACTAGTTTAATAGATGCAAGCGCAAAACAAGGTGGGGAAAAAGACATTGATGTTAACAGCCACCTTGGCAGGAATCTTTATCATTCCTGTTGTTGCTGCCTCTAAACTGTTTAAACATTTGTATGTTTTTTATATATTGGGCTAACTTTCTATTGAGTAAGGTTTTTCTCCCTAATTCTTACTTTTGATATGTGATCCACTTCCATATGCCCAAAGCAGGATCTGTTTGTTGGTACAAACCACAAAACTGCAGGCTCCCTGGCAGTAAAGGCCTGCCACAATCAACTGTTGCCTTGGCTCTCTATACCTGGTTACCTGGGCAGAATTTTCTGGTGCTGTGAAGTCCAAGTACTTGTTGCACAATTTCTTTACACTTTTCTGATGCTAGAGACAGCTGTTAATATGGTAGGCCTTATTTTTAAATTAAAACTGAATTTGTGTGTATCCTGCAGTTGTGTTAGCTAACAGAATGGTAATAGGTTTCAGAGAGAAGATACGTGCATGACTTAAGCTTCCAGGAGATAGATGACTCCTGAAGAAATGTGATTTGTAATGGGTTTGGGATTGATACTTCCAATCAAATGACTTCCCCTCGGAAGACATACTATCTAAACCAAAATAAAATGGTTTCACACTTTGTAGCTTGCTTGATTGGCAAATAATATGAGCAAGATTTTTGTGGTTAGCCTGTACCTTGGAGCTTCTTTGCGTTTGCCCTGTGTTCCTGGGATTTCTTGAAAGGAGTCAAAGCAATTTTTCTTCCGAAATGGGTTTGCTTTGTACTGTCAGGTCTTGTTGAATGAGCGAGATGAGTTGGAAAAGCTGGTCTGCTATCCAAATGAAAGCTGCTTCTCTGAAAGAACTGAGTCCCTAATGTAATGCACAGCGATGGGCTTAAGAAAGAAACGGTGCCATAAAGGCTAAGGTTTGGCACTTGTCATCCTCATATCTTTTGGGGATGTGCCCAAGGGCTTCTGTTTCTGTGTTGAACAGTGGATTGCTCTACAGTAATACTTTTCAATCAGGGCTGAGTGGATTAGGCAAGATAAAAATCTTAGTTGAGAACATAGCTACTCGGGTGAATGCTCCGCAGTACTCTCCTTATGAAGACATGACAACCGTAGCGGGTCCGTAAGGGTGTACTAGCTGAGTTTTGATGTACGTGTCAGAAACTATCAAAATTGTCTTTCCACCTAATGAGTATTCACCTGCAACTGGAGGCAGCATTATAAATAGTAGGATGCTGGCAAACTTGAGTCTTGTCAGCTTATGCAGGAAAGGCAAGTTGGGAAAAGCGATTGCTGCGGAGCAGTGAAGCTGACACTGAAAGCGCTGTCAAATACAGAACAGAATTTGAAACGTTTTGTCATTCCGGACATACAGAAATATTCTGCAGGCTGCTTCTCAACGTGGAGCTCAGAAAAGCACTGCCTTGTGAATTTGATAGGAATTCATTAGGGACCACTTTATTCCATCACCCCTTTTAATATCGAAGAACCAAGAGACTGACACAGTTCAAGCTCGTGTTTTGTGAATGACATGGTGTTCAGTTGTGGGATTTTTGACAGAAGCTTGATTTGACTTGAAGGTCAGTTTTTCTTATCAGCAGTGCTTAGAGTAGGGTGTTCTGCAGACAGGTTTGATCTAGATGTCAGAACAGCGTTAGCCAAACAACTGTTACCTCTTTTCACAATAGCATTTCGTCTTAAACTGGAAAATGCTTACGCAGCATGGAGTGAAAATTAGGATTTTCTTAGCAGAAGCCTGTAATGGCATTCACAGCTTTAGATGCTCATGTAAAAATCTGAATGGGGGTTGTCATGTCCTGTTTAACTATAAATGGTAGGCATAATACACTGTGTTACTAAGAGGGATCTACCTGTAACAAAGTACTTTCTGTAGTCCCCTTTATGTTTCAACATCTCATTCTTGTATAGATGGCACGAGTAAAAGATGGATGTGTCTGTTGCTTAGCTTAATGCATCTTTTGCAACTGTTGAATTGTGCTTTGAAGAAGACATAAGGTAATTTAGTGGAAAGTGAAGTCACTAAAAGACTCCATAGGCTGTACTAAATATTAAATGCAGTTTATTCCTAGAGGGATACAATCTTCTACATTAAGATGATAAGAGAGCATGTCCAAAGGGGCTAATGGTCTGAATAGCCAGGTAGTTTTTGCTACTGTTGGAAAACAGTCCAGTTATGAACCTGAAGAGAATCCTGTGTCACTCCTTCCATCCATAAAACTGTTGACGTTAATTTGTGGAACTGGGTGCTCACTCCAAACTCATCAAAGGCAAGTGAAGGAATCTTGTAGACTCCAGTGGATTCTAAATAAAGCCTATATCCTGTTTGTTTAGCCATTGTGGGTAACTTTAGGGTCTGCAGCATATTGCTTGGGCATAATCCATTGTCATTCTTCATATGAAATTACATTTGAAATCACTGGAGGCTGTTTGGAACAGGGAAATGCTACTTAAAATAGCTTCTTTTCAAAGAAGTCACTTGAAAGGTTAATGACTGAAAAGACATGAAAATCCTCATGGGTGAGATGTTCTTTAGTGCAAATGGCATTTCCATACAGAGAAGGAAGTGAGAGACTTTGGTGCCCTTTTGCCAGCACCTGCTGACACAGTGGCAGGGAGCTAACTGCTTGCTGGTTCAAGTTGTTTTGGCAGAGAAAATAAAACCCTGAGACCTGGCGCTGTAGCCTGTGAATCAGAAGCTGGAGTTCTGCACATTTTGCCCATTTAACATTCAGTGATGTTGGGTGTAAAGCCCCCAGAAGCATTATTTCTTCCAAAGTTTATGAAAGTTAATACTTTGATCTTTAACCTCAGTGATTTTGTGCTTACTGCCCAAGCAGGGGATGCAGAGCAATTTCTTCCAAATGCCATGTAACCTTTGAGTATAAAGTATCATTAAGGGTAAAGTTGGAGCACCAGTGAGGCTAGCAAAGTAGAAAATCACATGCTGTTGTTGGTACAGGCAAGATTGATTCTGGGACAGAAATATTTTTCTCTGACTTCAGTAGTTCTGTATCACTTCTCCAGTCAGTTAATTCAAGATACTAAGCTATTGTTTGGTTATTACGTTCTGTTTAAACCAAGCTTTCCATAGATTCCTACTATTAAGTGCACAGCTTACTGCTAGTATATTGGCTCCCAACCAGTAGATCTTGATCATGTAAAACTCGTTAGTGAGATGAAAACCTACAGAAAACAAGTTAGATGTCAAATTAGTGTGTAGTATGCTAACTCTTAATTGTCTAAATGAAATGGGCAGTGGTAGGTCGCATCTATGGGAATTGTACTTCTGTGTGCAGGGATTTAAAAGGCAAGGATTTGAGTGCTTTGACAATCTACTTAGGAAGAAAACACAGTGGTTTCAAGGAATGATATGAAAGGAGACTAATACAGGTTGTTCCTTATGGAACCTTGAAATGTACTTAACGGGGGAGGCATTGCCTCTCATAAGTCAAAGTTAATGATGCTTTCAAAACTTAGCTGTAATTACTCTCCTGAATGTTCTGGATAATAGTAAAAAGATCTATTTTTGCCTGGTGTTGCAATGAGAAAGCTGCATCAGGCTCGACTGTAGATCACTGCCTGCCAGAGACTAGGTGAGGGGAGGAGTCCAGTATATTGGAATTCACAGATGCTCTTGTGCTTGTTTTAAATGTAAATGAAGAAAGCCGAGTGCGTCTGTTTTGTTCTTCTGCAGATGGCACTTTAACAAGTATATTTTTGGTAAGATTAGGGGAGAGTCATCTTTTCCTCAGCCCTTTTATGGTAGGCATTTGTCTGTGTTTTGTATAAAATGTTAAATACAACAGTCACGGAAATCTTAAACTGGCCTCGGTTGTCAGTATCTAGTGCACCCTCATCTCTTTGTACTGAACACCAGAAACGTGAGCACTTGGCAGTACTGTCAGCGTTAAACTGAAGCTCTGTGTCCTGAGACCGACGCAAGGCTGCAAGGCCAACCCGAGTAACGCGGTGCTGCTTGTCACCCAGAGGGTCCCTTCTGCTTTGCTTAGGAGCCTGACGGTGTTTGGGAATCCTCTTTTCTACCGTCTGAACGTGATGGCAGTAGTGGCAGGTCGGTTGTGTAAAGGTGTAGCTGGATTCTCTGGATAACTTCTTTGTGATAGAAAAGAATGCAGCGGCTGTCTGTAAATCCACGCAACCTAAATTCCTGAACTTGTCGGTCCCTTCTGTTAGTGGTGTGTTAACTCTTCCAAGACATACTGAAAAGGGTGAACGGCAGCAGGGATAAACGCTTGGCTTAACAGGTCGCACGGTTACGGTTCCATCAAAGTACTGAAGGGTTTAGCCTTCCCACTGCTGCTTAGCAAGATGTCCTACCACCGCAAATCCACACCGTTACCCTGTCGGTTAGCACGAGCTCTCCGATACGTATGTCCTGCTTCCTACTGTCAGAGCAATATTCCGGAGCAGGCCTGTATTTATTGTACAGCGGACATTAAAAGGAGGTGTCCAGAATCAGTCCTGGAATGGGCAAGGTACTGTCCACTCTGTCCCTGTTTCTCTTGATCTTTGCAGGGAATGCAGGGAATTCGTTGTACGTGGCACTTAAAGAGCACTTTCTCACATACTTAGAGATGCAGCTGTACGTCCCCCTGCTTACCCGACGAGTCAGAAATGTCTCCTCCTCCAGGATACTGAGAGGAGTTTAGCATGCCCCCGACTCATTTTTTTGGAAGAGGTCTCCAGAACTTCCGATCAGCACCTTTCACCAGCACTACGAAACAGTAAATAGAAATGCAACTAAATACCGGTCACTGAATGCTCATCGAGCGATTCATGGCAGACTCCAGGGTCAAAGGCTGCCTGATTTCAGGTGATGACTGTGTCTGCCGAGTATCTCAGTGGCCATTTGTGCAACCTCTGATACTCAACATCAAGCTAGAATTTCCATACTCATAAAAAATGTGTGGCTTCCATCAAGTTTATTTCTTTTCAGAAAAATCTAACAAAAAGAAGAAATAAGCTATTTCCTGGAAAAAAAATACTGTGGCCATGAGTAGCTGTGAGCTTGTGTTCCAGCTTTCCTCCCTTGGAGTTTGCTTTCCTGTTTGCAAGACGTGTGACTCCTCTCCTCTGTTAGAGAAGAGGATCGATCTGTCGCATCTGAACAAAGGCAGAAGTGCAGTGAGAGTCCTAGCACAGCTGAGAAGTGATGCGTTGCTTTTTTTGACAACCTGGTAAATATGAATTATGAAATCTACTATTTAAAAGGAACCTTTTTCTTTAAACTTGGGTTGCTAGCAGTGTAAAATGTAATTTAAATCTGTTTGCGCCGAAGCATCTTTTTTTGTTACCAGTAGTCAAGTAGGAGATGTTTACTTTTATGTGTGTTTTCCCTTCTGCTCTTCCCATTCACAGTCCTGTTGTGGTAATTTCCTGAAGGTGTAATCTTTGTAGCATGATTGTACAAACATCCATATGAGATTCCTGACTTCTTGTTCTCACTGAAATATGTTAAAGCAATAGTAGTTTTACTTCTGTCCTTCTTTTCTCCACCTTCCGCACTGAGATTTGCAACTTCGCTACTATCCTGTCCTAGAGGAATCCTAGTATCCTGCTATTCAACAGACGTATGTTGTTGACATGGATAACTGCAGTGTCCCTGTATTCCTTTATTTTTATGGAGAAAATACAAAAGGTTTTGTTACAATGGATTTTAACACCTGAGTCGTGGAACCGTATTGTTGAAACTGTCAATTTTAAGGCAATTTTCTGAAATTGCTCGAAAGTGGAATGTTGCACCCTTTTATGCTATGTCCTGCTTCCTATGTAGTTTTATTCAGATTTTTTAACCTTCTTTCTAAGTTTCAGCCTCCTGTGTATTAGGTACAGTATTTTCTGCCTTTCATACTTTGTAATAAAAATGGAACATTTGTAGATTGACTGCAGTTCACTGTGTGGTGAGTTACAAACCGGTACCTGTGGGGGCGAGCGGAGAACTACTTCAGACAGGCTTCGTGTGTCCTGTGTGAAGTTTATTGCTGTAAAGGGGAGCGTGATGGCTTTATTTCGCCTCTGCCAAACTGGTGCAGTGTATTCATCTCTCATCCTACTGATACCCAAACAACCTTGGTAATTCCAGCAGCTCTGAGTTGCAGGTTACTCGGAATAATTACGTTGTTGGGAACCCAGTCACAGTGGAACTTGGTTAATACACGAAGTACACCCGCATTTACAAACAAACCTACTGCGTGGTCCCTGTATACTAGTGTCATTAGTGCTTGTTTTCCAGCTTCTTTGCATAGTGCTTGTTCCCTGCGCAACAAATGGTAATTATCTGCTGGCATGTTTATGTTTTTTAAGATGAGGGGAAGAGAGATTTTATTTTTAAATTCAAATAATTGGTCTCTAAGGCTTTTTGAATACAGGCAAATTGAAGACAAAGCAATTAGGCACTTACTTAGCTTCTCTCTCCTGTGTGTGTTTGACCTCTGTTAGTGGGTTTTTTCTTTACAGGCTCAGTCCTTGTGCTGGAACAAGGACCTAGAGAGGAACAGGGTTGCAGAATGTGGCAATTTGTTTTTACCTTAGACCTTGGTGAGCAGGACTGAGGGCTTCAGCATTTAGATTAACTCTAGTTCAACTAAACTGTTGCCTGACAAGATTGGATTTCTTTAATTCTTTGTGTACTGGCTTTGAAATAAAAGCTTCTTAAGCTTCGTGAGCACAGTGGGAAGAGCTGCCTGCAAAGATGCTACAGTGTTTTTGAGCTATATATGGACTTTGTTCTCGTAATCCATATTTGGAAAAGATGCTTTCCCTCTAAGAATTGTTTGTCTCTTCCCCTAGAAATGTATTTACATCCTCCTAGGTTTTTTTTTCCCCTTGGATCTGTGCTTTGGCATTCTCCAAAGAAACTTTCTCAGCTTCCACTCTGGTGGAAGAAAGCAACTTCTGCAAATTAGAGCTGCTAGCGCAGAAAGTGGTAGATGAGATGAAACAACAAATTACTTGTCGGTGTGGTAAAACAAGAGCTCTAAAGTCCTGTAGACAATGCGGGTAGAAAAAGAGACAAGAAGAGTTTCTCTGCCTTCTGTAAATATTTAGGAATAGCTGACATCTGGCAAGGCTGACTTGCTTGCTCTGTGACCCTGGGAAAGTCACTTCTCTGATACCAGTGGTAAGTGAAAAGCACATAATTAATCACTGATCAGTAAGTGGCTTGAAAATGCTTGAAAATTAAAGAAATCCTCCACAGTAACAATCTGCTACCCATAGGTGTAGAGAAAAAGTGAACTCTGGGATGATTTGAATCCCACACACTAACATGCATTTAATCTTGTGCTTTTTCACTAGTACTGCTCTATAAACAGACCAGGCTGCCAGCTCAGAAGCAAGTAATGATCTGAGAGCATACAATATTCTTAACATTCTTCCTCCTCTTCCTTCTCTTTAGTTTTGCCCACTCCAGAAGCAGCATGGTTTCTTAAGCAGACAGCTTCAGAGCCCCCTCTGCTGGAGTGCAGGCAGCGGTAGGACAGGCCCGGGCTGAGCAACAGCACAGGACAGTTGCTCTACAGGGCTGGGAAAAGAGTGTTCCAGGCATGTTTTTAAGGAGTTACACATGGTTGATGTATTCTGCTAGAGGTGAGGTAAGGTCTGGCCAGTATATAGTCTGCCACGCTGTCCTAAAGTTGGATAATGATGTTAGTTTTCCATTATCTTTGTTTTCAAAATTGAGAACACAACAAGAAAGCGTTAGCAGAATCACAACTGCCTGGAATTGCTGAGATTACTCTTCTCTCATATCTGCAGAAAAGAGTGCAGAACGCTTTCATGCATCCTTTGAAGATTTACAGGATTCCTCCTCCTCCGCCCCTTCGATTTTTATTTCTCCTCGCTGCTCCTGTTAGTGTCTCTGGCTGTGGAGTCCGAGTTGTAGAATAAGGAAGTTTTGGCATGGGACAAGGCTCAGCCTGGAGACTGCTCAGCTCCCCAGGAAGGATGTGTCTACCTAAACAAGAAGGGAAACAGGAAGGAAAGAAGAAATAGTACATCTGATAGTGAGGAGAAGAGGCTCTTTGAGTCAGACAGGTATGCTTCAGAAAATGGAAATACTACCAAAATAGAAAATAAGATGATGGTGTAGTGATTAAGAGACTGGGAAAAGATGCCAGGAGTTAAATCCCAAAGGTCTACTCCAGACTTCCTGTGTAACTTTTAACAAGTCACTGGCTCACTGTGTAATGCCCTTTAATCCCTAAAATAGGGATTACATTTCCTTTTCTTACTTCATGCTGCGTGACCGCGTTGAACAATTAGGCCTCTATAATGGGCTAACTATAAACATAGTAGCTCCTGGAGGCTCTCAGTGAATATCTTCACAGATGATTTCACGTTAAATGTCCTCAAACAATCTGAATAGCTTTAAGTTGAAGAGTTAAGTATGTTTTGTAGCTGCTGTAGTCTACAGGCATGAAGCTTCTCTACTGGAAAGCCACAGCTTTGAAAGGATGTGGGCAATCTGGGGGGAAAACCACAGAATATCAGTTTGTGCTGTAGTGTTACTGATAAAACAACCTGATTCTTAGGCACAAAACTAATACAACATTAAGTAGACAGTAAAGGTGAAAAGGGAATTACTTTCTTTTTCCCTCAAGTTACACAAGCTAGGGGTGCCTATTTTGCTAAAAACTTTGATTCCAGTTCAGGAAGGGTGTACCAGCTTGTAGAGGGGGGTCTACAGTGGTCCAAAAAATGCCTGATGGCACTTGCATATAGTGCTGGGATGATGTCTGTAAAATGAGACTAGAACTGCAGATCAGCAGATAAAAATTGCTGGTTTAGACAGTAGGCTTGATAGATGGGTGAAGTCATGAACTGTTAAGGACAAATAATTCTATTTTCAGTTTGACAAAGGGGGTCAGGGGAAAGCTTAAGTGAAATCCAGACGTCCTGGGCAGTTGGAGATGGAAAGAGTGAATTTGACCAGGGTGGCTGTCTCCTACCATCTGCTGGGAACTCCTGGCTTGCTGTCACATACTGCGACTAGCTACTCTAATATCTTTTGGATTTAAATAAACTAAGTTTCTGCATGAAGGACGTGCAGTCGGTCTCTTTTAACAGGACTTTAACTGAGAATTTTATGTGCAAACATGTAAGAACTGGAAGACAGACAAAAATACCAAATGGTAAGGTGACGATGGAGTGTTTTGACATCAGGGCTGGTGCAGTGGGGAATTAATACTGAATTTCTCCAGTTCTGGTCCCAAGAGTAATCTCACTGAAGCCTTTTTATAATGACCTTGGCACAAAAAGCGAGCGTGATAATTAAATTTGGTGATGAATAAAAGTGGGAGGCCTCAATAATATGAGGAACTCCAAAGTCTGAGAGAATTGATGACTTTGAAGAGTGAGAAATAGAGATGAGATGAAATGTAGCAGCAGAAAGTGCAAGGCTGTGAAGTTAGGGGCGAGGAGAAATTTGTGAAGGATGCTAAGAAATTTTTAATTCTTGGAAATTAGTGAGGACAGGAAGCTGGGGTTTAGCAGCAGATAAAGAATAGTGATGAGCCACCATAAAGCCGTGAAAAAGCATGCAGAAAAATTGGTCAGAGAGCAATAATGATGCTGTCAAACGAGAGAGGAATTCAAGTTGGAATAGAGGCAAAAAAGACCACCAGGAAGACACCACAAATACAAAGCTTATGTTATGAAGAGCGAGTGGCTTACTTGTCTATTACAATGAAGCCTGAAAGGAGATGCGATTATCTTCTTGGTGTATTTAGAGGGAAAAAACCAGGGAAGAGGAAAGGATTATCTAAGTAAAGGATGATCTTGACATAAAAACAAATGGCTGTAAACTGGGTATGAAAATGGGATAGAAAACAGGAAACCTAGAAACACTTTTGTAGCATCAGCAATAAGACAGGAGGGACTTAAAAAAAAAAGTCTAAAAACTAACAGCATCAGTCTGGTTTTAAAATGGGAACTTCAAGGTGGAATCTATGGAAGTCATCTGGTCCAACCTTCTGCTCAAAGCGGGCCAGCTTCAAAGTCCGATTATTGTCTTTCCCCACAGCTGCTTGCACTAGAGAGGTCGGGTCTGTTGATCCAAGCATTCCGTTACAGATTTGAGTGTCTAGCTGGTATGACATTGTGCGATGTTTTTATTATCCCATCTAGACAGTTAAAAATTAATGATATCACAGATATTGCTGTCATGCTTTGGCTAAGTCCTAAATTCCTCCTGGTGTGTGGGATTTGGATTCCCGCACTTGCTCATCCTCTTGAGAAATTTCCCACTCCAATCTAGTTTTCTTCTTTGTGTGGCTTATCCAGTTGACATAACCTCTTTGACATTGCTGCTGTGTTGCTTGCGAGCAAAACCACTTAAAAAACAATGCACTTGCTGCTAGACACTTGCCAGATTGAAAAGCAGCTGCTAAAACATCTGCTCGAGGTGGGTTTCCCAGCAGCAGGGTGGCCACTGCTGCGCCAGGGAAGAAAGGCTGTACTTCTTTGTAAAAAAACAAAGCCTCTGCTGTCCCTTTTGTGGAAAAGACACTGTAACATTATCATCCCGCAGGTGGAATGGAAGCAGAAGCTGGGAAGGAGTAGCTGAAGCCTGGATGTCACTTTAAAAGATATGATTTGATTTAAACACAGTTTATGAACTTTGAGTAGAATTTCGGGGTAGATTGGATGGTCACAGTCGTTCTTCTTTGCCCTAAAATCTTATGAAAATCTGTTGTGTGGTATGTTTGTTTTGTGTTGGGGCTTTTTCCTGCCTCAGAGTTGTTTGTATTTAGTTTCAGCTGCAGTGTTTCAGTTTGTGGAGCCAGCTCCAGTGCCCAGACCACAAGCAGAGTATGTTCTTGCAAAAAATCTGACAAGAAACTTGTCACCAAGTGTCCTATGTCAAGTGAGTGAATGCAGCAGGTCAGCAGTTCCGCTTCTAACAACAAAACCACTCTCATTAAGACAAACTCCTAAATGAAAGGGGAGGAAATGCTGAGCTTGAAATGCAGTAGGGTTCACTCCTGCAGGTCGGATCTGGAACTTTCCTTTCACGCTGGGTAACTCCCACAGCGCCGGTAGGTGATTACAGCGCCTGGAACCAGCGCGACTGTGGAGAAAGCGCAGTAGTGGGGTTTGGGGGCTTAACAAGCAGAAGAGCTGCTGTTCTGCTCCTCTGACGTTTGTCACGTTGCAGTGTGGGGAACTGGGGCACTTGTGATGGCCTGGGGACGCAGCCAAGGTAGGGCGTTGTGACAGCGGCTCCTAGGGGTAACACCTCTTGGCGCTCCTGGGCGCTGCTCTGGGTCTCGCACTTCTGAGGCTGAAGTCTCACGCTTTTGACACCGAAAGAATTCTGGTTTCAGTGTCTTCTGGGCTTTTTCACAGTCCTGAACTGGTTTTGGTTGGGTTCTGCCCTCCCTTCCTTACAAAGGTGCACTTAAAGCAGCCATTAGGCTCGCTGCCAAGCTGTGCTCGGGAGGAGAGCAAACCGACGCGGCCGCGAGGGCTGAGGGGCGACCTGGTCTTGGAGCCCCTGAGAGGCGGCTGCTCGCACGGGCTCTGGAAGGACCCGGAGGAGGGAGCGTGGCCCGTAGCGGGGCGGTGGACGGGCTGAGGCTGCTCCCCGCCCGCCCGCCCGCACATGCAGGCGCGTTTCACGCAGCCCCGGGCGGGCTGCAGGGCCCAGCCGCGCGGCCCGGCCCTGGAGCCTGCCCGATGGGGCGGAGCCACCCGTCATCCTGATTGGCAGCCCGCTGGGGGCGGGGTCTGGGCTGCCCACCCCCGTGGCGGGAGAGAAGGCGGGGCTAACCCGCGAGCGGAACGGGCCTCCGTGATTGGCAGCCGGCGCGGCGGAGGGCGGGGCGTGCGGCGCTGCTCTTCGCATGCTGATTGGCGAGCGACGCCGTCGGGTGGGTGGCTCGGCGGCGCGGATTGGCGGTCGGTGGCGGGTCGGCCCCTGTGATTGGCAGGCGGCGGCGGCGGGTGCGCGGCGGCCGCCGAGCGGTTTGTTTTGCTCGCGGCCCGGGCGCCCTGTGGCGGCGGCGGGGAGCGACCGGGACCGCCCGTGCCCCCCCACCCCGCCTCCCGCCCCCGCCGCCGCGGCGGGACCCGGAGCGCGGCCGCCGGAAGGAGGCGGCGGCGGCGCGGGCCTGGGAATGTGGCGGCGGCTGTGAGCCCTCCCCCTCGGCCCGGCCGCCATGGAGCCGCGGCGGTGACAGCCCCGTACCTCAGCGCGCCGCCGCCCGCCGGGCGCGGGCCCGCCGCCCGCCGACATGGGTGAGAGCCGCGGCGGGGGCTGGACGGGCAGGGGAGGCCTCGCCGCCTCGGCGGGGCTCGGGGCCGCCTCACAGGCCTGCGGCGAAGGGGGGCGGGCCGCGGCGAGGGGCTCCCCACCGCACCGGGGAGGAGGCGGGGGGCAGCGGGGCCCTGGGCCGCCCCGCGGCGCGCCGGGCCTTCCGCGGACGGCGCGCTGGGTGCCGCAGTCCGAGGGAGCTGAACTGCGAACCCGCGGCCGAGGGGCTGGGGAAGGGGTCGAGCCGCGGCCTGGGCGGTTGCGGCCTCCGGGGGTCGGCGCTGGACGGGTCTTGCTGCCCGCGGTGCCTTCGCTCCCCGGGGTGGTGACAGCGGTCAGTAACGGGGCCGCCGGCAGCACGGGAGCCGCTCGCTGGGCACGGGCAGCGTGTTTGCAGGGGATTTCTTTGAAACCTGGAAAACAATAAAACTTTGGTGCTGGGGAGCGGGGCGAGCCCCGGGCACTCCGGTAGCGCTGCCCGCCCGAGCCGCTCGCGGACACGCACGCACCCGGCTTCAGACTTTTACTAAACTTGGCCAGACAGAGTAACCGAGGATCAGTAGGTCAGGCTTGGGAGTCGAGGGAGTTTCTTTGCAGCCTGTAAGAATCAGCTTGCTTTTTTTTGAGACGGGAATTTATGTGCTTAAACTTAATTGGGAAGGTTTTTAATTGCAGCTTGGGAGTCTGTCAAAATAGTTTTCTCTCTACGAAGCTTGCATTAAATTCTCGTGTGCCTAACTTAACGCAGACAGGAACACATAAAAACAAGCAAAGGAACTAGAGGAACACTTTCTCAAGAGTAAAATGCTGCTAGCAGGAGTTGCCATGATTGCATTTGAATTATTAATCCTTTTGGACTCTGTCCTGCATAAAGAACTGCTTGCAGGGTGGTTTTTTTGGTGTTACCTAGTTCCCTTTTCAGTGTAAAGAGGGGGGACTCGCGTACTAGAATTAAAAAGTCTCCAAACCACAAGTTACTCATTTGCGTATTGGCAAGGGGATTACTACTGTTGTCGTAAGCGCGGAGTTGCATTGCCTTGTGGGCTGCCGCTTCAGCGTCTCTTCTCTCCAACAAAGTTTGGTTTTCTAAGAGTGTCCTTCATTATTCAGTTTGTACGCGTAACTAGTTGAGATTTATGTTGTAAATTCATAAAGCCTTGCGAGTGTCGCGCAGAGCAAAAGCAAAGCAACTTCGTTTCCTTAGTACGCTGCTTTGATTTTGTAAATACAACAAATATATGCAGATCCATCCCTCGATTTCTGTTCTGCAAAGGGAGGCGTAGTACTGCTCCGTCTGTATCTTCTCCCAAGGAACCAGCCAGACGGTACCCGAAGCTTACAGTAGTGGAGAAGTTGGATTTCCATGGATGTGTTTTCCAGTGGCAGTCGGATGCCCGTTTGTAAACATACGAGTGCAGAATGAACAAGTACAACTTCACGAACCGCTCCCACCGTAGCTTCATACGCGTGTGCTGGAGTAATCGTGGTACAGCTCCAAGCAGGTCACTGGTGATAGGAAAGATCTAAATTCAGTAGGCAGTTGTGATCAAATAGTCTAATAACGGATAACAGGCCATGTCACACTCTGCTTTTCTTCCACCTTGTTTTTTGTTAACTAGTCTGCAGGATACGCGGGGTGGGGAACAGTGAGAGCTTGGTATCGCAGTTTTCCATCGCTGTGTTGGTACAGCTGATGCTCACTGAGGGTGATTCTCTTTACAGAAGGGGCTGAGCCTGGGGTTTATTTCCCTACAGAGAGCTCCTCGGCAGCGTTTGAACTGCGGATACCTGCTTCTAATACCAAGAAGTTAGTATGTCTCTGGGAAACGTGGAGGGAGAGCGATGCTTGGCTGGGGGGTGTGTGGCAGGCCTAGACAAATGCTCGCTGCAGGCCCAGCTGCAGTTGAGCTTTCCCTCGATCTCCTCTTTTTTCCTGCCTGTGTCACTTCCTTCCCTTGGCTCGCACGCGGACCCGTAGCCCAGCTCAGAGCTCCCGCGTTGGCGGCAGTGACACCCCCGGTGCACCGTGGGGGAGGGGAGCGGGCCGAGCTTGCGGCTTAGGGTCAGCTTAAATCCCAACTTTTGGGGTTTTGGTTTGTAGGAGAGATGAGGTACCCCGGATACATACCACGTGCATCGGGTTCGTGGTGATTTTTCTGTCTGCAAACCAGGTCACTCCTGATTCCCTAAAGATTGGGCAGAAGGGGATTTTGTTACCACTAGGACTGTCGCAGAACAGCCAGTGTTTCGTTTGTGGCATGTTCAGGAGGACTCAAACTTTCCAAAACTTGTTTTCAGAGCTTTAACATAGACTCAGTTTGTCTCCTTAACTTTTGGAATTTCCTCATTGCTCCTGGATCTGCTGATCACTTGTGCAAACAGGGAGCTTTGCTGTTGAGGTAGATACCAGCACATTTGTTCACTTCTTTTTTTTTTAAACAAATGTGGCATCGTGTCTTCTATTATCACGTTGTATAAAATAGCATCCTGGTTTATAGGGGTTTACAGACTTCCTGTTTTTACCAATGTGCAGATGCTTTTACTCTGAACTTTGTGATTATTTTTTTTTCAAGACTCTTTCCATTTCTGCCACAGCAAATACCACTGACTTGCTCAGACCTGTGTAATAAACCATGTATTAGTTGAAATAAATGCTTTATGTAGAGGAATAGCTTTCCCTGTGAGTAGCAGTTCCCTTTTATCGATGTTATAAAAATCCTTGAGTGTAGTTTTTAAAACATGAAAAGCATTTCCTGGACAACATCTTTCCCGCACAAAGCAGAACTGTGTTTCCCAGACCTACTGGAGACCTGGCAAAACAGGGTCTCTCAGTGCGCTTCCAAACTTGCCTAGTTTTCATTTGTAATAACTTCTGCATTGTGTGATTAACGTGATGCTGCTGCACGTGCTTTAAAGTCAGTCAATGGAAAACCTCTGTTTTGATGGAAATAAAGAAGTGTTCATGCTTCTCCACATTAAATCCATCACAGTGCAGTTCTCAACGGAAACATTTTTTCCATACACGAGTTCAGATCAATATTTAGCATTCATTTTATGTTTTAAAAAGATAAATGCTCCTTTGCTTCCTACCTCGCCAATATAGGAATGAATTACAGAATGTATGTTTTGGTGCTAGGGAGCTGATAGCTTAGGATGAGGCTGTTAAAGATGTCTAATATTAAATAAGCAAAGAATTATTTGGGTTGGAAGGGGCCTTTGAAGGTCATCTAGTTCCAACCCCCTGCAGTGAGCTGGGACATCTTCAACTAGCCCAGGTTGCTCCAAGCCTCATCCAGCCTGGCCTTGGACACTCCCAGGGATGGGACACCCACAGCTTCTCTGGGCGACCTGTTCCAGTTCTTCCCCACCTCAATCTCCCTCCTTCAGTTTAAACCCGTTACCCCTTGTCCTGTCACTAGAGGCCCTTGTAAAAAGTCCCCCCCAGCTTCCTTGTAGCCCCCCCCACCCCGGCACTAGAAGGGGCTCTAAGGTCTCCCTGGAGCCTTCCCTTCTCCAGGCTGAACCCCCAACTCCCCCAGCCTGTCCCCATGGCAGAGGGGCTCCAGCCCTCGGAGCATCTCTGTGGACTCGCTCCAACAGCTCCGTGTCTTTCCTACATAAGATTCAGATTCACCTGAAGTTGTTCCATCAGACTTTGATACTGCATTGTGTTCCTTTTGCGTGGATACAAGTAAAACATCAGCATTAGCACTTGCCTACTGAGGAAAGAGTTTACAGTGAGGGACCTCTCGGTGCGCTGCCTGGAGTCTGTGTGTTAGCCACACGCTGCCCTGAAGAGTTTAATGCCTCAGTGTGTTGTAAATTCACAAGTTCCCTTGGTTAATAAATAAATCCACTGTGTAGCCGAGCTGTAATCTTTACTAAGAGATGCAGAATTGGTTACGTGCATGTCCTCTGTGCCCTCTTCTCATACAGATGCGATGCCGTAAACGCGCTGGCTTTAGACACAGCCTGGGCTTTGGGATCAAACACCTATAGCAGACAGTTGCATCGTAACCACTGATCCTTACTTTCAGCCCGTGTGCTGTACTGTTCAGATGTGAATTCTTATTCATAGGCCTATTCTTTGATTGACTTGATTTCTTGTCATGTGTTAGAAACTACTTTTCATAGCTGTTTTGCTCTTGCCCAAAGGAACCCTGACTGTCTGCCAAGACAACCTCTTCTTCGTCCTCCTGATATCTGGCCAAAGCCAAACTGCACTGTAGTGGCAAGCTTGCTTCCCAGTTCTTCACAGCATGTTTTGGGTGGTAGGCACTCCAGGGATATGGCAGTCCATAACTTGTACTGTTTTGTTGTGCAAAGGTGTAGCCTGTGTCTGCCGTGTGACTCAAAGGCTGTGCTTAATATCGAACAAGATTAAAGAGTAAATTGGAGACGCTCCAGTAAGGTAAAAGGTTAAACATTCAAATGTAAAGTTGGAAACAATTAAAAAATGAGCGAGAGTTGGGCTGTTACCTACCTGGAACTTTACCTTGACTCACAACTGGGTTTTCCCACTTTCCTCCCACAAGGGGTTACTCGGTGCTGAGATCGATCCTCACAATTATTGCCTTTGGCTGATGTGCTTTTCAAAAGCAACCTCTTGTTTTGGTTGTGTTACGTATACCCCTCGCTTCTTTTGCACGCAGTTGGAATTTCAGGGAGTACCCTCCTTTCTCCGCTACCACAATGTAGTTATTGTCTCATTTGGCTTGTCTTGGACAGCTGAGATTTGGTGGGTTTTGATTTTTTTAAGTAACTATTTGCTCTGCTCTGCTTTCTTTTTTTTTAGAGTTTAACACCTTTGCTAATGCACTGGGGGATTTCTTTCCGTTTCTCCATAGTCTGGCCTAGGCTTGATGTTTCTGTTTTCCTGGAAGTCCACGGTGGAGACCGCGGTGCAGGTACCTCTGCACTAGTGTTTCCTACTCAGAAACCTAAAGCACATCGTCTGGGCAGGAACGATTAGTTCTACCAAAGATAATGTTAGTGTGGCTTCTCTTCTGACTGGGACATTTTTAGTGTTGCCTCCTTACCAATAGGTATATTTTTCCCCCTTTTTGCTTGTAAATTTTGTTAGCATTCACTCCCTGCGTGCTTTAGAAGCTGTATGTGTCCCACATCTGTCATCTCTAAGCATTGCGAAAATCTAGTTTGTTATTCAGACACTGATTAATTATGAACCCAGTCTGCTGCATAAAACATAAGCTAGCTTCTTTGAGAGACACTCATGAACAAATGCACAACATGAAATTGAAGAAACAAATAGTCCCAATGAATCCCTTTTACAGAGAAATACAGATGTGAGACAGTCCCTCAGTTAATGTACAGCAGCTGTTCCCAGGACAGCACTTCCAAATGTAAGCCGTTACCCATCCAAACCAGTGCCACGAATCAGGAGCGACTGTGCAGCCATGCTGGATTCTTAAAATCGAGTTTCCGTTATTTACAAATCAGCTTCAAAAATGGTCGTTTCCATTCAGACACATCCAAGGGCCGTGTTGGTGGGCTTTGGGAGGAAATGAGGAATCTCACCTGTCGAGCACTGCACACCTGATACGCTGTCATATGAGTAAGGTTGTGATACGCTCCTCTGTGCATTACAGCTTCACGTCACTACCGAAAGCTCCAGCTGTCAAAAAAAGAAATTAAAAACACTTCACATCCAAAACTGGTGGTCAGATCCAACCAGCCTCTTAGAAAGGGCAGATTCTTCTTCTGGGCATGCTCAGTCTAATCCCAGCTTCAAACTTCATGCCTAAATTGTGCCTCAGGATCAGGAAGGATTGAACTGGACATACTGTTTGCCAAGGAAACTCCTGCTGTGCGAGACCGCGGCCCAGCCGGCAGTAGGCATGAGTGTGCCGGTGGCAGATCCTCCCAGCGCTGGCCTCGGGTGCCGCTTTGCCGGGCGGTGGCACAGCGCCGAGGAGCGAAGCGGGTAGTGCGGCCCCGTGTTGCGCCGAACTCCACGTGTCAGCTTCTTACACCTTTTGCAGTACCGAGGAACTTGGGGTTGTTAGGCTTGCAAAAGCAAAGGATTCTTCTCAGTAGCTTTTAGACGCCGTACTCCGTGCCCGCGTCCCTCACAGCCCAGCCGCCGCGCGTTTCTCTGCTGCGTCTTTAGTTTTCCTGGATGTCACAGAGTTCTTCTAAATATCACTTGCCCCTCAAAACCAACAAGCAAGGAAGAATACTTTAAGTTGGTTACATCAGGAATCTCAGCTTCAGAAAGTAATTCTCAGTCCGTCGTGTGGATAAGAAGATCTCCGTGTGTGTTTTTGATTTTGCTGTGTTTGCAGGAAGCCTTGAACTGAACCTGCTGCATCGCACTCCGCCAGCAGCCAGGTTCCTAAGGCTGTGCAATTCGAATCTGTTGGGTAGATCTTAACGTCTCATAGAATGGTTTGAACTTTGTGCCATCAGCTTGTTTTGGGGAAACAGAGGGATGTGTTGGGGAAATCCGTGCAAGCGGATTTGTATTCAGAGATATTGTAAGACGACTCTTTGTCCAGATTTTCATTTTTCTCTCTGGCCGTGGTTTGTTCCACTAGCAAGCAAGAATTCTAAGTTAACAGGATATAAAATTGGGAAGAACAGATTCTTACCAGGTTTTCCTTGGCAGAAACATGGCAGTTTGCCCTTCCTAAATGACCTATGGTGATCTAGCCATTCGGTCCAAGTTGTACTGTTTGTTGTGAAGCCCTCTTAACAGAACTAGGGGCTGGGGATATTTGTTCTGAACCTTGCTATGGCCAGATCCTTCTGTGACATTGGACAGGTGACTTAAAATTTATCCGTCTGTTTACTACTTCGTGATGTTAGGTTAAGTTTAGGCTTTTTAGGGCTAATTGAAATGACGGTATATTTGCTAAGGTCCTGAAAAGGATTGTCTTTCTATGAGCCGGCAGAAAGCAAGTGCAGAAGTGTTACGGTTGGTACTCACCCAGGCAACTTACTGCTGAAATTCTTGTGTATCCCAGATGAACAAGAGGCCTTGAAATCCATCATGAAGGACCTGGTAGCACTCCAGATGAGCCGACGCCACAGACTGACTGGATATGATACCATGAAGAATAAAGACACTGCTCACTCCAACAAACAGGTAAGAGGCTGTTTAGCAAGTTACCTGGAGGCCGAAGGGGCAGAGTGGGTTGAAGGGGGTCTCTGCCTCCGTTCTCTCTGTGCTTCTGACCACTAAAGCATCGCGGGTGCATTAGCCCCCTGTTCTTGCTCAGGCTGCGGTGCCAGCGTTGTATCTTTTTTATTGACTTACCTTTGTGATCTGTGAAGTGTGGAGTTTTGATAATCTTCAGCGTCTTAGTATTCTGACATCCTCCCACACATCTGTTTGATGGGGTTGGTCTGTGTCGATTAGCTAAAACTTACTGGGTAGTTTTCTGGTTTTACAGTCGTATTACCATTTTTTTAATGACTTTGTTATTTTTCAAGAAAAAACACAATGCCAGCAGTCCACCCCTCTTGGGCAGCCCTGCAATAACAAACCAGTGTGCCTCTGCAGTGGAAGAAAAAAAAATCCCGGTAAGAAAACTGGCTTCCTATTCGATATTAGCAATTATAAATTAGGAGCATGTTTTAAAGTTGCATGCAGTGACCTTTACAGAATTCATTTAAGCAGGTGTGGGAGGCCAGGAAAGTCTTTACTGACTGTCATGAAGTAGCAGTGTGATGCACTTTTCATTGTAATGGAAATAATACTTAAAGGGAAGCAGGGAACTGAGGGGCATAATGGTGAAAACTAGTGTTTCCATCTCTGACGCAAAAGAAGCCCACTGCAGCTTAAAGCTGCATAAAGCAGGCTGTGGGTAATGAGCTAATGCTGCTCTCATCTTCCCATGATTCAGGCTGCATGTGAATGCAGAATGAAGATCTCAGTAAGTGGTAGTCAAACTGAAGTTGGCCCAAGACTAGTGAAGGGGATTGTCGGGAAGGACTGGCTTTAGGGAAGCTGTAATAAACCTTGCTTCAGTGAGAAAGGAAACAGCTATTGACAGGTCTCTGAATAGAGGCAGCATCCTTAACAGGGTGGATTGTTGGAGTTACCCAGTCATACATCACATGAAGATGGGAATGAAACTAACCCCTGTTTGGGTATGGGCATGTGAAGTCCATTTTCTAAAAGAAATACTTCTCCTGAGGTAATAAGTGGCAGGGTCAGTGCTTTAAAACATCTCTAGGTTCACTTTACATTGCTAGAGACTTCTTTTCATAGGGAAGACTAATGCATTGACGTTCTGCTAGAAAGAAAGGACAGAATACTATCGCTCTGTCGGTGCATACTGCGTATCATTTGATTGAAATAGTTGAATGCAAAAGCAGCAATTTCAGTCAAGAATTCTTTGTCCATTACTGTCTTAAAAATCAAATCAAGTTACTTACAGTTGGACTAACTTCAACAGAAGAAGTTGCCTGTATCGGTAAAATAACTCTGTCCAGTTGTATCCTTATTACAGGCTTAAGCTTTTTGGAGCAGGCTTTAAAGTTCATGTCTGTCTCGTTCTTATGCTTTGTCTGCTCATAATCTACTTGTTCAGCTGGGATAGGGGATTTCCTTGAATGTGCTATGGACAAATCTGCAGATGGAGTAGTACAAAACCCTTTCCAGATCACTTTGAAACGTAAATTCAGAGATGTCTTAAATCAAAATCTGTAATTGTTATTTATGGTACCGCATCACAGAACTGGAACGCTAAAGCACCAAACTTGGATTTCCTTTCTTGCTCATCTCTTAGGACAGTTTATGTGAGTTGCTTTAAAAAGTGGTTTATGTAGGCAATAGGTTCACTGCTTTCAAAGGAAACAAAAGAATCTTTAACTTCTCTAAGTTCTGTCTGAAATTTAAACACTAAGATCGCTTTAAATACCTTCCTTAGATCTTTGATAAAATAGACACAAATGGCCAATGTCTGATCCTTTTGGAAAAATCGTCAGGAGATAGATGCCAAATTCCACCCCCCAACTCCCCCTTTGTTACAAGTTACAGGTTTGACAGCATGCAATGCTGTTGAGACAGATATTTTAGTTTGCTTAGGTACCAGTAAGTTGAAGAAAGGTTTCCAAGGAGCCCTGCAGATGTTTTAGTGTTGCCTGATGTTAATCGGTGAGAACTCTCTCTTAGCTGTTTCATGATGTAAAACACATCTTGGGATCAGAAATTTAATCTGAAAAATTAATTCAATTTAATCCAAACAATCCTGTTTAGTTCCCTTAGACTAGGCTACTTAGAACACTGTAGCCTTCTTTCCGTGACAATCCCTGCTATAAGGGGATCCTTCCTCCATCCATTATGCCTAAGAAACACTGTTTCATCAGTAGTTGGCTGGTGGACATCTTCTACGGTTTATTGTTCCTGTGCTGTTGCATTTTTCCTGTGCTGGTCAATTAAAATGAGTTCTCTAGAATTTGCTTCATTTCGGTTTCTTTCTAAAGTTCTTTGCCTCCACCCGAGAAAACGTCTGTGGTAAAGTTACGTGTAAATTATGCACCTCCAGATGATTGTTGCTCTGACGGGGAAGCTCGTTTGTCGGGATCAGTTCTGTACCTGCAGCAGGGCTGCAGGAATACTGTGTACTCGCAGTGCGTGCACGCGTCCCTTTGAACTGCATTCTTGACCACTAGGCCTGCCAGATACTTCCTCCAGCTAAAGAGCATTTCCTGGCCCCATTTTTTTGAAGTTCCTAGATGTATGATTGCCTATTGTCTACGGCTTTCACAGATGGCTTAATCTATTCCAATCACATAAATTGTGCAGCAGAAATTGCGGAGTCTTATCAGAGCAGATTTTTCCCTTTTATTTTTATCATTGTGACCTAAATTGGGACTTGAACTTGGATATCCAGAGTTGAAAGTTTGGCCTGTCGACTCTTCCGTGCCACATAGCATCTTCCGAGATGGGTGCGGTGCACAGGTGGCACAGTCAGGGCTTTAACCGACTGCCAGATGTGGACGATGACCCCTTTGCACTTTGAAAGATGACACACAGTCAGCTTTATAACTTCATAGTTGGAGTTTCAGGGGCTGCGTTTTTGCAAAAGCAGAGATTTAGTCTGTGTCTTAAGAATAAAGAATGTAGCTTGTTCCCTGTAGCGCTCTCTTTTTTGCTGTGGAAGAAAACATGCTTGCTTTGAGAATGTGTGAAGAAAACTAGCCTCCATTCAGATGAATGTGCAGCTGGACTCAACTTCAGATTTTTGCCATGCAGTGTTAAAGATGGATTCATTTTCCTTATAGTAAAAGCATATTTGAGTGCTCTCTGTTTAAGTGACAATTAATACAAATTTGCAACTTAGATTTTACGTCTTTCCTTCTCGTTTTCCTTCACCTATTTCTCCATTCCCCACGGTGCTGCGGGCACGTCAGCCGCTCTTGTCCACAGTCTGCTTCAGCTTCCATGGAGAATGTTACCAGACTTGACGTGCTCTGGCTAGCCTTTGGAGGAGTTGATGCCTGCTGCAGTCACAAATTGACCTGCTTTGTGTTTGGGCCTTAAAACCGTAACGTGATCCAGTTGTGCGCTATTATGTGTGTCAGAGTTTCATTGTGAACTAACCTGTTGTTCCTTCTTCTGCAGAATGATGTACGGATAAAGTTTGAACATAACGGGGAAAGACGGTAAGTCTGTCTTCGCTACTTCGATTCTTTGCTTAGTAGAATCATTTAGTCATTAGTAATTTAGGTCAAATGATTTGTTGGTTTGTTCCTGAATGAAAAAAACCACAGTAAAGGCAACAGCTAACAGGTCATGCATAACTTAGTTATTTTTAAAATATCAGTGTGTCATACAGCACTTTCCCTTGATGTATTTTCACAATATCTACGTGTAACTGAATTACAGGAATACTAACAAAGCTGCCCAGCCTGAAATAAATTCAGCCTGATGGTCTTATTTCAGATACGGTCCCTATTTGTTTCATTTAACTAAAACCAAATGAAACTGATCAAATTAGTGTCATTCTTTTCTAGTTTCTCACTTCCTGATGACCTACCACTGTCACTGTCCTGCTGTGACTGAGCAACAGATACAGCCAGGGAAGATTTTTTCATTGGTCTAAAAGTTTCTTTGTGATTTCCTCTGATACACAGTTTCAAGATACTTTCTTCTACAAAAAAACAGAATTAATTGAATTAGCATTTTCAGTGTTTACGGTATTGTTTCCAGTGGGTAGAATTGCCTAAACATTTTGAAGTAGGTCTCAAAGCCCCACACTGGCCACGAGTTGAGAGGAACTCTTGATGCTGTTACAGCTGTTCAGTGGCCCTGTGAACACACAGGAAGGCTCCAAGCTCTTGAGCTCTCGCTGGGGAGGAAAAAGGGATCTTGATGTTAGGGTTCTCTCCACTTTCCTTTTTGGAAGCAATTACTTGGATTGTAAGCATGAGTTTGTATGCTTACTCTTCACAGGCGTCCTGTGAGGATCCTTTGGTTCTTTCAACATGTTTAGCAGTTTGTGATAAATGGTGTTGATAGTGCAACAGTGCAAGTTGTGTGGAGTGGTCCTGAGAGCCTGTTACTAGCAAAGGTTACTGGCTGAGCTGCTTAAGCCTCTCCTCAACTATCCTCCTCTGTCAGCTTGAGGAGTTTGTGTTGAAACAGAAAGGCAGGGGTGTTCTTTGTTGGTAAAGCAGGCAATAGAGAATAATAGGTAAAGTCTTCCTCAAAAATTGAATTGTTTCATTCACCCAAGTCCTACATGGTGAGTTCTGTCACTAAAACCCCCTGACTTCAGGTGCTCAAGGATAAATTCTTATAGCACTCGTAGCTGAGTTCTACTGCCGCCTTTGCCAGCCAGATCTTCTCAGCACTCTGCTGTGTCAAAGGCATTGTGTGGCCTTCAACAGAGCCGCTGTGCCGCCTGTCACCTTTTCTTGTGGTACCACGTTAGGACAAGGTGACTTGGAAGCAAAATCTTGTCACCACAGTCCTATCATCTTGCTTGTCTTCTGCCTGAGTGCATTTAAGATGGCACAGAGCTCAGGGGAGAAGAAAGGGTTTTTTTCTGAAGTAACATTAAAATGAAAAGGTTGATTGTGTGTTAGTCTAATTATGCAGTTACGCTTGCCTGAATTCCCCATTCCCAAAGTGGTATGCAGTTACAGACAGCAAGCTTGCACCGAGAATGTAAGTGTGTGTGCTTGGTTTCAGAGGAGCTGCCAGATCTAACCACAAATATTTAAGGTGGTCAGGCAGGAATGGGCTCCTTAAACCCTGCAGTCCATGATTTTGTGTTAGAAGAGTGCACAGAGTTTTTAAACTAATAGAATTTGTGGCACCTGAGAACAGCTCTGCTTTTTAATGCATTGAGGGTAGAATGGAAGCCTTTATAAGGGACTTCGGCTCAACTGAGAGCTAAATTACGTTTGTATGGTGCCAGAGGACTATAATTTCGTGGATGGGTTTCTTAGTAATATGTAGAAAATGTTATTGTGGGCTGCTTTTTAACAAGGACAATTATTTCTAAATAGCTGAACGTTGTAGGTCTGGTAGCAAGATGAACCCTTCCTGGGAAAGGGGCTAACGAAGCCAACGAACACTAGAGCTATTTAAAACAAAAGCTGCGCATCGTGAAAGGATACTGAGTGCTGGCGAAGCAGGCCGGATGGACGTTTTGGAAACTGAGCCTTCTGTCCAAAGCGCAAGTTCAGCAGGAACTCGTGTGAGCTTCCCCAGAAATGATTTGGGGTTTCACTGCGCTGAAAGAGGTGCCCCTCTGAGCAAGAGAGGTCTTGAGTTTCTGTGGTCCGTTCAGCTCTTCCTGTTTCTGCCTGATGGCAAAATTGTTGAGTGGTGCTAACAATCAAGCTTTTTGTGGCAGTATCTCAGCTATGCTGAGGCAGTGTTGTTTCAAGTTGCAGTGGTGGGGTAAACAGCTTGAAGTGGTCTGATAGCTTTCAGGACGACAGTGGCTGTCAGCTGTAGTGGAGACGCAGTGTGGTCTCGTGGCCCGTGGAAGCAGATGGCGAGAAGTCTGGTTGCAGGAGCCCGAAGGCAGGAACAACCAACCGTCTGGGCCTGGTGCAGCAAAGACATGGACAGTGGGTTTCTGAGCAGCGGATGTCCTTGGTTTGCCAGAGTGGTGGGTTGTAAACTGTGTTATCGTAGAATCACAGAGTGGTTTGGGTTGGAAGGGGAACCCTAAAGCCCACCCAGTCCCACCCCCTGCCATGGGCAGGGACACCTTCCGCAAGGCCAGGTGTCCACTAGGCCAAGCCTTATCCAGCCTGGCATATGAAACCAAAACTAACAGTTTTAGATGCTTTGCTGGAACTTCATATTACTACTTTGCCTAAAGCATTAGAGTTTCTATTCCAAAGTAGGCAAAATGGTAATAAAAACCCAATAAACCGTAGTCATTTTCTGCAAAGCATGCGCGTGCCTCAGCGTTCCCCTGGGGCGGCTGTGCCTGTTGCCATTTTGGATTTCTTGAGGCCGTTTGTGTATGTGAATCTAAAACTCCTGCCATTCACCTGGCGAGGAAACGGCCACGTGCTAGAACCAGGGGTTCAGTGTGCCACTAGAGCTGAGCTCGGGGAGGATGATCAGAATAGTTTACATATGTGCGTGTTTTGTATGTCAGTTGGTGAAGGTGCTCAGAGATGCTTTACGTATGAAAACTACTCCTGAGGGAAGAAGCGTGAGAGTATGAGACTGATCTGCCTTACGTGACTGTTCTGTTCTCTAAGTTTTTATATATTAGGCTTCTGTAACTAAAAAAAAAGGTAAGAAAAGCAGTTTATTTAAACAATTAGCTGTGAGTGACAAATGGTTGCACAGTTACAGTTAGACCTGACTTCAGTTCTTGAGAAAAAGCCCCTGCTGTGGTGCGCAGGGTTTGAAGGGTAACTGCAGAGACCTGTAGTGATTCAGGCATTCGGAGATGTTGGAGTTGAGCATGCAGAGGGCTAACGTGGAGCTAACGGCACGGACCACCTTGGGGAAAGAGGCTTTGCAGGTTCCTTTGTGTCCTGCTGATGCCTTCCCTCAGCACTTCAGGACTAACTTTGCTGTGGGAATGTTTGTTGAAACCTTTCAACTGGAACGTGTTTTGGAAATTTTTAGGGGGTGAGTTTTGAGTTCAGATATTGGAGTACTCAAAGCAAATACTTTTTTTGTTCTTTGGGCCTTCTGCAGCTTTTAATTCAATTCTCACTGAATGTATTTGTTTGTGTTTTGTGCCTGAGGCAGTATTCTTTAAGCCAAAGTGCACAGGAGATTCGTACCCTGTTTTGTGGAAGAAATTTATTCAGTAAAGGGTACTTCTCTATGCAGGGACAAAGGCACCCTATTTGAAATCTTCAGCTGAATATTGCGTTTTGACACACCATTTGGAAGTGGACCAGAGATCAAGAATTCCTTTCTAAAATAATAAATACCAGTTCATATTAGAAAGGTTCACTACCTGCTTGAGGATGAAAGGAGAACATTCAAATGTTTGTAATAGTTCAGCTACGTAATTTGGTTGCGTTGTCAGGTATACCCCTGAATTCAATCATTCTCTTTCGTTGCAGAATTATCCCATTTGTCCGTCCCGTGCGCTATGAAGATGTGCAACAGAAAGTGAAGACAGCCTTTGGCCAGCCGCTGGACCTCCACTACATGAACAATGAGGTACAGAGCGTCGTTAGCAGTGCTCAGAACGTGGGACGCTATGGAATACACCTCCTTTTCCCATCCCAAATTCTGCACCCTTACATTTAATTTTCAGTTCTTCCCTCTAACATGAACCACTCTGCTCCAGGGGAAGCATGCTGGTACCGACAGAAGAGTAACGCTGATGTCTGTATTGTACGAACATCAGCATCTTGCTTCCTTGTACTGGTCTTGTCTGGGAGACTCTTGGGGAAGTAACAAAATGGTATTTGAAGTATTTTGACTGTTGAAAGCACCTACTGCAGACCGATATATTTACAGTCTGAGGACTGCTGGCAGCCCCAGAGCCATTTCTTCAGCTGCCTGATAGCAGAGTCAGTACTGTTTGTGTTGAACTGCTGACCAGCAGCAGCCATCCAGCCATTTCTAACACTTTCACCTGCTGTTGGCTGCAACACATTCTGCTTATTGGCCAGCTTGTCGGCAAACCAGGGGAGAACAGGGGAGGCTCACTGGTGTGAGATGCTGCAGAGCTGTGGGCAGTCATTGGTAAAAGCAAGGGACATGGGGAAGAGCACCTGTCTCTGAGGAACTGGGTAGGCTGTATTAATAATCTATTTTGTTGGCTTTCTCCCTCTGGACACCCTGGCTTTTCCTTGCGTTTTCTTTGTTCCCTACCACCATTCAGGACTGCATCCCTAAGGAGAGAGATGCAAAATCCCAATCACCTGTAGGAACCAGACAAAAATGAATGGGGTCCTTCAGTGTTAATAGCGTTCACATTTCGAGATGTGAGTGGGCTGTAGAATAGAGGGTGTCTGAGCATCATTTCATGGGGTCTTACTAGCAAGTTTTAAATTCTTATTTGATTCCCTCTTTCAAAGTCTTAATCTTCTTCATACTAGTCTCTGTGTGAAACCAAATTTTCACTTGATTAAGTATTCTGAGACAGTGTTCCCATCAAGGAGTCAGGGGCCTATCTCTGACTTGTGTTTTGCCAACAACAAATTTGGGTAGCAATTATTTTTGTGTTGGTGCCTTAGAGAAATATGCACAGGGTCAGTCATTTCTCTGCTAGCAGGGGAGGAAAACCTTGTTAGAAAGAACAATAAGACAGTATTGTAATGAGAATTTGTGGAATACTTGAGCAATCACAATCCTATCTTGTATTCTGATGCTTTTTCCTAATGTTTGTTTAAATACCTATTGAGGAAGTAGGCTTTATTTTTTCTGTCTTTTCTAATTATGTCTTTCCTGTTCTTTATTTTGCAGCTATCTATTCCTTTGAAAAATCAAGATGACCTGGATAAAGCAGTAGATCTCTTAGACCGAAGCTCTAATGTGAAAAGCCTTAGAATATTGTTGCTGTCTCAGGACAGAAACCATGTAGGTAACAACTTCTGTAACTGCAGCAAAACGAAGGTTTTTACCCTTAAGCCACTGAAACATGATGGTAGCCTCATCTGAGAGCAACAGGAATTAGGAAAATCACCCTTCACAGACACAAATGCATATGTTTATTCTCTGTGCTTTGGCTTAGCTATAGCTATCTCCTTTTTCTTCTCTTTTTTTTTCCTGGCTTCAGCAGCTGTTCAGGGACTAAAGCATGGCAGCTTTTTAAGCTGTAATATGAAGGCCATTTTATATCATGTACCCACTGACTGTATTCAGAAAACAATGAGTTTGGTTCACAGAGAACTTACTTTGCCTTTGATTAATAGCACAGTGCTGAAGGTGCGTGTAATTAATTGTGTTGCCTGTAAGAAAGCTCAGGTTGTCCTTGAAGACAAGCTATTGGCACTTTTTTCCCTGGATGAGAAGCCCGAGAACAGCTCCCAGTGATTTTTCGGTTCTGTAGCTTGATGCACTGACTCCAGCCTTGCTCTGTAGAAACCAAGTTGCTTTTAGCTAATAATGGTGTGTTAGCACCTAAGATGAATTTGGTGGTGTCGTGGTTCGCTTTCCTGTACCACAGGTGGCTGTGGCAGTGAGTGTCGATGCTGGTTTTGCCCTCTTCAGCTTGCAGTCCAATCTCCAAAAAGGGCAGCTTTGGGAGCTTGACTTAAAGATCTCATTAGGATCTTTTCTGCTGAAAAATGCAAACTGCAGTTTCCTTTATTCCTGATCCATGTCTGGAGAACTTTGTTCACTCAGCTGACGTTGGGGTTTTTTTTTTCAGAATTAAGATCATATCACTTTCAAGCTAAAGACCTTGATAGCTTAGATATTTTATTTACAAATTACCAAATTCGCTTGAAGAGTGTGATGCAAAAAGCTAGTCTGTCTTGAAAGCCCTGTTGGTAGTAGCTTGTCGAATGTTCTTCCCTGTTCAAGTTCTGCAGGCTGTGAGCTCAAACTCCTGAAATAATCACACCTGTAACTCTTGGAACTGTCAGGAGAACTTAAATATACTTCTCGCTATTTCTGAATTTGTTAACCCACATTAATAGAAATACACAGACCTTCAGGAGTATTAACAGCCCTTTCCCAAACGGCTGGATGCCAAAAGCTGGAAAGGTGCAGGAGGGGGTGATGCTGTTCTTTGTCCTATGACCTTTCCCTGAGCGTCTGTTACTGGCTGTTCTGAAGACAACACGTGGCAAGAAGGGCTTTGATCTGACCAAGCATAGTCAGACTTTGTGTTGTCAGGAAACAGTCTGTAAAAGGTGGCCTCAACTTTTGGTATAACACCGTCAATCCCCTTTTACAGCCCTCTATGCATTTCAGTGTCTTCAGCCTGCAAACCAGATCTTAAGTGATACCATCTAGACTTTACATAAGCCACCTACAGTAAACACTGAGTAAATCTCATCCCTACACCAACCAGTAACCAGTACTGTGGGGTTGTCCTTTTATTAGCTGTTTTTTCCTCTTTTGCTCAAAGCAGAAGCAAACAGCGAAGCCTTCAGTAAGTGCTACTGTTTCCCCCTGTTCTCCTCTGACTTCCTCTTCAGCTCTGAGTTGCCTGACAGGAGAGCCCTACATGTGATAAAGCAAAAGCCCACAAGTCTGAAGGAGGTTTCTTGGCTGCATGATCTCATCCCACTGAGGGAGCGGGAAGCATTATTTTTCCTGAAGTACAGGATGCAGATTTTGTTTTGGTTGTGCTCTTTTCTTTTTCTGGGGATGGAAAGGTAATGCCCTGACTTTGGCACAAATATGTGTATAAACCAAACTAGCTTTACAGCAGTAGCTGTGTGACTAGTACTGAGAGCCTGTGTTTGCAAGCAGCGTTTATATTCGTTTTCTTGTGCTGCTCTCTGTGGCCCATTTGAGCTTTCTTTTGTCAAGCAACTGGCTTCTGTTGGCAGTCCTGTCTTTCTGTTTAGAAACTAACAGGAAAAACTGGTGAAGTTGAACACTCAGACTGCTAAAGCCAGACTGTCCACACAAATGGTGTGACCTCTGCATCCTTTATTCAGCTCCCATCAATCTACTCATGGTAGCGTTTATGTAAGTTAAATCAGGCTCCTTCCTTGCTCTGTGCAAGGGCAAGTGCTTGTTAAATGACCAACTATTCAATACTTAACTTTCTGGGTTGTGTGGCTTCACATCTTGTTTGCCACTCACATTCAGATAATTTCCAGAAGTCAGAACTCATTTCCTTGGGCTATCTATCGTTCTGTTCATTTCAATAAAATAAGTTAACATTGGTTAAATTCTATAATGGACAAGAGGAAGGGAATATTATATCCTCTTGTAAAACCAGGTACTTTGAGACAAGAAGATTGAAATCCAAAGTGTCCACTAGTATTGAGGACGTGATTTGACATGCGCAGGATCTCATTTGCCTGGGGGAGGTTGGCAATTTGTGGTATTTGGTATGTTTAGACCTTCGTGCACCATCCCCACATAGTTGGTGTGCCGCTCAGTCCTCTGCTGAGAGCCCGTGTTCCCTCTATCAGCCACGGAGAGAGCTAACGCAGAGGTGTTAGCTGCTGAAACCTGCAGTCTAGGTGTTTCCAAGGGAGCACCCTCTGGAGTTGGAAGTGGCCCTGTAGTTTCTCGCAGCAGAACTGCACGCAAGTGCTGCACAAGGAGGGCAGAATTCTCCTGGGCAGCGTCCTACTACCCTAAATGTCAAAGCCATTCTGCAGCTCCTCTTGCTACAAAGCACGCTGGAGTTACCCCTTCCATCTTTCTCAGCAAACTGGGGAGAAGTCCCTTGGCATGCCTCCTTTCATTCCTCTCCCTGATTTGAATGAGAAGATGACACTGTGGAAAAATGGTTGTTAATTAGATGATGTGTATGTACTTTCAGGGAAAGGTGACTAAAAGGAACACAAGCAGCATTCATCTTGGCATCTTCAAACTCTTTGTGTTCTTAAACTCTCTAGAATTTGTTTTCACTTGGACTGACTTGTCAGTGTACTGTTTTGGAAACTGTGGGGTTTCAGGTCGCTAACTGCTTCTGAAAGAGTGGAAGGTTTGTAATTCATCTCTGCTGGCTGATCGAAATTGTAGGTTCTTCCATGGTTTGGTCTCAGAGTGAAATGAGCCCCTTCTTGTTTGTCCATAGGGAGCTGCTAATGGAAGACAAACATTTAGGCGAGTAAATCCTGCATTCGAATTGAGGCCAGAGGGTCACAGCGTGCTCTCGTTGTTCGACTCCTGTTTTACACAGTAATTGTGAATCTTGCTCTCTTGCTGCCTGTATGGTTTGTGTTCTGTGAAGTTAATAAGATTTCAGGCTCTAGAACTGTTTCTCAGCTACTTTCTTGCTGCTAAACATAATGGTATTTTTGAAACTGTGGCCAGACCGCTTAAGCTCCTCAGTCTCTTAAAGTTTTTTTTTCATTTTACCCAACAGACCAGTTCTTCACCCCATTCTGGACTGCCCAAACAAGTCAGGATTAAAACTTCCCAATCTGTGGGGGATGTGAACACACCCTATCAGCAGCCAGAACCTAGAAGTAGGCATCTGTCTGTCAGTGAGTATTTTTGCCACTTCTGCTTGTCTTTATTTCGTGAGATGTATCTTTTGGACACTAGTGTTTATGGTATAGCGTTTGTGAAAGCCGTGAGAAACTGAAAGGTTATTTTAGGACAAGGCAGTTCATTTTCAAAAGCTCTTAATATGTTTACAGTAGACTGTTTCAGAGTTCCTTACGAAGTTGAACAGCTGAGGAGCTGCTAAAGGGGATGACCTAAAGCCAGATACATTGAGGTTAGAAATTTGGAAAGCTTACGTGAGTCCATTAAGCTTTTTATTTAGATTGGCAATTTCAGTTCATGAAAGCTAGAGTTGATTTTTTTTTTTTCCCCAGTGTTGGGCTTTGCAATGTCCTCGCTCCTGTATCAGGGATTTTACTAGCAGCACAGGAATTGCCACTGCGTACCTAAGCAGTCCCTACGTTCGGAGGTCCCTAACCTTTTGCTCCTGTACTTACCAGATGAGCAGAGCACAAGGCCAATATCACAGGTGACTGGCACAGCCGCACAGAAAATGAGAAAAGTCAGAGTGATACGTACCTTTGTCTCATTTCCTTTGAGTTTCTGTTAGCTTAGTGAACTCATGTTTACTGGAAAGGTCCGTGTCAAACTCCTGTGATTTTTATGACTTCTGTCTCTGGTGGATTTGTCAGAGTCATCCCAGTTTCTCAGTGATAACCCCCTGTATAACTGTGCAATGCTGTTGAGCTCTGTGGTTGAAACAGTTCAAAACTGTTAGCTTTTTGTATGAAAAACATCTGAAACTGCTTCAAAGACTTAGGGGTCAAAAAAAATTCCAAAAGTTTGTGGTTTAGAATCTGGCTCCTTGGTGTGAAGCTCAGTGAGCAGCGACAGAGCAGGAAGAAGGTGAGCAGTTAGTAGGGACCTGCAATACAAAGGCTAGAGCCTGAGATGGTGTTCTGTGTGACTTACTTCTGCTTTAGAAATGAGAAAAGCTAGATTTTGCTGGAAACAGAGGCAAAGGATGGCTGTGTTTGTCACAACAGCTATTTTAGGGCTTGTCAGACCTAATGCTCCAGGTGACAGGTTCTGCAAGTCAGGAGGGCAGTACTAGGAGCTGGGAATGTCAGAGTTGTTTTGTTTCCCAGTTCTGAACCAGCTCCCTCTGTGGCAGAGGAACACTTCAGTTTCATTAACTCTGTAAACCTGAGGCGTGAGGGGTACAGCATTTTAGATCAGTATTCGCAGTGCAACCTCAGTGTCAAATAATAAATCCGATTAAACTAGACCAGGCAGTCTCCATACTGGGGCGTCTAAACGAGAGTCAGATCCCCACTTCTCTGACCAAAGGTAATTGGGAGAGGCAGCTCACTAGAGAAGGACTGGAGAACTAGACCAGCAGTTCCCAGCACCAGACTTGTCTAGCAAACCTCTTGTCTAGAGTCTGCTGATCCCCTTTTATACAGTCTGCTTTTATGAAGTAGCAAACAAAAAAAGTGCTGAAAGCTTGTGAAGTACGTGACTGAAACTGGAACAAAAAGGGTTTTCCCATCCTTTCTAGTTTAAGTGAGTATGCATAAAAAAAGCAACATTCCTCAGTCCTGTGAAGAAAGCAGAGGTATCCATGCACGTCTGAACACCGTGTTTCTTTTTTCACAGGCAAACTCAATGCCAAAAATATTTTATTTAAAAAAAAATATCTCCTTTATTGGCATTCTAAGGTATCCAAATAATGATGCCAAAGCTAACAGACTGTACCGAGTGTCTGTCGTGGGTAAACTGTATAGTAATAAGGGGCCCCTTCTGCATCCCAGTTGTACACACTCTTTCCTCTTATCCTAACCTATGGACACTTTCTAATTAGTCTGTCATTCATCAATCAAGAAAGCACTGGGTTTATTTTCTGAATGTGTCAAAGTACCAGACTGTTAAATTATTAAGAGGTCCAGAAGAGTTGCAGTTCAGTCAGCGGTCTGATGGTAATTTGGCAATCGCTCAGTCTTGAATCGATTCTTTCTTCCTTCTCTTCTCCTGTCTGTGACTTGGAAAAGAAATTTAGCCCTGCTTTGTGGCGTTTTAGGCATAGAGGCTTTGCTACTCTTGCCATGCCATGCAGTGAAAATGGAAAGCAGTGTTCAACAGAAGTTGTTTGCATGCAGGAGATATATCTGTGTAGTTCCTGTCTTCTAAAGTGGACGGGCCTCGAGCCTGCTGTCACCAACTCAGAGGGTTGGAAGTAAAGATAACTTTTATTTTAAAAAAAAAAAAGGTTGCTAAGCATTCTGGCAGCGCTTGTGTTTTTTCCACTCACTTCCTTTGATATACATTGATTTAGTGCCGACTTCCTTTTCCTGCCCAGTGCTGGTGGCCTTTCCACAATAGCGGCTGGGCTGATGCCAGCAGGACTTGGGCTCCCTTTGGCCAGCCATGGCATTGTATCAGAAAGAGTGAAAGTGCTCCCGTGACTCAGTGCAGCTCCAAAGCACGCTCTCTTGTTTATCTCCACACCAGTTGGCTTCTAACGTCATGTGAGCCCTGCAGAGCTGCTTGGAAAATCAGGTGGTAGCTCTAAGCAATAGACTTTTGGTTTTCTTCATGTAGTTCACCCCCCTCGTACTCTAATCCATGCCAGCCTTGGGGTTTTTTCCTGCTGTTGTCCTCTGAAAGGTGTGTGCACTGGTTTTCAGTTAGCTTCTCCCAGTGTTTGCCTTCACTCTTTATTACAATAAATTCTGTAGAAAATATTTTCCTTGGGAGAGTATTTGCTGATCTTTACCCATCTTTCATAGCACCTGAGTACACACAGTTAATGAAAGACAGCATCGTAAAGAGCACAGCTTGAGAGCTGATCTTAAAACACCGTCCCTGACTTCGTGGGTGACCTTGAGTAGATTGGCTGGACCATGGCATTTCTTGGAGCTCACAGTGTGACTTGGTGGGAGCTGCAGGTGGCTAGGTCACTGCAAAAAGGGATTTTATATCTTCCTGTTTCTAAAGTATCATCTTTGAGATCCGCAAGGAAAAAAATTAATCCTAGGGGTGAAGTTTCTCTCAGTAGGTAGCACAACTGAAAGTCTTTAGGTAGTACCATTAACAGAGGAGGAAAATGTTTTTCTCATCCTTTGGCCCCTAAACACACTCTCTGCCTGTTTAGCTATCTCATCTAATGAACAGAAATAGCAGAATTGGCCTCCTTGTGTTTTCATCCGGAGTAGTCACACCGTTTCATTTTTCACACAGTAAGACAGAAATGTTGGGGTTATTTACAAAGATAACTGTGCTCCCATGGGATATTGAGTTCACTCAGTGTTAGTATAATCGGCTCAGCTGATGATGACTAGCAGGGATAGTGCTGTTGTTCAAGGAACATGGTACTAGTTGAGGCAAACTTACAGTCAAGACAGAAGATGAGTTGCCCTGACGTGTTTTGTTTAGTGGAGATTAGCAGTGAAGTTCATGTGCAAAAGCCAGGGATTCCTGGAGCCCTCTGTCTTCCCTGAGATACTGAAATTATACTCAAGGTTGAGCAGAAGAGGTTAGAAACAGGTAACTGCTTTGTTAGGAGCTTCACCAACAATCTTGTAGTGTCTAAAAGGACAGTACAGGTGCTCATTGAACGATCTGCTTTTTGACGTGCACCGCCTGGTTCCGTTTCTGTCCAGACTCAGGTTCACTCCAGAGTTGCTGCGATCATAAAGGTCTAGCATTAGAGGTAAACGTGGATTTTGTGTACATGTGTGTGCAATCTCAGTAAGCATAAATATCAAAAATGTCCTTCTTTCTGGCCCAGGTTCCCAGAACACAGGCCGAAGTTCACCACCTCCTGGGTATGTTCCAGAAAGGCAGCAGCGCATTGCTCGGCAGGGTTCCTACACCAGCATAAATAGTGAAGGCGAATTCATCCCAGAAACCAATGAACAGTGTGTAAGTATGAGCTTTAGGGTGAAAAAAAAAAAGTCCATCCATTAAGGAACTCACTGCTGCTCTCTAGGCCCCTTTGCACTCCAGAATCTTCACTAGCCATAGTTGCATTAGCACCGTGTTCATTTAAACTATGCTGCAAACGTGTGTGTAGCTGTGTATGTTCAAAGCCTTTGTTGGACTGCCAGAAGCAGTTACCGTGTGTGGAGGGCATTGTCTCTCCACCTCTGAATGAGCAGTTTTGGTGTGTGTCACACACGTATGCTCAGGTTTCCTACTACCGGGTTCGCCTGACCCTCTTGCATTTGAAGCGGCGCTCTCCATTCAAAGCGTAGGAAGTAAGGCCAAAGGGCGACGTGCAGGTGGAGGCAGCAATGCAGCAGCACCAGCAGAGCCTGTTCCTGAAGTCACTTGGGATCCAAATGCAGCACAAGGCTGACTTAAATTTTCATTTTCACAGCAGTGCTTGAACACCTAAAGCAATGGCTCAAATGTTACATGGCCTTAATTTCTTTGGAAGATAAAGGAAAATAGTGCACTCTAAATAGCTTTAGACTCCCCTTTTCAGCTAGACGTCCTCCGGGCAAGCAGTGATCCTCTTGCACAGCCTCTTTCAGGCATTAGGTGGAACTGATGTTACCATGTGACTTCTTCTGTGTTGCAGATGCTGGACCCTTTAAGCAGTGCTGAAAACTCGGTGTCAGGAAGCTGTCAGTCCTTGGACAGGTCAGCAGACAGGTACAAATGTACAAGTTGGTAGGAACTTACGTGCTGAGGTCGAAATGCCAGTTGTACCTATGCAAAAGTCTGTTCTCCATCTCATAAATTTTCTTGGAGAGAAATAGGAACTTACTTCCTACCTATATCCCAATGTATTTCTTAGAGAGAATTACTGCGTCTTAAGGCTGGTTTATTTTCTAGCAAAGCCATACACCGACAAACCGGTGCTTCAGTAGTTCTATGTTATAAATACAGCGTTCTAAACGTGCGGTCTGTGTGGAGCCGAGACTCCAAGAACATCTGGCTGCAGGGTATTTAAATCTCTTTTAGACAAGGCTCTACTTGTTCATTTAAAAAAAACCCCAACAACCTATTCTAAGGTTACAGAAGTGTATCTTTACACTAGATTCCTATGTCCTGCAAGATGTAATATTAATTTCAAAGGTAAACAGGGGGGCTCTTCCTTTGATGAAGAGTTTGTCATAGTCTGATGCTCTAGATCTTTTTCTTCCCTTTCTTTGCTGTTGGTCTTGCTTGAGGTGTTGGTGGGCAGCCTTAGGTCCCATTAACTTGAATGACAACTGTGGCTTCCCAGCACCTGTGATATTGGGCTTCAGCATGTTCTTAAGATTCCTCCAAGCTAATACATAGGTGGTGTATGGTTTTATGTCAACCACTCGAGGTTTGCTTTTGTAGCCATTCATTTCCTCTCGTTGAAGGAGTTACAAGGAAGCACTTAGAGTTAAGCTGTGTGTGTGCATGCATTCATTTATTTGGGGGTGGAGACCCAAATTTGCTCATTTGTTCCTATCCTCTCCCCCCCTTTCCCTGCCCTCAGTGGAGGATGGGGGAAAAAAGCCCTTCCTGGTCTTCCTTGTAGGAATGAGCATCATCTGGGGAAGCTTGTTCCTTTGTAGTAGGAAAGGAATCTGCTTTGGGAGTCTGAAAGCTATGTCAGGCTCACTCCATTTACACTGGTTAACAAAAGTGCCAATAACTTGTCTTTGGCACAGATTGAGTCGCTGTAATCCCTGAAGAGGTGGCCTTCTGCCAAACAAGGGGCCATACTTAGGCTTGCTTGAGGAGTCCTGCTTATTGGGGAGGAACACGAGGGTTGAAAGGAGTGTTTGTGTTTAGGCTCATCTTGTTGGTAGAGAGGAAAGAGCACAGTTTTCGTGAGAGGAACTCGTACTCCTCATGGTAAATCACTGGGGGCGGTGGTCCTCCTTGTCCGCTGCCCTGTGAGCAGTGTGCTGCAAGCGGTACCCTCTCCTGCTCTTCCTCTTAGCCTTGGTTTTAACCTTCTATTTCCCATGGCTGAAGGAAGTGCTGGGTCTCAAACTGCAGGCTGGGGAACTGCTGACTGAATGGCCCGAATTGAACAGAAAGGACAACTGCCCACATGGGGAAATAGCCTGGTCAGCTCGGGCTTAGCCCGACTTCAGCTTTGCCAGTGTAGCCTGAAGTTATTGCAGGGACACAGGTTTGAGAATCACCGTTACCGATGTGCGAATGTATTAGCTTGTGTTTAAAGTCCTTGTAGGTTTCTCTCCAGTAGCTGGCAAAACTTATTCTTGCCTTCTTTCTTTAATAGTCCTTCTTTTCGGAAGTCACGGATGTCAAGGGCACAAAGCTTTCCTGATAATAGACAGGAGTTCTCAGGTATGTCAGTGTCCAGTATAAAGATGATTTGATCTAGCCGTTTTCTGCTGTTTGCTGGCTACCCTGTATGTTTGCTGGGATTATATACATAGAAGAGCTGGGGATATGTTGATTGAAAAGCGATGAAGTCATTACTCACCTCTTCCTTAAAGAAAAGCGCTGTTAAAGGAGAATTCTGTCATTAGAACATGTACTTTTTAAAGGAGCCTCACTTCTGTCTTTGCATCTCCTTCCAGACCGTGAGAATCAGATCTATGACAAAGCGGGGAAAGGTGGGACCTACCCTCGGCGCTACAATGTCTCCATGCAGCACAAGGACTACAACGATGGTGAGTTGTCTTCAGACCTTTGATTCCAGGCTTGGAAAAGAAGGTGAGGCGATGGCCACCTCCAGGGACGAGTGTAACTCCCAGTTGAAGAGTCCGGAAGTGCCCTGGTCCTTGCAGCTAATGCTGGAGTTAATGCTGCCGTGTGTAGTGCCGCATTTCATCGCAAGCAGGATGACTGTTTGTAATTCTTTGTTTACTTTGCCCTTTCTGGGGATACCCAGGCCGATCAGTGACCGCTAGGGTTGGGCAGTGGATATAGTTATTAGCCTTGATCATGTATAGCGAGTTCCTACCTCAGGGTTTCAGTATGCTTTGCTAATTCACATTGCAAACTTGCTGTTGGGTCTTTTAAATGTGCCAGTGGCTTAAAGAATCACATCACTGCTCATCAGATGGCTTTATGCAAATTAATTTCTGGAAATTTCATAAGAGGTGCAAGTGGTCATAATCTTTGTTTATGGTTTGTATTTGCAAGTTCAGGCACATTATCTAGAAAGCCACTCTGTCGGTGGTGTTGTTAACAAGCCTCAGAGCTTGTGTGGTAGCCTGAAAACCAGATTTAAACAAATGTAAACGATCCAAAGCTGTACTGAACTCAGACAGCCTCAGCCCTGAACTGTTGTATTTTTTCTGCTCCCCAGGAACAGACCAGAACACATTTTTTTCTCTCCCTTCTCTTTGTTGCTCAACCTCCAGCCGTTACCTTCCACTTGGAAGCGTGTTATTTAAGGACTTCGCTTTTTTCTCCAGGCCGGAGGACATTTCCCCGGATACGGCGTCACCAAGGGAATCTTTTCACCTTGGTCCCTTCAAGTCGTTCCTTAAGCACCAACGGAGAAAACCTGGGCCTGGCGTTGCAGTACCTGGACCCCCGGGGCCGCTTGTGGAGTGCCGACAGCGAAAATGCCCTTGGTGTGCAGGAGAGGAACATCCCCACCAAATGTAAGCAGTCACCCCCATGACAACGGGGAAAAGGCCTCCGGTGGCTGTGGGCAAGAAAGACTTTTAGAGGTGGACTCCAGACCGAATCCATGACCATAGCTTGATTTAACAAGCCATTCTAAACCACAGAATTACATGGCTGTGTTTTGAGACCAGTCGGTCTCACCTCTAAGACAGCTCTTCTTTTTCTTCTAAGGGTATGTAGTCTTGCACTGGGAGCCGGCCTTTCCTTTAGAAAGCACTGGAAATTCAGCTAAGAAGTAATAAAACCTGTAAGCTGATTGGATCTAGATGATCTGCAGGGTTCTTAAAGCAGTCAGACAAGCGTGTTTATTTTCTTGATACATTAACATTTGTAGTCAGGCTTGTGGATTACCGTTACTTTACTAGTTAAGGGCTGTATTTATTTCACTTGCTCCTTAGTGGAACGATTTACCGCTACATTAACAGCATCCCTGCATTGGTTTTTGGGGAACTTTGTATTACAAAAAAAAAGAAACGGAACATAAATAATTACTGATGAACTTCAAATATCTTGTACAGTAATTTAAAGATCAGATTGAAGACATTAACGCAGCACAGTAAGCAACACACTGAAACACCGACTGGCAGTAAATCTGCTTAAACTAGACATGGCAAAGCTGATCTCTTCCGTATTTTCACACTGTCCAGATGGCTGGTTCCTCTCTTTGTTTTTAGAGTTTCTTGTTAGGTACAACGTAATTGGATGCATTGCACTGCCTGAGTCTGGTAGTGTCATGTTCAACCTTAGAGCTAAAGCAGTGGCCTGAGAGTGGTATGTTTTGGTATTAAGTGCAGTCTGGAACACCGCGCTCAGGTGTCAATCTCTGGGTCAGGAGACTGCTGCGCCTGCAGTATGCTCACCAGTGCAGTGGGACAACGAGAACTCCTAATTCCTGCTGATGTCACCTCCTGCTGGGGTATTGGAGGCGGCAGCTTTAGCTGGTTCTCATGTATCATTTTATTAGTCTGATTGTTCGGCAGGTAAAGAAGATAACTGCACTGTGCTTATGCTGTGGCCCCTCCCTTACCAGTTTCTAGTAGGGAATTGTGACTTCTGATTTCTCTGCTGTAGAGAGAACCTTGCAGTGAAATCCTTCTCTCAGGAGAAGGAACCCTGAAATAACCAAGGGCTGGCAAGAACTCGGAAGTGTTGTCCTTCAGGTTGTCCCAGAAGCTTAACAGCTTTCCCAGCTGGGTGGGATTGATTTAGCAAGGCTGATCCAGCTCTTCTTCATCTGATGCATCTGGTAACTGCAGACCAAGGGTTGGAAGATGCCGTTTATTTGCTGCCCCTTTTCTTAAGACAGTGATGTTGTAGAATCCGCTCTGCTGGTGGAATGAAATTTCATCAACCTCCTTGAACAACTTGTCGATAGTATATCTTTGCAAAATATTTCGCAGTTTCATTTTAATGGGGCATCAGTCAGCAGGTCCTGAGAGTCTGAATGGTTGGATTCTGTGCAGAGTTCTGCCACTCCCTCCCTCGCACTGGGAGAGTGCCTCATGTCTGTTCTTCAACTGCAAAATACCTGTTTCAATCCCAGTGTGATGGGGATTGCTCTTTGATAAGATCACCATTATCTTTAAATACTATGATGAAAAGAGAAATTGTTACTGTTCCTTTTTTAGCTCCGAGTGCTCCAATAAACTGGCGACGAGGAAAGCTGCTGGGCCAGGGAGCCTTTGGTCGTGTGTATTTGTGCTATGATGTGGACACGGGCAGAGAGCTTGCAGCTAAGCAGGTCCAGTTTGACCCGGAGAGTCCTGAAACGAGCAAGGTAATTCTCATCACAGCTCTGAAATTCATTATACAGACTTTGAGATCCTGCAAAGTGCCTGTGTCTGTCTGTCCTCGAAAGCTAGTATCTTATTTCGTTTGTGCTGGGGTTTCAAGTCATGTGGAGAGGAGTGAGAGTCATTTAAAAATTACTTTTCTGTATTATTAACTTCAGCCTGAAACTAAAATCCATTTTCTGGCTTCATTTTTGGCTCTCCCTTCTCAGCTTTTTGGTTTGTTGCCAGGTTACTTGAGGAATACTAGACTGCCCTGTATTCCTGGTTAGACATGGATGTGAATGAAACTAAACCCAGAAAGAGTAGGACTTTTTTCTTTATCAAACAAAAAAAGCTGCAGGCACTTGCAAAACCCACTTTCTGGGCTTGTATGGCAGGACCTGTATCAAGTGTATTAACTACTAGTTTCTGCTTCTGAATTCCCCCGTCCTCAGAACAAACTGAACTGTGGCGTGTTAGTTAATCAAGAACAGTGATGTGACAACACATTAGAAGTAGTGGAGATGGGAAGGGGCACCTTGAAGTTACAGGTTAGCACATGACTCCCTGCACACTGGATGCAGATAGAATGGCTGTTAGGTTTTTTCCTAGTGTTTTAACAAGGTACCAGTTTCCCAATGTTGAAAAAAATTCATTTTGAGCTGGAATAACTGATCTGCAAGGATTTAATTATTCTGATTTTATAGGAGATGTTGGTGTCAAGGTAAGTCCTAAATTAGTAAGTTCTGAGTTGCACCATGTCTCTGCTGTAAATCAGACAGTAACTGAGCCAAGGAAGAACAGCCTGGAATGTATTTTGAAGGCACTGAAACTCCAAACCTTAAAGTATCAGTTGGCCTGATGAAGCAACTTCCTCTGGTTCCGTGCACCTCTGCAGCAGCCAGGTCCTTGCTCTTGAAGATCTGTCTCCTCTCCCAAAGCGAGAAAAGTGAACCTGGCACCTTCCAGTGGCCGAAGTGGAGGGAGTTAAGTGGGACTAATCTAGGGGAAACCATCATTCCTTTCTTCCATAAATCCTTCTGCTCCAGTACCTTTGATGTTCAGCCTGTTCATTCCCTGGATTCAGCAAGAACCTGATACTTTTCCTGGGCAACAAAGATCTCTGATTCAGTCTGAAATTGTTGGATAGTCTTTTTGCCTTTGTGCTGTGATACCCTGTTGTCTGTGACAGGAGTAAAGCAAGAACCAGTTTCATGTGCATAGCTGCAGATTCTTTGGAGGAAATAAGAGAGGAAGCCATTATAAGGTTGATTCAGGTAGAATCGTCAGTGTGAATCAGAGCAAGACTGGGGGACACAAGACATTAGGAACTCGGCACCTCTAGTCTTGCTCTCCAATAGGTTGAGGTTCCTACAGGAAGATTGCTAGCAATTCTGTAACTGTGTATTCAGAGCTTTTCCATAATTAGTGAATGCTTACTGCCCTCAGCGGTGAGCAGGAAGGTTATGCCTGTGTTGTGCGTGAAGAATGCTTTCAACCTACTTGGCTCAAGCCATTCAACTGACAGAATCAAGACAAGAAACAAAGTTTTTCTGGTAGTAAATCCATATATGATACTGCCTGTGTTCAGAGCTTCTGCACCAATACTTACCTGCTTATTATACAGTAAGGATTAACGTGAAGCATTGGTAATGCTTGCCTTTCCCAAGAGATAGGTGAGCCAGTGCCAAGGATTAGACCTCTTCAGTGTGGTAGTGGCCTCATCCTTCCAGTGACATGGACAGATTTATTAGGATGGAATATTTTCTGGGGCCGGAACCTTATTTTCTCCTTCAACATCCATAGGAAGTGAGTGCCCTGGAGTGTGAAATTCAGCTGCTGAAGAATCTCCAGCACGAACGTATTGTTCAGTATTACGGCTGCTTACGGGATCGAGCGGAGAAGACCTTGACCATCTTCATGGAGTACATGCCAGGGGTAAGAGCTGACACGAGCAGCACAATTGCAGATCATAAAGTGAGATGGGTGGGTTTGTCAGTTGGTTTATTAGTTGCTGTGATTACCCAAACTCTGTAATCCACCCTATGCCCTCTTAGGTATGCCCCTTTCTCATACTGGCTTTACAGTGCCAGTATTTGCACTTTGTATTTGCACCCCAACCACATCTTTGGGGTTTTTCTTAGTGTCTTGTACTTGAAATATATTCCTTTCACTAACACCAGGTCTTTTCTTCAGTCTACATTTGCTCTAACAAAGTACTTCAGAGGACTTAGGCCAACTTGTCAATTGGGCTAACTGAATTAGCAGAGTCATATAGTAGCAAATTAAGCTAAAACTGACCCTGCAAGACTTCTGACCCGGATCAGTCTGCTAAACTATTGTATTGCTTGTTTTTATAAGGAGTTGTACCAGCACAGCGCAAGGATGGAGGAAGCAGGCAGAACCTCCTTAAGCTATATTTGCTGTAAAGCGTGTCCTTGCTTTTCTTACAGGGTGAGATGCTCTGAGAGCCTCACACAAAGGCTTTAGAGGAGGCCAGAATTCATTTCTTTGCCAGTTGGGTGTATAGCACAGTCACAGCTCGTGGGAATTGAATAGGGACTGCAAGATTTGTGGTTTGTCATTTCTTTGCCAATTCCTTCTGTTTGCTTTTGGTGCAGGGGTCAGTGAAAGACCAGCTGAAGGCGTATGGTGCTCTCACGGAAAATGTAACCCGGAAATACACTCGCCAGATTCTCGAGGGAGTCTCGTACCTTCACAGCAACATGATTGTGCACAGGGACATAAAGGGTGAGATCAGCTGGTGATGTGTGTTACAGACCACGTGCTAAAGGAACTCTGAACAAAGAAACCAAGTGTTAACAATGCACTTATCTGGCTGGGGCTTCTGAACAGTGTTTTGCTCAATTCTCTCTTTATGGTGGTCTATCTCTGTGCAGGCCTGGGGGCAGGTTGTGTTCTGGACAGCGTAAGGGCGGTTGGGCTGGTCTCACTACAGCACTGGAGAGCATGGCACTTGGTTATAGGAGACTGGAAGCCTCTAATTCTTAGGAACACTCCTCATCTTTCTCTCACACCCCAGCAAAATGAGGCTGAGTTGCCACCTGACTTTCACTGCCCTCATAAGGCACACTCATTTGCCTGTGGATTCCCTTCTGTTGTCCTCTCTGCTTGGCCAAAACCATTCCTCAGCTGGTAGCCTTAGCAGTTGCCATAAGACCTCCATGCCTGCTCTTGACAGTCCTGGTTACCTCAGACTCTTGTGACTGTCCTGCCTCTTCTGTGTAAGAAACCTCTCATCTTCCATGTAGAGCCTCTGGGATTAGTCCTTAATCTTCCTCTTCCCCATATAACCCCTGGAGCCAGCCAGTCTGCTTAAGAGTTAATGTCAACAGATGTGGCAGCCACCACACAAATTTTTCTGTGCTCTAGAGGGACCAGGGGGGTTGCTTGCTACAGGAGAAATATCCCCTTGTTCTTGCCTGTAAATCTTCATTGCATCCCCTCTAGGGTGGCAAAGGGAAATGAGCTGCAGATTCTTGAATAACACCCTGTGTACTGCTCATGTGATGCCCTTTCCCTAAGGATTTCCTCCCTGGTGGGTTGTTCCCTGGTGTGCACCCATCTAAGCCAAACTGTCAACTTGCCTCCAGGGTGCTGGGTGGACAGATTTGTTACTCAGAATTCAGCTCTTCCAATGGGGAAGTGAAGTGCTGAAGCTATCTCCCAGCGCAAACGCCTTTTATTTGAGGGCAGAAGGAGTTCACGTAGGCACATACCAGATAATGGCAACACAGGGTTTTGTCTTACTGCGGCTTTGGAGGAAGAATTGTTTTTGATGTCAGAGCCTTAGTTTGTGTCCACATACAAGCTCAGCTCTTAAGTTTGCTTTTTTCCCCTGGTGCCTTGTGTTCAGGACCTCTGACCAAGTAGAGATTGACTTGTTTATTGTAGGAGTTCAAAGTGGTTTAATTAGCTACATCTGTTACCCAGCTGACCAGAAAGAATGGTTATACTGGCCAGCAGCATCCCAATAAAATGCTATCCTACACGGCTATGTACTGTCCAAGCCATTGGCCTGGGGGCCCTGCATAGGCTGGCTGAGATGTTTACAGGCAGTGTAACAATGACGGTGCTGACTCAGCTCTCGTTTCCCTTCCCCCTTCACTTCCTTGTGTTTTTCCCCTGAAGTTTTTCCCATTTGCAGCCGTTAGCGATTGGCTTGGCTGCAGCCTGAATTAGAGGAATGATGGTTAGCAGGTCACCTGAGGCTTAATGGGGAAAAAGCCATACCATGAGCATGGGTATTTCTGGGTTGGATATCAGCTCTGTAGGCTGCTGATCCAACAGCTGGATTGCATGAAAACAGCTGTCTCCGTTCTTTGTTTTCTGTCCAGGAGCCAATATTCTCCGTGACTCTGCTGGGAATGTGAAGCTTGGGGACTTTGGGGCCAGCAAACGGCTGCAGACAATCTGTATGTCTGGAACAGGCATCCGCTCTGTCACTGGCACGCCATATTGGATGAGCCCAGAGGTGATCAGCGGGGAAGGCTATGGAAGAAAAGCAGACGTATGGTGAGGCTTTAACTTTCTGTCCATAGATCAATTTACAGCTTTTCTGGAGCGAGATAAGACATACACATTCTGTCATCCGTCTGTCCCAAACCAGATTTGGTCTGGATCAAAAGTTTAAGGCGAACTGAAGTAGTGGGTTTGAACTCAAGACATGACCTGCTGCAGGCTGTGCTTTGCAGTGTCAACACGCAACCGCTCGTTTAGTTGTTCAGGAACCATTTCCACTCGTTCCTCGCTCAAACTGATAGCTGATTTTCCGCTTCTGACTGGAGCGAGGTTTCCATCCTTCTTATATCCCTTACGAGAGAAGACAGAAGGTTGTTTAGGGAGAGTCCATTCCTTTGGTTACGAAATAGGTGTGCTTGTAACACACTGGCGATGAAAGGAATAGAATTTGAGCTTTAAAGGAAAGATGCCCCAACCTGGAATAACACAAAAGACACAGGTCGGATCAGAGGTGACCTGAAGTACGCATGAATGGAAACTGTAGCCAAGAAACAGCCTCTGTCGAAAGGAAAGAGGAAAATGATCCTGTGTCAAAATGTTAGTTTTGGAGGCCTTAAAATGTGAGCTTATAAAACTCAGCGGAACGACAGTGACAAAAGGGGTGTTTGTGTCCCCACAGTAAAGCAAGGCCTGTGCTGTTTCCTGTACGAGCGGTGAATGGAAGCAGCTGAAGTTTGTCTCGTAGGCAAAGAGTTAAGTTCTGCAGACTCTCCCAGTTGGGCTGCTTGGGGAGAGAATGGAGCACGTGCCCTTCCCCCTGGGTTGATGCAGTTGTGGATTTCCTCTTGGTGCTGACATCGGTCCATTCCCATCAAAGAGACGCTGCCGTTGGCTGCGCTCCAGTTCCTACAATCCCCATCGTTATTTAGGGGGGTCAGAATTTTCCAGCGCAGCGTTAGTCCCGGGGTGGATACATACGGCCGAGAGGCTCAAAGACGTAACAAATCTAGCCACCTGGCTTTCTGCCACTGCTGCAGGCCCCTCTCCAATTTTCTTTTTCCTAAATAGCAGAATATGTGAGCTATTTGTTATTGCTGGAGTGACTTGACATGAAAAACATTCCTGCTGTTTGCAGAATATCTTAAAGAAACCGGATCTGCTTAAACGGTATAAATCAGTCTAAACAATAATATATCCCTGCTTGCTCTTGAGCAAACCCCCAGCACTTCAGCACACATGGTTTGCATTTTCTGTTCTCTCTTCTAGTAAGTCTGAAATGGCTGGAAACCAGTGTAAAATTTTCACGTTGCATTTTAAACCTTGTCAAGGAGTCGTTTCTTGCATATTCACTGCATTTAATTCCTTTCCTTCCTTGTCTTGAAAATTAATGCAAGTCTGACTCTGAAAATGTCTTTTCTTTGCTTTTTTACTTCAAAAGAGAGTTTGGTTCAAAGGTAGAGGAGGCAGTTTTGCCTTTTTAATTGAACGATGTGATCAAAACACTGTAGTGGATATTAGAAGTTCACCAACTGCTTTTGCTTAATCTGTGGCCTGGAGGAAGCAATTAATCCTTTTTGAAGAAAACCCAATCACTGCAGAACTACAGAAACCCATCTTCCTCGGAAAGTATTGCTGTCACGCTTGCTTCAGAAAGGTGGCTCAGCCATGTCCATTGGTGTCATCGCGTTCTGGCCTCGAATCAGCCCGCAGAGCCCCATCAACTTGGCTGGGAGTTTTGCCTTAACGCAGCGGATCTGCCCTGCTGGCGTGTTACCTTACTGCCCTCTCAGTTTGGAGCGGTTAAGACTAATTATCTTTTCGACTGCCTACAATGTTTGGTTTCTTGTGAAGTGGAGGTATGGGGGGGTGTTGTGCGCGTTGCATTCTGAGGCTGTGCACTGAACAGGAGGTTTTGTGGGCTCAACCAGCCCTGATTCACTGGGCCTTGGTTAAAAAGGATGTTTTCTGCCTTACTGTCTTTGAGATACAACAGCAGCACCCAAAATACCGCTGAGGTCAAACGGTGCCTTTGGAGACCTCCCCTGAGCGCCTCTTGCCCCCTGTTGTCACTGCCGATGTTTGGGTTTGAGCAGAGGCGAGCTGGAGAGGTGGCACTTCCCGGTTCTCGGCGCAGTGAGAACCACGGTGGAAAGCAGCCTCCCTGTCTCAGCACTGACTGCTAGCCGGACGGTAGTAAAAGCGGTGACGCTGGCAGGTCTGGCTCAAAACCTGCGCACACACGGGGCTTGCTGAGCACAAAGCCATTTTATAGCTGTTTTCCTTCTACCTTGATGCTGGCTGCTTGGAGGTTCTCTCTGAACACTGCATTATTGTGTGAGTCAGTTCTCACTTGTTTTACTTTTCCTGTCTGCTTTTCCAGGAGCCTCGGTTGTACTGTTGTGGAAATGCTGACGGAGAAACCACCCTGGGCAGAGTACGAAGCCATGGCAGCCATTTTCAAAATCGCCACCCAACCAACCAACCCCCAGCTCCCCTCCCACATATCAGAACATTGCAGGGACTTTCTAAAGCAGATCTTTGTGGAAGCCAGGCACAGACCCTCTGCGGAAGAGCTGCTCAGACATCAGTTTGCACAGCTCCAGTACTGAATTACCTCCCTTGCTAGCAGCTCGTGCTGGGCTTTCGGTGCCCGTCTGGTCTAGTTGCAACTGCCCGTTGTGGTGCTGCATCTTCAAAATGCCAACTCAGCTGTCCTAGTCCTTGGGGGAAATTATGCCAAGGAACCTAGGGTCTGCCCTTGTGCCTGATACCTTTGTTTGCTGGACTAATGTTTGTCCTACCGACAGCTGACACACAGAGCTGCATTTTTGCCCTAGTTACCTTGATGTGAAATTGCAGCTGGCTGCATGTTTTCTGCAGGCCCAAGAATGGGGATCTAAGAAGTGTCTCGTTGGTTGAACATAGAAGGAATCTGAACCAAGGTGGGAACTCTTCAGAACAGAAACGTGCAACAGCCATCCAGACCGACTCTGCGTGTGGGTCACTGTTTTCCAGACTGCTAGGGCTTTCGAGGCATCTGTAGTACATGAATCCAGCAAAAGCCATGTGTCATTGAGCATGCGCTCGCTATATAATTATCTATTTTTCTTCTTGAGTATTCAGCATCTGAAGGTGTTCAGAAAATATTGATTCAGAAGTATGTGAATAGTGTTATTTTATAATGAAACCATGGATTTTTGGGGTGGGCATGAGGGAGGTCTTTCTAGCTAAATGTCAGGGTAATCGGAAAAGTTTCAGCAGAATGCAATCACTCCAGGGCCGAAGGTAAAGGCTCTCCCACTGACGTTAGAAAAACCAGAGCTTGATTTCAAGGCTTGGTCTGTCCTCGCGTGACGACAGGGTCAGTTAGCTTGTGTCCCCATAGCCAATGAATCGGTGCTCCTGCTTCCTCTCCCTGGGACTGCTGGGTCTAAACAAAACCCTTCTGGAAGGGAGTTCAGAACAGCTTTCTGTTGCACCTCTCTTTTTGGCTGGTAACTCCTTATCATCCCTTAAACCAAAGATAGTTCATCTGGTGCCCAGGAATTTAATTCAGGAAAAGCTTACGTGTTTCTTTGAGGACCCAGCCTAATGGAAAATTGAGTTTTTCACGGGGAGAATTTGCTGGACACTGGTTTTGCTTGTGTAGAATCAAGCTCAACCCTTGAGTGTGTGAGTTTTGTTTTACAGGGGTGCAAGTGTTCATTTAAGGTTTCCATAAGGTATTAGGGCCCTATTTAAATAAGCTTTTGTACGGGTTAAGTCAAACGGTGAAGCAGAGAGAACATTCGTAATGCTAGCATGTCTCTGAAATGACCTGGAGATCCCCGTACAGGTACCAGCAACACGTATCGAGTGGTTTTGCTGTTGAAAGGTACCTCACCTCTGCGTTCCTGATGGCTCACCTCAAATACCGCGTGTTGACTGGGGCGCTCACCGGCCTTGTTCCACTCGTAAAAGAGCAGCAGTTTTTAAGAGCTGGGGTTTCATGGAGTTATCACATGGAGTATCACAGTTCACACAGGAGTTTACCTGTGTGAAATGAAACTAAGAAAAGCAAATGTATTAGGTAAAATAGCGCGTTGTAGAGCAACGCGGACGGTGTTCTCGCGTTGGAAACCGTCTTAAGGGTCCACATGCCTCCACTCTTCCCCCCCAAAGAAAACTTGAACATAACTTTCATACTGCAGTAAAATGAACGGTTTTAAGTGAATGCTCATAGCAGGAAAAGGCAAGTTTTAATGAAACCAAACTCCTTGAACAAATGGTAAATAATGGGTTTAATTAAAAGAGAGGGGGAAAGAACCCTAAAAAGCCCAAACAACCAAAATCCCTGAAAGGGTTTAACAATCTCAAGTGTTTTTTCTGTGCCAAACTCAAAGCAATGTGTAATAAGTGAAAGCAAGCGGGTGTTGGTTTCACTTTCGGGCTCTCCTGCACTACTACGAGGATGCACTGTTTAGGTTGCAGGCACTTAGGGGGATGTCTTTTAGGAAAGCCCTTGTTCCGTAATTTATTTAATCCTAGTGAGAGCACTTCTATTGATCCTTCCCAAACCTGGAACTTGACTCCAGATCGTCAAGACGTGGCCTGACTTCTGGCCTGCGCTTCACTCTCGCTTGCACCGAAGGGAGGTGAGGGCATGACACTACGACTCTGTTTTAGGGAGCTCTTTACACCGCTTCGCCTTGGTGTAAATGGCTGCGTATGCTGCAGAGGAATGGGAAATCATTCCCGTAGTCGGGATGACGGAAGTAGGGTGGGCAGCCCTCCAGCGGCACCCAGTAGCACTCTTTCACGCCGTGCAACTAGCACCTAAATATACCAAAGATTGGAATCCTTTATTCGTCACGCTCTACCCTGCAGACGTACAGCAGCAGTCGAGTGCGGTGGTTCTGTCTGCGTAGGTTCCTCTCTACCCCTGGCTTGTCCTCACCAGATTGAGACCTCCTTTTCCTTGCTATCCCACACGTTGCGTTTTGGGAGAGAATAGGGCATGAGGAAATGGTGTAACTTTTAATGTTTCAAAGCAACTAAATCCTCAGGATCTGTTGTGGCTTTTACCTCATATGCGTCATGGAAGGCTGTTCCAGAGCAGAGCAAAGAGCATCGTGGGCTGATGGGCTCAGTCCTCTCCCCGCCAGAGCTTCTGGTCCTTCCCACCACCCGTGCTGAAATGTGCCTACTCTGTGTATACGCTTGTATTCCAGTCTGTAGTATGAAAGTAAATAGCGATTGTACAGCGACAGAGAACATGGGGTGCCAGCTTGGACTTCTTGTATTCCAGTACCTGACCCAATGCCACCCGTTCGGCACAGGAACAAGCCAAAGCATTACTTGTATGTTTGGAGATGCACTTTTATGAATGTAGTTTATATCGCTCTTTTTTAGCTCTTTTTACATCATGTAAACGGTGATGCCTCATACTTTTTTTTTTTTATTTATATCGTAAAAGATCATATTTGGTGATTTTTATATATATCGACTCGACTGTTACGGGGGAGGGGGGAGGATGGGAAATAAATTTGACGCCTTTATGAATTTAAAAAGGAAAAAAAGCAGCTGGTTTTGCAGAGAATTTGCTGATGGTTTATAACGAGTAGAGCCAAGCCAAAATGCATTCTTTGTTTCCTCACAGCCCTCTTGGTTATGGAAAAGGAAGATTGGGATTACGAAGTCCACCGCTACAGTGAATAAGCTTGAGGCTGACATTTATACTGCAGTCTCTTAACATGGCCCTGGCAGAAAAAAGTGTCAAGTGGACATAAATGTGATTCTACCTCTAAATTGAATTGCATCTGGCCTCTTTATCCTGGCACAATTTGAAAAAACTGGGAATAAACTCGTTTAGGGGGAGTGGAGGAGGGAGTGCCAGGCTAACAATAAGCTATTGTGTCCATTCCAAATGTCACTGTGTTTTCTGCTGTTCCTTCCAGGGAGGGATATATATAGTGAATATTGAATATTGGGATCCCTGATGGAAGGTGCTGCAGAAACGGAGAATATTCCATGTGAAGAAAAGTATCTTACAGGAGTCTCACTATCCTTAAACAGCTGAAACTGTGAGCAGGAAAGTGTCTGAGATTCCCATCAGAGAGGAACTTGAGGGAATGGGGGATTTGGCTGTCCCTGAGCTTGTTAGGAAGCAAACCGTTGGCATTTTGGTCTTGGTGTGACGATTCTGTGCATTCCAGGTTATTTGCTTGTTCTCCGGTAAATCGGATCTTTGCCTGTTCTGGTGGCAGTGGGTTGCAACAATTTGGATTTTTCTTTTGGAGTAATATTCCAAAGGACTTGAAGATACTCCAGACAGTTCCCATTGCCATTAATGACCAAAACAAATGGACCAAGAGGGAGATTGGTACCTGCTCAGGTGACACATGTTATTTCCAAGTGCCCTGAGAGCCAGGATAACTTGGGAAAGCCCAGTTAAGCAGTAGCCCTGCTGTACATGCTCTGGTGGGCAAAGGCCAGCTACTTCGAGCTGTACAGGGGGGCTGAGTGAGGTCCCAGTGATTGGTGCTGAGGTTCATAGCTGCTGATGGAAAGGTTTTATATGTTTCCATACGTACGGTCCTGTGGCTATCATCTTGGTACCTGCCCTTGGAGCTGGGAGTATTCAGTCTGTCCTTTATTTTCAGAAAAAAGAAACCAGTGTCCTCTGTGGTTTAAGGGCTTTTAGACTTCAGGTCATTAAGCCCCAGCCCTGTTTATGAGTAAATCTCACTGAATTTCCCAGTTAGAAAAGGTAGATGTAGCTGGGGGGCAGTTCAGAAACGAGGAAAAGGACTTTATTGTCTGTCGATACCTGTCTGACAAACGGCGCAGAGCAGGGAGACACTGCTTTAACCTGGATTGTGCAGAAGACCTTGACCCAGTAGTCTCTATATACCGACCGGGGGCTTGCAGTGCAAAGCCAGGCCAATGTATCGTTTTATTTACAATAAAATTATCATTTATATGAAAGCCTTTGGTGGTTGTTCGCAATGTCTCTTCCTTCCCGTGTAAGCGGTGCCTGCAGGTAAGTGAATAAGACAATCCGCTGGTTTTCCTTCTAACCAAGGACTTCAAGTGAAGAGGAGAATTTTTCCTTTCAGGAGTTTATTCTCTGGGACAGATGGGAAGTGTCCTGTTTGCAAAGCATTCCTTCTTGGATCAGGTGAGTGTCCCCTCTACCAGGCTGCCTCTGAGGAAGGCCACATTCCTCCATTGCGCTCTCTGAAGAGAGAGGTAGAACGGCTCTGTCCCTCTTGCTAGGGTGTAAAATAGCAACGTCTTCCTTTCACCTTGCAGGAGGGTAGCTGGGCTGGTTAATTGGCCCCTCGTGGAGATCATGCCGATGGAAAGCAGGAGCTGAAGCCTGCAGCTGGATTTTGCTGTGGCGGTGAGTCCTCTCCTCCAGGTCTCGGTCTGTAAATGTTCTGGATTCATCAGTGTGTAACAGGGTCATCAGGTGGGGAAGAGTTGGTAACGACCAGGAGGGGACGGTTAGTGTGGTGATGTCCGATTCCCTGCTCTGCTTTGCTTCATCTGGGAACTCTGGGGCGTGCCGTGAAGTAGCTTCACGTGGGAAACTCCAGCTCCAGCTTGTGAAGCTCAGGATCCTTGACAGTATATTTATTCTAAATACCCGGAAACAGTTAACGGTTCCTGAGTTGTTTCTCCTTTGAACATGTTGTCCAGTCAGTTCAGAAAGCAAAAATTTGGAAAAGTGAGGCGTCTGGACTCCAGAGAAATATGAGATACCCCTTCCTCCAGCAAAAGCAGAGGAAACTGGGTTAGTCTCGCCTTGCGCGTAGCAGGGGTTCGGGGCAGGAAAAGCTTTGCTGTCCCAGGGTCGGGCGAGGGAATGGGTAACCACATTTCCAAATATTTCCAGGCTTTATTTTTTTTCCAGCATACTATCTTAGGAAAGGACAGAAATAGTGCTCTTATAAAATTCTTCTACTTGCTGAAGTGCTCAATTTTTCCTGGTACTCAGCTCCTGGTCTTCAGTGTCACAGTCACTTAAGAGTGGTCTGAATGCCACCATGGTCCCTCGAGATGCTGGCCCCCGACCACAACCTTCCCTGTAATGGCCTTTTCCCATGGTACAGCTAGTTGCTGTGTCAGTTAAACACTGGAATATTTGTTAATGCAAAATCTGAACAAATAGGAGTAAATGGGTTAACGAGCTGCTGCAATAGAACCTCCGCACATGGAAGCGGCACATGCGTGGCGCTTGTGCGCTGTCCCGGAACAGATGAGAACCAGACAACTGAAGTTGTTCCCAGCACTAAACATGGCTTGTGGAACCAGAAATAACCACCTCCCGCCACGTCCCGGCACCCTCGTGTGCATTAGAACCTGACAATCCTGCCTTTTGCCTAAAGAGGAACTTCAGGAACCTGTACTCGAGGGAGGTCCTTCCCAAAGCTGATGCCTGCCTTCTCCTTTCCGCTCGGTGTGTTCAGTGGTAACATTTGCTCCACGAACAGGAGATTCACGCCTTAGCTTGCATGACGACATGTGTTCTCCTGCACTCCCACCCACCCCTCGCAGAAGGAAGCAGCTCCGGAGTAATTCTGCTTTCCATAAATACGGAGCGTGGTCCTGACTTGAACCTTCACCGTGCCAGTCCGTAGGTGGTTGAGCAGGGGAGAGGGAGATGTGTGGAGACTTGGGTTGAAGGTGGAAATGATCATCAGCCATGAAACACTGAGCAACACGCAACAGAAATGCAGCTGGAAGCCTCTACTGCCCGTTTCACGTGCGCATTGTGGCTCGGGGTGACTTAAGGTACTTTTTAAATCCAGTGTTAAACGGTTCTGGAGCAAATATAATTTAGAATCTCGAAAGAGGTTGGCTAGTTGACATGACTGTGGCATTAGGACAGTGGAGTCCAAACTGGGAACAATGTCTTCTGGGTGTAATACTGCTTGGGTGTGGGTGTATGGCATTGTATCCAGGAAATGCTGGCACGGTTAGCTGCCATGTCACTTGTTCTGGTGCGCTGGGTCTTCTCCAGAACTGGACATCTGGAAACTATGGATGTATATGGATTCTTACTGATTTTTTTTTTCCCAAAACAGTTTTTATTACGTGAATCTGTTGGCTTGAATTTTTAGGCTCTGTAAAATGTCCTTTCTTGGGCTTAAAAGGCAGGTTGGTAACAGAAGCCTCGTGCTCGTGTGGAAACACAGAAGGTTGTGGTGTGTGTAACACAATAAAGGTTATTTGTTGCTCCTCAGTCATACCGTTTCTTCAGCGGCAAGGCCAGATCTGCGCTTTGGAGGAGAGGATGAGCAGGTGGCAGCGTGCCATCCGCAGGTGGAGGACCGGGTTCAGTGTTGGAGCAGCCATGGATACACCCTGCACTCAAGCTGCTATTACAGCCGCTGCTCTTGAGCTCCCACTGCATCGCCGTGGAGCCCTAGGGAGCTGTAGCATCCCTTGCTTTGGCTGCAACTTTTGCTGCTTCTCTGGCTCCTCTCTGCAGCAGAAAGAAGCCCCAACGGGGACCAGGTCATGACTCAAAAGGAACTTTAAGTAGCTCACCTCAGCACAACGGGGTGCAAGCTCTGTGCAGCAGCCCTGAGTAGGTCGCAGGCAGTACCTGTCTCCCAAGCTCTTGCTTCGCTTGCTAAACGCTGCAGGCTTCTTCCTGAACCCACCTGTTTGGGCACCTTCTGTCTCCATATCCCTCTGATCCATCTGTGTCCCCGACTGCTGCGGGGTGCTGCTGCGCCTGACGAGGGGGAGCACAGAATGCTGCCCCCCAGCACTCAAAGCTGATGGCTGGCATCTGGCCACTCCGAAAGTTCCAATAGGAAGGTGTAGTAATGCCAGGCAGCTGTAAATGCTGAGAACCTGTGGTCCTTCTTCTCTTCATGGGTATTTACGCTGTTAAATCCTACCCCCAGCTGTGGGGTCTGAACATCCTGAATCCTGGTCGCTCCACACATGCAGGTTGCCAGCTCAGACTGCTGGTCCAGGGCGGCTGCCGGCAGCTGGAAGGAGAAAAGACGGTCCTTGTGCCTAAAGACGGAGGTCTGAAGTGAGGCTGTTCGGTAAGGAGTCACCGTGTCTGCTCCGAAACAGGGTTTGTGTGCGTCGTCCAAAAGGTGTGCGAAGGGGATGGCTGACTCTCAAAGGGGGTTTCCAGTCCCAGTGGCGTGAGACCAGACTCATCATAAAATCAGCTGGATTTGTAGCTAAACTTTAGGGACAAAGAGACGTTTGGGGCGCTTTTTTTCAATCTGTTTCACAGAAACCTCGCAGTCGGAGACGTTTGAAGCTGGGGTTTGTGGAGTGCTGCTTCTGGGGAAGTGTGCGCTGTCCTTCGTGCGGTGCACCACCTTTCAAATCTATCAGGCAGATTAGACAAGCTCAAAGCGTTTTAAAAAAACGCTTCCCACGTGTGTTAGCACTCGGGTTTCTCTGTGTGCAGCGCCGGGCGTGTTAATCAGGGAAGCAGGAGTTCTCCGGTCGCTGCTTAGTGTGCAGCAGCCATCTGTGAAACGTGGCTGTATTGAGTGTGTCTCTCCCCACGTGAATCTGATACTCATCAGATTTGCTTCCCTCCCCTGAACTGTAGAGCCTGGGTCATAGAATCATAGATTCACAGAACGGTTTGGGTGGGAAGGGACCTTAAATCCAACCCAGTGCCACCCCCTGCCATGGGCAGGGACACCTTCCACTAGCCCAGGGTGCTCCCAGCCTCATCCAGCCTGGCCTTGGACACTCCCAGGGATGGGGCATCCACAGCTTCTCTGGGCAACCTGTCCCAGTGCTCCCCACCCTCTGCGGGAAGGGTCAGGTTGCTGCAGCCTGTGTGGGTAGTACACAGCCTGGTCACTGGTTCCTGCTCTCAGGATCCGAAAAGGATGGTATAGCAGGCTGCAGGCCTCACACCTCTTGTGCCTGCACGTTCCCTCCGTTTCTGCTGCACCCAGTTTGCGGTGCCCAAATGGGAAGAGGTTATAGGACAGTGAGTTGGTAGAGAATGGTGAGTGCTACTGTCCTTAGTCAAAATCCCAAATTTCAATTTTGAGGAAGAAGGAGGGAAATGGAACATCATTATTCTTGCTTAATGGGGTTTTTTAACTGAAAACCCACCATTTAAAAGTCTTCTGCAGCCCTGCTCCAAAATCATGTAGTACAGTGAAGAATGCTTTGTCTGGTTGCCCCGCTGTGCAGAGAAGAGCAGCAGCCCGCGGCGGGGCGGAATCGGGAAGTGAGGCCAGCGAGAAACAGGAAGCAAAACCCAGGAGTCTGCTTTCGTTTTCTCAGCCGACCTCAGGAAGGAAGGGGCCACAACCCCAGCAGCATCACAAGACCCTCGCCGCAGAGCAGCGACGCTCCGCTTCTGGTTTATGACAATGAGTGCTGCAGGGCTGCTCAGGAAGCGGCTTTTGTCGTGGTGTAAAGCTGTTGCCTGCATGTTGGTGTGAGGAGTCGGCGGCACCTGCGGGATGGGGGCAGTTGAAGCACTTGGGGACGCTGCGACTCATTTGGAGCCTTGCCAGGGTCTCTGCAGTCGCTGTGCTGGCAGTGTGAGTCCCCAGGCAGTTCCCACCCAGAAGACCAGACAGACCTGCCCTTCACTAAAAAGGAGCAGTAACATGTCCAACAAGAGGGACATCAGACTCCTGGGGTCACCCAACACTATCTTCCCTGAGATCAGGTGTGACTGCAGCCGGCTTTGCTGGTGAAGGAGAGCTGCAGAGCTGCCTGGCTGTGGGAGCCCCAGAAGGTCTGGTGTGGCCTGGGATGGAGTACGGAGGGAGCAGTGTGCCACTGAGTAACACCACAGTGACCTGGGCTATATACACCTGTTTGCATCTGGCTGTTCCTCCTGGGACTCCTACGGACCCATCTTTTCCCTCTTCAGTCCTTAGCTCCTGTTTTCATGGCCGTGTCTGGATTCTCCCAGGCAGGACGTGCTCAGTGGGAGCCGACGTTAGCGGTCGGTGATGGAACAGGGCTCTTGCTGGCGATACCAAAGGCTGTGGCTCTGCTCTGTAGGCTCTGAAAAGCCTAATTCCCATAGCATTTGAGAGACGTGGGGTTCCCGAATGCTTGCTCTGCCAAGCTTGCCTTACAAATCGTGTGTGGAGGAAGGAGGTAGATAATAATTTAAAACAGACTCACCTGCTTTCCCTGGTTTCCCTGGCAGGTCTTGTAGGGCTCATGAACTTGCATGGACTGTGCTGGCCAAACAGCCCAGCTCAGCAGACGGGGCCGATCCAAACCAGACCTCGTGCTGCACCAGCCAGCCCGGCTCTGCTGCCCGTCCAGCCCACCGCGCCGGCTGCAGAGAGAACTGAGCCAGCGTCTGCTGGCGGAGGCAGGGCACAGTGTTTATTGATACGGCGGGGGAAGCGGGGAAGCCACAGAATGTGTGCGGAGCAGAGGGGTGGATCGAATTCACAGGACGGTGAATTCCCTTCGAGGGTGGTCTGGGCTCCATGTGGAAGCGGTTACAGCCGGGGTGTGTAGCTCGCAGGGTCGTAGTGCTGGCGTGCAAACCCCTGCCCTCGGCCCCCAAAGGACCGCTGTGCCTGTCACAACCTTACACGCCCAGACCCAGGGGTACTTTCTTGGTCCTGCAGGGGCAGACGCTCCTTCCACAGTAACTGGGCAGGAAGAGGCAGCCCTGACCACTCCTCCCACCTTCCCAGACCCCTGGGAACACAGGACAAGACAGGGAAGGCTCGGAAACCTTGTATTACAAAAATAAAAGAGCGCATGGCGCAGTGTCACGCGTGAAGCTGCCGTGCCAGGCTCCAGCGCAGAACGTACCAATCAAAGGCAAATATAAAAAAGACAGAGACTGTTAAACAGTCGCAGGGCAACACCCTTAAGGCTGAACAATCCCAGCTGAACTGAGCTGATGTAAACCAAGGACCCTTCTTATTTAGAGCCCCAGCAAGGCAGGATTGGTGTGGCAGGACCTGGGAGCTCTGCTGTGACTTGCAGGCCAGGTTAAGCCCCCAGATCACCTCCTTTTCCACGGTGGCAGGCCTGAACACACGAACAGGGCTGGGGTCCCCATGGAGGTCAGTGCTGCTGCTCTGATCTCATCAGCGAGAGGAGCCTGCAGAGTGGGCTTCACGTCTGGGGCTGTGCCCCGGTCACCTCTGCCCTGTCCTTATGGCTGTAGGACCCCCCTAAGCATCCTCCAAAGAGGACTGGGCTGCCTCCCTTCCCTTCCCTTACCACCCACAGGCCCTTGTGCCCCCTTTGCTTTACATCAGCTCAGTTAGCCCCCGGCTCAGCAGTGCTCCGTGCCGTCTCTGCTGGGCTCCAGGGAAGGGTGGGCTGGCCCCGCTCACGCCGACTTGGTCCCGCTCTCCACCTCCTTGTGCACCCACAGCTCCTTGTGCTGCTTGCGCCCGAAGCCCTCGTCGTAGTTGCCTTTACTCTTGAAGAGCTGCTGGAAGTGGGGCTTGCAGTAGAACTCCCCGTGGAGCGCCGCGTAGCTGCCCAGGCTGGGGAAGGAGGGCAGGGTTAGCTGGGCATGGGGACTCGGCTGCAGGCTGGGGGGAGCGTGTGAGGCTCAGGGGCACCGGGACAGGGGAAGATGTAGGGGCCAACTGCTCGCTTCAGCCAGCTCAGGATGTTGGGGGCTGCTCTGAGCAGCCTTAAAGGTCTGTGAAGAAGGGGGGTCCTGCAGCTCAGCCTTGGCTTTGTGTCATCTAGGAGGGAGCTCGGGCTCAGCTCTGAGGTACCTTGGAGCTCTCCCTGCTCTCGAGGGATAAAACTTCTTCTATGCCAGGTGGGATTTGGCTGAGACTTAGGACCAGGCAGGAAAATAAGCCCTTTTTTTGCTGTAATGAGTGTGCCAGGGGTCTGTAGCTACCGCACAAGAGGGGTAAGGGCTGTGATGGGTGGGTGGGTGCACTGTTTGGAAGGGCCTCCCTCACCCAGGTATGGAGAGTCACGCTTACAGACACCCCTGCGGCTCGCCATCGGCAGGCACCGCGGCAGCCTCCCGGCCCCGCTCACCTGAGCTTGGTGTGGCAGTGCTTGCAGCAGAAGCAGGCGTTGTGGAAGACGAATTTATCCGCCACCAGCCGCTCCATGGGATAGACGGTTTTCTGGCAGGCAGTGCACATCTCCTTCACTTGCGCCTTCAGGCTGAAGGACTGGGAAAGGGGATGCCAAAGGGAGAGAGGGTGAGGAAGGGTGTGGGAGAGCCGGTGCCTGGCTCCCACCACAGCCCGATTCCCCAACGTCCATGCTGCCAGTTGCCAGAGCATTGGTTGCTGTGAAGCAGCCCCATCGAATCGTTTAGGTTGGAAAAGCCCTTTGAGATCATCGAGTCCAACCATTGACCCAACACTGCCAAGGCCACCACTGACCCATGTCCCTGAGCATCGCATCCAGCGGTGGTGACTCCACCACCTCCTCCCATCTGCCCTCGCCCACCCTGTACAGCTGCACTGATGCTGGGCTGGATTGATGCCTGCGCCTTAGGCTTTCGGTCCTTCCCCCCTCCCCGGGAATCAGCAGGATGTGGTAAAACTGCAGGTACCTTGGAGCGCTGCACCGTGCTGCCTCCTGAGTTGTTCTTTGCCTCCTAAGAAGAGAAACCAAAATGAGAGCCCAGGACATCACCCCGCTGCCTCCTCGTCCTTCTGCTTGCTGATGGTTTGGCTCTGCTTGGGCACTGCCCCATCCCTCTGCCCCCAGGCTGATCTTCCATCCCCATTCCTCCTGCTTTGTCCTTCCCCATCGTTTCTCCTTTGTATTTTTGGAAGTAATTTGCCTAAGAGACGCACAGGAAGCTCTCACTTCACTGAGCTGCCTCTTCAGACGTTTCCCAGCTGCTCGCGTTGACTGAGGTCAGGGACGTGATTTTCCTCTCACTCCCACAAGGCTGGAAGGGTGAGCCAAAGTCAACAGAGGGACATGGGCAGCGAGGAGGCTCAGGCTGTGTAAAACCAGTTGCATCCCTCGGCACTGGTTAAGCAACCGCAGGTGCTCTCCTGGGGTTAGGATTTAATACACTGTTTGCAGGCTCAGCTGACCAGAGCTAAGGAAAACGCTGCCTCTTTGGAGCTGGAGCACATCCGTTCCCAAGGCTACAGGCAATTCACCGTTGCTCGTCACTTCTCGGCAGCCTTCTGGCTCCGATCAGGCACACTATCTATTTCATATCTGATATATCCTCCCTCGGGGAAGGGCCATATCCTGTCCCAGCAGGAGATGTTCTTGAGCCTTTATGTTTTTCCATCTCCCATCGCTCCAGCCCTAAGCAGCTCGCATGCTCGCAATTGTGATCGCAGAAAGCCATGGAAACACAAACAAACAGACGGCAACTCGAGACAGAGCAGGGTGAGCGGCTCTGTACGGACCAGAGCCTGGACGCCAGTGTTGCAACGTGCTCAGCAAACAGCACCTTCTGCTGGAACATTCCAGTCCCCAGTTCTCTTGTTTGGGTAGCAGTGACTGTGCCTTTGACCACCCTAACATGTCAAGTCTGGAATACAGCTTCTGTACACAACCCTCCATCCCCGAGAACCAAAACCCGGGTTGAAAGTCTCATACAAACCCCAGGGGATGCTACATACATGAGTTGGGGGTGGGCTGGCGGGTCCCGTGGCCTGGAACATGGTTCCTTCCCCTTCTCCGTCTATTTAATCCTGAGCTTGAAGTCTGTGGGCCGACGTTCCCTGGGGAGGTGTCTAAGACAAACCTCTTGCAACACCTGAAAAGGAAATGTCAAGAGGATCGTGGCTGGTTTCATCACCCCAAACCGGGCAGCTGCGCAGCTCTGCAGGAGCTGGTGCATGACAGCAGCTCAAACCTCCTTGGCGGGGTCAGGGCAGCCTCTTTGGTCTAGAGGTTTCTTGAGGGATCCGCGAGGTTTAGGCACACCAGGCTGAACTGGCAGACAGGAGTTGCAGGTTTGGATACTGCTCAGTTTTAGGAAGCTGGCAGGCGATCTGGGGCACTGAGCTAGAGCTCAGTAGGTCCGGTCCCATACAGAGATACTGGGCTAGGACGGGAGAGGGCTGCTGGAAACAGGAGCAGAAGGTGATGATGGCTCCTGCTCCAAGCCCACGCGTGGAAGGCAGTTGGCAGGCAATGGCCAAGCCCGTAGCAGCTCGGCTACAGCTCCCAGCCGGAGCCGCAGTCCCACCGAGGCAGCAAAACCAGTGCGCAGTGTTTCACTAATGTAGCTGCTAAAGCACTGGTGTGGCTGGAGCAAGGACTGTGATTTTAGTCTAATTTTAGCCCAGAAAAGCCTTGCTGAACAGAGCGGATCAGAGCTCAGCAGAGCAAGTGATGGGGACTTTGTCTTCTCTGGGGAGGCTGCTTTGCCTTTAGGCTGCGACCCGTGAGCTGTGGCCTCCGTGGATGCGCTGAGTGCACAGGAGGATGAGCTTGACAGGTTAGCACAGGAAAAAAAACACCACCAGCTTTGCAAATCACCCCTTTTGGTAAAAATCAGCTGAAAAGGCACTGACAGATCTTCAGGGGTTTTTCCCCACTTGGCCTTATCTTCACAACACCCATAAAAGGTCAGGCCTGATCAGCCCTGTTTGCATGCGCAAGGAGAGCTGGGGGGGAGGGAGGAGCGGAGCAGGGAGGGCGAAGGGGTGAAGAGCAGAGCAGGGAGGGTGAAGGGGTGAAGAGGAGCAGAGCAGCGAGGGTGAAGGGGTGAAGAGGAGCAGAGCAGGGAGGGCGAAGGGGTGAAGAGGAGCAGAGCAGGGAGGGCGAAGGGGTGAAGAGGAGCAGAGCAGCGAGGGTGAAGGGGTGAAGAGGAGCAGAGCAGCGAGGGCGAAGGGGTGAAGAGCAGAGCAGCGAGGGCGAAGGGGTGAAGAGCAGAGCAGCGAGGGTGAAGGGGTGAAGAGCAGAGCAGCGAGGGCGAAGGGGCGAAGAGCAGAGCAGGGAGGGCGAAGGGGTGAAGAGCAGAGCAGGGAGGGCGAAGGGGCGAAGAGCAGAGCAGCGAGGGCGAAGGGGTGAAGAGGAGCGGAGCAGAGCAGGGAGGGTGAAGGGGTGAAGAGGAGCGGAGCAGAGCAGGGAGGGTGAAGGGGTGAAGAGCAGAGCAGGGAGGGCTAAGGGGTGAAGAGGAGCAGAGCAGGGAGGGTGAAGGGGTGAAGAGGAGCAGAGCAGGGAGGGTGAAGGGGTGAAGAGGAGCGGAGCAGAGCAGGGAGGGTGAAGGGGTGGCTGTGCAGCTCTGCAATGATGGGGATGTGCTGGGGGCTGGCAAACCTGCATCCCCCCTCCTGCCTGGGACTGCTTTCCTCTCTTACTGAAACCTCTTGTCCTCACAGTGTCACCCCCAAAACTTTCCGGCTGCCCGAGGGCTAGGCTAGACCCCGAGAAAGCCCCTGAGCAGGAGACGGGCTGGGGTGGAGGGCTTGGGGCAGCGGCTGTCTCCGCAACGCCAATCTCACGGTGACATCCACACACATGCCCTGGGTTTTGGGAGCTCTTTGGTTGCCTAAAAAGTCCCAACACCCCCCCGCAGCTGACACCAGGCTGGCGTTGTGCCCAGCAAAGCACCCAAAATTAGTGGCTGCTTTCAGAGCTGAGAGACCTTTGCTGCAGGTCCCCAGCAGTGGTGGGTGAGCTGGGCTCCCCCTCGCAGCCCTGGGGGCTGGCCGGCTCATCGCAAACATTTCACAGCCTCGTCTGAGAACACAGCTCCAATTTTACCTACATCATTTCCCATCTCCTCTGTGGTTTGCTTGTTATTTCCTGCTCGCTGAGCAGGGTGGATGGCAGCACGCAGGCAGCTGCTGCCGTACTGGCGTGTATCGGCCGAGGAGTGGCCCAGTCCCAAACCCACAGACTCTCTCTGCCCCTCCGTTCCCTGGGACAGGGCCTTCCCCATCGTGTCTCTGGGGTCTGTACAGTGCGTACAGCCCAGTGCAGACCCCGAGGGGAACCCATAAAACCCCTCTGGTCCCTACCCTGTGCTCACCTCTAATGCAGATGCACAACCCTCCCCTTTTTCACCTGCCTTTCACCTTCTCCCCTGCCTTTGCCCAAAACATTTCCCCACCTCCAGCTTCCTTTCTTCTTCCCTCACAGCTCATCTTCCTCCCCTACCCCTCCTTTCCCTCGGTTTCCCCAGTCTCTCCATCATCTCCCTCTTCCCTTCCCCATAAGCACACGCTCCCTGACTCCTTCCACCTTGGCTTCTCTTGCCCCCAAACTCTGTTCCCTTCAATGCCATCCCACTTATCCTACCCCATGGCTTGATGTTCTCCATCCAACCCCATGCTCCAGGTCTCCTTCCTCTTAACCTCCCTCTGCCCCGCCGTGCACGTACCCCGCTCGCAGCCCCGTGCCCACGCTCTTCAGCCTTCGTTTCAAACGAGGTGCCCTCGGCGTAGCTGCCCTACAGGCATGTGAGTAGGAGTTGCTAAACATCCTTCCTGCCGGAGGACAGGAGGCAAGAGGAGAAATCTGAAAGGGGAAGGGTGTGCTGAAGCGATAAGGGAAACACAGCGTGTTAGAGACTGCAAGAGGGTTTCTAGGAGGCTCTCGGCTGCTGTCATCGCTCTTCCAAGGAGACATTAGTCTCCACAGGGTGGGATTTAAGCCCAGGGCAGTCAACACAAGCCTCCATGAGCAGAGGAACCCCAGTGGCACAGGCTCTGCTTAAGGACGTGCTGCCACATGGATGTTATCAAGCCTTCACACTGCTGGGGTGGGGGGGTCGCTGGTTTTCTGAGGAGCACAGAGGGTTTCTGTGGCAAAGCAAGAAAGCCAAGTCCAAGTCTCCACGGTGGAGGCTGGCACCATAACTGCTACATCTGACTTTTCCAAACCTCTGTTCCCTAAGGCTCTTAGCCATCTACGCAGCCCAGGAAGAGCAGGACTGAGGACTGCCCCCTCCTAGTCATGCAGCCAGCAGTTTCAGGCGCCTGGCTCAGGACCAGGTGAGAACCCCTTTGCCTCACAGCCTCCATTCTTCCTGCCCCTCTGGGGAGCATCTGATGGCTGCTGTGGACAAAAAATCCCTTTCTCTGAGCGATCTGGGCTCATGCCACCTACCCAGGAAGATGGAGCAGGTTCCGATGGCTGCAGCACGGCAGGTGCAGTGGGAGGTGGATCTTGGTTTGCTCCAGAGACATGGCACCAGGCTGCACTTGGTGCCCGAGCTGGCAGCTCTCCTGCCCAGCTCATAACCAGCAGCTGCCGGTTCGGCTCTGGGGGCTATTTTGGTGACCTCAGGAAGCTGTTGGACTCGGGACCATGGGGTTGGAGCTCGTCTGGCATCTGCAGGGAAGGTCTGCCTGCTGCCGTGTGAGAGCCGCTATAGAGGTGCTCCGGCTGTCTTCTAGCACCAAACGGGGAGCAGTTTGGGGTGAGGAAGGCAACGTTCATCCCAGAAGCTGCTCGGTCACAGAGCTTTTGCCTAGCAGCCTCTCCCATTCCCTCTCACCTTTCCTGCCCGACCCTGGAGGCAGATGTAGGGAGAGGGAAGCATCTGGGGTGGCCCCTCAAGGAAATTCCCCAATCCCTGACAGCGACTGCCTCCAAAGCATTGCCATTTCCGCAGCCAGGACAGGTTCAGGGAGCCTTTCCCCCCTTCCCCTCACCAGGGGGGCTGCCCAGGCTGCCCTCGCTGCCGCTCCAGCCGGCTGCCAGCGGGCCCCCAGCCCCGCGCTGGCTAATGGCCTCTCCGAGAGCCGATGGGTTTCCGGCACAGGAAAGCAGCGTGACTGCGGAGGGCGAGAGGCCCCTCTCTGCCATATGGTTCCCATTAGCAGCCCTGTGAAGTGTATGTTTACTGCTGGGATCACTGTAGCACTGCAAGAGGCTTTCCCAAAGGCGAAGCGCAGCGTGGGGGATCCGGGCCCCTTCCTCCTCCATCCTCAGGGGATGCAGAGTATCCCCACAGCACAGCGAGGCACGGGCAGGGGCTCAACACCTTGGAGAGGCTGTCAAGCCTTTCCCCCAGGAAATCATGGGCTAAGCCGATAGCTGTGGGGACTGATGTCCCCAGGATCAAGTGCAGGATTAGTGCCGCCTACACACAGGACACTGCTGACCCCCAGCTCCACGGCCAGCCCATGGTGTCTCAGCCACACGCGGGGAGGAGGTGAAGAGGAGCTGGAAGAGCCTGTCTGCTGAGCCTGGGAATCACCCAACTCACTGCACAACTAGTCCCAGTTTCTGCAGCCTCGGGACCTCACGGCCAACCCACACCACAAAACAAAGCGTGGTGCAGAGCCGGCATCAGACAGGCCAGCACCAGATCCAGGCACAGCAGGAGATCCGAGCGCAGTACCTCCAGGGAAGGGCACACAGTGACCCCGGTGCTGCTTCGGCTTCTCAAGTGTGGAAAGAGACAGCAAGCTGCAGTTTGGCAGGGACAATGGAGCAATCCTGGTGGTCATGGCTCCAGCTTTAGCCATGAGAGACCTCAATTCAGCTTCAGATCTTGGCTCCTCGTATGGCTTCGAGCCAACCACTTGACCTCACCAGTGAAAGGACAGGGTCCTGCTGGCTTGACGCAGGCTGGAGGACTCCAGGGAGGAGTGGCCGGGACACTGCCATGGACACCACTACAGGTTTCTGGAGAGCAGCCCCACCACATAGACCTGCCCCTGCCCGCACCCTGCGGCACAGCGCTACCTTCCACCAGCCTGCCCCACTAATCCGCTTTCCATCCACGTTCTGCGCCCGGGCTGCCTCTTGAAATGCTGCCAGCGGGCAGGAAATCTGCAGCCGAAATGCTGCGGGATGCCTACAAGGAATAGTTGTGGGGAGGAACAGGGCTGCCTTTGTCAGAGCAACAATGGAGGACCCGCACGAGCAAGGAGGGAGCCCGAGGGAAGCCCCTGCCCACCCGCTCTGCTCTCCCACCTTCGGCCCTGCCTCGGCTTGCCTCCTGCCATGATGAGGTGCCTGGCCCTGGAAGGACCAGGGGTGAGGGGGACCGGGCTGGTCCCCAGCCCCTGCCTGTCAGCAAGGAAGCAAATGGGGCAGGAGGATGCTGCTGGGATTCATGGCCCTGGAAGGACCAGGGGTGAGGGGGACCGGGCTGGTCCCCAGTCCCTGGCCCTCAGCAAGGAAGCAGATGGGGCAGGAGGATGCTGCTGGGATTCATGTTTTCCAGAAGTGGAAAGTGAAGCACGGAGCAGCCCATTCCTGGACCGTGGCCACGTTTAATGGCATCCATTAAGAATCATGGTCTGAAGGGAGTCTGCTCCCTGGGATCTCCTACCTTGCGTGGAGCTCAGATACAGCAAATGCAGCGGAAAGCCTGCTGGGAAGATGGGAAGAGCCTCTTTTCCAGGCAGAGACAAATCCTTCTCAGTAGTTCCAGACGACAAAGCAAGCAGCAACGCCCCAAAACTGCAGGTTGGGAGGTTCAGGTTGGACATTTGGCAAAGCTGCTTCACTGGGAGAAAGATTCGGACGCTCTGCAGCATGGTACTAATTGAGCGCAACGCAAACCTGGTACAAACAGGCACGGTAGGCAAATAGCAGCTCATGCTCCCTCCCGCCCCTTTTCAGTTTTTCCATAGCCTCTTCCATAAACCACGCTCCACCTGGAAATCTCACCTTCCGGTTTCCTACATAAACCTGTGTCCATTTACCGTTAAACTGGCATTATGTTCCTAGTTCTTCTCCCACCGTAATATTTGCCTCCCAGAGGGATTCATAAAGAGTCATCACACTCCTTATCGGCCTGTTTTTAGCAGAAGTCAATTCCTTTTTATCTGTTCTCATAAGGTGGGTCCTCTCTTCCTAGACCCACCTTGGTGGCCTGCTGCAGGTGGGTGAGTTGGATGCCCCACACTGAAGGAGCTCTCAGACCTTCATATTCTGGTATGAATACTTCTCTGGCACCCCTGAAAACATCTGGCCTGATGTGCTCTTCCTCCGTCACCTCTGCCAGAAATCCTAGATGCTCTTTCTTCCTCAGTGCCCTCCACTTGCCGAGGTCCCTCCGGGCTACAGCAGCTTCGTGTGGCAGCTCCCCAGGCAGCTCCCCTGGCACAACTCCAGCCGTTTCTAGGACTCCAGTCTCATCCCCCTGATTGCTGATCTGTTTTTCCTCACCATGGCCAGATATCCTGACTTCTAAAGGGGCTGCTAGGAAGTCCAGTCCCTAGATCTCCTTATGGAAGATCCAAGTGTCCTCCTTCCCTTTTCCTGTCTCTTTCCTATCCTCAGCCCTGTCTCCCCTAATATTTCCTTGGGACACCGTATCAAGTGCTTTCCTTACATCCAGATTCACGAGGCCCTGCTGTTTCAGAAGTCAGTTATATCCAGGGAAGACACTGAGCCAACTTGATGTGGTCTGTGTTAAAACCACGCCGCATTTTATTCTGCTTCCCAACCCCGTGTCTTTGATTACTCTTCCCAAACCTATTCTAGAAACTCACCTTTTGTTCTACTCCAATTAATGGACCCATAATTGCCTGTAATTTCCCCTTTCCCCAGACAAAATCTGTCAGTGTTTTGTTGGCTAATCTCCTCCCCTGGAATATCACCTGTAAACCACCAGACTTCGGACTTGCCTTTCATGTGTGGGTTAGCCCGTATCTGAAGCGAGGCCTGAGAGCCCTGCCAGCCCCTCCTGAGAGCTCTGCTGTTTCGCCGTCTGCAGACGCGGCAAGAGCAGGAGTGAGTCCTGTTCCAGGCACCCCAAAACACAGCGCAACCCCTTTCCACAGTCCCTGCCTCCACACCACCCCGTGAGAGCTGCTGTGTCCTCCTGCGTTTGCTGTTCCAACGCAGATTGTATAAAAACAAAGCCACCAAAATAATTCATAGGTGAAACCTCTTACAAGTTCCGTCTTTTTGAGGTGCCCTATTTGCTGCCTTCATCTCCACCCTCCCTTTTAGGATCCAAGGTGCCATACAGCCCAGTATAGGATCTGGTGCTGTGCAAGGCCGTGGGATTTCGGTGGAGCTACGAGTGTGCTGGGAAAAGCAAGCCCTGGAGAGCCACACCAGAGGCTGCTGAGGCTCCTTGTGTCTGGAAACCCTTGAGCTGGCCATATGGAGAGGGCTGTGGGCACACCAGAGTGAGAAATATGTCTAAAGTGTGCTTAATATTGATTGCAATAATCCCTTCACCCAGATTTAATGTTGTCCATCCCAGAGCTTTTGCTAACAGCTAGGTAAGCTTTGCAACACCCCCAGATGGCAGATAAAAATGACTTAACCGGAAAGTGAAAGACAGACACCTCGGGGGGAGCATGGCAGCGGCCTGGACAACAACCCTACAAAAGCTGAGGGTGGGCAAAAAGGAAAAGAAGACTCCATCGCCATGTGGGACCGGAGGGGGTAGTTGTGGTCTCACAGGACTGAAGGAAACCAGAAGAGGAACTCCCTTCCCTACTGAGAAGTCTCGTGGGATTTTTGTTGACCTAAAAAGGTCAGGAGCCTAGTTTTGAGCTGTATAGAAAAGAAGATGCATCCAGTCACTTCGCAAAGCCCAAGAGGCTGGTTCTGGCAGACCCTCACTTCTTAACTGGGAATTTGCTTCTTGCGGGGCTCCCGTTTAAAAAGGACGTTAACGCTGGAACCATTTCGGACTAGGCTTGATCAGTTGCCCTCAATTATTTTGTAATCTATGTTAATAATGCTGCAGATGTGCTACTCCTGGCCTTAAATACACAACAGCTCAGCTGGGGCACCAGATGTCTTCCCTGCGAGAGCCCTCACACGATGTCTTCAGTGGACAAAGCCCAGTTTCCAAGGCATGATCCAGGCTGCTGAATTACCATGTTCATTCAAAACTGATGCCCACCCCATGAACAAAAATCAGCAGAAAATTGATCAAAAATATGACCTACAAGGTAGCTTAGCTGGTCTCAAGTGATCCAAAGGGATTAGACAGATCAGACTGGCGCAGTAGTTACAGCACCAGACTGGGACTTGGGAGACCTGGGCTTGACTCTCAGCTCAGCTGCTAATTTTGGGGTGACAGTGACAAATAATTTCATTTTTTGTGTTCCCCTCCCCCCTCCCTCAATGGAGACAGAGCTGCTCTCCTTTGTGAAGCCCTGGGAGATCCCTGCCTGTTCAGGGTTATGTCAGAGCTCAGGGTATTTGTGTTGTTATTAAATCTCACAGTCATGCAACAGCCTCCCCAGGGAAGTGATGAAAGACCTGTCGCTGGAGAGGTTTAAAACCAGGCTGAATGAGGCGGTAGGAGACACACCATCGAGAATTAGCAGGCATTAACCAAAAGGGATAAGGGAGCCGGGATCTAAAAGGTTTTCTTACATCTCTGCTCTTTCTGATCAGCTTAATAAAATGGATCTGTCCAGTGCCCCTCTGGCATGTACTGCAGCACACAACAAAGGGGAATTACAGCCCGAACGGGGAGCGTGAGCCCCGAAACGCTGCACCCCAAGATGCCCGCTGCAGCGGATCCGGCGAACACAGGCCTCCGCTCGCTCCTGTCCCCATGACACGCTGGGTGCAAGCCCCTCGCCCCCCCAGCCCACGCAGGGCGCAGGGTGCTGCCCCCCCTTCGGCAGCATCGCTCCCCAGCGGGCTTCTGGAGCTCAGCCAGCGGCTCCTTGCCCCTGCCTGACCCCGGCGAGGCCACCCAGGGCCAAGAACAGACCCCCTTGTGTTTCCCCCCACCCTGAATCCGCTTCCCGCGGCCACCTCAGCCGAGCCTCCTCCCACAGCAAAAAAGTTCCCGGCACATCTGGGTGGGCCCTCCTCCGGGGGGGCTGTGCAGGAGGGGTGAACCCCCATCTGCTGGGTGGCTCCTGGCCAGCCCCGCTGCTTCCCGGGGCTCTCCCTATCTTTGCATTCCTCCCTTCTCTCCATCCCTGCCTCTCCCTTTCTCCCTCCCCACTGCTCGGTCTTGCGCTCTCCCGCCACTGGACCGAGCCTCAACGGGCAGCAATCCCCGGGGTGGATGAACCCCCTCACTCCCCACATCTCGGGGTCCAGCATTGTCTCCCGCCGAGCCGCCCGCCGCCTCTCAGCCCTGTTGTTCTCCAACGAGCGAAGGCTCACCATATGCCTGGGCTCCTCGGCGATGCCGAGCGGGAGGGTTTCACCCCAGTAGGGTGGGTCCGTTCAGCGGTGGGTCTGTCCAGCCGTCCCTGGTGGCAGGGTGTTCTCGCTCCCTGTCTCCCCACTGCAGAGGCCGAGGCTGTGGGAGCGGGAGCCGTTTCCTGCGAGCTCCCACGGCCGCCTCGCCAGCCCTTTTATCGCCGGGCTGCCGCGGTGATTGGCTCTCCGCGTCGCACCGTCTTCCAGCCGCTTGCTCCTTTGTGTGAAGCCAACCTCTAACCCCAAACCTTCCCCAGCCCCTCTCTTCCCGGGCCTCCTCTCCCCAGCCACCCCTGGACCCCCACAGCCTCCCTGACCCAGCCAACGACCCCAAGAACTCGCCTCCCTTTTCCTCCCCGCCGGCAGCGTGCATGCAATTACCCCCCCGGCGTAATTAGCTGTTCTCAGCCTCTCCCCCCACTCCTTGCTCTGTTCCGTGCCTACAGATGGGCTTCGCTTGGGTCTTTGGACATGGCCTTGGGCTCTCTCCGCGTGGCACTAACCCGCTCGTGTAAGGCTTCCTGCAAGCGTCCCGGAGGATCTGTCACTCCAGGGCCTGCAAAAGCCGAACTCGCCCTCCCCAGGCTCAGCGAACTGTTGGCAGAGGAAGGATCTTACCAGGCAGCGGCAGGAAAGGGGGATCCCAGTGTCCCCAGCTCCGCAGGCCCCAGCGGGGTAAAACTGGGCCGTGGTGGTTCCAGAAATCCAGGGTTTACTCCACGGAGAGTTGAGGAGCCGTGCGTGGGAGCGGTGCTGTGCCAGGGGGTTGCTGGACCTGCCAGGGCAGGTTCTGATGGGGCGAGCAAAATCGCTGCCTGGACGATAACGGCAGCTTCCCCCATGGGGCCCAGCGGCTTGGGACCGGGTGGCTGCAGTTTGGAGGGCTGATTTCCCCAGAACAGGGCAAAACATTAGGAATAACAAGGTTCAGTACTAATAGTTAAAACCTGAAGGGAACTCAGAGGCGGTTTGAGACCGGACAAGGAAGCCACAACGGCCGCGAGCTGGCAGAAAGGCAGAGGGACCCTGTGGCTCTGAGGACTGCGCCTTAAACCCCAAACCTCTCGAGTGGGGGATAAATGGAAGCAAACTACGTGACGGAGTGGTGGGAAGGGCTTTGGTAACGATGATGCAGGAACAAATATTGTTGTTTGGGCTCCTCAACACAGCACGGTGCCGCTGGAAAGAGCCAGACACCAGCTGGAGATGGCCCCGAGCCTGAGCCCGGTTGCCCGAGCAAAGCGGCAGCCGCAGGTGATCTGCGCGTGCCGAGCGCGTCTGCAACCCCCCGTACAAAAACCACGATTAAGGAATTTATGGCGGTGCTTACTGGACGAGGAGACAGCGGTGATATGACTGATCACCTCTGTCACTCTGCATTGCCCAAACAGCATCGGTGATGAAAAGGCTTGCTGCCACCGAGAGCAAACAAAAGAGGAATTTGACTCGACAGTAAAATTAGCTGTTGCCGAGCAGATCCAGACCCCGCGATGGGGACGGGCATACGTATCACGCAGCAGGAGCCTGGCAGGGCCGCAAAAGCCAGCGTCCATCTGGGAAGAGTGGAAGAGCATCCAAGGCATCGGCCATGCTGCCCCGAAACGAGGGCAAGCGTGCGGGAAGCCTGCGGCGAAGGAGCCCCGCTGAGAGCACAGCACCCACGTGCTGCCTGGGCTCGGGACATAAATGCACCAGCAAACGGGTCTTCAGGCTTGGTCTGCCCCCGCTTCCCACAGCGTCGCCCTGCGGGGACGGGCTCTGGAGGAGGAGAGGGCTGGGAGCTCATCCTGGCACCCAGCGGAGGGGTAAGGAGGGTGGGTGCAGAGCTGCCAGCATCCCGTGGGAGCGCCCCTGGCACCAGAGTCCTGCCTGCGGGCGCTCGGCCTGCTGCAAGAGTCGCTGCGGGTGCCCTCCCCATACGTGCACGGGCACGCGCATGCAGACACGCGTAGGGATGCGGGCATAGCACACGTGCGCAGGCATGCACACGCAGGCAGGCATGCACACACCCCCACATGCACCCGCCACGCACACCCCCACGCACACCCCTCCATGTGTGCACACCCACACCCCAAGCACACGCACACCAGCACGCTCATGCACTCTCACATGCGTGCACACACGTGCTCACGCCCACACACGCATGCATACACATGCAGACATGCACCTGCCACGCACACCCCCACGCACACCCACACCCTCCCCACATGTGCACACCCACACCCCAAGCACACGCACACCAGCACGCTCATGCACTCTCACATGCATGCACACACGTGCTCACGCCCACACACGCATGCACACACATGCAGACATGCACCCGCCACGCACACCCCCCCACACACACACCAGCACGCTCATGCACTCTCACATGTGTGCACGCACGTGCTCACGCCCACACAGGCATGCACACACATGCAGACATGCACCCGCCATGCACACACACCCCCACACACACCCCACGCGTGCACACGCACACCCCAAGCACACGCACACCAGCACGCTCATGCACTCTCACACGCGTGCACGCACGTGCTCACACCCACACGTCAGCGCACACGCGTGCACGCATGCCCACGGCCGCACACGCGTGTTCACCCACCCCTGCACACACACGCCAGCACTGATGGGGCAGGGGCTGGGGTCTGCCGGCCTGCGCCCACCTCGGGGTGGGCCCGGGTGGGGGGTGCTGGGGCTCAGCTCCATTTCCCGTTGCTATGGCGACGCGGAAGGCCCCAGCAGCCCGCCAGGCCCGGAGGAGATGGAGGGGGAACGGAGGGGGGGGAGGGGGGGTACCGCAGCCCTCGCCCCTCACCGCACGCGCCCCGCGGCCGCGTTTGGGGGGCGGGTCGGCAGCCAGCGCGCCGGGGGGGCCCGGCCCGGGCGGGGGGCGCCGGGGGGCACAGGGAGCGCAGAGGGGAGCGGGGAGCGGCCCGGGGCTGCCCCGAGGGCCTTCAGCAGCCCGTGACCCCCCACCCCGGCCCTTCCCAGCCCCCTCCCCCGCCGGCAGGGGGCGCCCTCCCCCCGCGGTGCCGGTCTGCCCGGAGTGCCGCCACTCCGCTGGGGGCGCTCAGTCCTCCTCGCCCGCAGGTGGCGCTGCGCGGGGTCGCCTCCGGCGCCGCTCCATCCACTGCGGGCGGCGGGGCAAGATGGCGGACAAGGGCTCGGTGTGCAGCTTCGTTTTCAAGAAGCGGGGCCCGGCGGCGGGCAGGGGTCGGCGCAAGCGGCCCAGCAGCGACCAGGAGCAGGGTGAGGGCGGGCGGGGGCTTGCGGGACCCCGAGCGGGCTCTGGGAGCCGGGCAGCCGCGATACCTTGGCGAGGCGAAGGAGGGCCTGGTGCTACCCCGCAGCGCTGCCTCCCCCAGCCGCACCGATGTCCGTGTGGTGGAGGGGGTGAAGGGGTCTTCCCCGGCCGTGCCATCGCCCGCGGGGGCTCCGCCGGCCTCCCGCACCTTCCCGCGGGCGTCCCCAGCCGGCAGAGCGCGGAGGCTGCCAGCAGAGCCCGCGCTGGGGCCGAGGTCCTGCCGCGGGTGCATCCTTACCCCTGGGCTTTACCCCTCAGAGAGCAGCGGTGAGGAGAGCAGCACGGTGGTGCGGAAGGAGCGGCGGCGGGAGACCCCCAACCCCATGATCCAGAAGGTGAGGGAGCCCCTCAGAAGGGCTCTGCTCCAGCCGAGGTGCATCTGCAGCAGCCAGACTCGGTGTTGGAGCCTTCCGTCCTTCATTCCTGCCGTCTTCTTGCCCCTCAGACCAGGAGGTGCGCGAAGGAGAGGCCCGCGTACGCGCTGAGCAGCAGTGACGATGAAGGGCCATCAAAGGAGATTGGAGTCACGTACAAATCGACAAGGTCGGCGGTAAGGACTGGGCAAGAGTGGTTCTGCGCTGTGAGGTCCGCTGGGACTGGCAGATCCCACACGTGGTAGTGAGAGTTTGCCTCCGCGAACGTGGGATCGGCCATTCCTTCTTTCTTATCTCTAGATGCACCTCCTTGTCCCTTCCCTTTTAATAGACAAGCACCTTGTGCTACGTTTCTTCTCCTGATACCCCCTGCATCCACAGGAGGCCACCGAAGGTTGGCCTTTCCCTCTCAGAGTTGGGAATTAAAACCCCAGGCTGCCACTGGACTTGCCCAGCATCACCCAGAGTTTTCAGGAGAGGGAGCACTTGACGCAGGCTTGCCCTCCTGTGGGGTTCGTGTTTCCAGTTTTGGACAATCTTCCTTCACGGTGACTTAGAAGGTGCTTCCATCCTTACCTTAGTGACTAGTGATGGAGTAAGAGCTGCTGAGAGAGGTCATTGTTTTCTGGGGATTGATGGGTGGGGGGTCCTGTTAACATCTGGAGTGGAGAGAAATCAGCTGCGAAGGTTTGGGCACAGCTCAAATTGCTCTTCCACTAGATTTTTCTCTTAACTTTCCTCTTGATCTAGTGACGTTTTGCCCATTAGTGTGAGCCTGGGCAGGATGTAAGTGGGACTAAAAGCAGGTGCCAACACATGTTCCTCTTCAGACCTGTTTCCTTATTGGCTGTGTCTCTGTATAAAACAGGAATAATGCCTGTCCCCAGGCAAGGCTGCAGGGTCAGACCGAGGTCTCCTTGTCACGATGGAGATTAATATGAAGATAACCTCGTGCTGTAATGACTCGCTGCTTTGAGTGCTGCCAAGGGGCAGCATGTTGTTAGCCCTCCTTGCTGTAGGAGAATGGGAAGGGAGCAGGAGGGGCAGCTTTGGGGCTCCAGAAGCTTTTGGCACCTTAGTTTGATTTGGTTTCAGTTGAGGCTGGCTGTAATTATTCTTTGGTTTCTGTGCAGCTGTTCCTGTAGATCTGATAAAAGCTAGGAATAGGTGTGTCTGTTCAGCCCATTAAAGAGGGATCTAAACCCCATCGCTGTGTTAAAACTGAATGTAAGCCTCCCGCAGCTGGGTTAAGTGGTCGGACATAACATCCCGTGTGTAGGCGGGATGGTCTCAGGAATGAAATGTTGGACATGGGAGACCCGAGTTCAGCTTCCAGCCGAGCGTGAAGGTGTAAAGTCAGGACAGGTGTTTCCTGACTCTGCAGGCTAACACTTGGGAGCAGGGATCATTAGCCCTTGCCTCTGCAAGCTGTAGGCTGGGTCGGGCCCATGGGGGGTTGCCCTGGCAGGTGCTAAGGGAGGGTAGAAACTGGTGGAAGGTAAAGCAGGCCATGTCCAGTACTTGCTCTGTGACTAACCCTTCAGGTAGCCAAGGAGCTCTGTCTTGTACAGGTTTTCTCTTCACTGTTGGCACAAGTTCTTCTTGCTTTTCAGAAACCCGTTGGCCCAGAAGACATGGGAGCCACAGCAGTGTATGAACTGGACACGGAGAAGGAGAAAGATGCCCAGGCCATCTTCGAGCGCAGCCAGAAAATCCAGGAGGTGAGTCAGCCTTGCTCTGTAAGAGCTAGTGCTCTGCAGCAGGAGCGTACGTGTTTTACTCATCCCCTGCTGCACACCAAGAAGAGTTTGAGACTCTTCCCCGCTGGAAATCTGAGAAGGCCCTTGCAAAGAGTGGCATCTGGGGACTTTACTGGCATCTTGATATTGAGGAAGGGAGACTGGTGTCTGAGTGGTGAAAGCCAGTCTGCACCATGAAGCTTTCCTGATCCTTAATCACCTTTCTTACTGCTTTCCTAGGAGCTGAGAGGAAAGGAAGATGATAAAATTTACCGTGGTATTAACAACTACCAGAAGTATGTGAAGCCCAAGGACACGTCAATGGGAAATGCCTCTTCAGGAATGGTCAGGTAGGTTGGGATGAGCCTCAGAGGACTGGGACCACAGAGGAGCTCAGGCACCACCCCCAGAGGCACCTGTCTGGGGCTTGAACTCTGCTGTTACTGCGAGCTTCTTCCTGCCTAGCGAGTCCGTGTCCGGTTCTGACCAGGCCCACAGACACCTTCTCCACTGTGCCTGCGCAGCCGGCCTGAGCTTTCTCCCACCCTTTCAGAAAAGGACCCATCCGTGCTCCGGAGCACTTGCGGGCCACGGTGCGGTGGGACTACCAGCCCGACATCTGCAAGGACTACAAAGAAACGGGGTTCTGCGGCTTCGGGGGTGAGTGGATCTGGCCCGCAGCTGAACACGTGCTGCGCCAGACCTGCAGAGGGATCCGCAGCTTGTGGTACTGCGTTCGTGGCGCCAGGATGTGCGCTTACTGATTTACGGGCGCCCGTTTGCAGAGCTGGGGCGCGATGCTGTTGCAGCGTTGTTGTGTGTAACGTGCTTGTTGTTTGTGCCGGCCCTTCCGAAAGCTGGTGGCCTCTGACAGTCGCTACACGAGTCCTGGGTAGGACCCCTGGGGGGTTGCAGTGACCCACATTCCCACAGGTGTTCTGGCTGCTGAGGCCATGTGAGGGATGAGATTTCCTGTTCCTTATCCCACTTCCCATGTGTGTAAATGCTGGAACTGTCACTGTGGCACACAGAGCACGATCCTTGCGGCCTGTCAGCCCTGCGTGGGATCCTGTGCCTGCTCCGGGAGCTTGGCGCTGCCCTGGAGCACAGGCAGGCGGGAAGCTGTCAGGTTTCACCTTCTGCTGGGCAAAGCTCGGGCTGTCCCTAAACGAGGTGTCCTGTTAATGCTCCAGCCCGCGCAGCCTAGCTGTTAATTCCTCTTTCTCTGTGCTGCTCAGACAGCTGCAAATTCCTCCATGACCGCTCAGACTACAAACATGGCTGGCAGATCGAACGGGAACTGGATGAAGGCCGGTACGGAGTCAATGGTATGGCACCACCCCTCTGCTCTCCCTAAGCTACTGGTGGGTGAGTCTGTCAGGTCCTGCCTTTTATCGTGTCGTGAGTGGGACTTAGGGATATTGGATCATTGAGAATGAAGTGGGTCCTTTTGCTGTCTCAAACTGCGTGGGCCATGGGTTGTATTGACAGAAAGGACTCCCAAAGCTGTGGAACCCCCTGCTGCAGGATAGCCTTAGGCCAGGAACCACTGACAGCGCTGGGCAAATCTGCTTTTGGATGAGCACCGACTGACAGCAGGGAGAATTATTTCCTCTGGTTCTCTAGAAAAGGACATCATGGCTGTTGCAGGGGGCCCAGCAGCGAGCTGTGTGGAGCTGGGGAGATGTGACCAGATGCCCAGGAGGTGGGATGCTTTCATGCTACATCACGCCGTTATTTCTCACTCGCAGTGTCTGTATCTGTGGCCCAAGGCTCATGAGTTGCTCATGAACCGCTGTGCCATTGGGGGTAAGAGGACGCTCTCTAGTCTGTTGGAGCCAAAGAGTTGGTGGCAGCTGGTTTGGGAGAAAATCTAAAACATAGGAGAGGGCTGGAGGATTTGTCTCTTTATAGCGGTGAGTGGGCGAAGTAGAAAAGAATTTGCTGTTGTTAGATGAGCAAAGAGCACGCTGGCTCATTAGACCTAATTATACCTCAGTCCCACATGTGCTAACTGACATCAGCAACACCCAGATGCCAGAGCTTCATTGTTTCCAGCAGAGATTTAATCCCACCTGCTGCACTCTCTCCGTATTTAGTATTTCATGCCCCACGCATGGGCTGGTCTGGCTGCCTCTGCTCCTGCTCCAGTCTGTTCAACTTTCTCTTCTGCAGATGAGGAAAACTACGAGGTGAGCAGCGATGAGGAGGATATGCCTTTCAAGTGCTTCATCTGCAGAAGTTCCTTCAAGAACCCCGTGGTCACCAAGTAAGTGGTTGTTTTGGCACGAGGAGTCAAGTGGCTGCTCTCGATTCAGTTCAGTAGTTGCTGTCTGTCGAGGCAAATACAAACGCTGCCCACAGGCTGGTGAGTGCTGCCTGTGTGTTGTCTGCTTCCCGGTGGGTGGGGAACTCCTCTGATACCCAGGGAATCTCATAACTACAGCTGGAGCATCTTCTTGGAAGGGATCTCAAGGTTTTGTCGTCCAGGCATCTCTCAGATAGTGCCTGATGACAAAGTCTTTCCCCTTAAGCTTGTGTTTCTGTGCTGTGCTGGTTTCAGTCAAGACAGAGTTAATTTTCTTCACAATGGCTGGTATGAGGTTACGGTTTTGGATTCGCCCTGAGAACAGCACTGATAAGGTGTTTGTTAGTTGGTGCTAGGGAGTATCTGTGCTAATTCAAGGACTTTTTCAGCTTCTGATACTGCAGCTGTGTTCCCAACTCATTCCAAGCAGTGGGGGGGACACACAGAGTTCAGGCAGCCAACCCAACCTCGCCGAAGGAGTGTTTCATTCCTTAGCACATCACGCTCAGTAGATGAGCTGGGAATGGGCTGGGGGGCCGTAGCTCACTTGCTTGTTAGCTCGCTAGATTGCTCGTTCGTTAATGAGGTGGTGGGTTGGTTGGCTTTCCCGGCCGTGCTGTCGCTTGTGGGGCTCGCTTGGATTCTGCTGCGATCGCCCTCGGGCTCCGGCTCTCAGGTTCTGGCTCTCAGGCACTCTGACTCTCACTGCCTGGGACCTGGTTGGGGGGTGGTGAGCAATTGTATGTTTTATTTTCTATTATTTTAATTACATAGTAGTAGTATTTTTAATATTATTAGCATCACTATAATATTAATTTATATTCAATTATTAAATTGTTCTTATCTCAATTCATGAGCTTCCTTGTCTTTTCCTCTGATTCTCCTTCCCCACCAGAGGGGGGGAGGTAAGTGAGTGGCTGTGTGGTACTTAATTGCCAGCCAAGGTTAAACCACGACACATGCCCTCATTCTTCATTGAATGGCACGCGGCGTTGCGTGAGCAGAGAAACAGAGGTGTGGGGGAGCCAAGAGCTTGGCAAGGATGAGGAGCTGGCTGGGGTCAGCGTGGATGCAGTGCGCTGCCAGCCCTCTCCCACACTGCTGGCTGTCTTGCTGGTACCTGGTGTCTGGCTCCGTGCCATCACTCCACACCAGCGAAGCACTACTGAAACACCTTTCCTGGGGCCAGTGCTGCAGAGGGAGCTCTGCATGCAGCTCCTTTTCGCGTTCCCTGGGGACCAGCAGTCAGTACTTTTCTAACTCCCGGACGCAGTAGTTGGATCTGGTGACTTGCAGTGGCATCCGTGTCTCCGTACAGGTGCAGGCACTACTTCTGCGAGACCTGCGCCCTCCAGCACTATCGCAAATCCCAGCGCTGCTACGTCTGTGACAAGCAAACCAATGGAGTCTTCAACCCAGCCAAAGGTAACGGCCCCCTGTGGGAGCGAGGGCGTTCCATGGCAGAGTCTGGAGCAGCAATGGCACTGGCTCCTGAGGCATCATCTTCTCAGTGGTGGGCCTGGCCCTGAGCTGGAGCTGAGCTGCCAGCAGAGCTTCCTTAGCACCAGGAGGGTTAGGGTTAGGGTTAGCCTGGGTGGCTGCCGAGGGGCAGCATGAGCGTCAGTGCTTTCCGGGACGGGGAGCTCCAGGAGCGTGACACCCGTGTGTTGCGGGAGCCGAGGCAGCAGCGTGTCTGGTGCTGCAGCAGCTCAGTCACGCACTGATGGATGCTGTGACTGTAACAGCTGGTGCCCTGGGTGAACGGTGGCTGCTCCGAGCTGAGCCTCTGTGTGGGCAAGTGAGTTTTGGTGGCTGCCCTGGTCCCTGCGGAGATGAGTGTTCACAGGGCACCCGGCTGTGGTGCGGGACAGCCCGTGCACCTGGAATCTCATCCTGCCTATTCCTGTTTCTCAGAGCTCATGGCAAAATTGGAGAAACACAAAGGGGAGGAAGAAGAGGAGGAAGAAGAACAGCAGCATTCAGACCACAGAGGGGATCCGCAACAGTAGAGCACCCTGTTTTGTATCAAGCTGAATAAAGCTTTCATGGGGGGAACAAAAAGCTCACAGCAGTCGCCTTGGGGCCAGCAGCTGTAGCCAGCGCGTGTGTCCAACCAGCAGCTCCTAAACCAGCATCCCGACGGTGCCACACTCCTTGCTGGCTGCTCTGTGAAGGCACAAGGCAGAACAGGTAGCATCAGGCTCGAGAGGTCTGGCAGAATACGGCCGCTTCCACCAGAACCCCACGAGTAGCCTCAGAGTGCAGCAGCACGCGCGGAAGGGGGTGAAGGCTGTGCCGTCAGCTACCTCACAACTCCTTTTGACCAAGGTGCTGCTGTTTCACTCCCAACCTTGCACCGTCCTGCTTGCTTCCTGCTGCTGTGTAAGCATAAAACGATCTCTAAATTAAGTCCATGATCTTTGAGCATGGAGCGAGCTGGTCATGGAAAGGGATGAGAAATCAGTTTGCATTAAGTTCATCCTTCACCCCAAAGATGCTCCCTCAGGGAAAGCAGGCTGGAGTGCTGCAGTTGTGATGTATGCTTTTTTCTGCCTGCATCTTGGTTCCTAGGAGAATTCAGAGGCTTAGAATCCACTGAATCATCCCTCTGCTGCGAGGAAACCCATCTCCTCCCAACACAAGTGGCACTAGCTCTGTCCCAAGGGTTTTATACTGCGAGTGGTACTCTGCTGCTTCCCGCTCGAAGTACCAGTGATTCGGTTCCTGTCGAGGCTCGTGGGAGAGCAGTAAGAATTCTTCCAACCTGCAGGCTTCCTGACAAGCTAGGAAATGAAGATCTTTCTTACTCTAATAAAACATGATCAGGTTTGGCTCCTGATTCGAGAGGAAGTAGGGGCGGGCCTGCCCTGCTGGCTGTGGCCTGCCCTTACCAACAGCCCTGCTCCAGGAGAACATGTTCCACTGGAACTTTCAGGGAAGGGCTGCTGGTTGCAGCTTCTTGCTTCAGTGGAAAGATAAAAGCTTTTGAAACATGGAGGCAGCAGCTAACTGCTGCAGTGAGCTGGAGGACAGCAGCTTCACCAGGATACACCCAGCCCCTGCCAGCTGGGGGGCAAGCAGCTGCCTTCCAAGTTGGGAAACCACACACAGCCAGCCTGTGCCACATCTCTGATCCACTCCAGCAGCTTCCAGCAGCCTTAAAAAAACCGCAACTTCAGAAATACTTTATTTGTTTTGGCAAAAAACTAGAGTAACAAACTTTATCGGGGTTCAAGTACAGTTTATAAACACCAGAAGGACCTGTTGCCAGCACCGCTACTCCCATCATCAACCACACCTACAAGACTGGCTGCTCAGTGCTTCACTAGAGTAGAAAGACATCCAGCACCCACGGCCCTTGGAAGGGTCAAACTAAAGCCTCAAATACACCTCCAACAATCAAATACTATGGACTGGGGGAGAGCTGCCGCAGCTGCAGGGCCGTCACACAGCCACGAATCAAGGGGAGGCATGTGCGAAGCAGGCTGTTCGCTGGCAGTCAGTCAGGGAAGGCAGAACAGCTGTGGAAGGCTTGGGATCAGTTCTGTCCGTGATGTTCCAAGAGGATTTAGCGTGAAAGTCAACGTGCTTTTCCTCCGTGCCAGGGTCAGTCACTGCGAACAAGCTGGTAGGGGTGTTACATGCACTAGGACCAGCCCCAGCCAACAGGAGGCACAACGGGATGTGCTGGGGGGATAAAAAAGCTGGTACGTTGCGCAGGCGTACACGCGCCCTTTGGTGATGCAGGCAGCCAGGAGAGGTTGGAATGCCCTGTCTGACCTGGGCTTCAGAGTGCTCAGCCTCAAGTTAACGAGGTCTCTTCAAAAGCTCTCTGCAGAACTAGAGGAGAAGAATCCAGTGCTGCCAAGGAATGCCTGATGCAGCGAGTGTGCCTGGAATGGAATCGGGTTGTCACCCATCTCCCATTTTCCATCATAAAGCAGTGACTAAACTTAAAAACGTAATCCCTTTTTTTCCTTCCACCCTCAAAACTTCCCTGTGACAACACTGTAACAGTAATCCCACGACGCTCTAAGAGAATGCCCGAAACTAAGCTGCCTGCCTCCCCTTAACTCTAAGGCACCCTTAAAAGAGAAAGAACCGAAGAGGGTAGGGACATGCAGCCTCCAACTGTGCTACGAGGAAGCCAGTGATTCTTAGAAAAACATAAATAGAGACTAAACAGACTCACTCAACCCATTTGAGTGATCTACCCGTGCTCAGCTGCAAGACCTGGGGCTCTGGGCACTGCACCATCTGGAATACTCCACAGTTCCTTGGGGTTGATCCTTTGCCAGCTCAGGTTTGTCCGTTTCTTTCCAGGCTGCTTCTTAATTAAACAAGCAGTTGAAGTTCCTTCCCAAGGACCTGTAAACTTCTGTATGTAACATTTATCATCTTTTATGAACAGGACCAATAAATTAAATGTCCAGAAAGCTCCTCCAGAACCAGGTATAGTCCCTATTTTTCTAGAATTCCCAGTCATCCACATCCAGCTGCTCCAGGTTTGACACCAGCCCAAAAATGCCACTGGGATCCTGGGGCCGTGTTCCTTCAAAATTGGTGATCGGGGTGACGGGGCGCAGAAGTTCAGGGAGCGCTTCAGAAGCGCGGCGCTTGATCTGCATGGAGAGAACACAGTGTTACCCCCCCACCTGCACCGAGACGTGCGGGGCTTCCGCGCTGCGTCTTCTGACAAGAAAGTGCTTTGCAAGCAGTCTTTCCAGCAGCACTTGGGTGCTACGGTCCTGATGCTGCCCTCAGTGAAGCACTGCTCTAACCCCCAGCTCAGAGCAAGCCAGGCAAATCATTTCAGGGGCAGGAGAGCTGCTGGCTCTTCCCCTGCCAGGGCTGGAGCTTGCCAACCTGCCACACGGCTGTAGCGACGCACAGCTCCCCTCAGTTCGGTCTCAGTAAGGACAGGGTTAGGACTGCCTTGTCGCAGTACTCAGCAGCCTGTGGGTGGAAAACTGCTGGCGCACAGGACCAGCAGATTTCCATCGTCTGCTCAGCTAAGGCGAGGATGCACTGAGAAAAGCCCAGCACCTCCCAGAGAAGGCGAGGATCGCCAAGCTGCAGTACAACTGGTCACCAACCTAACTTCATCCTTTGCGATCACTGAAAACGCAGCAACTCTACATTCCCGCCCTCAGGTTCAGTGACTCAGCAAGACAACTACTACAGAAAAGCCACTTGGCCTGCAGACTAAACGAGTTCCTTACCTGCTTGAAAAAGGGATGATTAAGCAGAGCGCCTGCGCTTGGCCTGTAGAAGGGAGTTAGAATAACGTAAGCACAAGAAAACGCATCAGTGTTTGAAGTTAGGTAGTGGAAGAAATAGAAGACCGGGGTCCTTCCTGCCTCTCTCAGCTACAGGTTCTCTCCCTTTTGTAACCAGTAGCACTGTTTATTATGTTCCCATGACATTTTATGCGAGCGCTTCAGCGTTCTGCACGTTAACCACTTGCACACCCCAACATTTGGTCAAGGGAATGTTTCTGAGCAGCGTGGCAGGCTAGAGAAGTTTGCCATGGCTAAAGACGACCTTATGCTCACGATGGAGGGAAATAGGGTTCTCAATCACCTGCCATCGTTACTCTGCGCTGGCTGGGCAGCAGACAGTCGCAGTGACGCCAACTGGGTAAACACAGTCTCACAGCGACCAGAAATTCAAGTTGTTTGGTTTGTTCTCCTGACATGCAGCACCACTCTACCCCCAAAGAAGGCTGCAAAGTAATTCTTCAGGCTCTCTTATAGAATTAACACTGCTCATGTTACACACCTGGACTGCTCTCAACGTATGGCGCACATCCTCACCCCACTACGCTTTTGGAGAGAAAACTTCGGACCACCTCTGCCGGCTCTGGGAGTTTCATCAGCCCTGGAATAGCGCAGGTGTGTGAAGAGCAGCTTTCACCTGGCTTTACCTGAAATCGGGGTTCCGCTGAAGGCACTGCTCTACGAAGTTATGGAAGTAGGTGGAGAAGGTCCGAAGATAAGGGTGCAGGGTTGGCTCTCCATTGGCCGCTCTCACGTTGCTAACAGCCATGCTCTCACCCATCCCATAGTTCGCACTTGAACGGGACGTCTTCATAGTCAGCTCATCAGCAGGAATTGTGGTGGTGTCTAGCAGGCAGGGAACAGTTCCATTCAGCTTTTCCAAGAGCATCTGGAAGAGAAGGGCGTAAGCAACGTCACACACAGTAAGACTAGACAGTTCCCATTCAGGCAGGCATGGCACCCTCTTGTCTTCACATCCAGCAAAGCAGTTCCATGGGCCAGGATGAAGGATAAGAAGGGAACAGCTTTTAAAGCTTACCTGAGTAGAAGGCATGTCTTTAAATGGTACATGTCCATTTGCCAGCTCACAGGCTGTTATCCCCACGCTGTAAATGTCAGATTTTGCATCGTAACCCTGAAGGTTCTGGATGAAAAGGGAAAGAAATGTTAGCCTTGCGGACTCACGTGCGACTGCACGGGCAGTGGCCGTGACTGGACAGGCAGACCCAAGCAATTAGAGCAGAAATAGCACAACCCACGTATAGGCTGGTTTGTCGTGGTGGTGGGGTTGTTTGTTAAAACACGCAGTGAAGGGCAACATTTATTGAACTGCTACCAGCTGCCTAGTAGGGATGGCATCTTCCTTAGGGTAACTGGCATCTCTGGGCTCCTCAGCTCCAGAGGGACAAGGAGCTGCTGGAGAGGGCCCAGCTCAGGGACACTGAGATGGGGAAGGGCCTGGAGCCCCTTCCATGTGAGGGAAGGCTGGGAGAGCTGGGGCTGTTCAGCTGGGAGAAGAGGAGGCTGAGGGGATCTGATCAATGCTGATCAATAGCTAAAGGGGGGTGTCAGGGGGAGGGGGCCAGGCTCTGCTCAGGGGTGTCCAGTGACAGGACTGGGGGTGATGGCCATCAACTGGGAAACAGAAGGTTCACCCTGAACATGAGGAAACCCTTCTGCCCTGTGAGGGTGACAGAGCCCTGGGACAGGCTGCCCAGCCCAGAGAGGGGGGGAGTCTCCTTCCCTGGAGCCTTTCCAAAGCCCCTGGACTTGTTCCTGTGTGATCTGCTCTGGGGGATCCTGCTCTGGCAGGGGGGTTGGACTGGATGATCTCTAGAGGGCCCTGCCAACCCCGAACACTCTGTGAATCTGAGTAACGAGAGAATCTGTAAAGGTACCTATAAGAAAACTATTTAATCAAATCAGATCAAATTCTATCCAGTGCCAGCCTCAAATCTGTTTCCTCTAGCATCTCCCTTTCCCTTGCATTTGCACACCTTCAGCTGGAGGGAAGGAAAAAATGCTGTAACGTGGACTTCTCAGCAACTGCCCCTTCTGACACGCTTCCCCTTGCCACGGAAGGTAGAAGGTTTCTATCCTTTTAAGGTAAAAAGGCTCATCATGAGAAAACATAACCCGTGGCCTTTGTCATATGTGTCCCCCTACACCGCCCGAACACGCCGTAAGAACTCAGACAGTTGTAGAAAGACGCCATATATCGCTAACAACTACCAGGCTTGGGTTTAAACATACCTGCTGCAAGACTTCAGGACTAAGCCAAGGCAGGACTTTGATGCTGTATTTGGGGAAATCATGAACAACTTTGAGTCGCTGCCCATGGTTGATCATACTGAGATTACTTCGCAGGCCAGAGAGGTACACCTTCCCATCCACAGAGATCAGGATATGGCTGGCTTTAACGCTCCTGAAAAAAAGTGAAAATAGTCAGGTTCCCTGGCCTCAAAGGAGTTATGTTTCTTACAGCTTTCCTAGGAAAACGTAGTGCAGGAGGGGCACTGCAGAGGATTTAAGGCAGGCACAGGTAAGCTGAGTTTCTTTTACAGCACATACAGTAAAAGTAGTAACCACTAATGACCCAGAACTTTTGGCATCTGAAATTCAGTCTCACAACAGAGGGATGTATCAGAGAAGAGGAACAATAGGCTAAGGGGTGGAGACAGTGATGTAGAAAGAGATTAAACAAGTTGTAGCACTACACAAAAAATCATCCTTAGTGAGCACCCGTGGAAGGGGTAAAACCCTCCTTTACTGGGCAGCTCAACACACAGGACAATACTTGATGCCAACGACCATCCTGGATGCTGCGCAAAACCACTTCTACGAACATCAGCAGGGCACTATTCACCCCCCTCTGCAGGTTCCCAAAGAACGTTTCTGCAGCAAGAAGAAATGCAGGACTAAAGGTTACGGACCCAGGACATGTAACAAATCCCACCACCACCCCTGTCAGTCGCAGTTTGGAGACTATCAGTAGTATCTGACCAGAGCCTTAACGAGCCAGCCTGTCAGCACGAGCCGCAGTTGCTTTTGGACACGCGGTGGTCTTTGGGATAAGTTCATTCCACAGTGACGCTTTCATGCAGTTCAGTAAGACCAACGATACAAGCTCCTGTGAGTATCAAACTGGCTTGCTCTAACGGCAGAGTAACACAAAACCTGTTCATGTGTCTCTTGAACTATCCCCTCTGCTCTAACGATGAGCAGGATTTCTGAGAACTTCCAGGAGAAAGAAAACGGATCGCCTGGGGTTTTTTTTAAATACCTGTGTACATAGCCCATATGGTGGATGTAGTCAAGTGCTTTCAACACGCCTTGGAGGATATATGCAATAGCCAGTTCGCTCATCCCATCCATAAAATGGGTACAGATTAAATCTTTTGCAGAACCTAAGAAGAAACAAAACATCTCTTAATTGATCAAAAAACCCACTTCACCTCTTACATTTCATTTCACAGAACACGGGGTCAGACAAAGGTGTTCCCTCTCCACCTACCGTAGGCCATGAAAGATGTCACTACCCATAGCTCATTGTCAGCTACGAAGGTTGCTTTGTATGGCACGATGTTAGGGTGGTTGAAGAGCTTGGAAACATGAAGCTCCCCCTAAAATGAAAAAGATACTTCAATTCAATTTGATAAATGCAGAAATATGAATACAGTATTGATAAGCACTGCTTTTGCTGTCTGACCTCTCCTAAACTTGCATTATGGTCTCAGCCGATGCCTAGTACCTGCAAGAACGTGACCATTTCATTTGTGCAGGCCTCCAAGTTCACTCTTCTGACTGTGACATACTCTCCTGTGGGTTTGTACCTGGCCAGGTTCACAACCATCAAGTCTTCAAAGCCTCTGCCTGAAAGAAAAGGCATTAAAGCTTCAGCAGTACTTCTGGAACCGGGCACTTCTGGAGGACTCCTCCAGTCCTTGACCCTTAATTCATCTTTACGCTCATTTACTATTTTTGGCCTTGTGAAAAAGAGTTCTTGTTCCATCAGATACCACCTTCCTTGGCATGCATCCCACCGAGGGAAAGCTGCCTAGCCAGTAATATTACCCTGTCTTTCAAGTTCAGAACTGAGGTAGAAATAAAACGATTAGGCCACAGTCCCACCAAGGACAGGGACAGGTTCCAGGCTGCTTCTGCTGACTCTGTACTTCACAATCAGTGTCATTAACCCACCACACGCCTCTTTCAGCTGAAAGCCTTTAGGACTGGCATCTCATTTTTTATTAAAGTGAATTTAAAAATCAAAAAGGACAGGCATCTAATGTCAAAAGTAAGCAATCAATCAAGAAAAGGCCAAACAGTTGCAGAAATTATTTTCTCTGCAAAGGAGACTTCCGATCCTCCAGCCCGCCAGCAGTATTACCTATGATAGTGAGCAACTCATAACAGCTGCTGTCCGGTAGGAAGTTGCTCATGGTGTCCCTTTTAGGGGAAGCAGCTATCGACTCGGAGCTCGCCTCATTTGTCTGGGGAAAAAACAATCAAGTCAAGTCAAAAGAAAGAAGGATCACGTGCTGGAAAAAATTATCTGCTCCTTGTATTATCACACATCTCAGTAACACAGGACTGAATACAGAAGAGAGAATTTAGTTGCTGTTAAATAATTTAAAATTGTTACTTATCAATTGAAATCCAGGAGATGCCTCATTTCAGAAGATCCAGACATCTGTGTTTCAAAACACGTAACCACAACAGGTAGGTTCTTAGTTACCTGTAAGCCAGAATTTCTTTAGGAATACTTGGATAAAGCCAATTACTGTTCCCCAGGACAGCTGAAGCACTGCTTCAGATAACTACCTTTCTCCCATTAATTCCAAACTTCCGTGCCACCATCCTGTTGCCTGAACAAAGGCCGAAGGAAGGCTTGTTTACAGCGCTCCCCTGCACTGGGGCAGTCAGCATTCCCGTCTGACACCGGGGCTTCTGGTTTTCAGCTGCTCATCTGTGATCAGCGGAGCTGAAGCTGCTTAGCTGAACGGTGGAAGTGATGAACCAACGCAGGCCAAGATATGAAGATCAGACACACATGACGAGAAGCTCCGGATGAAAGCAAAAACTTAACTGCAAAGCATTAGTGCTGACAGGGAAAAAAAGACCCCACAACACACGGGGAAGCAGCAACTCCCAAGCCTGCCAGCTTTTCTTCGCCACATCTGACATAAACTATCTGATTTACATACACACGTCTTTCCAAGCAGGGTTTTGCAGAAGACAAACTTCTTGCAAGTTCCATTACACCTTCCAACTCCCTCAAATTTCCAAAGTCACAGGGAGAGCATCCTAAAGGGGAAACCAAATTTATTTGATGTCTAAGATGAAATTTAGTTATCTCAAATTTCCAGCACATTAACTCCTCCTGACATTTGGCGCTCCACCTCATTCTTCATCAACTGCAAATGCCCTTTATCAGACCTTTTCTCATGGTACATGAAGCAGAAAAGGCTTGTCCATTTGTCTAGAGTGGCAGCACTCTTTTTTCCAGCCACTGGAAGATGGAAACGCCACAGCGCCAGCTGAAAAACAAGGAACTTGCTGTTCTGCACTTGGTCCAGGGTAAACGTAGTGCAATGAACAGACGTGAATTTGCCATAAACTGCCTTTGGGTCCCTAAGTGTATTTTGGGAGTAAACTAACAGTCACGCTTCCCAAGTTCCACCTTTTCGACTGACTTTGAACAGCACACATTGTACCTGCCCACCTTGAAATTAGGTATATTTTCCAATTAAGGGAAAAAGGCAAAACTTAAGATTTGTGAACAGTGCTATGGTGTGATTTCAGCTCAAGCAACTCTAGCACAGCAACTCAGTCCTGTTTCAGGAGAGCTAACCCCCGAGACCTCAGCAGTCCCAAATCCTTTATTCTAGTCCTAACACTACCCAGTGCTGTTCCGCGCTGAGAACAGGCAGCAACCTCCCATTCAGGATTTCAAACTTCCGTTCAAGATGCCTGTCAATTCTGGTCTCAACTGTACCGTTCATCACTTCTTCCTGCAATTTCACACAGTCCTGCCAACAGCAAGATTGCCAGGAGAGAGACACAGGCAGATGGAAGCTTCTGAAGCAGAAAGGCACCACCAAGGAAATGAAAGCGGGAGGCTCTGACAAGCAGCGTTATGGAGCAATGACAGCTGGTGAAACACTGAGCAATATGTAAGTGGTCTGCTTTATTAAAATCCACTCCAGATACAGCATAAGCCAACGAAACAGATGCAAAAAATTAAACAGATTTGATCTTATTAATGGTGTAGGCTGTTTCAACAGTAATGGAAAAATACTGTAAATTCCCTTTTTGAAAGGATTCCAGTACATCAGAGGTCTTCACTCACCTCTCTTCATGTTAGCAGTGACCGATAACAGAGTTAATGCAAGAGGAGCTCTACCAGAAATTCATCAACATCACACAAGAGGGGTCTTTTTTCAAAAAAACGAAGGTAAACTGAAATATCATTTATGAAATACTGCAAAAAAAGCTCCTCAGTGGTTTCACACAGGACAACTTTTGGTGTATGGTCAAAAGCAAAAGCAGCTGCAAAATGAAGTCACATATGACTAGCTTTATGGCATGACATTCATTAAGAGCTAGCTTTCCGGCTTGTTGATCTGGTTTTAATTTGAGACAGATAGAAGGAAATGCATCTTTGAAAGGCAATTACCGTTATAAATGCCGTAAGAGAATCAGTTACGTGATGCTAGCAAGGATCTGCATTTGCCAAACGACGCTCATCTGAATTAGGAGGAGGGAAGGTCGGTTTTGTTCTGCTGCCTTCCTCTCCACCTCCGCGTTCCCTCACTCACTTTCAGCATGAGCAACAAAAATTTTCCTCCCATCCCTCTCCCCAAGTTATTTACCCTTTTCAATAACCCCGCTAGAAAAAGTAAGCTTTTATTTAGATGTCAGATTCAGCAATACCACTGCAGAGGTGACCAAACCCAAAGCGAATACCTTAACAAAACCCAAACAGATGCTAATCTCGATTTGCTTCCACTCCAGCCTACGCGTAACGCTCAGCGATTTGGTGTGAATTTGCTTGACTCCATACAAAACGTTCCACATACATCTCGTAATTTCAGCTGCCTGTGCCAGTACGCTACAGACACTGGCACTAAAATCGATCATAAGCAGCTCGAACTGACACAGCTATAATGAAATCAGTTAATTCGTGTTCGTAATTAGCTTAAACTAGAGCAACACCTGCACACAGGACAGGTGCAATGTGGTGTGGCTAGGTGGAAAATCATTTAGATAAATATATTCCATCGGAAGTTGTGTCATTCCAGCAGCGCTGAGGCAGGCAGCGCGCAGTCAGGGCCTGAAGAACAAAAAGCATCAAGGTAGTTGTCAGCTGCCACATTTTGGCTGTACGTTTTCAAATGTGTTCCCTGTTTTCTGGTGATTTTAGAGGCAAAGCTCGCTAAGCACGCTCAGAAGTGGCTGCAGACGACCAGAACAGGAGGTAAAGTCAGCACAAACTGAAAAACACGCGATAGTTGGTTTCAGTGCTGGAGCCCGTTGTGATTTTCTCTCTCTTCCGTATCGAGCAGCCACAATCAACACTGCTTTCGAATGGCCAACGTACAACCGCTTGGGCCTGGTTTTCAGAAGTCCCACAGACTAACCTCTTTATTCTGAAACAGTTGTAAGAGATTAGCATCTCTGAAGAATCACATCTAAATCACCTCAAAACCAGAGACCCCTGAGGGGGGGCTGTGGGGAGGGCGGATGATGACAACACAAATCCAAATCCAAGAGTTTTGACTTGTCACATACAGTTTGAAAAAACCACACACCAAAATCTCCGCTCCAGGGTGAAACCTGTTTCCACACTTGGAGAGCTAAATATAGAAATGAAATATATAACTAAGATAAAAAGAAAAATCAAACTTCCACAAGAAATACTCTCCATGCAATGAACCACAGCACCACAGCCTGCAAAAGTCACTTACTTTTCTCCGAGAGTCACCCGGAGGCTGCTCTGGAGTAAAGAAATTAATTGTTCACCACGTTGTGTTCAACAGATACCCATTAACAATACAGTTGGAAAACTGAGTCAGTAACCCCGCATGATACTTTCTGATACCAAATATATACACTAACTTTTATTTCTTAAGGCAGAGGCATTTAACTTACACATAAGGTTGCAGCACTAAAATATTCAAACTGTGGTATAATTATGGGAATTAAAAATATTCAAAGTTCTACTGTTTATATGTTTTTTATATTCAGTATAAATGTAAGGTGACTTTTTTATTATACCTCTAAACACATTAAAAATAACCTACCTACTTCACTTAAATACAGAAGAAACTATCTAAAGTTTATTTAATGTAGTGAAAATTCTTCCACTCCACCTGGGAGCTCAAGACCCAGACATCCTTCCTACGCTCTGCTGGCTTGCCATGTCACTGGTAAGGGATTCTGCATCCTGCAGGCACACTGAGGAGCTACCATCAGAGTTTCAGAAGCCATTTTGCCTCGGAAAACTGTTATTAACCTTCCCAACCCCTAAATTTATCTTTTGCATACGAAAAAAAAAGTGGTTATGCTAAAAACCACAGAATGCAGGGTCTGAAAATAGTACTGCCATCAGCAGGAATTGATTTCCAAATAACTTGCTAGCTCGTGGACACCTCCATATTAACTTTATACCATTAGCCAGCTTGAATAACCCCATCTAGTGCTACAACCAGACTTAGTCATCTCTCCTACTGTTAACATACATATTTACAACCCAATTAACAGACCTCGCGGCTAAAACAAAACACTTCTAACACTGTCACCTAATGAGAGGAAAACTTACCTCCAAACAGTTCGAACTCTCTCAAGCCCTCAACAATGAACTTTTCAGACACCCACCGCTGAAAGAAAAAAAAAATCCCCCAGATAATTAATTACTCCAGCTAGAGACAAGTTTCTTTACCACTCTCTCCCCCTCCCAGAAAAAAAAAAGGAGAGAATCACGATATTTCAAGGCTTCTACCGTGTCCTGAAACCAATTAGCTGCAACGGCAGTTACATCCTTACTCTGGACAAGGATATTCTCTCCTCTCAGCACTACCATGGCGTGCACCCAGCAACCACGCGGGAGCTACCGCTTTCCTGACCAGCACGCGTTTGCAATAAAGTTCACTAACTTTACATCATTTTAAATTTAATTTAAATAATTTTAAATTGAAAGCGAGTAGATTGAGATGGGCCATCAGGAAGGAATTCTTCCCAGAGAGGGTGGGGGGCACTGGGACAGGTTGCCCAGAGAAGCTGTGGGTGCCCCATCCCTGGCAGTGTCCAAGGCCAGGCTGGATGAGGCTTGGAGCAACCTGGGCTAGTGGAGGGTGTCCCTGCCCGTGGCAGGGGGTGGGGCTGGGGGGGCTTTAAGGTCCCTTCCAACCCAAACCACCCTGTGATTCAAATAAGAACTACACATGCACATACAGCAAACACAATAAGCATGCTACAACTCCACTATACAGGCAAGTAAAAGTTGTTTCTTTGGATGTAACAGGTGTAAAAAAAGCTTCAGCTATATACGAGTGGATGTCTTGGATCTATCGACTAAAGGGAAAACTAGAACATAAGTAGTTTTAAGATGCTGTTCTCATGCTGAATTCATGCTTAAAATTCACAGCAAGCGTTAGGTTGTGCACAGAAAAGTTTCTAGACTCTATTCATCTTTGTGATTCAAAGAAAAACATACACACGTGCACAGGTAACACACACCAGAACATGCATTTTTAGGCTTGCAGAGCGTTGGCCGTGAAGTTAACGTTACACAAACGCTCTAAGGTTAGAGTTTGACCATTAGGTAAAATAACTGAAAAAACGGCTTATGTGGGTCAGCGCGAGGGAAGCCTGTCCTAGAAAGCACCAACGAGGTGACGACCACTCACAACTCGCAACACAATACCATTTTAAGCCCTTTAAAGGTGGTTTTCTCGCATGAACTCCCTCAGGTTAAAACGCAGGGTTAAACAAAGCTGCCGTGTTTAGCTTTCCACCAAGCTTCGGCAAAACCCGCAAACCCAACCCGTCACCAAGGAGACACGGGTGTGCCAGCCAGACCCCAGCGGGGTATTTTTCCGGCTGGCCCCCGGCCCCGCCCGCCCCCAGCACCTCTGCACGGGACTTCACGGTGCTTTCCAGGAGGCCGCCCGCCGCAGCTCCTCTGCACAAGCGCAAGGCAGGCTCTACCGACACGCCGGCGTCTGAGGGAGGCTGGAAGGCGTTCAACACTCACCCTAATCCGCTCGGGTTTACTTACAAGAAAAGACATGGAATCCGCGTTTGTGTTACCGCGCGCAGCTCGTGAAAGGACGGGCGACCTGCAGGCACAACAGCGGGTCACCGCCTCACCCGGGGCCCGGCAGCGCCAGCCGCGAGGGCCCTACCGGAGCGCGGCCGACCGGCGAGCACCGGGCCCTGGGTGATCCCGCGGGGCAGCGACACCCCCCCCCCCCCCCCCGCCGCTCAGGCCCCTCACCCGCTCCTCAGGCTGCGGCCGCCGCTTACCGGCAGGAGACGCTGCGCGTGTGACGTCAGCACGCCGCCACGTGACGCGGGCGCTCGCAGGTGGCGGCGCCGGCGTGACGTCGCCTCTGAAGCTCCCGCGCGCCCGAGCGGCGGGAAGCGGCCGGCGCCATATTGGCTCCCTCAGAAAGCGGCCGAGGCTGCGCCCCCCGCGGGCCGCCCGTCGCTCACTAGAGCCATTTGGCTCTCCCGTTGTGATGTTTACAGGAGATTAAAGGTTAGAACCTTCTTGCGCAGGCCGTAAGTGCCAGGGTCACCAAGGAAGACTGGCACCAGTTCATTTGTTCTCCTCAGGTGGGGGGCACACACCCTACCCACCCTCAGTGCTGGCCCAGGGCTTGCGTGGCCCCATTCTTATATGCAGGGGGCAAATCCTCCACTTCCACCTGCACCTGGGGAGAGGCACCTTCCTCCGGCTACCGGTACTCCCCCAGCAACCACAGCCCTCACAGGGGGCAGCTCTGGGTGGCCATAATCACCGAAATCCCAGCAGAGAGAACACCAGCTGCTGCGTGTTCAAGAAATGTACGCTGAAACCTCCCCAGGACAAACGAGGCTGTGAGATTCTACTAGGTGAAAAGAACAGGGAAGCCAGCCAAGTACAGTAGGCAGGTGGAGTGTTTCAATTGTATTTTACTTTTCATTAGATTGTTCATTTGAATGTTCATATTACAAAATTAGCTGCCATGGCCCACCAGTGTACGGGCCTTAGGAGAGCTGTCCACTTCCTCAAAAGAGCACAAACTAGTATTTCCTTCCAAAGAACTTTGTGAAACAATACCGTATTAATCTTTAAAGCTAAATAGTGCTAAAATTTCACATCATCTGCATTACTTTTGGTTTTAAATAATTTTACCAACCATTATAAAATTAATGTATTTGCATGTATCAGGTTACAGACATTTGCATTTAAATCAGCGTGACGTATCCCATGCTGGAACAAGAATCGCTGTTTCAGCAGCGGCTCATTCTTATTGCCTCAGAACCAAGTTTGCACAAAGTATCGAACAAGAAAATGCAAGACATTGTTTCCCCCACAAAACTGGTACAAGTCTGTTACAAGCAACAACAAAATGCCTTCTAGACAGGAAGCATTTATGAAATGCAGAGCGCTCTCAGTCAGCGAAGTGCTTGCACAGGGGCACCCACTTCATCCTCCCCGTTTACCTTCAACAACCTGGAGTGATCGTTTACCAGATGAGGATAGGCATCCTCCGAAACTTTTTTACTTGCTTGGGGAATTTGGCAATTGCAGATGCTTCACTGACTCTAGCTTCTGGCTGAAGGGAACTAGGCAGCAGCTGCTGAGATCAGGAGAAAAGTTTTTGAGGCAAACTTGTACAGTTAAAAATATTCAAGGAAAGCTAGTTGAAGCTGCTAACTCACCATGCACTCACTCCTGCAGAAACACCACACTGACATGACAGACTTCACATTGTATTAAGCTTGCAGCATTCAAAACCACAAGTAGGAAACTGTTTGTGTATTCCACTCCCTCTATCTAACCCATCTATGTTTTACACATATGCCAATCATGCCCACAGGTGACCTAATACTGTTTCAGTCCCTAGTTTGTTAAAAAAGAGAAAATAATCATTTCTATTCTACTGGGCTCAAATCCCTGAAGAATCCATACGGTGTATGGAAAGCTCTAAGTTTTGTGCCTTTACAAGCTTGATGCAAATAAACGCACAGTAAATGTTTATTGTGCAGTTTTCTTCCCCTTCCCTCCCAACAACTAAAACCAAAGTTTAAAACCAAAGCATGAATATGTTACCAGCACACGTGGACAGGTTTACAATCCTCTGATTTTAAAGAACAAATGACAAAGAGCATTCAAGAATATTGCAATGTGGTTTTTTTAAACAGACAAGTAGCAAAAGTTTGTATCACCTGGAATAAAACTGCCGAGACAAAGCTCTCTACATATACCTGCATGTTGCTGTAATACTTAAGTAAGTCACACCGATGCAAGGAACATTTCTCTTGATGGCTGCTAGTGTTCAAAGAAGTGTAGGACTATGGAGTTAAGTAGTGCTCCGTACCCTGTGAATTAAAACTCTGCAGGCGGCACTGAGACGCTTCTCACATAGCTTTCACTTTGATTTGCTTCATCTTCATCTGCTTCTTCTCGAGTTTCTTCTGCTCACGCCGCAAAGCAGCTTCCTGTAGGCAAGGCCAGAAATCTGCATGAGTATCGGTGAGCTATTCAACGAGCAAGCTGACCATTACAGAAATCAAAACAAAAAAGACCTCCAGTGCTTGCGTTCACATCTCTAACCACGTGAGCTGGCCCCTCACCGGGAGCCCTCGCATGCTTCAGAAAGCAAGAGTGTATACCCTGACAGCTGTCTGCCTTCCAGCCAGTAAGAAATCAAAGTTGGCCCTGGAGATAGGGTAGAAGTTCACCAGAAGCTTGTAAGAATCTGAAAATCCATCTCACCTCCAGCCGACGCTGTTTTTCAGGATCCTCTTCATTCATGATTCGCTCCTTCTCTGCCCGTTTCTTCTCTTCTCGACGGGACTGGGCAGCCTCCTGTCTTTGCACGTGAGTCAGTTTAAGGAAGTTCTCCTCCACGCGAGCCCTGTTCTTGTCAGCTTTTTGTTTACCCTTTTCACAGGGAAAGCAAACGCAGTTAATACGGATTTCCCCGTGAGCAGGATGCAGTATCTCTGGTGGTCATGAGAAACACAGGGCTCCCAATCAAGGATCCAGCGGTAAAGGTTGCAACGCCATACAATATTCAGAAGACAAAGAACTATACACTACTTACTTCTCTGTTCAGACGGAACTTCTTTGCTTTGTCAATAGAGTAGATAACCATGCTCATCAGAGGCAGCAAAGACTCCATGTCCTTTGGGGAAGTGTTGCCTGAACCAGGCACTGAAATAAAAGGTTTTGGTAATTCAGGGAGGTCGGCAGGAGTTTTCTACTTGCTGTAATGCTCTTTCCTTATTGCTCACACCATTCATGAAAGAAAGATGTTCTTACACTCCTCTTTAGGAAGGACATAACTAAAAGGGGCATTTAGCTTTGGAGATCGCTGACACAGTGACAGGCACTCCCTCCCCCCGCCAAGCCTTCTTAGTTTTGTTAGTACAAACATAAGGGCTGAATTCAGGCTCCGACATTAGCTTCACTTGCAGCTACGGCCTTGAGTTTTGTTGAGAACTATGGGCCTTTCCTACAATAGACTCCCAACAGCCTGTTTTTATTTCAAATCAGGGTTAACGAAGTAACTCTGTGCAAGCTCAAACCGCAGAGCTTAAAAACAAGCCATCTTCCAGGGATGACCTAATACAACCACCAGCAGAGATGTGAGGATGGACCAAGAGCAGTAACAGCAAGACTGAATCCCCTGCTATCATGACGATATGCCGCTCAGTCCCAGCGTTATTACTGCCTTCTGTTTACTGGTTAATCAATCAACAGACCTGTTACATGCACTGAAGTCATTCATCATATATTTTCTTCCACAGGCAACAGAACTTGGGCACGTGGCTTGCACAAATAATGCACAACACTCCCCCAGATACACATACATATACACTAGTTCTCTTACCGTTAAATGTAAACAAAAGTGTCTTTTTAGTTTCGGGCAGTTTTGTAAGCTGACCCTCCCTGGTAGGAAAGAAGGAAGTGGCTGGAATGAGTGAAGAAAAACACAGGCATACAAAATACCTAGCATTGTCAGGGAAAACCTCGTCAAGAACCAAGAGACTTGCAAACTATTTCAATAAAATAAACAAGATTAAAAGCCAGGCTGTAACCCAAATTTAAGCTTCAAACCATTCAGGTTTCTAAAGTGTTTTACTCAAAAGCACGCAGTGAAAAGGCGTTAAAGTAAACCCATACTAACAGCACCTTCCAACCTGATTGTCGGGGGTCATCTGAGCGCCAAGAAAGCCTGCGTATTTTTAATGACATTCAGTTTCACATATGGCCCATTGTTTATACTAGTACAGATCTTCTATAAATGTCAGTTAGAAAAAAACCCCACCACGTTGTCTAAAGAATCCCCTGCCCCAAACCCCCCAGTATTCTAGCATAAGAAAGTCAGACCTACGTTTCACAGATCCTCCCAAGCTTAGCAATTTCAGTATAAGGCACATGCTGCTGTCTTATAATTAAATCGAAGTATGTTCCTTTTTTTTGGAGGCTAGTTTCAAGTTTCGATATGGATCATTTATTTATATACCTATGAGCATAATACACCCTTGCAAAAACCTACATGGTAATTGAGGTAAAATCAATCACCCACCACTTGGCAATTCTCAATCAGCAGCTAACAGCACCTCATGACTAGGAGGCTTAGAGAAACAGAGAGAGACTGCATCAGTGTATTTCTGAAGCACAGCTGACAATCAACCTGAACAAAAGTACCAAGCGATGGATTGGGCAGCAGAGAAGGGCAAGCAGCCTTGATTTATTTTACACTGCAGAATTTGCTTAAACCTAGTTCTCAGTGCACTCAAACAGCTTCCAAGTTAACACGTTGAGCTTTCCTCCTGCAGCGTTACTTCTTGGCCCTCAAACTCTAACGTGCCGTACAACTTTAGTGGGATTACTCACTTGTTTTCCATGCAGCTGAGTACTCTCTAGCTGCAGGTGTTATCTGAACTGCGTAGCTGCCCAAACTACAGCGTATCCAACACACAAAAATAAACATTAAGGCAATACAGCACCGCGATCTTCTAAACTAATGCAGCATTGCCAGTGTATTTATTCACTTGTTTCACCTTTGCCCCCATTTCTCTGTGTGCATTCCAGCAAGCTTCACACTGCAAACGTGTTTGTCAGCCTCTATTTTGCTTAGTATTACAATAGCTACTGGGAGGAGAGATCTAGCTTTATACGTACTCTTGCATAAGTTTTGGACCGGAGAACTGGTCCGAGAATTGGACGGACTCAATCTTGTCAGCATAGTGCGTGAGGAAATGTATCATCTACAAGAGAAACTGGGGTTAGTTTTTCCCAACACCAATCTACCTGCAGCCTACCCACTCCAATTGGGTTTGCCAAAGTGTCAGAAAATCACTGTGGTCAGCTTGCCACTATGACACTGAAGTTCAAACTGTTAATATTTATTAGCTTTTGCCTCAATGCATGGAATTAACATGAGCAACTGGGGTGTAACACTCTCATTTGGGATTTTCCAATTCACTTGATAAGAGATGTAAACATTGAGGACCTGCAGACACACCATTAACACCCTCCTCCAAACTGGCTGTCGGAGCTAACTGCCAGGCTTTGAAAGGCAGTTTTAAGCCTGCAATTCAGACTACCAGTTGTTATGTAAAAGGAATAAACCCCTTAAGCTTCCTTAGGGTCTTGATTTCTCTAGATGTCACTAGGGCCGTTTGGCTCTCATGATGTCTACAGGAGATAAAAGATTAGAACCTTTTTGCATAGGATATAAGCGCCAGGGTTACCAAGGAACATTGGTACTAATTCATTCACGATTACCTTCGCGTCCATCATTCCCTCTGTGACCTCCCCCATCTCCGACAAGATAGCCAGCGAGTCTGGAAGTCCATATTTTGCACCAGACTTGGGTTTATCACTGCAGAACTCACTCTGTTTCAAAGAGAAAGGAGGAAAGAAATAAAAATAAAACACAAGCTTGTAAGTGTCTGATAAGACTGAGCTGTTCCAGCACTGTGGGACCCCTGAAAGTACCTGGTAAAAACAATAAAAATAGACCACCTCAGCCTGCTTGGGGATATTTCAAGCATAAAGCACAGCATGAAGTATCAATAGTCCTTAAGTTACTATTTCCCTTCAATAGTGAGTACTTGCAGGAAAAAGACAAAACACCTGTAATCTAGCCATGCTGGAATGCTCAGAGTGGATTAAGGCATTTTGTTTATACTGTTTGGTAACAGAACAAAACCAACTGCCATCCTGCCAACCACACTTCAGAGCTAGTACTTGTGACAAGTTATGAGAAATACGATTTGCAAACCACTGCTTGTTATCCCTAGATTCTCTTGCAAGCTTCAGGGCTTGAACATGTGGATGGTCTTAATTTCAGATCATATCAAAGCAGATGACTTAGGCCCAAACCTTCCACATCACGTATCACTAATTAAGTTTAGTTTTCAATCTTTGAAAAAGTCACTCACAAATTAAATGAGGTTAAAGGGACAGTCGTGTATCCTGACGATACTTCAGCCTCCTCCTGAATGAACTCTACACCAAAAGGAAGATGCTTCCAATTGCCTCTTTCCCAGCAGTTCTGACAGCAGCTGGCTAGCACTTCAGATGAAAATGTCTTTTCCCACACACACTAATTCCAACAGATCAGTCACAAATCTTCAGCTTTTCCCCAAAAAATAAGCAATCTACAGATTCGAGGTTCTTATATCCTATTGTTTATCATGTTAGTATTCCCAGCGCCAACACACATACCAGGTCCTGCATCTCTTTCTGAAGTCGCACCAGTGCTTTCCTCGTTCCAACAGCAAACACATAGGTGTCCATGTCTTCATCATTCATTGTTACTTTTATTTGCTGTGGGGCAGAATGTTATTAGCCTTGGTCAGATTTATATGATGTACTCTGCCTTCAGACTACTGGCCAAACAGAGACCGACGTCTGCTGTGAATTCAGTGTTTGTCTGACACTGATTCATAACAACAAAGACTAAGCAAGGCCATACACAGCTGAGATAAAGGTTGTTGATTTAAATTATAGATACATGGAAAGAGTATTCACAGTGCACACAGCCACTGTTCTTCCCAAATGTAACCTCTCTGGGCACAGAGACTCCCCTCACCTCCAAGAGAAAGGGATGGGTAAAAAGTTAACATTACAGGACATAACATCCGTACGCATTAAGCGTCTATGTTCACGCAGACCAAAGAGTCAGAAGAACAACCATTAAGGATTTCAAGACTGTAAGCCCACTTTTTATCAAGATATGAGGCCTTGAAGCACGATTAAGACTGTTCACAAAACCACCCAATAAAACCCACACATAAAACAATTTCCAGTCATCAGCCATTTGCATTTTACATGCAGAAAATAAACCAAATGATTCTTACAGAGTGTTTCAACAGTTACTGAACTGGAAGGTATGGAATAATATAGAAAGACACCTCGCAGGTCACTTGTGTCTGAAGAACAATCAAAAGCAGCAGAGCAGAACCAAAGGAATGCAACGATTTATCACAGCTAATCTAAAGGGCCGAGTACATACCACTTGGTCAGAAGCTGGCCTCATCATGCGCGCAAGAACGTTCAGTAGGTCTTGTCTCTTGAGAAACTAAAAGCACAAGTTTGTAAACACAGAAGACAGCTGAATATACCTAGAATGCAGGACTTGATGGGCAGATAGGAGTGGGGCTCAAGGAAAAAGGGAAGAGTTGTAAGTAGAGGTTTTTCATAGAATAATTTAGCTTTGAAGGGCTCCCTGGAAGTCACCTATACTGCTGTAAAGCAGGCTTACTTTCTGCATTAGCTGAGTTTCTCAGGGCCTTGCACCCTCAAGTTATGAACTGAACCAATGTGTGGGGCTGTTTCATCCCAGGTGCAGGACTTTGTTGTACTTCATGGGAATTCCTGTTTGTCCATTCCTTCAACACACTGAAGTCCCTCTAAACAACAGCTGGGCTCTTCAGCATCCAGTCACCTATGTTTACCCTATGCCTCTGGTTTCTATACTCTTTCTGTAAGCATTCGCTTTTACCTACTTTGGTGGGCAGAATACAGGCCTGTATGGATCTTTAGTCCAACCAGTCTTCCCTTCACGTGTGCATATTCAGAACCCTGTCTGTGAGTGTGAGCAAACGAGTCGAGCTAGGACTCCTTGTTCCTCACACTGGAATGGCAAAGCCTCTAGAACCTGAAAACTGGTGACAGGTAAACAGTTCTACAAAGTTACTCATCCTGACCTTTAGCTGGATGAGCATTCCTTCACAGCACACCCTTCCAGAGCACCACAAGTTATAGATGTGCTCATTTTCTTGATTTAGTTTCCCAGTGCTTGTAGCTTCTTTATTAGTGCCATCATCCCCTGAAAAAAACACAACAGTGAGACAACTGCAGTCTAAAACCCACAAATTTAAAACACTGAAGTTCATCAGTAGGCTTAGAGCTCCGTTCTTCCTGGATTATTTCAGTATCACTGAAGTTTCTGAATAATTTATACTACACCACCATAACCTTAATGTCAGCACCAGAAGACTGACACACAGAGCTGCCCTTAGCGCTATCTCGCGTCAGCGCAGAAAACGTTACTCTTCTCTACAGCCTACAGGCAGGTCTAAAACCATCTTGGGACCCCAGGCATTGTGGCACTCACCCACAAGAGCAAAGTTACTTTCCAGCAGCTCCCTGTGAGTATTGAACCACGCATGAGCCAGACGGTTGTTTTTGTTCTTCCCAATGATGTAATTCATGATGTAAGCAAGAAGACCTGTTACCATCAGGATCTCCATGTAATAACTCTCCCAGCTGTTCTGAAGGTGAGCAGGGACCTACAGTAAGTGGAGATTGGGTTTATATATCGAGTGAGTGGATTCCATATATACAAACAATTTGAAAGACCCTGTGTACTGGAGAAGCTTCACCCCAAACACAGCAATAAGCCTCACAAAGGTGACAGGACAGAGCTAAGCCTCAATAATGCATTTGGCTCTACTGGGACACAGTAATCATGCAGGAAACAACTGATAGTCGTGTTCCCAAAAGACCTGGCTGAGACAAACAAAAAAACTTCTCTCTTCCAAGCAAGCCTGTGCTAGCATATATCCTTCAGAGTAGTCAACAGCCCAGCATTTCAACCCACTGATTACTTGAGCTTGATGTCGCGCCCATCACAGCATCACCTCATCATCATGCAACTTCTGTTGAAATCTGAAGTAATACCCAATGTCCAGGGGCATTTTCAAGACACCACCAAGAGCCACAAACTGCATGGGGAGCAGGGAATCCCACCCGGCCGTGCCAGCTTCAAAGAAAGATTAGCCACTCTGCTACCCCTGTATCACCCTGCAGTCATAATAGTACCCAAATCTTAATTTTCACTACCAAGGTCAGCCATAATACTTAAAAAAAGATCTTAGGGATAATAAAAATGCAGGCCTCAAGCACCTGACTGTTCTATAAAAGACTCTCGTGGGAGGCAAGAAGAAGATGATACAGGATAGACAGAGACTGGCTTCAAAAACCAGGAGTCTGTTTCTAATGGAAACTCCAGCCACAGACAAGCTAAAAATACAATACTGTAAGCATATCAGTATTGCAACCTCTTTATGTGTTGACAAAGCGCCCAGGCATTCCGGGATGTATGGTTTCTCTCTGGATTAAATAAGCATCATCAGTAGCTCCTCCACTTCCCCCATAGTCATATGGGTAAAAGAAGCTAAGTCATAAAATGCTTTGATCAAATCTCTGTTTCAAAAGGTCTCTTCAGTGAAGAATTCCCTGATCTATACTCCAATTACAGGTGTCAGTTTGAATACAGAATACAGCATTGATCCAAGGATGTGAGTCGTAGCAGCTTAAAATAGAGATCAACAGACCAAAGGCACCTGTCCTGGAAGCGTTACTTCAAGAGCTGCTATTTAAAGTAGCATAAACCAACGCAGAAGAGCATGGAATTGGAAGCTGGCACCCCTGGATCATATTCTGCTGCTACCCTGTTGTGTTATTTCACGTATTTCTTGTCTCCACACTTCTTCCCATTCCTGCACTGGCTCTTGTTAATTCAAATAGCAAATTCTTTAGGACAGATTCTCTTTTATGTGTACCCCAACGAGATTATTGGCATACTGCCTTAAAAAATAAGTGGTGAAACACCAAAGCGAAAGCAGATCATTTATACCTACATTAACTATTGTTATGGGGTCTTTATTTTTGCTAGGAGATGCATCTGGTTTCTCTTCATAGCCTTCAAACTCCTCATCATCATACGGTTCACTCTCAGTATCACCTTCCTAAAGGACATCACAAACAGCATGAAAATCCAAAGCCTGGTAAGCAAAATCCAAAAAGGTGAGAAGGAAAGGTGTAGAGATACTGTTAGGAAACACACAGAGGGGGGAGATGAGGCATTACCTGTGCATCTGCATCATCAAAGTCTTCCTGATTCTCATCCTGACCCTCAAGCTCTACAGTGGCTTCTTCTTCATCATCCTCCGTAGTGATGATCCTCTGAGGAGACTCTGTGACTGCATCTTCATTAATATCTTCAAATTCAGCAAAGTCATTATCATCATACTCCATAATATCCTCTCCATCCTCAAATTCATCATACTTTGCCAAAGAAAAACTCCATGGGATCAACAGGACAGCAACAAAAAGATGTAAATTCTTCATTTTCACTGGAAAAAAATAAATTGAACATTGAAAAAATCCTTATCAATTCCATTACATCACACCTCCAGTAAAGCCCAACTTCCACGAACAACTGACAACCACTGTCGGGGTCAGATCAGAGAGAAGAATAAACCCCTGCCTGATCTTGCCATCCTCTAAAGGAAGTGAATGCTCTTACACGAAACAAACACTTTGGAGGTGAGGTTCTCGACTCTCTTGCTTGTAGCAGGAGCAGCTGAGCCAGCAGCAAGTTCACATCTGGCAGAGCTGTTCAGAGGAGCAAGTTCTGGAAGCAGAGATGTTCCGCTACAAAACTGGCTCTCCAACAGCATCGCTCAGTCAGGCAGCCTTGCCAGCTCACTTCAAGGACCACACGCTGTGCCTACAGTTGTTATTAATTAGCAATTTGACACAGTCAGAGCAATGAATGTGTAACAGCAGCAGAAAATCTTAAAATGCGCTGAATTCTTTACTTTAAACAGCAATGCTCCGATAGCCTCTGCCAGTTTAAGAGTGCTCATCTTTGATTTTCTTGACTGCATGCTCAGAATCAGGTCCCACAGCATCCCAGCACTAGTTCTGTTCAGAGAGAGACACTTTGTGCTGGAAGCTCTAAAAAAAAAAATTAAAAAATGGCAGGATGGATGTTGCACAGGTCCCCAAAACAACAGTGACCTGGGATTCACAAGGCTGAAGCCCCCTCCCCAGATCTGCCAGAAACCAGCAGACAGTTTGTCAATTCACCTTTTTTTGCCCTCAGCTTCCTATGTCTTTTCTGCTTGAGCCCGAAACAGTCCCAGTCTCTCCCTCGGGCTGTGCATCACCGAGAATTAGACACCACCGAGGTCCCAAGGAAGAGCCTCGCGAGGCAGCAGTAACCCTACTACCGCATTTCACAACAGCTGCATCAGACTTGGCAGCAAGACTCATTTTACTCCCTCCCACAACCAGATCCGAGTGGGAACTTGAATGTTAATGAGACTGCTCTTAAAAACCTGAAATAGAAACCATTTGTTCCAAATTAGACCAGCACTCCTCAGGGTACCACACGCTGGGAACCCGCTGCCAGGAACGACAAGGATGGCTAAAATAAAGGCCTTTGGCAACCACTTCTCATTCTAGCAAAAACCTGAACACGTTCCCAAGAACGTTAAACAAGATGGGAAGGACAGCACGGGAGAGGCCAGGAATTCAGCACGCTGGGTACGTCACAATTCTGCGTGAGTTTATAAACAGCAAACCAAACCACTGGTTACTACGGCAGAATTTGCATTCAGAGGTTAAAGACACCAGGACAACAGGGCCACCTGCTCAACCAAACCCCAACAGAGTTTCGAGACAACTGGGCCTTTATCCACTTTCAAAACACCCTCCGAACTCCGCAAAGCCTTACACAAAATAAACTTCCGCAGCCGATTCCAGCGAGACCCTTGAGCTAGAGAAGGGTGAAAACCAGCACGCTCGGCCGTCTCTGCCACGAGGCAGAACAGGTCCAAGCACAAACAACCCCACGAAGCAGAGCATGGGCTGGCAGCCCCTCCACGGTCCACCTGCCATCGACTTGCCCTTGCAAGAGCAGCCGATTCATCCACCGATCTGCGAACCGGCGAGCGGGGAGGCAGCAGGGCCGGGCCGCTGCAGGTCTGGCCCCGCGGTGACCCACCGGCCGGGAACACCCACCGCAGGTGCTGCTCGCCGCCCCGCCGATCCCCCCCGCTCCGGGCACACGCCTCCGCCCCCAGCGGGGCCTTAAGGTCAGCGAGGCTAAAATCAGCTCCCTGCTTCCCCACCGCCCCAGCCCCGCTCTCCTTCCCCTTGCCCCACTCTCGCCCTCCGTGGGGTGCTGAGGACCCCCGGCCCCACAGCCAGCGCCTCCTGCCCCCGCGGGGCACAGCACAGGCCCCGCACGCCCGGTGGCTGCAGGGCCAGGCCGCCCCTCTCGGGGGCACCATGGGGTCGAGGGCGGCCGGTAACAGGGAGTGGGAAAGGGGACGGGGGTGAGGCTCGCCCGGCCGCCACCGGGGAGGCGGGAGCGAGGTGGCCCATCCCCGGCAGGGCTCGGGACTGCCGCCGCGGGACCCGGCCCGGGGCTGCGTTACCTGAGTCACGCGGCGCCGCCGCTGCTTAGGCCCAGCCCTCCGCTCAGCGTCCGCAAGCGACGTAACCTACGTGCTTTGCGTAGCGCGGGGCATGCGCACTGCGAGCTGCCCACAGCGGCCACCCGGGCTGCATGTGCGCAGGGGTGGGGAGCGCAAACATGCGTGGGCAGCGGGCAAAAGAACCCTCGGCCTCGCTGCTGAGGAAGCAGCCGGGTCCGGCACCCCCTGTGTAGCCCCGGAGCTGTCGGCGAGGGCGGTCCGGGACGCTCACGTCTTGCCCGGTTCCACCGCCCTCCTCCAGCGGCTTCATCCGCCGCCATTGCGCATGCTTTGCAGGGCGCGCTGACCTCAGCGCGGCACGCACGCACGTATACACGTTGGTGCGTAAGTACGTCGCGTCTCCACCCCCCCGCCCCGGTAACCGGGGAAGCGGCGGCCGGCGGCTGCGGTGCCCGAGGGGTGAGTGAGGGGGTGCGGGGCCAGGCGGGGTGGGACGGCGCGGAAGCTCCTCCCCCGCCGGCTAGCAGCGACCCCGCAGACGGGCGCTGGCGGGCTCGCGGCCTAGTGCGGGCTCGGGCAGCCTCGGCCTGGCCCGCACAAAGGGCCCGCCCCCGTGCCGGGGCCCCCGCGGGCGGGAAGGGCCGTGAGGCGCCCCGCTACCGGCCCCGCGCAGGGCCCGGTGGGTCACGAGAGTGCGCCGTGGTGAGAGCGAGCTGCGGCGCTCTCCGCTGCGCCCGCCCTGGGGCAGGGGGCTCTCCGCGGTAGCGGCCCCCTGTCGCCTTTCCTGCCCACGGAAGGCCGCTGTCGGTGAGCGGGGGGGTCCCTTCTCTCTTCGCGAACGGGAGCAGGTAAGACGTATTGCTGCGTTTCCCTCAGATCCAGGGAATCCGTACAAAGTGTCCGTGCCTTGGCGTTTCCTCCCTCGCAACGGCACTTAGCCTGCGGGCTCACCTCGTCGCTGCCCTGTAGGAACCCCCTCCCTGGACACTCACTAGTGGGCTCTGTGAGACCGAATGTCGTACTTTTGCAGCTGTATGACTGAATAAAAGACTGATTCTTTTTATTTTTGAGTGATGGGAGGGGGAAAAAAAGTTGCTAAGTACAGTGAGGAAGAATCCTTAAAATCAGGTATGATAACGCGAAAGATTGCTGTGCTGTCAGCAGCAGAAGTGCAAAGCTAAACCCTTCTTCTGTTTGTTGCACGTCTCGATCTCCACATATCTTCAGGTGTGAAAGCTGCAAGGTGTGTCAGTGCAAGTCGGAGAACAGGACATGGGAGTCAGCTGCTAACATGCAGAACGGAGTTTTCCCCGGAGTCTCCTAGTGAGCTCTGGTCTAGACCTGAGATTTATTGAGCAAGCCCCAAGCTGGTAAACGTTCTGCACAGGAAGCAGTAGCAGTATTTACTCTCTGAGTATTCTGAAGTTGTTTCTCCTGCCAGTGAATTCTGATCTCATTGGAGGACTCTCACGGAATGTGAGGATTTATTTCATAAGGCATGTAGCCTTTGGGCCATCTGATTATAATGCTCTTCAACGCAGTGGGTGTCATAATCTTTTGGGCTGCCTTAAAGGTACAACTGACTTGACCGTGCAGGTGAAATAATTAAATTACTCGGAATGGCAAGTGTACATCTTAGTGTACCAGTTGAGTGTTCTCATCATCTAACTTAGAAAACTGAGTTCTGGGCAGGTATGTTACATGGAGTATTTAAAATGTGGTTTGAAAAACGCATATTAGAGAACATATATATGGTGAAAGATGCTTTCTTAAGAAGAGGGGGTTGACTTTTTGGCAGAAGTGTGCCTTGTCTCATAACGGGGCAGTGTTCTGCTTTGGGCATGCTTTTCTAGAGATCTCTGGATTGACTATGGGACTGTATGGACATGCAAAATATGCAGAGTTGACTTTTCATCTCTTGCTCCTCCTGATGTTCAAAGTTCTGGCCTTGGTTTGTTTGTCTTAGATTGCAAAACAGACAAGTCTTAAATATGCTGAAGTAGTCGTTGAGGGACATGATCTGTGTTGGAAGACCACCTCTTTGTTTTATTCTTTTTTCAAATTGTAGATGCATTCACACTTACAGGAAAAGAACAAAGCCCAATCCTTTTTGGGAAACAGATCAAACCCTTGTCAGTCACATTTCCACAAGTCTCTTTATCATGGCTGAAGTAATCCACTTAAAAGAAAAATCGTGACAATTATATGTAACTGCCTAAAGCAGAAAGGGCATTCATTTGTCGTTTGTGGTTTTAACAGATATATTGAGGACATCATGAATTGGAATAAAGGTGGACCTGGTACTAAGAGAGGCTTTGGTTTTGGTGGATTTGCTATAACACCTGGGAAGAAAGAGGAGCCTAAGCTCTCTCAACAATCTCATAGTGCTTTTGGAACAGCCGGTTCTTCTGCTGCATTTGCGAAATCAGGACCTCCTCAGCTGCCTTCTTTCTACAAAATTGGGTCAAAGCGAGCAAATTTTGATGAAGAGAATGCGTAAGTAGGGTTATTTCTTGTGTTTATCTAGCTCTAGATTTTAGTGTTTTAAAGTTTCCAAGGTCAGGGGAAGTATCTGTGACATTTCTGAGGTTTAGTTATTTAGGAAACCCTGCTCAAGGATCAACACCTGAGCAATGCTTTGTGGTGTAACAGAACCCCGGGAGCTTTATGGCAATAGTGTCAAGAAAAACTGAGCTAGTCACCTGCAGGTACTCCCATCCCTGCTTTGCAGCAGACTTCTGGTGTCAGCTGGACTCATTATTTATCCTTTCTCTGGGTGTCAGCCCATCGTGTGTAAAATGAGAATGGATAATACATCCTTGCCTTTAACTATATTTAAAAGGCGGTGAGATACTACAGCAGCCCATGGACAGCTCTCCTTCTCTATCTTTCCCCTCCCTAAGAAAAGATCTCAGCTGAGCCTCAGTCAGCTCAATCTCATTCATGCTGTGGTCTGAACAAGACTTTGCCTGAGGTGGTGTGTTCAGAACTGGAGCCAAGCAGAACAAATTTGAGTGTCTTTTGCACAAGACAACGTTCAGCTCCACATTTCTTTACTAATCCTTCTATTAGCCGCATAAATGCGTTGAGTAGAAGGAAGGTCAGAAAATCATCCTGTATTCACCAGCCTGGGACAGCCGCTCGAGAAGATCAGTTTGATAACATCCGTTTGCCCTACCACCACGTTTGGCTTACAACATGAATAATTGTAAAGAAATAAGTAACTCCACATCTTTCCCTGTGTGCGTACTGACTTGTATTATCCATCTCTGGCTGGGAACCTTGACTCAGAAACCATGTAAGGCAGCATGGTGCTGTAGACTCTCTGCTGACTGGGCCATTGTTTCTTTTCAGGTACTTTGAGGATGAAGAGGAAGATTCCAGCAATGTCGAATTGCCATACATTCCCGCAGAGAATTCCCCAACTCGCCAGCAGTTTCATTCCAAATCAGCAGATTCTGACAGCGATGATGATCCTCTGGAAGCATTCATGGCTGAAGTGGAGGCAAGACTCGGCTCGTGAAATGTTTATTAATTTGTGTGGCCATACTTCTCTCCAGTCAGGAGCAGCAAACGTCACTCATGACTTTGGCAGCTGCATTCACAATGTCGCTTAGCTTTTGGGTTTTATGTCTGATGCTATGTTAATTACAACTCCAAGGTAGATTAGGTGGGGAGAGGGAGCATATGATTTACAGTAGCTTAACTATTTAACTGTCTAGAGCATGTGAAGGCAGTGCAACCAAGAGCTTAGTGTGTCTCTGAATATAAAATTAAGAGTTTGTGCATTTTACACTACCTGAATTGAAATTGTTTTATCTATCCTGGGCTGTTCCTTAGCTGCTGTTCCATTACTAGCTGGATCCTGTCACAGCGGTTTCAGGAGGAATGTGGAGAATGTATTTTTCCAACAACATTGCTGCGAAGTTACAGTACATAAATTTCAAATATATTAGTAGGAGAATTTATTTAGCCTAATGGGGTGTGGGAGGAGAGAAAGTTTAGTCCAAAAAGTATTGTCTCTGTGGCATGATGGCCTAGTAATGTAGGAACATTTTTCCCTTCCATGTCTTATCATCTTGGTTTTTTTAACATGTCATAATTTTGTGACCTGTTAGGATCAAGCTGCTCGAGATATGAAGAGACTTGAAGATAAAGACAAAGAAAAAAAGAACGCTAAGTAAGTTCTCTTTTATAATTCCCATTGTGCTGAGAGAATTCCAATGCATTTTGTTGATGAAGATTGTTCTGTAGACAATATAGGATCTACCTAGTAAGCAGCGTTAACCAGAACATGGTATCCCCCTTAGGTGAAGTTCTGCACAATAAAAATGGAATAATAGGAGGGAAGAATCCATGCAGCATCCTGCCATAAAATGCAACAACACTGAGAGTTCTGTCACGCACAAAGCCTTTCTAGGCCACGCAAATTGGGGCAGCACATTGTGCTACTGTCACCTTCCTTCCTTTCCACATCCTTGCAGCGATCAGGATGGTTTAGTTTAAAATTGCTTTTATGTGACCGGAAGAACGCAGTGCTGCTGTACTGCAGTACTGGAGATTCTTCCAGCCTTGAACTAGGTTGTAAGACATTCCCCGTAAAGCTGATCCATTAGGTACCATGTGACAATTGGGATACTAAATTTGGAGTTTACAAACAGTTTACATTTTTGCAGCTTATCTATTTTGACCAAGGAAAATAATGATGCTGTCAATTCTCAATATAAATGTGAGATACACTGGTAGAACTTGCATTGCATGGGGTTGATCCGATTATACATGGTCCTGAAACAGAACACCGGATCCAAATCGCCACCTGGGGAAGTTCTGAACTGGATTTGCACTTCCTGGCTCATATTCCTCTTCAGTTATGGGACTTCCATAGCATCGAGAGCTTAGACCAGGATGATCTTTGATGTGGCTTCTGCTGGGAAGATGGAGTCCTGATCCTTTCAGTCTCATTAATACAAGTATAAAGAAGTCTTTGCAGGGTCGCTGCTATGGTTGGCACCAAATATGAAAACTCCATGGGTTGGGATTATAAATGTTACCGAGTTGTTAGTGTTGTGTCTTCCACTAAATATGGAGCTCAGCACTAATCAAAAGTATGGAGCTGAGTATGTGGAACACTTGCAGGGAAGTTTTTTTTCTCCGCTTGTTTTTCCAGGGGTATTCGAGATGACATTGAAGAGGAAGATGACCAAGTGAGTTCCTATGCAGTCTTTCTATCTTCTTTTTTCTTGGTGTTTTGTTTTGGTTTTTTTTATCTTCCCTTCCCAACTAGGTAACTACTAGGTACAAACAAAACTCCAGTATTGTGTGCAGTATCCGGACACTTCAGCAGGAAGCTCTAGTGGTTACCCTGCTGTCTCCACCCTTCTAGGTGTTTCAATTAAAAAAAAGAAGAATATTAGGAAGCAATTATTTTGTACCCTGTTTAAGAAGATTTTTTTCAGTCAATTTGAGCTTCAACTTCCTGTACGGGTTTTTCAGTATCTGAGGGTCTCATCAAATTTGAAATAGCAGAATCTACTAACATGGAGCACCAGCGAGCGGCTGTTGAACTGTGGAGGCCATTTGCAGTGAAGTTTTGGGTCTGTTAAGGGCAAGAAGCAGGCTTTTTGCTCTTCATTTTCAGAGGAACTCCAGTTCTGATTGAGGATTATTGGCACCACAGAAGTAATAAACAAAGAGGAAAGCCTTCATTTCAAAATGTACCTTACTGCTAAGCTGTAATTAGTAACTATTGTGTTACGCGCAGTCGTGCAGAGCATGGGAGGGTTGTCTGCCCTCTAGGCTGTTACTTCCCGTTTGGTGAGCGTAGCTGTGCTAAAGCTTGTGCACTTGGAGACAGCTGCTGTTCAGGTGTACTGGATAATGATCTGTGTGACTGAGTGATAATTGGCCATGCACATGAAGAAGCCAGGTGATTATCTACAGTTATTTGTAATTGAACCTTGCTTTAAAAATCTGACCTTAAGTATTTGCTTGAAAGTCAAGTGAGACTGGTGTTTTCTCCATGAGAATGGCTGGATGTGGCAGTGAGAGTCTGACACACGTTTGTGAGCTGTAAGGATGGCATGTGACAGTGGTGACAGCGACTTCTGAGTTGGGCTTGTGTTGGACTCTTCGGAAATAGTCTCCTTCCCGTTTACTGTTGACTCTTTCAGTGAAAAACAGGTATATTTTAATTTCATAGAGTCTCGTTAGGGGAAGTGGAGCAACTATTTTTGGCACAGTGTGTTTATAGGAATGTAAACATCATATGCTTGGCAACATTGTGTTCTTTATTTAAAACCTGCAGCGTTTGTACGTGTTCATGTGGACGTAGGAATAGATTCTCTGTTGTTAAAGCATAACAAGTCTTGATAGAAGGAGTTCTTAAGCAGACATGTAAGAAGTTGTTTGGATTTTAAAGGCATTTTGTGGCCTAACTGACACTTTGTTGTTTTCTTCATTTGTATTTACTGTCCTTCTTCTGGGCATAACTGTTGGTATTTAATAAAAGAATGAGTTTCTAGTGAACTTTTTTCCCCTCAATGGTGGGTGTGAAAGCAAACAGCCACCTAGCATATACATCACTTAGACAAATGTAGTAGTGGTTTTACATCCTATTGTATGTGATTCTACCAATCTGTTTTGCTGCAGGAAGCTTATTTTCGCTACATGGCTGAAAACCCCACTGCTGGTGTGGTCCAAGAAGAGGAAGAGGATAACCTGGAGTATGATAGTGATGGGAATCCGATTGCACCGTCCAAAAAGATCATTGATCCGCTTCCACCTATTGACCATTCAGAGGTAGGAAGGAAGTTTATTCCATCCTGTTCTGTCTGAGGCACTATAGAGAGCAGGAGCTGAGCAGATGGAAATATGCCTCTGTCGCTGTGCATTGATGTTGGCAGGTAATATTTCAGTTTTGTGCCACTTGAGTCATACTAAAGATCCTTCAAATGACTTCATATTAAACTAGTGTTCTTGCTGATAATGAGCTTTTTCTCAAAAGGACTGTTTACCTCCAAACCAAGTGTACAGAGAGAGAATCCTGAGTCCTGGACTCACTGAGTAATTTCCCTTGTAGATTGAATATCCACCGTTTGAGAAAAATTTCTATAATGAGCATGAGGAGATCACCAGTCTGCCTCCGCAGCAAGTCGTGGAGTTACGTCATAAGCTGAATCTTCGGGTAAGCGGGTCACAGAACTGTCCTAGTAGGAAGATTTTCACAGGGCACTCCAGCTTTTGCACGCCAAGCCTCTTGGATACCTTCGGTGACTTTGATCTAAGGGAGTTTGGTTTTCCCCAGCAGTTCTTGAAAGTCTTCTCTGGTCTTTGCACAAACCACTCTGGACTGCCAGCTGCAGGTTTGCACTCAGGATAAAGAGCTAGGAACTGAAACTGGAAACTTTCTGTGCAAGAACTAGTTCTTTGTCATTTGTGACGTGTTAGTGTGGCACCTTTCTATGAAGGGAATTATCTGGGGAAGGAGGAGACCAACTATACAAGGAGGTAGATAGAAAGTTTGGTAGCTTATGTTCGTTGACAATTTGTCTAAACATTTATACCTGAAAGTCCTATTTACACAGCGCATCTGGAATTTGCACAGTAAGTTAAATTTATATCTATTCAGAAAATAAAAAGGCATTTTCTGAGGTAGACACTCTCTTTCATTTTTGTACAGATTGCTCTTTTTCTCTTACTGTTCATGAACAAAGATCTGTTTCTGTTTCTAAGGTCTCTGGTGCTGCTCCTCCAAGGCCTGGCAGTAGTTTTGCTCATTTTGGGTTTGATGAGCAACTTATGCATCAAATTAGGAAATCCGAGTATACCCAGCCCACTCCTATACAGTGTCAGGTGAGTGGTGTTACTTTTCTAATGTCTAAAGAGAACTAATAGAACACGTGCAAAGGTTCCTAGTCCATACGAGGATGTGTGCAGATCTGGCTTCCTATATGGAGCTGGCACAGAGAAGAGTAATTTGTTGGGTTTTAGGAAAAGAGATTTGATATTTTTTAAATAGAACGTTACCCATTTTTTTTGTTAAATGACCACTGTAAATAAATCCGTTTCTCTCTTAGTGAAGACTGAAGAACATTAAAGTGGCATCTCTTGCTTATAAAAATGTATGAAAGGTCTTTTTAATGTGTTTTTAGAAATTATAGTAAAAATAACCATAGCAGTAGCTGTGTAAAGAGCCCTACGCTGACAGCTTCCTTAAGCAGCTTATATTTTAATGTCTCGTAACTAGAAGAGATATGCAACAAGGCATTTTTTAATTCCTTTGGCAGTTAGAATAATTATTCTGGGAGCTGCACCATTTAACTGGTCATTCCTTGGAGAGCTCTGCAAGCAAAAAGGATTCTACTGCGCATGTATCTTGATTACCCTAAGTAATTAAGGTTATCAATAATGTGATTATAACCGCACCACTTGATGCTTTTCTTGGAGTATAAAAAATGCCATGGCGCTGTGTCCAAGGGATGTGCGCTAGGACCTTAGTCCATACTGTTTGTAAAAAGCTCGTGGTTGGGAGGTCCTCATAGCAGCTGCAGGGATGAACTGAGGACTTCAACACTCGGAACGGTTGCAGGAAGAATAGGCTCAGAGAATTTGGTTTTAGCGTTCTTGAAGCTGGGCAAGATGCATTTGTAGACATGTAAATATACCTTTGGGCTGTTGTACTGTGCCCAAACATTGGATTCATGGAGGACACAAACAGTCATAACATGGTAACTGCTTCCAGCCCTTGAAACAACCTAATACAGATCTGAAACTTGGCAAGAAAATGGTGTAGGCATCGACGTATGTTGCTGTGAGTCCTCTGTAATGTGCTTTCCTCTTATATCTGAGCTTCATGGAATATCCAGCACCTGTGCCATGGTAGGCATAATACACAATTAGAATCTCCTTATTTTTAGGGTGTTCCAGTTGCACTGAGTGGCAGAGATATGATTGGGATAGCTAAGACTGGAAGTGGAAAAACAGCAGCCTTCATCTGGCCGATGCTGATTCACATCATGGATCAAAAGGAGCTTGAACCGGGGGATGGTCCCATTGCAGTGATTGTATGCCCAACCAGAGAGCTTTGCCAACAGGTAGGTGTAAGCATAGGTGTGCCATACAGTGACCTTCTAGAAGATGACAAAATTCTGGGCAGAAATTATCAGAAAACCTCAGTAAACTATTTGAAAAAAACCACGCTGTGCATTAGTAGCGTGCTCCAACATAAGCTCACAGTTCTCTCTTACGCCTGCTATTGTTGAGGGATCATGGCATATCTGAAACAGCTAATGTTTGCACAGTGCTCCCATATTACTCTTAATTAGTAGAGAACGTTGTGGATGCATTGCCACAGCTTGTACGTGTGAAAGGATAGAGCCTGCAGGTTAAATTACAATTGGCTGTCTAAATAGGTTTCCCAAACAAGTTATTGGAAATTATCCACAGGTATTGAAGTATTCAGCCCTGAGGATTTTGTTACTAGCTACAAAGTGGATTTCAGGGCCAGGACTGTATTTGCACAGTTAGGTGTATTTTCTCAGATCTGTTTAATGTAAACTGTGATGGGCTTTGTTTAAAATTCCCAGATCCATTCTGAATGTAAGCGCTTTGGAAAGGCATATAATCTGCGCTCGGTAGCTGTGTATGGAGGAGGCAGCATGTGGGAGCAAGCCAAAGCCCTCCAGGAGGGCGCAGAGATAGTTGTCTGCACACCGGTAAGTACCTGTATGTGCACAGTGTGGGGTTTCTTGTTGCTCACCTGAAGCTGGGACAGACTTTTAATACCATTGGTGATGCAGAATTTGTTCTCTGATCACCGAAATGTGGGTTCTTTGCAGGTTATTAGATGCTGAGAGCAAATACGCTGGGATTGTCTCTCAAAGGAATTTGAAAGAGGTTGGGTGTGATTTCTGATAGGAAGCAGAGAAATGAGCAAGATCTGCTTGAATCAGTGTCAGCTGTGTGCAGTACCAGCTCCTGGTTGCTGCGCCTCAAATTCATGAAGAAAATTCCCAGAATGTCATGAGCTTGAGTGGCATCTGCCTGAGTTGGTGTAGAGCCTGTGTCAGTAACACTGAAAGGTTGAAACGTGGAGTCAGAGTGGGTGTTGGTGCTGAACCAGTAGTGTAAATGGGCACCATTGTCAGCTGGCTTTGCTCACTGCAAAGCTTAGTTATGAACTTGGGCAAAACTGAGCAACTGATGGTTGGAGGAAGTTTTGTTGCGGCTGTATTAGGGTACGAGGCAAGAAAACAAAGCATGAAGAACCCCTGCGCCAAATATTATGGGATTAAATAGCCAGTTCACAATTCAAATTTAATTGTAATGGAGACTAGGATCCCAGCAGTGTTAGCCTAGAAAATCCAGGCCTAACGTTCAGCTTGTCAAGTGTAGTTGATGAGGGTTTCAGGAATCTGCCTCTGTGGCTTGAATCGTGACACTTCTAGAGTGAAGCTTTGAGATGTTTTCTGTTCTAAGTCTCGGGTAAGTGAGGATAAAAAGCAGCTAAGTGCTTGAAGGTTGCATATATTACCATTTCTTCAAACATGCTTTGAAAACTTGGCTTTTTCTTTTTTTTTTAATAGGGTCGTTTAATTGATCATGTGAAAAAGAAAGCTACAAACCTTCAACGAGTCACTTACCTTGTGTTTGATGAAGCTGACAGAATGTTTGATATGGGGTTTGGTATGTAATGCACAAAGCTCACTGTTTTGGAAGGCGGTGGTGTCTGCTTCCCATTTATAACCCCTGTACCTTCATATACTTGAAAATACCATAAGGAAATGCTTCACAGCCGTAAAGTCGTATTTCACAGTCTAACATCTGTTGCTGTAAAGAGGTCAGCAAAGTTCTGCTGGTGATGAAGTTCAAAAGACCCGGATTTTTATCGGAGAGTTGCTGAGTGGGCAGGTCACTCCAGTGCTTTGTTCTGTGCGTACAGACCAGGGGTGTTAGTAGAGCTTCCTGCTCTATTGGGAGAGTTTTGGTCCTTCAGCTCTGGGTGATTTTGAATATGTGCTCAAGCAAAGCGCGTAGCAAAGATCTGACAGTGCTGCAGTACCGCAGGTGGAAGGAGAGAGCTGTAAGGCGTGCAGGGTGCGCACAGACTCAGCTGGGATCTTTGCTTACGCAGCTTCTTGCTGAATGAACTTCCAGCAGTTTCTTCGTACAGCAAAGGAACTTCATTGTGCAGCAAAGAGCACCTGGAAGTCACGGTGTAGCAGTGAATACTGAGGGCGAGGCCGTCATTCATTCTATGGTTATTTGTTAAATAAAGCAACGAAGTTGCATTTTGAGTTATTCCACTAAATAATGAGTGTACAAGGTTTAGAATATTTTCCCTTTCCTTTCCAGAATATCAGGTCAGATCAATTGCAAGCCACGTACGTCCTGACAGACAGAGTAAGTATAAGCACGTTTCAAACGAAGCTCCTGAGAGTCGAAGGAGGCTCTGCTGGGGGCTACCAGGGAAGGATCTGGAATGGAGCCTGGATTTCCTGACACAGCCATGCAAGGAGCGAGAGCCCACTGGTGTTAATTCCTGGTGTGGGCTGTTCGGGGGAGCACTCGGGGCCGTGGTTAAATACCCGTATTTGTTCATCAGACTGTAATCCCTCCACACACCTACTCAGGGAACAGGTGCTTAGCTGAATTAATGTTAGTATGCGTTGAGATCCTCTGTTCTAAGCTGCCATGAGAGAATGCTCGCAGCGGTGCCACTGACTGTCCACATCTCGTCTGAGATGCCATGAAATGTGTTTCCACTTTGAGGGATTAGAGGGCAAGGGGTGACGGGTTTAAACTGAAAGAGCGAGGTTGAGATGGGCCATCAGGAAGGAATTCTTCCCGGAGAGGGTGGGGGGCACTGGGACAGGTTGCCCAGAGAAGCTGTGGGTGCCCCATCCCTGGCAGTGTCCAAGGCCAGGCTGGATGAGGCTGGGAGCAACCTGGGCTAGTGGAGGGTGTCCCTGCCCATGGCAGGGGGGTTGGAACCCGATGATCCTTAAGGTCCCTTCAACCCCAACCATTCTGTGATTCTAATAGCGTGATTAATAATTTTAATTGGAACTGTTAAAACAGACTGTAGCTTCAGATTGCTGACATCTTGTACAGTTGTACAGGTCTGTGTTAAAGAAAGTGTGTCTTTCATGGAGTTCAAATAGTGTTTTTCTTTTAGCCCTCTTGTTCAGTGCCACTTTCCGTAAGAAGATTGAGAAACTGGCTCGAGATATTCTGATTGATCCGATTCGAGTTGTGCAGGGAGACATCGGAGAGGTAATTCCTTACTTCTGAGTCAGTCGGAGAAGTGAACCGTTCTGCTTCTGCTGTCTGAAATTTATGTTAACCTGCAGTAGTCGTCCTTTATGTTTAAGAGTAAATACCTTGTGCCTAACAAAAAATAGCAAGGTTATGGGTTTGGGGTCTTTTTTTAATTTTATTGAGCTTCCTTTCTGCCACCAAATACTCTTGTACTGATGGGAGATTTCATTGAGGAGTGAATCAACATCCATGTAGTGATTGATTATTTTTTATTATTAGGCTGCATTTAATGTGTATATTTTTTGTCTCAAAACTCTAAATAAATTACAGCTTTTGTAATGAAGGATTTGAAAGTTAGGCTGTAGGTTATCCCGAGACTGTGGTGTCTTTCGGCTGGATTACGTGGGAATGTGGGTTCTGTATTTGCCTGACAGTAGCAGCTGAGCTGTTAGCAGATGGGGGTTTAGTAAGAAGTTGATGAAGTGGGCCGATACATACTTGCCGTGAAGAAACTTTGCTTGTAATAGATGAAAACTTGAGAAATTACATAAGGTGCCTTTGGAACATTCTTCTTTTAACCAGTTCTTTGTATTTCTTATTTTTTTTCAATCAGGAATAATTGAATAGTAGAAAAGGATAATCCCTTTATAACAAAAAAATTAATGGTTACCTGAAGCCTCTTCTTTCTGGGAAAATGTTTTTCCTACACACTGCTTAAGAAAAGAAGCACTTTGCCTAGCTCAATCACAAGGTTTCTGTTCTTCGATCTAAATTATTACTTTACTGTGAGAGCATCTTCCTTGAAATCACTAATATTTAAATGTGTAAAAAGTAACATTTTCGGAGGAACTTGCAGGTAGTGCTGTGCGCTCCACTGCCCTGTTACTACGTTCGATACAGAGTGTATAGGAGGGTTTATACCTCCCCTCTTCCTGACTCAGGACACCTGACAGCTCACAGGGGTACTCCCTCTGGTCACCATGTGACTCTTACTGATGAGCATCCTCTCCCCCCACACCCTGCTCTTGCACAGTCTATTTTAGGTGTTAGGTGTTTAGCATCTGTCGAAGAGCATTGAAATCAGTAGGGTGCTAAACTGCTTCTGTCAGGCAGCCCTCAGGAAGGAGTAGCTTGTTTAACTCCTGCCTTTTCTGCAGTGTGAAGATAAAGCCATCAACAGTTTGACAAAGCTGAAGCCTCTTTCAAAGGAGAATTTTGGTCCCTCTCTTCTCACACCTAGTTTAATTTCTTCATTTTATTCTGCCGTGTTTACCATACTGTCCTTTCTGTCCTGCCTTATTGTTCATCTTGTTTCTCCCCTTAGGCAAATGAAGATGTAACTCAGATTGTGGAGATTTTCCCCTCCGGCCCTAGCAAATGGAACTGGCTGACTCGACGCCTCGTGGAGTTCACATCTTCTGGGAGCGTCCTCCTGTTTGTCACCAAGAAGGCGAATGCGGAAGAGTTGGCCAATAACCTTAAGCAGGAGGATCATAATCTGGGGCTGCTTCATGGTGACATGGACCAGAGTGAGAGGAATAAAGTCATTTCGGAATTTAAGAAAAAGGGGATCCCGATACTGGTAGCTACTGATGTGGCAGGTATGTGACATTCTAAGGAACAGCAGCTCATACAAGTTGTGGGTGTCAACAGAAAGGCTAACACCTTTCGGTGGGAGGCAGCAAGGTTGGCTTCTGCACCTGCTGGGCACTGTTCCAGATGTCTTCCAGAAGTACACAGTGTTAGCAAGGGGGTTTGTGTTTTAAAATCTTCCAATGGTCTTTAAATTAGTTTGGATTTTTTTTTTAATATAGAGAAAGAAAATAAGCTGTTTCTTAAGGAAGTAGTTGCTGTTCGTTAAGCAGCTGATACATTATGCATGCTTAAATGAAGAGCAAATGGAAACATGGAAGCATTCACTAGAACAGCTTTTGCACCCAGATGTTTAGCTGAACAAAGAGTGAATCATAGAATCATGGAATGGTTTGGGTGGGAAGGGACCTTAAATCCCACCCAGTCGCACCCCCTGCGACTAGACCCCTCCACTAGCCCAGGTTGCTCCAAGCCTCTTCCAGCCTGGCCTTGGGCACTCCCAGGGATGGGGCACCCACAGCTGCTCTGGGCAACCTGTCCCAGTGCCCCCCACCCTCTCTGGGAAGAATTCCTTCCTGATGGCCCATCTCAATCTCCCTATTTCAGTTTAGACCCAGTAACCCTTGTCCTGTCACTCCCTGCCCTTGGAAAAAGTCCCCCCCAGGTTCCTTTCAGTGTCCTGTAATAAAGCCCTCTCTCTTCCTTGGAAGAAGTAATTTAAAGAGATCTTTTCCATCTCCAGTCCTGGGGGAACGGTGTAACTCAGACTGCTGTTAGAGAAGATACTGCTGCACTGAGTTTTAGCCTACCGAGTGTCACAACTCGGGTGTGTTCCTTTTGGAAACTCCTGTTTGCTGGAGCAGAATGAAGCGATGTGCTAGTATGATCGGGATTGCTTTGAGTTAACTCAGGATGATCACGCTTACCACTGTGTTGTTCTTTATCGCAGCTCGTGGGTTGGATATTCCTTCCATCAAGACCGTCATCAACTACGACGTGGCTCGGGACATAGACACGCACACCCACAGAATTGGCCGTACTGGCAGAGCAGGCGAGAAGGGAGTTGCCTACACTCTGCTGACTCCCAAAGACAGTAACTTCGCCGGGGATCTTGTCAGAAATCTGGAAGGTGCTAATCAACATGTTTCCAAAGAGCTGTTGGATCTAGCAATGCAGGTACGAACAAGCAACACTCGCTTGAGTCGAGGAAGGCTCCTTCCATGATTAGGTCAAAATCAGGAGCTTGGGGCCTTGTTTCTGGCTCCATCGTGTGTTCACAGTGAGCTGTTGGCAATCTATACTCTGTAAGTGGGCTTTCTAGTTGTTTTAGTGGCCTTTGGAAGAATCCAGGAAGACATGAGGATTTTAGAATGCAGGATGCAGTCTGGTCTAGAGTCGGGCTCTGCCTAGGCTATTAGAAGCTGTAACGTGGCCGATGCCAGCAGAGCGCTCCACTCCACTATCTCTTCTCAGCCAGATTTTCAATATGCATTTACGGCAGGCGCCTGGGAAATGCAGCTTAGTTGAAAGCTAAACTAGAAAATAATTACAAGGACGTTCGCTCTGTGAAACGGTTGCTGCTTTATCATCTACCTGCTTGGCAGTGCCGTCTGCCAGCCCTGCTATATATAGCTGTGACGGATAGCTGAAGCAATTGTGCTTGCGCCACTGCGTTCATCAGCTCTTTAACGTCTTGTCTTTTGCTGCCCGTGTAGCTGCGAGAGAGCAAAGTCTTCGTGGTAATTCCCAAGGTCAGAGATGGATTAGCGTGCTTGTGGCTTCATTGCCAAGCAGCTGGACACTAGCTGCTACAAGTAAATATTTTTTCCAAGGTACAGAGGCAGCATTTTCTGAAGGGACAGAATTTGTGAGGAGAGTGTAGAGCTGAATGGCTTGGCTTACTGGCTTCTTCAGATTTGAAGAAACTATAGGGCCTAAGAAGAGGTGCAGCCAATGGTTAGTTAAAAGCCTGGTAACAGGAGGTCGGGTTGGGCTGCCGTTGCCTGGCCACTGCTTGTTGCAGGAACTTTTGCTGACTGAACCTCATGTCTCCTTAGCTGGGCAGCGGGCTAAATTGATAAAACCCAAGCAGGAGCAAGTGCAGAGCTCCCAGGTGAAGGGCGTCAGCATTTATTCTTGGGTTTATTAGAATGCAGAGCCCCAAAACTTTAACATGCATCAAAGTTCAGGACAAAGGGTGAGTTTTCATGAAAAGCATTTGTAATAAAAAGCTTCAGACCCACAGGACAGGACTGCTTACAGCTTCCTTTCGAAGTGCTGTAGCCTATCAGTGCTTTTCTTAGCAACTTCCTAGTGACCACAGTAAAGGGAGTTAACCCTTTCCTGACTGAACCCAGCACACCTGTCCCATCCCCTCCCCTTGCAGCAGCTGTGTTGTTAAATGGGAAACGGTTTATTTATATTTTTCTGTTGAAATGCTCAGAATCCTTCTATTCCGAGCCTCGTTACATGCATTTATGAACCTTCTTATTCCCTGTGTTGAGAAGCCCTTGTCCTTCTTTTGCACAGAACCCGTGGTTCCGGAAGTCACGTTTCAAAGGAGGAAAAGGCAAGAAGCTGAATATTGGTGGTGGCGGTTTAGGATACCGTGAACGTCCTGGTCTGGGGTCAGAAAATTCTGTAAGTACAGATGCTGAAGAAGCTGTTTAGAGATTCCTGGAACTTCTAAACTTAGTATGGACTGACTTCTCCTTATTTTAAAAAATCTTGTTAGTACTGGAGTATAGCCTCTGCTTTCGGCGGTTTTCTTAGCTCAGAATTTTTCAGCAGTATCAGAAACATCTCAAGTGAAACTGTCCTGTGCTGTTATCCTCTTGTCAAGAGCTGCCTCCTTTAGGGCCAGTCATCCAGAAGGTTTGGAGATTCTTCCCCAAATGGACTGTCAGTGTTAAATAGATGCTGATAAATTACTTGGAACGCCATTTCCAGGCTGATTCTTGGCAGCAAAACATCTTGCAGCATTGGTAACGGTTCCTAAGGTATGTCTGCGCTAGGAAGACAGCTCACTGCCAATGCGTACAGGGACGGAGTTTAACTGTAGACATGTTGCTGAACATCGTGTGTTTTCATCCTTCCAAAAGGCACAGCTGAAGCCTTGTTCACACTTTGTCTTGGCTGTGACCTCTGTGAAAATCTCCATTTGATTACATAGAAGCAAAAGCAAAATGCAAGGAGCTGGGAAAGGCACTTACACTGTGGACTTGTGAGTCACTACAACTTAGTGCAGCTTTACTTTTCTGTCGTCCTCAAGGTCATGGGGCAAACTGTTCTGCTGTTCAGTGCTCTCCAGAAGTTTGTCATTTCCTGAGAGCAGGGTCAGGATAGATTCAGAGTTGAATTGCAAGTGTCTGTGTTGGATAAATCTCTCCAGTTATCCCCTGTCTTTTTGCTTAGGACCGTGGAAACAACAACAGTGTGATGAGTAACTACGAGGCGTACAAACCATCCTCTGGGGCAATGGGAGACAGGCTTACAGCAATGAAAGCAGCTTTCCAGGTTGGTTCCATCATTTGTACCCCAAGTTCTAACTCGAGAGGAAAGAAATGGAAAAGTTTTACTACTGGTGATTCAAGGCAGTTTCTTTTCTCCCCCTGTTGATGCCAAGGAAGTTGGGTTCGGTAGTTGTGGCCGTGTCTCATGCGCTTGGAGCAGGCACTCAGCATGCAGTCCAGAGGGGTAGAATTGGTAGGCAGGCTGGGCTGGACAGTTTGCACAAAGCTAATTTGCCAAACTTATTTTGTTTTCTGCTGCCTCTTTGCTCTCTTTCCCTTCTGGATTCTGCTCCTAGGCTTGATCCTATTTGGGCTGCTTAGCAGCAATAGTGTAATTGCAGTCAAAAGAAACGGGGAACAGAGAAACCCTTTCTCTTCAGTGCAAAAATTAACCCCGCGATATAGGGATTCCCTAGTTTCTGTGGCCTGGTAGCAGACGTCCGTTACTAATTCTGTGTTTGTAAGCACAGCAGGAATGCAGTTGCTCCAAGACTGACTTTTGATAGGAACTCTCTTTCCTAGGGGCTCCCCAGAATTCAAGACAGGCTTGTGCATGCATGAGGGCTGCGTGTTTTGTGGTGCAGTGCAGAGACAAACATGCTCTCTTTTTTTTCTTTGTCTCTTTCTGGCAGTCCCAGTATAAGAGTCACTTTGTTGCTGCAAGCTTAAATAATCAAAAGACTGGTAGCTCCGCTGCTGGTGCTAGTGGCTGGACCAGCGCTGGGAGCTTGAACTCGGTACCGACGAGTTCAGCACAGCAGAACGCTGCAAATCCCGACAGCCCGATCGCAGCCGCCGCAGCAGCAAAGGGTGTTCCAGGTTTCACCAGCACGGGGAATTTGAGTAGCGTTCCCACCTTTCCAAGCGTCGGAGTACAGGGCTTCAGCAACACAAGCGCCAGCACCAACAGTCGAGAAGGCAGCGGCAGCACCGGCGTTGCTGCTGGCGGCGGCGGTAGCGGTGGCGGCGGCGGTGGCGGCGGTGGTGGCAGCGGCGTTGTCAGAGAACGATACAACGACAACCGCAACAGTCGCCACAATGAGGTCCCGCGCCGTGGAGAGGGTGGTGGGCGCTACAATGACGTGCAACGCCACGGAGAAGGAGGCGGTCGCCACAGTGACGCTTACCGCCACGGAGAGGGCCGACACGGCGACAACCATCGCCACGGTGAAAGCCGGCACTTCGCTGATGTGGGCAGTGGCAATCGCAATAACGGTGACAGCAGGAGCAGTAACGACAGTAGGAACAACGAGAACAGAAACGGGGAGAACAGGAAGGATGCCAACAGCCGAGACTTCAAGACAGATGGTTTTGCTGTCCCAGAGCCCCCAAAACGTAAGAAGAGCCGGTGGGACAGTTAAAAGCTGGTGTATCGCAGCCTGGAATCTCTGCAGGTAGTGTTGTCCTTTTCCAGAGGATTTCTTGGGGTTTTGGTAACCGGTTGTTGAGCTGCTGGGGGAGGAGAAGGAAAGCATGAAAACTCCCCGTGCAAGTCTGGGACGGTACATCTGCGGACAGATTCACCCAATGACGTGTACACACGATGCTTAAAGAAAATCATTTTGATAAAGCTCCCTGGGTTCTGCTTTCAAACGTTCAGTGCTCAGCTGACTCTGCTGGATGTGAACAGCTCTTCTGGACAAGAAAGAGGCGGTTTCACGTCCTCGGAACGTTAAGAAACTTGTCCATAGAAATACACAGTAGTCTTTTCTTAACCAGCGTTCACGTTTAAACCCAGACCCTCCAGAGATGCTCAGGACCCCCCTGTTAAACCTGAATTTTTCCGCAATTTGTTCAGTATGGCAAGTTCTTCCCCAATCTCTTCCCATATTCTCTTCTCCCCCAGTAATTCGGCTTCCAGGTCGCCCCTTACATATCTCCCCACCAACTCAGAATGTATCAATTTGCCTCGCTGAAGGTGGGATGAAGCAAATTGATTTTTCTTTCCTTTATTTTTTAGGAAGCTGTTTGAGGGGTCCTCCCCCGGCCCAACTAACCACAAATTCCCACGCAGTGTAGGGTGGGCTCCCTGGCTTGTTTGCGCTCTACATCGACCCCAATCCCGTTGCCTGGGCGTTTTCTTGTAAAGAACCTCGTCTTTCCCAACCACCTTGGTTTCGGTGGAAGCCTGCATAGCACACTTGTCTCTCTGCTGTGCCTACGCGCCCTCCGTTACGGGAGGGCTTGAGTGCTTTCTTCAAATTAAAAACAAAAAAGGGAAAACCATGTAGCTACACCACCACAACCAAAGGCTGGTCCCCCCCACCCCGCGGAGCGTAGCTAAACGAAGAGGCTTCCTTGAGAAATTCAGGGACCTGCCGCTCGGAAGCCTTTAGGGAGAGCCTGGGAAGCGATGGACGGAGTGGAACAGCTGGACTAGCACCCCATATTGGACACGTGTAGTTAAAACTGTAAAATCCTGCTTGACCGTTTTTAACTCGTCGTGTGTATGACCCGTTTTATAACTTGCTGGGTTTTGCGCCATCAGGGTAAGGAAGAACTCTCGTGGAAACACGTCAGCACCCACCTCTGTCTTGTTTCTGCGGAGAGAACGATCAGAAACTGTCAGGGTTTTGTGACATCGTGATGTTTTCTTTATCAGCTGTGCGTTTACTTTCTGCTTGCTCTAGTAAATGTTTTATTACTGGGACAATAATACCTAGCCTGTGCTTTTTGTTCTCCTCTTGGGCTGTTCTGCCTTTCGGATGGAGATTTGACTGTCCCGTTCTCCACCAGAAGTTGTGGATTTAGTTGATAAAAGACTTCCTGTGGTTTTTCCTCAGTGTCTTTCACCCCAAACTGTTTTGCAAACCCTCTTTGAGCTTCAAAGCTTCCTGGGGAACAGATTTTTCTCCATTTTACAAGTGCTCATCCCAGCCTTTCGTGGGGTCGGTGGTTGACCTGGAAAGAGAACTGGGCAACGGTCTTGTGATCTGACTCGTGTGCCTGCTGGTTTCAGTTAAGACAGCAACGGGATTATCCAGCCCCCCCGCTACCTAGCTCTGATCTGTTGGGGTGGGGTTTTGAACAGCTTCCACTTGAATCCTCTCATCACGTCTAGGCAGAAACCTCGTTACAGGGGTTTGAGTTCTGTGTATTCGGTGTTGAGACAAAGATGTGCCTGGGTGGGTGTGGCAGGGGTTTAGAAGCTGTTGCATTCCCCTTGCCTTATCGCACTGGAGTTTTATCGCTCTGCACAACCGAAGATTTGAGTTTCCAAACACGGTAAAAATGGCTCCGTAGCCTCAAGCTGCTGCCTGCTCCCTCCCCTCCTGGATCTCGTCTCGCTGCCGCCGGGACCGGCCCTGTATGTGGCGTTCGCTTGGGTTTCTCCCCTTCTTTTTAACGCGTGTTCGATAGGATTATTGAAATTCCTCACCCGCCGCTCAGCTACCAGGAGCCTCTTGAGACTCGAATGAGTAAATATTGATCGCTGACCGAGCGCTGGAAATGCCGGCTCACAGCTCCGCGTTAGGTACACGGGAGGGTCGACGCCGTCTGGCAGACAAGGCAGCAGTGTGAGCGGCGTGGCAGCCTCTCTGGGAGAGAGCCTCTCCTTGCGGGGGCAGCTGAGCTGCCGCCTTCGCAGGAGGCTGAGCACATCGATTTTGGGCAGCTGGGGTTTGCTCGAAGTGCGATCCTCCTGTTCTGTTCCTGCCTCTGGGCCCACACGTCAGCCCCTCTGCCCTCCCCCCCAGCGTGGGGCAAATGCTGCCACCACCCAGCTGTGAATCACACACTGGTGTGGGTGGGAAGGGCCCTTAAAGATCATCCAGTTCCAACCCCCCTGCCATGGGCAGGGACACCCTCCACTGTCCCAGGTTGCTCCCAGCCTCACCCAGCCTGGCCTTGGACACTCCCAGGGATGGGGCACCCACAGCTTCTCTGGGAACCTGTCCCAGTGCCCCCCCCCCGCTCTCCGTGCCTCTTCATGTCTGACAGCGCTTGCTCTCTTGGGTGGGAGGTGGCGCGGATGCGCGGGGCTCCGCACCGGCTTCTGGAGCATTTAAAGAACACGAGTCCTGGGGCCCTTCCCTGTGGCGCCCCTGGCTCTCCCTCCCTCCAGGGCTTTCTGGTCCTGTGGCTCCCTCTGCAACTCAGCTTTCCACTGGAAGAGCTGTGACCGCACGGCGTTCCACGATACAGCGACAGCGAAGGTGTTGGGAATTACTGTCGCTCGTTAGAGCAGGCAGGAAAAGGCGTTCCCCCTGCTACCACCAACGGCTGTTTGATTTGAACGGCCCTGTGTCCCCGCTCTCCCAACAGCGCCGTGATTCTCCCCTCCCCTGCGGCCTGGCTGAACCGGCTGGGCATCGCCAGCTCCTCGGGAGCGTCTTTCCCCACCGGAGCCACGCGATTTCCCTGGGCAGGGGGAGGCCAGGGCTGCCTTGTCCCTGGCGTGGCTGGCTTCCCAGGAACCCACGGCGGTGTGCAGCACCGTGACGGAGTTTGGGACAGAAGTGAGCTGTACAGACCCTCTCTTTATTCATTTCTTAGCCTGTAAAAAAGCTGCCGGAGCCGAGACTCTCGCATGTGGTGGCCTGTGATTACGGACAGCCGCGCCGTAAAGCCCAAGGCACCCAGGCACTCGCTGCGCCTTTCCCAGGCCGTAAAACTGGGCCTCCCACCCTGAGCCCATCGCAGGGCAGGGACTCCCTGTTAGGGGCTGAGCGTTGCGTGCTGGGCTTCGCAGTATCCATGAAGGATGCAAGCGGGTGCAGGGTGAGCTGCAGCACAGCTCAGTGGGCTTCTCTCTGCCGGCCCCGGGCCGTACAACGCAGGAATGGGTGCTAAACAGGGGAGTCAGGGCTCACGGACCGGAGCTGAAGTCACCGTCCAGGCTGCCGAGGTGCGACTGGGCCTGGAGGATTGTCCTGGGGATGGTTGAAGGCGTTGCATGCACAGGCGTCACTTACATCAATCACTTGCACGTGGAAGGAAATGAGAGTGTGAACTGGCTGCTCTGGTTTGGGCCAGGTGGCACGTGGTCGCTTCGCGCGCTGGCTGTGAGGGAAAGGAACGCGCTGTTCGGCTGCTGTCCCCTACCCCGGCTCTCGAGCCTACAGGGAGCCCGCAGTGTGAGGATCAGCCTCTCCCGGGCGCAGCTGGGTGTCCAGGTGGGAGAGATGCCGTTCACAGCATCGTCTCCAGCTCTTGGTTTAGGCTGGGGTGACGCTGATTCAGGTCTGCTAAGTCCACTGTGTTTTCCCCACAGACTTTCTGGCTCGTCTCCTGGCTTGGACAGGGCAAAAAGTGATCTGAGGCAAAGGAGCTGGGGATGTAGCCCGGCAGGCTGGCTTGGGCAGGGAGCAGCAGCCCCCGCTGCTGTGTGCCCCCGGCCCCTCGCCCCGCCAGGCTCATGCTGAAGCTGGTGGTGGCGTGGGAGGCCAGCCCGCCGTAGCAGCAGCTCCCGGCCGCGCCGGTGGCACGCGCCTTCTGCTTGAAGTCCAGCGCCAGGCTCCGCTGAAAATGGGCTTTCTTAATCTCCGCCTGCACCTGGGAGGGCAGAGATGGGAGACGGCTGCTGGTGCCCGGAGGCAGTAAAGCAGGCATCCCTTCCCTTCCCCTGGCTTCACTCCTAGGGATTTGGTTTTTCCTTTCCAAATCCTACCGAGAGGGCTGAGTCTGAGTTTTCCCTCTGGTTATCCCAGCCTGGGGACTGCGGGTTCACTTCCCCGACCCCAAGGGGGCTGGAACAGGGAGCTGCTCACGCTCCTAACTTACCTCCCCGTTGCAAAAGCAGTAGATGAAAGCCACAAAGAAACCCTGCGGAAAAGAGGCCGGGGGGGGGGGGGTCGAGTCCTGAGCCGCGATGCTCTGCGTGCGCCTCCCCCCTCCCCGGCGCAGCATCGCTCGGTGTTCGGAGCAGCCGCGCGTCAACGTACCTGAGAGGAGTTAAAGAGCATCTCGTAATGCATCTGGATCTGCCACAGGACCCCGGAGACTTCGGTGTAGGGCATGGCCATGAACACCACGTAATGGACCCCGAAAAGCGGCATCAGCACCAGCGTGGACTTCAGCAGCTTCCTGGGAGGAGAGATGCTCTGAGCTGTTAGCCGGGACGGCCGGCCAGCCCGCAGCCCCCCAGCAGGCCTGGGTAAGCCCCCTGGCGCAGGGGGCGGCCGCTTTAGCTGCTGCTGCGGCTGCTTTGTGCGTAGCTGCTGCACGTTGTCCGGCCTGGAGAAGGAAGCGGGCAGAGCCAGAGCTCCTGAACCTGCCACTTCAACTGGTGGAGCTGCCAGAAGCGCTGGCACCGTGTCCTGCCACCCTCCCTCGCTCCTGCCGCCGTTCCCACGCCTCTACCCTTCTGAACAGGCAGAAAATGCACCAGACCAGGGCCGGGACGTGGTTTTGCTGCTGCCAGCACTTGCCTGTACTGCTGCCGGGGGTCCAGCTTCCCCGTGTTGGTCTCCCAGAGCTTGGAGGCCAGCACCCGGACGATGTTGAGGAAGAGGAAGAAGTTCACCTGCCGACAGAGACCCGCTGCGGTTTTGCTGCCCGCAGTGAGCTGGGCCTGCCCCGGCAGCCCCCGGGAGGAGGGCAGGCGGTTCGGGGTGAGCTGCAGGCAGGGGCGTGGGGGTGATGCTGTGGGCACAGCGGGGAGGGACCAGTGCCGCTGGGTCCCCCTGGATCGTGTGGGCCCTCCCTGGCTGCCAGCGGGGCTGGGGACCAATCCGAGTGACCACAAGCAAGCGGCTCTGGGTCTCCATCGATCCCCTTTCCCCAAAAGGGATTGGGGGATTCAGCTGTGGGATTCTTACCACGATGGCGGCCAGGATGGGGACCTGGTAAATCCACTTCATGTTCCCGGCGCTGAGGTCCCAGCACCTGAAGGGACCAGCAGAGAGACACCTTGGGAAAACCCGCGTTCTCCGGTACGGACAGTCGCCAGCTGATGGCTCCCTGTCCCCCAGCCTCCTCCCCGTCCCCCAGCGCCCTCCCAGCCCTCCCACCTTTCCCCTCCCTGGATGGGAAGTTTGTGGAGTTGGTGTAGACCTTGACCCAACAGCAGTCCATAACCCTCGTCGTGCTGCCAGTCAGTTTTAAATCGGCATTCACCTTCCTGAGGTGAATCGAAAACTCGGCCTGTACATTCTGTGCCTTTTCTCACTTTAAAACGCTGAACTTGGGAACACGCCCTTCAGCATTTCTCTTTGCACTGTTTATTGGTCGATTTATGGTATAAACCTGCGTCCAGCTTCCTCCCAAATGCAGAACAAACCCACTGTTGGTGTAGGTGACGGACAGCTTGATGAACAAGCCTTGTGTACGCTTGCTGCCTCTTGTTCTTCATGGGAAATTTTCATTTTCAAGCGTTCTGGCCCCCAGAGATTGTTTTGCTGGCCTGTGCAGCCAGTCCTTCCCTCCCCAAAGGGCCGTCGGAGAAGGCGGATCTACGTACTGCGTATCTGCCAGGGAGGCCCTGACGCTGGCCCAGACGGACACAAACACAGCGGGGAGACCTGGAGGGGCAGGAAGCAGAGTGAAGACCATGGACGAAGCATCACGTTGGCAGATCAAACCAGTGCCTGGCCTCTCGTCTGCATCCCCCTGCCCTTATCTGGGCCCTCAGTGCTGCTCAACGCTGGCTGAGGCCGCAGCTCCCAGCTGGCTCAGCGGCCCCAGCTTTGGGTTGGGGTCCACACTTACCCCAGCCGATGATGATGAGGACCCACAGGTAGTTCTTGTTGGAGAGGAAGGCCATGAAGATCAGGCTGTGCAGGTAGAGACCTTCCACCAGGATCCAGTAGTGGTTGGTGGCCAGAAAATAGAGGAAGAGGGTCACCACCACCTTGCAGCCAACCTGCGGGTGTAGAGTCAGAGAGGGCCGCAAGTTGGGCGGCCCCTGAAAGCAAAGCCCCTGCTCTCTGGCCAGCACCGCCTGGGCTGTGCCCCGTGGCTCACGTTCCTCCACCTGCCGGGAGCTACATCTCCCCTGGGATACCCCAGCATCAGCCGTAGAGCAGGTGCTCCGGGTGTTTCCCGTAGGTGCGCTATTCCCACACCGGGGCCCCGGAGCTCAGACGGGCTGCGAGACCCGTGTCCGCCGTGGCTCTGATCTCTGCTGTGGGACCAGAACGGGGCGAAGCTGGGCTGAGCTGTAGGTCATCCTTCCCCCTGCCCCGATACCACCCCGAGCAGCACAGCCCCGATCCGGGAGGGTCCCAAGCACATCCCCCTGCACCAGGGGTCCTAAATCCCCTTTTCCCCTGATCCTGCCTCCGGTCTCGGCATCCCACTTGCCAGGTGGCCCCGTTGTCCCGGCGAGGGACCCATTTCTGCCTTGATGTCGTCCTCCTGCATCTTGGCGTCGCTGGCCAGCGTGCCCGAGTAGAGCACCACGTCCTTCACGAAGATGCTCAGCGCCCGGCAGATGAAGGAGGTGAAGAGGTGGACGTGGATGTAGTTGCGTGTGCAGTGCAGGCGCCTACGGGGAAGGGGTGCGACACGAGCCCAGCCCCGGCTGCCCCAACAAGCGCATCACGCTGGGCTCAGGCAGCGGGGGGGTCCCAGAGAAGGTGAGCTCCAAGGTGTCAGCCCTCCCTTGGGCACAGGAGCCAGAGCTGGGGGCAGGTGGGGTGTCAACGCCTTCAGGAGCAGGGTGGAGCTGTGGTGCTGGTCGTGTGGAGGAGTCAAGGAAATGGGGGTGTTTGGGGGCTTTGGGGAGTGGACTGATGTTTGTGGTGGCGTTTGGGGCTAGTTCCCATTCCCTAAAGGGCTGCTTCCCCTCGGGGGGGCTGTGTGTGCAGGCAGTGGGGGGAGGAGGGTGCTTCCACACACAGGGACGGGGCTTCGGCTCCTCCTTACTTGAAGTAGGAGAGGATGCAGACGGCGACGACGAGGGAGGCCAGGGAGATGGAGTAGCCGACGGTGTACATCAGGTGCAGCCGGTCAAACACCTCCTGGAAGAGAAGGGCTGTGCTCCACGACCCCTCGGCAGCCCAGGGCCCCCTCCCTGCCCGCAGCCTCCGGGCTGAGAGCACGGCAGGAGCAGGGCTTGTTTGGGGAGCGGAGGGGGAAGAGCCCCTGGGACTTCCCCTGGCCTTTGCTGCACGCCTGCCTGCTCCCCATCCCGACCCCCTTTCCCAGCACCTCCGATGAGCAAGGTCACCTTCTCGCGGCTCCGGCTCTCGGAGGAGAAGAGCAGAGCGCATTCGGTGTAATTGGCCCAGGTCTTGTTGATGCTGAGAGCCATGGCCCAGCTCCCGTAGGCGCTGCAGTACCTGTAGGCATGACCTGGGAACGGCGACGGGTGCTGTGACGCGGCAGGACCCACGGGAAGCCCGGACACGGCCCTGCTCGGTGGAGGCCATCACCAAGGTGAGGTGGCTCCGTGCCCGGGTGCAAGCGCTCACCTTTATGGTTGAAGTCGTAGATGTAGTCGGGGCAGGGCACTGACACCTCCTGTCCCGGGGAGCCCTTGGGCCAGCAGATAATCCCATCCCACTCGGGAAGGCAGCTGGCGTCTGGCCAACGAGCAAAGACACACCTCAGTTGGGCTCCAAACAGGGCCACGTCGTAACCTCCGGCTTCCCCGAGCGTGCGGTGGACGAGGGCGAGGAAAAGGTGCTGCCACGCCATCGGTCACCCCGGGCACGCAGAGCAGGGGGAGCCGAGGGGGATGGGGAGGGGACACATCCCATTACCTCCCACCTCCTCCTGGGGTCTGCGGGCCCTCCACGTGCCCTCCCCTGCGGTGTGCACAGGGCAGCCAGCGCTGGCTAATCAGGGCGGCGATTTAATTAGCACCTAATTGTGCCCAGAACAGCCACGGTGCCAGGAGCTGCACAAACCCACACCAGGAGACCCTGCGGCCCCCAGGAGCTGCGCATCTCCCTGCCCCATCCAAGGAGAGAGCATTTCCCACAGCGCAGCCAGCTCCGCCGGGGCTGACCCACATGCTGGGGAGGGACGTTACCTTTGATCTTCTCCAGTTGGGCTTTTATGTCTCTCTGACATCTCTCCTTGGCTTCCACCAGGAGGTAGATCTGCTCTTCTTTTGTGAGAACATCGTCGGGGTCAACCTGCGGAGGCAAAGCCGAAGTGACGATCCTGATCCCCTCCTCCGCGTGGCTCGGGCCGGCAGCGCTGGACAGCAGCTCGGCTCAGGTCTCTCGGTGCTCACAGCTGAGGGTTTAACCCTCCCTGGGAGAGCTCGACCCACCCTGGTGATCGCCGTGTCCCCAGAGAGCTGCCACCGCCTGCTCGGTGACATGAGCCACCCACAGCCCGGAGCTGGGATCCAGGAGCTGGGATGGGAGCTGCTCTGCCCCCAGCAGCACCCTGAACGTGGTTGAGACACCCACAAATGCTTCCCGACTCGGGGTGCGATCCACGTCACTTTGCTGCCACGAAACACCCCGTTGTTCCCTGCCACCAACCCCTGAATCCAACCAGCTAATTAACACCAATCACAAGGGGCTCAAGGGCATTTCGGGAACATCTGACACGGAAGCAACGCTTTGCTGACCCCCGCAGCGTGGTGGTCTCGCCCACGGACTCGTGGCATCAAGCAGGACTGTCCTTGGGGCAAGAAACGAGAGTCAAAGCCGGTGCAGGGGAAGACAGGATCACGCGTGGAGAATGGATGTGCCGGTAGGCAAAGCCGACGGAGCAGCCACGGCGTGGCAGGGCTCTCCCGACCCTCCCCAGGCGCGTCCGGTTTGCGTGGGTTTGGGTAGATTCAAAGGACACGGGGACGAGAAACGCGCCGCCCGCCTCGCTGCTGCCCATCTTCCCTCCGGCGCGGCTGAGGCTGGCCACGAGCCCCCGGCCGCCCTGCCCGTGCTCCACTGAGAACGGCATGTCCTTTCTGACGGAGACGGGATGGGGAAACAGCTTTGGAAGTGAACAGGAGCTGGGATGCAGGAGGTTGGCTCCCGGACTGCCCACAGGCGAGCGGGGCCAAATCCTGCCCCAGAGGGGAGACCCCGAACTCCCATTGAAGCTCTTCCCAAAAGCAGCCACCCGGGTGGGTGGGCGGGGGGGGTGGTGAAGGGCGTAGGGCAAGAGTGGGGGTCCCGGATTTGGGAGAGGGGCTGGGTGCGCCCAGCTCTGCCCTCCCCACATCCCTCCAGCCTCGCCCGCGCTGACCGTAAATCGCCCCCCTCTTTCTCTTCCCCCAGCACCTCTGAGGCAGCAAACCCTGCCCTGCCGCGTCCAAGAAATGGAAAAACCATCACATCGCCGCGTCGGCACGGCTGCTGGAAAGCTTTTAGCGGGAGCGAGAGGCTCTTCCCTCCCGTCCGGCTCCCACGCGGCAGCTCTGCGGAGTGGGACATCCACCCGGGGGGCACACGGCCCTCGCCCGGGGCGGGTTGCACAATCAGCAATATTTAAAGCCCGAAGAGGGGCTGGAGGAGCCCAGGGACCACGCAGACTTACCAGCGCCCACGCCGAGCTCAGGAGGCAGCAGCAGAGGAGAGCCGCCGTGATGCCTCCCACGGGAACGGGTGCCTCCATGGCCCCACCGCGCTGCTGGGATGGGGACCTCCGGGATGGCGAGCTGGAGAAAGCAGAGCCTTCACCTGGGGACAGCCGAATCGCTGCCGGCCCGGTTCCGCGGGTGATGGAGAGTGCTGGCGCGTCCGGCAGGACAGAGCATCCTCTGGGAGCACCTTCCCAGCTGCGGCCCCCGTCGAGGCGAGGTGGCGGCAGGGGCACAGCCCGTCCCTGGGTGCTCAGGGCTGGGGGAGCACCCCGGGGTGAGTCGCCCGTCCGCAGGCACTGCCCCGGCAGCGCTGTCGGGAGCCGCTCGCGGGCTTACCAGGCAGGGGGGTTTCTCCCCCCACCATGCTTGCTCCTATTCATTCTCCACGTCTCGCCTGCTTGAAGCAGCTCCCGTAGCGTGTGCAAACAATTCCCGTTCGGATGGGGATGGCAGAGGTTTATTGGCTTAGCCCTAGGTGCTAAAATCCTCTTCACTCAAGGCAGATTCTTCTCTTTTCAGTAACTTCTCGCACTGCCTGGTGGCTCATTTTTCAGCTGTCACAGCATCCCCCCCCGCCCCCACGCTGCTGGGTCCCCTCCAGCCCCACGCTGGTCTCAAGGAGCCGAAGGATGGTGGGGAAAATCCCAGGCTGGAAGTAGGGAGGCAGAGGGTGCAGGCACGTGAGCATCACCTCGGCAGGGATGCTCCCCGGGATGGGATGTCTTTCAGGCAGACGCCGGTTTAACCCTTTTCCTTCTCTCGGGGTTGGGGCGTGTTTTGGGGAGACGTGCTGGGGTCAGTCCCGCTCCCCATTAGGATGAGGATCCCGCTTTGCGGGCTTGTCTGGAAAAGCAGCTGCACAACTGCGTTCAGCCCTTGGAGGCTACACCAGCCTGCGGGAGCAGGCAGGACAGACGGACGGTCCTGGCAGCAGGGAGTTCCTCACGCGGCCCCTCAGTGGGGTGGGGAGTCAGAGCTGGTCCCACTGCAGCTGACACCAGCCCCATCAGAGCCGTCCCTTGTCACCTGCAGCCCCTCGGGGGGAGGCACTGGGCTGTCCCCTGCGTTTCAGGCTCATGCAGGTGCCTGGCTGGCTCCCACCACCTGCCAGCTCCAACACCTTGTGTCCCCCCCGAGCATCCCCCTGGGGAAATGGGGGTACAAAGCAGGGACCCCCTGTTCCCCGAGCAGGTCGTCATTAGTGGGATGAGGCTGGAATTTGGAAGCCCAGTGCCAAACCCGGGGAACAGGAGGCTCCCAACCCAGGGCCTCACCCCACGTACTCCCAGGTGCAGCTATTGCTGCCTCCACGAGGGCAAAATCCTGCACAGGGCAGAACCCCCGGAGCACCCCCCGGTTTTCCTGGCAGGGCGGCTCATCCTGGTCCCAACCACGAGCCCCCACAGCTGTTTGGAGAAGGGTCAGGCTTTTGCTCGGCTCCTGCAGCCAGGGAAGGCGTATCAGGCGGCTGAGGGAGCAAAGCAAATCCACATGACAGCGCTCAGGAGGGGCTGCTGCTCCCTCTGATTAAATCAGACGGCAAAACAAGCCTCCCGGTTGCTTTCCCTGCCACAGCAATCAGCCCTAAACCAAGGAGGGATTAGGGGCATCTTCGGCAGCTGCCCATCTCCCCGGCCCAATTTAGCCCCCACCCCGCACCGCCGCGTGGGTGCCGCCACCAGCCCGACGGCACTTGCTCGCTGGGACGCTGCATGGGCATGCGGGCAGGAGGAGGGATAAGCAGCTAAATTGCAGGATTAATGTTTTCTGAAGGCTTTTCTGGGTACTGATTTCTGACCCAGAAGCTGCCAGAGAGTGAGGATGGAGTGAGGGTGAGGTTATTTTGGAGCTGGATTGATATGTGGATGGATGGATGGATGGATGGATGGATGGATGGATGGATGGATGGATGGATGGATGGATGGATGGATGGATGAGGGGGAGGCAGCGACGCTCAGGGGCCATTTGATTCCCACTGCAGGCGAAATCTGACCCAGGCTCCGAGTTTGCAGTTAGCAAAACATGATGGGTTTGGGGTTTTTTTTTTGCTAAATTACTTGCTACAGAGAGATCTGGAGAGCAATCATGGCAAATGACACCCACCCAGCCCCATCAGCCAGCCCCCTCAGCTCCCCGAATCCACGTTAGCAATCATGCGATGACGGCAGACAGCAAATTTCCCAGCAGTTTGCGGCTGCTCCCTCCCGAAAGACCCCTGTAACCCGGCTGGCAGTGGCTTGAGCAGCATTTTGGCAAGGAATAGGCTGGGGGAGGCTCTGAGCACAGGGCTGAGCTGGTGACACCCCCTATCACATCACTCCCTGCCCTGCAGCAGCTTGGAAACAGCAGGATTAGACCTACCGGGTCATGCCAAGGCTGAGCTGCTGCGATACATCACCTGAAGCAGCCTGACTCAGTCACCTGAAAATGGGAACATAACAGCATTTTTTAAACCTGTGTATAACCAAAAGTTAAATACCTACATATAGAACGTGCAGCTATAATGGCCCAGACTCCAGCCAGCACCGGGACCTCGTAGCTCGTGCACCAGGACTAACAGCACCTCGCAGGGTCCTGTTCCACCCAGCAGCTTGCAGCCGCCCCTGCAGCCCAGTTTGAGCAAGTGCTGGCTGGAGAAAGGAGAAGATGCTCTCATCGGGTGTGAATCGTCTTTTGTCCATGTATTTCTGTCATCAAATACCAGCTCTCGGACCCCAGTGCTAACCAGGGATGGGTTTCCCTCCTCCTGTGCTCTGTCCCAGCCTGGCTGGTGGTTTAGGATGTCGTGGTGTAACCCTGGAGCCCCATTTTCTGGGATGCTGAACCTCAATGGCTTCTTCTGCCTCTTCTGTGGGTCTTCAAACAGTTGGGAGAGGAGCGTGAGGGCAGGAGCATCTCCCACCAGAGTCTGCCCAGTGCCCCGAGAGGGGCCAAAAGGACGCCCCGTCGCTGCTCTGTCCTGCGGATTTTGGGGACGAATGGGACGAGTGGCGCAGGGCTGGGAAGGATCCTGAGCTGACTAATGGAATGCCTGGCTTTAGCCACTGTCTGCATTACCCTCCTTAGCACCCTGATGGGGGGAGCACAGCTCCTCGCCTGCAGCGTGGCCTCTCCCAGGGCACAAGCCCCCCTGTGGGGAGAGACTGGGACAAACCAGCCCCTGAGCTGGAGGCCGGGGGGACCGCTGGGAGAGGACTGAGCTCCCCTGAAGCAGCGCTTCATAAATCCGGGTGTTAAACGGGGCTCTGCAGCGCTGGCCCTTGCAGGCCCGTCTGAAAACAGACGTGCTTTTCCCGCGGGTATCGCGGCAGGTCTCTCAGCCGCCGTGTTGCTGTAGTCTTGCCAGGCACCCGGGGCCCTTCGCGTTGAGGTTTTCAATGTTCGTTTAGCAAGCGGCCCCCATGCAGCCCACCCGGTGCAGGTGCTGGAGGGGAAGAGGTCCCCCCTTTTGCGGCTGAGAGGGGGGGCAGCTGGTGGCTTTGCCGTGCCGGGAGCAGATGACAATGGGCAATTGTCAAATTGGGGCCCCTCTCGTTTGAGTTTTCTTCCTTTTATAGTAAGTAGCAGTTGCTCCAGCAGCTGGTCTGCGCCTCCGGGTGAGGACAGGGCTGCGTATATAAGGGAAGGAGCAGCCTTTGCCTTTCATCCCTCCGGCCGGTTGCTTCGCTGGGCGGCAGGACTCAGCCCTGCACCTTTGCAAAGACCCAGCGCCATGCCGCTCAAGAAACCTGACCCGAAGAAGGAAGCAGCCAAACCGGCTCCAGCCCCGGAGCCGCCCAGGGAGCCTGCCTTCGATCCCAGGAGCGTGAAGGTGAGTGAGGAATGAAGGCGTCACCGTCTCCTCGTGCCCATCATCTGCCGGGCACCAGCGGCGCCACGTGCCACGCAGACAGCGCTGCCCGGGATGACAGCCATGGTCGGGAGGGGAAAATTATCAGACTGCGTTGATGCAGCGGGCTGGGGGTGATGTCCTTCTCCCGGGGAGGCGTTTCGATCTTCCCGCTCCAGCCCCGCACAGCACTCGCCCAAGGAAACCGCTTTGCATTCACAGCGCGATGCTGCTGCCCAGAGTGACGGAGACGCCGTGTCGGGGTCCCGGCAGCATCAAAAAGCTTTTCTGCCACCCACTCTCCCCATTTTCAAGTATTTTGCTGCCTGCGTTGTCTCCTCCACGTGAGAGCATCTTTCATCCGAGTCTCTACAACGGGAGCTCGTTTCTCCATGATTCCCCGGGATGTAGTTACGGTTTTAAGCCAGAGCCGTGGCAGGAGGGTTGTTAACAGCAGGCTCAGCGGGGGGGCTGTTCAATCACTCGGACTGGGGATCCAGCCTTGAAATAACATCCTTTCCACCCAAAACGGCCCTGACTGTGGTGTGAGCATCCTCGCTGCCTGCCGGCTGTGCTTTCCACAGGGATCCCGGCTGCGCAGTGAGGGCAGGAGCGTTCCCAGGCATGGCACGGCCGGACACGGCATGGATACGGCTCCCTGTGCGGAGCCTGGGGAGGGGGATGTTCAAAGGCAGGGGAGAGCCCCTTCGTCACCGCGGCAGTGACACGGCCCTCACGCCCAGCTCTCTTCTCTTCTCCCGACAGATTGAGTTCACTGCAGAGCAGATTGAAGGTAAGTGCAGACCTCACCTTCCCCCAGAGATGGCATCAGAAATGGGGAGTCCTCCTCCCAGGTAGTTTTTCACAGCAGACGAGAGCTGCATCCCCACACATCCAACCCGCTCCTGGGGGAAAGCCCAGCAGGGTCCAGGTACCCCATTCCCCACCCCAACTGCTCATCCTCCAGGACGGGCTGGTGAGGTTTCCCAGGAGATAGAAAGGACAGATGAAATCAGAAAGTCGTGTCCCCAACCACCATCGGGCCGGCACAGAGATGGGGCAGAGCGCTGGTGGGAAGGGAGGAGGCAGGAGATGGAGACGGGAGCAACGCTGGGGCTGAGGGAGCCAGCACAGGCGTTCAGCTGGGACCGCAGTGTAGGGCTGTCGGGAGCAGTGAATGGATCCTGGCTCCTTGCTCGGTGCTGAGGGTGTCCTGGTTGAAGAGGATAATCCCAGCCTCAGAGCCTGGCAGGGAAAAGGTATTTTTCCATTCATGGTGAGAGATGCAGCCTGGTTCAAAGTCGGATTTGTGCGGGAGGAGCAGCTTCTGGCAATGCAGGGACAGCCCCATGCCGAGGGCTGAGCTGGGACTGGGATCGCTCATCGCTCCACAGCCAGTTTTAATGCCTCTGCACAGACTAGGGAAGGGACAAGATATGAGGGCAGATCCTGGTGGGAATACTGGGAGGAGGAGACCCTGTATCCTGCAGGCTCGGCCCCCAAACCAGCTTTTGAAAGGAGAAAAGAGAGCCAGCGGAAATGTGAGCACATTAAAACGTGAAGATATTTGGATTCAACTCGCAGCGATGCCCCGGAGCACGTGATGTGCTCCCATCACTGAGCACCCTCGTAGCGGTGCCTCTTGACCCAGGGACCAAACCCAAGGCAATGCCTACCAGACCATGATATCCCCATCGCTGCATGGAGACCACGTTTGTCTCATCCCACCCCACAGCGGGAGGAGCAGCAGCTCTGCTTTGAGTGAAGGACATCCCGAGGAAGGTGGACCAGAACCTGGAATTCATCGTGCCATGGACGAGAAAGTCACGGCTCTGGGTGCTCACGTGGCCAGGCTGGAAGGGCTGATTACCTGCTTGGGCTGCTCAGCTGCTCAGGTGGACTCGCTGGCCTGGAGACAGCAGGATGAAATCCAGAAGTGTGTGAGGCATCTGCTGGAGGGAAGCCCCCACCCCGCTGCCGGCGCGGAGCGGCTGGAGTGGGAAGTGCCAGGCAGCAGCCCTTGGCTTGCCGGCAGAGAGAGGGGGTAGGGACCTGCGGGGGCTTTTCCTGAGGAGCCTGGTGTCATGGAGAAGATCTCCTGGGCTGAAACAAGAGGCAGAGAGCAGGCTCTGGACAGCACGGGGGCTTGCTTGTCCATGTAGCCAACACGGGAATGAAAGAGAGAACCCAGCAGCAGGTCAGGAAGCTCAAAAGCATCACACACAGGAGGAAAGAAATCCTTGATTGTTCCTAATTTAGGTCTCTTTCCTCCAGGTAAAATGTAACACTCAGTGGCATGATAATTTATGGGAATGAGCTTGGAAATGCATCTCCCGTGCCCCTCCGTGCAGGGCTGGCGTATGTGCTCTGCAAGGCTGGGGTGGACATGGTCACCCTTCCCCAAACACGAGCAGTGCCCGGCTGGGGTGATGCCAGCACAGCGGGGGGCTGTAGGTGTCATGGGGTGCAGCGGGAGGGTCGTGGGGTCCCAGGAGGCCTGAGTTGAAAAGGGGGAGAGCAAAGGGGATGTTCTGCAGCAGACAGAGCAGCCTGCACCTGCAGCCGGTGCTGCCAGCACAAGGCGGTGCAGGAATCCCAGCAGGATTTGTCCAGCCAGATCCACGCAGGTGGCAAAACCTGCCCGAGAAGCTGAGCGACTCGTTGAAGGAGTCTGGCAAGCTCCTCGCTCAAGATAGCGCAGGGCTGCCTGCCCTGGGCAGCAGCGACGGGCGCAGAGGGCACCCACCATGCACGTGTCCATCCCTTCCCTGCCTGCCTGGCAGGACCCGCTCCCACGGGGTGGGAAACGGGAAACGGGGCCAGCATGGCAGAGGACAGCCGAGCTCTTCTCCCCCGCAGAGTTCAAAGAAGCCTTCAGCCTGTTCGACCGCACGCCCACGGGAGCCATGCAGATCACCTACGCGCAGTGCGGGGACGTCCTACGGGCGCTCGGCCACAACCCCACCAACGCCGAGGTCCTGAAGGTGCTGGGCAAGCCCAAACCAGAAGGTGACAGCAAAGTGGGGCAGCGGGGACAGGGTGGGACAAGGGTGTTTCCTGGCAGTCAGCGAAGGGTTAACATCCCCTGTAGCAACAGGCCTGTAGGATGAAGGAATTGGGAAGGAAATGACTCAGAGAGGCTTCATTCCTGCAAAATTCCTTCCCTCCCCCTCCCCATACCAGGAGGGATAGGCTGTCCTCAGCTGGGGGTGGTGGCTTAGCAGTCAGTAACACTTTCCTCCTCATATGGATCTGCCGTCTCAAGTAAAATACACCAATGATCCCGTCGCCTTGTGGGGTGTCTCCCCTGTACTCGGTTGGAAATCAGCCCGGGAAGGTGAAGTAGGAGCCTCAGAGGCTGACAGAACCCAACGAAGTTAACCTCTGAACCCATCTCCCCCTCCCCTTCCAGAAATGAACACAAAGATGCTGGACTTCGAGACCTTCCTCCCCATCCTGCAGCACTTCACCCGCAACAAGGAGCAGGGCACCTTCGAGGACTTTGTGGAAGGGCTGCGGGTCTTCGACAAGGAGGGCAACGGCATGGTGATGGGGGCCGAGCTGCGCCACGTGCTGGTCACGCTGGGTACGGGGCGGCCTGGGCAGGGGAGCAGGACACGCCACCCCCACGCTCTTTCTGAGCAGATGGCTGGGGTTGGTTTGCTGGTCCCACACGTCGGAGAGACCCTTTGCATTCTGCGGCTCGTAGGCTTTTGTAGGGGTGGGTGGCTCCTGGATATGTGGCCTTTTCCATCTTATGCCACAGCTTCCTGCACGATCCAGGTGAAACAGTCCGTAAAATCCTCAGTTCTCAGACAGCCCTTGCAGCTTGGTCCTCTCTCCACCATCTCCCACCAGCATTCCTCAGTCTGTCGTGGTGCACAGCTCCTTTTTAATCCCATTTTCCTTCCTCTGGTGGCTTTGGCTCTCTGGAAGAGGGACAGGAGGGTCCCGGCGGGCTGAGAACCCGTCCCCTCACCTCTCCATCCTCCCTCTCCAGGGGAGAAGATGACAGAAAGCGAGGTGGAGCAGCTGATGGCAGGACAAGAAGATGCCAACGGCTGTATCAACTACGAAGGTAAGAGCAAGAGATGCCCATTGGGGCTGTCCCTGACGTGGCTGTCCCATCTTAGGGTGCAAAATTACCTCTGTGAGGACATTGGTGATCACAGGAGGGAGGTGGGGATCACCCTCCAAAGCCTCTCAGGAGACCTGTGAGACATGTCAGCTGGGGTGGGAACAAGGTGGCTGTGCCAGGGATTTCCAGCAAAAGCAGCTGAAGACAGCGTGTTTCCGAGGGTTCCAGGACTGGTTTATCCCCAGTTTTGGCACTGTTTTGTTGTAAGCTACCAAAAATAAACAAAGGCAGCATCTTTCACAGCAGAGGCTAATCGGGAACATTTGGAAACCCAGATTGCTCACAGCTCCAAGAGGGTGAAAATCTGGCACAGGGGCTGGAATCTGGGAATCCATAAAACTGGAGAGCAGCGAGGAAAAGAGGGTACCCATTTCCCTCGGCCTCAGAAAACTGAGGATAGAGGTACCGGCTCGTCGCCAAGAGGGGTTTGGTATCACTCTAACCAGGTTAGGGGTGGCACGCAAAAGGTGGGAACAGAGGTCTCTGTCCTGGTGGAGCACATCCCCTTCATCCCTGGGGTGCCCTGTCTGGGGGTACCCCCCGCTGCCTCTCTGCCCGCCCCACCACAGCTGACAGCATGCTTTGACCTCTCATTTCCTCCCCAGCTTTTGTCAAGCACATCATGTCTGGCTGAAAGAAGAAACTTCAGGTGAGTGTATCAGGGTCTCCTGCTGCTTACTCCGAAACTGGAAATCCTGCACGTAACAGCCAATGAGAGGAACCAAAACCCGAACCCCACCAGCAACCCTGCAGTGGACTAATGGCACAGGAGCAATGCCGGCTCTGAAAGCTCAAAAAGCTGCGTTCATGGTAACGAACCTCATGTATAACTCACACCGTTTAAAATTATCGGCGCAGCGCCGACCCCGTGACTGTCAGTCGTGGTCTGGTTAATCGTCTTGATTCTCTGCTCGGGAAGAAAGGGGTCGGTGTGGTTTATAGCGATACATTTTCTAACCCACCGGGAGCTGTGGGGGTCATGGAACAGCAGCCAGTGGCAATAAATATTTAAAAACCTGCAGCAGCGAGTGACTTGGTGCTAAGAAAACACTGGGTACTCAGGGGGGAAATTTCTGACCTAAGAAATGTCAACATTGCCATTAATGCTAGAAAGAATATGGAAAACGTACTTTGGACGCCTGGTAAGGTTTTTTGCGTTCCTCTCAGTCTGCCTGAGGAAAACAGAGAAACAGGTCTCGTTAGGGTGAACGGTCCCTCTGAAATCTGTTCAGTGTAAAAGAAAATCCAAATTACTAAGAGCTGGCCCCAGCCTCTCCTGCCAGATCCTCAGGGTTTCCTTATCTCACTGAACTTTTCTTAAACATTCCTACTCTCCCCAGCTGTGTGAAAGGCAGCAGGCCAAAAAAAACCCCCGCAAGGCAGACAAAAAGACCTTCAGATACTGCTCAATACACAAATTAAGCATTTAAAAATCTCTTTTTCCCTCCCCTGTGAATCTCCTTAAACATCAGGTTAAAACAGAGACAGACCGAACTCAACTCTGAATGTTCAGCATCCTTTTTATCTTGTTTTTAATCCGTTTCTCTCCGATTCCTGTTCATCGGCTCGGCAATTTAGGTGGTTGGGCGGCAAACGCTGCCGGGGAGATTTAATTCTACACAAAACTATTTGCATGGAGCAGTGTTTTTAGTGGTGTGGAATCATCGCTATTGACATTTTGGGTTCGTCTGAGAAGGAGCAGCCTCGTCTCGAAGATTCACTGCATTAAGCCCTCTCTCGCTTGTCTCCCAGGCTCTTGGCAATGTTTGAACCCACCTGAGCACCACGAACAGAGATTCCTCCATCCACGTCCCTTCCTCCCCGGCCGCCGCACATCCGCAGAGATGTTTCGCACGAGCCACCACAAAGAGTTGGCCTCCACGTGTGTGTGCCTAAGCCTCGGCACACGACGAGAGATCTGCAACTGGGTTTTAAACCTTAAGTTACTCTTTTTAGGCTTTTCCTGTGACATTTGGCTCATTAAAGTTCATTCCTTCCTCCCTTAAACAGCCTCTGCTTTGTCTTTGGGCTGCTCGTTGAAGCGGCAGATGAAGGTCTTCACCACCTGTCAGAGAGAGCAGGATGTTCCCACAGAGAGGGGAAAAAGGCAGGGTGTAGGACTGCTAGGTGTGAGGGAGGAGTTCAGACTTGGGGGTGAGGGTCTTTATTCGTCACCCCACTCTCTGTGTGGGGCCAGACGCTGCGCTGCAATCTGGCCACGTCTTGCTGCTGGAGGTAGGTAGGCCTGGAGCAAAGAGAGCATGAGGGACAGGTTGCATCAGACAGACCTCCTATCCTCGGGAAGAGCTTCACCTCCTCTCTGCCCTAATCCCAGCCCTTTTTCAGCCCTGCAGCCCATCCCCCCTGCAACATACTGCCCCAGGAGCATCCTCTCTAGGTCCAGGCTGAATTGTACCACGGAGCCAAGAGGGACCTGCTTGGCCCTGTCCCAGTCCCTGTCACGGGAGAGACCAGCAGGCACCTCTCCTGCATCAGCGCGCTGCCTGTCCCAGACAGAAAAGGCCAGAAGCCCTTTAAAAACGCAGAAACATCAGAGAAAACATTAAAAACATTCTTTCTTCTGTATTATTGACAGGACCAAGAGCCTAGTTTTGAAGGCAGATTTCCAGGAAGTTGAATCCTGATGAATCAGCAAGGGGGAAGGAAAACAGAGAAGCTACAGGTATTTTCTGGGCCAGGTCCCACCTCCACCCTCATGGCACGGGACAGCGAGTCCCTGGGGTGTGGGTAGTGTCCTGCCTGGGATGGGCCCAGCCAGGACAGGGGTCCCTGGATGGTTCCTCTCCAGGCAGACAGCGTGTTCACAGCCAGAAGCTCTCTGGGGGCTGCGTGATGCAAGCTAGTAGCTCTCTCCCTTTTCCCACCTGCAAAAAAATCAACGCAGCGTCATTAGGAGTGGTGAATAATTCATGGCAGATAACCCAGCCCTCCCATCAGCAGAACACCTGGGAGCACAAACCACTTTCCTTTGATTTGTTCCTTATGCCAACGTCCTGGCTCTGTGATTAGGAATTAAAGGCGTTTTGCTCCGATGGGGTTGACTTCAGCTGCCACTTGCTGGTTCCTGTGCAGTGGCTGAGTAACAGCTGCTTTCAATTCCCACCGTTTGATTCAAACGCTCATAAAAAGCAACATCAGCTGTTTAGAGATGCAAGATGAGATGTTAGCTCCTGTCTGTGCTATTTCTACAGCTTCCATTAGGGAGAATCTGGGCATCTCGTGTCTTTCATGTACAATCTGTGTTTTCACCTGTTAAAGGACCCCGGTGACAGGGTGACAAAGGACGCTGCTTGCTGCACGCTCACGCCAGGGTCACGTTTGCCCTTGCCACCACTGTGGCACTGACTCCTGCAGAGGAACGTGCTGTTGCGGAGGGGAACCGAGCAGAGGAGAGGCGGGGGATCTGCCTGAACTCGCAGAGGAAATCCGTAGCAGAGACCGAGGGCCCTGCTAGCTGTGATACCCCTGCCCTGGCAGGCTGCACTCCTGCTCCTAAACGCAGAGTACAAGGCTTGTATCTGAGCCTCCAGCTTCTGTGCAGACGGGAATGACGCTGTAAATTACAACCAAAGAGACAGACAGAAGGAGAGCAGTGGATAACGACAGACCTAGAGAAAAACATGAGGGCTGTGAAATCCAACCTTTGAAGCAGCCTCGGGGTAACAGCCAGTCATCCTTTACTGTGGGGACCTGTTCCATCTCTTTAGGATAAAGCAGAGCTGATTTGTACCAAGGCAGGTTGGAAGATGCGCTTGAACAGGCACAGTAGGTACCGCTATATCTCTACGGCCATATACCTCTGTATGTGCCTCCATGCCCTGCCTGTTTCTCTGGAAAAGCTGAGGATCCCAAGGACCAAGTGTTTTTAGTCCCACGGACATTTATAAAAAGCATCTGTGGACAGCAGGGAGTGACCCTCCATGCAGACCTCTTCCTTCAGGACTGGAGGAGTCTCTATAAACTGAGATGTCCCAAGACAATAGTCAACACTCCGTCCTTTTATGGTTTGGATACTTTCCTTGAAGTCCAGGGGGCTCTGAGGAGAGGTAAAAATAACCCCCCACACTAAGGAGAGCCCGTGGCTGTATCTCCTCAGGCTGCGATAAGACGGAGGCTCATACCAAAGATGGTCTGGACGTCAGGAGCGTTATCCCTGTGCCCTGTGAAATGGAAGAGGCAGACGGAGCCAGCTTTCATCCCAAGGAGCTATCAGCAGCACACGGCAGGGCAGCGAGATAGAGATGAGGATGAGGAATGTGCTCCTGTGCTCCTTGAAAAGCTCCCTCGGACCCCCAGACCCACGTACGCACACGTCACCATCATCACCGTCAGCACGCGAGGCCGAAGGCAGGTGTTTCGCTGTACCGTGTTGATCGCACCCTTCACGGTCAGCAAAAGGTCTCGGGCGGTCCTGAGAGCGAGGCAGGTCTCCCTCCCAGGGGCAAAGCGCTGCTCTGTGACCCATTTTGTTATTTGGTCGGGGGTTGAAGAAAGCTTTGCCTCTCCACGCCAACCTGCTCGCACCCTGAAAGCAAACACCCGCAGATTTACTGGAGTGATAACAAACTTCATAGGTTTTTCAGAAAGGCAGAGAAAGACTGTAGAGAGTGGGGAAGCAGGCAGGCCCAGCCCCCTGCTCTGCAGCAACTTTCCAACGTAAGCACCCCACATGCAGCTTTTATTCTCACGTACAGGCGCAGCGCCCTGCTCCCACACGGCCCTGCAGTGCCCAGCAGCACATCAAGCAGCGCCAGGATCCGTGCCTCAGGCAGCTGGGTCAAGCGTGGGAGGCGATGGGAAGAGCAGGATGGAGCAGAGAGTCCGCGTGCGTAGGTGTGCAGGCGCTGGGGGTGGCGTTGGGAGGTGGTTGTGTCCCAGGAAGGCCTCAGCCCGTTGCAGGTGGCTACTGATGGGTCAGTGTTCTTAATAAACCAAAGTTGTCTCGTGCATCTTTTACTCCATCCGTTTGGGAAAGGAGGAGAGCTCTCCCTGTGCCAGATGTGACACCTTCAAGCTGTAATTGTCTAATCACCCTCCTGTCCCCGGTGGCCCATCTGCCCGTTCTACCCCCGGCTATCTCTGCTGTGCCTGCCTGGGGACCGCCGGCAGCATGCAACCCCAGGACCCCCGTCAGCGACCCGGACTGTGCTGTGCTGCCCCCCCCGCTGGGGCAGAGCTGAGGGAACAGCCGGCCAAGGGCCAGGAGGGTCAGGGTCACTGCAGGCCCCGGATACGGCGGGAGGGAGCCCACGGGCCAGCTCCGTGAGGGATGCAGGGGCTCCCGGCAGGTCCCCAGAACCCCGTTTTTTGGCACAAAGAGCAAGTTTCTGCCTTGCACGGAATCACAGAATGGTTTGGGTCTGAAGGGGTCCAAAGGCGCTTTGAGGGACGAGCCCCAGGCCTGCAGAGGGGTTCACCGCACCCCCAACGCCGGCCGAGGGCTGAGGGCTGGAACTGCAAGGCTCCGTACACCCCCCTCAGCCGCTCCCCGGGCCGGGCCGGGCCGGGCCGGTGCTCACAGGCACCGAGGGGACACCGGGGCGGTGACAGATGCGACCGACGCGCGGCCCTGCAGCGCCCCGACGCCGCCGTCGAGCCCGCTCCCTCCCGCCCGCCGCGCCGGCCGCCTCGGCTCTCTCCGTCCCGCCTCGGCTCTCTCCGACATCGCTCGGGCGGCTCCGGCAGCCGAAGCGCTTCGGCCTGACGGACGGAAAGTGCCTTCCCGGCTGTTTTCCGTCGCCGTTCGGCTCTTTCCGTCGCCCGGTTCGGCTCTTTCCGGCGCCCGGTTCGGCTCTTTCCGGCGCCCGGTTCGGCTTTTTCCGGCGGCAGCTTCGGGCGGCCTCGGCGCTCGGCCGGCCTCGTTCCTTCCCTCCCCGCCGCCTGCCCCGGTAACGGTCGCTGGGAGTTTAAATGAGCAGGGGCCGGGCCGCGCTGCGCCGCCGCCGGGACGCGCACTGAGGCGGGGCCGGGCCGCCCCGCTCCGGGCTCGGCGAGGAGGAGGCGGAGGCCGGGGAGAGCAGGATGACGGTGCTGCAGGAACCCGTCCAGGTACCGACCCCTGGGCGGCTCGGGCTCGCCGCCGCGCTCAGGCCCCAAGGCCCGGCCCGGCCGGGCGGGGGGAGCCGGACCCGCCGCGCCTCCCGCACCCCGGGGGAGGCCTCCCCGCCGCCGGGCCCTCTCCTCTGGCGGGGTCCCCGCTCCGTTTGGGCCGCTTCCTGGGGGTGCTGCGGGCCCCAGGCGCCCCCTCCGCCGGTGGGAGCGGGCCCGGCCCTCAGGGCGCTGCGGCCGCTCTCCGCCGCCGGCCCGGGCTCCTCCGCCCTCCCGGCTGGGAGCCCGTGGGGCTCCCGGCCTTCCTTACCCCGTCCCTTGCCCCTTCCACATCCCCTGCGCCTCTGGGACGAGCCGCCCTCGCCCGTTCTGCCCCTCTCGGCCCCCGCCCGGGGGCAGCCGGCCTCCCCGCAGGAGGTGTCGGGCCCCGGCGGCCCCGCAGCGGGGTCGGCTCCCAGAAACGGCCCTTTCGGCCCCCCCGCAGATCCCTCGGAGACCTGTTGATACCTCTCCATCTCGCTCACCTTCCTGCATCGGCTGCCGTTTCGTTTGCAAGCGCTCGCAGCCTGCTCGGCTCTGTACGGGCCGTGCAGCTGAAGGACGTTCCTCCTTCCCGAGCGGTGGGATGGGGCACCTGGGGGAGAAAAGGCAGTGAATTCCGGTTTTCTACCACATTTCAGTCTCGCTGCAGTTACCCTGATGGGCTTCCTGCTCTTGTTCTCAGTCTTCCCATCCGAAAGACGGGATTCACAGGATTAAGAGTTGCTTCTTTCCGCCTTTCCTGAATGCTCGTTAACTCCAACTACTCTGTAATCGTAATTATTCAGTGTTCTTATTCATGTTCCTTTTTTTTTTTAATTTTAATTTTTTAGTAGTGTGGGGCAGGTTTTTTCTAGTTACGCCAGGAACCTCTCGCTGTTGGTGTCTTGGTTGTACACGATTGTGTTCCATCCTGAACGTAGTGGCAGTTCATGCTTTTGCCTCTCCTCTCTCTTAATGGAAAGGCGGGAGGGGAAGAAAGGCTTCTCCTGTGGCAGACCACCCTGGTGAGCTGCCCCTGTGCAAGACGGTGACAGTGGTGACATGCTTGTAGACCAGGAGTTTGCCTCGGCTGCTGTTCTGTTTGTCCAAGAGTCAGTGTGATGCTGGAAACGCTTTTGGCCACCTGGTTCCTCTTCTGCTGTGGTCGTACTTATGCCACAGCTCTCGCCCCTGGAGCTGGGCTGGTGTTTTGCCCCACTTGGGGATTCTAGGAAAACATGGGGTTACAACAGAAAAGGAAGAAAGAACGTGTTGTGGAGCGACTGATAGGAAACAGTATTCAATATTTCCGGTACTGTACTAATTAGGCTAACCAAGTGGAAAATATTTGCTATCCTGAGAGCTCCCTGATAGAAATGTGCAATTTTATTTTCATTTTTCAGAAAGGTAAAGACATCTCTAACGTCATTCTCCATTCTCAAGCTCTTCTCAGCTTGGATGTTTTGGTGGGGCTTTGCTACGCTGAATGTATCTGCTTAGATTCTGTCTGCTCTCAAATGCCAGCTGATTCCTCCTTCAGTGCTTCTGCTGGAGTTAGCATTGCTGTCATTCCTTGCTTACGGCAGTCTGGTAAGTTTAGGATTTGCTGTCTGTTGTGGCCTTGGACGTAGTGGTGCTCCTGATGGTGAGGAGGTCAGCAGCACACCATCCAAACCGGGGCCAGCGCTGGAGCTCGGCCCGCATCTGCTGTCGTAGCTGTAGTCCTGAGGGCTGCGAGCAGTGGCGTAGAGGTTGGAGGGCTGCACTACAGGAGCTTTCCAAACCAGCTCGCTCCTGTTTTCTCGCTAGTGTGATGTGTCCGGTGAGCGCTCTCCATTTTGCCGTGCGCGTCTGGACGGAGGCGATTGCGTTCGAGTTCCCGTTTCAGCTGGAGTCTGTGTGCTTAGCTCTGCTTTTCCAATTCTTTCTTTTTAAACGGTAGGATTGAAAAGTTGACGCTACTTCTCGCTTTTGTCATTGCAGAGATTTTTTTTCTGTTTGTCTGTTCTCTTGCAGCCGTTCAGATGTCCACAGGGCTTAGCATTCCAGGGAAAGCTGTCATCTCTAGAGCTGTGATACGCAAAGCATGACCGATAAATAACGGGATCTGTGTGTGTATGTCGCCTTATAAATGTTGGAGTTTAATTCTATGAAATGAATGTCCCAAAAGGCATCCTAATCACTGGTTAGATTTTTACTAACTTTCTTTAATCACTTAAGATGAGCAAAAGTGCCCGAGCTCGTGCAGACAACAGCCCTGTACTGTACTTCTGATGCGGTCAATCTTCAGCTCAGATGCAAAGCCTCATGTCCCATGTGCTGAGAAAGAGGCTGGATGCCTTCCAAATACTTCTGAAAAACATCTTGGAAACAAAATGAACTCTTTTCTTGGAATTTAGCTGTTCAAGGTGATCATCTGCTGTCACCCACTCGAATGGTGCTTGAACTCAGGGCTGCTGCTACGGCTGAAAACACGCAATACCGGTGTCTGATTATTTAATGGGCAGCGTTTGCGTAACTAGTAAATGCAGCACGGCTTGGCACAGGAAACTTTCTTCCCCTCTGCCCATTCTGAAGAAGTCTTAACGTGATAAAAACTGCTTAGCATGCCAGCGGGCCATAAAACTTTGAAAATAATTCCCGAGGCTGTGTAACTCTGGGAAGAGAACACCTACCTTAGGAGCCCTTTGGCTTAGGTACGAAGTGACACAGGGTTTTCTGGGTCGAAGATGGACCTGTCTGTATCTTGTTTTGTTTTCTCGCTCTCCCCTCTGAGGATGCTGCAGAGCTGTGGCTGGCATGGTAGTTTTGGAATTCCCCGTTCACTTTACGTTTGCAATTTGCTGCATATTTAAAACAAGTGAGGCTTATCTGGTCTGCAAGCATGCTTAAATAAAACTTTGAGACACTTCAAGCTTCCCTCCTGGCCGTGTTTGCACCCCTGAGGACAGACAGTGCAACCGAAGCGCGTGAGCTGCCTCGCACGCTCTTGAGGAGGCGGCTCCTTTGGGTTTCTGTTGACAGGTTCCATGTAAAAGTTGATAACTACCCTAGGGAGGAAACTAAGGCTGTGTTTGGATTGTGTTTGTGGCTGTACTGTGGTGTCCTGCCCTGAAGTCTTTGGGAATACATAGTTTTTATTGGATATATGCCCCCGGAGTTTTCTGCTTCAGACCGCTCTCCTGGTGTGGTCTAGCAGTTGTCATGTGCCGCTGACGCTGAGTGGGTGCGTTGAACTTCGGCTGGAACAAACTGAATTGCAACTCTAAGGAGAGATTATTGTTCCTGTCCCAAATCTGCATCCTAACAGGTGCACAAGCCATGCTGCTCTTCTGTCACTTGAGACGCAGTCGTAGTTTGGACATCTGTTCTCATTGCTGCGTAGGTATGGCTGAGCCCCTGGCACCTTCCCCTCCTCTTCCTGCTCTGTTTAGGAGTGTGTGCAAGGATGCAGCCTTCAGCCTTCGTCTGTGAAGGCACAGGTCCAACTTGCACCTTTTGGGTTACAGAATGACAGTTATTACATAACAGGGATGCTAACAGCTTGCTTTCGCTGGGACTTTGCTCACCAACGATTATTTGAGCCAGTGTGTCGTGTAACTTCTATAGCGTGGCTGTAATATAGCCAGGAGTCACTTGTGTCTCCTCTCAGCCTTCGGCAAGATTGTTTCTGACATCCTGCTCCTCTTTGAGAAGTCAGATGACTTTGATTTCACTGCTGCCTCCCCCATACCTTTTGTTTTGTAAGCATGCCGTGCTACATCCCTGTGAGGAATGTATTTTTAACCTGGAGACGGCACAACTTGGATAGAATCATCTGAATGTCACTCAGGCCTTGGTAAAGGAAGAGCTGCTCCTGAGAGCAAGAGAAAGGGAGACCTTCGGCTGCTCCGAGCTGGGTATAGTCTGAGGGATTTTAACACCCTCCTTCTGTCTTGTGCTTTCTGCAGAGCACAACAGTGTGCAGCCCTGGAGCTTTTCAGGTAAAAGGGAGTGATGTCTTCAGGCAGGCTCCGTGGCTGAAGTGATCGGGAGTGTGGAACACAGCCAGAGAGAAATAATAAGGTGTTTGTGTGTATTGTGATCAAAGGGAGAGAATTCAGTTGTAAATACTTTCACGCAAGCTCACAGGTACCTGTTGGCTCTGCAGGTATGTTGTTGGGGCATACTGCCCCAAGGAGATAGTGTCTCTGTAGGGACTGTGTGTCTAATATTCTATATAGTAATTGGGATCTCTGCTGCTGTTCACGGAGACCGCGTAGGCTTCCCGCGAAGAGGACTTGCGCGTTTTTCACACCCTGCGTTTGTCAAGTTTGTGTTGAAGAAGTAGCATATGGTACGTGTAACTGTGGTGTTTGAAGGGGTTTTTTTAGATGAAAGTGGTGCTTGCCTTTCCTACTGGGAATAGCATTACAGGGCACTCTTTCTTTAGCTCTGGAAGATTTCCTTTAGTTTCGGAGCTTCTGACACCCATCAGACACTGATTCTGTTTGTCTTCGGTTGATGATGAATATTGGAGAAATACTAGACCGCAGTGCCTTGAGTTCTAAAGTTCAGATCTTGTTTGGATCAGTAATAGCAAAACGACTGCCGGATGGCTGTTTGCTGCTTATGTTACGCTTCGGAGCTTGAGCCAGACCACCTGGGGAGAAGGAACGGCTGCCCTGATGCCAGCCCTGCCAACCTCAGCGCACAAACCCTGGGCAGGGTGCACGCCGCCGCTTGTGAGCGGCGTCACAGGCTGAATAGATCTTAAAAGGAACCTGTTTGCCCATCCCACCACTCTTGCAGATAAAGGAAGGCTGCTAGTGTGGTCTGCAGTAGTTTGCTGTGAAACCTGCGTGCCCCAGCCCTCTGCTTTTGCTGGACATCCCTTGTTTGTTGTCCAGCTAACGGCGACAGCAGCACAAGTAACCGACAGCTACTTTCATGCTGTGTGCAGCTTGTACACCTCTCTCTGCGTTGGATTTGTTTCGCTGGAGTGGTGCCGTCTTTGGCATCTGCAAAAATACTGAATCCCAAACTCTTGAGCTTGATGTTCATGGAGAAAAAGATGGTATCCTTGAGCAGGAGCTGGCTTTGACCAGGCGTGGGTCTAGGAGCAGGAGTGGTCAGGTCTGTGTGTATCAATTTGTCCATCTCATTTGCATTGCATTCTTGTGCGGTACCTCACAAGCCTCATTAGTGGCAGAAAAGAGGTGGCTAATGAACAGACCCAAACACAGCACTGTAACAAGAAGCAGTGGATTGTGTTCGTCGTGGTTATGAAGGGAACACCGATAGCCCTTCAAGGGAAATGCCGTATACCTCGTACTTAACAGCAGTCTTGTGTCGACAACCTCGGACGCTGACGTGGCTTCTAGTCCTGTTGGGTTTTGGTTTGGTACGTCTCAAGAGGAGATAGTTTAAATGGGTTAATACCTAATGCCATTAGAGTGGTTTGGGCACCCCAGCTCATTCCTGCCTCCTCTGCCCCCCCTTGGGCACACCTGAGGGTAAGATGCAATACTCTGACACGGGGGGATGGTTTTTGTTCCAACCTTTGCTTTGGTTGGTGGTAGTTAGCAATAATTCACGCTCTGTTATGCACCAGGCCAGAACGCAGGAAGACGTGGAAGTACTCGTTATTTCAGTGCGTGCTGGCTGAGGTTTACAGGTGGTTGTGTATGGTAAGTAGTGAGCAGCCTTCTTAGATTGGTTCATGACTTCAGTGCTAAGTTGTTTGGGTTTAAGTCTCCCTACCAAGAGTTGAAACAACTAAAACTTGGCCTGCATGTTTATCTGGCTCCAGCCGTCTTGTGACTCCAGTAAAACAAACTTGAACTTTGCCTTTTGACAGCAAGAGCTAATGAGATTTGTATTTTTCAAGCTTCTCTCTAAATTTAGATTACTTTCTTGTCTTGCAGGCTGCTATATGGCAAGCACTTAACCACTATGCGTACCGCGACGCAGTGTTCCTTGCGGAAAGACTGTATGCAGAAGGTACGTACGCTGCAGGTGTTAAGTTTATGGGGGGTTTTTTGTTAATATTCTTTTCTGGTTTGATTTAGGATGTTTGAGCCTCTGGTCCAGCTTTGTTTTAATCCTGTTGTTGTGCTAATGAAATTCAGTGTCCCGCTTGGGAAAAGCGGAAGGAATGCCTCACAATTAGCTTGGAAAATCAAATCATGTAACAGCAGCAGTGGGGCTGTTATTTTTTTACAGTAAAACCTCCTTAAAAAAAGTTAAACTCGGACTGTGTGTTGAAGTACAATGTTAGGGATCTGTTGTATGGGAGCGAGGTTTTTAATAACCTTAAGCATCCCACACCTTCCAGGAGCACCTGAGGACAGATGCAGTACACAGGTTCTCCAAATCGCCTTGGTATTGAAAGCTGTCTCTGCTAACAATGCTGTTCAGATGTGTTGATTGGTGTGTTAGCTGGAAGAGATCATCTGGTGATGAGAGAAAAGCGTAGTGAGCTGGAGACAATGAGAGTCAGCATGTGGAATAGGTATCTGCCATGGAATTCTTGTTAATTGTCACTTCGTTGTAACGCTGTCAGTTCTAGGACGTCTTGGATGCTGAACAGGCAGCAGTAACACAAACCTGTACTTTGCTGGGTCCTTCAAAGACAACTTTCTTCTTGTGTTCTAGCCCTCTTCTTCCTTAACCTTTCCTCCATGACCTCAGCTAAGCTTTTTGTTCTTCTCTGCTTCTTTCTCCTTGATACTGATGTTCAGCTTTCCTTCTCAGTTTTGAAAGGTATTGTCCTCTAACCACTACCATGAAAGAACAAGGAAAACAGCCCAACCCTTAAGCTAAAATACAAGCATAATTTCATTTCTCATGCTAAACAACTTGAGCTTATAATGTGAATTAAACCATATAACCCGTTTCACGCTCTGTGGTTTGTAACTAGATGTTTGCCCGACATGCCCACAGAGCGCTTGTTAGCAAAGGAAGCACAAACCTCATTTTTGAGGAATAAAGATTTTTTTCTTTGTGTCAAGATTACCCATGAAATCGGGGTCTTCCATCTGGCGCTCAAACGAGAAGTGTTGCGTAGAATATTCTGGAACTCTATAATCTAGGTGTGCGTAAAGGAGATAGTGTTTCAGGGCTGACACAGCACGCTGAGGTGCAGGGAAATGCTAGGTGGAAGGTAGTTGCCAGGGAGGTAGAAACGAAGGTAATGTGCTTTTTGCAGCAGCCAAGGGGAAAATACCTGGCTTGATGTTGGCGCTGTCTTTGCAGAGTAATGCTCTACAAGAGTACTTCAAACAGCCCTTCTCGGTGACCAGCAGTGCCGAGAGAGAACAGCATGCGTGCTGTCGCTTCAAGCAATTAGCTGCTAACAAAACATCTGGCTGCTGGTTAAAAGAAGTAGTTTTACTGCAGAGCAGAAGCTGCTGAGCTTCAGTACAGTGACTCCGTATTGGCAGTAGTGACTTTTAAGCCTACCTGCAATTACTGTCCTTGTGGGGACATCTGTGGCTCGCGAGTTTCCCACAACTCTCAGAATGTGTTAAATTAGTGGATAAAAGAATTGATTTAACTTTAATTTTCAAAAAGATGTGGTGTCTTTAGGCTCAGGCTAATGTCCTCGGGTCCTCAGTTCCCATTGTCACTGGGTGGTGACACAAACTGACCGTGGTCGGGTTTCAGTGTAGCGCAGGATTTGAGGAGGCTTTTGTCCGATGCTCATACTGATTTTTCTGAAGAGTTCCGTGTAGGTAGGTGAAAAATGTCAGAATTGCTTTTTAAGGCTGAATTCCGTTTGCATGGTGGTGTGTCCTGTGAAGTATGAAGTAACGTGGGTTTGAGTTGTTTGGAATTTTAAGTTGCTTGTCTTCATGGGACAGCCTTGCTTTGATGTAAAATGCGTGATTGCATAAGGGTGATGGGAGCGTAGCGTTTGGGGAAGTAAAGAATGGGTAAGACAGCATGGCTGTACATAACCTGAGTGTATCTGGGTAACTCCTTTTTGCTTAAATCCCAGCAAACAGAGCTAAAATGAAGTAACACGGATAGTTCACGCAATCAGAGCTGAATGCCCGAATTGGCACCGCAGCATGGTAACGCTCGCCCTTGCCCCACAAAAGTGCATTCTCTGGCGTTTAAACTTTCTGCTGATAATTTGAGAGTTAAGGTTTTTAAGTTGCTTCAGGGATTAGCTCTGTCCTTTAGGCTGGAATTGCAAGTAAAATCAGCAGCTCTGACCTCAGTCTTATCTCTGGGTGGCAAGTCAAGCTCTTCACACAGAACGTGTTTGGTGCAGTACATAATCCATCTCTGCAATGGAGGAAGTGTTGAAGCAGCCATCAAATCTAAATACTCCCAGTTTCTGCCATGGAGAAGTGTTTGCGATGACTCTTGTTCTCTGTTTAAGTAAACGTGGTATTTCCTGAAGCTTGACTGCTCTGTTCAGAACTTAGAAACTTGTGAGGACTCGGTTTGGGAAGAGGATTTGTAGGAGCGTTTGTCCCTATCACTACTTCCCAGCACAAAATAAAGCATCTGGGTGATAATGTTAAGCCGTGTTCTCAAGGAAATAATGCGTGTAGGCAGCAAAAAGGACAAGACAACGTTGGGGTAGAGGGAACTGGTAACTGACTGACTTTCATAGTCATCAGAACCCGAAAATCTGCTCCACTAAGGTATGCGAATACACAGCATCAGGTGCTTTAGAAAAAGAAGTAAAGTTACAAACAAGAAAAGACCACTTGAAATAAGGCTTAAAACTGTTAATGAGGCTCATTAGGCTGAATTAGATGTTACTTCTGAAAGTTCTTCCTTCCTACCAGTTGTGCTGGTGTTTATGCACTGTTTACGCTAGTGCAAGGCGGTGGCAGTACTCCATAGCCATACCAAGACCTGGCTCAGGGGTGTTAAAGTAGCTCTGGCCGGCTAGAGCCTGCTCTGCTTGGCTTGCTGTTAGTTGAACAACGAGGCAGCTAATCGCTGATTTAGGTTGGGTAGCCGGAAGGATCAAAGTTCACTTACAGCAGTAGATGTGAAGCGTTGGTTTGACCGTATGGGAGAACGGCCGATGGAAGTCTGTTACGTGCCGATGACTAGAGAAATGCCCTTCATCCTGTAAGGGATTCCTCTAATGTCGATACTCGTTCTTTTGTACCTTGTTCCTAGCTGGCTTTTGTTCCCTGCCACCAAAATCTTTGTATCAAAATGGTAAGCAACCAACTGATTTTTGAATCTCTTTTTTATTTTAGTACATTCGGAAGAAGCACTGTTTTTACTGGCCACGTGTTACTACCGCTCAGGAAAGGCCTATAAAGCATACAGGCTCCTCAAGGGACACAGCTGTACTACCCCGCAGTGTAAATACCTGCTTGCGAAATGTTGTGTTGACCTCAGCAAGTAAGTGAATCCTTTATGTTCTGTCCAGGGTTACGAATGTGCTTTTTCTGTTTGGATTTCTCTTTTGAAGCTGTCATATTGCATAAACTAGTAATTCACTGGTCCTTCAGCTCTAAGGATGAGTTCAGTTCATTTTGGTTATGGTTACGGACCTAACAAACACTGGCCCATATTGCAGAAACCCCTAAGAAGTGTTGAATAACTTGCAGAGGAGCTGTCAAACTGGCTAGAGGGAGAAAACACTGATTGCTGAGATGATTCAAGGGAAACAGCTCTGGGAAGTGTTGGTTTTGGTTCTGTGTTTCTCTGATAGTTTGCCTATTTCATAAAGTGCTTCCGGTATGAATTTAATGGATGGGTCACTTCCCTCCAACTTGTTCCTCTTACCCAGTTACTGCTGGTAGGTGAGGGGGTGAAAAGATGACAGAAAATGGTTTTTAAAAACCCACCTTGAGTCCACATCTGAGAATGCTGTGTTCGACATCAAAATTAACCCTGGCAGGGACACAGTGTCAAGCAATCTTCCTGGTTTTCTGGAGTCTAACAGCAAGAGCAGATAACGAAACGGCTCAGGATACTGGCCCTAATGCTCTGGGTGTTTGTCAGTGAGGGTATTTTACGTCTCTGTAGACCTCTTGGACTGTTGCAGCTCAAAGGCAGAAACAGTGTCATGGTGAGGATGAGGCACAAAGAAGGCAAAATACTTGGTTCAAAAGCTTAGTCCAGAAACCCTCAAATACTGTGAGGTTCTTCACGGAAGTTTAAATCTCTACCAAACAGCTTGTGATTGTGCTGTGGCTTGTTTGGTTTGGTTTTTGAGTTACTGTCTTCCAGTGACCCAGAAAAGTTGGATTTCTTTAGAAGAGGTGATGTGACGGTCGGAGTTTCACAGTGTACTGGGATTTGTTTGCAGGATTTGTGATCCTGCCCACAGCATGTAACCAAAATGCAGGCCTCCCCAGAGGCAGCTGGGGAAGCTCCTTAGTCTTTGATACTCACTTTAGTAGTTGAGCAACAGAGGAGCAAGGTTGTCTTGACTTGTGTTTCTCTTGACACTCTTTTTAACACTTTTGGAGCTATTAGGATACAGGTTTCCTTACATCTTCTGTTGAAAGGAAAATCATGTTAATGCTCTGCTTGGAAAGGTCCCAGTGGAATAAATTTGGCGCTGATCATTCCCTCCCTTGCTTTTGCAAAGTCTGGTGTGTGCATATACACATCAGCTTCTGCTCTGATTTCAGTCAGCTAGGTGGGATCTCTTAAATGTGTTCTTTAATGTTCAATTTAGCTGTCATTGCTGTTACAGTTACGAGTTCGTTTATACACATCTACCTTATCAGTACAGACCATTCCCATAAGAAAATAGGAGTGTTACCTGCAAGTGTAATTTCATGTGGTGGCAAGAGATCATGTGGCGGTGCAGGTGTCTGTCTCAAATGCCACAAGAATGCCTCCCATCCCCAGAGGTTGTATGTACATCACTACCAAGCCTAATAGCGAGTGGCCCATTCCGTGTGAGCGGTACTGCTTGCTGCAGGTGGGGTAGATGCAAACCGAGCCTTGGCTCTCTTTCTGAGCCCCTCTTGTAAGACAGCGAGGCGTTAAAACCCCAAGTATTGGCTCTTAACCGTGTGCGTGGAGTCTTACAGCTTTTCAGTTGGGAAACAAAGCCAAACCGGCGCTGTAGTAACTCGTCACTGGGTGAAGCACCTTCAGAAACCAGCTGTCTACAGTCTTGTCCTCCGTTCAGTACTCCAAGATAAGGCACTTCTGGAAGAGTCATATTGTATTATGTCCGTCTGTTTTTGGAGTGGTGCGGGGTTTTGGGTTGGATTCGTGTTGTTTTTCTTCCCCCAGTAGAGATGTTCAGAGTAAGAGTGCTGCATACCTCCGCGTTGCTGGAGGAATCCATCGTTTATTTAAAATTCGTTTGCAGGAACTAGCTTGTGTGTAGTTTGAAACTTGTGATCACTGACAGTGGATTTCTGTTTTTGTTTGCAGCAGGGTGACAACACTGGACTACCAATACTGTGAGCCTTGTAACCCCTTTAAACCTCTTCTTTTTTAAAAAGGCTTGCAGAAGGAGAGCAGATCTTGTCTGGTGGAGTGTTGAATAAACAGAAAAGCCACGATGACATTGTTATGGAGTTTGGTGACTCTGCATGCTTTACGCTCTCCTTACTGGGACATGTCTACTGGTAATGTTGCTTTATTTTGTCTAATAAAGTTTGAGTATTTTCATTTGACCAAGCCCAGTTTTGGTCAGATACGTGTTTGTAGTCACCCCAGGGTACACCATCTCTGGGTTGTGTGACCTGCACGATTTCAGAGTATGATACGTGCAGGTGGATAGATGGCTTCCACAACTAGGGAATGCAAGAACGGTTGGTCTTTCACCCAGAGCTTCTGCCTGAGAACACAAATTCCTCTCTCCCAGATTGTTCAGCATGCAATCCAGGAGTTTGGGTCTTTGATACTTTCAGGTTTGTTCTGTACTCTTCCCTGAAAGACACTCTCAAAGTCCTGTTTCCCGGTGTTGCCGTTTGGCTGTTCTGTATCTGTTTTACAGAAGTACAGCTGTAACCTCTGTATGAAAACTTTGAGGCCTGCCAGTCAGAATAACTGTACAAATTCAGGTGTTTGGCTTGGGCACAAAGGTTTTAGAAAATGTCAACAGATTGAGTAGGCGTAGTGGGGTTCTCGGGTTCTTCCCCAGTAAACCTGTTCTCAAATAAACCTTAGCTTCCTCAGAAATGGCTTTGCAGCCAGATACTTAGGTGCTCAGTTTAGCCCTGAATTGAAATGTAGGGATCTTGTCCGTGGGTATTTGAAATGGCGGGAAGGAAAGCAATTAGGCTGCTGTTTGCAAAAAAAAAAAAGGAAAAAGCTGTTGCAAAGAACAGCCTTTCTAAAAGGCAAATTCTCAGGCTGTAGTAGTGCTTATGTAACTTTCTTTTTTGAGGACTGTCTCTAACTTTCATCTGTGTCTAAATACATCAGACAGCTTCAAAAGAGCTCAATATTACTCTGTGGCTTGAAAAAGGAGGAGTGTTGCTGTGATTCTCAACATGGTTTTGTTTTTCAACTCCTCTCCTGAAAAGCTGTCTTGAACAGAAGTGCTGTTCTTACGTTTCCCTATGAACTGTCACGTTCTTTTCGCAGCAAGACAGACCGGCTTGCCAAAGGATCAGAATGTTACCAAAAGAGCCTTAGTTTAAATCCTTTCCTCTGGTCCCCTTTCGAGTCGCTGTGTGAAATAGGTAAGTCTGCAGAACTGTTTTACTAGGGAAGGTGTTTGCTGAGTTTCTGATTTGCCATCACCATGTGCCACGGCTTATTTTACCCCCTGTCCAGAACCAGTAAGGCAAGTGCCAGCAGAATTCCTTGGGAGTGGTTTTCTCAGCAGTAGTGCATTTAAAATACCAGTGTTGAGCTTTTGTCTCGTCGTCTTCTCTTTCCACTACTTGTGCATTTTTGGATTTAACAATACCACGTGTTTTCCAACCTACACTTAACGGACCCGTAGAAACTGCGCTTCTGAGAATTCCTAAAAGCAAGTCTAGTTTTTTAATAAAACGGATTGTCCAGGGTTTTGTAGCAGAACGAGTCTGACAGCATAAGGGGTTTTAAAGCACCGAAGTAAGAGCACACCCCTTCTGAAGTACTTTGTCCCCTGTCCTTCTTTCAGCCTGAATATTCAGCGTATGGACTCAGGAATAACTGTTTAAATAATCTCCTTCCAATCTTGCAGGTGAAAAACCAGACCCTGACCAAACATTTAAATTAACATCTTTACAGAACTTCAGCAGCTGTCTGCCTAACACTTGCACAACTTTGGTATCTAACCACAACATATCCCATAGACAGCCCGAGACTGTCCTTATGGAAACACCGCAAGACACAATCGTGAGTTTTGCTGAAATAGTTGTATTAAAACCAGTCTTTACAGCTTTACTGAAAAGTGCTGATGAGGAACCACGCTGCATGGGGATCTAACAGCTGCCTTCTGTTTTTCAGGAGTTGAACAGAATCAACCTAGAATCCTCTAATTCAAAATACTCCTCCTTGAACACGGATTCTTCTATGTCTTACATCGACTCAGCTGTAATATCACCAGATGCTGTCCCCCTTGGGTCAGGAACTGCCATACTGTCTAAACAGGCTCAAAATAAACCAAAAACTGGGCGGAGTTTACTGGGGGGACCTGCAGCTTTGAGCCCACTAACGCCAAGGTAAGGCCTTGAGCTGGCCGACTGCTGTCCGTAGCTGTGCTGTCGGTCCTGTGTTTGGTTGGAAGCAGGAAGGATGTGTGGTGCTGCACAACGTCCGTGAACGTGCATGTTACAAATAATGCCACAGAAGCGAACGCTGAACAACTTCAGTCGCTGCTCTTGGTCCTGGTGGTCATCTCTTCTGGTTTTTGAACAGGCAGTTAGTATGGTTGATTAGGAGAGAGGAACGGTTCTTTCCGTATATTGCTTAGTGCGATCTTCACATTGGAAAAATCCTCCAAGGAATGTGTTTCTGGAATAAACTTCATTATGAAAAGCTAGTCTTACGAGCTTTCCTTGAAGAGTAGCTCTCCTAAAGAGCAAGTAAATACATGCTCTGTCCCCCGCATCGTCTTATTTGAACACCGTTATATTCCAAGCCGTTAGTGCTTGGACGGTGTGTGTCTGTTAGCTATTACGCAGGCAAAGGAAGTTCAGTATTTTCAGTTTCAGGAACGTGGATCCTTCTATTAAAGCCTCTTTGACAGGTGAGGATAGTAAGATATTAGCGAGTCAGCACAGATCAGTGAAGTTGACTGTACTTCTGAGATCAAGCTGATATCTGGGTCTGTTTCAACACCGAATCGCGCCAGCTCTCTGCCGTTCACACACTGACCCTTCCTCTTTTTGCTCTCAGCTTCGGAATTCTGCCACTGGAAACCCCAAGCCCTGGAGACGGATCATATTTACAAAACTACACCAACTCTTCCTCTGTGGATGGCACATCAATTACAGGAGCACCTTCGAAGAAGGTATCTGGTGTTCTAGGTCATGATTGCTGTTCTGTGACTTGGCGTAGCAGCGCACTTTAAGGGCGAATCCATGATGCAGACGAACAGGGCACGCGAGCTGGATTGTGCTGACAGTGAGGGGAACCCAGCTCATCTGCTGCTTACAACTCTTGCTTTGACAAACAGTTTGTCTGAGCGTGGGGCTACTTGTGGCCTCCTTTCGTTGCGGGAAGGGTGTGGGTTAATTGAGAATGAAATTTGTGTCTGATTTTGTCTACAAAGTGTGTTTTAAAAGAAAAATCTGCTCTACTAACAATTATTCATTGCGGTGGAATAATATTGTTCCCTAGGTCACGTGTGTTTGTTTATAGGCTAGTGAGATTGGGGGGGGCGGGGGGAGGCAGTGTAATTTGACTACAACTGGTCAGGTATTTCCCTGACAACTTCTTAGACTTTCCTGAAGTGTTAGACTATCCTACAGGGAATTTTATTCTGTTACATTGAATGTCTGTTTATAAAACCTCAATAGTAGTTTTTATTTTAAAATCTTCAGCTAAGCACATGAGGCAGCAAGAAAAAAAAATAGACCAAGTGTCAAGTGAAGACATCTGCGTTGATAAGCCGAAAATATTTACGTGGCACTTCCTTTGGCTAGCGAAACAGATCCATTTTCTCAGCCTCTGTAATGATAAGCAGTAGTTGTTTAGTTCTCATTAAAACAAGCCCTTTTTCCCTGCCCAGAATGCCGGCTGCCCTGCTGGTAGGGCTGGAGGCAGCCTGAGGAAGGTGCTGTAACTCCTGCCCACCTGCACCAGACATGCACAAACAGGAACGCTTCCAAGCAGCGAAGGATTCCAAACTGCTCGCTGTGTGCAGGCTGAGGACAGCCCACACTTGGAGTTTTCACTTCAAGTTGTTTTTGTTTTTTTTTTTTAATGAATGTATTGTCAGGCATGGCCTCAAATAATCCTAGGAGCTTCAAGTGAGCTGAAGCTGCCCTGTTCTGGCAAGCAGGTCTGAGTCCCGGTTCACAGCCCCGAGCAATCAAAACAGTGCGGTGGTCGGAAGGGCTGACTGACAGCATGGTGTTTCACTGCCCACTGCTTGTGTAGAGGAAACTAAAAACTGTCTTTTCTTACTCTGTAAGAAACTGCCGTAGTTGCCATAGTGATAAATGAGAGGTGGAATGTTGATGGCAGTTGAAGAACCATTTGTTCCTTTCTAAAAACAAAAAAACCTGAGGATTTTTCCCTGTATCTTTAGTGAATCTAGAGGTTGCCTGAGGGATGCTGGTGTTGGCCGGCTCCTTTACAGTGAAGCTCGGTGCGAGAAATAGTATTGAATTGCTCAAAAAGCAGCACTTAAATATCTGTATTTGATGCTCTGGACAAATCAGTTGGTGCTCAGCTTGCTGTGTCATTCTGTAAGTGAAATCTGGGAGCTGTCAAAAACTGTTTGTTGTCTCTCATTGGCTCAGTACACAAAAGCCAGGAAGCGGATAACTTTGTTTTTCCTTTGGATGGTTTTCCGAAGCCTGTGACTGGGAACTTTGGAACCTCATTGCACCAGCCATTATGGTGTCTTCTCTCTAGACATCACTGCCGTGATTTCTGTCAGTTCGTAGTCCCAACCGCTGCTTTTCTTGCCTTTGGTCAGGGCTGGACTGTGCTAAATCAGTCTGCTAGAAATACACTCGTGGCACCGATCCGGTTCCTGTGCTGGAGTTGCACGGGACCAACCAGTTTTCGGTGGTGCAGTTGAAAACACCGGCTTGGGGGGGATTGCACATATGTGGAGGGTAAATTGTCATGAGTCTGAAGAGCTGGAATAGTTAGCAAAGTGCAGCTCTTGAGCGTAGTACTCACCCGTGTTTGGTCTCACGTGTGTACTCTGTGATAGACGAAAAGCTTTGGGGAATCAAGTCACAGTTGCTGCTTTGTTGCTTTGCTAGGTATGACAGCACCGAGGTGTAAATTTTACGCGTCCACGCACATGCTTTCTGCCCAGGTGCAACTATGCTCCTTCCCGAACGCAAATATCTAATACACGTTAATAAACAGCTCCGAATGCCGATGCGTGCTTTGTCCAAGGCACATAATGACTTGGCCACTTTCACTTTTGCTCTGCAAATTACCGACTTAGAAGAGGTTTAGTAGCTGTGGCTAGAATGTGCATGACTTACCGGAGGCAGTTGCCTAGGAAACACTTACGTAAATGAATGAAACATTAGGATGGATCCAAAGGCTTCCTATCTGAGTGGGCAAGCGTGTGTGCTGGCCGCCTAAACTGTCCTCTGATAACAAAGAAACTGAGAAGGGAAGGAAGAACAAAGCATTAGCAGTTAGATAATGCATAAACTGGTGCTGCTCGTGCTGTCATTGATCCCGCTGCCTGATTTCTGGGGGCTTAAAGGACATCTCTTCCAGACAGCCATCAGTTGAACGCTAGTGTCCCTGGAGTGGGCAGAAAGATGGGGTTTGAGCTTTCTTTAAAAGGCAGGGAGGGGAGAACCTGTTCAGAACCCTTTGCAGGACGTCTGCACATCAGACAATGAACTTCCACCTCAACTTGTTCCTTGGGTCTCAGATTCACTGTCAGGTTATCACAGCGCTGAGTTCCCACACCTCAGCGGTGCCAGGTCGGCTTCAGAGTGCCCAGGCAGCGCTCTGAAGGGGTGTGAGGGTGGAATGTTTTGCTCTGAAGGGGTGTGAGGGTGGAATGTTTTGGTGCAAAGTCATGTTACGTGCCTGTAACCTGTGGCAAATCAGAGTACAGAAACGCGGGTGCGCACGCGAAGCGTCGCCCAGCTGACGTGCAGTGACTTGCTGCCCCGAGTCAGCCTGGCCGGAGGGGTCTGGAAGCCTTCTGTGCTGCACAGTGCAGGTCCCTTTTTGGTGAAGCAGGTTGGTTCTGTACCTGCTCCAAAAGCCCATGCAGTAGTGATTTAACGTGGGGAATACTGATTTAAGCTCTGAGCAGGGGAGCGGCAGGCTCGGATTTTGTACAGTGAGCACCTCCGTGAGGTGTTAACGGTGAGTGGCTTCTGGCTGATACGAAAAAGATTTTTGAATTATGTGCTTGGCTTTTTTGCACGACTTCCTGAGGAGAAGGGTCTCTAAACATGACATGTTCTAGATCCCTTTGATTCTTGCACAAAGATCTTACCATATAGCTGTTTGCCACTAGATGGAGATCTTATGTATTGCAAATAGTGTGCGTGCAGGTGGTAAACTGGTATTTTAACAGGTGGAAAGAAAAGCTCCGAGGGTGCTGCTTGGAGAGAGACCTTCACCCTTTATTGAAAGAATGTATATTTACCCTATAATTATCATATATTTATCCTCCTTAGTGCAGTGTTTGATAGGCAGAATGGATCTGTTCTGAGACTGCAGAGCTTGAGACTTCTCAGTGATACAATAACAAACCTGCAGAAACTTTGTGTTGTGCAGGCTGTCAGCAGGATAAGCCAAGCTGGAACAAAATCTGTCTTCTCACAGAGCGGAAATAGCCGGGAAGTCACTCCAATTCTTGTTGCGCAAACACAGAGCTCTGGCCCACAGACAAGGTAGGGGGGGGAAACCAAAATCATCATCTTGGTATTACCGTTTTCATCTTCTTTCTTGAAGGAATTTGGCACTTTATTTGGCCAGCCTGTGTGGGTGTTCCTGCAGAATTCCTTTTTGGGTGAGGAAGTGTGTCTTTTGTTATGTAAAAACTTCAGTGGGTCAGTGAGAAGCTTGTGCCTGGTGGGTGGTCTGTTCTGAATCTCCTTTGCAGTTAGACCATTTCGTAAATGGAAAGTAGCTGGGAGGGAATCCTGCTCGTGTGCTTAACGTGCAACAGGTAGATTCAGTTTCATCCCTTGAAATGGGACTCTCTGCTACAATGCTTTTAAACATTGATGTTTAAAACGATGATAAAAGCCGTTTTGTTATTAAAAATGGAGCAAAGAATGTCGCTGGTTTTAACGTGCTGTTTGTTTTCAGTGCAACACCTCAGGTATTGAGCCCAACGATTGCTGCTCCCCCAAACGCACTGCCTCGGAGAAGCTCTCGCCTGTTCACTAGTGATAGCTCTACAACAAAGGTAACAGACTCCACGTGGGTTGCAGACTTGGGGGTTTCTTACCCGTGCCGCTGCCCTGACTGATCGTTTTCCCATATGCTCAGCAGTTCTAGCAGTTTAAGAACAGATCCTGTAATGAGCAGGACTTAGGAACTGTCTGGCCGTACAAAGCATGTCGTGGTGCCGTAGTGTGTTGGGGTTTTTAAGCTCTTAAGCGCTCAACTGAAAAAGCAGGAAGAGTATCGTGAGTAAAGGCAGGCTGTAGCTAAGTGCCCGCCAACTTTGCTGTGTAAAAGTGACCTAACACATTCAGCGAAGTGGCCGTTTACTGGAGTTTGTCAAACGGCTGGGCATCGCTGAGGCTGCCGAGAGGCGTACATGTAACTGTACCCGGTTCGTGTTTAGCTGCCTGAATGACGCTAACATGAAAGTAACTCTTGCTCTTCTTACTTGCAGGAAAATAGCAAAAAATTAAAAATGAAGTTTCCGCCTAAGATTCCAAACAGAAAAACAAAAAGTAAAACAAATAAGGGAGGAATAACTCAACCAAACTTAAATGACAGTTTGGAAATTACCAAACTGGACTCTTCCATCATTTCAGAAGGGAAGATTTCCACTGTTGCGCCACAGATCCAGGCTTTTACGCTACAGAAGGCAGCAGCAGGTCTGTTTGAAAGCTATTGCGCTCTCAGAGTAACACTTTACGTATGTCTAGATTTGAAGGTGGATCAGAAAGTTTTGTTCTGCTGCTCGTTTCTTGTTCCAGCGAGCTGCAGCCATCACCTTTGTGTCATTATAAAGACACTGAATTCAGTGTCTGTTAACCTACAAAGACCAGGCGAAGGAGTAGAAAGTGGCGAGCTGTAAGCAGATGCATCTTGCAGGCGCTTGTTCTTACTGGTGATTAAAATGCTCTCAGGCAAGATCCTTGGGAACTGGTTCAGAGGAGCTACGTGTAACCCTCAAAACTGGGCTTACACAGTCTGTTCTCCTTTCGTGTTTCCCGTTCGTTTACAAACAAGTCTTTATTCAGATTGTCAGAAAATCCTAGACAAACTGCTGAATTCCTCTCTTTCGGCTGGATAATGTTTCCGGGCAGCAGGAAGGTGTAGCCATGGATACCAGCCATGTGGAAGCTGTGTTCAGGCCTAACGCAGGGTTTGAATAGCTGCTCTCAGTGCAAACCTCCGGTTGCGCTGAACTTCAGCGTTTCTCTGGCCCCGAGAGGGCTGTTGCTGGCCTAAGAAGTTGTTACTATCTGACTTGCGTTACAAAGGTTGATGTTTGGAATATTTTGCTGAAGTTAAGATTACAGAAGGCTCTGTTTGGGAATTCCTGGAAGGTTTTCCTAAGCAAATTCAGGAGCAGTGCCTGCCACAATGAAGAATTTACGGGATTAGCAGTAAATAAGTCTCAGCTGTCTCTTGTTCCACTTTCACTTATTGTATTTTTCTCCTAGAAGGTTTGATGAGCCTTCTCCGTGACATGGGGAGAGGTTATTTAGCCTTGTGTTCATACAACTGCAAAGAAGCGATAAGTATTTTAAGCCATTTACCATCCCACCACTACAACACTGGCTGGGTGCTGTGCCAGATCGGGAGAGCTTACTTTGAGCTCGCAGAATATATGCAGGTAGGAACTGTGCGGGTTTGCTCACTCTCTTCACTCTGTTCTGCATAGCTTCGCAGGCCTGCAGGCTTCCTGGAAAAGCTGTGGGAAGCCCCTGATGGAGCCTGCGAGAAAGGAGCTGGGGGGGGGGGACTCTTTACAAGGGCAGGGAGTGACAGGACAAGGGGTAACGGGATTAAACTGTAAGAGGGAGATGGAGATGGGCCATCAGGAAGGAATTCTTCCCGGAGAGGGTGGGGGCACTGGGACAGGTTGCCCAGAGAAGCTGTGGGTGCCCCATCCCTGGGAGTGCCCAAGGCCAGGCTGGATGAGGCTGGGAGCAGCCTGGGCTGTGGAAGGTGTGCTGCTCTTTCTGGCTTTGCAGGTAACTTTTCCTTGCTTGTGCGCTGGGATAGTAGCAGTAATTAACCTGAGGCAGCAGCAGGAAGGGCCGGTTGCGTTTCTGCTTGCCATGACTGTATCAGGGTACAGTCCCTTCCTTTGCTTGAAGGGGAAGTTACGGGGCGTGTAGCTCTGTAGTACGCTTACAAAGCAAAGATGCTCAGTCTGAACATACCCAGCTTCTAACCTTGACCTGTGTGCTTGGCTTTGGTGGGTGGAATTTTAAGTTTAATTTCTGCTCTTAGGCTGAGAGAGTCTTCTCAGAAGTCAGGAGGATTGAAAACTACAGAGTAGAAGGCATGGAGATCTATTCAACTACGCTGTGGCATCTGCAGAAGGATGTTGCCCTTTCAGTTCTTTCAAAGGATCTGACGGACATGGATAAAAACTCACCAGAGGTATAAAATGAACGAGGAGGGGGTAACTGTGTGTGGCAATCGGTCGGTGGCTCAGAACAAAGCGCTGAGCTGGCTCAAGTGTGTTCCCCTAAGAACTGCATGGCAAAACTGGAGAGGGAGGCGGCAGGATTGTCGGTTGAACTGATGATGCCCAAAAATGGCTTTGTAGAATTAGAATGTCAGCTTACATGGAACGGGTTGAAAGCTTTTATCTGTTAATGGTTATTTGAATTCGCATTGGCACCGTTCATCCAGGAAGATCGTGGATTAGTCAGGCACTCCTGCTGCTGCCAGGATGTGAAGATAAGGAATATCTTTTTCCTGTACCACCTTTTAATTGCTGTGGCTAATTCACCAGCAAACACAGTAATGCACACTTCTGTGTCCAAAGTCCATTAAACTGCAGAGTCTGTGATGTATAAAGTCATGATACGCGAAAAGCCAGGCGTCTTTGAGTAGGTGTGACAGTAAAAGTAACAGGTGAGCGCCTTTATAAACCTGTTCTTAACAGAGTTGAGAACTGTAGGCTGTGCTGGGATTTCTTTTGTGTTGGAGGAGAGAATCCCGCTCATGTCGGCTTGTCTAATAGTGGGGAAGATCAGAACCACCGGAGCAGTCGGCCGCGGTAGTAGGATAGTCTGGAGAGAAGAGCGTGCAGATTCTGATATGGGGAGTGGAGAACGGTTACGTGACTTGGCAGTGACGCTAACAATTTGGGAAAGCGAGGGACCCTGGGCTGTGATGCTTTACAACCTCGGTGGCGGCTGAGCGGGAGGGAAGGAGGAGGTTGCTGCTAAAATTGTTGCTCTGCAGATTTGTCTGTTGGAGAGAGCCAAGGAGTGAATGTACTGTCTCCCCCTTCATTACTCCTAAATATCCAAGATGTGTTTTATTTCTGTCCTTTTCAACAGCTTCAAAAGCTTTCATCGTTAGTCATCAAAGTATCTAATTGGCACCAACTTGCTGGGTGTCCCTAGATCCTCAGTTTCGGTACTGCAGCTTGTCTCGCTATAAGGTGTCTTTCGGCCTACCTGCCTCTCAGGAAGGAGACGTCGTGCAACAGCACTTAGTTGTGTTTTACTCTAGGAGGAAGTTGTATGGCGTTATGTAAAGCAGCATGGCAAGATCTGTTCAGCAGTTGTGAAAAGTGTGCTGATTGTGCAATGCTGTTTTCACCAGGCGTGGTGTGCTGCGGGAAACTGTTTCAGCTTGCAGCGGGAGCATGACATTGCAATAAAGTTCTTCCAGCGAGCCATTCAAGTCGATCCAAACTACGCTTACGCCTACACCCTGTTGGGTCATGAATTTGTGTTAACTGAAGAACTCGACAAAGCGTTAGCTTGTTTTAGGAACGCAATCAGAGTCAACCCTAGACACTACAATGCCTGGTAAGTTTTGCTGCATCCCTCCCCTGTTGCATGGGATACAGAACTCCCTTCGGAGAAACACCATCCGGATGGTGCCACTGCTGCCGTTTCCCTACTGCTCCTCTCAAAGAAGAGAGCAAAGCTAGTTCCGCAGAAGGTGCTGACCTAATCACTTATCAAACCGTTAATTCCACAACGAGGGCTGGAAATTGGAGCCTTTTTTGGTTTCCACAGATCGTCTTGACTGCATTGCCCCAGCTGTGGTGTTCTGTGCAGCATTCCTCATGCATCTGGTTGAGTGTTCCTCCCTTGCAGCTGGGGAGATGAGGTCTGCCCTTTGTACCTTAGGATGCAGTTAGTTTCTTACAGCTTTGTCTGTGGAAAATATACATAAAGCAGTAAAGTTAGATCTGCTACTGCAAGTCGCTTAGTCTTGAGAAACTTCGGTATGCTTTTTACTTGGTAGCTGTTAAGTCTTCCTGTATATCAGATATCAACTCCTCAAACTATCCAGTTGAGGAAAAAACACAGGATAAGTTCAGACATAGCTGGTTTTCCCTGCAAGAAACTGTTTCATACCCTCCGTGGGGTTGGCAAGCCCATAGACCGTTTCTGCCAGGCCGCATTCGCTGACAAAGACGAGCTTGATTAGAACACAGTCTGACTTACGGAATTGTTTTTCTGCTTGCAGGTACGGGTTGGGAATGATTTATTACAAACAGGAAAAATTCAGTCTAGCAGAAATGCACTTCCAGAAAGCACTTGATATCAATCCTCAGAGCTCAGTCTTACTGTGTCACATTGGAGTAGTAAGTAAATGCCACTTCACTGTAGCCTTTTGTGTTTTTACCTCCTGTACTCTGTCTGCAGTAGAAAAGTCATTCTGTTTTTAGCAAAAACACCCCAGCAAGTTCAAAGTACCTGTTGGAGGACTTTAAGTGCCGTTTGAATGAATAACCACAGGATTAATGTTTCGGGGAAGAAGCTCTCCTCTCTTTCCAAACTACTTTTGGCCAGTATTGGGATTATACTGCCGGGTCATGTTTGAGTCATGAGTTAGTAGTGGTAAAAATCAAGCCTGTGTGCAGATACTCATGTGACCAGAGCGTAGGGGAGCTTCTACTTCATATATAAGAACTGAAGTGGTTTTTAACTGCTGTTGCGTGCGCTTGGACCAGCACTTCCAGCTCTACAAGATGCTGAGGTGCCCATCTCACCTGTCGGTGTCTTGTCCGGGCTGTGTGTCCATGCTGCCCTCGTTCCCATCACTTGTAGATGTGACAACTTAAGCCGCTTTATGCCGAGTGAGGTTTAAGTAGCAGGCAGCTACTTCAGCCAGCATCTGCCTGACTACATTTTACAGGGCTGTTGGACAGTTGGTCGTGCATCCATCAGCCGCTGTGGTTGTTAGGACGCAGCCGTCCCGCTCCAGCGGATTCTCGCTTACCCAATGGGAAGCAGTTCTCGGGTATTTGTGATGGTGACTTAAGGCTGAGTGTGATAGATGGTTACCTGCTGGCGTTCGTTTGCCTTGTGCGTGACAGCAAAGCTGTGTCACGTTCTGCAGGAGTAGTGGTTTTGTCTTGCTTATGTACTGAGCAAGGCGTGGAGTTCGCTCCTGGCTGAAGGTTAAAAGGTTTCTGTCAGCCACGGGGTGGGGAGAATGTCTTCAGTTGGAGACGGGGCGAGGTGAAGCTTTCCTGTGAGAAAGCTGGTTAAGACTGTGCCCTGAGTTGGAAAATATTTTCTAAAGGAACAGACTGTAAGCAAATGTAGTCAGATGGATTTGTAATTGCATGGTGGATGAGCTGTTGTTTTCCCTTTTAAAAGTATTCTCTTTCTGTACCAGGTCCAGCACGCCCTGAAAAAATCTGAAAAGGCTTTGGACACCTTAAACAAAGCTATTAACATCGACCCCAAGAACCCGCTATGCAAATTCCATAGGGCTTCTGTATTATTTGCAAATGAAAAATACAAGGTAAGATTTGATGCCTCTAGACAGCCCTGATAGCCGCAGCTAGGAACGGGGATGCTCTGGCAGCTAGATGTTTACAGGTCAACGCCTGGGTAGTATCAGGCCTTGCAGCAAGAGCCAGGGACATCGGCCTGTCTCCTCCAGGCTACCACGAAGCGTTTGCTTTGACAATGCCGCCTTCGCCAAGGGAACAGTGTTAAAATTTTTGGTAGTTATAAAATCTGGGGCCAACAGGTGATGGGTTTAATTATTATTATTTTAGTCTGACCCTGGGAAAAGGAAGGAAAGAAGGGGAGATGATGAGGCTGCGTTATCATGAGTTTATACTATATGACTAAAAAAAGGCTCAGCAAACTGCCCCCAACCAATTAGTGCAGTAAGAACCATGATTTCAAAGGCCATGTTATCGGGTGGAAAATAAGAAGCTAAGCAACTTGGGCCTGATCCCCTGCTGAGCTGTACCCTGTTTAGAATGAGTGAAGATCTTCCCACAGTCTGGCTTTCCAGCGACTTGTCCCCTGGCCTGGTTTTTCTGGGCTGCAGAAGACAAGCCGTGGTCTGGTTTTCGAAACCTTGCTTCAGGAAGGCGTGTGCCCGGGCAAGGGGACTTGCCTTAAATTCATAACTGAACCAATTAAATATAAAATGTGTTAAGATCAGGGTCTGAATGAAGGGCCCATTCATAGACTGTTTTTAAAACTTAAAAGCAGAGGGTAAATAGAAGAGGAAAAAACCCCTAATGCTCCGCTATCTTACTGTCCCTGTGCTGGTGAAGGAGCTTGTTGCCCATGGGAAGTGATGTTTTAGGAAATAAACCACTTGAACTCTTTTAATCAGGCCGAGACTTGTAAGACTAAAGTTCTGCTGGTCACACGAACTACGTAAAACTGAGTGACACGCTTTGGCTTTCGGCACCAGAATTTGGTAGTGTGATAAACACGGCTCGTGTGAGGTAAATAAACATAGGTTTACGCTTCCATTTAGGCAGCAAGCCCGAACGTGAAATCGTCTTTGCGTGAATAAGTTTGAGGGTTGAATGGAACTTGTCATAACTAGAAACGATGTTTATTTCTAACTGCAGACTAGATAGGTGTAGGTAGAATTTCTTAATAATGTCACGTTACTGTCACAGAACAAATTGCTCCTCTGTCAAAAATTAGTTTAAAAATAAATTAGAAGTTTCACTAGATATTTTGGACTTTTAAATGCCTAATATAAACAGTCATCACTTGTAAAAGTCCACAGCTGCGTGTCTAAAACCAGAACATTGAAAAGCATAGGCTTGAGAGCAGCACGTCAGCGCGAAACACCTCGGTGTTCTCTTCAGCAGCTCGGTTACGCTAAGGGAAATGCTCACGGTGAATACACAGTCGGCTTCTCGTCTCCTGTTAGGCCTTGCTGGGGACGAGGGGGCGTTTTGTGTCAGAAATGTCAGCTGTAGGAGACCAAAGCCCAGCAAAATGCTTCTGTAATAAGGGGGCTCTCATGCTGCAATCTGTAAATGAGAAATTAATGTAGAGGGAACGCTCGATGCTTCTCACGAGGCTGAACTGTTGTTCTTGATGGAGTATACTGTATGTAAATGTGAAACACGCAAAATCGACGTTAGTGCTCGGTCACGGGTTAGGGAGGTCCTGAGAGGTTGCAGGTGACTAGCTTGTACTTATTAAGCTCTTTCTTCCTTTTCAGTCTGCTTTACAAGAACTTGAAGAACTGAAACAGATCGTTCCCAAAGAGTCTCTTGTTTACTTCTTAATAGGAAAGGTAGGTAAAACTGAACTGTGAGCGTAAGGCCTTAGGCCTCCTTTGTTGCAGAAACGTATGCCTAGTGAGAAACTGGTGCCTGTCACCAAGCTGCTTCCGTTTGGAGCGCTATTCTAAAAATTCCCCAAGCTTTAAATAAGGCTCACTGCTCACAGCTTCGTGTATCAGCTTCTGAGTGCAGGAGACAGTTATTACTGGAGCAGCCTTCAGCTCTCTTGAAGGCTGAGAAACCAAGGAAAAAGCAGCCAAGCCAGTTACTGTTTGCCTGCTCTGATGTCACCACTGTCAACCTGAAAGGTCACTTCCTGCTTTTTTAAATTAATGGGTCCCGATAAAGTTACTTCAGTGAAAAGAGATACAGTGGTTATGCACACACCTTTCCCTGGAGATGGAACCCATCAAGACTGGGTTCAGCACAACAGCGGCGGTGTGATCGGGGGGAATCCTGCAGATTTTGAGGGATAGTCCATCCAGCAGTCAGCGGTGTTGGCTGTTAGTGTTGGATCGCATTCCAACGCGTTGTAGCCGAAAGGCTGAACAAGGAGCGACTGTGGAATGTTCCAATAGCCTGAGCCACCTCCTCAGCTGACAGCCCCCCCGAGAGCGGTGCAGGAGGTTACAGTTTGCAAGTAAGAAGGGTTCAGCGGGGCTAGCGGAGTAGGCTAGCACAGGGGAAGGTGTTGCTAGTTGGTCAGCTGTGCTTGCATTCCAGCCTGCTTTGTGTCTGATGCCAGAGCAAAGTAATTTAGTCCCTGAAATCCTCTGTCCTCACCACCCTCTCTGCTAATATGCCGTAAGTTCGTTCTGCGGCGGTGTTCTGTGGAGTGTGTGTTCACCAGGAAGCAGCAAGACAGACCAGCCTCGCTGCAGCACTGGGTAACTGCGAATCAGCAAGACTGCTGTATGTTAATTTTAACTGGGCAGAGGTAGAAGGGTCTGTGCTGAAACTTGCTGCCTGGTAATTGTGCAGGAGTAGCTGGATCTCTGAACTGACATCAGGGCTGCCGTGTGTTGACAAACTTTAGCACTTTCACTGTTAAGGCAGATAAATTACTTGCTCATCTGTCCCTGGCGATAAGGAGGACGTCAGTGCAGGCTGTGCTGAGAAGGTAGAACGCGGGCTGGAGTCTGCCGTGCCGTGTTGGGTTGAAAACGTTGCTGTTCGGTTTAGCAGGGTGAGCTCGGCGTTGCTTAATGTCCCGTTATTTCCTCCACCTGCCAGTGACAATTAAAATGCCACTGGAGGGTGTAAGAACAGCCATTCCGAGTCAGACAGAAAATCTGCCTGACCTGCCTTTGCCAGCGAGAGCTGAGGGAAGGGTAAAAGATTCACGTGTGCACGCAGTGATGCTTCCCCAGACGGTTCCCTGGGTCTCTGACGTTAGAAGTCTGGGACTTTGGGCTTTTCCAGAGCCACGAGTAGATTTGGGGTTACAGTGACTCAACCAAAGGGGTGATGGGGGGGTAAGGCAGAGCAAGCCGTGTATGCTAATGGCTCTTACACCACCCTGCTCCAGAGCTCCCAGGCTTAAATGTATAGCTGAAGACCCACCTCCTTATGGGCTTGGATCTGTCGGCTGCTAGTTTTAGTTCACTGTTTTGGAGTCTTAAATAGAAACACTTGCGCTTTCTGCACATTGGCTGTTTCCCTTGGGACTCGTATAATCTTTCATAGCCACACGCTGCTTTTCATAAAATACCAGTAAACGGTGGCTGGTGGGTTCGTTGACCCAACCTTCAAGTAGCAACTTCATGTAAGTGCAGCATTTTATGCTTTTATTTTAGGTTTATAAAAAGCTGGGTCAAACACATTTGGCCCTAATGAACTTCTCGTGGGCGATGGACTTAGATCCCAAAGGAGCCAATAACCAGATCAAAGAGGCCATTGACAAACGTTACCTTCCAGACGACGAGGAGCCGATAACGCAAGAAGAGCAAATCAGTGAATGTTACCCCTATGAATCAGGTTTGTGTTTCCAGCCCTTTGTCCTTCGGGGGGGTAGTTCCACTGAGGTGTTAAAGAATCCCAGGTCTGGTAACTGAAACGTGCTGCTCCGCAAGGCCCCAGAGGCTCTTCGTCCAGAATTCGTTCGTGCTGCCTACTGTAAGCGTGAGAGAAAGGATCGCGACGTTCCTTTAGAATCTGTAGATGGAGTAGGACAGAGACAGTGACCACTGCAAGTTCATACACGTCGTGGTTGGCTAGTAGTCTCCTGGGAGAGCAGGATGTTCGCGGAGCCACAAATCCTCCCACACAGAAGCATCACATCTCTTCAGGGTAACCGAGTGGCAACTGAAACTGCCTGTGGAGGCTCTGTCAGAAGTCCAACAGACTGGAGTTGGGTCATGGAAGCAGTTCCATTTCAGTCAAGAGAAAATAAACCACTCCTGTTACACCACTTGGGGATAATCCAGACAGGAGTCCCGGGTGGCTCTTCTATCTTAGCTTTTTATTATGAGCTTAAATCCTGTGAAGCATGGATAGTCCTAAATACTGACCTCTGACACAGCCTGCGGCAGTGATCGAAGGTAAATACTAACAGGCAATGTAATTCTTTCCCTCCAAAAAAGAAAATACAGCAGGTTTGGGGTTCTTAGTAACCTCCCCTGGAGTGCTTGCTGTGTCGAGTTCTGGGCTCCTCAGCTCCAGAGGGACAAGGAGCTGCTGGAGAGGGCCCAGCGCAGGGACACTGAGATGGGGAAGGGCCTGGAGCCCCTTCCATGTGAGGGAAGGCTGGGAGAGCTGGGACTGTTCAGCTGGGAGAAGAGGAGGCTGAGGGGATCTGATCAATGCTGATCAATAGCTAAAGGGGGGTGTCAGGGGGAGGGGGCCAGGCTCTGCTCAGGGGTGTCCAGTGACAGGACTGGGGGCGATGGCCATCAACTGGGAAACAGAAGGTTCACCCTGACCATGAGGAAACCCTTCTGCCCTGTGAGGGTGCCAGAGCCCTGGGACAGGCTGCCCAGAGAGGGGGGAGTCTCCTTCCCTGGAGCCTTTCCAAAGCCCCTGGACTTGTTCCTGTGGGATCTGCTCTGGGGGATCCTGCTCTGGCAGGGGGTTGGGCTGGATGATCTCTTCCAACCCCAAACACTCTGTGAATCTGTGTAACAGCCACGTTATGTTCTGCAGTTCTAAATCTTTAACTGAAAAAACTGTTACGTTTTCCTACTGCGTCGCACGTGGATTTTTATTGACCCTGTGTACGATGTGCTTTTTGATACTGGAAACTTGCCCTGCGCTGCATTTCCTGAAGTGCCAAGAGCTTTTTCTCTTCCTGCTGTTGCATTTGGGCTTAGAGCAGCTGGGGGCTCAGACCCTGGGCGCTGAGGGAGTTTCTGACCAGAAGGTGGAGACAGACTGCTTGAGCTGCTGAGTGCAGTGCAGGAGGAGGGAGGGGAATAAAACCCCCAGAAAACCCCACCACAAGCCCCCAACAACTTACTATGGCCAACAGATGTCCCCGAAACAAACCCACTGGGGCTGTGTATAAGCAGTGTAGCTTCTTCCCTGGCTCTGCAGGTGAAATGCGGGAGAGTTTCAGCCCCACCGAAGTAATTCTCTCAAGATACACGAGACGAGCTAAAGTACGTTATAGTACAGGGAGTGGGGGGCAAGTTCCTTAATATATTGGCTCGGGTCAGCCCGTTTGTGCGTTAAATTGCCGTCCGTGGGCTGGCTGTGTCTGTGGTACAGAAACCGGTGAAGTGTTTGCCCTGCAGCAATAAAAGGCATCTTTCTCCACACGAAACAGCTTGGGTACTTGGGGATGTAGAGTTAGGATGCTGAATTGTTGTGTGGGAAGCAGTCAGGTCACATCCCTGTGTGTGAAGAACACCCGTCGTTGGATATTTACCGTTGTTCTGATCTTACCAGGACTAGCCGTGGAATATTTAAGGGTAGCCTCTCGGCACGTGCACTTCCCTTGGGTGCTGTGCGCGGCACGCCGTCCGTATTCAACCAGCGGCAGGACTCTAGCTCTCCCGGAAGCTCTGGGCTCCGTCTGAGCGAGCAGAGTAACCCTCCAGCGTCAGAACGTCCCTGTGCCTCGGCTCAGAGCGGGTCTCTCGCCACGCATCTCGCGCAGTATTCTTCCTCACGGAAGCAGAGAGCAAGTGGTGGCTGGTGAACGCTGCTAACGGGGGGGTGTTTGTTTGTAAATTGATGGCCGTCATGCACTAAGGCAGGGGGTGACCAGTGCGAGCGCTTCGGGCGGCTGGAGTGGGGTGTTCAAAGGCAACTTTGGAAGCCTCTGTACCCATCCTCGCCCAGCTGGGTGTCGGAGATCGCAGGTTTTTAACAGAGGTTGGCTAAGGCAGCACATTTCAATAATGCAGCATGTGAACTCCTTTCTGACTTCACTGAGCTGGCAGGGTCAGTGTGTTGCGGCTTTGCCCTGTGTTCTCCTGGTGTTAAAGCACTTGGAGGGGCAGCCCAAACCTGCTGCCGCTCTGCTTTTGGGATGCTGCAGTTGATTTAGATTGGACATCAGGCAGGAATTCTTCCTGCAGAGGGTGGGGGGCACTGGGACAGGTTGCCCAGAGAAGCTGTGGATGCCCCATCCCTGGCAGTGTCCAAGGCCAGGCTGGATGAGGCTTGGAGCACCCTGGGCTATGGAAGGTGTCCCTGCCCATGGCAGAGCGTGGGACTGGATGATCTTTAAGGTCCCTTCCAGCCCAAACCAGGCTGTGATTCCATGACTGAGGGTGGTCTGCGGTGAAGCTGCCCCGTGGTGTTTGACCTCTTTGCCTTTCCTTTCTCTTCCAAGTTGGCACAGACGAATCCCAAGAGAGCAGCATGACGGATGCAGATGACACACAGCTCCACGCGGTTGAAAGCGATGAATTCTAACCTCCAAAAGCCAATATCTGAGTGTGTGACTGGTACTGTTGTGTTCTCCCCTTCCTTCGCATCCTGGGTCTTCACGTCACTGAGCCGGCACTGTCGTCATTCTCCACTGACACCATGAGTACACCCCTCAGACCAAAACTGTACGCAGGGTTCGTGGCAGTGCAGTGTTCAGCTGCTGCTGAGTCCGACTGGTTGGCTCTTGCACCCTTCGGACAGTGACTGAGGAGGAAACGCTATTGTTGGGTTCCCCTTTTCTGGATAAATATCATGGAAGAAAGACTTGTGGTTTGCTGTAACGAAGCCAGTAGATGTGGGGATGGTACTAATGAAGCAGTGTCTTGTTCCTTTTCCAGAAACGTGTCTTAGTTTGGTTCTTTCTTGGTAAGCAGAGCGCTGAACCTCCCTGCCGAGTTCAAGGACGGCGTCGAGCAGCGCAGGCTCTTAAAGATTTTTGCGTCTTGTAGCGTAAGTGAAACGCCAGGGAATGTCGGTGACCTTACAGCCGCAGCGTCTCCAGCGCCCAGTCCGCGTGCTCGGGACCGGGAGCGTGTGGGACTGCGTGAAACACCCGGCGTCCCCCCTTAGTTTGGGAACGCAGCAGAACGGCGCTGCGGAATCAGAGCTTTCGGAAAACGCTTTCGTGTCCTAACCGAGAATTAATTTATTCACCCGGTTCCCGCAAGGTCAGTGTTCGCTTTGTACTCAAAGGAACAAGGCGGCACCACCTCGCTTCATTCTTTCATAGTCCCTTTGACTTGTTCTTCCCTTTTTAAGAGTAAAAGTTAATAAAGGGCAAAATCAAGAGAGAAACGTAGGTATGACTGTCATGTGACCCATCCCACCCTCGGTCCAGAGCGACTGCGTGTTGCTGGGCCGGGAGGCCGGGCAGGCCGTGGAAGCCTTAACGCGATGAGACCCTTAGCCCAGCGCATCCGGTGATTAGCGTTAGTACCGCTGCGCGGGCCGAGCAGGATGCCGAAACGTGCAATTTTCTGTCTCTCTCCCCTTTTGTTTAAGCCATTCTTTAAGGTTCTCGCTCCAGGAACGCTTGTTCTCCTACAGCGGCGGCGTCTGCGCTGCGACAGCTCCGCCGCGATAGCGAGTCCGAACCCGTCTTTCTCTGGCGTTGCGCAGCGCTGGGTGCCCCGTGCGCAGCAGAGGTGAGGGAGGTGTGCGAGACGAGCGATGTCTGCCTAATAAATTGGAAATGCGAGAGAGCTTTTACAGCAACATCTTCGTGGTGGTCAGTCTCCACGGGGGCGGTGGGGTCTCTTAATACGTTGGGTTTAGAGTCTCTTGTAGAACTTCATTTCCTCGACCTTCCGGCTTGGCCTTACCCTGGGCGCGTCCTGTCCCGGCTCCTCTGGTCACGAGCCACACGGACACCTCTCACTTGAGAAATAATCAGCAAGAATTGAGCAAAAATAGAATTCTGACTGACTTTTTTTTTTTGGAAGTAGGAGGTTAAACAGTGCAAAAGGCTTAAACTGCCCTGATAGCGTGACAAGGGCACGAAACTAGAGCCGTGTGCCTCTGCACCGCGCTGCCGGGGAGCTCGACGTCCGGAAGGGTCACGACACGTTCCAGCTGGCTGGTGCATCCCGCATCTCGCGCCACTTTCTGGGGCGATGATGCTCTGGGGCGCTTCCCTGTCCCCGTGAGCCCGCCCCGAGGAAGACTCGGGGCTCAGGCTTCCCCAGAGCTCGCGCAGCGTCCCGAGCATCTCTCCTGGCGTGGGTCGCTGCTCCCAGCGCATCCTGCGTGAGGAGGAGTTTCTCGGGAGCAGCTCGGCGCTTGTGGGAGTGCGGCCAATTCACGTGTTGATTGACTTCCCTCTGGTTCCCAACGGCTTCTCTAGGCGAAAAGCAGGAGCGAGCAGGTGCTACTCGAGACTTTTCCACGACCCGTGCGGTTGGTCAAGGGGGGACCAGAGAGAGGGAATTGGGGGCCTCCTTCCCCCCTCTGACGGTTGTTTGCTGTTACAGTAACGTTTTTGGCAGCCCGGAAAGGCCTGTAACGGGGCCGGGGTGGCAGAGGGTGTTGGTGCCATCAGGCGGTGCCGCGCTCGGGACTGCCCGTTGCCTTCCGCGTCCCTCGTTCCTCAGAGGGGTTTTCCTTTCTCACTGGAAGCTGCGGTGAGGAGGGGGCCAAGCTGCTGGTCGACCCTCCCCGCAGCTACGTGAGGGCTGTTTCACCTGCGACGTTTTGCGCTCTGGGGGGGGCAGGGGAAGGCTGGCGAGCGGGCGGGCGCTCTGCCAGCCGCCAGAGCGAGCCTCTTCCCGGGAAGGAGTTGGGGAACTCGCGTTTTCGTACAGCAAAACCACGGGGAAAGGCCGAGTGCGGAGCGCGCTGTTCACGTGGAAACGATGGAATTGGCCTTTTTTTTTTTTTTTTTGGCTTTTCCTGACTTTTTATTTCAAAAATTGTACAGTCTTAGGGGAAAAAAAAGTCGTTTCTGTTAATATATTTGCGATTCATTACAGGATGTGGGAAATGCAAATAAACTACTTTTAAAAGCAGGCTTAGCCCAGGTCCTTTGGGCCAGCGCTGGGGTCCAGCCCTTGGGATGGGGGCGCGCGTGGCAGAGCAGCGGCGAGGTTCGAGGACCCCCCCGGGGTGCGTGGGGCTGGTTCCTGTCCTGCGGCAGCTGGTGATCCTGGTGTCGCCTGTGACTGCCGCAGGCTCCCGGTGGAGCGGGCTGCAGGGGCATCCGCCGGGGCTGGAGTTCAGGGTGAGGTGGGGGGTGTTACACCTGGTGTTAGGGGCACGCAGTGAGGTCTCCAAAAGTGTTTCTGTTCATTGTTGGCTTGCGGCCGTACCCCGGGCTGGATCTGGAGCAGTGTGGCCAGGGGGCCGAGGGAGGGGTTTCTCCCACTCTGCTCTGCAGAGACCCCCCTGGAGTTCTGCCTCCAGCTGTGGGCCCCCAACAGCAGGAGGACACGGAGCTGTTGGAGTGAGTCCAGAGGAGGCCACGGAGATGCTGCGAGGGCTGGAGCCCCTCTGCCATGGGAGCAGGCTGGGGGGCTTGGGGGGTTCAGCCTGGAGAAGGGAAGGCTACAGGGAGACCTTGGAGGCCCCTTCCAGTGCCTGGGGGGCTACAAGGAAGCTGGGGGGGGCTTTTCCCAAGGGTAGGGAGTGACAGGAAAAGGGGTAATGGGTTTAAACTGAAAGAGGGAGACTGAGATGGGCCATCAGGAAGGAATTCTTCCCAGAGAGGGTGGGGAGCACTGGGACAGGTTGCCCAGAGAAGCTGTGGGTGCCCCATCCCTGGGAGTGTCCAAGGCCAGGCTGGATGAGGCTGGGAGCAACTGGGACAGTGGAGGGTGTCCCTGCCCATGGCAGGGGGGGGGCTTGCAGGTCCCCTCCAACCCAAAGCATTCCACGATTCCACGATCCTGCAGCTGGACAGGAGATCCAGTAAGCTCCCGGGTAGGGAGCAGATTTATTATTATTTACGTTGCCTTTGCAGCAGCTCCTGCCGTGGCAGCTCAGCAGAGTCCCGCTCCCGGCCTCCGCTGCGCTTTCAGACCTGGAGGAGAAGGCAGGAAGGCCGAGGCTCACGGCTGGGCAGGAATTCCTCGCGCTGCGTGTGCAGTCAGGTTGAAGCTTTTAGCGCTCCTTTTTCCCACTGTATCAGCCTAATCCAGTAATTTTGAGCGAGCCAAGTTTGGCTGTAAAACTGACACCACGCTTAACCCTTTCCTACGCGTAGTTCCCGCTCGCTTTTTTTCCCTGTGTTTCTTTTAATCCTGGATGTTTATGATGGTACGGATGCAGTCCCGCAGCCGCGCTCTCTGTCCCGCAGCCGCGCTCTCTGTCCCGTAGCCAGTCTGTCCCGCAGCCCCGCTCTCTGTCCCGCAGCCCCGCTCTCTGTCCCGTAGCCAGTCTGTCCCGCAACCCCGCTCTCTGTCCCGCAGCCCCGCTCTCTGTCCCGTAGCCACAGTCTGTCCCGCAGCCACGCTCTCTGTCCCGTAGCCACACTGTCTGTTCCGCAGTCCCGCTCTCTGTCCCACAGCCACGCTGTCTGTTCTACAGCCATGCTCTCTGTCCCGCAGCCACGCTGTGTCCCGCAGCCGACTTCCCACCCTGCTTTACGCGAGAGCCGAGTTATTCTTCCTGTGGCTGGGTTTCTCCGTGTCGCTCGGATACGAGCGGTTTAGGCTGTACGCTTCCTGGCGGCGAAACGCAGGGGTGTTGGTGGGAGGCCGAGCTTTAGGTGTCTCCAGAGAAAGGCAAAGCATTAATGAAATCTGGTTTGGAAGCGGCAACTCTTCCGTCTGCGTCTGGATCGCGGCAGTGCAGCCAACACTGGGAGCTGGTAGGATCTCAGGATTTCCAGCTCAGGAATGTTTTTGGCACCTGGTCTTTGTGAACACCCACAGCTTCTTCCTGGGGCATCACACTTCGTTCAGCCTCTTGTTCATCAGTAACTGCTGCTGCAGCACGTCCCTGCTTTCTGTCCCTCCGCTGGGACTTGATTTGGGTGCGGCCCGGTCCTGGAGCAGGCCCTGGTTCAGGTTTTTAATGGGGCAGAACAGGGTTCCTAAGGCGGGAGCCCTGTGTTCCTGGTCCTCAGAGGAGCAGAGTTTAATACTTCAGAGAATAAGACACAGAGAATAAGACTTCCTCTGCTGCTTTGGCCGTTCTTTTCCAGCCGGTGTTTGTGGAGCACCCGATTCCTCAGTTAGTTTGGGTCCGGCTGCTGTATAAACCCTGGAGATCCGCCTTGCTTTGCAATCCCACAGCAACGGGCAGACGGGATCAGGGGCAGGGGGGACCCGGTCCCTTCCCTGGGGTCGCGGCACCCGACCCGGACAGCAAACGCCTGTCCAGCCTGTGTCCTTCCATCCAGCGGGGCAGCCGTGGAGCAAAGCCAAGGGCCGGGAACTCCGGACCCAGAGCAGCCTGTGGAGGTGGAAACGGGATGGATGAGGGTGAGGGAGATGGAGGAGCTGCTGAGGCAGCTGCAAGAGAGCTGTGAGACTGATGAGAAACGGGGGAGCGGGCGCGGTGGGGGGACATGTGCGGGACCTGGGCTGGGTGACCGTCCTCTCTCCGGAGCCAACTGTCGCGTTCACCCAGGATTGGGCCAGTTTGGGGTTTTTCTGGGTTCCTCAGCGCTTCGGCAGGTGCGACGCTCCGCAGGGCCACCCTCCGTGCCTTTGCAGCCTCGTGGCGCAGGCGGACACGGCCACCGATGGCTTCTGCATCCGCCGGTGCCCAGACGTCTCGCCCGTGGCTCTGGCCGCGTTTCTGGTCCCGCCATCAGGGACTGGGGGTCCTGTTCCACCCTGGCTCCATGTGATGCTCTGACCTGTTCTCATCTGGGACCTGCCCTCCTGGCCCAGACTGTTTGGCCTTAAAGGATGGGAAGGATTTAAAACAGCCTAATGGGACCAATAAGGGAAGTGTCAGAAATGCCTCCCGGACCAGGCGAAAAAAACCCTTTTAAAGGTCAATTCCATCAAAAATACCCCAGAAAACCAGGTCCAGAAAGGAGCCACAAGTTCCTTTCTGTCGATTTTATTGGTTAAACGTCTCCTCCTGCTCCGAAGTCCCGCGGTTCATATCCACCGACGTGTGGAACAAGGGCCATTCTGTGTTGCCGGGGCGTTGGGAAGGCGAGCTTGGGAAGCCAAGGGCATCAGCTCGCTACCTTCCGCCTCCTCTGCTTTCTCCGGTGTCTCAGCAGCTCTAGGAAAGGCTCTTTCTGGCGGAATTTTCTCCCAGGCCCGTGGCGCTGGGTGAGCAGCCCAACTACCGCACCCGCTCCTCAGCGCTTCGTTAGGGCCACCCGCTGCGTCGCCGGCGATACAGCCTGGACTTTCCTGGATAACCGGGAAGAAACAGCCCAGTTGCAACTCCCGTTCGCGGCCCAGGGACCGAGGGGCAGGGGGTGGTGTCTGCACGGGAGAGGGCAGATGGTGCTGCTCCCCGCGGGGCACCCGCAGCCCCTACGTGCGGGGTTTGGCCGCTACGTTGGGCAGGGCCCCCAGTTCCCCCGCGTCCCCCCTGCAGCGGAAGCGGTGCTGGAAACCCCGTTTTCATCGGGGCGCTGAGGAGCGGGGTGTCGCCGGCGACGCTGGTGTATTCGGGGCAGCCCAGCCGTCCCGCCGCATCTCCGCTGTCCCCAAGGGAACCGGCTCGGCTCGCTCGCGGCCTGTGGGGCCGGCGTTGTGCCGTTTCTGTGAGCTGAACCAGCCGGGCACTGGGCTCAAAGCTAGAAACCGGAAAAATGTCAGCCGTGGGGCCACCCGCACGGCTGCGGTGTCTCCCCACCGGAGCCGGGAGAGGGAGAAGCCGGTGGAAGGGGTTTCCCTGTCCGGGAGAAGGTGGTGACGCTGATGGTGACCCCGAACGCGGCTCAGGGCCGGCCCTGGGCGGTGGGACACGGGGCAGCGATGGCAGCCCTCCTGCAGCCCTGGGGTCACCCCTGGGGCAGGGATCTGTGTCACCTGTGGGGCAGGCACCTGGTGTCACCCATGGGATAGGAGCCCACGTCACCTATGGGACACAAGTTTGATGTCACTTGTGGGACAGGAACCTGTATCACCTGTGGGACATGGGCCCGGTGTCACTCATGGGACATGGGCCTGATGTCACCTGTGGGGCCCGGGCCCAGTGTCACACGTGGGATATGGGCCTGATGTCACCTGTGGGGCCCGGGCCCAGTGTCACACGTGGGATATGGGCCTGATGTCACCTGTGGGGCCCAGGCCTGGTGTCACTTGTGGGACATGGGCCTGGTGTCACCTGTGGGATATGGGCCCAGTGTCACTTGTGGGACATGGGCCTGGTGTCACCTGTGGGACACGGGCCTGATGTCACCTGCAGGTCACAGGCCTGGTGTCACTCATGGGACATGGACCCAGCGTCACCTGTGGGACATGGGCTTGGTGTCACGTGTGGGATATGGACTTGGTGTCACGTGTGGGATATGGGCCTGGTGTCACCCGTGGGACATGGGCCTAGTGTCACCTGTGGGATATGGACCTCTTGTCACCTGTGGGTCACGGGCCTGGTGTCACCTATGGTCATGGGCCTGGTGTCACTCGTGGGACATGGGCCCAGTGTCACCTGTGGGACATGGGCCCAGTATCACCTGTGGGTCACAGGCCCGGTGTCACCTGTGGTCATGGGCCCGGTGCCGCCCGTGGGGCAGGAGCCTGGTGCCGTGATACCTTTGGGACGTGAGCCCCGGGTCACCAGTGGCCTGTGGCCTGCGGGATGCCCCGCGTCCCCCGCGAGCTCCGACCCGGAGCCACCTGCCGGGCAGTCGTGCCCCGTGGCCCGCCGGACGCCCCTCCTCACCTCCGAGCCTCCCCCGCGGCGGGGCCGCGGCCGCCCCCCGCCCGCCGGTCCCGCGGCCCGGGCGGACCCGCGGCTGCCCCGGGAGGCGGCCCAGCGCCCGCGGCCTCCCGGCCGGACCGGGCCGAGCCTGCGGGGGGAGGGGGGCGGCGCGGGGCGGGGGGCAGCGCCGGCCGGGGGGTCCCGGGGACGCGGGGGGGGTGGGGTGCGGGGGGTGCCGGGCAGGGGGCGAGCCGCGGCACCGCATCAATCACCGCCCGCCCCGCCCCTCCCGCGCTGACTGACACGTCGGCGACCAATGGGACGGGCCCATGCCCCGCGCTCAGCCAATGGGGGCGGGGGAGGGCGGAAGGTCCCCACTTCAAGGCTGGCTGAGCGGCGCAGGTAGGTGCGGGGCGAGGCGCTGCCGGTGCGGGGCGGCTCGGGGGGAGGCCGGGCCGCGGCGGGGGGGTGCGGGGCGGGCTGGCACGGAACGGGGCCGGCCGTCCCCTCCGCCATCCGCGGGCAGCGCCAGGCCAAGTCTCGCGGCCCCCCTCTCTCCGCCGCCGCCGTCCCGCAACTTGGCTGCGGGGGCCGGGCCGCGGCGGGGCTGGGGGGGGGGCGCGGCTGCTCCTCTCACGGCCGCCCGGGGAGTTGGGGGCCGGGGAGGTGGTGGGGGGCCCGGCCGCAGGGCCCGGGGCGCCGGGGATCGCTCCGCCCCGTCGCGCTGCCCGGGGGGGCCGGGCCGGGCCGGCTCCGTGCGGAACGGGGACCCCCCCGCCGCCCGCCCCGGGCCTCCATTTTAGCCCGGGGAAGCCAGGCCGGGCCCGGGGGGGCTTCCCGAAGCAACCGGGAGGGGGGGCAGCCCCCGGCTTCCCGCAGCCCCGGCCCGGCCTCTGGGTGCTGCTGGGCCCCGTCCCCGCCGGCCGGCCCGGGGCAGGATGGAGGTAAAGGGGGAGCGGGGGAGCCGGGGTCGCGTGGGCTATGCCCCCCCCTCAGCTGACAGCCCTTTCTTTCCCTAGGTCTTGGATTTTTCCACCTCCTCAAATAAATAAATAAGAAACTTGCAGACCTCCCAGGCGTCGGCGGAGGCTGGAAGGATCTGGAGGCCCTCCCCGCGCCGCCGCCTGACCGCCTGGACCGCAGGTGGCGAGGATGGGCCCGGCCAAGATGCTCAGCAAGGTACGGGCCCCCCTCTTCCCGCCCGGCGAGGCCACGCTTTGGGTTTCGCGACCCGCTGCCCCAGCCGGGTCGGACGTGCCGGGTTGCGTTTGCCGGCGCCGGTGGAGCTCCCGACGGCGCGGGCTGAGGCCGGAGCCCCGCGCGCGGTTTCGTTGGCAGATGCGTAACTCTGAGATGGAGGGAGGGGAATGCGGCTGGAAACGGGGATTCATCCCGTGTGCGCAGGGCGTTGTTCTCCAGAACGGTTCCGTGCCCGCGTGTAGCGCAGAGAAGTGCAGCCCCCTTGGCAGGGTGCGTGTTTGCTGGTGTCCTTGTACCAACAGCAGCGAGCCATCGAGGCATCGCTTGTCCGGAGAAAGAGTGGGCTCCTCCTTTTTCCCCTTGATGGTGTGCACCCCCACCATGGGTCTGCATCAGTCGGATCCTTCTTCCTTGATGTTGGGGTCCGGTTTATACGTGTACTTAAAACAGCGAGAGTTCTGCGCGTACCTGTCAGCGTGGTCTCGGCTCTGTCCCGTGAAAACCGAAGCTCTGAACCTGGGTTTTCCTGCTCACGTTCCCGTGCTTCACACCTGGGGAAGCCGGAGGCGGCCTTAGAGCTTCTGGGTCTGGAGCGGAGGGTGGCGAGGGTTTGCTGATGCTGGTTTTGAAAAGTCACCTCTTACCTTGCCGACGTTGTTACGGGTTAAGAACCATCCCCCGAACACTTGGGCACAGCGACCGAGTTCTGTGAAGCTGAATAAAACCTGAAGGGAAGCGCTAAGGGAAGGATATTTCCCTCTTTTCGTAAATCTGTCAGCCAAAGCAGCCTGACTTTAGGCCAATTATGGAGGCTGAATCTAGAGAAATTCTCTTGTAATGGGAAAACCAAAAATCTTGCCTCGATCCTTTTGCGCCGACCTTAGACAAAGCTGCTCTGGTGTCTGATCCCCAGCTGGCTAACACAACAGGAAAGGCTCTTACTCCGCGTACGCGTAACAACAGTAGGTTGGTGTGTGGGCCTTACAAACGGAGTTAAGCTTTCTGTTAGAGGTTTTGGGGGTTATCGCTCAGTTTTGGGATGTCTGTGTTCCTGCTTCTGCTGAAAGCGGTAGGAGGTCGGCGGATGGCTCCTCTGCCAGTCCTTGTTCCTGAAGTCCGCACGCTGGTGCGTTGGCTGCAGGGGTTTGGCACGTGGCTGCGTGGAGCTTGACGCCCGCGTGGGTACCGGGGTGTTGCCAGCCCGGTGATTTCGGTGCGCGTGCCAACTAACGAGGGTCGGCGGCAGTTGACAGTGGTGTTGCTCTGCCTCACAAGACGTTCCGGTGCCGAACGTGAGCTCCTTGGCCCCCTGGTTCCACCTGCAAAACTCGGAGGAGTAATAAAGGGAAATCTCAGGGCACTTGAAATGGGGAGTCAGTGACCCCGTCGCGTTGCTGGCTGGGGGGGCTGCCGGTAGTGCCTGTGCAGCCCGTCCCGGTGCCTGGCAGCTGGAGACAGAGCCCTGGGTTCGGATTTGGGAGGGCGCTGCAGGCACCCGCGTTCTCCAACGGAGCGGGCGAGGGATGGGCGCGCAGGAGGATAACGCCGGCTCCTCTCTGCTTCCCGCAAGCCGGCAGGAGCTGAGGGGAAGGAGCTGTGCCCGTGGCAGCGGGGCAGGTGTACCCAGCCGGTCTGCTGGAGGGCGTACCGAGGAAGATGTGCAGACGTCGTCGTGTCGGGCTGTCACGTCCGCTCGGCGTTTTCGCTCGGAGGCGTTGGCCTCTCGCGGTGAGGATCTGGTTGGACCTTGTTTTTTTGGGTGTATGAGCGTGTCATCCGTTCCTGTGCCAATTGCTTTAAACCTCGTATTACCACGTATTTGGGTGCTTTTGTATCCTGTATCCCTGACGTGCGCGCAGACTCTGGCACCTGACATCACTGTCACCGTTTGCGGTGCTTGCTCATCACGGCTGAGAGCAGCTCCCTTGTAGCCCGTGAGTTTTATAAAGCTCTTTCCCCGCAGCTCCTCAGAGGGGCGGGCGGGTTCCTCAGAGCAGGGGGGTCTGCCCGCTCCCCGCATCTGGAGGGTGCGGGAAGAAATCTGCGGACCGTGCTGCTCCGAAGCCCTCTGCGGCGGTGGTCGCAGAAAGGGGACTTGCTGCCGTGTCCTTCTCGCTGCCGGTTCCCCCGGGCCATCTGGGCACCGGTTCTGCTGCGCTGGACTCGTCATAGGAGATATCGTTAACGGGGAGAGTGTGTAGGGACTGGACTCTTCCCACCTCTGGTCTCTGATGTTTTCCTGCGTGGCTGAGGGTGTCAAGGCAGGTGGATTTAGCCAGGACCGAGGAATCTGTGAAGCTCAAACTTGGGGCTTGGAGACTTGCGGGTGGTGGTCTTTCTGGAACAGAAGCTCTGGGAGCGTGGCTCTGATCTCAAGGTGCTAAAAGACTCGAGCATGAGCAAAAGAGTAAATAATCTAATCTGGTTATTGGGTCTGGTTTGGTCTGGCTGAACCACTGCTCCGGTTTGGGATTAAGCTGAGTTATAAGCAGCTACCAGTGCAGTGGTGATTTTTTCCCAGAGTCTGGAAATTCAAACAACAGTAGAATTGTTCCGAGAGCCCTACGGCAGAAACGGAAACTACTTCTGTTAGTGGATCCGAGAAAGTCGTGAAAAGGAGGATGATAACATGGACTAACGAACGGAGGCTCTTAAAACGAGCGCTCCCCTGTGCCACGAGCAAGGCTGAGCTTGCGTGTCTCCGTGTCAGCAGTGGCTGGCCTTGGAAGGCCTCAGGTTTGCTGTTGACTCACGAGAGGGAGCGTGAAGGGCGGGATTTGATGGAAGCAGAATCTATGAAGACGTTCTGGGAGCCTTAGCCATGGCTCGTGGATGAAGGAACGTGCATCAAGACTTTCCAACTGGAAGACAGAGGAAGGGTGGGTTCTGCAGCAGCTGTAAACCCGCTTTCCCTCTCAGCCCCATGCTGCTGGTGGCATTCCCGTGCTGGTTACCTGTTGCTGGGTTCCTGACATTCTTTGAACTTTTATTTACGTGAAAACTCCTCAGTCTAGTTGTCTGTCATACAGTGGAACGGAACACTGCTCCTAGCACTGGGAATACCGTGTGAAATGTCTGTGCTGTAACGACACAGGACCCGTAAGGAATGTTTCAGTGTGGAGGTTCGGAAGGGTTGTCCTCCCCAAAACTCAATTAGCCTGTGTCTCATGGTTTGACACGATACGTGACCCTGCACCAACCATGGAAAACCAACCATTTCCCTCTCCTTTCCTTTTTTTTTTTTTCTTCCTCCTCTCCCACGATGCAACCACCTGTAGCCTGAAACGAGGGAACACGACGTTTAGAACGTGTGCCGTCACCTTCCCTGCTCTGCTGTTCACTTGTGTCTTGGTTTACTGCTCACATCGTCACATCAGGGGCCATAGCGGTTACTCTGTGCGAAACACTCATTTCCATAAAGAAGTATCGCCTTAATTCCTGCCATCACGGTGCAAGTGCGCAGGGAAACTGGCTCTGAGGCTTACTCCTGCACCTTCTGTGCGGTTTCCTACACGTGTTTTGGATGGATCTAAGCCAACGCGATGGTACCGTTGGCAATTCACGAGTGACAGAGGGTTACAACTGAATGTAGAGCTGGTTGCTTTACCCTCTGCAAATTGATTATTTGGTCCCCAGCTGGACTAACAGCTTAAAAATTCAGGGTGCTTTGCTGTGAGTACTCAGCCTGCTGTTCTTCCTTGGAATTCCTCACTGTATTCCCCAAAGGGGTACAGAGAGACGTTCCCATGAGGCTTTGGGAAGCAGGGCTCTTGTACAATGTGCATTGGTCTGATGCAACAGCGTGGAGGACTCGACTCTCTTTTTGGCATGATGTGACCCATGTCTTTGGCAGGGACTCAAAAATACAGTGGTGAAGTGTTTCTTACCTTCCTTAAGGAGTTGTACGTTCCCAGCCTCTCATTCCTACGGAAACCATGGAAATACGTTTCACAGGGGAAACCATGTGAATGCACTCTGGGCTGGAAGCCATAATGGATTTAAAATGCTTATTACTGTGTCATAATAATGAATGTCCCTTAACTTCCCAGCAGATCAAAATAGTTTCCCTCTGGCCTGGGTAACAGTAGAGCCGTGACCTTGAGGTACCCGTGTTCCGTGGAGTAGACTCCAGTACGAGAACAAGCAATGCGTCTTGTCATGGAGTCATGGAATGGGTTGGGCTGGAAGGGCCCTTAAAGATCATCCAGCCCCACCCCCTGCCACGGGCAGGGACACCCTCCACTAGCCCAGGTTGCTCCCAGCCTCATCCAGCCTGGCCTTGGACACTGCCAGGGATGGGGCATCCACAGCTTCTCTGGGAACCTGTCCCAGTGCCCCCCACCCTCTCCAGGAAGAATTCCTTCCTGATGGCCCATCTCCATCACCCTTGGAACTGTGAATGTCTGTATCGAATGGCTTGATCTGAGTCAGCGAGGGGGTTTTCAAATGAGCGGTGTTCCTCCTTAGGTGGATCAGTTGTACTATATCACTTTCCTGTTTGTATCCAGCAAATCGATCATTTGATTGGGAGGTACCCCAAGGAAGATCCGGGTTTGTAGCTCAACCGTAGGGTTCATTAGTAGAATAGAAGCCTCACTGATCAGGGAGGGATCAGGGTTGCTGGGCTCTGCCAGCCTCTGCACTATTTACCTTCGTGTGGCTCTACTTTCTGTTTTTTAAGGACTTTGCTCTTTCTTTCCTTCTTAGTGAGCATTTTCCGAACAGCAGGCTGGGACGTGCTGTGTCTGTCGCAGCTAAGGAGTGCCTTTCTTAAGGACACCTTCTCTAACGTCGAAGAGGAATATCGGAAGAGCAGTGATCACTGCAGAGGTCTCTTGCTGCTGCAGCTTAGCCGTTTCAACCAGATGAGTCTTGCGTCTTCTGAAGCCTCTGTGGCAGTGGCACGGGGGTTTGCTGCTCTTGGTTAGGATACCTGATGAGGTTGCCGGTGGAGATGCAGAAGCTGTGGCTGTACCTGTAGGGAGTCTCATTGCTGTGTTCTGTGGCAGCCATTGCCCTCTCTGCCTTCAGGGTGTTTCTCCAGTGGATCTAGCATCTTTGCAGGCTCAGAAGTCTCCCTTTGTGTGTCCCTTTGTGTCTCCCTTTGTATTTGTTAGTGTAACTGCATGGACAGCTGTGTATGGACAGCTGTGTCTGGACTTACCGTACAGACTTAGGTTTCTGAGGCAGGTACAGTCGAAGCGAGTCGTGAGGATTGATAGGTCGAGGCAATGAACGTGCGTGGGAAGGACAAGGTAACCATCAGGTACGAGCGGTTGAGCACCAACACTCCCCATATATTGAACCCTGTGGTTTGTGTGTACTCGATGCTTCGCCGGAGAGGGCGACTTCAGAGGTTTGAAGGATGATGCTGTAAAAACGTGGACTCGCCGGGGGGAGCTCCTCTTGTTTGCGCAGGGCATCTCAAGAGTAGTAATGAGACTGTGTGAAGGACTCGTGGGCGAGGATTGCTGGTCCAGGAGTAGCTGGGTGTCCTGGAGGAGATGTTGCGGCACTATTGTGAGTGGAAAATGGAGCCTGCAAGGGCTATAAAAAGGTATGTGTCAGAGGCCAAAGTTGTATTATTTTAGAGTACGCAGCAATTTTTGCTACATCATCTCCGGATCAGGTTGGCTGATGAAAGCTGTAGGTGTCTGTGGTGCAGGAAGATCCAGATCTGTATCGGACCGTCAAGCTAGAGATCTCGGCTCTTGGTTAGGCTGGCCGCCATTAGCAGAACTTTCTGCAGTGCAGGATGAAGACTACAGTTTCTTCTAACTTCCTCTGCAGCAGGTTGCCCTCCCTCTTCTGTTGCGGTGTAAAAATGCGTTTGGTGCTACTTCTGCTTTCTGGCTGGACTGACCTCAAGGCAGAGTGAAAAACAAAAAGGGAGGTGCGCGTGCTGTTGTGGGGTCCTGTGTCCTGGCTGCCTGAAGAGCTGTCCAGGTGTGGTGAGAGCAAACGGATGGGGAGGAAGCACGAAGTTGCTGTCTGTGCTCCTGATGTGACCGTCGTTCAGAAACAGTATTCTGTTCCCCTTAAGGAGTCTTCCCTGTGACCTGGTTCCGTGCTGGATGTGGGGTCACTGATACACGCTGTCTGATGTCCTCCTTGGCACTGTTTCATCAGTGACTTAAAACCCACTTCAAGGTCCCCAGACTAATTATTTTTCAAGGTACTGCATGAAATTGCTGAGGCTGGGTAACTGGTGTGTTGGGATGGGGAATGGCCATCCAGGAGAGGACTGTGACGTCAGGGACAGTGTGGAGGAGCAGGGCTGGCTGGCTGCAACCCCCTGCGGGGGCATAAACCCCAGCATTGGTCTCTCTGCTGTCCTTGGTGGGACGCTTTTGTTGCAAAACACTCAAGTATGAGCTAAATTTTGAGCATTTGTGTTGGTCAGCAGAGGCACAGTTGGTATCTGGCTGCTGGGGTAGTTTTGGCCATGAGCGTAGGTGGTCACGTGAGCCCTTAGGAAAAATAATGAAATGTGCCCGTGGATTTTCTGGCCCCCAAAACACCGCTGTAATGTCAGTTCACGGTGTGATTTGTTAAGCAGTATATTGGATTTTAAAGAGTGTCTTAACTCTGCATCTCCAAATGCTCTTTAAAGGAGGGGAGCATTGCTTTTCCCCTATGTGGCAGGGGGATTTGAAGCAAGAGGAGGAAAGAAACTTGTCTCCGTGTGCTGCATAATCCAGACCAGGATTGCCCATACTGGCTGTGGCAACAGTATGCATAGGTCTTGCCTAATTCTGCAGTCGAGACCGTACAACTTCTGTGTTTTGCTCTAAACCCGACCTCCTGAGGGCACACACTCCTCTGACGGTGCCTCACAGCACGCACGGCTGTAGCTCTGCAGGCCAACGATGGTATAAAGCACTTTTTTATTGGCATAACTGCGTTCCTGCCGGAGAGGCAGCATAGCTGTAGCGAGGGGAATGTAACGTGCTGGCTGCAATAGATATCACATCAAAATCGACGTGTAGGCCCGCCTGACGGGGGGGAGAGTGCCTCTGCCTGGGCGCAGCATTGAGCGGTTTTGTGGCGCTCTGGTGCGTCGCTGCACGCCTTGGCTCGGGCCGCGCTGGGGGACGGATCGGCGTGGGCCTCGTGCCAAGGGCAGAACTGAAGGTCAAAGAGGTGAACTGGCTTCTGCAGTCCCAAAGGAACTGTTTCTTGCTCCCCTGCCTCCGGGTGTGTCACGTGCATGTAGTGAGATGCTGTTGGAGGAGGGGGGAATGTATCCCCCTGGGGATGGGGCGGTAGGAGAAACCCGCTTCTGCCCGGCCGCAGATCGCACGGCTGAGGTTTCCAACCCCGCAGCTCCTTAGGGCGATTGGTCAAAAGGCCCGTTTGCAGCCCTTGACGTCAGGGGCTGCCGAGCTGCCCGGGTGTGCAGGCCCCCAGCCGTGGCCATGGGAACCCACGTGGCAGGGCCGCCCGGCCTGCAGCCAGGACTGTTTTGCGGTGCCGCTGCGCTTGCTTAAAGCGATGCTGTATTCTGCAGTGTGTTTGCTGTCGTGATTCCCAAGGCTGGGCCGGCTTGGGGATTTGGGTACTTCAGTGGGGTTTTAAGCAGAATTTTGGGGAGTAGGGCTGAAGAGCCTGGCAGGGGCAGTGTGCAACGAGCCGGTGAGAAGCGCCGCGGGCTGCAGGCAGAGATGGAAGAGCGAGACGTGTTGGGTTTGGGTGGGAAGCCACTGAAACGGGTGAGAATGTGCCGGGGGCCGTGCCCGGGCGGGCTGGGCCGTGCCCGTGCCGTGCCCGTGGCGGGGCTGGGCCGTGCCCGTGGCGGACTACTCCTCCCGGCATGCCCCGCGCGCCCGCCATGCCTGTGAGCGTCGGGAGGGGGCCGGGCGCGCCTGCGCGCTACGGCGCGGACGCCCCCTGGCGGCCGGCGGCAAGCGGAGCAGCCGTCCCGCGGCGGCCGGACAATAGGCGGCGGGTCCGCCCCGCCCCCCCCCCCCCTCCCCCCGGTGGCGGCGGCCGCCCCTCCCGCACTGCAGCTCCTCCGCGCGGCGGGCGCCCGGCGCTGCGGCGCTGCGGCGGCGGGAGCTCGGCGGGGCCCCCTGGCTGCGGACGGGTGGCGGGCGCGGTGTGCGCGGCGGCCGGCGGGGGCGCTGCGGCGTCCTCCTCCTCCTCCTCCTCCCCCCCCCCCCCCCCCCCCGGTGCATTCTCCGGCTGACGGGAGGGGGAGGGCAGAGAAGGAGCCCGGCCGCCATTTTCCGAAGCCGCGCCGCCGCCGCGCTCGCCCGGAGCGGGGGGGAGCGGGGGGAGAAGAAAAGCACCGCAGCGCCCGCTCCGCTGCGCCCCGCCGCCCGCCGGGCCCGCCCCGCCGCCCAGCGCTCCGAGCCGGGGGTGGGGGGGCCGCTTCACCCCCACCCCCACCCCCCCTTCAACCACCCGCCCGCCCGCCCCAGCCCGGGACTGCGCCCGCCGCTCTGCGCCCGCCGAGGGAGACGGGCGAGCCCATCCCCCCCCCCCCTGCCGCCGGGGCGGGCCCGAGCGGGCGGGGGGGGCGCCGGGGCTGCGGCCGGGGTTGGCGGCGGCGCCCGCCCCGGTTGCGGTACCGCGGCTGCCCCTCGGTCGGGGTTTGTTTGCAAACTGCGCCCGTTTTGGGGGGGGGGGCCCCCGAGCCCGCCCGGACCGCGCTCGCCGCTCGTCACGTGGTAGGTGCCGCTCGCCCCGCGCCGCTCCGCTCCGCGCCCGCCGCCCCTTTGTTAGCGCCGCCGCGCCCCGCCGGGCCCCGCTGCGGGGCGGCCGCCGCGCCCCAACTTCCCCGCCCGGCGGGAGGCGGCCCCCCCCGCCGCCCCCCCGGCCCTTCCCGGTGCCGGGGGTCGCGGCTTGGGGGGAACCGGGGGCGAGCTGACCCGGCTTCCCCGCTTCCCCCCCCCACCCCCCCCGCACCTTCCTCGCCGCCCCCGGTTCTGCGGCTCCCTCGGGCGGGGGGGGGGTGGGGTGTGGGGGAGATGGCGCCACTTTAAATTGAAATCCCGGGCCGGGTGGGCGGCGGGGTCCCGCCGGGCCGAGCCCCTCACGTGGCCGGCGGCCCCGCTGCCCCCGGGAAGGGATTGGGGTGGGGGTGGGGGTGGGGTGGGGGTATCACCATTCCCTCACCTGCGGGGGCGTGGGGGGGGGGGGGGGCACACGCGAAGTTTTAAAAGTAAACAGAAAACCCCATTAAATTGCATAACCTTAATCTTGCAAAACGCGCGGAGGGGGAGCAGCTCCTCCGGCCCCGGCCCCGCCTGGCGGGTCCCGCCGGAGCGCTCCCCGGTAATCCCGGGGGGCTGCCGCCGCTGTCAGCGCGCGGGAGCCGCGGATGTGTCACGGGGCGCTTTCCCCCTTCTCTCGGGGTACACAATAGCGTAATTTTTCGTCTGGCTTTGAGCCGTTAAGCCGTTTTTCTCTGTTTACTTTGGGGCTGCTTATTTTTTATGGTTATCGTTGTTTGTTTTTTTTTTTTGTTTTGTTTTTTCCCCCAACCGGCCCTGCCGATCCAGAATTATTTTGGCCCAAAACAAGCTGGAAAAGCACGGCTATCCTGAAATGCTTCCCATGCTCGCTTCGTGTGTTTACTTCCATCGCGGGATTAGCATCTCCAGTGCTTGATTAGAGAGAAATTTGCTCGGGTTTTGGGTGTAAGTGAGGGTCGCGTGAAAGGAAAAACACAACGACCGGGTTTATCGGAAACTAGCCTGATTTTCTACCAAAACCCCCCCCAACAGAGCAGGGGGTCACCTCTCCGCTCGTTAAATCCGTGTATAGGTGGATCCAACCGCAGGCACTATATAGATTATATTGCCTGTTATGTAAAACGCACTCGGATGACAAACTGTAGTTTTCCATGAAACCGGTCAGGATAGGGGAGGAACTGCAGGTTTTTGTTTGTTTTGACTGACCATTATATTTTGAACCGGTTCGGGCCACGTCTGTGCCGGGTGGTTACATCATGTCATGCGTTGGGGACGGTGTGATTTGTGCCTCTAAAAATAAGGCGAGGTAAGAGCGCGTTTCTGGGAGGTGGGACAGTAGGAGAGCGCTTGAGCCGTGGTCCGGTCCCGCTGACGACAGGGATATAAAACCCTCGGGGGGGGGGCAGTTGTGGTGTTACGTGTCTGCGTGTGTGTGACTAAACCCCTGCCGTAGTTGGGAATCCGGGGGTCTGGTCATACACAGGCGTTTTCTCCTTAAAACCGTGTTTGTCCTTTTTATAGCCTTTGTTTTCATGGAGGACCCTCTGATGCTCGTCCCCGCGTCAACAGCCCTCTTGAATTTTCCTTGCGGCGCGGGCAGCAACGCCGTTGGATCCGATGGCGTTATTTCTTTAATTGACAAGTCAGCAGCCTTTTAAATCGGCGGGGGGGGGGATGAAGCCGAGTCCACCCGGTGGCTGTACTGGTGAAGCTGGGGAAACCCCCGATCTGCAGCTGGGACCAGGATCCCCAGGCCGCCCGCTTTTCCTGCCCGGGGTGTCTGCTGCCGGCCACCGTCCGAGCAGACGCGAGGGCATGTGTTTTTGGCGCGGGAGGGAGGGGTATGGGGTGTTTTTTTTCATGTAGCCACGCTGCCAAGGTAGCACAGCTGTGTGGGGCTTAATGGATTGATAGGGCAGGAGCAGTTATTGTGGAACTTGGTTCTGATACTGTTAGAGCTGATTTGTAATGATTTAGCGTTGAGGGTGACTTGTGTTCCCTCTCCAGAGGTGATAAAGCAGCAGATGACCAGGCAGATGTGGCTCTGTGTTTTCTTTTATGCTTTCTTCCTCCCCCTCCCCTTTTCCTTTTATTTTTTTTAATGCCGCACTCAAGTCTCATTTGCTCTCGGAGATCATCCGGTAACCGGAGAACTGGTGAAATTGTGACATCACGCGAGTCAGGGGTGAAAACTGAGCAGTTCTTTGACCGAAGTCACTTCCTTTTGCCCTGTTTGTAACTGCGTTTTTGAGAACGCAACTGCCATTATCTAGTGAACGCTCCGAACAAAGGCTGTCTCTGGAGTTTCAGCACTCCACCCTTTTTCTGCTCAGGCAGCAAGTGGTGCGTGTCCCTAGGAACCTCCGAAGACTTTTCCAGGCAGGATAAGACTTCATGTGTAGTGAAGTAAAGATAAGGCCTGAGGACTACTTAGGTCCTGCCAAGGCAGGGAGAGGGAGAAGCTTGGGGAGAGGGTGAGCAGCACATGTTTTGGTTCGTGGGCCTCCCCTGGTGCCCCCCCCTTCTGTGGCATTTTCCTTTTCTGGAAATTATGTTTCTGTGGTATTGTTTTTGGAGAGTAAGTCAGGGATATCTCTGCCCATCCCAGTTTAACAGCACTGGGTTTTGCCTTTTTTTGCTGGACCGTGTGGGGAAACAGGTGGGTCAGCTTACACCTAAACGGGAATTTAATTCGGCAGAAGGGTCTCAGGTGGATCCCGTACTGATTAGACCAAATAATACCTATTTTCTGCATGCCTGCCTCTGTTCAAAGTGTTTATCGTCTCATTAAAAAGAGCCTCTTAGCGTTGGGGCAGGCGGGATGGCAGGTGATCTGAGGAGCCCCGTTTCCCGTTGCTGCGTGTTATAAATACCGTGTCCCTGCTCAGAACTTCCAGGAATACAATGTCTGTCTGGAAAGAAAAGCAGCAGAAACTTCAGCACGCCTCTTGGGCTGAGACTCCCTCCCAGCCTCGTAAACAGCAGTTCAGCTGCGTCTTCAAGGGTGCAGTTTTCTGTAATAAATAGTTTAAATGGGAATGAAAGCTTTCTGCTTCTTCTCAGGTGGGCAAGGAGTTGTCACACTCGGATCAGCATGGGTCCTGGTGATGTAGGCCTTAAGTAAACAGAATTCCATTAAACCCTGCGCGTGTCCTCTTTGGCCTGTGTTTTTGGAAGAGGATAGCTTGGCTAAGTTGCTGTTCATGGTTCAAAGAAAGTTGGAAAATAAGTGTGCATCACCGCCGTGAGGAGATGACTGCCAAAGTCTAACTCGGTTTAGAGAACGAGGCAAACGGTGAAATGGGATATGCTAATAGCTGTGAAGACTGAATTCTGGAGGACAGAGTTTTGACAGCGCTGTATCTGAATGTAGTGATGGAACTGTGCTGTTTAGCTAATAAAATGAGGAAAAAGGGTAACAAAATTGGATCTGGAGAGAGGAAATGGGAGTAGCTGTCAGCCTGAACAGGCCGCGTCTTCATCTGTTCCTTAGTTAATCTCTTGCTGCAAACTTTATTTTTCCAGATTTGGTGGAAAGACAAGCGTGCTTTTAAAAATAGGTAGGTTTTTTAAGTTTAATTGCAATATATACTTCTCTGTCAGGAGCTGCTTTGAGCCTCAGAGATGTGAGCAGGAGATGGATCTTCAAGATTTCTCATTTTCAGCTCTGAAACGTTGCGAGTCCTCTCTGAAATCTTTATAACTTCCTGTTGAGGTCTGCAGCAACGGAGGATATGATGGGAAAGGTTACCGTCAAGTTGCCTTACACCCAGTGAGCAACAGCAAACAGCTCACGGTGTAATTATGGTCCATAAAAAGGAACTTGCGATGTGTGATTGAACATCACCTTCTGCTAACCAGGTGCCTGTGTTCCGGGGCTGGTGTCATCTTGTGTTGGGTTGCTGCCTTTGCGGCTTGTTCTCTGCTCAGATCTGAGGAGCAGCGAAAGCGGAGATCTGCAGTTAGCTCAGCGTACAGGGCCTGGAGAAGTGTGTTATGAACTCCATTCAAAACCAGGTATTTAAACCCAGCAGGAGGCTGGGCCTGGGATTGGGCAGGGGTCTGGTGATGGGAGAGACTTCATGCTGCTCCTCTCCCCGTTAGCTCCTCTCGAGGTGGCCAGTTAAGGCCAGGCACTCAGAATTGGGGTGTTTGTAGTGGCAGTCTGTGCCTCTTATTTAAAATAGGAGGAATTCAGGTGGAGGCGGGGCTTTGAAAGTTTTGGTAACAACCCTATGCTTTTGGGCAAAGGTTGGTACGGCCGCACCTAGGGAGGGAAAATGTGTCTTTAAAATTAAAAGGCAATTCTGTGTGGTTTTTTTTCTTTTTGTTTAACTTGCTCCCTGAGTCCTGAGTTCAGGTTTTCATATTTCCTGGGCAGCTTGCCCAGATTATGCGAAAGAAGAATGAAATCTCTCTGATGCTGCATGGAGGGAGTCCTGGATTTCACAATTAAAGCTTTTCTTTTTTGGTCTCTGTCGGACTGCTTTTACTGCAAATGTCCCATTACTGCTTTTTAAACTTTTTATTTGACTGTAGAGGACAACTTTGTCCTGAAGAGTAACTTAGCAGTGGGTGTGTTTATCTCCAGCCAGTTCATTTTCCAGGTGAAGGCATTCTGCTTACAATTACTTCACTTTCCAGGCTGCAGACTGGGGAGATGACCATTAATCTTCCTTGTGGGTTTTGTTTTAATTTTTGACATCATATTGATAAAACCTTCTCTACCTCAGATTATGCAATTGATCTGGCTTATTTATATCTAATGAGAAGTCACAGGCATAAGAGAAAATTGGTCTTGAAGAAGAGGGGGACCTCGTGTTGCTGTTCCCAGAGTTGACCAAAAGGCACTGCCAGTTGTGTGGACCAGCAAGTGGAAACCAGCAGCTTTGGTTTTAATCTCGAGGAGGGCTTCTGCTTGGAAACAAAGGCTATAAAAGCTGAGCTCGGTAATATCTTCCTTGTTCGCTCCAGTGCGTAAGTGCCATTCCCTGGGATGTTCTTAATATTAAAATTCTTATTTTTCCCAGAGAGATTAGGTGGGAGTCTGTAGCGTTAATACATGTGAAGGTGCTTGTGTATATAGTGTACAAATCTCTGGTTCTTATGTATGTTCTTAACCTTTTTTTCGTTAATATTAGCAAGAAGAAGCCAGTTTCCCAAATGTAGGTCATCATAAGGGTACAGTCTGCCAAACTGCACGTGGTAGCTGGCTTATCAATAAACTCATCGTCCTGGACTTGCTGTCGCGTCTCCTTAATTAAAGCCTTGAGAGTTACTTCTCATGTGAACCTCTCTGCATCGGTAAACATCTGTCTTACAGTTATAAAATGTTGAAAGGTGATAACAAAAGGCCTGTAGAGGCTCTGTTGTGCGTAATAGGTATAACTTTTGGTAGATGTACATTTTTGATGCGGAATATGTTTCCGGGGCTCGGGGTGTTAGCTTGGGTGCCGAGTGCCTGCATTTGAAGTCGCTCTGCTGAGGTTAGAAGCGCAGAGGATGTATTTCAGTTGCAAAATGAAGTGTGTAGGGATTTTATTCTCTATTCTTCTTTGTTTCTGTCAAGTTTGGGTTGTTGTGGTGTTTTGTTTTTATAAAAGACACTTGTAACCACGCGAATTCAGGAGTTGGCTGCGCTCTTGATTCGTGGGGAGGGTAGAGGGGAAGTGGGAACGGGTATATATTCACTTCCTTTGGCGTAGCTTTGCCTTTACGGCTTGTGATGCAACAGCATCTCTGTGTCTGCGCCCTCTGCAAACCTGTGCATTGGGTAGGACCGCGGCCAAGCAGTTCGCGGGTGGTCGTGAGGTCGGGGCGGGGAGGTGTCCAGCGCAGAGGTTACTTGTCCTGGCCGTTGAAGTCTGCGCGTGACCACCCGTAACCTCTCCCGTCTTCATTTCTCGTGCAAGTTGTAGGAAAAAGGGAATGCGCCCGCGTGGGTTTGGGCAAGTGCCTGGTAGGAGGAGATCTGCAGCAGCTACGAGGAGCCGTCCCAGTGTGGTTTGGCACGTGGTGAAACTAGACAGGATGCACAGGAATTTTGGATGTAATGTCAAGGGTTTAAACTGTAATTCGGGGAGTATAAATACGCACGGTAGATGTGTCTGTCACTGAGCGGTGCGGGGGGATGGAAGGCTGAGCTGCCAGAGCCAGGTGGGTGCGGGGCTTGGTGGCTTGAGAAGGGTGTCTGCTGGTGGGAGGGCATGGAGGGCCCTCGGAGAGCAACTGGGAATGAGTTTAGATGGGTAGGCAGAGGAGAGGCTATTGATGCCTCCCCCCATCTTCTCGGGAACCTCACTGGCAGCAGAGGTGCCCCATTTCTCCCCTGAAGCTCTGTCACAAAGGCTTCAGAGCGCAAAGACCTCCCGTGTTTGTTTTTGGGCTTATTTTCAGAGGTGTTGCACGAAATAACGTGCTTAGGAACCCCGTTCTCCTTCCAAGGTCTGGTTGTAAAGTGAGGGTTTAAAAGCAGACGTTTAAAGCAGGTTTAAAGTCAGCACGCTGAGGGCTTGTTTTCAGGGGCATCAGGACCCGGCAGCGGCGCCGGGGTACGGTGTGGCTGGGCACCACTCGTGCCTCGTCTAGCATCCCGTCGGTGCCTTGACCTTACACCTCTCCCTTTGCGCCGTGTTTAAAGAGCAGTGAGAGTTTGGATGTTGGTGTAGCTGACATGCAATGGTGGGTGAAGCCACCTGAGCAGGCCTGGTGACTGCCCTCCCTTGGTGGCCTCGCCTGCCCTCCCCAGGAGGCGAGGGAAGATGGGCGAGTTACGATTACCCTGTTTTTACCTGCTTGCTGGGCCTTTCATCTCTCCTCTGTTAATTAATGCTAACTGCTCTGGCAGCGCTCTAGTTTTAAAGTGAACAACAAGAACACGCTTGTGGATCTTGAGTGTCATTTTAAGACGTGTTGTAAACACCACCATGGCCTTCCAGAAGCAGCTCCCTTTGGGTCTTCCCCAGTGAAATCCAGCACGAGGGGTCGTGCTGCGGGTGTTGAAGGCAGCACATGCTGTGATGGTGGAGCTGGAGTGGTAATCCAGGTAATCCAGTTACTCTGACAGTTGTCTACCAGCAGGGCCTCTGCAGGAGAAGCCTCTTGGTCACACGTGTCAGCTCAAGTGCTGGGAGCTGTGGACCTTTGGTGGAGAAACACTGGAAAAAGGGACCCGTGGGTGCTCACATCAATCTAATGTTGATGGGCGGTAGCGGTTTGGGTAGAACTTGCCAGTGTGGTTTGAGTCCCAGAGACAGGCAAAAGATGCAGGATAATTCTTGGAATTTGTCAAAATTCTCAGGGTGCTCTGAAGTTCTTCAGACTGTGTCCGTGGGAATTACCTTTTTTTTAATTCCTCCTTCCTAAGGTCCCCTCAGGGGGCTGCCTTACCACCCTCTGCCCTCCAATTCCCCTGTTAGGAAGAAATTATGGATAGCTAATAGGGCTTTAGTAACAACCAGAGCTTCGAGGGGAGGGGACATGCTTACAGATGTTCCTTGAAGTTTTTTCCCAAGGTTGTTCATAAGAGGAGGGATCTGACTCAGTGTTAGAAAAGCCAGCGCCGCTTAGCACACGGATAGTTTATAAGGACCTGAATTAAAATAAAAATATACCCCCGGTAACTTTTGGAGGTCATCTTTAAGCTACGAGAACGGAGCCTTATTCTTAAGGGAGACGTTCCAGGCTTCCCAAGTAATTTAAATGCTGTCCACTCCACTAAAAGTGTAGCTGAGGAGGGTTGCTGTAGCTCAGGGGGAGGATTTTCTTTCTACAGCGAGTTTGCTAACCCGGAGGAAAAGGCAGTACGAAAGTTTTGCTTCCGTTTTCTACTTCTGTTAATTTAACTGAGGCTGACGACCTACAAATTCACTCCGAAGTGGTCCAGCACAGGTAAACTCCCAAATGGCTGCGGTGCAGATACGTTCGTAGCGAAAGATTGCGTCAGCAGCAAGTGCAGGTTTGCTGGCTGGTTGGCAGGACGGGTGTTTCCTGGGCGGCTCTCGACACCGTGCAGCGCTGTGGTGGCAAGTGTGGCACGGAGCACTGAGCCAGGCGTCTGCCCCTGGAAGCCAGGCCAGCTTGTTTCTGCAGAACTGAGAGCACCCGTTAGGAACAGTCATTCCAGGGCCTTGGTAGGAGGCTGGAGGGTGGGAGGGGGGGAAGTCCTTTATTCTGACAATCCTCCTCCCTCCTCTCCCAAGGGCGTTTTAGCTACAAGTGGAAAGTTCCCCACAAGTTCCTTTTTTTTCCTCCCTGAATAGTCATCTTCTGCCTTTATTTATGGACCCAACTGATGACTAAAACCCGTTTTCAGTGAGTGTGCAGTCAACTTTCAGGCACACAGTGTCCCCTTTCAGTAAGGACAAGGTATGGTTGATTACTACATACACTGAGTTCTGCCAAAAGGGGACTTCTGAAGTCTGAACCCACTGCTAACGTCTCTATACTTCGGTTACATTAGCTTCAGTTTGGGTTTTTTATCCTCCCCTTGGAGCGTATCCTTTCTTCCCAGTCTTTTTTCTCTGTGTCACCTAGCTGGGTTTGGTGAGCGGGTTGGTTGGTGAGACTGCAGATGGCCTGAACTGTAGACCCCGTGAGGATCCTGCCCAGTTGCCCAGGCGGGTGCTGGTCTGTTCTCCGGGGTAACTGGTGACAGGACAAGAGGAAACGGCCTCAAGTTGCATCAGGGGAGGTTTAGGTTAGATATTAGGGAAAACTTCTTTACTGAAAGAGTGGCCAGGCACTGGAACAGGCTGCCCAGGGAAGTGGAGTCAGCATCCCTGGAGGCATTCAAGGAGCGTGTAGACGTGGCGCTTGAGGACATGGTCTGGTGGGTGCAGTCGTGTTGGGTTGATGGTTGGACTGGATGATCTTACAGGTCTTTTCCAACCTCAGTGATTCTGTATGTGCTTGTTGGAAATCAAACAGAGCAAACAACTTGGACCTCGTGCTGTGGGCCTTCCCCCTGGGGGTGCGGGGTTGTTTCTCCAGCTCATCTCTGACCTTTCACAAAAGCTCAGGCTTTGGTACACGGTGGTTTTGAGCCCTTATGTTTGTGGTCCCTGTTACAGGGAAACACCTGGTGTGACACTGGGGAGCAACTGGTGCAGCTGGACGAGGCTGGAAACAAAGCGAGCTGTTCGTTTTGCTCGTTCAGCATATTCAGACTTCAGAGAGCCCTTGCTTTTCCTGCAGAACGGTGTATTAATGTGGTCATTGGGGTGCCTCGATGAACAGCTACAACAGGCCTGTGCGAATTCATGTGATATTAGAGAATTGGCATATCAGGCGAGAGATCAGGACAACTTGTTGTTAGTACCTTGACACTGGAGTAGCTTAGGAAGGTGCTGGGTAAGTGCTGCAGCAGGAGGAAGGTAAAGGAACTGTTGCGCTGTTGGCTGAATGCAGTTAAAAACAAGGCGCTGAACACTGACATTTTTAGCGTTGAAGGGGGTAGGTAAGAACAGGAAGGTGATGGAGGGCAAGGGTTACGGTGTGTGTGAGTGAAAGGGCTTTGCTTATTTCTCCTAACTCGTTTGGCCTAGTTGAGTTAGGCCATGGCTTGCCAGTCCAGTCAGCGTGGAACTGCTCTGTCATGGTGTGCGTGTGGGTTAATCTTTATCCATGCTCTTGAGAGAGAAATGGGAATAGCTAACACTGGAAATCACCTGGCTTATTCGGAAATGTACTTCTGGGAAAGTAGGTTTCTTGTGCACCAGGAAAAGGGCTTTCAGGGGAGCCGTGGGGTTGCCAGTGGGCGGGGGGTTTCTGCAGCCGCCGGGAGTGTAAGCATATGGAGATTTGTTCCCCCCGAGCCCGGTCTCCGCTACATGTTATAGTTCTAATTCGTCATTTTTAACACATCTGAGCTGGCAGTGGAAGCAGTGAAAATGTTTTATGTGTGTAGCTCGAGGGTTTTTAAAGGTGAAGTTGGTGAGCTGCTGGCGTTGAGGAATGGGTGTGAAGGGTCCGGCCCTGCCACGAGGGCCTGCAAGGGTGCTGGTGTGTGGGCTGGGTGGACTGGAAGATGAGGATGTAGTTCACAGGCGGGCACTAGCTATGGGACACCCTGAGGACCAGCTTGTGTGTTGCTACTTGTGTTTTTACCTGCCTGGTGCCCGGGTGGCTCCGCCGAGCACGAGGCTGGTGGTGGCAGAGGGAGGATGCTGTGCTGAGGGCGAAGCTCGTGTGGCTTTACCGGGAGTCGATAAGTCTCGCTGCTGTTGTTGGTCTTGTTTGGATCATTTTCTCCAAGTGCAATGCCTGACTTTTCTCCTTCTCCTTCCCTTCTGCAGGCTGCCCTCGGGAGAGGCAGTGGGAGGCAGTGGAGCTGGCCTCGGCACCGGGAGAGGCTGGACTTCCCGTCTCTCTGTGCTGAATGGCTGCGATGGCGCCCGCTCTCACTGACGCAGCAGCTGAAGCTCACCACATCCGATTCAAGCTGGCTCCCCCGTCCTCCACCTTGTCTCCTGGCAGTGCCGAGAGCAACGGCAACGCCAGCAACATCCTCCTGGCTGCCAACGGCACCAAAAGGAAAGCCATTGCTCCGGAGGATCCCAGTTTAGATTTCCGAAACAACTCTACGAAGGAAGAGCTGGGCAAGCTGCAGCCGCTAGTGGCCTCTTATCTCTGCTCGGATGTAACATCTGTTTCTTCAAAAGAGCCTCTGAAGCTGCAAGGAGTCTTCAACAAGCAGACAGTCCTTAAATCTCACTCTCTCTTATCTCAGTCCTTCTTGAAAACAAGTGATCTGTTGGGGAGGCAACCAGTGTTGGAATTCACTTTGGAGAATCTAAAAACAATGAGTGCTAATAGCCAGCCACCTCTCCCACAAGCGCCTGTGAATGGCCTGGCCAAGAAATTGGCCAAAAGTACCAATTCAGACCATGAAAACTCTAGTTCTCTGAATGGTGGGAAGTGTGCTCCTCCTACTGCTGCCATCCAGGCTGTTGACTATAACGCAGGAGGTTCTGAACTGGGGGACTTGAAGACCGGGTTGACCAATTGCACTCTTCCACACAGAAGCCTTGATGCAGAGCACACAACTCCATTTAGCAATAATAGCACTGCAAACAAATCTTCCCTTAATTCCACGGAGCAACAGCGAGTGCTCGAGGGTGGCAGTGGAGAGACTAGGTTGCCCGGTGTTGCTGGTCACTCTGACTTCGGGAGCAGTAAGTTGGAGGAGCAGAAACCTTCCTTGCTGGCTGGTCACCACAGTGCTCTCGACTCCGAGATGAGGACGAGGGCATTGCTGCGACGGCAGGCAGACATTGAGAACCGTGCCCGCAGGCTGCAGAAACGCTTGCAGGTGGTGCAGGCAAAGCAGGTGGAGAGACACATCCAGCAGCAGTTGGGTGGCTTCTTAGAGAAAACTCTGAGCAAGCTTCCAACTTTGGACCCCCTGAGGCATCGGAGCCAGCTGATGTTGACCAGAAAAGCAGAAGCAGCCTTGAGGAAAGCTGCGAGTGAGACGGTGACTTCGGAAAGCCTAAGCAGCTTCTTGAAGAGCGATTCGATATCGGAAGAACTGGAGAGATTCACGGCCAGTGGTATGGCCAACTTGAGATCCAGCGAGCAAGCGTTTGACTCGGATGTCACTGACAGCAGCTCGGGAGGAGAGTCTGACGTTGAAGAAGAGGAACTGACCAAAGCAGACCCCGAACAACCCCACGTACCGCTGTAAGTAGCAGTCACGCTTTGCTTACCTCTGGTGGGGGGAGAGCGAGGTGGCAGGTGGAAAATGTGGGTTTTGTAGGAACGCTGTTCTCTCTCGGTGGGCTTAGGTCAGGGTGTTGTTATCACTGGTGTGGTGTGACTTGCAGCACGCTTCCTAGTTCAGGCAGCACGTGCAGCACTGAAGATAAAATTCTTCCCGTATACAGTGGTTGTTGGCGTGCTTGCGGAGCAGCAAGTCCTGGAAATACTGGCTGCAGCGGTGCAAGGATGCTGCAGTTACAAACCCAAACTGTAAACGGTTCTCTCCATGATGTGTTGGGCCTGTCCCCCAAAAGGAAATGTTGGTCTCTTTGCAGTGGGGATCTGTGTTGTAAACCACGTAGGTAAAGTGAGGCTGGTGTGGAGCTCTGTGGCTGGGGAGTTACGGGGTTTTGTTACATGAACTGCCTGCAAAACAAACCTGTGAAGGGATTTGGTGGAAGCGTGAAATGAGTGTTCTTAAATCTGGGAAAATATTGTTGGGAATCTTGTCTGTGAGTTACATTAAACGATGACAGTGGCTTTGTAATTATGTTGTTAACGGGATGCTGTTTGCAGTGTTAGGTGTCGGTTTGTGTGTGGAGGAGGAAGATCCTTGCCAAGGGAAGAGGTCTTGTGACAGGTCAAGGAAGAAGGGACGTGCTTCTTCAAAACCCAGGGAGTGCCTATCGCAGTGTTTTGCACAAATCTCTTAAAAGGCCGTACTCTGCGTCTGGCCTGTGTAGAGTCTTGCTTGTGTCAGTAGATGGTCTCTCCCACCCTGCTGGACCTCCCGAACTCAAACCTCAGGCTCTGAGGATAGCTACCGTGGACAAAAAGCTCCCTGCCGCAGTCCCGGGTGTCCTGGCTGGAGTGCGATGGCTGGAAGTAGTCACCAGGACTGCTGCCTACCTGCGCTCTTCTGGGTTTGTCTGGGTCTCTAGAGAAACAACTGACTGTATTTTGATACCTGGCGTCCAAAATGACGCTAAGGGCTGGCAGAGGATGGCATGACGCGTTTTACCGAGCGGGGTGGGTGGATGTGGACAGCGTGTGCGCTCGGGAACTTCATCTTCCAGAAACACGCTCGTATGGATGAGTGCTGATAAACAGATGTTACAGCTCTGGAATGTTAAATTCCAGCGAAACGTCACATGTTTTGGGATGAATTTCTGTGTGTCAAGTCTTAAACGTGGCACGAGTTCGGCTTTGTCGCAGCGCAAAGCGGGCGCTGAGCGTGTGCGCGGTGCTGGCTGGACGTCAAGGTGGTTTTTGCCGTTAAAGACGAGAGTTTAATGGATTTATTCCCTTTCTGTAATATCCACAAGCGTTCTGTTGGGCATAGTAGTAAAATTGTATGTATAAGTATTGTTATTAGAGGAGACATTTGATTAAGATCCTGTCCAAACTAATACTAAGTTTCCCATATTGTGGGTTTCACAGATTCACGTGTTGTCTAGCAGTGGAATTTCCTTGCCACTCATCTTAATCCCAGGAGGAGGTGCGGTATTCAGAGACGTGATGCGTGAAATTCTTCCCCGACTTTTCTGCCCTTCGTGTTAGTCATGGCTGTGCGTCCCCAACCTCCCGAGTACTCTGAAACAGCCGAAGATTTTAAAGCTGATGAAAAGAACGATCCTTCTGTTGTCTCTAGGTTCAGAAGCTGGTGTGTGTGCATCCCGGCATCGGGGCCAGGCCCACCAAACCTCGCTTAAAGTCTGTGCCTGTGGGTGCGTAGTGGTGAGCCCTCCCAGCGCTGACTGGGCTGTTGGCGTGAGTGCTTGGACGTTGGGTCTCTCGAGCTCTGCCGTTACCGAGGCTGAATGCACTTCGGTGCTCGTTAGCAGAACTGAAGGCAACCTGAAGAGCTGGTACAAGCATCTGGGTCCTTACAAATACCGTTTGTCTCGAAGCAGTGCAGAGGCAGGAAGGGGAAGAGCCGGCTTTTCCACCGGGAAGCCGCCTTGGGCCAGCTTGTGCAGAGCCATTGTTTCACGTCTGTGTGAGCGCCGGACACCGAAGGCCTTCTGCAGGGTTGCTCGAGTATGGCTGGATTTTGCGGCTTGCTGAATTTACTTATTAGAGGGAAGACTTTTACCCTGATTATTTTAATTTTGGTAGTGAGACGGAATATCTTAATGAGCATAAAGATTTGTCTCATCCCTCAGTCAGCATCCCTGGGCTGTGTATTGCTCCTGGGAGCCCCTGCCTTCCCCCAGGAAACTGCCTGCTTGCTTTTAGATCTTTAGTGCGAGTTAGGCTACAAACGGTGTGGCCTGTAGCGTGCTGGCCGTGTCCCTGTCTGCCTCTGGGATTCAGGCAGCAGAATGTAAAAGAAACGACGACATGTTTACATCATGCTTAGATAAGAGCTGACCTTTGAGTTTTTCTGGCATGGTGACATTCCAGGATCAGTTCCTGGTCAAGGACAGACGGTGAAGCATTTGTACCGTTCTGATCTTGGCTGTAGAGTGGCGTCTCCCTGAGGAATTGCATCTTTCCAGTAGCGTTAGGGATCTACCGGAACTTGGTACGTCCCAAAGCACTCCTAGACCTGCCCAGGAAGGTGCTGTCCTTGCGGTGCATAACCAGGCCATCGTGTAATGCATAAACAAAGCAGGGAGGTGTTCGTTACACCTTTGTTGGGAAGCCCTGCCAGCTATGGGCTTGGTTTAACAAGGTGCTTCAGATTCTTACGCAGCTGATGGGGAAAGACAGCGTGTGCGGACGGTCTTGGTTCGTGGTGCGTTCTTTGGTTTATCTGGATCAAGCACCACCACGTTGCGTTTTGTTTGCTCGCAGATTAATAATATAAAACGGTTCGCTTGGCAGGTCAGATCCTCCTAGGTGTGGCTTCAAAAGCACGTGTGGTGGCTGGGTTAGGAGCGAGAGAAGCTTTGCCTCTGCTGGTGACGACGGCAGGTTGGAGCCTCCTGTGAGAGTCATGCTGAACAACTTCGGCTGGGTGTGACCGTGGGCAGCAGCTGCCTGCTGCGTTGGAAGGGCCCGGATGCTGTTGTCAGCGTGGCAGGACCAGGATCTGCTGTTTGGGAAAGGTCACTCGGAGCAGGGCAGGCAGGTGCTGCCCAGCGCGGGAGGGCTGCTGGCTGGGCTCTGGCTTACGCGGCCAAGGGATGGCTGAGCCGGTAATCAGAGTCCTGGTGTTTCTGCGGCCACGCACCAGTACGTGTAAGTGGGAAATACTTCACGTGGCTCGGGCATCCTTGCAGTAGCTGCTTTTCTCAGGCTGCTCGGTGTCTTTGATTGTCTTGCATTTGACTGTAGACCAGTTTCATCAGGATTTGTCAGTTATTTTTGTCTGGTTGGTTACCTGTGTCAGGCAGCCATGTAGTCAGTAGCTGGTGAGCGACTCTGCAATCCTCACCTGTGTACCACGGAGAAAAATTCTGCAAAGGTAGTGAAAACAACTATTCAATTGAAAATGATCTTTTAGTTCGTGTTTCTTATCTGGAAAGCCACTGTTTGGCAGTTACATCAGGCTGCTGAGAGCGAACTGAAGTTCCTAGTGACTAACTTCCCACCCCGTTACGAGGGTCAGACAGTACCTAGTGTGTTCCGCTGCGGTGGCTGGGATGCCTATGGCCATGATGCCTAAGCACACTTTAATGATCCCCATTTACTGGTGGGAAATCCGAGCACCTACTGCACTCCGTGTTGCAGTGAATCACTTCACGGCCTCGGAGCCCGTGTGTTGGCTCCTCCCTGTGCCGTGTCACCTCGTGCTGTCTGGATTTCAGAATCGCTGGACTTGGGGCAGTGCTGGTTTCTTGCTAACACGTGCTTTTGTTGGCCATAATTGCTAAGTCCCATTGTTGGAGAGGGATGCGCGCGGCACTTGCATCGCTGGTTGTTTGAGGGGTAGTTGCAGTTGGTGCATTGGTTGGCTGAAAAATAGGATCTAAGAATTCTGATTTTCGTTGCTTACTTGTTGTATCCTGTTTCTGCAGCGAGAGCACGGTAAAGAGGTCTCTCTCAAGGGCTATCAAATAGCGTTTCTCCTATCTGTCACTTCACGGAGCTGTGATTCAGATGGCAGATCCCATGCTGCAGGGACTGGAAGCTTTTCCTGCTGGTCACGAACACGTTTTGCTAACTCTGATTTATGCAGAGCATCCTAAAAGCCTGTCTTTGCTCTTTGTGACCTGCTCAGTTGCCTGCTTAGCTTTTTGTGGTGTTTTCCTTGCTGCCTTCCAGCTGTGACTGTAGATACTGAGGACAGCACGATGCTTAACCTCGTCTTCAGCTGCGTATGAAAACTTGGGTATGTCATACGTGAGTTGCTCGTAGTCCACCTGCTGCTCAGCAGCAGTGTTGGTCGAGAGGGATGTCCCTCGATCATCTTTCGGTTGGGAAGAGAGACAGAGCAGATCCTGAACATGTTCTTGCTTTGCATTTGAAAGCTGAATAGCAGAGAGGAGTTCATTGTTCAAAACTGCTTAATCAGGTATCCGGAGTAAGTAGGACACTGCAAGTCTCCTGGTTTTAGAATCGAGGGCAAGTGAGAACACTGAGGATGCTCTTAAGAAATAAGAGGCAGTTATTTCTCCAAGAAACGGTGGTCGCAGCACACCTTTTATCGTGGCGGTGGGTGTCTAATGTTTCCGACTCTTACTCGAGCCCTGATCCTCATGCAGCCCCCCCTGGGGTACAGAAGGGAGCTCAGGGGTGTTCGGTGTCGGTACTCGCGTTGCCATCGGCAGAACTCGACGGCAGCATTGCTGGCTTTCATCCTAGGGGGAGTTTGATGTGTCGATTTAAGTTTAATCCTTCTGGGCTGAAGTCACGGTTGTTCTGGGGGAGCAGAGGGGAACTGGTGCTCGGTGTTGGGTCGCCTGTGCGAGTCGGGTGCTGAGGCGCAGGAAAGCGTTTGAATTTGGCGTGCAGGGTGTGGAATGCTGACAGAGCATCTTTCTCGCAGGTGCCTTTAGTGCTCTTGCAGGGGTTTGGGTGGTTCTGCTTGGAGTCAGACTTTCTCTGCCTGTTTCTTGGGCTGTGGGGCTGCACTGGTGTGTGGGAGATACTGTGGAGGACTGGAAATGAGTTGGTGTCTGGCACCACCAGTAAACTGGTAGGGGCAGCGAGTAAGAACAGGCTCTAGTTCAGAGTTTTGGGACTTGCGGGTGACCCTTTGGATAGGGTTGCATAAATATTTGCTCTCCTTTTCGTTGGAAAAAGCCTGTCACAGCATCTGAAGCAGCAGAAAAAAGACGTTTGTGAATACGGACTGGTGTTAAAGGCCTGGTGTGGTGACTCGCCTGCTGCCTACAGCCTCATGTGAAATTACAGTTGGTGTTTGAGCAAGGGAAAGGGGCCCCGTTCAGAGCTGATCTCCAATACTGAAGGCTAATACACGGGTGTGGGGGATGGGGAAAGGACTTGTGTTGCGTTACACCAGTGTCTGTGAGTAGCTGCAGTTCAGAGCCGCCTTTTTTAGTCTTGCTCAAACTGACACGAGAGAGAAAATGACTTTATGGCTGAGATTAACACCGGAGCGATGGCAAACATAGACTTCCTTAAAGAAAGAGATTGTAAAGGTGTACTTCCCAGATGTGCGTTCCTTCCTGAAGGATTTGGGTTTTCATTATGCAGTAGCATGGGCTTCCCCCCCGCCTTTGTTCTCTCCTCCAGCAGGTACGTTCTGGTTGCACTAGCTCGGCAGCAGCGCCGCGCTAGACTTCCAGCTGGGGGAAAATGCTTTCCTTGCTAAACTGGCGCTACCTGGACAGATTTTTCCAGGGAGCGTGTTTTGGGCACACCCTGGGTATGGTGCATTTTGCAAGTGTCTGGTTTCAAAGGCTTGGAGGGCTGGATGGCTTTGCTGGGCCCTCCTCCGACACAGCGCCGTAGGTAGGGGAGAACTTTAATTGACTTGGGCTTGACTTGCTGGATTTCTGAATGAAAGGAAGGACTTAAATACAGATAGGTGAAGGATTGTGTATTGATGAGTAACTCAGCTGGGAAGTGGAAAGAAACCTGAATTGCAGTTGCCCTTCATGTCTCTGTATCCAGATGGGAACTGGGGATGGTTGGATTCTCCGGCTCTCGGAGTTGTCTCTAACATCTCCTGGTTGTAGCTCTGTGCATTTGAAAGATGTGCCGGCCGTTGATGTAATGACGTAGTTTGCTTAAGTACCATCCAGCTCTTTTCGCCCCCCTCTGACCTTCTCTGTGGTAAGGTTACCTTGTGGAACGCCTGCTCCAGCTCTGACCTCGTCACTGAGCAAGCTATTTCTGGGAAGGGTACCCGGCATGGGCATGCCGAGTTCTGGATTTGGTTAGCGGTGCCTGGGATTTCTGTGTAGAGCATGCTTTTTCATGAAACTGCATCCCGTCAGCAGCGAGGGGGGTGATAGTTTGGTGAAAGAGTATGTGAAAGGGGACAGTCGGAGCCTTGCGCTGTTGGGAGCTTAAATTCACCGCGTGGGGTGTCTCAAATCTTGCTGCGAATGGGTGAAGTAGAAGGTTGCCTGCCCCTGCCCAAAACACCGACTTGGCTGTGGGTGGCTGGTCATTGCGCCCAAGGCGGGAGGTCATCACGGCGATGTGCTTAAAGCTCTCCTGGTAGCTGTAAGCCGTCAGGTCAGGGAGGGTGAGCAGTGTGGCAGATGGCTGTTTTCTCCCGTGCTCGTGTGCAACCATGATGTCTGAGCTGCAAAACGAGATGTTCCCCGCGATAGCGGTGGCAGAGCTCGGCTGGCACATCTCGTGACGCCGCTGAAGCAGATTGAGCTGGGCTGTCTATGAATGAGCACAAGCTCTTCCTGCAAGTGTTTAATTCTCAGAGATATTTAGCCCATTTTCAAGAGCTACCGCTCCCTTCATCTGTTAAATACCTGCATCCTTACTGTGCAAAATACATAATGGGAGTTGTCTCTCTGGAACAGTCGGGCAGTGGGAGAACGGGGCAGTTTTGGAGGCAGATCTCGCTGCAGTTCCAGGTGTCTCCTTGCAGCCCTGCACAGCACCGAGGCTGTCAGATAGTTCCGACTGTCCTTTCACTTTAAAAGTGCCTCCCGGTGGGGTGGATTTGTGAAATGGGATTTCATTTGGCTGCCTGCTTAATACAGTATTCAGGAACTTAAAGCAATGAGGGGGAAAAAAATACACCCCCCCACTTAATGGTGACTTTTTAATAATTAGGCTCAATACATTTGGTCATCAAATTACGAAAGGGGAAATAAGGAGAAAGTACCCTCACTCTCCTTATGCAGCAGAGCTTTAGGCTTTCGCATTTGTGACATTTTAGCAGTTTCCATAGTAACACATAACGATGTTGTAAGAAATGTTGCAGGGATTTTACTTTACAGTATTAATGGAAGGCAGAGTGAATCGGAGGGAAGCCAAGTGGTATTTTCTGCTGGGAGCAGGTGGATTGATGCTAGGTAGGGGAAAGTGGTTTGGTACATTGTCTGCAGATTGAACTTCCCTTGGCTAGCAAACAGAAAGTAAGAACTTCGCTCATCTTGGGTGTGCTTGCCACAGTCCCTCCTCTCGGATACTGCAGGTGATGCTTGGAAATATTCTGCTGTCACTCGTTCTCCAGGTCCAGGTAAAAAATACTTTGTCTGGGGAGCACTTTTCATCCCGGCCCGTCTGCAGCCGAAGCTCATCTCCTCCTTCTCTGACTCGTGGTTAGGGGTTGGGAACTGCTGCCCCGTTCGTGTTCACAGAGGTCGCTAAGCTGGGTCGGGTTGGCGATAGGCTGTGTCCGTTTAGGAGCCCTCGTAGCAGAGCTCGCGGGGCTTTACAGGCAGCCTGCGTTCAGAGAATTCCCTGCTGGCTCCTGCTTCATGACCTGTGCTGGGCTTTGCTGTTTTGGGGCTGGTGACGTTGCATTGCATTATCAAATCCAAGCTGCTCCTGAGTAAGCAGGAGCTTCATGTAGGGGTTTTATGTTGAGATACCTTTTCTTGGAGTAAAAAGGTTTAGAGGAGTGTGTGTGTGTGCACATACTGAGGTGGGTGTAGGTTTGAGGTGTGGGTCAGCAGCCATCCACCTCGTCCTGCGTTCCCACCCAGTTAGGGGAACAGAGGCAGCAGCGGGCAGCGAAAGGCACTACGGTTTAGATGCTTCTGCAGTTAAACCCCTTGTAAGGACCCGACAAGGTAGCCCTACTTTCCAGATGAGCTTAAACATCAGTGCACACGTCTCACTTCCATGTATCTTATCCATGGCTTGCTGTTACCAAGTTAGATACCTAACTTAATAAAGATTAAATATTAAGTCTTCTGACCTACTGGCCTTGCCCCGATGGCTTATGACTGGGAAGCTGCTGTGAGCCAGTCCCCGCGATGGTTCGTGCTCTCTGGCTGGGGGTTACAAACGGTTCCTTGCCGGGCTCTGCATGGCCACTCCCTGCTTTTTCTCTGTTGTAAGTGCGAAGCTTGGGCGCAGCGACAGCCGGTTCTGCCCTGCCTTTGTGTTGGGTCTGCATCAGAACCTGGTTAGTAGTTAACACACTGCTTCTGCCCATTTAACTTTAGAGAGGACACCTTTTAACGCCGCAGCACGTGATCCTGTCCTTTGGATGTTGCCAGTTCTGCTGCGATTCTGCTCTGTGTGCTTGCAGGCGCTAGGCGATCTGGTGGCATGAGAGGTTCCGTTCCCAGGAGCTGTATGTGCCTGTGGAACTCTGTTCTCGCTGTGTTACGCCGAGCGAAGATGCGTTCCGTTGCAGGAGCAGGCACCTTACTTCTGCATTCCGGGTGGCAAAAGCACCGTGTGCTGCTGTCACCCGCAGTGACTGGCCTTGGAAGCGCTTGGGGAGGAGGTTAATGTGTTCGGAGATGGGTGCGGCAGTCGCCCGTGGCCCGTGTGTGCCGTGTACTTCTGCTGCACCCAGGATCTTCAGACGGTATGGCGCAACAGCTCTGCAGCGGGGCACGACGCGTGGCGTTGGCCTGCAGGGCCTGCCCTGGGTGCTGGGGGTGTCGGGGCAGAGCCAGACACAGACACAGTACCTTGCTGATCCGCACTAGAGCGGGGCTGGGGGGTGATCCAGGGGTGAGAGCTGCGCCAGAGACAGGCAGCTTTGAAAGGTGCTTTGGTGATCCGTGATCTTGGCTCGGAAGGGCTTTGGCAGCCTCAGACAAAATGAGCTGCTGTGGCCCTGATGCCGGGTCAGGGTAGTCTGATGGGAAGAGCTAACGGCTCTCCATGTGCCTGCTGGCTTGTTTCTCTGCTGGAGGCTCACATCCCAATGGCCAGGATGGGAAAATTTCTGTTCAGCAGCCACTGCTATTCCTAGGCTGGGACAGTAGCATGAATAAAAGTTGCACCAGCTAAATCTGCCTATTTTTGTATGAATTGAAGCCCTTCTCCATGTGACTTCTGCTATTCCAGTGCTGGCTATTTAAAAAAAAAATGAGACAATTAGCCTTCTGTGGATCTGCATTTTGAATGCAGAACACTTGCAGGGCTCCTGCTCCATGTATGCAACATTTTGTGGCACTGGCTTTTTACTGTCTCAGACTATAAGAAGAAAATTATTCTCTGCTCCTTTTGTGTTGTAGGTAGTTCTCTTGCCTTTTGCAGGAATTGCTGAAAGTCAGAGGGAAGCTGCTGGTTATGCAGCAGAAAACAATCGAAGAGACGAGCACATCAGGAAATCTTTCAAGGCATTAACTGCTTTTCCTATATCACGGCAGATTAAATAGATACAGATTAATTTTGAAGTATTTTTTTATCATCATACACATACCTGAGTGTCATCTCATGACTTCTCAAAGGTTTGTCATTTGCTATCAGTCAAAGCTTTACTGTTTTAAATAAAATAAATCTGTTTGAGTAGTAGCCAGCCACTTAAAGAAAATTCTTCAGTGTGATGATTCACGTTGTGCCTAAAGACAGCTTTCCATGTTCAGCCCTCCCTCGCTTCCCCTACCATCCCCCTCTGGAAGTGGGCAAGAAGCCCACAACAGTTTAACTCTTGGGTGGTTAGTTAAACCTGTGCTTACTGATACTTGCAGAAAATCTTACCTGAAGGCTGATTGACACTGCCTTGTGTATTAGATCTTAAACTGACTTATGAAGTGTGTAACTTCGGGGTTGGGTTTTTCCAGCTGCTTTTTTATGAACATGAGCCTTGAGTTCTTACTAACAGGCTGAAATTCCATCTGGCTCCAGTTACGGCGGTTCTGTACTTGTTCACTCTTTTGTGTGAATCTTCGACTTGTCAGACGTGCCAAGTGCCCCTCCTCTCACCCCTGCATTAGTTCTCCTCTTGCATTAACGTCCATGACTTTTTAATATGAGGAGTTCTAGCTATTTTTGCAGCTAATTCTCCTGTGTGCTGGCTGTTGAGGCAGTATTTATTTTCAAAACAGTATCCTCTGCAGAGGGAAAGCTTTCGTAACCCATCCCAGTTGTCATGGCACAGACCTGCCTTTTTCCCCTCTTTGCTTGCTGTTACCAGGCGTGCTTTGGTTATGTTAAACTCCTGAAACCAAATGCCTCTTCAGGCTGGGTACAGGTAAGCCCTGATCAGATTAGCCGCTCTGCACATCGAGTTTCTGATTTTGCCTGTGTTTTCTTGTGCTTGAGCTAGTGAATTTGTGTGCTAGGACAAGGCACTATAAATTAAAGGAAAAGCAGCCTTTTGGTGGCTGTATGAAGACCTAGTGAAAATTATCAACTGGGTTTTACTTGAATTCTCTGTGTGAGGGTGAATTTCTCTCCCCTTGGCTCTTTCCCTCTCCCCCACAAGCAGTATCGGAGGATCACAGAATGGTGTGGGTTGGGAGGCACCTTTAAAGAGGATCTGGTTCCAACCCCCTGCCACGGGCAGAGACACCTTCCAGTACCTGAATGCTTGCTGTCTCCTCTGCTTTATGTCCTTTAACTGCTGTGGCAGTTTTGTCTGGACCAAGGCGTTCCCACTGCTCGGGGTGGTGGTTGGGGTGCACAGGAACTCTAGTTCCCTTGCACCCGCTCTCCTTTGTTCCTTCCTTTTCCGTCCTTCCCACAACTTAACAAACATGAAAACGTGCTGGTCCTCTGCAATCCAACTCCTAGAGAGGATAAGGTGCCTCGAAAATAATGTGGGTTTGTGTTTTTCTTCATCCTTGACGTGTCTGTGAAGACTTTGGTTGCAAATTCCCAGAAGCTTTTCGTTTCGATGCTCGGAGCAGGCGATGACCGCAAGACTGCAGCGCTGGGGAGGCAACCTCCGCCGTCTCCCGTAGCGGTAACGAAGTGGTCCCCACTAATGAGAGTCTGTCGCCGTAGCGCAGTGTTACTCGGTGAATCTGCCGTAGGAATCCTCTTTATTGTTTTGCTCTGATGATGTGGCATTCTTCAAAATCCCTTTCATCTAGTTCTTGCCTGCTTGTTAACAGCCATCTGCATCCAGAGCACTTGGCTACTTCAGATGTTTGCCTTATATAATTGAAACTTCCCCCACTCCTTTTGGAGCTTTCTAGTAGGATCCACCCCCCCGATGTAGGTGTTTGAATTTCTCAACTAGTCAGACTAGTACATAAAGTCATCTTGCTGTGGTAATCTTACTAGAAAAATATTTGCTTCCACTTAAATTTATTAGACCTGGGAGGAAACTGTGTCATCTTCCTGCCAGTTCACAGAATTTCAAAGAATCCATAGCCGGTGAAGCCTCTCCTGCTATGGTATTTTGTTTCCTCCGGTCCCGCAGAGGTTGACTGGTGTTTTAAAGTGAGTTGGATGCTTATTGCCCAGCGACCGGGGGTGTTGGTCGAATCAAACGCTGGGATGTATGTGTGCGCCTGTCCTTGCTGCCCTTGAGAATTGCTGACCAGGTACAAACGGGTGTATTAATTGAAGTAATGGAGTTCTCGGGTGTTTCGCTTCGTTTCTGAGAGTAACTTGTCCAGAAGCATCTTGCTTTATTTGTTTAGCTGATGCTTGGCAAGATAAAGGAGGTTCTGAGAATTTGTGATTATCTACTTAACTGTGGCTTATGCTTTGTCTCGAAAGGCAGTGGAGCAAATAGGTAGCACCCCTCCTCCTCTCTGCCGTGAAGAGCAGCAGCTGCCCGACTTCCTGGAGGATTAATCATCGCCATCGTACCTCTGATCAGTTTTTGACACACATTAGGGCAGAGAGCTGCACAGAAAACTGTCGTCCCTCACTTCACAGAAATGTCTTGGACCGTGCAAAGACCCCTCTTGGATACAGCCCTTTTTTAATCACTGTAATTGCCTGTTAGCTTAGTGCTGGCTGGCACCGCTCCTCAAGTCCTGGCATTTAGTGCAAGAGCTCGTACGATAATTTCAGAGGGACATTCTCCCTTTGTACCAAGGTTTGTCTTTTTTTGATCAGGTTAAAACATCCCATCGTCCAGTACTCAGGAACTTCCTCGCCCTTTGAGTGAGAGGAGAGTACTGAAGCACAAGGGCCGTATTATGGTTCTGGTTCTTACCACAGCTTGTTCCAGCTATGCTAATAAAAAAATTGCCATATCTCTTCCAGGGCTGGGAAACCTCTAGGCCTGGGGAAGTGAAAATGTGTAATAGTTTGGCCGCTCAGCCCGCCTGGCCCTCTGGACCCTCTGAGGCTGTGTAGTAATCGACTTGCAGCGATGGCTCTTTGTTTCTGATACAATTACTTTTGTGTTGGCTTTTGTTGGGAAATGCTTGGCTACAAAGTTTTTGAATGCATCTGAAAATGTACCATGTGTTTTACGCTTTCTTCTGACACGGGCAGATAACGTTGACGTGAGTCAGAGTGTTGTCCCAGAGCGCCAGCCTCGGGTTTGGCCCGGCATGATTCGCCGTGGTGGCCAGCGATCCTCTCGGTAGCGTGATCGTGCACCAGACCCTGGGTTGTCGAAGCTCCTGACAACGTTGTTTGCAGCAGGCTTTAGAAACCTCAGTAGGTTGAGAACGTGAGTTCTGTTCTTTGCTTTGTGTGAACCTTCTTAAATCGCATCAAGCATTGAGGTCTGGCGGATGACAGACACATCGCTAGGAACTCTTCGTGTGCTGCCTTCGCTCGGGGATTGCTTGACTGAGAGTCGCCACAGCTCAGGGGGTGTTTTGGCTCTTGTCCTGGCTTCTAGGCATGTGAATGTGACATGCTTTGCTTTTGCTTGTGAACAAAAAAATCCTTAAAATCTAGTATTTACTTGTATAGAAAAGCCTAACTCCTGGACAGCAGTGGCTAAGGTAAGTAAAGCTCCGGCCGCTCCTCTCCCCTGAGGAACAAGAAGACCCTCCTGATGGAAACATCTTGTATGAAAACTGCCGGAGGAGACTGGTCTCGTGATTTTTTTGAGAAACTGAGGGTTGGGGTAGCGATGGAACCTCTCTGCCTCTTGTACGAGACGTTTCAATGCTGCCAATCAAAACACTTCTAAAAATAGCCCATCTTCTAGAAGAGTCTATTCCTGCAAATCAGAGCCCCATATTAAATAACGCCGCTGATTGCGAAGGATCAGAATTAAAGAAACAGGCCCATATCCATCTCTCTTTTCTCCCTTTCCAAGTCTTTATTAAATTGCTGGATATTTGTTGTGGGCTTCACACAGGATGCCAATGAAATGAGTCTGAGCAAGAGGTCTTTCCAAAAGTGTAGTACGTGGACTGCAGGGCAGGTGGCTCAGGAGGTGGAAACCGGCTGCTTTCCTCTACGGGGACTTTCTTCTGTTGCACGCTTGGTGTCTGGGCATGAAGTAAACATTATCTAGTCCTCTTGAAAAGTCCTGAAGTGCAGAGTGTGTGTCTTGGCTGAACCTGATTGAAAGGGCTGGGGGAAATCTGTCCAAGAAAAATAAAGTTCTGGTGGAGCAGCCAGCGGTGTGTGTGACACGAACCGCTTTTGGAGGGGTGGGGGTGGCACAAATAGTGGTTTGATTTGGCTCTGGGAAATACGGGCAAGATGGGAGGATATGGTTAAGACCTAACCATCTCTTTTAGCCTAAAATAATTCAGGTCTTTGTTTTTCTCACCAGTTCTTGTTCCTGTGGCATCTCTGCTACCTTGCACCCTGTATTTTCTAGTCTTCTGTAGATGTTAAAGAGCATCTCCCTTCCCTCCTGCTCTGTAGACTGCCAAGCCGGGTATCTGCCGAGCCTGGCGACGGGGACCATCGCTCACGTTGCGATACAGGCGCCTGACCGTGAGGGACCGCATCGCCCAAAGCTCCGGCCGGGAAAGGAATCTCTTAGAGCAGCCGGCGTTGGGTTCCTGAGGCTGTAAAAACCTGATGGGGTTGTTAGCTTGCAGAGGTGCAGTTTAGGGAGGGAGAAGAGCCGAAAAACACGCCTGCGGTGACGAGGGGATGTTCCCCTGAGCTGTCCTCTGTCCTCCCCCCAGCTGGTGCAGCGTTAGGGTCATCTTTTCCAGCCCCTCCGGCATTGCTTCTTCTCCCATCCAGCCCCTCGCTCCCAGGGTTGTGGTTCAGGGAGTCCCCTGTTTGCACTGCCAACAGGGAGGAGCCGCGCAGCAGTGGCAAACCTGCCACGTCTGCTTGATACAAACCCGCATTGTCCTTGACAAGGAAAGAGCCTTCCAGTAATTCACCTTGCCAGCAAGAAAGAGGCTTTTTTTTTTTTTTTTTTTAAGAGCAGCTGAGTTGTTTGAAATCAGTGCAATGTTTAGTGACACCAAAGGAGGATATACCTTTGTGGGTAGGAAATGCTGCTTAATTGCTCAAGACGGCAGTTTGTTCTTTCAGCCTGTGGAATTTCAGCCAGTGTGAAAACCAGAATTGTGACTGGGAACTCATTATTTTGATTTCTTGCTCCGTGCCTTGACAGAGTAGAAAACATCTTGCACTTGCAGAACAAAATGATGAAGCTTTCTCTGTCTAAACGAGATGAAATTAATGCTGCATTCTGCGTGGCTTGTGCGTAAAGCATCGGAAGCATTCGGCTCTTTTGCAGGGTTGTGTTAATCATCAGCAGACTGATGAGTTGAAGTGTTGTGGCCACATAAACGGGCCAACAGAACCCGGAGATGCGCTGAAGGATAATTCAGGTGGCGCTGGGATCAGAAACAGGCTGTGGAAACCCCGAGTCACAAAAATAAACGTGATTGCCAGTATGATTACCAAACAGTAGCTGAAGCTGACTGTTGGAAAGTAAAAATGGGCTTGTTTTCTCTTGCATATGTTGACGTACAGTCCTTCTTTTAGCTGTTTGTTTTGTAAGCTACAGGGAATGGTGAATAACTTGTATGGATTTCTAGTGAGTTGTGGAAGATGTCAAAGCATTTTGGAGTGTCTGTGTGTACACTGTGTGTGTGGTACGCAGGAAACTCTAAGGATGTCTCTCTGTTTACCTATGCCCCAGCAGGTTGCTTTGGAGGCCTTTGCTCTGATCGCCTTAGTTGCAGGTATCGGGAAGCTCATTGCCTGTGAGGAGGAAATCTGGAGTCTCTTGATGTAATCAGAGTATGATTTTATTAAAGCAGGCTTTAAGAGCGGGAAGTGGAGTATCTATCCATTAATAGGTAAAAGCAAGCCTGTTTTGAGAATACAAGTACAGGCTGGGTGGAGAATGGATCAAGAGCAGCCCTGGGGAGAAGGACCTGGGGGTGCTGGGGGATGAGAAGCTGGACACGAGCCGGCCGTGTGCGCTGGCAGCCCAGAAAGCCAACGATACCCTGGGCTGGATCCAGAGCAGCGTGGCCAGCAGGGCGAGGGAGGGGATTCTCCTCCTCTGCTCTGGGGAGACCCCACCTGGAGTGCTGTGTCCAGCTGTGGAGCCCTCAGCATAAGAAGGATATTGACTGGTTGGAACGAGTCCAGAGGAGGCCACGAAGATGCTCCGAGGGCTGGAGCCCCTCTGCCATGGGGCCAGGCTGGGGGAGTTGGGGGTGTTCAGCCTGGAGCAGGGAAGCCTCCAGGGAGACCTTATAGCACCTTCCAGGGCCTGAAGGGGCTGACAAGGAAGCTGGGGGGGGGGGGGGGGGGGGCGCGACGGGACTTTTTCTAGGGGCCTGTAGTGACAGGACAAGGGGTAATGGGTTTAAATTGAAAGCAGGGAGATTTAGACTGGATATCAGGAAGGAATCCTTCCCGCAGAGGGTGGGGAGCACTGGGACAGGTTGCCCAGAGAAGCTGTGGGTGCCCCATCCCTGGGAGTGTCCAAGGCCAGGCTGGATGAGGCTGGGAGCAACCTGGGCTAGTGGAGGGTGTCCCTGCCCGTGGCAGGGGGTGGGACTGGATGACCTTTAAGGTCCCTTCCCACCCAAACCATTCCATGATTCTATGAACTTGAATATGAAATCCTCGTGTGCATGGTGAGTTACTTACAGTACAGCCAAGACACCAACAAAAATGCCGCCTGCATTACTCCTTCAAATCCAAGCCTCAGTCTTGCTCTTTCTCTACACATCGCCTAATTCTGTTATGCCGAGGGAGTCGGACTGGATGGCGTAACTCTGTTCCCGTAGCTGCTTTTGCGTGCTTTAAAAGAGCCTAAAAACAAAGTAGGAGGATCTGCTCTTTGCGGTAGGTTTCACTCGTGTTGGTTAGAGGTTTTAAAATTTGAAGCAGGAGGTTAAACATGTCTTGTACAACTTGTAACTTCATGTGGGTATCGGTATGCAAAACACCGAAGCGTGGCTACATTCTTGGTTTGATTGATAGCCTGCTGTGGGAGGGTTCGATTGTCTGACGTTCGGGGTGTTCCTCGTTTGTAAGCTGCAGTTTTCAGAAATTCATTGAGGTGCCTCTTCATTGTCGCTTCATCGCTGGTGCCTAAGTGCTGCCATCAGAACTAGGGTGGTACAAAACACACCTCGTTCCGTCCCAGCATCTCGGCCGAGCCACCTCTCGTCTTGCCGTTGGAGACCTGTCAGCCTCCCCACCCCAGAAACAAACCCCAACCTCAGAAATGAGTTTACCCAAAACTTGCTTAGCAAGGGGAGCATCTGCTCCTGCCTGTATTTGTTTAGTAGCACTTTGCACACAGGCCTGAAGGTCCTTTGCCTTGATCCGAGAGACTCGGGAACTTGCAGTCTCTCTGGGAAGCTGCTGATGTCTGTGCTGGGGGAGTTGGGGGCTTCAGCCTGGAGAAGGGAGGGCTCTGGGGAGACCTTAGAGCCCTTTCCAGTGCCTGGGGGGGGGGGGCTGCAAGGAAGCTGGGGGGGGCTTTTCCCAAGGCTAGAGAGTGACAGGACAAGGGATAACAGGTTTAAACAGAAAGAGGGAGACTGAGATGGGCCATCAGGAAGGAATTCTTCCTGGAGAGGGTGGGGGGCACTGGGACAGGTTGCCCAGAGAAGCTGTGGGTGCCCCATCCCTGGGAGTGTCCAAGGCCAGGCTGGATGAGGCTGGGAGCAACCTGGGCTGGTGGAAGGTGTCCCTGCCCATGGCAGGGGGTGGGGCTGGGGGGGCTTTAAGATCCCTTCTCATCTAAACCAGTCTGTGATTCCGTGTTTCTCTGATGGAATGTTATTTCATTCCTTCCATAAAACCTGTGAACAGTTGGATGTGGTTTTCAGCATGGGTGTCTCAGTGAAGCAGCCCTGTGTTCAGCGTGGGGCTGGGATTGTCCAGTCGTTGGTCACATTTGTGGGAAAGCGGAGGGTGGACTCCATTAAGACCTTTTTCCTTCTCTTGCTGTCGGACTTGTCCTTTCCCTTCCTACAGCATTTGAATACTGGACCTTGTAGCTCCAAATGTGAGTTTGCTGCCTTGCTTTTGGGACCAAGCATCCGCCGCAGGTAGTGGAGCCCTCAGTCTAGGTTCTGCACCGCTGGTGTTTCACCTTTTCTAACCCGCTATGGCAAAAGCAGGGGGCTGTTCTGAGTACCTTGGGAAGGCGGGACGTGTCGGTGAGAATGACCTGTAAGCTTGGCTTGGGCCTCCAAGTGGAATTAAGGGGTGGCAAATAAATTTGTTCTTAATAAACTAAACGGAGTGCAGTTACCAGTTTGTCTAGGACTTCGTTTATAAGACAGAATAGACTGTTTTCAGCTGTGTTTTGAAGTTCTGGCTGTGTATCACAGGACACAAATCCTGAGTTCTTTGCCGCCCCGTGAAGGTCAAAGCCTGGAGTACCTGGTGTCAGTCTGGTGGGTCTGAGGAGGAAAGCTTTCCTCAGAACTGGGAACTGCAGCTTTCCAGCACCTGTGGGCCTTACTGTTTTCCTTTTCTTTTCCCACCCCTTCCCCCCAAACTGAACACTGTGAAGCCCATGGTGTTTCACTTTAGAGCAGGGTTTCTGCCTGCAGGCCTGCGGTGCCCGAGGCTGCAGTGTAACAGGCATGCCTGTTGCCAGAGCTCTTCCAGGAATGAGGCTTTCGCAGTCCGTAGCAGGAATGGTTAGCATAGTTTACTTGCAGAGATTGCTTTCTGATGTGAGTACAGATAATTCTAGACCAAAGCCCTAGTGGGCTTTGCAGCTTTTTCTTTTCCCTCCTTAGAGAAATAAGGGGAAAGTGCTACTCCGGGAGGTAGAGTATCTGTGAAATGCAGCTAAACATCTCTTGTAACTCTTCCTTGGTGAACAAGAAGCATCTGTGCTGTTGGTGTAGTTACATTACATTATATTACATCAGGTTGAGGAAGAGCAGGCAACCGTTTGGGTCAAAACAAGAATGGCGAGCGGCATCTGGAGCCTCGATCGTGGTGTCGTCATCCTCCCTTGGCCTCGTGAAACTCGGAGGTTCGTTGGGCCACCCTGGCCACCTCTCCTGTACTCAGTGGGAGCTTTTCTAGTCCTAACAGGTGTCTCCCTCAAAATATGTGCCAGTATTTTCTGTCTGCTGGTAAAGAACAGTATTCCTTTGTTGCTGTTTGGAGAGAAGGGAAGCCAGCCAAGTTCAGTGCTGCTTCATGGCAGAACATACCCCATTGCTTTGAAGTTGTATACTTTGTAAAGTAAGATCATCTCTGAAATTCTTTATTGCAGTCACTGAAATATGTTCCAGTTAGTAACACGTTTTTCTACTAAAATTCTGTCCATTTTTTAGTCTTTGTTACTGCTCTGAAGTTTGGGAGAGAACTAGTTCTTTTGCATCCTTTTGGGAGACATGTAACAAACCCAAAAATTCATCTAGTTAGGCCTTTTCTTGGCCTCAGATGCCATCTCTGCCAATACCCGGGCTCTAGCCGTGGGCACAAAGACACTGAAAGACTGGACATCTCTGATTCCAGAGTGGACATCTCTGATTCCTTGGAGACCAAAGCAAACGTCTTGCTGCAGAGAAATGTTTCCTGTCAAAATCGGTTAATAAAACCGTTGCATGGGGGGTGTTTTCTGGAGGGCGTTCAGCTGAAGCTGGTGATTTACTCATTCCTTTGCCTGAGAATCTCTGAATTTGGGTGCAGTTGGTAGTTGAGAAAGACCAGGGTGTTGCTGCGCGTGGGAGTTTGTGGGAGGAGGGTGTCAGTGGCAGTCGACTGCTTTTGTGAAGTTTTTTATTACAGGTCCTGGGAGACAGAATTCTTGGAAGGTGTAACAAAATATCCTCTCTTTATAGCAGTCGAGTTTCCACTGGGGATTTTGCATTTGTATCCTCTCCATCTCCCTGGAATTAGACTCCAGTCTGACTTCCCTCCTCCTGAAGGATAAGGAATGGCACCTTGGAGAAAGGTAGCGAAGGCCCATGATGCTTGATTTGAAGACCCTTCTGGTGTCAAACCCCATATGGCAGCGTACATGGGTTTCCCTTTGCACACTCAGATTTAATTCTTCCATTTGCACTCCTGAGCTCCAAATTCTCCTTAATCCCTGAAACAACTTTGGTACTTTAATGAAATCCTTGTCAGGTTTTAGCTTGTGTTTTGAGCATCCTTCCTTTGCCGCAGCAAGAGCTTTCTCATGTGCTGCAGAGCAGCACGGCCGAGCGTACCAAATGACTTCTTTGGGCCTGTGTTGGACATAAAAGCCTCTGGCAGAGAGAAGGGGGTTAATACACTGTTGGATCAGATGTTGGCTTCCTTCCCGACCTCGGGGCTGGGACCCTTTGGAGCCCTGTTGCGCAAGAACAAAGAGCAGGGAAGATTTAAACCAGCAGCGAGCCCGTCCCGGTGCTGCTCTGATCCTCTGGTGGTCCCGCTGCACGGCGAGCTTCAAATAGCTGGTGCTATTTCCAAGAATGTCATGAACTCCGTGGTTTGTGTTCTTTTAGGAAAACCTCTCAAGTGAGTCTTAAATCATGTGTATATGGCTAATTTAAAACACCCCTTAAACGTGTACCCTTTCTGCGTGGAAGGGCGTGCTCACGCGTACAGTGCGAGTTTGTCTTCCGCGAGCAGCTCGGAGCGCGTGATTTGGGCACTGCCGTTGGGAAGGGAAGGTGACTTCTGATGGCTCAAAGTGCTGGTGGTCATTCTTGAAATTTGCTTTTCTTTCCTGCTCGCATCTTGCCAAATAATCCTATAGCTATGTGTTCACCTTCTTTGCCCAGCTGTACTGGGAGCTGTGGGGTACAGCCAGTTCCCGGCTCTTGTTCCCGTTACTCTGAAAGAAAAGAAGCAAAGCTTCCATGGGTACTTTTAAATTTTCTTATTAGACAGTTGAGAATCCACATGGGAGAAAGCCTGCATCCCTAGCTGTCTTCAAGGCCAGGCTGGGTGAGGCTTGGAGCAACCTGGGCTAGTGGAGGGTGTCCCTGCCCATGGCAGGGGAGTTGGAACTAAATGATCTTTAAGGTCTCTTCCAATGCTAAACCAGTCTGTGATTCTATGATTCATGATATCCATGTTCTTACTGCGTGGGAAAGGTCTTAATTCACAGCTCTACCCCTCTTAAACACCACAGTGGAGCTGTTTTGTAGAGAGTTATGCTTAAATAGCATCATGAGTGCTTGGATGCTCAGAACATTAAGTCTCAGTATAGCGAGGTGTATGTGAAAATGTATAAAAGCTGCTATGTTCTTCACTAACACACACCCTTTCCTCCTTTTCAGGAAAACTAGTGTCAGTACCTCGGTAACTCTTGCCATTGTGGTTTACAGCCTCAGCGACTGCTTATTTTTGTTGTGACTGCAACTACTTGAACATCTTCTTGTTCTCACTGGGTTGGGGCCGGGCCCCTCTGTCAGTACTAAAGGCTTGAATCATGGACTTGGGGTTCAAACATGTGACACACTTGTGGGGAGATAAGTTGGAATGTGTGTTGCAGCCTGCCGGCTGCTCGGTCGTGGCTGCGCGTGATCTTGCCCTGTTGCATTGTCCATGCAGGGATAAGGTCTTTGTGTTGCTTTAGGATGGGAGGGCACCAGAGGCAGGTACTGGGATACAGGTACCAGAAGGTCACACTCTGCCTTGCTTAATCGGTGCTGAGCTGCCCCAGTGTACGCGCTCCTCCGAGCAGTCCAGAGGATCGGGCCCGAGGGTGGAATTTCAGAGGCTGAAAGTTTGCGTGGGGATGTGCAGCTATTGCTGTTTTCTGATGTTAACTATAATCCTTCTCCTGGACAGATTAATAAATAAAGCCATTGGGCAATTGCACACAGCTGCCTCTTGTCCTCCTGGCACAGATAAATCCTGATGGTGGATTTCGACCGCTCTTATTCCGAGAAAACTGCTCAGCTTCTGCTGGAGCAGAAGTGCCGGCCGTGCACTGCTCACGTGGCCCAGGCGAGGGCCGAAACCGCTCCAGGCTGCTTTGCTGAGCTTTGTCTGGCGATTAGTTTATTTGAGAACTGGGAGTGTGTCAGAAAGGTTCTGTAATCAGCAAACCGCTTCTCACCTAAAACTGGCCTTCTGTTTTCTGTGATGTGATGTTTTAAGTTGAAACGTAAGGGACTTGTTATTTTAGGTCTAATTCTAAGCTCCGGCAGAGCTAGCACGTCTTTATTTTTATATATGTATCTGCCATACGTGTTTAAAAATATCTGAGAAGACTAGAAGAAAAGCGAAGGATGGGAGAGGTAATTGGTTGATGTCCCTCCCTGTTGGTAGTTCACATCAAGGCAGGTTAATTGATAGAATTCGTTACGTTTCCCCTTAAAGGTCGCATTTTCCTATCCTGGATTTTCTTTCGGTAGCGTTGGAAATGTTCCAGGAGCTGCGTGTGTGACACTCCTCGCGTTCACGCTCTGACCGTTGCACTCTCAGGCCAAGGTTAGTCCTGGATTTGATCATACCGCCTGTTATTTGGAGAGCTGTAGGTGCCAGGCATGTTGCAGGGTGTGTTCAGCTTGTCAGTGTGCAGGGGATACCGGCGTTCCGGCTTGACCTGCCCACGCTTACCTGGCCGGTCTCCTGCTCCCTGCGCCGCTGGCCCCGGCACGGCTGGAGCAGCCTCCAGCCCTGGAAGTCTGGAGGCTGGCTCATCCCGGGCTGCTGCCTGGCTTCCCCAGCTGGTCATCATTACTCAGCAAACAGATTTTTTTTCGTGCTCCCTTCCCTGCAGTGAGCGGGGCTGAGCTCCGCTGCTCGCAGCGGGAATTTTCCCAGCAAGGCTGTGGTTGCAGTTAAGGCTTGGCTCTGCCCTGCTGGGTCCGATAAGGATGGAGCGAACGGAGAGGGGCCCTCTGCGGTGGGGCAAAGCGACTGCCATGCTACACCTTTTGCTAAAGACATTCCCTTCCTACTTTATTTTAAAATAAAAAAAGGAGCAGGGAGAATTCCCTTCCTATAAAGCAGCAAAACTACTGATTCTTCTTTTTGCACCGAAATTTGCCCTCCTGCCTCTTGCGTTCGTGTCAGAAGCAACCTGCCTACCTCAGCTGACGAGTGCATCCCTCCTGGTGTTTTCTGCCTTCCCTCTGTACCCTGGGATAGTGCTGTATTCCCCTCCACAAAATGCACAGGAGAACGGGAGTGGCCCAAGTGTTACCACATGAGCAGCCGCAGCCCCGCATCTCGCTCGCAGGATGCTCTCGGGGGCTGCAGGCAGCCGCGCTGCCAGGCACTTGGAGCACCAGTCCCACATCTGGAGACGACAGATCACGGCGACAAGGATAATATTCCCAACTCTGGACAGCCTTTTTTTCATTAAGAGTAAGAAAAATAACGTGAAGCCCTAGGAATTTTGTAAAGGCTTTTGCTAAGGGAGTACTCAGTGATGTACTGCAAGATCTGGAGGAAAATAAGCTTTTGATTAAACAAACTCTGCTTCAGAAACTCCTGGCACAATACTTAGAGGCTTTTTCAGGTACAGAGAGCGAGGCCTGCGCTAGGGTGTTGTGTTGAAGAAAGCTGCTGTGGCTTTCCATCGAGCTGCCCTGCTTTTGGTCTAAGCTTGCCAGCTTCTTCGGTTGCTTCTTGTCTGATCCTCGTTTTGGAACTCATTATGCATAAGTACTTATTGCATGTAAATGGTGAATATATAAATATTTTGCTTAACCCTTTTAGCGCTTTTCTTTCCCTAAAGTTTCTCGTGGAAGGGATGTGCTGTCTCACTGTGGAGGTCAGAACACTTTATGGGCCATGAAGTTGAGACTTGAAGTTCTGCAGGTGTCCCGTGACGAAAGTTAAGCTGCTTTGGGGTGGGGGTTTTTTGCTGGTTTTAAGGATAATCTGGTGCCACGCAGGAGTGGGCTTGGGTAAACTTCAGTGAGTTCTAGGGTTGGAACTTGGCGGTGTGGATTTCTGTGCCATGCCTCCCAAAAGCAGCCATTTGTGTAGCTGTGTACTGACAAGCAGAAAGACAAATTCAGACTGATCTGCTCTGGAAAGGATCCAAACGTTTTAATTTGTGTGTATGCAATTCTGTCTCTCCTAGAGCCAAGTCTGCTCTCCTTAGGCTTGATGATAATGCTTAGCACATGTAGTGTTTTCCTCTTGAAAGCACTACACAAACACTAACTAACCTGGCAGTTGAGCTCTAAACTTTCTTTTGGCTAACGTTTGCTTAGGCCTGAAAGCAGGCAGCTCTCTGCACGGCTCCGTGCAGGCTCTGTGGCCTTCTATACGTTGGCTGGGAGCAGGATGGGCTGACAAAGGGCGCTAAAAATAGCTGCTGATGCTTCCTCTGAGTAGTGCAGGAAAACTCAAATCACTTTTGAATATGAATCATTTCACTGATCTGACCAGAAACCCAGTGACCACATCACAGCTACCGCTTTGAGAGGAGCACCAAAATTGATTCTTCTGGTGAGTCTTTAAATTTTCATGTCAGTCGTAAACGGGCCGATGTAGCTGATGTCGCTTGGTCAGATGTCGAGGCAGCGATGAGCTCTTGCTTCTGCTTGCTCCGCTCAGGGACCACGTTTGACTGCTTTCTGGCACAATACCGTGTTCCAGAAACCACGCAGCTGCCCCCCGCGTGTTGCCGTACCACTAGGAACGACTTCGTCAGCCAAAGGACTGGATTTAGTAAGCGGAACAGTTGAAGTAAACACACTTACTCTGCAGGTACTGGTGCTGGGACCTTCGGAGGCCACATCGCTGTCTTGTGGGGGGGAATTGGATAGCTCAGAGATGCCTCCATTCCCAGGGACAAGAGGACGTGTTACACGTCCATTGTTACAGCGCGTGAAGGCCTGGAGGACCGTTCCTGGCTCGCTCGGCGTGGCGGGGAAGCTTTCAAAACCTTTATCTTTTTGTGCTTTTGCTGGTGGGTTACTGTCGCTTCCTTTAGTTCGCTTAGCGGAACAGGTGGCCTTATTCTTTGGTGTCTTGGCAGATTTCCTCTTAAGCCTTATTTTAGAGAGTTGAAAGAGGAAGAGGGCACAGGGTGCTTTTTGAAGCTGCATTCACCCAGGGCTGTATTCCCACCAGCGTTGTGAAGTCGAGAATAGTTACTCCAGGAATCTTTGTGGCTTTGAAGCAATTATGGTTTCTCCGTCTTGAAGTGGGGGACGTTGTCCTATAAAAGGCGCCTGTAACCGGGAGAAGCAGTGAAACGTGGAAAGAGGGATCACAGGTTTTATTCGCTGCCCCAGGGTTTATCCACTGGTCTCAAACACGCGCAGGGTTTGCAGGAGCTTGTGAAGGCTTGGGAAAAGGAAAATAAACATGGTCAGCACTCTTTATCTTTGAATAGTAGGTGGCTGAACGGAACTGCTGCATAATGAGTTTTATTAGCCCACTCCTTGCCCCCACCTTTGTCCTGCTTGCCATACCTTGGAGTAAAGCCTGACCCAGAGTGTCTGGTGAGCAGAGATGCTATATTGCTGCCATTAGATGATGCTTTTTCTGGTTGTACATACGTTTTGTGTAGTAACGGTGGAAAATGGGTGCAGCCTGTTCTCTTCCTGATACACAAAATAAACAGGCTTAATTTTTCTTAAAGGTTCTGTCACTGCTAAAATACACTTTAAAAGGCTGTTGGTTTTGTCAGCGGAGCAGCAGACAGATGCTTGTGATCGGTGGTTCTTCTGTGTGTGCTTGAGGATAAACTGAACACTGCTTTTTGTCAGTTGAGTCCGGCTGTGTCATCCCTGTCACCCCATGCCTCTGTTTCCATTAACTGCAGCACCCTCTGAGTAACCACGTTCTCCAGTGAACTGGAGCTGGGACACTTTCGGTTGTTTGCTCTTTTCTTGGTGCATGATTCATGTAGTTTTGGCTGGGACTTAGGGAGGATGACTGTAGCTGTGGTGAAGCACTGGGATTGCTTGTTAGGAGTAGCTGTGAGAAGAGATGCTTCTTCCATGTCCCTGTTTTCTAACCCTGCATTTGCATTTCTCCCTGCTCAGGTCACCTGTAGTAAGTCAGACACCCGCAGGTTACGTGGCCCTGGTCTCTGTTTCTCCTGTGAAGGGACTGATAAAGGTCTTGAAATGCTGTATCTGGTAAGATGCTTAGCAGTTGGCTGCTGAAGGATTGCTTTTAAGGATCGAGCTACATTTGAGCTCAGTTGTATCTCAGGTCTAACCCAGCCCAAACATTTTAGGGTGCTCCATGTGTGTGTCTGTGGAATTGTAACCCCTACATGCGGCTTATTTACCAATATGCTGTAAATAACTAGTGGCTTCCCAAACACGATAGTTTATCATCCTTTTAATGATGTGGGAAGCCGGTGTAAGCACCACCCAGATCCCCTTCCAGCAGAATGTCCAGCCTAGAGAGTAGGTGCACCTTCTGACTCTGCCTGAGCATCCCCTCCTTGAAGGGGCGGTGTTTTGGTAGCAAACCTTCCTTGCTGCCGCGTGTCGGGATGGTGACTGACACCGAGCTGAGCTGTGCTCTGTCAGAGCCTGGTTTGCCAGGCTGAGGTATCCTCCTGCCCTCCGCTAGCTGCTGAAGCTGATGGTGGAGTAGGAATTGGCAGGTACCTAAGGAATGGAGCCTTGCCTGCCAGTTTTCCTCATTTCAGGCTTTCTTTGAAGGAGGTGGCATGCATCGGATCTGATGTCATGCATTCTGCTGGATCCTTGCCATCAGCGTAACTCTTACTTTCTGTACGTGCCTTTAGGCAGCCTGTAGTAACTGAAATCTGCTGAAGCTGCAGTTCTTGATCCTTGTCCAGCCACCTTTCAGGTTCTGATTTCACTGATGTGCACAGCAATGGGCAGCTGGGAGGGCACCTCCACACTCTGCACCTTTTGGGTGAAAATTTAATGGAAGCTAGAATGAAATCCTTGGATTAAAGCCTCCACCATGGAGCTGGTTCCATGAAGCGATCCAAACACTTGGCTCTGTCTCTCAAAAACACCACGTCAGAGTTAGCAGGGCTCAGTGTTTTAATACTCGGAGTACTTGCTGGGTACTGCTGGTTGCGACACACCGCTAGGACCGAAAACATTTTGTGCTCGAACGCTCCCTGGCTGAGCACAGTGTGTATGGACGGTGCATCTGGACCTTCCAGCGGCCTCAGAGCAGGGCAAGGCTGGGGGGACGGAGCGGTGCAGCGGGACAGAAAAGCTGCTGGAAGGAGACGAAATGATACTGAGAGGGCTGGCAGGAAAAGAGGGAAAGAAAGCTTGGAGAAACGGTGTTGAGAATACCTTTTTTTTTCCTGTAGCCTTGGATCATAAGGCCAGATGAGATCATTTATGTAAGAAGAGCTCATTGTAGAGGCTGATTTAGCTGAATAAATTCCTGTTTGATTGAGCCAGGCTGGATTTTCGAAAGCACTCTTGTGGCTTGAATGTGCGTAGTTTGATCTTGAGGCCGTCAGTTCTTGCTTCCCCCTTGCCTGTTGGGTTGGGAAGCTGCGTAGCAAGCACCAGTGCTTGTGAGCGTGATCTCGTTGCCTCTTGCCATCTGAAGAGAGCTCAGATTTGAACAGGAGATGTGATGGCTTTTTGATTCTGTTGTCATTGTGACTGTACCTAAAGTTGTCTTGCTTGTGGATGGATCGTTTGCCTGTTTCTTTAACAAGTCTTCATAGTGGTCTATTGCCCGAACAACCAGAAAATGCTTTAAAAGCATCTGCTGTAGAGGGCCCAGCGCAGGGACACTGCGATGGGGAAGGGCCTGGAGCCCCTTCCATGTGAGGGAAGGCTGGGAGAGCTGGGGCTGTTCAGCTGGAGAAGAGGAGGCTGAGGGGATCTGATCAATGCTGATCAATAGCTAAAGGGGGGTGTCAGGGGGAGGGGGCCAGGCTCTGCTCAGGGGTGCCCAGTGATAGGACTGGGGGCGATGGCCATCAACTGGGAAACAGAAGGTTCAGCCTGACCATGAGGAAACCCTTCTGCCCTGTGAGGGTGCCAGAGCCCTGGGACAGGCTGCCCAGAGAGGGGGGAGTCTCCTTCCCTGGAGCCTTTCCAAAGCCCCTGGACTTGTTCCTGTGTGATCTGCTCTGGGGGATCCTGCTCTGGCAGGGGGTTGGACTGGATGATCTCTAGAGGGCCCTGCCAACCCCAAACACTCTGTGAATCTCTGAATCTTTTCCCCCACCCCCTTAAAGAAAAACCCTGATACTGTACTTCTGGCCTGTGTTCTTTTTTGTCTGCTAAACATGGTCACAAGTGTGAGGTGTGTTTGTGCTTTCCTTTGCTGTCAGGACAAGTGAGGCATCTTCCTGGCAGCGATGCATCGTACTACTTTTTCTTCAAACAAGGTTTATTTAGAATTTTTGTTTCTGCAGAAACTACTCAAAAATGCCTTTTGTTCCTGGTCGTTCAGTTGCTCATCACCTAGGATGTGGTTTGTGGTGCATGAGAACCATGCTGAGGGCTTGGTCAAGAAGCTGTGGAGCACCAAAGATGTTTTTTCAAAAAGAGTTGTCTTGAAACAATTAAAAACTAAGATGATAAATAATAATGTTGTAAAAAATATAAATGGAGCTTCAGATTTGGAAAAAACATGTTTCCAGAAGATACTGAAGTGGTGCTGCAGCTCTGACGTGCTTCGTTCTGCAGCGAGAGGGACGTGTTGGGATCATGTCAGAGGATGAGGTTAGGCACCGAGTCCTCCCTTTTTCTGACAGATGGCTAAATGCGCTGGCATAATAATTCCCTGTAACGCACACAGGTGATACTCGTCTCGTGAAGTTTGCACAAAGGTTATATTGGCGCCAGCGGGAGTTCTGCTGAAGACTGAAGGTGGTGTGCCCTAAATGTCCTTTAGACTGTAGTTGTAAGTGCACTTTGGCTCCATTCCCAGGAAGACGTTGACACCTCTGAATCTGAGTTGCTGGGAGGTGAACCTCGTCTTGCGCTCAGAGATGGGATTTCCACGTACGGGGTCCCCGCACAGAGCAAAACGGACTTTCCGCTTCACGTTTACCCCTTGTCAGCTTTGGAGCGTGGGGCCGTGAAACCAAACCAGGGTTTCATTGAAGAATTCCTTGGCTGCCTTTCTTGGCTTAGATGCTCTTACCCCGTCCTCTAGCCTCTCCTTGCCATCTGTCTGTCGGTTGCTTTCGTGTTTCTCTGACCTATTTATGCGATACTTCGCACAACCCCTTCACGCAGCGGTGGAGGAGCAGCATCTGAATCGTGACCAGGCTTATTTCCTCTCTGTCGAATTTCTCAGGTCTCATACCCATGAGATGCGATGGGCTCTCTCTGGGTTTAAACCCGCACGGTGTTGGTTTCAAACCGGCGCCGTACAGAGGATTTTCTGGCCGTGGCGAGGCAGGGCAGCGGCGTACGCCGTGGAGGTTGGGGTTTGCCTGCCCAAGTCCTGGCAGGAGGTGGGGTGGGGTTTGAGTTGCAGTGCTCGCTTGCCGGAGTTCAACTTTCACAAAGAGCAACTTTATTTACGAAGCTTTGGACAGTGATTTCATTGTCCCAGAAATGCCTGGCATGAAGGGGGAGCACTGAGCCTCTGTCACGAGTCCGGGCTCCCGCGTCCACACCTGTCAGTGGGCGGCAGCAGCCAGTCACCCCCCTGCACTCGGGGTTCTCGCCTTTCTCATGTCTGAGGATTAAGGCTGGGATCTGCCGCAGCTGGGCTCAAACCCTGCGGAAGCCCAGCAGCACTCTGGAAGCAGCAAGATGGCTTTTAGCACGTGATGAGACACGCTACAGCGGTAGCAACCAGCGTTGACCTGGCTCCTTGTGCTCTCCATCACGCATTCCAGAAAACACCCCAGTAAGTCACCAGCAATCTCCCAAATCTCTCCGTAGTAAGTTCTCGTGGTCAAGTAGGTGCTTGATACGCTTGGTGTGCTCCAGTGCAGGACCTCGTGTCCCACCCAGGCACTCGCAGCAGGGGCGGGAGCGCCTTCGCCTTTCCGAGATTTTCATGCCTCGTACAAATAGTTAAACGTCACGTAATCAAGGTTAGAGGGTGCCATGCACATAGGGGAAAACGCAGCGTGGTTGGATTTGTTCTGGAAAGGGTGTTCCATTGGCCGTGCCTCCCTGCTCGAGAGAGCCGAGGAGGAAAACGGAGAGGGAGGAGGACAGGGCAGCGCTGCGAAGGCGGCTCCCTCCGCTTCCTGCCCGCTCGGTGGGGAGTGTATCTGCCCTGCCTGGGACCCAGCGGAGGTTAAGGCTCTCCGTTCACACACGGATGTGCATGTGCTTCCTAATAACGTGGTGTTTCATTTATTTTCCCCGTGATCGAACGTTCCGTCGGCAGAGGAGGCGGGGAGGGGGTGGCAGGGTTTTGAAAGCTTACTGGACTTCTTGTCCCCGCTGCGCAGGGGCTCTCTCGGCCAGTGTATCTAGGAAATTCTGCCACTTCCTCTGAAACTAATTACTGGCCGGTCTCCTCTACGCAGGCTGGCAAGGTCACCGCGAAATCGGAGCTTTGGGGGAAGGGTGGATTAAAAAGGGGGCAAAATCCCCCTGCTGCAGGCTGCTGTAGATCAGACCTTATGTTTTCTTTTGTAGACCGGGCATGCTAATAAACACAGTCGAGATTACTAGAGGGAGGGGATAGCTAAAGCTTCTTGGTTTCTTGCCTCCTTGAGACAGTGAGGAAAGAAAATGGAGCACAAGGGGACAAAAAGAATTGCTGAACAAAGCGTGTCCTTTCCCCAGCTTTATGAAATAGCCAGAGCGTCTCTGGGAAGAACCTGAGCTGTAGGGAGGGACCGAGGAGAGCGTCCGGGAGCATGTAACCAGTCGTGACATACGGATGGCTGCACATTCCTGCTCCCCAGATTTGCATAGAAGATGCCGCGCGAGTAGCTGAACTCCTAAAAAGCCCAAACAATAGCTCTCGCCTGTGAGCTGTTACAAGGAGTGGATTGTTAACCTGCTGCTGACCCCCCCCCCTTTCCCTTTCACCTCAACAAATGAAATAAAGCCCATATGATCACTTCTAAACTTGTGTGCCTGTATACGTGATGCATGTTTTGCTCCAGAGGAGGATAACTTGGCTGTGAGCTCCAGCGGAGCGGGCGGAGCGGGTGGCCGTACGATTAGCGACGGCCCAAGGTGGAAAACCTCCCTTTGTTCTGCCTTCTCTCACTGACCTCCCTCTGCTTGGGAGGGTGTGCTGCCTCCATCAGAGGGAGCTTCTTTGGCATGTCCTTAGTTAATTAAAAGAAAGAAGGTAGTAAATTGGTGGTTACAGTGGAATTTCTTCTAAATCCAGTCTAGTCTGAAGCAATCTTCTGCCTGGGACAACAAAGACTGCACAGATAACAGCCACTCTTGAAGGTGAGCCAGAACTCCTCTGTTAGGGATGAGAAAAAGATGGCAAGTAACACATCCAGGATCAGACGGCGAGTCTGGTGGAGTAGGGAGTTAGCAGGTTCAGGGCTGGAGTCCCAGCTTGGAGCCTCTTAAACCGTAAGACCTTCCTCCCCACCATTGCTCTGCTACGTTGCAGAAGACAGACCAGCCATGGGTCAGGATTCTGTAGTGGTTTGTCCATGGTGTTCTGCCCCCTAAGGGGTGGTTTTCCTCTGTCACACAGTAAATAAGGTCAAGTATTAGAGTCCTGCATAGTTCACCATGGATAGACAGTCACGTACTCTGCTGTCAACTTCTTGCCCTTACTTTTTTGTCTGCTCTTTGCTTTTCTTCCTGGTCAGATGTGGATTTCCTCCTTGGAGCCCACATGGAGTTAACTCTGTATCTCTGCTCTCAGTCTTCTGTAAATCTCTTGAGCTGATGCCTTTCGGCTCTGCAGAAGAAACGTGGCTGCACACTTGTGACTGTAGTTGGACTGTGTGTTACCCAGAGTTTACCATCTGGAGCCTGTCCGCCCTGGCCAAAGCATGGCTACAGACATCATAACCATTGGGTAACAGGGAAAAGTCTCTTTTAGCAGTGTAAACAGGTCAGGGATTGAGAGAGTGACATCTAAGGAGTCTGGATCAAAATTGCACATCAGCACGAGGTTTGTACTTTAAGCTGAGCACCACAAACGGAGTGAGTTACCGTGTGCATCCCAGCTCTCTGGGGTGAAGCAGAGTCTTGCCCAGCACAGCACGAGTCGTGAGGGGGGCGGTAACAGAAATATGGATGCCATTTAGCGGGACACGCTGGGATGTCGATGTCTTACCAGAAGAACTGGAGAGAAAACCCAGGAGTTGATTCTCCAGCCTGTTAACTTTTAAACCAGTGCTCGAAGCACTCGGAAATCGTATCATTCAGGTCTGAGCGCTCCGGAGCGGAAGGTGTGCACGTGAAATAAAAGCTGTGTTTGCTGTGAAACTCTTACATACGAAGCTAAAACCTCTCTGGGGCGGGTTGGTTTTTTTTTTTTTGGTAGTGTTGTCTTAGGAAAAGCTGCAGCGTAGGAGTGTGGGCTGTGCCGATGGTCTGGTTTGCTCAGGCTGAGCCACCTGTACGTGGGCTGAGCAGAAGGGCGAGGGAATCTGTATTTTGGTTGTTGAACTGAAGCTGATGTGGCAGAATTCCTTTGTCTGAAGTACTGGACTGAAAGTAAGGGTGTCTGAACGCTGGGAGAGGCAGGTTTGGGGAGAGAACAGGCAGCACTCAGGTGTCACATCTGCGTCAGCCTGTGCTGATGTCCACCTAGCCCCTTGGTGGCACGGAGCGAGGAAACGCACATAGCTGGGGTTTTCTCACCTTTGTGTGATGGTTGTTCCTGCGTTGAAGATGCCGCACGCTATAAACGATGATCGCAGAAACGCTGCAGCGAAGAGGATCTTTGGTTTCGAGAACTGCTTGGTTACCCCTCACATCCGAGGGGGTGCCCGCGAGCTTTGCCCCGTGCCTGAAGGAAAGCACGACTGAGATGTGGTGCAGCTCTGGGATGATCAAGCAACGTAAGAGACCTTGTGTAAACCGTTTGTTCTCCATCCTCCTGCGGTGCTTAGCTGGGTGCTGCTTTTGAAGCCGGTATCCTCTCAATAGCAACCTGTCCAAAGAGCAGCCCGCTCGCTCGCTTTGTTGCTGCTCTGCCCCACCACACCACGGACATCCGAACCGGCCCAGCGTGGCCGTGTCTGTTTGGCATGTCCTGGCTGCTCCTTTCACCGTGGTGGACACGGGGCTCGTGGCTGCTGCTGGAACCACACGCAGCCGCCGTGGGCGCTCGGCCAGCGAGCTGCCAGCGCCGGGATGCGTGACACCGAGGAGCCCTCGAGAACGGGGTGCTGCAGCCCGGCGGCAGGTTTCTCCTCCGCAGGCTCTCACGGCAGTTCGGGGGCCTCATTCAGCAAACGGCGATCTGCAGTTCGGACGGTTCGCGTAGGAATTCCAGCGTTAGCATCGCTAGCGCTGAGCCCTGCGGGCTTGTTCAGATCCCGCTTCCTGCTCCCTCTGAGGCATGCGTGCTCTGCTCTCTCAGGGTTTGAATTACCCCGTACTCTTTTCAGGAAGATAAATAGGGTATCTGTAAGTTTAAACATTAAGGCCTTTGTCAGCCCGCAGCGAGTAGCAGAGGCCTCCTGTGGATAAAACTATGTCTGGGGGAGGTCCTTGTTTTACAGCGCACTGAGCTCTGTTGAAGGATGGAGGCCTGACAGCATGGAGACTGAAGTCCTCTGTCCAGGGGCCAGGTGGAGCTCCGGCAAGGAGCCCTTTCCCCCTTTACGCTCCCAGCGGCTTGCGCCAGGCGCGTTTTGTCCTTGTACCAAAGGGCGGTACATGCAGCCGGGGCGGAGGAGAGGATGTTGACCGACATGACTCAGTTCCCAGCCCTCAGATGGCTTGCCAAGTGAAGCGTTGGGTCCTTTTTGTCTCCATCGTTTCCTAGCAGATCATCCACATCTTGGTTTTCAGCTGAAGCATGTGCCACCTCTTCCCCAGCCGTGCCGCTCGCTGAAGGTGACAGGACGGCCCCCGCAGCCTCGGGAGGCAGGGCTCGTCCTGCGCTGGGGTCTCTGTTCAGTAGAACATGCCTTTTTTCTGCTGTTCCGACTGTCCTGAACCGCTTTGCAGGCCCAAATCAACGTTTCTCCAGCACAGAGCCACGTGGTGGTTGGTTAGGTGCGTGCGCTGGCAGCACCCGCTGTCCCGGACTCGCCAGCTCCCGCTGGAGCTGGTGATGAATCTGGTTTGTAGGTACTTCAGTGGAAAAGGTGGATCGCAGCTCAGCAGTGACGCTTCTTCCCGCGGTATGGTCCTGCGTCGCCCCGGTGTGCGATGCGCGGAACGGCTACAGGGCACCGCCTGGCTTCGCTGTGGCTCGAAGGGAACGTTTGTACTAGATCAACAGTTTGTTATCGCAGAAATTGCTGCGGTTTAATTGCTGCTGGCAAACGTCTTCAGCAGGTAGTAAGGGCTGAAATAGTGGTTCTGAAACGGTGCTCTGTGAGACCATGCAGAGGGACTCGCCGAGTCGTTAAATCAGCTCTTTTGATGGAAAACTGGATAAAGGAGTCGGGCATGCCCAAGAAATCCAGGGGTGTGGATGGACGTCCGCCGGTGCGAAAGCTGTGGCAAGCGCTGGCGGAGGGCAGTGATGGGATGTGTCGCTTTGTTGCATGCAGATGGGATGAGACATTCCCTTCATTAGTGACATTCATTAGTGGCCAGAGTTGTTCTTCTGGAAGGTTCTTTGACCTGCTCAGAGCTCGGGCCTTTCTTGGAAAGCAGAGATGCTCGTTTGTGTCTCCCCTTTGATGTTGGAATGCCGTGTTTCTTCAGGCTTTTGGACGCCGGCGCATGTGTTACAAAAGGGGTTTCACGTGGCCAAACAATGCGGGTTGTGCCTTTCTTCTCCAGAGGGAAATAAAACTCCCTTTCGCAGCCACCGTGTACGCCGTGTTGGCCATCCTCAGCTGCCATGGGTTTTGGGTTTGACCCAGTGCCGTGAAACCTTTCTGCGTCCTTCGCTGTGGAACGTAACGGCTAATTCCTTAATTTGTGCCTCCTGATCTCGTCTCTGGTGCTGCTTGTCCACAGTTCCGTAGCCAGAAGCAGACGCCTTTCTCCCTGCCCGTGCCTCCCCAGTGCTCCATGACCGCTTCGTGCCCTGTTTCTCCATGGCTCCAGGCAAAACCGAACCTAGCGTGATTCACATGAGTCTGCTGTCGTTCTCCCTCTCTCTTTCCGTTTCTCTCTGGGCTTTTTCGTGCTCCTGTACCGTAGAGCAGTCCTTCAACCAGGATTATTTTATCCCATTCCTTAGATGAAGGGCTTGGAGGCTTGGTGTGTCACTGGTGTGTTAGCAGGGAGGGCTCGTTGGGTTGAGAGAGGAAACTTCTCCTGGGTCGATGCCAGAAATAGTGCGTCTGCCCCTTCCCTTGACTGAATGACCTTCAGGTTTAATATTGATGTGTAGCTTTATCCTCGCTCTATTTTAGACTGAAGAAGGGATCTTTGTCTGCTGGGGGACGGCGCTAGGGCATGCCGGTGCAGGTACGTGTGTTGCAAGCTGCTCTGCTGCCGGGGAGCAGAGCCCTGCGACCACAGAGGGGATATCTGCGGGTTTATTCACTTGGGGGTCCTTTTTCCTCAGAGGGCTGCTGCTTCTCTTCCTCGGAGCAGGGATGACCTCCCTGTGCTTCAAGCCGGAAAAACGTATTTTCATTTTTTCCAGCAACTGAGATGGAAATCAGGACAAGCCCATGAGCGAGCGTGCAGGAGATGCGGTGGCACACACGCAGACTGCTCCCTCTGCCTCCCGCAGCACAGCTCTCCCGGCTGGGGTTGGGAAGCAGATTGCTTCTTGCTTCTCCCCTGGAAGGCGGGGAGCTTGGGGAGCCTTGGCACTGCACCTGATGGCTGAGCTCATACCACTGATGCTCTTACGCATCCATGCTGCCTCTGCTGTTTCAATATTCCCTAAAATCCATTAGTTCGCCCTCACTCCCTGCCCACCCCAGCCCATTTCAGCTGTAGTTGGCAATGATAATAGCTTCTGCTTCAGCTGAAAATCCTTCTTGGCTTCTACCTGATTGTCCTGATGTCACTGCATGGTCCGAACAAACATGCTTTTCTCAATTTCTGCCTCTGAGTGAACTTAAAAACCCGCTTGCTGTAATGAGTGGGGGGAAGACTGGAAAGAAAACTTCTTAAGAAGTGGCTTTTGTGGAAAGGATTCAGGTTTTTCGTGCTTCAGGTACAGAGCAGAGCTCAGTTTTGTGATGCTCAGAGCTCTGTTTATGAGCACAAACCTCATGCTGGAATCTTGCACTTTGAGACTTGTTTGCAGAGCTCTCTCCTTTTCCTCCCAGGACATCAAAGAGCAGATAAGGAGGGTGAGGTCATCCCGGTAGTGCAGGAATTTCCCAGGCCTAGGGAAGGAGCCTGCTTCAGTGTAATCACTTATCCTGAAGTTTCATTTTGATCTTGGGCTGCAAAACCTGTGGAGTTAAACAAAAACACCCCCCCTCCCTACAATCCATGGCAAAACACCCTTTGACCTCGGGTCTCAAGGGCCGCATAGTAAAAAGCCAAGAGATTCAAGTTCTGTGTGCTCCAGCTTTCACTCCTGGAAGATCGGAGTGTCCAGTGCTGCTCCCTTCTGTCTGCTGGTACTTGGGAGGTGCAGTGGATGTCGAAGAGGGGGAGGACTCCCTATCTGCTGCCAACTGTCCTGAGAGGAAAATGAACCCGTGTTTTGTTTGTTGGGCTACTCGCTTCAGTCCTGCTGGGATTGATGGGGATTGGAGGTTGAAAACGGTCTGGGCAGATGTCTGCATCCCATGTTAGTCTGCAGCGAGTCCTTCCCAGCTCCGCCGCCGGGAAGCTTGGGTAGGTGGTGAAGGAGCGGTCACCTCCTCTCGGTAGGAGAGCTGGGGCACGGGGGTCCAAGTTCTCCACTCCAGATTAACTACAGCTTTTCTCGGATATCTGGCTGCGAGCTTGTTTCGCTGGTGCTGCTCGCATGGGAAGCTTTGACTGGAGTTGCACTTGTTCAGATCAAGTTGAGGGCAGCGTGATGAGGAAACTGCCTTTGCCGGTGCTGTTCTCCTTACGGCGTGAGCTGAAAGGTTTTAACGTCCTGGAGAATAATTCTGTAAGTTGTGCCTTGAGTAAACTCTTGGAAACAACGAAAAGCATGTCCCCAGTCAGTCCTGTTCTGACACGGTGGTGTTCCTGCTGCTCACCGAGCAGAGCTCTGAGCTGCTGTCTTCGCACTGGCAATAATTTAACACAGTTTTTGTATTACGGAATATTGATTTACTGTGGAGCATAAAAATGTGCAGTGCTCAGCAGAAGGGCCTCACCAATTGTTATGCTCCAGGAACACTGCTGCTCAGGAATGTGAAATAAATTTTCCCTTTTAACAATAGATCCTGATTTGCATAGGCCCTATTCTTGTTTCCCCAGGGACTGTGCCACTAATGGTCTGTAGTGAGCGCTCCCCCACTTTGACACCGCACTGCTCTGTTTGCACACACACAAAGGCCTTTGCTGTTGAACAAGTGTAATAACTTTCCAAAGGGTTTACTCTGAGCTGTAATTGTCTCCTCTCTGTCGTGCACTTACTCTTGTTTGAAGAATTTAAGACGCTGAACCCCCCCTCCCTTCCCCTCTTTGGTGTTTCTAACTGCATTAATTTCAGGGAAGCTTAGTTCACAGCAACCCAAAAAGCCAAACCGTCCTGTGCTGCCAAGTGTGAGGTGGGATCTTACTGCTGGCTGAGGGAGCTGGGAATTGCCTTGTTTGCTCAAGCATACCTTCTTGGGAAATGCTGACTGCTGCTGCGAGCCTGTCCCAGCCCCTGAGGTTCTCCCAGCAGCTTTTATTTATTTGACACTGTTTCCTGGAGAGGATGCTGGGTTTTTGGGATGCTCAGCTTGTGGGTTTTCCCCGTATATCCACCTGCACGTGCTTTTCTGGCAGCAAGCAGAGTTTTAGGATGGCCTTGCTTTGTGTGCAGTTGGTCAAGTATTTCAGGACCTCTGACTTTAGAGAAATTCAAGAAAAGAGCTTGGACTGTTGTGGTTGCTGGCTGTGCTCACGACGCCTCAGTGAAGGTGGTAAAAGCAGGCTCTTACTGTATCCTCTACGTAGCCAACTGGAGTTGCTGGTCCCTCGCTGCTGAGTTTGCCAAAGGGAGGTTGGAAATCTGCTGAAATCTCACCTTTAATGTGAAGAGGAGGGAAAACATGGGGTGAAAAAATTCTACTGGCTTAGCGCTTCTGCCGCTTTAGGCCTTCTAATGGAAAAAGTATAACTTTGAATGAAAAATATGCATCCAAAATAGGTAAGGATCGTGCTGTCCTGTGCAGCCCAGACCTGTTAGGAAGCTGTTGTATGCAAAATCAGGGTACTGATAAAGGCTTTACTCCCTAAAAGGAGGATATACTCCTGGAAGAAGTTGACTGTGAGCTTGAGCAATCCCATTTGGGGCATTCTGAGGGGAAGGATGGGCATTTTAGTCCGTATTGTTGAGAATAGCACATTAACCATGACTTTAAGGGAAAAATTCCCAGTGAACTGAAAGTGCCTTGCAGCTGGAGCAAACTGTTCAGTTTGCAAGGTGCAGTCGTACCTTGCTCCTGGATTTAGCTGCAGGGGGTAAGAGCCGGCCTTGCATTTTCTGCTGTGGTGATGATCGGGCGAGTTCTGCACGTTGGCAGTTGGAGCGGTTCTGCTGCCTGCTGTGCCTGCATAGTTGCTGGCGAGCACGCGGAGGACTATATTGAAAACGCGGTCCAATAAATTCTCTTAGAAACATGGTGCTTTTCAGCTGGCTGCTCCGCTCTGCATCTGGAGAGTTGGTTTTCCTGGCGTAGCAGCGGGCTCTTCATGTCCACGCTCTTGTGATTCCCACCTCCTGTGCCCAGCCTGCTCCCCTGCCTTCCCATGCTCCCCCCACACCTTGCTCATGGTGCTGAACAGGATTCAGACGCGGGTCGGAGTACTTGCATTGGCATAGCCGAAAGAATAAAATCAGAATTTTAGGCTATTGTCACAGAACAATTGCTGCTGCTAAGGGCTGAAGAGCAGCTAAAGCTTGGAATGGCTGTTTTTCCGACCGTCAGCTGAATAAATGCTCGGGGCGTTGCATAAATGTCGTAGCGTAAAGATGTGGGGCACTTGGATTTGAAATACCGCAGAAGTTCAGACCTGGCCCTGCCAGACAGCGTGAGGAATTTCAGCAAAGATCTTAACGCGCCTGGGAAACTAAGAAATCAAAAATCCACCTCAGCGCCCGGTGTGAGTGTGAGCGGCCGTGCCGGTTTGCTTCTGACTGATGGACGCGTTGCTGATTGACTCGACGTGCTGCCTCGGTCACTCCACGGCAGGTGAAATCCCCACGGTGTGTACACCACATCACCGAGGCCTCCCCATAAGGGGCTTCACAGAAATTAGGCCTCTCCTTCTTTCAAACAGCTGACACCTTGAGGTTGCCGAAGAAGTTAAGCGAGCCTGGGGACAGCGGTCCTGTTGGGACTGGTCCTGTTTGTCATCTCTGTCAGTGACATGGATGGTGGGATCGAGTGCCCCCTCAGCAAGTTTGCTGACAACACTGAGCTGTGTGGGGCGGTGACACGCTGGAGGGAAGGGATGGCATCCAGAGGGACCTGGACAGGCTGGAGAGGTGGGACCGTGCCACCCTCATGGCCAAGGGCAACGCCCTGCACATGTCGGGGCAATCCCAGCACAAGGCCAGGCTGGGTGGAGAATGGATCAAGAGCAGCCCTGAGGAGAAGGACCTGGGGGTGCTGGGGGATGAGAAGCTGGACACGAGCCGGCCGTGTGCGCTGGCAGCCCAGAAAGCCAACGATACCCTGGGCTGTATCCAGAGCAGCGTGGCCAGCAGGGCGAGGGAGGGGATTCTCCCCCTCTGCTCCTGTGAGACCCCACCTGGAGTGCTGTGTCCAGCTGTGGAGCCCTCAGCATAAGAAGGAGATCGACCAGTTGGAGTGAGACCAGAGGAGGCCACGGGGATGCTCCGAGGGCTGGAGCCCCTCTGCTATGAAGAAGGGCTGAGAGTTGGGCTTGTTCAGCCTGTGGAAGGGAAGGCTCCAGGGAGACCTTAGAGCCCCTTCCAGTGCCTGAAGGGAGCCTACAAGAAAGCTGGCGGGCGGAGGGGGGGGCTTTTTCCAAGGGCCTGTAGTGACAGGACAAGGGGTAACAGATTTAAACAGAAAGAGGGAGGTTGAGATGGGCCATCAGGAAGAAATTCTTCCCGGAGAGGGTGGGGGGCACTGGGACAGGTTGCCCAGAGAAGCTGTGGATGCCCCATCCCTGGGAGTGTCCAAGGCCAGGCTGGATGAGGCTTGGAGCAACCTGGGACAGTGGAGGGTGTCCCTGTCCCCTGTCCCCCCGTGGCAGGGTGTGGGGCTAGGTGGGCTTTAAGGTCCCCCAACCATTCTGTGATTCCATGATTAATAAGTGTTTTAGGGCCGCCATCCAAACAGAAGATGTTCATTGCCTCCTTCCAGCTCGTAAAACCAAATCCTCTTTAGTGCCCCGCTCTACTTTTGAGGCACCACTCTCCCATTTCCAGCCGTTGTTGAAAGCTTGCCGCCTGTTCCTCTCAAGGTTCATGTGTTTCCGCTGGGATTGTGGATGGGACTGAGAAAGGGCCAGCACAGACAAGGTGAGTGACAGCATCACCGACACATCGTGAGTCACCGCTGCGCAGCACCGCAGGAGCCAGACCCGCGCGGTGGTGGGCTCCGGGTTGTTCCACATCAGGATGAGATGCCGGATCATCGGTGTGCGAGCCCTTGTGCCTTGTGTAGCGCCTGGCAATGACGATTTTCAGTTTGCTGTTACTTTGCTCCATGTGTGTATCTCGGTAGAACTTCCTGGCTTGTTCCCTGCCCGCTTCCTGGGATTCCTCTAAAGTGGCAGATGATGTTTTTCAAAGTATTAAATCTGAGGGAAGAAGGATAGTTTAGTCGGGTGGTTGCACTTTCTGCAACCATTGGCATTTCAGAAGTACAGATCTCGCTAAGATAAGCGGGGGGTGTAGATGGTGATGATGTTCCACGTCATAAATAACCCCCTGACACTTTATTTTAGGGGAAAACCTTTTTCCTCAAGGAAGAAAGCATGGATTGTCAAAGAATGGGTTTCTTTAGGAATGGATTCAAGTGTATTTTTGTTATGCAGCTTCTGAATTAGTTAAAATTGTTCTGAATCACAGTAAAATCCGTTAGCGGGCAGGAAGGGCTGTGAAGGGGGGTTGGTAGGTTTGTTTTGTGTGTAATAGGCAGGTTGGGGGGGTGGGTGGGTGTCCCCCAGCACCCCCCTCCCCCCCCCGGCAGTTGTTTCACTTTGGTATTTTTAATTTCCCTCTTGTTTCCCCATCTGTAGGTCTGTCTGTGAATTGACTTCTGTACCCGACCAAGGGGTTTCTTGGATCCTTGGGCTGCCCTTACCTTCTGCTGAGAAGGGATTTGGGGGGGGTATTCTGGGGAGAGAAACCCGTGAGAGTGCGGCCTGGGGCAGAGGGGAGACCGCAAAGGGTGGACTCCAGTGTGGAGCATTGCCTGGGGCTGGGGGGCTGCTGGGACCCACTGCCCCATCCTGGGCTTGAGCTGTGGGCTGGCCACCAGTTCTGCCACTGGACCGCTAGAAATTCGGGTTCTGCTGGGCGCAGTTGTCACAGTCTCATCCTCCTGTAATTCCAGTGCCGCAGTTCAGGTGTCTTTTCATGGCTGGCCTGGGCCCTTTTTTTTTTTTCTTCTTTCCTTTTTTTTCCCTTTTTTAATAGAAATGGACTGGAGATGCCAAACCAAACCTTTAATATCCTGATCCGCGCGATGGTTGCGCTGCAGAGAAAGCATTGCCCGCCGTGGCCGGCGGAGCGGTTTGGATGGTTCCTGGATGGTTCCTCGTCATCAAAAAGGAGGGCAGCTGCGATGTGCTTTATGTGAACGCAAATCGCGCGTGGCCCCTGTGTTGCTGGCCACCGGCCAGAGCTGCCCTGGCTCCTGGGCAGAAGCCTGGCAGCCCTGCTCAGCCCTGCGCAGCCGCAGGATCTGTGCACACCCATTTCCCCCCGAGCTGGGGGGGCGTTCAGTGAGGAACAGGGGAATAGCGCTTTACTCCCAGGCTCTGGAGGTCTTCGGGGTTTCTGAATACGGGATGAATGAACCGAGTTGAGGCTTGGACTAGATTTCCCTGAGTGCCGAGCACACGCTGTGAGTAGAAGAGCCCTTCAGAAGCTGGTGTTTCTGTCCGCGGGGTGGGGGCGGGTGTTCAGCTGAACAAATTGTTCACTTTGGCTTCTTCGCAGGCAGAAATGTTGTGATAGCTAACGGGATGGTTCTCCAGCACTTGTGGGGTTCGCTCTTCCTCCCTTGGGGTTGTCAGGCGAGGGTGTTTGGCAGAGTTTAACTCTTGCTCCACCCATAGAGGCGGTTGTGCACTGCTCTGGAAAAAAAAGGGTATAAATGCTTGGTGGTCTGAGGAACAAACTTGAGGAATATATGGGGACAGGAGCAAACTGGGAAACGACAGCTGAATTGGGCACAAATCAGTTCTTTAGCAAGGCAGAATTAAAGCTCCTGAGATAAACTGAACAAGTTGCATTTGTGCAGTGCGTGGGGGGTGGCACTTGGATTGTTGGAGTTGTGTGTGAGCGGGGCACGTGGCTTTTTTCCCTTGGGAATGTCCTAGGTTCCCAGCGCCTGTAAGTATTGGAAGTGCTGTCCTCCACCGGCTCTGACAGCACGTGTCCCGCTGTTTTACTGTATTTTCAGTACTGGCACTTGAGCCCCTCAAAAGATGAGCAGAGAAAGGGGATGGGGAACTTTTTTTAACCTGATTTTAATGCTAATGTTTTCCCTGTGAATCGGCAGGAGTTGGTTTCACGGCGAGATGTGCCCCGGCACCTGGCTGTTGTTCAGGAGCGGGCATCGCACCGGCGTGGACGTGAAGCGTTGCGTTGCATTCGCGCTGCTAAGCTTTGCCTCGGGGCTGCTGCCTTGCACGCGGAATTCATATGGATGATTTGCCCTTTAATAGAGTTGACAGCTGAATGTCATAAACCGTCGTATTCGAAAGCGCTTTTGTGGTCTGTTGGCAGGTTTTGTCCCTGCTGAAGATCCCAGGTGGGAGTGGGAACGTAGCTCTGGCGTGCCCCGTTTCTCTTTGCTGTAGCTGGCAGGAAGATCCTTCCTCTGGCGAGTGCCGGTACTTGGGCAGCGCTCAGGGAGGCACAGAGTGTACCTCCGAGCATTTTGGCAGCAGTGGGATGTGGAGTTGAGCACTGGGAAGAGGAAGGCAGCTTGTGCAGAGATTCTTGGAGCAGAATCAAAATTTGGGATGGGACTGTGGCTTCCCGCGGTCGCAGGGTGGCTGGTGCAGTCTGAGGGGTGTGTGTCACTGGGGATGAGATCTCGCACGTGTGTTTCTGCTTGGTTCCTCGGGGAGAGGACAAGTGTGTGCCGGGCCGTACGAGGCCAAAGCGGGTTGTTAGCAATCCAGAGCCAACCAGCTGGGATGCTGGGGTTCATGGCAAACAGGTGGGCCCCAGCCTGGGTTTTTGATACCCCCTCCGTCAGATCCAAAGCCTGGAAGACCCACAAACGCTGAACCTGGACAGTGGCTCTGGAACAACCCCAGGTTGAAAACCTGAAAGTGTGGGCCATGCCTTTGCTGGGAAAGGATGTGGTGTGCTGGGGTGGGACTTGGCAGGTCAGCATGGCGGGAGGAGTCAGGCGACGCAAGAAAGGGAGAAACGGGCCACATGACACAGGAGTGGAGCAGGATGGAGAGGTCTGTGAAGTACCAGCTCATGCAAACAGGCTTGCAGAGGAGGCTCCGTGGGGTGTTGTATTACAATCTCCACTCCCTCCCCTTCTTCCTCAGTGAAACATTGACCCAGCTGTGTCTCAGGTGTTAGAGACTAAATCCTCGTTCCTACAGCACGGCACATTCAGGATTGTCACAGTGGAGCCCCGGTTATGGCAGACACCTCCTGGTTCCCGTACTGAAGCCTCACTGGCTGGACAGATACTTGTCTTACTCAAGGAATACCCTGCACTGTACCCCTTGGGGTCTGACCCAGCGCTACGGTGAGCCTCCAGTGTGAACTCAGCAACGCCTTTCCAGCTTGTCTCTGGCAGGTGGGAGAGGATGGGGTCGTGTGTCTTTTGGGAGAAGGCCTCGGAATCTGGGGCTTTGAAGCAGACCTGGGGATCTTTGGCGATTTCTTCTATCAAAAGCTGCGTGGGAAGGGGGAGAGTAAATATAGAGTGGCCTCTGCGTTGGTAAGTGACTGCACTTCAGGGGACAGAAAAACCCCTGGGTACGTGCCAGTAAACAGTGGAGGAGGGGGACCATATGGAAAGTGCCTGGAAAGCCGCAGCGTATTGCCTGGTGTTGCAGCATTAGCCTGTATCCGCGCTGGAAGGGAGGCGCTGGGGCGTCGGGGCTGAGGATGCTCGGATCCACCGCGTGCCCGGGGCTGTGCCAGCTCCCCTGCCCTCGGCCCAGCACGCAGGCAGGGCTGCAGAGCCGGCAGTGCCCTGGGCTCATGCTTCATTGCCAGCAGTGTTTTCTGGGTCGTGGTGAATCTCTCCCATCGCTGTTTCACCGTGCAGGCTGCTTGGCTGTGTGAAAAGTGTTTTCAGTGTTTCTGCATTGCATTTCTCTCTTCCTGGCACGACCTGCTATTCCTCATTTAACGTCGACATGACTTGGGTTTGCTCAAGTGCTCTGGGCGGCAGAAACAACCTACTCCAGACCCCAGCAGCTGCTTCTCATTCGTTGCTGCTGGCTCCTAGCAGTGGGTCTCATACGTTTCTCCCCCCCAGCCTGCAACTTTCCAGTCTGGCATCTCTGAGCTTGGCTTTTCTGTGCTGCTCCGTGTCGGCAGGACGGTTCAGCCCAGCTGGTGGGTCTGCTCCGTTCGCCTGGCAGCTGAGCCTTTAGGAGGGCAGTCTGCTGGTGAAAAACAGTTCTGCTAATCTCCAGCTCCCGCGGTTTGTTGGTGCCGTCTCTGTCCGTCCCGTTGACGTTCTCCGTGCACTCGGCAGAAAGCAGGACGGACTGATGGCTGGCAAGGGCTTCTCACCGCCGGGCGCGTGGTGGAGGGAGCCAACGCAGCTTCCCCACTTCTGTCCAGAAGCAACAAAATGAACGCGCGTCTCGTAAGACTTCGTGGTACTAAACCAGCCGGCAGCCGGCCACTCCAGTGGGACTGGGTCTCCTCTAGGGAATATGTAAAACCTGCTCATGGGAGGAGGGCACCGGTGTGCCGTTCCTGAGAAGTGGAAAGATCTCTGTGCATCTTCATCTAGAAGTGCTTTGTGGACAGCTAGAATCCCAGACTGCTTTGGGTGGGAAGGGACCTCAAAGCCCACCCAGCCCCACGCCCTGCCATGGGCGGGGACACCCTCCATTAGCCCAGGTTGCTCCCAGCCTCATCCAGCCTGGCCTTGGACACTCCCAGGGATGGGGTATCCTTCTCTAGCCCTTCGTTGGCAAGGCTGTAGTTAAATTGCTTGTTAAAAAATGACACGAGAGCACATACCCCTTTCTGAAACGGCCGAAGCCGAGCTCCGGCGCGCTGAGCTGGCTGCCCTGCCCCAGGACACCAGCATCTCCCCTGCCCCTTGGCCGCTGGGCCAGCAGGACTGTTCTGTCCCGTTGGCTCTTCCACCTCTGAAACAGGGACACTGCTGCCTGGCAGGAGCACCTGGCTGGGGCGTTACTGCTTCTGGAGTTGACTTTGCCATCTGGGATAACTGATTTTAACCCAGGTTTTTTACTTTGGGAAGGACTGGGGCCCATCCCAAGGACTCAGGCTGATGTAACATGGGATTTATTTCACCCCCCGACCCTTCTGCAGTCATATTGAACTGACTGCTGGTTTTAGAAGTGTTCACCTCTCGGAATTTGTCACGTTGATAAAGTTTCTTCCTGTAGTTTCCTAAAGGCTGTGCGTTTCCGCTGGAGAGGTGGGCACCGTACAGCACGTCCGGCAGCCCAGCTCCACGAGGCAGGAGCCGTCGGCACCGGTTTGAGTCTACAGCCACGAAGGGCAGGATTTGAGGTCATCTGCCGTGGAAGGGGAGAGGGATCCCGTTCCTCACTCGCCCCCTTCCCACAAAGCCCCGTAGCCTCCCGCAGTATTTATAACCCTGACGGCTGAGCTTGGCTGGGCTGCCCGCTGCTTCTGCCTCCTGGTCCCAGCCTCCTGGCCCTCGTAGGCACCTCCCGGCCGTGTGCGGGTTCCCTGCACGCGGAGAGACGTGCTAATTCCGCGCGCGTGCACCGTTGCCAGTCGGCACTGTCTGCTCAGGTTTGCAGGATGCTGTCCTTGTCCGTCAAGCTGAGTGCCACACCAGCCGGGCACACGCAGGCGAGGGTGGCTCTCGCTCCCGGTGCCTGCAAAAGGGGAATGACCACCTGGAAAATTGGGTTTTAAAAGGATCAGGCTCCGAAATCCTTGATTTTCTGTGCTGTTTCATGAGCTTGTCCCAGCCGGAGGGGCTGTCCCGTGCCACCCTCCGTAGCCCGTTGTGCAAGCGCTTGCCATCGCGGAGCACGCCCGTGCAGCAGCCGGGTGAACGGTTTCCCTTGGAGGATGCAGGATTTCACTGCTGTGCTGATGCTCGCGGTACTCCCTGCGCCAGCTTCGCCTCTCGAAGCACAGGACCGCTCTCAAGACCAGCCGTGCAGCCGGCTTGCAGCGACACCGCTCTCCCAGCCATCTGGCTGTCTCTTTGGTCATCTATTCAGCTTAATCCAGACCCGTTTGGGGCAAGTGCAGTAAAGTCTCTGCTTAATTGTCATGTTAAAGTCCCTGATGTTTAGAAGGAAAGGAAGTGGGTTTCCCTCCCCTGAGCGCAGGGTGTCTGGCTGAGGCTTCAGGTGCGGCTGAGATGCTGTATTTTGTGCGAGGTTGCTACTTCCTAGTGCTAGTCAGGAGGCAATTGTTCCTGTGCAGTATTTATATAGAAAGTAAAGCCGAAGAAGCTTCATAGCTCGTTATCCAAAAGCTGATCTGCATGAGGAAAACACATACATGTTGCTGACAGCACATTGCAGCAAAGAGTGTAGTTGAACAGGCTCTGGAAAAGGCTTAATTCTAAATATAGAGGACCACACTACGCTCAGTACTGTTTTGGAAAGTGTGGCTGAGCCATCATTATGTGTCTTCCCCTCCTCCACCTATGCCGCAGGGTGTCAGAGGATGAAGTATACGTTACAGTTTCGCTTTCTTGGTTTATTTTTGGGTGAAATCCAGTGGGTTTTTTCTGGGGTAGGATGTGTCCTGATTTTAAGGTGAAGAGCAGGTTTGCTGCTGCTTACGCTGCCGTGTCACGTGGGAATCTACAATGTTTTTCTAAATTTGTTACACTTAATCTCAGTTTCATAGAATCATGGGACGGTTTGGGTGGGAAGGGACCTTAAAGATCACCTAGTTCCAGCCCCCCTGCCACAGGCAGGGACACCCTCCACTGTCCCAGGTTGCTCCAAGCCTCATCCAGCCTGGCCTTGGACACTCCCAGGGATGGGGCACCCACAGCTTCTCTGGGAACCTGTCCCAGTGCTCCCCACTCTCTCCGGGAAGAATTCCTTCCCCATGGCCCATCTCCATCTCCCTGCTTTCAATTTAGACCCATTACCCCTTGTCCTGTCACTACAGGCCCTTGTAAAAAGTCCCCCCCAGCTTCCTTGTAGCCCCCTTCAGGCTCTGGAAGGTGCTCTAAGGTCTGCCCGGAGCCTTCTCTTCTCCAGACTGAACAAGCCCAACTCTCTCAGCCTTTCTTCATAGCAGAGGGGCTCCAGCCCTCAGAGCATCTTAGTGGCCTCCTCTGGACTCGTTCCAACTGGTCAATATCCTTCTTATGCTGAGGGCTCCACAGCTGGACACAGCACTCCAGGTGGGGTCTCACAGGAGCAGAGTAGAGGGGGAGAATCCCCTCCCTCTCCCTGCTGGCCACGCTGCTCTGGATACAGCCCAGGGTACGGTTGGCTTTCTGGGCTGACAGCGCACACGGCCGGCTCGTGTCCAGTTTCTCACCCCCCAGTACCCCCAGGTCCTTCTCCCCAGGGCTGCTCTCGATCCATCTCCACCCAGCTTGTATTTCTGTGTAATGTGAGTGAAGGAATGCGAGGTAGTTGAGGGAGCAGGCCAGTGTTGTTCCAGCAGGTACAGGTGCTTTAGAGCATCACAGAGGGAAGCGAGGGAGCTGGCACTTCAGAAGTGTTCTCAGCAGCTTCCCATTTCTCTAAAAACCATTCCCAATGAGACGTGGATCCCCAGAGAGCAAACTGAAGCCTGCTGAGGTCTGGCTGAGTCCTAAAGTTCCTGGGGGTCCGGCTAGTCTGTTGTATCCATGGATGCTGAAGATGCCATAAGGCAGAGGTGGCCGTTGCAGGGGTGTTTCCTGGTTTTGTTTAAGCTGTGAAAGAATTTCTCCATTAAAATTGTCCGTAGCTTCTGAAATGAGAATATGGTAGGATTTCACTTGGCGGCCAGAGAAGTAACGTGTTCTGGAAAGTCTTGTGGGAAACTACGACGCGAGAATGCTGTCAGTCTGGTGGGTGATTGAGTCGGGCAGCACCACCAGTGATGCTCAGAGAAACCTCCCTGCGAGGTAAGGGAGATGTGTTTCCCCAACACCGCTTTCCCGCCCGCCGGTGTCACGGGGGGGATTTTGTGGCACGTAGGCTCAGCCTGGAGACGCCTTTTGAGGAGGAGGGGAGTGCAAAGCTTGCAAGGCGTTACCCTTGGAGCAGCGTTGACTGGGCCGGAGAGCTGGACTAGAGCTGCGTGATGGGGTGGTGCTGGGGTGGTGCTGGCAGCCGCTCAGCCCATTGTAAACCGGGTTAACCCTGCGGTCACTGCCTTGCTGGTGGGGTATGTCAGGCCTTTACAGCCCCAGTGCTCGGCTGCCTTGGCCGCCTTTTGTCTTGGGCTCTGCTGACTGTATCCTCCGTGTAACTGATGGAAGGTTAGCATCTGCCCTTGTGTTGGCAGCCAGCTGCAATAAATACCAAAACTTCCACCAAACACGAGATCAGCGGGCACTTCACACAGGGGAATATTCCAGGGAGAAGGACTTAAGCTCCTAAAAGCGCTTTGAGAATGGTTTTGTAGAGGCCTCGGAGGACTGTGGGCAGCGGATGCAGTTGCCCGTTTCGGGGGAAATCTGGCCTCATGTACATTGGCACCGAAGCCACGTCGCCCACGCGGCCGGGAGTCCAGCAAGGCTGTGGAGGATGGGTCTCTGAGTTTGTGGGGTTTGCTTGCAGTTGGAGGGAACCAATTCCTCCTTTCCAGGGCATTTCTGTTAGTTGATTGGAAACTTGTAACACCCCCGGGGCCTTTTTGATTTTGTGGCAAGTGCAGCGGTGTGCCTGGACGTGGGCAGATGCACAGGACATGTGGATTTTTCTAGGAAATTGGTTATTGCTGTTGCTTACCGTCTCTGCAGCTGGGGATGCCCCAGCAGCAAATCTCATTTACAGCGTGCTGCTTCTCCTGCAGTGGCTGGTTTCGGCTTTGGAACGGGTTAATCTCAGCAGAAGATGTTCTTGGTTAGATTTTGGAAGAAAAAATGTGGCCGTTGCTGTGGCTCCCCTGCCCCGTGTGCTCTCGCTGGGTTCAAAAACGCTGTAGAAGGAGGGGAGATGAGGGGCAGAGGGAATTATTTGCGATTAAGTTCTTAATTGCCAAACATCCAGATGTGGTAAAAGGCTTTGTGCGGTGGCAGCGGGTCTGCGCGTGCGCCTTCCGCTGTTGCTTTGTTTCTGCGTCGCGTTGTGGTTTTCTTCCTTTCTGGGTAAGCCTTAATATCCACTGGAATCAGGATGCTTGGAGTATATTTTCATACTGTTATGGCTTTTAATGTGGATAGTGGAGCTGGGGATGTATACGGACGTTACCATCTCTCTGCTCCTTTCTACCCTGGTGTCTTGCAGCAGTTGACCATAAAACGCCGTGGTGTAGGCCACGCGCCGGTCAAAGCGTATTTATGGTCCTGCACAACCCTGCGTTGTGTTTGCAGCAGAGAGCGAGAAGGTAGGGAGTCAGTCGAGCTGCAGCGCGTGTGGGTTCCCCCGTGCACCCACGTGTGCTCGCCTTCTCTCTGTTGTGCCTCTGAGCCTCAGTGATCGGGACTTGTCGTTCACATGGTCATTTCTGATGTTCTTTCCTGGCTGCTTTGTTGGCTTGGCCAAGCCGTCGGATGCAGAAATCACGTTCACTGTTGCCCGCTTTCCTTTGCAACACCTCATTGCAGGGGAGCAGCTTGTGCAAGGCACTGTTAGCTCTCCTGCTCGTCTCCACATCGTGGTTACGCTTAAACCCAGATGCTGGCGTGTTGTGAAACTTGCCGCTGTCTTAATTGCGGCCACGTGGTGCACGCTGCTGTTCGGGCCTACTTTGTGTCTGGTGACGGAGGGTTTTTTACGGAGGCCGTGTTGGGGAAGGGAGGGCGCAAGGGTTTTGTTTCCTCCAAGACTTGGGAATGTGGGTCTGGCAGATGTGGCCAGGTAGGACCGGAGCTGCTGGTTCAGTTAAGCATGGAAGAAAACCTTAACGCTTGCGCTGGCGAGGCTCGAATCGCTGGGCACCAGAAGTTGTTTTAATACCGCCCTGCGGAGGCATGGCTTTTACAGCACGTCTGGAGTTGGGTTGGTAATTATTAGCAGGGGCGAGATGGTATCGGTCGTGCCGTTCGGTACGTGGCTTTTGGTCTATCTGTCGGTTCGGCTAGGGTTTTTTTTGTCGACTGTATAATGAAAATCACACTCAAAATAATCCCCCCTTCCCCTCTGTTTTTCCAGGAGGCGAAGGGCAGAGTGGAGATGGGCAGCAGACCGTGCAGCCATCGTCAGTCGCTGGAATTGGCTCCAAGCCCACGTCTCGGACCTGGAATACCGAATCCGGCAGCAAACGGACATTTACAAGCAGATCAGAGCCAATAAGGTGAGGAGCGGGAGCATGTTCGGCTGCACGTGATCTCACTGTGTGCCTCCTGATGGCTTGCTCTTCTGATGCCGTGGGGAGTGTGTATGTACAGTGATGCTTCCCCCCCCCACCCCTGCATCTCTCAGAGAGCTTACGGCACCGTCGTGACTAATCGTAAAGCTATTTGGCATGGGCTGAGCGTGATTCTCTTCCCTGGTTCAGTATGGTAACATGAGGAGAGCGATGCCTTACTTGAAAGTCAGTCTCTGGGCGCTGAGCAAAACCTGCTTTTGCACGTGTGTCGCTGTTCCCATCCCTTGAGCCTTTCTCTGTATTTGATTTTTTCTTTAAACCTTCCCATTCTTTCTGGGAGTAGCTGAAGATGGGGATAAGGAACAGCTTAACAGGAGGCTTGCTGGGGAAGGGAGGGGACTGGGGAGGAAGTTAGCTGCAGATGCTATCACATAGCACAGGCTTAAAACTGAGGCTGTGCCGTAAAAACAAGCCTGTTTCTAGGTGCCGACCTTTCGCTGTGGAAGGATTTCGTTTTTTCAGGCTTGCTCTCAGATGGCGGGAGGACGGGGGAGAGCAGAGGAGGGATGAGGAAGGAATTGTTATCCAGGCTTGCTCAGGCATGCACGTCTAAATGTCAGGCCTTGGAGGGAGGAATGTCTGGAGTTTGTGGCAGGAAGGCTCATGGTATTGCATCAACTCACAGATTCTGAGGAATTCAGGGTCCGGCAAAGGCTTTTCCCAGGATGTGTGGTGCCGTGGGGGTGGCGGGGAGGGAGGCTTCCAGGCGAGTGGGAAGCACGGGCAGGGGAGGAAGAGCAGACTTTTACACAGCTGTGTAGAAAAACAGGCTAATTGAGGGAGTGGGGGCCATAAATGACTGGGTGGAAGAGCACAGCTTGCCGAACGGAATGCACTCCCGAAGTTAGACAGAAGGCTTCTGGGAAACAGACCGTGTCAAATAAATGAACCAGCCTCAGAATTGTCTTCCTTCTGTCTTAAAGCCGATGGTGCAAGGTGGTTTCTAAACACAAAATAACTAAAGACTTGTATGGTAAAAGTAACGAAAGAACTTGCAAAACCCGTGCGGGGCAGCGGAAGACCCGGTGCTCCCACCAGGTGCTGGCAGCTCGGCAGAGAGGTGAATGGCCCGCTACCCGCTGCAGGCATCCCGCAGGTTGGTGTGTCACGGTGCAGGCTGTAGGTCGGGAAGAGCATCGCGGTGTCGTGCCGAAGTTGAAGAGTACAGCCAAGGTTGTGGAAAACAGGATGTCAGCTTTCTTTGATCTGTTCGAACACCAGCTCAACCGCAGTAACCCGGTAATGAGCGCACGGCAAAGCATGCCGCTTGCAGCCGCGGAGGGGTTCCGATGCCGGGGATTTGGCGGTGGCCGTTCTGCTGAACACGGCAGCAGGTATCAAATACCCCAGCTTTCTGAGAGGGCTTCGTGGGGGTCACCGCTCGCACCCAGCTGTCACCGTGGTGGTGTTGAGTTCAGGGGTGCCTTCTGACACGTGTTGTGTTTTCATCCGTGAAAAACTCGGAGTGCTGGTTATAAAAGCAGCTTGGGACAAGTCTGGGAGACTAGAGGAAGGAGTGCATGCCCCAGGAGCACAGGGGTCTTGCTGGAACGGATTTGGCTTCAAATTGCACGAGGGCAGCAGTTAGGGAATCTGTAGAGCCCGGGGTTTTTCTATCACCGTAACTCTGGTTTATTTGGCTGTGAGGTTAAAATGAAGCCACAGCAGAAATGCAAAGTTGCTATTCTTTATTACTCTTGTTTTTTAATTGCCTTTAAGATTTACATGCCAGCCTACCCTTCGAGAAAGATGTTGTGACCGAGATGTTGCTCGGTCACATCAAAGCAAGAGGAGGGCCAGGCGGTCAGAAATACCTTTGTGGTGAAGGCGTGCTGCGGCCTGGGGGTCTGGGCAGTAACTGTTTTCAGCCTGCTTGGATGGGCTCGGTCGGAGCCTGGTGAGACGCGGAGGAACAGCAGATTGGTGAGCGTGCGTTCAGTTGGTGGTGAAGCACTGGGGGTTCTGGCACTGGAGGTAGCTGGCTGGCGTGCCTTTGGTTTTGTGTTGGTTCTGGAGAGTGTGTGCAGTTAATTCCGGGGACTGGATGCCCCTGACGGTGACAGCGTGGGCCTGTGTCTTTCCACCGGTGCGCTGTGTTGGGCCGTTTTTAGATGGGGTGCAGCACAGTACTGGTTTCCCCCCCCGGAGTCTTTGCACCTCGCTGCACGTGTGGGTGGCAGATGCTCTGCGCTAGAAAAGGAACAAACAGTATTTTTTCTCTCTCACACGAGTTTCGCTCTTAGGCAGAATAAGAGGTAAATTAAGACGAAGGGCTCCTGCAGGAGTTTGGTGGCAGACTTGGTTGAAATACAGTGACCGAAACTCCGTAAAGCCCGGGCCGTTTTGCACGTCATCTCTGCAGACTCAGGTTCGACTTGTTCCCAGACCATCTGAGGGCTTCGCTGTGTTCTCCTCGAGCTTTCGGTCTGATCTGTGTGCAGCCGGTCCTGTGCGGGGGGACTGCTGAGTCAAGAGAAACGCGTGATGGGAAGGGTGGGATGGGAGTTAGGAGGAGCCTCTTGCTGGAAGAATTTGCAGCTCTCGCACGAGTTTCCTGTGTCTGCAGCGGTATGTCGGGCGTAGGGCATGATATGAGATGCTGCTGTCCCTGTTTAGGGGAGGCAGTCTCTGATGTGCCTTAATGTGTCAGCTCTGCTCCTCACCCATTAGTCCCTTGGCAGAAGCTGCTGGCTGTTACAGGACCGAGAGACATCTGAGATCTATCTCCTTATCTGTCTCTGAGACCTATACAATTAACTTGTCATTAATGCTATAATTAGTGATAAAAATGGGAGTAAAGAAGCAGCAAACTTGCCCATAAATATTGGGAGGGGGCTTCCTTTTGTCTTTGTTTTGGAGGATGCTGGTGGAAGACAAGAATTGTGTGACCTTGAGATAATTCACAAGCGCTGCTCCTTTCCCTTTCCTGAAAGGGAGTTGGAAATTTTATGCTGCCCTTCTAATTCCTCCCTATTATTCTGAAGTGTATAAAAAACGGAGATTTAGAACTCTTAAAAGCACAGCAGAGAGCATGAGCCCTCGGTGGGAAGCTGCCGTCCAACCTGCAGATCTGTGGGTCTGCAGAGGCTGTCCCGTGGGCTGGGAGCTGGGAGAGGACGACGGGCGAGCACGGTAGGTAGGAAAACCAGAGCTGTGGCTGTCCCAGGGAAGGCTGCATTAGCTGTTGCCTCTGCTTCAGAGTCAGCAGTAAAGGGACATACTGGTAAACAAACACCCACAGTATATAAATTGATTACTGCTCCTTCCTGAGGCGTGGAGCAGCTCCCGTCATCCTCGCCCTTTAAACTGAAGGCAGAAGGCCTCGGTGGCTGTTTCCGTTCCTGACGCCCGTGCTTCCCTATCTCATTCTCTCTCTGAGCAAATAAGAAGCCCAAGTGCTTTCCGGAGTGACAAAGGAAAGCAGTTTCCTTGGTTCCAACTGTGCCTTCAGTCCCAGTTTCTCCCTTTTTCACGTCCACGGTCTCCTGCCCCTGACATCTGCAGGCGACCGCCCTCTTTGCTGCAGCGAGCCTGGGGACGTCTCCAGGAGCAGTGGCAGTGTGGTGGTTGCTTTCGGAGGGGGGTCTTTCAAGAGCAGAGGAAAAGCACGGCAGTGTTTAATTCAGACTTCCAGCCTCTCTCATCCCCTAAACCTCATCTGGATGTCGGAACACTCTAGAAAATGGCCATCACGTTTATTCTAGAAGCTGGCTGCTTCCTCATTGCTGGTCAGAGGCCACGTACAGTTGTATTTAATTGAGGAACTGTACCTAAATAAGGTATCCCTGAGCTGTGGGCTACCGCTGCCTTTCGGCAAAGCCACCGATCTCTTGTGCAGGAGATTGTGCCAGGGCATAAGCTCAGCGTTACAGGAGGCTTCGGCGCCCACGTTCCACGGCGTCGGTCGTTGGGGCGCAGTTGCACGTAGGTGTGCCTTTGTGGACTTGGAGGGAAGCCTCGTAGCGCTCTGCTCTCTCCGGATAACCTGTCCAGGTTCCCTTCCAAGCTCGCTTTCTTGTGACACACCGTGCAACCTCTGAAATCGTTTTCAAATGACCGATCCGCCTGTTTCAGTCTTAGCAGCCCTTTCCATAGCGCCGTGTTTGACCGATCAGAAACTTGTTCTGGCTTGTCTTTGTCGTGGCCTGTAGGTTCTAGCAGCTCCCTAATCCCTGGCACGTTTTAGCCTGGTTTGTTAGAATATAGCTCAGAATATGCATAATTATAACTGTTTTACTTTGTGTTCAGAGAGAAAGTTCTGCCTTCAGAGTAAAATATAAACAGGACAACATATGCCAAGCCTGATAACGCAGCGCTGTGCCACAGCGCTTTGTCCCGCTAGGTTTATAGCGATGCCTTGTTTATCAGTGTTTTTCTTTCCGTATTGGATTTTGTGAGTATCACTTCTTCGAAAAAATCTGCTCAGAGTAACAAGTTTGACTGTAGATTTTTGGCACCCGCTCAAAATGGTTTGCTTGGCCGTGGCGGCGAGTTCCACTTTGCAGTCTGAAAGCAGGCGTTGCCTGCTCGGCACAGCCTTCCCGTCGGCTTCGCTGGCGTGCGGCTCGCTGAACCTCCCGGCCTGCGGGAGGAGGGGAAGGGCTGGAAGCGGGGCGGCAGCGGCGGCGTTCAGCAGTTTTGCCCGAGAGGGAGCTGACTCTCTGCTATTAATGGGTTGAAGGCATGTGATCTGGCTTCAGCCGCTGTCCTTCCCCCTCCGGGTTCAGCTTAGGTGTCGGGAAAATCCAGGCAGCGGGGGATTCGGTTTGGCATCGTCTCTGAAAAACGCGGTGGGAACGCAGGCCTCGCTGTGCGACGGTTGTAGCTTCTGGGGGACGGTGGATGTGCAGTTTCCCTGCCGAGACCGAAGGACCCGCAGTTAATTCCTGTTCCCTTCCCTCTCTTCCAGGGGCTGATAGTTCTTGGTGAAGCATCACCCCCTGATCCTGCAGTAGATGATGCGTCCCGCCCCGTTAGTGCTGGAGTTAAGCTGGAGCCTGGGGCTGACCGGCTGGTAAGTGCCAGCAGCAGAGATTACTGGGTCCAGATACTTCACTTTCGTGAATTTTAGGTAGGGACGGTTGATCCTCTAAGCTGTGCTGGAGAGGGATGCTCGAACCGCGTGCCTGGCACGGGACTGGCCTGCAGAAGCACCTCGCTGCGGCACTGCACGTGGGAATTGCTGATCTGTGGGTCTTCCCCTCCCAGATTATTTTGGGGTCAATAAACGATAGGATTTAAACACCTTTTGGAACACAGTTCCTCAGGGCACCTTTATAATATGCTTTAGCATTTGGTGAAGCTTAACAATCCTAACTAATCTATTCCCTCTAGCAAACGTACCTCAAACTGGGAGCAGCACAATTAGCAAAGGTTTCTAAAGATGTGGCTATTAATATCTGCCTGAGTGTTACCCCTTGGAAAGGGAACTGATGATTTCAGTGAGATGCGCTGGAAACTACGCAGAGTGCCGGGTATTTATTATTTAATGCAGAAATGTAGGCCACAGACTAAAGGCTCGATCGTACTGTTCAGCCTGGCTGTGATTACTTTTGATCCTGTGGGACACATCAGCGTATTCAAATGGGGGATTTTGAAGTTGTGGTGTAGTATGAAGAGAAGGGTGGCCCCTGCGTGGCTCAAACTCCTGCTACCGAGCTGCAGGGCGCCTGCTTTTCTGTCCTGACGCCACGTTCGGGGGGAAACGGAGCTTCACTGCAGTGGGAGTGCTTGAGTTTCATAGACCAGTGTTCAGTGGAGTTGATACAGATAAAAAACTTCAGTAGAAGTGACTGTAAAATGGTACCTGGAGGGTTTTCTCCTGTCGCTGGCCAGACTTTGTCGGAGTTTTGCTGATACTGAATGATAATCGGAAATACTGTGACATTTCTGATTTACCAAAAGGGGTTATTATGAGTGATTGTAATGAAATGTCTCCTCGCTTGACGCTGGCTTTCAGATATCTGTGTGTTTGGAATTTAAGTCTTTAACCAGCAGATGAGCTGAGCCCAAAACTCTGCTGTGTAATGTGGTACTGGCCAAGTTTTGCTCACGGTTGAAATAGTAGATGGTGCTTCAGATGAAAACAGAGGAGCGGCGGAGGCTGGAGAGCCAGGATGGCAGGGGCTGCTGCAGATCGTGATTCAATCACGAGCATTACGCAGTGTCTGGCTTCGAACAGTGATGTCCGTCTCTCGTGTGCCCCCTTCCTTCTCATGCTTTAACCCCAAAAGTGCTTGGGGAATAATAAACAAGCACAGTGGCGGCGTGCTCCGATGTGCCTCGGAAATAGCGTGTTCCTGCTGGTGAACTGTTACTTGGGAGCTGATGTGCAAATGGCAGACTGATAGCGGAGATAAATGAGCAAATCTAACAGTGATAGGGAGAATATTTTCTTTATCTGTTGAAATCAGGATGTTTGTCTGATACGAGTGTGTTTTCAACCTGGGAATCTGCAGGTGGAAGGACTGTGTCCCATCTGACTTCATCCCCATATATCAAAGGCATTTTCCGTATACTTAGAAAATCATCACATTGACCTTCTCTAGATTTTCTGAGACATCATCTCCGTATGTACAGAGTGGAGTATATCTGTAGGTTTCTGATGTATGGAAAAGAAAACGCCTGGTTTTGCTGCTCACAGCCATTCACTGTTGCTGGGTTCGCTCATTCCCTGCGTGGTCCCTTTTCTCATCCCTCTCATTGGGTTCAAGCTCTTCCCTTACTGCAGCGCTAGCACGATGGGCATCCGCTCCCCCTTGCAGGCCTTGGAGGGAACAGTGACACGAGAGATACTGAGGGCAGCGAAGAACAACGTTTTCAGGGTAAAGCAGCGCAGGTTCCTACCCGGCACCGTCTTGCGGCTGCTCCTGCAGCCGCGCTTGCCATCTCGGCAGGTAACTCCTCCTGAAAAGGCCTTTTTATTGGACACGCACCTGGCTCCACGCTGCCAGCTTCTCTGCAGCCGTGCTGGAGGTGTCAGCCACCAGGAACGCTGCCCCCAGGCACCCGGCTTCTGCGCCCTGCTGCTGGAGGGCGTCTGCGGAAGGAGATGTGCTCTGAGGGTGGGGTGTTGAGTCAGAGCTTGATCTGCTCCGAGCCAGAGATTAGCCCGGAGACCATTCCTGTTGCGTTAGGCCAGTTACTGGAAGGGTGTCTCTTGGGCCTCTCCTGGAGAGGCTTCTATCGTTTTGGCACTCTTTGGGCTGCTTAGAGCTAGGCTTTTATTTTTGTTTCCTTCCCCACAACTGGCAGAGCAAGAGACAGGTCTGCGGTGCAGAGTAAGGGGAGGAATCCATCCTGTCTCATCCCCAGCTCCTCGCTGGATCTCCTCCACTCGTGGCTACCTCCCTTGGCTGGCCTGGATGCAGGATACGTGCCCTCGGGCATCGGCTTGATGTGTGGGACGTGGCTGATAATCTCTAGGAGGAACTAACCCCGTCAGCGGAGGGAAGGGCTGTGCAGGGAAGGCCTGGGAATGTCTGTTGGGAACTGGAAGCTCAATATGTGAATAAATATTTTTGCCTGAAGATGGGAATAACACAAAGCCCCAAGGAAATAACTCAGCTGTTGATACTGGTTCGTTGCTTGTAGGGCCAGTTGAGCGAGGGGGTGCATTTACAGTTTTAACAGTAAATGAGAAAATATATTGATGAAGCATTTTGGTAAGGTTTTTCCTTGCATGGGGAGTTCGTATCTAATTATAGGTGAGGCTCTGAACCTGTCTGCTTTTGTTTGGGATTTTTGGAATATGGGGGATGTTCCTGGTGTTGGGTCATGGCTGCCTGCCAGCAGACAGCTTCAGTGCCGAGAGAGCCCCTGGTTTCATGTGCAGCAAGGAGGTGTGCTAAAGCTGGGCCTTTGACACCCCCACCAAGAGTCCTTGGGATTCTAAAGACCTGGGCATACAGAGCCAAGCGTACCCAAAGCACAGAGAGGAGCTCGGTCTGGAGCATTGAGGTGATCCTGGTGCGATGAACGCCCCTCTGGATGCCAGCCTGGCTGCCCAGCCAGCCCCAGAGGAAGGCACGGCGTTGGGAAGTGCATCCAGGAGGAGCTGGTGCAAGAACTCTGCCTCTGAGCGCTGGAGATGTCCCTGCCCATGGCAGGGGGGTTGGACTAGGTGATCTTTGAGGTCCCTTCCAACCCAAACCGTTCTGTGTCAGCTCTTGCCGCCCGGTTTGCTCCCCCGTTGCTCATGTCAGAGCCTTTTTGGGTACACCCATCTTCCGTGTGATAAGGTGAGCCTGGGCTGGTTCTGATAAACAGACTCTGGATTGATGTTTTCCAGCTTCTCCACAGGAAGCAGCAGGGTCACCTCTATGCCTGTCTCGAACCGAGCCGGAGACAGCTCTTGGGGAAGAGGTTCCTCCTTTAAGACCCTTTCTGGAGAAGAAAATAAATACCCTATTTCAAAAGAGCTTATGAGTCATGTGTACCCGCCCTCCTGAACCGTGGGTGCCTCCGGCGGAGGTGTCATGTGAAGGCTCAGCCTTGCCAAGCCTCTGGAAACCAGAGGGAAAACGTTCAGCTCCTGCACTGACTTCACCTCGCCCGGGTGCTGCGTTGGGCTTGCGTAACGCTTCTGGTGCCATCTGAGCTGCTTTGCCCCTCCGTCTGCGCGCTCAGACCCTGTGTCAGGGACGAGCCCGCCGGGCGGATCCTGTCTGCACCCCCCCGGGAGAAACGTCGTTTTTAGCAGAAGTGTAGAAAACCCAGCAAAGTTCCTCAAACAAGCAACAGGCAGAAGTTGTCTGCGGCGTTAGAAATTGCTCTTCCCTTGGGGCGTCAGGTCTCCGCTGTTCTGGAAAGCGTTAGGCCAGCGCCGCCGTAGCCTTTAGCCCTTGGTTGAGCTGGGGGGTGGTTGCAGGGGGTATTCGAATGGGTGCAGGACCGATGCTTTTGAGATGGAGTATGCACAGGCTGGGGGCTGGCCTAACTCAGACCTTTTGTCTTCTGTACTGGTACGTGAACTGCACCACCGCACCACCGCCCGTGCGTGCACGGAGGGGGAAGCCCAGCAGAGAGACGCTGCCGTGAGCGTAGGAGGTGCTGCACGGAGGGCGAGATGCAGTGTCACCCCGGGCAGGAGGAGCGTGGCTGAAAACAAAAAGCAGCGCCTGCAAGGATGGGTCTGGGGGCAGCGAGTGCCAGGGGGGTATGAACGCGCTGGACCGCGCCGGCGCCCGCTGGGCTGGAGCGCGGGAATGTCGCTGGCAGGAGATCCAAAGCCAGCGTGTCCTTGGAAGCTGCGGTGACAGTCCCCCCGTGGAGGCCACTTGCAGGGCAGGGGGAGATGTGCAGCGCTCGGTGCTGCAGCCACAGCCACTGCTGCTCGGTGCAGGGCGAGGGCTTGTGTTTCCGACTGAGGGCGGGGGGCACTGCGCGGCCACCCTGCTTTCCTCCTTGCTTCTCTCTGCCAGAACGGTGGTTCCAGCCTTGTGTTTACGGGGCACTTTCAGCCTTAGAGAGTCGGCCTCCTTACATCCAAACCCCACAGCCGGTGTGCGTACTCAAGTACTTTTTAAAGTGCTGTTTGGACCGTGTTTGCACAGGTATTTAGTTAAAATGCAAATTCAGCTTTGCAAGTCTGTTCTCCTCTCCTTCTCCCCTGGAGTGCTCAGACGGGAGCTTGCAGCCGTGCGGCTCCGAGCACATCGAACTTCAGAAGGTGCCTGCGAGGTTTACGGGTGGTTACGAACTTGTTTGTACCATTGAGACAAAATGCTAAAGTCTTCCTTAAAGACCTCAGCCTTTCATGCTCCAGAGTGGTTGCCGGAGGGAACTGAAGTCCTTTGGTTCTTGCATCCAACAGGCTGTCGTGTATCCGTCCTCTTGCCCGAGCTGCTCCCTAAGAAGTCCTTAACGTCTCTGCTCTGCTGTTCCCACCGTGTCTTCTGAACCCCTGTTTCCAAGTCCTGTGTGGAAACTCACGGCTACAGTGCTGAATCCTGAACTAGAAACTGGGAATAAGAATGTTGTGGCTACTCAAGAAGCGTTTTGTGTTAATTTGTGATCTTTCTCATCCTTCCTTAGAGTGTTTCTGGATCCCAGCCACTAGAGAACTCGGGTATTTCTCCTGCGAATACTCCTGAATCCCATCCCGCCAAGCCCTGTGGAGCACCAAGACCTGTCAATGGAGTTATCAACACGTAAGCTGCTCGTATATCCTGGGAAGAGTTTGATTTTTATGATCTCGACAGAGTCCCATGGGAAACCGGCCTGTGACAAGCTGGTTGGTAGTAGCGGGGTTGGTACGGTAGAAATGGTCTCCCGAAAGAAGCGGGGATGGTAGCAGATCAGGCTTGGAAACGTTTTGGAGGAGATTGCTCGCTTGAGGTTTTCTGCTGCATTGTTCTCCTGAAAATGGTATTAAACTGGGCTGTGTTTACATGAACAGTCCCTGCAGGCACCCGTGCGGTGAGCGTGTTCAAAGCTGTTTCTTTACGGGTGTTTTTAGTACACTTGCAGATTGTGTGATTCACAGGTACTAGTGGCCCTCTTGCAGGTATTTCGCAGAATCTGTAACCACTTTCCTGGAGATACTGAGGAACCCAAATCCCATTGATTTTTTGGGAGCAAGGCTTTCTAAATTCCTTTGTTTCTCCAGGCTGGTTTTGCTGAGAAGGTCTTTAAGTGGGTAAATGAAAACAAGTGAAAGATTCTCCTGTGTTACAGGATGATTTCAGGGTTTAACCACTTGAAAACCCCTCAGCACATGGTGCTTCGAAGTTCTGATAGTGGCCAGAGGACTAGTGGCTAGTTGCCAGCGCTGTCGCACTTGCTGAGTACCTCGAGGAGGGAGGGATGCTGCACCGGCGCAGCGTGAGCAGGATAGAAAGCACCGATGCACTAACTCATGGCTACAGCTGAAACACTGCAGGCCGTAACAGAGCCTTTTATACACCTGTAGCCTTTGAGCTGCAGAGCCTTAGCCCACAGGGCTTTAATGGTTTGCATTTTTAGAAATGAAACACTTAAAATATACGTGAGAAGGTTCCGTGGATGAGGAGCTGTGGGGCTCTTTGGTAGGTGGCACGGCGCATTGCTGTTGTAGGGCAGGGTTACTGCGTTTGGCCAGGAAAGTCCTTTGTACATACACCAGAAAGGTCAGTGTTACCCTTGCACCTTCCTGCTGTCACTGCTGAGGGTTGTCAGGGGTACAGTTCTCAAATACTCATCAGAATGGAGTTGCGAGGTTCAGTGTTTTTCCTAGAAAATTACATGTTCTCTGCCGGGTCTTTCTGGCATTTAGACTCGTGAGAACTGTTTGTACTAAGATACCCTGAGCTGTAATTCTGGGGGAAGCTGAATTCTAGGATTAAAGCTGTTTGGGGCTAGAGTGGCTTTTGGTTGTGCTCTGTGTCCGGCTTCACAGGCAGCACTTCCAAAGGTATTTTGTGGAAGGGTCAGTGGTGGGAGAGTGCGGAAGGTGACCAGAGCCAAAGCAACAATTAGAATTGCTTTAATAAAAGGTACTGCTTCGTGAAACTGCAGTGCCTTAAACTCAGCTTGGAGTTCGCTAGGGTCTGAATCGTGACCCTGGCTGGGGCTCCTGGGTACCGTGGGATGGCTGAATAACGGTCTCTGTCTTATTCTCTTCCCTTCCTGGGCAGCCTTCAGCCTGGCCTGGCAGAACATGCTCAGGGAGATGGCCAGGAAGCTGAGGAGCTCTTGCATAAAAAGCAACGACTGAACGTGGTTTCTTCATCCGCGGATGGAACGTGTGTAGCAGCTCGCACTCGCCCCGTACTGAGCTGTAAGAAGCGACGGCTCGTTCGCCCTAGCAGCATTATGCCCCTTTCCAAAAAGGTTAGTGCCGGGTTTTTTTGATGCTGTACACAGCTGAAGCTCTGTGCCAAAGGGCCTGGTGAGGTACTGATGCCTTGGTCCAGTGTGATTTTGTTCTTTGCATGAAGACATCTCCCTGTTTTGGGAATATTCGTGGTTATTAAGAGGGGAAGAATAATGGGGAGGAAGAGGAGGGCAGTGAGGCTGCCAGGGCTGTTGGAGAAGTAAAGGAGAAACGAAGGAGAAGCTTTTAGTTTGTTGGAAGACTTGTATTAGCTGTCGCTGGGGAGGGGAAACACCGAACTCTGATGTGGGTTTTCTTTAAAATCAACCAGCCTGAGGTGAACTTTGGGCTGGGTAGTTCACTGTAGGACGAATCATGGAACCAGAGAATGGTTGGGGTTGGAAGGGCCCTTAAAGATCATCCAGTTCCAACCCCCCTGCCATGGGCAGGGGCACCTTCCATAGCCCAGGTTGCTCCCAGCCTCATCCAGCCTGGCCTTGGGCACTCCCAGGGATGGGGCAGCCACAGCTTCTCTGGGCAACCTGTCCCAGTGCCCCCCACCCTCTCCGGGAAGAATTCCTTCCTGATGGCCCATCTCCATCTCCCTCTTTCAGTTTAAACCCGTCACCCCTTGTCCTGTCACTCCCTGCCCTTGGGAAAAGCCCCCCCAGCTTCCTTGTCGGCCCAGTGGCCCTTGTAGGCCCTGTGGCACAGTCTGAGCAGTCGGAAGAAGCTCTGAAGTGTCAGGAAGGCTTACTCAGCGCACAGGAATTGCCGCAGCCTCGGGAACTCGTTGCTGCTTGCTCAGAGAGAACCTACAGCTGTCTGACCGGGCATACGTGGGCTGTCTCCTAGAAGGCCCACCAAGGTGATGGTGTTCACTTCCGCTGCCCGAGTTCGGAAATCGCTGAATGCCGTGGCTGTTCCGCTTTGTTTTCATCTATCTTCTTCATTTTATGGTCCTCTCCCATATGCAGAATGCCGCTCAGTGGACGTAGTTTATTGCCCGTAGGAGGAAAGGCCGCGCTTCATTCTTTTTCATTTCTCTTAGGAATGCCGTGAGCTGTCAGCCAGGGGTAGACAGTTAGAAATCGAGGGAAGAAGGACCCTGTTTGTGCACGCAGCTCTCAGGGTTGCAGAACCAGATGGCAAAAACCCGCTTACCTTTGAGTCAGTGGTTTAAGTCAAACTTCACCACAAGGGTTTGGGGGATTTCACTCTGCGGGTGCTGGAGTTTTAGAGAAGCTCAAAAAGCGACTTTTTTCTGAGCAAAACACATTCCCTCTTGGCTCGTTTCTTCTCGCCCGTTTGCGGTTTTATCTGGGCTACTTCTGGCAGAGCTCTGCAGGGACTGCTCGCGAGACCTTCAGCGCTTTGGATGTGTGTGACCCGTCTCACGGGTGATGCTGGCTTGTGCCCTCAGTGGCTGGTACGTCTGTGTTGGATCTGGGCTGTAGTCATCAGATACATTTAATAATCAGAGATGGTCCAGAAGAGCAGTTCCAAGGGACAGAAGATGAGCCAGATAGCAGAGGATTTCAGTGGACTCCTCCGAAAGTGACGGCCAGGTCGCGGTCTGGAAACGCCATGTCCAGCTGGCCACGCTTCCCACCTAGCACAAACTGCTTGTGGATTGGTGCGACCAGAACTTACAAGCAGGAGAGTTCACCGTTCCGGTAGAGCCCATCCGTAGCTGTGCCTGCCGTTTTACAAAATCCGAATGCCACATGACTTGAAGTGTTCAGGTTAGGAGATGTCCTGTGGGGAAGAAAAGCAGCTTAAACGTTGAGTGGGTCTGTGGCCTGCGCTGGGTTGGAGACAGGACGGGAAGGGGATCTCCGGCACTCACCCACAGCATCCCCGTGCCCAGAGCAGACTGCTGTATCCCCACACCGTGCCAGACGGTTTGTCTAAACCTCCTTAGGCAAGCTATTTGAGTGCTTAGCTCGTCTTGTTTTTCAGACAGCAAAACCAAACAAACCAAGCTCCCTTGGCTGCCATTTGAAGTCATGACCAGCACTCCACGTCCTGGTGTAAACTGGTCAGCTCCCCTCGTCAGTCCAGAAGCCCTCCCCGAAGCGCGACGGTCGATGTAATCCTTAGCGTGCGCGCCTCTCGCTGAACGCGCTGCGGGTCTGGGTCTGCACGCAGGATGTGGCTTTTTGGATCTTGTCGTACTTTTGTAGTTGTTCTCCTCTCCGTTCGGTGCACGCGTTCGCTGAAATACGTGCCCCAAACTGGGTGCAGCCCTCCAGCTCACGCGTTAGCGATGCCGAGCAGCGTGGCGGGATTACCTCATGCGTCTCGCGCCGCCGGCCTGTTTGCAAAGCCCCATGGGGTGTTAATTCTCAGTAATGATACAACACTGCTGATTCACGCTTGTTGTCTGATCCAGAACCACCACCAGATCCTCCGGGCAGAACTGCTGCTCGGTTACCTCTTCCTCCTCTTCACTGGGCACTGGAGCATCCGCTTGTTCCGTTTGCCCTCAGTGAATTATATTTGATTTATTTTAGATCGTTTCTCTTAATTTGTAACCACGAGTGGCTTTCCAGCTCTTTCCTTCAAGTGCTTGCAGCTCTTCCCAGTTCTAGTGTTACTTGCTAAGGCTTAAGGGATTTATCTCTTCCCTCTCTCAAGTCATCAGTGGAAATGATTTGAGTAATGCCAGACTCAGAACAGACTTCTCCAGGCTCCAGTTGGATACATCTTCCATTCTGATGGGGAATCATGGTTTGCTGTCTCGGGGAATTGCGTCCAGTTGTGCATCTGCCTACAGTGGCTTCATACAAATGAAGTCTATGTGCATCTGTGAGTTGAAAGTCTGGCCTGGTTTAAGAAACAAGGTTGAAAACCACCCGGTTTCATCCCGTACAGATGTCCCTGTGTCAGCTCTTGGCATGTAGCGATGGCTCTCGGGCCCATCTGAACTCAAAAAGGCTTTTTTCCCCCCACCCCTCGCTGACAACTGAGTTGTGCTGCCTCGTGGTTTTTATAAATGAGGTTTCAACCTGGATAAAATTGAACACTTTTAGTCAGATTCAGTAGATGTTAAACTGTGTGTGCTGGTGAGGAGGAGTACTCGGTTGTGTTCAGTCGTCCTTTCATGAGGCCAGACTAAATGAACAGATTTTGTACAAGGTATTAAACCCCAAAATAACAACAGAAAAACCCACCAGCCTTTCCGCTGTTTTTTGGGGAGCTCTCAACGGGGAAGGGGTGAAGGAATCCCTTGGACGATTGACCTCCGGTATGCTGACGCCATTCCCTGTCCCCTTCCCAGGTCCATCGCAACAGCCTGGTGCGATGTAGCTGCGACGTGAACCCTTCCTGTGCTCTGTGCGGCACTCGAAGCGCGCCGGCTCCGGAAATCCAGTACGACGCCCCTTTGCTGGAGCGCCTCTCCCAGCTGGACTCCTGTGTTCATCCTGTCCTGTCGTTCCCAGACGGTAAGCACCGCATCCACGAAGCTGCGGGGGGTATTGTCGAACGGATGGGTTACAGGGGGTGCTTGGATGTGGTCCGGAGCCTGCTCCTCCGTCCCGGGCTTCCAGAGGGAGCGCAGGTCTGCTTGGGAACGACCAGGCTTGTTCATCTGCGGGTATTTTGGGGAGTGGAGCGTTCACTGGAGCGGAAAGGTCTGGGAAAGCATTTCACCTGAAGTCTGCTCCGCTGGGAATGTGTGTTAGGGGAACCTGACCTGGAGCCTCACTCAGAACAGGGCCTGTGAGTCTGTACCAGGACCGAGGTCTTTACAGGCGTCTCTGTTGCTGAAAACCCCTTGAGAAATACTTGCTTCCGCAGAGTTTATTCCTCTGTATAAAATTATTTGTGGATTGGTTTAAGTCACAGGAAATTTTTTTTGACCTTGTAAGGAATTGTAAGTGATCTTCCACGGTTCAGAGGGTGCAGTAAGGAGGGATGTTCCCGTTATGACACTCCTCTCCCTGTGGTACGGGGTCGGGGTTAATCATTAAGAGGAATAGCTAACCAGCCCTGAGCGGGGTATTCATGGATGTCATGTGTAGGGACTTTTCCCAAGGGAAGAGAAGTAGTTTCCAGAGTCTCTTGCTGCCAAATTAAACACAAGCCTGTTCTTTGACCAAAAACTCTTGGCTTGCATGAGCTTGGTGCCCATCTGCCAACTTTTCCCTCTGATGACAAAGTGCAGGACCACAAGAGATGGGCAGCGGTAGGTTTATCAGGAGGGCCAGGCAGGAATGGATCACCGCGGTTCCTTTCCTCGGTGGGAGTGCCTGGCTGCTTGGGGTGTAAAACGCCGCTGTAATGCTGGGCGAAGGTGCTTCTCCCGAGGATGTACAAGAGTCGGTCCAGGTTAAGACACTGGGCTGATGTGTGGGTTTGGGTTTAAATTCCGGGTTTGCACAAACTTCACGTGACAGTGGGAAATGCATGGAGTGTCTGGGTGCAATTAATCTGGCATCTATCACTGGCACTGTGTTTAAAACAGCCTAAAATAGTAAATTGCTGCTATTTTTAACAACTGCATCCCTCCCCCCGCACAGACCCGTCTCTTAAGGAACGCTAAAGGAACTTAAGTCCTGCAGCAGAAGTGTATTTCCTGATCTCACAGCGCTTGTAATCCTCTGTCTGCAGTGTTAAATTTAACATCCTAGGAGGGGTGAGAAAACCTGTTGTGTACTATTGCAGCATGGCCACTGGGCAGATTATCTCATCCCGTCCTCACTTCCCGTTTTCTTCGGGTCAGCTGCAGCCAGCTCACGCTGGAAAAGATCCCTTCTGGCTGCACGAGATGAAAACCTTTGGGTTGAAAACTATAGGGCGTCGGGCTTAAAACACCGGTACAGAAATACCCATTCCCCTCCTCCCTCCCTCAGACTAACTTCGATTATTTGCTAACGCTTAATGTTTTGCTGGGGTGGCTTTTGGGGGGTGGGGACACTTTTCTATCCAAACATAAAACCAGGGAGCCTGTTCAGGCAGGGAAATTGCGCTGCCTGATGTTGTTGGTCTGCATCGAGGTCTCTCCCTGCTTGTGTTAGTCCAGGTTGCCGTTGGTGCTCCTCCGTGGTTATTCTGGGGGCTCACCTGGGAGGTGAGCTGGCTGGGTGGATGGGCGGAGGCTCGGTTAAGACTTTGCGGAGGGGCTGGTAGATGGAGCCTGTCCTTGGAGCTGGGAGCATGTGCTCACTTTCACTTTGAGCCTGTCTCTCCCGGGCTCCTCCGGTGCCAGCAGCCGGGGATCTCCGGTGCAGTTTGCCAAGGGCAAAACTGCCAGGCGCCGAAGGAAAAAGATCATTTATTCTCCTGGCAAGCGGGACGCGGGCATCGCGGCTTTTAACCCCTTGCACTGCGCGAGGGCTTTGTCCCCTTCCTTTCAGGGTGGGTTTTTTTTTCTGGTTCATCTGCTTTCTGGCTGGGAATTTTCAGATGATGTAATAGCGGTGGCGGGGAGGAGAGCCGGGGCGCTGGGGCTCCCTGCGGTTGCCATCTGCCGGTCCCCAGGAGGCTTGCACCGCTCGGCGGAGGAGGAGGAGGAATGCTAGCGTGGCCAGCAGGCCGAGGGAGGGGATTCTGCACCTCTGCTCCCATGAGACCCCAGCTCTGGAGTTCTGCATCCATCTCTGGAGCCCTCAGCAGCAGGATACTGAGTGGTTGGAGCGAGTACAGGGGAGGTCACAGAGATGCTCCGAGGGCTGGAGCCCCTCTGCCATGGGGACAGGCTGGGGGAGTTGGGGGGTTCAGCCTGGAGAAGGGAAGGCTCCAGGGAGACCTCAGAGCCCCTTCCAGTGCCTGGGGGGGCACAGGAAAGCTGGGGGGGACTTTTTCCAAGGGCAGGGAGTGACAGGACAAGGGGTAATGGGTCTAAATTGAAAGCAGGGAGATGGAGGTGGGCCATCAGGAAGGAATTCTTCCTGGAGAGGTGGGGGGCACTGGGACAGGTTGCCCAGAGAAGCTGTGGGTGCCCCATCCCTGGCAGTGTCCAAGGCCAGGCTGGATGAGGCTGGGAGCAACCTGGGCTAGTGGAGGGTGTCCCTGCCCAGGGCAGGGGATGGGGCTGGGTGGGCTTTAAGGTCCCTTCCATCACAAACCAGTCTGAGATTCTATGAGTTGCAGTGTCACGCCCTCTGGAGCAGCTGATGCTGACAGCAGGGCAGTGGCAAACCAGCAAATAACTCATTTTCTGCTGACAATTTTTTGTCTTGCGGTTTTTTCCCTTCTCTTTGACCCTCCCGCCACAGATGTGGGCTGTTGCAGTGGAGTGAATTTTGAGGAGAAAGCAGATTGGCAAAGAGAGCAGGCTGTTTTCCCAGAGTCAGACCAGTTCAACACGGTGGTGTGCTGGTTAAACCACAACACGTGGCTTTGGGGCACGTCTCCACCAGCCAGTAGTGGTGGCCCAGGGGCTGCCAGGGCACTGTGACAGCAGATGGATGGGGCTATCCCAGAGCATGAACCATCACGGTATTGGACATGCAGCTTCCTGGGAGTCAGGTTCCCCCTGTTCATAACAGCCGGCTCCGGCCCAGGCTCTGCCAGCTCTCCATCCTGTTCACCTGTCTGGATCTGCCAGGGCTTTCCAGTCCCTGGAATTGGTGGGGAAATACTGGGGAGAGATTCCAATATCAGCGATTGAGGCTACCAGCAGGGCTTGAGCACCAGTTGCCCTCTGAGATTCTCTAGATGCAGTTTCTAAATCCCATGGCAGCTCCTCATTGCCTCCACGTCCCCTCCGCGGGCGCAGAGTGAGGAGCTTTATTCCTCGCGCGGGGCCTGAGAAGGTTCATCTCTGCTCAGGGTTGCTTTGGAGTCCCTGTGAACATGTCCTGTGAGCTGAGGGGAGGGATGTTTGCACTGCTGATGCTCGCGTTTAGTGCTTTTAACTCCCAGTTGTGGCAGCGTGAGTTTGCATCGAGCGGCGTGTCCTGCTGGCGATGGTCACTGGGCTGTTTGGGGGGGGGGGGAGCAGGTGGGTGGCAAGTGCTGCTGTGTAATGATCTCACAGGTGCTGCTGGAGAAGATACAATCATGTCTTGGTAGTTTTGTTAACCCTAAAGGTTTCAATGCTTTTCCAAAGTAGGATTTTGGCCCTCAGGCACATAAAAGAACTGGGTCTTGGGGGAGACTTAGGCAGCAGTATTTCATAGCATCACAGAGTGGTTTGTGATGGAAGGGACCTTAAAGCCCCCCCAGCCCCACCCCCTGCCATGGACAGGGACACCCTCCACTGTCCCAGGTTGCTCCCAGCCTCACCCAGCCTGGCCTTGGACACTGCCAGGGATGGGGCATCCACAGCTTCTCTGGGCAACCTGTCCCAGTGCCCCCCACCCTCTCCGGGAAGAATTCCTTCCTGATGGCCCATCTCAGTCTCCCTTTTTCAGTTTAAACCCATCACCCCTTGCCCTGTCACTCCCTGCCCTTGGAAAAAGTCCCCCGCAGCTTCCTTGTAGCCCCTTCAGGTACTGAGAACATTCGATGGGGTGATAAATTGGAAGTGTGGAGCTCTGAGTATCTAAGGAAGGCTTATTTGTGGGACTCCTGAGGCTGGAGTAGCTTGGTACTCCAGTTAAGGGTTTTGGTAGTCTACCTTAGCCTGTCTGCACAAGAAATAGCTGAATTGTCTCGTTAGTGTTCCATTTTTCGGCTAGCGATGGGACTGCTCGCCTGTATGGGATTTGGGAGAAACGAATCTTGAGGAGTGTGAGCAGAAGCAGTGCCTGCCGAATTTCACAGCAGCACAGCGGCCCTGTGCTCGTTGTGAGACGGCAGGATGAAGTAAGGCCAGGTTATTGGATTGCCGTGACCTGTGCTGTGCGGAGAAACGTGAGGCTCGAAGTGCATCGTCGAACCCAGATGGTTCCCCCGTTCGCCTGCTCGCAGACGGCCGCGTTAGATGGTCGAGGTGCCACATCAGGCAGATTAGCGCCATGCAGTACTCTGTCAGCTTTTTGCTTGACCTAAAATTGAGGATTTAAGCTGAATTTCTCTCCTAGCCCGTACGTCTGTAGATTTGATGTGCTGAGATATCTCAGGTTCTTGGAAGTCAGATCTGAGGTAGCAGCACTGAGCGTGGCGGTACGTGAGTACCACCTGCAGTGGCAGAGGGGCACGGTTTTCTGACAAAAGCCGCCTCCTCCTGCCGGGATGTGCTTGGGCTGGGAACCCTGCAGGAATGTCCTTCTCTCAAAGAGCTTCAGATCAGAAATGCTGAGTCCTGACGTTACGGGTCCTCCCTGAACGGGAGGAAGGCGTGAGGCAAGCCTGGGCTTGGCAGTGGAGGGCTGTTCTTACTGGGGGACTGGGAGAGGATTACGGTACCGCAGCTCTCTGGTGCATGATTTAGTTAATTTGAATGCCGCGTTTTGTATCCCTCTGCAGATGTGCCGACGAGCCTGCACTTCCAGAGCATGTTGAAATCTCAGTGGCAGAACAAACCCTACGAGAAAATCAAACCTCCCAAAAAGCTCTCGCTGAAGCACAGAGCCCCCATGCCTACCAGCAGCCTGTCTGACCCTGCTCGCAAGGACCGCCACAAGCTGGTGAATTCGTTCTTCACTGCAGCCAGTAAGTTCTCTCTGCGTGCAGAAGCATTGCCCGGTTTCGTACCCGACAGCCCTGCGAGCCGGGAGGAGAGAGGAGGGAGGATGCCCTTCCAGCTCAGCTCTCGGGGATGAGGCCGTGGTGTCGCAGGCCAGGGCTGGAGGCGAAGCGTGTGCAGGTGGTGGAGCTCAGGCTGGTCTCGGTTCGTAGGGACTCGGTTGATCTGAGACTGTGCTCGCGCTGGCACGGGCAGCATTACGGCTCGTTCTGCTCTGAGCACGTCCCTCCAGAGCCCTGAGGGTCTCTAGCCTGACCTGTCTGGATTTATGGAGCTGGTAAACTCTGCCCGAGTCTCCTGTGCCAACAGAAAGAGAGGTGAAAACAGGCGTTTCATAGCTCTTTCTCTGTTCCCCTCCTCAGAGCGCTCACATCAAAAAATCCAACCAGACAAGGCACACAGGCCGCCTTTAGACGATTTTTCGGCCGTGTCCAAGGCCGAGAGAGCGCCAGAGCGCTCGCTTGTCCAGCCTCCTGCCTATGACAAAAAGCGATTGCGAGACTGCTCATCTGAGAGGAGTGAAGGTAGGCTCCCACGGCCAGGTCTCTCGGGGGGAGCTTGGGCTTCGCTGCATATCCAGCCTGTTTCCCCCTTCAGCTTCGGAGAGGGGGGAACGCACTGCTTCTGGGCCTTGTCGCCACCGCAGCAATGCCTCGTGTGCTCTAACTGCTTCCTCCCCCAGGGCCTCTGAAGCTGGCAGCCGCCGTCTGAAGGTGCTTCTCTTTCATGCAAAGTGCTCCTCAGCACTGGCCGTTTCTGGTGCACACAGTCCTTTCCTGTCCGCCACCACCCCTCTCCGTGGTTTCTTGCTAATGTCGTTCTTCGTTTTCTCCCACCCTCCTTGTGCAGTGTTGAAGCATCACACGGACGTTGGCGGCCCAAGCTACTTGTCAGCAGCCGCGACCCCAACACCTCACAGCCCTATAGCACGGCAACCGTCCACCTCCTCGGAAGGCTCTGCTCCTACCGGCGCGAGTTCGCAGGGCACCTCCAGCACAGCCGTACGTATCCAGTGCCGTTCTGGAGCGGGCTCTGAGCTCGGCTCCACCGCGGGCTCTCAGCTTTTGAGCCAGCAGGTCAGGCGCCCTGGGCCTGCGAGTGCTCGGTGTTTTACCGAGCTGGTCCCGGTGGTTCGGGGGATGGTGGGATTGCTGGTGGAGCCCCTCTGCCATGGGGACAGGCTGGGAGAGTTGGGGGGTTCAGCCTGGAGAAGGGAAGGCTCCAGGGAGACCTTAGAACCCCTTCCGGTGCCTAAAGGGGCTGCAGGAAAGCTGGGGGGGACTTTTTCCAAGGGCAGGGAGTGACAGGACAAGGGGCAATGGGTTTAAACTGAAAGAGGGAGATGGAGATGGGCCATCAGGAAGGAATTCTTCCTGGAGAGGGTGGGGGGCACTGGGACAGGTTCCCAGAGAAGCTGTGGATGCCCCATCCCTGGGAGTGTCCAAGGCCAGGCTGGATGAGGCTGGGAGCAACCTGGTCTGGTGGAAGGTGTCCCTGCCCATGGCAGGGGGGTTGGAACTGGATGATCTTTAAGGGCCCTTCCCACCCAAACCGTTCCATGATTCTACAATCGGTGGCACTGGGATCTTCACTTGCCCCGACGTGCAAGCACCAGCAGCTGCTTAACTCGTGGTGTTTCCTGAGACACGCTCGGCCTCCCAAGAACACTAAAGGATGACAGGATTTGGGGCCTTTGTGAAGCTGTGGGTGAGCAGGACTGTAACTGCCTCCCACTGTGGTCCGGGACAGACCGATCACACAGCTCCTTTGCCAGACGTCATCGACCCTCCCAGAGCCTGACCCTCGTTTAATGGACTGGATTCTGCTGGACTCTCGCCGTTCCATGAAGAATCTGGCTGCCGGCCACTCCGGTTACTGGTTTGTGCCACGCCCTGAGCTACCTGCGACCGAGGGACAACAGAGCGGATTTCCTCAAGCCCTGACAGTGAAACCAGGGGGTGCAGAGGCATCTGTCCACTGCAGAACTAAGGGCACCTCTTCCAGCTCAACCCTGTGTGCTCCTGTCCTTGCTCCAGGCTTGTCACTCTGGGGGCAGCCAGAGGAACTCGCGTCACTGTGACATCAGCGAGCCACCCGGCAACGGCGCCGACAGTTGTAGCTCATCTTGATCGCGCAGGGTGCTTTGGAGAAGAGCTCTTCTCAGCAGCTCTAGCCTGTCAAGATGAAGTTTCTTCATGTTTTGTGCACGTTTCTTCAGCTCCTTTTCCTGGTTTTTTGGCTGGTTTTTCACCAGCTCCATCACAAAACCCAGATGAATTGTCATCACTGCATCAGCCAGGTCCTGGAAGAGCCTTATGGTCATTCGACTCTGGACACTGGGCTGAAGGAAGAGCCTTATGGTCATTCGACTCTGGACACTGGGCTGAAGGAAGAGCCTTATGGTCGTTCGACTCTGGACACTGGGCTGAAGGAAGAGCCTTATGATCGTTCGACTCTGGACACTGGGCTGAAGGAAGAGCCTTATGGTCGTTCGACTCTGGACACTGGGCTGAAGGAAGAGCCTTATGGTCGTTCGACTCTGGACGCTGGGCTGAAGGAAGAGCCTTATGGTCGTTCGACTCTGGACGCTGGGCTGAAGGAAGAGCCTTATGGTCGTTCGACTCTGGACACTGGGCTGAAGGAAGAGCCTTATGGTCGTTCGACTCTGGACACTGGGCTGAAGGAAGAGCCTTATGGTCATTCGACTCTGGACACTGGGCTGAAGGAAGAGCCTTATGGTCGTTCGACTCTGGACACTGGGCTGAAGGAAGAGCCTTATGGTTGTTCGACTCTGGACACTGGGCTGAAGGAAGAGCCTTATGGTCGTTTGACTCTGGACACTGGCCTCAAGCGTCAGGGTCCTGGGTCCAAGTGTCCTAATCAGTCGCAGGTTTGCATCTGCTCCCCAGCCAGTGGGGTCATGCCTCTCTGTTGCCAGGGACGCGTTGGGTTTTCCTTGTTGCTGTGGCAGCAGTTGACCACTTGCTCTACCCTCATCCAGCTTCACCCAAGTCCTGGGGCTCGGCTGTGGCAGGTCCCTGGCACTGGGTTCCCGCTTGGTGTCACACTAAAAGCTGCAGAGATCGAAGGAGATGGAGAGGTTGGTAAATGGCTGGTGACTTCGTTAGGGAGACGGGCTGTTGGCATGTCAAGCTGATCCGTGTCACTGTACCAACAGCGCTGCTGTCACAGGTTTGGGGGAGCGGTTTTGGGATGGAGATGGTAAGAGAGCACCCAGCGTTCAACCAGGTTTAAATTTAAAGTGTGGAGCTTACTTCTGTCTTAGAAAGTCTACTCCAGTCAAAATCCCGGTACAGATGGAAGCTGTTGGGCTCTTGGTGCAGCTGTCATAACCTGGGATGTCCCCTGCAGGGACACGAGCCGGGACCCAACAGAGTGGCTCTTCCCACTTTTCCTGATGGTCTCACTACTGGTTTTCACCTGGGCAGTAGGGAATTGGATTATGTGGGAGACACTACGTGTTGCTGGGTCATTTATCAGCTGGATCAATCTCCTGATCCACCTGGCTGTGCAGCGGCTGGCGCCAGGGTGGAGGTGGCGGCTGGAGCTCAGCACCCTGGCCCACCCCACGCCAGGGGCTCGGCAGCCCTTGCCCTCGGTTGTACCTTCCAAGCTAGGGAATTTCGGTGGGGAAGAGCCCTTCCAGCAGGCAGTAGGTGAACTCCATTCCGATGCAAATTGCTGTTGGTTCTGGAGTCTTGCGAGGCCGCGTCCTTTTCCTGTCAGTGACTTAACGTGCTAAAACCTACCACCCTTTCTCACGTTGTTCTTGTCTTCACCTTACAGCAGCCGAGGAGGAGGAGAGGCGAGAGCTCATTCGATATTAACAACATTGTCATCCCCATGTCCGTGGCTGCAACGACTCGTGTGGAGAAACTGCAGTACAAGGAGATCCTCACACCCAGGTACGGGCCTGATCCCTGGCTCCAGCGGGGTTCTCACCCCCCAGGTTTGTCAGACCGTCAGCCTGGCCTAGGGCTTTGCTCCTGAGGGGCTGCTGATGCTGGTGAGGAAAGGAGCTGCTGCCTTCCTTGGAAGTAGGAGGCGGTTTGGAAAACTTCTGCTCATCCCATTGATGAGCCTTGCTGGTTTAGGGGATGTGTTACCTGCGGGTCCCTCTGCCCGACAGCCCCCTGCTCAGGTCTCTGTGCCAGCTGAAATCGCGCTGCTTGTCCTGTCCTCCTGCAAAGCTGCTGAGTGTTGAGCCAAAGGTCCTGGTGCTTTCCCAGCCCTGCACGTGTCTGGGCTGGGTGGGGGGGCCTGGGCTAACGTTGCAGTGCAGGAGGAGGCCGTTACTGCGCATTGCACCAGCTGAGAGCAGCACTCCGGTGCTGGGGCAGTGGTAGGAACTGGAAGTTTTCTCTGCCCGAGCAGAGAGCGAGGAGTTGAGCTCCCCCCCTGTTTGGACATTCATGGGTTAACACCCTGGATGAGATCAGTCACTGGTTTCGCACCTGAGTGCTGGATGGGAATGTGGTGCAGCACTGGTGTAGGATCTTCATCCAGACTGCCTGGTGCCCAGTCTTTCTTTTCCCTCCCAGTCTTCCAGGTCTCTTTCCCATCTTACCTCTTTATTCCTCCTGGTCATACATGCTCTTGCCAGGCCCTGTTCAGAGCAGAGCAGGGGGGGAGCCTGTTGCTGAGCCCCAGGAAGAGGAGGAAGTGCTGCAGCATCTGCTCTGCTTCCTCTGCCCTTGGCAGGCTTCAGCCTCGCTGCCAGACCAGCGCCGGGAGCCGGGCAGGGAGGCAGAAAGGAAGGGCTGCAGCAGGAGGACGCTGGTGGCCCGGCTCTCCATTCCTGACCCTCCCAACAAGGAAGGTCGTTTCCTGCCTCCCCCCAGCGTTGTTTTCCGTGGGTGCAACCCCCTGGCAAAAAGATGGGCTCAGAATGGAGCGGGCTCACAGCAGAAGGGGAGAAACCATTGTCTGAGAGCACAGGAGGGGTTTTGGTAGCCAGATGTGGCCACGTGGCTTAAAAACAAGCCTAAGCTCAGCGTGGCAGGCTGGGGTTTGTCCTTTCCCACACGACGGCGTTGGCGCGAGCGGGCCACGAGCTGCCGTGCCAGGCTGTGCCTGCGACCGACCCTCTGACCTTGTGTGTTGCAGCTGGCGTGAAGTGCACATCAGTCCTCTGGAAGCCAACCCCGATGAAGTCGAGGAGGTAAGCCCCGCGCCGTTTCCGAGGTAACGTGGGATGGGCTTGGTGGCGACTGGACAGGCCTGGAGGATGCCGGACGGGAGCGGGCAGGGGACCTTGGCGGGGAATTGCAGGGTCTCTTCTGGTTTTTTGCCGCAAAATGGCACGATCGGCCTTGCGGAAGCCAGCCGGGAGTTGGTTCCTTCAGGAAGGGCGTGATAAGGCGGAGGGTGGATGAGCGGGCTGGGCACGGCTGAATCTGAGGATTGATCACTGTCAGGAGACCTCTCTGGGCAGCAGCCTTTTCATGGACTAGTCTGAGCAAGAAACCACGGCCAGGCACGCGGCTGTCGGTACCGTTTCAGCCAGACTGATAATGACGGTGTTTCCTTAAGCCGCCGCGTGCGCGCTTGCGCTCTGGGATAAGCGCCTTTGGTTTTCAGTTCTTGATCTCTTGCTAAGCGACACAGGCTCGGTTTAACAGAGTGAGTGCTCTTGAGCTCACCAGGAGCATCTGCCTCCCTCACACATAAACGGTCCCTTAAGTTCACGCTGTAGCTCGTGCTGGGAAAACTGCGCGTCGGTGCCTGTTGAGCACACGAAAGCTCTGACCAAGCCCTGTGCCCTTCCCTTTCCAGATCGAGGACCTGTCTGACGCGGCCTTCGCTGCTCGGCACAGCAAGTGTGAGGAGATGGAGCGGGCCCGGTGGCTGTGGAACACGAGCATGCCCCCGCAGCGCCGGGGCAGCAGGTACGGCAGCCGGCACGGTTCCTCGGCACTGGCAGGGGCCGCGCCGGCCGTGCTCGGCTGCAGCGGGTTTCCAACAGAGTGGGATGCCCTCAGGAGCAGGTTGTGGAGGCTGTATTGGATTGGCTGATCCGTAAAAATGGGTAGGAGTTTGCGTGGTGTTGGAAAAGCCGATCACCATCTATGAGCGCAGCTTGAGGAGCGCCTGGCAGGAGTGGGGGGCGCGGTCCTGTCGGGGGCTTTGTGACCAGCTCAGTCACGGACAACCAGCACTTGCACCGTCTGTTTGGGTTCTGCTTTCTCAAGCACTTTCACTGCCCCAGAAGGGTGGGGGCTGGGTCACCAGCTTGGGAGTCCAGAGGAAAACACAGGGCTGAGCTGGGCATCCCTCGTGCGAGAGCGAGGAACCGTGGTGCTTCTCAATGTCACGCGTCGCTTCTCTGCTCGATTGCTTCGGGAAGGAGTTCTTCACGGACAGCGTGGGGAGCACGGGGACAGGTTCCCAGAGAAGCTGTGGATGCCTCATCCCTGGGAGTGTCCAAGGCCAGGCTGGATGAGGCTTGGAGCACCCTGGGCTGTGGAGGGTGTCCCTGCCCCTGGCAGGAGGGTTGGAACTGGATGATCTTTAAGGCCCCTTCCCACCCAAACCATTCCATGATTCCATGGTGCGGTTGCCTCAGCAGTGCCGTTTCTCTGCTGTGTTTACACACGTGTCCGCACATTCCTGTGATCACTCGACTCCCCTCCTGCAGTGCCTTTCTCGGAGCGGGTGTCTAATCCAGCGGTTTCCAGCTGTTGATCTCATCATAAACCTGCAGCAGCAGGTAGTGGCTCTCCTCCATCCGATCCGATGGTTGCTTTGGTGCTGCCCCGCTGCGCCGGGCAGGGACGTCGCTGACCGCAGCTGCGCGCAGGCCTGCCCCCGTCCCTCGCAGCCGGGTTGTGGTTTCGGCTCGGCTCTGCCGGGGGCGTGCGACGCTGCAGGGTTGTTTCTGCAAGAGCTGCAGATGCAAAGGGGCCTTTGCCAAACTCCCTTGGTGCTGCCGCCTCGTTCGGTCTGCGTTTCCCGGCGCTGGTGGAGCGGGGCGCGATGAGGTGCTGCTGTGCGGGCTTCCCCAGGCTCACATCTGGCAGCACCGTAATCAGTTTCTCTAAAGACGCTCTCGTAAGGACGTCGGTGGAAGGTCTGTGCCGAGGTCCTCGCTGGGTCACGAGGTGCGTTCAGACGGCATCTCAGAGGTCTGGACAAGCTGCTGGGAAGGGAATTCCCGAGGCCTCTGCTCCAGCCTCCTGCAGGGCTCCGGCCAGCAGAAGAGCAGGCTGGCCCCGGCTTTGGCTGGCCGTGCCGTCAACACTCCAAGGCCGGAGACTCCCCCGGAGCTGGGACCAGTGTTCCCAGCGCAGCTCCCCAGCCGGGAGAGGTGAGGATGTCAGTGTCCCGGGATGTCTGTCCCTGCCCCGCCGGCCGCGCTCCTCAGCGCACCCAGGACGTGGGTTGCTGTGTTGGTGACGTGGCCGGGTTCAGCGTGGCGCCCGCCACATCCCGAGCTGCTGCTTCAGCCTCTCTCTGGAGAGGGTGGGAGCCCCTCAGGGCCTGGTACCTTGTTGCTGTGAGTCTGTCAGTACCTTGCTCCTTGCTCCCGGGGTACCCGGGCCAGGAAGCAGCTGGAAAACACTGGGGTAACCTCGCTCGGTCTCCCCTGAAGGTCGTTCTCTCGGTGACCCGGGTCTGAGCGTCGTGTCGCCTTCCTGCCCCGTGTGTGTAGCGCATCGGTTTGGCTTTTTCCTGTAGCAGCTTTTAATTTGCATCCTGAGCGCACGGAGCCCGCGTGTCGCTGCGGGTGTAACTGGTTTCTGAGTCCAGTGGGGGCTGGGCTTGGACGTCCTGATGCGCGTTTTGGCCACGGTAGATTTTGGAGTGTGATCCTTGGTCGCCGCTGGCTGTTGCAGTTCATCGTGGAGAGCTGCACGCGGATGCGAGGGCTCCCGTTAGGGTTCTCTGTGGGTCTGTTTTCTGGGAGTATTTCCCTTGCGGCTCATTTATCTGGGGATCTGTGTAGCTGCTCAAACTTCCTTAGGTCTCGGTCTAAGTCTGCTCGTGTTCAGGGCTTTCACGGTGCTGCTCCTGCACCCCGCGGCTGAGCTTGCTGCGTTTTCGGCGTGCCCGATTGGCGGCGCTGGGTTCTTGAGCCGCCCAGTCTCTCCTGGCACGTGGATGTTGGAAAGGCTTGGAGAGACCCTTCCGCAGCGTCTGATTTCGCAGGGCGGCTTCTCGCTGCGGCGTTCCCGGCCGGCGTGTGCGCCGACTCCCCGCGGCGGCCCCACCGAACGGCTGCTCCCGGGGAGAGGGGCGGTGGAAGGGATCGTGGGGCGGCCCCTGCGTCGGTGGGAGCACGGCTGGGGCCGAAACCAGCCTCTCAGACGCGTTCCTGCCTCAGGTCTTACAGGTCGACGGACGGACGGACGACCCCCCAGCTGGGGAACTCCTCGACTCCCCAGCCGGCATCCCCTGACGTGGGCAACTGCCACTCCCACTCGGAGCTGTCCCACACCCACTCCCCGCGCAGCCCCATCAGCCCCGAACTGCTCTCTGCCCCCCTCACCCCCCTCTCCCGTGACTCCGTGCGGCATCTGTCCAGCGAGGACACGCGCTGCTCCACGCCCGAGGCCGGCCTGGACGAGCAGGTGGGTGCCGGCTCCGCGTCCGCCCGTCGGCTCTAGTTTTGCTCCGGAGGCTGGTGGGGAGAGGCGAGGGGCTGCAGCCGCCGCCGCGGGCCGGGGAGACGCGCGGCTCAGACTGGGCTGGTTTATCCCCCTCGCCGCGGGGAACCCGCTTGGAAACCTCCGCGTGGGAAGCTCCGTCCCGAGGCAGCGCGTGGGGCCTCGGCAGCAGCCGGAGGCTCTTCCGGCGGCGGGTTGAGCTGGGAGGCTGCCGCGTCCTCGCCACGTGCAGCGACGCTTGTGGCGGGGGCCCTGTTAGCGAGGGGCTGGGTCCGGAGCCGCGGGCGCGGGGTCTCTTTCCCGGGGGCTTTTCCCATAACCTGCCGTCTCTTCCCTTCAGACTGTGCAGCCCTGGGAGCGCCGCACCTTCCCGCTCTCCTACGACCCCAGGACGGAGTGCGAGGACCAACCCGACCCCCAGGACCGGTCGTCGCGCTGCACCCGGCGCACGTCGGGCAGCAAATCCTCCCGGGAGCCCGACGGCACTTGCGCTCTGCCCAGCCTGGCCGGCCTCAAGAGCCGACCCCCCCCGGCGACCCCCCCGGCCCCCTCCTCCTCCGCAGTTCAGCGGCCGGCGCACAGATAGAGACCTGCGGGAGGCCGTGAGCAAAACCGACACAGAACTAACTCTTGGCATTAAAGCTTCCAAAATCTGCGTTTGATATTCAAACATCCTGCCGGGAATTTTCACAGTTTTTAGTGAATTTAAGGAGTTTAGAAACTGTTTTTTGTTTTCTTTTTTTTTTTTTGTTTTGTTTTGGGGTTTTGTTTTGTTTTTTTTTTTCCTTCTCCATGTTTCCTGTCACACGATCGGGAGCCCCCAGATTCCTCCCAGCGGAGTGAAGCCTCGGGAGGGGGGAGCAGCCCACCAGACCCCCCTCCCCCTTCCTCCCCTCCCTCCGTAGGTGTATAAAACTAGAGCACAGGGTTTAGCTGACTTAGCAGACTTCGGGGATAGTTTTTCTCCAGCGAAAGGGTGTCCTTTTCTCCCTTAACCCCCTCCCCCCGCCCCCTCCCCGAAGGGTTTTAGTGGAGTGAAGTTAGTGGTGAGAGGTGACGTCTCGGGGTCGCAGCCTTCAGCGGCGTCTGGCTGTCCGCGCGCGCAGCGCCCGCCGGCGTTCCTCCTCCCTGGGTTGCAGTTCCAGGATCCCGAGGGGTGATGCTGCGCCCCCCCCGCACCCCTCCCCAGTCTCCCCGGGGCCACCCGCCGCCTCCTTCCTTCTCTTCTGCCCTGGGGGCGGCCGATGGCCGGGGCCAAGGTCCGGCCGCCCCGTCCGGCGGGGGAAAAGGAAGGACCCTTCGCACAGCTCCGGGGGGGGAGCAGGATTCGGGAGCAGCCAGGGGGAGCGGGATTCGGGAGCACCGCGTTCACGCCTCGTGTCTCTCCTGGGTGGAGGCGGGGAGTCCCCAGCCCACGCCTCAGGGACACCCCGTGGCTGGTGGCCAAGGCCAGCGGCAGCTTTGGGCTGGGAGATGCTGGTCCGCGACCGACGCTCGAGCTCGGTCCCCCCCGTAGGGCTGGAAGTTGGGGGTGAGGGCGACTGCAGCACCCGGGAGCAGCGGGTGGCGGAGGGGGTGTCCCGCGCCTGGAGCGGGACGCGGCGGGGCCAGGGTGCCACCCCGAGGCGCCGGGGTGGCCCCGTTGGGGGGGGGTGTTGGTCTCAGGGGGAAATAGGAGAGGGAAGGAGGGTGGGCGGGGGGCTCCCACCGCGCTGAGGTGCCGGGGGAGCGGATCGGGGTCTCTCACCGCTGCTTCGCTCCACTCCCCCCGGCCCAGGAGGGGGGGTCGGTCCCGTTTGCGTTCCCAGGTGCCACGTGCCGCCCCGACAGGGATTTTCACTGAAACCGAGTTCGCTGTCGGCCCTCCCCCCGCCGCCCCGGCCCCTCCGCACCCGCAGCGACTCCCGGATCCCGCACACCGTTCCCACCCGTAACGCTTTCGGATCCCGACGGTGCGGCCGTTGGTCGCTGTCGCGTCGCCCGCCTCGTGCCTGTCGTGCGTATAATCACATCGCCCAAAAAAAAGGAAAAAAAAAAAAAAAAGGAGAAAAAAAAAAATCCCGAGGACGTTTTTCTTTTCTTTGACTTTATTTCCCCGTTTCGGAACCGCGCCGCTCCGCGCTCGGGGTGTTCCGTTTCCAGCGGCATCTTGGCGGGTTCGGTTCTGGTCTGGTCCGGAAGGGTTTTGTCATCGTTTCTTTAAAATCCACCCACCGACGCTCCCCCGTCCCTCTGCGTAAGTGCTTTTCTATTTATAAGGTTGAAGATTCTGAATTAACCCTTTTAGCGTTATAAAAACCACAAAAAAAAAAACCCAACAAAAAAAAAAACCAACCCACCACCCCCCGGCCCCACCGCCCCGTATTTTGTAAATATTTTCTTTTCCTGCTTTGAGCTGTGTAATGTCCTTGTTATATAGAAACGCTTTTCTTCCGAGAAGCTGATCTTTGTTAATGTCTCGATTCTGTTGGCGAAGCACAAATGTGCTTATAAAAAAAAAAAAAAGGAGAAAAGATTAAAAAAAAAAACCATTAAAACGGAACCTTCGGCGCAAAGTGTCTCTGTGCGGGGGGGGGGAGGGGGCCCTTCCCCGCGCTCGGCCCAGCCCGGCCCGGGTCAGCCGCTTCCCTCCCGCCCGTGGCCGCGCTTCTCCCGGCGTGTCCTTGTTTTCCCGGCAGGTCTCGTCAGGGAGTGGGAAGATCGTCCTGTGGGATGTCGGGATTGGGCTGTGCACGGGGCCGGGCGCACAGGGCCGGGTGCCCAGTGTCGGGTGCACGGGGCCAGGTGCTGGAGCCAGGTACTGGAGCTGGGTGCACGGAGCCGGCTGCACCAAGCTGGGTGCTGGAGCTGGGTGCACGGAGCCGGGTGCCAGAGCCGGGTGCCCGGAGCTGGCTGCACCAAGCCGGGTGCTGGAGCTGGGTGCACGGGGCCAGGTGGTGGAGCTGGGTGCACAGGGCCAGGTGCTGGAGCCGGGTGCTGGAGCCGGGTGCCCAGTGTCAGGTGCACGGGGCCAGGTGATGGACCCAGGTGATGGAGCTGGGTGCACGGGGCCGGGTGATGGAGCCGGGTGCACGGGAGCTGGGTGCTGGAGCTGGGTGCCCAGTGTCAGGTGCTGGAGCCAGGCCAGGACTCGCTGCTCCCCTGGCAGAGCTCAAACCGTGCCCGCCCGGGGCTTCAGTTCACACCTCCGGGGTGACGGGTCGCTGCGGACCCTCTGTGCTCCTGGCTGGGGGGGGGGGTGTTGGCAGGGGGCCGGGGGGGGTGGGAGGTGACTTCCTTGGGTGCCCCCGCGTTCCCAAGGCAGGAAATCCCAGTTCCCCGAGTGGGTGGGAAACGGGAAGGGGCTGGGTGGTCAGAGGAGGAGGCGGCAGCAGCCTGGGCATCGCCGCGCTCGTTCGAAGTGATTAACGGGGCAGGAAAAGTCCCGCCTGCAGAGCCAGCGGTGGGGGCTGCCCCACGGTGGGGGCTGCCCCACGCCGGGAGCTCCAGCCGAGTCCTGGGGGCGGTCGTCGGCTCCGGTGCTGCCGCTTTGTGGCCGGGAACTGGGGGGTCGCGGGAACTGGGGGCTGGGGGCTGCGGCGGGGCTGGAGCTGGGGCACCAGGTGTCGTGGGAAGGAGCCTGGGAACAGCCCGGTGCTGACCGGTGCCGCGGGGCAGAGCCGCGGCCGAGGCGTCCCGGCCACGGGCCCGCGGGGAGCCACGCGCACGCTTGGGTCTCCCGCCCGCGCTGCCGCCGGGCAGGGCCCCCCGCACCCCGCTTCCCCGCAGGGAGGAGCGCGGCAAAGGGAGCGAGGGAAACCAGCCCCTGCCCCGGCACCGCGCCCCGGAGCGGGTCTCACGGGAATTCCGGCCGCTCCCGCGGGAATTCCGGCGCGCTGGTGCGGCTGCCAGGGGTTGGCGATCCCGGCGGGGAGACAAGGGCAGCCAAAGCCCAGCCCTGAGCCCGTGGGCCGGAGAAACCCCCCCCGTGTGCCTGCCCCCGGCCCCCCAGCCCCCTCCCCAGGCAAGAGAAGCGGCGTGTACGTGGGAAGGGCTTTATTTCCAAATCACTTGGCGGGAACAGCGTGACCCGGGGGCGGGAACGCACGATACACGACGGACACCCACGGACAGAAGCTAAGCTAGAATGATACACTGCGATCCAACCTCCCCCCGGCGCACCGCCGGGAAGTTTCACTTCACAACCACGGGTTTGGGTGCAGAAACACATATTTTCTTGACTCGGTGCCGGTTTTACCCCTTTTCAGACCAAGATGTGCGTGGAGTAAAGGAAGAGCCCGTCCGGCTGCGCCGGGGAACCCTCGGGCCTGGGTCTGAGCGCGGGGATGGGGGGATGGGGCTCGGGCTGCTGGGACAGCGGGAGAGGCGGCGGGTGGACAGGGCTGCCCGGGACCCCGCGGCGGGATGGGGGGTGGGTGCTGGCCCAGGGCACCCGCAGCGGGAAGGGGCTGCCCGGCGGAGCTCGCGGGGGGCCGGCGTCCCTCAGGCGCCGCAGCGGGGCCGGGGATGGGATGGACACGCTCGGTTCGGTGCCGTCCCGCGGACCCCCGGGGTTGGGGGGTGACGCGGTCAGCGGGGCTCCCGCCCGCGGTCTGACGGGACGAGCACCGCGGCGGCCCCCACACCGACGGAGCCAGCGGCACGGAGCGAGGGACGCGCTGCCGTGGGATTGCGCTTGGCCCGTTCGCGTTGGTGCCGCAGCGGCCTCTCCCCAGCACTAAAGCAGCTCCTGGGGCTGCAGAGACAGGGGTGGCCCCCCCAAACTGCCACCCCCCGCCTGCAGCGGCCCAACGCCCCCCGAGACCCCAGGTGGGACCCGCACGGGGCCTGTGAGGCGTGGGGGTGTCCCATCCCAGGAGGAACCGCTGCTCTGCCCCAGCCTCCATCCCAAAGGTGACCCCCGCGGCCCAGCGTGGGCCCCTTCCCGGGAAAGCGCGGCTTTCCCTGCGGCACAGCCTGGGGGTGCACAGCCTGCGGCCCCGCGGGGCACCCCCCGCCCTCCCCGCGGGAGGACGCACCGTGAGCTGCACCGCTGGCACCTCGGCCTCTCGGGTCGGAAAGGGGCACGGGGGGGCACAGCCAGGGGTGGGCACAGCCCCGGCCCCCCCGTCATGCTCCCTGCTCAGCGCTTTTCCCGGGCCGTGTTGGGCGGAGGAGACCCCGAGAGCTCGGGGGGGGGTCACTGCTGACCCCTGCGCTCAGGACGGGACCCCAGGGGAGCTGCCCCCACGCACAGGCCCAGACCGCCCCGTGCCGGCCCCTCGCGTCCCCCCGGGCGCAGCAGAGCCACGCGTCGCCATCGCTGAGCCGACCTCGCAGGGGGCGGAACGATGACCCCCCCAAACGCGTTACCGGCTGCGCCCAGACCCAGGGGAGCCCCTCGGGCAGCGTTCCCGGGCCCTGGGGAAGCACGCGGAGCCCGACGCAGCCCCCCGGGAGCAGGGCAGCGGCTCTGGGCCCTCGCCAGGTGTGGGCGAAGCTCCCCAGGCCCCCCCGGCCCCCCCGGCCCTCGTGGCTGGGGCAGGGCCGGCGCGGGCAGCTCAAGGCTACGTACAGCGGTTCGTTTAAACACATGCTCGTTTATGAAAACAACCACCCTGGCACGGTCCAAGCATATACAGACAAAGCTACTCTACGACACGAGGGGCTGCCAAAGGAACGGGGAGAAGCCTCTACTCATCCACTCAGCGCTTCCAGCACAGCCACGGACTGGGGGACGGCCATCCGGGGCCCCCTCCGCACCGGGACCCCCCCCGGCCTCGCCCGCGCTCCAGCTGCCGGAGCTGGGAGCGGGTTTGGGGGTACCTGGCAGTTACCTTCAGACACGTCTCGGCTTTCGGAGTGAAAACAGAAGGTTCCTCCCAAAGCAGCGGGTGAATTGGATGGGGAGGGGGAGGGCACCTCCCCCCAGCCCCTGGCTGCAGCCACCGCCGCAACCGGGGTGTGGGGAGACCACGACCCCCCTCCCAAGGACCTCCCGCTGCCCGGAGCTGCGGGGCGGGGTGCTGGGGTCGGCGCCTGCCCCCCTCCGTCCCCCTCCCCGGGGCGGCGAGGGTCCCGGGACAGGGAGGGGGGGCCGGGCAGGGGCTGTGCGCTCCGAGGAGCAGGGGGAGAGGAGGTTTTGTACCTCGTAGTGTCACTGATTTTGAAGTCCTGGAGCTGGAGCTGAATGAACAGTAAAAGCAGGTTAACTCATTAACCGGGGGGGAGGGGGAAGCAGCTGTAAAAGGAACAGAGGAAAAAGGCCAGATTATTATTATTATTTTTTGTTTCTTTCCTTTTCTTTTTTTTTTTTTTTTCCCTTGTCTTCTCGCAGCGTCGCCCGCCGCGCCCCGATCACAAGCCCTGCTTGGCCAGCGAAGCAGACACTTCGTCGGCTAGCGTGGCGAGCTGGGGGGAGTCCACCATATTGATGCTGCCGGTGGAGGAGACGTTGCTAAGGCGGCGCGGGGAGGCATCTCCGGAGATGGTGGGGGACTTGTAGACGATTTCGGCGCCGTGGTCGGTCTTGGCTTTGGCGTTCTCGCGGAAAGTCAGCTTGTGGGTCTCAATCTGCAACGAGAGGAGAGGGCGGTGAGCGGGAGGAGGCCGCCCGCCCGCCGGGGGGGCCGGTTTTACCTGCCAAGCGGCCGCTCGGTCACCGCCGTTGTGCAGCTGGAGGGAAGCTCAGACCACGGGCCTGGTGCCCCCGGTGCCCCCAGTCCCCTTCCGGTGGCACACACAGCAGCCGCGCACAGCCGCAGGGGATGGCGGGACCGGAGCATCCCGGGACGCTGCCAAACCCTTCCCAAGCGCCCAGGCCCGGTGTGGCAGCAGGTCCCCCGGGCTGCTCCCGCTCCCCCGGCAGAGATTCACGGCGGGGGTGGGACCCCCATAAACTGCCCCTCGACCCACGGCACGAAACCTGCTCCCAGCCCCAAAGCCCTCTCTCCCGGCGAGCGCGGGGGCCGGGAGGAGCAGTGCGTTGGGTTTGCTACTTACTGGTGCCCTCCCCAGCCGAGTGCAGGGCTGGGAGCTGGCTCTCCGGGGGGGTGGGCGGCTCCAGCACCAGGGCCTGGAGCCCAGCGGGGTCTGGGCTCGGGGTCCGAGCAGCCTGGGGATGGCTCTTGTCTTCCTTGCCTTTCTCTCTCTGGGTGAAGAAACCCGCCCAGGGCGGTGGGGGGGGGGCAAAAAACGCATCAGCAACAAACCCCAAGATCCAATGAATGTCAACCAGCAGGAAAAAGGCAAAAAATCAAGAAAAGAAATGGAAAATCGTGGAGAAAACAGGGCGTTCACTGAGCCGAAGGAAGAACAGCAGCTGCCTTTGGAGCCGGGAGGAAAGCTTTCCAGGAGCAGATGCTGCCGGCACCGGGACTCGGGCCGAGCACAGAGCACAGAGCCCCCCCGCTCCCCACGGCGCCGGAGCGGCTCATCCCAGCGCTCAGCCCGTGGACCGCGTGTCCGACCCTGGATCTTCCGCGCCGTAGAGCTCGGAGGGGACTGGGGACGGGGCACAGCCGCTCGACACAGAGGGCAGACGGGGCTCAACCGTGTCCCCGCCCCGGGAACGGAGTGTCCCACCTCGGAGCGGCACCGGGGATGGCCCAGTGCCACCAGGAGAGAGGGGCAGTCGGCGGCAGCGCCTGCGCCGCCGTGGCACCGGCAGCCTCCGCCGGGCCTGGGGTCAGGCAGGGCACGGGCACAGGAACACCCCTGCGAGGGGCAAGTTCTTCCAGCTGTGGCCCAGGGAACGCGGCAGGACGAGACGGGACCGTCGCCGTGCTGCCGGGACGGGGAGGACGGGCGCAGCGAAGCACGGGGCAGTCTGCTGCGTAGCGGCGGCGAGAGAAGGGTAAGGAAGGCAAGCGATCCGGCGCTGCTGGGGGACGGAGAGCCGGGAGGTGCGCAGCGGAAACGGGGATGAGAACAAAGGGCCGAAGGACAGGAGACGACACAGAGCTTCCCCCCCCGTGCCACTGAGGAACAACAGCGTGTGAAAACCGAGATACAAACCCTCGTCCCTGGAGACACTCGACCGCGTGCGTCACCGGGCGGGGGGGCTCGACCGTGCTGACCCGGCCCCCCGGCCCGCAAGGGGCTGGGCTGCCCTCGCAGCAAGGCTGGGGGGTGTTTTAGCAGCCGAGACCTGCTGTGGTTCACCCTCAAAGCCTCCGGCGGGAGCAGCTCCCCCCACCTGCAGTCCCCCAGGCGCACCCCCCGCCCTCGGTCATCTCACCGGGGGCCTGAAGAGCCACCCCCTTTCTTCTGGAGGGACGGCTGCTGCCCGGTCACCTCTTCTAAGGACAGCTGCGCCTCGGGTGCTCGGCGTGCGCTGGGCTGCCGGCCCCGGGCCACGGCGCTGGGCGTGACTGGCCAAAGGGATTGCGGGTGGTGGCACCCCGTAACGCAAAGGTCCTGCACCAACTTCCGAGAGCAGCAGGAAAGCACAGCAGGGACATCCCTCCGCTCCCGCTCGCTCAGGCAGCCTTGGGCCAGGAGAGGGACAGGGAGCGCCGCCCTCGCAGCACCGCACGGCTCTGCTGCGGTGAATGTCCCCCGCGACGGCCAACGCGGCGCAGGAGCCCTCGGATGTGCCAGCCTGCGGCTAGCCGCGGGCAGCAGGGCGAGCTGGCTGGCTGGGCAGTGCCCGGGCCCGGGGCTGGGAGCTCACTGTCCTGCGAGGGACGGACAGAACGTGGGCAGCACGTGGGCAGCACGTGGGCAGCACGTGGTCCAGGGGAGGCTGCGAGGGGGGTCCAAGGGCTGGAGCCCCTCTGCCATGGGGACAGGCTGGGGGAGTTGGGGGGTTCAGCCTGGAGAAGGGAAGGCTCCGGGGAGACCTTAGAGCCCCTTCCAGTGCCTGGGGGGCTACAGGAAAACTGGGGAGGACTTTTCCCAAGGGCAGGGAGTGACAGGACAAGGGGTGATGGGTTTAAACAGAAAGAGAGAGATGGAGATGGGCCATCAGGAAGGAATTCTTCCTGCAGAGGGTGGGGGGCACTGGGACAGGTTGCCCAGAGAAGCTGTGGGTGCCCCATCCCTGGCAGTGTCCAAGGCCAGGCTGGATGAGGCTGGGAGCAACCTGGTCAGGTGGAGGGTGTCCCTGCCCATGGCAGGGGGTGGGGCTGGGGGGGGCTTTAAGGCCCCTTCCCACCCAAACCACTTTATGATCCCACGACCGTTTTGGGCACGGGAAGGAGCGCTGCCGGGGAGCAGAGTGGAGAGGCCGTGGGGTCTGAAGATGAGCTGGGTGAGCACGACCTGCCCCGAGCCCAGACTCTGCTCGCTCCCTGCTCACATGCCTGCTCGGAGGGCAGCCAGACCTGCGGCGGAACAACACGCCTGTTCCCCCCGCAGTGCCCCTTTACCTTTTTATTTCCTCCTCCGGGGACGTGGCTGATGTTATCTAGGGACCCGATTTTCGATTGCACCTTATCTTTGAAGTCCAGTTTCTCAGATTTCACCTCCACCTGGCCACCGCCTGGAAGAGAAGAGCGGGAGCTGGGTTAGCTGAGGTCGGAGCTGCCGCTCTGAGGCTGAGGAGAGCGTGAGGACCAGGAAAACGGCAGCAAGGGGGACCCCAGGGTGACCTGGGAAAGCCAGGGGCCAGGGCAAACGGGAACCAGGGTAAAGCGGCTCTCCGAAGGATGCCACGGAGAGCTGACAGACATCCCGGCGTGTTACAGAACCGAGGGCAGCGAGCTAAGCTCGCTCCCCCCAAGACCAGCAGCCCCCCCCGTTTATTCCTACGTACGTCCCACTTCCAGCGACACGTTGGCACAGAACGGGGTGTCCATGGATCACACAAGGTCCCTCCCCTTCTAGCGAGCGGCCAGGCAGGCCGGAGAGGGTCTGGCAGTGACGGAGCTGGGAACAGCCCCCCAGGGCTCCCTCCGATGCTTCGGTCACTGTTCCACGTGCCTCCCCTCGCTCCCTGCGCTCCCCCAGCCCCCCCCCAAGCTCCCATGGACCGACACGCGGTGCTGCGGGGCCAGAGGGTACCTGGTTTGTGATGGATGTTGCCCAGGGAACCACATTTGGATGTCACATGGCTCAGGTCGACCGGCTTGTAAACGATTTGAACCTGTCCGTGCGAGAAAGGAGAAGGCGATGAGCTTATTGCCAGCGCGGGCGGCCTGGGGAGGGGGAGGCACAACACACCCCAGCACCTCATCTGGATTCAAGGGAAAGGACAGCTTGAACCCCGGAAAGATTAATAATAGCGGCAGAAACCGTCATCGGAAACGGGAGATCATTAATGCCCGTGTGCAGGAGCCTCTCTTAACATGTCAGCATGCACAAGATCACCGCTCCACAGAGAGGGGGGTAGAGGCAATTTTAAAGTGCTTAAGTGAGAGAGAAAGTGGAGTGGTAATTAACTGAGATTTGCATACACATCATCCGAAAAGAGGAGATATACCAGAGAGAAAACGTAAAAAATAAATACCTTTTCTGGTGTAAAACATAAAGCTTATGTCCACAAAAACTGAAAGAACAGAAATGATCAATGTGCACAGAACTTTTAAAAGAGTGACCAAAATATGCATTTCTGAAAAATGGGTAACGGAAATAAGGGTTAAAAGAGAGCAAAGCCAGGTGCGAACGTCTGGCCGGAGACCACCTAACACAGGCCACAGTGGCAGTTGCCACGTACCGACCCAGCAGCACTTGGCGACGTTCTGCTCTGGGGCTGAGCTGTCCTCGGCACACGGGCTCCAGCGATTCCGCCCGAGCCGCCCCGTCCAGAGGCGGCGTGCGCACGGGCAACGGGTGACACGGGACGCACACGGAGGGGACGGTTAACGGGGGGCTGCTTAGTGGGTACGTTAGCGGTTAGACGCCACACTGGAGAACACCAACGGCCGGGGAGGGCTGGGACCACAGCGCACACACACCAGCTACACCAGGAGCAGGACAACGGGGTGAGAAAGCATCCCCACCCCCACCCCGAAGTTACCTTGGACCCTGGTTTTGGGCTCACACCTGGGTGTGAATCAGCTTTTGCTGTGGTTAGTGGGGCTGAGCAGGAGGCAGGGGGTCGTCGACACCTCAGGGTTGGATCCTACTCGCTGGGAAGCGTCCGGCTCTCAGTAACAGCCCGGATTTGAAGGGGAGCGTGCGCCGCTCGCCGTGTGTCCAAGCCCCACGGCGGGCGTGCTGCTCTCACAAACCTCGGGAAGGGTGTGCCAGCACCCAAGGGACCTTTGCAGAGGAGCTGACCCTCCCAGGCAGCCTCCAGACCAAGGTGGTGGGAAGCCAGCCCAGGATTCCCTGTAGCCACGGCTTCTGCATCAGCCCCAGCGCCCTGTGCTGACCCAAACGCCGCGGGGGGAAGGCGCATCCTTCAGTTCCCACGTCAGCCCCATCTCCCCAGAGCCTGGTGTTGGACTGTGCACAGCACGGAGAAATGCTCCCTGCTCCGTCATGCAGGCAGGAAAAGTTGGGGACACACACACAGAGGATCGGTTCCACCACCCCACCGGCACCGGGCCCCGGGCCTGCCTCGCCCCCGACGCTCACGCACAGCAAACAGCACGTTTGACAGAGAGAGGAGACAGAGAGGGGGGAGGAGAGCAACCCCAGGGTGTGGGAGCACACGGCAGACACAGACGTGAAGACAGGTTTGGGGGAAGACCACACGCTTAGTGCACTGGGCCGGAGCTGGATTCAGGCGGAGGGCACGCACCTTTCTAACCCCGTGGCCCAGAGGGCCTGTGAGCAGTGGGGGCACCACGGGGACCTGGGGCTGCAACACCTCCCATCCCCAGAGCAAGCAGTCAGCGACTCGAACACCCTGCTCCCTTTCCCACAGCCAGGACCCCATCCCGCTGGGGAGCAGAGAAGGGTCCTCCCTCCTTAGCAAGAAAGGAGAAGGGACACAGTTGCTCGCCTGGGAAACCAGTGCCAGAGACCTGGGGATCCACCTCTCGGCATCAGCGACACCGAGCTCAACGTCTGCCCCACGCATCAACTTGTCAGAGCATCCACTGGCTTAAGAAAAGAGCTACAAGGCGGCACCCAGAGCTAAGCTGCTGCTTTCCGTGTCAACACAGCCAGGCAGCGGTCACACGCTTCCCACCGCTGGCAGAGCCTGGGGATGGGACGGCAATCTCCAGCCAAAAATCCAGATAATCCTTAACCCACCGCAGCAGCGAACGCTTGCCCACGGTGTGAGCTCTGAGGGGAGAAAAGGCTGAGCTCACCACCCCGTGCTGACGCTAATTACCAGCCACAGCACAGAGGACTCATGAGGAACACTAACTGCTGGCATAACGAGCGGTCCAGCACGCACCGGGCAGTCCGGCCGGCACAGGGCCCTGGGGCGAGAAAGCAGGACGAGCACGGAACCTGCTTCCCAGAGGCCTGACCGCCGCAAAGCGGCTCCTCTGGCTCGTTAGAACAAAGGCAGGATGACATCAAATTTAGGACGGAGGTTGCAAACCCAGCGATGTCGCAGCGCGTGCGTGCCAAGCCCTCTGCAGCGCCGTTTCTCCGGCAGGGCGTCCACAGAGAGCAAAACCAGCACGGAGAAAATCTGACGCCGGAGAGCTGCCTCCGACGGCCCTGGGACACACTGTCTGGGGGCTCAGTGATGCTCCTTCTGTGGTCCATCAACTTTCCTGGACCCAAACTCTGTCTCCAGGGGGAGACCCAGTTTCTCCAGGTTTCTGGCACAGTCAGTGAAAGCTGCGGCCGGCTGTTCGGCTGGGAGCGGCTGGAAATGCCGGCGTTCAAATCGATTAACTCCACGGTGCCCTCGGCTCAGGCTCCGTGGGCGCTGCCTGACACGCACCGGACACGTCAGCCAGGAGCAGCTTAAGATCTGCCGGGATCGTACCTGCCTGGTGGGAACGGGCAGGAACGGGCGCTTCCACGTCCTGCGCAGAGCCGCATGCAATTTAGCGGCACGCGACGCCGGGAGGACTGCGTTCGTTTATAAATCCACCCGTCTACTGCACCAGCGGCCACGTCACTGTCTGCCAGGGGCCCTCTCCTGCAGACAGTGAGGCATGAAGCCTTCCAGGTAGCGTAACACCTTGGAGTTAGGGGGATGTTTTGTTACAGACGTGGTTTCTAGGCGGGTCAGTTAGTTCTGTCCATGTCAGGCATGTACAGGACTCGTTAGGGTTCATCTAGCCACGTCTTGTGGGTTAAAGGGTTAGATGACAGCACGTCACCGATGGCTATCTGAGGCAGGGTGGCTGCAGATAGCATCGGCGGTTCAGCGTATACAACATGCCACTAACGATGAGGATTATCACAGCGCATTCAACGTGTGAAGGTACTCACACTGCCTCCTCCCGGGATGTGTTTGATATTATCCTTTGAGCCACACCTGGATTGAACGCTGCTAAAGTCCAACTTCTTATTAACAATCTGCACCTTTGGTAGCCAGAAAAGAGTCATTGCACGTCACCAATAGCTATCTGACGGCAGGGTCGCTGCAGATAGCATCGGCGGTTCAGCGTATACAACATGCCACTTATAATAAGAACTATTATAGTGCATTGAAAGTGTGAAGGTACTCACACTGCCTCCTCCCGGGATGTGTTTGATATTATCCTTTGAGCCACACTTGGATTGAACGCTGCTAAAGTCCAGCTTCTTATTAATAATCTGCACCTTTGGTAGCCAGAAAAGAGCGTGAGAAACAACATGACCATCTGCAGCTTGACCGTGCGTTACATCACTCAACCCAGGAACCTGCCTGCCAGGGCCAAGAGCGAAGGAGAATCCCTGGATGCTGCACAGGTTTGGCGGGAAACTGGAGATGGAGGTGGGCAGGTTACAGCGAGGGATTGGGTACGTCTGGCTAGCACGGCCGCCCGGGTTTCCAGGCCAGAAACACGGGCACAAAACCCCAGCTCACCCCGTTTTCTCCCACCGAAGAAGACGGGGAAGCTGCTGGGAAGCAAACAGGCCAGATGGCACCCGTGGTCTGAGACTCGGCTTCTGCAGAGCCAGAGGAAGGAGGAAGGATGGAGCTGAGAGAAAAATGCCAGCACAGCCCCACCTCCCGTGCTGGGCAGCACGTCCCCTCTTCAGGACAGAGACAGGCAGCCTCGGGTCTCAGCAGCTGGAGCAAACCAGGCTGGCCAGAGCAGCGGCCGGAGCGAGGAGCCGTGCCCAGCACCGGCTGGGAGAGGACACCGAGCTCTGCGTGCGCAGGGCTCAAGCCCCTCCGCAGTGACACAAGGGAATGCTGCCAGGGATGCAGCCCCGCCTGCAGTTTCCCCAACTCCTTGGCACCGCCCGACCCCAGACTGCTCTGTCCCACGTTCCTGATGCCATCTCAGGTGGGAGAGAGGCTGGAAACGGCTCGGTGCCACAGGAGAACCACATACCATGCCAACCTCACCCGCCCAAGGCCTCTCCACCCTCTCCACACACACACAGATTTTTGGACTAATTAATGTTTCCCGTTTGGGCTTGTTTTCCCTGTTTTCTAAGGGCAGCTACGCTGGAGTGACCCCACATGTGGGAGCAGCTATTCCAGAGACGACAAAGATGAAGACAAGTCCCTGCTCCTTCCCCTGCGTGGATCGATGGGCTTTAGCACCAGCGCAGGTGAACACCAGCAGGCACACAGGCCTCAGGAGAAAGCCCGTCTGCAGCACCACGCTCACGCGGGCCAGGCAGCATCCTGCGAGAGAGCAGCACCCCAAAGCTGCACGCGCAGGCCCTGGATGACAGCGTCCACGCAGCTGGCTGAGCAGGCACCCTCGCCCCGCACTTCCCATGTCCCCGGCCTGCCACAAGAGCTCCTCACTATGCCCTGGTTCTCCAGCATGAGAAGCTCCGGGGCTGACACGTGCCTCCAGCCTCATTGTCCAAGTGTACATCAACTAATCCTGCAAATCCAGATCCAGTTCTGCTAGACCAGGCTCTGCCAGAACAGTACGCGGGGATCTACAACAACAGAAGCGCTCAGAGCTGACTGCTGGTGTGTGTGCCCCATGCAGCTGTGCTTCCCTAGGCTGGGGGGCTGAAATCTGCATGGAGAGCAGGCTCCAGCCTCATCTTCTGGCCCCCCTACCATCAAACTCGTTGGATCAGCCCCTTCTGCCCCAGCTGCAAGCGTGCTCAGAGCAGCCTCGTGTCCTACAGAATCCCCAACGGAGCATCCAGCCATTCTCCCCTGCCGAGAGCAATGAATTGTCCCACAGCCGGCTCTTCTCTTTCAGTGACAACACAAACATGTTGCCTGAGAGAGAAGAAAACCTGTAAAAACTGGATTAAAAAGAACAAGCAAGCAATTTAACCGATTTACAGTAAATGGAAGGGTTCCTTCTAAAATCCCTGAAAAGCAGCGGTTTGTGGGGGCAGCAGGAAAAACTTGGGCCTGTGCTAAGCGGGCAGGAGGGCCTCGGACACAGGCAGCTGGAAGGACACGTGCTGCTTTGCTCATGCCCAATGGCCTGGCCAGCCCTGCCCAGGCTCCAGAGCCCCCCTGGATCGCAGCCCAAGGAAATGCACTTTGTCTGGTAGGTTGAGATGGGCCATCAGGAAGGAATTCATCCCAGAGAGGGTGGGGGGCACTGGGACAGGTTGCCCAGAGAAGCTGTGGATGCCCCATCCCTGGGAGTGTCCAAGGCCAGGCTGGATGAGGCTGGGAGCAACCTGGGCTATGGAAGGTGTCCCTGCCCATGGCAGGGGGGGACTGGGTGGGCTTTAAGGTCCCCTCCAACCCAAACCACCTCATGATTCTGTGAAACCACCGGCCATGGCAAAACCCACAGGTCAGGGAATGGAAAAGCAGGCTGCTGTTTCAGTAGGTTAAGAAAAGCCATCTCAAAGCCTCCCCCCACGCCAAAGCCTAACGTTCAGAGCCACGGCGTTCCCTGGTCACACCAAAGGGCACGCACCGCGCTCGTGGAGCGAGGGCTGCAAGGCAGCGTCCCCCGGGGCAGGCGAGGACAAGCAGGGGGGCACTCTGCACTGGCCATCAGAGGAGCAGCTCTGTCATTTAATGTCCCTGTAAGAGCCACCGGGCCTCACCAGGCAGAGGAACCACGGGCTTTCACGCCTTACACGTACAGCAAGGAGGATTTTGTAAAAGCCTCGGGACACACAGCGCAAAGGAGCAGCGCAGAGGCTCGGACGGGTGCTGAGCAGCCAACCCCCCAGCTGGAGCCGTGTGCCCACACACCGCTGCTCCTGGGGCTGCGTGGATGAATTCGCTCACAGCGCTCCCTCGCCCGAGCTCTCCTCTGCTGGGCTTGCACAATTTAACACGAGACCCTGGTTCCCGAGCACCTGGAGCAGAGTTCACGCTGCTGCTCAGGAAACGGCCTCTCTGGGAGGGAGAAGGACTAGTGCAAGGGTAATAGTGCCACCGGTTCCGGCTGGGCCACACCACATCGTGCAGCAAGGCCGTGCCTGATCCCAAACACAGTCCAAAACCCTGAAACGGAGCTGGATCCAAAATCACAACGTGCTGAAAAGGTTCCGAGCCGGGGACCCTCGCGGGGAGGAGGCCAACCCGGCTGCTCGCTAACGAAGACGTGGAGGCAGCGTCGAAGGGACTGCTCCAGATCAGGCAGTACAGGACTGAGAAACACAACCCTGGTCCCGGGACTCCTCAGGCCTGCAGGCCCCCGTTCGCTCTCCCTAACCGGACACCACGAGGGAATGCCACGCCCGGCAGCCAGTCCGTATGCTGACGTGCCACCCCGCAAGCTCTCTGCAGTCTCTGCGGGGCGGCTGTGCTGCACTGAGCCAGGCGAGCGATTTTGGGACAAGCACCTGAGCCCATCACCCCAGAACACCCCGAAACAAGAGTCAGGCTGGAGACAAGCTGAAGGTGCTGTGCCTCTGGCCCCAGCAGGGCTCCTGCCGACCCAGGGAGGGCTCTCCTCTCCCAGATGCGGCACCGAGCACCCGCCGTCCCTACGGACAGGCCCCTGGAAAGCAGAGTCCACCTTTACCTTGCCACCTCCGGGCTGGTGCTTCAGGTTTTCGGTCGAGCCGATTTTGGACTTCACGTTTTTCAGATCAGGCATGGGCGCGGCTGACGGCTGGATGCGGCTCTTGGCAGAGGCGGGAGATTTCGGTGGTGTGCGAACCACTGCCACCTTCTTGGGCTCCCTGGCTGGTGGGGTGGGCAGAGAGGGAGTGCGGGAACGGCTGCCTGGAGTCCCGGGGGAGCCAGGACTGCTGTAACCGCTTCTGTCTCCAGACTTTGGCTGCTCACCTGCTGTTTGCAGACAGAGGGGGGTGAGCACGGGCTCAGATACAGGGTGCAAGACCTTCCCCACTCCCTGCCCGCCTTTAGGAGGGGATCTCCCTAGTCCCAGGGCCCATCCGCAACTCCCAGTGTGGACCAGCACAGATGGGGGGATAGATGCTCGCTCTTCTGCTTCAGTTTGGTGTGAAAACTGTGATTAAAGGCCATTTCCTCGGAAAGGAAGAATGTCTGGATCATCGGTAAAACTCCCCACCCCAGCGCGACACTGAAGACATTCAAAGAATACTTTTGTACGTGAAATTTGGAAATATTTTTACAAAATTATTTGATGTTATCACTGAGCAGCTCAGAACTGTCCCCACTCTGACAAGAAACGGAAGAAAACCCTTAAACGTCACCTTTCTCAGACTTTGCAGCTGCGGGAGGTGGTTTTTTCTGCTCCTTTCTGCCTGTTTAACGAACGAGAAAGATGCTTAAACATATTAAAGCTGGAAATTTAATTGATTTAAGGTTTTATGCAGCTCTGGTTAAGTATGAAAAATACATATATTCAGTGAAATGCACCGTTTTAACAGAAATTCACAGTGCCTGATGCTTTCTGGGGTTTTCTTCTCTGAGCATAATGGGCTAATCTCCGTTCCTGCAATCGAAGAATTGATCCTCTTGCCCCTGGTCTTTGTGAAATATTGTCAAGAGAAAAGGAATAGATGGATTAAAAAAAATGGAGCTGCCTAAATCTTCCAAATTGGAGGAAATCCCAAAGGGATAAAGCAACTGCCCTCTCCTACACACTGGCAACTAGTGAACGGAGCAGATCAAGGAGCATTCCAAAAGCTGGCTTTGGAGGAATCACCCGCAGCTCCGCACCCGCAGCCCTGTGACAAGGCTGAGCAGCTCCGAATCCCCACGCAGACCTCGGTCTGCTTAGCGCTGTGCACAACCCCGGCCTGCCCTGGGGCACGTTTCTTCACTAGCTCCCCGTAACTGCACAGAGAGCTGGGGAGCAGCACCAAAGCAGGGCCCCAGAGCCAGAGCCAGCTCAGGGAGGCAGCATCCCGCCACTCTCGCCATCACTTACCGGAGCTGGGAGGTGTTTTGGGGGCCGTGGGTGTCTTTGCCGGGATGCGCGTGGCATTGGTCGAGTTCCTCTGAGCCTGCCCAGCTGCAGACCGCGGCGTGGCCGTCTTCGTGCCACCTCTCATCTCCGGGCCCTGGGGAAGCAAGGGGGGAAAAGGCTGATGCAGGGGGGATCTGCCTAGGGATGGGCTATCACCCCGCACCGATCAGAGCCACACAGGACCCTCCTGCATCACGGCCTGACAGCCTACAGGAGCTCCCACAGGTTTCTCCAAACACAGACATCTGCAACAGGCCTGTCCGCACCCCGTGTCCCATCACGGCGCCTGCCACAACCGCTGCACAGTCACACGGGGGCTGGCAGGGGCCGTGCCGCTTCCCCAGGGCAGCGCCGAGCTCTGGCTGCGTTATTCACCGCACACTCAGGACCGGCTCAACTCCCCTGTCTGTTCTCTAAATGCCATAGAATCATAAAGTGGTTTGGGCTGGAAGGGACCTTAAAGATCATCCAGTTCCAACCCCCCAGCCACGGGCAGGAACACCCTCCACTGTCCCAGGTTGCTCCAAGCCTCACCCAGCCTGGCCTTGGACACTGCCAGGGATGGGGCACCCACAGCTTCTCTGGGCAACCTGTCCCAGTGCCCCCCACCCTCTCTGGGAAGAATTCCTTCCTGGTGGCCCATCTCAATCTCCCTCTTTCAGTTTAAACCCGTCACCCCTTGTCCTGTCACTCCCTGCCCTTGGGAAAATTGCCCCCCAGCTTCCTTGTAGCCCCCCAGACACTGGAAGGGGCTCCAAGGCTGCTTTCATCGCTCTGTTTCCCCTGTTCTGCTAAAATTTTGTACAGAAGATAAATAAACCCCTGGGCTAGAGCAGAGTCAGGAGTGCAGTGCCACTCCAACCCCAGAGAAGCCTCTCCTTTACCCCCCTGCAACAACACCTACACCACCTGTACTGCACTAAACACCCATTTGCTATTTACTGTCTGCTCCTGCAGAAAAGCCTCCCCAGATCTATCGCCTTCTGGGGCTGGTGTGTGGACAAAGGCTCGGTGACCTACTGCCCCTGCTCTCTGCCTCACCCGGCCGTATCTGTAAGACCAAACACCAAGGGGAAATGCCAAGCCACGGGTGCGTGTGCATTTCCCATCCTCTGCGCAGCACCTGGCAGACGTCACACGCATCCGCTGCCCCGAAAACACAGCGTGAAGCTGCAAAACCAGAGCTTAGAAGGACCTGGAAATGCCCTGGGGAGAGCAGGGAGCACCCCGCAGCAATGGGATGTAGCTGCAAGGCAGAGCAAGGGGCCTACGTGCTGGTGAGATGACGCGGCTCCTTCACGCACCAGAACTGGAGCCCAGTCTGGCCACGGCCGCTGGAACGGGAAGCACACCCCGTGGAGTCTCCCAGGGGTCAGTGCTGGGTCCAGCCCTATTCAATATATTCATCAATGACCTGGACGAAGGGATGGAACGGCCTCGCAGCAAGTTTGCTGCCCATACCAAACTGGGAGGAGTGGCTGCCAGGCCAGAAGGCCGTGCTGCCATCCAGCGTGGCCTGGCCAGGCTGGAGAGCTGGGCAGGGGGACATCGGATGCAGTTCAGTAAGGGCAAGTGTAAAGTGCTGCATGTGGGGAGGAACAACCCCATGTTCCAGGACAGGTTGGGGGCTGATCTGTTGGAGGGCAGCTCTGGGGAAAAGGACCTTGGAGTCCCGGTGGACAACAGGCTGACCACGAGCCAGCAGTGTGCCCTCGCGGCCAAGAAGGCCAGTGTCACCCTGGGGTGCGTTAAGAAGAGCGTGGCCAGCAGGTGGAGGGAAGTTCTCCTCCCCCTCTACTCTGCGCTGGGGAGGCCTCCCCTGGAGTGCTGTGTCCAGCTCTGGGCTCCTCAGCTCCAGAGGGACAAGGAGCTGCTGGAGAGGGCCCAGCGCAGGGACACTGCGATGGGGAAGGGCCTGGAGCCCCTTCCATGTGAGGAAAGGCTGGGAGAGCTGGGGCTGTCCAGCTGGAGAAGAGGAGGCTGAGGGGATCTGATCAATGCTGATCAATAGCTAAAGGGGGGTGTCAGGGGGAGGGGGCCAGGCTCTGCTCAGGGGTGTCCAGTGACAGGACTGGGGGCAGTGGCCATCAACTGGGAAACAGAAGGTTCAGCCTGACCATGAGGAAACCCTTCTGCCCTGTGAGGGTGACAGAGCCCTGGGACAGGCTGCCCAGAGAGGGGGGAGTCTCCTTCCCTGGAGCCTTTCCAAAGCCCCTGGACTTGTTCCTGTGGGATCTGCTCTGGGGGATCCTGCTCTGGCAGAGGGTTGGACTAGATGATCTCTAGAGCTCCCTTCCAACCCCCAACACTCTGAATCCCACCCTCCCCACTGAATGGGACACGGAGAGCCTCGCCAGCCGAGCACTGTCCACCGGAGCTGTCAGGAATGCCGGGGGGCATCCCCCAAGGCAGCCGTGCCTCTCACATCCCATGGCCTTACCTTGGCTTTCGTTCCTTGCGTTCCCGTACTGGCAGGTCGGGGTGTGACAGAAGAGACTCGTTTAGAGATGGAAGCAGGGCTGGAGGGTGTTTTCGAAGGGGTTGTGCTAGAGGAGGTGTGTCGTTGGGGGGGGATGGAGGGTCTATCGCCTGGGGGTTTGGCAGTGGAAGGTGAGGATTTCTTAAACATGGAAACAAAATAAAATTGGAACAAAAAAAAAAATCAGTATGGGAGGGAAACAAAAGGGGATCACGGACATTAAATGGGATTAGATGGTGCAATGCACAACGGGGTGCGGGACAGGCCATGGCCGGTACTGCCCTCACCCCGCAGCACGGTCCCACGGCCGGACCGACAAGTGTGGGATCCCTCAGCTCTGTTCCTCCCATGGGATGCACCAACACCCAAGCCCCTTTCTGGGGAGTGTCACCCCGTGACAGCCTGCTCTTGCCCACCAAGGGCATGTTCTATCACCCCTGTTCATTCCCAAACTCTCCACGTGCTCCACAGGCACAGCCCTACCAACACAGGCAGTGCTGGGAGCTGCAGGTCCGCTGCCCGGCCTCACCCTCGTCACCCCGTCACCCCTGTCACCTCACCTCCTGCTCCATCAGGAACAGATCACCGGTTCTTAGCCCGGCGACTGCTCGGTATCGTATCCACAACCCTGCCAAACCTCCCCAGAGGCCCGATTTCCCATTGTCTGAAAACAATTCCATTCCTCACCTCTACTTCTTCACCCAGGAAACTGTCCATCAGCTTGTCCACTGTCCCACCAGGCGCCAGCCAGGCTGAACTACACCTCCTCAAAACAGCAGCGTGACGGATACCTCTCAACTTCTGGAATTTACCCACTATTAAACCCCGTTCCTCGCCCAGAACACAGCACCTGCAAGGCCTAGATTACTGAATCTCATTTTCTCATTACATCTTGCTCTTTTTGCTGTTACGCCGCTCGTCCCCAGTTACAGCCCAAGGCAGTTTTGAATGTGCTTTTGCACCAGTTTGGCCCAGCAAAGCCAGCCGCCTGCCTTCCAGCAGGGAAACGATCTCCCTAACCACCAGCCAGCCCCAGCTGCCACAGGTTTGGTTTAGATGTGGCTCGCTTCCTCGCCCTCAAAGGTCACCGTGGATTGCACCACCCAAACCAGGGTGAGGGAAGGGAAAATGAAAACACCTCTGGAAGACGGACAGAAGAACAGAAGATAATGGCAAGGTTTCCTTGAGGCACAACCAGGAGAGCAGGAGAGGGAGTCAGGAATGTGTATGTAGTGGGCTGATGTCACCTTTGGCTTTATTTTTTAGCTTACCTTCGGTTTCTTTTCCTCAGCTTCAGCCCCCTCCTTGTCTTTGCTGTCAATACGACCTGACAAATGGAAACACACAGCGTCACGCTTCTTGGGACCGGTCAGTGGACTCTGGAGAGATGATAATGCCTGTGCTACAGCGACATGCATGCTGGACCCCTGCGCCCCTGGACACTACACGCTGTTCTTAGTCTCTCGCTCCTGGCAGAAATGCTTCCACGCTCTTTCTGGGTGACCAGATCAGCCTGTGCACAGGCAGCAGTGCTTCACCATCACTGGAACACCACACACAGGCTACAGGTTCGTATGAGACCGTTTTGCCCAGATTCGCGCTCAGCTCCAGCAGCATCTGTTCAGGGCAGAGCGCTTCAACCCGAAACACGGCCCTCCCTCTCCAAACCAGCCACTGGTTCTAACCATCATATCAACACAGACTGGGACTGAAGGATGCCCCAATCCCAGCAGCGCTGGGCTGCCCGTGGTCTCGTCTGAAGCAGTTGCTCCGTGTTAGCTTTGCAAAGCAGTCTTATTCCCGGCCCTTGGTAATTCCCATCTCTCCCGACACTGCTCCTGCCGCCCCGGCTGACAGCGCGCCTTCCATCTGGGTCAGACCCTGCAGGGTCTTAAGGGTGTAGCTGGTGTCCTACTCGATTCGTGTCGAGCTTACAGTGACTTGGACAGTATTCCCGTGTTTGGCCCGTTCGTCTACAAGCCCACCGGCTGCAGTCCTGGTAATGAGGAGATTGGAAAGAGGGAGGAAGCAGTGCTTGTACTCTGACACATAACAGAGCCCCTTTTCCCCGTCTTCTGCTAATTATTCCCTAATCTGGGAGGAAAAACTGCGGATATTCTCCCCAGGTGTTTTGGAAACTTGCCCTGGGGGTGTCAGCCCTTTCCCGGCGATGTGAACAATGTTGTTAATCCAGCACTGACCCATCCCAGCAGCCACTCCAGAGCTGCTGGATGCGCTACCCTTCCCAAACTCCATCAAACTGCAGACCGGAGCCAGGCTGGAGCTGAGCAGCCCCAACGTACCTCTGTCTTTGAAGGAAAACACCGTTACACCATTAAAGGAATTCCTCCTGGTGGATGAGAAACCTGTGGGCAACGCACCCCCAACCCTCCATCGTTCCCAGGCTCCGACGCGAGCGCCAGCAAGCCGTGCTGATGCCCCGCAGCACACGTGCGAAGCTTCCCACGGGCTTACGAGGTGGTTCACGACGAGAAACACGTTACGAGCTTTAGCTCCAAGGGAAAAAGCTCCATCAACAATTTCCTCGCAAAGCCCGCACCGCCCAGCGCACGCTCTGCGCCGCAAAGCAGAGCGGCGTTTCCAGGCCAAGGGAAGCGGCCAAGGCAGCCTTTGGGATGCGGCATGGGGTGAAAGGCAGAGCTTCCCCCAGGACAGGTCCCGCACAGCCGGAACCGAGGCCCAGCACGGCGAGACGCCGTTGGGTTTTAGCGCACGTCCCGCTGCCCCGGCTTGTCAACTCACGGCAAGATCTGCGTGTGGCCACCGCGCGGGGCCCCTAGGGACACCCCTCTGACCCCCGGGAAGGTGGAAAATGGCCCGTGGAGAAAGAAGAGGTCTGAGCTGCTCTGTGGGCAGGGATGCTCGTGCATCCACAAGCTTTACACCAAAAGAGCTTTAAACAGAAAGAGAGAGATTGAGATGGGCCATCAGGAAGGAATTCTTCCTGGAGAGGGTGGGGGGCAGTGGGACAGGTTGCCCAGAGAAGCTGTGGGTGCCCCATCCCTGGGAGTGTCCAAGGCCAGGCTGGATGAGGCTGGGAGCAACCTGGGCTAGTGGAGGGTGTCCCTGCCCATGGCAGGGGGTGGGGCTGGGGGGGCTTTAAGATCCCTTCCTACCCAAACCGTTCTATGGTTCCATGACAGCCAGGACTGAGAATGCTGCAGGAACACAGCGGCTCCGGGGTCCGAGTGCCCTCCCAGCCCGGCACACACACGCTGTTGGACCCCCCCGAGAGCCAGGTCTCCACACACAGGCTGCTCCCGCAGAACACCCCAAGTACAGCCATCACGCTGGGCTGCGCAGGGCCATGCCGTCTGGAGCTGGGATCGGAGCAGGATGCTTTCTAAGAGCAGCAGGCATGCCCTGCAGTGGGCAAAGCTCCAGCTAGCCGCAGACCCTGCCTCCAGCAGCAGTCAGCAGTGGATCCGTAAGGGAAAAGAACAAGAAACAGGACCAACGTGCGGCTTTTTCCACGGTTAGACCTGCCATCCCACTTGCCTTTTTCCTCTTCCTTCCTCCCTAGGAAAGCCAACACAAGGTTATCGGAGGGCAGTGGACACATGCAAACCAGATGGCACGTGTCTCGCTGAGCAAGCCGCAGCATGCGCCGGGTTAGCCCCACTCCAAGGGTTAGCCTCACTGCAACATGCCAGAGCAACGTCCATCCCATCTTCATCCTCTCTGGAAAGGTGCCAGGTGCCCACCCCACAGATCCAAGGAAATCAAACCACAACCAGGTGACAAAGCATGATCAGGGGACACGCCAGCACCATGCAAGGGACGCAAAACCGAAGCGTAAGGGTCTGGCAAGTACCCCAGGACATCCAGGATTAAACTAAGGAGGGAAGGAGAGGGAGGGAGAAGCAGCGGCGCTTTGTCCATCAGTTCACAGCGCAGGTCCAGGCCATGTCCCAAGCAGCGGGATTGGAGAGGTGGCAGCAAGCTGAGGTGCTGGCTCAGGCAGCCTGGCCGTGAGCAAGCCACCGGCAGCGTGAGCTCGGGGCAGGCAAACGGCACACACACCTTTTAGGAGAGGGACGCGACTGATGGCTTTATCTGAAACGTGGCCAGGAGGTTTCTTCTTGGGCGTCCGACGCCCTCCTGTATCTGGCACAGCCTCTGCCGAAGGGGCACCTTTGTCTTCCGCATGGTCTCTTAGCTCAACTGCGAGCTTGGCTGTTTCTAGCAAGGGTCCCGAGTCTTCTCCCTCCCTGGGCTCGGCTTCTTTATGGGAGGTGACTTCAGAAGGCTCTGAAGGGGCGACATCTGTATCTTCTTCACGCCCCGATGGATGTCTCCACTCCTCTTGGTCCTCTCCTGCTCTATGAGATTCAGTTTCAACAAGTGTTTCTCTTGGGATGTCCCTGAGGACATCTGCGGATTTGTCTTCCCCAAAGGCACATTCTTCAGGAGTTTCCTTGGCCGTCACGGGACACGAGGCCATTTCGGGTCCTGGCGAAACATGCTGACCCACCAGGGAGAGCAAATCCTGCTCAGAAGCCTCATCAATATCACGGTCCTCATCTCTCTCCCGGCCACTGGCATCTTCTTTTAATGGGGCTCTGGTGTGTAAAGGAGACGGCCTGTCTCTAATAGGGGCGTCATCCCTGCCACCCACTCCTGCCGAGCCCTCGGTGCGCACATCACGATCCGGCTCTCTTCCCAGCGCTGCGCCCACCCCAATGCCTCCGCGATCCCGCAACTCATCGCCGTCTTCAGAGGGTCTGGAGTCTTGGTACATATCCAGGGGTATGGGGATGGTGACCTCGATTCTGGTGGGAGCTGCTGCTGTAGCTCCCTGCTGGCTTTCTCTTTTTGTGGCATCTCCCCCACGCTCCGCAGGGCCAGGCCGTAGCTTTGGAGAGCTTGGCTCCGCTGGAGTCGAAGACGCGGGGTATGAAGCATGGGCAAACAGTTAGCACAAGCATATCAAACACGTATTTGAGACTAAGGACGTCTACCGTCCACCTAGAGGATAAAAGCAAGCCCCACACCGCTTCAGTGAACAGACAACTCACTTTAAAGAAACTCTGGTGCCCACAAAATCTGGAACAGTGACAGCCACAGCCCAGGAGAGACCAGACTGCCCCCCCGGACCTGGTCTGGGGGGTGGCTGGGGCATCCAACCACCAACGGCCGCACACCCATGCGATGAGCTGGTGGGGCAACGGAGGTTTTCAGAAGCCTAGAGCACACCCATCTCCTAACCCAACACCACCATCGAACAGTTTGCTGTCAGTGGCCACCTCTTCTTGCCTCAAGGGCCTGAACCAAGCCGGCCAGACACCCCCTCCTCCTTCCCGGGCTTAGAAACCGCGACAGTCCTCTCCTCCCTTGCAGGACACGTTCGCACAGACATGTCACACCCTCTCCGAGCTCAAACCACCTCGGCTCTGTTCTCCAGACCTCTTACTCACGAGCTCGGGGAAGAGCGCTCCCATGTCTCCTTGGACATGAGACGGACATCTCCTTTGGGGTTTCTTTGGGTGAGCGAGGATTCTGTTCTGTCGCCGATCTCACGCATGACACAGACCTTTACAGTTCCAACAATTGAGCTGCATAGTCCAGATGAGCTGGAGCTTCTCTGTTAGAAATTCATTCAACTGAAGCAAAGCTGCACTGAGCAGTGGGTAATGCACCCTGAGCACAGGTAATCGCTTTGAAGTCAACCGCCCGAGTAACAATGTGCATCTTCTGTTATGAATTTGTCCAGCCTCAAAGACTCTCTGGTCTTTTGAGCACAGACCAGGTAAACTAAGCAGCCTGGATCAGAGCACTTCAGTACGGAGATTTCGAGTGCTGCTTGGTTAGATCAACAAACGAGATTAAACCAAGAAAAAAGTCAAGACTGACTCAGGCTTTTATGGATGTTCTCCCCGTTTTAAGAGAATATAGTGGGTAAGTGACACTACCACACAAAGACCTTTGAAACTGTGGTTTAAGAGAAATTTAAACTGGCACCTACTGGCAGGTGATACGTGAAATGTAGCACCAAGACACACCTTTATATCCACAGGGATGTGCAGGGTGTCCAGGCAGTAGCCAGCACACCGTCCTGGCTCATGGCTGCAGCAAACCAACAGCCTGAGCACCAACGAGCACCAGTGCAGAGACGGGGACAGTCACTTCATCACCTGCACTCCCAGACTCCGGACCCGTCGGCGGCTCTGAGGCATGTGTGCAGCACGAGGTCGCGAGCGGGCAGAATGCCGGCCCGGTGCAACTGCGAATTGGAAGATGCTTCTCCACCCGAGAATCCAAAAGCATTTTAACACGCTGCATCTTCACTGCAAAGAGCATTTTTTCAACTCCCACAACACGGAAAGGGAAGGGAGCTACAGTGAGTAAGGAGAGAGTCCAAGACTGCGTGTGTGGGTGATCACATTTCCCTCCGAACCGAGGAGAACCAGTAACAGGAAGCAGCACGTTATTACAAACCCGCTTTCAGAGAAGTAACATTTACTGAGAACCTAGAGATGAATATACAGGTTGTATCAGATGTACCACCGTGCCTGCCTCGGCTGGACATTCCCAAGGCTGGGATGGGAGAAAACACCCTTAATGTTAAAGTCAGGGCAGCAGCGCGTAGGTTTGAGACCTGGTTTATGTCAGAAAGTGACGCAGTAATTAAACAACCCACTGATACAGCATATACCGGCTGTATCAGAGCTCCAGCCAGCTGTACATCCCCGTATCCGACCGCTGAAAGACCCCAGGGCAGTGCAGAAGGGCCTTATTGAACATGTGCTGAGCAGCAGCAGGTAGAACCAGGCTGAGCAGGGCAGGCAGAAGAGAGAACCTCACCCCCTCCGCTAACAGCCGGGATTTCTTTTTTGCAGTGGTGCCACTACTTTGAATATGGAAGAGTCCGAGAACCGCTGGACAGGCAAACAAAGGTCGTACTTTAATTGCAGGGAGCAGACTGCACGTACCGTGCTCATCTGTGTGTGGAAAGCAAAGAACCTGAATTCTGCCCTGAGCAGAGAAGGCGAAGACCTATTTACTTCTTTAAAAGACGTGGATGTCTGTAAATGCACTGACCAGCCATGAGGAGGAAAGAGCTGCCCGAGCAGCTGAAGGAATCTGTTATGTCAAAAACTGCCTTACAAAACGGGGTGCAACTGAGGTTTTCAACAGCGCACCAAATTAGAGCCGTGGCGTGTCGGCGCTAGCCAGCCCAAGACTGAACCCTCGGTCTGCCCCGCTGGGAACAGAATGTAGTCAGCACTGAGCGCTCTGGGAAAATCCCGTCCGGAAGTTTTCCATCAACTGAGCAGCCGTGAGGTTTTCCAGCTAGCCAAGAGGTCCCTGGATAATTTCTTGGCTCATTTGAGCAGACACACAATCAGTGCTCTCAAAACGCTCACTGCCCACCGTGCCTGGCTTGGTCGGACGTTCCCAAGGCTGGGATGGGAGAAAACACCCTTAACGTTAAAGTCAGGGCAGCAGCGCGTAGCTTTGAGCCGCGTTTTACGCCAGAAAGCGACGCGGTAATTAAACAATTCACTTGTTTCATGACAGGCAGGGCCCACACCTGACTGCTCCACGCCGAGCAGCTCCTCTGGGCCAACGGCACCGTCCCGGCTCAGTCTATCGCCTCTCCTCGCCTGGAGGATGCTCCGTTTTGCAACCGGACAAACAAGCGCCAGGGCGCCAGCCACCCGAGAAAGAGGCTGGGTGCAGATCCCAGAAACGAGTACGTGGGAACATTCAGAGCGTGTACGACCCTCCCCTGCGGGGAACAGGGAGAACCGCAGAGCTGCTGGTGCAGCGCAGAGCACTGGCGTTCCAGGAGGGGATTCCCAAGCCGCCAGCGACCGGCCACACGCGTGGGCAGCGATAACCGGCCCCCGTGACAGACGATTCACTAACCTTGAGCGGCATCGCCTGCAGCGTGGTCCTCCAGGTTGGGGGTGGCTCCTACACCTGCCTCTTCAGCTGGTCCCAGTTCGGAGAAAGAAGGGAAAAACACGGTCAAAACAAGGATTCCGTTTCAGTGTGCATCTGGAAAACTTATTTGCCTCCCTAGTGAGGTAAATAAGCGCTGCTAAGCAAGGCAGTATGGGAAAGGCGATCAACCCACGCTGAGGGTGGATCTAGGGAGACCCCTTCAGCCTCGCTGGACCAGGCCGGAGAAATGTGTCACCAACTGGCAGGTCAGTACAAGCTCCAGGCAGAGGTGCAGGAAACAGGCGAAGGAGCAGGGAAACTTGTGGATTTATATCCCCTCGTCTACCCCACCTAGTGTCCTCACCGGCATGTCTAACTCTTACCTGAGCCCTACCTCCTCCGTGTCTCCTCCCTAACTGTAACGAACCCTGCCGAGGCTCTGACACCAGTAAATCCGCATCTGACTCAAAGCTGACACTCCAGGAACACGGGGACATTGGAGAAGCACCATTTGCTTCACAGCCATGATGGCTTGTCTCTATCAGACTTTCTTCTATTTATCCTGTGACTACTTTCACACCAGCTTAATGGATTGTATGTCACAGTTCTACAGTCAAACCAGGCCTTTCTCTGCTTTCCCACATTTTTTTCCCAAGAGCTCGGGACACACCGCTTCTTCCCGGCTCCCTGGTACCTCAGATCTTGAACCAGACTGCGCATCCCAGCCAGCAGGCAAGCCGCTCTGCGTTTCAGCCCAGCAGCCTGGGGACTGACGCAGGACAGACACCTCGGCTGCCCGAGGGAGAGGGCTGTGGGCTCGCTGCGGTGTTCAGGCGTTGGCAGAACCCACTTGCACCCACTTTCTCCCTCAGGTCCTGCCTGACGCTTCCAGGAAAAGCCAAAGCTACGCACAAGGGACAGATACTCATGTGTCACATGCAGACCTGACTCTCCCAGGAGCTCCTGCCCTCTTGTACACACAGAGCACTGCTGCCGCTCACTCCGCCTCCGAGAGACCCACAGCCCTCCCTGAAAAACCTGTCCCGGGTGCGGTGATGCCCCACGGAGCGTTCAGGCTGAATTAGCCACTTCACTTCCTCCGCATTATCCGTAAAACGCGCTGGCAGCCACGGAAGCGCTGCGGTGGCCTGGTTTTCACCGGCCGCTTCAAAGACAACCGCACGGGCTGGGCCGAGCGAGAGCACCAGCAAGACAAGCAGCGAGGCCCCGAGGTGAGCGTCTCGCCCACAGCAAAGCGGGGCTGCTGGCAGAGCAGCGGCGATGAGCGGGATCTGCAGGGAAGCGCTCAGCCTGGAGATGGGAGGCGAAGCCACAGCAGAGACACCAGACAGAAAGATTACCAGATGAGGAGCTGAGAAGGAGAGAAGAGAAGGCTGCGAGTTTCCCACAGGATGGGGAAGGCAAGAGGACAGTTGTGAGCTAGGAATGATTTCTGCCGGCTGTGGGGAAGAGAGAAGCATCAGGAGCAGCGCATGCCTGCGAGAGGTTTTGCAGTGTTATTTTTAAGCACTAACCAGTCCAGCTCTCTGCTCTGTCTGCATCAAGAGATGAAACTGCACCTCGGTCTCCCTCACCTGTGGTTCCTTCTGGGATCTCCCCGTGCTGTTCGACACCACCCTGATCCTCGTGGTCTCCTTCCTCCACTAAAGGTGCTGTGGCATCTGAAAAACAACGCAGCTTTCACATAGCTGTGGGGTGGCAAAGCCCTGGGGCGGCCAGGATATGCCTGAAGGACTCAGAAAAGCACCTGACTCCCTCCCCTGAGCTTGTGGAGGGAGATAACCAAGCCAATATCGCAGGGACACCATGAGCTGTCCCCTCTGCCACACAAACCACACATCTCCAGCGTACTCTTTATGTAGCTGAAGGCTTTACCGTAAACTTGTCTGCAAAAGCACGGCTACAGCCAGCCACCGGTGTCTGATGTGCGTGCACGGCAACGCTGTCTGCATGGGGACATCGCTGGGCAATCTGTCTGCACGGGGACATCACTGGTCGGGAGCAGGAAAGGACAGCTCCCATCGGACACCTTCACAAAACACTGCGAGCATCACGCTCTGGGCAGCTCTGAAGCAGTTACCTGGCTCCACCTACCAGAGGGATGTCTGCTCATCATGACAGGCCCGATCCAGCTGGGAAGGGGGAAAATATCCCCTTCTGCACCAGCCAGGTTTTATGTACTGATTTCTTGAGCCAATTCACAGATGATCAGTCATCCCACACCTCCAGCGGGACAGGGCTGGAACCGGCCAGCATCTCTGCCCACCTTTCCTTTAGATAAATCTGGCAAACTAACGCCTTTACCTGCAGTCTCCAAGAGGCAGACGCTTGGGATTAACGCAGCCAGAGGAAGACAAAACGTGCAGTTAATTAAACCGGTGAACAAGTCACTTTGGAATGAGATTCCTTCGACAAAACATGGCATTCGGGTAACACTCCGGAGCAGCACAGACATGCCCAGAGTCCCACCAGTATGGCCTTTCCATCAGCACCGTTTTGGTTTATGTACAGACTCTGCCCAGGTAAATACAGAGGGGGCAAAAAGAGAGCGAGGAGGTACAGCTAACGCTGAGCGGGCAGCCAGCGCCCAGGCCGGGCGGTCAGCGTCGTGGGGGAGCAGAAGGATGCAGACCCCTGGCCCTGGGAGCACACAACACGGTTCGTGGCTGCGCTGAGCTCACGGGGCCTTGCAGGCACCGTGTCAAAAGTCTTCGGGAAACAAATCTGAACTATAATAAACACTTCACCTTCTCCTGCCTTCCAACCCTCTCTCCACCTTTAAAGCTCATTATCTCGTCCTGCAGAGCGGCAAACATCACTTGTGCTGAGGCTAACGAAGAGCATTTGTCCAAGAGCGCAGACGCTCCTCCTGAGAAACCCCACCAGCACACGGCACGGCGAGTCTGTCGCAAGGTTTACCACGACCCCGGCATCATGGTTTCAAAGCAGTAAGTCAAAGAGCTCCCACCTTCCGTAGTTGGGGTGCTCTTAGCGTCAGACGTTTCAGAAACAGGCTCATCTGATCCGTCATCGACTGGTATCTGAAGGGGATAGCCTGGAAAACATTCAAATACTTAGAACAAGTCCTTGGCTGTGAATTACGGCCTGTGCGGTGCGAACTCTGATTGCCCAGATCCACAGCAGCAAGAAACTGTAATTGGGGAGTATGAAACACCTCAACTAACGAGCAAGCAAAGCGTGAAAATGCCAACCCAAAGCGCCAGTGTCATCACCCAAAGGAACAAGCAGAAACCCATCAGCAAAAGGAAAGCCCAGTGAACCGGACAGCTGGAACCAGCAAAGCATGGCACAAGCAGGGAAGGAGATCGTGGCGGCGTCAGCAGAAAAGATGGGCGACTCGTGAGGCGCTGCTGTCCGCCCTGCCGTTTCTGGAGTCAGCAGCCCCCCTCCCAGAGCTGCTGAACCCTTCCACGACGCGTTAATTCTAACCATCGCAAACCATCACGTCTCTGCGAAGGGCTTGGTGTGGCACATACCGGTGCCGTGCCAAGACCTCGCCGCAAAGCTGGTCTTTTGGAAGAGCGGGGCGAGAGGCACAAGTCTCCTCTCCGCAAGGAGTCTGGGCAAATAAAACAGTGAGAGCTGGAGAAAATGGCTTGGAGAAGAAGATTCAAACTAGCACAGGCAAAATCCCTGGGAACCTGCGAGGTGAGAAGCTGAGGCTGCAAGCTGCGAGGAGCTATCAGACTGAAATGCATCACAGAGCCCGGGATGAATGGATGCTATGGACTCTCTCCAGGGCAAAGGCAATTCATTTATCTGGTGTAAGGTGTGTCCAGAGCACCTCAAGAAAGGAAAATTAAGATGATGTTTATGTGGAGCGTAGCTGGGAGTGAGCCAGGCCTGCTGGCGTGATGTGCGTGTCCAAGCTCAGTTGTGGAGCATGGCGGAATGAGAAAGGAAAGGCTTCTTGGGAAATGCAGGTCTGAAATATGGGGTGAAAGACTCTTGCATGACCCCCACCCCCAGAGCTCTCAGTGCAGTTCCCCCCCTCTCCCTGGGCAGGTGAGAAAAGCAGGCAGCAAGCAGCATCCTTGAGCCGTGTCTCCAAATAAAAGCAGTGCTGTATCAACTAAGGAGTGAACACAGAAACACACACCCGCAAAGCTGCAGCAGTGAAATCATCGCTCGTCTGGATACCAGGGGCTGTTCTGCTCTGGCTGGGCAACGATATCGAACAGCAGCATCCTAAGACTGCGAACATCGGAGCATCCTGTGGGCTACCCACTGGCTGCAGCCAGTTGACCCACAGTAACCTTCCAGACCTCCTGGCCATCCCCTCGCACCCCTCGCTGGCCCTGCTCTCCCCACTTAGGTCGTTCTCTCAGCAGCGGGCAAGGCAGGTGCTTTACACCACCTCCTCCTGGAGGTGCTCACCTGATGGGATGTGCTTCTCCTGGCCAGCTGCATGATCCTCCATCACGGTGACGTCCTGATGCTGCTCGGCCGTCTCTCAGCAAAGTTACCTGAAGAGGAGAGTAAAAACAAACACCCGTCAGGCAAGACCCGACACGAGAGGCCTTCATCCTACAGCTCCATGGGACAAGCTTGGTTTGTCAGCCAATTTTCCAGAAGCATTAAACAGCCTACTGCAAGCCATCAGCCAACAGCAGCCAAGCGCCTCTTCAGCCACTGTAAGAAGACATCTACTTTGTTCCCTTTTCCTGAAGAGCCCTGAAATCACACCGTTGTGCTCAGGGATGGTCACAGCTCCAGATATGCGTTGCCTATTGGGTTTCACACCAGTGTTCCCTGAACACAGCATCACAGAATGGTTTGGGTTGAAGGGACCTTAAAGCCCACCCAGTCCCACCCCCTGCCAGGGGCAGGGACACCTTCCATAGCCCAGGTTGCTCCCAGCCTCATCCAGCCTGGCCTTGGGCACTGCCAGGGATGGGGCATCCACAGCTTCTCTGGGCAACCTGTCCCAGTGCCCCCCACCTTCATGTCTAATGTCAGTGCCTCCAAATCCACCAGGAACATGTTTTGTCCACAGTCACCACAGGGAGGAGGACAGCGGGAAGGCAGTGCCAAACTGGGACCTAAAAGGGCCGCCCCAGCCAGACACCACCTTGGCAGAGAAGCACCAAGCTCTCAGCACAGGACGTCACAGCGATCCACGCTCACGAGGATGGAAAAAATTCACCTATGGGCATGAGCCAAAAGGAAAACACGGATTTGGCACCAAGACATGAAGGAGCAAATGTTCCTTGTGAAGACAGGGAAGGCCCCGTTACCCCTGCGCAAGCAAAAGCATGTGCCAGTCACCGCACCCATCACAATAAGGATAGAGGCAACTCCTGCCCAGCTGCAACGTGAGGACTGCGCATGTGTTTAAGATACCCCAGGCGAAACGACAGTCCCGGTGCACAGAGGACACCGCTCGGCCACCGTTTTGCCGTGGGTGATCACCAGGAGCAGCTCAGTGCAGCCTGCTCAGTGCACTCTGCTGCGTGCTCCAACCCTGCACCTGCCAGCCGCATCAGTCCCCCCGCGGAAGCGTCTGCTGCAGGGCGTGACCTGCCGCAGGAAGGGATGCCTACCCCTGGATACAGCCAGCACGGAGACACAGCTACAGCGATGCATTCCTCACCTTGGAAGCAACCCAAAAGCGATGTACAGGGGTAACCCACACATCCCAGAGAGGGATGGGGACCAGGCACTCCGAGAGGAGGGCTCGCTGGGTTGGGGTCTGAGAGGACAGCCCTGAATCCTCCTGGCAGTGCTCAGAAAGCCACCACCGTGGCACAGGGAAACAGGGCTGGATGCTGGGGGGGCAGTAGGAAGGTGCTAAAATTCATTTCTTCTAACGAGCACTTATCTGCAGTCGCGAACAGACACCATCCGCCCTGTGGAGCCGGGACCGTGTTTCTCCTTACCCTCCACGCTGGTTGGACGGACACCGCTTTTAGCTGACTTCCTCATAGCTGATATAATTACAGCCCTTGGCAGTGATTAATAAGCAGCTCTTAGGGTAATGGCACGTTTTCCCTGACTGCCAGGAGCGGACGACTGCAGCACCGAGGCTCGGGTTACCAGCAGCAAGGAAGCAAACTCATGGGGGTTTGCTTGCTGGCAGTAAATTCACTGGATGTATGGAAGTACACTAGAGAAACTCCAGTGCTGGTAACCAGATCTCTCACCCAGCTTTTTTTAAGCCTTAGCAAGATGACTAAGCAGTTTAATTTCTGCCTGAGACAGCTACAAAGCCGTCTGACAGAACTGTACCAAGGAAGCTGGAGAACTTGCCCTGAAAAGAAATCACCCATAAAAACGGAGCTATGTAAGAGGAAAGCATTAAGTACCTAATTTTTGCCCCCAAAATGGTGAGCCCTAGTTATTCGGACATATGGCTGCCCTCCTCCCAGAGCTCAAAGGACCACATCGATCATCTCCTGGTCTCATCTGGCCAACGCTTGGTATTATTTACAGGCCTGCGTAGCACTGAAATACTAAAATACCACGTTAAACCAGTGTAGAAGCCACAGAAACAACACGGGCACAAACACGTAAGGCGACACACGGGGTGCTGCTCGTGTGTGCGGGCAGAGAGAGGAGTGACCTCCCTGCCCCACAAACACACACGGGGCCGGGCACAGCCGTTTCCCCGCGCGCTGCCCGGTCTGTTGGTAGGAAAACGTGGGTGGGAGAAGCAGTTCCTACTCCACTCACAACCGGTGGTCCCTGACAGTCCTCCCAGCCCGGCTCGGTTCCTGAACGCTCCACAGGCATTAACATTCGTTGCTTCCCAACTGCAGAGCCAGAGGCAAACCACCGGCAAACCTGTGCTGGACGGAAAGGAGGCCGTTGCCTCATCCTGCCTCCTTTTCTCTCTTCCTCCCACTTGGTTTTTGGAGAAGGGTGAGTAGCGTCCCCCCCAGTCTCCCTGGAAAGATACACTCAGCCCGTTCTTGCCTCCGGACAAGAATTCCCTGGGACACCCTCCAGAGAGGACTCCTAGCCTGACAGCCAGTGAGCTCGCATACCCCGCCGCAGGCTCATCGGCTGGCTCCGTGGATCTGACACAGCCCGAGATCTTCCCCCTTCTCCTCTGAATAGAGCATTTAGCGTCTGTGCAAGCCTGGCACCACAGCAGCGAGCGATGATTCAGCAAAGGCCGGTGGATCCGCCCGTCGCCCTGCTCCCCGCTGGCCGGCCCGCGCACAGCCGGGGCCGCACAGCACAACCCAACGCTGGCTGTTTCTCAGAGGAGCTGGTGATCTCCCCGTTTTCCGAGCTTTGCGAGAAGGCTGTGCTGCCCACAGCCGGGCAGGCAGCCCCCAGCCCACTGAGCTCCACGCACGGCAGGATCCAGCCCCTCCGAGACACACGGGCTCCGGAGCACGTAGCCATGAATTTTTCAGAGGCAAGAAAGCGCTGCCTTTTCTGTTGCAAGGGAAAAAGCACTGCCAAAAGCCGCAAAGATCCATCAAAAAACCACTCAACGGGACCCTGAGAGCTCGTGACACCTGGCTGCAGCTTACGCAACGCCCTGGGCGCTCCTTCACTGGGACACTGACTTTGGGGGCTGGTGCAGGGTGGACAGCAGGAGCATCTCCCAGCAGATGAGGCACAAGGTCCTCCTGCCGCATCCACAGCCAGTGGTGGAGAAGGCAAACTCCTCAAACTGGCACGGCCAAGGGGCAGGGAGGGCGACCCAGCTCCCACGATTCCCACAGCATCCTGCTCTCAGCTGAAGAAATGCCCACTCAACGGCTGCCCTCCTCCCGTGCGGCTCCGGAAGCATCTCCTACAGCTCACCCTCCACGGCCTGGCAGGGCTGAGAGTTGAACCCGCTACAACAGGGCTGATGAAATCTCATCAGAACCAGATAAAGCGAATAAATAACATTAAGCCCACAAAGTGATTCGGTGGGTCAGCACGAGTGAGCCGCCACCCCCCTCAGCTCCGAGCTGCAAAGCTCTCCCAGCAGAATTTGGAGCACAGAGGCCCCGTAACCACACACTCCTAGTCACCAGGAGTGTCATCCATGAAGGGGTTTATGCCTCTCCGATGGATGCGGAGCTTCGTTCCCTCCCTCTTCCCTTTCCATCCCTCAGCTCAGAGCATCGCTCCCTCAGAACCCTGCTGAGGATGCGCACGCTTTTGGGACGGAGCCCCGGGACTGGGGGAAACCAAGAAGCCCAACGGAATTGCCTCCGTGCAAACCCCTCCTTACTCCGGTGGGGAAGTCTCAAGAGCTGACTGAAGAGAATTTAAACCACGTATTTTAGATTAGACTTTTTAAACAAAAATGGTCAGAAAATTGCACATTTAACAAAATACTCTGAATTTTGAAAAGTCTGTAAGTATAATCTTTTTTTTTTTTCAAGTGGGGGAAGGGGAAATCCCTCTTGAGGAAAAACACAACATTAAGGGGGAAAAAACGTTCTAAAACACCGTAAAATCAGCCCCACCTTGAAGCAATGGCTCAGTGATGAATAACTACGCAAAGGATCGCCGGGCAGAGATAAACTCTGGCAGCACCCTCTGCCCGACAGATAAAGCACAAGCCCCCCGAAGAATCTTATCCGTTTCCAGCAGAACTATTCTTGTTAACCAGGGGCACTATCTAAAAAGCAACAGCCTATCCCGTCACTAACAGCTCCCCCAAACCTCCCTGTTTCCAAACCCACAGCCCGCCTGCCGAGGGAAGAGGCGTGCGGAGCCGTGCAACAAGGAGGCGGCGAGGAGGGGGCGAAGGAGCAAGGAGGAACGGGCTGATTCCTGGCAGCCTAGGCTCAGCCCACCGGTCAGTACCTGGTTCTGCACGAGCAGCCTCCTCAGGGCTCGGAACATAAACCCAGTTCGTCTGGCGTCTCAGCCACCCCCGATGCCAAGCACAACCACTCTGCCGTTCGCATCAGCGTGAAGATGTGCCGCAGGCTGGCACGTGGTATCTCTCGCTCCCGGGCTTTCCCGGTGATAAAGGGTTGCAAACCAGAGGCCTCCAAGCCTCCAGCTGGTTTGAGAGTCGAGTGTCACAGAATCATCGAACCATGGAACGGTTTGGGTGGGAAGGGACCTCAAAGCCCCCCCAGCCCCACCCCCTGCCACGGGCAGGGACACCCTCCACTGTCCCAGGTTGCTCCCAGCCTCATCCAGCCTGGCCTTGGACACTCCCAGGGATGGGGCACCCACAGCTTCTCTGGGAACCTGTCCCAGTGCCCCCCACCCTCTCCGGGAAGAATTCCTTCCTGATGGCCCATCTCCATCTCCCTCTTTCAGTTTAAACCTGTCACCCCTTGTCCTGTCACTACAGGCCCTTGGGAAAAGCCCCCCCCCCAGCTTTCTTGTAGCCCCCCCAGGCACTGGAAGGGGCTCTGAGGTCTCCCTGGAGCCTTCCCTTCTCCAGGCTGAACACCCAAACTCCCCCAGCCTGTCCCCATGGCAGAGGGGCTCCAGCCCTCGCAGCATCTCCATGGCTTCCTCTGGCCTCGTTCCAACCAGTCGATCTCCTTCTGATGTTGGGGGCTCCACAGCTGGACACAGCACTCCAGGTGGGGTCTCACAGGAGCAGAGTAGAGGGGGAGAATCCCCTCCCTCGCCCTGCTGGCCACGCTGCTCTGGATACAGCCCAGGGTATCGTTGGCTTTCTGGGCTGCCAGCGCACACGGCCGGCTCGTGTCCAGCTTCTCATCCCCCAGCACCCCCAGGTCCTTCTCCTCAGGGCTGCTCTTGATCCATTCTCCACCCAGCCTGGCCTTGTGCTGGGATTGCCCCGACCCAGGTGCAGGACCTTGCCCTTTTCCTGGTTGAACTCCATGAGGCTGACACAGTCCCACCTCTCCAGCCTGTCCAGGGCCCTCTGGATGCCATCCCTTCCCTCCAGTGTGTCACCGCCCCACACAGCTCGGTGTCGTCAGCAAACCTGCTGAGGGGGCACTCGATGCCACCATCCGTGTCACTGACGGAGACGTTAAACGTTAACGAATGAAACACGTGAAGTTCCCGGGTAGAGCACGTTCAAGCCCTGTTTATAGGGCATAAACCAACCCTGGGTGTTGGAAAGCAGTTTCTCCTGTAAAGCAGCACTTTCCTCCTGGCCGGTGACCCCTCTGCGCTGCAGACCATGAGGCTCCACACAGCCCCCTGCCCAGCCTGCAGCAGCAATTCCTGTGCAGCCAGCGAACGGGCACCCCGGAGGTCTTCCTGGAGAGCAGTCGGGACACATCACCCCTGCACAAACACAGCGGAGCCCCTGTCCCGCTGCTGCGCCGGCCAACCACCCGCAGACCACGCACCAAGCCCCCAGCACTCTCCACCTGGGAAGATTCAGATCCCAAATTAAGTTGGACAGCCCAAAGTCTTAACCCCTTGGGAAAAGGTTTCTCCGGAATGAAAGGTAAATGAACCCGGGGCTGAAAACAACGTACCCTGTTGAAAGCAGCCCAGTGGTGGACAGGGAAGAAAGCAGTTGTCGGGAGCACACAGCTGGGCTTGGGTGGCACTCAGCCTTGCGTGAGCTGTGCCAGACGACGTCACTAACTGTCACAATGGAGCACGAAAACGCGTCCCCACAACCCTCCTGGTGCCAGGAGATGAGTGCTCCCACGATGCCCGCCCAAGGAAAGCGGGTCAGCAGCTGCACCCCACTCACACGTGGGCCCAGCAGCACACAGGGCTACCACCGCAGCCCAAGGAGCGGCGGGACACGGCCCGGCAGCCGCCGGGGCTGCACGGCCACGGGATTATCCCCCATCACGCGGAGGTAGAGTCGCGATCTGCGGCGACGCAAACTGCGCAGCTCCAGGGATCACGAGTCTGGGAACTAACGGCTCGACTGACACGCTCGAATCCCAAAATAAACCCGGCGTTGGCAGATCCGTTTGCAGCTGGGGGGGTTACTAGCCACGCTTTGGTAAGAACGCAGAGGAATGAGACATTCCAGCAGGTGAGTGCGACGCTTTGAGGGCTGCTGGCTGGGCTTGCACGCTCCGGTACCCATCCCGGCATCCAGCGCCGTCTTCCGCAGTGCCCAAGCAATCACCAGCTCATTCCCAGACACGGGTGCAGTAAAACCCCTCGGCTATCGGGTCCTGCGCTCAGCCGCAGCACTGCCCTCCTTCTCTGCTATTTCACCAGCGAGGGCAGGAAGCACCCACGTCGTTACTTGAGAGTTCAACAAACCTGAGCTATCTGTTACCTCTGAGAGGTGATCAAACACAAACAGGGTTTTAGAAAAGGCATCATTCCATCTGAATTACTTAATTAAAATGGAGTGACATCCCCGTGAAACAGCAGCCTGAAAGGTTGTTCATAATTCATAAGCAACTTCCTTTTCATCTCCTTTGTGTGCTTTTCCAAGTAGCGTTTTTCCGAGAAGCTGACAGAGGAAGGAATCTGGACGGTGATCTCATTAATTGCAGCGCTGCCTACGACGCAGTGAGCTGAGAAATTACACGGAGTTTCGAGTTATCTAGTCAGGAGCCTAGAAAAACTTCCTTCGGCTTCGAAGACACACAGATGCCTCAGACAACAGGAGGGGGTTGCAAAAGAAAGTCTCCAAAATGCATCTTTCCTCCTTTTTTTTTTTCCACTTTTTTGCCATGTTATGCTGTAAGTGACTCCTTGGGGGTCTGGAACTTTTGACACCTTTCCCTGGGGGCAGGACACCGTCCACGCAGACCTGAGATGGGTTTGGGTTGGGAGCAGAAGCGCTTTGAGGCACGGGAGCCTCAACACAGCAAGGGTGGTCACCATGGCTTCACCCACACCCATTTGGGACATGCAGGTTACTGAGACCAGGCGAGAAACAGCCCCCACGGCAGCTAATGACACACTAGCAGGTCTGGAAAGGAGAGAGAGGGATCTGGATCCAGAGCAGCGTGGCCAGCAGGGAGAGGGAGGGGATTCTCCCCCTCTACTCTGCTCCCATGAGACCCCACCTGCAGTTCTGCATCCAGCTCTGGAGCTCCCAACATGAGAAGCGACTCCAGAGGAGGCCACGGGGATGCTCTGAGGGCTGGAGCCCCTCTGCCATGGGGACAGGCTGGGAGAGTTGGGGGGTTCAGCCTGGAGAAGGGAAGGCTCTGGGGAGACCTTGGAGCACCTTCCAGTACCTGGGGGGCTACAAGAAAGCTGCGGGGGGGGGGGACTTTTTCCAAGGGCAGGGAGTGACAGGACAAGGGGTGACGGGTTTAAACGGAAAGAGGGAGATGGAGATGGGCCATCAGGAAGGAATTCTTCCTGGAGAGGGTGGGGGGCACTGGGACAGGTTGCCCAGAGAAGCTGTGGGTGCCCCATCCCTGGGAGTGTCCAAGGCCAGGCTGGGTGAGGCTGGGAGCAACCTGGGCTAGTGGAGGGTGTCCCTGCCCATGGCAGGGGCCTGGGAACTGGATGATCTTTAAGGTCTCTCACAACCCAAACCAGTCTGTGATTCTGTGAAATGGGACAAGGTGAGGGTGGGAGCAGGGCAAGGAAGCCCCAGGCAATGAGATGCCACGACTGTGTACAACCAGCTTCAAAAGGGAATAGGAAAGCTGGATTCAAGACACAAGAGGTGGGGGAACCATCAGTAAATAGCCCTCACAAACCTACCTCTCTGCAGCCAAGCGCTCTGCAAGGGAACTGCTGGGGTCACCAGCTGGCAAAGCCCTGCGGGGCACGCTCGCGGCTAGAGCCAAGCCAAGGGATACTCAGGTGCCGACAAGTTCCTCAGTGCTGCTGTGAATTAAACTAACGGAATTTGCCATCCCAAATCAGCTTAGGCCCGGTTCAGCAGCTGCCTCCAAGCAGGGTGGCAATTAGGAGACCAGATTATCCAGGCACACAACTCCAGCCCACGGCCCGAGCTGCCAGAGATGCTGGGCTCAGGAGATGGGAAACGGTTCCACCTGCCTGTCCCTGCCCAAATAAAAGGGCACCACAAATGTGGGCTCTTCCAGGGACAGGAATGTGCTGGGAATCACTCGAGGGAACACCCACGAGTGTTTTGCAGCGTAGGAATATCTTGCATCGCTGTGGACAGACGCACAAGGTGGTTTATGTCCCCTGCAAGGGGATCAGCGCTGGAAAGGCCTCTCACGGAGCAGGCTGGGGACAAAGCAGCGTGGAAGCTGGCTCCCACAGCCCACGTGCTCCTGGCCACACAGCTCTCCTTCACACAGGGCTGCACCTTCCACCCCACCTGAAACCTGAGCATCTCCTCGCCAACCAGCCCCTACCGCCGCTACTCGCATCTTCCCTCCTCCATCTTTTACCCCCTCTTCCCTTTCTTTCTCGCTTTTTGTCTGGATTATCTGGCCAGGTCAAACCCAACCTTTTAGCAGCCCCCCCCCAGCTCTCGGTGGCCTTATGGGAGGGTGTTTACGGGGGACCCGCGGCCCCGGGAGGTGTCAGCACCCTGGATCACCCTTCTCATGCCACGCTACGACGCCAAGATCAGGCTGCACTAAGCCCACTGACTTCAGCTAGATTAAAGCCCTGATCAGAGGGGCTTACCCACTGCAAAAAAGGAAGCATCAGTAGTTTTAAGGCTTGCCCTGTCTGTTCAGCAGGCTCTTTGTGAGTAGATGGAAGAGAAGCCTCTTTGGCAGGGATTTGCTAGGCTACCTTCGGATTTCTTCCTAACCCCCTGCTAGAGTAGCTCGCAGTTGTGCATTTCACAGAGCCGTGAGACAGCCTATGGGTGGATAAATTCTTCCTCCCCCAAAATCCTGCTTGCTTGGGAAGCCTTTAAGCGGCCGAACATGTAGAGCGGATCAAAGAGAAGGCAGGAGATCTTATTTACCAGCTAATTCTCTTTGACTCTTCCCATCCCAGGCTCAGCCCGACCCGCTGGAAATCAGAGCATCTTCCCTGCTGCTGCAGGTTTGAAGGCGGGCTCACCGGTGTTCCGGCTCGCCCCAGTCAGTAGTCACTTAACAGAGAGTGGTGCAAACCCAGCATTTCCCCTGGGCTGCCTTCCCCGGGCGGCGCTGCACGCTGAGATGTGGCAGTACGGCAGAGTCCTGGGGCAGCCTCGCTGGCTGCTGGGGGGCTGCTCCCCCAGCCCGCCCGCTGCCACCGACAAGGGGCAGCAGGAAGGAGACACAAGCCAACGCGTTCTCAGCATGTTACCGTCCAGCAGCAGAAGCGTGCGTGGGTGGGGAGAGGGAAAAGAGGAAAAAGTTCCCCAAAAAGCCACTGGAGTCGTAATGGATTAGGCCAGTCGAGGGCACGACGGCGTTCTGCCCCATCCAAAGCCTCTTTGCCTCGGCTGACACTGCAAGGAGGAAGAAAATGCTTTCCTGAGAGACCGCGTTGTCTGAAGACAGACAGACAGACAGACTCCATCCCCACTACCCGACGCCTGCCGCACCCCTCTGTCGCTCACATGGAACCCTATAAAGGACATTCCCATGATACACTGCCAAGGAAGGTCCTGTCACAGCGGTCGGGGGTAAAAGGAGTCTGGCAGGGCTCATCCGGTCCGGGGACACTGCAACCTACCACGAGCAGGACTGTTGGCGTGGCCAGCAGTTTCCCATGGCCATCGCAATTGTCTTCGTTAGTATGAGGTCAGAGCAAACTGACAGGACTTGCTGCATGCTCCAGTGGGTACAACACATCCCAGGGCAGGGAAAGGCTGACAGGCAGGAGCACCCCCACTTCCCTGGACACGGCCCGTACAGGACGACACTGAGCACAGTCACACCCTCCTTGGGTTCCCACACAGAGCTCCCGAAATGCAGTCCAGTGGCACAGCTGAGAAACGGATTGAGAGCAGCCCTGGGGAGAAGGACCTGGGGGTACTGGGGGGTGAGAAGCTGGACACGAGCCGGCCGTGTGCGCTGGCAGCCCAGAAAGCCAACCGTACCCTGGGCTGTATCCAGAGCAGTGTGGCCAGCAGGGCGAGGGAGGGGATTCTCCCCCTCTGCTCTGCTCTGGGGAGACCCCCCTGGAGTGCTGCCTCCAGCTGTGGATCCCCCAGCATCAGAAGATCAACTGGTTGGAGCGAGTCCAGAGGAGGCCACGGAGATGCTCTGAGGGCTGGAGCCCCTCTGCCATGGGGACAGGCTGGGGGAGTTGGGGTGTTCAGGCTGGAGCAGGGAAGGCTCCAGGGAGACTTTAGAGCCCCTTCCAGTGCCTGGGGGGGCTACAAGGAAGCTGGGGGGGGGCTTTTCCCAAGGGTAGGGAGTGACAGGACAAGGGGTAACGGGTTTAAACTGTAAGAGGGAGATGGAGATGGAGATGGGCCATCAGGAAGGAATTCTTCCTGCAGAGGTGGGGGGGCACTGGGACAGGTTGCCCAGAGAAGCTGTGGGTGCCCCATCCCTGGGAGTGTCCAAGGCCAGGCTGGATGAGGCTGGGAGCAACCTGGGCTAGTGGAGGGTGTCCCTGCCCGTGGCAGGGGGTGGCACTGGGTGGGCTTTAAGGTCCCTTCCACCCAAACCAGTCTGTGATTCTACAAAACACCCCAAACCTTGCTCTTTCTTAGCAGACAGACACCCAGACAGACAGGAGGGTGCCAACGCCCGTGCTGGCTGATGAGACGCCGTGGAGCTGAGCTCCCGGAGGGATGCTCACGCCTGGGAGGTGTGGGAGGTGCTGGACTTCAGCGCCAGATCAAGGTGTTTCTAGCAGGTTAGTGAAAAGCCTCCTTGAAAGCAGCTCTGCTGTTCATCTTCACGCCGGCTCCCCAGCCCCGTCTCCATTTTACAGCCTCCTGCTCGGCAGCACAGCCGTGGGCTGTAGGACCCAGCAGCGAGCCACCAAGGCAAGAACCGAAGCTCTGCCGCTTGCCCTTCTCCGCAGGCTGTGGTAGCGGCACGCGTACAGCAGCATCCATTTGGTGCACCGGAGCCGCGGGCGAGAGCAGCGTCCGAACCCTGGTGTGAGCGGGACCAAGGAGAAGCCCTGAGCCATCTGCAGAGCGCACACACCATCAGCCCTGAGGAGTTTTAAGTGAAATCTGCATTTAAGTGCAAAAACTGCAGTTGGCTGCAAGGAGAAAGCCCCTGCAGAATTTGGCCGCCTTCCCCATGAATCTCCTCTCTCTGCGCTGCAGAAGAAAACAGCCGCCCGTGCTGCGGCGCACAAAGCCAGGGACCCAGTGCCACACAGGCAGGGCCGAGCCTTCCCGTGCTGCGAAGGGCCGCATCCTGCACTTCCCGGGAGCCGCTGTAGCCAGCTGGCCTGAGCACAAGCAGGCTGCACACCAGCTTCCTTCCCCCAGCGCCGTGTGCTGCTGTGCCTGGTGCTGGGCTCAAAGGATGCTGGCGCTGCAGCGACGAGCGAGCAACCAGGAGCCTCATGAATTAAGGGAATTTAATGAGAAGGAAACTTCACTTACACCTCTAAAGGGACTTGAAGATCTGGGTATTTGCTCTCACCTTCCACCTTAACCAAGATTACAGGTTGCCCAGAGAAGCTGTGGATGCCCCATCCCTGGGAGTGTCCAAGGCCAGGCTGGACAAGGCTTGGAGCAACCTGGGCTAGTGGAGGGTGTCCCTGCCCACGGCAGGGGGGTTGGAACTAGATGATCTTTAAGGGCCCTTCCCACCCAACCCATTCTGTGATTCTATGAAGATGGTGATGCGCGTGCATGCGGTGCAGCACCACAGCAAGGGCCCGAATTGTGCAGTGGAAAATGTAGGTACCTGGGTTTTTTTGAAAGATCCAAAGAGTGAAGGCCCTACCTCGGAACGGGGCAGAGCAAGGCTGCAGTCCAAGCCACGCTCAGACCGTGCTGCTGGTCCCCCCCTCACTCCAGCACTGCCCCAACACCCCGCTGGAAGGCAGCTGGAGGCACTAACCCAGCAGAAGCTGAGCCCCTCACGGGCGGACGCTGGGTGAGCGTAGTGCTCTGGGACACCTCACACCAGCTCTGCAGCACCAGGGCAGCAGAGGGGCAAGGTGGGAGCCCAGCCCTGTGCCAGCACCAGCCACACCTCCAGCCCCTCTGCTCTGTCTCCAGCTTGACAAAGATGCTGTCAAAAGGTACGTGTTTATTGCTTACTTTGATCTCAGCGGCTCCTCTTCCTTTGATTTCACAGCGCTGACAACGACTGCTGCGCCCTGACAGAGCAGCCTGTGCACCGGTTGTGCGAATACTCAATGCTGCCACAGTAACAAAGACCTAAAGGATGCTTCATGCCACAGCTGCAGCCTACAAACGCGAGGGACCCCGGGCAGAGCGAAGGGGCAGAGCCGGGGAAGCGCTGTGGATGCTAACGCTGCGCATTTTCTCAGGGCAAGGAAACTATTCGAGGTATCTGCTCAGATTGGGCCTTCATTTCTGAAGTTATTTTGAGCTGTTTCAACACATGGATAGAAATGAAAACGATGACAACAGCACCATCTGCTCCAGCTACTGCCACACCACCGTGGCTGGCATCACTCTCGCAGCGACAGAAACCCTGGGAAGAAGCCAAGTCAGGTGAGTTTTCCCAGGAAACACTATTTTACTCCTACAGGATCCAAGTCTGCAGAGCTCCTGGCTGCGAAGACTGCGGATGCAGAAGCGGTCTCACTGGAACAGGGAGGGAACGAACGGGGCGGATGGGTTAAGCAGTGAAGCACCCCCCCAGCAGCGGCGAGAAGCCCAGGGGGAGCACCCTGGACACGCGCGCAGGAACCGGCAGTACCAGCTTGCCCGAAAAACGACAACTCGCCGCTGCGGCGGCACCACAGGTCCTGTGACAAACCATCACCACGCAGTCTGCCCACATCTCACCAAGCCACCGGATACCCAAACCGGGCGCCCAACACGGGTCCCGTAGCGTCCCGTTCCAGCACCCCATGACGACTGGCAGCGCTGGGACACAGCAGGATGGCTTAACAGGACAGCCTCTACAAATGCAGGGGAAGCAGAGTCATGCGTTCTTGACACACTGGTTTCTTGCCCTAGAAAGAAACATCTCACAAGCTTTCGGGGCTTCAGCGGGCCTTGTCCTCACCCAGCAGTCACTCCGCAACAAGCCAGGGCCCCCAGAAGGCCCTTTCGGCTTTTGTATACCTCTTCCAAATTATTTTTGCTTTTTATGACTAAGAAACACTTCAGATGAGGTCAAAAGTCAGAGTGTGCTTCCTGAATGGCAGGTTTTTTTAGGCCAAAAGACACAAACAATAGGACATTCATCAAGCACTTCTGGTACACTCGCCTCTCCCTTGTCATGTTGTGGCCTAACCGCAGCTAAAACATCGCTCCCTCACAATGTTCACAATAGTATTTATTAACAGCTAAAAGCAGCATTTTTTTCATTAAATCTGTATCAGAAAGGGTAGTAAGAAGATAAATGCAGGAAAAAAATCCTAATCTGGAGGAGCCCCAGGGAAAAAACCCTCAGAGGAAAGCACAGCCTGGGGCTGAGCACATCAGAGGGCAGGGACTGGGACATGCCAAGCCACTCGGCGAGTGACGGGGAAAGGGACAGGCACCCCAAAAGGCTCCCACCCTCCCTGAGCACCGAGAAGGGACCGCCCAGCCCCAGAGCATGGTGTTCCTCAGGGGTCGGTGTTGGGACCGGTCCTGTTTAACATCTCCGTCAGTGACACGGATGGTGGCATCGAGTGCCCCCTCAGCAGGTTTGCTGACGACACTGAGCTGTGTGGGGCACTGACACGCTGGAGGGAAGGGATGGCATCCAGAGGGACCTGGGCAGGCTGGAGAGGTGGGACTGTGTCAGCCTCATGGAGTTCAACAGGGCCAAGGGCAAGAGCCTGCACATGGGTCGGGGCAATCCCAGCACAAGGCCAGGCTGGGTGGAGAATGGATCGAGAGCAGCCCTGAGGAGAAGGACCTGGGGGTGCTGGGGGATGAGAAGCTGGACACAAGCCGGCCGTGTGCGCTGGCAGCCCAGAAAGCCAACTGTACCCTGGGCTGTATCCAGAGCAGCGTGGCCAGCAGGGCGAGGGAGGGGATTCTCCCCCTCTGCTCTGCTCCCATCAAACCCCACCTGGAGTTCTGCCTCCAGCTCTGGGGCCCCCAACATCAGAAGGAGATCGACTGGTTGGAACGAGGCCAGAGGAGGCCACGGAGATGCTGCGAGGGCTGGAGCCCCTCTGCCATGGGGACAGGCTGGGGGAGTTGGGGTGTTCAGCCTGTGGAAGGGAAGGCTCCAGGGAGACCTTAGAGCCCCTTTCAGTGCCTGGGGGGCTACAAGGAAGCTGGGGGGGAATTTTCCCAAGGGTAGGGAGTGACAGGACAAGGGGTAACGGGTTTAAACTGAAAGAGGAAGACTGAGATGGGCCACCAGGAAGGAATTCTTCCCGGAGAGGGTGGGGGGCACTGGGACAGGTTGCCCAGAGAAGCTGTGGGTGCCCCATCCCTGGGAGAGCCCAAGGCCAGGCTGGATGAGGCTTGGAGCAACCTGGGACAGTGGAAGGTGTCCCTGCCCGTGGCAGGGGGCGGGACTGGGTGGGCTTTAAGGTCCCTCCCAACCCAAACCAGTCTGTGATTCTATGGATCCCACTGCTCACGGGCTGCCTGGTCCAAGGGTGCTGGTGCCAGCTTTAGCTCCCAGTCTCGTACGCCGTGCCCTGCGCAGTGGGAGGTGGGGATGGACGCAGTACTGTCTCCCGGTACCCAGCTCAAGCAAACACAATTCGTGAGCCAGAGCTCTTGCTTCTAAACCAACAGAAACCCATGAGAAGCTGCATTTGCACCTTTATTTTCCATAACGAGGGAGCCCTGGTTGGCCATGCTGCAGCACTACGGTTTTCAAGTAAGGATGAACAGCAAATAAAAACCTTTACACACAGAACGCATCCCTGCTGAGCACTCGGGTCTCCCTCCAGCTGGTCTTTGCCCAGTTTGGGCCACTCGGGACAACAATGAAGCAGCAATCTGTCTTGCCTCGATTCTAGTTTTATCGAGCTGATGAGCAGATTTGCAACCAAAGCAGACGCAGGCAGCGTGAATAGTGACAATCCACGTGGGAACTCGGCCCATAAATTCAGCCAGAGTTGTGAAACCATTAGTTCCCCTCCCAACCCAAAGGCTACAGGAGGAGCAAGTTAAAAAATCAGAATCCATCTGCATTTAAACCGCCACAGGAATCAGCTGGAAGCCCAGCTGGTGCCCGTCTTCCCTTCCAGAGATGAGCGGTGGAAACTCCACATCCAAGACTGCCCCGAGTCTAGGAATTCAGGCTCAATCTTCCCCAATGTTTGTTAAAAATACATGAGGTGCAATCAGTCTCCTTGTGGATTTTATCCCCTTTCAGCTCTAAATGCAGCTCTGCTGTCACACGTATGATATGTATAAAAGGACAGCCTGCTTCGGAGCCTTACTTCTGGCTTAAAATAATATTGCTCCTGCTCTCAGGTTACGAGGGATCCATTCAGGCTGGCTCAGGACACAGGCTCTCTAAATCACTGATACAAAGGCTGGAATAAAGAGGGGCTGCCGGTATTTCCGCAGTGCTTTTTATCACCGTGCATTAATAGAGCCAGACTATTTGGAGAGGCTCTGACCACACCTGGAGCACGGCGCTCCGTCGTTCCTTATCGAGGGGGGCAGAGCGGCGGCAGCGCAAAGCCTGCCGCAGCCCCACAGCTCTACCTGCCTTGCACAACTGCCCCTTTTCGCAGACGGGAAGCACCCAGTGTGCTGCCCTCTCCACAGACTGCAGGACTCCGGCGCCTAGGATGAGTTCTGAAACTCCTTTTACACAGGCTGGTCTCCCTTCAGCATCACCCAGGTATGCCCAGCTCCCTCCTGGTTTGCCACAAGCATTGGTAAGGTGCTCATCCTCACACAGTCGCCGCTACAACCACAGCACAGGTTTCTTCCACTTCAGAACTTGGACACTCGGATGCTGGTAGAGCAAACCAACCCATGGAGGCAAAACCCTCCTCCACACAGGGAGTGCATGAGCAACGGTAACTAATGAAACGTGCTTCGGAGCGAGGCACGGACCTCAGACAGCCCCGACAATAAACCCTGTTATTAGACACAACAAAAGCAGTGACATATTTGAGAGATTAAGCATTAATAAGTGCCTTCCCATTAAACGGTATTCACGACTCCTGTCGCCTGGAGGAACCTGGGGGAGGCAGGAGCTGGCAAGGTAATTCAGCTAAAATAGGGGAAAGGCAGAACTCCAGCAAAGCAGGCTACAAAGCCATGAAATAAGGATGCTGTGACAACACCTCAGCAGTGCTGCAGATGAGATTCCCAATGCTGGAAGCTGGGACCTGGGCCCCACCCTGCTCTGGGCAAGTCCAGCTGCTGAGCTCCTGGCCAAGGCCAGGCCAGCACCGGCCCCAGTGCGCTGCGCAACGTGGATCTGGGTCTGCTGGGCAAGGTTTATAACAGAGGGGAAAGAGGAAAGACAGATGAGAAAGGCAAGGAGAGAGGACGGCATGCCCACTTGTGCTTGGATCCAGCACGCACACAGCTCAGCACAACAAAACCGGGGAGCATGGCAGCACACTCCCTTCTCCAGCTCACACAGCCACCTCCATCCCTGCAAGTCTCCTCTTCCCAAGCCCGAGAGTCACTCCCTTTGTCACAGGATAGGTCCAACACCCTCATTTTAGTCCCATCCCTTCCCAACCGGTTCTCTTGCTCACCCATGGGCAGTGACGACAAGCAGCACCGCAGCTGGACTTTTCACCTGCCTCCCTTTTGTACCTAACAGCAACATTTATTACTTCTGTGCCTGCCAGCACGTTACCATTACCACACCAGCAGATGCCAAGGGAAAATCACGTCGTTTTCTGCCCAATTTGGAGATGTCCGTTGTTAAAAGCTACTTCCACAAACCCCTCCAGTTAGCTCCGGGGCAGCATCATTCGTCATGCTGATGAGGCAGTAGGTAAAACCACATACAAAGGAGTAACTTCAGAGGGCAGAATTTGCTCAGGGTAAAGTCTGCCCTCGAATTCAAAGTAAGTGGGAGGTGAAAATGAACCACAAAAGGCAGTTCTGCCTTTGGAGCGAGCCCAAAGCTAGGATTTACTGACACCACAGGCTATAGCTAGCAGAGAGCACGCGAAGCTCCACTTCTGTAATATAACCACACGAGCCAGCTTCGTTACCGCTCTCACCTTAAACCACAGAGGTAACCCAGTCCCACAGCTCTCAGCCCATCACACCCAGGATCTACTGTGGGAGGGTAATAAAACACTCAGCACCCGCACGGCACCGGTCAGCACTCTGCACAGGGCGGGTCAGCATCAGAAAGGGACACGAGCACATTTACACCTCTTACCTGTCCTTTGCTTCGTACCAAAGTGACGTACGCTGCCAGCCAGACGCTGCGTTCCTATGGCGAGGCTCCAGCCTGCACGGACACACCACCCTGAGAGCTCACACCAAAGGCACAGCTACGAACCCACCTCCGGGAAGATCATCCCACTGGATTATCCCTTCTCTTGGGAAAGTCACTTCTGGCACTCCCCTTCTGTCACTGCTGTGTCCTCGGACTAACCACACAATGAACACACTCACCCTGTGATCCAGAACAGGCACATCCCATCACCCAGAAGCCCGGTGCAAGCAAATTTTCAGCCTGGACAAATACTTCTGGCACTAAGATGCAGACGTGCTGCTGATCACTGCCCCAAAGGCTCCCGCTGCTCCTGCACTCCTCCCACCGTCACCGAGGTCCAACAGCCCCTTCCCCAGACAGGGAGAAGACAGTATGCACAAGCCCCCAGCCCTTAGTTATACTCCATTTCTGGCCCCTCTTTTGTCTTCCTTCCACTCCCATCTCGCTGCACCTCCACCTGATGAGAGCTCACAGGGTCCCTGCACTCACCACGGGAGAATAATCCCCTTCACCCTCTGCCAAAGACTTATCCTGGAAACGGGAGGCCGCAGCCGCCAAGCCAGACAAACCGCTTGCCCATCACCGCCTCGCGTCTTGATGTTGACAAACCCGCCCTGCCCTCAACTCCGCGACAGCACATCTGGCATAGCCGGCCAGATGTGCCCCCGCCCCAGGAAGCTCACGTGAGGCGACATCTGGGAGAAAGAAGCAGAGCTGCTTGTGAGCGTGACACACATTCGCGGTTAGACCAGGGCAGCGCACCCAGGATCCAAGTCCAGCTTTGATCGAATAAAAGATGAGTCTTTGGAAAGAATTTCACCACTCTCAGTACCCCCCTCCTACTCCAAACGGGCATCCCAGCAAACCCTTCCTTCCAGCGTACGGAAAACAGTTGATTTACCTCCAAACTGGATCTCCAGGCCAGCACAAACGTGCCCACTGCTGAGCTGGATGTGTTCAAGGATCATAGAGGCTTCCTAGGATTGAGCCATTTACCAACACCTCGCGGAATTTCATTCTGCACCAAGTGACTCGACACGCTGCTGAAATCCATCTGAAATTACACCGGGCACTTGCCGGCAGACAGCCTGGGGCAGGAGCTGACGGAGCCATAAAGCAAGACGCTGACAAGCGGCAGAAAGCCCCGCGACTCCGTTCCGCAGGCTGTTCGGTCACGCGCGTGCTATTCGAACCGTGAATACGAGGGGCGTCTCGCCCCTAAGTGCTGAAGTTCCACCGTGAACGGCAGAGTTTCGCACGGCCCTTTTTCCTATGGACGTGTGTAATCTGTCCCTTAGGGCTGCACCTCATCCTGCAACACCCCCCCGCCACCGCCTTCGGCCTTGCTGTGCGCCTTAGAGCATCGTCACAGCCAGCCGAGCCACGCGCAGCTCGGGGACCCACCTGCCTTCCCGGGGCACTGACGGTGCAACCCCACTCTGGAGCAACTCAGGGAGTACTGAGGGAAGGCATGGAGGCAACGACGGACAGAGAGCGATACCGGATCTAGGAAGAGAGGTCAGGGCAGGTACAGGGGGGAGGCTGCAAAGATGGAAATAATTAGCCCAACCGCAGCGATAATCCTTTCAGCTTAACAGAAGGTATCCCCCGGTGCTCCTTTCCTTGGATATTTGAAGAAAAGACGCTGAAAACAGCAGCGACCCCGTATGTAATGACCGCCTTGACTGCTTGGAAGGGAAAAATCAAGTGGATTGATTTCTGAGGAGCACGAGGGGCTCAGACTTGCAGAGAAAATCCACTCAAGTCCAAAGGCACAGCTACGTCTCCTCCAGACTCCCCGGTGAACCGCGTATGCTTTCCACAGGCACCCTGGAAAACAGCCTACAACCGGCAGCTTCCAGCGCCCAACCAAGCTCCAACGCGCAGCGGAGGGGATCCATCCTGCTGCGAGAAGCGCTTCACATCCCTTCCGTCCCTCCCAGCAGAGCTGCGCCCATCGCAAAAACCGCACGCGGGGTTACCCAAAGGGCCACGACTGCTATACCCCTCCAAAGACAGCCTGGGATGGAGGGCTGCTCCTGCCGAGGAGCCGGGCGGGAGCAGCGCTGCACCTCCCGCATCTCCAAGAAGCAGCAGCGACCCAAAGTCGAGGGCTGCCCCTCCAGCAGGGCAGCGCCAGCCTGGTGCTCTGCAAGGTTTTAGCAGGGCTGCCGGCCAAACACCCCTCTGCCCAGGATCACCCACCCCAACGCTCCTCCCAGGCCTGGTCCGAGACGAGCGGGAACATCCCTGCCCTGCGAGCATCAGCGCTACAGCTCGTTACTGCCGCAATTACCTCCTTTTTCTGTCTCCAGGGGTTGGAGACCTGTGGAGCATCACCCGGATGCAACATCCCTCGTGCTAACACCCTCTCAGCATCACCCAGATGAAGGACCCACGAGCCTGTCACAAGTCCAGGGCGCTTCCCTACGCATTTCCAACCCTCGGTCCAGCCAGCACACAGCCTGGGAAGCCTTAAGCCAACCTACCAGCCGACTGACCTCCCCAGCCAGCAGGTTAACTGGAAGATACTGGGAGCCGGGGGGAAGCCAGTGCCCCGACTCTTCCTTGACCAATTAATCGAGTGTCAGAGCACTGCTACAGCCAGATGAGCAGCACTCCCTCCCAAGGTGCAGCGACCAGAGCTTATTCTGCTCCAGAGAAACTCAAATCTACAGCTTTCTTCCAGCTTTAGAGCAACGTTGCTACCGGGGGGGACAGGGAACGACCACCCGCAGACGCCGCCTCACAATCCAAGTTTCAATGCTCCGCAAACCAGACGGGACCCGTGTGCAAGCCTGGACACGGACACACCCCGGCATCGCCAACCGCCCGTACAGGCGCAGGCTGACGGGCAAAGCGGTTACGGTCGCGCTGCTGCAAGCGTCAGGACCATTTGCCACCCCGTGCTGATGGACACAGGCTTTCACACCAACCACAGGCAGCATCTCAGAAGGATTCCGAGCGTGGCTCTCCCCAGCCGTCTCTAACAAGCCACGATGCTGCAACGCTCAACTTCCAGATGAGGACATCAGCGTCACCACGGAGTGGTTTGCTCTACTCCCCGCTACTACCCAGACAAACATGCAGGGAGCAAGATGGTGCTGAAACACTTCCAAAGCCTGTGGCTGGCAAAACCCTGGGAAGAGTGATGCAGCACAGATCAACAAGGATGCCACGAAGAACACTTCCAAACGAAGCAGAGGAGCGTGAGAGGCAGATTAAGACACCCACCTCGCTGGCACGCTGCCAGAGTCCCTGCCCAGATACACCGGGCTCAGCCTCAGCATGGGAGGAGCAGTGCCCCGTCTCCCTCACTTTCATCCCACAAGGAATGCTCTCCTGGACAGGGGAGCGCTCTTCCCCGCTGCTTGTGGGAAGGAAACGAGAAAGCTGCAGCACTGCTTGGCCAGGAGAGACAAACACGTTTCTTGGTCCTGCTGAACCCGCAGTTCACGAAGCACCGGGAACGGGACGCTTTGAATGAAACGCCTCGGGAAGGAGAGGCTGGAAGCAGAGGGCAGCGAGGCGGCCCAGAGGAACCCGTGCAGGGTGAGGAAGATGAAATTAGAAGCCTGACCCACACATACTTAACACAGTACTTGAAAAGGGCGAGTAACGAGGGAGGGAGAGACACAAAGCCCATACCATCGCACGTGTCCCCTGCAGGGACCGGACCCATCTCCCCCCCGGGTGCTCCCCAGAGGTCCTGTCACTGTCCTCATCCCAGCCGATGAAGGATGAACATCCCTACGTTATCTGTGATGTCACCTGCCCCTTCCAGAGTAGCTACGAGCCTCGCTCCCCCGGGCAGAGGCCGCAACGTCTCGCGTCCGTGTCAGACGGGACCTTTGCAACAGGTTCACCTGGAAGCTGCAGGTCAGCAGCGAGCCCGTTCCAGAGCAGGCCTGAACAAATGGGCCTCTTCTAGAGAAAAGAGTCTTCGTTTAAGGGCTTCAAACGATGCCAGCCACGCTTCACGCCTTCCCCAGTCAAACCAGGCAGAGCTGGTTTAGTTCTCGTTTCTCAAGGGCATTCAGCAGCATGAGGTACCTCTGCTAACGCGGGGGGACGGCAGAGGGAAGTATCTGCCTCCTCCCAAGCATCATTATTCTATCTAGAGCAAGAATAAGAAGGCACAATGCTATCAGGTGTGAATTACCTGCCCGGAAAACCTCCAGGCACTACAGTTCAGTCAGCCAGCACCTTGCTTTGCTCCTCAGCTGCACATCTTAGGGGAAAAAACCCAAGTATTTTGCATACCAAGATGGAAAAAAAGTGTAACTGGGTTAGATTTCTCATTTCTAGAGAGAATAAGATTTTAACATCCCTTCTCTCAAGAGCAGCCCGTAAACGGCCAACCAAGAGCTGTTCCAATTGACCACCTTGAAGAAAAACATGCAAAATCAGGAACCGCACAAGGAAAACCATTACACACTCCAGATCGGAGGTACGAGGGCAGCCATCGCTCCAGAGAACAAATCAGCGACCCTCGGTAGCGAATTCCGTTCCGCTCGCCGAGACGCGCGTTCGCCATCTGCCCAGATCCGCGCAGACCGACGCCGGGCAGCCCGGGAATACGCCGCACACAAATCGCCGTAGCGACAGCTCAGCTCGGCTGCTCCTTCCAGCCAGCCCGTTTCTAAGGAAGACCAGCCTCTCACTGCAAATGGAGCTGCACCTCGCGTGGTGGTACCACCAGCAAATGGAAGGAGAAACTCCCTTTAAAGTGATGGCAGCTGCCCTCCGCGAACGAACGGGACTGCGTTTCTAGGTGTTAGCAGCACCACCTTCCCTAACCCAGCCGCCCCTCGTGCTACACGGCAGGCAGGGATGCAGGCAGGGATGCAGGCAGGGATGCAGGCAGGGATGCAGGCAGAGACGGCCACCCCTTCACCTGAAGCACGCCGGTTCTACTCCTTACGGGGTTAATTGCTCCAAGCCAGGAGGGCAGGTGAGCCCCGCAGCACCTGGAAACACCAGGCCTGACAACTTCCCTGTCCACGCCTGCGAAGTTAAGAATAAAACAAAGAAAAACCCAGCAGCTAAAGGAAAAAAGGCAAACCCCAGGCAGAGGGGCCAGCCCCACGCCCCGCCTGGCGCGATTTTAGGATAAGAACGAACAGGCAGCACGGGAAGAGGGTCCCGAGAGGGACAAGGGGGTGTTGGGGACATGGGGACACCCGTGAGGCGTCCAGGGACCGCCGACACCACCGGTTACGCCAAGTAGCACCACCCCAGCCCCAAACCCGCGGGGCTCGGCACCGGCATCCCCAGCCCAGCTGGAAAACACAGCACGGGAACGCACCTCGGGTGACCAGTGTTAACGTCAGGATGGGAATCCCTTGGCCGGGCATCCAGGGGATGCAACAAAGCACGGCAACTCCGGGCCACCGTGACCTCGATAACGCCCGCCACCCCCAAAATTTCAGGCTGGGCGTGGACAGCTCCGTTTTTTGAAACGTCTTTTCCTGATGGATCTTTTCATTATCGATTAATTTCTCTCTATTTTTTTTTGGAAATCACAGCTGTCCCTCCGCGCCCCCCCCCCCCCCCCCTCCTCCCCATCCCCGAGGGCGGCTGCAGAAGATGGCACCGCGTCGGGGCGACAAGGCGCTGCCCGCCCCTCCTGCCGCAGCCCCGCCGGCGCAGCCCCCGGCCCCACCTGCCGCAGGGAACGGGGCAAAAAAAAACCCCACAAACCCCCAAAACCAACCCAAAAACGGGGAGAAAAGGGAGAAGGGGGAAGGAGAGCGGCGGCGCTGCCCGCCTGCCGCCCCGCCGGCCACCCCGCCCCGCCGCGCACCTGCAGCCGGGCGGCAGCGCTGCCGCAGGGGCCGCCCCTCGCGCTGCTGCAGCCACCGGGCTGCCCGGGCGGTGACACACCGGCACCGGGGGTGACACACCCCTCCGCGGCGATCTTTTTTTGGGGCTGAAATGGTTGGGTTTGGCTTTTTTTTTTTTTTTTCCCGCCCCCCCCCTTTCTCCACCCGTTTCACGCTCTCGGCGTACAGACAGCGCAACGCAGCCGCCGCTAGAGCGGGAGGGGGGGCCCGGCCGTGCAACGGTCCCTCCCGGCACGCCACCCCCCCCCGCCACCGTGCCCCTACCTGCCGCTGCAGGGGAGTCCGCACCGGAGCCGGGCGGCGAGTGACAGCGGCGGCGCGAGCGGGGCGGGGCGGGGGGCGGGGCGGGGGGCGCGCGCGAGCTCCGGAACCTTCGCCGAGCCGGCGGGCGGGGGGGAGCGCAGCCGTAGTGCGCTTGCGCCTCGCGCCTCGTTCCCCCCCCCCAATCGGGAGCGCTCGCCCCGACCGAGGTTAGCGCATGCGCGATGCCGAAGGCGGGAGGGAGGAGCCGCCGCGGTCTTTTGTCTGAGGGAAGCGGGCGCGCGCGGCCCCGCCCAGCAGGGGGCGCCCGCGCGCTGCCCGCCCCTGCCCGCCCCTGCCCGCCGGGCCCCGGCGCCATTTTGTGGTCGGCGCTGAGGGGGCGGCAGCCGCGGCTGGGCCGGGGTGTCCTGCGTCCCCACACCGGCCTCTGCCCCCCTACCCGCGCTGCCGTCCACAGCCCGGGGGTGATGGGAGACACCCCCTCTTCCAGCCCTGGCTCCTGGTTGCCAGATGGCTTCGGCCAGGCATCCCACAAGGACAGCTGCTTGGGGGCTGGCCGCCCCCTGAGGGCCAGCTCTGCTGCTGGCTGCTGTGCTCAGCACACTGACAGCTCTCCAGCTGCTAACGGCACCCCTTACCTTCCTCAGCAGCCCCTGGGAGCCGTCCGGGTTTCATTTCACCCACTCAAGCACAGCGGTGAGGGAGGGAAAGCTGCCTCCTGCACCGGAGACAGCCCCGCGGCCGTTACCCCCTCCAGCTGCGCGGGACGGGCAGGCACTGGGATGCACGGCACGCGCGGGGCACGGCGGCGGGCAGCATCAGCGGGCACCTGCTTCAGCGGGCACCTGTGGTGACGGGTTCAACACCCCGAGGCCTCCGGGAACCGCCCAGTACCGGGCCCGCGGGCCCGCCTGAAGCACTGGAAAGCGGAGGGAGGCTGAAGAAACAAGTCGTGCTCCCAAAACAGCCCTCTCCACCTTGCCTGCCTCTCTGGCAAAACGATGCTGCTGTGGCTCAGCACCGTGGGCACAGTGGCGATGCCTCCGTGGAATTACGGCCCTGCACTACAGGGTTACTGCCCCTGGGATCGGATTTAGCGGAGAAACTGCAGGAGGGATCCTCTGTAGGACAGGCCTTTCCCTGAGAAGCAGGGGCGAACCCAGGGCAAACGTTCAGCCCAAGCGCAGGCTTCTGGCGGAGATGGGGAGGAGGAAAGCTCAGCAGGGAAAAACAAAAGGAGAAAGGGATGTGGAACCTGCAGCAGCGGAGGTTTCCAGAAGCTGACTGGGTTGGGAGGGGTCCGTCCTGGTTTGGAATAAAGGTCTGTGGCGAGGTCAGGCCCTTCTCTTCCAACAGCGTCAGTAACTGCAGGAGTACAAAGTACAGGCTTACAGCCTGGATTTACGAACGAGTAACACCGTGACAGGTGTTTCGGGTTAAAAACCAACAGGTGAGGCATTTAAAACCAGGGCAATGGCTCCTCTCCGCACGTTTTTAAACCGGCTGAAAAGCACACGCTATAAATTAGAGAATTTTCCCAGGGTAGACACATCTCAGAAAAACACCCCAAACCACTGTTTTGGGAACTGTAAATGCTACAGTGCCACAAGGGGATCCGTCCTTGCGAGACAACAGGGAGAAGCTGAATCTGAATTTGCAGTGCAAGCAGCTCGAGCCCAACTCTGGAACAGCAGCTCTGCCTACCGGCAGCACAGACGTACCAGGGGCGCGAGACCGAGCGCGAAGCAGCTGAGCACCCTCTGACGGGACGGGCTAAAGACAAGCCCAGAAGGGACTCACACAACCACACAGACTCACAGTGTCAGGGGTTGGGAGGGCCCTCTAGCGATCATCCAGTCCAACCCTCTGCCAGAGCAGGATCCCCCAGAGCAGATCCCACAGGAACAAGTCCAGGGGCTTTGGAAAGTCTCCAGGGAAGGAGACTCCCCCCTCTCTGGGCAGCCTGTCCCAGGGCTCTGGCACCCTCACAGGGCAGAAGGGTTTCCTCATGGTCAGGCTGAACCTTCTGTTTCCCAGTTGATGGCCACTGCCCCCAGTCCTGTCACTGGACACCCCTGAGCAGAGCCTGGCCCCCTCCCCCTGACACCCCCCTTTAGCTATTGATCAGCATTGATCAGATCCCCTCAGCCTCCTCTTCTCCAGCTGAACAGCCCCAGCTCTCCCAGCCTTCCCTCACATGGAAGGGGCTCCAGGCCCTTCCCCATCGCAGTGTCCCTGCGCTGGGCCCTCTACAGCAGCTCCTTGTCCTCCTGGAGCTGAGGAGCCCCGAGCTGGACACCCCATCCTCATCTCTTCACACGCTACACCTGGCTTCCTAAAGTATCGCAGAGCTCAGCTGTGCCTGCCGGAGTCCCCAGCCCACCAGGCACCGAGTCCCTTCTGGATCCAAGGTACCCCTTCTGGAAGCATCGTTAGCCAGTCTTGGTGCCGTTTGGGCACAGCCGCTCCTACCACTTAGAGAAGCACCACAGCAGCCCCACCTAGAGAAGGCACAGTGGGCAAACACCCGGCCTCTTGCTGTCGAATTCCATCTGTACTCAGAGGAGCACGTGGATATCCTGGATACACAAGATTGCTGCGAAGAAATGGATCTACAGCCAGCTTCTCCTCAGCAACACCCTGCAGGGCCAAACCCACGGGCTCAATCACAGAATCCCAGACTGGTTTGGGTGGAAGGGACCCTTAGAGCCCACCCAGCCCCACCCAGTGCCACGGGCAGGGGCACCCTCCACCAGCCCAGGTTGCTCCCAGCCTCATCCAGCCTGGCCTTGGACACTCCCAGGGATGGGGCACCCACAGCTTCTCTGGGCAACCTGTCCCAGTGCCCCCCACCCTCTGCAGGAAGAATTCCTTCCTGATGGCCCATCTCCATCTCCCTCTTTCAGTTTAAACCCGTCACCCCTTGTCCTGTCACTCCCTGCCCTTGGGAAAAGCCCCCCCCCAGCTTCCTTGCAGCCCCCCAGGCACTGGAAGGGGCTCTAAAGTCTCCTCGGAGCCTTCCCTTCTCCAGGCTGAACCCCCCAACTCCCCCAGCCTGTCCCCATGGCAGAGGGGCTCCAAGCCCTCGCAGCATCTCCGTGGCCTCCTCTGGACTCACTCCAACAGCTCCGTGTCCTCCTGCTGTTGGGGGCTCCACAGCTGGACACAGCGCTCCAGGGGGGTCTCACAGGAGCAGAGTAGAGGGGGAGAATCCCCTCCCTCGCCCTGCTGGCCACGCTGCTCTGGATACAGCCCAGGGTATCGTTGGCTTTCTGGGCTGCCAGCGCACACGGCCGGCTCGTGTCCAGCTTCTCATCCCTCAGCACACCCAGGTCCTTCTCCTCAGGGCTGCTCTCGATCCATTCTCCACCCAGCCTGGCCTTGTGCTGGGATTGCCCCGACCCATGTGCAGGACCTTGCCCCTGGCCTGGTTGAATGCCCATGTCAGGGGGTAGCAACCGGGAGAAGGCTCTCCTTCAGATGCCCTCACTCCCCACATCTTACAAAGCCCCTCTAGCTCGCTGCAGGTCTATCCCCCGGATGCCAAGCCCCCCCGTGCAGCAAGACACCCGTTCTGTCCCGCCCCTCGGGTACAGCAGCCCCCACCTCTGCTCCCGGACCCCGCTGCTTTGCACTGGGTGGATGCAGGATGCCGCTGCGGCAACACCGGGATGTTACGAGAACTGCTGGAGCAGCCCGAGTCCCGCAGCGCAGCCGAGCGCTCCGAGCCCCAAGTGGAATGAGCTCATGGTGATGAACAGATCCTGCGCCGGCTGCGAGGAGCTGCAGAGAAACCCTGCGGGCGGATTTCTTACCTGCACCACAGCAGCTGGCGTCCACTGTAATTCCTGTGCACGGCTCTTCCGGCCACTTCTTGTTCCCAGGGCGGGTTTGTGTCTGGGAAAAAGGATCTGTGGACGTATCCTACAGTTCTAGCCCAGGCTCTTTCCTTCCCTCCATTCCTTTCCGCCCATGCTGCTGCTGGGTGGAAACGACACTTTTTAACATCAAATTATAAAGGAAACCTTTAGGAAGGAAAGGGCCGATAAGGAAGCTGGGGGGGCTTTTCCCAAGGGCAGGGAGTGACAGGACAAGGGGTAACGGGTTTAAACTGAAAGAGGGAGATGGAGATGGGCCATCAGGAAGGAATTCTTCCCGGAGAGGGTGGGGAGCACTGGGACAGGTTGCCCAGAGAAGCTGTGGGTGCCCCATCCCTGGGAGTGTCCAAGGCCAGGCTGGATGAGGCTTGGAGCAACCTGGGACAGTGGAGGGTGTCCCTGCCCATGGCAGGGGGGTTGGAACTGGATGATCTTTAAGGGCCCTTCCCACCCAAACCATTCCAAGATTCCATGATTTTATGAAAGCATTAAGCCTTTAGCCTCTATATCCATTTCCCCATCCCTAAGCCAGGAACCAGTTTCCGCCCAGGTGAGTTTTGCAACCTGTTTCACAGCCGTATCAAGGGCTTCCATGGCAGGTGCTACAGAAGTTGGGATGTGGGAACAGACCGTGTGATCAGTTCTGGGTTAGAGTGGTTTCAAGTCCCACATCCCCAGGGCCTCGTCTGTCCACAGGCTGCTTCATTTCAGTCACTTAATTCCGGTTAAGGATGGCTTTTGCAAAACCCTAACGGTGCCAGCTGAACGAAATCATTCTGCAGTAGCTTCATTCCGTTACGGCACGGTCCGAGCAGGTCCCCGCTGCAACCTGCCTGCTCGGGTTCACCTGAAGAGGGAGGAAAAGGGCTCATCACTTTCAAAACGTTCCCAGCAAGGAGCCAGGATTGCTCTTTCCGAAACAACTCCAGATGCTACCGCGTGCTGACGGACCACAGGGCGAGCCCTTCCTAAATAAGGAAGCCCGGAGCAGATGCAGCCCCCAGCCTGGCTTCCCAGGGCACGGCCGCCGGCACAGCCACGGCCCGGGACCAGGGAGCCAGCTGGGTGCCGTAAGCTCGCCGTGCCCTGCCGCAAGCTCGCCGTGCCTTGCCGCAAGCTCGCCGTGCCCTGCCACGAGCTCGCCCTGCCTTGCCGCAAGCTCGTCCTGCCCTGCCGCGAGCTCGCCCTGCCTTGCCGCGAGCTCGCCGTGCCCTGACACAGGCTCGCCGTGCCTTGCCACGAGCTCGTCCTGCCTTGCCGCGAGCTCGCCCTGCCCTGACACAGGCTCACCGTGCCCTGCCACGAGCTCGCCGTGCCCTGCCGCGAGCTCGCCCTGCCCTGACACAGGCTCACCGTGCCCTGCCACGAGCTTGCCATGCCCTGCTGCGAGCTCGCCCTGCCCTGACACAGGCTCACCGTGCCCTGCCACGAGCTTGCCATGCCCTGCCGCGAGCTCGTCCTGCCTTGCCGCGAGCTCGCCCTGCCCTGACACAGGCTCACCGTGCCCTGCCACGAGCTTGCCGTGCCCTGCCGCGAGCTCGTCCTGCCTTGCCACGAGCTCGCCCTGCCCTGACACAGGCTCACCGTGCCCTGCCGCGAGCTCGCCCTGCCCTGCCGTGAGCTCGCCGTGCGCTGCCGCGAGCTTGCCCTGCCTTGCCGTGAGCTCGCTGTGCCTTGCCGTAATCTCACCATGCACTGCCACAAGCTCGCCGTGCCCTGAGGCCTCTCCATGGCGGTGGCAGCAGGGATGGGCGTTACGCAAGGCGTTCTCCCGGCCGCAGTCCCTAAGAGCAGGACAGCGGGCATTCGCCAGGCCGGCCGGAGCGGCCCAGGGCGAGGCTCACGCAAACCGTTCCCAGCAGCCCCGACTCCGCGCGTACCTTTGCAGCTGGGGCAGGGAATAGAGCTCGGCTAGCGCCGTTCCCCACCAGGTGAGACCCAATGCACGCGTTTGCAGCTGACACACGGTTCAGTCGGAGCACGATGCACCCCGTGGCCCACGCCGAGGCTAGCGGGGGACTGTGAAGGTGTAAATGAGACCCCCGCTGGGTGTTCGGAGGGCGCAGGCAGCGAGCAGGCCGAACAGCCAGCCAGCGAGCTCCTCGCCTCTCAGCAGCGCTGGGCACGGGACAACAAACTCGCCACCTTCCCCCTGGTGGGCTCAGCCCACGGGGAGACCCGGCAAACCGCGGCTCAGCCACTCGCGCCGCCTCACACGCTTCCCGCTGGCCCCACCCCAGCTGGAAAGAGAGGATCCTTTTTCCCTGCCAGCCACGCAGTGTGGAAGGCATCAGACACCTACAAAGATAAGACTCCATATCCCTAAGGATATACTTTCTTAATTAATCACTATTCTATGTCTAAATTACCTGCTGCAAGAGGCTTTCCAGATCATTTAAACCTGGGTATCTGCAAGAGGCAGGGCCGACGCGAGGGAGTTACGGGGTGCGTCCCTTAGGGGACCTTGCGGGAATTGCCACGTTCCTGCCCTCACATCACATGAAGTCAAAGCTCGCTTGGAGCTGGTGAGTGCTGGTGGAGAATTTGGGATCCCCTTCGCGCTGTGCACCCGGGCTGATGGCCCCGGCAGCTCCTCTCCCCCCAGCCCAGACCCGGGGGGGGCGTTCACGGCGGCGGCTGGCAGGGCTGAAGCCCGATGGCACTAGCTGCCCCCTTTGTGACGCTCTTCAGGGATGCCAGCAGGGATTTAGTTCCCGGAGGAGAGCACCCAGCACCTCTGCAGAGCCAGGGAACATCGCTCTGGGTGAAACAGGCTCTTTACCACACACCGCTGTGGCTGCAGCCTCCGAAGCCCTGAGCTGCTCCCGCTTGCCCTGGGCAGGCTGCTGGTAGCCACCTGTACGTTGCCTGTCCTTGAAGCCCTTCCTGAGCTTGCCACCGGGTGGCACTCCCAGGGGAGCAGAGGTGTAGGCCTCGTGTAGTCTGCTCCTTGAGCTTAAGGCCGGGCAAGGGTTCAACCCTGCCCTAAAATAAGACGGAAAGTTGCGTTTTGCAGGACCGCTCCCAGGTTATCGCACGCGCAGGGGCACCGGGACCCCCTGGCCCGCAGGTTACCTGCGGCACACGCCAGCCAGAGCAGGGGGGCCTTGGCCCAGCTCTCCTGCCCCCAGCACCCACTGGGGCTGTGCAGGGCCAGGCCAGAGCCGGCTCTGGGGCAGTTGCCCCCCCAGGTTTCGGAGGGGAGCAATCTGCTGTTAGGGGCTCACAGGACAGCAGCGCCTGCAGCCGCCGGGCTCTGCCACCGCCGGGCTCTGCCACCGCCACCCTCCCATCAGCACCTGCTCCGGCTTACAATGCCAACAGGAAGAACATCACCTCCGAGGGCTCACTGCTTCCCACAGAAGGACTCAGGACACTCCGTGGGAAACACAGACGCTCCCCATCTGGTCCAAGAGCGTTGAGCAGAGGGAGGGTTTTAGCCTCCCCGCCAAGGGAAGTCCCGAACGTTCACAGCTCTTACAGGACCAGGTGGGAGAAGAGGAGGCTCTTATGGTTGTACCCACCGACAGGGACATGCGCCGCCCCCTGACGCTACAGCAGCCTGCTGTGAGGGGTGCCCCTCGGCGTGTACCAGCGCCTCTCTGACCGCATCCTTCTTATGAGGCCGGAGAAGGGACGTAAGAACCTGCTCCTCACAGTTAATCGTGAGTAAGGCCACCCTCAAGAGGGACTAGAGGAGCAGGAGACAACCCAAAACCCTTCAAATCAGAGATTCAGCGAGTGAACACACAGCAAACACCCAAAAATGCTCTGACATGCCACCTTTCTTAGGCCCTACCCCCTTTCCCGCAGAGGGTGGGGGGCACTGGGACAGGTTGCCCAGAGAAGCTGTGGGTGCCCCATCCCTGGCAGTGCCCAAGGCCAGGCTGGATGAGGCTGGGAGCAACCTGGGACAGTAGAGGGTGTCCCTGCCCGTGGCAGGGGGTGGGCTGGGGGGGCTTTAAGGTCCCTTTCCAAACCATTCTGTGATTCTCCTCTCCCCAGGGGCTCTTGCAGCCCCAATCCCGCCACCTCCTCAGCCTGTTTTGGGTTAAAAGGCCTCAGCTGACCCCCACCACCTCCCCTGGGACCTGGGAAGGGAGGGGGAGGTGGAAGCAGGCTCTTGGTGCCCCCCTCTCCCTGCAGCAGCTCCTCAGGGCAGCTGGTCCCTCCCTGGCCCTGGTGGGACTGGGCTGTGGCAGCCCCTTCCCCCCAACCCGGGGTTTGCGCCCTCGCCGTGGCTGCTGCAGGTGCAGAAACTGCCCCTGCTTGCGGGGGGGGGGGGTTGTGGTGCTGCCCCCGGTCAGGTGAGCCCCAAACCCCGCGCAGGAGGGCCGGGCATCACTAACCGGGCATCAGCTGCCGGCGCTGGCCGCTGTGATCAGCGTGTGCTGGGCCAGCTTTGGCTGAGCGGGAGCCGGCAGGGTCCGCTCCGCTCCACGGCAGCGGGGCAGCGCAGGCCCTGCCGCGGGGCCGCACGGTGCTGTGCGCTAACGGGGCAGCTCCTGCGTCTTGGGCCCCGGGCGAGTCGCGTGGCCCGACCTGCCCCGGCGCGCTGCCACGCCGTAGGCAGAGGTGCTGAGTGCCGCCTGCCTCTGGCGTGGCGAGTGTGCAAACCCCGGTGGCGCTGGGGTGCTGAGCGTGCCAGCCACGAGGCCTCCAGCACGGCGGGTGTGCAAGGTGCCCTTCTGCCAGCATGGTGAGTGTGAGCACGCAAGGTGCGCCCCAGCACAGCGAGGTTAAGTGTGCCAGGCACCCTCTGCCAGCACAGTGAGTGTGCAAGGCACCCTCTGCCAGCACAGTGTGCAAGGTGCCTCTCTGCCAGCACAGTGAGTGTGCAAGGTGCCCTTCTGCCAGCACAGTGTGCAAGGTGCCCTTCTGCCAGCACGGCGAGGCTGAGCGTGCAAGGTGCCTCTCTGCCAGCACAGTGAGTGTGCAAGACACCCCCAGTACAGTGAGGGTGTGTGCAAGGCGCCCCTCTGCTAGCTTGGCGAGGCTGAGCGTGCAAGGCGCCTCTCTCCCAGCACGGTGAGTGTGCCAGGCACCCTCTGCCAGCACAGTGAGCGTGCAAGACACCCCCAGTACGGTGAGGGTGAGTGTGTAAGGTGCCCGTCTGCTAGCTTGGCGAGGCTGAGCGTGCAAGGCACCGCTCTCCCAGCACAGTGAGTGTGCCAGGCACCCCCAGCACGGCGAGGCTGTGCGTGCCAGGCGCGCGCCCCACCACGCGCGTGCCCGTGCGGGTGCAGCCGCCGCCTCCCCGGCCCGGCAGGGGGCGCAGGGGCGCGAGAGCCGTAAGGCGCATGCGCGGGCTGCCGGCGCTGGGCGGAAGTGGCGCGCGGGCCGGCGCGCGGCGGAGGGGCGCGCGGCGCCCATGGGGCTCCTTAAAGGCGCCGCCGCCCGTCCCCTTCCCGGTGCCGGCGGAGGGAAACACCGCACGTGGCTGGAATGAGCAGGTGGGGCGGGGCCCCCCGGTGTCTCCCTCGCGTCGTGACCCGGCACTTGCCGCCGCTGCCTCAGTTTCGCCCCGTACCGGGGCTCTTGAGGCTGCGCTGGGGGCAGAGGTGGCCGTGCCCCCCCCCCCCGTCTCCCGGCCTTGCTGGGGGGCAGCGGGGCCCCGGGGGGCTGCCAAGTAGAGGGTGGGGGGAAGCAAGCAGCGACGGGGTCTGCAGACCCCAGGATGGGGGTGCAAAGGATTGGGGGGGAGGCGGAGTGCCCCGGGGGGGCTGCAGGCCCCGCGAGAGGGGGGGCGGCGCCTGGGGTGGGGGCGTTAAGTGGGGGGGGCGAGAGGGGGCTGCAGACCCCGGCGGAGGGGGTACAGCCCTGGGCTGGGGGCTACGAGCCCCGAGGAAGGGGCGGGGGGTGTAACCTTGGGGGGGGGGGGGGGGTGCGGACCCCAGGCAGGGGTGCAGGCTCCAGCGTGGGGGGGCTCCCCCCGTCCTTGGGGGCTCCCCGGGGCAGCGGGCCAGGCTGGGTGCCCGTGGGCCCCAGGGGACACCGCAGCCCCCGGGGGGGGACACACAGGGCTGCGGTGGGTCCCGCCATCCGGCAGCGCCGGCAGCTCTCCCGGCCTGTCCGGGCAGCGCCGGGTCCTGCCCGAGCCCCGGCGGCGTGGGCGGGGGTGCGCCCGGGGGGGGACACCGCAGCCCCGGCTGGGGCAGCCTCGGCGTTGGGATCACCGGGAGGGGGCTGCCCGCGGCAGGCCCGTCCGTCCCCTCGCCCGGCGGGGCCCACCCTGCGCAGGAGGGGGGTGCTGAGCGCCCCCGGCCCCTGCAATTCCTTGTCTCGTCCATCATAACGCCTGTTCGTGTCCCCCCCCCTTGCAGGGAGCGTCGCAGCGATGGACCCAGCCCCAGCAGTGCCCCAGCCGTGGGGTTTGGCCAAGGGTTTGGGGGCTTCTCTTTTCCTGGCTGGCAAAGGGAGCAGCTCCCCCCTGGGAAGGGGGTCGGAAGCAGCCGGGAAGCCCCCACTGGTGCTCAGAGCTGCTCCGCTCCCCCCTGCAAGAAACAAGGCCCTGTCGCCGCAGCGGGTCTGACCGCGCGAGGGATTTCCCTCCCGCTTTTCCTGAAGGGAAGGATCCGGCATGCTGCCCCGGCCGTGGGGAGGGGGCCAGGGTGCCCGCACCCACCCCGCAGACAGCACCCTGCTCCCCGTGGGGGTGGCGCGCGCAGCAGCGGGACGGACGCGTCCCAGCTCGCAGCCTTGGGCGCCCAGCGCGTCCGAAGCCGATAAATGAGAGATTTATGGCTGCTCTGACCTGGCAGAATTGCTGAGTCAGACGGTGACGGGGTTTTTGGGGGGGTTTGCTGCCTTCCCAGGCTTTAAACAGCCAAATCAAACCGTGGGTTCCCCAAGCCTGGAAGCCCCCCCTGGCGTGAGGGCCATGCCCGGGCTGCGGCGGGGGGAGCAGCCGGGTCCGGGTGTACACAACACCCTCCGGCTCCCTTCTCCGGGTCCCCCTCCCGCAGGAAGGGTGCCATATCCCCCGCTTCCCGAGGGCCACAGCCTTGCCAAGCCTCGGGGAGGGGGGGGGGAGCGGGAGGGGGAGGCATGCAGGAGGTTTTGGGTGTGCGAAGACTTTTTGGGGTGTTTGTTGCAAGCTCGTACCCCCTGTAAGAGCAGGTTCCCCCCCCCCGTGGCTGCGCTGGGCTCTGCTGCCTCCCCCGCCGGGGCTGGGGGGGCTGTTGCCGCTTGACTGGTCTTTGGACTTTGTTCCTTCCTGTCCCTTAATTTTCCAAGCGCAGGGAGAAGGCCCTCCCTCCCCGAGGGAGCGGGAGGCTGGCCCGGGCCCTCCCCACCCCTCCAGCACGGCTGGGCCCGCTGCCAGCCCCAGGCTGGGGGTGTTATCGGGGCTGGGCCGGCCCTAGGAGCGGTCCCTGTGTGCCCCCCCCCGGGGCAGCACGATTACCGGGTGGGGGGCCGTGCCTGCCCTGTGCCACACCGATAGTGTGGCCTGAGCGGGGGCACCTGTCCTCGCACCGGCGAAGCAGAGATGCTGGGGGGGCTCCCTGGGGAGCCATCGCTCATCCCTGGGCAGGGACCCCCCCAGGCTCGAGCATCCCCCCACCCTGTGTTGCAGGGAGCCGGTGCCATGGCTGAGAAGACGTCACCGAGCCCCGGGGGGGGCATCACGCCGCTGCAGCAGATGCTGGCCTCGGGGACGGGGGCCATCCTCACCTCCCTCTTCGGTGAGGACTGCGGGGGGGGAGTGGGTGGGCGCAGGGGGCCGGCGTGGTGCAGCACGGCTAAAGGGGGGGGTGTCGTTTCAGTGACGCCGCTAGACGTGGTGAAGATCCGGCTGCAGGCCCAGAGGACCCCCTTCTCCAAAGGTAACCCCGCTCGGGGCGGTGCAGGGGTCTCCAGCCAGACCCCCCCGTTAGCCGGCGAGCAGCCCACGCAGATGTCTCGGTTGGCAGAACTGGTGGCGGGGATTTCTGGGCTCCGGAGCGTGGGGCCATCGCGAGGTGGCAGGTTACCATGGGCCTCTCGTCCGCACGGACTCGGGGGGCCCTGCCGGGGGAGCGGGGCTGATGCTTGGCTCCGTCCTTCCCCGTGCTGATGCTGAGGGGTCAGCGTTACGCCTGGCAGCCCCCTGCTCGCCGGGGAGCGGAGCCGGAGGGCTCAGCCTGCTCTGGCTGCTCGCTCTTACCCCCCCGCTGCCTTTGTGCCTGTCTCCGCGCTGCTCCCTACAGCTTCCCTGGGGCGGGAGAGACCCCGTGGGCTCTGTCCCCTCCCTGCGGGGTCAGCAGGCTGGGGGTGGTCCTAAGGGACTGGTTTGGTGACCATAGGGACAGCTGGGAAAGTGGCTGCGGGGGCATCCAGCCCCTTCACCCACGGAGCTCTCCCGCTGCCCTGCTCGGAGCTGTGACATACGTGTGTGCCCTGGCCCGGGGAGGCGGCACGTCCCTGTGTCATCGCTCAGCGTGTCCCCGTTGTGTGTTTCAGCGTTGCCAGCACGGTCTGTGCCCTGGGGCGCTCAGCCGGCCACATGTGAGTATGCCCGGGGTGGGGGGCTCCGGGCAGCTCCTGCTGCTGGTGGCTTTGCTTTCCCGAGCCTGGACCCCGGTTTGCTTCCCGCTGGTGGTGGCTCAGGGACATCCCTCCCCGGTGCTTTGGGCCCCTGCTTTGGGGCTGGCCGTGCAGCGTCCCCGCTGGGTCCTTGGCCCAGGGGTCTGCAGGGGGCCTGTTGTGCAACAGGCCTGGCTGGCTGTGGTCCCCCTGTCCTTGCCCTGCCTTGTCACCGTCTTGTCGCTACATCAAAGTCCCTTTGGACCTTCGCTTGCTCCCCGCTGCCTGGCATCCCTGTGCCTGGCATCCCTGTGCCTGGCCCGGGAGCACGGTGGGGGGGCTGTGCTGGCTCCCTGTGCCGGTGTCCCCACTGTGCTGGGGCAGGAGCCGATGCCGAGCGAGGCACAAACCTCTCCCGCCGCTGCCAACGGCTCCTGCTGTGCTCCCGTCCCCGCGGTGGGGCTGGATGCCCCCAGCCCCAGGGTCGGGCCATGGTCAGGACAGTTATCCCTCCTGGCCTTGGGCTGGTCCCCACCGGGCTCAGGCACCGAGGCTTTGACACCCCGAAGTGACGATGGTGTGGGGATGGAGTGTGGTGGGCACGGGGCAGAGGGGAAGGGTCTCCGTCCTCATGGCGCTGCTGTTGCCTCCTGCCCCAGGGAAGTGTTTCCTCTACTGCAACGGGCTCATGGACCACCTGTACGTCTGCCAGAACGGCAACGGCTGCACCGCCTGGTACAGGACCCCCACCCACTTCACCGGCACACTGGTAGGGCTGCAGGCATCTGCAGGGTGTCCTGGGAGGCGGGGGGGTGTCTGCTGGGGGTGCTTGCCCATCTCCCTCCCCCATCTAAGCCCTCTCCCCTCTCTCTCCCCAGGATGCCTTTGTGAAGATCACACGCTACGAGGGCATCAGGTCTCTGTGGAGCGGCTTGCCCCCCACCCTGTGAGTTTGGACCCTGCCTGGGGGAGCAGTTGGGGTGCTAACGCCTGCCTGGGCGCATGGGCATCCGCCCCGGGGAGGCCACACGTGCCCCTCACACCCCTCCTTCTCCTGGGCAGGGTCATGGCTGTGCCAGCCACTGTCATCTACTTCACCACCTACGACCAGCTCCGCGACTACCTGCACGCTCGGACGGGGAGCGGGGGCCACCATATCCCCCTGCTGGCCGGGGCCCTCGCCAGGCGTGAGTACCCCTCCTCCCCGGGGGGCACAGGTCCTCTTGCTGCCCACGTTTGGCACCCGGCTCTCCTGCTACGGGGACTCTGGGACAGCTCTGGGACAGCGGATGGGGCTGATGGCTCCAGGATGGCTCCGGGACGGCGGATGGGGCTGATGGCTCCAGGATGGCTCCGGGACAGCAGCTGGGGCGGATGGGGCTGATGGCTCCGGGATGGCTCTGGGACGGCGGATGGGGCTGATGGCTCCGGGACAGCGGATGGGGTGGATGGGGCTGATGGCTCCAGGATGGCTCCGGGACAGCAGATGGGGTGGACGGGGCTGATGGCTCCAGGATGGCCCCAGAACGGCTCCAGGACAGCAGATGGGGTGGACGGGGCTGATGGCTCCAGGACAGTGGATGGGGTGGATGGGGCTGATGGCTCCAGGATGGCTCCGGGACAGTGGATGGGGTGGATGGGGCTGATGGCTCCAGGACAGTGGATGGGGTGGATGGGGCTGATGGCTCCAGGATGGCTCCGGGACAGCGGATGGGGTGGATGGGGCTGATGGCTCCAGGATGGCTCCGGGACAGCGGATGGGGTGGATGGGGCTGATGGCTCCAGGATGGCTCCGGGACAGCGGATGGGGTGGATGGGGCTGATGGCTCCAGGATGGCTCCGGGACAGCGGATGGGGTGGATGGGGCTGATGGCTCCAGGATGGCTCCGGGACAGCAGATGGGGTGGACGGGGCTGATGGCTCCAGGATGGCTCTGGGACAGCGGATGGGGCTGATGGCTCCAGGATAGCCCCAGAACGGCTCCGGGACAGCGGTTGGGGTGGATGGGGCTGATGGCTCCAGGACAGCGGTTGGGGTGGATGGGGCTGATGGCTCTGGGACGGCTCCGGGACAGCGGATGGGGTGGACGGGGCTGATGGCTCCGGGATGGCTCCGGGACAGCAGATGGGGTGGACGGGGCTGATGGCTCCAGGATGGCTCCGGGACAGCAGATGGGGTGGACGGGGCTGATGGCTCCAGGATGGCTCCGGGACAGCAGATGGGGTGGACGGGGCTGATGGCTCCAGGATGGCTCTGGGACAGTGGATGGGGCTGATGGCTCCAGGATGGCTCCGGGACAGTGGATGGGGCGGATGGCTCCGGGGCAGCAGATGGGACTGATGGCTCTGGGATGGCTCTGGGACAGCAGATGGGGTGGACGTGGCGGATGGCTCCGGGACAGCAGACAGGGCTGATGCCCGGTGTCCCCTCCGTTGCAGTGGGTGCCGTGACGGTGATCAGCCCCTTGGAGCTCATCCGCACCAAGATGCAGTCCCGGCAGCTCAGTTACCGGGAGCTGGGCGTCTGCATCCAGTCGGCGGTGGCTCAGGACGGCTGGCTGTCGCTCTGGAGGGGCTGGGGACCCACCGTGCTGCGAGACGTCCCCTTCTCAGGTATGGGCGTGGGGGGACAGCGGGGAGGGGGGAGGTTGGGGTGTCCGGGGTGTTGTAGCACTGGTGTTTCCTACCTCCTCCCAGCTCTCTACTGGTTTAACTACGAGCTGGTGCGGGAATGGCTCTGCGGGCGGGCACGGCTGGACGAGGCCACCTTCACCATCAGCTTCGTGTCCGGGGCCATCTCCGGGACGGTGAGTTTGGGGCTGTGGTCTGCACGGGGGGCGGTATGGCCCCTGTGGGGAGCAGGGGGTGGCGCTGGGAGGTCTGGCCCGGCTTGGTCCCGGCTCAGCGCCCGGCTGCCGGCCCCGCAGGTGGCTGCCGTGCTGACGCTGCCCTTCGACGTGGTGAAGACCCAGCGGCAGATCGAGCTGGGAGACGGTGAGGTGCACCCAGGTGAGGGCCCGGGCTGCGGGCGGGTGCCAGGGGGAGCAGCTGGGACTCCCCAGGGGTACGTGGGACCCTCACCCGCCTCCCTCTCCCCGCAGTCGCAGCCTCCAAGCCTTCCTCCACGTGGCTGCTCATGCGGCGCATCCGCGCCGAGTCTGGCACCCGGGGGCTGTTTGCAGGTAAGGCCGTGCCCCCCACCTGGGGTTTGGGGTGCTCTGGTGTCACCGAGGGTGTAACGGGGGGGGGGGGGGTCATCCTCACAGGTTTCCTGCCCCGCGTCATCAAGGTGGCACCCGCCTGCGCCATCATGATCAGCACCTACGAATTCGGCAAGACCTTCTTCCAGAAGCTGAACCAGGAGCGGCAGCTGCGGAGCTTGTGAGCGGGGGCTGGGGTCCCCGGGGGAGGGGGACGGACACCGCCACCCCCGCTCCCGGCACGACGCCCCGGGACCAGCGACCCGCGCTCGGCCGCGCAGAGCCCAAGTGCCTTCGCGCCGCGCTCTGCCTGTGTGCGGACGCGGGGGCCGCTCCCCGTGTGCCCCCCCTCCCCACGGGGGGACATCTGTGCCTGCTGCTGTGACACTTGGGGGGGACACGGGGTCCCCCACGCGCATCCCTCGAGGCTGGACAGATGCTGCTGCCGCACTCACGGACGCTCTGGCGCAGCCGGGGTGTCCCAGGAGACTCAGCGGGGCAGGAGGTGGAGCCGGGGGTCTGGAAGACTAAACCCTTTGGAGGGGGCTTCTCCACGTGCCTGCCTGGCCCCCCCCCCCCCTTGCCGTCAGTCACGCACAGCCTCCCCTGGCCGGTTCTGCGTGGCACGGGGACACGCCAGGACCCTCTCTCTGCCCCCAGCCCCCTCCTACTGGGGGTGTCCCTGTCCCCGGGCACCCTGCGTGGGGCCAGACCTTGCTGCTGCTCTGGGGGCCGGCAGGCATCACCCCCCCAGTGCCCCGGCCCTTCACCACGAGGTCCTGCCCCAGGCCCTGCGCCACGCTGGCGCTGCCCCAGCTTCTCTGGGACTCCGGGCGGGGGATTCCTTTTATTTTCTTAAATAAAGACATTATTTGTCTCTTAGGGCAACAGTTCCTTTGCTCCCTGCAGGGGGGCGCTGTGGAAGCCGGCCCCACAAGTGACAGCCCCCCCTGCAGCCTGGGGACAGTGCTGTGACCCACCAGGCCCTTGCTGGGCTTTCCCTGTGGGTAAGGAGACCCCCGGACCCCCTCAGCAGCCACCCACAGGGGATGGGGCAGGGGTACCCCACGCTTGAGTGACCTGCTGTACCCCAAAGGTGCTACCCCAGCCCGGGGGGGGGCTGGAGGGGGCTCACTAGACACCCCCCCCCCCCCCCGCCACATTCCTGCCTGGGACAGGACCTTGTGGGTGGGGGGAGCACAAGGGGCCTCCCCCCCTGCTCTCCCCGGGGGGTCACAGAGGCTCAGCTTGATGCATTTATTGATTCCTTTTGCTCCAACAAGGCAGATGGGGCTAAAGAAAACCCAAAATCACCCAAAACAACCCAAAAAGGAGGATGGGGGTGGGGGGCTATCCCTGTCTTAGGGGGGGCAGCTGGTCCTCCAAGGGACTGACAGGCCACCCACCCCCCCCCCCCCCAGATGGAGGGGGCAGGGGGGAGGCTGGGCACTCATGGGCTGAGTGGGGTGGACACAGGGGCTGTGCCCACACCCTCACCCCTGGAGGGACTTTGGCCTTGACCCCCCCGCCTTGCCCCTCAGCAGCCATCGCTCCCGGTGTCCCCCCACCCCCAGCTCGCAGGGTCCCGTGTCCCCCATCCCAACGTGTCCATGTCTCCAGCCGGGGCCGGGGTACTCGGGCCGGGGTTGGCGAGGGCAGGGGGGGCAGGACGAGGTCAGTCCTCCGCCGCGACGCTGGGCCGGGGGGGGGCCGGGGGTCTCAGCTGGGGCTGCGGGTGGGGCTGGCGTCGGTGCTGTCGCTCACCAGGCACTCGTTGGACTTGAGACTGGCCAGGGACTTGCAGCTGGGCAAGGAGGCCAGCGAGCCGCAGAGCCCCAGCATGGACGGCGTGGGGTCCTTCCCTGCGGGCACAGCCATGCGGTGTCTGGGGGGGCCGTGGCCTCGCGCCCCCGCCCTGCCCCACCGGGGGGGACACGGGGACCACCTCCCCGCTGTCCACGCGCCGTCGGGACAGCATCCCCGGCTGGGGGGGGGTCTAGGCGCCCGGGTGCGTGTTGGGGGATGCGCTGAGCCCCGTGGGGTACCCAACGTGGTGAGGGGGGGGGGTCTTACCCAGGGGCCCCCAGGGCTCGCCTTCGCGCTTGCCCTCGCCCAGGCGCTGGGAGTCGGAGCTGAGGCTGTTCTCAGCCGAGAGCTGGTCGGCGCTCACGAAGCTGTGCCTGCGGAGGGACGGCGCTCAGCCCCCTGCGCCACGGCCCCCCAGGGCCGGGACAGCCCCACCAGCCAGGGCCAGCCCTTCTCCGCATCCCCTTGCCCGGGGCAGACCCCCCCAGGGGCTGGATGGGGTGGTGGGGGCAGGTGGGGGAGGCCGGGGGGGGTACCTCCTGTAGAGCTTGCCATCCGAGCCGCTCTCGTTGCCGTTGAGGGTCCCCAGCGAGGGCCACTGGTTCACCAGGGGGGTCACCATCTCCTTGGGGAGCTGGGCCAGCTGCGGGGGCTCGCAGGGGATCAGCCCCGTCCTGCGGCAACAGCGGGGGCTCAGCGGCCGCCAGCGCTGGGGCCCGGCTGGGTGACGCGGCATGTGGGGCACCGGGGACCCACCGTGTCCCATGGGATGTACAGGGCAATGGGGACCCGTCATGTCTTACTGCACGTATGGGGCACCCAGGACCCTCCGTGTCCCATAGGGTGTATGGGGCACCCAGGACCCTCCGTGTGCCACAGGGTGTCTGGGGTACCTGGGGCCCAGGGACCTGCCACCCATCACATCCCATGGGGCATATGGGACCCACCGTGTCCCACAGAGCTTATGGGACACCAGGGACCCACCGTGTCTTACAGCACATGTGGGGTACCTGGGGACCAGGGACCTGCCACCCACATCCCATGGGGCACCAGGGACCCACCATGTCCCACAGGGTGTATGGGACACCAGGGACCCTCCACGTCTTACAGCACCTATGGGGCACTGGGGACCTGCCACCCCTCACATCCCACAGGGCACATGGGGCACCGGGGACCCACTGTGACCCACAGGGCCTATGGAATACTTGGGGACCTGCCACCCCTCACATCCCACAGGGCACATGGGGCACCGGGGACCCACTGTGACCCACAGGGCCTATGGAATACTTGGGGATCTGCCACCCCTCACATCCCACAGGGCACATGGGGCACCGGGGACCCACTGTGACCCACAGGGCCTATGGAATACTTGGGGACCTGCCACCCCTCACATCCCACAGGGCACGTGGGGCACCGAGGACCCACTGTGTCCCACAGGGCCTATGGAATACTTGGGGACCTGCCACCCCTCACATCCCACAGGGCACCTGGGGCGCCGGGGACCCACTGTGACCCCCAGGGCCTATGGGATACTTGGGGACCTGCCACCCCTCACATCCCACAGGGCACCTGGGGCACCAGGGACCCACTGTGACCCACAGGGCCTACGGGATACCTGGGGACCTGCCACCCCTCACATCCCACAGGGCACGTGGGGCACGGGGGAGCCACTGTGTCCCACAGGGCCTATGGAATACTTGGGGACCTGCCACCCCTCACATCCCACAAGGCACCTGGGGCACCAGGGACACACTGTGACCCACAGGGCCTACGGGATACTTGGGGACCTGCCACCCCTCACATCCCACAGGGCACGTGGGGCACTGGGGACCCACTGTGTCCCACAGGGTGTATGGGGCACCCAGGCACTGGGAACCCATCACCCATCACACCCCACAGGGTGTATGGGGTGCCAGGGACCACCCCTCACCCTGTCCCTCAGGGTCAGTGGGGCACTGGGGACCCACCACGCACCCACAGCCCATGGCACCAGGGCTCCCCCCACCCCCAGCGCCCAGCCAGGCCTGGGGGGGTCCCCACTCACAGCTGCTCCTGCAGCTCCAGGATGACGCCCTCCAGCTCCCTCTTCTCCAGCTGGTTCTGCACCATCACCTCCTCCAGGCGCAGCTTCAGCCGCTTGTTCTCCGCCTCCAGGTCCTTCAGCTGCGACTCCCGCAGCCGCACCAGCTCCTCCAGGTACCCCTGCGCGAGCCCACCGTCAGCAGCACCCCGCTGCCCCCCCCCCCCCCCCCCCGGACCCTCCCCACGTCCCCAGGGCCACCCAGGTTGACAAGGAGAGGGCTGGGTCACCGCAAGGGCTGCGGGAGGGGCGATGCAGTGGGGGTGATGCTCCGGGTCGGAGCATCCCAAGGGGTTGGTACCCAGGTGGGTCCCCCCCAGATGTCCCCCCCGCCCCGGGTTCCTCGTACCTTTTGGGCGTAAACGATGCGGAACTTCTGCTCCATCTTGCGCCACTTGTTGTACCAACTGTCCTCGTCGGTGACCAGGGGCAGGTAGGGGTGTTCGGGGGAGCTGTCCTCGCTCGTGCTGCTCTCCACGCTGCCCCGCTCCTCCTCCTCGCTCAGGTAGTCGTAGCTGGGGGGTACGGGGGCTCAGGGGGTTGGTACGAGTGGGGTGAGCCCGGCCGAGGGGGGGGTCCCCAGCCCAGGGAGGGCACGCCGGCTCTCACCTCTGCGTGAACTTCAGGTAGGGCGTGTAGTCGATGACCACGGGCGCTTTGCCGTCCATCACCTCGCCCTTCAGGCAGAAGCTGAGCAGGGGAAGGAGCAGAGGATCAGGGCAGCCCCCGGGGGTCGCGGCGTAGCGGGGGCCAGTCAGGGCAGGTTGCCCGTGTCCCCCCCCCTGCGGCACCCACCCCTACCTGAAGTCGATGGCGCTGAGCCCGATGAGCATCCCCGTGAGCACCACCGACTCCTCCCGCAGCATGATGGCCCCGTCGTCGTAAAACCGCCTGTGGGGATACACGTGGCCGCGTGTGCCCCCGCCAGCCCCCCCAGAACACACCGCCGTGCCCCCCCGGCTCCGGCCCCACCACCGGCTCCTCACCTCGTGGTCCGCGTGTCCCGCAGGGCAGTGGAGATGTACTCGGACATGCGCTTCTCCATCAGCGCCACGCGGATCCAGGCCCGGCCCTGCACGGCATCGCGCCGTGGGGCAGCCCTGAGGGTGGGGGACCCCCTCGGCTGCCCCCCCTCAAGCTCCCGCCTGCCCCCGGGGCTCTGGGCACCGGCAGGCGGGTGGGTGGTCCGCACCCAGGAGCTGCTATGGGCCGTTATCTCCCCACGGGGACCCACAGCTCGCGTTTCGCCTCAGAGACCCCCGTGGGGACCGGTGGGGTGAGATGGGGCTGCAGGGGGGCAGGACAGAGGGGGTGGGGGTGGGGCAGAGAGGGGATGGGAACGGGGAGGGGATGGGATGGGATGGGATGGGATGGGGTGGGGTGGGATGGGGTGGGGTGGGGTGGGGTGGGATGGGATGGAATGGGGAGGAGATGGGATGGGATGGGAGGGGGTGGGATGGGGATGGGATGGGATGAGGATGGTACGGGATGGGATGGGGTGGGATGGGATGGGATGGGATGGGGATGGGGATGGAGATAGGGAGGGAGATAGAGATGGGGATGGGTCCGTGTGCCAGGGACAGGAATGGAGACAGGGAATAGGGACAGGGGTGGAGACATGGAAGGGATGGCAACAGAGACAGAGCAGGGATGGCGGGGACAGGGCAGGGGCTGGCACCTTCCTGACCTTGGCCCTGGAGGTGCTGATGTTCTCCATGTTCTCGATGCTGCTGACGCAGTTGTTGGGGACCTTGCTGCAGGCCAGGCGGATGTAATCCCAAAACCCGCGCTGCCCATCAGAGCTGAACCAGCTGACGGGGCCTGCGGGGACGGGGGGCGCTGCGGGCGAGGGCTGCGGTGCCGGCAAACCCCGCCGGCCCGGGCAGCCCCAAACGCAGGGCCCGGGCACGCGCCCCGGTGCCAGCTCGTGCATCCATCCCTGGGCGCCACGGGGACAGGGACACGGCGGGGGCGCCTGCGCGCCCGTCCCTGCGGCCACCGTTACCTTTGAAGCGGTGGCTGAGGATCTGCTCGAGGATGGCGGCAAAGTTAACGAACTCCTCAGAGGAGTCGTCGATGGGCTCTGCCGTGTATTTCTCCAGCAGGGTCTTCACCGAGAACCTGGGGTGACACACACACGAGCGTCACGGGTGGGAGGGGACGGGCGCCCAGCACCCGTTAGGTTTAGGCACGGGGCAAAACGCTTTAACAGACGTTGGCTTTGGAGCCCGGCCGCGGGAAGAGGGCGGTGGGCCGAGCCATGGGCTGCGGCTCGCTGACCCCCCTGTCCCCACGTCCCCAGGGAGCCCTCTGTGGCGGCCGCTGCTCCCCCGCCGTGCGAGTGGCCAGGAAGGGCGAACAAAGGCCCCCTTCCTCCCCGGCCGTGCGCGGGCGGTGATGGCTTCCCCTTCCGCCCGGCCGCTCGTGTCGGTCGAGAGGGATCGGAGAGGGATGCTGAGGACATGAGACCTGCTGGGCCTGGCAGGACAGCGGGGGATGGGTCAGGTGTTTGGAGGGGGGAGGGTGGCCCCATCTGTGGTTAACGGCCACGTGGGGGTAAAGCGAGACTGGGGATCCCCATGATGGCAGGTGGAGGGTGCCTCATCATGGCAGTGGGGTCTGGAGGTGCCCCATGGCACGGCGTGGGGTCTGGAGACACCCTGGTGCCAAGATGAGGGGGCTGGAGGCCCCCCATGCCACGGGGAGGAGATCCAGGGGCGTCCCCATGTCATGACAGTGGGGTCTGGGGGTGCCCTGTGCCATGGGGAGGAGATCCCTGGGGTCCCTGTGTCACAACAGTGGGGTCTGAAGGTGCCCTGTGTCATGGTGAGGAGATCCAGGGGGTCCCCGTGTCACGATAGTGGGATCTGGGGGTGTCCTGTGCCATGGGGAGGAGATCCAGGGAGTCCCCATGTCATGATAGTGGGATCTGGGGGTGCCCCGTGCCATGGGGAGGAGATCCAGGGGGTCCCCGTGTCATGACAGCAGGGTCTGGGAGTGTCCTGTGCCATGGTGAGGAGATCCAGGGGGTCCCTGTGTCATGACAGTGGGATCTGGGGGTGCCCCGTGCCATGGGGAGGAGATCCAGGGGGTCCCCGTGTCATGACAGCAGGGTCTGGGGGTGTCCTGTGCCATGGTGAGGAGATCCAGGGGGTCCCTGTGTCATGACAGTGGGGTCTGGGGGTGCCCTGTGCACCTGGGAGGATCCCTGAGGTCCCCCAAACCCCACCAGCAGGACCCGAGGGTCCCAGGAAGGGTGACCCCAATCCTCAGTGCCGCCCACATCCCCCCCCCCAGCATGCCGGGGGCTGGTCCCTGGTCACAGTCCAGCACAAGCAGCCCCGAACCAGGGGGTGGGGCCAGGCAGGGACCACCCGCCCCACCGCCGCTGTCCCCACCACCCCATCTGTGTGTCCCCCCCCATCCCGGTCCAGCCGTGCGTCGCCATGACAACCCTCATCCTCCATCCCCACCGCCTTCATCCCTCCATCCCCGCCGCCGGAGCAGGGCCCTGACGTCACTTCCTCGCCCCCCCACCCGCAAGGGGGACCCCGGCCCCAGCCCCCCACCCGGTCCCCATTGCCCCCAACCCCCCCACACTCCCTCCAGCCCCTCACACCACCCCCCGCCCGCCCCGGCTGCCCCCAGCATCACCGGCACCGGGTGCCTCCATATTGCCGTTGTATCCCCATCACCCCCATCACGCCCCCCGCCCCCCCCCCCCCCAGCCCCCCCGCCCTGGCCGCACCACCCGCAAGCCCCGCATCCCCCCACCCTCCCTTCCCTGCATCCCCCATCCTCCAAACCCGAACGCCCCTTCCCCAACAACCCACTGCAGCGACAACAAAAAAATCCCCCCCCCGGGGTGAAAGGCCCGCAGGGGGGGCGTGTGTGTGCGTGTGTGACCCCCCCCCCAACCTCCCCACCCCCTTACCCATCCCCCCTCCTCCATCCCCAGCAGCGGTGGTCCCCTCTCTCCCCCCTCTCCCCCCCTCGCCCGGTATTTTCGGGTGCCCCCCCCCGCCAGGCCAGCCCCCCCCCACCTGCAGACGGTCATGAGGTTTTTTCTCTCCACGGCGACGTTCCGGGACGAGGCTTTCTTGGGGGGCAGCCCCAGAGCCATGGCAGCCCGCACGCAGCCCGCTGCCATCCACCGCGCCCGGCCCACGGCCACGGCCGCGGCCCCTTCCCCCGTGGGCCCCGCGCCACGGCCCCCTGCACGCGCAGCCTTCCCTCCCCCCCCCCACCCACCCAGCGGTTCCCACGCCGATGGGCCGTGCGCCCCCACCCCCCCCTCCCAAAAAGGGATGCGGGGCCTGGTCCTCTCCCCGCCTCCGCCCCCCCCCCCCCTTCCCAAATGCCTCCCCTGGGGAGGGAGGGGATGGGGGAATAAAGGGGGGGGTGAAGGGGGGGGGCAGTGGTCCCCCGGGGGCGGGGGGGGGGGTCCGTCCTATCTGCAGGGCTCAGCCCCTCGTCGTGACGTGCCGCCCGTGGGCACTCCGTGGGCAGAGCCGCGGCGGGGGGGGGGGCGGTGGGACGGGCTCGGGTGGACCATGGGCACCCCCCGGGGTCCACGAGCCGTGGAGCCACCCCCCACGCTGTGCCCCCCCCCACCACCCGGGGTGCTTCCCCCGCCTTCCTCTGCCCCCGCAAAGGGGACCCAGCCCATAGCACCCAGTGGGGGGGCGCAGGGTGCCCCTGGGGGGACCCCCAAACTCCTCAGGGGTGAGCTCAGCCCCCCCGCCGATGCCCTGTTGGGGGGATGCTCTGCATCCGCCCTCCCCACGGGGTCTGCAGGGGGTGAGGGACCCCCCCGAGCTGGGGGGGAGGGTGTGAGCCCCCGGGGGGCCCCCCCCCCCCAATGCTCCCAGCACCCTGCTTGTGCACCGTGCCTCAGTTTCCCCATTGGTGTGACAGGGAAATTGGGGGTGAGCACCCGCGCCCCACCCCCAGCACCCAGATAAATCAGAGTCACCCTGAGCAGAGGGACAACCCCCCATCCCCCCGCCTCACCACAACCCGTGGGGACACCCCTCCCCCCCGCCACGCTGTGCCCCCAGGGGTGCCCCACACCCTCCTCTTGCCCCCGCAAAGGGGACCCAGCCCATAGCGCCCACTTGGGGGGCAGCAGGGCGTCCCGTGGGGAGGGACCCCCGAGGTCCCCGGTGCTGCTGCAGGGAGGGGAGCCCTTGGCAGCACCCAGATAAGGCCGGGGGTCCTTATCGGAGCACCCAGCCCGCAGCTATCGCACCTCCCAGCCCCACGGAGGGTGCCACCGCGGCCCCAAAGTGTGGGGCGCACCGGCAGCCCACGGTCCAAGGCCAGCCTGGTGCCCCCCAGCCAGGGCTGGCACTGGAAGGGGGGGGGCACAAGTGATGCCCCAGCAGTGGGGATGACCCTGCGGGTGTCCCCGGGCACGGGGGGGGCTGGGGTGTGCGTGTGCACACACGTGTGTGTGTGCAAGGCTTGCCCACGTCCCCTTCCCTGCCCCCTGGGACTGGGGGCTGGGGGCCGAGACCCCTGGAGGAGGGTCACATAGGTAGAGACACGCGCACGTGCGTGCACACGCATGCACACACGTGTGTACAGGCCCGTGCACGCGCATCCATACGTGCAAACCTGTGCGCGCACGCTCGAGCACAAGCAGACGCATGGATGCGTGACGTGCGCCCCGACATCCACACGCGTGTGCACCCACATGTGAACCCCGACGTGCACACGCGTGTGAGCGCGCACGCAGCCGTGCACGTCCCACCACCTCCCCGCGGGGACACCCCGGGGATGCCGGGAGACAGAGGGGAGCCCCGTCACGGGTCCCCCTGTCCCCACGGGGCACCTCGCAACCCCCCCCCCCGGGGGAACCACCCCAGGAACCCCATCCCGGGAAGGGGGGGAACAGCCAGAGGGATCCCGGGGGTTCCCCGCCGGGGGAGGGGGCACCGGGGGCACCGTGTGGGGCAGGCGAGCGGCTGGGGAGGGCCATGGGGCGTGGGCGGGCAGCGAGCGGGGCGCAGCCTCCACGCAAGATGTTGCACCCCGATAACCTTGTTTACGGGGGGGCCCGGGGGGGGTCGGGTGAGCCCAAGGGGGGGAGATTAGGGAGGTGAGCGTGACTCAGGGCATTAGGGCGAGCTCCCCCGCGCCACTCGGCTCTTTCCCCGCGGGCAGCGGCAGGCAGAGGCCGGGCAGGGGCATCGCGGAGCCACCCCAGGGGTAGGTGCGGGGTTGGGGGGGGAGCGACACCGCGGGGGGTCCCTGGGAGTGGGGCGATGGGGTGGGCGGGGAGGTGGTGGGGCCAGGAGGGGCTGGGGGAGCACCCCGGGGTGCTGGCGGTGCGGGGTGGGGTCTGGAGGGATGTGAGTGGGGTGTGATGGGGTGGGGGGGGGCTGGGGACTGGCGGAGGGGGGTGGGCTCCATGCTGAGCCACGGGGGTATGTGTTGTGGGAGGGGGCTGAGCTGCACGGTGTGGGATGCATGGGATCCATACTGAGCCACGGTGGTACCCACTGCATGGGGGATCCCAGCCATGGATGCTGTGGGGTGTATGGGATCCATACTGAGCCATGGTGGTACCCACGGCATGAGGGATCCCAGACACGCTGCGTGGATGCTGTGGGGTGTATGGGATCCATACTGAGCCATGGTGGTACCTGCTCCATGGGGGATCCCAGCCACGCTGCGTGGATGCTGTGGGGTGTATGGGATCCATACTGAGCCACGGTGGTACCCACGGCATGGGGGATCCCAGCCACGGATGCTGTGGGATGTATGGGATCCATGCTGAGCCATGGTGGTACCCACGGCATGGGGGATCCCAGCCACGCTGCGTGGATGCTGTGGGGTATATGGGATCCATACTGAGCCACGGTGGTACCTGCTCCATGAGGGATCCGAGCCACGCTGTGTGGATGCTGTGGGATGCATGGGATCCATACTGAGCCATGGTGGTACCCACGGCATGGGGGATCCCAGCCACGCTGTGTGGATGGTGTGGGATGTATGGGATCCATACCGAGCCACGGTGGTACCTGCTCCATGGGGGATCCCAGCTGTGCAGCGTGGATGCTGTGGGGTGTATGGGATCCATACCGAGCCACGGTGGTACCCACGGCATGGGGGATCCCAGCTGTGCAGCGTGGATGCTGTGGGGTGTATGGGATCCATACTGAGCCACGGTGGTACCTGCTCCATGGGGGATCCCAGCCACGCTGCGTGGATGCTGTGGGGTGTATGGGATCCATACTGAGCCATGGTGGTACCTGCTCCATGGGGGATCCCAGCCACAGATGCTGGGGGGTGTATGGGATCCATACTGAGCCGTGCTCAGTACCTGGTGTCCGAGGCGTGGGTCCAGCCCCGACCCACGCTAGCCGCACGGTGCCGGAGGTGTGGGCTCCGTGCTGGCCGCGGTGGCTGTACGGATGGTTCGGGGCTCCGTGCTGCGCGCGGGGCGGACGGTACCGGCGGTGTCTGTACCGCGTGTGGGACGCCCGGGTGGCAGACGCGGCGCAGGACGTGTGGGCTCTATAGGGTGGCAGAGGTCACCGGGCCGGGTCCGGCGGGCCGGGTGACCCGGCTGCGAGGGGGCGTGCATCCCCCAGCCCATCACCGCGGCCCCGGGGCTCCGCCTGGGCCCCCCGAGGGAGCGGGGTGGGGGCCGGGCGTTATCAGCGGGGCGCAGCCCTGCGCACCGGGCTGATGCAAGAGCGGCCGGCGGGGCCGGGGGGGGCCGGGGGGGCCGGGGTGGCCGGGCCGGGGGGCCGGGGGGCCGGGGGCCGCCGGCACTGCGGGGCCAGGCGGGGCAGGAAGGAGAAGGCCGGCTCGGAGCGGGACGTGGTTCCCGTGGCCCCGCCGCGGCTCCCGCACCCCCGTCGGGGATCCCTCCGGGACCCCCCGCCGCCCCCCACCGGGAGCGAGCTCCTGCGTCACCCTGGTGAGATCGGGGGGGCGGCGGGGGGCTGGTGTGCCCCCGCCCCGAGCCCCCCACGCCCTGACCTTGCAGCCCGGCCCACGACCCGCCCCCCCCCCCCCCCGGGCGGGGTCCCTGGGCCGGGGGTGTGGGGGGCAGCCGGGGTCCACGGACACCCAACCTTGGGGGGTCCCTACGGGGGGTGGGATGGGGCACGGGGGGCGTGGGGGTCCCGCGGCAGGACCCTCCCGGAGGGTCTGGGCTGAGGGAGCAGATGAGGGGGTTGTGGGGGGTGGGGGGAAGGGGACCCCGACTCCCGGGTCCCCTGCGGGACTGCCCCGGGGCGGGGGGAGGGGGGGCGGAGTGCGGGGGGAGGGCGTCCCCTGGCGGTTGTCCCCCGGCACAGCCCCGGGGCAGCTGGGGGGTGGCTGGGGGGGGGGGGCAGCCGGGGGGAGGGGTGGTGCACAAGGGGTTGCAGAGGGGGCTGCAGGCACAGGCTGCCCCTTCCCCCTCCCGGCACCCACCCACCGTCCCGGGGGCTGCAGAGGCTTTGGGTGCTGAGCGGGGGGGCGGCAGGGGGCAGCGGGGTGTGTGTGTCCCCCCCCCGGCTGCGCACCCCGGGTTGTGCCGTCCCGCTTCGAGAGGAGCCGTGAGCCCGGCTGTGCCTCAGTTTCCCCTTTCTCACCCCAGCGCTCTGCCGGGGGGGGGGCTGCGGGGGCTGCCTGGAGGTCCCGCGTGGGACCCTCCCCACGTGCGTGGGTCTAGCTAGGACCCCACCCACACGCGAGGAGTCGTGTGAGGGACCCAGTGGGTGCCCATAGGGGACCTGACCCCTGGGTGTGGGCCCACGGGGGACCTGCCCCCCCCACCCCCCCCACCCCCCCGGCGCAGGGCACGGCGTGCGTGGGCACGGGTGGGCCGGGGCGGGGTCCCGCATCCCCCGTGGGAAGCTCTGCCGCCGCCTGACGTCTGTTCCCGTCCCGGGGGGGCGCGGCAGGGCAGGGTACCACTTCCCCGGGGACCCCCCGGCCCCGGGGACCCCCCCGGCCCCGGGCCCTCCTGACCCGCGGGGAGCCGGTTACACGGGTGGGGGCTGCGGGAACGGACCCAGCCCTGTCCCGGGGGACAAACCCCGCGCGAGAGGGGGGTCACTGAGCGCTGCCCCGGCCTCTCCTAACGGACCTTCTCTCCCCCGCGCCCCCTCCCTACCGCCCCCCCGTCCCGCAGCGCCGGGCTATGGTGCTGCCGTGCTGAGAGCCGGGACGCAGCGAGGCGGCGGCGGGGGGGCCCCCGGAGCCATGGAGGGGCCCGGCCAGGTAGGGACACCCGGCCCCGACCCCCGGCTCTGCCGCTGCGCCCCGAGCAGCTCCCGGCCCCGGCACGGCCTCAGCCAGGCGCTGGGGGTGCCGGCCCCCGCTGAGCCCCCGTCGCTCTGTCCCGCAGGAGGACTACGAGGAGAGGATGCGCAGGAGCCTGGACTCGGAGGGCTACGAGGACCCCGGCGTCAAGATCTCCCACCTGTCGCTGGGGGACGTGAGCAGTGAGTGGCTCCCTCAGGTGCCGGGGCACACGTGGGCACCGGCGTTGCATGGGGGGTGGCGTTGCATGGGCACCAGCCTTGGATGGACGCCGGCGTTGCATGGGGGGTGGCGTTGCATGGGCACCAGCCTTGGATGGACGCCGGTGTTGCATGGGCGATGGTGTTGCATGGGCACCAGCCTTGGATGGACGCCGGTGTTGCATGGGCGATGGTGTTGCATGGGCACCGGCGTTGCATGGGCACCAGCCTCGGATGGACACTGGCGTTGCATGGGCGATGGCATTGCATGGGCACCAGCCTTGGATGGACGCCGGTGTTGCATGGGCGATGGCATTGCATGGGCACCAGACTCGGATGGACGCCGGCATTGCATGGGGGGTGGCGTTGCATGGGCACCAGCCTTGGATGGATGCCGGTGTTGCATGGGCGATGGTGTTGCATGGGCGATGGCGTTGCATGGGCACCAGCCTCGGATGGACGCCGGCATTGCATGGGCGATGGCGTTGCACGGGTGACAGTGTTGCTTGGGCACCAACCCTGGTTGAACACCGGCGTTGCATGGGTGACAGCATTGCACGGGCGATGGCGTTGCATGTGGGATGACATTGCATGGGGGACAGCGTTGCATGTGGGATGACATTGCATGGGTGATGGTGTTGCATGGGTGATGGTGTTGCATGGGTGACGGTGTTGCATGGGCACCAGCCCTGGTTGAACACCAGCGTTGCAAGGGCACCAGCGTTGCATGCGGGACGGCATTGCATGGGGGACAGTGTTGCATGGGTGATGGCGTTGCATGGGCACCAGCCTTGGATGGACGCCACCGTTGCATGGGTGACAGTGTTGGATGGGTGACAGCGTTGGATGGACACCACCGTTGCATGGGTGACGGTGTTGCATGGGCGATGGCGTTGCATGAGGGACTGCATTGCATGGGTGACGACACTGGATGGGTGATGGCGTTGGATGGGTGATGGCGTTGGATGGGTGACGGCATTGCATGGGCACCAGGCTTGGATGCCAGCATTGCATGTGGGACAGCCTTGCATGGGTGACAGCATTGCATGGGCGCTAGCGTTGCGTGGGTTGCAGCGTGGCGTGGGTGATGGTGCTCCATGAGTGATGGCACCGCACGGGCACCGGCGTTGCACGGGAACCAGCACCGGGTGGATGCCAGCGTCGCAGGGGCACCAGTGGTTCAAGATCGCGTGTTGCACGGGCGTCAGAGCTTCATGGGTGCCAGCTGTGCGTGGGAACCCGCATGGCACAGGCGTGTTGCGCAGGCACGTTGCACGGGTGCTGGTGTCGCGTAGGTGCCAGCGGTGCATGGGCATCTGTGTTGCATCGATACCACGTTGCTTGGGTGTCAGCATGGCACAGGCGCGTTGCATGGGCACCGGCAGGGCACAGACGTGTTGCACGGGTGCCAGGGTTGCACAGGCATGTTTCATGGGTGCATGCATTGCACAGGTGCTAGGGTTGCACGGGTCCCGGCATTGCACGGGTGCCGGCATTGCACGGGTGCCAGGGTCGCACAGGCATGTTTCATGGGTGTCAGCATTGCACAGGTGCCAGGGTTGCACAGGTGCTGGCATTGCACGGGTGCTGGCGTTGCACGGGTGCCAGGGTTGCACAGGTGCATGCATTGCACAGGTGCCAGGGTCGCACAGGCATGTTTCATGGGTGTCAGCATTGCACAGGTGCCAGGGTTGCACGGGTGCCAGGGTTGCACGGGTGCATGCATTGCACAGGTGCTAGGCTTGCACGGGTGCTGGCGTTGCACGGGTGCCAGGGTTGCACAGGCATGTTGCACGGGTGCCAGGGTTGCACGGGTGCATGCATTGCACAGGTGCCAGGGTTGCACAGGTACCAGTGTTGCACAGGCATGTTGCACAGGTGCCAGGGTTGCACGGGTGCCAGGGTTGCACGGGTGCATGCATTGCACAGGTGCCAGGGTTGCACGGGTGCCAGGGTTGCACGGGTGCATGCATTGCACAGGTGCCAGGGTTGCACAGGCGTGTTGCACGGGGGCTGGCGTTGCACAGGCGATGGGGCTCGCCCGGAGCCCGGGGTGCTCGGGCAGGGGCGTGCAGCCCTCGGGATCGCATCGCCCAAAGGCGGCGACACCCGTTGCCGAAGCCCCTCCAGTGCTGTGGGAGCCTGAGACGGGGCCGAGCTCGGGGGTACCCGGTGTCCTTGAGGCTGTGACCGAGAGCCCCCGGGGAGGGAGGTGAGGGGAATTTGGGGGTGTCTGCATGCCCCGGAGCACCCCCTTGCCCGAAGTTGGGTTGGTTCGGGGCTGCCCCCCCGAGGGGGTGCTGGGTCTGGGCCGGCTCCCTGTATCCGGACCCTCGGGTCCCGGTTCGGGGTGCTGCCGGTGGGGGGGGGCGTGTAACGCTGCCGCCTGTTCTGCGCAGGGGCCGGCGCTGGCACCGGGTCCCCCTTGCACGCGTGGAGGGCCAGAGCCGAGGAGCTGACGCCCCTGCGGTGAGTCCCCCAAATCGGGGAGGGGGCTGGGTGCTGCCCCACCTGCCCAGCTGGAGGCTGCCGCCACCCATGGGTGCCCGGCGCTGACCCCCCGGTCCCGGCGGTGTGTGTTTTGCAGCCAGTATCTGCCCAGCCGCCGGGGATGCTATGACCTGGATGGGAGGAGGCGCGCGGCCGGGGTCCCCCCGGGACAGGCGAGCCGCCGGGACGGAGGGCAGCGTGAGTGACTGTGGGGGCACCGTGGGGACAAAACCCACCCCCGGCATCCCCCCCCTCAGCCCTCCGTCGGCTTTGCCACCCCCATGCCCACCTTTTGCCGGGTGACCGTCACCCGGGCGTCAGGGCGCGCCGTGGGGTGACCGCTGCCACTTGCCCCTAATTGCCTGCTGATTGAGGGTAAATAACGCCTTTGTTTGGGGTGAGGACAAGAACCACTCGGGGCTGAACGCCGGCTGGTGCCGGACGGCTGGGTGGCGGTGGCAGCGGGACAGGGACAGCCACGTGCCCACGTGCCACGACTGACGCCGTCGGGGACACTGGGGTGGGGGACACCCTCCGTCCCCGCTCGCCCGGGCACAGCATCCTCGACCCAGCAGAGCATCACCCCTCGGGTTGACCTGGCCGGGGGGGCAGCGAGGGGACCGCAGTGCTCCCCGCCGGGGCGGAGGGGGACGGGGTGAGCGTGTCCCCGCTGCGGGGCGGCTGCGGGCAGGCGGGGGCCGCGCTGGTGTTTACTGTCAGCAAAGGCGAAGTGCTCCGGGATTTATGGTGCACACAGGGCGGCCGTGGGGCGTGGGGCTGGGCCCTGCTTTATAGGGCTGGAGCCTTTGGGGCCATGGGGAGTGCAGGGGGGCCCGCAGGTAGGCGGGGGACGGGGACACCTCGAGCTCCTGGGGTCTGGCTGGTTGGGGACGTGCTGTCCCCATCCCAGTCCAAGGGGCAGTGCTGGGGTCGGGGTTGTGCTGGTGGCAGGGTGGTGGGGCACGAGTCCTGCCCCCACCCCAGCCCTGGGGATGTCGCCACTGTCACCTTGCCCCGGGAGCCGGGATGCGAGGGACCAGGGCTGGGCACTGGCGGGACAGGGGGGTGATGGAGGGGCATCCAGGAACCCCAGCCAGGTCTGGGATGGGGGTGACAGAGGGGACACGCCAGGAACCCCAGCCGGGTCTGGGATGGGGGTGACGGAGGGGACACGCCAGGAACCCCAGCCGGCTCTGGGATGGGGGTGACGGAGGGGACACGCCAGGAACCCCAGCCGGGTCTGGGATGGGGGTGATGGGGGGAGACGCCTTCAGCAGACCCCGGAGGAGTCTGGGCAGGGACCAGCTAACGTGGCGGTGGCTCTGCTCGCAGATTCATCAGTGACCGATGTGGACCTGGAGGCGGCAGGGAGTAGGAGACCCGTGTCCCAGCGGGACATCCATGAGGTGGGTGCTGCCCCAGGGACCTCCATTCCGCCCCCGTTCCCAGGGATGGGCAGACTGGCCACCCAGGGACCAACCCCTGGGGACACCGAGGCACAGGGGGATGCTGGCACGGGCAGACACAGCTCTGGGTCTCCTGGGGGGTCCCCCGTGCGGCTGGGGGCACCCTGACACCCCCCGGCTCTGGCCGCAGGGCTACGTGGAGCTGCACGAGCTGGTCACGGACAGCACGCCGGAGCTGTGCTGGGTGGAGACCAGCCACTGGCTCAACCTGGAGGAGGACTTCACGAAGGCCGGGCACTGGGGTCAGCCCCATCTCTCCTTCCTGACCTACCACAGCTTCCTGGACATCCAGCGGGCTTTGGGCAAAGGTGGGGACACCGGCTGGCGCCGGGATGGCGGCGGGGACCCCCGCGCTGGCCGGTTGGTGACGGTGCCGTCCCCGCAGGTGCCTTGGTCTTCGATGCGCAGGCCACCTCGCTGGCAGCCATCGCCCACGTCCTCATCGAGGAGATGATCTACAAGGAGCAGGTCAAGCCGCAGCACCGGGACGACATCCTGAGGACACTGCTGCTGCGGCACAGGTACGGCCGGAGCTGACGGCCCCCGGGGGGGGGACACCCCAGGGTCCGGGCTGGATCTGGCCCCAGCGAATCCCACCGGAGCCTGGGACAGGATGGAAAAGTCCTGCTAAGTTGTGGCTTCGCCTCCCAGCCCAGTCTGGGGTCCCCCCTGCACTCCCGCGGCCGGGGCTGTGATATGGGGGTTCTGGGGGGGTCGGTGGCAGTGGGCTGACTGCCGCCGCCCCCTCCCCCGGCTGCTCTAGACGCCACGGTGAGGGTGAGCCGGTGCAGCACGCGGGCCGGGAAGAGACGGAGCAGCCGCTGCTGCAGGAGCAGCAGCACCTGGAGATGCGCAGGCTGGCCACGGCCAAGCAGGCGAGCGGGGGGCTGCGCTGGGGGGCGAGGGCGGCGGGGGTCCGGCCAGGGTGTGGGGAGAGCCACTGGGAGACTCAGGCGTGCACCCCGTGCATGCAGACACAAAGGGCGCACACACCCCTTGCACAGGTGCTCACACCAGTTGTGCATCACAGACGCCCCGTGCTACGTGTCCCCAGGGAGCGCACGCACCCCCCCGACACACGCTCGCACACCTGTCCGCACGCGCGAGCGCGCACGAGCGCACGGGCAGAAACACACCCCAAGGGAGGTGCGAGGGGGGCACCCAGGGGATGGAGGGGGATGGAGGGGGGCACCCAGGGGATGGAGGGGGCCATGCAGGGGATGGAGGGGGGCACCCAGGGGATGGAGGGGGCCATGCAGGGGATGGCCACGGAGGAAGCCAGCTGACTCCTGCCATTCGTCTGCCCACCACAGAGCCCGAGCGGGGCCACTGGACCCCAGCTCCCCAAGAAGGTCCCTGAGGATGCTGAGGCCACACTGGTCCTTGTGGGTGAGTGGTCAGCAGGGTGGTGGGTGCAGAGCTGGGGCGGTGGGTGCAGGGGCAGGGCTGCAGGTGCAGGGTTGGGGCAGTGGGTGTAGGGTCGGTGGGTGTAGGGTCGGGGCGGTGGGTGCAGAGCTGGGGTGGTGGGTGCAGGGGCAGGGCTGCAGGTGCAGGGTCAGGGCAGTGGGTGTAGGGTCGGTGCGTGCAGGGTTGGGGCGGTGGGTGCAGGGTTGGGGCGGTGGGTGCAGGGTGAGGGCTGCAGGGGCAGGGTTGGGGCAGTGGTTGCGGGGGCAGGGTCAGGGTGGTGGGTGCAGGGTCGGGGCGGTGGGTGCAGGGTTGGGGCTGTTGGTGCAGGGTTGGGGTGGTGGGTGCAGGATCGGGGCTGCAGGGGCAGGGTTGGGGCTGTCGGTGCAGGGTTGTGGTGGTGGCTGCAGGATCAGGGTGGTGGGTGCAGGGTTGGAGCTGCGGGTGCAGGGTTGGGGCAGTGGGTGCGGGCCGGGGTGGTGGGTGTGGGGCTGGGGTGCACAGCGGGAGCTTTGCTGCCTGCCTGCTCGCTCACTCCCTGCTTTTCTTGCACCTTTTTTGACTCTCCCCATCCTCAGCCCTCGCCGCCTGCTGCCGCTCAGTGCTGCTCTCCGGGCCCCCTGTCCCCCTGTCCCTTGTCCTCATGTCCTACTTCCCCACTCCCCTGTTCCCCTGTGTCCTCATGTCTCTGTCCCCTGTACCCCCACGCCCTGATGTCCCTGTGCTCCCATGCCCACCTACCCCTGTGTCCCCACATCCCTGTGTCCCCACATCCCAGTGTCCCCATGTCCCTGTGTCCCCATGCCTGCGTGTCGCTGTGTCCTCATGTCTTTCTGTGCCCCTGTCCCATTCCCTTTGTCCCCCCCATGTCCCCACGCCTCTGCGTCATCTTATCTCCAAATAACTGTCCCTGTACCCCCTGTCCCCTTGTCTCTGTACCCCCATGGCCCCGTGTCCCCATGTTTTATGTCCCCATGCTCCCATGTCCCCTTGTTTCTGTACCCCCATGGCCCCACGTCTCCCTATCCCCATGTCCCTGTGCCCATGTCCCTGAGCCTGGCCCCCCGTGACCCCCATCCCGTCCCGTCCTCCCCCCAGGCGACGTATCCTACCTGGAGCAGCTGACGCTGGCCTTCGTGCGCCTGAAGGCTGCGGTGCCGCTGGACGCCGTCCTTGAGGTGCCCCTGCCCGTCCGCTTCCTCTTCGTGGTCCTGGGCCCCCCCAGACTCCACATCAACTACCACGAGATCGGCCGCGCCGTGGCCACCATGATGTCCGAGAGGGTACGGCTCGCCCGGCACCGGCACCGGCACCGGCACTGCCATCAGGGTGACAGCCCCCTGAGCACCCTGAGGTCCCCGGCTCTGGGGCTGCATCCTCACCCACCTGTGCCACGTCCCTCTCTGTGCTCATGTCCCTGTGTGCCCTTGTCCCCATGCACCTGTGTCCTATCCCTCTGGGTCTCCGTGTCCCCATGCACCCCTCTCCCTATGTCCATACGCATCCCCACGCTTCTGTGTCCCTGTGGCCCCATTCTCCCCTGTCCCCATGTCCCCACAACCCTGAGGCCAAACATCCCCTTGTCCCTGTGTGCCCAAGCCACTGTGTCCCCATGCTCCTATGTCCCCCATCTTCCTGTGTTCCCTGTTGTCCCCATGTCCTCATGCTCCCTGTCCCCAAACCCCTGTGTGCCCGTGCCCTGTCCCAGTGTCCCCACAAGCTCATACCACTCAGGCCAAATGTCCCCTTGACCCATGTCCCCATACTCCCTGACCCCAAACCCTTGTGTGCCCATGCCCTGTCCCAGTGTCCCCACAAGCTCATAACCCTCAGGCCAAATGTCCCCTTGACCCATGTCCCCATGTCCCCATGCTCCTGTGTCCCCGTGTCCCCATGTTGCCCCTTATCACCACGTCTTCATGCTCCCTGTCCCCAGACCCCTGTATCCCCATGCCCTGTCCCCGTGTCCCTGTATCCCCGTGCCCTGTCCCCATGTCCCCAGGATGCCCCATCCCAGCAGGGATGCTCAGGGGCCAGGCGGGTGCCCGGCATCACCCAAGGGTGCTGACCACCTGTCCCTGGGGCCACCCCGCAGGTCTTTCGCCAGGACGCTTACCTGGCCGAGAGCGGCGACGACCTGCTGCGGGGGGTGAAGGAGTTTTTGGAGGCCAGCATCGTCCTGCCGCCCACCGAGACCCCCAGCGAGCAGCTCCTCCGCAGCCTGGTGCCGCTGCAGCAGGAGCTGCTCCGCCGCCGCTACCAGCCCCGCGAGAAGCCCCGCGACGAGGACGTCCCAAAAGACCTAAGTACGGCGGGGACCCGGCATCCCCCGTCCCCGTGGCTGGCGGGACCCCCGCCCCTTGCATACGATGGCCCCCCCACCGCCCCTTGCTTGCGTCCCCAGAGCCGAAGGCACAGGTGGAGGACGACGACCCCTTGCACAGGACGAGGCGACCTTTTGGGGGGCTGGTGCGGGACATCCGCCGCCGGTACCCCAAATACCTCAGCGACATCAAGGACGCCCTCAACCCCCAGTGCCTGGCTGCCGTCATCTTCATCTACTTCGCGGCGCTGTCACCCGCTATCACCTTCGGAGGCCTGCTGAGTAATGGCGGGGACGGGCGGGGGACACACCGGGGGGGGACACGCGTCCCCCCGCTGGGCACCGGGCTAGGGGGCTGGGGGAGCGGGGTGCCACCGCCCGCAGCGCCGTCCCCTGGGGATGCTGCTGGGGGGAGCACCCCTAATCCCGGTGCTGAGGAGTGTGGGATGGGGGGGGGGACGCGGCGCTGTCACCCCCTCCCCAGCACCCACCGGCTCTGCCCCTCCCCCCAGGTGAGAAGACCAAGGGCATGATGGGGGTGTCGGAGCTGCTCCTCTCCACCTGCGTCCAGTGCGTCCTCTTCAGCATCTTCAGCGCCCAGCCCCTGCTCGTCATCGGCTTCTCGGGGCCCCTCCTCGTCTTCGAGGAAGCCTTCTTCTCGGTGGGTGCCCCCCCGCGGTGTCCCCTCCAGCGCTGGCGGGGTGCTGCCCCCCGCTCACGCGGGGTGGGCTCAGCGCCGGGGCCGCCTGCCTTCGGCGTCTGTAACAGTGACCTGGGCCAGGGGCTGGGGGGCAGCCGCGGTGTGTAGGTGAGCCCAGGCTGGGGGGAGCGTGGATGTGCCTGGGGGCAGGAGGGGTCTCCAGAGGGATCGGGACAGGCTGGATCCATGGGCCGAGGCCACCGTGTGAGGGGCAACCAGGCCAAGTGCCGGGTCCTGCCCTTGAGCCACAACACCCCCTGCAACACCCCAGGCGTGGGGACGAGGGGCTGGAAATCTGCCCGGCAGAAAAGGACCTGGGGGGTTGGTCAAGAGCGGCTGAAGATGAGCCGGCGTGTGCCCAGGTGGCCAAGAAGGCCAATGGCATCCTGGCCAGCACCAGGGACAGTGTGGCCAGCAGGACCAGGACAGGGATCGTCTCCCTGAGGCTGCACCCCGAATCCTGCGGTCAGTTTGGGCCCCTCAAGACAGACCCTGAGGGGCTGGAGTGTGTCTGGAGAAGGGAACGGAGCTGGGGAAGGGCCTGGAGCACAATCCCTGTGGGGAGCAGCTGGGGGTGTTCAGCTGGAGAAGAGGAGGGTCAGGGAGACCTTATCGCTCCCTACAGCTCCCTGAAAGGAGGGTGCAGAGAGGGGGGGTGTTGGTCTCTTCTCCCAAGGGACAAGCGATGGGACAAGAGGAAACGGCCTCAAGCTGTGCCGGGGGAGGTTTAGGTTGGATATGAGGGAAAATTCCTTCCCAGAAAGGGCTGTCAGGGTTGGAACTGCCCAGGGAAGGGGGAGTCCCCATCCCAGGAGGGGTTTAAGAGGCGAGTTGATGTGGCACCTGGGGACGTGGTGTAGTGGGGACTTGGCAGCGTCAGGGTAACGGTCAGACCTGGTCTTTAAGGTCTTTCCCAACCCAACCCATCCCACGACGGCCCGGGGGTGCTGCCACGAGGGGGTGTCATGTGGGTGATGGCATGTGGGAGATGTCACGGGTGGGCTGCCCCACAGGCGATGGCACAGGGGTGACGTCACGCGGGTAGAGCCATCCGGGCGACGGCACGGGGGTGATGCGAGGTGTGCGACACCACGTGGGTGACCCCAAACAGCTGACACCACGTGGGTGACCCCAGGCAGGCTGGTGTTGCCATCGGGGTGCTGCCCGGGGGGCGTCCCCACGGAGGTCCTGCCACACCGAGGGACCACTACCCGCATCCCAGCATCCCCCAGACCTGGGCACCCTGGGACCCTGGGGTCCAGCCCACCTGGGTGCCCATGCCGGGGGCTCTGGGGGGCTGACGGGGCTGTGCCCTCTGTCCCCCCAGTTCTGCAATAACTTTGGCTTGGAGTACATCGTGGGCCGGGTCTGGATCGGCTTCTGGCTGATCCTGCTGGTGCTGCTGGTGGTGGCCTTGGAGGGCAGCTTCCTGGTGCGCTACCTGTCCCGCTACACCCAGGAGATCTTCTCCTTCCTCATCTCCCTCATCTTCATCTACGAGACCTTCTTCAAGCTCACCACGGTGAGGGCTGCGGGGGTCCTGCGGGGATGGGGGGGGCTGCAGGTTGTGGTCATCACTTGGGCTTCCACAGAAACGGTGGGAGCCAGCTGGGGGGTGCAGGTGAGGGATGGAGCCCATCTCCCAGTGTTCTCCCTGCTTCCCAGGCATCCCCTGGCTCGTGCTTCCCTCCACAGGGGGATTTTGGGGCAGGGTGGCGAAGCCCAGGCAGACGTCCCACCCGGCCTGCGGCAAGCACAATCCTTGCCCAGGAACCGCGTGGAAAGCCCCAATTCCTTCCTCCACGCCCTGGCCCAGGCCCTTCCCGGGTGGCCGGTAGCAACGGGACAGTGCCACCCCGCACACTGGGTGCCCACGGGGCCATCTCTGGGGCTGGAGAGGTGACAGGCAGGACCCATGCCCCCACACCCTCCCTGACCCTCTTCCCGTTCCCTCCCCAGATCTTCCGGAATCACCCGCTGCAGCGGCACTACAACCTGCAGCCGACGGTGGTGCCCGACGTGCCGGAGCCCAACACGGCGCTGCTGTCCCTCGTCCTCATGGCCGGCACCTTCTTCCTGGCCTTCTTCCTCCGCAAGTTCAAGAACAGCGCTTTCCTGCCTGGCAAGGTGAGGACGGGGCGGGGGGGCAGGGTGGCATCTCCCCCACCCCACTGGACCCTCGGCTGGGGGAGAAGCGGGGGCTCGGCGGGTGCGTTTTGCTGGAAGGGGCTGGCTGAGACCCTGCAAACTCATCGCACGCGCTTCAGGCACTTCCTTAGGGCTCGCTGCCGGTGGGGACGCGGTGGGGGGGACGCCCTCGGCCAGGGGAGGACACGCAGGTGGGTTTAACACAGTCACGGCGTCCCCCCAGGTCCGGCGCTTGATTGGGGACTTCGGGGTGCCCATTTCCATCTTCGTCATGACGCTGATCGACTTCTTCATCCAGGACACGTACACGCAGGTCCGGGAGCAGCGGGAGGGCCGGGCCCCGGCGGGGGCGGGGACGGGTGTCCCCAGCAAGGGGACGTGGGGCTGGGTGCTCGTCCCCGTGCTCCGTCCCCTCACCCCCTCACCTCTGCTCCCATCCAGAAACTGAACGTCCCCAGGGGGCTGCAGGTCACCAACGCATCCGCCCGGGGTTGGTTTATCCACCCCATGGGGGAGAGCAACTCCTTCCCCATCTGGATGATGTTCGGCTCCCTGCTGCCCGCCATCCTGGTCTTCATCCTCATCTTCCTCGAGACGCAGATCACCACGTGAGGACGGGGAGGGGGGGTACGGGGAGGGAGGGGAGGGCTGCGGGGCGCCTGGCAGGGCAGGGCTGGAAGGTGACATCCCGCCCCCTCTGTCCCCGCAGCCTCATCATCAGCAAACCCGAGAGGAAGCTGGTGAAGGGCTCTGGCTTCCACCTGGACCTGCTGCTGATCGTGGCCATGGGGGGGCTGGCCGCCCTCTTCGGCATGCCCTGGCTCAGTGCCACCACCGTCCGCACCATCACCCACGCCAACGCCCTCACCGTCATGGCCAAATCCTCTGCTCCCAGTGAGAAATCCCAGATCTTGGAGGTCAAGGAGCAGCGCATCAGTGGCTTCTTGGTGGCCGTGCTCATCGGTGAGCTGGGGGGGGGGCCCCCCGCCCCACGGCGGGGAGGGCTGGGTGTCCTCCGAGCCTCTCCCTGACCTCTCCTCCGCCACCGCAGGCGTTTCCATCCTCATGGAGCCCATCCTGAAGTACATCCCACTGGCCGTGCTCTTCGGCATCTTCCTCTACATGGGCGTCACCTCCCTCTTCGGCATCCAGCTCTTCGACCGCATCCTGCTCCTGCTGATGCCACCCAAGTACCACCCCAAAGAGCCCTATGTCACCCGGGTGAGTGAGCCCTGTGTCACCCGGCTGGGTGGCTGTGGGCTTGGGGGTGTCCTGGGCCACTGGTCCCAGCCCCCCGGGAAGGGTGCGGGGTGCTGGACCCACCACCCTGACCCCGCTGGGCTCCTCGTCCCGCAGGTGAAGACTTGGCGGATGCACCTCTTCACCTTCACCCAGATCATCATCCTGGTGCTGCTGTGGGTGGTGAAGTCCACCCCGGCCTCGCTGGCGCTGCCCTTCATCCTCATCCTCACCGTCCCCCTGCGGCGCTTCCTGCTGCCCAAGATCTTCCGCGACGTCGAGCTCAAATGTGTGCGTAGCCCCGCCACGGGCTGGGAGCCACCGGGGTGCTGCCCCTGGGCCCTTCCCTGGGCCCATCCCTGTCCCCCTCCTCGTACTCATCTCCGTTCCTGTCCTCATCCTTGTTTCCATCCCTGTCCCTGTCCTCATCCTCATTCCTGCCCCTACTCCCATACCCATCCCAGCCCCATCCCTGTCCCCAGCCTTATCCCCGTCCCTGTCCTCATCCCCAGCCCTGTCCCCAGCCTTATCCCTTTCCCTGCCCCTGTCCCCATCCTCATTCCTGCCCTGTCCTCATCCCCAGCCCTGTCCCCAGCCTCATCCCTGTCCCTGTCCTCATCCCTGTCCCTGTCCCCAGCCTCATCCCTGCCCCTGTTCCCATAGCCATCCCAGCCCCATCCCTGTCCCCAGCCTCATCCCTGCCCCTGTTCTCATATCCATCCCAGCCCCATCCCTGTCCCTGTCCTCAGTCCTGTCGCTATTCCTGACCCCTCCCCATCCCCACCATGTCCCCATCCTCATCCCCATCCCTGTCCCCATCCCCACCCCCTCCCCGTCCCCATCCTTGTCCCCCTCACGCCCTCTCGTGTCCCCGCAGCTGGACGCGGACGACGTGGTGGTGGCCTTCGAAGAGACGCAGGGCACGGACGTGTACGACGAGGTGCAGATGCCCAGCTAAGGGTCGTCCCGGGACGTCCCGCGCCCCCCCGGCCCCCTGCACCCACCTGCTTGTACCTCCACTGCTGCCGTCCGGGGGCGCGGGGCGCCGGAGGGGGATTTGGGGACACCCCAGAGCCCCGGCCCCCACCTGCGCCCCCCGAGGATGGAGCCTTTTTATTATTTTTTTCCCTTTTTCCCTGTATTTTTAAACATTTTGGATGGTGTGATCTCACCCGCACTTTGCTACCCACTGGGGAAGAGGCTGCCTGGGCTTGGGGGGGGGGTCCCATGGGCCGCCCCCCCACCCCATGGCACAGCGGGATGGCCCGTGTGCCCCCTGTCACCACCCCATCCCCGAGGCCACCCCGGGGCCGTGACCGGGCACGGGAAGCAGCCGGAGGAAGACGCCGGAGCCGGGAGCGAGGAGGAAGGCAGGGACGGCACGGTGGGGATGGAGACACAGCGGGGTGGGGTCCCCCCCACCCCCCCAAGGCCCTTCACCCCACAGAACCCTTTTCCCACCTTCCTCCGGCGAGAACATCCCGGCTGCTCCCACGGCATCTCCGGGGGGTCCGGGTGTAAATAGCCCAGCGAGGGGGGGTGGTTATATATTTGCAACGAAGATAATCACGCTAAAAAAAAACCCACCCACCCCCCCAAAAAACCCGCATCGCGCCGACGCTTCCGCAGGCAGGATCCACCCAGCGCCAAAGAAAAATCCCAGAAAAAAGCACCTTAAAAAAGGCAAAAATGGGGAAAAAAAAAAAAATCAGCCGGAAGGGGTGAGCTGTACATTGGCTGGGGGGGTGGGGGGGCTGTTTGTAATTTATTTCTGGGGGCTGGTTGCGTGTGTGTGTGTGTGTACGTACCGGGGAGCAGCTGGACGCAGCCGCAGCGCCCCGGCAAAGCTGGTTTTAACGGCTCCCGGTCAGGGCCTAAACTCTACGGACCGGGCCGGCAGCGCCCGGGAGCGAGCGCCGCGTCCCCCCTCCTCGTTTCCATAGCGTTCCAGTTAAATCCGGGTAGTTTTTCCCTTGATTTTTGGGTTTTCCCCATGCTGGCTGACCCCGCCCTGCCCCGCTTCCCTCGGGATCGCTCCCAAACTGCCTGAGCATCCCCCTGCTTCTCCTGACCCCCGGTCGGACCCCAGGAGCACCCCATCAGGCTACAGATTTGTTCCCCTTTGCATAAATCGGGGGGGGGGGGCCACACCAAAATCGGGGGGGGGGGGAGGGGTTGGTTTAGTTTTGTTAATCACGTGTCTGAAGTAACCACGGCTGCGAGCTTTGGGGGGGGTCCCTCCCCACCCACCTCTGTATCAGGCTTTAATAAAGGAATTAATAACACCAGGAATGGGAGTCTCTTTCCGGTTGTGCCGTTGTTGGGGGGGGGTCACCTTGTTTAATTGTGTGTCCCCCACCCTCAAAAGAGCAGCAGCATCCTTTGGAGGCGTCCCCGACCCGGGATGCTCGGTGCGGCCGCACCAAGGTGCTTGCTGTGGCATCCCGGGATGCTCGCTGCAGCCATCCCGGGATGCGCCCCATGGCCATCCCAGGACACTCTCCGTGGCCATCCCGGGACGTTCCCCATGGCCATCCCAGGATGCGCCCCATGGCCATCCCAGGACACTCTCCGTGGCCATCCCGGGACGTTCCCCATGGCCACTCCAGGACACTCTCCATGGCCATCCCGGGATCCACCCCATGGCCATCCCAGGACACTCTCCGTGGCCATCCCGGGACGCTCTCCGTGGCCATCCCAGGATGCGCCCCATGGCCATCCCAGGACACTCTCCGTGGCCATCCTGGGACATTCCCCATGGCCATCCCAGGACGTTCCCCATGGCCATCCCAGGACACTCTCCGTGGCCATCCCGGGACGCTCTCCATGGCCATCCCAGGACACTCTCCATGGCCATCCCAGGATGCGCCCCATGGCCATCCCAGGACGATCTCCATGGCCAGCCCGGGACATTCCCCATGGTCATTCTGGGCTGCTCGCTGCAGCCATCCCAGGATGCTCCCCACGGCCATCCCAGGATGCTCCCAATGGTCATCCTGGAATGCTCCCTGCAGCCATCCCAGGACATTCTCCATGGCCATTCCGGGATGCTCCCTGCAGCCACCCCAGGATGCTCCCCGTGGCCATCCCGGGATGCTTGCTGCATCCTGGCATCACTGCAGCCATCCCAGGATGCTCCCCATGGCCACCCCAGGATGCTCTCCATGGCCACCCCAGGATGCTCTCCATGGCCACCCCAGGATGGTCCCCATGGCCACCCCAGGATGCTCCCCGTGGCCATCCCGGGATGTTCTCCGTGGCCATCCCGGGATGCTCCCCATGGCCACCCCAGGATGCTCCCCGTGGCCATCCCAGGATGCTCTCCATGGCCACCCCAGGATGCTTGCTGCATCCTGGCATCACTGCGGCCATCCCAGGATGCTCAGCCCCCCCACTGCCCCCTCCAGCACCCGATGGTGCTGCCCTACTGTTGCTGGCCACAGCTGTCCCTACTCCAGGGGGCACAGACTGAGCCGCCTGCCTGAGGCAGAGCAGCCCCCAGCCCCCCCCTCCAGACCACGCTGGCACCAAATTGACCCCAATTACCCATAATCTCATTAACGAGAGCAACCGGCAGGCTGTAAACAGGGCTGCGGGAAGGGCCGTACCCATCTGCTCCCAGCCTTTCTATGGGGCAGACATCGGGGTCAGCACCCACGCCCACCCCTGGCTGCGATCCCAAAGGTTCTCCATGGAACTGCGATAAATCCCATCCTGCTCCAGCTTTTCCTGAGCCCGGCGCAGCGGCTAGCCCTCGGATGGGGGTGCGTGGCTGGTGTTTTCCAGCCCAAGGCCCGATGATCCGGCAGCTGCCTGTCCCTTCTGCCGGCCTCCCGTGGGCAACGCCGCGCCGGGTGCTGCCGCCATCCCGGCCTCCGAAAACCGGAGCTGGCGATGGAGACAAGCATCTGCCAGCACCCCAGGCAGCCTCCCAGCACCCACACCCACCCACACCCACCCATCCATCCGTCCATCCATCCGTCCATCCGTCCACCCGTCCACCCATCCATCCGTCCACCCATCCATCCGTCCACCCACCCACCCGTCCATCCATCCACCCGTCCATCCATCCATCCATCCATCCATCCATCCATCCACCCATCCATCCATCCATCTATCCATCCATCCATCCGTCCACCCACCCATCCATCCGTCTGTCTGTCCATCCATCCTTCCGTCCATCCATCCATCCATCCATCTGTCCATCCTTCCGTCCATCCATCCATCCATCCATCCATCCATCCATCCATCCATCCATCCATCCATCCATCCATCCATCCGTCCATCCGTCCACCTGTCCGTCCATCCATCCATCCGTCCATCCATCCACCCACCTGTCCATCCATCCATCCATCCTTCCATCCATCCATCCATCCGTCCACCCATCCGTCCATCCATCCATCCATCCATCCATCCATCCATCCATCCATCCATCCATCCATCCGTCCACCCACCCATCCATCCGTCTGTCTGTCCATCCATCCTTCCGTCCATCCTTCCGTCCATCCATCCATCCGTCTGTCTGTCCATCCATCCTTCCGTCCATCCTTCCGTCCATCCATCCATCCATCCATCTGTCCATCCATCCATCCATCCATCCATCCATCCGTCCATCCGTCCACCCACCCGTCCATCCGTCCATCCATCCATCCACCCACCCACCCATCCATCCGTCCATCCATCCGTCTGTCCGTCCGTCCATCCACCTACCCACCTTCTCCGAGGCGGCTGCCGTAGGATTCAGCCGGGGGGTTTTGGGAGGGGGAAGGATTTAGGTCTCACCTGAGCTTGATTCAGCCCAGGGACACGCGGGGGGGGGGGGGGGGCGATCTGTGGTGAGGACGCGCAGCCGCGCCTCGTGCAGGGTGTGAATTGCAAGGGGAGAATAATTAATGCTAATTAATAGGTTTGCTAATGAGGAGGGGGGAGCACAGAGCTGGGTGACGTCGCGCATCGCCCCTGGAAGGGGAGAGGCGGGGTGCCGGTGGGATCACCGCGGGCTTCGTGCCAGCGTGCCCCCCCCAAGCCGCCGCCCTCTCGTTGCCCCCTTCCTGCATCAACCGCTCGTTCCCCCAATTAACAGCAATTAAACAGCTCCCTCGGCGAGGGGCCAGCGCGGGGGTGGGCGCCGGGCGAGGCGGGGAGGCGTCGGGGTGCGCCCCGGGGGAGCCCCCGCTCCCGCCCGCCGGTTTTGCGCCCCGTTTCTCCCAGCTCCCGCGTCCCTCCGCGGTGGCAAAAGCCCCGCGGCCACGGTGCCGGGGGGGCCGCAGCGTGTTCGTGTGCCCCATCCGAAATGGCTTTTGGGGTTAAAAACTGAAGTTCGAAGGTAAAATAAGGCTGATTTTTGCACGTTTGGCCGGATTGGCCCTAAATTTCAGGGTTTTTTTTCCTCTCACAATTTTTTCCTCTTGCAGAACGGCGATTTTCCACCCGGTCCCGCCCGGGGAACCGGCCCAGCCGCGGGCCCGCTCCGGGCCGAACAAACATAGCCGTATATTTTTAAGCTTTCGCCGGGGGGATTAAGCTCGGCACCGGAGCCGGCTGGCGCGGCTTGGCACGCGGCGGCCCAGCTGGCTGCCGGCGGGACGTGGCGGAGGGGCCGTCTGTCCGTCTGCCTGACCCTTGGCCCTGGGATAAGGCTCAAACAAGCCACTTGCGCGGCCGGGCTTCCCCCCGCCGCCACCCCCAAATCGCCCCGAGGGGCCGCCTGCCCCCAGATTTTGGGGGGTTCTATATTTTTTTTCTCATTTTCCATGTAAACAGGGGTGAAAATCCCTCGGATTTTGGCCATTCCCGGTGCAGCCGGCCGGCGCGGCGCCCACGGCCAGCCAAGCCGGACACCCCCAGCCCCATCCCTTGGGCGGGGGGTCCCCACTGCCGCCTGCTCCCTGCTGCCTTGCGGCAGGTGCCTGCCGGAGCTGCCTGCACCGGCCTGGCCGGTAGCGTGACACGACCGGAGCTCGCCGGTAACGCGCAGGCAGCCAGCGGCACACAGATAGCCAGAGCTCGCCGGTAGTGTGCAGATGGCCAGAGCTCGCCGGTAACACGCGGGCAGCCAGCGGCACACAGATAGCCAGAGCTCGCCGGTAGTGTGCAGATGGCCAGAGCTCGCCGGTAACACGTGGGCAGCCAGCGGCACACAGATAGCCAGAGCTCGCCGGTAGCGTGCAGATGGCCAGAGCTCGCCGGTAACACGCAGGCAGCCAGCGGCACACAGATAGCCAGAGCTCGCCGGTAGCGTGCAGATGGCCAGAGCTCGCCGGTAACGCGCAGGCAGCCAGCGGCACACAGATAGCCAGAGCTCGCCGGTAGCGTGCAGATGGCCAGAGCTCACCGGTAACACACAGGCAGCCAGCAACATGTAGATAGCCAGAGCTCGCCGGCGGCTGCTGGTAGCGTGCAGGTGGCCAGAGCTCGCCGGTAGCGTGAGACGACCAGAGCTCGCCGGTAACACGCGGGCAGCCAGCGGCACGCATAGCCAGAGCTCGCCGGTAGCGTGCAGACGACCAGAGCTCGCCAGTAACACGCGGGCAGCCAGCGGCACACAGATAGCCAGAGCTCGCCGGTAGCGTGCAGATGGCCAGAGCTCACCGGTAACACACAGGCAGCCAGCAACATGTAGATAGCCAGAGCTCGCCGGCGGCTGCTGGTAGCGTGCAGACGACCAGAGCTCGCCAGTAACACGCGGGCAGCCAGCGGCACGCAGATAGCCAGAGCTCGCCGGTAGCGTGCAGACAGCCGGGGCTCACCGGTAACACGCAGGCAGCCAGCGGCACACAGATAGCCAGAGCTCGCCGGTAGCGTGCAGACAGCCGGGGCTCGCCGGTAACAGCCAGAGCTCACCGGTAACACGCAGCAGCCAGCGGCACACAGATAGCCAGAGCTCGCCGGTAGCGTGCAGACGGCCGGGGCTCACTGGTAACAGCCAGAGCTCACCGGTAACACGCAGCAGCCAGTGGCACACAGATAGCCAGAGCTCGCCGGGGGCTGCCGGTAGCGTGCAGATGGCCGAAGCTCGCCGGCAGCCGGTAGCACACAGAAGGCCGGTAGCGCACAGATGGCCGGAGTTTGCCGGTAGCGCACAGGCGGCCGGTAGCGCACAGATGGCCGGAGCTCGCCGGTAGTGTGCAGACAGCCGGGGCTCACCGGTAACAGCCAGAGCTCACCGGTAACACGCAGCAGCCAGCGGCACACAGATAGCCAGAGCTCGCCGGTAGCGTGCAGACAGCCGGGGCTCGCCGGTAACAGCCAGAGCTCACCGGTAACACGCAGCAGCCAGCGGCACACAGATAGCCAGAGCTCGCCGGTAGCGTGCAGACGGCCGGGGCTCACCGGTAACAGCCAGAGCTCACCGGTAACACGCAGCAGCCAGTGGCACACAGATAGCCAGAGCTCGCCGGGGGCTGCTGGTAGCGTGCAGATGGCCGAAGCTCGCCGGCAGCCGGTAGCACACAGATGGCCGGAGTTTGCCGGTAGCGCACAGGCGGCCGGTAGCGCACAGATGGCCGGAGCTCGCCGGTAGCGCACAGGCAGCCGGGAACGCGCCGGCGGCCTGGAGCAGCCGCGGCGTGCCGGAGGCCTAGGGCCGTAGCGCGCAGCCGAACCCGGCCCGGCGGTAGCGCTCGGGGGGCAGCGGGGTAGCCGGTACCGAGCAGGGTGGCCCGGGGGGGGTGTGCGGGAGGGCTGGGATGGCCCGTAATTCGCAGGCGGCTCGGGATGGCCGGTAATTTGCAGGCAGCTGCCCGGCCGGGATTGGCTGCGGGGAATGACGCCCAGCACAACAAAGGTGGAGTTGGAGAAATTGCATTAAAAAAATTAAGAGCGAGAGCGAGAGAGAGAGCGAGAGAGAGAGAGGAGAAGGGGAGCGGAGGGAGGGGGGGGGGAAAACTGCCCCTCGCCCGCCCCGCCGGGGAAATTCCCCCCCCCCCCCGCGCCGTGTCCCGCGGCCCGCGGGGCGGGCAGGGAGCGCGGCCGCGCCGCGGCGACCCACCGGGGCGGGAGGCGGCTGGGCTCGGGCTTCCCCCCCCCCCCCCCCCCCGCTCCCTCCGCTTCCCCCCCACCCCCCCTTTTTTTTCTTTTTTTCCCTTTTTTCCCCCCCCCCTTTTTTTTTTTATGCAAACGCCGGGCGCGGATTGTTGCACATGTAAGGAGATTTTTTTTTTTTTCCCCCCCTTCCCCCCCACCCCCCCCCTCCTTCCCCTCCTCTCCCTCCTCTCTCCTTCCTCCTCCTCCTCCTCCTCTTTTTCTTCTCGCCACAGTGTTGCAAAAGCAAAGAGCAATAAAAAACACGGCGCAGGCGGCGGGAGCGCGGGGCGGCGGCGGCCGGCGGCGGCGCTCGGGGAGCGGCGGAGGTTGGCGGCGGACCCCGGCGCGCAGAGCCCGGCTGATTGGAAGAGCAAAACGCAGCGCCATGGAGGCGGGGGGAAAGCGCGATCGTCTCTGCGGGGACTGGAGCGCGTCCACGCCCGGGGCCAAGCGCTGCAGAGCTGGCCGCCGTTCAACCGCCGCTTCCCCGCCCCGGCCCCCGCCGAACGAGCCCCCCGGCCCCTACCGTCCAACCGCGGCCCCCCCAAAAACCGGCGGGGCCCCGCAGGTACGTGCTCTGCGCCGGGGGAGCGGAGCCGTGCCGTGCCGTGCCCGTGCCCGTGCCGCGCCGCCCGGGCTCGCCATTCGCCGCCGCGCCGCTCCGCCGGCGGGGCTGGAGGAGGCGCTTTGTTCCCTCCCCGGGGCTCCCGCCGCGCACCGGGCTCGGTAAGGCGCCGCCGCTCCGCCGGGAACTGACAGGGAGGGACAACGGGGGGGTGGGGGGGAATTATTATTTTTTTTTTCTCTCTCTCTCGGAAAATGTGATCCGGGGAGGGGGGGGTGGATGGTGTTTGCGGGCGGGGGAAGCCGAAGCGCAGCGCGCAGGGCCCCGCGGGCAGGAAGCCGCCACCGCCGGGGCTCGCCGGCCCCGGCCCCGCTCCGCGCCGGCGGGGGGCACCGCGCTGGGGCTCCGGGCGGGCGGGGGGGGGGGGCGGCGGCGGCGGTGGTGGTAGCGCACGGCTCGGCGGCCTCGGTGTTGCCCCCCCCTCGTCCCTCCTTTTCCCTTCCCTTTCCCTCTCCTCCTCCTCGCTCCCTCCCTCCTTCCCGCTCGCCCTCCCTCCCTCCCCGGCTGCCGCAGCTGGATCCCGGGGGCAGCTTTCCAGCGCTGGGCGGTTGTTTTTCCCCAGCCCGGGTGAGTCCCGCGCCGCGGCGGGCAGCTCGGCGCCGCGCTCCGGCGGGTGCGTGCCCGGGCTCGTCCGCTCCCCCCATCGCGCCTCACCCCCCCATCCCCTCCATTCCCTTTTTATCGCTATTTTTCCTTCCTTTATTTTATTTTTTCCCCCTTTTCTTTCTCTCTCTTTCTCTCTCCCCCCACCCCCCCCACCCCCCTTTCCTTTCTTCCCTCCGGACCGGGAGCGGGGCTCCAGCCCCCCGCTGGGTGGGTGGGTGTTTCTGGGCTCGAGGAGGGGTCGCGGGGAAAAGAAAGAAGAGGAGGGGGCGGCGGTGGTGGTGGGGAAGGCGAGCGGGGAAGGAGAAGGAGGAGGAGGAGGGGTGGTGGGGGGGGGAAGGATTGGGTAGGAGCCGCTCCCCGGGGGTCGGTGCGGGGAGGTCGCGCTGCCCTCGCCCGGCTCGCTGCAGCTGCCCGGCCGCCCCCAGCCGGGCATCCCCGCCCCCCCTTCCCCCTCCTCCTCCTCCTCCTCCTTCTTCTCCTTCTTCTTCCCCCAGCGGCTCCGGCGCGGGGCTGGGGCTGCGGCGGCTCGGCTAGAGCTCCCCCCCACCCCCCCTTCTCCTCCTCCTCCTCCTTCCACCTCCTCCTCCTCCTTCTCCCTCTCCTCCTCCTCCCCCCTTGCAGCCCGGAGAGGTGGGTTTGTCTCGGCTTTATAACCGCGCCGGCTGCACGGGCGGAGGGGAAGGAGCGGCGGGCGGAGGCGGGCGCAGCCCGGCCATTGTGTGCCGCGGCGGAGAGCGGCCGCGCCGGCCGGTAACGATGGGGGGATGGGGCGGGCGGGGGGGGCGGGAGGGAAGCCGCATCGCATCGCTCCGGGGGTCCGGGGGAGCGGAGAGGGGCTCCCTCCCCCCGGCCCCGCAGCCATTGTCTGCCGGGGGGTTGGGAGGGGGTGTGCGTGCGTGTGTGCGGGGGGAAGGAAGGCGGCGGAGCGCGGCTCGCTGGCGCCCGGGTGGGAACCGGGGGCGGGAGGGGGCCGGGGAGGCGCCGGCGGGGCCGCCCGCGCTCGGTCCCACCCGGTTCCTGCTGCCTGGCGGAGGAGGAGACTGGAGCTGGCCGGCGGCGCAGGGCATGTGCGGGCTCCCCGCCCCCGCCCCACGGCCCGGCCCCTTCCTCCCCCGCCTCCTCCTCCTCCTCCCCCCCCCCCCCCCCCCCCCACCAGGAGCGGGATCCGGTCCCCCCCCCGGGGGATCCCGCACCCCCCACCCCCCCCATGGGGATCCCTGTGCGCGCGCACCGCGATCGCCCCCGCCCCGCCCCGCGATGATCCCGTGGATCCCTCCCCCTGCTACGATCCGCCCCGCACCCCCCCCTGCGGGGTGATCTCCGGTCTCCCACCCCCGGGGGTTGGGCTGATCCCCCCATCCCACCCCCGAGGTGGTCCCAGAGCCGCCCCCCGCGGGGGCCGATCCCACCCCGGGGCGATCCCACCACCCCCCCCCCCGAGGCGGTCCCAGGTCCCGTCCCCTCCCCCCCCCCCCAGGGGCTGAGCCGGCCCCACATGGTTGCCCGGGGCCTGCACCCCACCCCCACCCCCCCGGGCGGTCCCTGCTTCCCCCCGGGGGGGCTGATCCCACCCCGGGGGGGCTGATCCCACCCCCGGGTGAGCCCCTGCCCCGGAGCGGGTCCCTCCCCGGGGCCTGGTGGGGCCTGCACCCCCCCCAGGGCGATGCCTGGTGACCCTCCCCTCGGGCCCAGGGCCTGGACTCCCTGCCCAAGGCCTAGGTCTCTCCCAGACCCCCGGGGGCTGGATCCCTCCCCCTGGGATCCCCCCCCCACCCTGGCCTGGCTGCCCCCTGGGCCCCCCCCATCCAGGCCTAGCTCCCCCCTAGAACCCCCACCCCACCCCCCCCCAGGCCTGGATTCTGCCTGAGGCCTGCACCAGGGCCCCTCCCCCTCCCCCCAGGCCTGCAGCCTGTCCCCCCAGGGCGACCCCCCTCAGGCCCACGGCCCTGCTCCCCCCCCCAACCTCTGGAGTCCCCCCCCCAAGTCTTCTCCTCAGCTCACTCCCCTGGGATCTGGGGGGGATCCTTCCCCTAGCCCCCTCCCTGTTGAAGTGCCCTCCCCCCCTCGGGAGAGCCCTGACACCCCCCCAGGCGTGGGGAGGGCTTTCTCCAGAGCCCCCCAGATGGACACCCGCAGAGCCCCCTTAACCCTGCCCCCCCCCGAGGATCTCACTGGATCTGCGGTGGCCCTTTAAGACCCCCTTTTGGGGGGGCAGCCCCCCCAGGGAGATCCCTCAGGGCCCTGTTGTCTCAGACCCCTGCCCCCCCCTCCCCATAGTCCATGGATCCACCTCAGGGGGATCCCCTGGACCCTTCTCAGATCTGCCCCCCCTGCCCCGATCCTTCCCCACCCCCCAAACCCTTTTCCCTTGCTCATCCCGCCTTTTCTCCCCCCTGGGGGGGGGATTGTGCCACCATTCAGCCCCCCCCCCCAATCCTTGACCCTCCAGCATCACCTTCTCCCCCCGTACCACCCCTGCACCCAGACCCGCCCCCCACACCTCCCCGTGCCGGGTGTGGGGGCGATCCCAGCACCTCGTTCATCGGGGGGGGCGCACGGTGGTGGCCGGGGGGTGCCTAGCGGGGGTCTCCCTGTGCTTGCAGAGCCGCAGCGATCTCGGGTAGCGCGAGGAGCCGGCCGGCACCGTCCTGGGCGCAGGCAGGTGGAGGATGAACGGCGAAGCCGAGTGCCCTGCAGACTTGGAAATGACAGCTCCCAAAAACCAAGGTGAGCCCCCCCCCCCCCGGAGCCCCCCACCCCCGTGGATCCCACGGGACACACCGCCACCCCGGCCCCTTTGTCCGAGGGCGGGGGGAGCCGCCATCCCGACTATCCGGGGGGGGGGGTGTGGTGTGGATGAGCCTCTCCGAGCCCGGCTCCTGGAGGGGGGGGGCACGCAGCCGCCCCCCCCCCGCGGTCAGCGGGGACGCTGGGGGTGTTTTTGGGGGGGCTGGCACCGAGAGGTGCTGCCTTGGCCACACATCTGGGCCGCATTAGCATCCCGGCCGTGACCGTGGGGCCTCCCCACCCCGGGATGACATCAGAGCCCGGGCTTTGCTGGGAAAAGGGGCAGGAAAACAAGGCTTTGGGGCAGCCTGCCTGGGCACGGGGCGGGGGGGCCGCTCCCCCCGCCCCAAAAGCTCCCTGGGGCCGGGGAGGGGGGGAGCGCGGTGCGGCCCCCATTCCCGGTCCTTCCGTTTTGCTGCGGGATCGTTGCCCCGGGCGACCCCGGCCGGAGCACGTGGCGCTTGCCGGGTCTTGAGCTGGATTTAATTACACCGGGGCAGCTTTCCCGATATAGCCCCGGCCCCGCCGATGCCGGGGGATAAATCGCTCCCGGGGCACAGGCAACCCCATTCATCTCGGCGGGCACACGCCGCCGTCCCGGTGGGTTTTGGCAAATCCCAGCCGGAGCAGGGGGGGCCGGAGGGTCCCCGGTGTCCCCGTCCCGCTGCCCGTGAGGCTTTGGGGACGTTTCTTCCCGTGGGCTGTGGTTATTTCGGTGGGGGGGGGCGGTTGGGGTTCACGCAAGGCCGACGGTCTCGAGGTGTTCTTGTGTTGGATGGGGGAAACTGAGGCAGGGGGCTGGTCTGTGGGGGGGTGTCTCGCCCCCTTCTCCCTCCCCACTCGAGCTTCGGCGCTGTGCTGCTTTCCGTTGTTTCTGCAAGTAAAGTCGGCACCGGCTTCGCGGCCCGATCCTGCCGGGGGGGTCTGGAAGGTGGATGGGGAGATGGGGAGACCGAGTTTTGGGCTCGGTGCCCTCCCACAGCTCCGGTTCCCACCCCCTCCAGGTGCCGTGGGGGGCGGGGGTTCCCTGTCTCTTTTCCCTCTCCGTGCCACTCTGCGGCTCCGAGGCCGGGAGCGTGGGGACGCATCCCCAGGCGCTGGGCTCGCTGCTTTAGCGGGGGGGGGCTCTTCCCATCTTCCCCCCGCCCCCGGTTCATCCCTAACGGACCTGATGGGGGTAACTATGGAGACGGGCTGGATCCCTGTTCCTGGCTCAACCACCCCACCCTGGCAGGTCCAGGAGGTGAAAACGGGGGGGGACACACAGTTCCTGGCTGTGCTCCCCACCCCAACTGCGGGTCCCACGTGTCCTTTACCATCCCCCGCTCAGATCTGGGGTTCGGGGGGGGCTGCCTTTCACCGGACGGATGCAGGGGCGGGAGGTGGAGGCCGAGGCGATGTTTTCATGCAGAGGGAGAGCCGCGGCCGGGTATTCCTGGGAGCTTGTTTTCCTTCCTGGATGGACAGAGGGAGAGATGCTTCCCTCAAATCCATGGCCGGCTGCGCTGTTCCCATCTCGCCGGGATGCTCTAGGCAGCTCCGAACGCCCCGGTCTTTGCCTGGCAGGGATGTGGGGCAGGGAATGCCGTGGAGAGCCAGACCCACGGGCTCGGGTGCCCACCCTGGGGTGGAGCAGAGGGCTGCGTGGGTGCGCAGCTCTGCTCCCCATCCTTCCCTCTATCCCTCCATCCTTCCCTCTATCCCTCCATCCTTCCCTCCATCCCTCCATCCTTCCCTCTATCCCTCCATCCTTCCCTCCATCCCTCCCTCCTTCCCTCCATCCCTCCCTCCCTCCCTCCCTGGGGCCTCCCTTCCCGCTCCCAGGGCCTGGTGCCTCTCCCCGGGGCCGGGCGCCCAGGACTCCTCTCCCCAGCTGGCACTAGGAGCAGGGAGCCTGGCACAGGAATTCCCCTGGCAAGGAGGCAGCCCCGAAGCCGGTGCTGGGATATCCTGCCTGTCCCAGCCCGGGAGCTGCTGCCCGTCCCGGCCTTGCTCCGGGCTCCCCGGCCTTGCCGCGCACCCATCCCTCCGTCGCTTGTCTGGGTGGGAGCCGGGGATGCTCCTCCCGGCAGCCCGGGGGATGTTGGGGTGGCGTATCCATCGCCCCGGTGCCATCGGGGACCCCGCGGTGAGGCGGGGGGTGGGGCTGTGCGGGGCTCTGCCCCCCCCTCTTCGATCTCCGAGCTTCGACCTTGGCAAAGGTCATCGTGGCGCTACGGCCCAGGTGATGGCACGGCTCCGCGGGGCGAGGGAATCGCGGCGCTGGGGGGGGGCTTCCCGTCGCTCCGGAGACATCTTTTCCACTCGGAAAGCGGGTTTCCCTGTTTCCTTCTTGGCTGGAGAGCGCGTCGCTCCCGCGGGGCTTCGCTCCCGCGCGGAGGCAGCCGCCCCCCGCTCCCGCGCCGCAGAGCCACGGCCTTCTCTGCCGGCGTGCCGGGACGAGCGAGTCCCTCGGGTTTGCACCCGGTGGATTTTCCAGCTTCTCCCGGATTGTTTTGGCCCGTAGAAAGTTGCTGGAGGGTGATGGAAACAGCCCACGTCCCTTTGATCTTTAAATCTCGAGAGGCGGCGCGTGGAGATGACGTGTCCCGGCGCGTGGTCCGGGAGCCGTAGGCGCCGTATCCCGGCGGGAAGGCCGCCGGCGCTCAGCCCGTTTCTTTGGTGCCCAGACCGCTGGTCGCAGGAGGACATGCTGACCCTGCTGGAGTGCATGAAGAACAACCTGCCCTCCAACGACGGGAGCAAGTTCAAAACCACCGAGTCCCACCTGGACTGGGAGAAAGTGGCTTTCAAGGACTTCTCGGGGGAGATGTGCAAGATGAAGTGGATGGAGATTTCCAACGAGGTAACCGGCGGCCGCGGGGGGCTCGGGGAGGGGGCGGCTCTGCCACGGGGACCGGGCTCGAGGTCGGCGCCCCGAGCGCTCGGCCCTTAGCGCCGGCGCAGTCCCGCCACCGTCGGCATCGCGAGCCCCTTGGGGGGGGCTGGGACGGGGCGGGGGCGTTCCCAAACCCCGGGGGGGTGTGCCATGCCCAGTGGGGACCTGCCCTGTCCCCCTCATTCAGCTGGTTGACGTTTGTGGCCCTTTTGCCCCCCCCCAGGTGAGGAAGTTTCGGACCCTCACGGAGCTCATCATGGACGCCGAAGAGCACGTGAAGAATCCCTACAAGGGCAAAAAGCTCAAGGTATGGGGCAGGAATGGGGGTCAGCGCCTAAAGAGGGACCTCCCCCTTCCCCGGGATGGGGTCTGTCACCCGTGTGGCACCCCAGGCCCCTGTGGCTCTGCTGCCGGAGCCCCCACAGGCACCTCACCGCCCGTAATCCCTGCGGCCGGCTGCCCAAGGCTCCGGAGGCCGCGGGCTCTGGGCCGGGGCCAAGTCCAGGGTACATGTAATATGGCCGGCTGGCAGCCTGCATCCAAGTTTAGCACCGGGGGGGTGCTCAGGAAGCTGCCGTCCTATTCCTGGCCCGCCGGGTCGGGTAGGGTGCTGCGTTCAGCAGGGCGGCCCCGGGGCAGGCAATGTTGTGCCGCCGGCCGGCCCCGGGACACGAATCCCCTCTTCGTGCCTCAGTTTCCCTTCTTGCAGCACAGCCGCTCTGTGCCAACAGGTTGGGATGGCTGGGGGCTGCTCCCCAGAACCCGGCCCTGGGATGTTTTTCCTGGGGAAGGGAGCCCTAGTTCCCAGCGTTTTCCTCCCCCGCGCCTGCCGAGCCCCGGGCTGTTTCCGTGGCAGGGAGCTGGATCGCCAGTGGGGCTGGACGGAGGCAGGTCTCCCCGGTACAGGGGGTGCTGGGAGCCGGCGGGATTGGCCGTGCCTCCACGGTGCCGCCGGCTCAGCGCCTGCTCTGCTGTCTCCCCAGAAACACCCCGACTTCCCCAAGAAGCCCCTGACTCCCTATTTCCGCTTCTTCATGGAGAAGCGGGCCAAATACGCCAAGCTTCACCCCGAAATGAGCAACCTGGATCTCACCAAGATCCTGTCCAAGAAATACAAGGAGCTTCCCGAGAAGAAAAAGGTACGGGGGGGGGGGGCAGGGGGAGTGGGCGAGCCCCTTCCCGCTTGCGTGCTGGGCTCCGCCTGCCCAGCTCTCCCAGTACGACCAGCAGAGCCCAGGCTCTGCCTGCTGAGGGTTCAATCCAACGCTCCACGGGAGCAACCCGGGTGCTTGTTTAGTCCCGTCAGACCAGTAAGACCTTTCCTTTCCTGCCCTGGTTCCCAGGATCTGCGGGGTGGAGGCTGGCTGGCTCTGTCCGCTCGTCCGTCTCTTCCAGACGGACCTGGATGGTGACTTTGCCTTTGGGTGGATCCGCGCTTGACGCTGGGGTTAACTCACGCCGTGGCCGCCCTGTCCGAGCGAGGGATGGGGAGGGGGCAGGCTCTGCCCTGAGCCCTGCGAGACGCTGGCAGAGAGCTGCCCATCCCGCCTCCAGCTCCGGAGCTGGCCTGCGGCTCGGCAGGCGCGTGGGCTGCCCCAGCTCTCACCCCGGGGGGGGGGGGATTTGCCACCGGCAGGAAGGGTCCGGGGCGCAAAGTCCCGCAGCGCCGTCTTCCCAGGGCGGTTCAGGTGCAGGGAGAGGGGTTAGATCCTGCCTCCGAACCCCTGGGCAGGCTGGGAACCCTCGGCTGGGAGCCGCAGGAGCAGGCGGAGGGGCTGGAGAGCCCTCGGGTCCGGCTGGGGGTGGTGGGCTGCTCCGCCGGGAAGGGTCAGCGGGGACGTATCTGCCCGTCCCCCGGTGCTGACGTCCCTCTCCACCTCCCTGGTGGCTTTGTGTCCCCAGATGAAATACATCCAGGACTTCCAGCGAGAGAAGCAGGAGTTTGAGAGGAACCTGGCGAGGTTCAGGTGAGCGGGCAGCCCCCTCCCCGCGTTTCCCCAGGCCCCTCCAGGCAGGCCCAGTCTCCCCCCCCGGCGTGTAGCTCGCCCGGCTGGGTGCTGCGGCTCGAGGGCAGGAGGGAAAGGAGGGTGCTGGAAGCAAAAGAGCGAGGCAAAGGTGTCTCCCGCTGGGAGAGTCGGCGAGGGGGGCGGGAGCGGAGGAGCAGCAGCCACGCTCTGGGGGTTAGGGGCTGCGGGGGTGGGCAGGAGCCCTGCCACTGGCACCGTTAAACGCCGAAATGCCCACCCCATCCCCCCTAGACCTTCCCCTTGGCTGTGACCCAGGTGGACCTTGGTGTTCCCGATGACCTACAGCTGCTCCAGGGATGCTTCCCCAGGAGGGGCAGACCCGAATCCCTCCTAAACTCCCCCCTTTGCTCTTTTCGGGGACACCCAACCCCCAAATTGCTGAACCTGCGAAGGCTCAGCCCAGAGTGACACTGAACCCCTCAGTGGGGAGGTTTAGGGGATGCTCTCCCTCCACCCGCCACCTCCGTAACGCTCTCCCTTCCCCGGGTAAAGGGAAGATCACCCGGATCTCATCCAAAACGCCAAGAAATCCGACGTCCCGGAAAAACCCAAGACCCCCCAGCAGCTGTGGTACAACCACGAGAAGAAGATCTACTTGAAAGTGCGTCCAGATGTGAGTACGGTGGGTGGGAGTGCGTGCGAGAGTGAGTGTGCAGGGGTCCCGCCCCGCTGCTGGGGGGAGAGGAGGGGGAAACGAGAAGCATTGGTAGGGGCTGGGGAGGGGGGGACACCCGGGGGATGGAAGACACCGCTCGGAGCTGCCAGCAGTCCGGACGGAGGTAAGGAAGGGGCTCTGCGCATCTGGAAGAGGCTCGGGGATACAGGTCCCGGCGTTTTGCCGGCAGTCGAGGGGGTGACCACGGCCTGAGGCAGGGCAGGACACATCTCCAGTGCACACACCCGCCCCCGCCCATGCCCCCCCGCTCGCACGCACCCCCTTCCCCGGCCGCGAGCTCGGCTCGCAGCCCCCCCGCGGCCCCGCGCCGCTGGGCCGGGACGCCGGGCGCACGCTATTTTGGGGGTTTTTGCCCCCTTTTTTTTTTTTTTTTTTTTTAATATATACAATTTTTTTCCTCTTTTTTTGGATTTTACCCCTCTGCCCTCACCTCTGGCTTTGGGTTTTCAGGCCACCACGAAGGAGGTGAAAGAGTCGCTGGGCAAGCAGTGGTCTCAACTCTCCGATAAAAAGAGGCTGAAATGGATTCATAAGGCCCTGGAACAGCGGAAGGAGTATGAGGTAGGGAGCAGCCTCACCCGTCCCCCTCCACACTCGTCCCTACGGTCACTCTCGAGCCACTCTGCCTCCCGGCCGCAGCCGCCGGCGGATAGCCAGCCTCACCGATAGCCAGCCTCACCGGTGGTAGCCAGCATGGGAATTCAGGGAGAGCCCTGCAGGTCCCTAGCGAGTCTGAGCCCTGCCTCCTCCAGCAGCCTCTGGGGCAGGCAGAAATCCCCCTGGGGAGATGGATAGGGCGATGGTTGGCTTCTCTTTCCTCCTCCTCCGGCCCCCAGCCAGGCGGGGATGCGAGCCCCTCTCCTGACGCCTCTGTCCTTGCAGGAGATCATGCGTGACTACATCCAGAAGCACCCGGAGCTGAACATCAGCGAGGAGGGCATCACCCGCTCCACCCTCACCAAGGCCGAGCGCCAGCTCAAGGACAAGTTCGACGGACGACCCACGAAGCCTCCTCCGTGAGTACCAGCCCGCCCCGTCCGGGCGCGGGGGACACGTCCCCCTGGGAGCTGCTGGGGAGACGGGGGCTCTGCCTGGCTTTGGGAGCGCCGAGAGCAGCGTTTCTGGGGCCATGGGCACGGACCGTCGATGGCTTCGTTAAACTGGTCCTTAAATACACCTTAAATACACCTTGGCCGGGAATCTGAGCGAGGTGATGCTCCGGGCCGGGCCGTAACCCAGCCCCCAGCCTCCCTGAAACACGGGCGCCTCTGGCACCGCGCTGCCCAGAGGGCAGCTGGGGGGGGCGTTTTGGGGGGTCCCTTAGCACCCGGCCGGCTCGGCAGAGGGGACGGGGACGGAGCAGGTTGTCCCTAACGCCGGGTCCCTCCGTGGGTTGCAGGAACAGCTACTCCCTGTACTGCGCAGAGCTGATGGCCAACATGAAAGACGTGCCCAGCACGGAGCGGATGGTGCTGTGCAGCCAGCAGTGGAAGCTGCTCTCCCAGAAGGAAAAGGACGCGTACCACAAAAAGTGCGATCAGGTGAGCGGCCCCGGACGGACGGGCGGCAGCGCTGGGGGGAGGGAGGGGGTAGGAGGGGAGGGTTTGGGCGATAAATCTCGCCGGAAACGAGCCCCTCGCCCTCCCTCAGTGCCTGTTCTTGTCGCCTTGACCACCGGTTCTCCCTCGGGCACCGTCCCGTGGTGCTCGCTGGCCCCAGTCCGTGTTTGGGACCGGCAGGTGGTCCGGGTGGAGGATGCTGGTGCCGGGGGGCGCTGAGGCCGGGTCGGGGCCGGGATGGGGCAGGGGATCTCTGTAACCACCCGCCTCCGTCTCCCTCCAGAAAAAGAAAGACTACGAGATCGAGCTCCTCCGCTTCCTGGAGGTGAGTGAGGGGGGGGTCCCTCAGCCATGGGGTGCCCGAGACCCCAAATACAGGGCGGGGGGAGCTGTGCCCAGGGGCTGAGATGGGTGAAATGGGGGTGGCACTGATGCTCCCCTCCTCTGCTCCCCCCAAAACGTGGCTGGACTTGGCCGCGGGTGCTGCGCAGAGGTGTTGGCACACAGTCTTCCCCCTCCCCAGCTGCCCTCGTGCCCGCTGTCTCCCGGTTGGGTACTGGGAGGTGGGGACGAGCCCCCCCGGCCGGGAGAGGAAGCTGGGGCGAGCAGAGGGCTGGTGCAGGGTGAGGGGGGGTGCCGGCTGCGGCTGTGCGGGCGGCAGCGAGTCTCTCGCTTCCTTCCCTCGGCCGGGGTGTAGGCGGGGGGGGCCACGCCGAGGCCGTCCCAGCATCGCGCTCGGTCCGCGGGCGGACGTGACGCGGCGCCGGCTGAGCTGCGAGGGCAGGGGGCGGAAAACCCAGGGGTGCGTGCAGAGCCGGGCGCCTCCCCCCGCCCCCCCCCCCGGCCTTTGCCGAGAGGAAGCCAACGAGACCGAGCTGGGGGGGTGGGGGCAGAGCTGGGGAAAGGGGGACGTGGCCCAGCGAGGGGGGTGACATGGGGACCCCCGGGCTGCGCAGCCGGCCTGGCAGCGCCCGCTGTTGGCCCTGGCGGGGGTGGGTTTTGGATCGGGATGGCTGAGCGCGCCAGCACCCCCCTCCCCGGCGTCCCCATGCCCCGATTCCCATCCGAGCCTCGTTAGCGGCGGGCCGGCTAACGCGTCTCTCCCGTGCCACCCAGAGCCTGCCCGAGGAGGAGCAGCAGCGGGTGCTGGGCGAGGAGAAGATGCTGGGCAGCAACCGGAAAGGGGCCACGAGTCCTGCGTCCAAAAAATCCTCACCCGAGACCGGCAAGGTGAGGGCGGCAGCGGAGGGACGGGGCGGCGCGGTCCTTGTTCCGTCATCGCGTTTTCCCTGGGCTTGGGGGTGACCGGCGCGAGGCAGCACCCTCTGGGCTCCCCCCTACCCACGGCCCCGTCTCCCTCCCGCAGGCCAGCTCGGAGAAGCCCAAACGGCCCATCTCTGCCATGTTCATCTTCTCGGAGGAGAAGCGGAAGCAGCTGCAGGAGGAGCGGCCGGAGCTGTCGGAGAGCGAGCTGACCCGGCTCCTGGCCCGCATGTGGAACGACCTCTCCGAGAAGAAGAAGGTTGGTGCCATCCACGACCCTTCTCCGTCCCCGTCGGGCATCTCCGGCGGCGCGGGGGGGACGCCGCCTCTCCTTGTCCTGCTGCCAGAGGGGCTTTGCTCAGCCCCAGGCACCGCAGCGGAGGGGACACAGTTGTCACCAGGAGCGTCACCGCTCCCCCAGGCACTGGTGTCGGCACCGACGGGTCCCCCTGGCCGTGCCCGCTCCCTCTCCCGACCTCGTGGGTCAAAACCCAGCGGCTTGGGAGACCTCGGAGCATCCTTGAGCCTCGATGGTTTTCCTGGGGGGGGGGGGGGAGTCCTAAGGTGGGGGTGGGGGCTGCCGGTGTTACCACAGGGCACCTGCCCTCCCTCCCGGTGCTCGGCGGCTTGTTCCCGGGTGGTCCCCTCACCCCGGCCGCGCACCCCCCGCGCAGGCCAAGTACAAGGCGCGGGAGGCGGCGATGAAGGCGCAGTCGGAGAAGAAGCACGGCTCGGATAAAGAGGAGCGCGGGAAGTTGCCCGAGTCTCCCAAGACGGCCGAGGAGATCTGGCAGCAGAGCGTCATCGGGGACTACCTGGCTCGTTTCAAGGTGAGGAGTGGGCCGCGAGCTGGGGGCGGGATTGGGAATCGCCTCGCGCCTTCTCCCCTGCTTCCGTGCCTGAGGTTGGGGCTGGGAGCCGGGGCTGGGGAGGGGGTGACGGCAGGGGGGGCGGGCGCCCCGTGGCGGAGCCGGTGGGAGCACCCCAGCGTCCTGGGTCCCTCTAACGTGACGCTGGGGGGGGGCGGGGGGGCGCTTCTTGTGCGGCAGAACGACCGGGGGAAGGCTCTGAAGGCCATGGAGGCCACTTGGAACAACATGGAGAAGAAGGAGAAGCTGATGTGGATCAAGAAGGCGGCGGAGGACCAGAAGCGATACGAGGTGGGTCCCTGCTCCCTCCCGCCCCCTCGCCGTGCCCCCGGCTCCCCGCCCCTGTCCCCCTGACCCTCTCTCCTCCGGCTCAGAGGGAGCTGAGCGAGATGCGAGCCCCTCCGTGCTCCACCAACTCCGCCAAGAAGATGAAGTTCCAGGGAGAGCCGAAGAAACCCCCCATGTGAGTACCCCGGGCCCTGAAAAAGCCGGCTCCGGCTCGGGAAAACAGGCTGGAGCAGAGCCTGGGGCAGCCCCGGGGGCGGATGGGGGTCGGCGCGAGCTGCTTGCAGACGCCTGGGCTCTCCGGACGCCCCGTCTGATCCGGGCTCTGTGCTCCCCCCCCACCCCGACTCCGCCTCGCAGGAACGGTTACCAGAAGTTTTCCCAGGAGCTGCTGTCGAACGGGGAGCTGAACCACCTCCCGCTGAAGGAGCGGATGGTGGAGATCGGCAGCCGCTGGCAGCGCATCTCCCAGGGCCAGAAGGACCACTACAAGAAGCTGGCGGAGGAGCAGCAGAAACAGTACAAGGTGCACCTCGACATCTGGCTCAAGGTGAGCGCCGCGGGGTCCCTGGGGGGGGGGGGGGGCTCTGGGGGAGCCGTGGGGGGGCTCGGCGCGCGCTCTGCCCGCAGCCTTCCTCCGGGATCCGCCACCTCCGGACCCTTTCCTGGCCCTTTTGCAACATAAAAGGCCTTAAAATCTGTGTGTCTGTGTGTGGGGAACCCCTCTCCCCCGGACCCTCTCCCCCGGACGCTCCTCCCCGACCCTTTCCCTGGACCCTCTCTCCCCGGACCCTCTCCCTGGACACCCGCTCCCTGACTCGCTCTCCCCGGACCCACTCTCCCTGGACCCTCTACCCGACTCGCTCTCCCCCGGACATTCTCTCCCCGGACCCTCTCCCCCTGGACGCTCCTCCACGACCCTCTCCCCGGACACCCTCTCCCTGACTCGCTCTCCCCGGACCCTCTCCTATGACTCTCTCCCCCCGGACCCTCTCCGTGACTCTGTCTCCCTGGACCCTCTCCCTGGACCCTCTCCCCCAACTTGCTCTCCCTGGACCCTCTCCCCTGACTCTCCCTGGGCCCTCTCCCCAGACCCTCTCCCCTGACGGTCTCCCTGGACCCCCTCTCTGGACCCTCTCCCCGACTCGCTCTCCCCGGACCCTCTCCCCCGACGCTCTCCCTGTACCCCCTCTCTGGACCCTCTCTCCCCGGACCCCCCTCTCCCCAGACTCTCTCTGGACCCTCTCTCCCCGGACCCTCTCTCCCCGGACCCTCTCTCCCCGACTCACTCTCCCCGGACCCTCTCTCCCGGACCCTCTCTCCCCGACTCACTCTCCCGGACCCTCTCTCCCCGACTCACTCTCCCCGGACCCTCTCTCCCTGGACCCTCTCTCCCCGGGACCCTCTCTCCCCGGACCCTCTCTCCCCTGGACCCTCTCTCCCCGGACCCCTCTCTCCCCAACTCACTCTCCCCGGACCCTCTCTCCCCGGACCCTCTCTCCCCGGGACCCTCCCCCCGACCCTCCCCCCGCGGCTCTCCCTGACCCTCTCCCCTCTCCGCAGAGCCTCTCCCCCCAGGAGCGAGCTGCCTACAAGGAGCACACTTCCAACGTGAGTATCCGCCCGCCCCGCTGGGGGGGGATCCCGGGGTGGGGGGGGGGCGGGGGGGGCTTGGGGCAGCGCTGGGATCACCCCTGGCCGAGGTCGGGGGGTGCGCTGAGCTCAGCTGACCCCCCCCCTGGGCCGTAGCGGCCGGGCAGCGGGGTTTCTCCGCACGGGGCGGGAGCCGAGTGCAGCTCGGAACGCCTTGTCGGTGTGTCCCCCCCCCCAACGCCTTGTCGGTGTGTCCCCCCCCCACAACGCCTTGTCGGTGTGTCCCCCCCCCCCAACGCCTTGTCGGTGTGTGCCCCCCCCAACGCCTTCTCGGTGTGTCCCCCCCCCAACGCCTTCTCGGTGTGTCCCCCCCCAACGCCTTGTCGGTGTGTCCCCCCCCCAACGCCTTGTCGGTGTGTCCCCCCCCCAACGCCTTCTCGGTGTGTCCCCCCCCCCAACGCCTTCTCGGTGTGTCCCCCCCCAACGCCGTCTCGGTGTGTGCCCCCCCTGGAACACCTTGTTGGTGTGTCCCCCCCCAACGCCTTCTCGGTGTGTGTCCCCCCCCCGAACGCCTTGTCGGTGTGTCCCCCCCCCCAACACCATCTCGGTGCCCCCCCCAATGCATCTCGGTGTGCCCCCCCCAATGCCATCTCGGTGTGCCCCCCCCAACGCCATCTCGGTGT